>OU618535.1:21222500-26022500 GCA_914829495.1 Eilema sororculum
AGACAGACAGACAGACAGAGTTACTTTCGCATTTATAATATTAGTATGGATACAGCAATCATAATCAGACTTCATGTAAAGATAAATAGCATTAATAAAATAATACTATATTGCTGCGGTAGCCTAGTGGTATGGGTAATGGACTGCTGAGACGAGGTCTCGGGTTCGATCCCAGGTTTACCAAGGCACACACCAATGACTTTTCGATGCTTTTCGAAGCTATGTGTGTATTTATCGTAGGTTTTTAAGTGCCCGGTTAATGGCAATAGACTCGCCACCTATTAGATTGGGACCTAAATATAAAACCTGGCGAAATGTGGGTGCTAGCACCTCTGCCTACCCCTTCGGGGAATACAGGCGTGAGTTTATGTTATGTTATATGTACTATATCGAAATTAGAAAGGAATGTCAAACATGGAAATAAAATTACTTTCAAGGAATTTCCTGTTTCGACTGGCTAAGGAAGGAGGGTAATGTTTTTCGAGACTATGTATGTATGTCCATGTATCGATTCACATATTTGCAAATCATAACCCGGAAAAAATTAATGAGTACCGCCTGTTAATCAAACGCGTTACGATCTTTTCAGCATCACTCGTGTTTCTTGTTTTTAATCATTTCTTTTATTTGCTTTTCATTTAATGTTTACTTTGCAGTCGTTTTTTTATATGTTTTGTCAAGATTTTCGAGAACCCCCTTCCGCATCCCATACACCTACTGATTGATGGATAAAGCTCTAGGCTTTTCTCTCCGAGTTGGTGGAAAATGATGATCATCCCGCAATGATGATGACTGCAAATGTAACTGGAAACCACGCTAACATGATTCTTAGAGTGGTTTCCAGTTTCATTTCAGGCTTTTACCATAGAAGGTGTTGTTAGCTTTTTCCGCCTTCAGATTTGACTCATGCAGCTGTTATTGGCATCAGACAGCAATTACTCCCATAAAAGTCAATTTAAACCGCATCCTGAGGAGAATACGACCCTGAAGGCCACGACCGTCGTTTCCCAAGTCGTGGAGCGGATCCGGCGGCTGGGTCTCGAGGTGGCTCTGCATAAAACCGAGGCCATGTTCTTTCATGGGCCTCGGCGCGTGCCACCGGATGATTCCAGCCTCATAGTGGGAGACATTTCCATCGGCATCAAGCCCCAGATGAAATATCTGGGGCTCGTGCTCGACGGCCGGTGGAACTTCGGGGAGCATCTCCGAAGACTGGCCCCCAAATTGAAGGACACAGCTGCCGCTCTGGGGCGGCTGCTGCCCAACATGAGATGGCCGGATGACTCCTGTAGGAGACTCTACGCGGGAGTCGTGCGGTCCATGGCCCTATATGGGTGCCCAATTTGGGCGGAGACCCTGACGGTCCATAATGCACGTCTGCTGCATGGTCCGCAGCGTGCAATGGCCAGCAGGGCCATCAGGGGGTACCGCACGATATCCCTGGAGGCGGTGAGTCTCCTTGCCGGATCCCTACCGTGGAACCTGGATGCGAGGGCCCTTTCGATGCTATATTTGTACCGAAAGGAGGCGCGGGAGCAGGGACGGGAACCCGAGCCCGAAGAAATTCGGGCCGTGAGGTCTCAGCTCCACAGGGACGTGGTAGCAGAATGGGAGCTACGACTTGGGCGACCAAGCGCAGGGCACGCCGTAATAGCGGCGGTAAGACTCATCATGGAGGAGTGGCTAGAGAGGCCACACGGCAGCCTCTCGTACCGGCTGACGCAGGTGATTACCGGACACGGGTGTTTCAGGAGTTACCTGTGTCGGATCCGGAAGGAGCCAACGTCCGAGTGCCATCACTGTGATGCGAGCGAGGACACAGAGCTGCACACGCTGACCGAATGCCCGGCGTGGGACACGCCGAGGCGGGTCCTAGTGGCGGCTCTGGGGGTGGGAGTCCTCACACTCGCCACATTGCTCACAGCGATGGTACGATGCGCGAACGCTTGGGGTGCGGCCGCCTCCTTCTGCGAGCAAGTAATGCTCGAGAAGGAGGCGGCCGGTCGGGTCCGGACTAGACTTCGGGCCCGGGAAGCCCGCGCAGAGCGAAGGCGAACCGGACGTCGGAGGTCGCAGAACGACCTTCGTCCTCCATGAGCGCTGGCCCGGGGGTGACCGGTGGAGCCGCCTGTTCTAGCAGAAGCAGGCCGCGGCGGCGGCGCCAAGTGCGCTTCCCCGTAACCGGGGCTAGATGGGGACCCTGTGGTCCCCACAACCCGAAGGGGGCCATCTCGAAAGAGATGGTCCTGGGTCTGCCGGGGTGCGAGAGATATGCTTTTGGCAATCTCACCTCCGGCAACCAAGGACCCAAGACGGCGTGCGTTTTAGTCGGTTCGAGTCCGACATAACCACCTCCACCGGCTCCGTGGGGGTGATGTCCGTAGGGATTTATCGCACGATAAAAAAAAATCCTGAGGAGAACAGACTTCTTCTTCTTCCTCTTAGCGTTAATCCCAGTCTCATCAACAGCTTTTAGCTTGGAGTCTGGGGTCCGCTTTTACCAGTCTAACTGCGAATTTGGCTGGACTTCGATATTTTATGTGGAGCGACTGGCATCTGATCTCCACAACCCAAAGGCGATATCGAAGCATTGCAGCTAGACTAGTTGGACTTTTGAGTGCTCCAACTACCCGTAACGACTACCATAGATGTTCGTATGGCAACCGGGACCGACGGCTTAATGTGCTCTTCGAGGCACGGCCAGACCAATGCAAAGACCCATATTCATGCATACAAATATTTGCACTCCAGGAGACCAGACTTCGGCTGACACAATATTGGAAGCGAAAGAAACTCTTTACTAAAATGGAATCGTATTCGCATCCATTCATCATATACGGCACATCTACATCAATGTCACGCGACCCCGCGAACCTATTTATATGCAAATTTTAAACCTTAAATAGGTGAGCGAGCTTACGGGGCACTCCTAGTTAATTTTGTTCAAAAGTCTCGCCCTGATTTATTGGTGCTTATCAGGACAAATTTATTCTGAGTACTTAGTTATAGAAAATCGTCTGGCGAGAGCTTACTGTGATATTGGAGAAACGCTTGGTAACGAAGAAATTTTTCTTGGGAATATTAGGTTTTTATTAAAGACTATATATAGTAATCTGGCTATACGGGATAAATAGTTTGAAAGAAAGGTATAAAGAAAAATATTTTATTCACGTTCCTCACAGTGTGCATCTCATAATATATAAGTAGATATAAATATATGTATAAGTAACAGTTACAAATGGTATATGAACGTTTTTTTTTGTACAGTTGGTTTTATATTAATCTAGGAATACAGCTTTTCACACTGTGCGAAACCAAATAGGGCTCCATTTTAGCTTTTAGTTTGGTATATCAAAAGACCATAAATCGACCACCAAGGATTACATTACTCCTTGGGTCGGCCAGGATGAGGGATATACCTGCCAACCTCACCTCTGCCAACCAACAACGACCCACAGACAGCTAGCGTTTTAGTCGGTTCGAGTCCGATTTAATCCCCCCTCCCATCCGGCTCCGGTAGGGGAGACAGTCAAGGGGATTTCCGTACGAAAAAATAAATTAAAAAAAGCTTGTATTATGACACAAATTCGACATTCTAATTTTATTTTTCAATTCCTGTCTTATCCAGGTACTGTAACTCAATTTTTGTTATATACAGCTTGTGCAGATACCAAACTTAAATAATTATGAAAGTTTGTTGGTTGAATGGGACCAGATATATGATCAAAAGTCGCAATAACCAACAATCAGGCGGACGGTGCCATGGGATACAGCTAGTAACTTTATACTAATAAATTAGTTCGTATCTAGATATCTCCGAAACATCAAGAATTACTTAACAAAATAAATAAAATCCCATTAATCTGTAATAACAAAATACTTGAAACATCCCGCAGATAGGGCTGCTTAATATTCGTATGTCAACAACCTGCGAGGCGGCGCGACGTATTTACCCGATATTCAATTTAAATGGGGACTGTATTCTGGAATCGCTAATACGTAGTATTTTTAAAATTTCGAGAAAATAATGTACCTAACAAAACTATTAGGGCCAAGGCAACATCACTTTCTAGTCGATGCACTTAGGGCCGGTTTTTTGATCCGTAGTTAAGTTTACAATTGGTTAAATAATGTAACAAATGGTTAAATTTCTGATAAATTGGTTTTTTGATCCATAGTTAGGTCAACCTGTAGTTAAATATGTAACAATTGGTCATAATAGTTAACCACAGCTCCATCGAGTGGTTAGCAAGATGGCGGCTAGTTAACTATTGGTTGCTACAGCTGTTTATGATCTGTCAAAAGATTCAAAAGCACCATCGACAAAAGTAACACATTGACAGCCAATGATTGATAAATCTAAAGTGTTGACAAAAAGAACGACTCCCTACTGAAATCGCGTATCTCGGTGTTCATTACAATGGCAACATTAGTTAAGCATTTGTCACAATTACCATTAGTCAAATTGTGTTGAAAAAACGGAATCTTGTTTCAACAATTGGTTAATGCTTAACAAATGATCGACATAACAAATGGTCAAACTAAGAATCTAAAAACCGACCCTTACTAAACAATGGATGAGCCTCTGACCCAAGTTTTCGTCTTGGAACGGGAGGCATAAGATCTGTCAACTATCTCTCCCACAGTTTGAGAGAGAAGAAATGGAAACTGTTATATGTTTCTGAGAATAAATACCTACTTTTTTTAGTCTGAAAGTAGAAGAAACGAAAGCTGAAGGGCCAGTTCGCGTAATAGCAAGTGAAAACATATGCATCGTCTTTGCAAAGAATCTACTAGCAAAACTATAACAAAAAACATATCTCTCTCTCAAAAATTTAATTAAATTCTCAAAAAATTAAATTAAATTTAAACCGAAAATACAGAATACCCTTTCTGAATCACGTCAGTGATACTCAGTGGAACGAGATCCAACGATAATTTGCACTCAACGCGGCCCCGGTGACAGGCGACGATTAAAATTTGTGTTAACATATCACTCGACCGAAATCAACTCGTACGCAATCGTACGATGTACTGATGTACCCCTTTGTACCTTAGCTCGCGATTTTAATGTGTCTGCTATTTAAATTAGGTATACCTCGAGATATATATCTTAGACTGAAAATGTGCTTAGTACTCAAAGAACACGTATCTAAGGCGTCTTTTGAGAATAACACGGGGTGCTTTGTGAGCTTATATTCGCCCGGGAAAATTTCGTATTCCATATAAATGACGAACTTTCTATACAAAAGTTTATCACCTATTTTACCCTCTTAGTAGTAATTTTTTTTAAAACACACGCGTGTTCATTTATTTCTTAAAAGACACAAGTTTATGAAATTTAGTGCAACTAGCTCTGAAAATGACGGACTTTCATACAAACTTCCATCCCTAATTTTACCTCTTTAGTAGCAGAATTTCCGAAAATGCTTTCAAAGTGGATACTTACATATAAAATGCATCTACTGTCAACATTTCAGGTTTGTAGGTCCAGCGATTTAGGCTCTGCGTTGATGAATCAGTCCGTCAGTCAGTTGGGATAAGTAATTTTATATTTTATAGATAGATAAACAATCCACACACGCCAGGGCCTCGACTGTATTCTATCCTGAGGTAGAGAGTGCACACCAACAGATTGGAGGTGAACGAGTTAATTACTTGTTTGTCAATAAATTATCATTCATTTCGTTCATTCATTCATTCACTCATTCATTCATTCGTTCAGTCTTTCATTCATCCAATCATTCATTCATACATTCATCGAGCGTTGAGACACTGTTGAGTTTTTATTAGTCGGGTGAACGTCATCCTAAGACTAGACTGATAATTATGATTAATGTTGGCTCTTATAGGAGTGGCTGCTATCTGACTCTTCCAATTCCAATAGGAATCCCTGAGCTAGTGTTTTATAAATCAGTAGGTGTATCTAGGCTGTTGCAGTTTCAGATTCCAATATTTATATGATACTAACTTTTACCCGCGGCTCCGCTCGCGTGGATGTCGTCAGCTATCGCGACAAAACATAGCCTATGTCCTTTCTTAAGATCTAATCTACCCCTATACCAAATTTCATCTAGGTCGGTTCAGTGGTTTAGGCGTGAAAGAGTAATTAATAAGTTATTTTATAATTAAATTAGTATGGATTAGCAGCGGCCCACGGCTATAACCACGTGAAAATTCTGATCTAAAAACTATGGGAATTTAATCCGAGTTTTAAAAAATACTGCACGCGTGCTTCAAAATGTCCAAAAAATACATAGTTTTTTTCACATACACAACGATAGTAACGATTTCTCAATCAAAAGTAGTCTATTAAGTCCCATAATTTAAAAAACGACATACCAAAATCGTAAATATGCATTTAATCATGGCGGTAACAAAGGGTAACATCAATAGTATTTGGTAACAGCTACCCTTGGCCTACGCCGGGCACGCACATAGGACAGCCAAGGGCAACAGACTGGGTACAACATACCGCACCATATATACACACACACACACACACACACACACACATACAGATGTGCAACACAGCATCACGTATCTGTGGTTGTTACTGGGTATATAATATGTAGCAGTTTAAGTGCGATTAGAGTATTAATTGATAATGTCTAGAAATATTAAACGGTAATGAGAAGTTAATCTGTTTTAACGAATTTCATTTGTATGATCTATAGTATAAAAATGAATCGCTAAATGTGTTGGTAAGCGCATAACTTAACAACGCCTTGAGCAATTTGGCCAATAGTTTTTTTTAAATGTTCGTTGAAGTTCAAGGATGGTTTTTACGGCCAGAAAAAATCGAATTATTGCAGGGAACCGACATCGACGCGAGCAGAGCCGTGGGCAAAAGCTAGTTTTAAATAAAAATGCAATATTTTTTCTAGTATTTACAGAGATAACCACCTGATATTTGCTTCTGTACTGACACACTATCTAATGAGGAGATAAAATAACACGAGCTTTTACCAGCCGCTCCGCTCGCGTGGATGTCGGTTATCGCGACCAAACATAGCCTATATCCTTTCTCAAGATCTAATCTACCCTTATGCCAAATTTCATCGAAATCGGTTCAGTAGTTTAGGCATGAAAGCGTTACATACAGACAGAGATACAGACAGACAGACAGAGTTAGTTTCGCATTTATAATACTAGCTTTTGCCCGCGGCTCTGCCAGCGTGAATGTCGGTAATCGCGACCAATCATAGCCTACGTCCTTTCTCAAGATCTAATCTACCTTTATATCAAAATTTCATCGGAATCGGTTCAGTGGTTCAGGCGTGAAAGCGTAACATACAGACAGAGAGACAGACAGACAAAGTTATTTCGCATTTATAATAGTATTAGCATGGATTAGTCTGGATTAGATGGTATGGTACTAATATCATGCTATTAAATATGATATTGAGAAGAAAGGAACGCATTTATATATTTATATGAAACCGACATTGACAATACCACTAAATACTAGACTTCCCAGTTTAACCGCGACATCCACCTACCCCATGCAATTCAGTTGATTCAAATGCAGATGTTTGACGAGGATGCACGGGCGCACGGCGGGCTACAGGGATTTGGAGGGCGAACCCTCCCAGACAGACGTATTGATTTTTGTGTTCACTGCTCACCCTCTAGTTGAGGGCTGTTATTATTAAATATAAATGGCACCGAAATTTGGTGAAATAAATTGTTTTGACGTAGATATTCGAGTATTTCGAACTGAAATTTCTGTGAAACGGAATACGTGTGAATGAGTTGAAGTCCGGCGAATTAAATTTTCGAAGTGAGAAGATGAATTATTATTTCATTAGGTACGATAAATTGTTATGATGTGAAATATAATATAAGTACTGTTGAATAATTGACTCTTCCCGTGACCATAGGGCTGGCCTTTACCTCGCTCAAAGAATTGCTATCGCTATTCAGCGGGGTAATGCCGCCAGCCTATTGGGCATGGTACCGGTAGAGGTCGATGGGGAGGAATTCTACGATGCGCGAAGTTACAGTCCCTTCCACAGCTGTTTTTTCTCTCATTTTTGTATATATTGTACATTTAGTTAGCATATATTTATAATTAACTAGTCAGATGATTTCAATGAGTACTATTATAAAATCATAATAGTCGGATATTTGGCGATTGGACATAGTCCATCAATAGACTGCGCTCTTCTAGGTGGTAGACAACTGTGGTGAACTCCACAAGATTCGGACCATTCAAGATATTGTTTATCTTAGGTAAAATGGTGTTCTCTAACATGAAGACCTTCATAGATGCTTCTTCACGCCTCACTTTTAACGATTTTGAATACAAAAACATATTTTGTTTTATGGCTCAATTCTCTATCGTACGATCTCACCGAAATTTTAATTGCTCATGTATCATAAATGTTGTAAGTAGTTATTGGTAATTGTCATGTGAAAGAATAACGTATTAAAGTGTATAGATATAGCTATAGATGTAATTGTTGGTAAAATATTGTGAATGGAACAGTATAGGTCAAATTATGTGTTAAGTCCAAAAACTCAGACGTCACCCGAGTAAACAATGTTTTCATGTGAATTATAATCGTATTGACACCCACAGGACTGGCTTCGCCTAGTGTGGGGTCACAGCATTTTCATCATTGTAATTCTTTTTGGCAATAAATGATTTTTATTTTATTTTATTATTTATTTTATAACCAGCTGACTCGGTGAACTTAGTACCGCTGTAAAAAAATTCTCCGCCTCCGCCAAATTTTTCTATGAAAATTTTCACGCAACACGACCACTTTACAATTATTTATCAGTATAATATAGATGGTATTTATACTATTGATTCACGGCACTTCGTGTAATGTATTGTTACACATATTGAGAACACTTGTACTTTTTCCACAGTACTTATTTTATTGAACCTGATCTAAAACACATTTTTAGACCATGCAAAATCTATGTAACTCTTTGAGAATGCCGTAATGTATAACATATGTGTGGATAAAGTATAAGTGTTTTCAATATGTGTAATATAGATGGATAGAGAGAAGATAATAATTTCATAAAATAATATATCTATAGCGTTAACTATTTTTTTATACCCCTTAGGTGGCAGACAAGGCACCTTATGGATAGTGGTTTACCGGGATATCTATATACTTGATATCCGGTAATCATTAAGTATGTATTTGAAGTCGAAGGTTACTCTTACTCGGGTTTGGGAATTGAAACAACGACTGATTTGCACTGAAGTTATATTGCGACTAAAGTTAGTAAGAGTGGAGCCCGGGCGCAGCCGGCGGTTAGCGTTAGGTACACACGTACGTATGTTATTGACTACGTTGCAGATTAATGTACAATGATGTGTCCCTATAGTGGTTACCTTTTTTTTATCGTGTGAAAAATCCCCCACCGGAGCTGGTGGAGGCGGTTATGTTGGACTCGCTTTGGGTCTTTAATTGCCGGCGGTGAGAATGCAGTGAACATATCTCTCGCACCCCGGCAGACCCAGGACCATCTCTTTCGAGATGGCCCCCTTCGAAGATAGTGGTTACATTGGCCTACGGACATGTGCAATATGGCGTCACACTCTTGTTAAACCCAATCATCATTCAAAATAATACATAACCCAGTTATCATCACACCCAGATAGTATTTTCCACAAATTTCTGCAGTAGATTACCAGCTTATTTACGAGGATAGTAGGTAATTACCCGTGAAATACTGGCTATCCGCATTTTCAGACTAATTTACTACAACGCTGAATCTTGCTTTTCGATCTATTTTAATTTCTCGCTGTTCTCGCTTTAATCTCGGCTTCTCGTGCTCGGTAAAAGTTTGTGTACTGGATATACAAGATGCGGAAGATTTATACAGACTGGATGCGGGAGGCGGAGGATCGGACAAAATAATGCATATTGGTAGAGGCCGGATTTCGTCCGCTGCTCCTCCAATGTTCAACAGTGGACTTCAGTGGGGTAAATTGATTGATTGACATATAATGTTTATGCTAAAAGGCATGGATTCAATGCTAATGCTAATCTTCTAATAATATAAAAGATGGAACAGATTTGTTCTACACTTACTTACCACTTAGATGGCTAACAAACACACGGTTCACCTGATGGTAAGTGATTACAACAGAGACAGCACACTCGTACTGTGGACGCTGTAAAGAACCTTATTTAATTGTAGTAGGCAAAAACCATAGCATGGAAATAATTTCATTACCTGAGCGTCCGTAGAATGAAAGTGCTTTCTTAAATTCAGTCCTTTCTTAAGTTCCTTTATAAAATCCAGGAATATTTAGAGGATAAACAAGCTTGGAAATGAGCTGTTTGCTCAGCTATGGTACCCAAGCAAAGCATTGTATCTAGCCATAAGTATAACACTAAGTTAATGTTTGTAAATAGACCAAAAAAAATGCCCGCTGAGTTTCTTGAAGGAGTTTTCTCAGGTCTGGGCCGCGTTTCAAACCGGTGGTCCATTTGCTAAACTAGTATTTAATATTTATTTGATATCGACGTTGTGGAAGTGCCGATTTAATGATCTATGCAGAATGAATGATTTCTGACTTTTGACTTTCATACCTCACTGTGCTAACGTACCTGTAGCAAGCGATGCCATGATATAATGTAGCCATAGGGATCATTTCGAACAATTCTTTCGAAGGCACACCATTAAAGGTACAGTCAGAATCAGTAGTAATCCTACAGAAATAAAAATGTTGAAGTATAACCGATTTATCGTAGACTAGCTTTCAGCACCGGCGTGGATGTCGGTTATCGCGACCAAACATAACCTATGTCCCTTCTCATGGTCTTATCTACCCCTATACCAAATTCCATCAAAATCTGCTCAATGGTTTAGGCTTGAAAGCGTAACGTACAGACAGACAGCAGACAGAGCTACTTTCACATTTACAATATTAGTATGGATAAGGATAAACAGAGTCTGTAGTCCTCTCTGCTCACAATACTGTCTCTGTCTCTGTTTACAATACTGTACTGTATTACAATAGTGTACCGCATTGTGACCGTACCCTATTGTCTTGATACCAATTGTTGATATAATTAAACAGCATCAGTACACCCAAGTTTATCCATGGCGGTAGATATCTCAGTTACAATATTGCATAAGTTTAGATAATGGCTGCCCCACGTGCGTGTGACTATGCTTTCCATTACGTATTTAATTGGATGCCGGTATCAGATTATAAACAGCTAAAGTCCGTGGTACAGTCAACTTCAAAGTCATACGCATTCTAACTGAGTAGTTTGTTCAGCTGTTTCTTTTCCGTTTCAAAGCAGTTTCAAGTTTTCTTTTAAGGGACCTTTTCGCTTTGGGAACGATTTTTATATAGTAATTATAAAGTGACAATAACTAAAAATGTACAAACTGTAGACAAGAAACCAAAGAATAAGACAGTATTAACAGTTTTCAAATCGGTCCACAAATAAAAAAGCAGTTCCTCTAAACATATGCCTAAAAACCAGATTTAGGAATTCATTCCTCTTAATAGTATCTAAGAAGCGGTGGTTTAATACTCGTAATGGTTGAAAGAAGAAAATAAATCGCTCATCCTACAGTCCCGGGGCCCGTGAAAAAGTATCTGATGAGCCCGTCAAGCGAGTGCCAACACTGATAACATAAGTACGTGTTTCTTGTAACCTTTTTCCTGAGACGTTGCCGTCAGCTTACCATCAGGCGAGGTCATGTCAACTAGATGTATCTTATATAAAAAAAACCAATTTAATTGCATTAATACCCACAAATATACTGCACACTGTGTCGAATACTGAGATCGTGATCTTATAGTAGACTAGCGGACACGGCGAACTTCGTACCAATTTTATACCACCCGCGTGGCGTCCGATTCCGTTCCCGCTGCACCCGCTACAATATTAAGCATGTATTATACATATAAACCTTCTTCTTGAATGACTCTATCTAATAAAAGAAACCGCATGAAAATCTGTATCGTAAATTTTGAAGATATAAGCATACATAGGGACGGACAGACGCGGTAAGTGACTTTGCTTTATACTATGTTGTGATTATAGAAAATAAAGGTCTTGGGAGACTCGTCCAATATTTATATAGCCTTTTAAATAATTACAATATTATTATGTGTGCATGTTGCGAACACTGGTATTATCTATGGATGATTGTAGATGGCGCTGCAGTCCAGCGAAGGTGGGGCGCGGGGACATAGCTCGGCCTAGGAACCGGTCTCTTATAAGCGCACCTACGTCATAGGCACTAAATTTTCTATCGAAATTACAGAACAAAATCATCTTAACATCGCAGACGTATTAAAGTCACCAGAACCTTTTTCTCATTAATTGTTTTACATCAGCCTTTGATAGGAAGTTAGGTTGCCTAGCGACCATTTGTCAAAAATAGC
Organism: Eilema sororculum; assembly: GCA_914829495.1. Classification (NCBI taxonomy): domain Eukaryota; kingdom Metazoa; phylum Arthropoda; class Insecta; order Lepidoptera; family Erebidae; genus Eilema; species Eilema sororculum. The sequence continues at coordinate 21,234,883 of OU618535.1, forward strand.
TTGACAAAGTATATTTTCGAATGTAGTGAGTGTTGATCGAATTTTGTAAATTTCAATGTGCATATGGACTTATGGAGCTGACTGTACCACTTCTCCAGCCTAGACACAATTTATAGTGTCATTATTGTTAGAAACTTAGTTATAGTAAATATTATATAACGTAGGGAGCCATTTAATGAGAGAGAGACACCGTCTGCCTCAAGGAGACACCCTTTTCATATACAAACATCGACTAGAGACGGTGATTTAGAAAGTTTGACAATAGTTAGGGTAGGTACGATACAATCAGCATCAAAAAGATGTTGACGAATAGAGTACTCAAAATGATCTTAATTTCGTTTTTTGACCCCCTTTCAGGAGACCGATTGGTCTGATATTTGGTACACACCTCTACTTCGAATAATAATACCATATACGAGAGTTTCAAGATCATTTTGAGACTTCGTTGTCAAGATATTTATGACGCTGACTGTACTAATAAAGGTTTATATACAGGGTGTATTTTTGAAACGGGACTGTAAAGGTAGGTTAAGGCACCTCAACCGTTATAGTTAGAGAAAAAGGTTCTTAGGGGACTATCCTTGACTTTTTAAGATATTCTGAAATGAACTGAAAAAAAAACTGCATTCACAGATTTAAGCAATCAAGAAAAATCAAGAATCAAGAAGAAAAAAAATCAAGAAAAATGCTAAAAGTCCATTTCTTTTTGAGGCAATTGACCTTATTTCATGTGGGGATCAATAGACTAAGAGACCATTTAATTAAGGTATGCGTACTACAATGAAAAAATCACTTGAATACGGTGGCTGGGATAAACTTGATGCGCTAGGAAGAGGATCAGGTGCTATGGTGCATATTGGTTCAAGTTCAAGTTCAAAGTATTTATTCAAAATTGTGTAGCACTACTGCAGCTTTTTGACCTTAAAATTCTGCTTAAAACTAAGTTTACCACCGCTTCCTAGACACCAGTGGTGAAGAAACGGCGCAACAAACTCCACTGTAGCATTTTACAGACGTCAATTTACAACAAAGTAATTTGTTAAGACTAAATATGGACGAATGTACATTTGTCTCGTGTCAAGTTAAATAAAGTTTATAAAAAAAAACTTAATAAAATAATTAACCTAAGTTAACATTCGTTCAGCAGTGGACTTTATTGAAGGCAGCTACTTTGTGATAATATCTAATGTTTTTTATTGAGGCTTTGTAAGCGCTGTTTATTGAGCATGTAGAGAATGAACGTTTTGTTACTATAATTTAATTCAAATTTCTGTTAGCATCCATACTTTACAAAATTTATTATTAAGATTCGTCGATCCCATTTACACCCTTTTTATTTAAAAAATTGTCCGTCATGGGACACCCGGCAGCTGTTAAACATCAATATTGATGGTAGAATTTATATAGAAACATGAAAATTCAAATAAAAAGAAGTTGTACAAAAAAACACAATAATTAACACCCTGTGAAGACTTACATTTCTCACCTTAGCTGTAAAAATAATTTAACAAAAATATGAAATACTAACCCGCTATATTTTCGAATATATTACAGTCCCCATCGGCTTTGTAAGATACCTATACAGTTATGTTTATTTTACATGCGAAAAATCCCCACGGATATCCCCCCCCCCCCCCCCAAGCCGGTGGAGGTGGTTATGTCGGACTCGAACCGACTAAAACCGTCTTTGGGTCTTTGGTTGCCGGAGGTGAGATTGCAGAAAACATATCTCTCGCACCCTGAGATAGCGTATAATTTTGAAATTTTATAAACGTCGTTCAGTGTAGGATTGTACTGTTCGTATTTCATCATGCTCCACTCTATTTTTTTTTTTTGTCCGTGCGTAAATCCCCTCGGATACCCCCCTGCCGGAGCCGGAAGGGGAGGTTATGTCGGACTCGAACCGACAGTGGGTCGTAATGCTAGGCCGGAGGTGAGGTTGTCATCGACATATACCTCGCACCCCGGCTGCATCATGGTCCCCTTAACTTAAGTATGCCTAGTATCAAACAAATATGAAACTATTGGGTATAACTCCCCTTTATTTTGGGGCCTTGTCTATAATGCCCGCCCTTTGACTAGCTTCGGTGATATGGCGGATTTGATATGAAAATCACATAAAAAAAATATATTTACCATTTCTCTACTTCATCACATCACTGTACAAGTCAGTGTCATAAATATTATCTTGACGACGAAGTCTCAAAATGATTTTAAAACTCTCGTATTAAGAGCAAATCAAACTGTTTTATTGATTTATATGGTATTATTGTCTGAAGTAAAGGTGTGTATCAAATATCAGAACAATCGGTCAACTGGAAGGGGGTGAAAAAACGAAATTTAGGATCATTTTGAGTACTCGTACTTTCAGTATTAGAAAATTTAAAACATACAACCAAAAAATGATATTGCAGATCAGATATAACATTACTAAATCTATATAGTTCGTCCTTTCATCTCCAAAACACAAAGAGCTGTACCAATCATGGTCCCCTTCAAATCACCCTTTAATTTTGAAGGACACCCAATATACCTAGTGAATAGGAGATTCCATATAGCGATATAGGTGTCGTAGTGTCCGTCTGTCCGTCGCCATGGTGCAATGCCGAAAATCGATACCTGCCTCCCCATGGAATATACCGATGTTAGTAGGGTGACTATGTATATTAAAAGTGATGGGATAGGATTGGGACTATTTTGAAATGTGATAGTTGGGGTTTAAGTGAGTATATTAAAGTGTATGTGCATGTGTGTTAATGTCAGGGGTTGTGTAATGGGTTTAACGAAATATATGTAATAAAAAAAAAAAGAAGGGAAATTTTGCATACTCGGTGCCTTAAAAATCATTAAACGTTTTTAAAACAAGGTTGTCGATGTACTAGGCTATTCGCCTAGGTCCTCGATTCTTCTCAATACTGCGTAATGTGTTAGCTTGTTCTGAAATAATATGCCTTACAAAATAAAATATTGCATTCTGCACTGAAACTATGACGTTTCATTAGTTGAAATTCCCAAAAAAAAGGCAAAATATAAACAATCAAATTCAGTTCAAATGTATAACTTTTTAGATTCTTCATTAAATTTTAAATAACTTTTATTGTAATTAATAATTATCAAATAGCCTATTGTAAAATCCATCTGTAGATTGGTATAAAATGGAATATATTCTCATGAATATTTTTTATAATTATTGCTATAGAGTAGAATAATAGGCCCTGGATTCTACTAGTTTTGGACATTGTGCTGTCCAAAACTGACGTAGTGAGTGTAGTGTGTCGCCAGCCTTACTTTCATTCTGAAAGTAACGGAGGGTAGACGCACAAAAAATGTTCCGCGCATACCGCGCGACCTTCGCCGGCCAGTCAAGCACGGGTGCAGCATCGCACCCGAAACTTCGGCAGAAAGTAAGTGGAAGTTTTTATCGCGTGAAGTCCCGAACTTGCATAAAATAACAATGAATTTACACCGCGATAGCTTAAAAATAACATAAGACTTAATTTCTCACCACAATAAACATATGTCACAATTGAAATGCTAGGTTACAAAGTTTTTTTTTTATACAGGACACGTTCATTTGACTGCACCTCGCCTGATATTTAGCTAAAGGCAAAGTCTCGGATAGAGGGTCACAATCGTAAACATGTACTATGTTAACAGTGGTGGCACTCAGCTTGACGGCCTCATCAGATGCCATTTCACGCCCCGCTTAAATGACCCGGGACTGTAGAAAGAAGGAAACACGTGAGCTGGCAGGGAGTTCCAGGTCTTAGGTTCGGCATTTGAACGAGTAATTGAAACGCTTGGTTCTAGCAGGTATACTCTGCATCGTATACGAATGGCAATTTAGCCCTGCACGTGTCGTCCTGTGATATTCATAATATATTATGTAGGTGACTGTGCCTGAGCTAGGCTTGCAGCCTGTGTTTCAAGGCACCAGGTCCCCACTATAAATAGTCAAAAAATATGTTCTCAATAATATCTAAAACTGACCCCAAAAAAATCCAAACAAAACCTCATTCGTGGTAACTCTCAAAAATTTGACGAACCACCAATATAGGGGCTTTTCGAATGTACTGACGGTCAGTTGCGTCTATAAGTGACTTTATTAAACCCTTTGACGTCGGTTCGCGAATATAAACCTATATAATATATATCAATTACTCAGGCATATCGGTTTTAGAGGGGGGCCAGCTTGTTATACGGTGCAGCGCGCAATAAAGGAAATGAAGTTGGTGCAAGTCAGCCATGAAAATGTAAGCTGGAGAGGGAAAGTGATGACTGTCACATCAAATAAATATCTATTTTATTATAATTTTTCGTGCAGAAATCACCGGGTAGCGAGGTGTTTATGTTGGACTTGGACCGACTAAAACCGCACGCTGTGTCTAGTCTCAAATGCCGGGGTGTAAGGTAGCCCGATGAGGCATATCTCTCGCACCCAGTTAGGCTTTAGGCCCTCTCCAGTTACTGATCGAAATAAATGAAATCAAAAAAATAATCTGACAATTAAATTAACGAATTCTTTCAAATTGTTACCGGTAATCGCACTGCAAACTTGTCGAAAGTAAAGTTCATATTTATAAAGGACACCTCACCTGATGGTTAGCTAAAGGCAAAGGGTCACCATCGTAAACATGTACCATGTTTACAGTGGTGGCACTCAAGTTGACGGCCTCATCAGATGCCTTTTCACGCCCCGCTTAATGGACCCGGGACTGTAGGAAGCTACATAGCAATAACGTGTCTATCCATAGGTAATTAATATTATAAATACGAAAGGAACTCTGTCTGTCTGTAACACCTTCACACCTAAACCACTGCACCGGTTTAAATGAAATTTGGTGTAGGGGTAGATTATCCTTTGAGTAAGGTCATAGGTTATGTTTGGTCGCGATAACCGACATTGTAAGTAGTAGGTATTATAATTATGCATATTATGTAATGGAATGTATTCGTGTAATATTGTATTATATGTATTAAAAGTACATTATTATTATTTCAAAGCAGTACCTAGGTACACCACTTGTTGCCTGCTACTCCAAAATATCAGTCCATCAGAAGGTTGTCTGGAAGAGATCGCAGTTCGCGACAAGACCGTCCATTGTACTAAATGAAGTATGTTGAAATTTATTTATGTATTCATTACTGGTGTACAATAAAGTTTTATTCATTCATTCATTCATTCATTCGTCCACGCGGGCGGAGCCGCGAGCAATAGCTATTACGGTAAATAGGTAGTCAAAGAGTGATAATGAATGTTAGGTGATGTTAAGTGTATGGTCACATGCCAATTAACAACATTGTAAGTTCCATTTTTATAATGTTTCCAGAAATAAACAGTCTATTAGAAAGTGTTCCCTCGTCGTAAATCTAGATTAAAGATTACGTTGCTGAGACTGGTTCCTCCAGATGAATGATCGTAATCCTATTAGACACACGGCTTGGACTTGGTTCCGTATCATTTTATACGCTAAGACAGTGAAGAACGGTCTTCTAGATAATAACTTTAATTTAATATAACAATATTACATAATTGTAAAGTGGTCGTGTCTGTACCTACATTGGGGATATTAAATGAATGAATGAATGACACTTTATTTCGGACCATGATCCTTAAAACTGTTAGTAATACAATACACTTATAAGCTATGTTACTAACAAAAGTGTGCAATCTGTCGCCATTCAAATACAAAATTGGATATAAAATAACAATTAAAATCACACTTAATACACAATTAAAATTAAATATTCGAATATCAATTAAATTCTCATCTAAAATAACAATCCAATTCATAATTAAAATCAATTTTTTGAGTCAAAATTAAAATAATATTATCAAATCACATACCCAATTAACTTATATTAAATTAATTCGATTCAAAATTAAAAGAATGAGTTTTTAATTAAAACATTGATTTTTTTTTCAATGTTTGTTTTTTGAATCAATGTTTAACAATGATTGTAACATCATTCATTGATTCCGATAGTTCGTAAGAAAATCGGTAGATGACGCTACGTCGCCTTAAAGAAGTATAAGATGGGAAATTTGAATCATATCGGGCGTGTCTCGGTAGCCGAATTGGTCAGGCATTCCCCCTGTAAGGGAAAGACTGCGGGTTCGAGTCCCGCCCGAGAAGATTCTTTTTCCCTATGTATTTGATTTGTATAGTTAGCATACTTAATGCTGTAAAAATTCCTTCAATTGTTTGGGCGCAGTTATGAAAAAATCAATGTTTAACAATGATTGTAACATCATTCATTGATTCCGATAGTTCGTAAGAAAATCGGTAGATGACGCTACGTCACCTTAAAGACGTATAAGATGGGAAATTTGAATCATATCGGGCGTGTCTCGGTAGCCGAATTGGTCAGGCATTCCCCCTGTAAGGGAAAGACTGCGTGTTCGAGTCCCGCCCGAGAAGATTCTTTTTCCCTATGTATTTGATTCGTATAGTTAGCATACTTAATGCTGTAAAAATTCCTTCAATTCTTTGGGCGCAGTTATCAAAAAATCAATGTTTAACAATGATTGTAACATCATTCACTGATTCCGATAGTTCGTAAGAAAATCGGTGGATGACGCTACGTCGCCTTAAAGACGTATAAGATGGGAAATTTGAATCATATCGGGCGTGTCTCGGTAGCCGAATTGGTCAGGCATTCCCCCTGTAAGGGAAAGACTGCGGGTTCGAGTCCCGCCCGAGAAGATTCTTTTTCCCTATGTATTTGAACAGCACAAAAATATAGGTATTTTTGAAATTCTTGTCTGTTTATCCGCGATAGACGCAAAAATTATTGATCGGATTTTCATGAGACTTTTTATTTGAAAGGTTATTTAGACTTAAAATCTTACGTACGTTTGTTTGTTTGCGATTGGTTGAGTAGAACCGGAGATATGACCAAAAGTAATAATAACAAGTAAGATTCACGCGGGCACCACGGACACAGGCTAGTCAACAATATAAGATAGATTAATTTTTAACCCCCGACGCAAAAACGACGGGGTGTTATAAGTTTGACGTGTCTGTGTGTGTGTGTGTGTGTGTGTGTGTGTGTGTGTGTGTGTGTGTGTGTGTGTGTGTGTGTGTGTGTGTGTGTGTGTGTGTGTGTGTGTGTGTGTGTGTGTGTCTGTGGCATCGTAGCACCCAAACGGATGAACCGATTTGGATTTAGTTTTTTTTGTTTGAAAGGTATATTAGTCGGGAGTGTTCTTAGCTATGTTTGAAAAAAATCGGCCCAAGATGGCCGCCGCCACAACATGTTGGAGTACATATTTCTTTATAATTCCCTCAATATGGGTATCAAATGAAAGAGCTTGATTAGTAGAACAATTTAAAAAGCATAAAATAAATAAATAAATTTTAATTCAACGGTTGCCATGTCGGGGGACCGTAACTGGTTAAGTACTCCTTTACATCGTAAGGTCCCCCGACTTGGCAACCGTTGAATTAATATGTATTTATTTATTTTCAACTTTTTGGTGTTTTTGTGACGGGGGTTTTTTTTAATTTTTAATTTAATTTGTATCTTTCGCAAAGGAAGAACTTAGTTTAGAAGTATTTATTAGATACTAAGTATGATGTTTCGAAGGAATCCAAACCACATGCGAGGCAAACCCTATACTGGAATCCCCAAGGAAAGCGCAAACGTGGTCGTCCAACACAGACCTGGCGGCGGTCTATCATTGGCGAAGCGGAAGCCATTGGAAAAACTTGGAGCGAAGTCAAACGCGAGGCTCAAGACCGTATGGGATGGAAACTCACCGTGGGCGCCCTCTGCCTCAGCTAGGGGCCAAAGGACCTTAAGTCAAAGTAAGTCAAGTATGATTTTCATCTTCGTGCTGTTCGATGTTCACCGGTACACCTGACAATTTGATGGGCTTGGTTCGCAGGCTTACTTCTAGAGGTTGGCATATCAGACAGCCGTCGTTGCTCCCGTAAAAGCCGAGACAAAATAAGTCACAAGCCGTAAGCGAGGGCTACGTTCCAAAGTGAATGCTATGGAAACTTTTGAACTATCGCGTTCAATGATATACAATAATGTCAACGGGAATTAACGCATATTGAAAGAAAGAAAGAAAGAAAGAAATGGATGCAACTGAGATTAGTTCCTGGGTAATAATGGACCTAAGAACAGAGATTTAGTCTAAATAAACTGCATTATAAATAAAATCCATACTTCCATAGGTACTAATATTATAAATGCGAAAGTAGCTCTGTCTGTCTGTTTGTCTGTCTGTATGTTACGCTTTCACGCCTAAACCACTGAACCGATTTTGATGAAATTTGGTATAGGGGTAGTTTAGACCTTGAGAGAGGACATAGGCTATGTTTTGTCACGATAACCGACATCCACGCGGGCGGAGCCGCGGGCAAAAGCTAGTAATATTATAAATGCGAAAGTTGTCTGTCTGTATGTTACGCTTTCACGCCTAAACCACTCAATCGATTTTGATGTAATTTGGTATAGCGGTAGATTAGACCATGAGAAAGGATATAGGCTATGTTTGGTCGCGATAACCGACATCCACGCGGGTGGAGCCGCGGGCTCAAAACTAATAATAAATAAATGTTACCTAATGTATCTTATTGCATAAAACGTCAGACAATTAAACTGAGTTTTCAAAAGCCAGCCTTTTTTATTATCTGTTTTGGGCTTCTTTAGTATATTTTAGGGTCGGTGCATATCCGACGGAACATGCATCGAGCGTATGTCGTGTGCGGACGTCACACACTAACACATTATCGGTTATATGTGAACGATTGAATGTGTTATCACTTATCATACATTTGTCTGTTTTGGCGTTACGCGACCGATCATACACGACGTATGTTCCGTCAGTTGTGCACGGACCTTTAGGGTAAGGTAACTTTTTTACTTTTGCGGTATTCGTATAAATATTGATAAAGAAATAAGTCCACATGATGAGTTTTCCCAATGCCTCGGTAGCACGCATAGCCTCGATATAAAAAAGTAAAGGTATATGCCTGTATAGTACCTATCCAATTATAATGATTGTTATCTACAAACCTATTAATATAATATTGAATCATCATAGTGGGTACGATATTATTAAATCTATTGTTTTATTATTACTCATTGTATTAATCTATATTAATTATAAGTATTATATAAGTGTCGGTAGCTTAGTGGTTAAGGAGTCGGCCTTACGATCGAGAGGTCCCGGGTTCGATCCTGGTCATTACACTACCGACGTAAACCCACTCCTAGCACAAGCAATTTAGCTTAGTTGGAGGGGTTAGAGGGAATATTAGTGACTTCGGTTCTAATACTCTTTAAAAAAAAAAATAAGTATACATACAATAGGCTATTTGACAATTATTTGATTTTGGAAAATGACTACTTTAATAATACTAACCGACCCGGCGAACTTCGTACCGCCAATTTTTAACCGCCCGCGTGGCGTCCGATTCCGTTCCCGCTGCACCCTCTACTATATTAAGCATGTATTATACATATAAACCTTCTTCTTGAATTACTATGTCTATTAAAAGAAACCGCATCGAAATCTGTAGCGTAGTTTTGAAGATATGAGCATACATAGGGACATAGGGACGCGGAAAATGACTTTCCTTTTTTATATGTAGTGATAAATAACTGTTAGATGTGAAATTTTCGTACGACAATTAGTTTTCAAGATATTTGGTTTGGAAAATTCAATTTCTCGCGCCACGCCGCCCGAAAATGCTCCACACAAAATCGTACGGAATTGTGACGTCACGCTTCGGTTGCGCGTAGTGCAAATGTATGGAGTGCAAGAGAATATCGTATTTATCTCGGTTTACGTTACGTTTACACGCATACTTAGTTCATAATAAAAGTAATTTGTTTAATGAGGAATCTAAAAAGTTATATGTACAGCAATGATGTTTTAGAGTGCTTCCATATTTATAAACTGTAGATACGTCGTGCAGGGATATGGCCGCTTCCAAAAATGGCATGTAAAAAAATTATAGCTTCTTACTAATAGTACATAAATGTTATTATTTTATATGAATTATATAATTATTTATTTTAATTATATTATTATTGTTACTAATTAATGATACTTTTTTTGGGTAGCGCACTGTCGCGTCTCTGATTGGTGGAAGAAATGGTGACCATTTGGTTATCATTTTTTTATTGACATTTTAGAGTGTGAACAACCAATCTATAGTTTATATAATATCATTGATGTACAGGATGTATTTTTGAAACGGGGCAATGAAACGATTCATCATTAAAGAAATCATTGTAGATATTTTATTTTCATTCTGAAATGTATGGGAAACGTTTTTGCTGATTTCTGTCTTTCTTAGTACTCAAATAGGTGTCGTAAAAGGCGACTAAGGCACACCTCTTCCCATGACAGTGCCCACTTGATAGCAATAGGCTCGCCTCCTATTACGTGGGACCGGAATTCATATTTGGCGAATGCACGTGCTAATAGACCTCTGCCTACCCCTTCAAGGATTCATAGGTGTTAGTAACATATAACATAAACTCACGCCTGTATTCCCCGAAGGGGTAGGCAGAGGTGCTAACACCCGCATTTCGCCAGTTTATGTTTAGGTCCCAATGTAATAGGTGGCAAGCCTATTGCCATTAACAGGGCAAATGGCTCGAGAGGCCACATGGCAGCCTCTCGTATCGACTGACGCAGATTATCACCGGGCACGGGTGCTTCGGGAGATATCTGTGTCGGATCGAAAAGGAGCCAACGTCCGAGTGCCATCACTGCGACGCGAGCGAGGACACGGGGCTGCACACGCTCACCGAGTGTCCGGCATGGGCCGGACCGAGGCGGGAGCTAGTGGCGGCCCTGGGAGTGAGAGTTCTCACCCTCGCCACCCTGCTCACAGCAATGGTCCGCTGCGCGGACGCGTGGGCGGCCGGCGTCTCCTTCAGCGAGCAGGTAATGGTCGTGAAGGAGACGGCGGAGCGGGAGAGGCGGCGCGAGCGAGAAAGACTCGCGGATCGCGCCGCCCGCGCGCGCAGGCAACTCGGGCGTCGGAGGGCACTGACTGACCTCCGTCCCCCATGAGCGCGGGCCTGGGGGTGACGGGTGGAGCCGCCTGTCACCCCAGCAGAAGCAGGCCACGGCGGCGGCGCGCTAAATAGCGCGCCTCCCCATTCCGGGGGCGAGTTGGGGACACCGTTGTCCCCCCTCCTGAGGAGGGCCAGACCGTAAGGGATGGCCCTGGGTCAGCCGGGGTGCGAGGGATATGTCTATAACAACCTCACCTCCGGCCTAGCACCAAGACCCACAGTCGGCGTGCGGTTTTAGTCGGTACGAGTCCGACATAACCTCCCCTTCCGGCTCCGGCAGGGGGGGAATCCGAGGGGATTTCCGCACGAAAAAAAAAAAAAAAAAAAAGCCATTAACAGGGCACTTATGCATCTGCGATATACACACATAACTTCGAAAAGCATCGAAAAGTCATTGGTGTGTGCCATGGTAAACCTGGGATCGTACGCGAGACCTCGTCTCAGCAGTCCATTACTCATACCACTAGGCTATATGGAGAGAAATATGGGTCTTAATATACCTCTGCCTAGCCCTCAGGGATTCACAAGTGTTAGTATATATATGTATATGTATGATTAAGTTAATAGTACGAGTATACGTACCATTTAATTGTTTTTTTATATTCGATTGAAAATAACAACCTTATATAACAAGTAATTTTCATTTGAACAAAAAATCTAGATAGCAGATATTTCAGTACTATTGCATAGCAAATATTCTTTAACAGACTTGTTTAAATCTCATAATAAAAGCCCTATGGCAACTGACAGGTATAAAAAGGAGCTGTTCACGTAATAAATGAATATTATGCAATGGAGCTGTGTGAAAAACATGGCTGAATGAAATACGCTTTTAAAAATAAACAGATTTCCATAATGAACTTATTGGAAAACTAGCTTTTGCCCGCGGCTCCATCCACGTGGATGCCGGTTATTGCGACCAAACATAGCCTATGTCCTTTTACATGGTCTAATCGACCCCTATACCAAATTTCATTAAAATCGGTTCAGTGATTTAGGCATGAAAGCGTAACATACAGACAGATAGAGTTACTTTCGCATTTATAATACTAGCTTTTGCCCGCGGCTCCATCCACGTGGATGCCGGTTATTGCGACCAAACATAGCCTATGTCCTTTTACATGGTCTAATCGACCCCTATACAAAAATTTCATTAAAATCGGTTCAGTGGTTTAGGCATGAAAGCGTAACATACAGACAGATAGAGTTACTTTCGCATTTATAATATTACTAGCTTTTGCCCGTGGCTCCGCCCGTGTGGATGTCGGTTATCGCGACCAATAGCCTATGTCCTTTTACATGGTCTAATCGACCCCTATACAAAAATTTCATTAAAATCGGTTCAGTGGTTTAGGCGCGAAAGCGTAACATACAGACAGATAGAGTTACTTTCGCATTTATAATATTACTAGCTTTTGCCCGCGGCTCCGCCCGCGTGGATGTCGGTTATCGCGACAAAACATAGCCTATGTCCTTTCTCAAGGTCTAATCTACCCCTATACCAAACTTCATCAAAATCGGTTCAGTGGTTTAGGCGTGAAAGCGTAACATACAGACAGACAGACAGACAGTTACTTTCGCATTTATAATATTAGTATGGAAGTATGGATTGAATTAGCCTATCGCTGTCCACTGCTGGACATAGGTCTCTCCCAATGTTGGGAGGCTTTGGACCACTCCTTCCACGCTAGGAAGATGGCAACCCTGTTTTATTTCGAGTTTTCCTGTTTTTTTCTGTTAGTCGCATTTTACGCCCTTCAGATGAAATGAGGTGGTGATACCTACGTATGGTTTTTCTGTTACTATGCTTGGGCTTGAAATCACAAACGTTATTTACAAGAAGTTTATGTTGCAAGTTGGTCAGTTTTCAGTTGAATCTGTTTAGTTGGTTAAATAGCAATAACCCCATAGGTACATCCATAGGCCATGTAAACAACTGACCACTCGGCAGATATTATTTAAGCCCACGGTCACACCAGAGCCTTTTTAGTCAATCCGAAGGTATACCGGCTTATAGAAGATCTTAGTGAGACTCCTATAAGCACTTTTATAAGTTTGAACAATGGGTTTTAATAAAAAGTCGACACAAGATTATTTATCTTTAGTTAAGTATAAAACTTTGTGTTGAATAAGCCGATTCCCGGGATAAATTTATAGCAATATTATAGCCTTTAGTACGATTTAATTAAAGGCCCAAATTTATTCTAACCCGTTCAATTAAATATCATATAATGCCTGTCCTAGGTCATAATTGTTGTAGTAAACCTATCTTTGATGCTTCACGTTAAACCAAGTTTACTGCGACTAATCCTATCTATTTTGGCTAGCCTAAGCCCTTTGTGAACATAGTATTTACTTAAATTTGAATAGTTCTTGTGCCTATATTTATTCCATATAGTTACACACTTATGCTTGGGTAATATATAGTTTTGTAACAGTATAATGCTCGGAATCTCTTACGTCTCTTAGTTCAATAGCTATAGTTTATAGTTAAACATATAACATAAACTCACGCCTGTATTCCCCGAAGGGGTAGGCAGAGGTGCTAGCACCCACATTTCGCCAGTTTATGTTTAGGTCCCAATGTAATAGGTGGCGAGCCTATTGCCATTAACCGGGCACTTATAAACCTGCGATAAATACACACATAACTTCGAAAAGCATCGAAGAGTCATTGGTGTGTGCCATGGTAAACATGGGATCGAACCCGAGACCTCGTCTCAGCAGTCCAATACCCATACCACTAGGCTACCGCAGTTTATAGTGATCCTATTAATATTATAAACTAGCCTTTGCCCGCGACTTCGTCCGTGTTAAGTTCGGAATAGAAAAGTGTAGGGCACACTGCTCCTGTTCCCGACACAGATAAAGTTTCTTAAACTTTCTGTGAGCCTGGTACTTCAAGCAAATGTACTAAGGTCAAAGAAATATGATCCCGTGACCGCGATCAACAGGAACCGAGATAAAATAAAGGTCGAACGGGATGAAAAGTGTCCTATGTCCGTCTCCTGGTTCTAAGCTACATCCACTCCAATTTTCAGCCGAATCGGTACAGCCATTCTTGAGTTATAAATAGTGTAACTAACATGACTTTCGAAAAACATCGGAAAAAATGAAACGCTCAAGTGAGACTTGAACTCACGACCTTTCCTTACAGGGGGAATGCTCTTCCAGGTAAGGGAAAGGTCGTGAGTTCAAGTCTCACTTGAGCGTTTAATTTTTTCCGATGTTTTTCGAACTTATCTTTTATATATATAGATATGAAATTTTGTTAGGACGTTTGAATGTTTGTTAATGTGATGACTTTTAGCAAAAAATTAGGAAAAATCTCCTGAGAACATTTTGCTGTAACTACGCCGTTCAAGATACCTGCCTTTACTACCCCGTTCAGAAATACACCCTATATATGTTACTAGCTGTTGCGCGTGGCTCCGACCGCGTGGATGTCATTTATCGTTAAATTAAGATGTAAGCTAACCTATCTTTCAAGTTGGATTAAACTGCACACGGTGTGCAAATTTGAATAAAATTGGTTAAGTAGTTTAGGAGTCCATCGCGGACAAACAATGTGACACATAATTTATATATATTAAAATATATAAATGTGTATATTCAGTCGATCAAGGATATATCTCTATCGACTGGACATGCATAGACACAAATATAGACAATTACAAGAGATACAAAGACAAAGACGAATTTGGGGACACAGTATCGAAGCTTTTAGCCTCAGGAGAGATTTGGGTTCCGTATACGTTTGCTTTTATAAAGGTTTGTGTTCAGATGAATTGTTAGAGTGCTGCCCACGGTTATTTAAAACCCGAACTGTCATGTACTGTATTGTTTAATTTTCTATTGCGGGCTGTCAATTTTGTACTACATTCTATTAAGATTTTTTTTGGGGAGGAATTCTACGATGCCTAAAGTTATAGTCTCTTCCAACCCTGTTTTTTTTCTCATTTTTGTATATATTGTACATTTAGTTAGCATATATTTATAATAATAATTAATAAGTAGATTTTTATCTAAATGACGGATCATTTGACGTCAAATGACGGAGCAAGCTTCTATATCATATTTATTTACTTTACCCGCGGCCCCGCCCGTGTGTAATTCAGATTTCGTTCGTAAGAAAAACATTAATTCATACAAAATCAAAAAAATATCTAGTACGACTAATCTTTTAGCCTTTTTTTTAGTTTGGTGTCAAAGACATCCATTACAAGTAGATGAAATTATATTATTCTCTTACAAATGTCCCTCAATTTACAACATTTCAAATCTTAGACTTTCCAGGATTACGCCTAATGTTCTAGGGATTGTCCTTGCATTAACCCCATTTAATATTTTTTCTTAAGAATTTTTGGAGATAATGTCAAATCTGACAGGTAATAGAATCCATTGCAATAGAAGTAATGAATATTTTTGTGCAAAATTTGAACCTAATTCATTTAGAGGTTTATGTGTAATTGAGGGATAAACAAATAAAAAAACTGACTTTCACATATAAAATACATATCTTACACGCCTTTATCCCCGAAGAGTTAGGCAGAGGTGAATTAATACCCACATTTCACCAATCAATGTATTCGGTCCCACGTAATAGGGGGTGAGCTTATTGCCGTATTTCGGGAACTATTGTTGACTCGAGTTTACATCTGGGGCTGAGTCTGGGCTGTATATATCTGCCTGATGATAAACAGCCCTGTGCCTTAGTCGCCTTGTACGAAACCGCATGGGAAAAGATAGGGTGTCCCAAATTCTACTCTGCCGGGAACCAGGCGGCTTAGAAACAGTCTAAAAACTGCCCTTCCTGCCCTCATGGTGGAAAAATTTGATGTGATGTTTTTAGATACGCCATAACTCACGAAGATACTCCAAAGTAGTAAAGTCCGATACAACATGGGTAGTTACCCATGTTGTATCGAACTTTACCGTCTACTACTTTACCGTCAGTTTAAAACTATGAAGAGTTTCTGTTAAGGTCCAAGGATACAAGATAATCATTCCCTTACTCAGTTGTGGTCAGCTTTCCAATCTAACTGTGATGCGGCTGAACTTCAATATTTTCCGTAAAGCGACTGCCATCTGACCTCCACAACCCATTGACGATATCAAATTTACGTATGGAGTTCTATACTTGCCCAAGAGAAGTATAAAATAAAAACAAATGCTATAATAATAATAAACAGAAAGAGAAAATATTGAAATGGTTTGCTACGACGCTACGAGTGTCTACGACGTAGGCATTGCGTAGATCGTCGAACTATTTTATTGTGGGATATTTATAGCGTTTACCAGCTTGTTCCGAGCTTTAAGTAAAGTGTAATAATGTAATATTGACCGCACGTCACGCTTCGTTCCTACCAAGGTAAGCAGCACTAAGGCTGAGAACTCACGGAGCGGTTTTATCTGCGTCCGCCGCGTTTGCGGGGCGATTCTCCAATTTTTTTGTAGGGCACACGGGCCGCGGACCACGATGCAGAAAATCTGAGAATCACCCGCAACCGTGGCTTGCGCGGGTAAACCGCTCCGTGAGTTTATAGTGTAAAGGTCTAAACACAAGCTATTACAACATGAACTGAGGCCTAGCACTTTGAATCGTCATAAAATTTCGACTTTTTATATTGAGGGTTCCTCTACACACTCATGTTACTATTGATTGCGTCCTTATTAAATACATGTGCCGTTTGGACCATGCTTTGCAAGGATTATGTATACAAATATTTGTAAGTAGCCGGAATCGAACCAGCAACTTCTGACTTAACAGCTGCCTGCCGTCGAACGCTCTGTCGCTATACTAATATTTTTCTTTTTCGTGCGGAAATCCCCTCGGATACCTCTCCCGCCGGAGCCGGAAGGGCAGGTTATGTCGAACTCGAACCGACTGAAACCGCACGCCGACTGAGGGTCGTGGTGCTAGGCCGGAGGTGAGGTTGTCTTCGACATATTCCTCGCACCCCGGCTGACCCAAGCTGTCCCTTACGGCCTGACCCTCCTCGGGGTGTTGCTATACTACGGTTTTATATTATGTATTTTTGTTTGATTAATTTTACAGCGTATACTTACATTTAGAAATACTCACTTGTGGGTCCAACCATGGTAGCAGCTCCACCAGGTAAAATCTCTCTCCCTAAATATCACAATCCCCGAGTCTTTTCATAATTCAGTAGAGAAACTACTCAGCTACGAAACGGCTGAACTTGGATATTTTCCGATAGGGAACTGCCATTTGACCTCAACAACCAATATATTAAGCTGATTATCAACTTTTAAATATCAATGCGTCATTTTTTACAGTAGAGAAATACAAAGAGCACCTCTTGATCAAATTAAGAGCGAATTTAAATCAGAAGAAGTCATTCTAAACATGGAATTCGAACCCGCGACTGATCCTTTTCAGATGGAATACTCTCGACTAACTTTACTTTTAAGTCTTTAAACAATGTTGGAAAATTGGGTATTCTCCTGTAGTAAAAAAAATTATCTACCCGAGCTTATTAAATTAAGAATTGTAAGAGTGGTAAAAGATGCGTCGTTTCTTTATTTTATAGTTTTTATTTATTTTTAAAAATCCACCGAACCTGTAATAGTAAATGATTTAACTATTAAATTTTAAGACGACACTAAAAAAATTTCATACAAGTTACATTATAATTTACCGTTTTGACGTTTAGTAACAAGTAGCTAATTTGACTAGTCAGTAGAATATCCAATTTCCTAGCATTTCTCCTAACCCCGCCAGCTAAACTATGTTTAGTTGTGTCTGGAGTGACTTCACGTCAGCAGTGTAATGGCCAGGATTCAAACCAGGTTCGTAAGATCGACTCCTTCAATCAATAATTAATTGGGCCAATTATTTTTTTTTTTTTTATTTATACAACTTACTACCATTCTTACAGGTCATATTGATTGAAGGAGTCAATCGCAGTTCATTGCTAGACATAGGCCTCTCCCAATATGCGCCATTTCGACCGAACCTCCGCCTTCCGCATTTAGTCTGTCTTTGTCTTGACCTTTTTCGGTTGTCAGTCCATCTAGCCAGGAGATGATCGACTCCTTAACCGCTAGTTATTGCTCTCAAGTTGAAATAAAACTCAATTATTTTCAAACCAGTTTCTTTATTTCATGTTCATCAGTTTAATACAACATACAAGTAAAATTATCATCAGATATTATTTTATCGTTTCTTAAGTTCTACCTTAACTAACACTTGAATAACAAGTAGTTATGTATGAGTATTCATATCGATATATCGATACATCGAAACAGTATCGAAAATAGTACAGTATTCAAATGTTCAACCCACACATAATTATTCCACAGATAAATAAACAAATTAACAAACTTCTTTCTTTAAAAAAAACGCAAATGGAATGTTCAGTATCTAAAAGTATCAATTCCAATAAAAGCCTGCATCACTGCACATACAAAAATAAAACACAAAAACGCATGAATACACACAAATAACTAAAACATGGAAGATGAATTCCTAACTTTTATGGTTTGCCATATTGTGACGTCATTTGACAGTTATTATTGCGGCAGTATAGTTTCCAAGATGGCGTCTACGATATGAGCGACATTAAAGATTCAAAAGTTATTGCTGTTTAGGTGATTAAGCGTATACCTCACGTAGGCTATTTTAATAAAAAAATCATATGTGGTGTGTTATATTTCAAAGATAAGCTTTTCCTTTAACATCGCAGACTTGAAGGCGTAAAAAACGAGTAAAGACAGACAAATGACGTCACAAACAAAACCTGAAACTTTTTATCTCAAAGACTTTTAACATTAATTCCAACTGCAAAATATGTACTATACGATATACTTTTTACTATTTCAAAACAATAGTTACACAATCAGTATTACTTTGACAACGATCATCTAACAGAGAATCTAATTTTTCTTATATTACGTTACATATGGAAGAAGGTCTTATAGACAGCGAAGACAGGGTATAAGCTATAGGGAAATATAAGCTTTATAATTGTGAACTTGAAAAAAATGTTTAAGTGGATAATTGAAACATTAAAGACAGAAGAATACAAGAAATTATTTTTATTAAATCAGTTACTGATCAAATTGAAGTAATTATTCATCAAATTGAAGGAGTCACAGATCAAACTGAAGGAATTACTCATTAAATTGAAGGAGTTATTGACCAAATTGAAGGAATTATTGATTAAATAAAGGAATTACTGATCAACAACATTAATCTTCAATTTAACACAAAGTAACTGAGACATTGTGACTAGAAAAAGAAGTTTCTTAAACATTTGAAGGAGGAAATTAAAGTAGCTATTCAATATGTACGGAGAAGGAGAAAGTATCTTAAAAGATAAAGAGAAAACTTAGGGTCTAACCTAATACGATAGTTTCATGACTAGCGTGGGGACACACGATAATAAATTACAAATAAATTATTAATAAATTACATATCTTTAACAATTAAAATCAAAGAGTTTAGTGAGACTTAATATGACCCACAAGAGACCAAGCCGTAATAATTATTAAATAAAACCATCACACTCTAAGAGCTGTATCAAATATTGGTTTGGACCTGGGACCCGATTTGAAAGAATCGCGTTAAAATAACTTTGGTATTCCGTATCAAAACTAAACCTTCTTACTCATATTCGTGAGGGTTCGTTTTCAATTAAATAATTTCGATTTTATAAGTTCAAATCACAAGCTTTAAAAACTTTTACTGAATCGGGCCCCTGTATTGAATTTGTAGTATTTAATACCTCTACAAATATTGAAGATCTTCAGATTCTTCTCATCCAAGTAGGTGTAGGCTCAAATAATCAACTTTTGCATGTAATCATGATTAATCCCCAATATAAAGTTATCCGAACCCTATTGTTTATCTATTGTCTTGCGAGGGTTTGCGGATCAAGTTGTCTTTAAACTTTGATTAGGTAAGTTGTTATCCAGAATAATGATCATTTTAGCCTTTGATAGGTTCAATGTCAAAACAAGGTGGAGTGCAACTGAATTTTGAATCAATAAGTGGGGGTATTTAAGTCTCTTAAGTTTCGTTTTCCTTTTAAGTATCCATTTACTTATTATTTCGACTTTCAAGGAACATATAATTGATGATGTGAGTTCTTTCCACATCTTCATCGGGATTTTTGGTTATAATAAGAATTTCAGAATTCGTTGCATATATTTATGTAAAAGTATTTCATAGATGAACAATCGAAACAAATGCACAATTTAAAAACACGTTATATTTATAAATCTCGATGAAAAATCAACTGTATTCCTATGGATACTAGGTCTCAAATGTAATACTAGGGTCAAAAGAACCAGTAGTGCTAAGAAAATAAGTTGTGGGTTGATAGGTATATCGATAAAATTGCATGTGCTAAAAAGGCGGAAACGGGTGTAGTGATCAGAACTGACGAATACAATCTAATGTAACATGAACACTAAACAACTAAATCATTGACCACGATTCCACTGTGTCGAATGATCGAAATCGATTGGTGTTATTAAATATTTTCGTATTTACCGAAAATATAAGAGTTTCATTCAAGTGTGTGATTCATTATGATTGAAATATTATGCCAAACACAGTAGAAATCGTGGCAACAATATATAATTACCACACGTTAAGTTTAAATTCCTACACAGATATAAACCTTAAGTATCGATTAGCATTCAAGTTCATTATGAAAAAATATATCATTGGAAATATTTTTCAACTTTTCCCCCTTAATTTCAAACCACCCAAGAACAACTTAATTATGCATGAGACAACCGATTTTTATAACTACATGTTAATTCCTAACAACACTTTGGCAACAAACAGTATTTTCTTTTTTTTTCTTTAGGTTTTTCCATCATTTTCAATTGTAACGTCAACATTATCGAAGTCAACATTACATCAACATCATTCCCGACCGTTTATCGACTTTTATTATCGTCTGTTAAGGTTTAAGACAGAAAAATGTCGACAGAAGATTTTTATCGACGTGGGACATCACTAGTGTCGGCTGACGAAACGTGTTGCTCCCTTTCATACAAAATTTGGCTATCAATATTCACTAAACCTTCCTACAGTTTCGTCAACTACCACTATTTCGAAATAAACCTGTAAAATATACCTAAAGTAAGAGACAGTCATCATCCCGGATATTTTTTTTTTCGATTTTATCTTTTACTGTCAATCAGTCTTCGAATTGAGTCATACCATCTAACAAAGAATGATGAACTCCTATAATAGTTTCTAGGCCTGATCTAACATCGGAATTTTGTGGTGTTCTTGTTTACTGGTGAGTGGAAGTAAGAATATGGAATGTAATCGTACAGTATTCAAGTCACATTTAAATGTTAACAAGTGCTATGTTACACATCGCTTTACCAAACATTATATATTAAGTATATCGGGTCGAAGTCTAAGGAAAAGGTGTCTCAACTAGTAAGGCTCTCGGGGAAACTATTTCACACACTCCTTAACACGTATTGGTATTTATAGTAATCAACATTGAATAGTTTATTTTAATATTAATTCTTAATACTAAAGAGTACAAAAAATAAAGGAAATATTATTGAATATATGAAAACAACAAGTCATTAGCGAAAACCATAGGGCTTTCATATAAGAACAACATTGATTTTTTTTTTCGTTTACAGTAACATTTAATATTCACTCACGAAGAAATGGCGGCAGTTCCTCGCAGCGTTGCCGTGAAGGTACGCCTTGGGGCGCTGCGCCCGCGCAGGGCTTTCTCCGCCGCAGGGTCCCTACACTACCGACGTTTCCCTTCGATTATCCTCAAAGTATCAAAAATATCTGCAGAACATCCCTTTCCCTTAGTGAAAAGTTCTCAATAGTTTAATTTGAACAGTCTCAAAGTAACTAATGCGTAAAGGTAACAATCACAAATCTTCATTAAAACATGGATATGCAAGAATGGAAATATTTAGAAATTAACCATCGTTTTATAATAGGACGAAGTAAAGCGATCCTACATAGGCTACTGTAAATATCTAACCTATAGGGTTACGATACACGTCATTGAATAATATTAGCACTTACGTTAAAAATAGGTAATGGTTTATACGACCGAACATGTGGAACTGAGAGTCATAAGTCCGTACAAAATGTACCAAATGAACGAATATTTTTTTTTCTTTAATTTTATCAAATTTTAAACATATTCCTTCAAATTTAAGGCCACGGCGCAATATGGTGTTTCAGTAGATTATATAGTTAGATTACTGAATTATATTTAGTTTTTAAGGATGATGTTAGTATATTCTAATGAATGGCCGTAATTTTAAGCCGTGCACGCTGTCCGTTCAGCCCGATGATCGGTGAAGCGATAGCGTGAAGGCGTGAGGTGCGCGTGCGCTTATGTGCAAATGCCCAAGCGTGGCGAAGTCTCATCGTGACGTCATCACGGAGCACGGTGCGGGTGATCGATAAAGCATCACGAGTCTTACAAACTACTTGTATACTAACCGAAGAAAGCACGGCTTGAAACTTTACATTTAACATGTCTACGTTCGTATCATAAAAAATATTGGTGACAGACTTACACTGGTTGAAAGCTCGCGATGTGCCTTACCCACTAAACTAACATAGACAATGCGATATCTAAAAATACACAACTACACGTACGCTATATAGGATATAATTTAATTTTATATATCATAAGCATTGTGTTCGTCATACAACTAGCAGGATGGCATAAGTGTGTAAAATCGATTTGTGTGTGGACATTTCAAGCATCGTATAACTAATATATGTAGGTTCATAAACTTACGTGCATACACATATTACGATTATTAATTATCTAAAAGCAATTTCATGGCGACTAGCATCGTTAAGAAAGATTCCAAATTGCACTCAACTTCGATCCAATCTAAACGCCCTCGACTCTGCGCCAGCGACGAACAAACTATAATCGTGATTGGTCTATCAATTTCATCTACGTCACCACTATGTGGACGATATGTCGCGTTTCGTAAACAATTCTCTATTAAATATATTATTTGATCAACATTCTAATAATCCGCCAGTATTGTCAATTTAGAAACAGTGTCCAATACATCAACTTTGCCAACATAGCGTCACTAACCAAACCGCCGCATACATTCGTATAATTAAAAACATTACTTGATATGTCATTTGCTACCATCTTTAACCTATCATTTGGAATCTTTCCACTTTGTAAAAATATTTATAACTAAAAATCACACATCTTACATTAAAAATTACCTACACATGATGCTATAAGTGAAACCGTAGCTGTATTCGTTTCATCTCTGTTTTATTATTAGAAAAAAATAAAGCGAGATGAAGGTAGTTTCATAAATACAGTACGCTTTCGAACTGAAGTAGCAACATCGACCGCTATTGTACACAAAGGAGCAAAGAAACTTTACGACATAGATACACACATGATTAACCTACGTGTCAATATTTAAGTAGAATCAATATTATCATATAAAACATTTAAAGAAGTCCAAAACTTCACGTTCCATAACGTCACTAAAAGAACCTACATCATTGTGAAAATAAACACTATTATATGCGAACGTCTCAACTAACTTAAGCGATAGTAAAATATTTTGCATTTAATTTTTACAATAAAATGTATCATAAATTCAAACGTGAGTTAATTTAAAACATTCAGCGTAGTACTTACTTCTTCAAGGATGGATGGTTTGTGCTAATATGTGCTTTGTTAAATCGTCTTAACTTACAATCACAATTTTTTGAGACAAAATGTTCTGACAGAATTGCCTCTGTCGTTATTTTCTCTTATTTGGCGAAACACAACAACTACAGGAGACACTTCCGTCAAAACACATCAACGAATTTTACATTCATCATTTATTAAAAAACAACATCAGTCGTGAATACTGTAAAATCATTGAATACACTTCTCTTTCAAGAAAAAATACATCAAAAATTAAGTGAAATACCAACATTCTGTGCAATTCACTAAAATTATTTTCATTCATCAAATAGCATATTACCAACAATGACACTACATCGCTTGACACTTATAGAAGCTACGATAGAAAATAACTTGACAAATGTATATGAAAATGAAGACAATTCCTGAGCAATTGATTGCGTATATGACGTAATGCCAGCCAGAGAACCCAATGTAGAAGCCATTGTATTTACAAGTTCGCATGGCTCAACCAACTTATAAAACTCCAACGATGCACTACGTAATGTAATAAGTGACCATATCGTTAACCACATACATTATGACAAGCTAACACCGATACATTAATCTACCTTGATGAATACATTAACAGGTGAATCTTAACTGACGCAAATTTATCAATTTCAAACAATCATTAAGTTACAATACACTATCGATATGGTTAATGTAACCCTTATTTTATCCTGTCAAATTCGGATATCGTTCCACAGTTTGTTTCAGTAAACAAACCATCAGCCCCGAGTCCTCCGTTCTCGCCCAACAACACGTCGCACCTAAGTATAACACGATACTAATATTATGAATGTTATCGTTTATAAAAATACTCTCTCACACTAGGTACCCTCTCGCTAATCACTCGCGTCAACTTTCACAGACCCCGGCTCTCCTTACAGCTAAAACTAATGCTACCAACATCATTATATATACTAAAACTATTTACATTTTTGCTCTACACACTTCCTGACGAATTTTGGTGTTAGAACGGCAATAAAAATAAATAAGAGCACGATGAGTGACTGAAGCTTGAAATTTCATCAATGAACAAGTCTCTCCTTCATCGATAGACACTAACAATGACACGCTCGGATGAATCAGTTCGGGTATAGCAGCAATTGAAACTAGTGGAAAAGGTAATGGCGAATCCAATGATCATTATAGTTCTAATGTTAAAATCGTCGATGTAACTAAAGAGGGACAAAATAATTTAATTCGATCTTAATTTTAATCTTAAGGAAAACTGCTGAGTATAAAATTATAAATCGATCTTGTAAGCCTAGCATGAGCTTACTTCACTAGTAGGTGCTAAGTTAGTAGTAAAATGTTCCCTAGAGTAATTGACTTGGAAATATTGGTTGTTTGGGAGCGCTTTCCAAAAGCAGTGCTGCTGAGATAAGGGAACTGTATCCATGGAGTCCTAAAACTCATATTAATAGCTACGTTCTCGTAGAAAAGTAAAGCTTAGTTGGGATATAAGGTACTTACATTAGAATACAAATAGTACTTACTTACGAAGATTTATAGCCTACATTCATAAGAATATGTATTTTTATATAGAAATTTTCATGTGTGCTTGGAATATTACCGCCTAGCGCACTGAGATACACTAGATGGTTGGTGAAATGCCTTCTTCGACTCTTCTGATTTATGTCACGTCATTTGTATCTTGTTATTCTTCAGTCAATTTGGGAATAGTATTATTTTCGACTATTCACTGGGCTTCACGTGTTCATTGAAGTATTGTATTTATTGTTAAATAATTGTATTCCCAGTTTGTTTTCATGATATTTTGGATTGGAAACAATTTGTTTTGCAATATCTTAAGTTTTCACAACACTAGTAATTTTGGTCCAGGGAGTACTAGATAATGAATAAAATGAAATAAGCATATTCAAATTACCAATTTCATTTCTTTTTTCAATTATAAATTGGTTCAAATCCTAATTTCTGCAATTTCTTTCTACCAAGAATCGGCATTAATGGTAACTTATATATATCTATTGAATAACACACTTGTACTTTTCCACTGAATTTATTTATAGACCTGACCGGTTTCGCCTTACGGCATTATCAAAGGTTCACATTGATGTTCTAAAAATTACAATTCGGAAACACTACAAGTTTCCGAATTGTAATTTTTAGAACATCAATGTGAACCTTTGATAATGCCGTAAGGCGAAACCGGTCAGGTCTATAAATAAATTCAGTGGAAAAGTACAAGTGTGTTATTCAATATGTGTAGCAGATTCCACCAAGCGCCATCAATCTACAGTATAAACAGTTATATATATCATATGTAAGAACCCAAATTTTCTTTCCTTGTATTACAAATATAAAAGAACTATTCATATGCCTTTATGATACGATTGTATCGGCATTTATTTTCGAGTCTACAGAATCTGTTTCAATCGTGAATGAAAATCAGGAGATGAAGAATGAATTGAAATGGTATGATAATGGTTGGTCATTAGAGTAACTTGACTGCAAAGCACTTAAAACTGAAGCGGATACTTACGGCATGCCAACTGTTCCCCGACACCAAGGGTTTACACACACACGAACACTCAGGGGCCTAACACCAAAACGTTTGTGCTAAAGAACCAAGGAAAAATCATAAAATAGGTAAGTCCAGAAGGTCAGCTTCTTTTAACACACATCGATACATGTTAGCTTATGAGAATCTCAATACAGCTCAATCTAGACGCTCATTAAGAGTTCTAATAATTTGAACATGTGTGAGTAAGCATTCAATTTTGCTTGTATGAAGTTGGTCTTCTGTACTGTTTTATTTTGTACTAAAATCTTGTTCTATCATAGAAATGTATAGTGTTAAAATTACAAATATTTTACATTCTGTAAATTGAGACTTTATATTTTTAATTCAATTAGGTGCTTCAAATGT
This sequence comes from Eilema sororculum, assembly GCA_914829495.1. Lineage (NCBI taxonomy): Eukaryota > Metazoa > Arthropoda > Insecta > Lepidoptera > Erebidae > Eilema > Eilema sororculum. The sequence continues at coordinate 21,261,529 of OU618535.1, forward strand.
ACGCAAGTGCTCTCTAGACTGTAAATATTGTAAGCAAATTTTAAATCTGTAGCTTTGAGAAGTTAATTTGTGTAGTGTGATAAGCGGATTCATTAGCACAAACAGGCATTCAGTTGCAACTGGTTTATAAGTAATTAAAACGGTTGCAACGGAGGGTGAACTAATAAAGCTCTACGATAAAAAAAAATAAAACACACATCAAAACTGCAATGAACTGGTATTATTATAAAAAGCAATTACAACAAAAATAATTCAAAACAAAACGATGTACATTAATTTAAAGAACAATTGTTTATACAAATAATTAAAAAAATATAATAATTATAACAACAAACATCGACAAAATATATTTAAAGACAAAACATGTTTCAAATTCAGTCCTCGAGCTTTAGAAATGCAATTTTAAGAATGAAAATGTTTCCTCGTAGAGAGAAAAACATTTTATTTTCACTAATATTATTATGCAAAAAACACAAATAAATGAAAGGGAATTAAGTTTGTAATAATAATTATAACTGAAACTTAAATTACCATTTTCAGGTTAAAAATTAAATAAACTACCGGTAGACAAATCATAAAATAAAATCGGATTACATACACTGCTTTACTAGGTGTAAAAGTGAAGTTGTCATAATTTGCAAATCTTATTTAAAGAATTTCAATACACTATACTATACTTAATATAAATATAATACGATGAAATGATATCAATCAAATAGAAGCGTATGTTGTTACCAAAAATCCATTTCTTCAATGTAAATTACCACAAATTACCATAACAAAGTAATTCGCAGTAATTTTCATAAAGAAACGTATGTTTAAAGTTAAAATAACGGTTACTGAGTTCAAGCAAGGCCTGAGTCCACTAGGGCGAATTGTGGAAATCATTGGTGAATAAAATAATATGCATTAACAATTCGACAGAATGGACTAAGGCGGAGCTGATTCAGTTTCAACTTCCTTACAATCAATGTTTCCAGTAGATTAGGTGAAAAGCAGCTATCGCGACGTCGTAGGATATAGGAACAAGGCAGTCTATAATAAAATCATTGGTGAATAATCACTGAAATTTGGACGCTAGGACGGTGCGGCGCGATTCACCTAATCCAGTGATTTTATTAACTATGTGTTCGAAGATACGTCAAAGCAGCGGAACCACACACACGGTGGTGGGCAATACAGAAAACAATGCGAAGAAATCAGTTGTTCACAAATCATTCAACTTTTAGTGCAAGTACGGTAAAGAAATGCATTTTAATTCGAGATGGAACGAACCTGTACTTCTTTATAATCAATTCTTGGCAATTCTTTTTTAGTATTATCTTTAACATTATTGATAAATTATATATTACTAGATATATATAAATACATATATATTTAACGATTGCCACAACTTACCATTACTCGGTGGTAAATAAATATAACAAAAATCAGTATAACATTACAATGACCCGCACTAGAAGTTTAAATATGATAATCAAAAGTAATTCGATCAGACAACCTTACGATTAGATTTATATGAAAGTATGGTACATATTTACAAACAATACTAAATATCACTTATTAAATCACAACATGATCTTATGGCACGATAAACAGGTCGCCACCGTGCCGGGGCCGCCTGCCGACGCATCTTCAAACATATTAATTTATTTAAGAAATATCACCGAAATGGAAACTCATAACCTAAAACTAACAGATCATTTAGATACCGACCCGCAGATCGCATCAGATCTCTCTATTGTCATAGATTCAGCAAGAAAAAATACTAAAAAACATTATTTGCTAAGAAAACCAAAACGTTCTAATGAAAAAATCAAACTAAAATAATTCTGCTAACACACTCAAACACACGGTAATGAAGTAAAAAAATAATAATAATAATAGCGCGATATTCATAAAATACAAAAGAAAGTATACGTTACACATGCACCGTAATACTAAATACTACAAAAATAAATTGGTTCCGTATAAAAATATCTTACCAGAATAACAAATTGTATAATTGTTTTGTTTACCGAGCTGTTATTAATACTCTCAGTAAGTAAAGACGCTTATGCGCAGTCTATTACATCTGCTAAAAATCTCAAAAAATAAAATAAAAAAAGATGCTAGCGAAACGACCATTTCCTAAGTGCTCTAGTAGTTACTCCCGTGTCCAATTAAACATACTCAATGCATAAAAACGAATACAATCAACTAAATGTTACTATAATCAACATCAGAAGACCTAGGTCCGTGGGCTCTCAGTGACTAGGCGGTATCGACGATATATACTATACTGCTCCAACTACTGCCTCCGATAAAAGAAGAAGAGAAAAACTTACAATCTTTGAGTCATCGAAAAATGCTTTATAGTTCTCAAGTACGGCCAATATTAGTAAGAGAATTACAGCTTCGAACTAATTGAGGTATATAAAACATTCTTGATCGCCACTTTGTGATGTTTCTATTACGTATAAAAGAAATATTCCTAGAATATTCAGCGGAGGTTCTTGGTCATTGTTTGCTTATGCCCAAACGCCGCAGTCAACTTTGTCATTGATAAAACCCCTACCATCATTATTTCCCTAAAATTTTGTAACTATTTTAAGAGGGTAGTAACTAAAGATTGTCCATTTCAGCTCAATCAATTTAACACTTACCTAATTAATAATGTAACAACTCCTTACTTAGATTTTTATATTCCATTTTCCATCGACACAGAATAAGTGCTAATTAAAAACAGGAAGTGCTATTGTGCCGTAGAAATAATCTTAAAACTAACAACAATACCGCTCGATGATCTCTTATTTACGATAAAATCACACGCTTAACGCCTAACAATTTGTTAAGTAATAATAGTTAAAATATTGGTCCAACAAATGGGCTAAATAATACAAATGCCCTTAATATTCATCCCTAATTTAACGATGTGGGATATGAAAAAATATTATTCAATAGATCAAAAAATGATAAGGGTTCGAGAACACCGTTCGCATGAATGTACGGATTCCAAAGAATTAATCTCTAACCATCAATCAATAGGTACTTGAATAACAATATCAATACTATAACTAATCTCATTACAGTTTCGTTTAGAAATAATTCATAAAGAGATCTTACGCCGAATATGTAGAGAATACCCATCGCTAGCCGGCATGGTCACATCGAGACGGCCACACCGGTTGCATCACATCACACGTTTACATACGTTCCGTTAACATAATCATCACTTGAACCTACAAAAAATTGACACGCATCGCCAGAACGATCAGTTAGTAGAAGTTACGGATCGGAGTGTCGAATTTTGGCTTAAAGTTCATCGGTCATTCGGACCTCCTGTGATCGGAGCGTGCAACTCACATGCCTATTGGCGGCACTTGCACGTAACGATAGATGTACAGCCGGTAATCCTTGCTCGCCAGCACCACGGACCCATCGTCCATTAGCGCCACGTCGAAGCATTGAGCGTGTTTCACTTTACTCTCTAGCGCAGAAACCAGCTGGCCGTCTTGCGTAAATATCGTGAGATTGAAATTGTTGTGGTTGTCGGCGATCAAGATCTCGCCAGCTGCGTTAATGCCGACACCAATGGGGTAATTTGTGACACCCTCACCTCCGATCTGGCGTAAATATATACCCTCATAGTTGAATACCTTCACGCAGTGCGCGCGATTGTCGCTAATGAATATCTCTTGTTTGTCGTTGACCACTACTCCATTGGGGAATTCTAAGTGTTTTGAGCAGCCAAACTTTTGAAGTACGTTGCCGATTTGGTCGAAAATAATTACGCGCATAACTTTGCATTCGACGACAACGATGCGGCCTTTGTTGTCAACTGTGACGCCACGAGGATGCTGGAGGATATTAGCGCCGAATTTACGAACAAATTGCCCGTATTGGTTATAGATTTGGATCTGGTGTGTTGGTGATCGTTCAGTTACAATAATGTCACCTGAAGTACGGACAACCGCTACTCTATTTGGGTACAGGAGCTGTCCATCACGTTTGCCACATTCTCCAAATTGGAATTTAAAGCGGCCTTCTTTGTCAAATATCTGAATGCGGTGATTATTTGTGTCCGCAACAATAATATCGTTTTGAGCATTGACAGCTACTCCACTAGGTTCAGTGAACTGTCCTTCCATTACACCAAATTCCCCGAATTTGCAGTGATAAATCATCTTTTGTCGTTTAATTTGAGACTTAGGCGGGAAAATGGCGGTAGAGATAAGTTTGTTGGTCAAGTCTAACATAGGATCGTTGTGAGCAGAACTTGTCAGGGAGTATGGATCAGCAGCCGTTGGCGGGAACAGCGAATCGCATCCACCATTGGACCATTTCTCGTATGGGTTGATTCCATTCAAATTAATATCTCCTATAGCAGTGGAGAATGGACCAAGACTATTGACACTGTTGAATCGTTTTGAGATAATATTCGATTCGAAAGGTGAGGTGGACTGGCTCGTAGGTCCAAGAAGCCCATTCGTATAGGGGCGTTCTAGTACACCGTTTAGTGCCGGTGGAAGATGAATTCCACCATTTAAGCTACCTGAGCTTCCGTTAACACTACTGCTGCTGGATGATGAGCCTCCATTTAGAAGAGAGCCGTTAGTAGGGCGTGCAATAGGCGGTTGTTTAGTAGGCCCAACATTTGCTTCTGAGCTTGACCGCACGTAGCCAAAAGTATTTCTCACGCCAACTTGTATGGCTTGATAGTTCGATACAAATTCCAGTTCGCATGCAGTTTGTACGCTTTGTTCTGGGTTGGAGCTCATAAGAGACTGCAATTTTGTATCTATGAGTTTTCTAAACATAAGTATTTCAGCCACGTTTGCGCATTTAGTTAGTCGCTCCACAAAGTCGCATGTTTGGTAAATCTTATCAACAGTTTCCTGAGCTTTCTGCCCTACGACCGTGAGGGCAATTTGTTTTGTTGAAAATACACTTTCGAGTTCCTTTAGTAATTCTTGTTTACGTTCTTCAAGCATAGAGCGGTAGAACTGGAAGGTATCATTTATTTCATTTTGAGCTTTATGGTATTGAACCTGTAGTTTGCCTGCGGCGTGTTCCACAGTTTTGACTACATGTCTTATTTCAGTAGCACGTGTTTTGGCTTCAGTTACGGCTTGTTGCATCAACTCTAATTGTTTAGGTCCTGCGTCGGATAAATGCTCGCAGTCATGCAGGGCAGCCGGATGTTCGATTATGGTGCATTCTTTGCATACTGGCACAAAGCATGTGCGGCAGAAATATTTGAGAATATCATTTTTGTGTCTCGGGCAAAAAGCAGTCTTATCGCCACTTGTAGTGAGGGTAGTTGATCCTAACATACCCTTGTCATCTTTCAGATCTGTGAACGCCAACACCCGATGGCCCTCGAAGCAATGCATGAATTGGTGCGCCATTACACAGTTTGGGCACAAAAAGTTAGCGCAATCGACACAACGTGCGACAGCGTCGGATTCCTTGGATTTGCAACCAGTACAACGAGCCGAGGGCGAGTTTGTCTGGCGAGACGATGGCAGGAGGTCTGCGTCTTGTTCGACGGCCGCTGCTATCACAAGGTTTGTGAGTAGGCCGTTAACGCCGGCAGAGGGCAGGTGGCTGTCTACGCGGCAAGTGACGCACGTGACTTTGTCGGGATGCGTTTGTTCCCTCTCCAGGCAAGCCCGGCAAAAGGTGTGGAAGCAGTTGAGTACTTTGGGGTCGACGAATGTCTCTCGGCAGATTGCGCAGGTGGTGTCGAGGCCGTCGAAATCACGAAGGTCACATACGGCGGAGTCACTCGCTGGGGGCGAGGATCCGCTAAGAGTAAGGGGCGACAAGGAGCCACGCTCAAGCGAACCTATTGAGTTGGCACCGGGCAGCGACTCAAGGGACGGGGTGCGTGAGGCCATCTTCAGGAAACCGGCATCCCTGAAACAATACATATTTAGGTTATTATCGTTGTAAGAAAGCTGTAGCAGGTCTTAATAAGCATTTAAATGCAATACAGGAAAGGCCAAACTAATCTTTGTTCAAATTTTCAATGTCTAATTAGGATAGTTAATCATTTTGGTTTGATTATATTACTACTGTGAGTTGTCTGTCCTCCCTTCCCCTGCTAATACTCGTAGCAATACAACAGTGCCGCATTCATAATCCAAGTAGATCGTGTGTTTGTTTGCTACCTTTATAACATTCATCTGCGACTAGTCTTATAACTTCTTAGCAAACCTTTGTTATGAGAACAAAACATACCCAAAAATCTAAGTAACTTTACTAAAAATATCTCACGAAAATATAAAGGTAAACTTTTATATTACCCTCAGTTTGTAAGACTTCTTATATAAATAGTGGATGTTACGTAAATGCATTTTCCTTAGCAGCCGTGACCTTAGATACAGGGGAGGCTGTACTATAAACTTGATAAATAGCGAAGCTTAACTCGATATTTTTGGGTGAATTTACGGCTATCTGAGAGCAACACAGGAAGGAGCCGAGTATAGTAGCGAAAACATCAATAACGGTTCCCAAAATGCAGGGAGGTATGTTTACATCAGATGCAGTTCCCAACAGCGGGGTTGCCATAGTAACGCATAGGGTGACGCGCAAGGGGATCCGTTCTCGAATTAGAGGGTGGAACATTCTAGCCCACACCCTCGTTTTACCTTAGGGGAGATATATATTAGAGGTGAATGGCCGTGGTAGTGAGTTGGTATAACGACTGAAATTTTCTATTTTGTAGATGCAATTTAGTTGCAAATTTGGAATTGTAATGACAGTAATCCCGCGCCCGGTGAGCAGCTTTATTAAAAATGACCCGCTCTGATATTTATTTAGGTTTTAATTAAAAATGCGAGGTGGCGCGATATAATGGGCGATGTTGTTTTTTTCGTTATATTTAGTAGAAGATTGCTCGACTAATTAAATATACAGGTGGTTTTCTGGGCGTACAAATTTGAGATTTTTACACCCAGTATTTTTAGAAAGCTTGTACCGGAGCTTCGACTGGGTATACCTACTTGCAAATGAGGTTCGCTTGGGACCCCAAAGATTTTAGTTAAGGCCCCCATAAATACTGAGATGCTATTCCTATTTTTTTACTTATATTTCAAGAATTATTTAAATAAATACATAAATCTGAGAAATCCACAGCGTTATCAAGGCCTATAGGCCTTGTGATAGAATGTGGATAAACATACTCAGATATCTACATTTTGTATATACAAACAATCAAACTAAGTGAAATATACATCATAGCTGACCCGGCGAACTTCGTACCGCCAATTATTTTCCACCCGCGTGGCGTCCGATCCCGTTCCCGCTGCACCCTCTTATACAATGATATAGTTATCTAAACAGCAACAGAAAAACCACACTGTCACTTCTGCGTAGGTATATGCCGATGCCAGCCGAATTTGTTGACATTAATGATCACTGCTCCGTTCCCTTGAGTAGTAGCGTGATGATATATAGCCTATATGTTAACCCAGGGTATAAACTATATACATACCAAATTTCAACCAAATCGGTCCAGCCGTTTATGCGTGAAAGAGTAACAAACATCCACACATCCACACAATCATTCTCACAAACTTTCACATTTATAATATTAGTAGGATGATTGCATAAACTTATTTAATACTGTACTGTAATCTCATCCAACACCTCTGATTTACCAGTCAAATATTCTACTTCAATGCCACAGAGGTAACAAACAATGCGAAACGTTTCAAATCCAAAATTCCCTCTCAAATCGAGAGTTAGTCACACCAATATCTAACTCAAAGGCTAGCTGTAAGCTAGACTATAGTTATATACGTACGTGACTGATCGAAACAACCGCAATACATTACAGGGGTGCAGTTTATGTGCCCGATTGCAGGCCTGCTGTGTGCAACCGGAGTGACCGGCATCGTAATGAAGAGATTGCTACGAATTTGTACGTTTTAGGCGATAAATTAGCATAGTAGTTAGTACGAGTGATAACGTTTTGGATAGATTGCCAAATGGTTGTAGTGAAATTAATGATGTTTATGTACAGTCAGCAATGTCAGCATCGATCTTGATGAAGCAAGAGCTCAAAATGATCTTAATACCTTAATTTCCGCTTATTGTGGAAGAATTGTTCTGATGTTTGGTACACACTTTTAGTTAAAACGATAATACAATTTAAATGAATAAAACAGTGTCATTTGCTCTTTTAAGATCATTTTGAGATTTTTGGTCAAGATATTTCTTTAAATGTAGGATATAACTTTATCGGTCAGCGAGGATATAGATTTTTACTTTAATTTTTTTGGGTGGATACTTTTACTAAAATAAAAAGCACCTTAGGTCACGCTTCGTAGTTTCAGTTATATGGCTAAATCGATTCAGCCACTTCGTCGATATCCCGGCACAAACAGACAGATAGACAATTTTTTTTTAAACTGACTCGTATGTCATTTCCGAATGACCGTCATGCAGTCATGCTCTATATATATGTATCATGTTATCTTTTATTTGACCACATATCTCTTTATTAGTAATCATTAATAATGAAATTTACCATCAACCTTAATGATTCGCATCTGTCGAGTATCCCGTGACAACTAACTTTTTTTACAACTCCCTACTAGTAATAGATGTGTCGAGGGGAGTCCATCATTGTATAATTAATTGAACAAAAGTCCACCCTGAACTGGAGAACAATTATTTGGAACTGACAAAAATAATGATGGGTACACTACACATGAGACTCGTGCACCCACTGGTTTTGTACATTAATGGGTGCACGGGGAATTGTAGGGCAAGAATACATACATAGTAGTTGTGGCAATTTAATGGCAACCGCTAGGTCTTTTATTTATGTCAACAATAATTATAAGGGGAGCAAGACTTTTCGATTTTTAATAGATTCTATCGCAATTTACTCATACTAACCCGGACATTTCGGTTCTTATATACTTGAAAATCACCTGAAATTCACGCTTTAAGCATAATATTCCAGAATACTAAGCTGAAACGTGATTCAAGTTACATATTATTACTATGCAAAGGCTATAAAGTGCCTATTCAGCTCGAAGTTACGGTTCACGATGCAATTGCTATGCACGTTATATTCATGATAATTTCACGATAATTACTGCTGAATCGATGTCCGATAATACTGAATCAGTCAGCGATATGTGGGATACAACACACACATAAATTGATGGAAGTTTGTGTACTTACAAGACTAAGTTATAGTTTATAGTCGTCATCATCATCATCGCAATTGAATCCAAAGCTTGTACTTTGAAACCTCAGGTTCACTCCGTTTATCTTGAACGAACTGACCAGGCGAACTTCATACCGCCAATTTTTTCCGCCTGCGTGGCGTCCGATCCCGTTCCCGCTGCACCCTTTACTATATTAAGCATGTAGTATATATATAATAAACATTCTGGTTAAATTACTCTATCTATTAAAAGAAACCGCATCAAAATCTGTGGCGTAGTTTTGAAGATATAAGCATACATAGGGACGAACAGACGCGGAAAGCGACCTTGCTTTATACTATGTAGTGATTGGCTTATTTTAACTTTTGCATGAACGAATGCCATCTTACCTACCAGACCTAACAAGAAAGCTTGCACTGGGGGCTTGCCCGTTATTTAACAAGTGTTACAGCTTGCAAGTAAATTTTTGTCTGGGCCCCGAAAATGTTAAGTGGGGCCCCAAAAACACCACAAGGGGTGGGTATTATAATCTAATAAACGTATAACAACATAATTATATTATTTAATCCAAAGCAATTTACATAAATGAAACTTTCTGTGATAAGAGTACGTAGAATTATTTTTATGGAGTTATAATCTGAACGAAAGAATCTTTATAACAAAAGTTTAATTCGCCCAACTTTTTTATTCTAGTCGTGTTTCGCATAATATTTCCATATTAGACGTAATTTCGGCGTAGCTTGTGAGATAATATCAAATTAGGTACGTTAAGCTGGACTTTAGAACATAATTGGTAGAATAAAATATGTTTTTTTTTTTTAATTTCTACCTTAATAGATACGCATTCGTTGTATAGTAAGCTAGTGGTATATGGGTTGTATATGAAGTCCTAAGACAACTTCACCAGCAGAATGACGTACATGTCTCTGGTGCTGGGGGTTAACCGTGTTCGTTCCTATAACAGTCGTATAAACCAAATCAGAAGAGGAGATAAGAAGGCTTAGGCGTGAAAGCTTTGGAGGCGAGAACAACGCTTAAGAAGATGATTATGAACGCATTGTTGGTTAATATTGATCAAAAATGCAAGAGGAAATATCATTAAATAGTAAGAAACAAAGTCGTTTATATCTCTCTGTCTCTATGTATAGGTACTTAAATCTTTAAAACTACGCTACGGATTTTGATGCAGGTTCTTATAATAGATAGAGTAATTCAAGAGGGAGATTTATAATGTATAATACATGCTTAATATAGTAGATAGTGCAGCGGGAATGGGATCTGATACAACGCGGGCGGATAATAATTGGCGGTACGAAGTTTGCGGGTCAGATAATAAAACAATATTTTTTTAAGACCGAAGATTGTTAAGAACCGTCGCCCTTATAGACGGATATAAAGAGAAGGAAAATTTGGAATGATTCAAGTGTGGCTCAATAGCTCAGTTGGAAGAGCAGTCTCCCTGTAAGGGAAAGGTCGTGAGTTCGAGTCTCACTTGAGCATTTCATTTTTTCCAATGTTTTTCGAACTTAAAACCGCGTCCGCACGCTTGCCAAACCTAAACAAGCCGTCACAAATTCAAACGTGTGGATAAGGCGTTTGATTTGGTTTGTGTAGGTTTGCAAGCGCTTGTTGCCGATCCGCCAAGTGTCGGTTTTTTTGTCACAAATCAAAGGAATTTGCCGCAAGCGCTTGCGACTCGTCCACACGTTTGCGTACACTCAGTCTCGATTGTGTACTGGCGGCGTACAGACGTATGGGTCGTCTTGAGTACAAATATGAGTGACTGGTCAAATGGTCAAATGAAAACATTTTGAACTTCCTGGAATGTTACCAGGCAGAACCATGCATTTGGGACCCGGGAAATACTGATCACAAGGACAAAAAAGTAGCTGATGCATGGTGTCGCCTTAGTGCAATCCATACTAATATCCATATCCATATCCATACTAATATTATAAATGCGAAAGTAACTCTGTCTGTCTGTCTGTCTGCCTGTCTGTCTGTATGTTACGCTTTCACGCCTAAGCCACTGCACCGATTTTGATGAAATTTGGTATAGAGGTAGATTAGATCATAAGAAAGGACATAGGCTATGTTTGGTCGCGATAACCGATATCCACGCGGGCGGAGCCGCGGGCAAAAGCTAGTATTTAATAAGCCAGTTAAGGAACTGAAAAGTAAGAAGGAAATTCTTATGGCCACCTTTAGGAAGATTTTTTTTATTTTTCGTTTCCTTTCAAGAAAATACTTGTATTTATAATAAAAATAACTTCAGCCAAATTATATTGCCGCAATCTCAACGTCCGTCATGCTTGCTTCTTCAGACCACAATGTCTCACTCGCAAGCACTCGCAAGCGTGTGGTGGTCTGTCAAATCAAGCCAAACGTTTGTAGAGGTTTGGAGTTTGCGGCAAGCGGCAAGCGTGCGGACGCGGCTTAAAAGTTAGCATAATAAATGCTATAAAAACTCATTCAAATTTTTAAGAATTGAAAAGTTTTCTTCAACGAAAGTCATTGAGTCACATATGGTAACCAGCTCGTCTTCACAGCGGTTTCTATATTCAGTAAAACTCAACTTATTCCTGGTTTTCATCTATTTCAGTAGCATTCAAGCCCAGTGGAATACCTTTTTTTTAGTAAGGACACGTCAATTTGATTTCACCTCGCCTGATGTTAAGCTAAAGGCAAAATCAAATGCCTTTTCACGCCCCGCTTAAAGGACCCGGGACTGTAGGAAGAAGGAAACACGTGAGCTGGCAGGGAGTTTCAGGTCTTAGTGGTGCGGCATAGAAATGACTCACTGAATCTGCCTTCTGGAATAATGTGAGTGACTAATCCAGTCCAGTGACTAGATTGACGTTTCGGTTTACTTTTAGTTCCAAAAAGAATCAGTGGCACTGATTTTTTTTTCTTTGTATTTTTTTTTATTCCATCCAACATACAGTCCGGTGCTGGACTGAATTGATTTGCTGGACTCTAATAATGTAAAATAGTTCAAAATCTTAGTATCCACACCATTTGACACACCAATAGCGATAAAATTCATTGGGAACGGTCACGCATTGGTGCACACGATCTAATTCTGTCCCCCTACGTAATTATAGCGTAACATTACCGAGGGTGGAATATTCCAGAAGGTATCTAAATATATACTAGTTAGTATGTGGAATAATAATTGTCTGTCGAGTTCAAAAGTCATACTGCATGCGAAAAGGTAGGGAAGTTTCTAGAATATATTGAAGTGGGTAGTATGCTTACAAGTGGGCAATATTAAGAATATTCTGGAATATTCTGGAATATTCTAGATAACGCTATAACTAAATGTGTACCTACTTGTTAAAAAAGTACTAAACACATTTTTCAATTCTCGCCTGTTTGTAGCGATAGAATTAAAAACTATTGAACAGATTTTGATGCGGTTTTTTTTAATAAATATTTTTCGACATATCACACAACGCCATCTATGTAGTCTAAAGTAAGCAAATAATTTTACTTGTGTTAAGGATCTAGACAACGGATAAATATAATTATATACATTTTTTTTAGTAAATATATACTTAATATAGATAAGATACACCCAACCATCGAATAAATAGTCGTGCTCATCACACAAATACTTGATCCAAAGTGGGGATCGAACCCACGACCTCTTGCGCAGCAGTCGGGTGCACTACCATTGCGCCACGGAGGCTGGCGGTTTTATGTTCGACCAGGGTTTGCACGGAGGACTCCCCTGGGTTAAAATACGTAGACATTCGAGTGCTACCCTCTTTGCACTTTGGAACCCGGGATTATATTATTCCATTCCATAATTTATGGTATTTTATGTTTTTCACGGGAGCGACATCTCTTTGTTCAAAGTTCACGTTTATATAATCAGACTATTTACACAAAACCCTTTAATAACACAGACTATTACTCATTATAATTAGTACTTTTAGTCCCTGTCTAAAATGTACTCGAACCTCCATTTCAAAGATAGCCGCATGTAGACAAATTTAGTGTTGTACCGTCCTATTCCCGAAGTCCGGAGTGGTCCATATTTATCGTGCCTTTATACCTCGAAGTGGTAACGCTGAAAAAAGATACGGGTATCTTTATACGGCTTATGTGGGTTTATTATATGAATGAACCCCTCTACGGTATGGAGACCACCATTTTTCTTTATTGTGACCTTTTGTCGCAGTTAACGCGGTGAAATTTGTTAAGGATTTTTTTTACACAGCTAAAGTTGACTTTGTTTAAATTATTTAGAAGATAAGTGTGACCAAGTGAAAAATACGAGTGTTGATCAATATTAAACAAAAAAAACACTGGCCCTCCTTTTTTCATTATGACTTTGTTTATTTTGACCTTTACCCTCTGACCCTTCAAAATAGGTGTACCGGCTTCTGGGTGAGGTTGTATGGAAGATCCCAGAAAATCTAGATGGGCTCCATACAGCCCAAGCCAACAACTCCGTATGAGGGAAATCTAACCCCCACGGGGTGTGTCTCATGCCTAATAGCGAGCCAGCCAAATCAATAACAAAAATATTATAAAACCTCCATAATTTCGCATCCTAACTAAAAATCAGACCCTCTTTCCTGAGACTCTGCCTTCAGCTTATCATCAGACGAGGTAAAGTCATATTGACGTGACCTATAAAAAAAACTACTTGAAAAGTGTGAAAACTTACATAAACTACTTCAAAAATGAAAAATGATTATCATACACTCGATACGATCAAACGCGTGTTAAAAATAGTCCAGCGGCGCTCCTAGGGTTGTCACACGCGCATTATTCAAAACACCCCAGCACTTGTAAAAGTTAAAATTCATGAGGATCGTACGGGGACAGCGAGCACATATTTCAGCGACATCCCTACTTTTATGACATCACGTATTACGTTAATACAGGAGGCCAAGTTTTTGATGTAAATAAAAAGAGTGGATTATTTGGCACCAGAATTTGGGATATGTAGGTATGTTATTATCATGTGATAGGGTCGGTTATTACAACTATCCCAGAGGTATCCCTTTTAGTGACAAAAGGTCCGAAATATACACTGTGTGATATGAAGGTCTCTATGAGACAGAACTATGAAGCATACAAGAACTATTTTGATTGAAAATGTTTTCGAAATTACGACGGAGTTGTCAAAATGCTAGTGTTGTAATCGACATACAAATCCCGGGGTGACCTTTATACAGATTTGTGATGAAAATAAATGAGTTTCTGTAATATACATGTTATAACCTCATGGAAAAATAGGTAGATATCTCACAAAAAAGACTGTTCCCTCAAAATTATTATGTAGGTGTACTTACCTACTTAATTCATAAAAAATATCTACGAATTCCCGGAATTCAGTCTAATCCTTAATAATGAATGACGGAGTATAAAACTTGTTCAATATACCCGAGAGAAATGCAAATCCCTTGTCCTTAGCGTATAAATAATGCATGAACGTTCTCGCGATACGTCGCGAGATAAAAGTGACACCCCTGCGTTTATTTATTTACATAGCACCAATCAAAAAGGAACGTAACCCCCAAATGTTAGGTTTTTGGCGGTAAGACGTGATTAAACTTTTAAGGTTGTACTACAGTAAGTTTCGAGTTTTACCGAGATATTTTTCATCCATTGTTCGTACTGCTAAGAAATGGAAAGTCTTCAAACCGAAGAGGTTGCTTCTAGGCACGCGTAAGAACTATGAACCCAGGGTTTGCTTATTTCTTTTGCTTTGACTTATATAGTTTTTATAGGTAAAGGTAATCCTACATCAGAGTCTCATTCATTAAATAACAGGTGTTTCGGATTGCAAGTGCGGTTGGCTTGGCTCTTAAGGTACACTCTTACACTACATAAACACTGAAATCCCGGACCGGAATCCCGGCCCCGAAAGACCTCCCCGAAAGAACCGACGATTTAAATAATTCTGGTGTCCCGTCAAGATCAATTACTTTTTAATCTATATTTCATAATTATCATTACAAGATTTAACTGAAATGTATCCAAACAAAGCTCATCATATACAGGCTGAGTACAACTCGTGGGTACAAAACAAGATAATCACAGTATGACATATTCAGTAGTTCCCGTAATGCACGCGTTGGCGGTCTCGTGACATGACCAATGATTGATGAGCGCTTTGCCCCCGCTGACTGTTTGCCGCATAATCCGATTTGTACCGGATCGTAGCTCATTGATGAGCATACCTGAATTATATATGTCCCTGTTGCTGTTTGGTACAAGATAGTGTTGTAATTTAGTCCCGGTTTTAATTTATTTCTTTTTTATGTTTGTAAATAACATTTGTATAGTCTTCCAATACAAGAATCTTATGCGTGATGGATCATTTGGAAATGTAATTTTTATATGTGAATATATTCATAGCGTGTAAACATGGAAGTGGTTAGACTTGTCTTCGGTGATGGTGCTGGATATATCTAATTTCACTAAGATAAGCATTTAAAAATAAATATCCTGAATAGAATATGATACCAACTTTTATAATTACAGGCCAAATTAATCAAAAGCAAAAGAAAGACAGTCGACTTTCGTTCGAAATTATAAAGAGCGTCAGTCTATGTACGCCATCATTCAAAATAATAAAAAAAATGTGCCCAGTTTTTTATAACCCCAGATTATTTCGGTGCAGCAGTGTTCTGTTCACAGAACGCATAATTGAGATTAAGCTCACGAACCGTACACAGATGTCACATTATTTCACGGTACCTAACATGTAATCCGTCCAAACACGTTACACAAACGGCAACCGCGTAACGTCACACACAGCGATCCCGCGATCTAACCACGAGCCATGCCCGTATGTGAAACATTTCCCAACCCTATGTTCGCTATTACGAATAAATTTCCGATTAGATTCGAAATTTGAATAATTCCGGTCTGAATTATTCGGAGTTTATTGACGGCTCTTTATATCGGCACCGCCATATTTTTATACAAATTTCGTATGTAACATTTATATAAAATGTGTTTTTTTGCCTAAAAGGTTTGTATTTCCGCGTCAGTGTGGAATTGTAAGGAGTTTTCTTCGAATGCGATATACTAAGCGTTACAAGCATAGAGAAAGTAAGACATTTATTTGAAAAACGGCAGCAAGATCTCGATTGCCAGAGAATATTATACGGTAGTGCTGATAGCTGTTTACTACGATGTCCATATGAAAATGTTAGGTTAGGACCTAACCTTCTTACATATACACCCCGGTAACCTAGTTTCTTTTACTTCCCTAACAATACTCGTGCTCACCCCGTAATACGTTCGAATCTGACATGGACACGTCATCGTTAGCCTCGGTGACGTGTCACCCTTGGTGTTTCCACACGTAAAAAATGGGGAAATACATCTGAGTATGCTTATGACTCTCACACATTAAACCTCTATAATATCCCGTCCTGAAAATTATACTACACTAATAATAATCCTGCGAACAGAGAACGCGTATTGCCACCTCATCTAATATTAATTATAACTTTAAGACAATAACTTAGGCGAGTGATGATTACGCCAAAGATACCGTCACGCGCCATCCCAAATTGCCCCCATTAAAATTCAAGGGAGATCTAAAATACGAAATTGTAGGTAATGAATCTAAGCGTTCCCTGCAAATTGAATTTGGAATACATTGTAATGACGTAATGCCGTCTCCCTCGCACTCCTTAATAAATACGCTGTTAATTCCGAACTCTGAAGATGGCGTTCAAAATTATCAGATTTACATTTACGTATCAATGGAACATAGCGTAGGCTGTTATTGGGTGTAATCTTGCTAGGACGACTACTTTTGGATTTGAGATGAAATGTAGGCGGTGTTTGATTCATACAGACTTGTCTCTCACCCTGGATAAATCTAATATATTTTGCGGAGTTTTTTTTTGGTACCGATTTGTGACTGTCATACTGAACTTCGAGGTTCAAAATAGTAATGAACTGTAGCCCTAAAGTACTGAAACGCGACTCAGGGTAGCGCGAAAGTGCGTCACATCGATTATCTTATTTTCGAATGTTTTCCACCGCGAAGCACGGTAGTGCGAAAGTATTTCACATCGATTCACACATAGTAGAATGTATTCCAGCGCGATGCACGTTAGTGCGAAAGTCTTGTAAATGCGAAGGCAGCCACGTAGTCACACATCCTATTTTATGCTAACTCGAAGGCTACAATTATGAACTTCAGATCAATTTTTAGTTCATTTAGTGCGTATCTTAGAATGATTTCTAAAGAAATTAGGTACGTACACTTAGAATATAATAAAAAAATATTTTATTGTACCCCCATTACATTTCGTTGCATTTAATTATAAATAACCTAACTATGTGGCATGCCTTCGCATTTACTAGACTTTCGCACTAACGTGCATCGCGCTGGAATACATTCGACTATGTGTGAATCGATGTGGAATACTTTCGCACTACCGTGCTTCGCGGTGGAATACATTCGAAATTAAGATTATCGATGTGGCGCACTTTCGCACTACCGTGAGTCGCGTTTTGGTGCTTTAGGGCTACAGTTCAGCGCTATTTTCAACTTCGAAATTCAGTATGACAGTCCCGATTTGAGGTTCTTAGTTCCGATAAGTGTGGTGTAGGCCTGAGATTATGAATAAATATAGAATTGCTAGGGGATTTTGCAAGCGACTATCCATGTTAAGTATTGCATTTAAATTAAAGCAACCGATCTTTCGTGTAGTGTGCCTGTTATTAGAATTGTATATTTATGTATGTATTCGCGGTCCGATGCGGAAAATCCGTGACGGACTTTCGGTCAATTGTAGCGAAAATCTCACTCTTCTTTCTGACGTGCTAAATAAATTTATAACGACTATCAAAAACTTGCAAATACAAATGCCTCGAATAACAAACAAATTAATACTGAAATACTATTTGTACAGAGAGTTCTTGTTACGAAATTGTCTTGCGAACTAAATAGAACCAAAATATTAACAAATGTATAGAACTAAAAGCTTTTCATATAAATAAACATCTTCAATCACAGCTTGACGCCGCTGTGAGTCTATTAGTTAGTGTAGACGGCCCCTAATTGGATAATTGTAAACATTTTACATTTATGTGTATTTGAATTTGGAATTTAAATGTTTGTGTTTGATGATTGATGTTTTGTTGGTAAATAGATTGAAACTATGTATTATATAAATAGTAAAATTGTATAGATTTATATATTGTATTGCATAGTACAATTGTATTGTATTTTGTATTTTGCAATGACGTCGTTATGCTGTTATTATGATGTGAAGATGATCTCGATACATAGGTTTTTTGAGATGTGTATATTGTGATACTTTGCCATTCTGATATCTTGACCTGATACTAACCCATTGAAATTTTGTATTGTATAAATAGATTGATAGATTTCTCTTGAAGCAGTTAGATAGAAACAAAGATAAGAGAAGTAGGAGAGCGCTTAATTTCCACTTGAGTGGACATACTTTATATCCTACTAAGGTCGCAAATAATCATAAAATTTACTTAACGGTAAGCAGTCACCTTACCGTATGAACTGTTGTCCAAATATACGAGATTTATTTTACTACTAGGTATTTTTTCATTGTTTGCCACCTTAGTACTATAAAGACCTTAATATAATACCTTGAATGTATTCATTTCTTCCGTCCGTTTCATTAATCCCAATCTCTGGAGATACTTACCTGTAAATAGAAAATAAAACATTAATACGCGTTCAAAAGAACATTTCACAAAGGATCTTAAAGGTTCTATTATAAAAGGAGCATTCCTATTATACTGCCCTTCAGTTATTAAGGATGAAGGAATACTTCAGCGTGGGCCGTTAAGAGAATACCTATAAAATCTGATGTTATTCGTTTAAAAAAAAATATCCAATTCAAAAGATTTTAGTGTTGGTAACACTTGTATTCTATTTACAAAAAAAAATGTCGAACATCATGACAATTTTTTAACGAAGGATTTTTTTTTCTGGCGTAAGTAAATAAAAAATTTTGGTGCCCAAGTTAAATGTTTTTTTTTGTTGAAAATATATTGCAAGCTAGCCTAATGATGTGCTATTACAAAGCACACAAATCGCAAATGTGATTTTGTTACGTATTTTTCCGTGTCTCTTCTTTTAAAATCTGTTTCAGACCACCCTCTAGGTCTTGCCTATTCAAAATGGAGAAATATTCGCGCATATGTTGTGCAGATGTCTTTGCAAATTTATATTTTTGAACTTATTCTTATGGGACCCATATTACCCATTCTTGACTTCTGAATAAGTCTGTTTTTTTTGTTTCCAAAAAAGACAATAAAATCGGTCAATATGGTAATAAAAACATACATCTAAATGGAGAACCTTATATTTACAAAAGAAATCTCTCTGTACAGACTATCAACATTAGCATAAAACTAGGTTAAATAAAACCATCACACTATAAAAATTGTTTAAACTTGGTCCCTTTTTTACATTTTGTAATAAAAGGGAATGATTGTGTGTATATTTACAACTCATTTCCGTTACAACTCCTACTCAATTACATTTGAAAAGCGAACGTCACAAAGGATTCGGCCTTCGACACTAGAGTGGACATTGTATATTTTTCCCAAGACAACGCCACGGTCGATGCGTTCTGAAACTTTGACTAAACTCGTTAATGTGAGTTACTAGTTTCCGAACGTGTCAGTCCGCGTTGGGAATTCGATGAGACTACCAACTTTGTTATATGTGACACCGAAACCGGTGTATTTTAAAAACAACTCTTGTACCACGGAATAAGATTTAGATCGCGAAGCAAATTGATTGGTTTATAGACTGTTTGGAATGCAATACGATTTCTTTAACACCTTTAGTTGTTGGGAGAAATGGAACTGAGGTAAAATAAATCTCGAAATTCTTTAGGGACAGCATTCTGTAAAGGGAGGGTTATTTTTAACCGACTTTCGAAATTAAATTAGTTCAACGATTTTTTTTATTGAAATAAAATTACTTTTAGGGTAAATGGGATTCATTGTGATTAAATAATCACGCGGTTCGAAATCTACTCCGAGCACATTGTTTAACGATAATTCTATTAATTTACGTTTACTTTATTAATGATACTACTAATAACCTTACTACCAGGCTTGTCTTGTATTTACTTACTACCTCCAAAGCAGAATAAACAGAATAAAGCCAGCTTAAGGCAAACTAAAGGCTATAAAGTCAGCCTATATATTAACTTTATAAGCTTGCCTTTTCTATATGATTTACGCTTACGATTGTCATACAATATCTAGTTATTTCCTAATCGATATCACAACTCGATATCTTACATAATCGAATACTCTGTAGTTGTGTAATATTCCACAATGGCCGTCCTAACGGCAGAGGGCAGTAATTAGTACACAGAAATGAGGTGCGGCTCAATCAAATATAACGACAGGACCTATCTCGATTGCCTCTTGCGTCTAATCTACGGTAACTTTAATGCTGTCCCGGGTTGTAATCGAATAGGAATTTTGGTAATCGTACGCAGTGAAAACAGTAATGATGAGGTGGCTTGGAGTTCGGAACTTTGTGCAAATATTGCTGAAGTTGAGGACGAAAAAACGGAATCAGCTTGGCCTTTACGGGTGTCTGACAGGTTTATGAATGTTACACAGATCAGCCTGAAAACATATCTACTTTCGCCTAAAAAGATAACTATTTCGAACAAAACTCCAAATGAGTAAAACATAACGAGATAACTTGCGCAGCACTTTATAAAAAGAAAAAAAAGAAAACGAACTACAATTCAACGTAACTACATAAAGCATCTATCGAGACTCTTTGTAGATACGTTGAAAGGTTTGCCGAGTGCTTCGATTGAGAAAAATATTCCCATCACATTTCCCAACAAACAGTCGTATCGTTTGAATTGCGAACGGCATTCAAATCTAGAACGTTAAACGTTGAAACGTGTCATTTGCCAAGCGGAATTGTAGACCAGTATATAACGAACGTCCGTATGATTACTTTTGTTTAAAACAACAGATGGCCAGAATAGGCACTGACAGCGGCTGTCGAGACGGATCGAACCAACTTAGTATTGGATTATTACAGATTTTGAAATCGGAATTGTGAGCTGTTTAATAATTCATCATTGAGTTCGCTTTGAAGCTGAAAAATTGTTGTTTTATATGTGGACTTCTGCGCAATGATTACGTATTGACAGAGGAAGAAATGTTCATTCAGTTAATATAAATGTAAGGCACGACAACCAAGGCCTTTTAGGAAGGTACTAATAGTCCACAAGAGGGTGCGTATGGGGGATTATGAAGATATTCTGAGCTAATGTCATCTTCACCTGCTAGCCGGTCGACCTGAGAGTCCGAGATAAAAAAAAATGATTTCTAATTTTAAAATGTTAACAAAGATACTGATTTCTGATAGGTTAATGACAATGTTTTGCTCCAGAAAGTGTCTTAAGCAGTTCCTTCTGTGTACAATATAGCCTCCAGAGCTATAAAAGCTCTGTTATCTCGAAGGCAAAGCTAGTAATTAATATACAGTATTCGCTCAAAATAATACCAACACCGAGGGGTGCATTAAGATACTATGATGTACCAGATTAACATATTAATCAGACTCCAGTAGAAACACTCCATACAGAAACCGGGAATATAGTTTGCAAACTTTTAATTACGAGTAAAGCAATAGAAATTAGCCTTTATTACGTTGGATATAGAATACAATTTAACTTAAAGTTAGATTTTAATTATTAATAAGAGCATTCGTTTGGTTGTCACGTTGCTGCAACGTTTTAAGGGAAATATTTATGAGGGGAAGGTGGGTATTCTAGAGATGGATACCAGATGGTTGTCATTACGTGCTAGTCTCGCTAACGTTGCCTAACTTTTGAGAAGTAGAACGTAACAGCATTTATTCTTCAGTTGGGAAGTAGTTCATTGCAATCACACTTATGAACAAAAGAAATTAAACTCGATAACTTCAGTCCCAGGACCTTACCAATTTTTTTTGTGGAAATACTAAATCAAGAACAAAAATCTCACTCACTCGCAACCCTAGACGTAATGCGACTTGTCAATCTTACGAATAAGTCATAAAAATAGTGGCGCGACAGATAATCCAATCCAGCGAATGTATTCCAGTCGACCTCAGTCAGACTCATCAAATATCGTATAAAAATAGCCCAATAAAAAGGTGACGCCGAAACAAATCGAAAAACATCTGTGTAACGACAACACTATTAGACGCCGCCATTTTTTTCGCACACAGCCGTACGAAATGCTAAATCGAATTCGTTACCGACGGAAAATCGTTTGTCATTCGAAAAAAAAATCGTTGAGAATGAATGCCGCTTTGGCTAACTCAAGTTGCCAGCTGTTTCCGCTGCACAGCTGATCGGCCGGATATTGGCTGTTGGAGTGTCTGTTGGCCTCTCTTTCACGCCAAGCAGTTACTACTACCCGCCATTTTTAATTTTCACTTTCCATTAATGAGGGCGATGAACGCATGAAATAAATATCGTTCATAAATCGAACGCCGAGAGCTGTTAGGTTGGTATCGTCATTATGAATGTTAATTCGAATTCCAAAAGGTTTTAAAAAAAATGTACTTTCATTTTATTTGTAGATAATTGAGTTTTCAAACAGTTCGAGAATTCGAGTTGAATGAATTATACACGTTGAAATTGAAATATATGTTGAAGGTTGAAGTAATTAATAGTACTTATTATGCCAAGCCCAAAATGAGTTGTTGGCTAAAATATGTATTATGCAACCTAGTATTATTCGTACCTTCGTACTAATTTTCAATTTTATTTAAGCTTAAATAGCGTGGTGGTAGATTTAACCAATGATAACAACTACAAACAAAACAAACTGAAGAATTTCATTGAGTAAAATGTGAAAACCCAATTCCAATTTAGTTTGATCAGATCGTAATTATTTTCACTGACGAAATCCGACCTTAGTATTTAATAGCAACTAATGTCGTGTTCAATAATTAAAAAGTAACAAATTAGACTAAATTATTCAACGAGGGGCACGAACTACGCCATTTTCACCGTCTTCGCGTGATGAAGTTTGAACAATGGTATTGCAACTTTGTCCTTTTACACGCGATTTGAATGCGGCGTTCGAATTTAATTTAAAAATGGAAAAGTATTTAATGCAATTTAAAAAGTAAACCGAATAAGAACTTCCAGAGCGATAAGTTTTTTTTTTAAATAACTGACCTGAAAGGTAATTTTTTAAATTACGAATTCCATTTTCAAGAGCACTTAAGTGTTTTTTAACTATCAAAAATTACTAAGAACATAAAGGGTAGACCAGAAAATGTTTACAGACTAGTCATTTGCAAATGAATTGTGATATTTTCTCGACCGATCTAGTCCGTTTACAGATTTATGATAGTTACTGCTAACCAGTTTCCGGGGCCAGGGCTTTAATGGTTTGTCGGTCTACTGGCGAAATAAGATTTAAATTACATCTATGTACAGTCAGCATCAGAAAGAGGTTGACGATAAAATTGCTCAAAATTTCTTCATTCCTTTTTTTTAACCCTTTCCAGTTGAATGATTATCCTGATATTTGGTACACACCTTTAGTTTGGACAATAATACAATTTAAATCAATAAAACAGTTTTATTTGCTCTTAATACTTGAGTTTTAAGATCATTTTCAGACTTCGTCGTCAAGATATTTCTGAAATAGGTAATGTACTTTACATATCTCTTGCTCTGTAAGTACACCCTTACACCCCTGAATGTGTATGACTATCATTACAGCATAGGTTTTGGAATTTGAAAAAAGAACTGTCATACTCATACTGCACGAAGAATATTTTTAAAAAGTTAATATTTTTTTTCTCGGTATCGATTAATTACTCGAATCGGAATCTAGACAATTTATTTTATAAAGATTTTATTTTAAATATGGAACTATTTGTTTCCACATCGTATGTTATAATCAGCTCGGCGAACCTTGATCCCTATGACAGTTCATACTAGTGACGGGTCGTGTCGATATATCGCAACTTTTTATAGGCAAAGGCGTGACTTGCATTCAGCCACATCGATAAACATGTTTTTTAAAATATAATCTACATTACTATAATTATAATGCTTGTTATATTTACAAGTATCCGTGTATTTGTATATCGGGTTGCCAATATTCCGATGCAGAGGTAACATGGTCGGACTGTATAATTTTAATGTGAATTAAAATTTTAGTTATAGCAACACTATCTGATCTGTCACTACGCTAGTACTGTCAGTTCGCTACGCCAGTACGAGTGCTAACGCCTTGTATGCGCCACGTGTTTTGTTGTGTCAACGGAATCCTTTGTTTATTACTATTGTTGTTTTCTGTTTTTGTTATTGTTGCTGTTTTGTTTTTGTTGGTGTTTCAAAATGCCGAAAAGACTGAGAAAAACTGTACTCAACAGTGAAACGCGGGAGTTTGTTGTACGCTTGCGTGACTATTTTGCTCGCGAACTACAAAATGGCGGACCTTTGTTGCCACTTGACAACGTACGCGACCGTGTTGCTGATGCTTTGGGAATTGGCAAAGCTACCGTTTCCCGAATTACAAAGGAGAAGTTCGGCGAATCGTCGATGGAGGAGAACAAATTATCAACTCCAAAGAAGAAAAAACATAATAGGGCACGACCCGTAACTAACCCCGATGATTTCGACATGGCAGCGATACGAAACCATATTTACGGCTATTATTTTCGAGGTGAACTGCCGACTTGCACAAAATTATTAGCGTCGCTGAAATCGGCTGATTTATTTAAAGGTGGATTCACTTCTCTCAGACAGGTTATAAAAAAATGTGGATTTCGTTATGGGAAGTGTGACAAAAGAAAAGTGATAATGGAGCGGAAGGACATTGGATTGATGAGGTGTGATTTTCTACGACAAATAAAAAACATCGAGAACTGGGACAAGGTGGTTTATCTGGACGAAACGTGGCTCAACGCCAATCACTCAGTCTCCAAAACATGGACAGACGACACAGAGAAATCCTGTACCAAAGCACCAGAAGGCAAGGGCCAGCGTTTGATTATCTGCCACGCTGGCACAGCCAAAGGTTTTGTACCTAACTGCTTGTGGGCCTTCAAATCCGTGAAAACAAGTGATTATCACGAAGAGATGAATTTTGAGAATTTCAAGAAATGGTTCACAAAACTATTAGACAATTTAAACGAGCCCCACTACATTTTAATGGACAACGCCCCATACCACTCTGTGCAAATTAATAAAGCGCCTACCGCGAACAACAATAAAGGCGAAATAATAGAGTGGATGCAAAACAATGGTGTGGCAGCTAATACTCAAATGCTGAAAAAGGAATTAGTTAGATTGTTGAACCTTCATAAACAGCAAACAAAGAAGAAATATTTCTTGGATGAGATGGCAAAATCAAAAGGGCACACCGTGATTCGGCTACCGCCGTACCACTGCCAATATAATGCAATCGAAATGATATGGGCGCAGATCAAAGGTGGGTTGATTTGTATTTATTTTAACATGTTTTTATTTAGGTCACTGGTGACTGTCTAGTCGGCTAGTACTATTTAAAGCTATTTTATTTCACTAGCAAATTGCATTTTTATTTTTATCCATGTGCTTATATCAATTACACACTTTTAACGTACAAAATTATGTACTTATAATGTACTTACCCCGATCTCGCTCTTTGACTTTGCATCATTTTCAATCTAAACCATTATTGTTTCAGGTTGTGCAGCCAGGCTTAACACCACTCCACCATTCACAGCTAATAAAATGCTTACGTTGCTACAAGAGGCATGTAGTCAATTGACTCCGGACAATTGGAGGAAAGTGGTTGAAAAGACGAAAAAACTATGCTTAGATGATTGGAATCGAGACGTGCGATACGACAATATAGTAGACCAGCCGTTTTTAATAAACATAGGAGAAAGCAGCTGCAGTTCGGATTCCGAGTCTGAGACGCAATCGGTGACACCATTGTCAGATTCAGATTAATGTATATTAAAAAATCATAAATAAACCGCTTTTGTTTTATTTGAGTAGGTATATACAATAAATTTGTTAAATCTCCTTTATTTTATTATCGCAAACAACTTAAATGATTATAAATCTGACACTAAGAGCGTAGGTGCTCTATTGATGTATTTTGTACACTCGTTTCCATTTTCGATATTTGTTTATCGATACTTTTCCGCACTAGTCGATATCTTCCAAACGGAGTAACTTTTGCAGGACGTCAACGTAAAGTCTGATTGAGATAATTTCTTGTAAGTGTTAATAATTATTATAATTCCAACGGGATATTATTGTAATAGCATATATCTGCCTAAAATTAATAAATATCATTTTTAGACACCGCCAATTCGATTATAATATAACGGTGACGCTACTACAAGGTTGTGTCGTGGGAATAACTGTCAGTGTCATAGGGATCAAGGTTCGCCGAGCTGATTATAGATGGAATCGATTTAAAAATCAAACTGGCCAGCAAGATTACTTCTAAAATAACAGAAAATATAAACTTAAAATCACCACGTCAAAGCACATCATCTGAGCCATTTTTTAATGAAGAAAATAGTACCAGTCAACTGCCGCCATTTACGATGCAAGAACCTCAAGTCACTCAAACTCAAGTCTTATCATCACAAACTCATATTCAAACTATAAATATTCCTAAAAAGAACGTGACCATATCTCTTACAAATTGTAATAATTTTACTATTAATTTTAATTAAATGCACCTCGTATGCAATTGATGTCATACAGCCCTTGGTTAATAATCTACTATTTCATCAACTTAACTTTAGACCCAGTTTATTGTTCTTTTCTTTACACAAAACATAACGTGTTGCTACTGTATTAAATCCTGACATAAAACACTTTACCCAACCCGGATATTGAACAAAGGATCTAACACAATATAAAATACTACGGAACCAACAACAAATTTATTTTCAACGTTAACCCAAACACGAAAGTAGATTTTTTTGCCATTGCAAATTAAACTTTAAACCAAAACATGAAGGTGAAAATATATACTAATTTAAGTTTGGAGTTATCGCGTGTAGTGCCTCATTTTACAAAACATCAAGACGCGACACAGTCGCCGCTGTGCCCCACAGTGCCAACCACCGAATACTAAACTGATAAAGTAAGTAACACGGTATAATACTGTTGGAAAACACGAAGTATTCCCGCGCTTATGAAAATTCATGCAGCAAAGGTTGGCTAAAAGGATTTCTCGGTTTTGGGAAACGTGGATTTTAAAATGTCGTGTCGGGAGTTTATAGTGTAGTATATTTTATAGTTTTAACATGAAGTGATTTATGCACAATTTAGATGCAATGCAGAGATGCAACAAAATATTACAAAATGGTGCTGTATATTTTATCGTAGGAAGTTACACAGTCATGTATGTTTACAATTTTCATCTAACAGATATATTTTATGCTATCGCTCGCGACCTCGTCCACGTGGAATTCTATTCCTAGACCCATGGAAACGTCTTTTTTTTAAGAAAGAAGGATATTATCAAGGCGTTGCGATAAATAGCGATTATTTTTTGTCCTTCTCGCACATATCACACGTACGCGACAATGGCCGAGCGTCAGCTGTAGTTGCCTGTTTCGTAGTACAGGAAAGCTGTCAGCACAGCGGTTCTAATCTGTCAGATCCGCCATCTTATGTGCAATTTCATTCCTGTTTGGAACGCGCTTGAAGTGATACGTAATCATTTTCAAATAAAAAAGTTTGGAACCACTGAAACATTGTTTACCTTTTTTCTCTCGCTTCTTTGGCTTTACTTTAAATAAATTATCACTTATTCGCGACAACCATTTTTAAACAAAACAACAAACAATTTAACTCGTTAACTGCTTCAAATTTACAAATTAAGTTGAAAATTTATCAACAAATTAGAACGGGGTAACAGTGAACAGTTGAATATTAATAGCTGACTCGATTAACTTGATGTGCGCTGGGCCCTATATACCACTGGGTCTGCGGATAACTGGGTAGCTGCATTGCGTTGGTATGACCCTATGTCCCACTGGGTCTGTGAATGAACCAGATACCTGCATTGCGGTGTTAAACACGCTAACCATTCATTCCGTAATTATTATAATTTTTAAAATATGGTGTCACGTTATTTATAGTTAAGATAATCAAATATGAGGAGGTTTTCGAGTAATATTTCTTCATGTTATGTCTGTTTTAGCAATTTTAGGAATGTGAGTGACACACCGAGATTTTTGGGGGCCCAAGCCTAACCCCAATCAAATCGCTGTGACGATATTATACTGATAGATACTGAGAATATAAAAGTATAATAAAAGTAACTTAAAAAAAAAGACTTTTTCATAGCATTTATTATGCTAACTTTAAAATTGGAATACATTAGGAGAAACTTAATAAACTAAAATATTTACAAGAATATCAAAGTCGAAAAAGGGGGAGAGGGGGGTGTTTTCAGGCGCCGAAAAATTCCTCCCCATCGATGTCGACTGGCAACGTACCCAAAAAGCTGGCAGCATTGCCCCGTTGGATGGCAATGCCAATCCGTTGTGCAAAAAAGAAGCCAGCCCTTTGGTCAAATACTTAGTAATTTGGTTAGGCACTCTTCCGACCTCCTACGGCTCCTACTTAGGACCCTATTACAAAAATACCCGTAGGTACTACCCTATTATATGACCTCTTCATATATAAGGGTAAAATTTTCACGTCGTACGAGTACAACTTTAAAAGAGTGCTAAGTGTGACCGGTGAGTATTTGTAATCCAATAATTCTATTACTCTTCGTATTATATTTCCACTGAACGAACAGATTATATTCATACTTGAGCACGTAATATTATAAAAATACGAGTATATAAGTAATATTAGGTAGGGTAATGAGTACGCAATTGGTACTAATAGGTTGTTCTATCGTAGAGATTTTAATGAGGGACCTCTCAGTCGGCTTTGATGTGAAATTATTTTTGTCGCATGTGATATAATGGTGTAATTACTTAACATACATACATACATGCGAGAGATATGCTGTTGGCAATCTCACCTACGGTAACCAAGGACCCAAGACGGCGTGCCTTTTAGTCGGTTCGAGTCCGACATAACCACCTCCACCGGCTCCGTATCCGTGGGGATTTATCGCACGATAAAAAAGAAACATACGTACATATAATCACGCGCCTTTATCCTCTTTAGGCAGAGGTAAATTAACACCCACATTTCACCAATAATTGTAGTCGGTTCAATAGGGGGTGAGCCTATTGCCATAATATTCCGGGCACTACTGTTGACTCGAGCCTATATCTGAGGCTGAGTCTGGGCTGTATATATCTGTCTGATGTTAAACAGTCCTATGCCTTAGTCGCCTTGTAGGTACGACAGCGCATGGACTTACTTAAACTACGGCATAAAAGGAAGGTATTTTGTTTATTTGTTTTGGAGGTAATGTCGGACTCAAACCGACTAAAACCGCACGCTGACAATGGGTCATGGTGCTAGGCCGGAGGTGAGGTTGTCATCGACATATCCCTCGCACCCCGGCTGACCCAGGGCTATCCCTTACGGTCTGGCCCTCCTCAGGAGGGAGGACAACGGTATATATTATACCATAAGAAATACCTCTTCACTCTCACAGTGATCATCAATATGTATAGCGTAAGGACCTAAAACATGTTGCGGTTTTATTTTAGGTGGCAACAAGCACAGGGCTCGCCAAGAAAAAAGACGCAAAAAGGTAAAGTAGTGCCATCTCACTCGCACTCGTGCGTGCTCACAAAGACCGTGAACCAGATAGCACTACCTTAGTATTCCTTTTAGCAACTTCACTTGCTAGTTCTTTAAGTTCCACCTATGTTATTCTTTTAGGCTGAGTTCGCAGGAATTGCCATTGTACCCCATATGCAGGCGTTACATTTGCGCGCATCTGCTCAGTCCCAAGCGACGCATTACAGCCTAAACGCCTCTATATCGATAATAGTACAATATAGTACTGATTTATTGTCCCGAGTTGATACTATTATTTATAGTCGCGACGTGATTAGGTTGCGTACACACTGAGGCTTTAAATACGCTGTTGCGTGGGAGGTGATGTATTGTGTTCCAACTGTGTGATAATAAATTTATATCTGGCTTAGTATTCTGTGCGATAATGTCTATGTACTAGCAACGGTCTGAATTTGTACAGAAAATTTATTTTTGTTCTCTATTCTGTGACCCTTGGGAACCTATTCCAGAGATAAAAACTAGGCAATGTATTATTTTCAACAAACTATCCCCGCGTGTACCAAATATCAACCTATTTTCCAAAATGTTGCAATTTAGGAATAAACACTGTACAAATTTTCACATTTTCGGTTATTATAGTAGGTTTAATAGGATTAAAATACTGTAGATTTATGTATAAGCAGTGTACATATATCTATTAACGTAGTAAAGGTCCTAACACACTATCTCGATTGTATTATGACAATGTTAGCGTAACACAAGCATTGATTTCCGTAAAAGAACGTCATATCGCCGATACGAAACGTTAGAAGTAATAGAGTCGGCTCCTGGCCAATGGCATTTAGCACTTAGAACGTGTGTTCTCATCACATCAACATTAACGACATCTGCATAGCGCCTGCTGTTACCAACACATTTGTAAACTGGGTTCGAATTTCAAATGGAAGGTCTCTTTATATTTTCGCTTCGTTTCAGTAATAGCCTACCTACTTAAGACACCTGATATTACCTGCGGTAAATTTCGATTTTACTGCAATCTATTGATGGTATTTTGGTATTGTGTGATCAAATCTTGCCCAGAGAATTGAGTTATATCGGATAAATAGTTTTAGTAGATACGTTCATTTCATATGACATGCGAGTTTTATTTTTATTTTATTAACAACATCACGCAAAACTGCATGGATACATAGATTTGGTCCTTTTTTTGTTA
Source organism: Eilema sororculum (assembly GCA_914829495.1). Classification (NCBI taxonomy): domain Eukaryota; kingdom Metazoa; phylum Arthropoda; class Insecta; order Lepidoptera; family Erebidae; genus Eilema; species Eilema sororculum. Next base: position 21,292,620 of record OU618535.1, read on the forward strand.
CTTTTTACCCCGGTAATACGTTTCTATCTCAAGAACCTAGTTAAGCAATTAAACAAATAAAACATACAATTTATTCTAAGCCCCAAATGCAGTGAGATACAACCTTTATACAAATTTAATTCTAAAATTGAAGTTAAACGGTGTACGTGTCCGAGGTATTCGCATTCCGGTCCCGCAACTTGTGGTAGTTCTGTGGAGTTCAACTGTTACCACGACAGCGTTGTAAGTGTATGTAGTTACGTTGCAACAAACGTTTTTATGTGTTTAAATTCTGTAATTTGTTCTTCGTACGTGTTGTGGAACGGGAAGCTTGTGTTCTAGGAATAATTTATTGTGTTGTCTTGGCTGGTGCGGTTTGCGGCTACCTTCAGGCTACTAGCATACGTCTTGTAATGCTGGGTTCTGGTAGGAGGGTAGAACCCACAAGTATTGGGTTGATGAAGAAGGTGATATACTTGTCAATAATCTCATTACCAGGGATGTTCAAGACCGTGATTATTGGAGAAGGTAACACTGAAAAGCGGAGCACCTAGCTCAGATTCCAGGGCCTCGGATTCAATGCTGTTGTGATAATATTGATGTCTTTATATTGTTATTTTTTTTATATCTTATCATCTCGAATTGTATTTAATCCATTTAAAAGTACATTTATAAATTTAATAAAATTATTTTACATCGTAGTTAAGAAAAATAACTTCTGGGAACGCTACCGCAAGAGGCATGCGGTGAGGAGGAATTTCATTGCGCATTTTAATAATATTTCGCTATAATTTGTAAATAGGTATTTTAATTTTATTTTAATTCTGATTGAATTACATAAGGTGTTCTTTTTATTGGTATATTGTTTATTATTTAATACTAGGTATGCCCGCGGCCCTACTCGCGGAAAATGCGAATCTTGTTCCATGGCCCATACACCGGTATTAGATGTTATTTATATTTCAAATAAAAAATACAGACATTATTTAATAAAAAGCATTGAATGAATCTCATTTACCTTCGTAATTCGATTCCAGGCCCGACAATACCGAGTTTTTACTCGTGAATCGAGTTGTTCAGAAATTCAATGTTTGGAATTATATAAGTCAATATTATTCAGGATTTATTTCCTTATTACACGATTCATTGCGAGCTTGTGAAGTGTTTAAGATGGCGATGACGCAGATGGCGGGCTGTTTTCCCTAGACGGCGTGTGGTTTTAGTCGGTTCGAGTTGAGGTACTTATCCGAGGGGATGTTACACACGTAAAAAGAAGTCTACCCCGGAGGAACAAGACAACAGGGCCTCGATTCTACTAAAGCAAAACTATTGTCAAACCACAGAGATTGCAAAAAGCGGCATTAAAGTTTAGACTTTATTTCTATACACTAAGGTCCAAAATTAAATGACAAAAGTTTCATTACACTCTTTTATTCACTCTGCTAACAGTTATTTAATATTAAACTTTAAATGCATCGCTTTAAAGTCTATAATGTATTGCCGCTTTTTGCAATCTCTGTGGTTTGATAATAGTTTTGCTTTAGTAGAATCGAGGCCCTGTATGTATGCATGTATTTTTATAAAGATATCTAGTAACCAAAATTACTACCTAGTATTCCTGCAAACGTCTCCAGCTAAGTTAAATTACTTGTATTAAGAAGTAGATATTGGTAGTGTAATAGTTAGAATTCGATCCTGGGACTTCCCGCTTGTAATTTTTTTTATACCACTTATGTAGCAGACAAGCACACGGCCCACCGCAGCCTATGGACGTATGCAACACCAGGGGCGTTACACTCGCGCTACCTACCCTGAAGAAACCTTCTAATGCTCCTCTTGAAGAACCCCATATTGTAGTCGCTTGGGAAAATCATGGCAGTTGATTTCTTAACCACAAAGCTACCGACACTTGTACTTATACTTAATTTGGGTAATTGGATCCAAGAATATTAATTCACTACATAGTATAAAGCAAAGTCGCTTTCTACGTCTGTTCGTCCATATGTATGCTTATATCTTTAAAACTACGCTACGAATTTCAATGCGGTATTTTTTAATAGATAGAGTAATTCAAAAGGAATGTTTATATGTATAATACATGTTTAATATGGTAGATGGTGCAGCGAGAACGGGATCCGACGCCACGCGAATGGAAAAAAATTGACGGAACGAAATTCGCCAGGCAAGCTATAAAACAAAAAGACCACTTCCACTATAGAAATACAACACGTACATACATCGAAGTCAATTAACCGTACTTCGATCCGTAGCCTTGGACGTGACCAGATAGACAGGGAGTACGCCCCAATGGGGTATACCTACATTCCCCCAACCCCTGTAACGTAGTCCCTTCCCGGGTATTGAAGGAACTAGAAAATTTCATTCAACATTCATGAATTATCCATTGACTTCGACACATAGGACTGTATTGGACCCTTATATTCGTAGTTTCAGAATAAGTTAGGTACTCTAAGTGAAATCTGCAATTACCGTAAAAAGTATACAGGGTGGAAACATTATTATTTTTCTTTGAATATGATATCTGCTATTAAACTACAAAATAACAATATAAAAAAGTAACAAAAAAAAATATCGTCAGGGTGTTCACAATTTGTATGTACTTTGTAGAAGCCGACATATTTACCAATAAAAAACCCAATGGTTTATGTGCCCTGCACTTGGGTACACAGATTACGAGTTTAAAGATAAATGATTGGATTTTAATGTAACTGGAAAATATCTATGAGGATGATGATATTGGTTAGTCCTAGGAGTCATATCCATTCAAGGTTGCCCGTTCGTTCGTAGTATAAGCTTATTTCTATTCTACATACATACAATATTCACGCTAGTAATCCTCGAAAACGTAGGTACTAGGCAAAGGTGGATTAACTCAACACACAAAAAAAATCGACTAATATGATTCTATGTGATTCAAGAAAATGTAAAATTTGTGCTTCAAATCAGACCTTTATAAACACTAATAGCACGGATAAATTTAATGATTGGTCTGGGATCGAATCCGCAAATCGCATTTCGTTGTAAGTTGGCAAAGTAATCACTATGTCGGTCCTCAGGGAGGAATGACTGGAAGAGTTGCGGTGTTGCCCGCGCAAACAATAAAAGTTCCAATTTAAGACAAAATACTACTTTATTTACTACTACTTTTACTTTATAAGAGTGATTTTGATCATGGATAGTCAACATTTTTGTAAATACATCGACTTGAGCTCTGTGAGCATCTCGACCTCGGGTGCAATCAGGATAACGTCTTAATGTAGATGATATCGATCTGATTTAAATTATTTCTGTTATAGTAGAAATTAAACGGGTGACCGTTTAGTGGTATTTCATCTAAGTGCTTCCGTTTTTTGAATGGCACGTTAAAAATCAGTCCCGGCTGTCAAAAGTAAGGTTAGGTAAAGAGAGAAGAGAAGGCCTGAATAACTCTGAACCACAACTCAGACTGGGAGGTATGCGGCAGACTCTCTCAATACAGGCAAAAACATTAAGACACATAAGCAGACACCGAACTCTGGGATGAAGGCTTCGGATGCAACCGCGACTAACGTAAAAACGATGATGATGATTGTAAAAGACTCTGCGTGGTGGTAGTGAACACGACCGCTACGCAGGAGGCGCGGGTTCGATAACCGCTCAGTGCAAATATTTGCATGCATGAATATGGCTATTTGTAATGTTTACGATGGTGACCCTCTTTCCGAGACTTTGCCTTTGGCTTAACATCAGGCGAGGTGAAGTCAAATTGACGTGTCTTGTATAAAAAAAAATGCATTCTTCTGGTTGTTACTATGTATAATATGAATGTAGTTACAAAAAATATGTATGTTTATAAAAGTATGTTTATCCGCATTCAAGATTCCATAACACAAGCTAATTCAGCGTACCATGGTTGTAGGTAGCGTTGTATAGAATGTTGTGAAATATTTATATATTTTTACTCCTAGCACAAACAATTTTTACATTCTTCACCACACTGCACTGTAACAAATCTATTTTCTGCATTTTCTCAAACATAAAAGACTTGACAGAATCATAAATGAAGGAACGTGGGGTATATAGTACAGTCACTGTAAGAAGTTATATACTCAGACCGACGTATATCATGTCATAATCTTTATTGCATTTTGACTGGCGACGGTCTCCAATGCAACTGGCCGCTATTTTTGAATACCGCTCACGAAATACCGCAGGGAATTTCTACTTGAAAAGAGGTAATGTATATGCTTCTTACTATGAGGGTAGGTACGTTATTACTGCGCGGTAAAACGTTTGTGTGGAATGTAAAGTGAAATAGATTTTGTAACCAAAGATGTAGGTGTACTTGACAAGCTGTTCAAAAAGGCATTAGGCCTTAATGATATGATGAGGATGAGTTCAGAATCTGAAAAGTGACGTATAAACTAGATAAAAGAATGAATTTGTAAGTGTATGTATGTATACCTATACAAACATATTGTATAAGCTGTCTTTCTGTAAAATCTCGCACTGTATCTAGTCACGTTGTGGTCTTTCTGGATTACAATATTTTTTATTAGTTAGTAATTACCGGTATCAAAAACTTCTTAAAACTAATTCTATTTCAGTAAACACTCTCGCTTGTGACTTATCCAAACCCACAACAAGAAAACAGTACAATAAGCAACAAAAACGCAACACAATAAAAATAAATCAAGAAATTCGAGGAAACCCGCATTGGGGATTGTTAGGAAGAATTCCTTTGGACCAAAGTTTTAGAGCGCAGAAAGCCAATAAAATTGTATATAAAGGTTCCGGACGCTACGGACAATGGCACTCAGTGTATTGCCTTATCCTATCTGAGTGACATTTGATACAACCAACTTGTTCAGACACAATTTTTTTGACCAAACTTGGGCCGAATTTACCCCAAGTGTCCGGTCTCCCCTCAATTAATTCGAGATACAATTTCTTGGATAGATCTTTCTTGTTTGTTTCGCTTATGTATGCGATTGTACGAAATTACTTTTTGTTGTAATGTGTTTATACTTTCGTTATAATACTGTGGTGGTATTTTCCTGTTTTAGTGGCCGGTCTTATTCATTGACTTACAATGATTTGTATTTGTGAAATAATATAACAATAAATGCACGTAGTAAGGAGCATCTTTGAGGTTAATTATGGTGTTTTTAAATTGGTAGATCCAAATATTTTTTAATCGAATCAATGGAGTTTTGCTACTCTTTAACGGTTGAGCGAATTGGGATAAAATTTGGCACAGATACAGTTTACGATCTGGAATAACTTATAGACTTTTATCCTGGAGGTTCACAGTCCCTACCTCAATGTTTTACGCGGACGGAGTCGCGTGCTGCAGCAAGTATTTAATACTTTTCAATCACAAAAACTGGCCACGCGAACCAGTACTTTTGATAGAATGCAGTGATAATGCATTATTCTCATTGAAAAGATATTGTTTAACAATTGATGCATTTATTTTTCAACTAAACCAGTTATATTCCAAACAAATAACGTATTAAAATTGTATTTTATAAAACCCAAAACGCCGAGAGCAAATGCATTAACAGATTAAATTGCAATGGGGATTGTCGCTGACGAGTTATGTAAATTGCTGCCGGCTACAGGGTATAGGTTCGTATTGCCTACATACGTCCCAAAGGACTTCGGAAATGGAACGCATCTCATCGATAATATTGTTTCAATAAAAACGTATCTCTTTTATATACTGCTAGCTGTGCCGTGATTTGGTTTGTGTGAATTTAGCTTTGTGTTTTATTGAATTGTGGTGATTATTTTTATAAAATTTAATAATTTCAATTCAGTCTTACAATATCAGTCTATAATCAGACAGTATGATCTGCTAGTGAACATGCCATCAAAATCGGTGAAGAAACTTCGGAGATTAACCGGAACAAACATGTCTAAAGACAGATAGAGAAAATGTTAAAAGGTTTTTTGTTATTTTAACGTAACAAACAGATATTTTTGTTTCTTTTTTTGTATAGCTACACATAAATCATAATTCAACAGGGCATATACAAACCCGGGTTAAAAATAAAATAAATGACTCGACACATTTCAAATTCACTAACAGAAATCTCATACAAAAGAAGGAAAAACATTCACAAAATCTATTACAATCCAGCGTAACTCCAAAAGGGCTCAATCAATCATCGTCCATCATCCATCAAACATTCAACAAGTAAAAACAAAATGTTATCGGGCCCTGAAAGTACTGTCACACAATAAAGCAACACCCTTGATATAGCGCAGCAAGGTGGGTACGCGTGTGTGCGTGAAATCGAACGCTATTCAAGTAAGTGTGCGTGCCAGACCGTGTGCTCACATCAATGCACATGTGTGCGTGCTATCAATGTGTGCACGCTAGGGCTGGCAGATGTACTGTTCACACGCAGCTGTCGACATTTCCCCCTAAAGCTCTAAAGTACTGTATTATAATACGGCACGCTTTCTCGTAATTATGCATTATTATTATTGCCGCTTTTTAAGCTTATTATTAAACGATTGTATTTTTTGTTTCTGATGCAGTTGCTATGTTGCCATTGTGTACGTAACTGGTTACATGTTTGACGAAGGGAGACCAGAGTTAATGGAACACCTTGTATAATAAGTATATAGATACAAAGATTTTAATACATAGTAGGAACAATATTGTTAAATGGCTAGTATGTACTGAAACTGCCTTGATTAAATATATAGATAATCATATTATTATACCAACAAAACAAAATAGATGTAGCTGGCATAATATGGGTTAACATTTCTAAATCTAGGCGAGACTGGATATAATCATGATGACAATTAATTATAATCCAAACATTACGTAGTTAAGCAAGTTATAGGAATATATGTGATATCATTTTTTAAATATCAGGCAACATTATAGACCCTCATTCCCGCAGATCTATTTAGAATTCTGCAGGGTAAAGTCTATTGGCGTCAATCAGGCTTACGTTTTTGAGCCCCGTGCCGTTTCTAACTTTAATTACCGGAAACTCAATACCTCAACCCGGATATATAACCGGATATTGACCTCGCGATCGCACGCAAACGTGAACACAAACAGCAAATTTTAATTATTTACAGCCACTCGAATTGTCATTACTAATTCAACACTGTACAAAAAGCCTTTCAAATCGACACATTTCATTTATTTTACTTGGAACATTTCTGTTTTAGACGCAACCCTAGCTGATAATCGCGTTCTTTCTTTTAAAATCAAATTGATGGTGTTACAGCCCTGATTGTAAAAAAAACAATGTATTCTATTTACATATGTGTGTGTTAGATGTCGGTTATTCTTATGTAGGTAGTAGTAAAAGTTATAAGCACCTACTTAGTATTACCGGATAATTTATTATCTCGTAAAGTGGTGATAGTAGACGATATATATTTCTAGGTCTATAAATAGTGTATACAATAGACACAATGCTTGATTGAGGGTTATTGTAGTTTGCAATGGTTATTAATGGAATGGATTTGTCCATTCAAGCGTTACTAACTGTGTGTAACGAACGTGTATTCGCGGTAACGTGTTTCTTCGTTGTTTGGTGTGTACCAAGCATTAAATTAATCTGAATGTCTGCTTGATAAACATTTTCGATTTTAACCTTTATTTTGAAGATAATTTTTGTGTAAACCATTAGTATTTAGAAGAAAAAATTACACCTCTGGAAATGGTCCATAGAAATAATTCAAACCAAACTAATTTTTTGATGATATTTAAATAAAATCATATTTTTGAGAAAGGGATGAAAGTAAACCTACTATGGCTACTGTGACTCTGGTAGACCAGGACCTGTAATCAACAGTAGTTAAATGGTCTTGAAGCAGTTACAAACTTAATCAGAAGCAAAATATAGTAGTGATAAATATAATGAATGTTAACAACGTTGCGAATTAACTGACTTTATACGGTAATAAAAATCATTAACAAAGAGCCCGTCTCACTACCGACATAATATATAACTACCCACATATCTAAATACCGACATCTATAACTACCTACCTCCCAAAAGTGATAAATTAAGTTAATGTGTTCATTCTATCTTTTGTATTCCCATATATGTCTATCTCTGTCTAAATTACCGCTCCTAAGTCCTTACACAGGAGTCTCACGAAATGTGTGTAGAAAAATTACCCTGTCTACACATAGATGGCGTTGTTTACAAGTTTTATGTACGTATAAAAGAAATATCATTTTGCTGTGAGTGCGTGGACATGTAGGTTGTATATCATAATATATTGTAAGTTATTAACTTGTGTGTATATCGTCCATTCGGCAAAATCCCCGGCAAGATGGAGGGGCATCATTTTTTACGTGAAATAAGGGCCAGAAAGTTCGCTATAGGAAAACGTACGCCGGTAAATGTATTTTAACGTAAGGGGAACGTGTTGTAGAAAAACCTATTACGTAAGAAACTTATTATGACTTAATATCGAAGCTTGTTATGTAACAGTATAGTATACTAAGTTTCATGGTCGAATTTTAAATTATACCGGTTAAATCTTACTTCAGAACCGTTGAACTTATATTGACTCTTTATGAAATTTATTGTGTAGCGTGCTATTCTCGCGATACATAGAAACTTCATCATAATTATCTTAGTGTGATTCCCAGTTAAATACGAGGCTTTTACTTAAGAGCCACGGATCTGTTTACTCTCCTTCTTCTACAGATTTGTCTTATGCAACTTTAATGGGAACAACCGCTGTCTTACCTCCCAAACCAGACAGAAACGCTCGCCAAAGCCTCCTCTGTCAGTCAACAAGTGAATCTTGTCTCCAAGGGTTCTGGGACCACCCTTTCAAAACTTTTCAACACCATAATTATATTTCCACTCTATTAACGTAGAAAATAAACCGTACCCAAACAAACAGATATAAAGGCACTTAAAACTGTACGAGGCGAGGTCACCGCACCATGGTATTGGTGTCGTGGCGTGTAAACAAGCCTTGAGCAGCCAGACGCGCCCTAATGATCACGTTACAATCGATGTAGGTACGTCCACGTAAATAGTATCTGGACAACGCCCTTATGATAGTGGAAAGTGGCTTTTAGTGCCAGAGATTATAGATAGTAGAAAAGAAAAATCGTTTAAAGATCTTGTGGAGTCGGCGTCGGCAGCACGAGTGTGACGCCACTGGTGTTGCAATGCGCACTCGTGCTGCAGACTACCACGGTAACGACTTCCCATCATGTTGGCCGAGTGCTTGTCTAGCCAGACAAATTAGGAGACCCTAAATAATATGAAAATATATACAACTATCTGTGCAGAACAAAAAAAAATGTATGGATTACATACAGAGATAGGTGTCAAAAGACGTACGTTTCCCGCGACGGCTGAAAAGTAACTGAAACGTTGGGATTTGCGACAATCCATACTAATATTATAAATGCGAAAGTAACTCTGTCTGTCTGTATGTTGCGCTTTCACGCCTAAGCCACTGAACTGATTTTGATGAAATTTGGTATTGGGGTAGATTAGACCATGAGAAAGGCCATAGGCTATGTTTGGTCGCGATAACCGACATCCAACGGGCGGAGCCGCGGACAAAAGCCAGTAAAATAATAAGACAATGGAAGTAATTACGATTAACTTATTGACGGCAATAGGACCGGCTTTTTTTGCGGATTGAATGTTGAAAATATACCTCTGCTTACTCCGTTTGCTTCGAGTTTAGTCAGATTTCATATCGTTTATATCTTTTGCGAAACATGTACCAAGAAATATAAAAAATAACTCTCAAGTTACGAAAAAACAGACATAAAATTTCATTGTTTTGAGGATAAAATGAAAAGGTATTTAATATTTCAGTACTAGTTGCCTCCTTGTACCGTTTAAATACCAACAATCGTCTTCCCCAGTTCCAGTCATAAAACGAAGTCATTTAACACAAAGTTCGAGTCCATTTTGAAACACTCGCTGATTCGCATTTTTTATTATTAAAGTCGGATTTCAACAGTACAAATTATTGCGATGAATTTCAACGTTGGACCCACGTTTTACTTAAAGTAAGTTATTGAGAAGAGTTTAGGGAGACTGATCGTGATTACTATAATTGGTGACATCCGTTTAATATCGGCAAACCTTGCCTTGAAACGGTTACTCTATCAGTGACGTCACAAACACGTTCTTTTCATAAACAAGGTAGACACAAAAGTGCGATAATGATTTCTTTTATAAAGTTGCAGTAAATTGTATGTAGGATTAACAAAATATGTACAAAAATACACTTTTATGCTTTTTTATTGCGGGTGGGCAGAGAACAAGCCAATATTTGCTTGAGGAAAATTGGGATGGCAGGTAAATAATTTATATCTGAACCTTTTCCTTCTCGATTTCTCAAAAAGGTGCACAAAGAAACAAAAGATTTCTATTAGATTTACTATAATTAAATCACTTTGAAGTAATAACTAAAGTAAAGACTTATAAAGCTTTGTTTGTTGTTCTTATTACGCGATATTTGTTCAAGAAAACAAATGTAATTTCAAAGAATTATTATTAAAGGACGTTCACGAACAAAGAATTGCTCCGAGCTACAGTTTTCTTTTATATTATCTAGAGGGAAAATGACATCACATTTAATCAAACAATTACTCAATTTAAAATGAAGGGGTGTGATTAAATGGTACAAATTAAACCGTTTAAATAACGCTCTAAGCGGCCATTTTGGATTCTGAACTGTCACTTTTGGCGCGCATTTTGACAGCCAATTAGCGTTCCGAATTTGAAAGTGTTTGTATGGAATGTTTTAATTGAAACAGTGAACGAATGAGCAACTTGTTACAGCAGTTTGTTATACAGCGGGATGCAATTTGTTACGATATAATTTTCTGCTTAGTCACCCATCAAGTGGTATGTATACAGGGTGTTATGTTATGAACATGCTGACACTCTCGTATCAAGATCTCATTAGGGTTTTCAATATACCCACCCTCTTCAAGTTTGACATTATTTGCAGTTACTTTTTAGGTTATTTTTTAATACAAAAGAAGGGGTCACCGCAGTCAATAGAAAATAAAACCAGGGATGTCAGCTCTATAAAAAGCTCATAGACTTATCCACTTGGCAAATTTTGAGAATGGAGATAATTTTACACTTTGGACTGTTCAGTACGCCAACATTTCTAAAATGAATTATATGCATGAAAGTGTATAAGTACACGTATTGAAAGCCGCTATGAATCATACAGAAAGCATTTAATTAAAATCCAGCACTTTTTGCCATTATGGTAATATTATTATATATATTACAAGGTAAAAAGCGCTTAGCCGTGCTATATTTAAGGTAGCTAATAAATTGCTGCTATACGAGCGCAGGACATCTTTATTACATTTGAACCCTCGCACAATGTCGGATTAGATAGGCGTCTCTTTCACACGTACCCAGTTTATCGTATGTATGAAAAGGACGGCGGTGTTAGGCTTAGAGAACACAAAAGGCAAATTGGTTTCGCTAGGCACCCCTCAGACGCACCCCAGCTTTGCATGACACGTGGCTGCTTTAGGGGATGAATTTGAAAGGGGCTGTTTATTTAAGCCCTCTTTCGTGCACTTCGATGACTTTCATTTTTATTTATTTATTATCTTTCAAACTACTAACTCACGATAGTATTAGTCAGTTAATAAAAATCACAATATTTTTAAACATATATATTTACCATGCGCACGGTATATTAATTATTGCTCTAAGGAGAAAACAGACATCATCATGTGTAGTAATATTTTGGTCTCATTCAAAAAAGGTGCCCATTGCCGTCTGCTGAGAACGTTTCGGGCACCATTCTTTTCCTTGAACATGCATGCAAACTTCTGCAACGTAAACACCGAGGGATTGATGACTTTAATTATTTTACTTGGAATTTTTAACTTCAATTTATGTGTTACTTTTGTATGAACATAATTGAAAACAGTTTACATACCAGTACCATGGCTTTCTATATTAAATTAGTTTAAAATTTCATTAATTATATTAGTGACGTTTAGTTTAGTTTAGTAGTAGTTTAGTTTTTTGCTACTTTTTTTTATTTCATAAACAGCGCGGCAGCGAATGCAACTCGTGAGTAGTCATGAGGCTCCAAGTTAAATTCTCTGTTAGGAAACTCTCAACAGTAGCTAATCTAGAAATAATGCTCCATTGACAGTTAGAAACTTACTATTAGACAGTTGGCGAGATATAGTTGTTAATACACTAACTTCGAGAATTAACAATAAAGGATTTTACTAAACCTATTGAAAACGGAACAATCAAAATGGCTACAATCGCCATGTTTCAGAATAAATTGTTCACTCAGTCCACACGTATTTTATAGTGTGACGTCAGCATCCCTTATATGTTAGTAATCATTGTATTTAATCAACGGGCGGTCACGTGCGGGGTTGGGATCAAAGGGTAGTTTACTGTGTCCCATTGTATCACCAACTGTTGGGTGTTCAGAAACTTCTGCGATAGCGATCTAGCATGATTGCGGGGGAAATTGGTTCTCGTAGTTTAAATTATATCAGCCTGTAGGTACATGGATTATAGAGAACGATGGCGTCAAGTTTTTATTAAAATTATAGGGTGGCCAATGCTATATTATGCAAATGAGGTGTTTGAGTTTTGCCGCAATCCGTTTCATAGAAGAACTGCGTCTGCAGTTTTTCGACACAAAAAATGGTATTCGATATTTGAATCTTTTGACTTTTTTGACATTTGACAGTACATTCAAACTCATTAATTTATGTTCCATTGTAAAATATATACATGGTGTTGTTTTTATAGCATTAGCTCCCTGGATAGCTCCCAGATAGCTTATTATAAAACGCAAAAGTTAATGACAGTCACGCTGCACCTCACAAGTTGCTAATTCGTGTTATTCATATTTCAGTACCGCTTACCACATTTCTTTTGAAATCAGCATTATGTGGTTAACGTATAACCGCAAAGTATCAAGGCGAAACATAATTATAGTTATTTCTTAAGAAAAGATTACTGATTTTGGTCAAAAACAGCAGATGGCAGCAGTGGTTCGAAAGAGTATACGGTATCAAATTCAACCACAATCATTTAGGACTCTTTCAGGGGTTGTATTGTAACTAAGTAGTAACCAATGTATCCCTATAGCACACGTCAGCCTTATCTGTTCAGCCGTTTGAGCGTAATTGAGTAACAAACATCCAAAACATCTTCAAATTTATCATATTACCCATCAGAGTATCAGTTCTCATAATAAAAATCTGTTCAAAATTTCAGTCATCGTAATCTCAATCTCTCAAACGTCAAAAACGGCATCCTCAACACAATTTTTGTAAATCGAACATCGATAAAAAGAAAATATTTTTGTTATTTAATGAAACAACCTGTAAATGAAGTAGGTACAACTAACTAGATAGAAATGCTCAGTAGGTTCATCTTTTCAATTGAGAACAATTTGCTCTTCACTCTACCAGTCACTAACCCAGCTGCAATTTTATCTGCATGAGTACATCCTAAGATTAATGAAGTGATAAACAAACAGATTTTTAAACCATTATTCATTGCTACTGAAATCTGTTGCAGACCTCTCTGTGTGAGATCCTGTGACCGCAAAACAGAAATTCGTTGTGTATTTCGCTACTCTTATTTTGAACCGACTTCGATGAAAATGTAGGGTTATGTGTTAAATTTGTATGGATATCGGTAGCTATGTGCTCATGTAACTTCTAAACAGTAAAACTTTTTTTGTGAATGATATAGATCTCGTATCTCGATCTGCGGTAGCCTAGTGGTATGGGTAATGGACTGCTGAGACGAGGTCTCGGGTTCGATCCCAGGTTTACCATGGCACACACCAATGACTGTTCGATGCTTTTCGAAGTTATGTGTGTATTTATAAGTGCCCGGTTAATGGCAATAGGCTCGCCACCTATTACATTGGGACCTAAACATAAACTGGCGAAATGTGGGTGCTAGCACCTCTGCCTACCCCTTCGGGGAATACAGGCGTGAGTTTATGTTATGTTTATGTTTTTTTATCTCGTTATGTTCGTGAAAATTGTACTAGGTTTCGTCACGAAGGTATTTAGATTCCATTTTAAAGTGTCGTTGTCATTTGTAACCTAGCATAGCAACCTTCATTACCAGTAAAACCTAACCTCCTTAATGCCATTACTAATAGCTCAATAGACCTACACCCAAAATAAATTCTTTAAGAAGAAAAAAGCTGTAATTCAACCATAAATCATTTACCGGTTCAGCAGTCACAAAGAACCGAAAATAACCGCTAATAGCGATGATCGTCACGTAGCCTTACCTTTTCTATTTACCCCCAATAGGATTTAATATAAGCTCTGAAGCCATAAATAAAAAAATACGCTCAAAGTGAGAATAGAAGGGATGAAATAGATTCCGCTTGGGCGATACCGAAAGGGACATTAATTTTCTGCCTACTTAAATTGCTGGAACGTGTTCAAGGAAACAGAGTTCGGCGTTTACGGGAACGTAGTTAATTGTATTTAATTATTGGAATATAACGTACGTGGTGGTTCGGCACGTAGAACAAATGAGTAGGTACTAGGTGAATAAATCAATGCGCTTATATGTAGGAAGCTACGCTACCTTACCTGGGATGTTACCGCAATAATTATCGCATTAAATTACTAAAAATTACTGCCTGAGGTTGTGTTTTTACATTGCAAGCTACAGTTTGCCGAGATATGTCCATAAATTAGGTGGTAAATCGTGGCTTCACCTAGGCGTTGTTGGAATTATGACGGTAATTATTGGCATAACACGGTAGTGTAGCCGTAACATTAGCAAAATAAATAGTGTCACAGTTCCTTGGTGACGCGAAAATAATTTTTGATATTCGAATGAGTTTTTAAATTTTGAATTTCGAATGAGTTAATAAATGTTGTATTTCGAATGAGTATAAATTTTGACCCCTTGAATTGCTTTAGCACCTGTTTGAAATGTCATGTATTTGACAGCTACATGGTGATTCATTTGTCGTATTTTAGTGAATGTTGCAGTAATTTCTACGGTTTATTATGAGTGAACTTCCTTATATCCCTCAACCGCTCATCCCTTGTGCCGAAGCACATATAGGGATACCGTTTCTCGCCACCTGTCATGACTAAGTCCGTAGCGGAGGATTTGTCCGCCACCTTTTACGCTTGACTGGTTATTTAATATTTATATGTGAAATTTCGATCATAGAATTACGCAACATTGCGTGTCAGCTTAATTTTTCCATTTCGAGAATTAAACTTACAAATGATTCGGTAGCCTAATATGTTTACGTTGGGTAACAGTGATCCAAATTCGGTCAGAATTATTTCAATAAATACGGATTAATACGTATTAATATGAGTTTCGTGGTTCTGTATGAATTACGGAGGGTAGAATGTAATAATCGCATTATAAGGGTTAAATGCTTTATTGCGGATTTTTTTTTGTTATCTTGTAATAATCGGATATTGTAGATGGGTTTCATAATATCGCTGATACTTATATTAAATATCTTTCCACCATCTTGTTTAGTTTTTGCAAAACAGGAGGCGATAGAACGTAAAGATGAATCGCACCCCCTTAGAAATAATTAAACTTTATTTTACGAATCTTTTGCTTAATTAGAATAGAACTTATTGATGAAGTTAAAATTAAATTAAATTAGAAGAATTTGAACCATCAATAAGAGTATATTGAACTTCCAAATTGAGATCCCAACTTTCGTTTCAACCGGCCAAGACAGTATTAAAAGAATTTTGCAAAGTTTAGAAAGAATTTATTTAATTTGAAGTATAATTAAAACTCGGCAAAAAGCTATTAATTTATATAGAAAAAAGAAAATATTATAAGGGTTTTTAAGTTGGGAAAAAATATCTTTTCGTCTCATTAAAAATAAATATTTTTGTAAAATTAGTCGTGTAGGCAATTTGCCCCCATCTCGACCCAATTATTAGTATTTCTTCACATTTTCAAGTTAAGTCCCAAAATATCCTTCGATTTATTTGTTAATTGAATAAGCTCCCACTTGGGTTATGAGGTCATGACGAACTCAGATCGAATATTTCATTTCATATAATATTTATTCGAAATAAGATGACGAAATTTGTTATTAAAATGATTAGGATTACATACGGTTTCAATTTCGGTGGTAAGCAGGGAGGCAGTAACACAAGTCTTCATCGTAAACGCTGCTCAGTTACTTACCTGAAAAGAAAAGAAAGTATTTCTTAGTTAAACAAACAACACATACTTAGTAGTAAATACACAACTGTGGTAAAAAAAGTGTAACCGATTGCCCGAAACCTCGATCCGAAACTGCGGGTGTTCCAAGGTAAGCCTATAGTGAGCATCAAATCAATATTGACGGACAAAGATCTCAAAATGATCTCAATGTTTCGATTCCCCCCCCCCCCCCCCCCTATTGACTGATTGTTCTGATATTTACACATCACATTCACACATCCTTAGTTTGGGCAATATTGCAATTTAAATCAATAAAAGTTGGATTTGCTCTCAATTCAAAGTCTCAAAACGATCTTAAATACCAAATTTAAGATCGTTTTGAGACTTTGTAGTCAATATTGTTCTGACGCTGACTGTACAAGTGAATTAATTAAATACGTCTAGCAAATTCTACCAAATTTCATCACTCAATAAATTGATCGTTTTACTAAATTTAAAAATAAACTCCAAAATCAATAACTCGGATACAAGACAACTAGAAAATTAATATAACATTCCGTAGGGGCGGGAATTATTTGCGGAAAAATTAATTACTTTCCAAAGAATTCCTATTACGAAGTCGGCCTTCGATGTGAGTTTTCTATTGGTGGAATTGAAAAGCGTTTCTCCCAGAAAATGAGGTGAAGACACCAATTATCGGGCGGTTAATTATTTTTTTAGTGTAGGAGGTTAATTATGAAAATAGGCAGTTGTGAGTGATGAGGTCCAGTAATTTTGGTGTAGGTGTTACTGCGTTTTTTAAAGAGGGTGAGGTATAAAAGTGAAGATAGGTAGTGGTCATAAATCTGATTATTAATTTAGGGGATCAACAGTAAAGGAGAAACAATTTTAGGTCCTATGTACGTTTACAAAGTGGCCTAAGTCATTGTTACTTTTATAACACTTATTCGTAGTGATTATTTATTTAAAGGGGCTGGCGTTGTAAGAATTTTATGTTACGTGAGTGTTATTTTAGTTGCAGTTTGCATTATATTCTATTTCACACGTTAGTGTCAAAAGTTTACATAAGATTCCTTGCGAATATATCTGCTGTAAAACAGTCGAAATGTAAATAGTACGAATAAACAAATGAAGATAACATAACAAAGCGCGATTTTAATCCGTAAGAACTATTTTTATTTCAAGAAGTTGCCAGAACGATTCAATTGAAATCCACGGCCGATAACAATTTGTTCACCCTACTAGATTTTTTCACAAACTGGCATAAAGGCGTCACAAATCTTCCTGGCGCGACTCCAGACTTTTCTTTACATTTAAAAGAAAGGTGAAAACTAAGTGAACGTTCGGAAATAGTGGAAAATGGTGAAAATTCTATTGCTTCGAATATAAAGGGGCTCTTTGGACCTCTTTGTATGTCCCGTAGAATAATGGGGAGCCGAAATAGGATCGATTCGGCGCGACAAAGCTCAGGAGGATTTTCAATTCCGATCGTGCATGTAATGTTTGAAGAGGTGCCTGGCTGACGTCAAGTGTACAAGGTAGCTAAACCCTTCATTATAACAAGGACCTTTGGGATTTGGACTGTTTTGTTTGCATTACACTGGTTTTGATATTTGATATTGCTGGATATTGCTAATTTTGATTGCGAGTAACGCTATTTCTTACATTGGTTATTGGGGGATATTGCTAATTTTAATCGTGAATACGCTACTTATGATATTTGTTATTGCGGGATATTGCTAATTTTAATCGTGAGTAACGCTACTTCTGATATTTTTTATTGCTGGATATTGCTAATTTTAATCATGAGTAACGCTACTTATCATATTTGTTATTGCTGGATATTGCTAATTTTGATTGTGAGTACGCTTCTTCTGATATTTAATATTGCTGGATATTGCTTATTTTTATTGTGGAGCTTGAGATTATGACTCGACTTTGATAATAGTCTATTAATAGACAGCCTATGTGGTGTAGTGGCACGGCGTTCAACTGGTAAATTGTAGGTCGCAGTTTGATGCCAACTTCGTGCGAATAATATGCCTTTATATGCATTTCTTAATTTGTATGCAAGTACTCTACATATTTACAAAAATATAAAATGTATCCAAGTATGTCCGAATTGTTATATTCATTTTACAAGTTAATTAAGCTTTTCTTACTTTAGAATCTAGAAAATATCGCATGGTAAAAATATGCTTAAATTAGCTACACCCAAAAAACTGTTTTTTTAAGTAAAGTTTAATAAAAACTGCAATACCCACTCAAAGCTTAAGTACATATTAAAAACTTATTTCTCTGTTCATGATATCAAGTATCAAGAAACTTTTACCGCACATAGAACCGCCGCCATTTTCCGACTAATCCCTTGGGAAAACCCAATGTCCAGTCGGGTGAGTGCTACAGTTCCAGGCCATCTAATAAATTACCCCCTACCCACAATGAGTCCATTACTAAATCAGTAATTCATTGCATAGTAACTACAATGGCCTTGACTTTGTACAATATTTGATCAAAAAAACCTTGGATACAGTCGAAATACACGAATAACCCCTCGGAATTGGACGAAAAGCTGTATTGACGGGTTCTCGTGTACAGAGTTACAGTTCTTTGTTTGGCAGGAGG
This sequence comes from Eilema sororculum, assembly GCA_914829495.1. Lineage (NCBI taxonomy): Eukaryota > Metazoa > Arthropoda > Insecta > Lepidoptera > Erebidae > Eilema > Eilema sororculum. Next base: position 21,311,402 of record OU618535.1, read on the forward strand.
GATGAAACTCAATACGACGCAAGTGATAAATGGTATTGCTTGCAAGGTTCAATTTTGCAATCGGTACCGGATTTTGCTGTTTCATTTTTGGTAAGCCGATTTATTTACAAGTGTAGATACGTTAGTTTACTGATTATATTCAACCAATTGCAATCAAACAGACGTAACTTAAAACTACTAACAAAAAATTGCATCAAATTGCTTGTACGTAGACATTTTTCCTAAAGATCTCAATGAGACACGATCACTATACAATTGTATAGTAGTATAGATTTATTTATTACACTTATTTTATTATTGGTATACAATAAAGAGATATGATATATGGGTAGGCCCAAGAAGTGCTGGCTTGGCGTCATGGAGGGTGACATGCGTGCAAACGGTCTCACTACCTTGCACGCCCAAGATCGTGCGAAGTGGAGGAGAAAGAGCCGGAAGGCGGACCCTGAGCTCCGAGGACACCGTGGCCTCGGATGCAATCAGGACTATCGTCTTTATGTGGATGATGATGACAATAAATAGATATGATACTGCCATAACTATATTAATGTGAGTTCAGCCATTTTTATCATTTCAGTGAGTTTTACAGACCAATGAAGCATGCTCAATTTATGCTATCGACAATTTATTATTATACCAACTTTAGCATATATCCAAACGTCAGTAGCTTAGTGGTTAAGGAGGCGGCCTTACGAACGAATGGTCCCGAGTTCGAATCCTGGCAGAAGCAATTTTGCTTAGTTGGACGGGTTAGAAGGAATATAGTAACTTCGATTCTAATATTCTTTTATAAGAAAAAAAAAATTCGTATTTTAACAATGCCTGCGTAAATATCTATAGGAGGTTACTTTTACACATTCGTAGCGTCAACAAAAAAATTATAACGACAAAAAAAATTCAAAGACAAAATTCTCTGCACAATTTCACCAAGTATTCTTACTCCAGTACCTCATTTGCGACTATGATATAAGATCAAAAGCAACATCATTAGACCTATGTAATATTTTATACTGTCGTACTGTCGCACTACAAAGATGATCCGACAGAAACGCGACGGTCTGCAGCGAATTGTTCCGTCGCAACACAAATATACTGTTTATGTTCGAAAACGTCTGCAGTTGCAGTGGCTTCTTCATATAATGGAACAATAACAATTATATGAAGATGTTAGAGTTCAAACACTTTGTTTGAAGTAGTTTCATTCTGCTTGTAGCAAAGTTTGTTGGAATGGCTTATTTTGGGTATGACACGCAGTTCAAATATGACTAACAAGGTCAGGGCAAGATTGGACAATTTAGCTACAACTCAGAACAAATACACACACAATATTAAGTAAACAACTAACTCCTACCAGTGGACTTTTTTTGGTCTACTTACAAAACATAAATAGACCAATAAGGCCACTGATTTTCTTGCCGGAGTCTTCTCGGGATAGAGCCGCGTTGCAAACTGGTAGCCCATTTGCTAAACATTATATAGTCTAGTTTTAATGTTTTTGATTTGAAGTGTCGTTTTAATTATAAACAAACTAGCTATTGCGCGTGGCTCTGTCCCCGTGCATGTCGGTTATCGCGAGCAAACTAAGCATATGTCCTTTTTTAGGGTCTAATCTATGTCTATGTCAAATTTCATCAATATCGGTTCAGTGGCTTAGGCTTGAAAGCGTAACAGACAGACAGAGTTACTTAAGCATTTAAAATATTAGTATGGAAATCGTTCGTGTTTCGTGCTGTCCCGAAGTTTCGTACGTGTCATGGTATCCCCCAGAGTTCAACCAATGTTTTAGGCAAATAAGGCTAGTCTACTTGTTGCTGGCTATTTATAGCTCTGACCTATTACACCATGAGTTTATATATAGACGTATTTACGAAACTTAGGTCTAACTATTGAGGTCGAAGTCGTTTAGTTTTTGCTACTAAATTGGTGTGGAATTTACCATCGCGTGGGGCAATCGTATTGAGTAAAAATTTTGATATATCGACATTTCTAGTTCTATAGAAAACTTAATGGCACTTCAGAAGCAAATCGGTGAACTTAACTATGTAAAGTAATATTGTAAGGCGTATTTGGCCCTACTAAGATCATCAGGGCTAAAACGGACTTCACTGTTAAAGTGGGTACTACACCCGCCGAATAATAAATGGGTTTCTGGTAGAGGCTTTCCTCTCGATGTTAGGGGGAGGTAAATGGGAGTTGCTCCGTTTGAAGTTCAACATTTAGACCTGCTCCGATTGGTTCATCTTGGCTTTATTGACCCCATAACTCCGAGAAGAAACCCTTGGTCCATCAATCCTGCAGGCGAGTTTAACTTGAAAAACCTTGTATGGTAGCCAAACAGCCTTGATAGAAAACCTGCCTACAAACTTACAGCACTCAAAGCCAAACTACAAATAACATTTTTATTTCCATTTTCAAAAATATAAAGCAGGCCATAACCAATCCAACCGTGTATCGCGTTACTGGAGCGTACATTACGCAACGTGGTTCCGAATAAAGCCGTCCGATATCTCGATATGCAGCGAGTACAAATTAAAATCGATGCTAAACGACGTCAAATGGCGTAGAAAACGGCCCAACTTGATAATGTACGGCTAGGGATGTGCGTTTGAAGTTTTTTGAAGTTTTGGACACTTTCGATTTCTGTTTAGGAATTTTATTCGATGTTTGAAGTTGTTTTGTTTGTTGGAAGTTTGTGTTACGAGTAAAAAATTGCTAACTACATTTTTGCACTTATGGATTTTGGTGTATAGGGGACTATCAAGAAATCTGAGGCCCGTTTTAGCCCCATCCGCAAGTCGCTAAATCTATAACCTGCTTATAACTGACGGGGCTTTGGTGTAGATTTTTCTCTTGTAGCGGAGTTTCAGACGGCAGTCGTTTTCTTAAAGGTTAACCAAGACAAATCATTAAAACAGAAGTGGGAGGGACATACCCCAACCTGGATGATAAAATAGGCACCTAAATCTAAGACAGTCGGAACTAGACAATTTCTAGTATTTTTTATAATTGTTCAAGGAGTTGTACTATGAAGTAGGTCGAAACAGGAATCAAAGTTAATATGGGGCAAAATAGAATTCTTTGGAATGTAGGACGAACAAATAGGGCCAATGTGGAACAAATCAGAGTATATTGCAGTATTATTACTTTTTTAATTAAAATATAAATTCTAGGAATGTGAGTCAACCCTATTCATGTCATTTAGCCAGCTCAGTTCATCACTTCGGTTATCACATAATCCGATGGCGAATTGAAAAACTTATATCGAATATTGAGATATATCGCTATTCAATTTTCGATAAGAGTTAGCCCCAATTAATTTAGATCTATCTACATGCAATAGGTATTTATTACATCCTAATTGTATGTAGATGACTTAATTTGTATGTAAAAGTTACAGGCTGATGTTCTATGAGTAGAAATCATAATATTTAAACCCTTAAAGGGGTTTAAATTATTTCAGTAGCATTCCAGTCCAGCGTGCAATTCCAATGCTGGAATGCTACTGGAATCCAGTCCAGTCACTGGATTGTCAGTCAATCCAGCACTGGACTGGATTGATTCCCTGGTTTTAGTGGACTGGAATAAAATGTGAACCGAGCATGCTGGACAAGTAAATATTGTAAAAATCATAGATTTGACCCCTAAAAATCTGTGAATATTACTGTCAAAAGATTAAAAACACTCGGTTTTTTTTATAAAGGACACATCAATTAGACTTCACCTCGCCTGATGTTAAGCTAAAGGCAAAGTCTCGGCAAGAGAGTTACCATCGTAATCATGTACCATGTTAACAGTGGCGGCACTCAGCTTGACGGCCTCATCAGATGCTTTTTCACGTCCCGCTTAAAGGACCCGGGACTGTAGGAAGAAGGAAACACGTGAGCTGGCAGGGAGTAACCAATGGTACTCGGACGAACTAATAAAACATTGTCCGATCACGTTAGCATGTAAATGATAAAGCAACTAAGCTAAATTCATCATTTTAAACAATGTCGCTATATTCGCTATACAGCGCATGAAAAGAAAACATAATTAATTCGCTTTAATTACGCGCACTCTGAACATAAAACAAGCTTGTTCATTCAAAATGGCGACTGATACAACAGTTCGGAAATTACACATTAAATGATCGAATTAATATGTGTCCATTTTAATGACGTGAATGTTTACGTTTCATTACTACGCGCAGCTATTTAAGACTAGATTTCAATACGTATATAGTGATCGTGTACATTCAGTAACAAAAGTGCTAATGAATTTCAGATTTTTGCCCGAAGAAACTGCGAAATAAGTTGAAAATGCATTCGCCACAAACCGTTTTGTATGTCTTGGGGACCTATAACTAAGAACCGGAAGCGAACTCCCATGGTTTTAAAGTCATCATCATCGCGTTATCTCCAGTTGCATTTATAGCCATCAATTCGGAGTCCGGAGCTTACCGGCTTTTACTTCGTATTTATTAACTACTTCAAATATTTTAAAAATCCAGATTTTTACTTCATCAGCAATAATAAACGATATTTAAATAGATGCTTATAATTTTCAATTTATATCATATAATTACTCCATTGCAAAATTATTATACCTACGTAATAAAAACCTTTTCAGCTTCTAATGGTATTTAATACATTTTCAGTACTTTTATTACTAAATTTTGTTGCCAACTGTACGCAAATTGGAACGGGCGATACAAAATACAGTGAGATTATAAACAGCACTTCACGTATGAAATTCAAAATTGGAATAATATTGTTTATGGTAAAATATAAACCAGGATTTTAAACTTTACAGCTCAACTTATTAAGTACCATTTCAGTAAAATATCTAAATATAATAACATATCAAGATAAACATAAAAACCGACCCGTCATAGACTGAAAAAAATAATATTTAAAGTACAAACCACATAACCACCCTCTTTCCTGTGAAAGTTTAAAAAAGTAATTAATGAACTCCGTTAACGCTGGTACTTACTGGCCAGTTTGATGTGAGCCACAGTGGCGGGACCACAAAACTAAATATTGTTTTTAATGCCAACGTCCTCAGGGTGAACTAGCGCTGTTGTCAGGGTTCAAGGTATAATGGAAGTTGGAAGGGAAGTCGCGGTGTGGCGTCCGTTTACAAGGCATGATTTAAATACAGCGACGATGCCACGTTTTATCTGACATCTGCTACGTGACGGAACAACTAAGCACGCTTGTTTTGACTTTAATCGGCAGTCGGGGTGCGTTCCATGTTTAAAATAAGGAATTCGTTTTGACAACATTGCTGATTACAAATGGCGGGAGAAATTTCTTTTTAAGTTATTTTATCTACTGCTAATTAATCATTATTTTAACTTGGATTTTATCAGTGCAATGCAAAATTTATGTTTTATTTATTATTTATCGTTTAAGGAAGGAGCAAAGAAGTTATCGATCTTGAAACTCAATATTTGCAGTGGCTTCCATAAAATAGAAGAAACTAAAAGAAGAAAAATTAGTAAGCGTACCTCATAAACTTAATATACATATACTAGCGTACCAAGACTTTCGAAGCAACCAGGTATAACATTAGATGATGATGATGATGACACGCTATTAAATGCAGAGAGATCTTCGACCTCTCAGCCACCTTCTCCAAGATAACGTCCTAGCAGAAGGTCGTGACCGCAGTAATGACTGCATCCGGCCCTGCCCCATCTCGAGCTAATGTAGGCCATTATCACAGTGGAATAGTTTATGTAAGTTATTTTCATACAATAGGAAGCACACACGTGCTCAACACACCGATGTATCTCAAATTAGTATATATGTGTGTGTTACGTAAAGGAGTAAATATACAGGCTGTGTAAACTTTGTAAGGGTATAAGTTATTGTTTTATGTACGTTACATTACTTGTAACTATGTGTCTATTGACTGATGACTTTTTTTTACGTGTACCGGAACCAATGGGGGGAGTTATGTTGGACTCGAACCGACTGAAACGCAGGCCGTCTATGGGTCGAAGTGCAAAGCCGAAGATGAGGTTATTAGACATGAAAAAGGTAGTAGAGATTCGTCTGACACTAAAACGCCTGAACGAATTTTATTGAAGCTTGATGAAATAACTCACAAGTTGTAAAAAAACTGAGTAAGCCCACGGGTTGCAGCTAGTAAAGATAACAAATCCCGGGTACTAAACTAGTTTTTATCTGCCAGTCTTCTCGTACATTACATCTAAAAGGGATGTAAATCTTAAAATACAAACACCTAGATGAGCAAATTCTCTCATAAAACAGCGCCCGCCACCCTAAGAGGGTTAATTTCACTCTGTAACAACATTTAACGTCCTACGTTATTACATAAATTCTATCAAAATTTCGACTTCATTTCGGTAACAAATTATAATCATGGTATTAAGTTAATGGAAACGTTGGCTTTTACTAATGTTTCAGGGCTCTGAACCTTCATTGACCTTGAGGCTAATCTTCAAGGACTCAGTTTACTAGTAAGCTAATCAAACTGTTTATTAATTGTCCCTTTAATCTTGAGTAAAAGTCAACTACGTCAAAAATATTAAAGCAAGAACACACACACGCATTCACGCACAATCCTAAATTGCCAAATTGTAGGAACCGACTAATGAGGTTATTGAAATGTGGTGACATCCTAAGTCAACCGTAATAATGAAAAGAAAAATACATAAGAAAATGTTCAAAATAGAAATCAACTTACAATATTAGTCCCCGCAACCTGTACGTACAGATTTTTTTTATATTTAATTTTAATAATAATCATAAACTTATCATATTCGTGATAAAACAAAGAAACCAAACCAGTTACCCGCCATTATCATCATGTTCTATAGAACAATAACACTGGCCGCCATGAATAGAAAAAAAAACATAAATTCGTTTTTAAAAAAAAAAGCTCGGTAACGATTTTTTAAATGCTATTATCGCGTCTTGTCACGGTAACAGTCCATTAATCCAACGAGGGTTTCGACTAAATTAAAAACGTTTCCACCGGCTAATGGACACAGTTTGGCCACGTCCGGCCACAGGAAGGAGTAGGTATATGAACAGGTTTTAGATGGAGTTTATGGATCTATCTAGTTAAGGCAGTTTGGTTACTAATTGTTTTGTCAGCGGAGTTGGAGGTCTACTTTCGATAAACTAGTATTGTGATGTAATAACAAAATATCGATAGTGTTCCCTCGATTTGCTTTCACTTTTAGTTAGGGTAAGTACAGCCTACCGATATGTCCTAGATATAAATAAATATATACCTACAATACGCTGTTATTCAATCATATCAATATTTTAGAATTAAACAACTAACAGAAAAAGAGACGAGGACACAATGTTAAAAATATTTAATGTCGCTTTTTTCCGTCACCAGATATTTTTAGGCAGTAAATTTAATACGACGGAGGACTTCTGCTAGTACCCAATTAAAATCGGTACAAAGTAGGCGCGACCTTGCACCGAGCGAACCCCACGAAATTTACCAAAATTCATCTACATTTAGATTAGAATTACTTTCTTGATAGGACGGGAGCTGTGTGTCATAATATCGTGCGATATACTATAGAGCTATATTGTACATACTTACCTACTTGACTGAAATATAATTATGATAATAACAAATAACAGTAAGCATGCTTAAATAACTTGTAATATAGGTTCCAGAATGTGGATCCAAACCAAACGGATTTTCATTCCAAAACATTCGTAAATTTATACATATTGTACATAGAAACACCCCAGACCAATGCGAATAGACACATTCATGCCAACAAATATTTGCATTATATGGGAATCCAACCAGCGACCTTCCGTTCTACTATATTCGAATTATTTCTCTCGAAGAATTTATTTTTATTTAGTTTACGAGGGTAGACGATAACATTGCGTGGATAGGAAACGGACCGATCGAAGTTCATCCTCACTTATGTAAAAAGAATATCAGTATAAACATCACGAAATGTGTGTACTAAGACCTTTCCGATATTTATATGTAATATAAAGTTCTGAACACATGTTTCTATGGACTACCACGTATTTGCGTGTTTTCACAGCTTATATAATTCATGTTATATATACCTATGTTATATGATAAATATGGATTCTTAACGTAATATGGGAATATATTTGACTTTTTGCCATATACGATGCATGCCTATTTCTGAATCAGTATCCTGAAAGTATATCAACAAATAAATAACATTCTGCGTAAAGTTTTGAGGTGAAATAAAAACCACAACAACATTATTTATATCCAGCTCTCGGACTAATATCAAGGCTTGGTAAACATTCCATTTTGCTTACCCCTTCGCTCCGACATGGGTTGTTCGTCAACTTAATTTTACAACTCCGGAACACGTAAGCGTGATATTGTTAAATCGGAATTATTTATTGCTGAGTAGCGCCTTATGGGGTGCTAGCTGATGGCGGCCCGGTGCGGTTGCTTTGCGCATTACTTTATAATGCGATGGCGGGTAACTTTGTACTTTATTAGGTCGTTTGCTGTTTTTGTTTCCTTTGCCGTGTTCTTAGCAGATAGTATTGAGAGAAAAGGGTAGATCAAAAGAGAGATCTATGGTTTTTAGAGCGGGAATTTATATAATTCGAAATTCAAAATTGTTAGGTTTGGAAGTTCAAATAAGTTGAGCCACCTAATTTTAAGTATTTTTTACATATTGATTGCCCCCAATACAAATATATAAAATTCTAATGTCTGTTCATAACATTATAATTACAGTTTTGTAATAATTTTACTTATTTTGGTATGTCTACTCCTGGTAAGTTTCCGAAGAAATCTATAGTAGATAATGTTTCCAAAATTTCGTTTTGCCAAGACAGTCGGAACTAGTAATGGACGACTAACGAATAGACAAAGATATTGTGGTGTAATTACTATGTCTGTCAATGCAACTGCCACAGGCTTACTAAACGAAGTTTTATTGATCCAACGATGTTTAAGTAAAAAGTATTGTACAAAGAGTATAAGTTAAAAAAGGTAATTCAATGATAACATGACCTTGACATAACAATATCAAGCATGCATTGTACATGCATATTTTTAGACCAGGCACTAAGAAATTAAATCAAAATAAAAAACTACATTGTCCTTAGTTTTTATGCGCATTTATTATATAACTAGTTTTATTTCGTTGAAACTAGATACCAGTCGTAAAGATTAAGAAAAAAATCTTGTCGTCACATTACAGGGTTCAATGACTTCCTTCTGAATAACAAAGACTATTTAAAACTATCCTAGGATCGTGGACTACCCGAACAATGGCTACTGCGTCTCACACAACCATTAACTGTAAGTCACCCCAAAAATACCACTACAAACAATATACATGAATTCACATAAAAGGCCGCTGTGAAAGAAAACCGTTAGGGCGCCATATTGAGACAGGTCTAGTCCCAAGATGTTTAATAGGCACCTGATCGTGAGAAAGTAATAGAAAAGCAAATATCGTAGGGGTCGCGATAAGAATAGTAAATTCCCTATAAAGTCAACGGTCGGGGCATCCCTAGCCGTAGATATACCTACTGGATAATTTATTTTTTTATCTACCATTGTTGTGTAGTAATTTGTAAATGCGTTCTTTATTCGAAATCTCGTGAGAATCTCGAATTAACGGTCAAGTTTTGAGATTTATGCAATTTTGTTCGAATTTCAAATTTCATTGCGCATATTTTATTTTTGTGGCGCGAAATTGTTTTTTTTTTATTAGGGTTGTTTATCTGCCGAGTCTAAACAATATTTACTACTCTTATCTGCAGTTTTACACCCAGTTGAAGAAGATGAACGATATGACTGTGTTCTTTGAAGAGTGCTGAGTGAGTTTTAGGACAGTACTTAAAACTGCCGTCACTGGTAAAAAGCCGGACTGAACCGGCACCTACCTGAAGCAGGTAAGGCATATTACAAGGTAAAGCTACCTGCTCTTCAACTGGCCGATAGCAGTACCGTGGCAATAGTTTTGGATAGTAAGTACCTATAATATAATAAATATTTGACAAAATAACCGCCAACAGTTTAATGATTAGGTAGGTATGAGATTCGTCAAAATGAGGGTTCATAGTTAAATTAAAACCCAAGCAATATAGTAACAGAAGTTACTATGACCTTAAATCGTCGTAAAATAAAACCTTTTAGGTATAAAAGCTAACATTAAAATATTACTATCTTCACAAGAGAAATTATTAAATATTCTCATCTCAATAATATGAAATTATAAATGCTATCGTGAAATCTCAGCACATTATTACTTCTCTATTACAGAGTAATTCGTTTAAGTCATGCGCCTACGTCACTCGGCTCATATATTTAACTAAGTTCCCTCTAATTGAGTTACGGCTCGCTGCGACGCAAATACCCAGAAATCGTATTAATCTATTGCTAGCAAGTGCGCGTCTAAGCTTTGTAAACTCTATGTTCTAGCTAAGTTTGCATGTGTAGGCAACTAACTCAATCACGACAGTTATGAACAAAAAGACTTTGCATATCTGATAAATGCATAATCTTTGGGAAGATTTTTTTGTCAGTTTTTGTTTTTTTTATACAGATCGTTATTCATATTAATTCATCAACCGTAAATGTTTTTCTTTACAGTATGTATAATGTAGCAAAGTTTAATTTAATGCTGTAATTAAATAAACCTAATTACCTAATTGAAAGTGCTTTAAAAACTCAATTACAAGGATTTTAAATGTTGTTGGAATTTATTTCAAATTTATGGGTTTCCCGCACAGTGAATATTTAAAAAAATGTAATTTCCATTTTAGTAGGTGCTTGTGAACGATGGCAATGTCTTGTAAAGTGTCCGAGAGGCTAGGGCGCTGAAAATCTATTATATTCGGAATGACATTCGACGTAGGTAGGCGTAATAAAATTTACTGTAGGCACAAATGTAAGGGATCAGCGTATTTCAATGATAATACCCCTCTATTTTTCTATACGTAATATTACTTGGTTTTATTTACCTGCGGCAATACCAACCTTTAATAATATTGATATGAGATACTACAGACACGCAATGATTTCTTTTTACTACTAGAGAGGCTCTAGTGAATTTTTGGTAACCCGAAAGAACACTATACCACCAACAATGTGCAACTTTTTGATGTCATATAAATGACATTTAGAAGAAGCTATTCGGAGGATATTATAGAAACCAATAATTTCGGTTACTATGTACTTAGTAAGTAGGTATTATTTAAAAACCTAGACAATGAGACAGGGACAACTGAATCGGGATTCCAAGTGTCACAATTAAAATTCCTCTCGAATTTCTTTTTTAAAAATGGTGGCAATTCTTTTTTTGAAATATTCTAAATTCAAATTCAACGTTATTAGAAAATAGCTTTAACTTTTTTATCTTAAAAACGAAGTCACGTCTTGCTAAACGCTCGCGTCTGGACCCCGGGCCTTTCAGCCTCTTACACTGGGAAATGAACGTAATTAATTTGATTAATCTCGAATGGCGTCTCGAAGGGCATACCAGAGATGAGTAATGGAGGATACTTTCTTTTTTCTCTAAGCAATGATCTATAGTAGTTCCAGCCTCTAGACCAAATTAAGGGCCGGGTGTGATTTTCTTTTCAATCTGATAAATTCGCAACAATTTATCTGTGTAACGGAAAATGTGAGTGTGTGTGTGTGTGTGTGTGTCAATGACTGAGGGATTTTGTGTGACCATAACTTTGTGAATATCAGTGTCACTTGCAGCAACAAGTTGTTTTTGCGGACTGAGCTTTTTGCTAAATCCATAAGAGTGATATCCATACTAATCCACGTGGTTCCCGGCAGAGTACAATTTGGGCCACCCCATCTCTTCCCATGCGGTGTCGTACAAGGTGACTAAGGGATAGTGCTGCTTAACATCAGACAGATATATACAGCCCAGACTCAGCCTCAGAATAGGCTCGAGTCAACAATAGTGCCCGGAATAATATGGCATTAGACCCCAATATTACATGGGACCGACTACAATTATTGGTGAAATGTGGGAGTTAATGCACCTCTGTCTAACCCTCCGGGGATAAAGGCGTGATTATAGGTATGTATGTAAGTATTATAAATACGGAAGTAAGTTTGTGTTAACCTTTTGATTTAATTTCACAACTAGTCCGTTCAACCCTATTTTGTTTTGTACCAAAAAGTGTGACGTACCTTATCCTCCGCCTACCACAATACGTAAATATTCCATAGTATTCTAGAAGGTACAGCACCAGGTATACTTAGTGTAGATAGGACAGCATACGTTCCAAAAAATAAAAAATAAGCCAGTCATGCCCCTTTATATTCAAACGGTGATCAAAAATACTTGACGATATTACCTGAAAGTCTTTTAACAACAAAAGCTTTGCTTCTGACAATAAAAGAACAGGTAAACATAGAAACAAACTTATCTACGGTGTTGCTAAACTGTTTAGTCAAAGACAAGTGGAGCAAAGTGCGATATTTCAAATGCAAACTTATGTTTGCAAATGATATTTCTTGGAAGGTAGTGTTGACTCGCTGTCGGGGGAATACACTTATAGAACGACTGTGGGATATTATTTTATAATTTCGTTATATCTTAGGACACTTATCTGGGATCTAAGTCACGAGGCAAACGAGTCCTAGGCCTGATATGTTATCTATGCTGGGTGAATTTGAGCTCGTTCAGCGCTGTAGTACCCTGCGCTATCCCCAAAAGAATCCCAAGAGACATGTACAATAAGAGCACATTTTAAATCCAATATGTACAGAGTTATACCCATATTGTAACGATATTTTACTTGTAAGTTATATTGATATAAGAAGAAAGATTAATGAAAGATAAAAGGAAAAGGCATATTTTTTTTTTTTTTTTTTTTTTATACTGGACACGTCAATTTGACTTCACCTCGCCTGATGTTAAGCTAAAGGCAAAGTCTCGGAAAGAGGGTCACCATCGTAAACATTTACCATGTTAACAGTGGTGGCACTCAGCTTGACGGCCTCATTAGATGCCTTTTCACGCCCCGCTTAAAGGACCCAGGACTGTAGGAAGAAGGAAACACGTGAACTGGCAGGGAATTCCAGGCCTTAGTGGTGCGGCATAGGAATGAATCACTGAAACGCTTGGTTCTAGCAGGTATACTCTGCACCGTAAATGGATGACATCTTAGCCCTGCACGTGTCGTCCTGTGAAGGAAAGGGGAGGGTGGGACTAATTGGAAGAGCTCGTCAGAACATTCACCATGGTAGAGACGGTAGAAAACTGCCAAAGACGCAACATCTCTACGCATCTGCAAAGGCTCGAGGGTGTTCGTGACCTCAGGATCCCCAATAATGCGGACCGCACGTCGCTGCAACCTGTCGAGAGCATCTAATAAGTACTTTGCGGAGCCGTCCCAGAGATGTGAGCAGTATTTAACTAGTGGTTAAAAGAGTGATTAAAAATAAATTAAAAACTATAGCGTAAGTACAGACGTAATAATTCTTACCGCTCTTTTACTATTCTTTAATTAGTTCAGTTGAAATAATTTAACTTTAGAAAATTTCTCTATTGAACCTGCTACATTCTTAGCCGCAGGTAAAAAGTACTCTCTAATGTACTAGTAATCGTATTTTGCGAACGTGATATTTTACGAATGTGGTCTTTTGCGAACGTGATATTTTACGAATATGGTCTTTTGCGAATGTGATATTCGGCGACTGAGGGTTACTTTCACGTTGAATATTTTCGAAAGCGCCTATACGTTTTTGAAGCATACCCATATTTGTAAGATAACTTATGATTGCTAAAATGATTTTGTCAGGCGCTTAATTTATAACTGTATTCTGAACATTACTGAGTTCTTGCACGATTTGAAGTTAACTATTACATAAAATAAGTTTAGGTGTTTTTTACTACCACTGTAAAAGTTATTTGCATTTAGCAAATAGTGTAAAATCAACAAAAGTTTGTAAAATGGTCGCGGATAATTATTTAGCACAAGAGTTGTAAGCACAAAAAAATATTATAAAAAAAGTTTTTCTCACAAGAGGGCAGGTTTTTAAAAAGTAATAAGTAAGCTCAGACCGCGATGAATGGCCGCCGGTGAAAACAAGTCTAACAGTTGCCAACAATTCCTTTGACAGCAAAGAACGAGTCCACAATCAACATAGCCTTTGTGACTTGGTGATTTAATAAAATGAATACGTTTCGTAGTTTTATTTGCTCAAGAATATGGTTGATTGTTGTAAGAATTGTGCCGTCGCTATACAGCTTTGTGGAATCACTTTGAAGAAATGTCTGATGTATGATTTTTGTATATTCCCATGAGGAAAGTTTTGGTTCGTGAGGCACGGAACAAACAGTACCTGTTCCAACTTTTCGATATAAATATGTTTTGTTTTCCATAATTCCAATCCATACTAATATTATAAATGCGGAAGTAACTCTGTCTGTCGGTCTGTATGTTACGCTTTCACGCCTAAATCACTGAACCGATTTTTGAAATTTCGTATAGGGGTAGATTAGACCTTCAGAAAGGACATAGGCTATGATTGGTCGCGATAACCGACATCCACGCGGGCGGAGCCACGGGCAAAAGCTAGTAGTCTATAATTTTGATATCTATTATTGTGTCCATGTTTACACCTCGAAATATTATAATAAGATAGGTAAGTAAACATTTGGAAATATTTCGCAATTATGTAGATAACTCGTAATCATTTAATTAATCGTGATTTAACTAATTTGGCTATCAGTAATATGCAAATTAGTTAAATCACGCATCGTTATTGGCAGGTATAGGTAAATTTAACGTAATTTTTTTACCAAAATGCATTATTTGAACGACTTAACTTGCTTGTATAGCTTTCTTTGTACTTGAAAAATAAATAAAAGTTGAACCAAATTTGTCCAGAAAGTTCAACTTTTACACAAAAAGTACAAAGTTGAAATAATTGGAATTTTTGGTGCTATTAGTTATTTTAACTGGTTGAACTTAGTGGAATAGAGGAGATTTTAGTGGGGAAATCAGGTAAAATAAAGGATTTTTTATTTTACAATATATCGCACCTAAAACTGTATTTTAAGTATCTTCTTCAAACAAATAGTCTAGACCCGAGCATTAGAGCACAGCCTTTATATTCCTAGAATTGGTTCAACTAAGATTATCATCTCGAACTTCATATACTATCACAAGATAAGACTGTTAAGAGAACGCTAAGATCCGTAGCTCCATTCGGAAGCTGATAACATCTAAATGCGATCATCGATCCTGCTGTCAGAGAAGAATGCACATGCTAAGAGCTTCAGGACCAGATATGATCGTCATAGTACATTAACTCGCTATTATAATGTAGTACTTCATATTGTATAACTCGTGACATATATCTTGGACCTACAATGTCTTCTATACGCGTTGTACACGTATAAAAATTAGTACAGAGATGAACTAAAAGATTAATAAGGACAGAGGCTCCCTTTTAACGCGAAAAAAGGAGGTTGAAGGTGTTCAAAACATCGTAATTTTTGAACATAACCTTTTTTTTATATACCATTAGGTGGCAGACAAGCACACGATGACACGACACGACACATGATGGTTACCGTGGGCTATAGACGTATGCAACATCAGAGGTGTTACACTCGAGCTGCCGAACCTGAAGAAACCTTCTAATTCTAATTTTTGGATTAGTGTATGATGAGGAATTTTAGATCGTGATAATATTATGAAAAAAAAACTACAGGCCAGAAGAACTAGAAATACATGGTGATCCTTTTTTTTTACCGTGACTGAAAATTTTTCATGGATGTTATGCCGGACTCCTACAAACTAAAAACCCTCACGGTTATGCCCAATAGCCTAAGGTTGGGACCCCGGGTAAGCCCTCGGAAGGATGTCCTAGGAAGGTCATTCTTCCTTATGAACGAAAATCTAACCTACAAAATACATAAACATAAACATAACATAACATAAACTCACGCCTATTCCCCGAAGGGGTAGGCAGAGGTGCTAACACTCACATTTCGCCAGTTTATGTTCAGGTCCCAATGGCGAGCCTATTGCCATTAACCGGGCACTTATAAACCTGCGATAAATACACACATAACTTCGAAAAGCATTGAAAAGTCATTGGTGCGTGCCATGGTAAACCTGGGATCGAACCCGAGACCTCGTCTCAGCAGTCCATTACCCATACCACTAAAATATACATCCTGTAATACTAGTAGCTTTGACAATTCAGCTGAGATTTAAATGATAACATTGGACTTCTCTTCGGTCTCGAGTGTTCAAATACTTATTAATACTAGTTCCGCTTCTGTGGTAAGGGTGTGGACATGTTGGATAAGAGCAGCGAATCGCTAATCGCTTGATACTTCTCATAGTCCCACTTTTGGGAACATCTTATTTTTATGACCGTTTGTAGGTACTATTTGGTACGTTACATGGCTAAGGAGCCTTTCGAAAGGTATCAGGTTCGAGTCTTGGCCACAGTAACAATATTGACGTGAAGCAACAGCTGAAGGAGTAACAGGAGTACCAGTAAGTACATAATTTCGGTTACAATTTTTTTTCGAATACCCTTTTATCAAGTTAGGCGTGAATTTATTTGGTACCTGCGCTGCGGGATTTGGACAAAAAAGAACTCGAAACTGTTAAGCCGTTACAGAGTAAGAAAGTAACAAAGATACGAAATCAGTCTCAAACTATCTCAAATTATTTTTAGTATTGTGTGACGGATGGAGAACATCCCTATCCTTTAATCACCTTCTACGGTACCCACGGGAAGAGATGGAGTGACATTCTCCTTCACTGGGAACCAACACCACACTTACTAGGAGACAAGAATATTGTCTATTTATCATTGACCTAGCTAGATGTTTCCATATGTCCAAAAATTTATCTAAAACTGTTTATCATCATTCTGAAACTAATTTTCCACCAACCAAGCGTTTCAGTGACTCATTCCTATGCCGCACCATTAAGACCTGGAACTCCCTGCCAGCTCACATGTTTCCTTCCTACAGTCCCAGGTCGTTGAAGCGGCCCGTGAAAAGGCTTCTGATGAGGCCGTCAAGCTGAGTGCCACCACCCTCTTTCCGAGACTTTGCCTTTAGCTTACCATCAGGCGAGATGAAGTCAAATAGAAAAATAAATTTATAAAAAAATAGGCCTAACACTACGTAATATTATCCTTCATTATTGTATTTATACGACATCAGTGTTTCTCAAACTTTCGCATCTATTATTATTAGTCGAATATTTGTACTAAAGTCGCACCTGTAGCAATGCCACTAGGGATTTGCTATTCAGATTTCAGTTAGACGTTCGTTCTGATTTGATTAATGGCTTCAGCAAATATCAGTGCACACTAACGACTCCGGATTTCAAAACTGGACCACGAAACAATTCATTTGGGACTCGACCTCCTAGCTTTAGATCGGGATAGCAATTTTATATGAAGCATTTTGGATTTGTTTTTATCCCGGAAATGTTTACTTTGTACCTATATAGAAAACTAAAGAAAGAAAACTCATTTATTGGGAATCAGCTCAAAATGGCACACAAAATACACAAATAAAACTATTAACGACAGAGAAAAAAAACGACTAAAAAGACTAGGTGACGTATGCTCCGTAAGTACTAACGAATGTGTCCTTTAAAATATGAATGGACATACAAATATTTGTTTATTAACAGTAATTATATATATCATGTTACTTTAATACTAAATAAATAATACACAGTATTAATCGAATAACCCACCCCTGATCGCTCCCGGTGCAAAGGTGCCCATCACACTTGTTTTGTCTATAATTTTGACATAATGAACAATATATGATGAGAGGAGAATAAAGAAATAAAATTATGAAATCGAAGACGTCGGAGAGTTCACATTTTAAGGAAATGGTTGCGGGTTCCAGTCATAAAATGTTTTGATCGAAATCTATAGGAACATTAAACTAATTACATACTTTTCATTACATAATGACGTGAAACGATATAGCTTTATAATTTGCATTCAGTTCATGAATGACTCATATGAATCATAGCAAGTTTCAATAAAATCTAATTGAAATAGATATTAGATCTTAATTTCTGCAAAGTTAAAGTTCATTTGACAAACTTGAAGTCATTCATTCACATGCATCAGAGCTAACTCAAAATTCATTCATACACATGCATCAGATGAAAGCGTTTATCTGCCATTGTAAACTACTACCAAATTAAGATAGTAAAATGGACAAGAAAGACGTAACATTAAAGTAAAAAATCGTAAGTCTAAACCAAACAGCCACTAAAATATACGAGATAATATAATACGTTTAAATCAAGCTGTTCACGAAAGATAATCCACTAGATTGGGTAATATATCTTTTCAATTTATACGGGTTATAAAAACGTCGCGCTGTTTAAGTTTCCGTGACGTTTATTGGAGACCACCAATTGAAACGGTTTGGTGACGTCACCTCGAGGCCTTGAAACATATACATTAATGTATATGTATATTCATAAATATTAATATGATACGTAATATATTAAAACGTGCTAAAAGTTCTCAATAAAAACAACATGTGCGTCTCAGCAGGTGTTTATATAATGTCCAAAGGCAAATTTTATTGATACTTTCTACATAGTATAAAACTAAATAATTGATGTTTATCACAAAAAAGTTAGAGCTAGGTGTGTAAAGTGTTAAAAAAATCTCGTTATTTGATACAAAAAAAGTTCACACTTACCAAAGTAATCCAAATCCGTTCATTAAAAATCAGTCTTGTATTAATAAAAACTATAAAATTAAATTTAATACCACACAACTATTAACCGCTAAATATTAAACTAAGAACGTTAATCAAACGTTCAAAAACACTAGTTAAAACTAAGTAATTTTGGACACAATGACTAGAATTCAAACGTTGGCGGAGACACAACCGCTCGCGTCGACTGTCGAATCATAACTGACTGTGGGGGTCAAGTTTTGGAAAAAAAAGTTGTGCTGCAGGCAAAGGCACCCATACGTTACGGACGAGATCATTACAACAAAAAAGAACCCTAAATATTATCGGTTGACTCAGGTAGTTCTCAAACTTTCTCATGCTTTTATCTTTAGAATTTTTTATTATGGCCATTTTTATTATTTAAGTTGTATTAACCATTCTAAGGTTACAATATATTCATTAGTGATAGTAATAAATATTTAACTGTTACATATTAACCTTGAAAGTTAGTACATTATACTATTAATTTTAAATAATAGAATTTTTAACACGTTCAACTAGGCTTTGTTTAAAACATATTTTAAAGTTTAAAGACTGATAGGCGTAGTAGCGTGTTAAGAGTAAATAAAAGATAACCTGCTTAATTATATTTTATTGTACTATTTAAAAATGAAAAGGACATAAGTAAAAAGTTTTCTAGAGTAACATGAAATAATTCTTTAGAGTACAATATTCGGAAAAAATAACACGAACATAATTAATTATTACAGTTGGTGGTCTTATAAAGTTATAATTCACTGTGATCTCTTCTAGAATACTATAACTAACTATATGATAATAATAAATAATAATAACCAAAATAATACAGAACATCAGCTTATATCACTATCGTAGTTCTATAATAAATAGATTGAACTCAAGCTCGATTTCATCAATATTTGTGATCAAAGCAAATACATTGAGAAAACATGAGAACTGAATTTAGGTTAACGGAAAATTACTGGTAAAATTCACTTGGGTATTTCTTTTTAGTTTTTTTTTATATTGATAGTTTGTAATAACACCAAGAAAAATGATATAATTACTATAAAATGCAGTTAACCTACAAACTAAAACTAGCAAGTTTATATCTGCACTAGCATTTCCCTACTGAACAAAACTTTCAAACATCATTTGCACGTACAATATGACTTCATGAAACTACAAACAAAAGCTCTAAAAACATTGGAAACAAATTATTAATTCACAAGCAACGCTAGGCGCCGTTGTAGTTAATAATAAAACTTTGATATTCGCAGGCGTTTGGATTCAAGTTTTGCAGCTGGCGTCCCCTACTGTACATGTATGGTGTGCATGTGTGCGGGGCACGCGCGGTTTGTATGTGTGCATGTAATTCGTAGGGGTGCAACGATAATTTATTGATTTTTTTTTGTCACTCGTTCATAAATTGATATTTTCGAATAACGAACGTTTTTGTTTTATAATTTTGGCAATGTTGGCATTCTGGTTCTATGTCATTAAACCAACTGTCAGTGATGAAGGCTATTTTTGAATGACGGTTATAGTAAGTATATTGACAAATAAGTCTGTTTATCGTTATAAACAGCTGGTACTTTCTCACAATACGGTATAAAAGATATTGATTGTTTAGTTCTATACGCTTTTCAAAGCGTAACTTGCCGCTATTTGTTTTTCAGTATTCATATTTTCTTTCAAATCAGTTTTTCTGATGTTATAGAAAAGTGACACATGCGTCACTTTTCACGTGGAGAAAAATATACTTTTGAATTTACATGTAAATATACAGTTGCGTAGTACCTATGTATTGCGTTCTTCAATAGCAAACAAAAAAACCAGATGCGTCTTTTTTCCCCGATTCTGTATAAAAAATACAATTCAATATTGCAAAAATCGGCAGAAGCGCTTCTTTCTTTGGACGGTGGTATTGTGTGACAAATTTCCCACTTTTCTTTTTCTAAGAAAATGACACATTTGTATGCGATGATATTTGTATGACTACGAAAACCAGTGACTCATACCATCAAAATCGATGAGTAAATGTAATAAATCAAGCCCAGTTTGAAGGAATACCTAGAGTTTGAACTAAAAGGCTAATAGTGTTTCAAGACTTTCAAGGTTTTCTTGTAGTTAAAATTCTCAAGTCGATACTCCACGCCATCTTGTAACATGGATTCCAGAATGCTGATGAACACACTTATAAAGATTTTTATAAAACTATTTACATAGGCAGAGGATCGGGTGAAATGGCGCACATTGAGAGAGATCTGTGTCCAGCAGTGGACTGTTGTGGGCTTATTGATATTACAGTAGACAGAGGAGATACGGTTACACCTCACATACAACTTTATGAAAAAGTGAACATAGAAACATCCAAAATTTTAGACTAATATTAATAAACTTATATTATTCAGAAGTGAGTAAAAACATTTCATTATAATATTATCTACATTTAAAAACATAATATTCTCTATCAGAAATCGGTTAAAGAGCTTCTCCAAGTACTTCTACAAACACAACCCAATAAACTTTATTCTGTTCCAACAACAAAACGGAATCAATATAAAAAGGGCAGATCTAATTATCACACAAAAATGCACCGTGACACCGCGGAATACAGTACAATTTTGATTGTGCACTAACAATTGCGAACAATGTAATGTCTCGGCCACTCGTAGCATAAACGCATCTATAGTATGTTGAGGCAGGCCGGATGCAATAGTTAAGTATACCTCGGTACACATAACTTGGACTTGATTCGCGAGACAAAGGAAGCCGTGGCGCGCGCGAATTGTTTTGTAATATAGATTACTAGCTTTTGCCCGCGGCTCCACCCGCGTGGATGTCGGTTATCGCGACCAAACATAGCCTATGTCCTTTCTCATGGTCTAATCTACCCCTGTACCAAATTTCATCAAAATCCGTTCAGTGGTTTAGGCGTGAAAGCGTAACATACAGACAGACAGACAGACAGACAGACAGACAGACAGACAGACAGACAGACAGACAGACAGACAGACAGACAGAGTTACTTTCGCATTTATAATATTAGTATGAATTATTTGCTTGGTGAATTTGAGTTCGTCCTCCCGTGCTTATCTTTAAAATACATCCAAGAAATGTGTAGCCATAGGCAGGAAGTTTACCCTGAACCACATTACATTAATTAAATTAAGCAACATTAAGAAATCGACCTGGGGCGCAGGCACAGGTTGCTTGGCAACCTAGCTAGGAGAACACTATCTCACCCAACTTATGTTTTACTATCTTGAATAAGCCTTATAAATGTAATACTAAGTCTAATGAAATGTAAAACTGGTTTTGAACAATAAATATTGCTTACATTGCGACTAGAGACCGTGCGCACTGTGCGGTATGAAAGGAACTTCATCCCACGCACGCTCAAGCTGTGGAACAAACTCCTTGCTGTGGTTTTCCCAAGCGACTATAATATGAGATTCTTCAAGAAGGTTTAGAAGGTTTCTTCAGGGTCGGCAGCACGAGTGTAACTCCCCTGGTGTTGCATACGTCACCACAGTGGTATATAATAAAAATAGGTCCAAGATTTATGTCCCGAAGTATATACTCGTAGGTATCGTAAGGTCAACACTCCGGTGAGTGACCTTAGGCTGATGACAGACGTTATTTATGCTTTCTGTTGATTGAAAGGTCAGTGCGTATGTTGATCTTAGAATGCAATTGACATGTCGCCATTCATGAGCGCTTTGTTTTTTTTTAATTCGAAGGCCACGTCCGCACTGATAAGTTGCTGAAAACTAACAATGTTTATTTTATACATGAGTATATTAATTTGTCTTCGAAAAGCAAGTTTCATGAGTTGACGACTTCTGTGGTGCAGCGGTAGTGCGTTTCTCTGTCAAGTCATAGGTTGCTGGTTCGATTACCGGTCAGTACAAATATTTGGTATACATGGTTATGAAATATACATAAAATGTATATCAAATATTTTCACCTGGTCTGGTCTGGGTGTTTTTATGTATATTATGAAGTTATTTACAAAAAAATGTATTTAATTATGATTGTGTTTGTCCGCATTCTACAATCCATAATACAAGTTAGCTAAGCTATGATTACATTGGGTATAGATAGCGTCGTCAACAGTCGCTTCCATAAAAGTCAAATCGCTAATAGTAGAAAGAGTAAGTAGATCTCTAAGGTACACAGATGATGATGATGATGACGTTTGAAGACAAATCTGGACCTCTCAGTGGGGGTATCAAATCCCCCTAGGAAGTCAACGGCCGGGTAAACGACCTCAGCAGATGACTCCGGTCGTTTTTTATCAAGTCATATGATTCATGCTAAATTACGTGCAAAATGTTTAACCAATGAATAAGCATCGCCTTATCTTAGGGCTGCCGAAAGCATAAATTTGTAATAAAAAGAATATAAAACGAAAAAGGTCGTAAACGCAAGCGAAATTTGTATAAAAATAATCTTTAACGGTATATGAAAAGGGTTTTTTATTGCTGTTTACATATGTGGTAAGCGTATTGTTAGAGACATAATATTTAGGCAAGACGAAGAAAGTATGTGTATTTATTTAGAAAAAAAAATCTCATTCTAATTTCGAACTGGGTGATTGGGAAAGGTTCTTCAAACCGAAGAAACCAGTGATTAAAGCTTGTTGCGTATTATTATAATAATGCGAAACTTAAAAAATAAATTCTGGTTCTGTCAGTTGCGATTTTTCGGTTAAATTTATCCTGCCACCTGATTCGATAAATCCTACTAATATTATAAACGCGATAATTTGTAAGTATGAAACGATCCATCAATCGTTTCATACTTACAAATTTTCGCGTTGTTTATTTGTTACTCTTTCATGTCTTAACGGCTGGAGCGATTATAATAAAATTTGGCATGAGTTATCCAACACCCTGGATTAACACATAGGCTATGAATGGTCGCGATAACCGACAGCCATGCGGGCGGAGCCGCGGACAAAAGCTAGTTTTAAATAATGCAGTGTGTGACACCAATTGGCCACCTACATGTGACCCACACTGAATGAAATTCGTACCGGATTGCAATGCCTACAGAATTTTGCAATTCCTGTATCAAAATCCTGCATCGTGCAATCGAAATTTAGCAATACACGGCGGAAAACTTACGTGATTGGAACATCATTTTCAAATACAATCTCATTTCTTAACCATATGACCATAAACTTAAACAGATAAAAAGTTAGGCCTGTCCAGTATAGAGTGGCAACCCTAAGAAGGTCGCGCCCGAGTCAAGTTCACAACGATATAAAGTTGCCAACAAAGGATAAATCTTGATATTCAAACGTCACAAAACGGGCCAACTACAAAAAGTTAGCTCCTTTTGACAGTGTGCGGCGAAGAGAAAAAATGAGGGTTATATGCACGGTTATATTTTTAAAATGTGTGTATATATGATAACCTCTTAGTTAATAAGCGTCTGTACAAATTTCGATGTATGATAATACTAGCTTTTGCCTAAAAAGACCTAGAAGACCCAACCGAATCGCGGTCGTCCAGGTACTAAATGATTAATCGGTAGTATATTTTTTTCCTAAAACGGTTATAATAATGGTTTCCGTGTAGGTACCTGCATTTTAAAGTTCTTTGTCTTTAGGTATGCAGGTTCGACCTTGAGAATGCAAATATATAAGTCAATGACGAGTCAGTCACGTAAGGTCGATAGGTGTTCTAGATTTACAATGAAGGAACTTTTTTTGTAATGAAGTCATGCATGTATGCTGTATATGCTAGAAAGAGTAGGCAGAAGTTTTTTTTTTTCAACTCTGCCATGTAATTTTCTATAACATTTCTAATATCATGAATGTGAATGTTTCGAAAGTGTTTTTTTAATAAAAGGACACGTCAATTTGACTTCACCTAGCCTGATGGTAAGCTAAAGGTAAAGTCTCCGAAAGAAGATCACCATCGTAAAAATTTACCATGTTAACAATGGTGGCACTCAGATTGACGGCCATAACAGATGCCTTTTCACTGTACTGTAGGAAGGAGGAAACACGTGAGCTGGCAGGGAGTTCCAGGTCTTAATGGTGCGGTATAGGAATGATTCACCGAACCGCTTGATTCTAGGAAGTATATTCTGCACCGTATGCGGGTGACATATAAGCCCTGCACGTGTTGTCCTGTGGAAGAAAGGGGAAGGTGGATTAATTGGAATTTGTTTGTGTTACTCCATCACGCTCAAACGGTTAAACGAATCTTTCTGACTCTTGGTAAGGGATACTAGAACACGTAGGCCCAGCGCACACCGGTGGAAGCGCGGCGGCGCGTACTTTAAGACAGCAATTTAATATAAACCTAAACGTGATATACGGTCGAAATTACAGTCGCGCGCATTCTCTCGCGGTCGCTCCTTGCGCCGCGCGCGAACTAATCCTTGATATACAGTTTTCGATCGTATATCAAGGTCCCTAAGGTTTATATTAAATTACTGTTTTAAACTGCGCGCCGCGCTTCCACCGGTGTGCGCTGGGCCGTAGGCTACCATTTATCCCTGAAAAACTCCCCATGGAGCCGCAAGCAACTGTTGTGATTTTGCAGCAGGATGCCAAGGTCTGTTGGCATCGTACGGGTGGAGCCATGGACAACAACTTGTTTATAATAATGTAAAGTCAGCATCAGAAAGATGTTGACGAACAGAGTGCTCAAAATGATCTTAATTTCGTTTTTTAACCCCCTTCTAGTTGACCGATTGTTCTGATATTTGGTACACACATTAAGTTCGGACAAATAATACTATATAAATCAATAAAACAGTTTGATTTGCTCTTAATACGAGAGTTTAAAGATCATTTTGAGACTTCGTCGTCAAGATATTTATGACGCTATAATTATATTCGGTGTTTCCAAATTGTTATAATTTCAACTTTGCGATTCCAAGAATGATATTCTTCAAAGGATTGAGTGTAACGAACCGTCGAAGATTACCTTCCCTGCCATTCACAGAGCAGCCTGTTCATGTCCCTGTCACTGTCGCCATATCTAACCTAATATACCCATATAACCTAAAATATACCTATTCCGACGTTTCAGGCTAAGGCACTTGTCCCACCGCTAGCGATTAAACTAACGACCATAATCTCGATCATAAAGTAATAAATAGTAGAAAACTTAATCGCTTTCTATTTCTACTAGTTTTGTCACAACGACAAGAGCTACTAAAATAAAACATTTTTTTTTCCACAACATTCTACACAACGCTGTCTAGACTCATGGAAAGCTTTATTAGCTTGTGTTATGGTGTTACTTAGATTTTTTTTGTATTAGGATTAATGAAAAAGCCATATTTCTGCATAAAAATATTTGCACTGAGCGGGGATCGAACCCGCGCCTCTTACGTGGCAGTCGCATTCACTACCGCCACGCCACAGAGGCTGTCATCAAAATTGCACAGCAATACTCGCCGAACGAGCAGGCATTTTAGAAACGTGCTATATCGGCCGCTTCGAGCGAGTGATGCCAGCAATGTGCCTCATCTATAGTTGCTATTTTCGTTCACTTCTCGCTCATCGCCAACAGTGGGACAAGCACCTATAGAATATCGTAGGTCAAGGTTTCTCAATGTCATAGCTCTCCGTACCAGATTTTCAAGACAATACTGAACCCTTTTAAAAATTGATTCTTTTATTTAAATTCTACTAATATTATACGTATTTTATGAAGAAGGATGGATGTGTGTTGTGGCTTGTGGCCAATAGAGTTCATTCCTGAAACAAAACGGATAAATAGAAGGGAAATTTGAATCACATCGGGCGTGTCTCGGTAGCCGCATTGGTCAAGGCATTCCCCCTGAAAGGGAAAGACTGCGCGTTCGAGTACCGCCCCAGAAGATTAATTTTGTCCTATGTATTCGATTTGTATAGTTAGCATACTTGATGCTGTAAAATTTATTCAAATTCCTGAAACAATTTCGCTTAAACCATAAATTTTACATACGTATTCAGTTGATATCTGTCCAAATGTTTTTATTTAAAGTCCTAGGCATTCAATGGCCTATTGAATGCCTAGGTATACGTGTCGTATTCTGCCTATGATCTATTATAAGTACATCAAGTGATACCTACATGTTTCCCATTTTGAGAACCTCTGCTATGTCTTACAATTTTGAGTAAATGTAATTGAGTTTCAATCGGCATGTGCAGTCGGAACAATGTTCAGTGAACGGAAATTTGAATGGAATTATTGGTGACAAGGCAAGCAGAGTTGCGAACATGTATGGTTCTCAGAGGAGAGAGGAAATAAGTATTTGAATGAATGAATGAAGGAAACAAGTAGCAAATAAGATAGAATGCTAGTTTGCCTTCAAGCAAATAGCCTGACAGTCTCGGTAGACATTTCATTGTTCAATTCGACGACATTTGTCAAGAAATTGAAGATAAATATCTTGAAATTCGTGATAAAATGGAATACAAATGTTGTTTTCAGGAGCTTCCGAGGGCTAACCCGGGGCTTCCAACCATAGACTGCTTACCGTGGGGGTTTTTAGTCGGTAGGGGTTCGGCTTATCATCCATGAAGGATTTTGCCCTACGGTAAAAAAGGAGCATTGTTTTATTGGACTGTGTAAGTCGGAGGATCAGGATGCATTGGGTGAGGCCTATGTCCAATAGTGGACCGAAATAATTGATTAATTATTTCATAATTGATTAATTTTAATTACATAAGTGCATTTTTTTGTACTGTGGCCGTCAATATAATACAAATAATTTCAGAATTAAAACTAAAACGTTAGAACTGTCTACTGGATATTAATATAATAATATCGGTTACTATACCACTAAAAATATTGCAGTTCACTCGTATCAGTGAGACTGAAAAGCCGACTTCAACCGAATTGGGAAATAACTCAGAGAACGATGATGATTCTATACTATACATAATATACCTATACCCGTTTTAAGCACACCTCTATATTTTTATTATACCAAAACCCATTTTACCCGCGAAACCTCGTACAGTCAGCATCAGAAAAATGTGGACGAACAAAGTACTTACTCAAAATGATCCTAATTTAGTTTTTTTACACCGATCTAGTTGACAGATAGTTTTGATATTTGGTACACACTTTTGGACAATAATATCATATCCATATTAATATTATGATTGCGTAAGTAACTCTGTCTGTTTATCTGTCTGGCTGTATGTTACGCTTTCACGCCTGAACCATTGAACCGATTTTGATGAAATTTGGTATAGGGGTAGATTAGACCATGAGACCTTGTTTGGTCGCGATAACCGACATGCACGCGGGAGGTGCCTCGTGCAAAAGCTAGTACAAAATATACCTACATCCGTTTTAAGCACACCTCTATATTTTTATAGCACCAAAACCCATTTTACCCGCGAAGCCTCGTAGAAGCAACGTACCTGAATCCTCGCAAATCGTCGATAACGTTGCGATACCCGCTCCGGCAGTCCTTCCGTTTGGAATCTTATTACACCGCACACTGTATAGGTACTGTATCTACGAGTATATTATATGTATATCAGAAGTATCTATATCGGTAACTCGAGTCGCTTGCATCAAGCGGTGTCGGGTGCAGGTGGCGAGGTCTACCGTCTATGAGATCTAGGTACTAGATGCGAGCAGCGTTCGATTTTATTTGAAACTAGATTTTACCCGCGACTCCGCCCGCTTGGATGTCGGTTCCCGGCAATTATTCGAATTTTGAACCAACCTCGAACTTCAACGAACATTTAAAAAAAGAATTGGCCAAATTGGTCCGGGCGTTGTTGAGTTATGCGCTTACCAACACATTTAGCGATTCATTTTTATATTGATAGATAGTGTTGCTGAATCTGTTTTTGTGTTGGTTATAAGCGTGAGAATATAGATATCTCAATATATATAGATTATAGGTGAAAACGTAACATACAGACAGATAGACAGAGTTACTTTCGCATTTATAATATTAGTAGAGAATGCGATATTGTTATTTATTATCTAATAGCTGATGCTTCGCCCGTATGGAATGGATGGGCCCACAATTCCACGTAAACATACACCACGGAACGACGATATAAACATTTTCAAACAACAAACAGACAACAAAACTTCAAATAAGACCGAATATATACACACGACTCGTTTCGACTCGATACATCGAGCATTAAAATCGAATAAGCAAACAAGATTCAGTTATGGTCCCATCGAAATGTAATTTACTCCTCACAATACATCGAGTACTGAATTTGAATCGCAAATCGATTGTCATTACACAATTATAT
The DNA here is from genome assembly GCA_914829495.1 of Eilema sororculum. Taxonomy (NCBI): domain Eukaryota; kingdom Metazoa; phylum Arthropoda; class Insecta; order Lepidoptera; family Erebidae; genus Eilema; species Eilema sororculum. The sequence continues at coordinate 21,340,336 of OU618535.1, forward strand.
CGAATAATACGATGTTGTGAAGTGTAATTTGGGGGAGCTGACGTACAGTCGATAAGAAAAGTAATGGCAGACTTGCAGTTATATCGAAATATACATTTATATCTTTGTATAAGTTTTTCACAGTATGAATGGATGTTTGTTACTGAAGCCCTCAAGCCACTCAATAACGTGAAATTGGTTGTACAGATTCTGATATAGAGATAGATTATAGCATAAAATCCTAGACTCCAGTAGCTTGCAAAGTAATATACTTTAGCCCTATAGAAGTAATTATCGTTTAAGTCGTTAAAATTCCAGAACTTAAAGAGGTGCCGAGGAATCTTTCGTTCAATTTCGCAGATGGCCAGTAGGGAAAGCACCATAAAACCACAACTATAGGGAAAACTGGTATATCTTTTATTTTGATTTATTTTTGTTTAATGTAAAGAATGAAATTACTCATATAGGGTATATTAACGTTAAAACTAACCCTTTCATCTAAGCTAAATTGCTTAAGAGTGGCTTCTTGTAGGTAATATAATTATTCGAAATCTGTAAAATCTGAAATCTCGATTCGAAACTGACGCGACTCGATCGCAAAGCCTACTTCATAACCACTATGCTACCAACTCTTCATTTAATTTAACAAATCTGTTATCATTAATAGTAATTCATTCACAAATCAAATATTCCAGCCAGCTCTCGTGACAGAAACAAATTACGAACCATTTCGTCATTAATTTATGAGTTTTGTAATGTATTCATTATCTCATAAATTGCTTGACATGCACATTTTGAATTTAATATGAAAATACACCGTAGCCGTTAAAAATGAAATTCTATGTAAGTATATCGCGGAACTTGAAAACCAGCTGGCGGTGGGTGGGGCCACACATCTGCCTAGCCTTCGGGGACCAACAGACATAAGTATATTACAAAAAATATACTTATAATATACCTGATATATTCCGTTAATGCACTTTTAAGACTGACTGTACCTTTTTGTTATAAATATATTCCTGTATGGTTTCGATACGTAACGGTAGGGGGCGCTGCAATAGAACTCAAGGATTTAAATTACATTTTTCAAGACTGTTACTGTCCGAATAAACAAAAATCCTCTTTCGCCAGGTTAAAACAAGTAAAATATCTTTACGTAAAGCGAAAGAACACATTTTTAAATGACAAGAACAATTTGTTGTCAAAGAACAATGTTTTAAAAATTTGTTTTCCCCTTTCTAATGTAATTTAATGTCTGTATAACATTGTTCTAAAAGACGGATCTAAAGAGAAGAAAATTTGAAATGATTCAGGTGTGGCTAAATAGCTCAGTTGGAAGAGCATTCCCCCTGTAAGGGAAAGGTCGTGAGTTCAAGTCTCACTTGAGCATTTGATTTTTTCCGATGTTTTTCGAACTTAAAAGTTAGCATAATAAATGCTATTATAATCAAATTAAAAAAATCATGCAAAGACTGTTCTAACTTAACATTTCTATGTCAACATTTGCGTGTTGAACAAAGCAAGAACAAAACAAAGAAAAGTAATAACTTCCACTTGATTGACAAAACAATTAGTAAAATTAAGAGCAATGTTCACGCGAACAAGATGGAGGCAGTATTAACAATTACATTACGTTTTCATGAAACACAAAAGGCTAAGTAAAAGGTATTATTATTTGAGATCAATCTGAGTAGTAATAAATTGATTCAATAAGATAAATTTACAACGAGAACAATTTAATTAGAGAATAACGATCTCTATGGCGTAGTGGTAGAAAGTTCTTTCGGTAATGGTTCGATTCCCAGTTAATGTAAATAGGTATATGTACGAATATATATTTGCATTAGTCTAGCTAGGTGCTTATGTGTAGGTACAATAAGTATCTATGTATTTAGGAAAAAAATACATATCTAAATATATAAGCTCTAGATATATTATATAGGATAAGATATTAGATCTAAGGGCATTAGGTTTCTTTAGGGTGGGCAGCGCGAGCGTTGCATACGTCCATAGGCCACGGTAACCACTTTCCATCAGGTGGGACGTATGCTTGTCTACCAACTCAATAGTAAAAAAAAAATATCCGCATTCCAGAACCTATAACAAAAGCTATTTAACCTATGTTTATTTTGGGTCTAGATAGTGCTGTGAAGTTCATTATAAAATATTTATCATACTAGCTTTTGCCCACGGCTCCGCCCGCGTGGATGTCGGATATCGCGAACAAACATAGCCTATGTTCTTTCTCATGGTCTAATCTACCCCTATACCAAATTTCATCAAAATCGGTTCAGTGGTTTAGGCGTGAAAGACAGACAGAGTTACTTTCGCATTTATAATATTAGTATGGATTTACCAGCATATGTGCCCTGTAATATACAATATGCTGTCAAAGTAATGACAGCACTCTGTATGTATTATAACGTACATCACATTAATAATTTGCCAAAAAGTAAATGGTCTTCGTGGGTGGTCTCTGGTCTGTGACGAAGCGACACATGTTGAACAAACGCTGAAAGTGGTATACGATTAAAACTATTCAGGGTTGGCATAATATCGTAGTATACAAGGTTCGAAAATCTAGGATTCTTTTCCTAAATAGCCGATACAAATGATAGAACAAAAAAATATAATTTATGTATAGAAATATTTTCCCTAAAATCGAATCTGTTACCTCTGACTTAGTAGTCAAAAATGCTCTGCTGTTACATCAACCAGGTTGTCGTTGTCGTTAATATAGGGATGTAATGATCTATCGTCCCGACAGTCTAAATATTATCCTATAGTAAAAATAAATTATCTAACCGAACTTATTAAATTAGGAATGGTAAATGAGCGGTAAAAATTGCGTCGGTTCTAAGTTTACAGTTTTTATTTATTTTTAATAATCTACCGAACCTATAATAGTAACTGATTTGACTAGTAAATTTTATGACGTCACTAAATCTATTTTTCAAACAAGTTACCTTATAACTCATTGTTTTGACGTTTAGCAAAAAAGTGTCTAATTTGACTAGTCAGTAGAATACCCAATTGTTCGAGCAGTTTAGAAGTTATACGAACACATTCACACCAATGATTATGTATAAAGTTGAATTTAGGATTACACTCAAACGTCTACTGCCTAAATTCTTTGTGATAGGAACTGCCACAACAGTACAATCAACTACAAAAGTTTTAACATAACTTAGTACAAACCCTGCGTGGTAATTTATATTGTTACCTACTTTAATTGTAATATATAACTGAATAAAATTTAACTGAACACATTTTTATTTACAAACACCTTAGATTTTTAGCCGAAGTAGTCTTCATGGCCGTTTCGGAGGAGTTTAACTACAAACACCGCGACACGTTCATCCTTTTTTGAGGAAAAGATTCACAAACTTCAGCACACAGACACACACATACTTTCATAAATCCTATATGAAATAATTTTTTCATGATGTGTTTTAGTCAGATCAAAGTGATCAAACTGGGTAAATGTTGATCATGTTTTATCGCTGACTGTACATAAGACGTCAAATATAACATGTTACATAAATCACAGTTGACGAAACGTCAATAAAGACAGTCGTAAAACAGTTTCATAACTTCGAAATTAGACGTACCTACAGCCAAATCCACTTTCGTAACTCTGTAAACACCTTATTCAAGAGAGAGATCGAATTCTGATTCCCGTTGCATCGCCGGTATGTAAACAGGGAAGCGCAGTGTAGATCGATATGGCGGGGTAAACACGGCGGTTGCCATGGCGACCCGACGGGAGTTTCGTCATTTCCGCCCCCGGGTCTTTGCCTCTCTCCCCATGCCCCCCCTCACCCCGCCTCAAACCCCCGCTGACACCCGGCGCTGCCCGCAGCAGGCATTACCGTGCCGCCATGCCCCACAGCGGGTATACCACAGTAAGTTAAATTGGCTCCGTCCTTGAATTAATGGTTATTTCAACGCTAGTCTGGCTCGTACCATAACGAGATTAGACCATCAAAGGGGCTTATAAAATTGTTATGCTGTCGCTGTTATATTTTTACCCTCTTTGTATGAAGTCATGGGTAATTAGGATGGCTGCAAGAGGTAGGGAACAATGGATTTTGGAAATTTAAAAGTCTTGTTTTTACTATTGAATGAAAATATAACGCATGTTTAAAAAAATCCTAATCGATCATTTTTTTACGTCTATTAGCTGGTGACGTCTTTATGCTTTGCTTACTAGTAAGGAAATAATGTTGATACATTTTCAGTCGAAATTATGTAGGTATGTGCTTCTGAATCTTTTTATAAGATACCTACACATCTAAACAATAAAATTGTTTCACTAGAAAATCATTGACAAATAAATACATATCCATACTAATATTATAAATGCGAAAGTAACACTGACTGTCTGTATGTTACGTTTTCACACCTAAACCACTGAACCGATTTTGTATGAAATTTGGTATAGGGGTAGATTAGACCTTGAGAAAGGACATAGGCTATGGTCGCGATAACCGACATCCACGCGGGCGGAGCCGCCGGCAAAAGCTAGTACAAACCTTGCAAAAAAAAACCACATGGTTTTCACTAAACACCATAACTTAGAACAATTAAGTACATTACTTTTAAAAACATGCTTTGGTCATTGGTGTCCGCCATTCAACACAGCTATTGGTTTACTGTGTTACATTTACTACGGCATCGACGACCCATTGTCGATGCGTTGGCAAAATTTAAATTGTTTATTAAGTCCAATTATTTAAGCCAAGATTATGAGTCTTTTGTTAAGTATAGATTGGACAAAATGGTCTGATGACGTTTGACGTCGGTTCGAAGATTATTGGGTATCAGTGAATTTATATATAAGCTGTGATGAGAGTCTGGAATTGATACAAGAGATTTTTTTCATAAACCAAATTATGCTTGCACGTTTATATGCAAAGTTAGATATTCGTTTCTCGATTGTTTTTCTGTTTTATTTTTGTCATTTAATAGCACTTTAAATTTTATTATCATACATTTATTTATAACAAAAACCATGCCGTTGTCTTTACCTTTTATCTGTCTGAGTTTCTATCGATCTGCCCAGGCTAATCACAGCAGTGGCTGGTTTGATTTTGATGGACTTTTAGGTACTGTTATATATGTTTTATACACCTCAATTTGACTTCACCTTGCCTGATGTTACTTGAAGGCAAAGTCTCGGGAAAGATGGTCAGCAGATATTTGATAGGGCTACTTTTATTTAAAAATGTAATGTTCAGTGCAAAAGAAATGAAGCCCATAAAATTGCGAATGAAATACGTTCAATGCGAATGAAATTATCATCCAACAGCGAGTTAGTCGCTTAGGTATTAATGTATACATGTGCGTTAAGTAATTCTCATTGTAGAAAAGGAAACTATTCAAAGAAATGCCTTCTTTGAAGATTACTCGTGTTGATCGGAATTTAAAAATCGGTATGTCTTGAATCACCCATATTGATCGGTATTCGATGGCGTACGCATAGTGATCGGTATTAGGATGATTGCATACGGATCGCATTTAAATAGTAGTATTTATATTGATCGGTATTTTACTTTTATTACTTATTTTGATCGATATTTTATAGGTTAGGTACTCGTTTTGATCAGTATTTTATGGTTTATGTGGATTCTGGTTGTAATAAAAGAAAGTTATATGTTGTAATTCAAAATAAACACAAAATTAGTGAGCGGTTTAATACATTTCGCCCCAGTCGAGTACAAAAATCTACATTTGAGTTTTATAAAATACTAGCTGACCGGGTAAACGTTGTTTTGCTGGTAAAATAGGGGTTGATCGTAGAGGGTTGAAAATTCAAAAAAGAAAAGAATATCAAAAATTAATAAAAAATTAGGAGGGACAACCCTCAACATTTAGGGGGATGAAAAATATTCTCGATTCTCAGTCCTATCCAGTATGCACACAAAATTTCATGAGAATCGATCAAGCCGTTTCGGAGGAGTTTAACTACAAACACCGCGACACAAGAATTTTATAAATTTGAATTTATACAGCTATTTCGACGGCAGTTATAGTTTCCTAATTTAATTAGGTACACAATGACACCTGTAAGCAAAATGTGACTTTTTAATCTACAATTGAGTAAATTTTTTTTTTAATTTTATTAGTATCTTAAAAAAGTTTCGTTCTTTAAACGAGGCATGAAAAGCATCGGATGATGCCGTTAATTTATGGACCATTATTGTAGCATTCATTATGATAGATATCTGTAACGGTGACCCGGTGAAATATACCATTATTTATTTACCACTAGCTTTTGCACGCGGCTCCGCCCGCGTGGATGTCGGTTTTGGCGACCAAACATAGCCTATGTCCTTTCTCAAGGTCTAATCTACCCCTGTATCAAATTTCATCAAAATCGGTTCAGTGGTTTAGGTGTGAAAGCATAACATACAGACCAGGCAGATAGACAGAGTTACTTTCGCATTTATAATACTAGCTTTTGGCCGCGGCTCCGCCCGCGTGGATGTCGGTTATCGCGGCCAAACATAGCCTATGTCCTTTCTCATGGTCTAATCTACCCCTATACCAAATTTCATCAAAATCGGTTCAGTGGTTTAGGCGTGAAAGCGTAACATACAGACAGACAGACAGACAGACAGAGTTACTTTCGCATTTATAATATTAGTATGGAAGTATGGATCAGGTGTTATGAAATCATATTGACAAAATGAACTTATTTTGTTCTTAATCATTGTTCCCGCATTTCCGGTATATTTCGCAGTACTTAATCAATTGTTATTTTGTTATACAATTTTATTACGTTATCCAATCTTGTATAATGTATATCCTATTCATTATTATAGTTATTAAATAAATTATTAGATAATGATCTATAATTTCAATGATAGATTCAGTTGCATTTAGGGTAATTCCGGGGGAGATGGCCTTACGGGAGAGATGGCCAATAGAAAAAAGTTCGACTTATTATGGACAGATGTCGCTATTAAGTATGTAGAACGCATTGTTTCGGAGCCGGTGACAAGTGCCTGGGAGATTTTTTGCAAAAAAAATATAAAAAAGTAAGTAAATTTCACTTTGTTTGTATACTTAATGTTCATTATAATGTAAGGGCTTATCATTTTATGTGGTCACAAAAAGATTTTTAAGGAATTTGATGTTTTTGCACTTTTATTGTGAAATAATTTAGTTTTAAATTATTCTAACCTAAAAATTAGTTATAAAAGTGAAGTGTTTCTTTTTTAAAATCATATGGCCATCTCCCCCGGACAAATGGGATAGACGGCCATATTTTTTTCGGTGGAGATGGCCATAAAAAGTTTATTGTTCAAAAATACGTTACGTTAATTATTGTTTTTTTTACAGATGCCTAATAAATACGTGAGGAAGGAATAGCTGGCCGAGGTAACTGGGATGAAGAAGACTTAAAAAAAGCCATGGCTGAAGTGAAAATGCAACATCAGGGTTTAGAGCCACTGGAGTTATCCCATTAAATCCAGGATCTATACCCGAGTACGCCTTTGGAGGAAACACCGAACCACTAGTTGACAGCCACCACAAAGATTATACAGGGACGACACAATTAACTGGCCCGAATACTTCGAAAACTCAAACATCATGTGACAAACCTACACCGACTACAGTACTAAATGAAGTATCACCACTGCCACAAAAACTTAATGAAATTCGTAAACGTGCCAAACAAGTAAGTATTCTTTTAACATCTCAAGAACATATCGAAAATCGGAAAAAAAGAAGAAGAAAAGACGGAAAAAGAAAAAAAGTGTGGGAGACCAAAGATGATAAAGCAAGAAATAACGACTGATAAATTTAAGGAAAACAAGACTGTTAGGAAACGTAAAGCTATTCGTAGGATCTCAGACAGTAGTTGTGAAGAGATTCCGATGGCCCTCTGCGATAAACCCGAAAGTGAGAATGAAGATAAAGAAGAGGATAACTGCAGAGGCTGTGGAGAAAACTATTATAAGACAGTACTTGTTGAAGACTGGCTGCAGTGTAATATTTGTAGATTGTGGACGCACGAAAATTGTACGCCGTATGAAGACATGTGCTCCTACTGCGGTAATAAGAAAAAAAAGGAGTTGATGCCTGGTAAAGGCAAGGGAAGAGGAAAAAAAGCACAGGCCAACTCCCCCCGACATCTATGGCCATCACACCCGGACACTCTGGGAGAGATGGCCACTGATATGTTTTTGTTTTTTATTATATATGACTACTTTCATTGATTAAAATACTGATTATTATTAAGATTTGTTAAGAGATATAATTAAAGTTTCGTTTGTGATTAAAATGTTTTTTTTATTTATCTTAATTTTTCTACAAGAAGCCCTTGAAGTTAGTAGGGCCATCTCCCCCGGACTTACCCTAAATCATGTCAAGCACAATAATTCATTTAACCTGCTAGTCCATGCTAATATTATAAATGCGGAAGTAACTCTGTCTGTCTGTCTATCTGTATGTTACGCTTTCACGCATAAACTACTGAACGGATTTTGATGAAATTTGGTATAGAGGTAGATTGGACCATGAGAAAGGACATGGTTATGTTTGGTCGCGATAACCAACATCCACGCGGGCGGAGCCGCGGGCTAAAGCTTGTAACTGATAAGATAACTTACCGGTTAATAAGTTAGCTGTATAATTGTGAGGTTGCAGGCTCCTACGTGAATACCTCAGATGTAACCGGGACGCTAAGAAGATGATGATTTTTATACCACTAAGGTGGCAGACAAGCACATGGCCCGCCTAATGGAAAGTGATAACTGTGGCTTATGTATTTACGCATTATTGGGGCGTCAAACCCGTGTTGCATTGTAAATGTGATGATGATGATGATGAGAAGAATAAGATTTAAAGCTTACCAATACTCTATTTTAAATATTCCGTACATGTAATGCCAAACTGAAAGCACTTTTGTACTTACCTGTAACAAAAAAACATTCACACTCAGTAAAAAAAACATTGAATATTCAACAACAAATTGCAACAAAATTTTAATCTAGAGTCAAAATTTAAACAAAGAACCACCCAGTTAACCCTTACAAAGGCTTTGTTAACCCTCCGTGGGGATTTTTATTTATGTTAGAACGTGGGGTCCGATATACCCCTGCCTATAACCGTTGCAAAATGGTTGGTGGTGTTGATTTAACGTATTTAATTTGGATGTTTCATTAATTTGTAATAGCTTTGTTTCAATTGGCCAATAATGAAACGCCATTGTTGGCTCGGTACAGTCGTGGCGTTTGTTTTTTGTACTTGTGTTACTTGGGCAGTTAAATAAATAAATAAATATTCCACAATATTCTACACAAGGCTATCTAGTCCCATGGTAATCTTAACTAGCTTGTATTATGGAATCTAGAATGCGGATAAACATACTTAGATATTTATTTTTGTAAATACATACATAGTACACCCCTGACCAATGCAAATAGCCATATTCATGCATACAGATATTTGCACTGAGCGGGGATCGAACCCGCGCCTCTTGCGTAGCAGTCGCGTTCACTACCGCCACGCCACAGAGGCTGTCAAAAGTTGTTAACGCAAATAAAAGCCGCAGGAAATGCTTAAAATAGAAGGATGAAATTGCAATTTAAATGATTTTCAAGTAAATACTGTGCGGTGACAGAGAAATAATACAAGTATCACCATCCCCACTTCATCCGAAGGGTGTCGTAAGAGGCGACTTACGGAAAAATACACAGACGATATTACTGCAATTGAAGGAAAACGCAAAATAAAACCCTGTACCAACCTGGCCAGGCGTGGAAGCAGTAGGCCAAAGCCTCTCAACAATGAGTAAGGCCTATGTCCGACAGTGGACTGATATACAACTACGAATTAATTGATTTATCAAGTAAATAATTGGAAATGAGTGGAAGCCTCAATATTTGAGGGGATGACTGGATACATAGGGTAGGAATTTCAGGGGATCAGTACAAGTACTTCCTAAAGAACTTCGTGCAATAAGATAATCTATAGGTACATATAAAATTGCTTGTCCCGACTGACTGACTGACTGATTCATCAACGCAGATGCATTTATAGTAGATGCATTTTATGATGTAAACATCCACTGAGAAAAGATTTTTGGAAATTCCGCTACTAAAGGGGTAAAATAAGGGATGGAAGTTTGTATGAAAGTCCGTCATTTTCAGATGAACTAAATTTCATAAACCTGTGTTTTTCAAGAAATAAATGAGCACGTATATCAACGTTTTTTAAAATTAAACTACTAATAGGGTAAAATAGGTGATAAACGTTTGTATGGAAAGTTCTTTATTTTCACAGTTAGAAGCATTAAACTTCGTACACCTACATCTTTTGAGAAATTTTCATCGCGATAACCGACACCCATTCGGGCGAAGCCGTGTGTAAAGCTAGTCATCAATATAAAACTTGTTATTCTGTTAAAGTATTTTCTCAAATCAATGTACTCAACAGACTATTAAACAAATCAACGACAATTAAACTTTTTACTAACTCGCAAAAGCGTAAATAATCCCAACAAAACACGATTAGTTACAAATACAACAGAAGCCTTAGCGCTTGTCATTCTGGATTCGCACTCAGCGATAATTGGATGAAATCTGCTCAGCGTCATGGGACGTCGTATCTCTTGTTAGCTAAAAATTGGAGCTTGTGGTTAGTAAATTATTTTGAATTGGGTTACACGTGTTGGTAGTCGAAGTTACGTCTTGTTTTGTGAGGGTTTTTGGGAGGAATGTAATTATAAAGTTAAAATGAAGACGGTTAATTCTTGTCATTGTTGTGTGTTTAAGTTAAAGGTTCTTTTGTTGAGTGGAAAGTATTGTGCTTATGAAGTGGGTAAGCAGGTTTTCTGGGTGTTTTATATTGTTAATGGTGTAGACGTCTATAGACGTAGGTAAAGACAGTATCAGATCGATCTCGACTAACAAAGTAGATACTCATTTTTTTTTATAAAGGACACGTCCACCTCGCCTGACGGTTAGGTAAAGGTAAAGTTTCGGAAAGAGGGTCACCATCGTAAACATGTACCATGTTAACAGTGGTAGCATTCAGTTTGACGGACTCATCAGATGCCTACTGTTGGAAAAAGGAAACACGTGAGCTGGCAGGAAATTCCAGTTCTTAATAGTGCGGCATAGTAATGAGTCACTGAAACGCTTGGTTCTAGAAATGATCTTAATGTCTTGATTTTACCCTTTCCTGTTTACTGATTGTTCTGATATTTTGTATACATCTTTGATAATACAAATTTGAAATCAAAATCTGCATAGACCATTATATCGCCACTTACAAAACGTCAATATAAAAATAAATAAAGTCTACCTTAGCAAATAGACCACACCGGTTCGAAACACGGCCCAGACCTGAGAAGACTCCGGCAAGAAAATTTTTGGTTTTAAGATCATTTTGAGACTTTGTAGTTAAGATCCTTCTGGTGCTGACTGTACTCGCAATCCAAGACTGAGGGTCCAATTCTAACATGGAGGTCCAATGGATCATATTTATAGATGAGGTCGAATTTTGAGGGTCCAGCAGGTACGTAGCCTTTCTAACGCTTTATCTCTATTGAGATAAAATAAAATCTAATATCAGTTTTTCTACTCATAAGTTTTGAACACAAAAAGTTCAGACAAATAGGTTCATTAGTTTTTATGCCATACTTGAACAAAAAACAGCAATAACAGTAGACTAAGGTTTTACAGTTACTTCACAAATTATAGTGTACTAAAAACCAGCTAAAACGTCATTAGACGTCCATACATTTATAATTTACCTGATTTACTGTAGTCTCTGCCTACCCCGCTGGGAAAAGGCGTGAATGTATGTATGTACCTATGTAATTTACCTAAAAACGCTTATAGACACTACCCGTGACCGGAGGGCTGGTTTATTCCTTGCGCAAAGGATTGGCATTGCCATTCAACGTGGCAACGCCGCCAGCCTTCTGGCCACCCCTTCGGTTGACGTCGATGGGGAGGAATTCTTTGACGCCTGAACCTGCAGTTTTGCCCATTATCTTGTTTTATATTTTTACTAGCTTTTGCCCGCGGCTCCACCCGCGTGGATGTCGGTTATCGCGACCAAACATAGCCTGTGTCCTTTCTCAAGGTTTAATCTACCCTTATACCAAATTTCATCAAAATCGGTTCAGTGGTTTAGGCGTGAAAGCGTAACATACAGACAGACAGACAGACAGACAGACAGAGTTACTTTCGTATTTATAGTATTAGTATGGATTTAAAAATATGATTCCTAATTTAAAAACCGAATCCAACTATTCATGCAATATACTTACAGAACGTAACCAGGTAACCTAGTATGTCACAGTATTCCACGTATAGAGGAAACGGGCGCCTGTTAAAATCCCGTCTTGATTTTTTGTATCTAAATTTAAGCCAACTATTTATCAATCGGTGATTTATACCTACTAAACGTCGTTTAGTTAACCGCGGTTTATGCTAATGTGCGCGCATACTACACGAGTCTTAATTATGTATGATAATTAATTGCGTTAGCTGTTTAACTCCGAGGGCTGAGAATTTGCATTCGCCATGAGACAAATCCTTAATAAATGGTGCCTATTCTGTTGTACAAAACTCTCTAAATTAATTTAATGAAATTTTAAAGAATTTAGAGTAGGCTAACTGTTGAAATTTATTTAGATTGAAAAAAAGTGACTTAGGTCATGGTAGTTACGTAGTCAGAGTATTTCTCCTGTAAAGGACTGGTCGCGTATTTAAGTTCCGTCTTGGGCATTTCAGTTTATCCAATCTTAATCTCTTTCAAGGGATTCACCTCCCATAAGCCCTTTGACTTCTATATACAAAGTACAGGGGTGGTGAGCTACGACAACGAATGACTTTCTGGAAGTCTCAGGAAAAGTTAAGCTGTCTTGCTCTCTCAGAAAAAAAAACGAGATGTTGGATAATAAATCCAGCTCGTTCTAAACTCTGTACTCGTATTGACTCGTATTGAGTAGTAATATGTACTCGTATTGACATTATTATTATACTGTATTAAATATATTTTTGTAATATTTTGTGATCCCGACTGTTAGGTAGTCTTTATCAACCAAGCACACAATCTCGCAAGATATGCAATATAATTTGCCAAATAGTGTCAATATATGTTTCAATATCCACGTAAAATACCAGAAATTATGACAATCCTTGACATTGACACTGGCAGAATCGTAGCAGCAATAACAATAGAAATAAAACTACCAATTTAGACATTGTTTAGATTAGTGAGATGCACAACAGAATCGACGCCATTTCCTACGGTTTTAGAGAATTGCGTCACGAAATTAGGTTAATTTATTATTCAAAGATGTTTGAACTGTTTAAACTAGAATGGAATACCTTACCTAATTTTGTATTTACCCGACTGCTGCGAAGTAAAGTACGGTTATGTGTTTGACCAGAAAGTACTGGGTGGACCGATTTTGATTAATGATTCATATTTTAATCAAGTGTCACTGGCTCAATAATCATCACAGCATGAATCTCGGTTATTCGAAGGTTGCATTTTGATGCCCAGAGTTCGATCGACACTTTCTTCATGAAGATTTTGACTTTTATCGGAGCGACTTACTTTTTTAAACAAAATCGGTTATGTGATAATTAAACTGCTCGGAACATAAAAGGTTTTTTTTTTTAATATTTGAACTAAAACGGTAAGTTACGAGTACTACGATACAAGAACATCTGTTCATCATCACATGAGCTCAAGTGCGTACGAAAAAACACAAACAAACCGACAAAATGCTTAGTAGTAAAGACATAGTAAGAGCCGGCTCTGAATGACGGTACGGCACGGGAGACCTCTGCCATCAGTCAAATAAGAATAGACCTTATTTTCATGAGTTAAAGTTTAAATTTCAATAACGATCACTGTTGTTGTAAAAACGAAGCTAGCGGAGTGATCACAATTTAAAGTTATACTTTATTATCATTGCTGAAAGGTCTGATTTTGTTTGTTCCGTACAACACCCCGTGACGTGAGAACCTAAAAGGTACAAGTGGTAATACAAGCTACTGTTCTCAAGAGACTTCTTTTTCTTAAAAAAAAAACAATTAAGCTCTGATTGGTTTGTTAAGAGCGTTTTTACGACAGATAAAAAGTTCCAAAGTTCGTTCAAGGAGAGATTTTTTTATTATCTGTTTTTATCCGAAGATTTTTAATTTAATTTATGTCAAAGAATATACAATAGGTATAATGTACAAAATCTCATCTCCCACTGGTTAAATTCCGTGTTTTTTCATTCGAGCGCCAATCCCGGTGCATCCAAAGCATGCAATTTAGGGCTTGCTCTCATACGACTTCTTTAAACATGTTTAATTTGGTTGACTTTTACGGGAGTGACTGCTGTTTGACCCTCCAACTCCGAGAGAAAACCGTGCTCTGGAACCTCCTCCATCAATAAACGGGTTTACCGGCTTACAATTGAGGTTTGAATACGGCCCGGCCCCGAAAGTCATGGTAGGACTCCATCTACACCCTTATAAAATGACCTACTAAATAGTAGAAAGTGCAGTAACAGCAACACTGTTGTTAAAAAAAATAAAGACACGACGACATCAAAATTTAAATTCTAGCTGAATATATTCGAATTTTAAAAATCCGTCGTCAGCAGAAACCGACGCGCTCCCGCGGTTTTCTCGGACGCGTCCAAAGCGACCGCATCCGCAGCCACCCGATAAAAAATACCTACAGAATAAAATTCAAAATTCGAATAATAAACGGTTTAATTCGCGTTCATCAGTACCTATTATTAGTATCTGTTTTGATTTGTTCAGTATCAGGTAAAGTCGTGCACCTGACTTCCTGTTATAAACCGCCTTCGCTAAAAATGGGCTTACCTACTCCCAATATGGGATTAAGGCTTGTCCACACGCTAGCCCATCGCCCCGACTAGGAAGTGACGTGTTAAGGTAGTGTTGTGAATGAACGTTCTAGACATTTTATGAATAATTTTTATAGTCAACGTAAATAAATTAGGTTGAGACTGACATTCGATTTGCCACTAGAATAACATGGAAAATCGGTACCTATATTAAGATATAACCTGTTACCAAATCTTTTGAAATTGAGTAACAGCTATCTTATACTAGGTACCGCTTTCCTTCAGCATAAATAATTCGAAATACGAATTTCGAAAATCGTTTGAAACGATTCTAACGTTACACAAAGACAAAGGCGTCTTATTCTCCTTAAAACTGAACCGTGATTTTCAAAATAGAACAGTATTTTCTTGGAGGTAGAATTTAAATTTGCAATATAGAGGAATTTACGTTTTGAAATCAATTCATTAACGAATCGCATCGTCACCGGTTTATTTGTTGGAGTCTAGACGGGTGCTTAGAGAATAATTTTGTCAACCCTTTAGAGCTAATGGGTTGTAGTTAAACTTGCTGCTTTCAACAGAAATATTTGATTAGTTACAAATTTAGGGAAAGTGAGATTTATGGAGAGCGATTTATTATTCTTGGGTATAGTTCTAATAATTTTCGTTATTATTTATAACCTTTGGTCTCTGCTGTTAACCAATCACGCCATGTTACGAGTCTGCTTAGTGCTTACTTTACCTTTAGTATTGGCTTATATTGCCTACGCCAGTCTCGCTTGTTAATCAGCAGGTTGGCTTGGCTTGTGCCTCCGAAATCTTAGTGGTATTCCATACACGCATACATGGTTTTATTATTTTGGCCCAGAGATCGTTGAAAATGCGCAAATAAAAATAAAATATCCGATGTAATTAAATTTTGTTCCCGCCAATTTCCGCAATCCGAAAGGTAACTTTGCAACTGACATTGATAAAATACAAAATTCTTCAACAAATTCAACACAAATTAGCGCCAAAAGTTTACACTGACAATATTCCCGGTTCCCAGTTCCCGGTAAAACCGCAACGAACATGGCTGACGTTGCTCATGTTTGACGTCAAAGTTTGCGAAAAGTATTTGGTCTGTTAGGAACGGTTATCTATCTCTATAATACTCGTATCAGCCTGTATAATACTCGTAAGTGCCTTCTATTTTATAAATATACAACTGGCTGTAGGTATAGGGTTAAAAAAGTACCTACGGCGAAAGACCACTACTTTCTTTAAGAATATTAGCTATCGAAATTATTACTAGTATTCTCTCTGTAAGCTAAATTGTTTCAGGGGTGGTTACATTAGTATGTATCCAGGATTCAAACTTAGGCCCTCCCGATCGTTAGGTCGCTTTATACATCACGAGCCGTCTAATAACACAAACAAATTAAACGAATTATTTCATTTATTTACAGAATAGAAGTTAAAAAATCTTCTATTCTGAAAATAAATGGGAAAGCATAATCTATTAGAAAGGTTCGAAGTGGGGGATATTTGATTTGTCGCTGTTGTAAAAATCTAAAACAATCATAAATATGTTGGCAAACAGAAATCCTGGACCCGCAAGTTGCAACCAGAACTCACACTTGTTCTGTATGAGCTTAGAATTTCACTTTTTTGAAAATGGAATCCAATCGTACTTCAAAAGCACTTATGAAAAAAAAACACGACCGAATGAATGAAAGTATTGCGCGCTGCAATATCATTGAATGAAGTCTCGTATGAACGCTGTTCGATGGGTTGCTTTTAGACAATATTTTTGAATATCGAGACCGATGAATGAAAGCAAATATTCCATATTTGTATGCGAAGCTGCTGTGAAGGACGCTCAAGGCGTGCTCAAGGTTAGATTCCTAATTCAAAATTGATCGTTCCAAATATGAATGGATAGGTTTAAGATCTATTTAGAAGATATTCGTATGATTGCTTTTATTGACTTTATTTTTGGGAGACTATGTATTTACTGCGATTTCCTATGTGGTGGTACTACTGATTCCGTACTTGCGGACCACAGGAGCCTATTCTTGGCATGATTTTATTACTAGCTGTTTATTCTTAAACAAATTAAAAGTGAAAATAATACGTGGATAGAAGGGATGGGAATAAGAAATTAATTACTGTTATCGGGCTCAAAATTAGCCATGTTAATTTTCATCAAAATGGGTTTAGTTTTAATCATGAGTTACTTCCACATTTATCATATTCGTTTGAACTATGGATTAGAACTAGTATGTATGAAAATGATTGGGTACAGACAGCAACCACTTACCAGTGGTTACATTAATTCAAGTTTAAACAAAGTACAAACAGCACGACTTGAAATTACTTATGCAACCATTACATTACTCTACATTAGATTACATGGTGATAGCAATAGCAACTAAATGACGTAACAACCACAGTGTATTACAACGAAATAATAACAAAATATGCTTTATTAAAATGAATTCGTTTAGTAAGAACAAAGCGAATTGTGTAAATATGACTGTAATAATTAATTTGAGATTAAGGGCACGTTCACGGTAGGCGAGCAGTATTAAAACAGACTGTAGTGATATTATTGTGCCTTTACTTACAACCTTGAAATTATAAATTAATGAACTATTTTCATTATAGGGATGGTGCTTGTGATGAGTGCCGGCCTGTTACGCTGGCCGGCGTATCTTGGAATAGATTGCTGAATGTATGAGATTTGTCGTAGGTATATATATACAGCCTCTGTGGCGAAGCGGTAGTGAACGCGACTGCTACGCAGGAGGCGCGGGTTCGATCCCCGCTCAGTGCAAATATTTGTATGTATGAATATGGCTATTTGCATTGGTCTGGGTGTTTCTATGTATATTATGCATACATAATATGCATAGAAAAAAAAGTATCTAAGTATGTTTATCCGCATTCTAGATTCCATAACACAAGCTAGTTAAGCTTACCATGGGTCTAGATAGCGTCGTGTAGAATCTTATGGAATATTTATTTATTTATTTAATGACACTAGGCTCATCATCACAGACCTCTTTTATAGGCCTTTATGCCCTTTTAATGGCATTTTGGTTACCCTGTAACAGTGCAGTTAAAATAAGTTTTCTTTCTTTCACTGTTTTTAGCATCAGAACGATCTTGATGAAAGTGCTCAAAATGCCTTTAGTTCGGACAAAAATACAGTATAAATCGATAAAACACTTTGATTTGCTCTTCATACCTTAGTTTTAACTTCATTTGATACTTTGTAGTCAAAGTATTTCTGGCGCTGACTGTACATGTGCGAATTTCCCCCATTACGCTGACTTTTATTCAAGTGGATTGCCTGTATCTGTACCCACTGAATTTTAAAGGTATTAAGGATACTGCCCCACTGCCTCGTACATCTCAAGCCTTACTCGAGTTCAGCGAATGTGATTTACGATTGTGATGCGACCGAGCGACAGGTGAAAGGCATTGGCGCGAACACGGCAGCCGCAATAGAAGTAAGTTAGTAGCGGTCTCATAAATCATCGGCTTATTGTTACACTTTCGTGATATATCTGTGATAACGTTACGAAAGGAGATCGGTGAGCGCTAAATATGGGGAATGACGTCACTTGCTTGATGGTTAAGGTGGGTAGTCACTATATGGTGTCCACATCCGAGGGCCATCTCGAAGTTAGAGATGGCCCTGGGTCGGCTGGTGGGCGATGGATATGTTTTTGACTATCGCCTCCGGTAATTGAAGGCCCAAAGTCGGTGTGCAGTTTTAGTCAGTTCTATAGTCCGGGTGAGATTTTATGGGAATGTAAAAAAAATCACCACGGTCACATACAATAACAATCCACAGTGTATGGTACTGAAAACTTATTGAATGTACAACTATGAGCTGAAGGAGAAATTTCAGGTATGAGGATCACCATGGTAGATACAAGTAATGCTATAATACTTCAATGGTGGCGCTCGGTTTGACAGCTTAGACATAGATTTTCAGGAAGAAGAAAACAAGTATGACGGCTTATTGGACGATTCGCACGCACACAAAATGTGCGAATCGACTGCTTTAAATATTTTTTCTGTAGGCTATTCGCAATAAGTTAAATTATTGGTGTGCGAATTGTCACCTCCAAAAATATGTAGTAGGATATTGGCACACATTTTATTTTAAGGTTGATTTGTTATGACTGAGTTAACGCGCCCCACCACATTCACTTTATCTGTGTAATATCGTCGCTTGTTTCATGTACGCAAAACTTGTAGCCGACTAGTCGCGTCATAAATCCGAGTATATCTCGAAGCAAACTTAATGGCGACTCTGAAATTCGTACGATACGATTCAGGCAAATCAGCGTTTGACTCGTTCTCTTTTTTCAAATGCCATTGGCCTGAACCTTCCGCTGACATATTGTATAGAACAAGATCCGTTCGCTCGCGTGTTCTGCCAAATTATAACTATTTGACCAACAAACCCGAAAACAATCGTCGCCAATTTGCTTTGCATAAATCCCTTCCCAGTTCCCACCACCGGGCCATCATTTGGGCTTAGACAAAACTAAGTAAACGTACCATCTCTATTATTGAATGAATTTTACAGTATTAAGTATGCTAACTATACAAATCGAATACGTAGGGAAAATTAATCTTCTCGCGCGGGACTCAAACCCGCGGTCTTCCCCTTTTACGGGGGAATACCTTGACCAACTCGGCTACCGAGACACACCCGATGTGATTCAAATTTCCCTTCTATTTTTATCTATCTATAGCGACGGTGGATTTTTATTTTATGATTGAAAAGTTCAGTGTATCCAGTCCTTTATCCTTACGTCATAGCTTAAGGACAGAATCGATCTTACGTAAAGGAAGGTTTCGAGACAGTCCTCAAAATTTCAATAGACTAACATCCAGACAAGTAAAACTAGTCTGATATAAAGAAAGTTTCTGTTTGAACAGTTCAAATATTCATTGAAATCTGTTATTCATCTCTCTGAATCTTAGATTACAGTCGTTTTATGAGTGGAAAAGTTTTGATTGGCTGGATGAATAGATAAAATTGGTTAAGTTGCATGAATGTTGGTTCCGGTTCACACATAATTCCATCAATAGACACTGTTAAGTTGCAACATTGGTAGAATATGGCAACCCCATCAATTCCCGTGGATGACGTAGTAGGCGACTAAGGGACAGGGCTGTTCTCCATTCGACAATAAATATACAGCTTAAGACAGTTCGACGGTAAACTTTACTATTAAATGGCAACACCTTCATAGACCTGGTATTAGCTTTTAGATGGAGTTTAGTTTCTTTAGGGTTCAGTAGTTTAATGCAGTTAAATTAAAATAGGTGCTGAAATGTTTTTATAATACACCAACAGGCCTTTCATAATAATAACACATTTAAATTTGCTTTGCTAACCATACTTTGACTGGTACTATCAAGTAGGACGAAACAGGAATCAAATTTAATATGGGGCAAAAGAGGAATTCTTTGGAATGTAGGACGAACAAATGGGGCAAATCAAATGTGGAACAAATCGTTTTCATTAAAGTAATGATGGGTACCTACTGGAATGTAAATGTCTGGTGTTCCTTAATTATGATACCAATAATCTATTTGTGTGCACCGGTCAAGACCCAGTGGCCCATGGTCGTAAGTTCGATTTCCAGTCATTATATTATCTACATGATTTTACCCAAATATCTACTCGTAACACAAGAAATTTAACTCAAATACCCAATGGGCACTCCAATGAGATTCTCCATGTATCCTTTCAGTTTACTAGTAATTTTCGGTTACATTACGCAATTTACTAGTAAATTACATTATTTTATTAGTATTTAGAAAAGTAATTACATTCATAGGACACAAATTCATCTAAAGTCGGTAAAACAAAAACGAAATTCATGTACAGCCCCTTAATTACAAAGTTACACACACCTTCATAATACACTCTAAAGTCATAACAATAAAGTCTAATATCGTGAAACTCGTTCACTCATCAGCTGGTACTACAATCAGGGCCTAAGCAAATATAGACCCGTCAGATTTATTTGAATAATTATTATTTAACATTGAATTATTCTAAACAACGCACTCTCGAATTGATAATTCTCCGTCTGTATATTAAATCTAATTAAGTAGGCTGTCAACATTGTAATGTAGGGTAAACGCTCATGCGGGCTAAAAACGACTGCGTAGCCGTACGACCTCAAAGTTTGGACCTCATTTGTAAATGGATCTTAAAATGAGGTCGTGCTTTGTGATAGGGGTCACAATTAGAAGGTCAGACAGGTAAGTACGTACCCAAAAAACTCGTTACTACCTACTAGTTGCCTGTTCGGGATCGGGGATACGTACCTACGCTGTATCAGCAAAAGCTCAGTCGCAAAACCAATGGGTTATAAATGACTATGACTCATGCGCTGAGTCTTTGTTTCCGAGACCTTCGAGGTCAATTCAATCTCACCTGCCAGCCGTACACCTGCTAATTGGCAGGCTTTCCTCTTACACTTGGGGCAGAGGATCTCCAGGCGATTTAACACCACATGGGTGTATAGCCCCGTAGTATAAAACAGAGATATATTTTGAGATGAAATGTTACGTTATTATAAAGTAAAATACATACGTTTTGATATCGTTGGAGCGATATCTAATTCATGTTTGGCGGCCAGTTTGCCTCGTCTCTTTTGTTGCTTTAGTTCTGAAACAATAGAAAAAATAATTTAATATTTGTAATATTATTGCATAATATGTACACAGAATACCCACACGCGCAAACACAACTACACACATACCCACACAATTTTTCTTTGTTCGACTCATCATTGTACTACTTTACAAGTATGACTATGCAAAAAATTCAACATTTTTATAACAGACAATGTTCCAACACTGAAACAAAGAAATATTTCAAAAAAAGAACATAGATCTATTAAATAGTCCACGTTCGGCCTAAATCAACGAACACATTGCTGCTAATTCTGTTGTTACCTACATCTCTAAACTTAAAATTCTCTAAAATTTTCTAATTGCATCTGTTTCTTTCATTATCAGATAGAAAAGGACAGATGATTTATTTTAGTGAACACCTGTCAAATTAAGTCGGCGCCATGACGGTACGCTTCAATTTTAGGCGACATCTACGAACATGCGACTTAACTTACTACGCACCAACAAGGCGCTGTCTTAATTTGACAGGTCTTAACTTGAATAAAATCATCTGTCCTTTTTTATCTGATTATGAAAGAAAGAGATGCAATTAGATTTTTTTAGAGAAATTTAAGTTTAGAGATGTAACAACAGAATTGGGAGCATTGTATGTTTTGTGCTACAAAAAGTAATCCCTCGACTCCTAGACTAAACGTTATTTCCCAAATCACGTTCTGTTGCTACCTGCGAACGTTTTTTTTTTCTGTCAAGGCCACGGTCGCAGTCATAATAGAGGCAACGGCAAAACGTGCTTGATGCCCTACAAGCTGGATAACGGACGTTCGGTTGTTAAAAATATTCTTTATAGCTTCTTTATTTAAATGTTCAATGATATTTTTGAAAATAGAAATAGCAACTGTCAATGAAGTAAGTATGTATACATAATGTCGAAATACAAATGATAGGAATGTCTGATTTTAAAGAATTTAAAGAAAGAGTACGGACTTAGGTATTAGTGGTAATTTTTGCAGAATATTTTTTTTTGTTTAACTATTTCCCTGTTTCCACTTATTAAGCTAATTGATTAGTTACATAAATCAAACTAGTTACCTATCAATAAGTGTTTGACAATTTAGTTTTTTATTTATTTATTGTCTTAGTACACATACAATATAAATTAATATGTACACCAAAAACCAGTGTGTGATAATTGATAATATTATGTACAAAAGGGTTCGACCGGTGTGCGATGCCTACCTACTATTTATCTACATACTTATTAAGTACTTGCTTTGTATATGAACGCCTTTAGTAAAGTACTAGTCTAGTAGTATACAAGAGTCTATGGATTCTTAGTGTAAATTAATCGAACTTGGAATCACTTTAAATTTTTAAGATTTTAAAAAATGTTCTTTTACGATTTATAAATCATTTATTCGAAAATTGAAATGTTGAACTCAATTTTATTCGTAATTTCAATTATAAGTTCATTGTCATGGAGCCAAGGTTATTGCGAACTTCAACCGATACGCTTTCGTACAGCCTTCGGGCAAAACGGACCAACGGGTTGCCATTTCAAGAAGAATTCCGAACATTTTATATTTGATATAAACTGAAATTGGTTCAGAACAGGTAGGTAGATATTTTAATATAAATTCTTTTTGTTAAATGAAAAGTTGGTAGTCTAATATTTTGTGCCTTTTCGATGTTGTATCTACAACGAAAATACTTACTTTAGGTTAAAAATATTTTAAGTTGTACAAATTCCAGTAACATAATAAGCAGACTCCGGCCTTCGAAGTAAACCTGAGACATTTAAAACAGATTCTTTCTTCCTTCCCTTCATGGTGCTTGAACAAAAACATGAATATCTTAAATTTGTTGTGAAATATAACAATTAAATTGAAAGAAAATCTCATCCTTAACACTTTCCATTCTTGACACATTTACAAATTAGATTATAAAGCAATAATTAACATTATTTTATCGAAGTTAATTTTTATTTCCCTACTCCACAAACGTGAATATTAAAATTGATATCAACGCCATCTAGTTACAAGAGCTAGTAACAATGGTGAAAACTGACACTTTACATCAACAGATGGCGTTAGCTCCAAATAGGGTCAATAAAAAGGCCAGTTTGCAAATGTAAGCAGAATTTGAGAACGATGATAGGCGATTTCTAATCCATTGTTAAACCTACTATGCAATGTTATGTAATTACGCCATATGTTTACAGTTGACTTGCGTAAAGAGGATCTATCTTAGGCCTCCTTCTAGATTTGTACCTATTTGTTTTGTGTCATACGTGGTTTTGATCAATTTTGATAGATAAGTAGGTATTCATATTGGGTTTATTTTGTTGAAAAAAGATACCTATGTGGCTAGGTGATAACTGTGTAGCTGGTGTATATGGGGCCCCACGTAGACCAGCTGATTGACAGATGAAAATCTGGCGTTGGTTATTAGGGGTTGGGAGGTTAACTAACAGCCCATAAAAGCAGTCCATCTGGGGAAGTACATCCGCCCTACAGAATACCAACGGCTTTTATAACCTCGTGTAGTGTTCCCGGCGATAAGTGAGGTAACCATAGCTCACTGGAAAGTTTTTATACTGTCAGTGAAAAGATTAAGGCTTGTCGTACTTTGTCTTCTGTACCAACGGCACACTATATGTTCTTGCAGGGTCAGCAGCACGAGTGTGGTTCATAGGCTACGGAAACTAATTTCCATCAGGTGGGCCGTGTGCTTGTCTGCCACCTGAGCGATATAAAAAAACCGTATAAGCGGTACTACCAAAACCGTGCCTCGCACAACTAAACTGTGGAATGAACTGGCACCAGCGGTATTTCCGAACCAATACGACCTTCAAACCTTCAAGAAAAGAGCGTACTCTCTTTTGAGAGGAAGGCAACGCACTTGTGACTCCTCTGGTGTCCATGGGCGGCGGTGATCGCTTACCATCAGGCGATCCGTCTGCTCGTTTGCCTCCCTATTCCTATTAAACAACAAAACTATCCCTGTCTCATAAACTAGATAAACTAGACCAGACTAGAATCTACAAACTATTTCGTTCCTACAAAACATATTTATTACAATATAACTTAGATACAAATCTAGATATTACACAACATTAATTAAAAATTTAAAAAACCCCCGTCTCAAAAACACTTCCAAAAAGTTTAAAATAAATGGAGTTTGCCTTTTAACTTTAACGGTTGCCATGTCGGGGGACCCTAATTGGTTAAACACTCCGTTATATTATCGGAACAATTCAAGGTCCCCCGACATGGCAACCGTTAAAGTTAAAAGGCAAACTCCATTTATTTTAAACTTTTTGGAAGTGTTTTTGAGACGGGGGTTTTTTAAATTTTTAATTAAATTTTTATTTTATACTTTTTAAAGTGATCTACTAGTCAAGCTCTTTCATTTGATACCCATATTGAGGGAGTTATGAAGAAATTCGTATTCCGATCTGTTGTGGCGGCGGCCATCTTGGACCGATTTTTTCCAAACATAGCTAAGAACACTCCCGACTAATATACCTTTCAAACAAAAAAAACTACATCCAAATCGGTTCATCCGTTTGGGTGCTACGATGCCACAGACAGACACACACACACACACACACACACACACACACAGACACGTTAAACTTATAACACCCCGTCGTTTTTGCGTCGGGGGTTAAAAATGGCTACACGTCACAAAAGTGAACCGACCACAAAGTCACTAAGGCCCAGCGCTCACTCACGACCTCTAGTAATTTCACAGTCTATCAACCAAAGCACTCATGTATTAGGGCCCACGTACATTACACGGGCACCGAATAAATCTAGCCGAAATTTATCCACTATATCAAAGTAAATTGCACATTTTTTTTCAACAAAATAAGCTATTTTAGAAACGTGATACCTACATATTTTTATGTTAACATTTTTACTGACCATAGTCAACTGTATTGGCCTAATATTGGCCATATAATACTATGAAGTAATAAGTACTAAGTAATACATTGAGAAAAAATGACGCATTGTAAGGTTGAGCAATATTTCCAGCCTCACGATGGGTGACCGTTCTTAATTTCATTGAGATCCAGACCCTGTCGATCCATAGGGACACTAAGGTCCCCACAACCCAAAGGGGGCCATCTCGAAAGAGATGGTCCTGGGTCTGCCGGGGTGCGAGAGATATGCTTTCGGCAATCTCAACTCCGGCAACCAAAGACCCAAGACGGCGTGCGTTTTAGTCGGTTCGAGTCCGATATAACCACCTCCACCAGCTCCGTGGGGGTGGTATCCGTGGGGATTTTTCGCACAATAAAAGAAAGACCCTGTCGGTGCTAGTTTCAATGTTATTATAATAGTTGGAAGCTCTAAAAAGTCCGACAACTAGTCTTATTATTAGTCTAATTACATAACATCTTTATCTCTAGTAGGTTGAGAAAGCCAGATAGCAATCGATTCTAGGAAAATATCGGAACGAACTATACTAATCAGTTGCACTGATAAGACGACCACTATATTCAGAAAAGTTTTCAATAATGATGACTAGCTTTTGCCCGCGGCTCCGCCCGCGTGGATGTCGGTTATTGCGACCAAACATAGCCTATGTTTTTTCTCATGGTCTATTCTACCCCTATACCAAATTTCATCAAAATCGTTCAGTGGTTTAGGCGTGAAAGCTTACATACAGACAGAGTTACTTTCACATTTATAATATTAAGTATGGATTATTCATACAATATCTATATTAAAATGATATTATACAGCCTAGAATTCTAGATCAACGCGAAATTCATGAACTTTATAATTCACCCAAAACCAAAACGTCGTAACCTCCAATAAACTAAAACAACTACAACTCGTTACTAATATAAACAAGAGAATAACTAACTAAGTTTGCATTGACAATTTTAGTTATACATCGTTAGGAATAGCAGTATAGTGTGTTTGTAGCTTTATACCACCGTGGGTCGTGACAAGGGTCCTTTATTTACTCTGCAATGACGACCCATTTCATTACGTCGTACGTATGCTAAACGGTTCAACCCTAATTAACAAAACCAGAATTGGAATACAGACATATCGATATAGTATAAATTTGTTGGTTGAAATCTGTTCGTGAAAAGGTAAGGACGTGTAAAAAATTGAGAGGAATGTGGGTATTAAATGACATGAATGGATGCTAAATTCTGTGTTTACAGACTGGTTGTAAAGAAAAAAATCCATACTAATAATATTATAAAAGCGAAAGTAACTCTGTCTGTTTATCTGTTACAAAGTCACGCCTAAACCACTGAACTAATTTTGATGAAATTTGGTATAGGCGTAGATTAGACCTTGAGAAAGGACATAGGCTATGTTTGGTCGCGATAACCGACATCCACGCGGGCGCAGCCGCGGGCAAAAGCTAGTAATCTATAGGTACCTTCTTGGTGAATTTGAGCTCCTCCACCGCAGTAGCACCCCGTGCCATCTTCAAAATACACTGCGCGTTTGGAACACATTTTGAGTACATTTTAGGTCCAAGATTATTGTCTCGGTAGCCGAATTGGTCAAGGCATTCCCCCTGTAAGGGAAAGACTGCGGGTTTGAGTCCCGCCCGAGATGATTCTTCTTTTTCCCTATGTATTCACCCAGTATTATACCTATATAGCAATCACTGTACTATAATGGGTAGTGTGACATACCGGCAGAACGTTTTGTTATCATTAGTAGATAATACAATGATACAGTGGAGTGTTAGAATCGATCGGAAAAAGCGAATGGCCGATTATAATACGTCACCCTTTTCGTGCCTCGTGGATCATGGAGTACTTTAGCACGACTACTATTAATAATAGGCGTTCATCGTTGCTAAAGTCGACTAGCTGTTGCGTGAGGTTCCGCCTGAGTAAAATACTGATTTGAATGAAATTTTATAGCTCTTATTTTGCTAACTACACAATTTGATTAAGTACATCACGAATTACGCAGGTGGGGCTTGAACCCACGACCTTACTGGGGGACAGGTTCAAGCCCCCCTGAGTAATAAATTTTTCCTGATGTAATCGATTTGTATAGTTAGCAAAATCAATTCTATAAAATTTCATTTAAATATTTGGGCGGAGTAATCATATAGCAATGTTCAATAAAAGTTCGTAAGAGTGTTGGTAGATGACTCCACCGTCACCTTAAAGACGGATATATAAAATTCAAATTGATTCAGGTGTGGCTCAGTAGCTCAGTTGGAAGAGGATTCCCCCTGTAAGGGAAAAGTCATGTGTATGTCGATGTACTTAATCTAATAAAATACTGATGCCGATGCTGCGACACAGGAATCGCCCGAGATGAATAGCATAATATAAGCTGTTCAATAAATATCTCTGTAAAATTTCTACTAAATTCGACTTAAGCCAAACGACAGTCGGCATTAAATAATAGACTGTAAAGCGATACGTTAAAAGTCAAAATTAAATGACTTTTTGCAGAATGAATGAATAAGTGTAATTAAATGTTTTTAATTTCATTTTGGACTTTAAGCTTATAGAAATAAAGTCTAAAGTTTAATGTCTTTTTTTCAGTCACCGTGGCCCCAGTCTTCTTTAGTAATATCGAGGGCCAGAATACATTCAGCCATCCTCACAAATGTTTTAAACTTTCACAAACCTTCACGTCCGTGTAATGCCCAGTATTCGAACCCGAGACTTCTCGATTTTAAAGCACCGACTAACCGAAATAACCTTTTTTTTTATAAAGACATGTCAAATTGACTTCACCTCGTCTGATGGTAAGCTAAAGGCAAAGTCTCGGAAAGAGTGTCACCATCGTAAACATGTACCATGTTAACAGTGGTGGCACTCAGATGCCTTTTCACGCCCCGCTTAAAGGACCCGGGACTGTAGGAAGAATGAAACACTTGAACTGGCAGGGAGTTCCAGGTCTTAATAGTGCGGCATAGGAATGAGTCACTGAAACAGAAAACTACCAACGATTAGGTAACATGACGACTAATCTCAAACCATCCATTCCCGTAACTCCCGCAATCACAAATTCTTGTCTATACTATCCCCCTCTCCCACCCCCTAGACGAAGCAAACACTTCAACTCAGGAGAGTCCGCAACAACACGTACAGTCAACATAATAAGCAGTAACTAGTCCAACTTGTTGCCTCTAATAAAATACGGTTCTGAAACTATTGTCGCTGTCGAGATACGGTAGCATTAATTTATTGTTAGAACAGAAGACAATGTTTAACTTCGTACTTGTTAAGATGGCTTTACACTGGGCGTGATTTTGCGGAAATAATTACGCGCGGGAAACGACTGCGAAGAGCTACGCACCGCGGAGCAAGTGGCTTTCAGTTTATCATTTGAGATTGACATGGCTATTTAACTTATTACTGGGATATTTATCATGTTTTCGGCTACTCAAAACAAACAAAAACTCGGTAAATATCGATGAGTGGTACATTAATAATGCTTTTAATGTGGGTATTGGTCTGGTTCTTAGTTCTTACATACTGCTATGACTTAGGGGGACCACACATAAAAGCAACATGCACACTTCAAATTGCCAGGAAAACGCTTCTTCGATATTTCTAGAAACATTTGCAGCGCAAAGGGCTGCTTGCTGTACGCTTGCTGCTCTTGTGTATGTATGACCGCCCTTATTGTCTGCGCTTCTCAAGACTAGCTTCAATAGCCCGTCCGTCAGTGTGGACTACTCGCGTCCTTAGATGGAATCTATCACCATGGATAGCTGCCTTTAGAATTATACAAAACTGGTATCACATTATATTGTACGGTAAAATTAATTGTAAACGCAAAATAAATAACGAATAAAGAATTCATAGCCTACAAAATTGTAGGTATATAACTACTTAAATATTTAAAAAAAATTACAGAACGCAAACCAAACGAGCGTAAAACGCAAACGTAACGTAAGCGAATAAAGTAGAACAAACGAAACGGAACGTCAGCCGTAATTAGCTTGTACCCAGAAAATGGTGGACGAATCGAAATAAATTTTAAATTAACTCGCGACAAAAGGTGGGCTAATTAATTCTGAAAATTGCTGCCGT
The DNA here is from genome assembly GCA_914829495.1 of Eilema sororculum. NCBI lineage: Eukaryota > Metazoa > Arthropoda > Insecta > Lepidoptera > Erebidae > Eilema > Eilema sororculum. The sequence continues at coordinate 21,369,861 of OU618535.1, forward strand.
GTGTGTACGTATTGTACAAATTAACTTATAACGGAATTATGTTCCACCGTATTTTGACATTTGCCTCTTGGTTTGTTTACATCTACCCACAAGTTGGGAATTTTGTTCGGTCAGTAAACCAAACTTTGTTCTCGCGCGCGAATACTTTTTGAAAAGGTTGCTGTGTTGATGTTTTATTCTAAATTTGAATTGGAATTTGTTAACACTACCGTTGTTAGGTATGTAATAGCATAATGCTGAAGATTCCGAAGGTATAACATTTGTGCATTTTGACACTCATGCACTATTACAATTGTAATTTCTAGCATCACCGCATTCCTACATTTGGTCGTTACAACACTTTGAGGATTTGAAACGATTTAACGTTTGTACATTTTGACACTCGTACCTACTACCTGATACTTTATACATTTTAACATGTTGTCAGTTTGTACCCGGCGTGTATTTAAAGACGCTGGTGTGAGCCTAAAATTATTTAGCAACAATATATCTCTCTTCTTTCTCCTAGCTATCATCCCATTTTAGTTGGGGTCAGCTCTCCTAGTCCTTCTGCGCCACACCGTGCGGTTGCGGGTTATCTCTTCCTTTATGTTAGCACTAGTCATATCCCTCTTTAAAGTTTGTAGCCAAGTCGTCGGTGGTCGTCCTCGGCCTCTTTTCTCCTCCCCCATAGTCAACACCTTCTTGGTCATGTGGTCATCATCCCGTCTCATCACGTGCCCGTCCGAGCGCCGGCGGTTCTCGCGTAGTTTCTCTTGTATCGGGCAACTTAACCAAAATATTATTATGCTTGATTACTACATCCAGGTCAACCCGAAAAAGAAGGAATAATGCTAACGATGTGAAAATAAGGGTCTTACTCTTAATGTAACTTCAAACATGGATGCGAAAGGACTCGGCTTAAACCAAAAAGGGTCCCTGGGTGTGTCACCCAGAGACAGTACGCATCCAGACATAGTAGAAAGAAAACTAGGCGAAGTTAGAAAGAAAGAAAGAAAGAAAGAAAGAAAATATGTTTTATTTAGAAAGAAGATACTTTAGCTAGTACTAAAAAAAAGAATTGATATATACTATCGTCTCGTTTCCTCTTACCAGATTTAATAAATATCAGAAAAGAGCATAACTTTAAACATTGAAAGCACTTCCAAAGTATTTTTACGAATAACAGTAGATAAATCTCCAATATATAATACAAAAGTCTTCAAACAAATTAATTACACTCGAGCGAAACAAATTTTAAATTGCCTCCAACAAAGAAGTAACTACAATCTCTGAATACTTCAAAATTAATTCAATGAGAGTTCAAAAATCCGATCAACTTCGAACAATGTAAGATACCTAATATTATTATAATGAAAAGTAAGACAGAAAGTACACAGACAGATCTGGTCGTATCTTGTAATCGTATTAAAAGCCAAATTAATGATAAAAGCTACCAACTTTCGTCGACATCCATTAAATCTGCTGTTGGAGTTCCAAATAAGTTTTTGGACGAGAGCGGAGTTGTGAAGAGCATACCACGATTGTTCTAGCTGAAGGAAAACATTAATAAGTTTGGCTGTTTTATCTTGTTGTTACCTCGATACTTCGGGGTCTGTCTGGCATTGTCTGACCTACACGACCTCTATCGTTCAAAAAATATATTTAGCTAAGGACATAGTAACTAGAAACGCTTTTGGATTTCAAGAATTACATTTAAAGCCACTTAGGTGGGAGACAAGGACACTGATGGAAAGTGGTTACCGTAGGCCATGGACGTGTGCAACAGAGAGTCACTCTCGTGCTGCTAACCCTGTATGAACAGAGAGATTCTGTGCCGTCAGTGCAGAAAACAAAGTAGGACAAGCTTTTGGCTTTCCCAATGACAGCACAAAAACTGTCCACTGATCTCTGCTCACCGCCGGGAACTCAACACGAGGTTATTATGGCCGCGGTATTCTGTAGGGCAGTGGTACTTCTCCAGTCGAACTGCTTAATTACAGAGTGGAAGATTTTCAAGCCCCTGGAGGAGAAGTACATAGTCGAAATACTAGAGATAGATAATTTCACTCAAAGGAAACATTCCTTTATTTTTAAAAAGAAACCAAATTGCATTCAATGATTTTCGAAAGCTCGTTTGACACACCCGGAAATCGAACTGATTAAAACCTGAAAAATCACATCCTGTATATTTTTATGTCTGTCTAACAAACGGGTTCGTACCCGAGGGCCCCAGTTCCTGAGGCACCCGTTCCGGAGGGACCCGATTTATATGTTATTCCAAGAATACGCTCCTATTAATTGCAGGAACAGGATCAATATTCTACATAGAATATGAGTACGTAACAAGCGAACATTGCCTATCCATCTGAGCCTCTGAAAAGACCATCTAACCCACGCAATTCCGAAAAGCCTCCCTCAAAGAACTCAGTCGTCATTAGGTGAAGACCTCTTGATATGTCACTGCGGTACACAGGGTATTTGAAATCGTTCGTCTATGAATATAATTGGCCTGAGCATCGTCTGCGGCCTCTAGTTTAGGCAAAGTTGTCATCTTTAGATCTTTGATGTCTACTGATGTTAGTGCGCACGATCGCACTTCGTAATGATGGCAATAATAGGGAGAGTTTATGTGTAGAAAGTACTTATATGTAAGTAGTCCATAATAGAGTTGAAAGGATTGTAATATACTCGTAGATAAGGAAAATGAAACACTATCTCTGTGGAGCCGAAATACAAGTACCTATCATCACCCCATCTCATATAAAAAATAAAGTTTTAAACTAAAACCCGACTACCGAAAAATTACGCTTTAAAAAGTAACAAACAAGAAAATATTAAGGATAGCCGTGGTCGTATGCCACTTACTCTAACAAAACCATATAATCTATGGAAAAGTGGCATACGACCACGGCTATCCTTAATATTTTCTTGTTTGTTACTTTTTAAAGCGTAATTTTTCGGTAGTCGGGTTTTAGTTTAAAACTTTATTTTTTATTTATATTATTTTGGGGCAAGGTAAAGCTAATAATTTATACATATTTGAAATGTGCTTATTAAGCCCTTTAATTTGATACCAAACACGGCATGTTTATCTCAAATTTATTTTTTAACACAATACCTTATGAGCGCTAGAGGGCGCCACACAAGATTGAGTGACATGTCATATAGCCTATAACCATCGGACGATAAAGCCGCTTGTAACGATACCTCATTTGTCCAGTTCTAATAAGTAGTTGAGGAGCTATGAGGGAACAAATGAACATACATACATACATACATACATACATACATAGCCTGTCAAAATCATAACCCTTTTGGCTTCGCCGTAGTCGGGTAACAAAGGATGTCGTAAGACGCGACTAACGGAGAAATATGCAGACGATATCACTGCGAGACAAGGAGAACTCGAAATAAAACCCTGTACCAGCCCGTCTGGTGGAAACAGTAGGACAAAGCCTCCCAACATTGGGAGAGGCCTGTGTCCAGCACGTTAGGCTGATTGACAACTTGCAGATGAGGATCGTTTGGTTCTCAAGGATGTCGGTAGGGCCTTAGTTAATACATACTCCATACTAGTGTCTCTCAGCGACCGTACATTCAGCATCAGAAAGATGTTGACGAACAGTGTTCAAAATGATCTTAATTACGTTTTTTGACCCCCTTCCAGATGACCGATTGTTCTGATATTTAGTACACACCTTTACTTCGCACAATAATCTATCTAATATATAAAATTCTCGTGTCACAGTTTTCGTTGCCATACTCCTCCGAAACGGCTTGACCGATTTTGATGAAATTTTTTGTGCTTATCCGGTCCGGTATCTATGGGAATCGGCCAACATCTATTTTTTATCCCCCTAATTTTTTTTTTTATTTTTTTTTATTTTATATTTAGTCCGTCAATTGACTCACACCTCGCTAGATGGCAACAAAGCTGAAGTGCAGTCCAGAAGATACAGACCACCATTCCCGGTGCCATTGGACGTAAAATGGTGGTCCCTAACTTGACGGCCTTAATAGATGCCTTTTCACGCCCCGCTTGAAGAACCCGGGACTGTAAGAGGAGGGAAACATGGTGCAGCGGGAACGGGATCTGACGCGGATCGCGGGGCGGGAAAAAATTGGCGGTACGAAGTTCGCCGGGACAGCTAGTATATATATATAAAAATCAATGCCACTTTTCGTTGTAATGTTATAACTCAACAACGCCTTTACCGATTTGGCTAATTTTGGTCTTGAATTATTCGTGGAAGTCCAGGGAAGGTTAGTACGTAGAAAAAAATTCGAATAATTGCCGCTGGCAAAAGCTAGTACCATATAAATCAATAAAACAGTTTGATTCGCTGTTTATACGAGAGGTTTAAAATCATTTTGAGACGTTGTCGTCAAGATATTTATGACGCTGACTGTACTATAGTATCTATGACTACTTATGTACGTTGTTTTATTCACTAACACAACCATTACGCAAATATACTTTTACAGGATATTACAGTTCCGTACATAGAACTATTTCACACATTATTTGCCAATAAAACTTGCTATGTTATCCAATATTTACAACACAACACAACATGCTTACCGTAACGCGATACAAACATACTAGCCTATCAAGTTATTGATCCTTATAAAGAATACAAGTAGACCTAAACAAACAAATATACATGCAAACTACACATATACATACATGATTTACATGAAATGTTTAATATTTCGAATTTAATAAAAGTACCTAAGAAATTGATTGAGAAGAGAAGGGAAATTTGAAGTGATTCAGGTGTGGCTCAATAGGTCAGTTGGAAGAGCATTCTCCCGATAAGAGAAAGGTCGTGGGTTAAAGTCCCACTTGAGCATATAATTTTTTCCGATGTATTCAAATTTTAAAGTTCGCATAATAAATGCTATAATACAAAAAGTACCTAGTAAAAACGGCTACTTACTCAATTTTTCTTATTCGAACATTTGTGTAAATTTTCTTAACTGTTATCTCCTTAAACCTGGTGCGGGTAAAAAATAATATTCCTGATTCCTTTTAAGACTTCGCTTTGTTGGAAAAAGAAATACAGAAATGGATTTAGAGATAAGACATAGCATTATTCAATAAAAACAAATGGTTTTTGCTATTTTTTATTATTATTATAGAAATTTCCGTGTTGGTTCCCGCCGTTCCCGGTGGAGTAGAATAGGACATCACAAGCTCCTCCTGTGAGTGTCGTAAAAGGCGACTAAGGGTAAGGGCTGTTCTCCATCCGACAGTAAACATACAGCCCAAGACCTTCTTACGCCCCCTATTACGTCATGGGACCGAAAATCATAATTGGGACAAAACTTGATGCTAATACACCTCTGCCTACCCCTTGGGGGTTATACAGACGTGAGTATATGTATGGATGGATATTATAGAAAAGACTTTCATAGTATGTAGGTACAAAATCTAGCAAATAATAATTAGGAAGGCGACCTTAACTCTCGCCATAGGATATTTATCTAGAGCGCCAAATGGAAATTGGGTAGGCAGAGGATTTTACAAAGGTGTTGACAAATTTTATACCATTTAGATGTACCTCTGTACACGTAACTTAATCTGCTTACGACCTAAAACAACAGTGAGAACAGGGAGGCGTAATGGCGGTCAAATAAAACCCTATTCTGGGTACTTAGTGCCCTTAATATGGTAATCTTTCTTGAGTGACCACGCCTAATTCGACCGATACTTTTAAGTAAAGAAAATGTGTCGTTTTGTACCTTCAAAATGTTTTCGCAAATATAAGGCCATACTCATATCTACTACTAGCCGATACACGCGATTCCGTCCGCTTGGATGTCGGTTATCCCAACTTTTAGTCACATCTCGACTTCTAGTTGGAGTAGATTGAACGAGGAGGGCCAGACCGTAAGGGACGGCCCTGGGTCAGCCGGGGTGCGAGGGATATGTCTAAGACAACCTCACCTCCAGCCTAGCACCATGACCTTCAGTCGGTGTGCGGTTTTAGTCGCTTTGAGTCCGACATAACCTCCCATTGCGGCCCCGGCGGGGGACGTATCTGTGGGGTTATCCACGCGAAAAAAAGGAAGTAACTTAAGGATTTTAGTTCACATTCAATATTATTATCCAATGTGTCTGTGTGTGTTGAATCTTCGAGTCCGCTCTCCTGCTAACCTCCAGCACTGATTAGTCTTATTTTGGCTTTTACAGAAACGACGCTTAACCCGTTATCAGCTGGCGAGGTTTCTTTGGGTCCTGAAGCTCGCTGTATGGTCTTCATACACACGAAAAGTAAAACTCTTCACTACTAGAGAAGAAATCCATGTGGAGACGGAGAAAGAATACAAGTATCACCATCCCAACTCCTCCGAAGGGTGTCATAAGAGGCGACCAACGGAAAACGCAGAAGATATAACTGAGAGAAGGAAAACATGCAATAAAACCCTGTACCAACACGCCAAGCCAGGGTGGAAACAGTAAGCCAAAGCATCCCAACATTGGGAGAAGCATATGTCCAGCAGAGGACATTGTACTTCTACTTAAAAATCTTCGTATATCCAGAAAGTACCAACCAATAGGTATGCCCATATGTATGAAGTCATTCACTCAAGTGTTGTAGGCCACACGCGATGCGCGGGCCCAGATGTCGTCAGCTGCGATAACGTATGCGGGCTTCAGTTGACAGAGCATCACTGACGGCTGAAGAGAATGTTTTTATATCAATCTCTATACGGGCTTTTGTTTATACACTTTATACACAGATTGATAGTATAAATAGATCTATGGATCGTCGAGCTGTGTCGTAGCGGTAGTGTTCGAAGTCAGAAGGCGCCGGTTCGATACCCGGTAAGTGCAAATAATTGTATGTGTGAATCGTCGGAGCTTTGTGATTAAGGAGTCTTGACACGCAAACAAATTAGCTTTGTTGTGCGGCGTACTAGTGTTAGACGGAATCAAAGGTCACGAGTTCGGTTCCCGCTCAGTTCAAATATTATTAAGTGTGTTCCATGAAATGTTTATCTTGGCTTTTACGGTAGGGGCTGTCTCGGTCGTTGCCAGGTGTAGGCACTGGCTTGCAAGGTTGGCCTTGGGCCCCTAAAATTCTAACGGTGCCCTTACACCCCTATTTCACATCAATATTGTAAATTTATTAATAAAATACGTCAACATAAATCAGCATCTCTCAGGTTTCAATTTAATTTAACAAAATGTGGACGCCATTGCCGCTTTTGTGAAATCGACTCTCGAATATAATGGGTTTTAATCGAAGCTGTAATCATTAGCAATATATGGACATTCCATGTTGCGATAATCGAGAATTTTACGCAAAGCAACGGGTATTTTTTATTGTTCTAAATTTCAAATAATAACTTTCAACTTCAGTAGTAAGTTTATGGTAATTAAATAGCTGGTGTACCTATCTACTAGTAGGTAGTGAGATTGGTATAGGCAACAAGATTTGATAACGGGTGTGCGTTGTTTTATAGACAAAAGTTTCATATAATTTCGTTTTACAGAAAATGTTTCGCATAATTTCGTTTCATAGAATAATCAATATACATAATACTTACTTTAAAGATTTTTAAATCATTGACTTTTGTTTCACATAAATTTTAATGTTAGAATAATCATTTCATAGAATAACAAATCAAATATTCTTCTTTTTTATATTGGTTATTTCATATAAAACTTATTTGCGCAAAGATATTTTCTGGGTGGTTTAAAAAAAAATAACCACGAAGGCTAAGGCGAGAGCTCCGCTTCGCTTCGCCCTCGCCTTAGCCTTCTAACCTAACCTATCCGAGTCGGGGTATTATCTAATTAAATTACTACAAGCAATCGGGAAAAAAAATGTATCTAAATTTTACTGTTTGAAATAGATGGTGGTTAGTGGTTGTTTTTAAGATTCCTTAAATAATAATTCTACAGTTTGATAAGTATGTTAAACAAAAATATGTGAAAAAAAATTCATTAAATTGTGTTTCTGTGAAAAGTGATTCATTGTGGTAAATTGTATTTGAAACAATAATATTCGAAATAAAAATATAAGAACCAAATATTATATGAAACATTTTCTGTAAAATGAAATTCTATGAAATTTCTTTCTACGAAATAAGGCGCTCCCTTTGATAACAAACATCGGGACAGGTGAAACTAAATAAAAACTTGTAATAAAGAATTTCTGTCATAATACCGGGTGTAAGGGGAACGCTCTCGAAGCCGGAAACCTCTATACTCCATTTGTTTAGGTATTTAAAAAAAGGTAAACAAATCATAAAAAGGGTTCTTCTATAGAGGCATTTTTCGTTCCGAAATAAAAGAAACCAAAATAAAATCATTTTAGAACTTAAAATCCATTTCTGTCTTATATTTTTCTATATTTAACTACTCGGTTTAATATTAAGTTGCAATTATTATTTCCTAAGCTGAAAAACTATAATAACTATATTATTTAGAATGATTTTTAAAAACTATTGCACTGTGCCTACCATAAAGAAACTAAAAAGACAGATATTCAAAACAGTTTTTTCCAGATCGCGCCATACGTGCGTGACTGTCAAAGTCAATTCGCAGTTTGTAATTTGTATTTATTGTTATTATTCGGTACCATAAAGAGCTGCGAAGAGCATGTACTGAAAGAAGTGGAGAAGATGTCATCTCTAGATAAGATATTGACGACACCTATGATCGCTTTGTAATTAGTGTTAGTGATAGTTCTTCGGACTCAGACTAAAATTTTATTCAGTGATTGAATTTGAAATCACTTTGATTGTTATTATAGTTTTGTGAATGTGTTGAACGTGTCAGTTTAATATTATAAAATTATTTAATAAGGTAAATATAGTCTTTATGTTCCCCATAAACATGCACAAAAATACTATTGTCATTGACGGTTGACTATCTCTGAAATCCACCATTTTTCTTGTTTACCTTTTTTTAAGTACCTAAACAAATGGAGTATAGTAGTACGCCAGGTACATAACACTCCAGGTACATAGCACATTGGCTACCTGGAGTAGGTACTACTAGGGGTTTTCGGTTTCAAGAGCGTTCCTCTTACACCCGGTATAACAAAGAATGAAATGAAACTATTTTTGTCATATTCATAATAAGAACTTTTAACATAGTTACTGAAACGTCGGGATATATTAACGTAAAAAATGAAATCCATACTAATATTATAAATGCGAAACTAACTCTGTCTTTCTGTCTGTCTGTATGTTACGCTATCACGCTTAAACCACAGAATCGATTTTGATAAAATTTGATAGAGGTAGATTAGACGTTGAGAAAGGGCATAGGCTATATGTGGTCGCGATAACCGACATTCACGCGGGCGGAGCTGCGGGCAAAAGCTAATAATAATAATATTTACACATAAACCCATACTAATATTATAAATGCGAAAGTAACTCTGTCTGTCTGTCTGTCTGTCTGTCTTTCTGTCTGTCTGTCTGTATGTTACGCTTTCACGACAAAACCACTGAACCGATTTTGATGAAATTTGGTATAGGGGTAGATTAGATCTTGAGAAAGGACATAGGCTATATTTGGTCGCGATAACCGACATCCACGCGGGCGGAGCCGCGGGCAAAAGCTAGTAGGTAATAAATAAGGTTAGAAAGCCCCTACTGAGTTGGGAAGTCTCAGAGAATGATGAATGGTGATGAGGTAACAAATAAATCGTGATAGAATCCATTAAATGATTTAATGTCAATGCGTAATGTTCAGGTTAATTTCTGACTATAACACAAAGACTTCCTTAAAATCCATAAATGAACCTTCACTTATGGAGTAGGTATGACTTTTTTTTTCATTCATACTCGATACAGTGATTGTTTATTAACAAAAACCTACGCTTGTATGTGGATAAAAAATTCATATAAATTCTTCTTGGCGAGAAAACCGAAGTCTTCATTAAAAATACAAAACTACGGTTTCACAAACTAAATTAAAATTTTAAAGTTACTACGCACTTGACGTCAATAAACCTGTACTGTAGTCCATTTAAAAATACAACTTTACAATTTGTCGCCACGTAAATTCCATTATACATACAATTTGAGCCTTTAAATGCATAAAATATAACATAAACATACATTTATTCATCATAAACGTCAATTAAAACAATATATATCCCAATTAAAAGTTTACTTAACAATATTTACATAATCCATACATTTCTAACTATCCCTAAACCTACACATACAAAACTCGAAGATCCTATTACAATGGACATAGGGTAGAAAATTCAATGGCTTTCGATGGACAAATAAGAAAAGTTATCTTGGCAGGTACATACGGGTACAAAAGTGCTTATGAAGCCCTAACGAGTAGTGTGCATGTGAGACGATACGGGCGCCCTCTATGTTGAACAATGCCTCCATTATTCAGAGTAGTCAAGTCCAAAAGTATGTCTTATCACAAAGAAATAAGTCTCGAAATTGAATAAATCCAATCTGGAACAAAAGCGGGAGTTTAACAAAGAAAATCAACAGATGGCTCTGTGATAAAGATGGGCACATCTCGAATGAGTGTTCATTATGAAAATAAAGGGTCATGTCGCGTGGATTTGGACCCGTTAATTTTTTTTTGGCAAGGGTCTGCGGGTCCCCTGGGCTTGGCGTGGAAACGTTGGGATTAAGTTGAAATATATTCTGAATTAAAAATGTGTGTGTTAATTTTTTACCGCGGTTGTAGAAATGGTAAATAGACGGCATTACATGTTTGTAAACTACCATATTAGATCGACACTGTTAATTCTTGACACTCGAATATTTGAGGTTTTTGAAGATTTGCAGATCATGGTTTGATAGACACAATAAGCCAGCGAAATACGCGAACATTTCATTTGCTAAAGCTAAACCCTTATAATGTATTGTGTAGAGGACAGTAGCATTGGTTTATTGGTACTTAAATGAATAAATACTGCAAAAGAGCGGAAAATCTTACAGACCGTATATCTGCTTGAAGTCGAGAGGTTGGTATTTCCCTTTCGTGTAATTTTTGCCTGATAAAACCCTGGCTATACCTACTCCCTCACAAGATTCCAGTGCCTATTTTCACGCCACCTACAAGGAAAGTGTAAATAATCCCGATTTTCTCGCAGCACCTAGTTCATAATTCAGACCGAACCATTCTAAGAGCTTAACTCGAGCACGTCAAATATGCAACATGTGGTATATACCACAGCCATAAATAAGATCGACCAGGAAAACGTAAGAAACAGAATAACGGCGAATAATATAAAAAGGCCCAGGGTTTATGTGAATGCCCACATTAATAATTCATTCGTAATCCACCAAAGTTGGTGGTGGGATCTAAAATGTGTTTTACGACACAATCGAGGTGTTTTATACACAGGGCGCAGGGGCGGACTGAGGTGCGAACTCGCCAATTGCCTATAAGCAACGTTGTTCGATAAGGTTGTCGTGCCAGGCGTTTCTACTTTCTATTTCATTGGTAATATATTATTTGGGAACGTGTTTGTGGAGGTGGAAATTGTAATAAAAATTAATTATCTGGGACAGCATTATATCGGACAATCTAGACTATCTCTGTGCCAAATTTTATCTAGATCTGTTCAGTCATTTTGGTGTGATTAAGTAACAAATGTCCATCAATTCAAACTTTTGCATACTACTCTCCTACTTACTCAAGTAAGTTCAAACGGCTGAACGTATCTGGCTGAACTTTGGTACAGAGATTGATTCATAATCTGCTATAACTATAACACAGGCTATTACTTATCTCTGAAAACGTTGCCCATGCGTTGAAAGAACAGGAGCAGAATTTCCCGCGGGCGAACCTTCGAGCAACAGCTAGTAGGTTAAATTGGTAGTAAGATATAACGCTGCCGTGATAAAGAACCATTTAATATTTTTATAAATTCTTTTAATCATCATCATTTTCATTGCCAGATATAAATAAAGACTTAACATATTCGCAGTAATATTTATTACGCACCGGCGGCGAACATCTTACTTAATGGTTCCTTTTAACAGGTTTATTCTTTGATGATCCTTGTTTAAAATTGAAGAAGAATTAAAAGGAACATTAAATTTTTGACAAGTTATTTAAATAGGTAGACAAATCAATAAACTGTACTTCAATGTACACCTGCTTGCGTGCGTGCGTTTAATCTTGTCATTATTCCGTTTCGCCCTTTGCCACTATTATATACGTTATCTATAGGAATAAATATTATGTATATCGATTGAGTTATTATTCTCTGAGCCTTTTCCTGTGATGCGGCTGAACTTTGATACTTTCCGTGAAGTAACTGCCTTCTGACCTTCACAACCAATTGGCGACATCGAAGTTCTGTTGTTAGGTTAGTGGGAAACAAAAATTTTACATACATAATTACATACATAAACTCACACCTGTATTCCCCGAAGGGGTGGGCAGAGGTGATAACAACCACATTTCGACAGTTTATGTTTTGGTCCCAATGTAATAGGTGGCGAGCCTATTGCCATTAACCGGGCACTTATAAACCTGCGATAAATACACACATAACTTCGAAAAGCATCGAAAAGTCATTGGTGTGTGCCATGGTAAACCTGGTAAACATGGTAAAAAATTTACATTTTAAAATATCGTACGCGCAATATTAGATTCGGGGTAAATAAATACATGATGATATTTTGATGAACGGAAATTTTTGTTACTGAAATTCAACAAAACTTTATATCAAACATGACAGTTGTGGTGTTCAACTCAATTACCTCACGATAGCTAAACTATGAAGTTAATAAAATTGTTAACATCCAGATAAATATAACCATTATATTACGTTACGAATCGCTAACAAAGAAAAACCATACAATGTACAAGTTTAAAGTTTGTTAATCAACCCTCCCAACAAAGGCGGTCGAAGTGAATCAGCTTATTTCTATAACCGGACGCTTACGAAGTTACATCCACAAGCTTACAAGCAACTTTTTCGTTTTTAGTTTCCAAAATAGCGACCACTAAGTCCCTCTCTGTACTCACCACACAATGCCCTTAAATGAAATTTAAGTCACCGGCTGAAAGTAGATAAGACTCAGTTTTTGTCACAAACTTTCTGCAAAGTTTTTTCCGCTGCGGAACTTAAATGAATTTTGGTGTCGAGTTTCTAGATGGTTTTAGGAAACGATGGAGATTAAAAAAAGTATATAAGAAGTTCAGCAGGTAGGAATGTCGGAGATAATTCTCAGATGTCGAACCCAATGCTAATTTTAGCTCCGAAAAGTGTCTTTATTTTGTATCGGAAACCACCAAAATTGGACGCGCTTTGTTAATTATGGAAGTTTAATGTTTTACATTTCATCTGAGCGTTAAATCTCGTAATCTATGTTCGAACATCCTTGGATGTTGAACAGGCAAATATACAACTGTATACTCAAAATATTTGGTGTTGAGTTCCAATTTATCAAATGCTTATCTATATAAAGAGCGACTACTGGAGCTCTCTTATCAATATTCATTGACACCCCCATATAAAAAACAAAAATAAAAAATTCTTCCATCGATTTTTTTATTTCTTAGTCTCCGCACTATGCGAGTGATATTCGTAGGTGTGCTTCGTGGAATAGAAAACTAATTATTTTAATTTTTTATTTGAATCCCACCTATGGGTGCGCTAAGTGGAATACTTAAGGTGCGCTTCGTCTGGGTTCGCTTTATGGAATACCTCTGAAGTACTTTGGGGTTTAGTAGTACATTACAATTGAACGCAGCAGGGAATTACTGTTTGTTTATTTTTTATATTGGGCACTAAGATAGTAGCAATAAAGGCATCAAAATTTTACTGTCACACACTAACTGTGTAATGAGTGGCACACACGCTAGAAGTCGTTTCTCGTGCCCCGTAATGAGAAGACAAAGGAACGAAGAGAGAAGAATCATCAAAAGCAAAGAAACGCCTTCAGACACGTCATATTAACCGGGCGTCATAAAAAGCATATCCTCAAAACAAAACTTGGTAATTTTTTAGATATTTATTTCTGTTAAGAGAAGTAGAAAGGAGATTTAGGATATTCTGTAACAGGACGCAATTTAGTAAATTTGGTTAAAGGTGGGTAGTAATGTCATTACATCCGACTAAGCGAAGTCATTATATGCAACTTATTTATAAGGCATTTTACAGGAAAAACATACTTCGCTGTGTGGTTACGTCATAATAAGCGGTTGATCAATATAGGCACCTGCATGCTGTACGATCCAGTAAAGCTACAACAGGTAGGTATGTAGGACTTTCACTACCCTGAAATAATCTGCAGAGTGACATACTACGCCAAATGACAGACTTAAATTAAATTGCGAAGGCATATTCAGCACAACCCGGGCCTCGATTCTACTGAAGCAAAACTATTGTCAAACCACAGACATTGCAAAAAGCGGCATTAAAGTTTAGACTTTATTTCTATAAGCTAAGGTCCAAAATTAAATGACAAAAGTTTCATTCCACTCTTTTATTCACTCTGCTAACAGTTATTTAATATTTAACTTTAAATGCATCGCTTTAAAGTCTATGATGTATTGCCGCTTTTTGCAATCTCTGTGGTTTGATAATAGTTTTGCTTCAGTAGAATCGAGGCCCCGGTTAGGTGCGATCCGGACTACGTCTAATAACTGGAAGATTGTGCTGTAAAAATACAGGTCCGCTTGCATTACGTTGGGATACTAATTCATGGGTAAAAAGTACGCTAACTACCGTCGGATGTTTATTTTTTGTACATAAAAACCAAAAAACCAGCATTTTAACGCATCCAAACACCAGCAACCATAACAAACACTCACCAAATAGTTCCCAACCAAAAAAATGTTATATGTTCCAACGACTTAAACAGAAAACGCGTAAAAATAACTCGACTAACGTTTTTTATGATTTTGGGAAACAGGGATTGCGTTCATTACAATCTCGGAGCAAGAGTAAACAGCCACAGTGGAATTTTTTCATCAAAATTTGACTTACACCATCTGTTTCCGCGGTAATCTCGACTGGGGCAAATATTTGTACCGTCTCTGCGAAGGTCCATAATTGAGGTGCCAACCCGCTATATTTGGGGTGACTTTGGGCCGTACGCTTCTTCCAAACCATGTGTTCCTTTGCTAGATGGATTTTATTTCTTTTGGTTGTTAATAAAATATATTTTTTATTGCATAGGGGTGTGTAACTGCGTTTATTTTTGTGTGTGACTATGACGAAATTCTCAGTAGAGTCGAGAAACGTGATGATTTGCTGCAAAAACTCCATGCGTGGCTTAGCACTATTTGAATATTATTATAATGTATTTTTTTACATATCCTAATATGTTAGCGACTGTATCGTATTAGTACAAGTACAAACCTTGGTGGTTTCTTTTTGTGCTATATAAAGTCAATATGTAATGTTTTGTTTTGATGATAAAAGGAAAAAAAAAAACAAATCCATTTTTCTTTGGGATACGGAGTCGCGTCGTGGCTTCGTTATAGCACGACACGACACCGTATCGAATATTAATAAAGTAATTATGTACCAAATTATTTTACTATGCGAACCGATTACGTGATAGGATAGGACATTTCTCTTATTGGTACTGTCGCGAAGACAAGTTCTGAAAGTTGAGTTTTCCATTCTAATTGATTCCAAAATACTTATTGTTCAGTTATTTGAGCTTTTTGTCGATAGATATTATGTTCAACAGAATGTATTGTTATAATAAAAGTTACAATAGTGCCGAACAGAACAAAAGGCCAACAGATAATGGCTTCAGGAACTCTCTTAAGGAAAGAGCAGCAAAAATATGTAATATCGAAGTACAAATATTACGCAACGTGAACATACTTGTTTATGTAGTTCACTGGATGTATTTTTGCAGAAAAACATCGAACAACTGGTCCATGGTCAGTCCAAATGCAAACTGGTCGAAATGTCACGCAATTGCATAATCCTATAGTTACAATGAATCATTTAACTTCAATGATTTTTAGATATTTGTTTATTCTGATGGAGCTGCAATCGGGTTATTGATTTTTTTACGAAATCCTAGGCTTGTTCGGACCCGGGCCGATAGACTAGATGGAGCTAGTAGAGGCATATGTCCAACAGCGGACTGCAATAGGCTAATTTATTGATTGACTAGCTATTGCCCGGGGCTCCGCCCGCGTGGATGTCGGTTCCCGGCAATTATTCGATTTTTTCTCGCCATAAAAACCATCCTTGATCTTCAATGAACATTAAAAAAAAAGAATTGGCAAATTGGTCCACGCATTGTTGAGTTATGCGCTTACCAACACATTTAGCGATTCATTTTTATATTATAAGAAGATTTGATAGAAGTGTGTAGTGATCTATTAATTTGCGTGTGTCAAGTAATAGAGTAAGCATTCTGTTGCTGACTGTACGTGATATCGGATTGTCACAGCGATAAACCTGCAATAGTCAGCGCGTATAGCTACAGTAGGCTCAAACCTTTAAGCCTGGTCAATGTGAAATGTCATTATCTGGCGTTTGTGTCATCAGAAATGCAATTTGTGACGGCTTAACGAGCTCGGCTTTTGGTTTATTAGTATGGAAATTAGCTTAGTTGGTTAGTTTCCCGAAGTTTTGTGCAGATTTACAGTTAGTGCTGCTGATTTGTTATGTACATATTTTTTTAAACTAGACTGCTGCCCTCAGCTCTGTCAGAGTGAAATACTGATCTCATATCTGTGATCCATAAGGCACCGATTCCCGCTACGAAACTATTTCAGACTAAATAATCTAACTTTGTGTAAAATTTCATCCAGATTTCCATTGCCATTCCAGATGGCTATTTTGGCGTGATGGATACAGAACTAAGATGATGATCAAGACCTACCTTAACTCCTCCGATTCTTAAGTCTTAAAAATTCTTAAACAACCAGTCGCGCTTATCCAAAAGTGGGAATTTACCTGAAAAAGAAAAATAAATATAAGCAACAACTCATTTATGCTAAAGGCTCATATTATAATTACACCGCTTTTACGGTGAAAACATTTTTTTAATTATGTAAAGGAAAGAAAACCTACTTAAATGTCAATAATACCAACTATTTTACCATTCCTAAATTATAAAGATGTTAAAATACCCTTAGTATAATAATTCCCTAAATGTACCTATTATAATTCAAGATTATGCATATTAGTCTAAGAAATTCTGCTACCAAGTCTGAAATATTTCTCAGCTTGTAAAGATGGACAAATTTTCAATTAACACAGAAATCAACTATTACAAACTATTTTAATAAAACTTAACAGGTTCACTATCTGCCTTTAAATAAATCATTATGTTTTCCGACGTCTGAAGTTAAACATTTTTGACAAGGTAAAGTTAAATATCTGAAGTATACAAAAATAGGCCTTATGTACACTAATTTAATTCGTATAGCACTAAATCAAATCCCATCAAAATTACCTAACAGCCTCGTAGGCGTATGGAATAATTTTGGTGCTATTCAAAATTGGTCCACCAAAAAAATTGGTCCTTCTTGAGAGTTACACCCCTCATTTTTCGAAAGTTAAAAATAAACTGAACGTACTTCAACAGATTGTGAGCTCCTTACAGCGTTCAATCCAGGGCATATTCTATTGTACATCGACTCATTCAATTCTCGGCAGACATCGGATAATAATGTTCCCTGAGGATAATAAGCTTACATTTACGTAATGCCTTCATAGTAGATAGTGTTTTTAGGATCAGACTGGAGAGTCTAACAAGAGTCGCGACTTCAGATTTTGCTTTACAAAAATAGGTTTTATAACAAAATGGAATATTTTTGCTGTAGTTACTGTTCGATTTATCGAAAAACCGGAACAGATTTGTATTGTAATACGTAATTTATTATTTTTGAAATCCCGACACAAAGAGAGGGGTGTTATAAGTTTGACGAGTCTGTCTGTGGCATCATAGCTCCCGAACGGATGAAGCAATTTCAATGTAGCTTTTTTTGTATTATAGGTGACTTATGTGCGAGTGTTCTTAGACATGTTTGATGAAAATCGGTTGAGCCGTTTAAAAGTTATGAGGGTTAAAGTGGGGATGGGGAGTGTCGGGTGTTTTAAATGTTCAATTTTATTTTATAACATTATTTGTGACTTGACAACAAAATGGAGCTCAATATAGATATTTTAATGATGGTATTAAAAAGTAAACTAAGAAAGCTTTAAAGCAGAAAAGTTTTTGTAGTTACACACTACAAAAACTCTTCTGCATTAAACCTTTCTTAGGTTAAGGTAAGGAAAAGAGCAGATGACGGGCAGTTGTGCCTGTTCTCGAGAGAAAAAGGGATGAATATAATGTATATACGAATAGGAGAAATAAGAAGAAGCGCTTATATAATGCTCCTAGTAGTTAATATATAAGATTTGAAGAATAAAGGCTATGCACAAAAAACACCTCCAAAAAGTTGAAAATAAATGAATAAATTTTAATTCAACAGTTGCCATGTCGGGGGACCTTACCATACAAAGAGTACTTAACCAGTTAAGGTCCCCCGACATGGCAACTGTTGAATTAAAATTTATTCATTTATTTTCAACTTTTTGGAGGTGTTTTTTGTGACGGGGGTTTTTAAATTTTTAATTTAATTTTTATTTTATACTTTTTAAAGTGATCTACTAGTCAAGCTCTTTCATTTGATACCCATATTGATAGAATTATAAAGAAATACGTATTCCAACATGTTGTGCCAGCGGCCATCTTGGACCGATTTTTTTCAAACATGGCTAAGAACACTCCCGACTAATATACCTTTCAAACAAAAAAAACTACATCCAAATCGGTTCATCCGTTTGGGTGCTACGATGCCACAGACACACACACACACACACACACACACACACACACACACACACACACACACAGACACGTCAAACTTATAACACCCCGTCGTTTTTGCGTCGGGGGTTAAAAACGGATAAGAATAGAAAAGGTATACATATTTTTAAACAGTTCCAATGATTATAATTTATATGTCCAAGTATCTGTTACTTTATCCTTGAATGGATTTTTTATTCTGTTCCTTTCTTCTGATGTTTTGGACATATCATACATTTATTATATCATATTCAACTCGTTTCACTACGTCAAGTCTGCGCTAACCTTGATTCACCATCCGCCATCTTTACGTAAGCCTTTTCTGTTAAGATGAAGCATAATTTAAAAGAAATCCTTTGCCTCCAACTTGAGAATATTTGATGAGAAAGTACTTTACATAACTCCGGATTTATAGTTCGTCGACGGTTGTTTTTTTTTTTTAAAGTAGTACTTGTATTTAATACTTAGAGTTTTTGTCTAAGAAGTAGTAGATAAGTATGTACTATAAAGTGTTTACGCGGCTCAAGTCAACCTCATCAGCTGGCCTACTACCTCTACTAATTAAGAATTAGGCGAGGCTCTGCCGAAGACTTTCTCGGTGTTGGGGAATCAGACGCCAGTTACTACCATAAAAGCCAAGATAAGCCAAATCACGAGAAAGAGTAGAGGAGCAAACCCTTACAAGTCTTGAATGCAACTAAGACTTTGGTGTCATATTTTACTTTAATTCAAGAGGTGATTACGTCAATATGACGTCAATACACTTCGACCGATAGTTAGCTTAGAAACGAGGGTCACCATTACAGTCTTACAGACACCAACAAAATAAAATTGGTAGGTCCACTCAGCATCTGATGAGGCCGTCAACCTCAACAGATGCTTTTTCACGCCCGTTTTAAGGATCCGGGATTGTAAGAAGAAGGAAACACGTGTGCTGGTAAAGAGTCTGTGATGATGGTAATAATTAACTCATAATAAGGAATATATATAATAGATTGTCTATAAACAAAACTGAAGTATAATAACACTTTTATTACGTAATAGATTATTACGATTACATTACATAAATATTCACTGTATATAGATTGTTGCAATAATATTGAAAGAAGCAATAGACGGCAGAAAATTGAAACTGCATTCAATTTCTTTGGAGTCACATTTTATTCTATTGAATATTGATATCTTCGTACTCTTGGCAATACTATTATTTATTCTGTGTCTCGGGTCTTTGAACTTTTGGAAGCTGCTATGGTGATACTTTTTGAAACAACTGCTCTATAATATTCTTCTCTTTATCTCCATTCTCTTTGCCTGCATAAATTCTGTTATTTTTCTTTGTAAGTATGTTGTCATTGGTACGTGTGGTCACGGAGAAAGAATAAAAGTATCCTCACCCCATATCATTCGTTGGGTGTCGTAAGAGGCGACTACAGGAAAAATTCGCAAACGATATCACTGCGAGAGAAGGGAACCTCGAAATAAAACCCTGTACCAACCCTTCTGGCCAGCGTGGAAACTGTAGGCCAGGCTTTGGCCTAGAAACTGTTTCCACGCTGGGGTTCCCGATGCTGAGACTGGGAGGCTCCCAGTCTGAGCTCAGAGCTGCAAATGTCCAGCAGTGGAATGAGATTTAATGTAGGTTTTTCAAATTGTCGCTTATTTTATCGCAAATTTTCGTGACATACATTACAGACATACCCATAGGTACTCAAGTGGGACACTGCATGCTCAATTACAAGTGCCACTACGTGAGCAATGCGATGCGTGTGCGCCGTTGAACCTGAACAATGTCACACATGCTGCGCACTGACAGATCTCCGGGCCGCGTGCCACAGACGTGTGAACGTCACAGACTATTCGATTCATTTAATACAAGTCACACAAGATCCGTATTCTAGCATTGTCTTCCGTTTTGAGTCTCGATTTATATGATGACAGAGTGTATGGATAATTTGTCAAATCTGTCAATCTTTCCATACAAACTGATATTCTTTTTTAAAAAATAAATATGAGAAAAAAAACGTGCTTCTAAGAAAATTGCTTTTAGTTATCTATACTAAGATCTGTAGTCTGACTTTGGTTTTCCAAATTCTCGAGGGATACCTTACTGTAAAAATAAGAATGGAAACCAATCTAAAGCCCATTGTACACATTTGTGCACGATGCTGGACCAGCACGGTATGCAAAAATATTTGAGTCCAAAGACCGGACTTTGGAACTTTACATAGTGGTAAAGATGGATTTATATTTATGTACATTAGTACGGAAATTCGTCGTTTGAGATTAAGCCTTTTTGTAATAATAAAAAAGAACATGCCTGCTATTTCGACATTATTTATTGACCGGCGAGTACTATTCACAAACTGCCAATGTAATTCATTTAGAACACTATACGTTGGCCCAACATACTGGCCTGCTTCAATGTGTACAGCCGTCTTAAGGCAGTAAGAATTTTAAGAAACATATAATAATATATTTCTGAACCTTTCCCAAAATTTCTTATCAGAACTATTTCAGATAGTGCTTGGTAACACAGAGCGGATTCGTGAACAAGGACTGGTATCAGATTAACAAAAGGCCGATATTCAGTACAGATAGTGCTAAAAAAAAACTTCTCAACGCTCTTATTTCTTTTAGTTGGAGACTAACTCTGCGAACGACTGGTCCTTGAACGCGATCTATTCCTCTTTATTGAAAGAAAAGTAAATTGGTTCAGGTTCGAAGTCATTCACAGAGAGACTTTAAAGATAGTACAATTTTATAGGAATACCTCTTGAAATATGAATTCCATTTGATTGGGAATTTGCATAAGCTATACATATTTAAGCTTAAAGAATTTCTTATTCACTAGTTTTTATTTCACTTGCAAATTTTGCATCATTTATTTGAGAAAGTTAAATTTTGTAAGCTGGGGGTGCTTACAAAGAAACGACGTCGACCCCAGAGGAGGGTCAGACCGTAAGGGATGGCCCTGGATCAGCCGGGGTGCGAGGGATACGTCGATGACAACCTCACCTCCGGCCTAGCACCACGACCCACAGTCGGCGTGCGGTTTTAGTCGGTTCGAGTCCGACATAACCTCCCCTTCCGGCTCCGCACGAAAAAAAAGGGGGTTGTCGACCACCGGGGGCCTCGGCCGCGGCCCCACAATTGAACACCTCAAGGTTTTGAGTAATAAAATAAATGATTTGTTATTCATTCATTCTATTTTCAAATTTCAGTGCGAGTTTTTTACATTAACATTCATCATAAACTCACGCCTGTATTCCCCGAAGGGGTAGGCAGAGGCTAGCACACACATTTCCCCAGTTTATGTTTAGGTCCCAATGTAATAGGTGGCGAGCCTATTGCCATTAACCGGGCACTTATAAACCTGCGATAAATACACACATAACTTCGAAAAGCATCGAAAAGTCATGTGCCATGGTAAACCTGGGATCGAACCCGAGACCTCGGTCTCAGCAGTCCATTACCCATACCATTAGGCTACCGCAGGCGTTTCTTTTTTTAATAATATAAATCGCACATTCACAGAAACGTGTCTAAAATCAAAGGGCATGAGTTGTTATTGAGTCGGAGAGCTGTTCGCTCCACAGGCCACACGTGGTGCAACACACGAACACACGGCGAGCGCCAGAAATACTCAGTGTAAACAGACCAATGTGTTCACGAGTAAACCGAACACTTGGCCGGACTATAAATAGACAAATAAATAACTACAGCTCGTTTGTGGCTTCTACTGGAGTGGTTTTGACTTATAGATTTGGTTGTGACTAGTGACCTTTTTAGGTTTCAGGTCGCGTTCTAACTAGAGGAAAAGGGGGTAAGTAAAGGATAGTCGACAAAGGAGATATGTTTGTACCTTCACATACAACGTTATATGAAAATGTGCGAACATATCTCCTTTGCGACTGTCACTTGTAATTTTTCACAATATCGCGAACGCATAGGTCAGACAAAATGAGAAATTTATTTTATTTGGATATAGTAAAAAAAAAAGATTTTTTTTCATATTTGTATACTAGAAGATATGTTACAGCAAATCTGTCTACTCAAGTAGGTATAGAACTGAACGTCAAAAAATGGGACGCGAATTTCTTTTGCAGAAATTTAATTATAATAAACTACTAATATTCTGAAAATACAAACGATATAACGGTAATTATGTCATTCTAAATTTAAATTGAAGGAGAATTAACTTCTTTAAGACATTCCAGTGCTTACGCTCTCTGACTTTGACAGCGGTCAAAGTGACATCTGTCACGACCTCACGACTAGGGTTACCAAGCTCTATTATTTAATTTTATATTCTAATGATATTGTGAAAATCAGACAGCCTCCGTGGCGTAGCGATAGTTAACGCGGCCGCTACGCAGGAGGCGCGGGTTCGATCCCCGCTCGGTACAAATATTTTTATGAATATGGGTACTTGCATTGGTCTAATCGTGCCTCGGAGAGCACATTAAGCCGTTGGTCTCGGTTGCCATACGAACATCTATAGCAGTCGTTACGGGTAGTTGGAGCCCTCAAAAGTTCAATAACTGGTCTAGCTGCAATGCTTCGATATCGCTTTAAGGTTGTGGAGGTCAGATGGCAATCGCTTCACAGAAAAGATAGAGGTACGGCCAGATACACAGTTAGACTGGTAAAGCGGTCCCCAGACTCCAAGCTGAGGGCTTCAGATGGTACTGGGATTGACGCTAAGATAAAGAGAATATTTTGCAAATGTGGTTTTTTAAGAATATGATATTAGGTGACGGAGTATTGGCTTATACATCCATACTTCCATACTAATATTATAAATGCGATTCCATACTAATATTATTCACGCCTAAATCACTGAACCGATTTTGATGCAATTTGGTATAGTGGTAGATTAGACCTTGGGATAGGACATAGGCTATGTTTGGTCGCGATAACTAATTTCCACGCGGGCGGAACCGCAAGCAAAGCTGGTAACATATAATCTCTGGAAGCTCTAATAAGAAATTAAAAATTTAAATATCTCACAACATTCTAGCCTAGGCACTTTTGGTATCTAAAATACGGATAAACACACTAAGATACTTTTTTCTTAAAAACATAGAAACACGTATATTATTATCTATCGGATAGGTACATTGCCAAATATCAAAATAAAAGGGAAAGGTAATAAAGATATAAATTTACAGATACATTTGCGAATGTAAATATAATAGATTAAAAGCCGGGGTTGCGTCACTCGTCCCTCTTATTCAAACTGCCTGTCACAGGGAAAACCGCGTCCATTAACACAAAATAATTATCTTACGTACTTTATTTTTCCGACCCAAAACACTAATGTACATTTTATTGTTCCAAAAAGTGGCAACCCTAGTCCCAACAGAGGTCAGACCCAAATCACTTGACAACATAGATGTACTGTTTTCCGAGTTTGCCCTATAAGAAACGTCAGAGACAGGTAAATATAATTTGTTGAACTACCTACTTGTGATTGTTAAGAACACGACTGTGTCTGTCGAAGTTCGGCAAGAAACTAATTTTGAATTTGGAACCTTTATTTTTATGTCCAATTTAACAGGTATTATTTTTGAGTTTTTCAGCCAGTTATCTTATACTTGATTCCGAAGGGACCGACAGAAATATTTGGGCTAAAAACCCAAAACTGTTATACTGTGCTCCCAGGAATCGAAGCTGGGACACAGCAGTACTCAAGGTAATTTTATATTATTAGAGTATAGTAATATTAAAACTTTTAAGGTAATTAGTATTCATTTGCAACCGTGGTGGTTTAAAAAAAATGTAGTATTCTAAATAAATGCATTTTTCTTTTCTTTCTTCTTTCTTTTTCTTTTAAATAAAATTCTGACACTTATGGTATTTTCCATAAATTTTAATAAACTATGGTTACACCCGGGTTAAATTTTGATGACATTTACTGCTACACTCCTATGGGCCACAGCATGATATTACAGATAACCCATAACCTACCTTAATAAATCGTCCACTAATACCGGTATATATTTTTTATTTGATTGATGGTAACATTAAAGTAGGTTACGTAGTACCCGAATCATCATCATCTTAGCGTCCTTTCCTTCCCCTTCTTTTAATTTAGCTTCTACGGTTTTTATGGAAGCGGCTGTCATTAGACAACAGTCATTAGACGTCAGTGACTAAACTCTGTAAATAATTTAGAATGAAACTATTCTATTTTTGAAACTTAATTATAAGTTGTTGACATTCCAAATTTAATTAAAGTCCGCTGGACGGTTCAAAAAAAGAACTACTTTTTTTTACTTCGTTTTGTTTTGTTTGTTCACTGAGAACCAATATGGCGTAATCATTATATTGTTTGCAATATTTCTTGTGTCACCTCACTAAGTGCCTACTTGCAAATATAATGTTACATGCTTTTGCACTATCTGTGACGAAATACCAATAATATTAAATTAAAAATAAATATTGATGTTTTTTTGGTTTGGAAACACATTAAACTTAGGATTGTTTTTCCAGTTTTGGTGACTGTCTGCAGATCTTGGGCTCCAGACTCCGATGAAATCGGGTGTCACACTAAAATGATGATGAAGTTTATCTTCTCAATTGGATCTCTTGTATCACTATCACTTTTTTCCACAGTATAATAATATAATAGAATATAGAACCCCTGACAGAAGTTAGTACATAAAGTTATGCTTATTTTGGATCTAGACCGTCTAGATAGCGCTGTGTGAACAGACAATATTGTCTATTCACCATGTAACTTATTTCTCTTTATCTACAATTGAAAACAAATTACACAAAATTTCAAAAAAGGAACCCTTTAAAATCCTTATAATACATCAAAACTTTAAACCAACCAGAGTTCGAACGCCAGATCATCCAAGGCAATGCTCCTTATAGATTAAAAAAAAAAAAACAAACCTTGCCCACAGACCTTTGTTGTGGTGGTCAGTGCTTCGTGCAAAACAAAAATAAGACAAAACGAACGGGACGAAACAGGTCGGGACAAGCCGAGACCAGTCCAACGACTTTACCACTTTCTGGTCCCACACCAACTACCACACACAAAGAAGTTCCAACCTTATTTCATGGAAATTAAAGTCGAAATTTGTGTTAATTTTATTATTATAGTTTTAAAAAGCTATGATTTAAAAGCATTTTCGATTTCTTTAGGAATTTCTGTGGTTACGATTACAATTTTGAAGTGATGTAAGATCCGTAGATTGATTGTTCAGTTTAGTGACCACAGAGACCATAAAGTAAATTGCCTAATTTAGGAAGAAGTACCTAGCAGTGGTTATGACATGGTACAGATATTAGTATAAGTAACTGCATGAATGTAGATTTTGAAATGTTTACGACTTGGTACTATAGTAAAATATACGTCGTAAATTATATTACAGACTAGCTGTACCCGCGACTTCGTCCGCGTGGATTTAGATCCGTTTTATTTTTTTACTGAGAAATCTTCTTAATCATCATCATCCACTTAAAGACGTTAATCCTGATTGCATCTAAGGCCACGGTGCCCTCGGAGCTCAGGGTCCGCCTAAATAGGAAATCTACTTAATACATTTTCTAAAATAAATATAGCATATTTCGCCTTTTTTAAATCTCATCAAAATTGGCTTAACCTGATGGAGATAAGCCAAAATAAACAGACAGGAAGACAAACAGTCCTTTATTGCTTATAGGTAGGTATTTATTTATTATCCATTTATCTGAACTATCATTAACGTTTGAAATGTTAGGAATGTGAGGTACATATCAAGTCTCAGTTTGTATTTCGAACGTCATCAAATTGTTCCAAATGACAATCAACCACAGACAAAAAAAAAACAAATGACATAGATGTCAGATTAAATTGTTTAGGTTCACCGTTAGGATGGTAATCATTAATCAATCTACAGATCAAAATATTTTGTGTGTGGGTGTATGTCTGTCTGCTCATTACTTTTTATTGTTTATCATGTCAGATTCATTTACTTTTACCATCCGGGAACGATCAGCAAAATTCACGACATGGACTAGAGTCCTTAGAGTATCTTTTTTTTGTCATAAATAGTCAACAAGTATCAAACCTCTATCTCACCTACTGGCAGTTAAAGATGTAGTCTATGGTGAATCACGCTTGTCTAGAATAAACCTATTTACTTGTAACTTGTATAATACTCAGGTTATGGTGCACCCAGAAACACAGACTAAACTGTTATGGCTGACAAAACGACTTGAGTGTTTTTGGATATTTGATTGATTCATTGGTCACAGAGACTCGAGAATCTCGAATCTTTCTTTTCGTGCTATGGGAATTCTACGGAAAATCCTGAATTCTCAAGATATTACTTTTACAGTTCACAAAGCTGTTCCCAAGTAAACAGATTCTGGTATTTACGTTCTAATTTCAAGGCCGGAGATGGCCCCTGAGAGTAATACCTTATTAGGCATCTTACCCCTGGCATTCAGGACCCGAAACGGCATGCGGTTTTAGTCGGATAAAACCGGTTGGTTGATAAAAAATACTTATCGGAAATACTCACCATAGCTGCCATATTAAACTTAGGTACCTATATCATCACTAAATTACCCAAGTGAGCATAAAAATGAACGTAAGAACAACAAGTGGGTGTATGTTCATAAAAGGGCCTTTATAGTGAAACGAGAAAAAGTTACAGCTATAAATAAACAGACATCAACCGAAGGAGCAGTAACCAGACATTCTTCCAAGGCTAACAAAACAACCAGAAAACATATGATTGAAAAAAGAACCCAGCAACATTCATGCGCAAGCGCGTCTAGTGTAACTTGATCCCCACCAACCACACAACTTCCTTTATTTCACATTTTAAAATAAGAACACTGAGGAACGAAGAGGTCAATGAATACTGGACGAGTTATATCCATAGCTTTTATAAAAAGACCTCTAGCGTGGTTAATTTTAGTTGGGTTGAGGGGTCTACAGGAGTTGGTGGAACAGTCACCCCAAGCAAAGGTCCCTTGTGGTCAGTGACCATCGACGAGAATAAAGCAAGTATGTACCTGGAGTCACGCGCAGGCTGTACTTGTGACGTCACTGTTCTGTTTCAACTCGAATTATGGGAACGAGATGGAAGTTTATGGAATGTTAAAATAGATCTCATTAGAGGAACAGAAGGAATGTTGAAATAACGCTATGGAAAGGTGAAATAAATGTTATAATTTATAAGCATTTATATATTGTTGTAAGATGAGTTCAAATTGGACGTTTCTTCTTTAATGAAAAGAATAATAGATTGAAGGAATTTTTACAGCATTAAGTATGCTAACTATACAAATCGAATACATAGGGAAAAGAATCTTCTCGGGCGGGACTCGAACCCGCAGTCTTTTAGAATAATAGAACCAAAATTACTAATATTACCTCTAACCCCTCCAACTAAGCTAAATTGCTCGTGCTAGGAGTAGGTTCACATCGGTAGTGTAATAGCCAGGATTCGAATCCGGGACCTCTTGATCGCAAGGCCGACTCCTTAACCATTAAGCTACCGACGCTTGGTGAATTGGTGAAAGGAAGATGAGAGAAACCACTGAAATCAGTATTACAAATATTCTAGTCGTAAACTTCAAGTCACTTTTTTATTTGCTCCTTATGATAGGCGGAATGCAGAGGAACGGCAAACATGGCACATATTAGGAGAGGCAGCCTCTCGCCAACAATTGCAGTCCATTGCTAGACATTTACACCAATTGTTAATTTATTCATGACTAGCTGTGCCCGCGACTTCGTCCGCGTGGAATGTACTTAATAAAAAAAATCAGTTTATTTTTTTTTGTTTTTGACTTTTCTTTTTTTTTTTAGCCTAAGTTACTCCTTATTACATAAGCTATCTGCCAGTGAAAGTCCCGTCCAAATCGGTCCAGCCGTTCCAGAGATTAGCCAAAACAAACAGACAGACAGACAGACAGACAAAAAATTTAAAAATATATATTTTGGTATGTGTACCGTATATACATTCATATGCATGTAGTAGAAAGCGGTTATTTTAATATTACAAACAGACACTCCAATTTTATTTATTTGTATAGATTTTGTTTAGTAATTAGTAGATACGCTTGATATTTACGCTTGAATCGGAAAATATCGGAAGATCATTATTAAAACACGAATATTAATCGCAAAACACTTCAGATATTTAAAAGGTCTATACATGAGGTAGTAAATAACTTACTATACGCCAGTGTTGCCAGCGTAAGAGACTGCTAAGCCTTCTCAAGTGGATTTATGGCCTTAGGAAATTAACCCGAAGGTGTCGTGCAGAGATTTATAACGAAGGAAACGAGGTATTTTTGAGAGTAGTTGAACAGAAACTTCGAAGCATCCGTCTGATAAGTGAGAATTGTAATTTATAACGAAAACTTTGTATATAGGTTACTAGACGACTAGTTTAAAGAAAAAAATGTAAAAGAATGGACATAGATAAAAAAACATGTATAAAAATTGATATTTATGTCAAACTTCCAAAAAGTGTTATAAAATTTTCGAACACATATAATTTGAATGAATTTTTTATAGCATAATAAATGCTATAAAAAATTCATTCAACTATTTGGGCGCAGTCATCAAAATTCAATGTTTAAAAATGGTTGAAAAATCATTCATTGTTTCCAACAGTTCGTAAGAATGTTGGTAGATGGCTGCACCGTCGCCCTTATAGACGGATATAAAGAGAAGGAAAATTTGGAATGATTCAAGTGGGGCTCAAAAGCTCAGTTGGCAGAGCATTCCCCTTGTAAGGGAAAGGTCGTGAGTTCGAGTCTCACTTGAGTATTTCATTTTTTCCAATGTTTTTCGAACACACATAAGTTAAAAAAACATCGGAAAAAATTAAATGCGATGTGAGACTTGAACTCACGACCTTTCCCTTACAGGGGGAATATTCTTCCAACTGAGCTACTGAGCCACACCTGAATCATTTCAAATTTTCCTTCTCTTTATATCCGTCTCTAAGGGCGACGGCGGCGGAGCCATTTACTAACATTCTTACGAACTGTTGGAAACAATGAATGATTTTTCAACCATTTTTTCCGATATTTTTGGAACTTAAAAGTTAGTAAAAAAAATTCATTCGAACACATATAAATTACTCGTTTTGTATTGTATTAATACATGTATATTTTAACTAACAAAAAAAATGGCGGTGCGAAAGAAATTACTTCTTCATCTTAGCGCTGACCATAACTTAACCAGTTAAAATGCTCATTTTGTAGTCATCTGGAAAATATTGTTTCCAGGTTTTTTTGTATCACAATTTTATATTTTTTTACAAATTTGGACAAACACTTATATTTTTATGTGAAAAATAGATATTACGCAGTGCCATAAAAAAAGAAAATGATAAAAAACAGCACTACTTGATCGTCAACAGAGTTCGGAAAAATTGACAAAACAAATTCGCAAAAAAAATCATCAACTTTTTTATTAATGATACTAAAACATATAATATAAATTCTACTGAGAACTAAATATAATTGTACATAATAGAAGGAGTATTGATCTGATCCATTCCAAGGTGAATACCGGTCATATACCTTTGGTAATTAAAAACAAGTTTTGCTTCAGAAAATGACGAATACGATTATATAGTTCATTTTACTTTTTTATAGGTATTATTAAGACTTAATAATACCTATATCATCTGGAGTCGGATGTAGGTAGATGCCGTCATCGCATTCCGAACGACTGAAAACTAATTTTCGACAGAAAACGTTTGGATGGAACAGGGTTTCTGTAACCAACAGAACCTTATTTTCCATAAATGCTGGCTAAACTCTTCTCATCATCCAGTGTTGAGCCCCAGAGCCAGAAAGTGTGGAATATGCCAAAGGCTCAGTCTCTGGCTCTGTTACTCTTTCACGCCTAAACCACAATACCGATTTTGATGAAATTTGGTACAGAAATAGATTAGACCTTGGGACCTGACATAAGCTTTTTCATGAAAACCGACATCCGCGATGAAGCCGCTGGCAACAGCTAACATTTAATAAAACGAACCACAAATAAAACAACACATAATATTATATTATTTTACTAATTATATTGATGAGTTCATTCGGCCAAGATATAATATTTTAGTAGGTAGTATTTAAATGTGTCATAGTTACATATTACTGCTGGTTTTACCTTGTAAGTATTTGATCACACAAATTACGTTAAGACATATTTATATAAAATACTAGCTTTTGCCCGCGGCTCCACCCGCGTGGATGTCGGTTGCCGGTAATTATTCGAATTTTTTTCACCTTTTAGACCTTCCCTAGATCTCCACGAACATTTCAAGACCAAGATAAGATAAATCCGTTCAGCCGTTCTCGAGTTTTAGCGAGACTAACGAACAGCAATTGATTTTTATATATATAGATTGATAACAAAATAAAGTCTTCTCAGAACTTTGTGTGATTACTTGGAAAAGTTTCGAAAACATTTACAAAAATTGATATTGATGTCTATTCTAACCCTACCACGTCATATCTACTATGTCCAGCAAATGGGTTGCAGTAAGCAGCTGACTTTTGGAAGTCAAATGACCGGTTAGTGACACTTAATATACAAATTGCAGTACAATTATGTATATTGTACTACTAGACCAACTTAGGGGATAATAAATAGATTCATTGTCATCTGCAAAGGTGCGAAAATTCTTTCGAAATATTTTATACAAATAAAAAATAAAGTTTAAATCTAAAACCCGACTACCGAAAAATCACGCTCTAAAATGTAACAAACAAGAAAATATCAAGGATAGCCGTGGTCGTATGCCGCTTGTAACGATACCTCATTTGTCTAGTTCTAATAAGTAGTTGAGGAGCTATGAGGGAACAAATGAACATACATACATACATACATACATAGCCTGTCAAAATCATAACCCTCCTTTTGGCTTCGCCGTAGTCGGGTAATTACCCATAACTTATGCAAAACTAGTTATTTTAGTAATTCATTCTGTATCTGTATCTATTTTACAAGACATGGTGTTTAGAATAAAAATTGTGCCGCGGGTTTTTGTAGAGTAGTTTTATTATAGAGACAAGCACATGGACCACCTGATGGAAAGTGGTTACCGGGGCCTATGGACGTGTGAATACCTGGGGAGTCACGCCAAGTCGTGTTGTCGACTCTGTAAGAAGTGTAAAAACAGAGAATTTCTGTGCCGTCAGTGTAGAAGATTAAAATGATTGTGTGGTGTTAGTTAAGACAAAACTTGCTAAATTGGACCTAAATCTAACTGAGAAGACAAACATTTCATACAAATTGGGTAATTTCATTCGTTACGTGGCAACACTTTCAAGTCAAACAAGTGAACTGAAATAAACATTCGAATAACAAATTGTATATTTTCACTTTTATATTGTACTTTCTCTGACTGAAGAATAAGTAGGGTTTCAAAGATCAAAAGAAAATCCCAAAGGAAATAACTTGGTTTTATTATTTCTCTACGTACTTAAGGCAAGTTTGCTTATTCTAAAAACACTTTGAATTGTGAAAATAAATCTCTAGCTAAGCTAAAAACATAAAACAATTGTAAAAATATATAAAAGTAGCTTTTCCCCGCGGCTCCTCCCGCGTGGATGTCGATTATCGAAACCAAACATAGCCT
The DNA here is from genome assembly GCA_914829495.1 of Eilema sororculum. Classification (NCBI taxonomy): domain Eukaryota; kingdom Metazoa; phylum Arthropoda; class Insecta; order Lepidoptera; family Erebidae; genus Eilema; species Eilema sororculum. The sequence continues at coordinate 21,402,251 of OU618535.1, forward strand.
ATGTGTTAATCTAGGATGTTAGCTAACTCCATACCAAATTTTATTAAAATTGCTCCAGCCGTTTAGAATTGAAAGAGTAACAAGCATCCATACTTGCAAACTTTCGCGTTTTTAAAATTGATTTTTATTAGTAGGATCTGGCTGTTATGGGGAGACGAGTTGGCACAGGGTACGAATTTTAAGGGACCTGTGGGTTGGGCCAACGTAGACAACTGGCAATATTATGTTTGTAGAATAGACGTATTTTGACAATTATAACAGTCGTCAATGTATGTCAATCCTATACATTGATATTTATTCTATTATAGTCTACAAATGCATTTCCACTTGTCTAGAACGATGTCTCTGTAATAGAATACCAAAAGACTACTGCAATCATGATGTTTACTTCACGCTATATAAAATGCATTGCTGCGTTTGTTTGTACACGTATACGCAAGCGTTCGTGCGATGCAGCAGTCGACTCTTAACAAACAGGATGCGTCAATATTTATAACTTCTCCTGTTACGACAAGAGGGTCGTGTCAATAGATATTGAAATACTTCTTACTTATTCATGTGACCCTGGTACATAAATGTATTATCATCATCATCGTCACTGTTTGAGCCCCGGTTACATCCAAAGCTTGTACTTTGAACCATGGAGTCCTCATTTTTATCTTGATTTAACCTATCCATGACTTTTGCGGGAGGGACTGTCGCCTAACCTTCCAACCCTAAGAGGAATTTAGCCAGAGATTTCACTATCGATGAGTTGTGCCCACTGATTTACATGCGCTTTCCAGATTTTAGAAGTCACAATTATAACATGGCTTTCAATATGGGACTACGTTTACATTAGGTTCAAACAGCGACTGGTTTATCAAAATCGGCTAAGCATTTTTGTAGCTACAAGGGAACATAAGAACAGAACACACTTAAAAATTTCCTATTTTAGCTTAAAGTCGATGAAAACCAAGTAACTAAAAAAAAAACATCAGCGGTAGCCTAGTGGTATGGGTAATGGACTGCTGAGACGAGGTCTCGGGTTCGATTTCAGGTTTACCATGGCACACACCAACGACTTTTCGATGCTTTTCGAAGTTATGTGTATATTTATCGCAGGTTTATAAGTGCCTGGTTAATGGCAATAGGCTCGCCAACTATTACATTGGGACCTAAACATAAACTGGCGAAATGTGGGTGCTAGCACCTCTGCCTACCCCTTCGGGGAATACAGGCGTGAGTTTATGTTATGTTACTTAAATAAATAAATCTATGAAAAACTTTCAAACGATTCTTTTGAAAAATGAGTAGTATCTGGTATGAATGGCTTTATTCTCTAAGCAGATGTCGGCCATCTTATGTGATTGCCAATAGGGACCGTTGCCAACAATGTCAAATGTTAAGTTTATTTCAAGTTTTTTTCGTAGCGGCAGCATAAGATGATTTCCACGAAGTTTTGCGACAAGAGACATAATATGAATTGTTATTTGATGTTGTTTGAGTGATAATTTCCGAGAAATGAAATGGAGAAAACTGCGGAATACCGAAAACGGAAGAGGAAGTCTCGCGTTGAAGAGAATCCTGAATGTCGAAGTTGTTCAACATAATTGCTACTGACGTTTGAGATCTTATAGCTTATATCTAACTAACTTTTTCCCGCGGCTCAGCTCGCGTGGATGTCGGTTATCGTGACCAAATATAGCCTATGTCCATTCTCATAGTCTAATCTACCCCTATACCAAATTTCATCAAAATCGGTTCAACGGTTTAGGCGTGAAAGCGTAACATATAGACAGACAAACAGATAGACAGACTGTGTTCCTTTCGCATTTATATTATTAGTATGGATTAGTATTGATTACGTCACTGTGTTAAAGTAACTAATTTATTATACATAAACCATGACTAAGTGCCTGTGTGTGTCCGAAAGTGGGACCGAAAATCATAGTGTTGGTGAAATATGGGTGTTAATACTCGTCTGCCTACCCCTTCGGGGATTTACAGGCGTGATTACATGTGTATATTATATAAAAAATTAAAAACCCGACTGCTGCTGAAATAATCCGTAACAAAGAAAGCCGGGCGGAGAGTTGAAAAAATCTTAACTTTCATTCTATTTTGATTTGCCCATGGGACAAAAATACCGCCTTCAAAAACCCGACTGCTGACAAAGACAGTGTCTTTTGAATAGCTGTCGGGTTTTTGATATTTTTAAGTATCAATTTTATGTGTACCCTATTTATGACGAAATCGCAGACAACAGCTGGTTATGTATAAAATAATTTTCGTGGAAACTAAGTAATTATTGCTAGATAAAAACAAAACTTATTCACCAAAAATATAGTTCCGAAAACTCAGTAAGTATTATCCCCGTTCAAACATGACCAAGCCCGTTTCCGTCCTCCATACATTTCCAGAAAATCATTGTACCAAATAACCATTTCCGTCCATTGAATCATCCTGTATGTAAATGCATGGTTTCGTTTTTTTTTTTCGATTTCGTTGAGATATCTCGCCCGTCTTGCATATTAAACAAACTTACGACGATTTTGGAATTCTAACGTTCATTGCGCGCTAACATCGATAGTATTCGAACGAGCTTGGTACTTAACCAGCATTATATCGTATATGGTAGTATTTGTCGTATTTTGGGTAGAGGTGTAGTTCAGACAGTGTGACGAACGCAGATGACTCATTTGTGTATGTAAATTATGTTAAAATTCAAAACCCAGGCTTAACTTTACGTTTTTGAAATTCAAATTTGTACCTCTCAGGCCTCTAAACGACGCCGGGTTGGGAATGGTTAATTGTTTTTTCGGAGGGGTTCTGTTAAAAGGTTCTAGAGGCGTGCTTCAAGGATTATGTTGTTTAAACACCCAAAAAGGTTATAAAATGGATATTATTTGTTGAATTTCTAATAGAGTCATACATTAACGGAAAATACAGATATGTGTTTGTGTGTTGTCCGTAAAAGCCATACTAATATTATAAATGCGAAAGTAACTTTGTCTGTCTGTATGTTATGCTTTCACGCCTAAACCACTGAACCAATTTTGATGAAATTTGGTATAGGGGTAGATTAGACCATGAGAAAGGACATAGGCTATGTTTGGTCGCGATAACCAACATCCACGCGGGCGGAGCCGCGGGAAAAAGCTAGTGAAGCTATTGTGCCAAAAATGTGCTAATTTTACAAGAAGGACTAGGTTTTTTTTTCTGCAGATAGCTGAAGCCAAGGTTACTAAGTGTAAGTTAGGTATAATTGTCTAAAACGCATTACGTTTCCGTGTAAAGTCGCACCATGTCGCGGACATCATCTACTATCTCACATACATAAACTCTAGCTAGACTATAGATAACAAAACCTCATAACTGATGCGAATATCAAAGTCCCAACGGCTCCCTCAGCCCACATAATCAGGCAAAGAATTATAATTTTATTACTTCTCGGCAATAACTTGAAGCCCTAAGCCATTCCCGACCTCGAGGTTTATGTGCGTACCTCGGAGGACCTACAAAAGAAATAGGAAGATGGCAACGCTTTACACTGAAACGTAATCAGTACATCTATACATACATAATCACGCCTTAATCTCCGGAGGGTTAGGTAGAGGTGAATTAACACCCACATTTCATCAACAATTGTATTTGGTTCCATGTAACAGGGGGTGAGCTTATTGCCACATTCCAGGTACAAGTATTGACTCAAAACTCAGTTTTGCATCTGAGGCTGAGTCTGGGCTGTATATATCTGTCTGATGTTAAACAGCCCTATCCCTTAGTCGCCTTGTGCGACACCGTATGGGAAGAGATGGGGTGGACCAAATTCAACTCTGCCGGGAAGCACACGGCTACAAGAACATCTATACGTTGTTAAAATTCAAACAGAGTTGATAAATGAAATCATATTACGCAATGACTAGTGGTAGTGTCGCGGCTTCGCCTGGGGAAAAAATCCGTTATCCTTTACTAGTGGTCTGCCGGGTTGCAACCAAGGACCCAAGACTGCGTGCGTTTTAATAGGTTCGAGTCCGACATACTAAACCGCCTCCAACGGCTCCGTGGGGTTGGTATCCGTGGGGATTTTTCGCACAATAAAAAAAAATTCTTTACTAGTGGAGGTTTAAAACATAAAAAGCAGATGATAACGTGAAATAGGTAAACGTTGATGAATCAGTCAGTCAGTCAGAACAAGTAATTTCAAGTAAAAGAAGTTCAAAGCTTTAAACACGTTCGCTCGAAAATCAAGTTAATTCGCTTACTTCACTATACACGAGTACACCAAAAAGTAAGAAAATTGTTGGTATCCTTTATGATCTGTCCAGATAAAACCTAACTACGTTTTTTGAGGTTATTACCTACAGAATCACTCATGTGCGCTTAGTTGGTTTTGACGATTTCGGTATTCTACCTGTATTTCTGGAATTTTCCAGTTCTTCCAATCACACTTTTTGTAATGTCATCTATGCAACAGCTACAAAATGTTGCGTGTTATTATTGGTTTTCGCGAGATCAAATTTTTGTTTTTTACATTTCGCAAACGACAACACAACGCATCTGCATTATAAGACTTACTTGATAAATTCTTTGGAATAAATCCAACTTTTTACGGATTCTATCGCGATATATTTGTTATTATTTACTTTTTAAACTGATGTTTCGGCTGCTTTGCAGCAGCCATGTTCGCGGTGTGACTCATGATGGTAGTTGTCACATAGTTTGAAGTATAAGTTATCTCAAAATACCCGAATCATGGAAGGGAAATTCTTTCATTAGAATTTAAGAAGGAATTAAAAATGTTTTTAAATGTTTATGTACAATTTAAATAAATGTAGGATATCCGACATTTTTACCCGAATTTCTGGCTAAAGTGGCTGGTGTCCGGCTTGGGTTTGGCGACCTGGCAAACCTTTTTATTATGGTACACTAAAGTGAAAAAATCTCAAGTGGATATGTATTCCGCGGCCATTATTTTTAGTTTTACGGCACTTGAGGTAACAGAAGCTATTTTGAGTCGAATAGGTTCTCATATTGCCCTTCATAGTATAAGTTCGTTTCTCAGATAAATAGTTCCAAATTTTTTGTCGTTTATATGTATGTATGTGTTACAAAAGTGACAGTAATGAACACCAAGATTATTCCACCAATATTTACCTGCAAGTGTGATACGCAAGGCAGTATAATCAGCAGATGCACCGACTTACCATTCAGTCCAAATTTCATCCAGATCTGTTCAGACGTTTTACTATAATTTAGGATTACGATCATTCAACCATACTTTTAATATTTATAATGCGAAATAATATGCATCAGTTATATTGTAATAACTGTTTTAAATAGCCATGGTAATAGAAATGAAATTAATTTATTATTGGTTATTTATTATGTCGAAATAAACAGAGCTAGTGGCTATTAAATGTAAGAATTTTCCTGCTTTAACTAATATTAGATGAATCAAATATAGGTACACACTTGACAATGATTATTGACTGTCTCAATAAATTGCTTATTTATGTATCCCTCTTCTATCTTACCTTATCTTTCAGCGATTAAATGTTTTCCTTTCTAAATTGATTGGTATATATTTAACATAACATAACATAACATAAACTCACGCCCGCATTCCCCGAAGGGGTAGGCAGAGGTGCTAGCACCCACGTTTCGCCAGTTTATGTTTAGGTCCCAACGTAATAGGTGGCGAGCCTATTGCCATTAACCGGGCACTTATAAACCTGCGATAAATACACACATAACTTCGAAAAGCATCGAAAAGTCATTGGTGTGTGCCATGGTAAACCTGGGATCGAACCCGAGACCTCGTCTCAGCAGTCCATTACCCATACCACTATTTAGTTATTATATATAGAATTGTATTTCTGAAATACGGCATTTACAAACTTTACCCTACTTTTCATAATTTAATAAATAAAATCTGTTTGAAATCATCCATTTAGGTAGGTAGGTACTTAGTCCATTTCAAGCAAAAAATAAAATCGAAACGAGAGGTTCAAAACGCGATTAATAACAATAAGTAATAAATAATTACCCACCATATTCCCGTGACAGGTTAAAAAAAAGAATCATCGCGTCGCATCATCCTGACCCCAAATCAGGTTCTATTCAATAGATTTTTTGACAAACGAAATTACTAAAAGAGCTTTATTCCGATTGTCGTAAAGTTCATTTTATAGATCTCAATTTGGTGAATATTTTCGATTCTCTACTTTCCCGAAGTGTGATAGGGTTTATATTTCTGTGAGGGTTGGTGGAAGGAATTTCAATATGGCGAGCGAAGAAAGGATGCGTTTGGGATATAAAAAATACGGTTGAACGCACGTGGGCGGTCGCATTCTATAACGTATTAGTTAGATACACATCTTCACGCTACACTCAATGTGGAGTGAAAGAATGTGGAATCCTTCGAATGAATCATGAACATATTTCTAGATGAATGCTTGTAATGTAAACAAAACATTTTCCTTTGTTACCTTCGACATTACTTCCTAGTGATATCGGCGTAGCGTTCACCCATGCGGGCTGTAACCGAGACGTACACAAAGCAGAAATTTGACCTTCGTGATTCAACTACATAATAGCTGCCATTACCAGGAAATCTATCTTCTAGGAAACTAGCATTAGAATTGAAAATGCAATAACTAATTACTGTAAGTAATACAGTGTTAGCTTTATCATTTATATCATTTTACTTTTAAATTGTTTTAAAAGACAATCAACTTCATGGCTTCATCAAGTTAACATAAATTCTCTGGTTATTTGTTAACCTTGCCTTCGTCAATACCCAGGAGATCAGAAACAATTCTGAGAAATGTTTTTTTGCTACATTTTGTACATTTTATAGGTTTCATATATACTATGAATATAAATCGTACCGAAATAATCACAGAAAGCGAGCCTACCATGACTTACATCAGCTATTCAGTTTGGTGACGGTCCAGAGGGAGAGAGATGGAGCTACATTGGGTGTATAGCTTCCTCTCCCTCTAAACAGCTAGACCAAAACATTACTTTATGTGCGTGTACAGGAGTAAATACAGTTAATGAAGTCTTTTTTGTTAAACTTTACTCAATTCATCAATTAATAATAACGTTACTTTGTTATTAATAGCATTCAGCATGAATTTATTATCAAGATGAGTCTATTTATAGAACATGATTCTAAAAATTTCACGCCAACTACGCATAAAAATATTTTATACAAATTCCTATTTCTATAATTATTACGTACAGTTATTTATAAAATTTGTCAAAACTAACCTGAAAACATAATTATCATCACTAGGTACATCACTACATAGTATAAAACAAAGCCTCTGTCGCTGTCTGTCCGTCCCTATGTATGCTTAAATCTTTAAAACTACGCAACGGATTATGAAGCGGTTTTTTTTAATAGATAGAGTGATTCAAGAGGAAGTTTTATATGTATAATACATGCTTAATATAGTGGAGGGTGCAACGGGAACGGGAAATGCATTCCGAAAAAATTGACGGTACAAAGTTCGGGGGTCAGCTATTTATTAATAATATTGATTCACAAAGTAAGAATTATTATAAAGCAATGGTATGGATGAAAGAAAAATTCTATTCTAACGACATCAGAGACTAGAAAATAGGCTGATCTGACTCAAACGGAGCATACATAATGCGCCATGGAAGATTATACAATTAATCAATAGAATATGCATGCAGCATTTCAACATTTGAGGTTGGGTCACGACCTGCCATGCATCGTTAATCTAGTCTGGTCGGTCGTATGATCAATTTGTGATCAAGAAATAGTGTCTTTTATATTATACTAGCTTTTGCCCGCGGCTCCGCCCGCGTGGATGTCGGTTATCGCGACCAAATATAGCCTATGTCCTTTCTCATAGTCTAATCCACCCCTATACCAAATTTCATCAAAATCGGTAGGTTTAGGCGTGAAAGCGTAACATACAGACAGACAGAGTTACTTTCGCATTTATATTATTAGTAATTTAGTATGGATAAAATACCTGTTATCTAGTCTGACTTCACAATATTCAAACTGCACGTATTAGCTAATCGAATCAGTCGCGAAATCGATTCATATATGTGCATGTACCTATATCACATAATAAGTTATATTTCACAAGATTACTAACAACCATCGACATTATATCTTAAGATAACATGATTTGTAAAAAAAATATAACAATTAAAATAAATAATGCAACGTAAATGTGAAATGTCTCTTTATTGCATCGTTGTCAAAACCTTACGTATACTATGCACTTAGATTGCTCGTACGATTTTAAACTTTATTACGTAACAAATAAAGATAAATTCTGTTTGTATTAGAATTAAGTAAGAGTTACTAAAATATTATGTTAAACGATATCTAAAACACTGGTGGCATTATGATTCACATTTTATGATAATATTGGCTACGGGCTATCTATAAATTTTATATTTAAAAACATAATAATTTATATCATATCGGCAAAAGCTTTGCAATTCAATAGATTTTAAATATTATGATACGTGAAAGTCTCTTATATTTTATTTTCCCCAGCAATATTTGTTTAACAGGTTTAAAAAAAACAATGTTTTTAATTCGATGTGCACTTTTTTAATAAACCGTGATACTGATTATTTTGAAAATCTTCAGATTGTCTATGCTTTTCATAATAACGTAAAGTTATTTTCATTCACGTTCACGTTAAAGTGTCAATGAAAACAAATACAAAAATATTAAAAAATACCGAGGTCAAATAATTTATTTGAATTAGAAATTAATAAATAATAATTAAAATATTATTTTAAAATCGCCCATGAAATGCTAAGCAAAAATATTCAAAAACTTTTCCGTTTTTTAAATATGATTTAAATTTATGTCTAGCTAGTAAATGTCTGTATGTTAGGCTCCTGGCTCTAATGTAACTGGGCTATGGATGCAACCGAGACCCAACGCTAGAATGATGACAAAAATGACAATGACGAAATACAGAGGTATAAAGATTTAATTTGTCAGTCAGTAATCACGACAAGATCCGTTGTCTTAAAGTAATATAATACGCTTGAAGCAGATATTCATTATTATAACCATAAGTACTTGTACTGAGGCGGAACCGAACCTACTTCTGGTTATCAAATGACTCATATCAACTACATTTCCATTGATAAACGTGAACTTAACCGGATAAGTGGCCGTGTTTGGAAAATACTGGCTAGATCGGTAGGTACTTTAATGCAGAAACGGTACGGTACATTAAAATACCATTCCTTCGGTAATAAACTCGAGAATTGTGAACATAAATCACAAAAAATACATTAAGCACCTACCTACCCAGGTACCTGGTATACGGGATTTGTGTCCGTGAATTTCTGGAATATTCTATAGGTATGATTTTATGCTAGTAAACATATCCTACTATGCCTCGTCAAATGGCTAAGAGAGATGAGTTGTTTATTAAAATTTCCAATTTTCAAAAAAGGCGCAGGTCTTTTTGCATTATTTTCATTTTGCATGTACGACTACAACCCAGGAGTGTAGCACAATCAGTTATTGGAAATGAATCCGCACGCCATAGCTCATATATTTTTTTCAGGAAAATCTTTACACATTATTACAAAGCTGATATATTTGTCTAAAAGCGCTATATTCTGTGGGATTTTATTTATTTATTTATTCTTTATGCACAAATATAAAAATAAGAGTACAAAGAGTACAAAAAAAATACCCACATAATTAAAAAAATTGCCTTAGGTTATTGGTACTATATCACGCTACAATAATTAGGAACAAGACCGTAACTATAAACATCAATTAACACAAATCGCCTATAAATAGATAATAATTTGACATGGGGTCCAAACTCCCAAAAAAATAGAGCACTGCTTAATTTCGATGAACTCGGTCGGCCATCTTGAAATCGGTGGCGTCACGCGATCGCTGTCTGTTTATCTCATTACTTCAAATATACTACACAGAAGCACCAAAATGACACCCCTATCTTTTGATTCAAACCGCGTTCAGAGGAAAAGGAACTCTAGAGCTTAGAGGTAAAGTGCAGAATGGAAAACGTTGACGAAAGGCTGGTATTTTTTTAACACGGAGTTAGAATAATTAATTTGTGCAGTAACAGAAAAATTATCTAAAACTTTAGTTAAGGTCTTTTTTATGCACGACACGTCAATTTGACTTCACCTCGCATGATGTTAAGCTAAAGGCAAAGTCTCGGAAAGAGGGTCACCATCGTAAACATTTACCATGTTAACAGTGGTGGCACTCAGCTTGACGGCCTCATTAGATGCCTTTTCACGCCCCGCTTAAAGGACCCGGGACTGTAGGAAGAAGGAAACACGTGAGCTGGCAGGGAGTTTTAGGTCTTAGTGGTGCGGCATAGGAATGAGTCACTGAAACGTTTGGTTCTAGCAGGTATACTCTGCACCGTATATGGATGGCACCTTAGCCCTGCACGTGTCGTCCTGTGAAGAAAGAGGGTGGGACTAATTTGAAGAGCTCGTCAGAACATTCACCATGGTAGAGACGGTAGAATACTGCCAAAGACGTGTGTTTTATAAATATATGATGAACCAGATTCTATTCAGTCTCCCTACGAAGAACTTGTCTATGATGATTGATGAGCGTTAGTTCAAACTATTTAATAACTTAAACTATTTGGCGGTGCTTTTACAAACCTACAATTTTGTGCATCTTTTCATTCCCCATTACTCCCAAACGTCGCATTCCACAAACGGCAAGCTACTATTGTCTCTCACTATCACATCGCAACCTGTAGATTGCGTAAACTATCCAATAATATAGTAATTATATCACAGTGAACAAACGTGCCTATAACGCGATTGTGTAATCCAGAATACACGTGACAAAGAAACTGCACAATGGCTCTGACACGCGTGACGTCACCGATACGATTGCCACAGATATATGTCGCTGACAGTGTTTTCACAGACTGATTGGCAGACAAGTTTTGTAATATAATACTGTGAGAAGCTTTTGGAAAAATGATTTTAAGACATACGCCATGTTGTACTGTCTGTATGTACTTGTTGTTTGGGTCCAACCCAACCCCACCTGCTTGCCAGTGCACGTGCCATAAGTATACTTCGAAGGATACCGTATAAGTACAACTACTACCTATGTTACGCTTTCACGCCTAAACCACTGAACCGATTTTGATGAAATTTGGCATAGGGGTAAGAAACATAGGCTATGTTTGGGCGTTTAAAGCGGGGCGCGGCCTGATGAGGCCGTCAAGCTGAGTGCCACCACTGTTAACATAGTACATGTTTACGATGGTGACCCTCTTTCCGAGACTTTGCCTTTAGTTTACCATCAGGCGAGGTGAAGTCAATTTGACGTGACCTTTATTAAAAAAAAAACTTGAGCTCTTAGGATCTCGATGAGGCCCCCATAAAATATACATAGAATACCTACTTCACAAAAAAAGTATCACATATAATCTACATTTTTTACTAAAAAAAATACCGAACCGGATGTTAGTTAATGATCCGGATGTAGGGATCGTAAATTACGTAGAAACTGGATAATCTCGTCATTTACCTTCGAATGCCCTTGAGGATAAGTACCCGGGAACGTACCTGGGGAAAAAATAAGACCATTAAAGTAACATATAGGTGTAAAAACTAAGAGAGGTAGACTGGGAGGTACCACCCTCTTCGATGATAGTAAACTCGATCAATTAGTCAATTTAACGCGTTTAATATTCCACAGGAAATCCAACCATAGTTATGTGTCGGAATCTCGAATCGGAGTATCGAGATCCGCGAAAACTGATACCTTATTTCGCTGGGATATAATGGGGGGGGGGGGGGGGCATCGGAGGGCACTGACTGACCTCCGTCCCTGTACTGTACTGAGCGCGGGCCTGGGGGTGAAGGGTGGAGCCGCCTGTCACCCCAGCAGAAGCAGGCCACGGCGGCGGCGGCGCGCTGAATAGCGCGCCTCCCCATTCCGGGGGCGAGTCGGGGAAACCGTTGCCCCACTCGGAGGGCCAGACCGTAACCGGGGTGCGAGGGCGACAGACATATCACCTCCGACCTAGCACCACGACCCACAGTCGGCCTGCGGTTTTAGTCGATTCGAGTCCGACTTAACCTCCCCTTCCGGCTCCGGCAGGGGATCCGTATCCGAGGGGATTTCTGCACGGAAAAAATGGGATATAATGGAAGAAAAACCGCACAACGTCTTTTTTCTCCGATGGCGTGTAAGGTGGCTCCATAAGACATTTCCTTCTCACCCCGTTTGACCCACGCCAAATTAAATAGTAAAAAAGCGCTACCTATTAAATATTGTTTGAACTTAATATCTACATAAATAAATTACGCCATTTCTTGTTATATAACACCATTAGTATTTAGATTGACAACTATAATTTATATGTAATTAATAGGCGATTGGCACACTGCGACGCGCGACGCGGCGTCGAGCGTTGTAGCGTCGACGCGGCGTCGCGCTCGTCGCTTCTACGGAGCTCATTTTGTATAGAAAAACGCGGGGTCCCACACACTGACAACGCAATCACGCGCGTTGCTGCAGATACGCGCGTACAAGCAGAAAACGCGAGGTATGGCACACTGAAATCTGCAATCACGCGCGTGATTTTCGAGGGAGTTTTAGTCCGAGAGCTGTTAGAAATTTCTGTGTAGGTATTTGAGACGAATTTTAAATTAATATTTTTGCAATGCAACATGACTATATACGTCAAATTTAGAGCACTTTCACATCAACTGATGTCCGATATCCAATATCCGACATCCGAGATCAGAGGAAGTCAAATATCGATGCCCACTATCGGGTATTGGAGCCGACACCACTGTTTTGGCTCGTTATTGGAACACGCAGAGACTGCAAGCGACTTTCAACCTAACTGGCATTTTCTTAGTTACGTCTCTTTTCACGTTAATAGATGATGCTGATCACGAATATAAGAAAAAAAAATAGTAACTATGTCATGTCAATAAGTCGAAAATAGCTTGCACTTCTAATCATTTTCTTTTCATCTCTAGCGTTCTTAATATAGTCTGGGCTATCGAGCTAATGGCCGGATGGCTTTACTTTACTTTTCTCAAAATTTTAGATTACGGCCATTGGCACACTGCAACGCTCGACGCGGCGTCGTTCGTCGACGCGCGTCGACGCGAGAGAGCTAGTATAGTCCGAGAGATATTAGAATTTTTTTGGTAGGTAAGTGTGTGAAGTAATCTAAAATTTGAGAAAAGTAAAGTAAAGCCATCCAACCATTAGCTCGATAGCCCAGACTATATTAAGAACGCTAGAGATGAAAAGAAAATGATAAGAAGTGCAAGCTATTTTCGACTTATTGACATGACATAGTAACTAATTTTTTTTTCTTATATTCGTGATCAGCGTCATCTATTAACGCGAAAAGAGACGTAACTAAGATAATGCCATTTAGGTTGAAAGTCGCTTGCAGTCTCTGCGTGTTCCGATAACGAGCCAAAACAGTGGTGTGGGCTCCAATACCCGATATTGGGCATCGATATTTGACTTCCTCCGATTTCGGATATCGGATATTGGATATCGGACGTCAGTTGATGTGAAAGCGCTCTAAATTTGCCATGTTGCATTGCAATAATATTAATTTAAAATTCGTCTCAATTACCTACACAGAAATTTCTAACAGCTCTCGAACTAAAAATCCCTCGAAAAACACGCGCGTGAATGCAGATTTCAGTGTGCCATACCTCGCGTTTTCTGCTTGTACGCGCGTATTCTGCGGCAACCCGCGTGATTGCGTTGTCAGTGTGTGCGACCCCGCGTTTTTCTATACAAAATGAGCTCCGTAGAGGCGACGAGCGCGACGCCGCGTCGACGCAACAACGCTCGACGCCGCGTCGCGCGTCGCAGTGTGCCAATCGCCTACTTCACACACCTACCTACCAAAAAAATTCTAATATCTCTCGGACTATCGCGCCAACGCGCGTCGACGCCCGACGCCGCGTCGAGCGTTGCAGTGTGCCAATCGCCATAAATTGAGTGAACCAGAGCGGATGTATCTAATTTATAAACCACTTAACACATTTGTTTTTTTTTTTAAGTTTGCTTGTAGTTGTTTAAATAGAAATCTGATCTTCATGAGTGAAGAGGGCTTCACCAATAGCCTTGAGGCGCAAGTTAACTTCATCTGCAAGTCGGTGTGTTACTGCTAAATAATGGTACAGGGCTCTTGCATAGGCTTTCCGCTCAGGATTGGATGGGAGGGATCTTTGGGCGAAAAGTGCAAGCTACAGATGCAACTGAGAAATCGCAATGATGATGAGAAATCAAGTCCTCGTAATATTAATTTTTTTTTAGGTTCTGTAACTAAAGAGTCTGTCATCAGGCTGTATGTTATAAGCATGAATCGTTATAACTAGACAGTTTAAATTTCTGTTACCACTATAAAAAAATCAAATCACCACTATAAAAAAAAACAATAATGGTACGGAACTCTTAGTGCGCGAGTCCGACTAGCACTTTTACCGGTTTTTTTTTCTATACTACATTTTACTCTTTTTGTATTAGCCCAATGTCACCCACGTAATATTTTAAAGATAAAAAGTGTGCAAACAAAGGCGACCACACACGGCCGCCCGCATGTCGTCACCGGAACAAAAACGGTGATCACAAAGATTAACAAGTCAGTTGAGATGTGACCCTAAATACACAGCCCTTTCGTACCTACCGTCATTGGGCCACAAAACCAGAGGGCATTGCACTATTGCACATTAAAATATCCATACTAATATCTAATAATGCCAAAGTAATTACCTACTCTCGCCTGTCAGTTACGCAGTCACGCCTAAACCACTGAGCCAATTTCCATAAAATTTAGTATTAAGATAAATTAGAGCTTGAGAAAATACATAGGCCATGTGAGATCGCAATAACCAAACTCCATGCGGATAGAGCAGCGAGCAACGACTAATAAATAAAATACATAAAAAATAGCATAATATTCTACTTGTCATAAGTGGCCCGTTGACGGCAATAGGAACAGCACTAATACGCTACTACCATATTTCACCGGATATATTATTGCTTACACATTTACCTGCCCCTCAGAGCATACATACTCATATACCAATGTGAGTAAAATACTAAAGAAATATACCAGTCTTAAAGTGCAAGACGTGAAAGACTCTGGCCAACGAAAGATGGCGCCAAATTTAAAAAACCATCAGGTTGCAACACTGACTATACTCTGGCCATGTACAATAATAGGCTAGTTTCATGCATGCCTAATAGGAAAAAGATTCTAGTATCGACTCCGTTATTTCGGTGTATATTCAGTGTTGCAACGTGTTGATTTTTTAAATTTGGCGCCAACTTTTTGCGCCCTCTTTCATTGGCCAGTTTAGTACGTGCTTTACTAAACACAAAGTATTGCTGCAAAAAGCAATCCACGATCACTATTGATAGTAAACTAATTAACGTCACTTTGTACTTAATTTTACGACGTCCACAGACGTTCCCAGAATTTCAAGCAAGCAAGTTTCCTCAAGATGTTTTTGTACATCGCCGAAAGACGTCGTTATACATTCTAATTTATCCCGAACAATGTAATAATCTGGTACATTTGTACCACCGTCCTTTTGTTATTTGTATAATAGATGCTAACAGGCTGAAGCTGGAGGCAAGACAAAGAATTTTAAGGTGACGAATAGAGGGTAATTATTAGTAGTTATGATAATGGTAGCTGCAAAAAACTAATAATTGTACGGTATAGGCCCCACCAAAATTTTGGGTCCAAGATATTGTCACCGGTTGAGTGACAATCGAAGATCTGGTTTTTCTCCCGATGATCAGATGTCGGTCGATCTCAAACTGGTCAAGATAAAAAAATACATAAAGAAAGTGTAGATCATACGTTATACTTGTCGTATTATCTGTTATCACCGTGAAATTACGTTTTCCAGTGATGAAGACTGCGAGAAGGCAAACGGAATGTAGGACACAAACTAGATGAACTGACGACCTGAAAAAGGTGGCTGGGACAGACTGGATGCGGAAGGTGGAGGATTAGACGAAATGGCGCATATTGGGAGAGGAATATGTACAGCAGTGGACTACGGTGGGATAATTGATTGATTGATGCAATGAGATTGTAACAATATATATAAATGGATTGATGATGATTCTGATAATCCTTCGAAAAAGCAAATATTTTTAATTTCAAAATAAAGTTCCCACGTAATACAATGTTTATATTATATTTTTATTCAGTGACAGTTTTATACGTCCATAATTGCCTACAAGTACACGAAACATAATATAATCATTGACTAGACACAATTCTTTGAAACAAAACCTATGTCAGACTTCCTAAGAAATTACGTCACACCAGCTAAAAAGTATAATTTATATTCTAGACGCATTTAACGTCCATAACAAACGCACATAGTTGATATATTGAACTTCGTACGATAAATTATAACTATATTATAAAATTATAAGTAACTGGCTGTTACCCGCGGAATCGCCCGCGTAGATGATGGTTAACGCAATCAAACATAACCTATTTTCTTTCTCAAGCTCTGTAAATAAATACCCCTATACTAAATTTTATTAAAATCCGTTAAATGGTTTAGGCGTCAAAACATAACAGACACACAGACAGAGATACTAACTAATGTTATAAATGCGAAAGTAACTCTGTCTGTCTGTCTGTATGTTACGCTTTCACGCCTTAACCACTAAACCGATTTTGATGAAGAATTATGTTTGGTCGCGATAACCGACATCCACGCGGGCGGAGCCGCGGGCAAAAGCTAGTACAATGATAATAACGAGAATTAACGCGATCATGGGATATGTACACAAACGTACCTTTGATTAGCCTGATCTACCTGAGATTCAGTCTGTGACCACGGCCGGTGTAACCTGATCGAAACGTCAAGCAAATCACAGTTACGTATTATCGCGTTTATACTCCTTATCTGTCATTCTAAGCCCCATAACATGTGTTTTTAATCAGAAAAGTAAATCACAAAATCGCTATCGCTTCCGCTCATGATTTCCGTTGGTTTCAAGGCCTGAATAGCGTTGGGATTTTCATATAATCCGCAGCTCATACCCTAAACACATGATGTTTATGTTTTAGTGGAACAAGAAATTGGACCAGGCGGTTGAGCGGCTTACAACCAAGATATAACACGTCGCTATGGGACCCTGAACACATAGGACGACACCTCGGCTTACCTTTGTAGGTAGGAGAATATAATTTGATTGTTGGGCCACCGAATTCGGTGTAGTTGGAACACCGAACTATTGATAGCAGGAGTGATAGGAGAATTGAAGTTATGACATTGATTTTCAAGTGAAAAATAGAGATTTAAAAAATAAATTTTGGAAAATTCTGCATAGTAGGCCATCCCATTTCTTTTTTTGGGTATCCTAGAAGGTGACTAAAGGCCGGTTCGACGAAACGCGAGTAAAATTTATTCCTAGAATAAACAGCCAATATGTGGGTGATATTGCCCTGTTTATTCTAGGAATAAACTTTAATGGCGTTTGGTCGAATGTACCATAGGGATATAGCTATTCTCCATCCCAGAGTAAACATACTTTAAGCATACTCGTCGGTTTCAAATGCTCTTAGCAGCCTGCCCTTTTTCGATACATTTGGTAATAATTGAACCGGGCGAATTTCTAAAAACCTATACTGATATTGGGAATCCTTTATTAAATTCACATTAGTTATTATAATAACATTTGAATAACATAATTGATGGTAGCCATGTCCTAACTTTCGAACCAAACTATTTGTGGAACTGATTACGTCCAACCGCCGGGAACACGCATTTACAATTGAAATTTATCACGATTTGAATTTGGAAATTGATTGCCATTAATAAATTATAACTTTTTTCTTTATTTTTGTTTTCAAAAGGACAACTACTGCACTCTGGAGAACAAGCCCTGTATCACGTCACGGGGGACTTTACAAACATACAACTAACGGACACAAAGTACACCCAGACTGAACAACTATTAATTGTGGATCACACAAATTTTTGTCCTGTGTGGGGATCGAACCTATAACCTCGTGCACAGCCGGCGCATACTTCACCCACTGAGCCACGGACTTAAATGCCAGTTACCAAGTCAGCAAAAACCTAGATTGTTTAAATAATTTATTAACAAAAAAGTCAAGTGCAAGCGCTAAAAACAAGCAATCAGGCAACTGTATATGGAATGTGCTGCATTATGACGTAATACATTATGACTTAATATTATTGTTTTTATATACAGTAAGATTCTTTTTACGTAGAATTAAATATACATTTAATTTTCAAGGTTTCTTAAATACATCGAAAGACAGATTTTCTAAGAAATAACCAACTTTACATTGGATTTTTGTAGTGTTACTTTCATGTTTCATGAAAGCGACTTCACCTACAACTTGGGCCCGTATTCTAGAATGACACTCAGCTTGAATCTCGATTTGTCCGAGGACAGATTGCACACGCCATATGTCAAACTATCAATCTGTCTATACAATCTGTCATCAGATAAATCGTGATTCAGTCTGAGTGTCATTCTAGAATATGGGCCGTAATTAATTATTTAATAGCTGATGGTAATCACTCACCATTGTCTTCACGCTTGTTTGAGAAGTTAAAAAAAAGTATAAAATACAAAATTTTCACTGTTTCCCGCCAATACTCCATTCCTCCGTGATCATGGTGCTTGCAACACCGCCGAAATATCGGAAACTCGTAACAATACAATCTATAATATAAAAATGAATCGCTAAATGTGTTGGTAAGCGCATAACTCAACAACGCCTGGACCAATTTGGCCAATTCTTTTTTTTTAATGCTCGTTGACGTTCAAGGATGGTTTTTACGGCGAGAAAAATTCTAATAATTGCCGGGAACCGACATCCACGCGGGCGGAGCCGCGGGCAAAAGCTAGTATCCCGATAATTCTAATACCTACTGTTTATAATTCTATCACTACATAAGCAAGGTCGCTTTACGCGTTTGTCCGTCCCTATGTATGCTTATATCTTCAAAACTACACAACAGATTTTTATGCGGTTTCTTTTCATATATAGAGTAATTCAATAAGAAGGTTTATATGTATAATACACGCTTAATATAGAAAAGGGTACAGCGAGAACGGGATCGGACGCAACGCGCGGAAAAAATTGGCGGTTCGAACATTTGTACTTTTCCACAATAGTCAAATACAAAATGGTTGATGCCATTTCTTTTACCAGATCTATGAAAAGCGAATTACTTATTAACAGACTCGTGATACCCAAAAAGCCGAAAGTGATTACTCGTGTAAAAGCATCTCAATTTCCTCCCTACAGTAATATGAAGTACGAAGGTAATATAGAAATACCTCTGAAGAAATTAATCATTTCTGTAATAATTAATATCATGCTTAAGTACCCTCATAATGGTTTATATCTAACGAGAATCTTAGCTGTTGTGTTTAAGATGTGATGAACTCTGACATTCATTATTTTATGATGTTTTCTGTGTACTATCAAATCGTTTGTCCATTGAATTATCATGATTATTTACCAGCCTTTGTTTGAGGCATTTATGTGGGCAATATTTCCTTCTATTTCATACATTTCTATCTTCTTAATCCCTCCTTCCTTAGGTATAGGTGGAACTAAGGAGAGAGGAATTAATGTCCTCTTTTGCTCAATCTAGCGATACTTTCTTGAGCCTATCTCAACTCTTGCAACTACTGTAATTAAAAAGGCATTTTTTCGAAAATGTAAATTTGATATTATTTGTAGATTTATTCATTTTCAAGAAATATAAATTATCGATGTTAAAAGTTACTGATGTAAAAAGTTATCGATGTAAAAAGTTACCGATGTAAAAAGTTATCGATGTTGTAAGTTATCGATGTTAAGAGTTATCGAGACAGGCACATCCCTTCACAAATTTTACCATAACAAAGGATGAAGGCTGGATGTCACCAAGCATTGTTTGGCCCAGACGTTATTTAAATATCCCGGCGCAGACGACTCCAGTCTCCGGACTTATTTTTACCTTTTTTTATGTAAGATGTCTGACACGCCATAGACTGTTCATTATTAATGCAGCCTTTTCAAATTATTTTTAAATTTGTAACGTTATTATTAATAACAATCAATTTATTGTTGGAAATTTTCTTTTACTTGGAATATAGGTTTACAAGATCTCAGTAACTTTAAAACCTGAGCCTAATTTGAACCGATTTATCATTAGATAGTATAAATTGTAGTAAACAAAGTCGCTTTTGTCTGTCTGTCCCTATGAATGATGATATATACGCTACAGATTTTGATGCGGTGTCCTTTAATAGATAGAGTCAATACAAGAGGAAGGTTTATTTGTATTTATATGCTTCATTTTTTTTATACAGGACACGTCAATTTGACTTCACCTCGCCTGATGTTAAACTAAAGGCAAAGTCTCAGAAAGAGGGTCACCATCGTAAACATGTACCATGTTAACAGTGGCAGCACTCAGCTTGACGGCCTCATTAGATGCCTTTTCACGCCCCGCTTAAAGGACCCAAGACTGTAGGAAGAAGGCAACACGTGAGCTGGCAAGGAGTAGAGGGAGCAACAGGAACGGGATCTGACGCCACGCGGGCGGGAAAATATTGGCAGTACGAAGTTCGCCGGGTCATGCATGACATTATTAAATACTATAAATAATCTATTCCAATATAAAAATTTCAGCCAAATCGGTTAAGTCGTTAAATAGTCATTGTATAAAACACATTCAAACCTCTTCACAAACTTTCCCATTTATAATATTAGTGCAATAGGAAGTGGGATGTTGTTATTATTTATGCTGTTTCCAACGTTTCAGTTCCTTTTCAGCTGTCATGGTCGCAGAGACTACCTCAACAATTAACACACAAAATAAATTGTAAACGATACAATTCGTTAAGAATTTCATTTATGTATTACTAGCTGTTGCCCGCTGCTCCACCCATGTGGTTAAACATACCCAGTGTCCTTACTCAAAGTGCAATCTACTCAAAGTGTAATCTACCCCTAAATCAAAAATAAATTTGATCAAAATCGGTGGTTTAGGTGTAAAGCGTACCAGACAGACAAAGCTACTTTCGCATTTTGTAATATTACCAGCTGATCCAGCGAACTTCGTACGGCCAATTTGTTTCCGCCCTCGTGACGTCCGATCTCGTTCCCGTTGCACTCTCTACTATATTTAGCATGTATTATACATATAAACCTTCTTCTTGAATTACTTCATCTATTGAAAAAAAACCGCATTAAAATCTGTAGCGTAGTTTTGAAGATATAAGCATACCATTGGGACGGACAGACGCGGAAAGCGTCTTTGCCATTACTATGTAGTGAAGTATGGATGCGTGAAAATCTTCGACAGTTTCATAATATCACTGAAAATGTACTTTCGTCTTTTATGATACGAGTTTAACCGACAAACTGTAATTTTTCGGAGTGGTACTGCACAACGCTACAAGCATACTTATTTAAATACAACAAGGTCAGATTTCACTAGGTACATTTAGTGAAAATAGTTGCCTTCAAGTTCAATCAAACAAGGTTCTCACGTTTTATTTAATGAAATTCTGCGCGATACCGATTTGAGGGCTGATACTCTAAAAATTCTGTTCCAAATTCAGTCTCGATCTATTGACAATCTTCGACAAGACCTGGAACTCCCTGCCAGCTCACGTGTTTCCTTCTTCCTACAGTCCTTTAAGCGGGGCGTGAAAAGGCATCTAACGAGGCCGTCAAGCTGAGTGCCACCACTGTTAACATGGTACATGTTTCCGATGGTGACACTCTTTCCGAGACTTTGCCTTTGGCTTAACATCAGGCGAGGTGAAGTCAAATTGACGTGTCCTATATAAAACAAAATGTCAAAAACAAATAAGGAGAAAACATATGGAAAAATTCTCATAATAAAAAAATATCATTAATTTTGCATCAATCTATCTATCTATACATATAAAATTGCTTGTTCCGACAGACTGACTATTTCATCAACGCAGAGTCTAAACCGCTGGACCTACAAACTAGAAATTTTGACAATAGATGGATTTTGAGATGTAAGCATCCGCTAAGAAAGGATGTTTGGAAGTTCTGCTACTAAAGGGTTAAAATAAGGGATGGAAGTTCGTATGAAAGTCCGTCATTTTCTGAGCTAGATGCACTAAATTTCATACACCTGTGTCTTTTAAGAATAAATGATGAACACGGGTATCCGTGTTTTTCAAAATTTAACAACTAGGAGAGTAAAATAGGTGATAAAAGTTTGTATGTAAAGTTCGTCATTTAGGTCACTATCAAATATGGAATAAAAGATATATATAATAGAGTTGTTGTTATCTTAACACTTAACTTTATTTCTCCTTGAAAATTAAATTCCGAGAAACAGTTTTTGACATCTAATTTGATTATGACAGATTGACACTGAATTTTGACATACATAAATACATACATATACACGGCTGTTAATCCCACCTGTGGGTGTATTAGCACCCACGTTTAGCCTATTATGGGTTTCGGTCCCAACGACGTAATAGGAGGCGAGCATATCGCCGTCTAGTAAGCCCTTTGTCTTGGGCAGTATGTTTACTGTCAGGTGGAGAACAGCCCTATCCCTTAGTCGCCTTCTACAACACACCCACATGAAGAGCTGGGGTGGTCCTATGCTACTCCACCAACCACAACAATAGTTTTTTATTAGGAGAAATGACCTTCAGTGAATTAATCGCAGTTATACTATAGGCGACCTTCCATTCGAGTTATTTTTAAATTCTTATCGATTAAAAATTACATTGAATATTTATCGATTTCCACCTTCACCTCACTAATTGCAATAAAAGCAAGCAGTCTTGATCCCTGAGCCGGCAGGCCGACTTCCCAACAAATTTAAACACTCACTTTCAATAACTCTTATTGTCAAGAGTTACGGTATAATTTCGCTGGTTTTATGACTGCAATAAAGTTTGTCAACACGACCATTGTTCAACTGAGATTGTATATTTTGACAGAAGATGACACGTGCAGTTTATTTTTTCATAAGAAATATTGTATAACTTATTGTATAAGTTTTATTAATGAATGATTTGTTTGCAAACATGTTCGAAACAAAGGACATTCATATTTACTTAAAGCTTGTTATTGCAAGGTATACCGGGTCGATCAGGGTTGCCATAATTAGCGGTCATATAGTTCATAATATCTATATTTAAACGGCAGTATTTATTTTGACAGCCTCCGTGGCGCGATGGTAGTGAACGCGGCCGCTGCGCAGGAAGTGCGGGTTCGATCCCTGCTCAATGCAAATATTTGTATGCATGAATATGGTTACGGGTAGTTGGAGCCCTCAAAAGTCCAACAACTGGTCTAGCTGCAATGCTTCGATATCGCCTTTGGGTTGTGAAGGTCAGATGGCAATCGCTTCACAGAAAATATCGAAGTTTTGCCGAATCCGCAGTTGGACTGGCAAACTGGCATCAATTAGTTGGAGGGGTTAGAGGGAATATTAGTAACTGCGGTTCTAATATTCTTTAAAAAAAAACTCTAAAGTACAAGTTCCGTAAGCATCAAGCGTTTACATTTTAGAACACTGGATCTGATTGGTTTTTATGAGAGCGGCTACTATTTAACCTCCCAATCTGAGAAGCAAACCTTTGCTTGAGCCTCGACTGTTAGTGAAACGGTTAACAGGTGAGGTTCACTTGGACCCTAACGTATTAATAGGGCTCTATAACCCTAGCCCTGCTATATTAACCCCACTAAGGGCCGGTTCGACCAAACGCGAGTTAATTTTATTCCTAGAATAAACCGTCAATATGTGGGTGATATAGTCTGTTTATTTTATTCCTAGAATAAACCGTGAATATGTGGGTGATATAGTCTGTTTATTCTAGGGAGAAACTTTACTCGCCTTTGGTCGAATGTACTTATGTACCCTAAGTAAAGATGTTCATATTGCCCTCGGGGGTCCCGGGGAATATTTCTTTCCGTGGGCGTCGAAGGTGACGATTTGAAAGAATATTAGAACCGAAATTCCTAATATTCCCTCTAACTAAGCTAAATTGCTTGTGCTAGGAGTGTGTAGGAGTACATCACAAAATAACCAAGAGCCTACACAACCACGCAATACCTAACATTTTTACATCAGTTATACAAGTAGGTTAATGCAAGTAACAATTCGGAACGCGAGTACGCAACCAATGCTGTATGCCTTGGGATTGTACTTGAACAAGTGCCATTCCGAGCGAAGCTATCGTTGGTCGAGAAGTTTCCGGTTCAGAGGGTCACGGCATATGGTAGGTAAACACAGAAAGTCTACTTCGCACAATGCAACAATCGATGCCTCATCATTATCATATTAGGACATATCATCTATCGTAGGTGGCTAAGGGAAGGGCTGTTCTATATCCGACAGTTAACATACAGCCTATGTAAAGTGACCGATTTCGGGCAAAAGTGTGTGTCCCCTTACAAGGGAATTGCTCTTCCAACTGAGCTACTGAGCCACACTTGAAGCAATCAACAAAAAAAAGAGAAGTGAAAGTTCCGGTTCAGATGGTAACATATATCCATACTAATATTATAAATGCGAAAGTAACTCTGTCTGTGTCTGTATGTTACGCTTTCACGCCTAAACCACTGAACCGATTTTGATGAAATTTGGTATAGGGGTAGATTAGACTATGAGAAGGACATAGGCTATGTTTGGTCGCGATAACCGACATCCACGCGCGCAGAGTCGCGGGCAAAAACTAGTGATGAATAAATACAGAAAGTCTACACTGTATATGAGCGAAAACAATCACTCATTATCATCACATAATATCGATCCCATCTCTTCCCGTGGTCTATTGTAAAACATGTAGCAAACGCTTACTTATAATCCTAATCATCATTCTCTGAGCCTACTATTACATATAACTAATTAATTAATTAACCATAGGGCTGGCCTTTACCTCGCTCAAAGGATTGCTATCGCTATTCAGCGGGGTAACGCCGCCAGCCTTTTGGGCACGGTACCGGTGGATGTCGATGGGTAGGAATTCTACGATGCCTAAAGTTACAGTCTCTTCCTCTTCTTTATGTTTTTTTTTTTTTTCATTTTTGTATATATATATATATATATATATATTGTACAGTCAATATTTTAGTTAGCATATTATCGATTTTGTCTGCGTAAATGAAATGATTAAAAAAAATAAGTATATAAGTATTAAAATTAGACTACTGCAACTTTATGGGTCGTTTATCCGTAACTGGAACTTTATGGGTCCCCTATCCGTAACGACTGCCATAGATGTTCATATTGCAACCTGGACCCCCTATTTCTTTCCGTGGGTGTCGAAGGTGACGATTTAATTGAATGCCTACGTGCGAGTGAACGTACGATTTTGTTTCAAACTGACCTTCTGTGTCCGTTTATACTGTGGTCACGTGCCGTACCGGTTGGCTTAAGATTCGCACGTTCGTTTAAAAAACACAGTAGTACGGAACAAACAATTTTGTCGATCAACCACGTGCAACTTGATGATTTTTTTTATCGTGCGAAAAATCCCCGCAGATACCATCCCCACGGAGCCGGTGGAGGTGGTTATGTCGGACTCGAACCGACTTAAATCACACGTCTACACAAGCACGCCGTCTTGGGTCTTTGGTTGCCGGAGGTGAGATCGCCGAAAGCATATCTCTTGCACCCCGGCAGACCCAGGAGCTTCTCTGTCGAGATGGCCCTCTTCGTCTAGCCCCGAGTACGGGGAGGCGCACTTTGCGCCGCCGCCGCGGGTTAACATATAAGAAAAAAACTAAAAAAACTGGCGTAAAACTTAAGCTGCGTGGTTCCCGGCAGGGTAGAATTTGGCCCACCCCATCTCTTCCCATGTGGTGTCGTACAAGGCGACTAAGGCATAGGGCTGTTTAACATCAGACAGATATATACAGCCTAGACTCAGCCTCGAATGCATGGCTCGAGTAAACAATAGTGCCCAGAATACGGTAATAGGCTCACCCCCTATTACGTGGGACCAAATACAATGAGTGGTGAAATGTGGGCGTTTACTGTGTTAAGTCACCTCTGCCTAACCCTTCAGGGATAAAGTCGTGATTCTATCATGTATGTAAAACTAACTTAAGTATGTCGGCTAACACGAACGCGCATAGTTACGTTACGGTAGGTCAAGCCCATGGAGAAGGAAATGATAGCGGAGTTGTTGCAAGGCAATCGAGTCGCGTGCCATCCAAACGTCAAATGGACTCATTCGGTAGGAATGTTATACCTATGACGTCCTTCGACTTTTGACACCCCGCGCGTCTCTCTTCTACCCGCATTCGGCGACGCGTTTTTATTAGGAGAAATATCAATGGGGCATCTCCGTTACTCAATCATATTCCGTCCTCCGTGGTCAAGCCAAATATGAAGCTACGTACCCATTCGACCTCCGAGATTCTACGCTCTCACAAAAGTACCTACTGAACCTCGTTTTTGGGTCCCACTGGACCTCCTTCAAAATATAATAATTAATGTGCTCACTCGACCTCTTTTTCAGTGCCCACTGGACCTTCGAAATGGTTACCGCAGCCTATGGTCATGTCAGATTTGGTGGTCATACCTTTAAAAACACCTGCCTTTCTTGAATAACCCCATGTTATAGTGATTATATTACTTCGGGGTGTAGATTGGGCAACACTGCTGACCGAATCATATACTACGCAATAGGTATTTAATAGGCAAAATGGAGTTATTAACATATTCGGCAATAGCGGAGCGGAGTTTACAAGGATCTATTGGCCAACTTATAATAGCAATGTTATTTTATTATGTTCGTTATTTAGTTAATTGTAGATAATGATAACGAGTATTTATTTTCTAGAATATTGAATAATACACTTATACTTTTCCACAAAGTTTAAATTTATTTCTGAACTTAGAATCGTAATAGTCTCGTGAAAACTTGGTCAAAATATGCAGATCCATGCTAATGTTATAAATGCGAAAGTAACTCTGTCTATCTGTCTGTATGTTACGCTTTCACGCTCAAAATACTCAACCGATTCTGATAAAACTTCGTATAGGGGTATATTAGACCTTCAGTAAGGACATAGGCTATGTTTGGTCTCGATAACCGACATCCACGTGGGCGTAGCCGCGGGCAAAAGCTAGTAATATTATAAATGCGAAAGTAACTTTGTCTGTCTGTCTGTATGATACGCTTTCACGCCTAAATTACTGAACCGATTTTGACGAAATTTGGGGTCCAGATGAGATCATAAGAAAGGACATAGGCTATGTTTGGTCACGATAACCGACATCCTTAACAGCGCATAACGAAGTAATAGAAATTAATAGTGGGTATTTCCTGTAACACCCTCCAGTTAAATTGGGACTTGCGTTAGTGTAATGGCCAGGATCCGAACCCGAGACCTTTTGATTGTTCTCCTTGACAATTGTAATTCTTGTCAAATCCTCGTTATAAAAAAAACTAAAGATAAGAAGACATACTGAGGTCCGTATTCTAGAATGACACTCAGCCTGAACCTCGATTTATCTGAGGATAGATTGTATAGGCATTAAGTCAAACTATCAATCTGTCTACACAATCAGTTCTCAGATAAATCGCGATTCACGCTGAGTGTCAGTAGAATACGGGTCTAAATCTATAGTGTCTTTATATTAATTTAACACCATTATTTAACATACCTGCATTCGAAACAATAAACAATATCTCTAATTATCATATTCCAAACATCTCTTCACACATATTTCTGTGTTGCTAGCCGTAAAAAACCTACCCTTTCATCATAACGTTCACGTTCAATAAAAATACTGCACCATTTTTTTTTCAGACGCTTGATGCAGGTAAACCAACCTGCGGCATCGCATTAACGGCGCTAATGTATTTCTAAGATCGATGTGGCAACATCAGCGAGGTGCGGGCGACCAATCATAATCCATATTTAGACTTTAGATGTGTTTCTTGGTAAGATGGGAGTTTTGTTTGAAAAAGATTGGGGAAGTAGATAATTTTTTTGGGTGTAAGACTCAAGGTAATCTCAGTTGCAAGTATGACTGCTCATTGAATGAATTACCGCTTGAGTTGAGAGGTCAGAAGTTCAGAACCCCTGGAATTCCATAAAGTGAAAGATAATACCTAATAGAAGGTCCCTGGCCGACTCAAAAAAAAATGACGTAAGCAGTATTGCCACTCGGATATTTCCAAGATATATCTTTTCAACTTAGGAACAACTGAACATGCATGGCACATAAACGATGCTGGGACATTTCCTCGTCATCATTATAAACAGTACAAAATACAAACAGAACAAAACCCTCAAAATGTTAATTTTATGTAAACGCTGTACAACCGAAAAAGCTTTTCCTATTCTATACAAAAAACACCCCGGAATTATTCCTATTTCCGGAAATATCTGTGAAAAACCAAAATTGTCCCAAATTGAGACAAAACCATCCCGCGCTGATGACATTTGGTGAGAAGATTCTTTAAACGGATTACGGGATTTTATAGCTACGGCAACATAGTGTTGATATGTTCTTTTTAAAGTTAAGTTAGGCTATAAGGATTTTTATCTAATAGCTGTTAAATAAATATTTAAAAAAAAAACGACAAACCGTCATAATAACCTTAAGTCACTTGAACGAATGTCTGCCTCATCTTTCTGATGTACAAAAGAGACCGGTACTGGCTTGCAGGTAAAATTGGCTAGGGCTCCGAACATGTTATTTGGGGGCTTGGCAGCAACAGTTTGGAAAAACTTTCTTAATTTCGAAAATTCGTTTAGGCGGCATAAATAGTTCACAGCATATTTCTTGACCCTCAAATCGTGAAAGAAATGAGACCTTCACTCGCACGGATTACTTTGATATAGGCAATCTATGTATAATTGCTGTTAGCACCCCGAGCTATCCTACACCCAAAAAACATCTCATTGCGCATATACATACAGTACATATTGCGACATCACTGGGGTCATGATATACGCCGCCAACTCCACCAGCATCTTATAAACACGCCATGCCCTTAACCCCAAGTCCGACGGAAACAGCCAAGCTATTTTAGTTTGTTAAAACAAATTCAATGTTCGACGGTAACTCGCCTACTCATTTTATTACCCCTTCCGTTGCGAGCGTCCATGCGCGTGCGCCTTTGATCGAAATATGGGTATTTGGTGTCTTTATTTAACTTTAATGGTTTTAGTACAAAGATGTGTTTTGTCCTTGTCTCGCGAGCGGCGAAGTTTCTAGATGGTTCGAGTTTAGGGATGCGTTTGTCAGCTTTGAATAGAACTATTTTGTATTGATATTATTGATATACTGGCTTTTGTTCGCGGCTTCGCCCGCGTGGATGTCGGTTATCGCGACAAAACATTTCTCAAAAGACGTAGGTGTACGAAGTTTCATGCTTCTAACTTGGAAAATGACGAACTTTCCATACAAAAGTTTATCACCTATTTTACCCTCTTAGTAGCAAAATTTTGAAAAAAGCTGATACACGTGTTCATTTATTTCTTAGAAGACACAGGTTTATGAAATTTAGTGCATCTAGCTCTGAAAATGACGGACTTTCATACAAACTTCCATCCCTTATTTTACCCCTTTCGTAGCAGAATTACCAAAAATCCTTTCTTAGCGGATGCCTACGTCATTACATCTACCTGCATGCCAAATTTCAGCCCGATCCGTCCAGTGGTTTGGGCTGTGTGTTGATAGATCACTATGTCAGTCAGTCAGTCAGACCTTTGATTTATATATATTTAGATTATCTATCAAATATTTTTGGCTGTTTTTTTATATTAGGGTTATCTTACTTGGAACACTGGTCATACCATGAATCGGTAGTATACCTTGAAGCAAACTTAATGGCGGCTCAGAAATTCGTAAGAGTGCGGATTCAGACCAATCGGTGTTTGACTCGCTCTCTATTAAACACCATTGAGGGTGCCAATGCACTCGTACAAACTTCTCAGCCGCCATTAAGTTTGGTTCGAGGTATACCTAATCTACTTTTTTTAAACTTGCGCGAAATCCTCATGGATAATGATGCCGGCAGAGGTGGTTATATTGTTTGTACCGTCTGTGGGTCATCGGTTGAGGTGGGATTGCCGGAAACATAGATCTCTTGCACCCCGGTTGACAGTAAACTAACCTAGTACTTACTGTTATAAGTAGTTATAAGTCTTAGACAGTACCTATATACTGTTTTGGGGGTTGTCCCTGTAAGGGTGGTAGATAAGTGTTGTATAAATAAATAAAATTAAATTAACAAATACTTAGTTCTCGAGATATCAGCATACAAACATCCTTACTCTAGTTTTATATTACTATAGTGCTAATACAGAAATGAATAAGTACGTATAATTGCATTACAAAGATAATACAATTATAACTAGTCACAACTCACAAGCCGGTAGATCATGAAGGTTATGACCACTCCTTACAACAGCTTAGTGGTTAAAAAGTCGGTCTCACGATCGTGTAGTCCATGGTTCGATTCTTAGCCATTGTACTACAGACGTGACCTTAACAGAAACAATTTAGCTTAGTTGAAGGGGTTTGAGTGAATAATATTAGGTTATTTAGTTTAAGGATAAAATTATTTAAATAACGTTCATATATGTGGGTCACGGAACGTATTTCACACGGGCAACGCCACAGGTAACAGCCAGTTTATAACGTTAGTAGGAACTAAAGGAAATAAGATTATATTAAACTTCACTCAAAACTAAAATATCCAGTAATTTTAAAACCCCCTTTGAGGCGTTATACTTATAAGTGTTGCCATAAGATTTAGTGTCTGGGCTCAGAACAATACCCGGACACCTGCTAGGCTAATAAATTAGCCACTTCGGACAGACCCAGCTTCCCGGGATTATAACGTTACGCTTAATTTTATCGCGAAATATTGGATAATTTACAATTTAACTTTGTAATTAATAAATTTTTTATACAATTAGTATGCTAAAAGCTGATAAAAATTTGGGGTTAATCGCTAAAAGAAGAAATTGTGGAGTCCTATTGATATAGATCGGAAAAAATTACCCTCCTTCCTTCGGCAGTCGGGTAAAAATGAACGTATGGACGTTAATTTTGTTCGGAAGTCCCTTCTCGGAGTAACTGGTCGTAAAAGACGACTAAGGGATAGTGCTGTTCTCCGTCCGACAGTAAACATACAGCCCTATATAAAGAGCCTGATAGACGGTAATAGGCTCGCCCCCTAATACGTCATGGGACCGAAAATCATAATTGGCGAAAAGTGGGTGCGAATACAACTCCGCCTACCCTTTCGGGGATTCACAGACGTGAGTATATCGATGGATGGATGTCCCATGATGTAATAGGCGGCGAGCCTATTGCCATCTAACAGGTCCTTTTTATTGGGCTGTATGTTTACTGTCCGATGGAGAACTTTAGTCACCTTTTACGACACCCACAGAAAGAGCTGGGGTGGTCCTATTCTACTCCGCCGGGAACAAGGCCAAAGAGGAATTATATATCAATTTTTACCCGACTACGGCGAAGCCAAAAGGAGGGTTATGATTTTGACAGGCTATGTATGTATGTATGTATGTATGTATGTATGTATGTATGTATGTATGTATGTATGTATGTATGTATGTATGTATGTATGTATGTATGTATGTATGTATGTCTGTATGTATGTTCATTTGTTCCCTCATAGCACCTCAACTACTGATTAGAACTGGACATATGAGGTATCGTTACAAGCGGCTTGATCGTCCGATGGTTATAGGCTATATGACGTTTCACTCAATCTTGTGTGGCGCCCTCTAGCGCTCATAAGGTACTATGTTAAAAAATAAATTTGAGATAAATATGCCGTGTTTGGTATCAAATGAAAGGGCTTAATAAGCACATTTTAAATATGTATAAATTATAAAAAATAAAGTTTAAAACTAAAACCCGACTACCGAAAAATCACGCTCTAAAAGTAACAAACAAGAAAATATCAAGGATAGCCGTGGTCGTATGCCACTTACTCTGACAAAACAATACATTCTAGGGAAAAGTGGCATACGACCACGGCTATTTTCTTGTTTGTTACTTTTAGAGCGTGATTTTTCGGTAGTCGGGTTTTTATTAGATACCGGTGACCGCTTACCATTATGCGAATCACATGTTTTACCATAAAGCGTGTTCTTTATTACTTTAGCAACAGAAACAACAGGTTTCCACACTGAGTCACGGTAGATTACGTAAATTTGGACTCCATTACCGTGTGAAGCACGAGAGAATTCTATCGACTAAAGGTGTAAGCAACAAATAGGTGTACAACCACGTGATAGTCACAATCAAATTATAATCTAGAGGACTATAAAAACAGTGAAGTATACAAGTGACATTTATGGTCAATTAGCTTTTGCCCGCAGCTCCGCCCGCGTGGATGTCGGATGTCGGCTATCGCGACCAAACATAGCCTATCCTTTCTCAAGGTCTAATCTACCCCTATACCAAATTTGATCAAAATCGGTTCAGTGGTTTAGGCGTGAAAGCTTAACATACAGACAGACAGACAGAAATTACTTTCGCATTTATAATATTAGTATGGATAATATTCCCACTAGTAAGTATCATTAATGGTTGGCCCTGGGTCAGCCGGGGTGCGAGGGATATGTCTTTGACAACCTCACCTCCGGCCTAGCACTAAGACCCACAGTCGGCGTGCGGTTTTAGTCGGTTCGAGTCCGACATAACCTCCCCTTCCGGCTCCGGCAGGGGGGGTATCCGAGGGGATTTCCGCACGAAAAAAAAAAAAAAAAAAGTATCATTAATGGTAGTACTGGGACTAAAATTCCTAGTGGCACCATAACAGTTTCAATCAATGGTACTACTGGGAAAGAGGGCTATTGACAGCACCTGTAAAGGCGGCCACTATTATCTGGACTGTTATCTGGACTGCTTACCATCAAGCGAGGTGTAGTTAATTGGCAATCCAAATATATAGGTATATTAAGAAAATTGCGATTTAAAATTTATTTATATTGAATAGATTTTTGTATATATTTTCACTAATCCCAACTTCTTTCGAATACATCGGGAAAAATGAAATGCTCAAGTGGGACTTGAACACACGACCTGACAGGGGGAATGCTTTTCCAACTGAACTATTGAGCTACACCTGAATTGCATCAAATTTCCCTTCTCTTTATATCCGCCTTTAAGGGCGACGGTGGAGCCATCTACCAACTTTGTAATGAACTGTCCCAACTTCTTTTTTTATATCACTTAGGTGACAGACAAGCACACGGCCCACCTGATGAAAAGTGGTAACCATGGCCTATGGACGTATGCCTTTATATAATATTTTTCTTTTATTATATTCGCGTAAACTTGACACTATCAATCAAATTCACGATCTGAATTATTTGCTACCTGCGTGCATAACAAAAAAGTCTTCAACAAAAAATCAAACCTGCACGACACGCCCGGCAGATGTGTAACATCAAACTTAATGGTAGACAAAAAACAACAAAATTGACAGCATCCTCCTTTTTTTTTCAAATCGGTTTAAAATGACGAATAACCCAAATGATATCGAATTTAACTTAACAGATCTCGTAGCCTAGTGGTGCGCGCCGTCTTGGGTCCTTGGCTGCCGGAGGTGAGATTGCCAAAAGCATATCTCTCGCACCCCGGCAGACCCCTAGGACCATCTCTTTCGAGATGGCCCCCTTCGGGTTGTGGGGACCAAAATGTCCCCATCTAGCCCCGGTTACGGGGAGGCGCACTTTGCGCCGCCGCCGCGGCCTGCTTCTGCTAGGGTGACAGGCGGCTCCACCGGTCACCCCCAGGCCAGCGCTCATGGAGGACGGAGGTCGTTCCGCAACCTCCGACGTCCGGTTCGCGTAGGTTATCTGCTGCTTGAGAGCTGCCTCTACCCCTCAATGCTCGAGAACGAGACGCCAAGGCGGGAGCTAGTGGCGGGTTGCTCGCGGCGAATGGCGTGCTCATGGCGCCGCGGCTTCCTGCGTCGCTGACTGTACAATGTCCTAGAAACTGTTTATACTGTAGATTGATGGCTTCAATTGAGGGATTCAATATGTCCTAGAAAACTTTTTCCCCCAATCTTACCCATTGATATCGCATGGGGCCATTACACTCATGCTACCTACCCTGAAGAAACCTTCTAATGCCCCTCTTGAAGAAACCTGTATTGTAGTCGCTTGGGAAAACCACGGCAGGGAGTTCATTCCACAGCTTAAGCGTACGTGGGATGAAGTTCCTTTCGTACCGCACGGTGCGCAATGTGTGAGGATGAATTCCCTGCCTATGGCGAGCGGTGTGATGATAGCCATTCCCCAGAGTGATTCAAGTACCTATTTTCAATCCGGTATCATCACGGTACCCGCTTACTATTTCATACATAGCATGCTTATTTAACACCGTAGTCATATATACAATATTAACCGCAGTAATCTTGAAGGCTCCATCAGGGTACGAATTTCGGTCAACCACCTACTACCTGACCCAAAGATCTGTACTTTTATTTCTGTTTTGGCTCACGCATATCGATACAGTATAATTTATCAGTTCACCCACCGTGAGAGGTCAAAACCCACATAACTAATAATGTACAGTCGAGAGGTAAATGCCTAATTTTCTTTGTTTTTTTTTTTTGTGTTTTGTTCAACAGGCGTGAAAAGGTATCTGATGAGGTGGTCGGGCCTACATTGTTTTTATTATTGGTATTAATAGTGACTCTTATTCCTGAGACGTCAGTCTTTACTATTAGTTTATCATCAAATGAAGTGATATCGTTACAAAATGGCCGAGAATATCTCGACCAGACCAGAAAACCGAAAAGCGTTCTGATTTCGTTGGATTCTTTAATGTCTTTGTCCGAGCGTTGGTCTCAGTTATACCCAAGATTCACTCTCCTTCTTGTCCTGATTTCATTTTCTCCTGAACAACCAAAAAGCCGAGAGGACGAATCTTCTGGAGTTAACTGACGGGCAAAATATTTAAAAACTCCGCATCAGAACCTCATTTGTAAATCGTCAGGTACAGGCTTGCATTTGAAGTAGATTTCGGTCACAAAGATCTTGGTGGACCAAACCGACTAAATCCGCACGCCGTCTTGCTTGGGTTGTAATTATAACATTGCCTGGTCGACCGAACATCCGCTTGAGTCAAGTACACTGAATAAAAAAAGCGTTAAACAACATAAGTTTTTTTCATTCGTTGATTCCGACACAGATGACGGTAACCATCTAACGATTATGATCTCGGAATTTAAATTCAACTTTGGAATTGAGGAAATTCGCTGCCAAGTGCCGAGTGCTAGGGTGAGGTCACTGACATAAGTCAAATTAGTGTGAAGTGACAATGGACCGCGGTGGATATACCCTCGCAGGCAGCTCGTTAACCGTAAATGAATTGGAAATTTTTATACTTTTCCTTTGCAATGCCATTAGTTATTGAATGAAGTTTTGTTAGAAGAATTTGAACACTCAGTTTGAAAATGGTATATTCCTTAACCGATTCAATCATGAATGATGGAATCAATCCATACTAATATTATAAATGCGAAAGTAACTCTGTCTGTCTGTCTTACTGTCCATATGTTACGCTTTCACGCCTAAACCACTGAATCGATTTTGATGAAATTTGATATAGCGATAGGTTAGACCTTGATAAAGAACATAGGCTATGTTTGGTCGCGATAACCGACATCCACGCGGGTGGAGCCGCGGGCAAAAGCAAGTTTAGATATATAATCAAGAGGAAGAGCCCGTTAATCTCTTTAGTACATATGGAAACAAGTATCGCTTAACTCGCATTTTCTTAATTTCAACAGGTAACAAGCTGAAAGGGAATGTTAATTGATTAGTATCCTATCACGTCGCAAGAGCACGCAAGCGTTAGGTGCGAAGCATTTCCTTCCTCTCGATTTTAAATACCGTATCTACTACCCTGTATAAAGGTCCTCAGTTTTGATTTAAAAAATCAGTATATTCCTAAGACACGTCAATATGACCATCATCTTGCTCTAAAGGGGAAGCCTTTAGAATTTGTAGAACGAGGTCGAACTTTAAGTCGAATCATATTGACGTATCCTACTAAAAACTATTTCTAAAAATTTGCAAATGTTTACCTTCGTTCACTAAATTAGCGTAGTAACCATTATTTAAACGTACCTGAAAAAAAAGAAGATACAATTATTATTTATGTCATGTGTACTTGCTATACTATAATTGCGTCGCAATGATGTCGCTCGAATGTTATTTACGTTTATTATTATTACAATAATATTACAGTCCTAGTAGTAACTAACACAATAATAATAGCACATTAAACATCATATCATATTATTGTAAGAACTAGAGATGATATTGAATTGACGGAAGTTTAAGTGAATGTTATAAGTTGAACCAACGAAAATTAAAATACAGTATTGTCAGTACATTCTGTGTAACCCCTTTTGTTAACCTTTGAGATAACTTAAACTTCAAACTATTCAACAGTCACCAACTTCAGAGACCGTGGCTACTTGAAATCGCCCGAAATGTCAGGATTAGTGTAAATAATAAAACACCACCATCAAATAAAACCTGATAGAGGCCGTTACAAATATGTAGTTCCCGCCTGAGCTATTCACTTTTTTCATTCTTATTCGATGATTTAAACAAGAATTAATTATTTATTTATAATATTCCTTTATGTCAATCAATAATAATAGCGAGTTATTCCAATATCTGTCATAAGAATCTGCGATTAATCGGTATTCGACTATTATACAACAATTACTCGTGGCATTTCTATTAGAACACTAAAAAACATTCCATTCCATTCGATTGAAGTCAACGTGACTCAACAAACAGCAAAACAAAACCTGTCTCTAAAACGTACCCTTTAAAATTAAGACGCCGAAACATCGATCCCGAGCAATAAGTAACCAACCTGTTGAACAGAGCATAATAAATTCTTAGCACTTGCGTTCCCGAATGTACGCACCGGCCACAATGACTCACCCCGACCACAGGGATGGTCTACCTGCGTACCTTAAAAAAAGAACAGGTAGAAATAGAGATGGCGTGATATTGTTGTCTCGCTCGCACCCTTCTAGTAAATTAGGATGTACCGCCACCGCCCGGTCTATGAATATCTAATAGTCGAAGTTTTTCTTTGTTTCAATTTTGTAAAGTAGGTCTGTACGTGTGTATGCCTTTGTTGTATTTATTTCTTAATGTTATAGTTATGAATGTTGTACAATGTTATTACCCAACTGCGGAGAAGTAAAAAAAGAGGTTTATGTATTTGTCTGTGGCCAACTCTTATTTCTATTACTAATCTAATGAACCAATTGTGATGACTAATTAGATTTATCTTTGTTGCACGAATGTCATTAGGTAGAAATTTTTGGCGACAAAATGTACATATTTTCAATGTTGTCAAAAAAGTGTCGCACTTAGGTTAATTATGTTTAGTAATTATTAATGTAAATTTGATGAAAAGAGGCCTCTAGCATATATTTATAACAAAAAAAAACTTCTAAATTTAAAATCAATTAATAAAAAACCGGAAAAACTAGAAAAATCCGATAACTCGATAAAACCGAACCTACATGTCTACCAATTAAAACTATTAACAAGAAAACGCGCCAAAACATGTCCGTCTCTGATGACGTCATTTATTTTAGCAAAACTAGCATTGCGTAACGTTAACACATGAGGTTTTCCATAAACAATTTCCGTGCTAAACATACCGGGGCAATGACCCCGCCCCCAAGTGCGCCTCTTTGTATCAACTGTGCCATAAAGACGTACAGGAGTTTATTGACCGTTTTCATGTACCTGTTTACTTGTGAGGTACGAATTATTGACACGTGACGGCCGACCGTAAAATTGTGCATTATTAATTTTGTGTACGACTGTACAAAATATTTTTTTTTTATTTACTTTTAAGGTGCAGGTGATACCGATAGTACTGCGCCGAGTAACACTTTTGCCGAGTAACGAGTACCGAGTTTTACTCGGCTCAATTTTTCTGTGAAGCGACTGCTATCTGACCTCCACAACCCAGAAGCGATATCATAAGCATTGCAGTCAAACCAACCAACTGTCGTGAACATGTTTGTACTTATGTACGCGCGCGAAATGGGAATTCGATTTAACCGAGTTATTCGGCCGAGTACCGAGTATCAAAAAACCCGCCGAGTACGCCGAGTACCGAGTATCTACCGAGTACTTGGCCCATCTCTAGTCAAAAGTACCATTGTCTAGTTCCAATGGAACTACTGCTATTTTTTTCTTCCAGTAGTTACATGGAACAGGCTATACCGGGTGTTGAGGAACACTCCCGAAGCCGAAGGCCCCTAGTAGTACTCGCATAAAAAAATATTCGGATTTGAACACTAGGGGGAGACTTCGGGAGTGTTTCCCTTACAACCGGTATAACCCAGTACCATTCTCTAGTTCCATGTGAGGGTGGTTTAATCTTAATCTGTCAGAGATGAGAGTTGTAAGTAAGAATTTCGTCATCATCATCGTCGTACACGGTTGCATTCGAGGTGTTCTCCTTCGTATCTATTTGATTTGGCTTATACAACTTTTACGAGATCAACTCCCGAGGAGGGCAGACCGTAATAGATGGCCCTGGGTCAGCCGGGGTGCGAGGGATATGTCGAAGACAACCTCACCTCCGGCCTAGCACTACGACCCTCAGTCGGCATGCGCTTTTAGTCGGTTCGAGTCCGACATAACCTCCCCTTCCGGCTCCGGCAGGGGAGGTATCCGAGGGGTATTTCCGCACGAAAAAAAAGGCCTCTGAACTGCTCAGTCCTCGATATTGTTCACCTATTTTTAAAAGGTTCACACAAAGAATGGTTCAACCTTTCATGAGGCTTTAATAAAATATGATTCCACGCTTCGAGGATAAATTATGCTGAATATGGTATGTACAAATATTTCCTTGTTTTAAAATAGGCGTAGGTTATTATACATGTTGTTATGGAAGTAAACAGCTGGTGACTGGGTTATCTCGTGGTGAAGTAAACTGAAGTAGCGAGAGAAACGAGGCATTGGCGCGCGCGCATTGGGTATTCTACTGACTAGTCATATTATTTAATTTTAACGGTAAGTTTAAGGTAATTTGTATCAAAAAAGATTTAGTGACGTCATAAAATTTAATAGTCAAATCAGTTACTATTATAGGTTGGGTGGATGATTAAAAATAAATAAAAACTATAAAATAAGAACCGTTGCAATTTTTACCGCTCTTTTACCATTCCTAATATAATAAGCTGGGTTAGATAATTTATTTTAACTACAGGATAATACCCAATTGGTTTGCTATTGGTCTTAGATTAATGGATTTAAGCTTCACCGCCGTAGTAATCCATGCTATCCCCAAAATACACCGAAACGTGTACAGCGCATGTTTGGGATCAAGATATACGCCTGAAATTCATCTTGCATGCAAGATGTAGATCTGTGATTAAAGATCACAGGTTCGAATCACGTTAAAATAAATATTTGTACAATCATGCATACATATACTCGCACCTGTATTTTCCCAATGTCCCATGTAATAATGGCTGTGTCCATCGCCATTAGTTTTTCAGTGAATTGTTGATAAGTTTCTAGATTTCACTCTCTTTTTAACCCCCGACGCAAAAACGACGGGGTGTTATAAGTTTGAAGTGTCTGTGTGTGTGTGTGTGTGTGTGTGTGTGTGTGTGTGTGTGTGTGTGTGTGTCTGTCTGTGGCATCGTAGCACCCAAACGGATGAACCGATTTGGATGTAGTTTTTTTTGTTTGGAAGGTATATTAGTCGGGAGTGTTCTTAGCTATGTTTGAAAAAAATCGGTCCAAGATGGCCGCCGCCACAACATGTCGGAATGCATATTTCTTCATAACTCCCTCAATATGGGTATCAAATGAAAGAGCTTTAAAAAGTATAAAATAAAAATTAAATTAAAAATTTAAAAAACCCCCGTCACAAAAAACACCTCCAAAAAGTTGAAAATAAATGAATAAATTTTGATTCAACGGTTGCCATGTCGGGGGACCTTGAATTGTTCCGATAATATAACGGAATGCTTAACCAGTTAGGGTCCCCCGACATGGCAACCGTTGAATCAAAATTTATTCATTTATTTTCAACTTTTTGGAGGTGTTTTTTGTGACGGGGGTTTTTTTATACCAACCAAGTAGGTAATTACCTACTAACTACACAAGCTAAGGGTTTAATATTAAAACAAAGAAACAATCCATTTTCATAAAGGTCATATTGTCCATTGATTTTTCTACAAAAACATGTCTTCTTTTATTGTTCTGAATTATGTTATGTATTGTATATCTAACAAAAACCCAATATTTTTAAAGAAATAACGAACTTTGTCCTCCTCAGATCTCCGCCGGGCGACTCCCGAGCGAGCAATCATGATTCTCATTCAATTTATCCAAAGAAATTGTATTTTTTTCCCAAGATCTTACACACGGCCTAACCAGATTACGTACAATTCCGCCTTATTGTACACAATATTAGCATAAATTGTACAATAATTTGATAAAACGTCGTCAAATATCTCAACTGGGTCACATTTTATTGCATTTATTCAAAACATTGAAATAAAATAGCGGAGTTGTATACTTTTTGTCATTAAACACAGTTTTTACAACCTTGAACAACTTTGCTAGAATGGCGTGCATTCGATAATAGATTATCGATATAATATAGGGTAGAACATTATGGATGCACTGTATATTTTAATCTCCTTGAGAGACTCATAACTAAGCATCAGGTGGTCCATGTGTCTGCCACCTAAAGATATGATACCATAATATAACAACTGTCGAGGCATGCAGCGCATACATTGCTTGTGTACCTTCGATACGGATAAAGGGACCATTGGGGAAGCCGCAATGAATTACGTCACTTTCGGAATCATACCTTAAGTTTAAAAATAACATTGAGATATAATAGGATTAGTGTTAAACACGATTCAAGTCGTTCTAGAATTCGACCATTCATTGAGAATTTGAGACCCCTCCATGCTGAGAGGAGTATTTTAAGCAAGTCCCGGTTGCCATACGAAAATCTATGGCAGTCATTACAAGTAGTTGGAACCCTAAAAAGTTTTACAACTGCTCTAATTATAGAACTTCTATATCACCAATGGGTTGTGGAGGTCATATGGCAGTCGCTTTATGGAAAGTATTGAAGTTTAGCCGCATCGCACAGACTGGAAAGCCTACCCCAACAGAGCTGAGAAAAGCCTCAGATAATCTTACTAATATTACAAACGCGAAAGTTTGTAAGTATAGATGGATGTTTGTTACTCTTTCACGTCTAAACGGCTGGAGCGATTTTGATAAAATTTGGTATGAAGTTAGCTGACATCCTGGACTAACAGGCTATGTTTGGTCTTGATAACCGACATCCACGCGGGGGGAGCCGCGGGCGAAACCTAGTAATAAATTAATGAACAAATAGTAGCATTTTTTTTGTTATGTTCATCTAAACTTTACACGTATGTTACATTACTCTCAGTTTTTATAAGAACGTGATATCTCAACACTGTTATTTAAATTTGTAATAATGAGCTTCTAAATTTGAGTGCTACAAAATGATAAAGGCTTTCAACTCGTGTAAAGGCAAATAATCTTATCAAACAAGCTTTGAGCTCGTGAAACACACAGACGGAATATTAATCCAGATATCTCATATTATATTAACGTTAACCCGTTCCTACAATCTGAGGACCTTCGTGGAAGTGAAATAGAAAGGAACGATTTCTTTGGAAAAACATTTCGGGAGGCATGTGATTAGGAACGTCATAAAGACTGTACAGTTTCGTAGAATTATGTTCTTTAATGACAAGCCGCGGTGTACATCTTATGTATATTTTTCTTTGGCACTATCTGCGGTTCTTACGTTTTGTCTATAAAATATTGTACGCTTTTTCTGGATTATAATCTTCAATTCATACGTTAGTCTTTATTTTGATTGTGATCAATGATTTTTAAAAATAGAACAAATATTGTCACGTCTCTGGGTGAGGTGGATCAAGGGTCCTGAATTTTGAATTTGGAACGGGATACAGAAACCAAATGAATGAGGTAATGAATTCTGAGACTTATGTATATAACAATAGCGTACCTTTTCTAATGTTATATGTATGGCAGCTACAAAAAAAAATGGTCGATTTCTGGACTTTTGCCTATTTGTTCCAAAGTCTATGAACTTTTGAGGTTTCATAGAAAAGAAACTGATTTCACTAGATGGTCAAGTACGGAATTTTAGTTAGTTTGTGACAATCAATAAATTAATTAGTCTATCGTAGTCCACTGCTGGACATAGGCCTCTCCCGATGTTGGGAGGCTTTGGCCTACTGTTTCCACGCTGGCCTGACGGGTCTGTGGTTTTATTTCAAGTTTTCCTTCTCTCGCAGTGATCATCATCCACATAGACGTTAGTCCTGATTGCATCCGAGGCCACGGTGCCCTCGGAGCTCAGGGTCCACCTTCCCGCTCTTCCTCCTCCACTTCGCAAGATCTTGGGCGTCCAAGGTAGTGAAACCGTTTGCACGCATGTCACCCTCCACGACGCCAAGACAGCACTTCTTGGGCGTACCTCTTCTACCTGGACCCGGTGGGGGTGCCATTGCCAGGCATTTGCTACCCACGTAGCTGGGCGGTTGCCGCAAGACGTGGCCGCACCAGCGGAGGCGACTCTCTTGCATTTTATCTGCAATGCCACGGACATGAAGACTGCCACGGATGCGAGTTCCTCACGCGATCTTTGCGCTTCTCTCGCAGTGATATCGTCTGCGTATTTTTCCGTTGTCACCCCTTACGGCACCCTATGGATGATATGGGGTAGTGATACTTGTATTCTTCTCCGTCACTATACGGATACTAGTCTGTGACAGATCCCAAGTCAAGTAAAAACATGTCGTTAGCGCGACTCAAGTGTTGTTTTTCAACTTAACAAGGTAACACTGCTGCAATTAAGAGTCTCACAATTAAGTTTGATGTTACTGTTTCTTAGAACGTATAGTGTCGAAACTTGGTAATTAGATTATGAAATGGCGTCTCATGAAGCATTATAATAAATCATACTAGCTTTTGCCCGCGGCTCCGCCCGCATGGATGTCGGTTATCGCGACAAAACATAGCCTATGTCCTTTCTCAAGGTCTGATCTACCCCTATACCAAATTTCATCAAAATCAGTTCAGTGGTTTAGGTGTGAAAGCGTAACATACAGACAGACAGACAGACAGACAGACAGAGTTACTTTCGCATTTATAATATTAGTATGGATTATAAAACCGTGGACTTCGTTATTCATTCAAGATTTGCTGGCGTGTATGCGCCACCGAGGTCTTAGAGATACCGTATGAACCTCCAACCTTGAGAGGATGACCAGAGACTTAATCAAGGGTAGTAGGACCGGTTACAATCAGCATCAGAAAGATGTTGACGAACAAAGTGCTCAAAATGATCTTAATTATGTTTTTTGACCCCCTTCCAGTTGACCGATTGTTCTGATATTTGGTACACACCTTTTAGTTCGGACAATAATCCATACTAATATTATAAATGCGAAAGTAACTCTGTCTGTCTGTCTGTATGTTACGCTTTCACGCCTAAACCACTGAACCGATTTTGATGATATTTGGTATAGGGGTAGATTAGACCTTGAGAAAGGACATAGGCTATGTTTGATCGCGATAACCGACATCCACGCGGGCGGAGCCGCGGGCAAAAGCTAGTAAATCAATAAAACAGTTTGATTTGCTCTTAATACGAGAGTTTTAAGATCATTTTGAGATTCGTCGTCAAGATATTTATGACGCTGAACACTTGAATTTGTGACCCTATGATCCTCTTAGCCTCTTCCTCACTCCGTTGAGGTCGGTGTTCCAGTCAAGTGTGACGCGACTGAACTTCGATATTTTCCGTTAAGCGACTGCCACCTGACCTCCAAAACCAATTGGCAATATTAAGTTCTGTAGTTTATCCATTTACGGTGCAGAGTATACCTGCTAGAACCAAGCGTTTCAGTGATTCATTCCTATGCCGCACCACTAAGACCTGGAATTCCCTGCCAGCTCACGTGTTTCCTTCTTCCTACAGTCCCGGGTCCTTTAAGCGGGGCGTGAAAAGGCATCTAATGAGGCCGTCAAGCTGAGTGCCACCACTGTTAACATGGTAAATGTTTACGATGGTGACCCTCTTTCCGAGACTTTGCCTTTAGCTTAACATCAGGCGAGGTGAAGTCAAATTGACGTGTCCTGTATAAAAAAAAAAGAAAAAGTTAGACTAGTCGGACTTTTTATGGCTCCAACTACCCGTAACGACTGCCATAGATGTTCATATAGCAGCCAGGACCGACGGAGGCATGGAAACTTTATGTACCTACATACATACTTATACTCTCCCCTGTAAATCCTCAAAGGGGTAGGCAGAGGTGTATTAACACCCATGGAAAAAAATTGTATGTAAATATTAATGCTATATTTGACTTGAAGCGAAGTACGTGGATATTATAGGTGGAAAAATCCTTTAGAATCGTGACGCCTATGTTGTTTTGCAGTAGATTTAAATTAATGACGCTTATAGTGTTGTTATGTATTGTATAAAGTTTGTGCACATACAGCATTCAGCAGCTGTATATACATTTATATAATTTGTATGAAAAACAATAATACAATTTGATATGTTTTGAGAATAACTCGCTAGATAGTAGACTGCAAGGAGACTTTTACTTTTATACCATAAAGGGATAGACAGCAAACACTTCTTCCACTTTCCATCAGGTGGGCCGTGTGCTTGTCTGCCACCTAAGTGGATTAAAAAACTTCTTTGAACTGCATTTTAGCTTACCATCAGGCGAGGTGCAGTTAAATTGAAGATTTTACAT
This sequence comes from Eilema sororculum, assembly GCA_914829495.1. Lineage (NCBI taxonomy): Eukaryota > Metazoa > Arthropoda > Insecta > Lepidoptera > Erebidae > Eilema > Eilema sororculum. Next base: position 21,447,162 of record OU618535.1, read on the forward strand.
ATCGAGACAAAAAAAAACAGTTCTGTTTCGATAGGGTTTCTCCTTCACTTGACGTGTTTGGCAACCCTGTTATTATATTTCTTTCCATTTCAATGTTGCCAGCAAATCTCTCTCATAAAACATCTGGGGAATAGGGAAAATATTTCCGCATTTTTTGCGGAAGTCTTGTAAAGGTCACGACTGTAACATAATATGCAACACGCTATTGAGAGCACGTACACACTTGGCAGTGCGTGTTGACGGCAAATGGCTCATTGTTTCTTTGTTATTCTTTATATTACAAATACTAATCTCATCATCATCGCAGTCTTAGTCCCGGTAACATCCAGTCTGTCTGTCTGTTAGCTTTCACACCGAAACCGCGGAACCGATTTTGTTGAAATTTGGTATAGTGATAGGTTACACCTTGAGAAAGCCTATGTTTGGTCGCAATAACCGACATCCACGCGGGCGAAGCCGCAGGCAAAAGCTAGTGCTACATAAATCAATAAAACAGTTTGATTTGCTCATAATAAGATAGTTTTAAAATCATTTTCAGACTTCGTCGTCAAGATATTTATGACACTGACTGTACTGGAAAGACTGATATGGTTGGTTTTATGGTGACAGAACCCAACATACACGTATTTTTTATTTTATTTAATGCCATAATTATTGGGAAAACAGCCCGGCAGACAGTAAGGTAGTGTAGCCGTAATAGGCACACAAGCAAATTATTGGCGATCTTGTTTTGAAACAAGTGACGTATTTCAACCTATGATATGAACATGTGGGGGGGGGGGGGGGGGGGGCAGTGGAGGTGGGGGATCATTTCAGTAACAAGCTATAGGTACTTACTTGGAAGTAGGTATGTCTAGTATTGTGTTTGCTAGACGTTTCATTGCCCTCTTATCGGTTATTAACAGTATTGTTCCAAATCCCCGCATTACGCGGAAATGGCGATAACAGATATCTTCGTTAATGGTACACTTTTTGTTTTGTATTTTTTGATAACAATATAGGTATAGTTACTGAAATGACGCGCTCACACATTCACTTCAACTGCGTAACAAGGCAGGTTCCCGGCAGAGTAGAATCTGGGCCAATGGGGCCGAATGCTAACAGGACAGAATGCGAATGCACTGAATGCGAATGGGACCATTTTGGAATTTGTGACGACGACATCCGAATAGGACGGTATGCCCCATACCCCACCCTTCTCTTCCCATGCGGTGTCGTACAAGGCGACTAAGGCATAGAGCTGTTTAACATCAGACAGATATATACAGCTCAGACTCAGCCTCAGGTGCATGGCTCGGGTCAACAATAGTGCCCGGAATGCGACAATAAGCTCAACCCTTATTACGTGGAACCAAATACAATGATTGGTGCAATGAGGGTGTTAATTTCACCTCTGCCTAACCCTCCGGGGATAAAGGCGTGTTAAATGTATGTGTAAAAACAACGATTGTTTTATGAACTATGACTTGTATGCGAACATTGAAGTCGACTAGTCGCGTGATAAATCCGAATACCTCCCTCGGATACCTCTCCCGCCGGAGCCGGAAGGGGAGGTTATGTCGGACTCGAACCGACTAAAACCGCACGCCGACTGAGGGTCATGGCGCTAGGCTGGAGGTGAGGTTGACTTCGACATATTCATCGAACCCAGGCTGACCCAGGGCCATCACTTACGGTCTGGCCCCCTCGGGAAGGGGGACAACGGTGTCCCCGACTCGTCCCCAGAATGGGGAGGTAAATGGGGAGGTAATTATCATGAATTGCTTCTTGAACTTGATAATAATATAATATAATTATTCTTATTATTCTTCAATAATATAATTTCAAGTACGTAAAGGTGGTGGGCGCGTCATTAATTTGACAAGCTCTATAATAAAATTGAGTAGATATACGGAACCGTAGGCGTACCCCTGTAATACCTAATAATAACCAGTAATACATAATAATCGGTATACACCTGCTGAACTTTCATTGATTTGACAGCCTCTGTGGCGTGGCAGTAGTGCACGCGACTGCCACGCAGGAGGCGCGGGTTCGATTCCCGCTCAGTGCAAATATTTGTACGCATGAATATTTCTATGTATAATATGTATATATTTACAAAAAGAAAAGTATATAAGTATGTTTATCCGCATTCTAGATTTCATAACACAAGCTATAAAAGCTTACCATGGGTCTAGATAGCGTTGTGTAGAATGTTGTAGAATATTTATTTATTTGTTTTTTTTTAACCTCAAATTTTCAGAGGAAACCTTGCACCAGAGCCTCACTGTTCAATCAGCTGGTGGCTTACAGATGAAATTAGCTTCGGCCCCTGAATCTTTGTGGGGTCAAAAAACACCCAGTCATACGAATATGTGTTCATGATAATTAAATAGTGACGACCACACTACCGTAAATGATTTATTCGAGGGTTTTGTGGTTACAAAAAGTCGTGAGACAGACATACTATATATGGATCTATACGCAGCAAATGTTTACCTATAACGTGTCAGTAGAACATTATACTCGCTATCATTTTACTCCAATCACCATTAAACATTCACTGTCTCTATTTATTAAAACTATCCCGCACTGTGGTACAATACCACGTAGTCGTGGACAAAATAAACAAATAAATGCGCACAATGCGGGCGTCGCCGACTAGACTTCCACGTCCGACGCGCCTCCCGGTTAGATAACATGAATTATTATTACTACACACAGTCACGTTTCCAAGTAAAACATGAGACTTTAAAAAAATATTCTGAGCCACAAACACAATCGAGGCACCCCATCGGACAACGATACACGAACAAAACATAAAAAACGTTTAATACCACCTCTTTATATCCGCGATAAAACATTGGCCTCTCTAAATTGAGACATTTTATTATTAGAAATACGATTTTGACAGTCGTAAAGCAACGTCGATCCGAAGTTATTATATCAGTTTACGAGTTGAAATATCACAATACGGGCTAGGAAGATAGGGAGAAATTTTGTATTACGGCACACGAGTGAAACTTGATCTTTAATATTTGAAATTTTATGCCTTGGGGGAGTAAAATTTGTGCCACTGGGCGACGCTGTCTTCCGTTTTCCGCGTTGACAATGAGCCAATGTCATTGCCATTCTCTTTGCAAGGTTATCGCTATGGCGCGTATTCTAAATCTGTCAATCGTGAAAACTTTTGATTAAGCTGTAATGTTGAAGTTAGTGATAACGAGATGGCAGCACTTGCTAATTTGGGTGGTACTTGGCACTACGTGTTTGTGAGTCACATTTTTTTCGCGTGTGACGCAGTTTTTCCTGTCGCCCGCTGCGTACGGCCGTGACATTTGCTTGTCTGACCGATTGCACAGCCTTCGCTCGCGGTCATCAACTCCGCGTGTGAGTTGGTACCTTACTTACGCTGCATTTTCACTAGTCGAACAATTGTTTCTCTCTCGCACTCATAAAGACAAGTTAAAGTTAAAAAAGGATTGTCTGTAACATGTGAAATAGCTTTAAAATTTCGTGAGACGTTGCTTCGTTTTTTTATGAACATGATTTAAATCAGTGTAGTGAATAATTTGGTTTATAAGTCTTAATGGAATTTCAGACAGGAAACTGTAGTGAGATGATTATAATATAAATGTAACATATTTTTGAGATATGTAAATATAAAAATTGTGAGTCTAAAAAACAATAGATAAAGTTATTTACTTTAAACACTAGGCAGTGTAATGAACGTTTGACCTTCGATTCAATCCAACTTGAACGTTCATTACACTTGAGGTTAAACAAGTAGTATTGTCTTAATTCTAACAAAAAATGACTTGCTTTCTTAAAAAAAAGTTTGTTGAAATCATTTTCAGTAGAAATGATTTCACCAAATAATGATTATTAAGAAGTTACGGTCCTGCCTGTTCGTAACCCTGACCAATAACAGACATAAATAAATGATGACAAATAATTTTAGATCGTAGGAATTTCCGGGCTATTTCATTGTTATTTTGTTCGTCATCTTCACCAATTAACAAGTATATAAATTGTATCTACATTTTAAACAGCTGAATTACGATTAATCACACAGTTGATCTCTGTTCCATATGTTTATTATTAATGACTGCACTAAACTTCGACCACACACAAACATGGACTGTTCGAACAGACCATTAGCAACGGAATTAACTACAAAGTGTAGACCAGTTGCAAATCGTCTGCGACCAACAATATGGCTTATAGATACCAAGAAAGGCTACAAAATGTTTGCGGAACTATTTATAAGGAAACGCAAGGCGTTCCATGCGGTCTATGCGACAATATAAACAAGGTTAGCAGCGAAGGTGGTTCGGATAGTTGAGAAATATTTCTCTCAAACACCGCCGCAGTTCTATTTAAACTATTCAAATGATAAGTTGACTAAACCTTTTAAACGTTCAGCTGCATGAATAAAAGCGTGTGATTTATATGATGACAACGTGACAATATAACCCGACTAAAATCCGTCACGCTAGGCCCAAAAACAATTGTTCTGTGAGGTCACAAACGAAGTCAACGCTCTTTAAAAGATTGTATCTTTGTTCGGATGATTCTGGAAAGAAATGTGTACGTGGCCGGAATTTGAATATAAAATGATCATCGTGTCGGTGAAGGCGGGTTATCTCCTGTTGAAATAGTACGCAGTGTTTACGCACTTGGCCAGCAAAAAAATTGGCGCCGGTTTCTGGATAACACACTTCATATGAACAACATAATATTTCATTCATGTTTCCAAGAAAAGTTATTTAGGGAACAAATTAATTTTGAAAACAAACATCTTTCATTTCATTGTTCAATACGTTTACATTGAAACTGAATATATCAATTATGTGCAAATCAAATTTCGAGAGTCAAACATGAGTTAATTTACAAAGAAAAAGTAGTAAACTCGCATGACAAGAGCCAACCAAATCAACAAAGAGACGTATGACTAATTTTACTCACTACACATGACTCAACGGCTCCAGTACTGAATCAGTTCAAACAAGGCACGGGCATGAGAACTAACTTGCGTGGCGTCACGCTTTTTGAACAAAGAAAAAGGGGATGCTAAAACACGGGCAATGACTATACTATAAAGTCTGAGAATTCGTGTCTGCCCAGCGTTATAGGACACGCCCTACCTCCAGAATGACACTTAAAATGATAGGACTCTGTAGTCGTGACGGGAGGTCGACGGGTCTGTCTAAAATGGTTGTAGTCAACGAATCAAACGGGGAAGGTGCATTAGAAAAAGAGCTGCGTTGGTGACGGGTAACTTCGATTCCCATGTCTGTTAAATTAGTCCGTAATTGCTAGATGCGCAACTGGATGGTTTGTTTTTTTTTAAGACTAGAGTTGAATTAAATAATTGAAACTTTAAACTTACAACGAGCAAGTAGTTAATAGAAAAACTATTAACTAGTTATGTGGACCGTTGTTTAATGTAAACATGATGTTTGTCACACAAGGGTGGATGAAAATAGAGCCATATGGAGTTTATCGCCGTCTGGCATCTGTCTTAGTTTTGTTAAGAACGTTCATGTATTAATTTATATACACAAACAAGTGTGCCCGGGCAGACGTTGTCCTGCCGCAGATCACCTTTAGTATAAAAACATTATTTTTCTTCACAACGTCATCTATAGAGGACAGAACTATTTTATCATTTAAGCTAAAAACAACCATATCCACAAAAAATATTTACAATAAATTTAGATCACTCCATAAGAATGTGCAACCGTTTCTAAGCTTTTCTTATAGCCCTAAGAAACATAGCGTGGTGTAAATTTGTATACTGAAACCTTCCCTCAGAACGGTATATTAAATCCAAAAATAATTTCTCAAATCGCACAGTTTAAATAAACTTCTCTGAATTAAATTCAATTTCTAAGAACAACTTCAGCTTTATTATAATCGTATCTAAATATTGATAAAATAAATATTAATTATTACAATATATTTAGATCATACCATAATCCATGCAATAAATATAACTTTTATTGGATTTCTTACAGCTGTATAGAAATTAATTCTCAGAAACGAAAATTCTGAAAATAGTACCACGATGGTTCAACGTTTAATTGAATGATTGACTTTAATTACAGTAGCCCTTCTGTTAATTCCAAGTCTGCGGTTTAACGACCACATACGGTAATAAAAGCAGAAAATAAGATAAAAAAAAATTTTGTTCATGCATTTAGTTGATAGTGCCCACTATGCGTCATTGAGTCCGGGATGTGTTGGGATAGGTCAGTGTCGTTGGCAACTGTTTAACGATAAATAAAAATATTTTTGTTGTAAATAGAATTACGACGGTAATGAAGTTTTGTTTTCTTTTCTACAGTTGTAAGTTCCACAGCTGTTGCGTGAGGTCTCAGGTTAGATTCCTAGGTCGAAAAAAAGTATTTTTGAGTTTTTTTTACTAAGTTTAAGCTCGTTTCTCTCCTTGATAGAATAAAACGCGTTGGTTCCCGGTGAAATAGAATAGACCCAAGCCGTCTTATCCCCTAGGTGTCGTAAAAGGCGACTAAGGGATAGGGCTATTGTCCATATAAAGTAAAATAAGCTCCCTATTACGTGGGAGTCCGGTAGGACTGAAAATCGGACCCGAGGAGGGCCAGACCGTGCGTGCGTGCGTTTTAGTCGGTTCGAGTCCGACATAACCGCCTTCACCGGCTCCGTGGGGGTGGTATCCGTGGGGATTTTTCGCACGATAAAAAAAAAAAAAAAAAAAGGGAGGGCCAGACCGTAAGGGATGGCCCTGGGTCAGCCGGGTGCGAGGGATATGTCAAAGACAAGACCTCACCTCCGGCCTACCACCACGACCCACAGTCGGCGTGCGGTTTTAGTCGGTTCGAGTCGAACATAACCTCCCCTTCCGGCTCCTGCAGGGAGGTATCCGAGGGGATTTCCACAAGAAATTTTTTTTTACCGAAAATCATAGATGAAATGTGGGCGTTAAACACCTCTGCCTACCCCTTATGTATTTATAACACTCTTAGTAGTACTTTACAAAGTGTTACCCCCTAAAATCACCGTAACGAGTAGGATGAGATTCCGTTCATTAATCATTGAAGAAAATATTATCAAACTAAAATATATGACGTCAGAATTCGTAAGAAAAAAATATTTCCAATAAATTGGCTAGTAAGATATACTCACAAAAGCTTATTTTGAACCTTAATGCTGTGACCATAATGACTAAATTAGAATGGCAGGTAGCTCCAGCTATTTGCCGATAGATACTTGTGCTCAATATAATATTTCAAATAACTAATACATATTTTATTGACATTATGTAACTTGTGGGGAGCGGTTGAGCGTTCGACTTCTAGACAGAGGTCACGGGTTCGTTACCCGTTCAGTGCAATATTTATATGCATATAATGTATAACAGAAGCTATTCAAGCTTACTTTGACTCTAGTCTAGAGAACACCGTGTGGAATGTTCTAGATTTTTTTTCTAGCTATTCTGCTTCCATTCCCGTAACCCATAAGCCCATAATATTACAACATAACCTAGATTTGAAGTAATTCAGGTGTGGCTCAATAGCTCAGTTGGAAGATCATTCTCCCTATAAGGGAAAGGTTGTGGGTTCAAGTTCCACTTGAGCGCTTATTTTTCCTGATGTATTTCGATTCGCACTTAAAAAGTTAGCATAATAAATGCTGTAAAAAAATTTCATTCAAATAACCTAGATGTTTTTCTAGACTATAATTTACCCCAGTACCAAATTTTAGGAAGATCCATTCAGCCGTTTAAGCGTAATTGAGAAACAAACATCTTCACAAACTTTCACCTTTTAATAGGATTGAGGAATTCCGAAGGTGACAATACGACAATGGAGACGCACACAGCAGATACGCGTTCATTGCGGCTTCTCAATAGTCCCCTTTATCCGTATCGAAGTATAACAAGTAATGTATATACTGCATGCGTAGACAGTTGTCGTTTGCGATCGGCTTCGGAATCATACCTTTAAAGCCAGGCATCCACTAAAGCGGTGTGGTGTATAGAGATAAGCTTGGTATCAATACAATGATAAGCTTTTATCTTCTATACTTAGGTTCATTAATAGAAAAATGGTTGCCAAGTGACGTAGTCAAACAGGCGCGTTTTGTACACGAATACTCAGAAATATCTTCCCAGTATTTTGTCTAATTCGTGGTGACGGAGAATGTCATACAAGTATGAAATACATCGGGAAAAAGAAGCGCTCAAGCGGGACGCTCAAGGGAGGTCGTGGGTTCAAGTGCCACTTGAGCGCTTCTTTTTCCCGATGTATTTTGAACTTAAAAAGTTAGCATAATGAATGCTATAAAAATTTCATTCAAATACAAGTACTATAACCTTAACTCTTTTTTTTATATAAAAGGGCACTTAAATTCGACTTCACCTCGCCTGATGGTATTCTAAAGGCGTCCTCCGAAGGTCATAAGAGGCGAGTAATAAAAAAATACGCAGACGATATCTCTGCGAAAGAAGAAAATCTCGAAATAAAACCCTGTACCAACCAGTCTGGTTAGCGTGGGAACAGTAAGACAAGGAAAGAGGCCTATGTCCAACAGTGGACTGCGTTTAGTGGGTTGAAATTGATTAGTCTAATTACGAAAAGGTTCAAAGTCAATATTTTAGCGAGGTAACTGCCATCTGACCTCTAGAGCTTCAGTTACCCAAGCGACTGCACGACTGCACGTCAGCTTTATTGCCATCTAGCGGGGTGCAGTCAATTGACGAACCAAGTATAATCTTTAATATAAAAAAAATGAATCGCTAAATGTGTTGGTAAGCGCATAACTCAACAACGCCTGGACCAATTTGGTCAATTCTTTTGTTTAAATGTTCGTTGAATTTCAAGGATGGTTTTTACGGCGAGAAAATATCAAATAATTGCCGGGAACCGACATCCACGCGGGCGGAGCCGCGGGCAAAAGCTAGTATAAACATAAAACAAACGAATGCGTATTCTCCGAGGCACGGTTATTCAGAACGAGAAAATCCTATTCCGAAGTCAATTCTGAACCAACTTCTTAAGTTCACCATCAGGCGGGATTTAGTCATATTAACGTTGACTCCAAAAAGATAAAGTCAGGTCTAGACTTTGTCTATTACTCAAGTGAAAAAAATTGTCTCTGCCTACCCCTCACAGCCTAAAATACCCGTATACAGTAATCAAACTATATTAACGCTATAATAGGCAGCAGTTACTCCGATTATCAATCAGGCTGTCTTCAGAGGAAACCAAATGGGGTAACTTAGACGCTTAGCGCCAATAGTTGAGCTTTATGGGGCCATAAGTTTGCGACACCTGATCGATAATCGCGCGAAGAAGTACTGAGGAGTAACAGCTGTTGTACCAATCGTAGGTAAAAACTGTTCGAGATTGACTGCGTGATGATAGATGTGACGCTTCTGCACTTCGATAATATAAATCTACTAGCTTTTGCGATGGCAATGTCGGTTATCGCGTCCAAACATAGTCTATGTCCTTTCTCAAGGTCTAATCTACCCCTATACCAAATTTCATGAAAATCGGTTCAGTGGCTTAGGCGTGAAAGCGTAACATAGAGACAGAGTTACTTTCGCATTTATAATATTAAAGTATGGATCAATTTTATTGGCCTATCGCGGTCCATTGCTTACTAGACCTCTTCCAATGTTAGGCGGCATTGGCCTGCTGTTTCCACGCTGGCCAGACGGGTTGGCAGAGTTTTATTTCGAATTTTCCTTCTGTTTTTCTTACACGAAGACGATATCACTTTTCGTCTGCATAATTTTTCGTAAGACCCTTCGGATGAGATGGGGTGGAGATATGAGTGCGTGGGATATGTCGAAGACAATCCGGTCTAGCACCACGACCCTTAGCACTTTTAGTCGGTTCGAGTCCAACATAACCTCGCCTTCCAGCTCCGGCAGGGTAGGTATTCGAGGCGATTTCCGCACGAAAAAAGGGGGGTTGTGATATGGATCATGATAATAATGATTCAAGCTACTAGCTTCCTACCAAGATCTCCAGGAATCATATTGATCAAACTGATACCTGTAAGCTAGCAGAGTGGGGCTTACGCGCTGTGATGATGATGATTTAAATATCCGTTGAGCGAACCACATTCAAACTCAATGCAAAAATTGTTATCAAGTAAATATACCTAAAACTGATAACACCAGTAAATCTGAAAAGATAAGCCAGTATTCACAATAACTACCACTCTTCGCCACTGGGCCACAGTCTTCTTACCGCCATCTAGCCCAATAGCAATAAAAAAACTGGTACCGTATCTATTTAAAGAAATTCTCGGAACCGATAACGCTCATCGGAGTTACGTATTTTACGTAATATAACGGTTCTCAAGGTCGGGGAAAGTGATCCGGCGCGATCCGCGCGATCCATAGCAGGAGAGTGTTGTAACACTTTTGTTGGTGACTGTATTTTATTCTCATTTCTATATTAGCCTAGATATTATTATTTATTTTTTACATCCTAATAATATTATTAATTACTTGCTGGACCCACGAGGAGCGTGGGGTTAGATCTTCTTTTTATGACGGTATAGCTTTTCTAAACTTTAGTTATGTCATGTCACTGGCTACGTGTAGTAGTAAAAATCTCATAAAAATCGTCCCAGCCGATTTGGAGATCACCCCAAACAAACCGACAGACTTGTGTATAGGGTCCCTTACGTACAAGAGTTTACCAACTGATTGCCGGACGATCCTCTGGCGCAGGCTCTCCTCTTGTAATTAGAAGATCAGATTCACTCAAAACTCCCTGTCAGCTCACGTGTTTCCTTCTTCCTACAGTCCCGGGTCCTTTAAGCGGGGCGTGAAAAGGCTTCTAATGAGGCCGACGAAGCTGAGTGCCACCACTGTTAACATGGTACATGTTTGCGATGGTGACCCTCTTCCTTAGCCTTTGCCTTTGCTTAACTTAAGGCGAGGTGAAGTCGAATTGACGTGTCCTCTATAAAAAAAAGGAGAAGGAGTAAGCGGACCCTGCGCTCCAAAGTAGTATGCAACCAGAAATAACGCTTAGATGATGATGATGACGATGACACAATATATTCTAACTAAAGTGTTATTATAGCAATTCTCTTTGTTCTCATGTTAAGTCTTAGATTTTAATGTAAGCGCATTGCATCAGAATTCAGACGGTACGGTACAATCGAGCGCAGGAGGTGTTCGGAATTTTAATACAATATTCAAATTTATGGACCACTTAAGTCATAACTAGAGTAATATAGTAATGGATTTTATGCATCTTAGAGACTTAAGTACTACACCTGCTGTTTAAGGAATGAGAGTCTGGTGCAAGATTTAATCTTTGTTGAGGAGGTCTAACAGCATTAAAGGTTGGACATCAGGTCGTGGGCTGATTCCTTTTGGCCTTTAAGTGATTTTCTGCCCTATACCGAGAAGAAAAAAAAAGTCTGTGCCGGAGCTCTGTTCGTCAATTAACAGATGTATTGGCTTGCAGATGAGGTTGGGTTGGACCCTGAAGATTTTGACAGGGCCCTTACCATAGTTACACCAGTTCGGACTTTAAAATCTTGTTTATCAATCAAAAGTCTTAGCTATTAATAACACAAAAAATTTAGTCAAACCTAATTCACACCTAAAAGCTAGTTATATATAAGTGCTATAACGAGTTTTTTTTTATTGAAAATCTTATTCATACGCAAGTAAATTCGCAAGCAATAACTAGTTTATAAAACAAAAATTACTGCAAACGAGTACCAAAGTCAAGGTCACTTTGTCAGCGGGATTCAAGAGTTGTCAGTTTGTCACTTCAATCCCGAAAGAGGACAATCCCCTATTTGTTCAGATCAGGCAGTTGTTCAAATTCAGTTAATTCTATTTAACAAGTCTCGAAACGATAGTCTTGTATGCGGACAAAAGTCCGCAGTAGGGATTAACACTTAAATTATTTTGTCTGAAAGTTTTTCTGAACTCAGTTGGGGTAGGCTTTACCAATCTGACTGTGATGCGGCTGCTCTTCGATATTTTCTGTGAAGGGACTGCCACTGAACTCCAAAATCTATTGGCGATTTCGAAGTTCTAAAGGGTGATACGTGGTTTTGATGTGTGCCATGGGCGATGCCGAGGCGGGCCTTGTATGTAGGCATTATTTTATATTAATGACTGGTCGTCATTAATATAAAATAATACCATTTAATACTATTTTCACTGTTTACCACGTTTTGATTTAAGTCAAAGTCAACTTGATACCCGATGCTAGTAATTATAAATAGATTAAATAAGAATTATTTACTACATTCGTTTAGTTTTTATTATTATTCCGTTATTACGAGGCCGACTGGTTTTGATTGATGGCCACGAACTGTCTGGAAGGTGCCTTTCATGATAATGTACCCTCCTCTTTCTCTAAGTTACCAGTTCCTAATACTATGCAAGAAATGTAACACTGTTCTACTTCTCCTTCTTAGAGTTAATGTCTAGACTTGGTAATTTATGGCTAGTTTTTTTTTTAAATTTAGTCTGCCCAAAACTTTGCTCCAGCTGTAGCGTACTCTGTTCTTCTACAAAGTTCTCATTAGTACAGAGAGGGGAACACAGCGAGCAAGAGTATTTTGTCATAGGGTCCAAACTAGGAGGTCGTAAGGCTACCCTTAATAAATGCGTTCATCCAAACTGAATGCGATCAGTCAGTTTGGATGCCCGCATTTTCACCGGTGATAACCAGCCTTAATGAAATGCCTGGAGAAAAAGTGATAACATAGGTAATAGATAAGTCCTCTTTCGAATGTTGTTTCATTCTTAGTTCAGTCTTAGTTCTAGTCTTAAATTGAGATTCAAATATTTAATACAAGTTAATTAGATTGTTCGTGACTGTACATACATACAGGAAAGGTATTTGAGCATTATATTACATACATATTATTATGACGAAACTCGATGCTTCAAACTTAATTTTTAGTTCGTTATGATCTAATTTGGAACAAAGCAACAGAAATAAATCTTGTAAAATGTTATATCATAATGTTTCTACTAGTAAGTATGTGATTACATTTATATGTGGCTCGATTAAAGGTAAAAGTCGTTTAACCGAAGTATAACGACGTAACTATGTACTATGTAGGTAAGATTATAATATCAAAAGTGGTCATGTCTCATGCGTGGGTGATTACAACCGTGGGTACCTACCAACCATGGCCCCACGGAACCATGCCCGTACGACCACATAAAACAAATTGACGCACAGGACACGAATGTAATGGAAAATTTAACCAAATCTTTACATAGTCTGCCATTTAATAAGCAGTATTATTATCAAAACAACTATAAATCAGATGTTCATAAACAGATATGCTCTTTTTTCTGTGTATCAGAGTATTTAACCTTGAGCGGACGACTTTTGGGCCGTTCACCCTAATTTATCGACAAGAATGTAGGTATAATCTACTGGAACGTCTGCCCTATTAGTCTGATCTATGAACTTCTACTAAAATAGTTTGTTTGAAAACAGATCGACCACAATAATGTTACTATAACAACACTACCTATGCCAACGAAACGAAGCAACAAGTAACCGATTTATTCAGAAGGCGATTTGAAAGGCTTCTACATCAAATGTCATACAAAAGGTTATGCATTATATAAGGTAAGGCAGAGCCTCGATTCCATACTTTGACATGCAACACAATAGTTTAATTACATGCGAGTACACGGATAAACGTTACGTAAGTTATACGCAATTGGCGTAAAAAAAAAAACAAATAGCTTCTTACCTACATAAGCATTAACAATGAGGTCAATGACACAAAAACGGATTACGCTTCGTTTCCGTGCGACAGATACGTTGTAGGCATTTCAAATTGTAATTAGTCATGCGGACGGCCGCCGGTCTAATCTATGGACTGCAATTTGACATTTGAACGTTTTATAACTTATTGTTTCCGAACGATAGAAGTTACAATTCAAATTATGAAATCTAACGAATATCTATTTTTCTTTAGTTCCGAATTTGAAATTCAAAAACGTGTGACCCGCAGCGGACCGAGTGTGTACCGATGAATGAATGTCTTGTTCAAACATACCTGTAGCGAGTCGAATGAAGATCGTTCACCTTCCGACAATGTAAACCTTTGTTTCAACACAAGTCAACGGCTCCCAATCAATCCCAACAGTTTATCTGGAAATAGAAACGACTTATTCAATGTGGGTACTCCGCTTTATGATTCATCCAGCGCGTTCAACTATACCCGTTTATTAATAAAATGCCAACATTACGAGGGATAGTAGTTAAAAAATGAAACATGCCTATAACTACAGATGTAAACAATGAACATGTGTAGACAAGACGAGCGGCTACCAAAATCCCGGTAAGAAAATGGGATACGAACCGTTCACGTTAGATAACAATCACGTTCACAGTATTATGTCCACAAACACGTATAATTTAACAGCGCACTAGAGGCGGTATGTCGTACCGGAACAAAACTAGTTTATTTTTCCGATCACATTGCAAGGAGCGACAGACGTCCAACCGTGGCGGTGGCCGACGCGAGACTGAGCGACGGTAGCGCCCTCTCGAAGCGCCCTGCGTCGCGCGTGTGTGCGTGAGTGTCGATGTGAGGGTGCCGCCCTCTGCGCCCCATGTCACCTCCGACCGTTTATTTATTTTCGAGTGTGGGGTGTACAAAAATGGTGCATTCATCATAATATACGTGCGCCATCACGCGCCGAAGACTCAGCTCGACGCGACGACCAATTACAAGCGTACAAGGATAAAGGCGTTTTTAAAACATAAAACGTCTTTTTTTAAACGGCCGTGAACCGAGCACCGGCTGCGGTCATTGCCACAAGCGTCAATATAAAAATATTCACGTCACAATAACGCGGTGTGGTTTTTCTACGTTTAATAATTTAATACTTATCTTATTGTTGTGTGAATATTGATCCGCGGCCGTATGCGGCCTATCTTAACCTTGAAAGGATTCGTTGGAAAAAAATATTGCTTGAGTCTTTGCAAATGTACAGTACCTACCTAATACTCGAACACTGTAGGTACCTGCCTACATAAATAAGTTATGTTCTTCATAAATATTATATCCAAATTAATTAAAAAATAGGTTTCGTTATATTAAAATCTTATACCAACGATTCCATGAAATATGTTTCATCATTTTTCGTTTAATTAACTCGCAGCGCAAATTATCCCTTATGTAAGTAGGTTTACTTACCTACACGGTTCGTAAATCAAAAATTTAAATCAAAAAGTTTGTATTAAAACTTCTTAACGTCCTTCATTAGTACAAAGGGCATATTTTAATATGTACCGAGCTCAGGTGAACGATAAATGAAAGATTTTTCTCAATAAATATCATCTAATTCAATATTTATAACAATATAGCATAGCATATACAATATAGCATATTTCACTATTATTTTACACAATACTAAAGAAGATCCTAATTTCTAACCTTTTCTCTAGGAACATTTCAGTTTGACTTCACCTCGCCTGATGCTAAGAGGCAAAGTCTCAGGAAAGACGGCCACCATTACAAACTTCCAACTACTTATGTTACAATGGTGGCCTCAGCTTAACGGCCTTATCAGATACTTTTCCACGCCCCTCTTAAAGGACCCGGGACTGTAGGAAGAAGAGAACACGTGTGTTGGTAAATAATTCCAAGACTTTAGTTAGGCAATTCAGATTTAATTTAATTACTTTGGTGCCGATACAATCCTTTATTTCCCCTGAATGCTTTATGTTAATCTCAGCATCTCGCAATGGCTAAGTCTGACAGCCATAGCTCTCCTAAAAGGCAAAGGAATTCATTCATAGAACGAAGAAGTAGAAAAACAGACCTCAGTACTTTTAATCCATCAGCGCCACTAGTGGTCAATTACGGAACTAAAATATTTGGTTTACTTTTTGTTATAGGAATCTTACTCGATCCTTTTTATCCCTTCAATTAAAATAGTGATATTCGTGTCGTCACTCGCTAAGAAAAAATCTTTGAAACACGACGATTCGGCACAAATTACTTAAATAGTTAGGAGCTTCGGTCTCGGTTGATACCATCGTGCTTCGGAAGAATTATTCACGCATGAAGCTGTGTCTGTTAAATCGTTTAACTATCATACGTTTTTAATATTGTATGCCTCGGGATATATATCTTCGACTTAAAATGTACTCAAAATCCACACTAATATTAAAAATGCGAAAGTAACTCTGTCTGTCTGTCTGTCTGTATGTTACGCTTTCACGCCTAAACCACTGAACCGATTTTGATGAAATTTGGTATAGGGGTAGATTACACCAATCTAAATTAGAACGACCATAGCAAAGTTTTAGCGGATTCCAGGTGTTCTAATTTCAGATACTGAATTCAATTTACATACCTATTGAAAATAATAATTGAAAATCTCAACCGCGGTTTTCCTTTGCTGAGCAAGCCGGCAAGATCGGGTTATAGCGGCCCCTCATCACTGACTCTAAGACTTTACAATACTGTACCTACGATTTTCCAGACGCAAATTGGGTATTACCCTATAGTTAGAATAAATTATCTAACCGAGCTTATTAAATTAAGAATGGTAAAAGAGCTGTAAAATTGCGTCGGTTCTTATTTTAAAGTTTTTATTTATTTTTAATCATCCACCCAACCTATAATAGTAACTGATTTGACTTTTAAATTTTATGACGTCACTAAATCTTTATTCATACAATATACCTATCGTTTTGACGTTTAGTAAAAAGTGAATAATTTGACTAGTCAGTAGAATACCCAATTCCATCCCACCCTGAATTTTGTACCATTGACGTAAACAATATGTCTGCCTACCACCCAAAGTCAAACCAAGTTCAGCGTAACGATATGTCTGCTTGTCTGCTTGAACAGTTATATTTACAACAAGAGATTTATTGTCACTAAACAATAGATTTATATGCAAAGTACAGAACAAAGTATGTAAAAGAATAGTAACTACAGTTGTATAGATATTTTTTTCCATCGGGTTTTTCAGACAAATAACAATTACAACCTACCGGGGAGCAGGGTAAAAATTGAAATATTTTTTCATAAAATGGTCCATAATTTTTGTTTTTATTGCTAATGTAGGTTAGTAAAAGTATCATCTACAAAAATAAATTAAAATAGTTCCCACTCAGCGAAAACATTTTTAAATTCGTATTTGAAGACTTAATTCTGAGTTGATATGAAAAAAAACTCAAAAATTGAATTGTTTCGATACTTCGATTATTTCGACTATTGATTTTCGGACATACATAATATGGGGGATCAAATTGTAGAATTTTGGGTCTCAACACTCCCTGATGGATGGCATTCGGATGAAGAAGATATCGGTGACTGCTTGACGATAGCCAATATTCGAATAAATAATATGTTATTATGTAGGTACGAGTATATTTACATAAAAGAAAACATGTGATTTCACCTGCGTCATAGTGACGAGTGAGAAGGACATACAATGACACTTTGGTGCCAATGTAAAGGCTCGTTTAGACGAGGAGAGTTTATCTCATGATACACGAATAGAGAGAAAAAAGTTGCATCGTCTAGTCTAAACACTCGCAGAAGCAATAGTCTCTCGCTCGTCTTTGCCTGGCGAGAATCGCCTCGCAATTGAATATTGATTGTGTCGGTCTAAACAGAATTTTAAAGCAATGACATAAGGCATAAAGTGAAATGTCACTTGCGAAACTCGTATGACAATCGTATGATGAGCGTGTAAACTCTTTGACAGGGCGATTATTGCTAGTGATTATCGCATACAACCTTATCAACTCGAGGAACTCGCTCCGTTTAAAGTAAAGCCAACGAGACTAGAGAAAAAAGGTAAATAAAGCAACCATTACTGAGTTACGTTGCGATAACTAGCGATGTCCTTGTCGCACACGTCACAAGTACGGGATAATGGCCGACCGACAGCTGTCGTTGCGTGTTTCGTAGTTGTAGGAAAGCTGTCAGCACAGCGGTTCTAAACTGTCAGATCCGCCATTATATGAGCAATTTCATTCCTGTCTGGAATGCACTTGAAGTGATAAATGTTTGGAAACGCTGAAACTTTGTTTACGTTTTTTCTCTCGCTTCGTTGGCCTTACTTTAAATGACGCCTTACGCATGGCAGACTACTTGCATAGAATGGCATAGAATCAATAGCTACTACTTTCCTACCCTTATGACCTCCTAGTATGAACCTTTTTTCACACACCCATACGATTCGTAGATGAGGTCCAAACTTTGAAGTAGGTACGTAACCGAATCAATGACATAGTACAGTGGAGTTTTATGTATAGGCACTAGATAGGCCGTTTTGAACAAAAATTGGCGTCTTCCATTCTGTACCTACCCACGAAACTCGACCCACTGTAGATATTTTTGCAAACTTTAGCCACAGGTCCTTTCCTTCCACAATCTACCCACAAACATTCGGTTCCTGGACAAGGATGAACTTAGAAATTCGAATTTTGAAAGGGCAATATATGTACATATTGAAATCTATGTCATTTTGTATGACAGTTACAAAAAGTTGCGCATTGTTAGAAGTCAATTCGTATTCTTTCATGAAATGAGAATACTATTTTTAAACTGTGCTTTAGGTTCCTGGTTTGATTTTCGGGTCGTGTAATAAAATAAGATTTTAAGTGAAATTTGAAAAAGCATAACATCAAATCTGATTTACAAAGTTAGCAACACCAACTAACTTAAACATCAAAAACTGATTAATAATAGTTGTTTCTTTTAATAGAGGAGCACAAAAAGTAAATAGGTAAAATATTCGATTACAGAAGAATCGTTATTCAGCGATATTGTAATCGATCATCAAACAATAGAATGGGTGATACGATAAGTTAAAAAAACTTATCTGAGATCCGTATCACGAGAGCTATACTTATTTGTACTTGACAGAGTATAGAAACAGAAAATTATATTGTATTTTATACCACTAAAGTGGTAGACAATCACATGCACCACCTGATGGAAAGCGTTCACCGTGGCCTATGGACGTGTGCAATACCGTGGCCGTCACACTTGTGTTGCCGAAAGATTTCTTTATTTGTTTCCTCTCGACCCCTAAACCTATCTCGTCCGCTCTCAACCCCTAATTTGATAATCCTATGTAAAAGGTGATGAGTCTATTGTCATCTACTGGGCAAATATCGATAATTTGCTTACAGAAAAACTCCCAAACACCTTGAGAAATACTTACCTTTATCCTGAAAATATGATATCCCACTCAATTGTTCATTTCATACAAGTTTTCTTAGAACTTACCTACCGTGTGACGTTTAGTAAAAAGTAATTAATTTGACTAGACAGCCAAATTCAGGATCATATTGATCAGCTTCGAAACTAATTTCGATAGTAATTTATTCGAATTGAAAGCACTTGATGTAAATCACAAAACTTTTTAGAAACTATCACATCGTTCATTTTCATTAAGTGATATTCGATATTTAAATCGACCCCAACTTTTGTTTAAAGAATCTTATTCATTTACTATGCCCTAATAGGGGACAAAGCAACGTTACATGTGATGGTTCCACAGGCTAATTTACGGGCGAGGCACTGGTGCAAGTTATCCACTGAGGTTAAGAGGTTAGGTGGCACTCCCGTTAGAGCTAAAGTAAACAAAATCCAGATGAGGTTTCTTCGAAGATCTCGGTTGGGACTAGGGACTCGTTCTACTATCAAAGGAATCTAGGTGTACAAGTCCGTACATGTTGATTCCTTTGGTAGGTAGTAGTATTCAAATCGATTTAAAAAGGAAAAATTTGTGATCAGTCCAGGGGGAATTTGAACCCGCGATTCTTCTCTTACAGTGAGAATGCTTTTGACCACTACGCTACCAGATTCCCGCCCGAACTTATCCAAATCTTTCCTCTCTTTATATATCCGTCTTTGAGGCGAGACGGTGGGGTAATCTACCGACGCTCTTACGAGCTATGTTGTAAATGATTTTTCAATTCACCATTTTTACATAATAGAAACTCGAGTTAACACCAATTTCTATGAAGAAAATAATACTGCGCGCGAAACGCCATTTTCCGGGTTGGCGCCAAAACTAATAGTTATAAAAAAGTCAATCACAAAATTCAGTATTTAAATATAAATATAAATATTCCACAACATTCTACACAACGCTATCTAGACCCATGGTAAGCTTTTATAGCTTGTGTTATGGAATCTAGAATGCGGATAAACATACTTATATACTTTTTTTTTTTTGTAAATACATACATATTATATATAGAAACACCCAGACCAATGCAAATAGCCATATTCATTCATACAAATATTTGCACTGAGCGGGAATCGAACCCGCGCCTCCTGCGTGGCAGTCGCGTGCACTACCGCCACGCCACGGAGGCATTTATCGATATTATCGATATTTGAAAAAAAAAACTTCCAATCAATCAGTTTGAAAATGGAATCGTCTTTAAATCTACTCGTTTCGTTTGTAAACTTTTGATTAGTTGGCGGGCAACTCAAGTAAACATACGGAAATAGAACTCACTCGGAGCGGGCGAGCGTATTCATTGAGAAATACTTTCAGTTGCGAATGAATAATGTTGTGGAAGACGCTGAAGTCTCGATGTTGTGCGAGGATGTGTATTTATTGATACGAGATGAATTTGAATACACAATTTACGAACGTATGTTTATAGACTAATTTTAAAATTGGAACATTAGGTACTTACTTTTGTGATACATTTTCTTTTGCATTCATTTCTCATATTCGATAATGATTTTCTCATTCATCATTTGTAGGCGTGTTGTAGTTTTATTGGGAATATTGGGCTAGAATGCGAATTTGTTTCAGCACTGTAACCAGCTTTAATTTTTCTTACCACTTTATTAAGTATACTTCTGTCTGTAGGTAGTAAGTACAATTGAGTATCCTATAATTATAACTAGTGGTCGTCCGGTGGTCGAAATTCGACCATAAATAATTAAAAATTAAGAGTTTTAACATTATTAACGTTTATATACATATTGAGATTTTTTTTCAAAAAGAGCGGTATTTCAGTATATAAGACTATAGACAAATAATAACTATATCATGTCTGAAGTTGACTACATACTAATAAAGGTTTGGAAAATATCGTATTCTCCGTCCACGCAATTTTCGTAAAAACTGACACAAAGTGTTAACTTCACCCTGCTTCGCTTATTAATCAATAATGGTATTAATTTATAACTCCTTACAATTTTTTTTGTATCTCTTTTTTATTCGTCAGCTGTGAATATTTCAAATAGGTATAGGACTGTGCGTATTACCAAAGCTTTAAAAAAAAGTATGAACACTTGAGTAAAAGTTGACCACAGACTAACAATAATTAATGTTTTGGGGAATTGCATACTTCTCCGTTCGCGCAATTTTCGTAAAAAGAGATGCAAAGTTACCTATTTATTTATCAATATATATTAAGTTAAAACCTCCTTACTATTTTTTATATTATTTTTTTTATGTCGTCAGCTGTCAACATTTCAAATAAGTACGGGTTTTTTTGGCCGGAAAGCGTAGAGGACGCATCGCGGTATTATTTTATTTTCCGAAATTGGTGTGAATTCAAGTTTTTATGTATAAAAATGGTGAATTTTTAGCCTTGGACAACGCACGTGTAGGAAAGTGGCATATTACAGTGAATAGTGATTATACGCGTTCAATCCAAATCCTGGGGAGATTTGGATTGCTTTTAGTAAAGTCCCCACAACGTTACTAAGGCATGAATTATCTATTTATCACTCACCATCATCATCATCATCATCATCATCATCATCATCACCATCATCATCATCATCATCATCATCATCATTATCATCATCATCATCATCATCATTATCATCATCATCATCATCAACATCACCATCACCATCTCACCATCATTAATATCATCCACTGTTATTTCAATGAAGAAAATATTTGTAACTGATGATAAGGCAGCGTGGTCATAGTACCTTAGCCTGTTCCGAGAGGAACTAAAGAAACAAAAAAAATCAAATAGTTGTGGAACTGTTGTGATGATTTACCTATGCCTAAAAAAAAATAACTGTATGTACACGTAAGTGACATGCGTATGTGTGTGTGAAAATTGGCTATAGTGTGCGTAACGTTTATTTTAATAAAAATAAGGTATTTTAATGCATTATTATAAAAAAATATTAATCTGCACTTCTCTTCGGTATGAACTATCAATATGCCAAATCTCACCCTCCTACGTACCCGCAATTTTCGTAAAAAGGGATCCAAAAATTTTCCTTCACGTATTAATATCTAGATAAATTATCTAACCGAGCTTATTAAATTAAGAATGGTAAAAGAGCGATAAAAATTGTATCGGTTCTTATTTTAATTTTTTTTTATTTTTAATTATCCACCCAACCTATAATAGTAACTGATTTTACTATTAAATTATATAACATCACTCATTTTTATTTTCATACAAATTACCTTATAAATTAACGTTTTGACGTATTATAATTTGACAAGTCAGTACTTAGAATACCCAATTGTTGAACCTTTCTTAATTAAGGCTCTTTCAAGTACCTATTTGCCAATGTCAAGTAATTTGATAAATTAAATAAATATTTTGCAGAACTTTCGTCATTTAGTCAACATCAAGTTCGTCATAGTCATAGTCATTAGTAGTTTTAACCCAACACGAAACATCACGTTACGTCTAAAAATCCACCATTTTTATACTTGAAAATTTGAATTTACATCAATTTTAGATAATGAAACACTGCCGCGATGAGACCTTTACGGCGTTGGCAACAAAACTCCTATTATCCATTTTTTTTAACTATTGCTTATTACACAATACATGTCAAATAAATATAGTGACAGATGAAAAAACAAACTTGAAAATAAAACGATAATCATAACCGTTACTGAATAACAAGCAAAGTACTCGTAGTAACAAAAACGTGGATATAACACATTTCATCGCAATTTTTCGTGAAGATAAAAGCTCTTTGTTTTAACATAAGTAAACATCACAGTTACAAAAGAGTACTTACTGAACGAACGAGTACTTACTGAACGAACGAGTATCTTCTGACGTCATTACCAACCCTTTATTTACATTCAAAAACATTATTTGACTAAATAAAAGCACAACCCTAATGGAATTATCATGTTTTAACGAAGCATAACTTTTTAATTTTGCTTATAACAACTTATAATCACCTCTTTGGTTACCTTATTAATTATTTAAAAGCGCCATCTGGGGGAAGTTAAGAGGTACTTTTTGTTCTTGAAAGAAAAATGGCGTTTTAAAACATCAATCGACTGAAGTTTATTGAATCTTTAAAATTTTATCAATTAATTAGTCTAAAATTGTATAAGACATTTTAGTGATTAATTAATCTTAACTTTTATATAGGTGGATCTTTATACTCATTTACAGTTAACTAATGTAATAATGATTCTGAGTGCAAAATTTTGTTTTTAATTATTTTTTCTGTTTGTGCGCGATAGACGCAAAACTACTGAACGAATTATAAGGTAGGTGGTTTTTCTTAAAAAAAAAGTCTTGCTCAGATTCAAAATCTACCGTATGTTTGACTAGAACCGAAACGGTCCTGTTCTACGCAATGAGCCAGTGTTTGGGGAGCTGGGCACAAGTCCCCAACATCTATGTATCTATCAAACACTCTCATCTTCCTGTATGTGTTCAAGTACCAGATATGAAAAAAAAAACCACAGCGATCCTCAGCTAGTAATAGTAAGCTTGCAGACCGCCATTTATCAGTTTCAAAAATGAGAAATTTTCTGGTAGAAAATCTAATATAACGGCGACAGGATGGTGCTAGTGTTTCATGCCAATATGGCCGATGATATAAATTTTAGATTTAATGACTATAGAATAAGCTCGTGAAATGTATTAGCACAGAAATGTATCACAGGCTAGTCCCTGCCTATCGCAGAAGAAGAAAGGCGTGAGAGAAAGAAAATATAATTTATCGTATTTGGTCCCACTAAAAGGTTTGGGGCCAAACCAACCAATTTAACTCTTATGGAGATGGAGAAAGAGTTGGAGTGCTCACTCCAGATTCAAAAGTACATGCAGTGCTTTGTATGCAACCGGGATTATGGCTGCGTTAAAAAGACATTTTAAGTATAGAAATACCCATGATAAAACACATAAACGTTCATATACAGGACTCGAACCCACGAACTCTGATGTATTAGTCAAATGAATTAACTCCACGCCACACAGGTGGTCATTAAGAACAGCGCTTAACTTGGCATACTCAAATAATTCAGCATTGATTGACAAGAATTGCCACTGCAAAAAGGTAATTACAAGTATTTCGTACCATCTGTCATTATTTCGTGCAGATGTTTTATTGCAATCAGTGGTTCATTTTCATTCGGTCACTCGTTCAATCATTCGATAATCACTATACGTCGCTGATTGCACAATACTAGGTAGGTACTTCGCTGGGAGAATAATGATTTTACTTGCAGTATAACAATACTAAGGTCGTATTCTAGAATGACACTCAGCCTGAATTTCGATTTGTCTGAGGACAGATTGTACCGGTATTGATATGTCAAACTATCAATCTGTCTATACAATCTATCATCAGATAAATCGTGATTCAGACTGAGTATCATTCTAGTATACGGGCCTAAAACTATCGATCAGTACAATACACAGTATTTCAGTCACTTAAATCTTATAAGATTTTTAATCAAAGATATAATAAGAAGTTAGTAGGTATTTAATGGCCAACATTGGGAGCGGTATCAATCTTTTCAGCCATGAAGCTAGTCACACTGTCTCCGAATGATAAGTATGCTGCAACGGATAGAACACAATCTTCCAATTTTAAATTTTAAATTTGAAAATTACATTCTAATTTTCTTTCCAGAACAATCAGTAACAGTGAATTTAAACAAAATGGAGTTGGAAGAATGAAGGTACTGGTAGGTATTAAAACAAAACGAACTACGTCACTACAGTCGAGATTTCGAGAAACCTCGAGAAATTACCATGATAAGAGGTAGCTAACTTCGGTACCATAACAGTGGTTAAGGACTCCTAACACAAGCAAGTTAGCTTAGCTGGAGGAGTGAGAGGGAATATTATCTAGTAATTTCGGTTACCAATATTCCTCAAAAAGTAGTTAGTTAATATGCTAAATTTTCCTACGTATCTGAAATAGTCAATATCCAGAATGGGACCTGGATCCTCGACCAGCACCATACAGGAATACTTTGACGAACTGGATTAGACAACATGGCCTGAACATTCGAAAATATGTTCAATAATATGTTCAATAATGAAATTAACCCTACATGGAGCAGAGACAAAGAAAACTATACTTGTTTATAGCTGACTTCAAAGAAGGAGATTTCCATTTTTTATTTGCATGGTTAAAATCACTTTTATCTTTTTGCTTCATATTATAAATGAAACATAACATGTAAATATATCAAAAAATCTAAACACATATTTCTTCATCTACCATACACCACATAGCACTTTTAACAATATATCAAACTAACAAAATAAAAATCCGTCAGCAAGCCTTAAAAATGGCGACCGAAGCTCATTCTCACTATACCTAGTACACACGTACACCGTGGTGATTTCATTAAGCGGTTGCACCCCCTGTCTCGACGTCTCGCCGTCTGGCGGTATACCCCAGTAGGGGGCTGGGGGATAGTTACCAGGCAGTGCCGGGTGGGGTTGTGTCTCATAGCGTAGATATACGTAGGTTTTCGATTTAATTACAATTCGGCGTCCAGCGTCTGTATAGAGGTTTTGTTTTAGACCGAATGTAAATATCTGTGCATTTAAAAAGTTGTTTTTTAAATAGCGCGCCATTTTTCCGCGGTTCTGAGAGTGAGGCGGGAATCAAATAAAATCAAAACAAATCTAGGTATTTCTTTGCAAGAATATGGTACAAATTAAGGAATGAATTTGAAATTTTGAATTTCGAATTTGGGACACGACGCGGGATTTGTAATTTGTATTGTCATCTATGACATCAACAAAAAGTTTGACATTGTTGCCAGTAATGTTATGGGTCTTCTGCAATACCAATTTTTATATTCCGCACGGTCCATCAGTTTAGAAATCCACATGAAAATTATTATATCAGTTTTTTCATTATTTATTTTACTTAGGTACAATGCACATCGCTAGAGTAAACTATCGATGTGTGACACTGAATTTAAAACGGAGATTTACGATGAATTGAAACTGAATATCGGAGATTTAAAAGTTTACTATCTATCAATGACAACATTGGCAACGTACTGTTAGATTAATAATGGAAGCCCTGTGTAGATTGATAGATTTATATCGTTTAAATTACATAGTTTTAGTTGTTATTCATAATATTGAGAGCTGTTGAAGGCGTCTGGTCAGTGTAAAAAACAGTAGGCCAAAGCCTTCCGACATTGGAAGACGCCTATTTAAAAAAAAAAAAATAAGAATATCAGAAAAAATATTTCGCTTTTGTCAATTCAATTCGCATGTATAAAGCGTCATTAATTATTATCTTCAAATTAGAATTGCAGTTACTCTTCATTCTAACAAGTTAATTCCAACTTGAACAAACTAAAAGAATAAAGAATATATAATGTAATATAAATCATTGTTACCTTTAGTGAACTCCATCCAGACACATAGATCAACTTGCATAGTGCACAGACGCGACGTCTCGCCGGAGATTTACTGCCTACGCTTGCAAGTGATTGCACTCTCTTTATTACCTCAAGCATTTGAAGGAGATATTAAAATCGTATGTATATTTTTGTTGTATTAGTATTATCTTGTGAATAATACCGTCTGCAACGAAACTCGATAAACATTTTATTTTGGTTTTGTATCTTGTTTATCATTTATAATTTTTTCAGATTTAAGGCCCTGAATGTTCACTTTGGCTGATTTTAAATTATGTATATTCCACAACATATATTCCACATCAATCTACACAACGCTATGAAGGCCCATGGTAAGCTTAACTAGCCTGTGTTACGGAATATATACTTTTAGATAATACATACATATTATACATAGAAACACCCAGACTAATGCATGCTAATAGCCATATTCATGCTTACAAATATTTGCACAGAGCGGGGATCGAACCCGCGCCTCGTGCGTAGCGGTCGCGTTCACTACCGCCAGGCCACGGAGGCTCTCGTACAATATATCACATATACTGAATATGACTCTGTCTATTCTGATGCGATGAGTTAGCTAAGGGTCAGGGGCCAACCTCACCTTCGAGCCGTTACATCTACTAATTGGAAGACGAAGCTTTGGCACAAGGCTCAGAGGAGGAGGCTCAAAGGAGCTCAGACGACGACGGTTACTTTCGTAAAATGAAAATTAGTTACTGAAGTTAGTCAAATTGTAAGTTTTCGATGCAAATTTGCATCATTTAACACGCATTAATATATTTATTGTTGTAATATTAATCCATACTAATATTATAAATGCAAAAGTAACTCTGTCTGTCTGTCTGTATGTTACGCTTTCATGCCTAAACCACTGAAGCGATTTTGATGAAATTTGGTATAGGGGTAGATTAGACCATGAGAAAGGACATAGGCTATGTTTGGTCGCGATAACCGACATCCACGCGGGCGGAGCCGTGGGCAAAAGCTAGTAATAAATAAATATTCCACAACATTGTACACAAAGCTATCTAAACCATCTTTTATAGCCATCCATACTTAATAATAAACAATAATAAATATTCCACAACATTCTACAGAACGCTATCTAGACTCATGGTAAGCTTTTATAGCTTGTGTTATGGAATCTAGAATGCGGATAAACATACTTATATACTTTTTTGTAAATACATACATATTATACACAGAAAGACCCAGACCAATGCACACAGCCGTATTCATGCATACAAATATTTGCACTGAGCTGGGATCGAACCCGCTCCTCCTGCGTAGCAGTCGCGTTCACTACCGCCACGCTACATAGGTTGTCAAGGGATGTTAATAAAAAATAATAGAATATAGAACCTCTGAGAATAACCTATATTCTTTTCTATCTACAAACAGAAACTGCACTTTAACCGACGACAACGGTTTAATTCATTCATTTAAAAATAAAGTTACAAGAACTACACAGTTTGCAGAAAAAGAAAACATTTGCTGATTAGTGTAAGATAAAATTGTACAGCAAAAGCTGTCTAGATTTTATGTACTTACGAGACTGGAGTGCACTGGTGAACTTATTAAGTAAAGTAAATTTTTACAAAACGAACAGGGGGCCAACCACAACCTCTTAAAGCAGTATTATTTCAATCTTACTTACACAAAACTCTCCTGCAATAAGACTGTTTTGTAAACGGTTGTGGTAGGCCCCCAGCTCTTGTGTCAACGAAGTCATTTCTACAAGCTGTGCTCCATAACTACCTATATACTAACCTATTTTAGTTTCGATATTTGAATTGCACTGTCTATAATTAAATGTTCAAAGTGTTTATTGCTCATTGACAAAAATTAAGTACCTGCTTTATTTTTTTATACCAAATTGATTTATTTTGCTTAGGCATAGCCTCTTGCATGCTTTCTCGATGTGTGATTTATATAAATTATGTATATTATTATCATCTTATAGTTGTTCCTTGTACCCTAGTGGTTTGAGAAGGCTTGTTAGCAAGCGTGTGTGGTCTGATCTTCTGACGAGAATGCCTAAAAGTCTGTTCAAAATTAAGTCTCGGTCTAATTTCACCCCCCAAAAAATGATCAAGATGTGTTAAGGGAATACAGTTTTTGATATTTAGAAGATTGGTATGAAATATATTCATCAAATAAAGAAAACTCATTTACCGAACTCAAATAATTACTGAAGAGAAATAAATAAAAGTGTTTATATAGAAAAAACATTTCTGCTTCGTAAATAGCCATGTTTTCTCCCTACTCATCTGTCAAATATCGCAAAACCAATTTACGCTAACTGATAGTGACTATAGTGATGTGACATATGATTACAGAATAAGTTATCGATAGTTTTATTCTATAGATATTGCTGTAAAAAATAAATTGAGTATTTTTGTTATCATTATCGCGATAATCCTTTCTCGTCTGAGGCCCAAAAAAACCATCCAAGCAATCCGTGGTTCACCTTTGTTTGCTAGTTATGGCTTTTGTGAGAGCGCCTGCTATTCACAACCCATAATTATTAAACTATCGCGGAGTAAACTCATAGTTTTTTTTATTAAATTTCGGGGTTCAACAAAACTATAAAACTTTCAGTCAAGTTCGAAACCACTGGGGCTGCAATAAGTTTTCCAAAGTTATGTCGTGTTAAGCCACGAAATTTAAAAAATAACTATTAAGCAATAAGGCGATGGGCACACTGCAACTCACGACGCTGCGTCATGCGTAAAACGTGTACGCGCGTATTGTGCCACACCGCGCGTGATTGCGTTTTCAGTGTGTGCGAACCTGCGTTTTTTCTATACAAAAAGAGCTCCTTAGACGCGACGCGATCAACGCGCCCCGAAGTGTCATGCGTTGCAGTGTGCCAATCGCCTTACACTGTAGTTTTTACCGCAAAAGAACTAACAAAACCAAGAACAAAATTCTAGATTTGAATTATATAACGTTCACAAGCTACGTATAAAACTGTAAGATGTTTTCAAGCACTGAGAAGAGAACAGTTCTACCAGTAGATTTTATGTAATTGGCCATAATATGAAAGTACTGAATGTCTCAAACCTGGGTTTTTCCGTTTCAGGTTTATGTTCTCTACGTCAAAGAATATCGATATCGTTAAATGAAAACGTGAGCAGTAAATGTTGATTAGTTGGTTTTTAGGAAGAAAACATTTACGAAGATGTCTGAATGAATATAGGATTATAAATAAATCTTTTTTCATTTCTTTTCAGGTATTTAGAAATTTCCATAACCCCCAATTTCGTAATATATAAAATTAAACAACATTTGGTAATACGCGAAAGTTTGTAAGTAAGGATGGATGGATTGGATGGATGGATGAATGAATGAATGTTTGTTACTCTTTCAAGTCTAAACTGCTGGAGTGATTTTAGTAAAATTTGGTAAGGAGTTATTCGACATTCTGAATTAACACATGGGGTATATTTGGTTGCAATAACCACCATCCACGCGGGCGGAGCCACGGGTAAAAGCTTGTTTAATTATATAATATTGAAAACAATCTTATAAGCGAACCAATATAATATGAATAAATTAATGTTTAAGTCACATCTCTAGTGATAAATAAAAAAAAAACAACATTGTATTTAACAGTTATTTGTTCAAATTTAGAATTCATTGATTTTCGAACTATTCGAATTTAGAATAAATTGAAATTCAAATTCATTCTAATTTGAAATAAATTGAATTTAGAATCATTCGAACTTAGAACGTGAAACGTTAGTACTTCGATCCGAAACTAACCGAACTATTTTATTTATCAAGGTATTAGTTTCTGCTGGTAAAATATCATCAAAGCTCTGTGGTCGAACGAGAAAGGGTTTCTGTGATACTGCAATTGTTTAAATGTGTCTTTCAATTATATTATGCATTGTACGCTTATTTGCCCCACGGGTGCCCCCATCAATCGCTTTTAACAAAATATACTGTATGTTCAACGAAATATTCGTATATTAAATAGGATTTTCAAACCTTTGAGCAATTTGAAAACGTACTATCTTTGTTCATTTAAAATAACGGTTACGTACTACGTTATCAAGTCTGAGGTGTTGAAACATTGTTGGAACTATTCACATTATTCAACATCTCGTATTAAACAATAAAATTCTACTTTCCGTATGTATTTATTTAAATTTCTACACCGATATAAAATGAAACAGAATTATTAAAGGAATAAATTATGAAGCGAATACAATGTGTGAAACATGGAGTTTTGGTCCTGAATAACACTAACGCCCCTACTCACTTCTGGCAATAGAGCGTTCGAATGCGAGTCAGGTGGCGGATGCGATTCCCACGCAGCGTGAATATTTGTATGCATGAATTTAATCAATACATGGTATAAAACAAAGTCGCTTTTCTAACTTTTAAACTCTCGCGTTCCATAATATATAATAATTCTTATAAAAGGAATTATAATGGACTCGAAGACGGCGGGCGTGCACTACTGTTGTTGCTACTGGTTGTACTTGTTACTGGTAACTCGCCGTATTCCTGTCAGGGGGTATTAGATGACCCAAAATGCTACAATTCTGACCACCTATATGTAGGGCCGAAAATCAAAAGTTCTCGAAATAATTGAGCTTTTGCTTTTCTTTTGCTCTCCAGTAATTGTTATTTGTATCAAAAATACTAAGGCACTGTAGCACTGTTTAGTATGTTCAAAAAACAATATTCTAGTGTTCATTTATGCAGTTTATAAAATTTTATATTTATTATATGCCGCACGTGATTTTATTGAAACAAGAATATATTATTACTCATTGTTGAGCTAGAAAACTTTCTCAAGCGAAGTAATTAAACGTCAAAACCAATATTTAGAAGTGATTAATGACTTTTCAATTAAAAAATATATTGAAAGTTAAGTACGAGGCGGTATTGACGTTGTTTCAATGAGTTTTAAAATATGAGAGCCTTCCATGAAGAAGTACCTACGTTCGAAGTTACGGACCGAAGTTTCGGGCAATTACTAACTTCTTCTTCGTCTCACGTGAGATGCAAAAATATCTGAAATAGATGGAATGAAACATATTTCCAGGATAAAAATGCTAACTTCACCTGCGATACACCTATTGATTAATGAACGAGATTCTAGGGTATATGTTTAATACCTACAACAGAGATTGTAATTTTACAGTGGATTTTCGCGATACAAATACTCTAATCTTATCGGAAATTATGATTTTGTGCCGTTTGGAGTCGAAACGTTGGGGTCATGGGGTCCGAGCGCTCGCAATCTCTTCATGGAGATTGCGAAGCGTATGGTCGACGCTTCTCGTGACCAGAAGGCTGGCCTCTTTTTAGGTCAGAGAATAAGCATTGATGCCAATTCTGATGTGACATCTCTTAGCTAAAAATAGCTAAAAATCTCTAAAATTTAGTTTACGCCTGTCAAATGCCGTTTTGTATTCTGTGAACACACGACTAACCTAAAATTAGCTTGACACGACCAAACTTAGCGAAGTTACTAAATTTAGTTCATTTTTAGAGAATTTGTATTCTGTTGTACGTTTTAAGTGTCAAAAATTCACTATAATTAGAAATGTCACACTAAAATTAGACGGCACCTAAATAACTGCCGACTAAGTTAGAGATAGGTGTAGTTCTACGAAATACTTGGTCCAGAACCTCTATACGGGCATGCTAGGCAATGGAGATGGCGGGCGCCTCTCTTCCAGAGGGCAAACACTGCCACCTACAGCAAATTCGACCGAGGCGCTGTAGAGGGTGGCTCGGAGATTTTCCTCGTGTCCCTCTCGGCCTTGGTCACTAATGGCGACTTTGACATGATGTTGGAGATAAAAGGTTACCCTTCACCTGGAGAGTCACACCACCGCCACCCTGGGCTTGCTTCTGCTGGAGTAACTGCTAGCCCTAACCGTTACCTCTAGACTCTTCTAGCAAAACCGCCGACCATATGGCAGCATTAATAGTAAAAATATGTTAGGTATCACTGCACTCTGATGCCCAGCGGCCTCTGGCCTGGCAGTAGTTCATTCGACTGCTACATCAGGGGGCACGGGTTCGATTCCCGCCCAGTGCCAATATTTGTATGCATGAATATAAGGTCGAAATTGTCACACCTACGTCTATTTAAATTGCTCTGGGTGTTTCCGTGAGCATATTTAAGCTATTGGTCCTGGTTGTCATACAAACATCTAAGGCAATCCTTACAGGTAGTTGTAGTTCTAAAAAGTCCAACCACTGGCAATTGCAATACTTTGATATCAATATGCTACTATTTGTTCATGAAACTAATTAGTTGTGGTCACATGGCAGTCGCTTCACTTATCGAAGTTCAGTGGCATTGGTAGACTGGAAACAGTGGACCCCGGACACCCAGGTGAAGACTTCAGATGCGACCGGGATTACCACAAGGATAATGATGACTAGCTGATCCCTGTGACTCCGCCCACATATACATCGGTTATAGATTGTTCACCTCTAGTTTTTATCAAACATGATGCAGGTTTTATCATGATCAGACTTAAAACCTGCTGCATCAAATTGACTACATTTGTGTGAATTTCTAACAAACAGGGTGGTACCCATAGACCAACTCGATTGCACAACTGGTTGTGAGCACAGACATGGATTAAAAACATGGGTTCAGAATAGTTTAATTAACATAAAACAGGGATTTTTATAATTATTAGGAATCTTCTTTTATCTTCAGCACCGTTCTTTCTCAAAACAACAGCAATCACTTCAAGCAACAGCAATCACTTGAGCACTGTGTCGAATCTTCGGTACTTCTCAGCAAGTTAGCATAGGAAAGATGATGTAAGGGCCTAGGCAAGCCGTGTTAGTTCCTGTAATGAAAATATAAGTATTACGTTGGGTTATAAAGCGTTAGGTAGTAGATACTTAGTACAGTTTAAATTGATACTTTTTTATTGCTTCAAGACTGGCAAACCATTAAATAATTGAGGCGGTCCCAAGTATAACTGAAATCTTCTACTTGATATAAAAAAGATTTAATAGCGGGTCTCCCCTTGTTGCCCTCTTTGAATCACAAACATTTTGTGCCTTTCTTTTCACTGTATAAAGGCATTAAGCATGCAATACCCACTTCTTTCTTTCAATTATGGTATAGGTTTCTATGCTATGCTCTACATTTCCCATCACAAAACTTGTAAGACACAATAGGCATATAGACAATCAAATATACTTACATTAGGTACATGCTCCCACCGTTGCATGATCTGCAGTCTATGTTGTTTAGGCTGTTTGAAAGTCCTGCCTTAAGTCCTTACAATTTGAACCAGCAACTGTTGTGGCCTCTTGTGGGCAGTCTTGTTTCTCTCGTCCGTGTTTACTTTACTTTATTTCTTCTTCTTATTGGCTTCTGCAGCGCATCGCCGCAATTTGCCAATGATGCTAGTGAAGTACAATGTAATGGCGAAATGTCAAGTTTTCCAGAAATTCTACCAGTGCCACGTTAGCCACGCCAGTAAAAGAGTCTACTTTATTTCTTTTGTAAATTTTGGATATCAAGAACTTATTTATGATCAACAACAAAATGTTGATTGACAAATTGACTTGCACAGATTCAATCAAAGATAATTAGTTTATTTACAGGGTTGCCAGAAACGTTAACCGAGTAAAACTGTATTTACTTAGGTTTGGCTAAGAAAAATCACAGTTTCTTTACTATTTGATCAATATTACGCATTTATTAACATTTGTCGGCATTCTAAACACCTATAAATATGGTTTTTAAAGATTTTGTGAAAATCCCCTTTATCATTCATTCTTATTTTTTTAACACCGGCAACACTTTCATATTCAACTTTTAGCGATGTCATATTCAAATTTAAAGCTGTCTTGGAGAACACTAAATTTAGTTCGAATAAACAACAGAATACCCATATGTCAATCACTGAGCTAAAATTAGAAAATTTTAGAGAAATTTAAATTTAGCGATGTGCACATCAGAATTAGCACCATTGTCATACAACGTGGCAATGCTACCAGCCTTCTGGGAACGCTACCGCAAGAGGTATGCGATGCGGAGGAATTTTATGACGCATTTTAGTAATATTTCGCTGTAATTTTAGTACTATAGAAAACTTATATATACCTGAAAAATGGTTCCAGAGGTGAACTGCATGCTTAAGGCGAAGGATCAAGTGCTAATGTGCATTGGGAGAACATACGCCATGTTCAATAGTGGTAATGTATATTTTACTTTGTATAATAGAGATATTTTGGTAAATTGAATATGTTATCTCATATAAACCAACCCAATGTAGCGTTGGCGATTTCAATTAAAGCGCAGTGCAGTGTAATTAAAATTTGCTTTAACATTAAATAGCGTTATCGATACTGTCACAGCACTAATCCGCTAAAAAAAACTAGACCTTTCAACTCGTACTCTAAATAATAATGACCCGTATCCTCGTCGTTATAGCGAAAAAGCATCGGAAAAAGTGGATCTCTCGGGCGGGACTCGAACCTACAATCTGTCCCTTACTAGGGGAATGCCTTAACCAATTATGTTTTTGATTTTATAATTAGCATCCTACTTAATGATTAAACAAATCATTCAAATTCTTATAGCGATTTCTGAGTACCGTTTTGGTGTCAGTTTTTCCGAGGGTGACTACCACCTGACCTTTCGATCCTGCGCCAAAGGAAAGCCTGCGCCAGAGTCCCATCGGTTGCTTTATTTTTATTTATTTGGCACACAAAACAGAAAGCAGTCAAAATTTTACAAGATATCATTTCAAGGTTCGGTTCCAGATTCAGAGTTCACAGGCGCGATGTACTTGGGCCTCGGTAGAGCCCTGTAAACCGGGTAAACTCCCCGGATCCAATCGGGAACCTTAGTAGGATGATGATGATTACACAGATGTCTCTTGCTTGCTTATTTATTTACTTACATTATCATGATCCACTTAAATATCAAAATTCATACCTGCAACAAAATACAAACTGTCAATATTTTTTTAAAAATGAAATTGTAACGTAATAAAATTAAAAATTTTAAAATACGACGTGTAAAAAAATATTCAAAAAATGTTTACTGCAGCGGCCCCTAGTGGGTTGTCACCGTAATACCTATCTAACAACATGCACCAATCAATCCCAAACCAATAATTGAAAAGTGCAATAAAATCGGATTAGTATTTTTGGTGAAAATTGGCTACATTGATTTACATTAAAATGCCTGCTGTAGCACCCCCTGTTGAGTTGTCATTATAACACCTATCTAAGAACATGCTCCAATTAAAGCCGAACCAAAACTGAAAACTGCATCAAAATTGGATTGGTAGTTTCGGAGATAATGGCAACAAACAAACACACAAACATTCTCTCACCCCAAACGCATATACCGTCTCCGTTGCGTCGTGGGTAAAAAATATAACCCTTCAAGTACTCTTCAAGGAAGTTGGCCCTCAAAAACTATTGATACGCGAAGTACTTTCGGTATTTTATACGTTTTATATGTTCCGAACATATAAGAGCCAAGTGTTCCGATACATTGAGCGAGTTATAGGACCCCTTGTTCCGCACAAAACAATGCCATCGTTATTGTACGTACCCGCATAAAACAGCGGTATTTACAACCCCTATAGCCAGGAAGTGTCCTTAAACAATAGCAATTATTGTAACGGAAAACCGGTATGGGATTATGGGAATTTATGTTGGGAAACAAAAATTACGGTTTTTGAAAATTATGTTTAGCCACAGCACTTTTGGAAACAAGAACAACACTAATTTTAACGGATTCCAAAGTCTTGCTAGCTTTTTAACTGTCAAAGTTGTACCTATGTCTGTGTAATGAATTAATAAAGAAAATAAAAAATACTACCAATGTATTTTATTTTTATAAAATCAATTAATTTTTGTTTTCCAGTATCAAATAAAATTTATATTGTTAAACTTTTTTATGCTCAAATATTTGTATTTATTTAACTACAACCGGACAACTAAAACAAAAAATAGGTACAACTTTTTATAACAAATAAATAAAATGTGTATGCAAACGGACATTTTACATATAAATACAACCATTTTCAAACCGAAAAGCGCCGACTTTCACATGACTACACAATAACATTTATTTTTAAATTTCGAACATCGAATGCACGTTCCAAATTTAAATAATAAAAAAAATGCACTGGCCGCAGCTGGGCCGGACGGCGCGTTCCGGGCGAGGACGCAGACAAGGGACGGTACAAGTGCATTGGGCTATGATCACGTACTTTACAACATGCTTCATATGCCTCGGAACAAATATCTTGGACCTGATTGTGTTATATATACACGCAGTAAGAATTTCTTGAGTGTCTTTTGAGAATAGAAGTAATAGAACATAACAATTCGCGCGCGTCAGGGCCTCATTTATCTCGCGACTTAGGTCCAAGATATATAATGTGACCGAGTACAAGGTGACATACCCATACGGCCTAATAGTTTTGGACCTCAACTGATAAATAGATCTTAAAATTGAGGAAGTACTAGGCGCTTATGAGATAGAGTCCAAAGTTTGAAGCAGCACGGTTGGCTAACGTACGAGTTTGCGTTCTAACAGAGTAATAATTTACTGTTTAAGATTTTACATAAATGTATGTGCTCACGCCTTTTTCCCTCTTGATAGAGACTACAGCCCGCCAACTATTCCTATCCTAGCACATTTCGTGAGTTACCTTAACTGTCATTAAAAAAAAGCTGCTCAAAATTTTCAGCAAAGAATTATTGTAATGGTATTAAAAACTAAATTTTCGATACCACAAGCCGTCCGACTACGATAATTATCTTCTTTACTATACTAAATTTAGTATAAACCATTTATTCTTACTCATAATTATCATAAGACACGCCTCAATAAATCAGAATACTCATCAAAACTCCCTCCAATTTTTCTTACTAACTACAAAAGGAAATCAAACATCCTACGCCCCTAATTCCTATTGCGTTTGGTTCATTTTTGACGAGATATTTATACACAAGTAACTATTATTTCTTAGAAGTATCAGCATACTATAAATAAGTTGAAAATATCGAATACCTAGGGAAAAAGAAGCGTCGGTAGCTTAGTGGTAGGAGTCGGGTTCGATCCTGGCCATTACACTACCGACGTGAACCCACTCCTAGCACAAGCAATTTAGCTTAGTTGGAGGGGTTAAAGGGAATATTAGTAACTTCGGTTCTAATATTCTTAAAAAAAAAAAAACAATCATCTCGGACGGGACTCGAACTCGCAGTCTTTCCCTTACAGGGGGAATGCCTTGACCAATTCGGCTACCGAGACACGCCCGATGTGATTCAAATTTCCCATCTTATACGTCTTTAAGGCAACGGTGGAGTCATCTACCGATTTTCTTACGAACTATCGGAATCAATGAATGATGTTACAATCATTTTTATACATTGATTTTGTGTGAATGATACACAATTGTATTGTCAGCATTAAGCTGTAAAAATTCATTCACGTTGAAAATAATTCCACCCGTACTTGCAGGCTTTGTGGAACGAACAACGAAAGGAAAACAGAAAACTGAGCTTGACACTGGGGGCCTGAGGCAAGTTAAAAGTTCTATGATACCGTATCGAAGTTGGTCAGAAGCTCAGAAGTCGATTGACGGAATTGGGAATGTAATACATCCATTTCCTTTAGCCAAAGTAAATCCTATCTTACTTCCTACTAATATGAGGTATAAAATTGAATGTTTGGATGTTTCTCAGTAAATTACGTTCAAGCGGCTGAACGAATCAAGGCTGAAATTTGTTACAGGCATAAATTTATAGTTAAATAGATATACCTAGATAATTTTATAGCCAGTCATGGGATCCGGTTAGCTAAAAATATATGGAGAAAAAAAAATGAAGCTCTTAAATTTCTTAATCAAAACCAACATATCAATATTTCTTTATCAAAAGTCATAACATCTCAACATTCTGCAAAGAGAGTTATAAGTTTGATGTGTCTGTCTGTCAGTGCGATCGTAGCTCCAAACGGATAAAGCGATTTCAATTTAGTATTTATTGTATTAAAGGTGACTTATGTGCGATGTTCTTAGACATGTTCGATGGAAATCGGTTGAGCCGTTTAAAAGTTATGGGGGTTAAAGAGGGGGTAAGGAGTGTCGGTCATTTAAAAAAAAATAGTTATTCAATGAACGAGATCAGACGATCTCGGACATTGAATGAAAAATATTCAAATTTATAACGTAAAAATTGAAATTCGAACACGTGATTCGAAAATACTTGACCTAATGTAAATATGAACACGATTTATTGCGAATTGTTTATTGGGTCACAAGTCAACACAGTTGGTGAAGAATGAACCCTTGTCAAAGGTGAATACGTGCTAATTTTCCATACAGCTTCATACACAGCTTCAGTGTATAATATGAGAAATTATTGTAACTTTATATAGTAATCCTGAGTTATGTATGAGTAACATAATAAGTATATGCAATTTAAATTTGGAATTATGGAACTCAAAGTGTAATGGTGTAGAATTTAGAATAGGCAGAATTAAATTTGAAATTTGAAAAATGAAATTAAAACTGAATTTAAAATTAAATAAAACTTTGGTTTGCTTTTGTTTTTTTTAATTATGTTAATATTATGCATGCTGCAATTTTGTAACGTTGTCAATCAGTGTAATGTAAATGAAATCCTCTTTATTTTGTGAAGCGTAACATGCAAAAGTTTAATTACATTCACAAACAAAATAAATAATCTGATTATAAAAGATAATTACATTTTATAAAATGCACGCAATAAATTAAATACATTTTCATAATATGAATAAATAGCAAGGTATTTATTTTATAAAACAACAAGTTAATTTAAATTAACTTTATCATGACTTACCATGAATTTTAGTATTTATATAACTTCTATGAAATGTTTATGTATCGTCTAAGTCTGTCGTTTGAAAAAAAAAACCATATGTTTAGATTAAATGGAGTATTCTTATATCATACTACTTAATAGTATACAGAGAAAAGATAATATGTATTTTTATATGTCTATTAAAGTGAACTCCAAAACTAAATTATTCTTATTCTTATTCTAAATTCTTACTATTTTCCAAAATTCTTTCAGCATTATTGGAATGCTACATTATGAGGTATTCCTCGAAGCGCTACCGTTTTGAGGCGCACCTAATGAGGCGCACCTTTATTATTCCTCGGAGCGCACCTTTTAGTAGCGCTCCCGATAACAATTAAAAATATTAAATTTTTATTCCTCGAAGTGCACCAATGATTTATCACTGAGTAACATAGGCTATATATCATTACGCTACTGTCCGAGAGAGCGGAGTACTAATATAAATATCAATAAATCCGGTAGATGCCCATAAATTATTTGAAATATATAAAATTTCGGGTTACGGGTATATTATATGAGTTAAATAGGGGCACAGTAGTTCAAAATAAATCGATCACGAGTGAAACGCCTCCCCGTTTCACACGTCAGATGAACAGTATAAAACATAAGGAAAATCAGATCGATTTCAAACTGTTCGTACGCACTATCAGTTATAAAAACAGTAAAACAAATAAAATTACCTCTTCTCAGTATATGGTTTTTGTTTCTAGTCGGAAGTCCGAGCCATTAAGCGTAAAAAATATTTTTAGTCTGTATTGAGTTCCATGTATAAATTATAATAGGCTCAACGTAATGATGCCTTCCGTTAATTCTAAAGGAGCGTTCCATGCGAGTGCATGAGAACAAGAAGTCTATGGGCGTTTTTGTTTATTGTCTACTCTGTGGAATGCGGGAGACATTTTAAATGACATGTATTAAGTAGCTGAATTAGCTCGTGGACGGTGTATCGCCTTCGTAATATTAGGTCTTGATCTGTGGTTTTGAATAAAAACCGGGCAAGCACGAAAGATTCTGTATAATCGCGTCTCCTTTCTGTTTTTAATTAATATTCATTGTAATAGTGGGAAATAATTTATACATCAATCTGCGAACATTTCTTGGTGATAGATAGACAGACCGATAGCGGAGTCTTTTAGAAAAGGGTTTAATATTACCTTTTGAGTACGGTATCCTATAAAGGAACGACATGTTTTGACCAAATACAATATTTGAATTTAGAATTCTATGCTAGACCATAGATGACCATAGTAAGTTTAAACTTTTAAAGTAGCTATAGAGGCCGCTAATCAATATAAAATGGCAATTTCATAGATAAATATATTTTGTAGTGTAAATTAGGTGAGTCTATGTCCAGAAGTGAACTACGTTTATTGATTGAGTGAATCAATTCTCTTATTGCAGTCCAATTTGCACTAAAAGCACCCGTTCATCCGTTCCCGCGCTTTTTCAATTCAAACGGATTATGGAACAGATTATATTAGCATCAATAAGTCTGTGCACCAATTGTCCATGACGTTCGATTT
This sequence comes from Eilema sororculum, assembly GCA_914829495.1. Lineage (NCBI taxonomy): Eukaryota > Metazoa > Arthropoda > Insecta > Lepidoptera > Erebidae > Eilema > Eilema sororculum. The sequence goes on from OU618535.1 coordinate 21,488,187, forward strand.
TCAAAAGTCACGATCCATGAGAGTGCGTGTGAAATTAATGGGGGATAGGGAGACGCGCTCGGGTTGCTCTACGCCGTAATGGCCGACGACATTTGTTGGACTAATGTGGATATACTGGCGTATTCTGTTGTCTAGTATATTGTAGAAAATTGTCAGTGAAAATGTGATAAGACGTGCTATGTGCCTATTCTTTGGTCAATACTTTGAGAGTTTTAATTTGAAAGAAATAATAATCGAATTATAAAATCAGTCTATCATAAAGTAAACTAGAAAAGTCTTTCTAGTTCATTGTACAATTAAGTAAATGTTAACGTATCAGAGTAGGCCAATGTAGAAACATTGACCTAATCCGATACGGAGAATTTGTTTGTAACCGTTGTAAAGTATAAGTACCTATAGGCTTTGTTTTCTATTTCTTTATAATTTTATGCTTTAAATTTACCATATTTCCTGATTAAAAATAACAAGAGGTAATTAGTGTAGAGAAACCTGAAATACTGGTTCTCAGTTAATTAGTGCAATATTCTTTAAAGTGTATTTTTACACTGAAGTACAAAACTGTTATTGTAATCCTACTAATATTACCTAAAGTTTCTAAGTATGGATGGATGGATGAATGTTTGTTACTTTGTCACGCCTGAACGGCTGGAGCGATTTTAATTAAATTTGGTATAGAGTTAGCTGACACCCTGGATTAACAAATAGGCTATGTTTGGTCACGATAACCGACATCCACGCAGGTGGAGCCGCGGGCAAAAGCTAGTTCTACTGTCATTTTATTTGAAGTTACAAATATTCGCGAACCTATGTTTTATAAAATGATCTGCATTATTTTACGCCCTTTCAGTTGATTGATTATTCTGATATTTGGTACAAACCTTTATTTTGAACAATAATACCATTTAAATCAATAAAACAGTTTGATTTGCTCTAAATACGAGAGTTTTAAGATCATTTTGAGACTTCTTCGGCAAGATATTTATAACGCAAATTTTATATAGTAGTCATTTACAAAACTCACTGCAGCTAGATCATTCCACAACTTAGTACGAAATAGTAGTGACGTTATTCATTATGTAGTCCCATACATTACTACTAAGATATACTAGTGTATGCCACGTCGTGACCCGTGACGTATGGCTGACAGCTTGAGTGACACTGACATTTAGTTAATTGTCAGACTTCTTGTCAGCACACATCATTTAATCCTCGTCTTTTTTCTTTAGCGGTCGCAAATCGTTTTTTTTGTGTATTTTGTGTGCTATTTTGTGCTGATCCTCAATAAACGAGTATCCTTTTTTCTTTCTTTCTTTCTTTTTAAGATTAATGTCATTTTGTCAAGTAGCCGTATCCTCACTAACCTACCGCTTTTAGGCGGAGCTCGGTTCAAGTTCAATGCTGCTCATCGTTAGAACGTTGCGAGTGGACGCCACTTGACCTGCATCTGGGTAATTGAATATGTATTTATATACTAGTACTTTATTCGTATCTGATTGGACGTCGGATATCACGCATACTGAACGCGACTGCCACGCAGGAGGCGCGGGTTCGATCCCCGCTCAGTGCAAATATTTAGATGCATGAATATTACTATTTGCATTGGTCTTGTTGTTTCTATGTGTAATATGTATGTATTTTAAAAAAAAGGGTCAAAGCATGTTTATTTGCATTCTAGATTTCGTAACACAAGCTAGTTAAGCTTACCATGGGTCTAGATAGCGTTGTGTAGAATGTTGTGGAATATATTAATAATTATGTCTTACACCGAAGCCTCATCTGTCATTTAGCAGGTATGCCAACTTGCAGGTAAGGTTGACTTGGACCTTGAAGATCTATAAGGGCTCCATAGACCCAAGCCGCGTGGTACCCGGTCGAGTAGAATTTGGTACACCCTATCTCTTCCCATGCGGTGTCGTGCAAGGTGACTAAGGGATAGGGCTTTTTAATATCAGACAGATATATACAGCCCAGAATCAGCCTTAGATACAGACTCGAGTCAACAATAGTTCCATGAATACGAAAATCGAAAAAACCAACGGCAAATGAAGCGTCGGTAGTTTAGTGGTTAAGGAGTCGGCCTTACGATCGAGAGGTCCCGGATTCGATCCTGGCCATTACACTACCGACGTGAACCTACTCCTAGCACAAGCAATTTAGCTTAGTTGGAGGGGTTAGAGGGAATATTAGTACCTTCGGTTCTAATATTCTTTATAAAAAAATAAAAAAAATAGGCTCAACCCCCATTACGTGGGATCGAATACAAGGATTGGTGAAATGTGGGTGTTAATTCACCTCTGCCTAACCCTCCGGGGATGAAGGCGTGATTATATAAATCTGTGATAGTACCTACAATTATTACTAGCTTTTACCAGCGGCTCCGCCCGAGTATTAGATGTCGGTTATCGCGACCAAAAATAGCCTATGTGTTAATCCAGGGTGTCAGCTAACTCCATACCAATTTTCATTAAAATAGTCACAGCCGTTTAGACATGAAAGAGTAACAAACATAGGTACATTCATCCATCCATTGTACTTACAAACTTTCGCCTTTATAATATTAATAGGATAAAAGTCAGCTGGCAATCGTGAACAACATTATTTTTATTACAACAGCTGTTTAATAGTTTTATAATTATTATTTGCCTATAAATAATAATGGCCGCTATAAATCTTGAGAAAAACGTCACTTTATGTTTTGTTTTTAATAAAGTTGTAATAGTAGGCAAAGGTTTTATTGACACACTTTATGAACAATGTTATCAATGAGTATTTACATTGATGACGATCGGGCACGTTTTACTACTTAGGTAGCAAAGAAGCAACAGCTATCTGATATAAAACGATTACCGCAGCATATGCATATGTATTGTGTAATTATACTTACACATCCATACTCCATACTTAATATTATAAATGCGAAAGTAACTCTGTCTGTATGTTACGCTTTCACGTCTAAACCACTGAATCGATATTGATGACATTTGGTATAAGGGTAGATTAGACCTTGAGAAAGGACATAGGGTATGTTTGGTCGCGATAACTGAAATCCACGCGGGCGAAGCCGCGGACAAAACATAAGTAGGTACTACCTGATGCCTGCGGTTCCTCCCGCGTGAATGTCGGTTATCGGAACATTTTGCTATATCTCCGGTTCTTCTTAACCGATTGAGATCAAACATAGGAAGTATGTTAGTATTTAAGTGTGGCCAAGCTCTTAATAATAAAAAACCACTTTAAATTCCGTCAATAATCATCATCTTTGTGTTAGTACTGGGCGCATTAGAGGCCTTCTCCTCGGCGTCCGGGAATCGCGTCATGGTAGTCAATGCTAACAAAAAAAAGTAAAATTGACATCCAAATGTCAAAAAATTAAAACATTTAAAAGTAGCTAGGTACATCAAGATTAAATTCAAGATTAGATAAGCTCAAAAAGGAAATTGTCATAAAAAGAAAAGTAAAATAGACAACAAAAGTAACGTCCGAAAATATTCCATTCAGAAAAACGTGCAATAAAACAGAATAAAAACGACACCCTCTCCACAGCGCCATAATTTTCAAACTTATCTATAAGCACTGAGTTTTCAAACCAGACACAAAGCGACACAGATGAACTATTTTAAACACAGTGTTTCGTTGTTCTTTGTCAATTCCTAAGCGGTAGAGTGAGCACGGAACATTTCAGTTCACAATTGGAAAACGGCTGGGGGAATCCGAGCGAGCCACTGAGTAATTTATTTATGAACTTACGAAAGAGATAAGCCGTTTTAAAAAAATGAGACTACTTTTTTATAGCATGACTGTCTTGATGAGAAGACTTTAGTCTTTATTACGTTTTTTTTTTATAATGTTACTCAAATTTCTCCTATGACCATGTTATGTTGTAGACTACAAGAAAAGCTGATTAGAAAAAAGTATGTGACGGTTTCTTGGGTGAGGCGAGATGCATTTTGAATTTGGAATTCAATGCATAAACTGGATAAAAATTAACTAATTATGTATTTGGATTCGAATATAGAATCTAGATAAAAATGAATTTGGAATTTCGAGTTTAGAATTTGGCGCAGTGTAAACACTAAAATAAAAATGAATAAATTTTGAATTTCGAATTTTAACACTTTAAAAAGATATGAAATGATTTTAATGAATTTCGACACCTATTTATGACATGCCTACGTGTCTTTTTACCCGACTGACAAGAAGTTTGTTTTTCATTTCTGTTCTGTGGTTTTTCGTGCGTATCTTGTAAGTATGTATGTTTGTAATATTCTTTATTAGTCATAGTCATAGTCATTTATTTTTCAAAATAGAACAATAAAATTGTTTCTTATTGACGTATTACTTCATATATGTAATGCATGTATATCACAAAAGTCTGGTTATAGTCTTTTATGATTTTTGTACTATATAGGCACCTACTTGCAGCCGGTCCTTTATAATAGTGTACATATAAATTGTTATTGACGACATAATTAGTTTACTAATTTAATTAATTAAGTGTGTTCTTCTTGGAACTCCGTCCTTGTGAGGGCAATAGTCAGACAACCTTAATGAACTCTGGGGAGTGTCATGATACATGTGTTTATTTTATAACATAGGCACATAAACATACTCATGTATATCTCCGAATGCCTAGGTGTATTGACATCCAGATTTTGCCAGCAAAAATGTTCATTCCCAGGTAATAGGGGACATTTGTGTTACCTTTTTTTAAAAACGACACGTCAATTTGACTTCACCTCGCCTGATAAGGCAAAAGGCAAAGTCCTCAAAAGGCAGTCTCGTAAATACGGTCACCATCGTAAATATGTACCATGTTAACAGTGGTGGCACTCAGCTTGACGGCCTCATCAGATGCCTTTTCACGCCCCGCTTAAAGGACCCGGGACTGTAGGAAGAAGAAAACACGTCAGCTGGCAGGGAGTTCCAGAGGTTATGGAGGCGACAACCGTTAACCCCCTATTACGTGGGACCGAATACAATTATTGGTGAAATGTGGGTTTTAATTGACCTCTGCCTAACCCTCCGGGGATCAAGGCGTGATTGTATGTATGAACCTATGTAATTATATACAGTCAACAAAATATATGAGGGTACAGAAGGTATACCTTTTCATACAACTATAGGTGAAAACTGAGATTAAAGAATAATATGGATGGAACGTATAGAACAAGCAAGTGAAGCCATAAAAAAGGAATACTAAAGTAGTGCTATCTTGTTCGCACTCTTAGTGAGTACGCACGTGTCTGAGTGAGATGACACTACTTGTCGACTGTAACATACAATACAATATAACTCCCTGCCAGCTCACGTGTTTCCTTCTTCCTACAGTCCCGGGTCCTTTAAGCGGGGCGTGAAAAGGCATCTAATGAGGCCGTCAAGCTGAGTGCCACCACTGTTAACATGGTAAATGTTTACGATGGTGACCCTCTTTCCGAGACTTTGCCTTTAGCTTAACATCAGGCGAGGTGAACTCAAATTGACGTATCCTGTGTAAAAAAAAAGCTCTTTACCTAAATACTTTCTACATTCAGACATTTAGCAATATTGTACCCAGTAGGCGTACTCAATTCGCAACACCATTCACTTAATTATTAAACCTCTTTTATTCCACCTATATTCATTATCTTACATCAAAGATAAATCTCCCAATCATCAATATCTATACAAGGAGACGGAGGAAATATCATTACGCGAACAATAACCTAATTTTCAAGGCACTAGAGCTTATAATCGTCTGCTCATCAACACAAAAGGGAGTTCAATTACTTAACAGATTCTAAGTTGGACGTACTGGCTCTTTGTACTGGAGGATGTCCATTTGGAAAGTTGCACAAAGGAATCTTCCACTGAAGCTGTGTAAATGTTGGAGTAGCGATTTATTTTGCTTTATCAAATTATTTTGATAAGGCAAACGTAATTCGGGTAATTTTTCTATCTATATTGAGTATCTTTTTTATGAAATACTTTCTATACACGCTCATTTTATTGGAATTTTCGTTTGGGAGTGAAAGATGTTGAGCGCAGTTTTTCACTTACATCGTCTGGAAGTAAAAATCTGGCGAAAAAAATAACACCCATACATTAGAGTCAAATTCAGGAGAATTTTTGCGTGATGAGTCATATCACAAATAATGAAAATATGTAAGACTAGCTGTGCCCGCGACTTCGTCCGCGTGGAATGTACTTAATAAAAAAAATCTGTCTTTTTTTTTTAGCCTAAGTTACTCCTTATTACATAAGCTATCTGCCAGTGAAAGTCCCGTCCAAATCGGTCCAGCCGTTCCAGAGATTAGCCAAAACAAACAGACAGACAGACAGACAGACAGACAAAAAATTTAAAAATATATATTTTGGTATGTGTACCGTATATACATTCATATGCATGTAGTAGAAAGCGGTTATTTTAATATTACAAACAGACACTTCAATTTTATTTATTTGTGTAGATACGACAATGATTGAAACAAAAGCCTATTTAAAAAAGTAAGATAATCGTTGTCAATAGAACCAATCTACCGAACCAGCGAAAGAATCATTTTCAAATGATTTTCATATTTTATTTTCTTATTCTTAAATTTGTTTATTATTCTAGACATTCCATTCATTAATGTAAAATTATGACGTTCATAATGTGCTCTTTATGTTCCTAAACTGAATACCTAAATGAAATTGATTCTTTGATCAATGATATCAAACTAAAACTCAAAGTATTTATTTCGTACAAAATTATGTACAGCAGTACTACAACTTTTAGAGGTCTAATTCTGCTTGAAACTAACCACTGCTTCCTAGGCACCACTGGAGAAGAAACGGCGCAACAAAATCCACTGTAGCATTTTACAGATGGTGAGTTCATTATTCTGAAGTCAAGGCCAGAGAAAATATCATGTGTAATGATAGACCACGTAAGATAATACATCAATATTTGATTTAGAAAATTTCGGACCGATTGTTACCAATAGATGGCACTGTATAGGATGACATGATGATGTGTCCTGCCTGACCAATGTCATGACAATGAGGACAGAGTACAAGACGAAAAGATGAATATTAAGAATGAAAATAAATGTACTTTTCTATCCGCGAGGCTATTGAAATTAAAAAATACACAAATTTTAATAGAGAGGATGGATGAAATGTGCCACCAGCTTGGGGCCCAGTCATCCACTTAATCAAAACCAGTAAGCAGCAAAATCCAGGAAGACTTAACGACACAGAGAGCTCATTCTGCGTAAATACGAACACCAAAATAATTCACCATGATTCGGGTGTTTTGAGATAACTTATACTTCAAACTATGTGACAACTACCATAATGAGTCACACCGTGATCATAGCTCCTGAAAAGCAGCTGAAACGTCGGTTTAAAAGTAAATAATAACAAATATACCGCGATAGAATCCATAAAAAGTGCTTTTATTTCAATAAATCTACTTTATTTAGAAATAAATTAAATAAGTCAGGTTAGAAGTACTTGAAACCGGTGTGCTTGTATGAAAGGATTCATTCATGACAGTAGAGGAAGTTCGTGAAGTATGTAATTATAGAGTCAAATGGTGGGCTGTTGTCTCTGCCTACCCCGCAGAGAAATAGGCAAGAGCGTATGTATGTAAATTGCTCGCATTGCATTGTAATAAATCAACAAGAAATATACAAACAAACTTAAAAATATTCAACGTTACAGTTCTTTCCAAGTAAAGGCGCTCTCAGAACTTTGCAAAAATATTGCCAAGAGCAAAGCTTTTAAAACATAGGTATTATTTAAAATAGTACTGCTAGATTAACATCGAGAGCGTCCTGGGATCAAGTCGGTCTGCACTTAAGTACTGCATAAGCTGATGGTCTACCTAATTATGTATATGACCCTTGAACTCCTCGGGAACCGTTGGCTCCAGATATTTTAAAGTTTTGAACGGAGAGATAATACTAAGCAAATGTTGTTAGTTGAAGTTTTCGTTGAAGTGAAGTAAACAAAGTATATTTACATAGTAGTTAAGTATATATGTTTGTCCATTATGTGCTCTCGTAGGTACTAAACAGCTGAATCGTATTTTTGAAGTGAAAACTCCTTTAGGCACGCTAGAGTTGGGGAGTATGTTGGTGCGTTACGAAAGTTAGGACAAACGGAAGCTGGTGAATGCATTACGGAAGTTATTTTGACTTTGGGAGTACCGGGCGTTTCCTATTTTGAAAGTCTCAACAGATATTTTTGATAACCTGGGATTGTATGATACGGGAACACGTATGAGAGTAGTTTCAGGAATAAATAATATTGTTGTAATGTGTGTTCGGAACACAACCTATTTTGTAGGCTTTAAAATACTGTCACGGGTGTCCCTGCCCTCCTTCTGCTCTTATCTCTAAAAGCGTTACAATAAAATATCATTGAGCAGTCCTAGAACATGTAATGTGTTTATTTTTACAAATATCTACAGATAATTCTTTCAAATATAACAATATGTTCACTTTATTGCACGAGAGTATGTTTATCAGCATTCTAGAATCAATATTATTAGTTTTGATCTAATTGGCGCTATTTTATACAGTTCTAGAAAATTCTATTGTTGTAAAAACTATATAGAAGTCTTCCAGGGGTCATCAACTCAAGTTACAAACTCATCTGAAAGTTTAAAATCAATTACAGAGTTCCAAGAACCAAGAAAGCGAGTTAAAAATGAGAAAAGAAAATATATAATTTTTATTTTCTAGTTTTAAACTAGGTTTAAGGTATCTTGTTATTAAAATTAGTTTATAAATACATTAGGTCATTTCAGAGGAAACTTTGGCGGGAAAACATCAACTCCTTTGATCGATGTTGCTTTAAAAGTTTCATTTTTTTCAGCTTCAAGGTATTGTAGATTAACCTTTCCGGAAAAGAACGTTTGTAGAATAATTTAGATTAGATTGACATTTAAATACATTTTCGACGGTCATAAACGTCAAAATCCTACAATACATCCAGCCAACATGAAAGTATTTGATACTAGCTTTTGCGCTATTATATTTAGTGATTTTTGTGTAACAAAAATAAAGGTTCACGCGGTTGCCACGTAGCGTTGCAGGCGGTTTTGCTACAGTGTAAAAAATGTTTACAACCCCTAAGTAACCGGTTCAAACTGGTCGCAAGGTCACCTCGGTCAATGAACTTTATTCTCAATCCATTCAGCACGAGGTTATAGTTCTATTTCTCTTCATAACATAGTTACGTGCACCGTTCTCAACAGATAGAAAATGGCTATGTGGTTAAACTCTACGCCGTAGAAGTAGGAGCAAGGGGAATTCCAGCTAAATCCCTGTATAACTTATTTAAAGCCCTCAGATTGCCAAGAGCTTCAGTAAGCTCTTTACTCTAACGAATATCTAAAACGGCGTTGATAGGATCTTACCAAATTTGGATAGGTAGAGGGGGGAACACGACTGACGGTGGAGGTGAGCGCTGATGCATCACAAGGTGGCCACCCTTTTTTTTTTTTCCCGTGCGGAAATCCCCTCGGATACCCCCCTGCCGGAGCCGGAAGGGGAGGTTATGTCGGACTCGAACCGACTAAAACCCAGACTAAGTCCCAGGCGCCGTCACAGTGTTCCTTTCTGTACCACGCCATGGACCCGGCGACCGCACGGTGAATCCATGGAATGCTGAGAACCGGATCTCTCTCTACATCCAACAGTTATATAGTTATTTCGTGAACATAAACTCGTTAACCGTATCTTCCACGTATTTTCTCTAAAGTTTTCCCGCCATTATTTTCGTAGGCACGAATTCCAGTTGGAATTTATTCGTGGTCGGATTAAGGATTGCACCTGGCGGACGGTAGGTGGGTACATGATGGGAAACATGGCTGCTTTTGGGTACGGTTGGATTGAAGGCGTTATCTACTTAATAGTTTGAGTTTTTTACTTTTTGATGTGTTGAATTTCCCATGGATATCCGTCCGTCAGAGCCAGCGGAGTTGGTGGACTCAAACTCAACCTCACTTCCGGCCTAGCACCACGACCCACAGTCGGCGTGCGGTTTTAATCGGTTCGAGCCCGACATAACATCCCCTTCCGGCTCGGATTTCCGCACGAAAAAAAAAAAGAAAAAAAAAGAGTGTTTTACTTTTTGATGTGTTGAAATTCCCATGGATATCCGTCCGTCAGAGCTAGCGGAGTTGGTGGACTCATACCGACTAATACACATAGCGTCTGTGGGTAACAGATTATTGGAGGTGGGATTGGAGACTTAAATCCTATTCATCCTCACACACTGCGATCGGAAATCGTGCGCACTGTGCGGTATGAAAGAAATTTCATCCCACGCACGCTCAAGCTGTTGAATGAACTCCCTGCCGTGGATTTTCCAAGCGACTACAATGTGAGGTTCTTCAAGATTAGAAGGTTTCTTCAGGGTAGGCAGCACGTGTAACGCCCCTGGGGTTGCATACGTCCATAGGCCACCACTTTCCATCAGGTGGGATATGCTTGTCTGCCACCTAAGTGGTATAAAAAAATGCAGTGGCCAGCAATGTACTAAATGGTTGAATTATTGATATTCTTCCCCGGTAACGTGCATCACAGTGACAAACATTCGACAATGTGTGTTTTGATGTGACGTACTATCGCACTGGATCGCAATTCCCAAATTTCTGACTACGTTCATCGCTATTTTAATCTTCTCAATTCAGATGGACAGTCCTCTCGCACTCCGGGAGACCCAGGGCCAAATCTTTTGAGCTGACCCTCTTCAGGAGTTGTTCTCGTGTCAGTAGCAACAATTTATAATATACATAGATGCGTTCAGCCCGAAAAATTCGGTGACATTTTGATCGCTCCCCCGTCACCTCATTCGGCTAATGGCTCAAGATTTTAGATTTTACTCTTAATTATGTGTTTTAGTAGCTGGAAATGTGGGTAGATGGAGTCCTGCGACGTCTTCACAATTGCGAGGTTGTTTACGATAAGCTAAAATAAAACGGGAAATCAAATATATTAGGCTCCGACTTGTCCCTTGGTCTGTTAATTGTTTTAAAATCAATATCCGGGTGCACGGTAGTGCCTCTGCCAAGACGAGACCGCGGAAGCACTAAGTTCAGCCTACTGAATTGGGCCAGTTTCCGAAATTGTGGGAAATTGAATACATTCCTTTTCGCGCCCCACTTGAATATCTCCAAGATTATACGAAGAAGTGAACACATCTGCGGCTAGAGAGTACTACAGAATTTTATAATTAAACGAAAAGAAACACGTGACATTTCTATTTACCTTTCATTCCCACACCGTTAACCCGTAAAAACACACTGAGCCGTGACACGGAACGTTATCTCATTTGAAGACGTTTTAAATTATTTTCGCACGAGCGAGACGGACTAATCTCCGGCACCTCCCTCTTTGACCACAAAGCAGAACTCAATTTAGACTGCAGACGAGCGCATTTCCTAGGCCAAAACAAATTTAGTCTGTCTCACTCGTCTCATCAAATGTACTGAAGGAAGCTTTGTGGCAACTGCTTTGGGTGCAGACTACAGACGATGGGTGGGGCTACAGTTGCAGCGGTTAAAGTTTGTAATATAAAATTTAATAGTCATTTCGACCCCCCAAGGAATAAGTCGGTAATGTGCTATTATGGACTTTTTACTGTTATGCGAAATTCGGCATCTAGGGGTCGGGACACATGTCTGTATTTTTTTTTGAACTTTGCTACTGATATTACCGAAGATATTTTGCAATGACCACTTTATTGTACGGAAACATATCAACACATGAATAACCATAATACATTGATACAAAAATGTTTTTCTTTTCGATATTCAGTAAGTTTATTGTGGTGAAAATTTTATAGTGATTGCCGGTAAACGCATATTAATTTTTTATAGCATTTATAATGCTAACTTTAAAATTCGAATACCACGACCTTTCGCACAGTTTTTAAATCAATTAATTAACAATATCTCCTCCTCTTCTGTTTGTCAACCAAATTTCTTTGTTTAGTACAACGAGCGAGCTATATAATAAACAACTACTTTTTTTTAAGGTTATATATTTCGTAGTTAGACTGAGAGTCGACATTGATATGAAAAAGATCGATGGATCAATAATACAATATTTTTCTGCAACAGCTCTTTTTTCCCACTTTTGACTCATATTTTATGTGTCGGGGGGCTTTCGGGACCGTGACCACGGTTTCGGATTCCTCTTTTAAAATTAATTATTATTTTTCTCTCTCTCTCTTTCACGATCGAATTTCAACTACTAGACGAACCAGTTGTAGCGGGTACATCTATAAGTACTTGTACTTATAGATGTACCCGCTACAACTGGAGCGCCACCCAACACTGCATCCCTTATGTTGGTACGTTATACTCAGCTGCAATGCGTCCTAAGGTTCAAGTATTTCTTCACTTTGTGATGCCATAAGGCATTATACAGTATAACTTGCAATGTTTACCATTTGCAGTATGCGGGCTCTTGTGGAACGATTCATTAACTTAATTTGGTCGCTTCAGAATATCATACTAGTTGATTTTATAGTTTTCTCGGATAAAAAGAATTTGGGCACAGTTTCGAAAGCAACAGGAAAGTATTAATTTGGCGAAAAAAAATCTATTTTTTTTAAAACCCAACTGGTGGAGCGCTTATGTACTTTCTTAATTATTTCCCACATAATTTAATTGTGTTTTAATTGTGTGCAAACACACCAGTGGTCGGACTATTTACGCGTCCTACCACCAACTACATTTTTCCTTTCACTTGAAAATTATTCCCATATATTATAAAAAAAAATTTTTTTTTTTCGCCAAATGTGTAGTTCCAGATGATTTTACAAACAAAACTGTGTCCAGACTTTTTTTATCCGAAACGTCTATAAAATTACCCAGTGTTCAACTTATAAAAGTGAATCAGTGCAGCGGAACCATAATTTAGTTCCACTTGGCTCGCTAGATGGCGTTTATACAAATTTTTAGATCACGGTTATACGGGAGCGCCTTATTTCGTAGAAAGAAATTTCATAGAATTTCATTTTACAGAAAATGTTTCATATAATATTTGGTTCTTATATTTTTATTTCGAATATTATTGTTTCAAAGACAATTTACCACAATGAATCACTTTTCACAGAAACACAATTTAATGAATTTTTTTTCACATATTTTTGTTTAACATACTTATCAAACTGTAGAATTATTATTTAAGGAATCTTAAAAACAACCACTAACCACCATCTATTTCAAACAGTCAAATTTAGATACATTTTTTTCCCGATTGCTTGTAGTAATTTAATTAGATAATACCCCGACTCGGATAGGTTAGGTTAGAAGGCTAAGGCGAGAGCGAAGCGAAGCGGAGCTCTCGCCTTAGCCTTCGTGGTTATTTTTTTTTAAACCACCCAGAAAATATCTTTGCGCAAATAAGTTTTATATGAAATAACCAATATAAAAAAGAAGAATATTGATTTGTTATTCTATGAAATGATTATTCTAACATTAAAATTTATGTGAAACAAAAGTCAATGATTTAAAAATCTTTAAAGTAAGTATTATGTATATTGATTATTCTATGAAACGAAATTATGCGAAACATTTTCTGTAAAACGAAATTTTATGAAACTTTTGTCTATAAAACAACGCACACCCATGGTTTCGTTCACACTGTTGGTATAAGAACTAAAGTATTATTCGATATTGTGGTCGGACTTGTAACTCTGATAGCTTGCGATAAACATTGTGGTGCCCTCTGTGGGAATATACGTGTTTGTAACAATAGCCGTCTATCATTTACCTCGCTCACGAACCCGTTCCGTATTCACCCAGTATTCTCAAAAGACTATTATGACAAAACATGATATTCGCAACGTAAAATTTGAAGTGTTAAATTTGATTATGACTTCACCTTGCTTGATAGTATCTTCATAAAGTTTCATTTATAAATATTAGTAGGCAGACGAACCAGATTGAATTGACATAATCATATCTATATACACCTATTGATTACCTACTGAACGGAATATTGACGTTGCTGACGTCAGCAGCCACTTAAGAGGTCGTCATGACGTCATCACTGTGAACGTTTTTCATACTTTTTTCCAGAAGTGAGATTCAATATTGAATTACCTGGAACAAGAAATTATGTAATTAGTATACAAAATGTCATAGCGTTTTATATTATCAAAAAAATATTATAATACTTAAATAGATATAATTTACAGAGTCGGACACTTGATACTTTTGAAAAATTGGTTTTTTTTTATCGTGCGAAAAATCCCCACGGGGTATGCGTGGGGATTTTCCGCACGGAGCCGGTGAAGTTGGTTATGTCGGACTCGAACCGACTAAAACGCACGCCCTCTTGGATCTTTGGTTGCCGGAGGTGAGATTGCCGAAAGCATATCTCTCGCACCCCGGCAGACCCAGGACCATCTCTTTCGAGATGGCCCCCTTGAAGTATTTGCTTAAGCCCCTATTCCTATAAGAAATGAATAGTTCTCACGTCTGAGTTATAGAGTTTTGTTGTTTCTCTTTTGGGTACGGAACACTAAAATTATGTACCTCTTCTGACGCAAAAGCTAGGCTGGTGTAAAGAATATTATCACTAAATAGTGTAACGCAAAGTCGTTTTCCGCGTTTGTTCGTCCCTATGTATGCTTATATCTTCAAAACTACGCTACAGATTTTGATGCGGCTTCTATTAATAGATAGAGTAATTCAAGAAGAAGGTTTATATGTACAATACATGCTTAATATAGTAGAGGGTGCAGTGGAAAAGGGATCGGACGCCAAGAGGGTGAAAAAAAATTGGTGGTACGAAGTTCGCCGGGTCAGTTAGTAGTAGTAATTATATTATTCCACGCACGCTAAAGCTGTGGAATGAACTTCCTGCTGTGGGTTTTCCATGCGACTACAACCTATTGGATACTGCAAGAAATAAAAAAGTTACAAGAGGACTGGCAGTATGAGTATGAGTCCCCTGGTGTTACTTACGTCTATAGGCCATGGTGACCACTTTCTATGAGGCCACTTAAATGGTTTAAAGGGATCCATATTGGCTCACATAAAAATTTTAATCCTGTTCTTTTTCTTACTACCGATTTGTGTTCATAATCATCACTCTTCAGAATTTTATTTTTCATACATTTTTATTACTATCATCGGAACTCATAACAATTAGTGATCATTATTTTTTTTATTAATACTGTTACTACCAAGAACCAGTTTAAATCCATAACTTTTTTGTCAGATCTTTTTTCTTCATAACATTCTATTATCATATTGCTTTAATTAATAATGTTGCTACTACGAACATACTTCAAAAAAATCTTTTTGCATAAATTCTGTCTACTTTCCTAACAAAAATTAGTTCTCGCTCGCTTCGCTCGCTAGACTCGCACGTTATTGTGGTCACAGTTCTAACCTAACCTAACCTACTTGTCTGGTAGCATCTCGTTTCATGAATATTATAGTTATTTATTCGAATGATTATGAGTTTCAATCATTATTATAAACAAATATATTAAAACTAATATTGGTAAAAACTAAGCGTATATAATTTGTGATATTATGAATTGAAATGATTATTTTTTTAATATTTAGTTTTAATATTTTTTATGAATAACGATCATTATAATTTTAAATGGTATGAGAAACATTTTCGGACCTCCGATGATAGGAGTTGAAAAGTTATAGACATTATAAGACAATGCGCACCCGGTTTAAAGATACTTAACACATTTATTTGCACTCCTGTTTATATGTACCTGTATAAATCGAATACATAAGGAAAAATAAATCTTGTATGTATTTGGTTTGTATAGTTAGCATACTTAATGCTGTTAATACTCCTTTTGGGAAATAAACCCGTCAGTATATAAGTAGAAAATGTATTTAAATAAGTAATTGTAAGTGTAGTTAGATTGTTATTAGGTCCGGCCGTGTTTAATATTTCAACAGCAATTTCTACACGGAATTACTTCCAAATTGCTCCTCTCATAGGAGATCTAGTTTTATTCACAGCAACAAGGTTTAGGGTTGGCGGGATTATTCATTTTATCCTACTAATATTATAAATTGCCCTGTTGGTTCCCGGTACCCTAGTGCGGTGCGGTAGCCTAGTGGTATGGGTAATGGACTGCTGAGACGAGGTCTCGGGTTCGATCCCAGGTTTACCATGGCACACACCAATGACTTTTCGATACTTTTCGAAGTTATGTGTGTATTTATCGCAGGGTTATAAGTGCCCGGTTAATGGCAATAGGCTCGCCACCTATTACATTGGGACCTAAACATAAACTGGTGAAATGTGGGTGCTAGCACCTCTTCCTACCCCTTCGGGGAATACAGGGTGTGAGTTTATGTTATGTTATGGTTCCCGGTGGAGTAGAATAGGGCCTCCCCATCTCTTCCTGTGGGTAGGTATCTTAGGAGTCAACTAAGGGGTAGGGCTGATTTCCATCCGACAGTAAACATACATTCCATGACTTAGTGCCCGCTTGATGGCAATAGGGTGTCTATTGCCTATTACGTGAAACCGAATATCATAATCGAAATGTGGGTGTTAATAGACCTCTGCCTATTCCTTCAGAAATTCACAGGTGTGAGTATATGTATGTAATATTATACAAGTGAAAATTGGCTAAGATCGAAAAACATCGGAAAAAATTAAATGCCCAAGTGAGACTCGAACTCACGACCTTTCCCTTACAGGGGGAATGCTCTTCCAACTGAGCTATTGAGCCACACCTGAACCATGTCAAATTTTCCTTCTCTTTATATCCGTCTTTAAGGGCTGACATGTTTGTTATTTAATCTAGATTAAGTTTTGATACAGGAATAGAGTATACCCTGGAATAACATATAGTTTTCTACAGACAACAGGCAAACGAACAGTGGAGTTTCAGTAATAGAGTTCCGTTTTTTATTCTATGCTAACGGAATTCTAAAAATATGTACCTCTTGTTTATAAATTTATTTTCCTGGCGAATTTGAATGCAAGGGGAACCTCATCTTTCCTTCGGTGTCGGACAAGAATAAGAGTTAGGGCTGTTCATCTCCAGTAAAAGGAATTGGAATATCTAGACCTTCAATGTAAATCTTTGAGAATGCCGTAAGGCGAAACCGGTCATGTTCTGAAATAAAATTAAACTCTGTGGAAAAGTACAAGTGTGTTATACAATATTAGTAAAAGTAGTTCTATCATCGCACCGCTCGCCATAGACAGGGAATTCATCCCCACACATTGCATCCGAATACGGTGCGCACCGTGCGGTATGAAAGGAACTTCATACCACGTACGCTCAAGCTGTGGAATGAACTCCCTGCCATGGTTTTCCCAAGCGACTACAATATGGGGTTCTTCAAGAGGGGCATTAGAAGGTTTCTTCAGGGTAGGTAGCGCAGGTGTAACGCCCCTGGTGTTGCATACGTCCATAGGCCGCGGTAACCACTTTCCTACAGGTGGGCCGTGTGCTTGTATGCCACCTAAGCAGTATATAAAAAAAAAAAACGAAAAAGTCTACATACAGGACCGGACTCGAACTCACAATATTTCCCATTCTACAGCACCGGGAACCAACATGCAAACTTATACCATAAGTTTGAGCAAATAGTCAGCTTATATATTTTTCTCTCTTCAATTTCTTATACTACACCAAAAACATAAAAAAATATACCCGATTAATATTCTTAGTTTTATTTTCGGTAGCCCAATATTCTCATCCATCAGGTTTCTGACAGCCCTATTGAGGAAGGGGGCCTAGTTAGGAGGGTGAGGCGCCAACCTCATTTGGTTGCTACAAACTCATTAAGTCGCCTCACCGCTTAATATTTTACTTGAGTGAAAAAAAAATTAGTCCATTTCCCCGTTTGAGCTTTGAACCGTGAACTTGGCGCAAATATTTGTGGCTCACAGCCTTTTGGCATTCACTGACGTTTTATTAATCGCTGCGTATGATTAGTAGATCATTGTTGAATGAATTTTACAGCATTTAGTATGCTAATTATACAAATCGATTCGTTTATTCAATTATTTGGGTGGAGTTATCAATAATCAATGTTTAAAACTGATTGTAACATCATTCATTGGTTCCGATAGTTCGTAAGAAAATATCGGTAGATGACTCCACCGTCGCCTTAAAGACGGATAAGAAGGGAAATTTGAATCACATGTCTCAGTAGCCGAGTTGGTCAAGGCATTCCCCTGTAAGAGTCCCGCCCGAGAAGATGATTTTTCCCTATGTATTCGAGTAGTTCATTGTGTTTAACTACCTGTGCAGTGATTGAAATTTTGTGGCAAGAGTATGATAATGCAAGTAAAACAAGGAATATGAAAGTAAATTGAATCTATGTATATATATATATATATATATATATATATATATATAAAAATCAATGCCACTTTTCGTTGTGATGTTATAACTCAACAACGCATTTACCGATGTGGCTAATTTTGGTCTTGAATTATTCGTGGAAGCCCAGGGAAGGTTTTTACGGCGAGAAAAATTCGAATAATTGCTGGGAACCGACATCTACGCGGGTGGAGCCGCGGGCAAAAGCTAGAGCTGTATAAATGAGAAAGTCTGAGAAATATAGCTGGGGTGAAATTGGCGGATCGAGTGAGGAATACCGTGATAAGGGAACGTTGTGGTGTGGTTGAAGATGTAGTGACTAAGATAGAGAAAGGGATGCTTAGATGGTTCGGACACGTGGAGAGGGTGGACAACAGAAGACTGACAAAGCAGATTTATGAGGCGAGGTTGAATAGCCAACCCAGTCGGGGTCGACTTAGAGATACGTACGTCAAACAGATCGCAGACATTTTTAAGAAAGGATATGTCAAGAGTACCCAAAACCAGCGAGCGTGTATGAAAACAATTATAAAAGTAGACGAAGAAAAAGATCTATGCCTGGATCGTAGCAACTGGCATAATTGTAATCTGCCTACCCTACTGGATAAAGGTGTGACTGTATGTATGTAGTATGATAAATTTCCTATTAATTTGAATCGGAAAAAGTCAATATATATGATAAGACTTGAAGACGTGATTAGCTCCTCTCTAGAGATAGTAGCTTTTTCAAACAACATCCCAAAACATACGTTATGCTTTACTTGACTTCACGTCAATGTGTTACAGTAAAATTGTTTATAATTTTTAACCCCCATCGCATAGAGAGAGGCTCTCGGACGGATGAAGTGATTTTAATATAGTTCTTTTTCGTATTAAAGGTTACTTATGTGCGAGTGTTCCTAGACATGTTTGGTGAAAATCGGTTCAGCCGTTTAAAAGTTATGGGTTACACACCAATGACTTTTCGATGCTTTTCGAAGTTATGTGTGTATTTATCGCAGGTTTATAAGTACCCGGTTAATGGCAATAGGCTCGCCACCTATTACATTGGGACCTAAACATAAACTGGCGAAATGTGGGTGCTAGCACCTCTGCCTACCCCTTCGGGGAATACAGGCGTGAGTTTATGTTTATGTTATGATGATGAATGTATTTCATACAAAAATACTAAAATCTCTATTAAAAAGATGGACCCTACGCCTAAAGAGGGATCTGGCCGTAAGAGGTTAAATAATACCTTACGATCTATCCTCACACCTACGAAATATACAAAAATAATAATTTCATAAATGGCGACAATAACATCGTGACAAGAGATATTAATATTATATACAATCTGTTAACCGCGGCTCCGCTTGCGTGGATGTCCGTTATCGCGACCAAACATAGCCTATGTCCTTTCTCCAGATCTAATCTACTCCCATGCCGAATTCAATTCATCAAAATTAGTTTAACAGACAGAGTTACTTTCGCATTTATTATATTAGTATGGATATTAGATAGTATCTATTACGAGTAAAACCAACACATGTTCGATATACAGCATGTTGTAAACCTTTTGTGTTCATAAACCTTGATAAAAATATTACACTGTAAGAAAGTGCATTGTGTTTCCTAACTCATAAAGGTTATACAAGTTAGCAGGGCAGTTGAGATTTTTGTTTACATAACTTTCAACACAGTTTTAAAAACAAGTTATGAAGCTCATTTTGCTAACAAAAAACTAAATGCCTTTGTAAAATTAGAAAAGGTTCTGTTTACTTTTTTATTCAAGAAGTTTATACAAAACAAGTCTGTAAGTAGTTCAGTTTGATAGAATATCTGATGGCTATTTACCCATGCGACCCCATTCATAGGTGAGGTCCAAACTTTAAGGTCGTACAGTTATGTAATCATATCGATAAATAAATAAAAAATAAATAAAATAAATTTATTGTGTCATTGGGTAACACAGATTCATACAGTCTGTCTCCCGAACTAGGTCGTTAACCTGTATCTCAGGAGACAGTTCCTTCCACCTTACAGGTTTCACAATGTGGAGTCATTTATTTATGTGGTTCCATAATATCGATGAGGATACTCAATTTGTTTGGTGACCTGATGACCTTGATGACCAATGACATAACCTGAATTACTTACATCTTTGAAAAAATCTTTCTACGAAACTCATTTCTGCCAGATAAATATTGAGATATATTTCTAAGGACTCTAAATTTTGCCCAAATATTATCAAGGGTACAGAAAAAAAACAAACTATCTCTTAGAGACTTCATTGACAAAATCTACAATTGACGATTGAAAAAGGTGTCTGCAATGAATTGAATATGCAAGGCGGAGGGAAGGGTCAGGTGCTATGGCGCACATTGGAACATACTTTTGTACAGTAGAGGACTGCAAAAGTTAATTGATTGAAGTAGCTATTAGTTAGTGAAACCAATAAGAACCAAATTAAAATTACTTTTTAGTCTAATCTAAAAACATTTCCCAAACCCAATAATAGTCGAATTAAACTATTGAACACCCACTAGATAACATTATTAGCTATTAACCCGTTGTTCGCTGTCGATCGGTACTGTCGTGAGGAAATATGAGCGGCCGGCGCGCCGTCTGGAGGTGAGTGCAGGGTCAAACTCTTATGCACTAATAAGAAACGTTATTCGTTCATTGCTTCGTGTTTAGTGTCCCCATGAAGTACGATTTGCGAATATGACCTTAAGGCGTGGTTCATCAATCAACAAAATGGAACAGATATATTGAACGCAGCGAGACAATTGCAGATATTTCTGAACGCACCAATTTGGTAGGTACAGTCAGCATCAGAAAGATATTAACGAACAAAGTGCCCAAAATGATCTTAATTTAGTTTTTTTACCCCCTTCCAGTTGACAGATTGTTCTGATATTTGGTACACACCTTTAGTTCGGACAATATATATATATATATATATATATATCTATAATATAAAAATGAATCGCTAAATGTGTTGGTAAGCGCATAACTCAACAACGCCTGGACCAATTTGGCCAATTCTTTTTTTTAAATGTTCGTTGAAGTTCAAGGATGGTTTTTACGGTGAGAAAAAATCGAATAATAGCCGGGAACCGACATCCACGCGGGCGGAGCCGCGGGCAAAAGCTAGCTAGCTAGCTCAATGCCACTTTTCGTTGTAATGTTATAACTCAACAACGCCTTTACCGATTTGGCTAATTTTGGCCTTGAATTATTCGTGGAAGTCCAGGGAAGGTTTGTCCGTAGAGAAAAAATCGAATAATTGCCGGGAACCGACATCCACGCGGGCGGAGCCGCGAGCAAAAGCTAATAGTATATACATAAACTCACGCCTATATTCCCCGAAGCGGTAGGCAGAGGTGCTACCACCCACATTTCACCAGTTTATGTTTAGGTCCCAATGTAATAGGTGGCGAGCCTATTGCCATTAACCGGGCTCTTATAAACCTGCGATAAATACACACATAACTTCGAAAAGCATCCAATGGGTGTGTGCAATGGTAAACCTGGGATCGAACCCGAAACTTTGTCTCAGTAGTCCATTACCCATACTACTAGGCTACCGCAGATGATTAATAATAGTACATAAAGCTAATAGTATATAAATCGATAAAACAGTTTAATTTCCTCTTAATATTTTAGTTTTAAGATCATTTTGAGACTTTGTTACATAATATTTCTGACGCTGACTGTGCCAATTTATCAGAACAACCAGACAACATAGAGACCAAGACCAATCTGATGATGACTACACACTAAATAACATACTTTGATGTGCTTTAATGTGATGTGGAATGTGGTGATGATTGACAGAAGAAGCTCTTGTGCAGTTTCGTAGTCGTACCCAGTCAATATAAAGACTAGGAGACGGAACCCTGGGCTCCAATACAGGCTTATTATATAGGGGCACATATCTTGGACCTAATTCGCAAGACCAACGTGATACTGACGCGCGCGGAATGTCTTTTAATGATATCTTGGTGAATTTAAGCTCATCGACTGCCTGCATCCCGTAATATCCTCAAAAGATATACAAGAAACGTGTACTGCGCAGAGCACATTTTTAGCTCCGAGATTATTATCACTGAGAAGATTTTAATCATCCTTATTTTTTTTTCCTTCGCCCTTAAAAGACGGACATAAAGAGAAGGGAAATTTGAAGTGATTCAGGTTTGGCTCATAAGTTCAGTTAAAACAGCATTCCTCCTGTGAGGGAAAGGTCGTGGATTCAAGTCCCACTAGAGCGTTTCTTTTTCCCGATGTATTTCATCTTTAATTAATTTTTATTACTTAGCCTTACAACAAGATACAGGATCTTAAACTCCTCTTTAGTAAATTATTATTTATCGCAATATAGAAGACAAACACCAACTAGTCTTGGTCACAAACTAAATTAATTACACTTTAAACTTTTCGTTTAGTCGGTTAGTTGCAGACAGTTTTAGTTACTTTCCTTTTAGTTATGAGATGAAATGAAAACTATAAACTGGTTCGTGGAGAGAATTAGTCCTATATAATAAACTGGCATTTCTTAGAGTTAATTGGTTTTAGGATATAAAGGGTGATTCTCACTGAGATCTGCGGGAGTTTAATGAAACTGCGGCTCTGTGGATTGGGGGACAGACGGTAGTCACCACTAAGACCTGGAACTCCCTGCCAGCTCACGTGTTTCCTTCTTTCTACAGTCCCGGGTCCTTTAAGCGGGGCGTGAAAAGGCATCTAATGAGGCCGTCAAGCTGAGTGCCACCACTGTTAACATGGTAAATGTTTACGATGGTGACCCTCTTTCCGAGACTTTGCCTTTAGCTCAACATTAGGCTAGGTGAAGTCAAATTGACGTGCCCTGTATAAAAAAAAGTCACTCTCGTAAGAGTCAAAATAAACCAAATTATAGGAAATAAGAAAGCAAACCATGGGCTTCAAGGGGGTAAGCTTTGGAGGTAACCAAGAGTAATACTTGAATGAAGAATACTTGCTAATATTTCTACTAATAAGTAGAATGGTTCGAGTTTGTAGAACGTACGTGAGTTATACTTTTATAAGTACCTGTAATCATTTACCATGAAGCAAACACAAACTAAAATCGTAAACTCATTTTAGAAATCAAAATTTCAAACATCGTCACAGCTAAGTTCATTTCGCAGAATTATTTCGAATATAATATTACAATAGAACGAACACGTTTGCAGGCCACGTTTTTATTTAAAAAGTTCGTTTCTCTGATTAAAGGGTAAAAGGAGAGAGGGGGGCATGGCGTGTACAAAGACAATAATAACGTGTTCCACAAATTGGGCACACGGAAATGAAGAATGGAATATTTGGTATTGTTTTTTCACACCCTGTATATTTAGATTCTATGTTATTTGTGAACGTGAAATTTGAATTCGAAAATAATACTGTGTACTAGTGCTGTGCTGGGTTTAAAAATGTTTATGCTTGAATATGCATCCATAAACGGCTATTTCGTAGATTATAGGGACAATAATATAAATGGTAGCCCCTTATTTCGCAGAAAGAAATTTCATAGAATTTCATTTCACAGAAAATGTTTCATATAATATTTGGTCCTTATATTTTTATTTCGAATATTATTGTTTCAAAAACATTTTAATACAATGAAACATATTTCACAGAAACACAATTGAATGAATTTTAATAAAACGTCATTATAGTTAACACCCCGACTCAGATTGCTCCGACTCGGATAGGTTAGGTTAGAAGGTTAGAAGGCTAGCCTTCGCGGTTTTTTTTAACCACCTAGAAATAGGACCACCCAGAATCGTTTATTGTATGAACTTATTCTTGGTAATAAGATTTATATTAAATAAACAATATTTGATTTGAATGAATTTTTTATAGCATTTATTATGCTAACTTTTAAGTTCGAAAAACATTGGAAAAAATGAAATGCTCAAGGGAATGTAAGGGAAAGGTCGTGAGTTCGAGTCTCACTTGAGCATTTCATTTTTTCCAATGTTTTTCGAATATTTGATTTGTTATTCTATGATATGATTATTTTAATGTTAAACTTTATGTGAAATAAAAATCAATGATTTAAAAAAAAAACAAAAAATCTTTCTATGAAACGAAATTATGCGAATTTTTTTCTGTAAAACGAAATTATATAATACAATTGTTTATAAAACAACGCAAATCCAATATAAATTATACCAGTCAAACGCAATAAGCTAGTAGTCCTTTAAGCGGGCGTGAAAAGGCATCTAATGAGGCCGTCAAGCTGAATGCCACCACTGTTAACATGGTAAATGTTTACGATGGTGACCCTGTTTTCGAGACTTAGCCTTTAGCTTACCATCAGGCAATGTGAAGTCAAATTGACGTGTCCTTTATACAAAAATACCTTTTCTTTTTCCGTGTGGAAATTTCCTTGGGTACCCTCCTCCACTCCTCCCAGCCGGTGGGGGTTATGAGGTTGATGATGTGTTGTAGACTTTTAGGTTAATGAACTGATAGGGAGGATGACTCTTAGGAAATGAATCAACTGGACATTCTGATAATAACACTACAACAGATTCTGCGGTAGCCTAGTGGTATGGGTAATGGACTGCTGAGACGAGGTCTCGGGTTCGATCCCAGGTTTACCATGGCACACACCAATGACTTTTAGATGCTCTTCGAAGTTATGTGTGTATTTGTCGCAGGTTTATGGGTAAGTGCCCGGTTAATGGCAATAGGCTCGCCGCCTATTGGGACCTAAACATAAACTGGCGAAATGTGGGTGCTAGCACCTCTGCCTACCCCTTCAGGGAATACGGGTGTGAGTTTATGTTATGTTATGCCTTTCCATTTCTACAACAGCCAACTCTCTGACATTTTCATTATAAACATGTAAAATCATTAATACATAATTCCAAAAGCCCAAATATAGAACATGCCAAAAATAAATAAACCAATAAATCATTTACCAAGAAATATTATTTTACCTGTATTCGCACAAAAAGTTCAAAGGATCTAATTAAGGAATTTCTCTTATCAATTTTACCACTAATTTGTTGTTGGTAAAAAAGAAAAGGAAATATACACGTGCCGAATTCATTTCTGTGTATTACTGAATCTTTTAAGCAACACCTGCCGCCTTATGATACGGAAATGGAGCAAATAAATCATTTTGTATCATAAAACATAAGTGAGACAGTGTCTACACTACGTAGCGCTTCTACGACACGCTACGACGTAGATGTCTACACGTTTAGGCCAGTTACAGACTGCTGCGTCATAGTAAATTTTAGTGTATATCGTACAGGTTGCTTGTTTAATTATGTGTAATACTTTTTGTGGTATTATAGTAATGTAAGAAAATATATCCGAGTAATTGAGAACCTTACAGGTAAGATTTTCTAAAAGTTTTTTTTCATCGACTTTATCAGGGAGCTGTTACATTCGGTGGAAAAAAAAACAAATATGTGCAGTAAATTTAAAAATAAATGTACAATAGAATCGATCCCCAGCAACACAAACAACAACAAAAACAAAAAATAACAGGGTCTGAAAATAAATACTCAGATAATGAGAAAGGGCTCATTTTCTGCATGGAACCGAAAATTACTGAAATGTGTAGTCGTTTCGCTCTTTTGCTAAGAAAGTAACTGGATTTCTTACAGTTAAAAGTTTCAGTTACTTCTATTAACCTCTGATTTCATTTATACTCGATTGCACGAAAATTATGATCGTAGATTCTGTCGGTCGGTGCGTATAAACCCTTAGAAGAAATGGTGCCAATAAGAATTACGACTTTATTTGATGTTTCGCTTACCTCTAGGCTTTTTTGTAAAGCTGTTTAGGAGATGAGAAAACCTTAATTTATGTCTATGCTCAGAATAGAATCGCGAGAAATGTAATAAAATGTGAAATATTGTTTGTTTTGTCTGTTTAGTCCAGTGGTATATTTTTACAGATGGGGCGAAATAGGAAATATAAATTGGGCAAAATAGGTAGGACTGATTCTCGAGGCGAAAGAGGAATACTTTGGGCGAATAAGGCATTTTAACGCGATGGTATAAATGAATTTACGTTAGTGCCTGATCATCCGATTCAGACTTTGACTCTCGGTCTGGTTAAAAGTAAAAGAAAATCAGTAGTAGTTTCCTATTGTAATTTTACTAGTTAAGCCGTTGAAATCTCAATAGGAATAAATCAATGATCATTCTACATCTACAATTACCGACTAAAATATCGACCAACTTTTTCAACTACACCATGTATAACATTATTTTTCAAGAGGCAGATATTTTCCAAGTATCTAAACTTTGTCGAATAACTTCGCCAGTTATTATTTAGACATCAAAAGATTTTTTCACCTTTTTTTCTTTTATATCGACGGCTGCCTAACTTTTTAACAAAAAGGACACAAAGTTAATGCCTTTGCGCTTTACGAGACAAAGAAAATACACCTTTTATTTTCTTTGTCCCGAAAAACCTATTGTTCTTTATGTTGTGTGAATTATATTATGTTAGCACATTCTAAATGTCTGTGAAAATTTCGGTGTTGTTGTAAATTTTTCTTTATTGTTAATGCTAATAAGATCGCAATTAAGAGCGCCACTAAAATTTTCATACCCCAGCCAACCTTCTGTAAACAGTCGATTGAAAACGGATGGCTCGACTTACTTGACTTAAGGTCCTTTGGCCCCTAACTGGGGCAGAGGGCGTCCACAGTGAGTTTCCATCCCGTACGGTCTTGAGCTTCGTGTTTTACTTCGCTCCAGGTTTTTCCAATGGCTTCCGCTTCGCCAATGATAGTCCGCGCGCCGCCAAGTCTGTTTTGGACAACCACGTTTGCGCTGTCTTTGGGATTCCAGTCTAGGGCTTACCTCGGTATGTGGTTTGGATCCCTTCGGAGAGTGTGGCCTATCCAACTCCATTTACGGCGTTTGATCTGCTGGTCGATCCGGACTTCAACACAACGTTCCCAAAGCTGCTCGTTGGAAATTTTCTCTGGCCAGTAAATACCTAGAATTCTGCGAAGACATCGGTTGAACCTGGAGCTTGTGCGAGATGTCTTTTGTGACCTTCCACGTCTCACACCCGTACAACAATACGGATTTCACGTCGGACCGGAATATTTTGATTTCTATACAGGACCAAGCTGCGCAAAAGTTGCTTATGCCTTGGTTATTCAGGTCCACCAGTCTCCGACACGCAACTTCCGAGGTTAGTGAATTTGCGGACAAGTTCTACTCCCTCTGTGCCGATGACCAACGGGAATGAACTCGTTGCCCCAAAATGGATGGGCCGCTCATAAATTGAAAGAAAATGATTGTGAGCGGATTCTGGGGTCGGGGGGCTCTCATGGCTTATGGACACAACTTAGGCTGACACACATGTGCCAAGTCATCTTAGGGTGGGTAAACGGATTCTATCGCGACAATAGGTATATATATTCTACTGAAAAGCAGTCAAGCAGCAGCAAATCGGGCTCAGTGTAAAAAATAGAATAACAATTTTTTTTTCGAATCTAACCCCCATTACAGGTTGCCCTAATGTGGCAGGTAGCAACTCATAGAAATAATAGGTTATTTATAAGTTAGGCTGACAGACTTTCACTACATAGTATAAAACAAAGTCACTTTCCGCGTCTGTGCGTGTATATGTATGCTTAAATCTTTAAAACTACGCAACGGCTTTTGATACGGTTTCTTTTAATAGATAGAGTAATTCAAGAGGAAGGTTTATATGTACAATACATGCTTAATATAGAAGAGGGTGTAGCAGGAACGGGATCTGACGCCACGCGGGCGGAGAAAAATTGGCGGTACGCAGTTTGCCGGGTCAGCTAGTGACTAATATTATACAATGATACTCTTGTGAACCCAATCAGAGAACCCGTAAACATGTCGTCTATTACAGCTGTCATATCGAGGGCGCGAAGGGCCGCATGTGTACATATGTGAAATGAAGTTTAAATTTAAAAAAAAAATATTATAACAAAATGAAATTGTCACATCAATTACAATCAATTTAAATGAAAATGGCACAATTTATTGACATTGTAATTTAAATTCTCGGACGGTGGCTCCTTATCGATTAGACGCAGATACCGCCCGATGCACCCGTGCCCGGTGATAATCTGCGTCAGTCGACACGAGAGGCTGCCATGTGGCCTCTCCAGCCATTCCCCCATGTAGGGTCTTACCGCCACTACGACGGCGTGCCCTTCGCGTGGTTCCTCAAGTCGTCAAATGAAAATGGTACAATTTATTGAAATCGTATTTCAACAAAACACATACCATTTACCCTTATTAAAAGACAAATTCATAAAATAATTGTAATATTATTCATTAAAATCCCGCCGCAATTATAAATCCCGAATGATAAATACGCAAAACAGATTTCAACTTGTAGTGCGATAAATATTATTCTTGTTAATAATTTATTTAAAACACTGTATGAAAAACATTAAATAAATCCTTAATACTTAGTTGGATTTACCATTTTATGAAAATACACATTGAAAATACATTGCAATCGGATTATGTTTGCAATTAATTAATTAATCGCTTGTGCTCGCGGCTACATTCGCGTGAAATATTGATACCTGTTACCCACAGGAGCTTATTAGCTGGCTAATTTTTTCACCCTGGAAGTAAGCTGAAGGCAGAGACTTAGGAAATAATAAATAAAAATTGTTTATTGACATAACATAACATAAACTCACGCCTGTATTCCCCGAAGAGGTAGGCAGAGGTGCTAGCACGTACATTTCAACAGTTTATTTTTAGGTCCCAATGTAATAGGTGGCGAGCCTATTGCCATTAACCGGGCACTTATAAACATGCGATAAATACACACATAACTTCGAAAAGCATCGAAAACTCATTGGGGTGTGCCGTGGTAAACCTGGGTTGAATCAGAAAATTAATACAAAAGTAAATGTTTTAGAACTGAGGCTTATCAATATTTGCGCAAGAGTAAGAATATTTACTCTAACTCTCACAAACTAGGGTTAAGCCTGTGTATTGGGAGACAGTGCTCTATCTATGTCGATCACACATTGCTATGCTTACTTACTATACTTTACAGGTAAAATAGTAAACATTTATTATTCACTTTACACTTTTTTGTATGCGTGTGAGTGTGCATTTGTGTGTGTGTTAAAAATATGGTTACTATTGCAGACATCAACAATATTACAATGTATGGCCCTCTATTTGACGGCTTCATCAGATTTTCACGCCCCACTTAAAGGACCTGGGCATGTAAGAAGAAAGAGCTTCAATATTTTACTTGAAGTGACTGCCATATGACCTACACAAGCCATTGGCGTTATCATAGTTCTATAGTTAGACTAGTTGTCGGATTTTTTATGGCTCACTTTACCCGTACTGACAACCATAGATGTTTGTATACTTCAAATTACTTGCTCTTAGGCACGGAGGAGTCTCAATGTCTTTAAGAATGGTCACCCATTTAACACCGAGCTGAATAATGTTGCTTAACCTGTTAGCTCAGTCACCGATATTTCGTTTACTTAGCCCGAGCCATCAGACTAATACGCAAAAGCACTTTTCATTACATAAGTACTTTAAACCGAAACTTCGAACAATGTAACATTTTGCCAACACTAGGATTACTCTCCCTGTTACCTTTGCAGTTATTTACCCTGTCTGCCTCGGTATAATCCAGGGATTTCTACACGTCCGCTTTGCTGCACTTTCGTTGAAATCCAGAGGGCATTTTTAATTCGGCTGGGTTATTTCGTAAGTGATTTTAATTAGTGCACCATTTTGTTGCGTTTGGTAGTTAGAGCCGATTTATTTTGAAGACAATTTACGATGTTTCGTGGATATATATTATGTTTTGGTGTAAAGAAATAGCTGAATGAAGTGGTAAGGAATTTTAATGACGCGCTTTAGTTGTGATTGTAATGATGAATAGGCTTATGTTGTCGATTATGTCGATTCTCTCATTTTAGAAGTTAGAGGGTGTAGGGACACACACTTTATTCCTCTTTGGAAGTGTGTCTCGCGCAAACTATTCAGTTTAGAAAAAAAAATATGTTTGAAGCCTCAATATAATTTTTGAAGACCTATCTATAGATACCCCACACGTATTTAATGATGATTTGTTTACATTAATGATCACTGCTCCGTTCCCTTGAGTAGTTGTGTTATGATATTTAGCCTATAGGTATGTGATTCTGATGTGTAAGCTATATTATTGTAAAGTTTCATGAAAATCCATTCAGTAGTTTTGACGTGTAAGAGTAATAAACATCCATTCATCCATACATACATACTTCCATACTCACAAACTTTCGCGCTTATAATATTGTAGGATAATTATGTTTTAGAAGAGCTATGCCAAGTGTGACTTTGGTTGTATCTGGAAAAGCGCCAAACCAGTCCTATTCTGTGCACAGTTGTCATCATGTTTACCAGTTAAAAGCACAAATGAAAAAACACAACAAAAAAATCTTAAACTGCGAACAAAAACCAAATTACACATCAAAACCGCGAACACAAAAAGCAATTTGCATTATGCAACAATAAAACACCCTGTATACCAGAAAAACACTGAAAATACAGAAATCCATTTAATCGCTTTTATTAGCCGGCTTTACAAACGCAGCAGGCAGTTTGGTGCAATCGAATGACAAATAAGCCCCAGTCCAAGCCGAAAATCGGGGCGCAATCGGTCAAAACATCCATTTCTGTCGGTTAGAAACCACGTAGCGTTGACCTCTTAATATACCATTTCTGGCACAAGATTCAAACGATTCCGGCGATATAAAAGCTCCGGACATTGTGGCCGATTCAGAAATGTCATTTAGTATCGTATTACGGAGTACGGGGCGTCGTACGATACGGAATTATGTGACGTCATTCTGCATGTCACGCGGGAATCAGAATTCGATCTCGTGTCAATTAGAACTTAATTGCTTTTGAACTAAGGCTGATTATAGTTTAGCGATCTAATATGAACTAGAAGCATCGAGAGCAGGAAAAATAAGGTCATGTTTTTATTCGGTTAACCGGAAAAATCCGGTTAGCGGTAACTGGATCCGGTTATTAAGCGGTGGATTAAAAGGTGTACCTGTGCATATTAGTGAGAGGATTGCACAACAGATTTTTTTAATATGGTTCAGTAATTTTGTAATTCAGTTGGGATAAGGTATAAATTGATTTATTTTGGAGTACATTTTGCAAAACTGTATAATACCTAATGTAGGTATTTTATGTTTATCTATGTGTGTTAATTTTTAAATGTTTTGGAATATGATTTCTTGTATAGGAAAGATAAAATCTTAGTGTTACAGAATAAAAAATATAGTTAATATTACAGGAAGCTCTGTGCAGATTAAATAAATGAATAATAAATATTCCACAACATTCTACACAACGCTATCTAGTTCCATGGTAAGCTTTTATAGCTTGTATTATGGAATCTAGTATGCAGATAAACATACTTAAATACTTTTTTTGTTGTAAATACTTACATATTATACATAAAAACACCCAGACCAATGCAAATAGCCATATTCATGCATACAAATATTTGCACTGAGCGGGGATCGAACCCGCGCCTCCTGCGTGGCAGTCGCGTGCCCTACCGCCACGCCACAGAGGCTCAAGTGAAAAGATTGTGTCAGAGCTGCAAGCACGTGGTGACTTTTCAACAAAATAATTGTATTCACGCCTGTCTTGTTCTTGCATAACCCCATCCTGTATATAACAATTACCTAACGTGTTGAATACCTGCATTACTACATCCACTAAAGCCCGCACATGAATTCAGCAGCACAGAATTTCTTCGTTATACCTAATTTGCATTTTAAATTCAAAAATGCAAAACGCAAAAGCAAGCTCTTTGAATAAAAAGGTAAAACTTTTTCATAATTTAATTTTATAATTGACTTGTTTGTTGACCGTACACCTATGAATGAGGGTATTCATAGAAATGAAAATACAGGGTGATGTATAGAAAATTTCGTTTAATGTTGATTGAAGCTTGTACCTTAAAATTTCCATACCTTTGTTCAGTTAATTTCGCGTAGGGATGGAGTGGCTAAAAGGGCATGTAATTCGCTTTAAATTCGTTATAATGGTAATATGGAATGGTTTAGGCTTTTGGTGTGTTTTACTGATTCCACGTGTTACTGCATTGATGGAATCAAGAAATTCGAGCAGCGCAAAGGATTTACGACCCGCGTTTACGTCGCTGTCGCTGCTAATTGGTACACAGGCACAACATATTTACATTTTATTCATTATTATTTCGTTCTTATACCTACATGTCCATACATAGGTATATATTTCTAAGCACATAGTAAAAACTCAGTAGCAGTTCGGAACGTCAGGTCAAAGCGGAATCAAAAGCACTTGACTGCTACGCAGAAGGCGCGAGTTCGATCCCCGTTTATTGCAAATATTTGTATGCTTGAATATGACTATTTGCATTGTTCTGGGTGTTTCTATGTATAATATGTATGTATTCACAAAAAAAAGTATCTAAGTATGTTTATCAACATTTTAGATTGTATAACACAAGCTAGTTAATCTATGCTTACAACGGGTCTATATAGCGTTGTGTAGAATGTTGTGGAATCTTATTAAATTAAAATCTTCCATCAGCTTCTGTTGCTTATACAATACCTTGAACAATAACTTTCTTACATACTCAATCAATAGGTTAAATACAGTGTTGAAATCACCCGTGAATTGCTACAGTCCGTCAAATCTAAGAAGTACCGTTTGACAGTTCTGACAATTGAATGATAGGGATGGGATGAAAAAATCGATTACTATAATATCCGAACTTTAAGAGATCGATTACTATAATATCCGAATTTTAAGAAATCAATTGTTATAATTAAATAAAAGAAATGTTTAGGATATTTTTTTATTCACTACTAGTACTAGTATCGTCGTCTTCGTCATCATCGTCATTTAAATTAATGACCAGTTGATTGTCCATTACATTATCAAAGTGTACGTCTCTTTCGAAGTCGTCCATTATTATTTTCTTTGTTTTTTGTACTACTTTACTCCAATCTTCCTGTGTAACTTGGGCACATGCTTCCTTTAATAAACCTTCCATTTTCTTGACACTGAAGGGTGGTTTTGTGTTGTGTCTTGCTGCATAACCTGTAAAACAATAATGTAACTATTTGATAGCAGACGAAAACCATTGTTTAAATTATAAATGTTAGAAGTACTCGTGTTATTATTATAATATTATAAAATATTACCTTTAACTTGGGCCCAAATCAGTTCAATGGCATTATATTGGCAATGGTACGGAGGAAGTCGTATGACTTTGTGCCCGTGCTCTTCGGCCAATTGGTCAATTACATATGTCGGTTTTGGTGGTTTATGCAATTTCACTAACAGTTGTAATAATTCAGCTTTTAATAGTGACATGTCGGCATCCACTCCTTTTCTTTGCAGCCATGCCACCAAATCTGCTTTCTTATTGGCTGACGTAGGTGCTTTATCAATTTGCACAGAGTGGTATGGGGCATTATCCATTATAATTGTGCTGTTAGGAGGGATATTCTGTAATAAATTTAAGAACCACTCTCGGAACCTTACTGCGTCCATTTCTTCATGATACTCTTTAGTGCTTTTGGATTGGAAAGCTAATAAAGAGTTTTCCACGAAGCCTGTAGACGCTGACCCAGCATGGCATATTATGAGGCGTCCACCTTTTCCTATCGGCACCTTCGAGCACGAAGCTTCAGAATCATCAGTCCATGTTTTCGGCACAGAATGGTTGGAATTTAGCCAAGTTTCGTCCAAAAATATTACATTATCCCAGTTTATAATTTGTTTAACTTCGCGCAGGAATGTTAGTCGCTGCATAATTATGTCATGTCGCTCATAACAATTTTTCGTTTGTCAACTTTTTAGTATCTGAAGCCAATTCCTGTTATTACCGTTCTCAACGACTCTATGCTTCCCTTATACAGCCCGGCATCTTTTAAAGTTGCACATAACTTTGCCAATGTTGGAAATTCGCCTCTTGTAAAATACCCGTATATATGGTTTCTAATAGCATGACTATCGAATTCATCGATGCCTGTCACAGGTTTATTTCTTTTTCGTTTTTTCGGTGTGTGAAGTACGTTACTGTCACTCCCCGAAGGCCCATATTTTTCACTTAATATTTTGCCAACGGTGCGGCTACCAATACCGAGAGCTTCACCGACGCGATCCCGAACTTGTGTAACTGGCAGTAGAAGTCCACCATTTTGAGATTCACGCTCAAAATACTCGTGTAATTTCACCACCAATTCACGAGCCTGGCTGTTCAAAGTACGTCCTCTTTTCGACATTATTAATAAACACTTGCTTAGTTCGGAGTCCAGTATAAATATTGCCAAGGTAAACGGATAAAGAATGATCAGTCCAGAAAAGTAATAGCCAAGTCACAAATTGTAAAACACAAACGAGAAAGCAAGTACGCGCACAGTCAGCTTCCAAGATGGCGAGAGACTGCTGACGCCGAACCGACCGAGCGGACCGCGTGCGCTTGTAGTTGGCAGTGTTGCCAGAAAAAAAAAAAATTGTAGAGACTTGGACACCTGCGATTTTGCCTATTGACCTAAAAATAATTAAATTAATTTATTTTAGGGTATCTGTGTATTCAGTGCATTATGCGGTCGCGCAGTAACGTCGTTAATTTATAACATCAGGCAACAACATTTTTGTGAATGGGTTCTACATACCTTATTTTTATTAGTTTTAGACGTAGAAATAAGACTTAGAAGAAAAAATTGTAATTGTAAAATCAATGGATGTGCTTGTTAAAAATTTGTTTATTTCTCTGTAATATGCAAACCCATACTATCATACACAAAAATAAATGTAAAAAACACTATCCCTGACTCCATTTACTATTTCGACAGCGTTAGCGCGAGAAACCCCGACTTATTTGGGCGCGAAAATCAAAAATCGACAAATCGCTTTCGACAACTTTTTAAAGAAGCAAATATATTTGATTTATAAATACGTATTTTTGGTGAATGGGTTTTATCTCATATTTTACGATTACATAACTATTTAGTTATGTAATCGTAATATGTGAGATAAATCCCATTCACATGAAAAAATATTTGTTTGGTTGTCAAGTGTAATTTGTAAATAATACATTCGATTTTTCGTATATGTAAACGATTTTTTTGCATACAAGTGTATCCGAAGAGTCGCAACACTACGTGCAGTGACCTAACTACGTAACTTTGTAATGAGGTCAAGAATATAACTATTAGAAATTATTTACTGTGTAAATATGTGTTATTTTGCTTTGTTTGAAAGTTTTCAATTACATTTAGATATTAAGAATTGTACATTTTTAGATACAATAATGAAATCTTTCTAAATTCATGGTTTTATGAAAAAGGTTATCGAAACTGAATAATGTACGTATGAACAAAGTTGTTTCGGTTTGAAAAATATGAAACGTCAAACGGTACCTCTTAG
Organism: Eilema sororculum; assembly: GCA_914829495.1. Lineage (NCBI taxonomy): Eukaryota > Metazoa > Arthropoda > Insecta > Lepidoptera > Erebidae > Eilema > Eilema sororculum. The sequence goes on from OU618535.1 coordinate 21,523,949, forward strand.
ATTTGATGGACTGTAGATACTGACCTAGTACTTAACTGAATGTCTTTCATTACTTATTGGATTGTTCAACTGACAGCTCGACACTGACAACTGGGCTTACGTCAGTGTAAACGTGACGTTTAATTTTGCATTGGCATTATTCTGCTTGACAATAAGTTTTAATCATAGTTGCAAAGCGTCTATAAACGCTCATGCAAGCGTCATTCGTGCCATCAGTCATGAATTACGTTTGAATGATTGAATGATGATTAGAACAAAAATACTGTGAAATGACAGCCTCTGTGGCGTGGCGGTAGTGAACGCGACTGCTACGCAGGAGGCGCGGGTTCGATCCCCGCCCACCGCTCAGTGCAAATATTTGTATGAATGAATATTTCATTGGTCTAGGTGTTTCTATGTATAATATGTATGTATTTACAACAAAAAAACCCGCGCCTCATGCGACTGACACGCAGGAGGCGCGGGTTCGATTCCCGCTCAGTGCAAATATTTGTATGCATGAATATGGCCATTTGCATTGGTCTGGGTGTTTCTATGTATAATATGTATGTATTTACGAAAAAAAAAGTATATAAGTATGTTTATCCGCATTCTAGATTCCATAACACAAGATATAAAAGTTTACCATGGGTCTAGATAGCGTTGTGTAGAATGTTGTAGAATATTCATTTATTTATTTTACTACTTTTACCCGTCAGTCACCGCATTAGACGATAGATTTATTTGTCAATCACGGCCGTGACTGTGGTTAAGCTGACAGTAAGGTCGTGAGTTCGAGTCTCACTTGAGCATTTCATTTTTTCCAATGTTTTTCGAACTTAAAAGTTAGCATAATAAATGCTATAAAAAATTCATTCAAATATTTGGGCGCAGTCATCAAAATTCAATGTTTAAAAATGGTTGAAAAATCATTCATTGTTTCCAACAGTTCGTAAGAATGTTGGTAGATGGCTGCACCGTCACCCTTATAGACGGATATAAAAGAGAAGGAAAATTTGGAATGATTCAAGTGGTGCTCAATAGCTCAGTTGGCAGAGCAGTCCCCCTGTAAGGGAAAGGTCGTGAGTTCGAGTCTCACTTGAGCATTTCATTTTTTCCAATGTTTTTCTGACAGTAAAACTTACCCTGTAATGTACGCCTATCGTAACTAGATGGTAGATTTTAATCGATCACATACAGAAGCACTTGCGGCGTGGGCTTAGCTACCTGGCCACGGTTGCCATATGGATGAATGACCGCTTAGTGATATTTCATCGGAGACCTTTCGCTATTTGGAGGATTCACGTTGAAAGTCAATAGTCGTTAACTATTGACTTTTAACGTGACAAGACAGATACCTAGAAAGAAAGAAGAAAAGAAAATCTGTCAATGGTTGGCCAATAACAACAACACAGACTGGTAGGTCCGATGGCAGTCGCTCCCAATATAACCAACATGCTACATCATACTTAAGCAGACCCCGGACTCAAGTCCCCGTCAAGGTCCCGGACTCGGAAAAGACAAAACGCAAGGCAACCAACATAATGTATCAGTTAATCCAAACGCGCATAGTTACGTTACGTTTCGCCAAGCCGCATAAGGGCCCTGTGATTTCGCATACCGTACAGAACGACCGTCACAAAGGTCTTTTGACCGACGTATAGCCCGTCAAGAAAGTCGTGAAAATTGAGGGTGGCGCTGCTGCGCTTGAACTGGTATCCCTGTCATACTACAACTACACAGTCTTGATCTGTTGTTTTTTTATGGTATAAAGTTAAATATAGTACATACCTATAAAGATATTAAATAAATGAAAGTGAAAAATGTATCACGGCAGTAATTTTTTTGTTTACTTTTATTTAGGTATTATTAATATATGGAACCGAAAATAATGTTAACAGAAATTAACACGAATATGGTATAGGTATAGACATACGGTTGAATCGCTTGAAGTTTCGACCAGATTAACCAGCCGTGATGACAGACTGACTAGATCACACACGTACACCGTCCCGTCACGTCGTCTAATCCGTGCGGTAGATAGTTCTACATTCACCCACAACTCATAAATTCTCCATTAAATACTCGTTTAACCATATTCTTTGACCGCGCCGAGAAGTAAGGTTGCATGTTTCATATCACTGGACTCCATATTGCTGATAATGTAATTAAGGGCCGCAGTGGGAGTCCCTAGTCTCGCTACGGGTCCCTGTGACGGCTGTGACTAGCAGAGGACATAGAGGTTAGATGAGGACTCCATGCTTCCCACATCCAAGAGGGCCATCTTAAAACCGTATATCGCCAAAGGTTACTGGAGTGCGAGGGAAATGCCTTATTTTTTTAATCTAACACCTCCCTCGGTAATTAGTTGAGTATAAGACCTCAAGAACGAGGACACGACGTGTCGGACTTTTTTAGGTGTCGGTTCGGGACACGTGTCTTCCACCTAATAAATTGCGAGACAAACGAGGCCCATTGTTTTGTAATAATCTATGTTTGGTGACTTTGAGCTTGTCCACCGCTGCTGGCCAGGTCCAGGTTACATATCCTGAGCAATACCTTACTCAAAGCACACCCAAAGAAAAAATCACTAAGGTCTGTCATGAACCGTGATAGCTAGACAGTCTAAATTTTCACGATATTTATATAGTATTAAAAAATTAAAACAATAATCTTTTATAAGAATAGTTTATTGGTATGAGTATTGAACACCTGAAATGCTGCTTGAAACTCCATAAGTAATTAATTTATCTTCGATAGTTTCCGACTCACTGGCAATATCATCATCCTGAAATGATATGTCTTGAAATGTACTTTTGAAAATCTGTAACAAATACAAACGTCCTGTATAAACACAGCTGTATTTATACCCCGAGTATTTTTTAATTAGTTTGGGCCTACGTGGTTAATACAAATTACTTAGATCAAGAATGTTCAAAAACGTCAAAGTGATGCACTATGATTTGTTATAATCGTAGGACAATGACATAACCACTTCAAATGAAAACAATGCTTTGAAACACAAAATATTCACTTAAATTATATAATTATTATTAGATTACACTTCCCATACCTTGTTTAACATTAAAGTATATGTACGTACTGGTTAATTTAGCATTTTGACCATCAAAATCGTCAAAGTCGGAAAGCAGCTTGCCGGCTTGAACTTCTGCCGTGTTTCATACTATATCCCTGAAATACTTTGAATACGACACGTTTCGCACAACTATTATTCACATATCAATTCATTTTTACACTCAAAACTGTTATCCGATGAACAGTAATTAAATACACGTAAATAATGTACGAAACATCTCCGACGTAGCCAGACGTAGCAAGGAATTGACAACTGATTACTCAGTTTGGCAGTTATCGAGTGTTGCAAGTACAAGGAAAAAATTTAGTTCCTCCATAATTAATTTCACGACTTTCTTGACGCACTATATCGCGTTCCAATGATTCCACGAAATACTTTGCGAAGTGACACTTCATTATAGTGGGCTGTCATCGCTGTCATCAGACTTATTGCGAGAAAAATTAACAGACAAACATTTAATTAGGAGTTGTCTATAGATTAGTACACATAGATTTATAGCAGGTTAAAGTTGTACGAAATAAGGATTCGAGCGTCGGTAGATTAGTGGTTAAGGACTCGGCCTTACGATCGAGAGGTCCCGGGTTCGATCCTGGCCATTACACTACCGACGTGAACCCACTCCTAGCACAAGCAATTTAGCTTAGTTGGAGGAGTTAGAGGGAATATTAATAACTTCGGTACTAATATTCTTTAAAAAAAAATGTGTTTATTTTTAGCGATAATAAGTGTTATTTTATTGTTATTTTATATGCAATATTATTTGTGTCGGAGAAAGAATACCTACAAGTGTCATCACCCCATTCCATTCAAGAGTGTCGTAATACTAACGAAAAAATACGCAGATGATATCATTTCGAGAGGAGGAAAACTCGATATAAAATCCAACCTTGCAAAATTGGGAGAGACGTATATCCAGCAGTGAACTGCGTCAGAAATTGATAGATTGACAACATAGGTACAATCAGCATCAGAAAGATGTTGACGAACAAAGTACTCAAAATGATCTTAATTTAGTTTTTTGACCCCGTTCTAGTAGACCGATTGTTCTGATATTTGGTACACACCTTTATATTGAACAATAATCCATACTAATATTATAAATGCGAAAGTAACTCTGTCTATCTTTCTGTATGTTACGCTTTCACGCCTAAACCACTGAACCGATTTTGATTAAATTTGGCATAGGGGTAGATTAGACCTTGAGAAAGGACATAGGCTATGTTTTGTCGCGATAACCGACATCCACGCGGGCGGAGCCGCGGGCAAAAGCTAGTACAAAATAAATCAATAAAACAGTTTGATTGCTCTTAATACGAGAGTTTTCAGATCATTTTGAGACTTCGTCGTCAAGATATTTATGACGATTACTTTGAGATAACTTACACTTCAAATTAAAAGACTCTGTATCCATTGCAGGCTTGCTAAAAGCATCTGTAATATCGTTGTCGGGATAACTGTAAATAATAGTAACAAAGCAGGGTAACATTAAAATATTTACAATCATTTTTTAACTGCAATACATGGTGTAATAATTCATGTATAAGTAGTTTTGTGATCTCCTGAGGACAAATTTATTTAATGTTTATTATTTTATGAAAGAAATCTGAGCTAGGGTGTCATACAAATCAAATACATTACGAAAAGAGGGTCGCTCGGGCGCGACTCGAACCCGCGTTCTTTCCCTTACGGGTGGCCTAGTAGTTAAGGTGTTGTCCCTGTAACGGAAAGATCGTGGCTTCAAGTCCCACCTGAGCGATTCACTTTGCCTGATATATTCGATTTGTATAGTACTTCATTCTAAAAAAAAAACATTTAACTAAGGTAATCAATAAATTAGAATTTGGTAATAATACTTTTGTCATTAACTGTACTTCATATACGTGGAAATATAACATTATAATGTATAGAATAACATTAATATTATATCTAAACAATTACACATTTACATATACGTTCAACAAGCTTTATAACACATTTATATAAACGAGGAATAATTTACGTATTCCCCGAGTTATTTGACAAAGGAACTTATATCTCGGCAGGTGTCGGCAGACAATAGGGTGTTATGGAATCAAACAATGATATATTTGTATAATATAATGTTATGTAATAATGTTGATGACTGTACCTAGATGTTACGACTTGTTATAATTAATTAATCTGTTACATAATTTCACGGTTGTAAATATTAAAAGGAAGTAATAGGTAAAATCATCCATCCATCCATATACTCACTGCTGTAAATCGGCGGTAGCCTAGTGGTATGGGTAATGGACTGCTGAGACGAGTTCTCGGGTTCGATCCCATGTTTATTATGGCACACACCAATGACTTTTGGATGCTTTTCGAAGTTATGTGTGTATTTATCGCAGGTTTATAAGTGCCCGGTTAGTGGCAATAGGCTCGCCACCTATTACATTGGGACCCAAACATAAAAACTGGCGAAATGTGGGTGCTAGCACCTCTGCATACCCCTTCGGGGAATACAGGCGTGAGTTTATGTTATGTTATGTAAATCCCTGATGAGGGACCGCAGAGGTGTATTTGCATCCATGTTTTGCCAATTATGATTTTCGGTCCCATGACCTAATAGGAGCCTATTGTCATCTAGCAGGCTCTTTATATTGGGCTGTATGTTTACTGTCGGATGGAGAACAGCCCTATCTCTTAGTCGCCTTTTACGATAAACAAGCGTTTCCATGACTCATTCCTATGCCGCACCACTAAGACCTGGAACTCCCTGCCAGCTCACGTGTTTCCTTCTTCCTACAGTCTCGGGTCCTTTAAGCGGGGCGTGAAAAGGCATCTGATGAGGCCGTCAAGCTGAGTGCCACCACTGTTAACATGGTACATGTTTACGTTGGTGCCTCTTTCCGAGACTTTAGCTTAGCTCAAATTGACGTGTCCTGTATAAAAAAAAATACCCTCAGGAAGAGCTGGGGTGGTCCTATTCTACTCCACTGGGAACCATCACGGCTAGGTAGTTAAAATCATGTTTGATTAGCACAGGTTAACTGTGCCCTGTGTTATTTTATTTGACTTAATGTATACTTTTATATTTAAAGTAGCTTTTGCCAGCGGCTCCGCCCGCGTGGATGTCCGTTATCGCGACCAAACATAGCCCATGTCTTTTCTCATGGTCTAATCTACCCCCTATACCAAATTTCATCAAAATCGGTTCAGTGGTTTAGGCGTGAAAGCGTAACATACAGACAGACAGACAGAGTTACTTTCGCATTTATAATATTATTATTACATACTGTTAAAATCATAGATAAAGAAATGTAAGTGTAATTAATTCCCCCCTATACCCGGGGGCTTGATGGGGACACCGTGGCTCACACAGCCGAAGAGGGTCACGTCGAAAGATATGGCCCTAGGTCGGGCGTGGTCGGATAGATATGTCTCTGCCGATCTCATCTCCGGTAACCCACGACCTACACAGCGCTCTCTATATGCAAAGCAGTAAAGTAGATAAAATAGCTTCTGTTATGGGTTCTAGATTGCGAATAAACATATTAGGTAGGTACTAAGATAAATATATTACCAATTTAACTGGTAATTATATTTTTGAGCCGTTTGGAGTCGAAACGTTGGGTCCGTGGGGTCCAAGTGCGCGCACGCTATTCAAAGAGATAGCGAAGCGGCTAATTGACTCTTCCCGTGATCATAGGGCTGGCTTTTACCTCGCTCAAAGAATTGCTATCGCTATTTAGCGGGGTAATGCCGCCAGTCTTTTGGGCACGGTACCGGTAGAGGTCAGTGGGGAGGAATTCTAGGATGTCTAAAATTACAGTCTCTTCCACAGCTGTTTTTTTCTCATTTTGATATATATTGTATATTTAGTTAGCATATATTGTAATTAAAATTAGTGTGTTGATCGATTATTATTAATTCTGAAATATATTTCATGAACCTAATTTCCTACGATATTATTCCTATAAACCTACAAGAATACAAACACCTTTATCGCGTGAAATACGTCTCCATAATCTAAGTAAATGAGGTTCTCATTGAAAAAGTTCATAGAAAATATGAACGGACACCGGTAGGTGTTTAATCATCATCAATCATGGCCGAATGCTGGCAGCTGGGTGGCTATTGTTTTTTTTTCTTCACGAGTGCATTTCGGTGAAAAATGGCGGCGGTGTTTTCCGTAAATATAGTCTGTTCTCTTGGTAATTATGTTTTGACGTTGTGTTTGGTTAATTTGTGAAGTATATTTTATACAATTCTTTATATTGTTTCTATCTTTCTTCTTTCATGTTACAGTAGTTAGTTACAATTTACCGGGTACCGAGTAGCCATACATTTTACACTCGGTAGTCACTCGTAATCACGTTTTTTTGTATATAATTTTTTTTATTACTTTTTTAACGAAGAGAGTAACTGAGGAAACGACATACGACAGGAATGTCTTTATCATCTTCATGGTGACGTATTTTCGTGATTGCATCCGAGACCAAGGTGACCTCGGATATCTCAGGGTCCGCTTTCCGATGCTTCCTCATCCACTTCGCACGATATTGGACGTCCATGGTAGTGAGACCATTCACACGTTCGGATGACCTTGTATGGAGGATTAAGTAACTGGAATAAGAGCAGGTAAATGTTTTTTTTTTTTATAAAGGACACGTCAATTTGACTTCACCTCGCCTGATGGCAAGCTAAAGGCAAAGTCTCGGAAAGAGTGTCACCATCGTAAACATGCACCATGTTTACAGTGGTGGCACTCAGCTTGACGGCCTCATCAGATGCCTTTTAACGCGTCGCGCGTCGCTTAAAGGACCCGGGACTGTAGGAAGAAGGAAACACGTGAGCTGGCTGGGAGTTATTGGCTGGTTCTTCATTCTAAAGCATAAGATGCTTTCAGCTTGGAGTCTATAGGCCACGGTAACCACTTTCCGTGGACCGTGTGCTTGTATGCAACCTAAGTGGTATAAAACAAAGTCTGGAGTCCGCTCTACCCGTCTAACTGTGGATTTGGCTGAACTTTGATATTTTCTGAGAAACGACTGCCATCTGACCTCCACAACCCAAAGGTGATATCGAAGCATTGCAGCAAGATCAGTTAGTTGTTGGACTTTTTAAGGCTCCTTAGTAAAAAAACGGGACTGTATAGAGGATCAATTAATTGGAATAAGAGCAGACAGATGTTGACTGTAGTCACTTGGGATAAATGGTAGATCTTTCCACTGTAGTGTGGTAATATCCTATTACAACTGGTTTATAGTAAGAGGTTTGATTACGTGGCCATATTAGAGGAATTGCAGAAGGAATTAAGAGTGACAAAGTGCATTGTTCCGGCGAGACTCGCTTCGACCTCGATGGCAAATAAATCAGTTACGTGATGCACATAGATTTAGTGCAGGCTAGATGACTGTGCGAATATATGTAGTATGGAAATCGGCTGTGCTATTAGGAATTAGAATTTGGAGTGACGTAGCAACTGTAATGATTCCATTTTTTATATAAAGAGAAGGGAAGATTATTCCAGATTATATAAAGAGAAGGGAAATTTTCAGTTGGAAGAGCATTCCCCCTGTAAGGGGAAGGTTGTGGGTTCAAGTCCCACATGAGCTTTTCATTTTTCCCGGTGTATTCTAATGTACCTAAACATTTGTATCCGCATACCTACATAGTACCTATAATACAAGCTAGTAAAACTTTGCTTTGGTACTTTGGGTCTAGATAGCGTTATGTAACGTCGTGGAATATTTATTTACTACTAGTTTTTGTGTTTCCCCCGCCTGGATATCGGTTATCGGAACCAAACATTACCTATGTCCTTTCTCAAGGTCTAATCTACCGTTAAACCCTATCAACATTGGTTCAGTGGTTTATGCATGAAAGCGACAGACAGACAGAGTTACTTTCACATTTATAATATTAGCATGGTTAAAGATTTTCAACGCCAATGTTACACGATATTAAAGTATTAGCTCAGACAGGCGCGGACAGCGTGTCCACTGTGCCGGTTTGACGTCACGCTACGATGGACGACTTCGTTATCTAGTGTACAATAAATCTGTGGTAGTGACGTATATTATAGCAGTAGTATTGTGTTGAGAGGTCGTTTGTAGATAGTAAATTACTCGGCGGAGGCGAGAATGTAGTTTCGGTACTGAGTTTTTTTTAGTGTTGGCAAGGATTAATGAATTGTTGAAATACGTGATATTACACCAGGGGTGGGATCGGGAACTTTGGTTGTTGTGGGTTCAAATCCTATACATTAGTACACAACGAAAGTTAGTTGTAGTGGTTTAAGTATAATTTGTGATAGCTTTATTAATCTATCAGTTAGAAATTATATAGTATTTGCAAAGAACCAAATAGTAAGCCAAATTTTTAATTCTTTTTACGCTCCAGCTAAGCCTAATTTAATGGCTTGTGTTAGCAGTGGGTTTCTGACGGTAATGTTATTTCTAGAATTCTGCCCTGGAACGCAAGTAAGGCTGACTTAAATAACAATGTACTTAAATAAATAAATAAAAATAAAAAAAAAATAAAAAATAAGCTTCCGATGCTTTTAATACTTCTAACTTATCTATTTCTTTTTATAAATTAACTAGCTTTTGGCCGCGGCTCTGCCCGCGTGGATGTCGGTTATCGCGACCAAATATAGCCTATGTTCTTTCTCATAGTCTAATCTACCATTATTTAAGTCTAATCTACCATTATTTAAAGTCTAATCTACCATTGCCCGCGGCTCCGCCCACGAGGATGTCGGTTATCTCGACCAAACATAGCCTATGTCCTTTCTCAAGGTCTAACCTATCCCTATACCAAATTTCATCAAAATCGGTTCAGTGGTTTAGGCGTGAAAGCGTAACATACAGACAGACAGACAGAGTTCCTTTCGCATTTATAATATAAGTATGGATAGTGATTTAACATGCGCTCTTTGTTTCTTTCTTTCTTCTTTCGATGCTCGGTTGAAATAAATTCTTTGGCTTTCTATTTTTTTTTTATAATAGTAAGATTTATTCTGGGAAATCTTCCAATAGATGGGTGTATGTTCTCAGAGATATGAAGATGCTAGTATATAAGATTAGTATTTAGTAGAATGTCTTACACAACTGTACGGGGTTCTCAGAATAGCATGGTATGCGGATATGACCAATTTCCTGGCCCGACAGTGGTGATAAAAGTAAGTGATATGGTTTTAATTGTCTGTTATGGTGAAGTGGTGATGACATAATGTTGAGACGTTAGCTGTTAAGATCATCCTTTTTTTATAAAGGACACGTCAATTTGGCTTCACCTCGCCTGATGTTAAGCTAAAGGCAAAGTCTTGGAAAGAGGGTCACCATCATAAACATGTACCATGTTAACAGTGGTGGCACTCAGCTTGACGGCCTCATCAGATGCCTTATCACGCGCCGCTTAAAGGACCTGGGACTGTAGGAAGAAGGAAACACGTGAGCTTGCAGGGAGCTCCAGGTCTTAGTGGTACGGCATAGGAATGAGTAGCTGGTATACTCTGCATCGTATACATTGCATGCCACGTCCATTGTCCATAGATATTATTCATACATACTTATCTCCTAAGAGTTAGTTAAGAGTTATAGCTCCTAAGAGTTATAGCCTATGTCCTTTCTCAAGTTCTGAGACTGTCTGACAGACAGAGTTACTTTCGCATTTATAATATTAGTATGGATGTTACATTAAGATACTGAACACAAAAATATATCCGTTTGTTCGCGATGGATGCCAAAACTACTGAACAAAATTTTGATGCAATTTTTGGATAGAAAGGTTTTAGGCAGACTATTTTTGATTGCATTATTTGTTTGAGTAGAACCGGAGATATGACCAAAGGTAAGCGATAACCGACATCCACGCTTGCAAGTAGAATACAAATAACTAGCTGACCCGGCGAACTTCGTACCGCCAATTTTTTTCCGCCTGCGTGGCGTCAGATCCCGTTCCCGTTGCACCCTCTACTATATTAAGCATGTATTATACATATAAACCTTCCTCTTGCATCACTCTATCTATTAAAAAATCCGCTTCAAAATCCGTTGCCTAGTTTTAAAGATTTAAGCATAGCTTTTTTTTTTCGTGCGGAAATCCCCTCGGATATACGAGAGCCGGAAGGGGAGGTTATGTCGGACTCAAACCGACTAAAACCGCACGCCGACTGTGGGTCGTGGTGCTAGGCCGGAGGTGAGGTTGTTATCGACATATCCCTCGCGCCCCGGCTGACCCGGTAGATTTAAGCATAACTAGGGACGGACAGACGGTGACAGCGACTGTTTTATACTATGTACTGATGATGATGATACAGCACGCGACTTTTTAATTTAAAACAGTACAGCTATTACGTTAAATAACAACAATGTAAATACCAACATGTTTATATTATCACCTTGCATTGACCTTAGCTTGCTTTCTCGTCACCTCGACTGGCACTTTCGTGACCTTCTGATCTAACCTTGTATTTGAAACCTATCTGCAATGAGTTTGTCACTGGTGTATGACCTACTTTTAAAGTGACCAACCCAGGAACTATTATTACTATTAGTATTTGGGTAGCAATAAGATGTGGAGGTAACCGCAATAATATTATCGATTGACATTAAAATACGTACTGCCAATAATATTGAGTATGTGCCGCCCAGTCTAACAAGCAATTGATATTATTGTCAGTATATATTTTACTATCAATATTATCGAGTGTGTGCCGTTAGCCTTACTTTCGAAAAATGAAGTGTATTATTACCAGTTTTTGCCCGCGGCTCCGCCCGCGTGGATGTTGGTTATCGCGACCAAACATAGCCTATGTCCCTTCTCAAGGTCTAATCTACCCATGTACCAAATTTCATCAAAATCGGATTGTCTATCTCAATGTGCTTCATTGGTCCTGCCAAGGTCTCCGGCGAAGTGTGTCTCAGCCATCTTTTTCTTTAGTTCATCAGTCCATCTGGCTAGGGGGTGTCCCAACTTCAGTTTGCCTTCTCGTGGTTTCCATCTATTACTCGTATGCTCCAACGGTGACCAGTAGGTTTAGGGTACCTTATGATGCATCAGCTCTCATCTCCAACGTCTACCGATATTATCACGATCAAATCTCGGCTTAATCGACTGTATTAAACCCGACAGTTATTATAACAATCTTTAATTAATTTCTTACAAGAATAAAATGCCAAAAAGTCAAGCAGGCGTGACCAGGGTTCGAACTCGGTCTAACTATCACCGCATTTTTTTAATTTTTTTTTACTGCATTTGAACGGTGAATTCAGTATAAATCTTTTCTAAATCGAAAGCAGTTGACAATGAGCCGAACAAATGCGATTATTCTACTTCAGTTTCCATTCGATTGGTCTCCAGATACTAAGTACACGTTTTGTTTTAATGGCAAAAGATAATATTTGTTCTCGAAACCGGATTGTTTCAGCTCTTAAAGAACATTTTTATTTTTTATTGATGAAAGAACATTATCCAGAAGACCCTTATTTGTGAATCGTTTTGAAAGGATCTTGTGAGTTTAGGGTTCAGTGATAGAATATCTTGTTTTTTGTTATAAGTAGTTTGAGTGCCTTGCTTGACGGCAATAGGCTCGCCCCCGATTATGTGGGATCGAAAATTATAGTTGGCGAAATGTAGGTATTAATACACCTCTGCCTACCCCTTCGGGGATTTACATGCGTGAGTACGTAAATAAAGCTGTTGGTTCCCAGTGGTGTAAGATAGGGCCACCCCGTATCTTCCCGTGGGTGTCGCAGAATGCAATTCCCAAACTCATTCCTTCCATTCCAACAACGCGGCAAAAAATTCACGCTGAATTAGGTATTATCCTATAGTTAAAATTAATTATCTAACAGTTTATTAAATTAAGAATGGTAAAAGAGCGGTGAAAATTGCATTGGATCTTATTTTATACTTTTTATTTATTTTTAATCATCGGCCCAACCTATAATAGTAACTGATTTGACTATTAAATTTTATGACGTCACTAAATCTTTTTTCATACAAGTTACCTTATACTTATCGTTTTGACGTGTAGTAAAAAGTAAGTAATTTGAGTAGTCAGTAGAATACCCAATTAGCATACAGATTTTTCTAACAAATTGAGAACCTCCATAATTCAAAGTCGGTAAAGAAACCTGAAGCTGCTGAAGCAAAAGATAATCTAAAGTTAACGAGACTGCAACTACGCCATAACTATATCGCAATAAAACTTTTAACTGCGGAACCAAACTCATTTCTTCCGCGTACATTTTTTTCCGCTAAAGAAAAACTAATTATTTCGCGCCTCCCCATTCATTTTCATTCAGTCTCGTTACGTTCTATCGCCGGTTTTTCTTATTTTCCTTGTAATTTTCTCAACAATTTGCTTTTTTTTCTGAGCGGTTCTTTGCTACTTGTCGGTAGAGTGTTTGAGACAAGTGCATATTGATGTCTTGTAAGATATCTTACGATCGTTTTCAGTGTAATCTGGTTTTTACTGCTTTTGTTTGAGAGATATTAGAACGTTTTACGTGATTAAGAGTTTATTTTGTTCATTTGTGAGATTTTTTTATACGGCTTACCTAATAGAAAATGGTTACCATGACTTGTGGCTATGTTCAACCACAGAGGCATCATGTAGGGCACGCGTAGAAGGAGCGCGTCAGATTAAGTTAGGGGAGGCTAGTTATATACACATAAAGTCATCACATTCATGCTGCCGACTCTGTAATAACTCTTTAATGACCGTCTAGTAGAACCCTACATTAAAGTTGTTTAAAAAAGACATTGCAGGGATATCATTTCACATCTTAAGCGTAAGCAGAATGGTCAGTGCTATATTTTTTAACTAAGCGAAAGTTTATTTACCTATTCATTTATTTAAAACTTAATTTACCTAGCGTTAATCAGAGCTATTCAGCTTGGAGTCTGGGGTCAATTTTACCAGTCTAATTGCGGATTTGGCTGATAATTTCTGTGATGCGACTGCGATCTCCTCAAACTAAAGGCGATATCGGAGCATTGCAGTTGGACCAGTTGTTTGGACTTTTTAGGGCTCCAACAAGCGGGACAAACGGCTTAAGGTGCTCCCCGAGGCACGACCAGACCACTGCAAATACCCATATTCATGCATACAAATGTTTGCATTGAGCGGGGATCGAATTCGCACCTCCTGTCTAGCGGCCGCATTCACTACCGCTACACTACATAGGCTGTCAGTTTTAATATCTTATTCCATAAGAACTATTATGCTATAACAACCCTATTGGAACACACAGGTGAAATTACGTACCCCCATAAACGCCGTAAAGATAGTAAGGCCCGCGCTAAATACGATCACATAAAAACCAATGGGGTCTGAAGGGCCTTACATTAGGCGAGACACGGGTCAAGGGGGTATTTCAGACCACCATGTGGTAATTTCACGGTTATGTCTTCATTAGCATAGACATTTGAAGACTTAGTGGATATGAAAATTGTGTTTCCGAACGGAAGTTACTGATGTCCTGTTTTTAACCCCTAACGCAAAAAGAGGAGTGTTATATGTTTGACGTGTCTGTCTGTCTGTGACATCATAGCTCCCGACCGTATCAATGTCTAAAAACACTTGTACATTATTAAGTCACTTAAGTGCGAGTGTTCTTATCTATGTTTGATGAAAATCGGTTGAGCCATTATGACAAGTAGACGTATTGACAGTTGGACGTATATTATCCGAATGGGGGTAAAGTGGGGACGGGGAGTGTCAGAGGTATTTTTTTAAAATTAATGTTTCCACGGCCTCTGTGCCGTGTGTGGGAACGTGACTGTTACGCAGGAGGCACGGGTTCGATTCCCACTCAGTGCAAATATTTGTATGCATGAATATGGCTATTTGCATTGGTCTGGGTGTTTCTATGTATAATATGTATGTATTTACAAAAAAAAGTATATAAGTATGTTTATCCGCATTCTAGATCCCATAACACAAGCTATAAAAGCTTAGCGTGGAATATTTTTAGTGGAAATTTTATGTATAAGATCGGTTCACAAAATAATATCTTGCACCTAAAATGTGCTCAAAATATACTATATATGCTCTGTAAACGTTTTTTGGGTGTACCTTGAATAAATTTAAATTGGATAAACTACCTTTGTCGTTGACTGTACATGCATGAAAGCCAATTCGATACGTTATGTGCGTTCTAACGTTAAGTCGCAATAATTATTTATTTTAAGCACTTTGGTCCTTTGAGCCACATCAAAGTGCGTTATAGTGTTACACATAAACTCCTAAAGTGTCATAGATGTTATGTAAGGGAACGGGAACTAATTATTCCAACGTATGTAACCTAGATTACGTATTGTATTTAAAATCTATAGTAAGCTCTTTACTTAAACGAATATTATAAACGGCGTGGATAGGATCTTACCAAAGGATAGGTAGAGGGGGAATACGACTGACGGTGGAGGTGAGCGCTGATGCATCACAAGGTGGCCACCTTAAACTTACACCTGGGTCGCAAGTCGCAAGTCCCAGGCGCCGTCACAGTGTTCCTCTCTGTACCACGCCATGGACCCTGCGACCGCACGGTGAATCCATGGAATGCTGAGAACCGGATCTCTAAGATGTCATGGAGGTTTGTGACATGAGGTAGGTATAAGCCGCTTCAAATATAGTTTTTATCCGCTGTTTTCACGTTAATAGACGTCACTGTAAACGGCTTATAAGGTTTTTCTTAATATTATGAAATCTGATAGACCTGACCTGACCCGCTTGACGGCAAAAAGCTCACCCTATGTTACGTGGTCCGAAAATCATAGTTGCCGAAATGTGGGTTTTAATACACCTGCCTACCTCTGCGGGGACTACTTCAGGTGTGAGTATGATTATGTATATACCGGTTGTAAGGGGAACGCTCCTGAAGCTGAAAGCCCCTAGTAGTAATCCAGATACATAACATATTGGTACAAAAAATATCAATTTGGATAATTTTTATTTATAATAATTATTAAGTACTAGCTTTTGCCCGCGACTTCGTCCACGTTAAGTTCGGATTAGAAAGGCTTAGAACACACTGCTCCTGCAACCCAGATAAAATTCCTTAAAATTTCTATGAGCCTGGTACTTCAAGCAAATGTACCAGGGTAACAGAAACACTAGGAAAAAGAAAAGGCCTGTTTTTAGGGTTTTCTCGTCAATTATTCGAATTTTTCTCACCTTTTAAACCTTCCCTAGACCTCCACGAACATTTCGAGACCAAGATAAGATAAATCCGTTCAGCCGTTCTCGAGTTTTAGCGAGACTAGACTAGATAGATAGATAGATAGATTATAATTATGTATATAATTGAAGTTAAATAAAAAATCTTAGAGGTTTAATTAATCACAATTTGGATAAGCAAAAAAAAAATCAAAAAGTTTTTTCAACATTTTTATTTATTACCTTGCATTATTTACTCTTCATCGTGTTAATAAAGCTAAATGAAACGGTAATGTCTTAAAAAACACCATTACAAGAAAACACGCGCTTGGCGCTAAATAGTTGTTTTGTTTTGTCGTGAAGTTTTTTATGAAGTTACCGTTTCATTTAGCTTAACTACTGAATTTATCACAGTTATCACAACTAGTACTTAGTACATTAAGTTAGTTGTAATTAGTAAGTAAGAATGAGTATAACAATATAAGCGTTTTGGTTTTTTTCACTGTTAGCTTGTATTGCTTGAATAAATAAATAAATCTGATATATAAAATTCTCGTGTCACAGTTTTTGTTGCCATACTCCTCCGAAACGGCTTGACCGATTTTGATGAAATTTTTTGTGCTTATCCGGTATCTATGAGAATCGGCCAACATCTATTTTTCATCCCCCTAAATGTTAGGGGGTAGTCCACCCCTAAATTTTTATTTTTTATTTTTTAGACAAAATTTTATATTCTATTTTTTTATGTTACAACATACAAAAATACATACAATCCTCAATTTTCACCCTTCTACGATCAACTCTTATTTTTTAATAGCCATTTTAGTAATTCAATCATTTTTCCTCTCCGGTCGAAAACTGATCAATCGTCATTTAATTAGTTTGAAATTTTGTGAGCATATTGAGTCGGTCTGAGAATCGGCCAACATCTATTTTTCATCCCCCTAAATGGTGCAGCGGGAACGGGATCTGACGCCACGTGGGCAGGAAAAAATTGGCGGTACGAAGTTCGCCGAGACAGCTAGTAGTCTATATATGTACAACTCCACTTATCAACTAAATTGCGGAACCGTAAGTATACACAACCTACCTAATATTAAATACAAACTTGGTACATTATCGTCACCCCAAACTTAGACCATGAATAGTTGGGGCACATCAAGTGGGACACAAGTACTATAACTTATATGGATGAGTAACTCGTCGATGTGACCCTGCTTTAAAGTGTTTAAACTATGGGCCTTATGTGTTGGGAGTGAATTCGCATTTTAGATATAAATAACTTCTTTCTCCGAATCAAATTTTTATAACATTATGCTAACTTTTAAATTAGAAATACATCGGGAAAAAGAAGCGCTCAACTGGGACCCTTAAAGGGGGAATGCTCTTCCAACTGAGCTATTGAGCCACACCTGAATCACTTCAAATTTCCCTTCTCTTTATATCCGTCTTTAAGGGCGACGGTGGAGCTTCAACTGTTGGAACCAATGAATGATTTTTCAACCATTCGATAGTGGATAAACATACAGTTTGTAAGCAAGTGTCCGTAAGCACCATATACCTTTGAACAGCATTTTCTCATTACATTTCTGACTAGCAGCCCGTCCCGGCTTCGCACGGGGTAGACAATTATTTATTTTTGGAAATTTTCACAAAGACACATTTTTCTACACCTTCGGTTACATTGTTCAAATTTGACCAAGGATCCCTGATTTTTTCAAAATGAAATGTAGCCTATGTCAAATTGGAAGAATGTAGCATTCTATTGGTGAAAGAATTTTTTAAATCGGCCCAGTACTTTTTGAGCCTATTCATTACAAACATACAAACATACAAAAATAGGTACAAATCTTTCCTCTTTATAATATTAGTGTAGATGTAGATTGAGCCTAGTGTTCAAATTTCTCATCTAAACAGAGCCTTACACGTTAACATGTTGTACAACTAAACTCATTACAGACGCTATCACTGTTAACGACGTCTCCTTCAGCGCAAGAGCTTCCGACTTCGGCAGGGTATTATATCTTCAAGCTAAATTATGTACATGTAGACAGTAGACGCTTTACGATTTGAAACGGTTTTAGTAGAACTTTGAAGTCGAGTTTAAACTTTAAAGGGGAATTGATATGCAATTTCACTTCATAGTATAAAGCAAACTTGCTTTCCGCGTCCCTATGTATGGTTATATTTCCAAAACTACGCTACAGATTTTGATGCGAAATTCAAGAAGAAGGTTTATATGTACAATACATGCTTATTATAGTAGAGGGTGCAACGGGAACGGAATCGGACGCCACGCGGGCGGTAAAAAATTGGCGGTACGAAGTTCGCCGGGTCCGCCAGTTATCTTAATAAAAATATGTTCCAAATTCAGTCTGGATATGCTTTTAATCTTCCAAATTCTAAAAATAAAGTTTAAAACTAAAACCCGACTACCGAAAAATCACGCTCTAAAAGTAACAAACAAGAAAATAGCCGTGGTCGTATGCCACTTTTCCCTAGAATATATTGTTTTGTCAGAGTAAGTGGCATACGACCACGGCTATTTTCTTGTTTGTTACTTTTAGAGCGTGATTTTTCGGTAGTCGGGTTTTAGTTTTAAACTTTATTTTTTATTTATATTATTTTGGGGCAAGGTAAAGCTAATAATTTATACATATTTGAAATGTGCTTATTAAGCCCTTTCATTTGATACCAAACACGGCATATTTATCTCAAATTTATTTTTTAACATAGTACCTTATGAGCGTTAGAGGGCGCCACACAAGATTGAGTGACACGTCATATAGCCTATAACCATCGGACGATCAAGCCGCTTGTAACGATACCTCATATGTCCGGTTCTAATTAGTAGTTGAGGTGCTATGAGGGAACAAATGAACATACATACATACATACATACATACATAGCCTGTCAAAATCATAACCCTCCTTTTGGCTTCACCGTAGTCGGGTAAAAACGAACGATTTATACTCCTGTGCATGCTGCGTGATGAGGGGCAGGGGGCAGTGTCCCAATCGCCTAAGTGGATCTCGAGTTCGAAAGTATTAAACTTGTTATCACTGACAAAATTTTTGCATTGGTTGCATTCAAATTTGCGACAAATTGGACTATTCATCACCGGCGACGGCGACTCCTTATTATTTAGTTGGTCCCTATGATGGGCGCTCTAAAGTGGCTTACAAAGCCGAACTTCGACTTGAAGACACGATCGCAAGGCGTTAAGTATAGCTGGCTAGATGAATTATGTACATTGAATATTGAACTATTAACATATCTAAAGTAAAGCCAACGAAGCGAGAGAAAAAAGGTAAACAATGTTTCAGCGTTTCCAAACAGTTTTATTTGAAAACTAGCTGTTGCCCGCGACTTCGTCCGCGTTAAGTTCGGAATAGCTCAAACTCATTATTATATACATGGTGGAAGATTTTCACCATAACTGGAACGGAAGTACGCGAAATACTGGAAATAGTGAATTTTACACAAAGGAAACATTCCTTTATTTAAAAAAAGAAACAAAACATTAAATTAAAGAAACACAACAATGTTGAATTTTGCTGACGAAATCATTATAAAGTATGTGGATGAACATTGCTAAATGTGGACATATCAATGTGCATCAGTTTTAATGGTTTAAATATTCTTCCCTCCTCCCTAATTCTTAAAACATGCTGCCACCACTTACGAACTGAACAAATTAAAATACATTAAGTACCTATCACACAAATTAGTTTCAAGAAAATCCGGAGACTTGCACGCACTGAGCAGTGATCCTCTTCTTTGCCGAGCCAATGGTGGGTAGTCCCAGCTTTATGATAAATTCCATCGACCACAGTCACATTGTTGTTCGTTGCCTTACACAAAGGCAGAGAAGAGGGGGCGCAGTGAGCAAGCGAGAAAATACAGCATTAACTGGGATGGGGTCATATAGCCTCATTGTGCTATAAATTCTTTGTATTGGTAAGCTTGAGTCCAGCTGATGATGTAGATACTTCCAAATTGACACTGGAGTTGATGTCCACGCGGCGGATTTTTTTGTCTGATGAAATTTACCGGAACTGAGTGTTTCTCTGCCCACATTCGGTCTCTTTTAAAAAATAGGAGCAGCGGTATTTTTTATATACCTACTACATAGGTTGGCTTCTCCTGGCATACTGTTATCATTTCTGGGATATATTTACGTATTTACTATTAGATACTTATTAGACGGAATCGATAAGATCGCAGCAGCGTGCGTTAATAGTCATCAGGTCACTAACATTGTATAATGTCTGCAGTTGCATAGGGACGTTGTCTCTCTGGCTGTATTTTACCATTTCTACCGCACCACGGCGAGTGAAAGAGCCTATTAGGAGTCTTTCAACTAATCTCTCCTTCCGGTACTCACATACGGTAGAAATAATGCCATCTCGAACCAAGTGGTTTGAAACTTCATTTCATTATCAGACGGTTAAGAACTGTATTGCTCTACCCACACATGGGTTTTCTTCTTTTTAAGATCCGGAGTTTTTTTTATATAGGTCACGTCAATT
This sequence comes from Eilema sororculum, assembly GCA_914829495.1. Lineage (NCBI taxonomy): Eukaryota > Metazoa > Arthropoda > Insecta > Lepidoptera > Erebidae > Eilema > Eilema sororculum. The sequence continues at coordinate 21,544,693 of OU618535.1, forward strand.
TAACTTCACCTCGCCTGATGGTTAACTAAAGGCAAAGACTCGGAAATAAGCTAAAACTCACCATTATAAACATGTACCATCTTAACAATGGTGGCACTCAGCTTGATGGCATCATCAGAAGCCTTTTCACGCCCGCTTAAAGGACCCGGGACTGTAGGAAGAAGTAAACACGTGAGCTGGCAGGGATTTTCAGGTCTTAATGGTGTGGCATAGGAATGAGTCACCAAACCGTTTGGTTCTTGGTGGAATATTCTGATCCGTATGCGGGGGACATCTGAGCCCCGCCCGCGTTGGCCTGTGTAGGAAAGGAGAGGGTGGAACTAATTGGAAGATCTCATCAGAACATTCACCATGGTAGAGACGGTAATACGATAGGGACAACTATCTCCCAGAATACGTGCTTCAGAGAAGGTGCAATGATTTACTTATTTACCAAGGCCGGTATACTGGGGGACCTAACCCCAGAATACCCCCCCTTTTTTATAGTGCGGAAATCCTCTCGGATACCCCCCTGCCGGAGCCGGAAGGGGAGGTTATGTCGGACTCGAACCGACTAAAACAGCACGCCGACTGTGGGAAAATTTAAACGGTATGATTCCAATATTGCACTTGCCCCGATATGGTGGAATTGGTATCAATGGGGGATACCAGTTTCAGTTTTATGACTTCTCAGGCTGGTGGGACCACCTTTTCATTATCCGAAATGAAGAATTTTGTAAAGATCTAAGAATATTATAAATTAATTGAATGAATTTTTACAGCATTAAGTATGTAATGTATGTAAGTAGCCGAATTGGTCAAGGCATTCCCCCTGTAAGGGAAAGACTGCGGGTTCGAGTCCCGGCCGAGATGATTCTTCTTATTCCCTATGTATTCGAATTATATAATAAGTTCTACTATTACTGTCACACAGCCTAGTTTTATGTACTACCTATAGGTTAATAAGCATAGAATTAATTAATTAATTAATATTTTACTTCAAATAAAACTATAAATACAATAAAATACAACAAATATACAATAAAATAAAAAAGAAAAAAAGAAAAATGACAATGATGGATTCGAACGCGACTCAGCTAAGTTAGAAGGCCATCGCAGACGTATTGAGCCACAGTTACCATGAAATCATTGTGTGAAATAGACGTTTACATATTATGTCATAAAAACATTCTGTCCCATTCCTTATTATAATAGCGTGATGATATTAATTATGAAAGCCAGGAGTCCGAACCAGCTGCTTACTAATTTGTTGGATTCGAGAGAAAATCGTTCGAGAACAATGTGAATTCTATCGAGACACTTGCTGGACCGAAGATTCTGCAGTAACCTGACCTGACTTGGCTGAGATGTAGAACTCTGGCCTCTCGAAGTTCTTCAGATTCCTATGACCGAAATAATATCTTCTTGTAAGGATTGTTGCTTCTTTATTGTTTCGATCTATTCACACAATCACAGATTCTTAGCCGTGATATGCTATTATTGACATAACTTTTTATTTATTAACCGATTTCAATAAAACAAACACTAAATGTTAAGTGAAGCCTACCACAATATATTAGTGAAAACCGCAACCAAATCCGTTCAGCCGATTCTGAGATTAGCGTGCACAAACTCACAGACAAACAGAGAAACAGATAAACAGATAAACAGATAAACAGATAAACAGATAAACAGATAAACAGATAAACAGATAAACAGATAAACAGATAAACAGATAAACAGATAAACAGATAAACAGATAAACAGATAAACAGATAAACAGATAAACAGATAAACAGATAAACAGATAAACAGATAAACAGATAAACAGATAAACAGATAAACAGATAAACAGATAAACAGATAAACAGATAAACAGATAAACAGATAAACAGATAAACAGATAAACAGATAAACAGATAAACAGATAAACAGATAAACAGATAAACAGATAAACAGATAAACAGATAAACAGATAAACAGATAAACAGATAAACAGATAAACAGATAAACAGATAAACAGATAAACAGATAAACAGATAAACAGATAAACAGATAAACAGATAAACAGATAAACAGATAAACAGATAAACAGATAAACAGATAAACAGATAAACAGATAAACAGATAAACAGATAAACAGATAAACAGATAAACAGATAAACAGATAAACAGATAAACAGATAAACAGATAAACAGATAAACAGATAAACAGATAAACAGATAAACAGACAAACAGACAAAAATCCCAAAAAACGTTGATTTAGCTTCTATTACGTTCATATAGTCCCCCTATAACAATTTTTCTCATTTCCTTTCCATGTACAGACATCGATCGTTTACACATTTATTATATGTATAGATAGATATAGATAGATGATTACGTCTCACTTCAAGCGCGTTCCAGACAGGAATAAAATTGCTCATAAGCTCTAAGGATCTGACAATTTAGAACCGCTGTGCTGACAGCCTTCCTGTACTACGAAACACGGAACGACAGCTGTCGCTCGGCTATTGTCACGTGCGTGTGATATGTGCGACAAGGACAGAGAAAATAATCGCTAGTTATCGCAACGTCACTCAGTAATGGTAGCTTTGTTTACCTTTTTTCTCTCATCTCGTTGGCTCTACTTTACATACATACATGTAAACCTGTAAGGTATGAACCTGTAAATTGCCGAAGGGTTAGGCAGGGTAGGTACTCTTATATTTCATCAACTATGATTGTTAATCCCAGGTAATAGGTAGTGAGCTTAGGGGCACTGTGTCATGGGCTGTATGTTTACTGTTGGTGAACAGCCCTTTTCCTTAGTCGCCTTCCAACTGAGCCATTGAGCCAAAAAAGTAGTAACGCTTTCCATATTCCAAATTCAGTAAATTTTACGTCACCCAGTATCGGGGTGGTCCTATTGTACTTCACTGAGAACCAATATGGAAATGGATGAAAAACTAAATTTATAGTTTCAATATTATAATATTATTTTGTTGTAATTTAAGATTGTAACGCTTCGAATACATAAGGAATAATGAAATGCTCAAGTGGGACTTGAACTCACGACTTTTCCCTTACAGGGGGAATGCTCTTCCAACTGAGCTATTGAGCCAAAAAAGTAGTAACGCTTTCCATATTCCAAATTCAGTAAACATCACGTTTCATAGACTAAACACAATAATATTTGACCAAATTATTCAAATACATTTTTATAGGTATACTATTTCGTATCTTAATAGCCCACTAAAGTATTATTTGCCCTGTTGATAACAATGGGTATATCGTATAGGTATAGATAAATAAGATAATCTGTAAAAATCAATATTATGGCGGCACTTTATGAGTAGTTATTCATATGTGTGAATTGGTACTTGACATGCTTGGTTATTTATTAATCAAAATATTTATGTAATAACGTTTTTGGACTATAAAAGTAGCAAACAACCATACAGCTTACTTGAGGGTGACGGGATATTGCTTTTATACAATTAGTTCAGTTGGATGGTACTGATTTTGGAGTCCTTGGGAACGATTAAATATATATTTTTGGTTGTTTAGATTTATATTTATGTAGATAGATTAGATTAGAAAGAAAATTTATGACTATCCGGGATAAAAAAAAAATCAGTTACTTTTGCCGACGTTTCGGGTGCGATGTCTGCACCTGTGGTCATGACTTGACTGACTGGGTGCCCTGAATGGGCATAAATAATCATGATTTTACACCACGATAGCTTAAAAATAACAATAATATTTACTTTAGTTTTGGAGCCCTTGAGAACAAAATCGTGAAGCGGGTGGGAATAAGTCCTTTTAACCTGGTATTTCACGAAATTGATCTCATTGATACACGCACAAGTCGATAGACAAAGCCATATCTGGTATCTTGGATATTCAAAGGTGCCCAAACAAAACATTTTGTGAGCCTAAACTGATTTGCAACTCATAACTCATAACTCATTTATTCATAAGAATATTACATGTCAAAACCTTCACATTTTACAATACATTTTTTCTATTAAATATTTATATTTAATTTTTAGTTTATAACATTCGATTCAATAAAAAAGTTTTTTATACCACTTGGGTGGCAGACAAGCTCACGACCTTCCTGATGGGAAGTGGTTACCGTGGCCTATGGACGTGTGAAGATCAGAAGCATCACACTCCTGCTTCTATTACCTTCTAATGCTCTTCTTAAAGAACCCTATTTTGTTTAATTACGAGAAAACGACTTCCTCCTAATAAAAAAAGCCGTAATCTCCTCGCGATACACACTCTTTAAACCCCTTCTTACAAACTCGAAACATTGTTGAGACCACCCCTTCTAATAGATGGTTCCAATTAAGTTAATGCCGGTACTTACTTCGCAATTTCCAAACACAAGACTTCATTAAGACGTGATACTAAATCATTAATTACAGCAGTATGTGAACACATATTACGAGTACCAAACAGATATACAGTTTAATGGCTCGCTTGATGATCTGCTTTTAGTGTTCAGGAAGTTAGATACATTAATGTATGTACAGACGTACCGCAGTACACTTAATTATGTTGATGAGAGTGTAAGTTATTATGCACAACGTGATATCTTTGTTATCACTTATGGTATGACTATGTATTAGTTAAGGAATCCGTGGTTTTTTTAATGGATTATGGAGGCAAACGAGCAGATGGATCGCCTGATGGTAAGCGATCATCACCGCCCATGGACACCAGAGGAATCACAAGTGCGTTGCCTTCCTTTTAAAAGAGAGTACACTCGTTTCTTGAAGGTTTGAAGGTCCTCACATCCGAAGACGATCAGGCCTTCGATTCTACTAAAGCTAAACCACTGAGGTGCCGCAGTCACTGCAAAAATTACATTAAATTATAGACTTTATTTTTTATACGCTTAAAGTTCATAATGAAATGAAAACAGTTTCATTACACTTTTTCAATTACTTAAGTCTATTTTATGCTGTTTTTTGCAGTGGCGGTGGCCCCACTGTGGTTTGGCTTTAGCAGAATCGAGACCCAGATAGGGAGAGGTACCTCCAGTAACCAACGACAACGACCCACAGTCGGCGTGTGTTTTAATCGGTTCAAGTCCGACATAACCTCCCCTACCGGCTCCAGCGGGGTCCGTGGGAATTTTGCGCACAATAAAAAAAAATACTGTGTAGTTCACCACGTATAACCCAACCTACCGCTCAGATGAAATATACCTCCCAAAAAGTATATTATGTACCCAATAATACAAGAAAACACGTAGCATAGCGAGCACGTCTATAATTACAAGGGTAGGTTATTCACAATAAAAACTAATGAGGCGCCCTCTATTAACTATTACAGACATTCGTGCTGTGTTAACCAGATTTTAGTTTGTAATAATCTGTTGGTTATTTGGCTACACTTTGTTATATTATAATTTGTTAACGGCTATGTATTAACTTACTAATCTGTAAGGCCCTAACAAGAATGACAGATTTATTGAGGCTCTGGTATGGGTTTATCTCTCAGGGAGTTGATAGTCACTTCTGTAAAAACGAACCAAATTAAGTCATCGATTATAGGAGTAACACTAGATCTTGCTCGCGACTTCGTCCGCGTTAAGTTCGGAATATAAAGGTTTAGGACACACTGCTCCTGTTCTCGCGATCCAGATAAAGGCTCAAATTTCTGTGAGCCTGGTACTTCTTGCAAATATACCAGGGTTACAGAAATACTTATAGCGCGACCTACAGCAACCAATACCCGAGATAAAATAATATCCAGCTATAGTCAACCGATTGCAATAGAACAAACGTAAGATTTTAAGTCTGATCAAGACTTATCTATTAAAAAAAACTGCATCAAAATCCGTACAGTACCTAATTTTTGCGTCCATCGAACTCGGAACCACCATGAATTGATCCGATTGTTTGGTGTACGATACATTCTGAATTGGAAGATTCTTGATATTTCAGATTACGAATTTGGCAAATGAAAGGTAGAAAATGAACAGGCGTACACTAAATACTTATTAGGGTAGATATTTAAAACCCCCATAGACGCGGGATGGCACCCGAACCACCCCCTAGGCGAGGCCACATTTTTACCGTAGGTCTGATGGGAGTCCTGAGACATCTTTGCTTACCCGGGGCTCCCAACCATAGGCTGCTGGGCGGTACGTGAGGGTTTTTAGTCGGTAGGAGTCCGGCATAACATCCATGAAGGATTTTCCCTCACGGTAAAAAAAAGGGTAGATATATATGAAATGTCCATATCCACAGAGTTTGTTCAGTAGATTTTATTTCCCTTTATTCTTGTCACCAGCATAACGATACAACATTAAGTAAACGTGCTTGTTACTTAATTAAATTCGGACTACTATTCCGTACAAAACACGTATAACCATCAGGTTAACTTCATAATGAAGTTACGCCTCGTGTTACATATGTAGTATTGTTAACCTTTTCTTATAACTTCGTAGTTTGTATTTTGGCGTCGATTTGGTTAGGCACTACCAAGTTTTTGGTTGTAATCTTTGTAAGTAAGGTCAACAACAAAAGTAGATGAACAGAGTACTAATATATTGAATATTATAATGACAGCCTCTGTGGCGTGGCGGTAGTGAACGCGACTGCTACGCAGGAGGCGTGGGTTCGATCCCCGCTCAGTGCAAATATTTGTATGCATGAATATGGTTGATTGCATTAGTCTGGGTGTTTCTGTGTATATTAAGTATGTATTTGCAAAAAAAATGTATCTAAGTATGTTTATCCGCATTCTAGATTCCATAACACAAGCCAGTTAGGTAAGCCATGCTTACCATGGGTCTAGATAGCGTTGTGTGGAATGTTGTGGAATATTTATTGGAATAATGTGAACCATCACTGGAATGGACACATTCTAGTGAGTAATTTATTTATTTATTTATTTATTTTAGGAAGGCTTACAGACTAATAACATTAATATCTTGATTAAAGTGTGTAGACATATTGCTAATTACAAGCCCACACTTATTATATATTTAATTATTTATTACGAATGCTAGTAAATTTAATTGACTAACAACAACAAAAAAAAATACGAAGTTTCGTTACGATGCAAAATTAAAAATACAGGTAACAGTTTTAATGGAAAATAACTAAATAATAATAATCTAGGTAGAAGATATAGAACAAAGCCCAAGAATAGTCTGCAGCTGGTAATCCAGTCCAATCACTGGATTGTCAGTTAGTTTGAACGCGTTTAAAACACTGGTATAATGTGAACACTACAATCCAGTCCAGAATTTGACTGGATTGATGTGAACCAGGCATTAGACTAATCTATTTTTGAGGCATCCAGGTCCTTCCAGCTGTTGTGGCATGACAGAGTAACAGACATCCATGCATACCCACTCATACATCCAAACATTTTTATTCGTAACAAGTCCTGGCTGATTCATTCGTACAGCTGGCAGAGCCTACAAACTCGAATAACTTGAAAGCTACTAAAGATGGATTTTTGAAAGTTTTCATCCCTAAGGAAGTAAAATACGACATTTCCGAAGTCAGCATGAGTCGGTAATTTATTATACTCGTATTCATCGTTCTTAGTTGTGTAAACTACTCAGAAGGAAAACAGCAAAAGTATATCTGGTTTACAAACATTTATTCCCTTGGTACAACTTAACTGACTTAAACTTCTTAACAGATTTCAACATCAAATCAAGATCGCTCTTGATCAACCAATCTTCTTCTCTAAACTTATAACATTAACCATTAACCTTTAACCTTTAACCTTTAACCATTAACCAATTAACAATTAACAATCATCAAACAACCGGTATCAACCAAGCTGATTTTCGCTGGTCACCAAACTCAACATTGAGATCGTTCATTGATCAGCCAACCTCGTTTCCAAACTCATAACTTTTAACCATTATCAATTAGCAACAATCAATCAGCTATATAATATCAACCAAACTTCGTTTCCCAATACCATTTCAATAACCCTCACCCTTTTGCAACTTACCAACTCAACAATCCTCCTATTCTTTTTTTGACACCTCTGTTTTTTTCCGTATCCCTTGACAACCTGCCGCTCAGTGTGCCCTGACTAATAAAATTGTATCTAAGTCAGATTAAAATTAAATGCAACCTTACACTCGACCATCCTGAACAACGTGCATGCCCTCATGCACGCACCAGGTGGAACCTTACACTCGGTGAAAGAAAACATTGTTATAAATTAATTCTAATACCTCCAATATAATTTCCAATAGAGTATTTAAACACTATTTTGCACTCACACTAAGTAGTTCAATCAGTATAGCTTTAGAGTTGGATGAAATCTAATTATGATTTCGCTACTACAGTATGGTTATATCATATAGGAATACAGTTAACTTTCTCAAACGTAACATAGTAAGTAACACAGGAATCCCATTTAAAACATTGCAGGTCAAGTTAACCAAAAGTTTTTTTTTAGGTTTCCTCGCACTTGATCTGAATCAATAACATAAAATCCGTAGCTATAAAGAACACAAAAACGTACCTACAAGTACAAGAAACCGCACATTATACAAAACAAACAAAAATAATAATTAATTATAACATGTCCTCATCGCTTGCATCTTTCAAGGCGTCACTATCAAGCTCTAAAGAGGTCACATGGATCCATGGTTGCATACGGTCGGTTGCAACTGTAGTTTTTCTTTTGTTTTTCATACTTTCAAACCCGGGTATTGGCGCCACCTTATACCTATCGTTTCCCAAAACTTTTACAACCCTATAAGGACCTTCATATGAGGGCATGAGCTTTGTACTCTTACCACTGTTATTAAAATTAACCTTTGTTATTTTTACTAGATCGCCCTTAGCATATTTTCGAGCAGGAAGTCTACCTTGGTCATAATAGTGTTTTTGAGCAGCCTGAGCCTTATCAATATTACATTTAACAGTCTCACGAATAGATGATAAATCAGAATCTTTACAGGCCTCTCTAGTCACTTCATTCAACGAGGGATGAAATTCACTGTTCATTCTAACACCAAATAGAACTTCTGAAGGCGATTTTCCGATTGTTTTCTGTATTGTGTTATTTAGGCCCCATTGGATCCTCCCAAGTTCAGCGTCCCAATTTTTATCATCCCCGTTTAGATTCTGTGCCGTTAAAGACTCAAGGATTGTCCTGTTATAACGTTCGACCTGACCGTTTGATCGTGGACTGGCTACCGCATTCAATACGTGCTTCGTTCCCCGCTCTAAGCAAAACGCTTTAAAAGCATGGGACGTAAAACAAGAACCTCGATCAGTTATGAGCCTATCAGGAGTTCTAAATGTATCGAAAACATCCTGTAATGCTCTAATGGCGTTCACCGTGTTTGTGTTCCTAACAGGTTTAATAAATAAAAATTTTGTAAATGAGTCGACTATGGTTAAAATATGTGTATAGCCTCTCTTCGACTTCACAAAGGGGCCAAGGTGATCGGCATGCAAGGTATGAAATGGTATCTCAATTTTTTCTATGGGATGTAGGAGACCTCGACGGTTATCGTGATTCTTTTTAGCATAGGCGCAGTCGATGCATGCGCTCACGTATTTTTTTATGAATCGTTTCATTTTCGAAAACCAAAAAGTTTTCTTGATTCTGTCGTAAACCTTTTCAAAACCAACATGCCCAATATCATCGTGATTCCTCTTACAAATCTGCCACCTTGCTCCCTTTGGAACTACTAATCTAAGACATTCTTTATCACCTCCTACACAGCGAAATAATCTGTTATTCTTCACAACATAATTGTCTCGAATATATTCTAGTCCCTTTCTATCTAAAGTATTTTTCAAAATATCGCATATACGACGCAGTTCTGTGTCTCCTAATTGTAAGGTGAGCAACCAATCCTCCTCACTTATGACCATAACTGACTCCAGGCATTGCTCAACATTCCTAGTATCATCTATTTTAGTAATGGGGTTTCGTGACAAAGCGTCGACATGTCCCATCTTAGCGCCTGCTCTATATTCCACACAACAGTCAAATTCCTGTAGGGATAACCACCATCGAGCTATACGAGGTATGAGATCACGTTTAACAAATGTAGATCGTAACGCACTACAATCGGTGACGATTTTGAAAGGCTTTCCTAAGAGGTACACTCTAAACTTCTTGAGAGAGCAAACCACGGCCAATGTCTCCAATTCGTAGGAGTGAAAATTCTTCTCCTCCGGACTCGTCTGACGACTATAGTATACCACTGGATGAAAAGGACCCCCACTCCCCTGGGGCCGTTGTAATAAAATCCCACCTATACCGGTCTTACTCGCGTCAGTATGGAGTTCAGTCTCAGCTGTAGGATTGTATATGCTAAGTACCGGTCGTTCGATCAACTTTGCCTTCAACAATTTGAAGGACTTCTCCTGTTCATCCGTCCATTCCCAACTAACATTCTTTTTAAGTAGTTTTGTTATAGGATAAGCTATTTGAGCAAACCCATTAATAAATTTCCTAAAATAACTAACGAGCCCTAGGAACTGCCGCGTAGCATGAACATTTTTTGGGCAAGGAAAATCTTCTACGCTTCGTATTTTGGCCTTACCAGGTCTTATACCTTCCGAACTGATATCGAAACCTAAATAATTTATATCGTTTTGTAAGAAACTGCACTTTGCCAAATTCAACTTTAGATTAGCCCCTTTCAATAAGACCAATACTTCCTCTAGTCTATCCAAACATTCTGATGTGTCTCTACCATAGATAAGGATGTCATCAATATATACAGTAGCCTTGTTAAAACGTAACGGGCCGAGGACGTGGTTCATCATACGCTGGAACACTGCGGGTGCGTTCGCCAAACCAAACGGCATGCGGTTGTACTCATATTGGCCGTCTGGGGTAACGAACGCCGTCAAGTGTTTACACTGGTCCGCTATTGGCACCTGGTAATATCCGGACATAAGATCGAGTGTAATGAACCACGCTTGACCCGACATCCTGGCTATTTCGTCCTCTATGACAGGTATTGGATAGCGTTCCTTGACCGTGATGGAATTGAGCATCCTATAGTCTACACATAGTCGCACATTGCCGTCTTTTTTACGGACCAAAATAATCGGGCTAGCGTAATTGGAAACAGACTCTCTAATAATGCCCGCCTTTAACATCTCATCAACCATTGCCCTAACTTTTTCGCGCTCGTGATGCGACAATCGGTAGGGCCTGTATACGACAGGTCGTTGGCTGCTCAACTCTATCTTCATCTCCGTGACGTTAGTACAACCTAAATCTGTCAAATCGTTTGCAAAACACTCACTATAACGCTGAAGCAGTTCAATTAACCTACTTTTATCGTCATCAGGAACCGAATTGTCTAAACGAATCTTTGATTGATCCAATATTAAAGTTTGTCTTTGCTGCGGTAAATCTTCACAAAAAGCTGAATCCATCAACCTGTAAACATTCTGCACCCTTTCCGCCCGCGACACAATAAAATCTTTTAACAAACCGCAAGGTACAATGCATGGTGTGACCATAACATATAAAAACCCATTTTTCACCTCGTAAGCGCCTCCACAAACTACACACTGTTCGTTGGGTTTCCCAACGACCTTTGTGCATAAGGTTACGGTGCCAGTAAAAATTGTCGTTGTCGCAGCTCGAACACAAGCAGCACCATGTAGAGTACACTGCGATACCCACCTAATCCTTACTAGGTGTTCCGTCTCATCAACTACGCTAGGTAGTTGCGTACCGATGTGAAAAAATCGTAATTCGTTCACATCCTTATAGACCACAACGTGAGATTGTTCAGAAAAAGTTTGACCAATAAGTAGAGGTTTTTCCAGTAAATCATTGTCTACGATCCTACACATTACCACGGCGGTTACACCATCTATTGACAAACTTAACTCGACAGAACCATCAGACGACACAAGATAATTGCCGAACCCTTTCATTGAAGTAGGGTTATTATCGTGACTCAGCTCGAGACTAGCAAAATCTGATTTTCTAATAAGCGTCACTTCACTACCTAGGTCGACGAAAGCTTCAAAGATATTATCTATACCATTCACACGCACGCACACTTCTTTAAAAAATTTATTACATGGATTACAACTGGAAATTTTCATTGTTTTTGCTAATGCGTCGGGCTTTACCGACCCTATGTCCTGCCTGGATTTGCACATTTCTGCCTTGTGACCTATTTTATCACATTGACTACACCTAACCAATGGTTTGGGGCATTTTGCCCAAGGGTGACCTTTTTCTTTGCAATTATAACACCACAATCCCTGGTTCACTCTTCCACTCAACCTATTATTTAGCTTATCATCGAATGAATACACTACTGGATCCTTGTGATGTTGGGGAATGGACCATTCCTTGTTGTTGCTGAGTAAAAATTTCAAAAGCTGGTCAGGCTCCTCACAGCGTAGTGCCAAAGCCCCAGATCTCATAGTCCTATCTCCGATGCCATGAATGATGCAATCGACAGCTTTCTTACCTATTATTTCACACTGGTTTAACAATGATAGTTTTTGATAGTAATACACATCTATTGGTTCGTTAAATCTACATTTACGCTTAAGCATATCTTCCAGTAATTGACCATAATTTTGTTCACAAGGGAAGGCCTTGATCAAGTTTAGTTGCCACTCTTCCCACGTGAACAATATAGAATGAAGACTCGCATACCAGGTCTTTGCTAAACCTGTCAGCTTCTGCATAGCAAAATGGATGGTAGTTTTTTCATCCCAGCCATAGACTTTAGCACATTCATTTACCTTTCTAAGCCACAGATCTATTGTCTGGTTTTTTTCTGAGGGGTTGAACTCTGGGATAATATTTTTATGATCTACGCTTCTATTTAGCGAAACCGTATGCTGGTTCGATGGCTGCGATGGCAAAATATCTTTTATGGATTGTATTATTTGTATAACATCTTTCGATGAAAAAGTAGGGCTACTTATCCTTCTTGTGCGGTGAGAGAGTAGAATCGGTGATTCTCGATCGCCGCCCTGCAACCTGCTTCGGCTGCGGTACTCGCCGCTGGCTTCCGCAACCGGTGTCTCCCGTCGCCGTTCACACCGGCGTTGATCTTCCTTCCGAAGGTCCCACTCCAACCGCCTTATCCGGTCCCGTTCCCGCTCCAAGGCACGTTCCTTTTCCCGCAAGATTCTGCGTCGACTGCCATGACTGCCTTCGCTGCTCCTTCGAGCGCTGGTGCGCCTGGAACGGCTACGACTCGAACGCGATGGTCTCGTGTCTCGAGCCCGTATCTCCATTTCTTCGTCCATTCTCGTACTCGAAATCAAATAAAACATGATTACTAAGTCATCAATGAGTGGCATCAAAATATTGAAATGTCCTACTACAAAGTTTACCTAAAATCGTACCACTTTATAAGGCCCGACGTATTAATATACGTTAGTAATCAACTTATAAAGCGTCTACTTCATAATAAAACTCGTAGAATGGTCACTATATGAGCTAAGCAAACTCCAATTCCGTGCAAACATCGTGTAAAAGACGAAACATTACTCCAATAAGACTCCAACAAGATAGCTGCTAAAAACCTACTGATATACTAACTATTGTTATGGGCGCGTACTTACAGTTTTCATCCCCACTTCTGAGATGTAAACTACTCAGAAGGAAAACAGCAAAAGTATATCTGGTTTACAAACATTTATTCCCTTGGTACAACTTAACTGACTTAAACTTCTTAACAGATTTCAACATCAAATCAAGATCGCTCTTGATCAACCAATCTTCTTCTCTAAACTTATAACATTAACCATTAACCTTTAACCTTTAACCTTTAACCATTAACCAATTAACAATTAACAATCATCAAACAACCGGTATCAACCAAGCTGATTTTCGCTGGTCACCAAACTCAACATTGAGATCGTTCATTGATCAGCCAACCTCGTTTCCAAACTCATAACTTTTAACCATTATCAATTAGCAACAATCAATCAGCTATATAATATCAACCAAACTTCGTTTCCCAATACCATTTCAATAACCCTCACCCTTTTGCAACTTACCAACTCAACAATCCTCCTATTCTTTTTTTGACACCTCTGTTTTTTTCCGTATCCCTTGACAACCTGCCGCTCAGTGTGCCCTGACTAATAAAATTGTATCTAAGTCAGATTAAAATTAAATGCAACCTTACACTCGACCATCCTGAACAACGTGCATGCCCTCATGCACGCACCAGGTGGAACCTTACACTCGGTGAAAGAAAACATTGTTATAAATTAATTCTAATACCTCCAATATAATTTCCAATAGAGTATTTAAACACTATTTTGCACTCACACTAAGTAGTTCAATCAGTATAGCTTTAGAGTTGGATGAAATCTAATTATGATTTCGCTACTACAGTATGGTTATATCATATAGGAATACAGTTAACTTTCTCAAACGTAACATAGTAAGTAACACAGGAATCCCATTTAAAACATTGCAGGTCAAGTTAACCAAAAGTTTTTTTTTAGGTTTCCTCGCACTTGATCTGAATCAATAACATAAAATCCGTAGCTATAAAGAACACAAAAACGTACCTACAAGTACAAGAAACCGCACATTATACAAAACAAACAAAAATAATAATTAATTATAACATGTCCTCATCGCTTGCATCTTTCAAGGCGTCACTATCAAGCTCTAAAGAGGTCACATGGATCCATGGTTGCATACGGTCGGTTGCAACTGTAGTTTTTCTTTTGTTTTTCATACTTTCAAACCCGGGTATTGGCGCCACCTTATACCTATCGTTTCCCAAAACTTTTACAACCCTATAAGGACCTTCATATGAGGGCATGAGCTTTGTACTCTTACCACTGTTATTAAAATTAACCTTTGTTATTTTTACTAGATCGCCCTTAGCATATTTTCGAGCAGGAAGTCTACCTTGGTCATAATAGTGTTTTTGAGCAGCCTGAGCCTTATCAATATTACATTTAACAGTCTCACGAATAGATGATAAATCAGAATCTTTACAGGCCTCTCTAGTCACTTCATTCAACGAGGGATGAAATTCACTGTTCATTCTAACACCAAATAGAACTTCTGAAGGCGATTTTCCGATTGTTTTCTGTATTGTGTTATTTAGGCCCCATTGGATCCTCCCAAGTTCAGCGTCCCAATTTTTATCATCCCCGTTTAGATTCTGTGCCGTTAAAGACTCAAGGATTGTCCTGTTATAACGTTCGACCTGACCGTTTGATCGTGGACTGGCTACCGCATTCAATACGTGCTTCGTTCCCCGCTCTAAGCAAAACGCTTTAAAAGCATGGGACGTAAAACAAGAACCTCGATCAGTTATGAGCCTATCAGGAGTTCTAAATGTATCGAAAACATCCTGTAATGCTCTAATGGCGTTCACCGTGTTTGTGTTCCTAACAGGTTTAATAAATAAAAATTTTGTAAATGAGTCGACTATGGTTAAAATATGTGTATAGCCTCTCTTCGACTTCACAAAGGGGCCAAGGTGATCGGCATGCAAGGTATGAAATGGTATCTCAATTTTTTCTATGGGATGTAGGAGACCTCGACGGTTATCGTGATTCTTTTTAGCATAGGCGCAGTCGATGCATGCGCTCACGTATTTTTTTATGAATCGTTTCATTTTCGAAAACCAAAAAGTTTTCTTGATTCTGTCGTAAACCTTTTCAAAACCAACATGCCCAATATCATCGTGATTCCTCTTACAAATCTGCCACCTTGCTCCCTTTGGAACTACTAATCTAAGACATTCTTTATCACCTCCTACACAGCGAAATAATCTGTTATTCTTCACAACATAATTGTCTCGAATATATTCTAGTCAGTTTCTATTTCTATATTCTATATTCTACCAAACAGATACACAGTTTAATGGCTCGCTTGATGATCTGCTTTTAGTGTTCAGGAAGTTAGATACATTAATATATGTACAGACGTACCGCAGTACACTTAATTATGTTGATGAGAGTGTAAGTTATTATGCACAACGTGATATCTTTGTTATCACTTATGGTATGACTATGTATTAGTTAAGGAATCCGTGGTTTTTTTAATGGATTATGGAGGCAAACGAGCAGATGGATCGCCTGATGGTAAGCGATCATCACCGCCCATGGACACCAGAGGAATCACAAGTGCGTTGCCTTCCTTTTAAAAGAGAGTACACTCGTTTCTTGAAGGTTTGAAGGTCCTCACATCCGAAGACGATCAGGCCTTCGATTCTACTAAAGCTAAACCACTGAGGTGCCGCAGTCACTGCAAAAATTACATTAAATTATAGACTTTATTTTTTATACGCTTAAAGTTCATAATGAAATGAAAACAGTTTCATTACACTTTTTCAATTACTTAAGTCTATTTTATGCTGTTTTTTGCAGTGGCGGTGGCCCCACTGTGGTTTGGCTTTAGCAGAATCGAGACCCAGATAGGGAGAGGTACCTCCAGTAACCAACGACAACGACCCACAGTCGGCGTGTGTTTTAATCGGTTCAAGTCCGACATAACCTCCCCTACCGGCTCCAGCGGGGTCCGTGGGAATTTTGCGCACAATAAAAAAAAATACTGTGTAGTTCACCACGTATAACCCAACCTACCGCTCAGATGAAATATACCTCCCAAAAAGTATATTATGTACCCAATAATACAAGAAAACACGTAGCATAGCGAGCACGTCTATAATTACAAGGGTAGGTTATTCACAATAAAAACTAATGAGGCGCCCTCTATTAACTATTACAGACATTCGTGCTGTGTTAACCAGATTTTAGTTTGTAATAATCTGTTGGTTATTTGGCTACACTTTGTTATATTATAATTTGTTAACGGCTATGTATTAACTTACTAATCTGTAAGGCCCTAACAAGAATGACAGATTTATTGAGGCTCTGGTATGGGTTTATCTCTCAGGGAGTTGATAGTCACTTCTGTAAAAACGAACCAAATTAAGTCATCGATTATAGGAGTAACACTAGATCTTGCTCGCGACTTCGTCCGCGTTAAGTTCGGAATATAAAGGTTTAGGACACACTGCTCCTGTTCTCGCGATCCAGATAAAGGCTCAAATTTCTGTGAGCCTGGTACTTCTTGCAAATATACCAGGGTTACAGAAATACTTATAGCGCGACCTACAGCAACCAATACCCGAGATAAAATAATATCCAGCTATAGTCAACCGATTGCAATAGAACAAACGTAAGATTTTAAGTCTGATCAAGACTTATCTATTAAAAAAAACTGCATCAAAATCCGTACAGTACCTAATTTTTGCGTCCATCGAACTCGGAACCACCATGAATTGATCCGATTGTTTGGTGTACGATACATTCTGAATTGGAAGATTCTTGATATTTCAGATTACGAATTTGGCAAATGAAAGGTAGAAAATGAACAGGCGTACACTAAATACTTATTAGGGTAGATATTTAAAACCCCCATAGACGCGGGATGGCACCCGAACCACCCCCTAGGCGAGGCCACATTTTTACCGTAGGTCTGATGGGAGTCCTGAGACATCTTTGCTTACCCGGGGCTCCCAACCATAGGCTGCTGGGCGGTACGTGAGGGTTTTTAGTCGGTAGGAGTCCGGCATAACATCCATGAAGGATTTTCCCTCACGGTAAAAAAAAGGGTAGATATATATGAAATGTCCATATCCACAGAGTTTGTTCAGTAGATTTTATTTCCCTTTATTCTTGTCACCAGCATAACGATACAACATTAAGTAAACGTGCTTGTTACTTAATTAAATTCGGACTACTATTCCGTACAAAACACGTATAACCATCAGGTTAACTTCATAATGAAGTTACGCCTCGTGTTACATATGTAGTATTGTTAACCTTTTCTTATAACTTCGTAGTTTGTATTTTGGCGTCGATTTGGTTAGGCACTACCAAGTTTTTGGTTGTAATCTTTGTAAGTAAGGTCAACAACAAAAGTAGATGAACAGAGTACTAATATATTGAATATTATAATGACAGCCTCTGTGGCGTGGCGGTAGTGAACGCGACTGCTACGCAGGAGGCGTGGGTTCGATCCCCGCTCAGTGCAAATATTTGTATGCATGAATATGGTTGATTGCATTAGTCTGGGTGTTTCTGTGTATATTAAGTATGTATTTGCAAAAAAAATGTATCTAAGTATGTTTATCCGCATTCTAGATTCCATAACACAAGCCAGTTAGGTAAGCCATGCTTACCATGGGTCTAGATAGCGTTGTGTGGAATGTTGTGGAATATTTATTGGAATAATGTGAACCATCACTGGAATGGACACATTCTAGTGAGTAATTTATTTATTTATTTATTTTAGGAAGGCTTACAGACTAATAACATTAATATCTTGATTAAAGTGTGTAGACATATTGCTAATTACAAGCCCACACTTATTATATATTTAATTATTTATTACGAATGCTAGTAAATTTAATTGACTAACAACAACAAAAAAAAATACGAAGTTTCGTTACGATGCAAAATTAAAAATACAGGTAACAGTTTTAATGGAAAATAACTAAATAATAATAATCTAGGTAGAAGATATAGAACAAAGCCCAAGAATAGTCTGCAGCTGGTAATCCAGTCCAATCACTGGATTGTCAGTTAGTTTGAACGCGTTTAAAACACTGGTATAATGTGAACACTACAATCCAGTCCAGAATTTGACTGGATTGATGTGAACCAGGCATTAGACTAATCTATTTTTGAGGCATCCAGGTCCTTCCAGCTGTTGTGGCATGACAGAGTAACAGACATCCATGCATACCCACTCATACATCCAAACATTTTTATTCGTAACAAGTCCTGGCTGATTCATTCGTACAGCTGGCAGAGCCTACAAACTCGAATAACTTGAAAGCTACTAAAGATGGATTTTTGAAAGTTTTCATCCCTAAGGAAGTAAAATACGACATTTCCGAAGTCAGCATGAGTCGGTAATTTATTATACTCGTATTCATCGTTCTTAGTTGTCACTATTTGAAGTTCATTCAACTACGATTATGTCTTTAAAAACATTTACAAAGAATAAGGAAAATATGTTTTTCTTATGCAAATTCCACTATTTCATGGTTTTACGTAACTGTACATAAATTATTTTAATTGTAGTCAATGTTTTTGTTGAGATCTGTTGACGTTGATACGCCAAGTGGTAATGAACTTCACGTATTTATGTTTTGTGTGTAAATATTTTAGTATTTATTTACATAGTTAAGGAAATAATAATAATTAAATATTCCACAACATTTTACACAACGCTTTCTAGACTCATGGGTAAGCTTAACTAGCTTGTGTTATGGAATCTAGAATGCGGATAAACATACTACTTCTTTTTTGTCAATAAATACATTATTATACATAGAAACACCCAGACCAATGCAAATAACCATATTCATGTATACAAATATTTGCACTGAGCGGGGATCAAACCCGCGCCTCCTGCGAGGCAGTCGCGTGCACTACCGCCACGCCACAGAGGCTGCTAGCTACTAGGGATACTAGCTAATATATATAATTAGCTTTTGCCCGTGGCTCCGCCCGCGTGGATGTCGGTTATCGCGACAAACATAGCCTATGTCCTTTCTCATGGTTTCATCTACCCCTATACCAAATTTCATAAATATCGGTTCGGTGGTTTAGGCATGAAAGCTAACATACAGACAGAGAGACAGAGTTACTTTCGCATTTATAATATTAGTATGGATTTGTTTATACCTTGTTCATAGAAAGTAGCTTAGGTATATTTTATTTTAGTTCTAATTTATCCCTGCACCAAACTTGCTATTAAAGGGTAATATTGAATAACAAACATCAGGGTAAGCAGAGATGTAATAACACCTACATTCCGCCAACTATAAATTCCGATAGGGGGTGGAAATAGTCATCAAGCAGGCACTTTTTCATGGGCTGTATGTTTACTGTTGGTTGGAGAACAGCCCTATCCCTTAGGGCTGGCGCCCACCTGGGACATCCTTCCGAGGGCTTACCCGGGGCTCCCATCCATAGGCTTCTGGGCGTTACCGTGGGGGTTTTTAGTCGGTAGGAGTCCGGCATAACATCCATGAAGGATTTTCCCCAACGGTTAAAAAAAAAAAAAAAAAAAAAAGAGTGCCGGCGCTCAGTGCCGGCAGCGGCAAGCATGAGGATTTGTATTTGTCGAATAACAATAGATCTTATTGTTATAGACATAAGGTTGAACTTTAATTGGTAACCATAACGCTGCAGAATGCCGATCGATGCCGACAATAGTCGACGATCGTCATTGAAATTTAAATTGTATGATGATAGTGATAAGATCTATAATGCTCGGACAAAAAAAAATTCTGAAGCTCGCCGATGCCGATAATGGTCGCTGGCCCTTAGTCGCCTTCGACGGCACCCAAAAGAAGAGATAGGGTGTTCCTATTAATGGCTGGGACTGACTGGATGCGGAAGGCTGAGGATCGGATGAAACGGCGCACATTGGGAGAGGTATATGTGGACTAATTGATTGATTGATTCCACTCAACCCGGAATCAACCCAGCAACCTGTAAACCATGTAGGTGTAAGAATACACTATCCTTATATAGGTGGGTACTCTAAATTTTAAGTACCATTCCATTAGATCGGATCGAACGTTACCGTTACGATAACGTTGCGAAAACGGTTTTACGATATTTAATAACGTTTACGATACTTAATACCGTTCTTGGAGTAAGTACTTCGATTAAGATAGGGATGCTACTTAAAACTGATTACTGAAGTGTACCATAATTTGTTTATATAGTGTTAAGGTGGTGTTAGGTGGTGTTTGGTTAAGGTTGAATTGGACGGGTCTTGTCCTTCTGTAGAACCTTCTGCTAAGGAAATCCGACCCCAAATGGATTGGGGAAGTGCTCAGAGCATTGACTCAGACTCAGACTCTTAAAAAAATCATACATAATGTATAATCACGCCTTTATCCCTGGAAGGATAGGAATGAATTCACACCTACATTTAACCAAACACTGGATACGGTCCCATATAATAAGGGGAGCGCATTCCGATGTTAGTTAGTGAGCAAAATAGGTCTGCGGGTACCCGCAGCGTATCTCCGGAGGTATAACCTCCTGCATACTCCTCTTACCCGAACGACCTACCGACTGAACTCATACATGATCAGAGCGTGTCACACGTACAACGCAGCGTGCCGGAGAGTCGACATTGATATATTTAATACAAATACTACACAACTAAAGAGAATATTATGTAACGAATACTTTTCTCATACTATTCAGTAGGAGAAGGGTATTCGTTGCATGGGGCTGCATGTCTTGCATTTGTAATGTTTTTATTTAATAATATTTGTGAAAACTTTTAATTGGCCGTAACATTGCACACATAACTTCTTTTGTACTACCTACTAGCTGTAAGTTTTCCCTAAATGTAAAATAAAATAAAAATAAAAATAAAAATTGTTGACTCAAGCCATGCGTCTGAGGCTGTGTCTGGGCTGTATATATCTGTCTGATGTTATACAGCCCTATCCCTTAGTCACCTTGTACGACATCACATGGAAAGAGATGGAGTGGCCCAAATTCTACTCTGCCAGGAACACACAAAAAAGAAAACTCCCAGATATTATTGTCCTTGACTTTGTAGCCGGTTCACGGACGCAGGTTGTCCCCTGAATGTACAACATCCCTATAAAGCCTTTACGTACCGTGGTATGGCAACACTGGGAAGGTGACGTGGGTTGGGGTCATCCACTACGTGATTCGTTTCTGCTACGTGACCTGTACCACTGATGGAGGTAAATCCGGGGGATAAGGGACTGCTTTTTGAGGTGTAATATTATGATTTTTTATGACATGGTTTGTCATGTGGGTAGTTAGTGATGCTTGTGAGTTGAGGCAACTGTGTTGTTTGAGATTGTGGGTTCGATTCCCATTCAGTGTCATTAGACACGTGGCAATTCGTTGGCTGGCGTATCGTTGAATAGAATAAAGAATGTCTACCGGGGGCAGAGATTTTTTTGTATGTATGAATATCTGCTTACTTTGCTCTGGGTGTGTCTATGTACCTACCTATTATAAATTTTAATTGAAATGTTGAAAAAAAAAACGTAAATAAGTCCATTTGCCAGCATTCTACAACCCATATTATATATGCTTTGCTTCTCTAGATGGTGATGCGTAATACGTCTGAGAATATATTTTAACAATAACGGAAACATCACATCCTACTTATACAATCCCAACACCTGGTCACTAATCGACCATACTTTCATGACATTTCTCCTCTAGAATATAATGCTACGCTATATAGAGGAACGAGATCTATTTTTCTTGCTTTTGTATGAGGTGTGGTGCCAGTGCGAGGGGCGATTCAAGTTAAAATACTTTACAAGTAGTCACTCAACATTGTCGGGATCCTCATCGCACCGAGTTTCTTCTATTTTACCTTCCAGTTCAAACTCCAGAGACCTAAACCCACTACTTCGTAGATTTTTTTTATCATGCGGATAAATCCCCACGGATACCACACCCTCCGGAGCCGGTGGAGTGGTTATGTCGGACTCAAACCGACTAAAACAGCACGCTAACTGAGGGTCGTGGTGCCGGCAGACCCAGGACTATCTCTTTCGAGATGGCCCCCTTTGGGTTGTGGGGACCATAGTGTCCCCATCAAGCCCCGAGTATGGGGAGACGCACTTTGCGCCGCCGCCGCGGCCTGCAGATCTCGAGAAAGGACCTAGGCTACGTTTGGTTGCGATAACTGCCATCCACGCGGACGGAGCCGTGGGCAAAGTTAGTATTGTATATAGACAAGACATCCATTCACTCGTACGTTCTGTCAAATTATGACTACTTGACCAACAAATCCGAAAATAATCATCGTCAATTTTCTTGTGAGCGTAAAGAAGGCGATGGGGCGCGTCATTATGGTTAGACGGTCTCTAACTACTAAATACTCCTCTTTCATATCGCTTCTCGCCATCACTTTGCCCAAACCCTCACTAAAGCTTATTATAGTTTTTCCTCATTGTTGAAGCAGACCCCGCCGGAGGGAGAGAGACAAGGTTGGCTGGCGACGACACGGGACATAAAGATTCATTATAGACATGACAGATATGCCTGGCTGTGTCTGACGTAATTAGTAGACTAATAGCGAAGAGATGAATGGACTTACTAGGAATTTCTCGGAAAGTATTAATGATTTTTGTATTAACGGTTAGCAGGAATTTCTTTTTAACCCCCGACGATAAAACGACCGAGTTTTATAAGTTTGACATGTCTGTGTGTGTTTGTGTGGGACCTTGAATCGTTCCGATAATATAAGGGAGTGTTTGCCCAGATTACCCCGACATGGCAACCGTTGAATCAAAATATTATTAGGTATATCAAAAGTTAAAAGGCAAACACAATTTATTTTTAACTTTTTGGAGGTGTTTTTTGTGACAGGGGTTTTTTAAATTTAATTTTTTTTATAGTGATGAGTAGGCTAGGTACCTTTCGTAGAATGCGACTAAGGGATGTTTGCCATCGGACAGTAAACGTACAGAAACGTAAAGATGCCCACTTGACAGCAATAGCCTCACCCCTTGTTGCTCGGTACCGAAAATCATGATTGGCGAATGTGGGTGGTAATACACTGCTGCCACCACTTGCGGGAATTTATAGGCGTGAATATAATCTTTGTATTGTAGCATGGAGGTTAAGGACTCGACCTTACAATAGAGAGGGCTTGGGTTCGAATCCTGCCTATTACCTACAATTTTGTAACGTGCTTGTTTACATACATACATTTGGTCAACAATCACTTTTGCTCCTACGGACTGAGCCTGTTGCTGTAAAGTGGACACTTTATCATAGGTTGTATCTATGTTTACTATCGGAGGAGAGAGAGAACAGACCTATCCCTTACTCGCCTTCTACGACGCACACGGCAAGAGATGGAACTAAAAAACGAATTAATGTCATCCTTACGGGCGAAGCCGCAGGTATAAACAATTGCATGTTTAGAATTACTTAAGGTAGTAAATTTAAAATACTATCTACACCTATTTCGTGTCCATTTAGAATGGAAGAGCCAACGTATTCAGCAGTTAAAACACTGCTATTAATTATTTTGTGAATAGTTTTACGACTTGGAATTATTATAGCTCTGGTTTAATTAAAATAATGGATTCAATCGCGTACCTTTTAGGCGTAGCGCCATTTCAGACTAAGGCCAACTGTTGCGTTGGACGGGTTTCCGTGGCGTACTTTTTGTGCAAAATTCATGCAACGCTCAGTGGCGAAGGTTGAAAATTTCCAAGTGGGAAACCGGTGGAAAAATACTTATACCTTTTTTTTAATACCACTTAGGTGGCAGACAAACACACGGCCCACCTAATGGAAAGTGGTTACCGCGGCCTATGGACGTATGCAACACCAGGGGCGTAACACTCGCGCTGGCTACCCTGAAGAAACCTTCTAATGCCCCTCTTGAAGAACCCCATATTGTAGTCGCTTGGGAAAACCATGGCAGGGAGTTCATTCCATATCTGTTATAGAACGACCATAGTAATTTTGAATGGAATTCTTTGCAGATCAAGCCAACAAGAATCAGGTTATAGAGATCCTTCGCTACTGTCAACGCTACGTTACGTGTGGCACTACGCTATGGGCCCCATTCAAACTGAACAGATATATCGATGCGAGTACTTGAAGATAAATTAAATTCTGTACAGCTTTTACCAAACACGCATATCTGTACCAATTTAATTTGTTTGATTGAATGTCAGAAATAGAAATAGAAATAATATATTTGCACATAAACATGGTAAGTTACAAAGATCTTAAGCAAGTAACTTAAGTATAACAGCACAACATAACACAGTGGAGTATAGCTATTTTGCGCAGCGTGTGTGCACCCATTTGGAAGGCCGCGCATCACACGAAAGAGGATAACTTAGCGCGCCGCGTGTCCGCTCAACACAGCAGATAGCCTAAATTAATATTATTTTGTAAAGCAAAGTTACGCTGTGGTAAAGCTAACGCAACTTAATACTAGGGGGTTAGATTTAAATGAATACTTTCAGACGCTTTAACTACATTAAATTTTCATGTCTAAATTTTTCACGAAGTCCTACATCGCATGACTGTTGAGCGTTCGACTGGTAAGTCAGAGGTACCATATTCGATTCCTGTGCAGTTGCAATTTAAAATATACTTCTGGCTTCCACATTTTACTTTGATTGGCTGGTAGCGACTGCTATTTGACCTACAATCGTCATACCTATTGATTAATAGACGAGAATCTGACGTTTAGAGGTAGGTATACCAGAGTACCGATAAGGTTGGTTTGCCACCATGTTATTTAAGCAGCTATTTTAAATAAGCAGGTGGTTCATATTAAAAGGGTACCCAAACCCATACATGGACAAACATTAAAACCATATTTGCACGTAGGCACCAAACTTTTTACATTCGTAGTTGGAGTCCATAATTGTTTTGTGAGAAACAAAAACAATGAACAAAAACATTATCCAGTTTTTAATCTGTTTATCTTTCATCGCACGTTGTTAGAATGACACGTAGAATTACGTAAATACCTACTGCATCGCTTTTTTCTTACCTATATATCAACCATTTTGAACAATGTTTTATGTTAATTATTTTAGCTGTGCTGGTTCCCCTTGGAGTAGAATAGGACCACCCCAGCTCTTCCTGTGGGTATTGTAAAAGGCGACTAAGGGATAGGGCTATGCTCCATCCGCCAGTAAACATACAGCTTAAGACAAAGTACCCGCTAGATGGCAATAGGCTCGACCCATAATACGTAGCGTACGTACCGAAAATCTGCCTGCCTCTTCGGCGATTTATAGACGTGAGAATGTATGTATTTATGCATTTTTACGATTTTTACGATTTTTTGTAAAAATTGAATCGGTTTTTATGTTAAAATGAAGTCTTCATAATCAAAGCGTTGTTACCGGTTTTATCCGAGGCTTTCTCCTTGGAGTCCCGCAGTTCTTCGCCTTTCGAGGAGGGCCAGATCGTAAAGGATGGCCCTGGATCAGCCGGCGTGCGAGGGATATGTCGATGACAATCTCACCTTCGGCCTAACATTACGACCCTCAGTCGGCGTGCGGTTTTATTCGGATCGAGTCCGATATAACCTCCCCCTCCGGCTCCGGCGGGGGAGGTATCCGTGGGGATTACCGCACGAAAAAAAAAGGAGTTCTTCGCCTCTTTTAGATTTTCTCCATACTATTGTTGATTAGGTTCTCGATATAATATAACAACGCCATTGACGAATTTTACTGCGATATTTAACACATTTTGGTAGTGAGAGCTCCATAGTCATTACAGCTACCTCGTATCATGCGGGCTGTGAACTTTTTTATATGGACACGTATTTACCTTCACCTGCAATAACACCAACAATGTTACAAAGATGGCCGGCAGCTTAATGACATCATCAGATCACTTTTAGGAATATATAGACGCAAGTTAATCACTTTTAGGAATATACACACAAGTAAATCTCTTTTAGGAATGAAAAGACGCAAGTAAATGAGTTTCAGGAATATACAGACGCAAGTAAATCGAATTTGCAGTACACAATGGAATGAGCTGTCACCAGCGGTATTTCCGAACCAATACGACCTACAAACCTTCAAGAAAAGAGCGTACTCTCTTTTAAAAGGAAGACAACGCATTTGTGACTCCTTTGGTGTTGCGGGTGTCCATGGGCAGCGGTTTTCGCTTACTATCAGGCGATCTGTCTGCTCGTTTGCCTACCTATTGCCACAGAATAGATAAGGACAGAAGTTGCACTCCTTTGATGTTGAAGAAAGCCGCCGTTATAATAACCTACAAAATTTTGTAGGATCGCCCTTTGTTCGGAACAAACAACGCCGCCAACTTGAGTGTTAGGGTTGTCATTTTGTCAATGAAAATAAAACGTGACTTACTATTTATTTTTAAACCCCGACAATAAAAAGACGATGTATAATAATAATAATAATAGGTATATATTTGTATATTGTCACTAAAAACCAGCTCTGTGTGTACATTATTTGACTTTTGACGCTGACTGTCTTACAAGTAATATTATAGTTAAATAAACTAGGTAGCCACAAAAATAACAGCACGACTACGACATAAGAACAATTTTTAGTTCTCTCTATCTCATTGTAGGTATCTATGTCACAGGTTCACTACAATTAGGTAGGTATTTTATAATGCGAAGATGTCAAGTGGCGACCAGTAGGTACCTAATGACTATGTTACTAATTAAACAAGATATATTCTGCGTTTCTATAAATAGTAAAATCTTACGTTTCACACTCTGTTGGTAATGTAAAAAAGACAACTTCGAATTCTTTAGTGTATTTTGACATTCGTCCACGTAACAGTAATGATTATTGCGATTCATTATTTTATTTTTATAGTAGGTACCTGACCTAGTGTACCTATGCACATAAACAATGGTAATTACTGATCTCAGAAGATCAGCCACAATATTGTTTAGGTATACCTACGTAAGTCGCGTCGCGCGTGTGCTCGCAAGCGCGGGCCGGCCCCGACTGCGTTAGCAGCCCGCGGGTGAGGCGCGCGGTAGGTACTTATCGCCGTAGTTCGGGCGAGTGACGGACGCCTGCTATTGCTTATAAAAAGATGCTTTTTCACGCCCAGCTTAAATGACCCGGGATTGTAGGAAGAAGGAAACACATTTGTGCTGATAAAGAGTTCAAATTGAGTACGGCTACATATTATCCTGCTAAATCAAATCCAACCCACAAATTACTAACTTAACAAGTATGCTATTTCCAAATATATTTCCTAACTAACCCGCATAACAAAAAACTTATATTATTACTATCGTATAATCACAATGACCGCGCCAAGGCTGTCTGAATCAGTTCAACGTACTGCGAATAATGGTATAATTAAAACGATTTTGGAACATATTGTTGTATTGTCAAGGCCTTAAGGTCATACTGTCCTGGACATCAACGGTTGAACTGATTAGCCCGGGATATAACGTTTATCCGAAAATTCTAACCCGTACGACACAAATGATTAGACTTGGAGAAGGGACATAGGCTATGTTTGGTTGCGATAACTGACATCCATGTGAGCGTAGCCGCGGGCAACAGCTAGTCAAAGATAAAAGATGCTGCGCTAGGCCAGTCAAAACATGTTTTATCACGCAAGGCGTCAAATGACGTCAAAAATCATTTTCAAGATCAAGCGCACCCATACCGATTAAGTTAAATGTCAAGATCCGTATCGACATTTACGGATATACCAAATATCCGCAACTACCGCAATCGAATCTATATCCGCGGATATATATTTCTGGCGAACCACCACTGGATTTATTACCTTGAGAGGCTCAAGGTAATAGGACCATCAGCGTCTTGGTAAAACGAAGTATCGAATGCTGTCTTTCAGTCCGATTGTGGACCATATGTCTCTATGTCTATACATGAATTCCGACCTAGAAAAGGCAGTTTAACCGTAGGCCCGAACTACAGGAGATCAAAAACCTAATTTTCTAAATGTGGGTATTAATCTGCCACTTATACAGACGCAAGTAAACACTTTTAGGAATATACAGACGCAAGTTAATCATTTTTAAGAATATATATACACCAGTAAATCACTTTTAGGAATATATAGACGCAAGTAAATGACTTAGGAATATACACGCAAGTAAATCTCTTTTAGGAATGAATTGACGCAAGTAAATGACTTTCAGGAATATACAGACGCAAGTAAATCAAATTTGCAGTACACTCTATTAATAATAAACAGTACCTACGTCCTCCGCAGCCATCTTGGATATAATTGATCAGAAACTTGTATTATAATTTAACAGCCAGCTGTTAATGAACTCTGTGCTAATTATTATTAATTAATACGTGACAATAGGTATTGTTTATGAGCGGCGCCCGTTGCTAACGTGTCGATATTCACTATTGTTATGGCAATCTGTTGTAGGTTAAACTATATAACATAGTATTATGTTTCGATCCAGAATGACACGTGTACGATATAGATGTCACCCTCATCACTATCGTTGCGTTGCATTCGAACCTTTAATAAGGAGTCCGAGGTCCGTTTAAAATATGAGTTGTTTCAGCTATATGTGGTTAGTGGTCAACTATTTTCAGAGTTGTTTAGGTCATATATATGGGCTGTCCTCCTGACCCAACAACTATAGACAGCCGGCACTGATTTAAATTCAACTTAGCGATCGCATTTAGGTAGCATTTTTAGCGTGCTTCCATTCTGTACCCACAAATCTGTACCCACAAAGTAAAAGAAACCTACTAATATTATAAACGCGAAAGTTTGTGAGTATGTATGGATGTTTGTTACTCTTTCTCGTAAAAACTACTGAATGGATTTTCATGAAACTTTACGATAATATAGCTTATACATCAGAATAACACATAGGCTAATACTCAGGGGACAGCCTGTGTGGCGTGGCGGTAGTGCACGCGACTGCCACGAAGGAGGCGCGGGTTCGATTCCCGCTCAGTGCAAATATTTGTATGCATGAATATGGCTATTTGCATTGGTCTGGGTGTTTCTATGTATAATATGTATGTATTTACAAAAAAAAAGTATCTAAGTATCTGCATTCTAGATTCCATAACACAAGCTATAAAAGCTTACCATGGGTCTAGATAGCGTTGTGTAGAATGTTGTGGAATATTTATTTATTTATTATCATCACGCTACTACTCAAGGGAACAGAGCAGTGATCATTAATGCTGTTGTGTTTTTCTACGCCACTCTTATATAAGCTACTCAATATACTAATCTTGCGCAGACGAAGTCGCAGGCACCAGTTAGTATTATATATTCCATTTTCTACCTCCTGCTAAAATTCATTCCAAAGTCTACCTTGACGTATTGTAGCTAGGCAATTTACGATCAACGCATTTTCTTCTAATATTTTTCAGTGTAACATTATTGGTGGGTCTCATTCCTGAAACTTCATTTTTGATTACTCTGGGGAAGGCAGATTCAATAGCTCACCAAACACTTCACGAGCTTGTTCTAATCTTATTAAACCATACCACCTACCCCGCAGTTACATATTGAAGATTTTATATCTGTTAAAAATCCATACTAATATTATAAATTAAAGACAAAACAACGTTGCTCCTATTACACTTTTACGCCTAAACCATTGAACCGATTTTGATGAAATTTGGCACAGAGTTTTTACCCCATACTTACTAATATTATAAATGTGAAAGTAATTCTGTCTGTCTGTCTGTATGTTACGTTTTGACGCCTAAACCACTGAACAAATTTTGATGAAATTTGGTATAAGGGTAGATTAGACGTTGAGAAAGGACATATGCTATGTTTGGTCGCGATAACCGACATCCACGCGGGCGAAGCCGCGGGCAAAAGCCAGTCTATATTTGTTAAATAATGTGTTGAAAATATTCCAAGTTCAACATTCGGTTACATTATCAGGCAGTAAAATGAGTATCTACTTTTAAAACTACACAATGTAATGTAGGTAGTTGTTGAAAAAAAAAAACTATAATAATTACTTGGCAACATTATCAGATTTAGCGGAAAAGATATGAGTCACCGGGTCGACGACTCACGGAGGTCACGCAACTGACACGGGGCAAAAAGTTATAATATGTGTAGTGGCATTTGAACGCGACGGACGACAGAACGGATTACTAGCCTGACAGGAAATACTTCACGACGGGCAAATATTGTACACTTGCCACCCACGCCACGGGGGGAAACTGGGCCTGTGGGGTAACTACAGAAAGTGGACATAGCACCTACTAGTTTTTTTTATATTCAAAGACAATATACGCAACGCTGCTAGCCATCTTCGAGCGCATCAGCGCCGAGCCGACTAGGAGTAGAAGTGGTCGCCATGGCCGAGATCGGTCGGAGGCATAAAAAAAAACACAACGCTGTCTAGATTCAAAGTAAGCATAGCCTAACTAGTTTGCGTTATGAGTTTTAGAATGCGGGACCATTTTATTGGATAAATTTTCATTATTGAATGAATTTTTTTACAGCATTAAGATACAGATCGGCCTTAAAGACGGATAAGAAGAGAAATTTGAATCACATCGGGCGTGTCTCGGTAGTCGAGTTGGTCAAGGCGTTCCCCATGTAAGGGAAAGATCGCGGGTTCGAGTCCCGTCCGAGAAGATTCTTTTTCCCTATGTATTCGATTTTCATTATTATACACTCAAAAATCAAAACAATATTAGCACTGATCTGAAATCAACGAACAGTCGAATCTCTATATTCACGTCAAAATTTGCTTGATGACAGGTAGATAGATAATTCTTTATAAATCAATAAATATTTCATGGTCAAATTTTGAAAACTTCACCACTAAGATGAATCTATTGCAGCCCTGTAGCGCTTGTATGAGTTAGTCATATGTTATTTTATTACGAATGTATAGATAGATTAAACAAACGCTAGTTTTACCTTAACTACGTCATAAATAAAACCGCAATAAAAGTAAAAGCTGAAAGGAGATGTACTAAAACATGAAAGCGAAGAGTTTAACAGTGACCACCGGAGAGGGAAGTGCTCGCCCTCACAAACACTTACCGGTGGACCGAATAGTCACGAGATACCGTAATGGATTTACTTTGAAAAATGTTCAGAATAAGGACATTGGAACACTTTGTTAAGTTAGAGTTTTCAATTTTATTGTGTGGCTCATGTGTATTCTTGTAAAGTTGTTTTCATATAGGAAAAGTTTAAGTAAAATGTCATAATTCAATTATAAAGCAAATAGAATGCTAACTATTTATCGATTTAGAATGGAAAAAATTAACGCCACCCCAAGACCATACTCAATTCTGTAGTTTTCTGGTTTCCTTTATTGTCTTTGGGTTTCTTTATTTTTTTAAATATCCTAATATTTTTGCTAGAAGATCGTTTTTATGGAGCGACGAAGTCATTGAAGTGGACTCTTTTGTCCACACTTAACTTCGTATTTTGGGCCATTTTGCGTAGTGACGAAGTCATAACAGAGTTTACAGCTAATTTTGCCCCTGATACTACAATCTTTCACCAAACCAACGGTTCCTTATCAAGCTGCTCCTCACTTCGTCATTATCATTTTATTTGACTTAGCCTTGATTTTGCTATGCTATGCTACTGAAGCAAAACGTTGTATCTAGAACATAACTTTCAAGCCAAAAAAAAATGCCTCAGCGTCTTCTCAAGTCTGGGCCGCGTTTCGAACCGGCGGCGGGCGTGGTCCATTGGCTAAACTAGTATCTAATATTTATTTTAAATTGACGTTTTGTAAGTTCCGGTTTAATGGTCTATGCAAAAAAACGATTTTTTATTTTGATTTAGTTTTTTTGACACCTCATATTAAAGCCATATGCACACTGTATCCAAGTGAATATACGTACTAGCGGTTATAGCACTAGTTTCTCACGGGTAGCATGTAATACAACACATCTGCCATATGGTTAAGGAATTTCGCTTGACTGATTTGACGGTTGCATCGACAATTATGTAGGTATAGTGTGCAACGCAATTATGTAGGTAGTCGTAGGTTCTGTTAGTACTTATAGTGATGTGCCCGGAAATCCGTAACCGCGGATATCCGACGAAGAAGATCCGTTATTTTTTTTTGGCGGATATTTTTCTTTACCTACTAATTACCCGACTACGGCGAAGCCAAAAGGAGGGTTATGATTTTGACAGGCTATGTATGTATGTATGTATGTATGTATGTTTGTATGTATGTATGTTCATTTGTTCCCTCATAGCTCCTCAACTACTTATTAGAACTGGACAAATGAGGTATCGTTAGAAGCGGCTTTCTCGTCCGATGGTTATAGGCTATATGATGTGTCACTCAATCTTGTGTGGCGCCCTCTAGCGCTCATAAGGTCTCTCTCTGGAACTTAAGAGCTACGCTCTTGTCGGTGGAGTAATCGCCACTCTTCTCTCTGCTCCGCCAACCCTTTCACCTCCTGATACGATGTGACTTGTATCTTTTCCTTTATCTGTGCCATAAATGTTCCTCTTGGCCTACCTCTTCCTCTCTTTCCTTCTACCTTCCCCTCTATGATGTTTCTTCTATGAAGTCATGTCTTATCAGGTGGCCAATCATCTTTCCTCTTCGGTTCTCAATTATTCTCAATAAAGACGTTCCCTCTTGCACCCTATTTAGTACTCTTTCGTTCGTCATCTTTTCTGTCCAGCTTATCCCCCCCATTCTTCTCCAGCACCACATTTCGAACGCTTCCAGCCTGTCTCTGTCCCCCTTTGTCATTATCCATGTCTCACATCCATAGAGTGCAATGCTCCAAACATAAGTTTTTATGAATCTTTTCCTTATTAATAATGAAATATTTTTTGTCTTGAGTAAATGCTTCTTGTTGTTGAATGCTTGCTTAGCTATTGCAATTCTGGCCACTATATCCTGTGCACACCGCGAGTCACTGTTCAAAATACTACCGAGATACTTAAAACTATCCACTTGCTCTAAGTTGTTGTTATTTAGTACAATAGGTCTCTGTATCGATGGATGATTTGAAGTTAACATGGTTTTAGTTTTCTTACTGTTAATTTTTAGTCGGTATTTTAGAAAAACATTGCCCACCGTGCTCATCAGGTCCTGTAACTCATTGCCGCTTTCTGCTAGAGCAGCAATGTCATCTGCAAATCTAATAAATTTAATACTTTCCCCATTGAATTTAACCCCCCCACTAGAACTCTCTTTAATTTCTTTAATAGCATTCTCTATGAATATGTTGAAAATAAGTGGTGATAGAGGACATCCCTGTCTTACGCCCTGGCGGATTCTTGCTGTTGCCCTTTCTCCATTAACTTCAATCAATGTTTCCTGTTCCCTGTATAGTTCCATAATGATCTTTCTATCTCTATAGTCTACCCCCGCTTCTTACTGTGTTAAAAAATAAATTAGAGATAAATATGCCGTGTTTGGTATCAAATGAAAGGGCTTAAGAAGCACATTTCAAATATGTATAAATTATTAGCTTTACCTTGCCCCAAAATAATAGAAATAAAAAATAAAGTTTAAAACTAAAACCCGACTACCGAATAATCACGCTTTAAAAAGTAACAAACAAGAAAATACCAAGGATAGCCATGGTTGTATGCCACTTACTCTGACAATAATTTCTAGGCAAAAGTGGCATACGACCACGGCTATCCTTGGTATTTTCTTGTTTGTTACTTTTTAAAGCGTGATTTTTCGGTAGTCGTGTTTTAGTTTTAAACTTTTTTTCAATATGAGGAAGCAATTTTTAAATGGAGGACCGGCGGAAATGGCGCCCATTGGGAATAGCCTATTTCTAGCAATGGGCTGCGATAGGCTAATTGAAAAAGTTTATTGAATTGATGAAATTTTAGGTAATTATAGGAGACTAGCTTTTGCCCGCGGCTCTGCCCGCGTGGATGTCGGTTATCGCGACCAAATATAGCCTATGTCCTTCCTCAAGGTCTACTCTACCCCTATACCAAATTTCATCAAAATCGGTTCTGTACTTTAGGCGTGAAAGCGTAACATACAGACAGACAGACAGAAAGACAGACAGACAGACAGAGTTACTTTCGCCTTTATAATATTAGTATGGAAGTATGGATTTGATAGTAGGCAGCATTGAAAATTAATAAATTCCATTCAGTCAGTATAACAAACCGGTCAAGAGCGATTCGTGCTCGCACACTAAGGTAGCAAAATTTGGTATTTTCAACAAAATGCGACCACATATTTCCTAGAAAAATGTCTTGACAACGAAGTAGAGTAGAATAAACTACGACACGGTCATTGCCTATTATTTTTGTATTTCGTGACCTCTAAGCTATGTAAATTCCAAATTTTATCGCAGTTAGTAAGATAATATTTATTATACCAGATATAATATGGTAACAATTACGCGTACACTGGCATTTGTAATACTAGTAGTATAGTGAAAATAGTACCTATTATGAAATGAATCAGTCCATGTCGGTATCAAATACGTTTCAATAGTTAATATTCCTGGTAGAATTATTCATATACCCCGAAGGGGTAGGCAGAGGTGCTAGCACCCACATTTCGCCAGTTTATGTTCATTTACGCACGGAAAAAAAAAAAAAAGGTCCCAATTAATAGGTGGCGAGCCTATTGCCATTAACCGGGCACTTATAAACCTGCGATAAATACACACATAACTTCGAAAAGCATCGAAAAGTCATTGGTGTGTGCCATGGTAAACCTGGGATCGAACCCGAGACCTCGTCCCAGCAGTCCATTACCTACCCCTTCGGGGAATACAGGCGTGAGTTTATATTATGTATGTTTATGTTTTATGTTACAAATATAGTAGTTACTTGATAAATCAACCTATCTGCAAGCCAGTTACACAACGTTAGAAGTGTTACACGCTACCATAGGCCACGGTAATCACGTTCCATCAGTTGGGCCGTGTCCTTGGCTGCCACATAAGCGGTATAAAAAAATGAGAATTTAGTATTCAAAATTACCGTATTTTATTTCATTCTAGTGAACAAATACCTTTACAATTTTAAAGAATGTGATGACATACTGACGATACCCTTTTAGTAATATTAAAATCAAGATTCATTGATTAAGAAATTACCACTTATGGTAATTATATGCGTGAGTTGGGGTAAATAAACCATAAACTGACGGTTATGGGTATCGTTAGTGTTAATGTGGATTGTTTGATTTGCCTTATTATTAACCGCAAATAGGTTAAGAAAGTTTCATAATAATGTGGTGATTTTAATATATTCCCTACAGCTTGCATTAAACCACTTTTTAACCGATTGTATCACGTTTTATTTGGTATCCATACTAATATTATAAATGCGAAAGTAACTCTGTCTGTCTGTATGTTACGCTTTCACGCCTTAACCACTGAATCGATTTTGATGAAATTTGGTATAAGGGTAGATTAAACCTTGAGAAAGGACATAGGCTATGTTTGGTCTTTCACCAGCTAACTTTGAAACTCTCGCGTTCCATGATATATCTATACCATGATCGCGTTATTTCCCTTTATCATTATTGTGATATTTTTAGCAGCCTTCTGACGTAGTACTTATATTATAAAATATTGAAGTTTCGGGGGGAAAGTGATAATGTATCACGTGTGTACTTTTAGGTTCGGAGCTACTAGACATTTTCTTTATACAGGTCACGTTAATTTGACTTCACCTCGCCTGATGTTAAGCTAAAGGCAAAGTCTCGGAAAGAGGGTCACCATCGTAAACATTTACCATGTTAACAGTGGTGGCACTCAGCTTGGCGGCCTCATTAGATGCCTTCTCACGCCCCGCTTAAAGGACCCGAGACTGTAGGAAGAATGAAACACGTGAACTGGCAGGGAGTTCCAGGTCTTAGTGGTGCGGGCATAGGAATGAGTCACTGAAACGCTTAATACCTATGTTTTTAATAAATTTACTTACACGAAACGTTGTTTTGAGGATACCAGGACCAGAGGAAACCAGAGTATCAGCTCTTACCTGAAATACAAAGAGTTATTAAATAATATAAAGTAAAATAAAGATTGATTTATGAGAATGTATCCTAATTATAACTACATAGTATAAAGCAAAGTCGCTTTCTGCGTCCCTATGTCCCTGTGTATGCTTATATCTTCAAAACTACGCTACAGATTTTGATGCGGTTTCTTTTAATAGATAGAGTAATTTAAAAAGACCACAACATTCTACACAACACTATCTAGACCCATGGTAAGCTTTTATAGCTTGTGTTATGGAATCTAGAATGCGGATAAACATACTTTAATACTTTTTTTTTGTAAATACATACATATTATACATAGAAACACCCAGACCAATGCAAATAGTCATATTCATGCATACAAATATTTGCACTGAGCGGGAATCGAACCCGCGCCTCCTGCTTGGCAGTCGCGTGCACTACCGCCACGCCACAGAGGCTGTCAAATGGTTTATATGTATAATACATGCTTAATATAGTAGAAAGTGTAGCGGGAACGGGATCGGACGCCACGCGGGCGGAAAAAATTGGTGGGACGAAGTTCACCGGGCCAGCTAGTATTATTATTAGCTAGTAGTATTAATATTGTTCCAGATTATCCCTTCCTGTATTATTTCAACAGAATTCAACAAAATTTCTCAAACAGCCACAAACATTCAAACATCAAATTTAACAATATTAAATAGGGTTTAATTCACCCTTAACACCAACCACACACCATGTGTGGCCACGTCTTGTGGCAACCGCCAAGCTACGTGGGTAACAAATGCCTGGCAATGGCACCCCCATCGGATTCAGGCAGAAGGTGTAGGAACAAGAAGTCCTGGTTTGATATCGTGGAAGGTGATTATGCGTGCAAATAGTTTACCTACTATGGGGGAGGAAGACTGAGCTCCGAGGGCACTTGGACCTTGAATGCAATCGGGAAAATACGTCATACTTTTTTTTTAAAGAAAATTAGAACCGAAGTTACTAATATTCCCTCTAACCCCTCCAACTAAGCTAAATTGCTTGTGCTAGGAGTGGGTTCACGTCGGTAGTGTAATGGCCAGGATCGAACCCGGGACCTCTCGATCGTAAGGCCGACTCCTTAACCACTAAGCTACCGACGCTATACGACGCTTTTTTTATAATGTCAGAAAGATGATGAAAACACCATTCAACTGACCAATCTCCCTTTGCTATTACGCAAAATTAAAATTGAATTCTTATGACCAATAAAAGCTCATTGCTAACATAAAAACCGAAGCTCCCAAATAAATTACTGAACGGGAAATAATGTCCACGTGATGACGTCACAACACGCGAGATTAATTTCCGAACAGAAATGGCTCCCTGATTGGTGAACGAATCGTGACGATTTTACATTTTATTCAACGAATCGAGATCATTAAACAATGATTGTCAGAATTTCTGTACCAAATTATTTATTGAGTAAATACGTATGTACAGTCTGCATCAGAAAGATGTTGACGTACATAGTACTCAAACTGATCTTAATTTCGTTTTTTTACCCCCTTCCAGTTGATTGATTGCTCTGATATTTGGTACATATATTTACACTACACTAAACCAGTTTGATTTGCTCTTAATCCGAGAGTTTTTAGATCATTTTGAGACTTCGTCGTCAAGATATTTATGACGCTGACTGTGCCTACAGTCAGCGTCACATCGGTCTTGATGAACAAAGTGCTTAATATGACCTTAATTCCTTGGTTTTCCTCTCTTTCTGTTGACTAATTGGTCTGATAGCTGTGGTACACTTATTTATTTCTGACAGTAATATAATCCCGAGGAAGGCCAGACCGTAAGGGATGGCCCTGGGCCAGCCAGGGTGAGAGGGATATGTCGAAGACAACCTCATTTTCGGCCTAGCACCACGACCCACAGTCGGCGAGCGGTTTTAGTCGGTTCGAGTCCGACATAACCTCCCCTTCCGGCTCCGGCAGGGGAGGTATCCGAGGGGATTTCCGCACGAAAAAAAAAAACACAGTAAAAACAATATATTAAGATCTTTGAGTACTTATTCTTTGTCTCCCGAATCGACGGCTTCAACTTTCAGATTCTATGTTCCCAGTGTGCCGCCACCTGGATTGCGTTCTCGGAGGCGCTCATAAGTTACTCCGCTGTACAAGTGGATGGGCATACAGCACACGTTTGCAGGTGGGTCATGGTCTGTGGAGTAGCTCCACACTTACACCGCAGGTCCTCGTCGTCTGGGAAACTCCACCCTGACCGATTCTCCTTGCTTCGACCGACGTATGTCCGAAGTCTTTAGGGACTTCCACCTGATTCAGGAGGGGTCTGGCCAGGGGGCAGACTCTCTGACAGCGTAACGAAATGGGTTACGGGCGAGCTCTGCGCTCTCCATAGGTCCACCCCAGTACTTTGTCAGTCTAGGTCAATGCGATACTGGGATACCATTTTTTTGTTGTCGTGCAGAAATCGCCTCAGATTCCCGCCCTGCGCCTAACTAGGCGGTTATGTCGGACTCCATACGACTAAAACGGCACGCCATCTTGGGTCTTTAGGTATGAGATTGCCGGAGCCCCCTTGCACCCCGGTGTACCCAGCCTCCTCGGGTATGAAAAGCATAGTATCAAATACGCATGTACCTATCTTGCATGTAAATGGGGTCTGCAGATAGAACGAAATGTACTTTTTTTTTTTTTAAGATTAGTAACAATTGCCCCTCCAAGCTAAATGTGTAAATTAAGAATAAGTTTACGTCGGTTATGTAATAATGATTAAGAATCGAATCTTAGACTTCTCGATCCATTAAGGAATATATTTTTGTAATAACGAAAGGAAAAAGACACAAGTTAGTTTTTACTAATACATTCCCTATTCATTCCAAACTTTTTTTTTATCCTGATCTTCATCTAGCTTCAAAACGTCTTCAGAAGGATCGCCAACGGCCCTACTTATCTGAAGAACTTCTACATCTCCAAACGTTTTACGCTCTAAGTATTCAGAAACTACTAAACAATCTGGAAGCTACTTGATACAACCTTTCGAACAAAGGAAAAACACTACAAATAAAAAGTATTGGGGAGTATCCGTAGTTCTAAGTACACAGATCACCCTTCGGAGTGGTTCGAAGGCAGCGGCGGCACTCAGTAAATAAACATATTAACCATAAGTGGGAGCCCAGGATGTAACGCGTTATTTCTTGTTTGGTCCAAGTTATAAGAGATACCTACTGATAGAGAACTTAACTACGTCTGTATACATGTGTGGATAAAGTTTAAATATATATATATAAAAAAAAAGATATAATTTATTTTCTTATTCCAACGAAGTAGACAGAGCAATAGTGGTGAAGTGTGAAATTTTTCGAAAAGGAAGTCGGTGGAAGAATAAATCCCTTGCCATAATGTATATAAAAGAATAAGAATACAGTTATGTTTTTGTTTCTAGATAGGTAATTGAGAGTGTGCTGTTGCCGTCTGTCCGGACATCTATAAGCAGCCTTGAAGCATAGGGGATGAAAGTTAGGAAAACACTAATCAAAATTCGGTAGGTGGACCCTAGATTCACATTCAGGAGCCTCGAATACGACCAAGACTAACTTATAGATGACGAAGATGATCTAATAACTATTCACCAGACCCAAGAATCAAACTCGGTGCCTCACGATGGCAAATAGAAAAACAATATTCCGTAGGGATAAAAAAGGAACTTCTATTCTGTAAAACATCGATGTAAGTAAAAGAACTAAGTCTAAATAAAACTTATTTCATAATACAATACTAATTTTATTAAGTCTAACACTAGTTCTAAGCCAGGATCAAGGTCAATTCAACAAGAAAGGTACCGGGTGCTGCCGAGAGCTTTAGTCCTAGTGAAAGCAATCCCGGATTAGGCGCTTAGGGTCACAAGTTGTAATTGAATGATTTAATTACTTGCCGGTCCATAGTTGTGCTTTTAATGAAAGAGAACTATAATATCGAAATGAATACGTATAAATTCCTTTTCGATACTTTAGTTTTATGAACGCGATGCCACCTATGTTATTTCGATCTGTAATCTACATTTGTGCTAAATTGTATATAAATCTGTTTAGTTGTTTAGCGTGATTGATAAATATCCAAATATCAATCAAAATATTAGCATTAATAAGTACCATCATGGCCCATGTGGTCTCGCGTCCCTTATGTCCTACTTCATGTACTAAAGACGATCTAAATATGACAGCGCGATTAAGATGGCAGAATTCTATTCCCGAATATTGTAGTCATATCAATGTGAATCGTCGACACAAAAGGAAGAAGAAGAGGTATTATTATATGCGTTATAAATACTACATAATGATATTAGCAAGAAGCAAGATTATTCTGGCAATTTTATCTTTCTAGTTTAGTGCGGTAGAGAACTGGTTGACTACGAGGTTAAAGCGGTTCGAAAACCGCAATAAATCAACTCGCTGTCCGCTTATGTCCCACATCCGTCTAAGATCTCTTTGGATACGCTGACTGAATGTTTAATTTTATTGAATTCCCATCGATCGAGCACCCACAGATGTTTGGTAACTGCCAACTTATCCCTCCACCCATGCCTTCCCATTCAAATTTTTCATGTAAAGTGCTATATTTTTATTTTATTTTTTTGGAACGTTTTATGCACTTGAGAGAGGATTCACCAAAATGTTTTTGTAGGTTTTCTTTCGATATTCAAGTTTGCATTTCACTTTTGATATTAGAGACTGCTATATTATAGTGGAGGCAGATCCTACTTTGCAACTTTCAAAAAGTCAATAATTCTCCTGGGAAGGATGTTAATGCATCTGTGGATTTTTTCGTTTCACTTCAACTAATCTTATAATTTAACACAATACTACATCTCACTTTACTTTTTTTTCTTATAACTCGGCTGCTAATGATCGTAGCTAGATGTTTAATAATTTAAAACATTCTCAAAGAACGAGGCTATTAAATGCAAAAATAATCATCCAAATAGCACATGTAGTTCCCGAGATGAACGCTCTGAAACAAACTTTTCAGCTTTATTATAGGAAATAGGTTGATAAACATACCATGAAATTTGTTCAAAACTTAAACATATTAACAAGTACCGCTAACTTTGCTCCCACTACGGATGTGGGTGGTACTTATCTCGTATAATAAATAATATTAAATAATAAAACAGAAAGTTCTAGAACACGTCCATAAGAAGTTACTCGCGTAACCGCGAATTCTCGTAGGTTGAATTAATTTCCGTGTAGCGGTTAGTATCGCGCCACATCGGCGGAACCGTTACGTGAAGACAACATCACAAGATGGCGGCCAAACTCTCGAAGTTATCCGAAGTTAGCCGAAGTTGCCCGAAGTTGAACAACTTACGGTCGATTGTATAAAACTTTGATTGAGCGTTAGGTTTAACCGGGATTATTATAATCGATGGATTACGTGTTAAACTGAGTTTAAGTGCGTGTTGGTATTGAGAGATTAGTTGATAATGTGGATGGATGCCACAAGCGGGGAGTAAATGTCAATAGAATTTATATTGACCAGCCTAAACTCAAGGGATATATTTTTTGGTTAAACATCATAAGAATAAGTTCTATAGGCACTTGTATCTTCTTCTATGTTTCAGCAAGGCTAACGATGAAGTGATGGAATGGAGTTGGAAAAATAAGATTTTCAATTCTTTAGATAATTCTATAATACTAGTTATAACTATAACTATAACAATGTATGTCTGTATTACGAATTCATGAATAAACGAGAAAAAAAAAACAAAACGAAAAAAAAAAAATGTGTACTATAGTATAGTACTTTAATTTACGTGGGACCGAATACAAGGATTAGTGAAATGTAGGTGTTGTTTCGCCTCTACCTAACCCTCCGGGGATAAAGGCGTAATTATATGTTTTGTTTTTAATTTAATTTTAAATTCCATACTATATGCTAGCCAGTTTAGCGTTTAAATTCTTTATTTCTTATCTATTTCTAAATAAATATTCACTGCATCAAAGACCATTTAAAACTTTTTTTTCCCACAGCCCTCAATGTAACCCCATAATGCCGAGCAAGATTACTCCGTACTTACGTCGGTTCATTTAGGTACGTAAGTAAGCAAAAATAAAGTTATCGTGCTAAAAGCCTGCACTTTGCATGTAAAAGCTGAAATTTGTACAAAAATTGGTTACCAAAACCTTTTCGTTAAATATTAGCCGAGCACTCTGAA
Source organism: Eilema sororculum (assembly GCA_914829495.1). Classification (NCBI taxonomy): domain Eukaryota; kingdom Metazoa; phylum Arthropoda; class Insecta; order Lepidoptera; family Erebidae; genus Eilema; species Eilema sororculum. The sequence goes on from OU618535.1 coordinate 21,587,312, forward strand.
GGCGCATAAAGGAATTTCTCTTTTACGGCTGCTTGCATCTTGTTGGAATATTGAAACGTCGAGTGGCGGGCGGGGTGCTACTGAGAGCGAGTTTTTGGTACCCGTACGACCTCATAGTTTGGCCCTCATCTCTAAAGGGGGTTGAAATGGAGATGTTTTTGTGATAGGGTTGAAATTAGGATTTTGTAAAAGTTGTCGGCTTCGACTTCTCCTTCTTTTGATTCAGTTTGTAAGCGGTCTCATAAAAGGCTAACAAACTGATCCCCCACGTCATATAGAAAACCTACCTTCCTCCAGGTGAATTGGCTTTAGCTCAGAATATCTTGCTGAAGACTTATGGACGCTGTTTTAGAATGTACTTTCATACATATTCACTATTTCAAAGCATTTATGACTATGGCCTTTAAGCTTAAACTTACGAATTTATTATCAAATACCGTCAAACTTTAGTTTTAGTATAGCTGTAACCTAGGAGTCTTCAATTCTGGAGTGAATAGGTTACTTCTCCTACCTTTTCGATAATACTATCATTTTCCATATTTTTTTTACGTGCGAAAATGTACGCGGATAATCCTTAGGAGCTGATGAGAGAGATTATGACGAGGTCACCATGGTTTCCACATCCTAGCGCCTCGAAACCAATAGATGGCACTGGGTCAGCCGAGGTTCCGGCGGATATATCTTAGGCAATTTCATAACCCCGACATCGGAACACCCAAAACGTTTTGCGCGTATGTTTTTTTTTTATCGTGCGATAAATCCCCACGGATACCACCCCCACGGAGCCGGTGGAGGTGGTTATGTCCAACTCGAACCGACTAACACGCACGCCGTTTTGGGTCCTTGGTTGCCGGAGGTGAGATTACCAAAAGCATCTCTCTCTTGCGCTTACGTTAAAAAATAGTTACACAAATCGCTAGCAATGGGACCGTACCTCGTCTAGTCGTTACGAACAGCATCTCTCATTGATGGCAGCTTATTGCAGCTGTGTCGGCATTTTCCAAACTTATTAAATTACGGTATATTGTTGTCTATCGTAATTTTAGACCCACTTTGTATTGCGAGACGAGGGTACAAGCAGAGACGAGCACTTTAAGTATTAGTGTAAGTACTATGATTGCCGGCGTTGGAAGCAGACCAGCTTTAAATTTATTAGTAAGTTAATATATTTCCTGAATAAAATTTGCTTTGAGATTTTCACCCTTATTACTGTGTGTTAAGATACAGGTGAGCAAGTTTACTTGAAGAGGAGGTATTAAAAACAGGTTTAGAGTAGGTTTAATTCGTGTATATTTAAATGTATGAAAACCGGGTTATATTTATATCATTCAATAGTCTCTGTGGCGTGGCGGTAGTGAACGCAACTGTTACACAGGAGGCGCGGGTTCGATCCCCGCTCAGTGTAAATATTTGTATGCATGAATATAGCTATTTGCATTGGTCTGGGTGTTTCTATGTATAATATGTGCATATTTAAAAAAAAAGTATCTAAGTATGTTTATCCGCATTGCACCGCCGCCACTGCAAAAACGGCATAAATTATTAAACTAGAAATAAAGACAAGTATAAAATTTAATGTAATTTTTTGCAGTAACTGCGGCACCATAGTTCAGCTTTAGTAGTCTAACTACAGAACTTCGATATCGCGAGTAGGTTGTGGAGGTCAGATAGCAGTCGCATCATGGAAAGTATCGAAATTAGACTGACAACCTACCCCTATAACGTTGAATTAGTATACTATTATTGTATTTTATGGTTAGGTAAACGCTTTTTTTTAAGTAATTTGTTGGGAACTTTCAGAATAATATTATGAGTGTCTATGCTTTAGAAGCAGAGAAGGAAAGAGTCAGCTCAGGGTCGGCTTTCCGGCTATTCTTCCTCTACGTCGCACTTTCTTGGATCTTGGATCGTTCGCACTTTTCCGGGGATGAGTTTGAGATTCCGTGGTCCCTACACCCGAGGAGGGCCAGACCGAGAGCGATAATTCTGGGATTTACCCGACAACTTCACCTTCGGCTTTGCCCAACGCCTCCCAGACGGCGTGCGTGATTTGAGTACGACATAACCACGGGCTTCGGATGGGGTATCCTCGGCGATTTTTCGCACGTAAAAAAGAAGGAGTCTGTGGTAGTGAGACTACACAGCGTGATAAGGAGCAACTGAGAATATATATGACATCTGACCGCAAGGTACAGAAGAAAATGAAAATGCTTCACCGACTTGTATAGTTGGAACAAGAGCAAACAGCTGATAAAGATGAAAGATGGAACCTTTTTTAAATTCCTTCCTTTTCTCGAGAGTTTTTCTGTTGTGAATACTGTCAACCGAGAAAAATGAGCGATTCCCGAGGGCACGAGAAGCAAGCAGAAGTTAGTGTTAGATATTTGTCTGACCTACAAATATTGGGACCAAGGTTGAAGAACATTCGTTAAAATCCTCCGGAGATTATTTACGTCCAATGTTTTATAAAATGTTTTGTGAAGAAAACATTTATGACCAATGTTACTTAGTGGGAATTAACAATATATTTGTACTAGCTTTTGCCCGCGGCTCCGCCCGCGTGGATGTCGGTTATCGCGACAAAACATAGCCTATGTCCTTTCTCAAGGTATAATCTACCCCTATACCAAATTTCATCAAAATCGGTTCAGTGGTTTAGGCGTGAAAGCGTAACATACAGACAGACAGACAGACAGACAGAGTTACTTTCGCATTTATAATATTAGTATGGATAAAAAAAATCATATATATAGAAGGAGTTAGAGAATAATAGAACCTCTCTCTTTCTTCTTTTCTCTTCTCATCTTTTAATTTAATTCGACTTATCTTGCCTATTACTTTACCCTGTAGATATTGGTGGGGTAACCCCACAATGAGAGAGGTTCTAAATTCAAAAATAATGCCAAGTGCGAGTAGTGCCTTAGTGCAAACAATTATAACGTGCCCTCTGGCATTTAATAAACTCCGACTTCCCGCCACATGTGCTGTAAGTAAACTTTGTAAGTTTGTAACAATCCCGTGTCGCAGTTCGTAACATTGTTTAGTGACTTTTACAATGTTACTAGTTCAAACAGTGTCAATATACCTACGTGGTTTAATAAATAACGTATTTACTTATGGGACACTATGATATTTTCTAAAGTTTACGTGAATTTTAGCAGAAGAAGCGTAGACATAGATTTGTTTACAAGTAGTACTGTGAAATTGAAGATAATTCTGTGTGAATTCTACTTTGTGTTGGGTTTTGCTCCGCTGTACCCCTGGTTTATACCACCGGTGGTAGAACGGGTAAAATTGGTATGCTCCATGGTTCCTCTCATGGGTACAGTGGAGCATATGTTCATAAATGTTAAAAATGTATTCGAGTGTTCTACTGCAGGCATTATGATGCATGTACACGCGTAACATTTTTTTTTTCTAATTTATCGGCAAATTGCAGAGAGATACAATATCCCTGTCTCTCCGAGAGGGCCATCACATACCCGAGCTGGCTAGGGCCGGGTCGGCGAGATGTGTCGTGCGGTGTTCCACAGGGATCAGTATTAGGGCCGCTCCTGTGGAACATCGGCTACGATTGGGTGCTGCGTGGTCCGTTGCTCACAGGGGTCAGCAACGGTGTACATAGCATACATTAAATACAGCTTTAAAAATATATACTGCGGTAGCCTAGTGTTATGGGTAATGGATTGCTGGGAAGAGGTCTCGGGTTCGATCCCAGGTTTACTATGGCACACACCAATGACTTTTCAATGCTTTTCGAAGTTAAGTGTGTATTTATCGCAGGGTTATAAGTGCCCGGTTAATGGCAGTATGCTCGCCACCTATTACATTGGGATCCAAACATAAACTGGCGAAATGTGGGTGCTAGCACCTCTGCCTACCCCTTCGGGGAATACAGGCGTGAGTTTATGTAAGTATAGTATTATGTTAAAAATAACACATTTACACCGCGGTAACATCCCTTACTTTTGAAGACTGGGGTGATGATGCTCAGTCTCGATAGGGTCAGAATCTTAATTTTTGAACATATCGTTTCATAATTATTTTTTGGACGTTTTTATTTTCATGGCATTATTATACTTAATACAACAATATTTCTTGCTTATATAACGGTATACGGGAATTATATCCATCCATTTATGGACTGGTCGATCCTTATGTATATACACCTTAAGAGAAGAACTCAGGAAGGGAATGTTGGGTCATACATATTTTCTCCACTGTACCCCTGAGGGGAACCATGGAGCATACCAATTTTACCCGTTCTACCACCAGTGGCATAACCCAGGGGTACAGCGGAGCAAAACCCTTTGTGTTAATCAAAATTTATGTTTAATTTCTCTTCTTTCTCAAATTATTCATTTATAAGTATGTAGGAATACTTTTGTAGTGAAATGTAGGTATATACTTAAATAAAATAATATAAATAAAATAAAAAAAAGTAATAAAAATAAAATAATAAATTATTATTTACTTTTTAAAACCGACGTTTCGGCCATTTTTAGCAGCTATGTTCGCGGAGTGACTAATGAGGGTAGTTGTCACATCATTTGAAGTATTTGTCGGAAGAGGTCAATTATGGGACACTAGTTTAAAATTCAAGTGTTATGCAATGTGAAATTTTGAGAAGTCGCTTGAATGTTTGTTATGTAATCACGGCTGAACGGATTTGGCTGAAATTTGGTACACGGATAGATTATGATCTGGAATAACATATAGGCTAATATTAATCTAGGGTATAGGTTTCCATGGGTTGCTGGAGCAGGGTTAAAATTCCGCAAGGGTCAAGCCGTGGGCTTTTTTTTATACCGTGACTGAAAATCCTTCATGGATGCTATGCCGGACTCCTACCGACTAAAAACCCTTACGGTAACGCCCAACAGCCTACGGTTGGGAGCCACTGCGAAAGAGGCGGCGCAGTCCCACTTACTCCCGCTGGAGACCATGGCTCGCACATGGTCTCGAGGGAAAGAGTGCCCACGCCCAAATCCACCACGACGACCTGGCGCTGTTGCGCCCACGCCGTGGCCGTGGGCTAATAATATCATTTTGTGTATTACCATCCCAGTGTTCAAGGTTGTTAGCCACTTTGAGGCCTGGTAAGCTCTTCTACTCTCTCTCCGTCTTATATAGCTACTAGATTTATACGAAACGATGGATCTTAGTGACGTAGTTATAAAATTACAAACGTTTTTAACATTTAAATTTAGCTACAAACCCATTATTCAAACATTTAAGTTGTCCTATTCAAAATTATTTTTACTCAAAACTTTATTCAAAGTTATGCCGGAAATTTTACCAATTTTATTTCATTTTGAGTCATTTGTTCCTTCTTGACGTAGGCACAAACTTTGATGATACACGTGACTTTTTTGTTTCGTAGCTAATTGCGAATACACCTTTCAGGTTTAAACTGAAATATTAGGCATCGTGATGCCGTGCCTACCCCAATGAGGAAGAGGCGTGATTGTATGTATGTATATCAAGTTTCAAATCAATGAATTCCATAATGCAACCTGTTACGCAGAGGTGAATTTATTACTAAGTAATTTAAAAATAAATATTGGAAGATAATTTCATAATCCCAAGAGGGTAATTGGTAATTGAGCCGTAGAGTAATGAATGTTTATTTTTAATTAACTTCTATAGCGTGATGTAGGATTAATTACAGATTAACGACCTCGGGTACCTATATTAGATGTTACATTATATTTCAATTTCCTTATATCTTATATTTACCTACCTTTTTACATCTATACTTCTATATTTATCCATATCCATACTAATATTATAAATGCGAAAGTAACTCTGTCTGTCTGTCTTTCTGTCTGTCTGTATGTTACACTTTCACGCCTAAACAACTGAACGGATTTTGATGAAATTTGGTAAAGGGGTAGATTAGACAAAGAGAAAGGATATAGGCTATGTTTGGTCGCGATAACCGACATCCACGCGGGCGGAGCCGCGGGCAAAAGCTAGTAATATTATAAAGAGAAAATATTTGTATTTTTATATGTAACGAATAAACTCAAAAACTACTGGACCGATTTCAAACATTCTTTGGCCATTAGAAAGCTATATCACCAGGTACCAACATAGGCTGTATGTATAATTTGAATGAATTTCACAGCATGCTAACTATACAAATCGAATACATAGGGAAAAATAATCTTCTCGGGCGGGACTCGAACCCGCGATCTTTCCCTAACTCGGCTACCGAGACACGCCCGATGTGATTCAAATTTCCCTTCTATTTTTATTCGTGTTTGAGGCGACGGTGGAGTCAGCAACCGATAACCAATCGCGGGATCGAGTCCCACCCGAGAAGATTCTTTTTCCCTATGAATTCGATTTTTCTATTATATTATATATATTGTAGAATCTGCGGTAGCCTATTGGTATGGGTAATGGACTGCTGGGTCTAGGTCTCGGGTTCGATCCCAGGTTTACCATGGCACACACCAAAGACTTTTCGATGATTTTCGAAGTTATGTGTGTATTTATCACAGGTTTATAAGTGCCCGGTTAATGGCAATAGGCTCGTCACCTATTACATTGGGACCTAAACATAAACTGTGGAAATGTGGGTGCCTACCCCTTCGGAGAATACAGGCGTGAGTTTATGTTATGTTAATTATTATCATCACGCTACCATCACCGATGAGTAGGATCAGAATTCGAGCGCGAAGCCACAAGCAATAGCTATACATGATATAATAAGCAATTGCTTCAGTCATTGTCTTTATTAATCGAGTTTTATGTTCAGTACCTTATCTTTTTTTTAATATACCACTTAGGTGGCAGACAAGCACACGGCCCACCTGATGGTAAGTGGTTACCGTGGCCTATGGACGTATGCAACACCAGGGGCGTTACACTCGCGCTGCCTACCCTGAAGAAACCTTCTAATGCCCCTCTTGAAGAACCCAATATTGTAGTCGCTTGGGAAAACCGTGGCAGGGAGTTCATTCCACAGCTCCCCAATTTTACAGCCCACTGATAATATATATTATTTTAATTCCTTGGTTTTCCCTCCTTCCTGCTGATTGATTGTTCTAATATTTGGTAAACACCTTTAGTTAGGACAATAATACAATTAAAATCAATAAAACAGTTTGATTTACTCGTAATACCAAAGTTTTAAGATCATTTTGAGACTATGTAGTGAAGATATTTCTGACACTTACTGTAGTAACTCTAAAACAGCGTAAGTGTAAAACATTTGTATGACTGTAACATCCTTTAAAAGCTGACTCCGTATTTCGGTTCAACAGTCTCGAGTGTACTAACATTGTAAGATGTCGTCTGCACTAAAACACTCTCTTAGTACTTTAGTCCGACAATGTGGGTGAAGCTGAGTCCGTGGTTCAAGTAATTCAGTACAACATTTCATTTTGTGTTCAATTGTAATTCATGTAGTGGTTTTACTCGTATGTAATAATGTTAAATCACATTGTCTAAGTTTCCTACTATTGTTTTTCTAAGCGACTATAATATGAGGTTCTTCGAGAACGGCATTAGGTTCGGGCCTACAGGGTCGGAAGTAGATATATTGCGTACGTCGATAGGCCACGGTACCCCTTTCCTCCATCAGGTGGGACTGCTCGTCTGCCTAAGAAAAGCCATTTAAGGGGTATAAAAATACCATTACTTGCTAATGAAATAAAAAACTCTTTCTGAATTGACGAGTTGTCAGACTAATGAGCTTTTAAAAAAGTTATCTTTATTCAGGATGCTACTAATATTAAAATGCAAGTGCAAGTATAGGAAGGTATTTGGATACTGGGATATTTGTTACTCAATCGCGATCAAACGACTGAATTGTGCTGGCTGAGAGCAGGTAAGGGGAGAAGTGGAGCTGCAGGCAACAGCTAGTGTAATATTTTTGAACTAACTGTGACCCGTCACTCATCGTCCAATTAGCCGATGTGTATTTGGTGACTGTTAAAAAAAACACGTTGAATGAAAAGTTGATACAATACAAAGTAGAATATTATATAGTAGATGATGAATGAAAAATAAATGAAAACGCAAAAGATTTTACTATAAAAAATATTGAAACTAATATTAAAACAAGCATTTTTTTACAAGATATGTACGAAACAATTGCAACTTGCTGTTGATTTTGAGTTAACGTTGTTTTATTAAATTTCGTTAAAATTTAATGCTTTCACAATTGAAATAAAACCACTTATTACGGATTCTATCGCGATATATTTGTTATTGTTACTTTTTAACCCCACGTTTCGGCTGCTTTGCAGCAGCTATTTTCGCGGTTTGTTTTACTGTTGTTTTACTGTTGCTTTGTAAAAATAATACTCTTTAAATAAATTCTCAGTATTGACATTTATAAGATATAAAATTATTCAAGAGAGTACATTAATGGAAAATAACTTTAAAATTCAAAATTCAGTTGAAATGTATGCTGAAGAAAAGTTTATGTAGCGTTAAAATACACTTATATGAATTTAAGATAGAAATAGCAAAGTCTAATTTTAAAATTCTCGAAAGTTTACAAAGTAAAATATGTTCTCGACATGTTAACTGCAAAATTTCAGCTGCAATAGCCAGACTGGGTGAATTATTAAATATATGTGCTTGTAACTGTAGTTACAAAAATGTATGTTAAGGAATTATTAGGCGGCACAAATTTGCAGAGTAGCACAGAGAAGTTTCATGTATTATAAACTTTTGAAAAGATTGAAAATCACTGCGCAGTGACTGAACTTCCATATTTTCCGTCAACCCACTACTATCTGACCTCTACAATCCCCAGGAGCGAGTCGAGGACACCGTTGTCCCTCCTCCCGACGAAGGCCAGATCGTAAGGGATGTTCCTGGGTCAGCCGCGGTGTGAGGGATATGTCGAAGACAACCTCACCCTCCTAGCACTACGTCCCTTGCACTAACACTACGTCTTGCAGTTCAGTCAACTGGTTGTCTGGAAGAAATCGCAGATCGCGATAAGGCCGCCCATTGTACAACTTTCTATCATGCATGTTTCCTCTGTATATGTTCTATGTTTGGTGTGCAATAAAGAGTATTCTATTCTATTCTATTCTATTCCCTCTGTCGGCGTGTGGTTTTAGTCGGTTCAAGTCCGACATAACCTCCCCTACCGGCTCCGGCAGAGGAGGTTGCTACAATCCATTGGCGATATCGAAGTATTGCAGTTAGACCAGTAGTCGACATTTTAGAGCTTAACATGTTCTCTGAAAATAACCAAACCAATGCAAATAGATATATTTTTTCCAACAAATATTTGCACTGAGCAGGCATTCAATCCGCGCCACCTTGTAGCAGTCGAATTAACTACCGCCACTGTACCACGCCACCGAGGCTGGTGGAGACTGAAGCTATTCTAACTACTAAACACCTTCCATTTGACAATTTCCGGACACTCTATGACTTGTTTGCTCTGACTCAATTATTACTCTAGCTACTAGCTATTTCTCTAAACGTCTATTTTCACAACATAACCGCAACACAACCCCGGTAGTACATTGTACTTTCATAATGAAAGTTTTCCTATGACATAGTTCTCAGTGTTATTTGCTTGCGTAATTAGTGGTGCTTAGGGCGAGTGCATATTGTACGTTGCACATGCAGCCTAACTTGGCCTCCTCACTAAGGAAGTTACGCGTTGAGGTTCACAGTTCTCAACTGTTCTGTGTCTGCTTCCTTTAAACTGTTGGAATTAATTCATTTGTCGATACGTATATGTTTTGATAGTGTAGTTATTTATTAACTGACTGATGCATGGCTCGGTTTATTTGAAATACTACATTCCCGCGATTTTCTTTTGGTAAGAATTCAAAACCTACATTTTGAGCTCAGTTTTTTATTTATTAAGGATACATAAATTTGACTCCAACTGGCCTGATGGTAAGATAAGGGCAAAGTTTCGGAAAGAGGTTTACCATCGTAAACATGTACCATGTTAACAGTGGTGGCACTCAGCTTGACGGCCTCATCAGATGCCTTTTCACGTCCCGCTTAAAGGACTGGTTTGGTTTTTTGTGACTTTAGCGGGAGCACTTGCCATCTGATCTCCCTATCCTGAGGCAGCACAGCCTGTGCCAGAGCCCGCCCGAAATTAGCACGCCTAAAACAGACCGACTAAAACCGCAAGCCGTCTTGTGATGAAATGCCGGGACGACCCCGTCTTATCTTGCGCTGTCACCCCGGCCTGCTTCTGCTAGGGTGATAGGTGGCTCGACTTGATAGCCCCAAGATCGCGCTCATGGAAGACGGACTTTTAGTGACCTCCTACAACTGAGTCACCTCCTCGCGAGCTCTGCAGCTCGGGAGAGAGCTGATTGTCGAATATTGGCCGAGCCTTGCTCGCAGGATGTCGTCACTTACCCTTTTTTTACTTGCGGAAAATCCCCACGCATACTCCCCCGCCAGAGCCTAGAAGTTATGTCAGACTGGAACCGACCAAACGCCGTCTGTGGGTCAAAGTACAAAGCCGAAGGTGAGGTTGTTGGACATATCTAAGCAATAAAACTTAAGAATTTATCTATCGGTTTTCCACTTAAGCTAAGTAATTAATGATGTTATATAATTTGCTAGTTCAGTGTACAAAGCGGCTTTGACTGACAACCCTCGAAGGATTATACGGATCTGTGATGATAAGCCGTTAGTTACATCGATTCCCTATTAACTGGCACAGATGCGAGGGCAAGTGTGTGTGCGTGTGTGTGTGTAAATGTGTTCGTTTTGGAGTAGTTTGGAGTGGGCAGATAATTTGTGGTTACTATAAGCTAAGTTGAATTTTATACGGAGGCACAATCGACTGTTTTGTTAAGAAACTTTGTGTATTCGCTTCACGCTCTGGGCAAATGTTTTTAGATAAATATTTGTACATTAATCTGGATTAGATGTGTGTATTTAGGTGATTGGTTTGCCACTTTTTTCGTTGTTATTTATTTCTTTGTGTTACTTGTACTGTATTGTAGATCGTATCCCTTGTTTGATATTTTCTTTTTTAATTTGATGCTATTTCTGTATTTATTATTATACTGTGTATGAGTTAAAATATACCTAATATAAATTCTTGAATTATTAAACAAATAGTTACAAAAATAATACCGACACTAGACTCGTTTGCTGGACCATCCATGGGATTAGCACCATTGATATCGCATAATAATTACCTACACAATAATATATTATGAATGAAATACTCATGATTGATTTAACCATTCGTAGCTTTGGTCAACAGTCTGCAGGCAGAAAATACGCCATATCTTACAACTACTGTGGACCTAAATTCTAATATGTGTATGTGTGAGTGTTGATAAATATATAATTGAATTTCGTTGTTTGTAATTGTGTTTGCTGTTCGATGAATTTTCGTTAGCTTCCAGAACAGAGTGGTGTGTCTTGTTGGAGAATACTTTGATGAGGGTGTGTTTTAAACATATTAAACTCATTTTAAAACTTTTCTTAGAGAAACAAGCATATATAAAGAATGGATGTACAAATTTGAAAAACTACTTTTTCTAAAGACTTGTTTAGTTCTTGAAAAAAAAAAAGAAAATAAGTATTCCGATTACTCCTTTACATTTTAGTTTGGCTTATTTGGCATCTGACCTCTCAAACAAGAGAAGAAAACCTGCCCTAGACCCTCGTCCGACAACTAGTGGGTGTACCGGGCTTACAAATTAAGCTTGAGTTTCAAAGACCTTGGTGGGAGAATAAAACAACTCAAATGCAAAGTAATGGTTATGAAAGATGTTTTTCCAATTAGTCCCACCCTCTCCTTTCCTTCACAGGACAATACTTGCAGGGTTGAATATACCTTCTAGAACCAAGCGTTTCAGTGACTCATTCCTATGCCGCACTATTAAGACCTTGAACTCCCTGCCAGCTCACGTGTTTCCTTCTTCCTACAGTCCCGGGTCCTTTAACCGGGGCGTGAAAAGGCATCTGATGAGGCCGTCAAGCTGAGTGCCACACTGTTAACATGGACATGTTTACGATGGTGACCCGCTTTCGGCAACTTTGCCTTTAGCTTACCGTCAGGAAGTCAAATTGACGTGTCCTTTATAAAAAAAAAATTGCCTAGAAAATTAAAGCTCATGTCAATATAAAATCACTTTGATAAGGCGACCTCAAATCAATTACCTATGAATACCTAGTACTAAGACTATAAGCAAACTCTATAGACCGTAATTGCCACTACAAAACGGCATAAAAAACAGCTAGGTTTTTTTTTATAAAGAATATTGGAACCGAAGTTACTAATATTCCTTCTAACCCCTCCAACGAAGCTAAACTGCTTGGGCTAGAAGTGTAATGGCCAGGATTCGAACCCGGGACCTCTCGATCGTAAGGCCGATTGCTGGGCGGATTTGAATCCTGACACTTACACTACCAACGTGAACCCACTCCTGTCCCAAGCAATTTATTTGAATGAATTTTATAGCATTAATATAAATATAATTATAATCGAATAAATGGGGAAAATGAATCTTCTCGGGCGGGATCGAGTCCCGCGATCTTTCCCTTACAGGGAGAATGCCTTGACAAACTCGGCTACCTAGACACGCCCGATGTGATTCGAATTTCCCCTCTGTTTTTATCCGTCTTTAAGGCGACGGTGGAGTCATCCACCGATGTTCTTGCAAACTGTTGGAACCAATAAATGATTTTACAATAAGTTAAAGATCGCAGGTTCGAGTCCCCGAGAACCCGAGAAGATTTATTTTTCCCCATGCATTCGACAAGCAATTTAATTTTATATTTAAAAAAAGAACATATCGCGTATTATGAGTCCGGAGTCCTATTTTCCGATGGATTTTGTTAACAATACTGGGTCTAGTATTTCAAAACAGCAAAGTGTTCGCTTGTACAGCTTCATCAATTTGCAAGTTTCGAAGAATAGCTGACCTGTACAAGCCTGTAAGTATAAGTGGCCTGGAACTTTGGCCAGTTAATTAAGTCGTGAATGTAGTTCCAGGCACCATCTAAGACAGTTTGCACTTGTTGGTACCAAGCCATAAATTAGTTGTAGTTCGAGGAACATAGGTTTTGTTTTTCGTGCACTACTTGTGATTTAAGAGTGGAAGAACTTTGTTGCTGGAGAATACTGATTTATAGGGAAACTTGGATCTTTCCTTACTACATATATAGTTTTTTTTTTTCATTACAGGTGTGTGGTGAATTAATGAGCGTGTATTTTGTATAATGGGGTATATGATAGGCAATTTTTTCTAACTATAATAAATGGAAAAGTACTAAAGACACCAGAATGCCGTGGCAGCAATCAATCCAGTTTTTTTTATGGAATAGGGAGGCAAACGAGCATACGGATCACCTGTTGGTAAGCGTTCACCGCCGCCCAAGGACACAAGTGCGTTGCCTTCCTTTTAAAAGAGAGTACGCTCTTTTCTTGACGGTTTGAAGGATGATTGAATATAGCCCTAATATAAAAATATTATTGCATGACGTTTTAGAATACAATCTACTTTCGCGCCAATGAATAGATCTGGCTGAAATTGAGTACAGATTATAGGTTAGACAGATACATTAGGTACTTTTTGTTCTGGAAATAGGTTCTCATGGATTTCGGGAATAGGAAAAAAAGAGCTTGGTAATCAATGATATTTTATGAACTTTAAATATGTAGTTCACGCTCTAAAATGTCAACAAAGAAATGATGACCAAATGGTCACCATTTCTTCTACCAATCAGAGACGCGACAGTGCGCTACCCAAAAAAACGTCTTCAATAAAATAATTAGTAACAATAATAATATTATTATGATTTTATATTTTGAAATAGATGTTTTTTTATATATTTATTTAAAAATATAATTTATAAGTTCTATTGAAATGAATAAAGAGGATAATATATTATTAAAATAAGTAACAATATAATTCATATAAATTAATAACATTGACGTAATATTATTAAGAAGCTATAATTATTTTAAATGTATTGTTTGTGCCATTTTCGAAAGTGGCTATGTTCCTCCATGACGTATCTACAGTTTATAAAACATTAGGGTACAAATATCTAACATTTCATCCATACTTAATATTATAAATGCGAAAGTAGCCCTGTCTGTCTGTATGTTACGCTTTCACGCCTAAACCACTGAGCCGATTTTGATGAAATTTGGTGTAGGGGTAGATTAGACCATGAGAAAGGACAGGTTATGTTTGGTCGCGATAACCGACATCCACGCGGGTGGAGCCGCGGGCAAAAGCTAGTAGTGCATAAAATTTACACCTAATACTTCATTTATTCAAAATTGACTCTGACTGAAAGCTCCCCATAATTTTGACAATACATCCCTTCAGGAAGGCAAGGCATGGTTGTCTCAAATTACCATATACACGCAGTTCCGCTTTATCGGACAAGCGTGGGCGGTCATTATGTAACCGTTAAGCTTATATAAAAGCTTATCGGATTTCTATGGGACACACGGCTGAACAGGTTGGAAAACTAAGGTGTTTAAAAGCTGTGAAAGCTCGTTATCATTGTTATTTTAGGTCATAATTTGTACCAACTTTTGAAGTTTAAGTAGTATTTTGTAATTTTCGGTCTATAAAAGTATAAAAATGTTTATTTTACAAATTATTTCGTAATATAACCGCTCTTGAAAATAAATTCAGTATTCTAGTTTCAAAATTGGATGAATCATTGCTAGTCGCCAACCGTAACATAGAAAATGAGCTCCTTATAAGCGTTTAACTATAAATAGCATAATGCCGATAGAAAGCAAAGCATAATCAGAATTTTCTCCATACTGTAGTATTTAAAGGCTCTATAGTCGTTGCCAGTTTGACAAAGTGCTTTTGAATTTTCTATACCTAACAGTACATAGACTGGAAATAATTTAATCAGCCGTGATAAATAAGTAAAACACCGCCACCCTGTCTAACCACATATGCATTTAAAAGTGGTGTTTTTTTAATAAGACTTCTAAGGACACTTTGTCGGCCAACAAGTCGACCGCCCTATTCACCAGCGTGTCCTAAACATTTATCAAGCATCACGTAACTAGTGAGCTAGCAATCTGAAGCGTGTTTCCCAACCTAGGTTATGTCAGCCCTGCAATTATGTCACGAGCTAGACGACAATATAAATCTTCTTGCTATTTTTACCCGACTACGGCGAAGCCAAAAGGAGGGTTATGATTTTGACAGGCTATGTATGTATGTATGTATGTATGTATGTATGTATGTATGTATGTTCATTTGTTCCCTCATAGCTCCTCAACTACTTATTAGAACGGGACAAATGAGGTATCGTTACAAGCGGCTTAATCATCCGATGGTTATAGGCTATATGACATGTCACTCAATCGTGTGTGGCGCCCTCTAGTGCTCATAAGGTACTGTGTTAAAAAATAAATTTGAGATAAATATGCCGTGTTTGGTATCAAATGAAAGTGCTTAATGAGCACATTTCAAATATGTATAAATTATTAGCTTTACCTTGCCCCAAAATAATTTAAATAAAAAATAAAGTTTAAAACTAAAACCCGACTACCGAAAAATCACGCTCTTAAAAGTGACAAACAAGAAAATATCAAGGATAGCCGTGGTCGTATGCCACTTACTCAAACAAAACAATACATTCTAGGGAAAAGTGGCATACGACCACGGCTATCCTTGATATTTTCTTGTTTGTCACTTTTAAGAGCGTGATTTTTCGGTAGTCGGGTTTTCTATATATAAAACTTTTCATAGAAATTGTTATGGTGTCGTAACGGATTTTAATCAGACAATCCTGTTGAGGCTACTTTTGGTAACATTTTCATTAGGCGGTTTACCGTTATCTTGTCCATTTATTAGTATTTCATTAAGTTAAGAGATTTTTGAACGATTTGACACCTCATAGTTTGAAAAAGGTACGCTTCATCCGAGACTGAAGTATTTAGCGGATGATTCGTCACCTAGCAATTTGAGAAGGGTGACATTTCGTCTGAGGATGAAATATTTGGCAGAAAAATATATGGTTAACATTGCCAAGTAAACATCCACCGAAAAATTGGTTTGAATGAGATCTAGTAAGTAGTTTTTTTTAATACGTCATAATCCGCAATTTTCGCCTTTCATATTTTTTTTATATTATGTTACTTGTTGCTACGGGACCCTTCATGGGCGAATCCGACTCGCACTTTTCCGGTTTCTTTATACCACTGGGACAGCAGACGAGCACACAGCCCACCTGATTGAAAGTGGTTACTGCAGCCTATGGACGTATGCCATATTAGGGGAGTCACACAAGCTAAAAAAAAAAACTTGTGTGATTCCGTCATATGGTTTCTTGTACTGTAGTCATCATTATCGTCGTGTATTCAAAACTTGCACTTCCTCGATTCTCTTTCTTACGTTTTCTACACTTTATGTTACTGATTTTGGCTTTCACGGGAACAAGTTGGTATATACTGTCACCTGAACTTCAAGAAAAACCTGCACCTGAGAGTAAAGTTTAAATGACAGTCTTCTTCTTCTATCGTAGCGATGGCGTCTCGTTCCTCAAATTATCATCTCCCAGTGTGCTGCCACCTGTATGGTGTTCTCAGAGGCGCACATAAGGTCCTGCGGTGTACATGTGTATGGGCATTTAGCACATGTCAACAGGTGGGCCATTGTCTGTGGAGTAGTTCCATATTCACATCGCAGGACCGCCCCCTCCGAGAACCCCCATCTGGCCCGGCATTTCTTGCTTCGGCCGATCCGAGTCCGGAGTCTGGTCCAGGGCAGATCATTAATGACAGTAAGGGAGGCTCATGAAGTATGTAATGATAGTCAAATGGCGGACTGTTGTCTCTGGCTACTCCGGAGGGGAATAGGCGTGAGCATATGTATGTATGTGTTACCGATTTTTTTTTATATAGAACACATCAATTTGACTTCACCTCGCCTGATGGTAAGCTTAAGGCAAAGTCTCGGAAAGAGGGTCATCATCATAAACATAACGTATCAAGTTAATAGTGCTGGCACTCAGCTTGACGGCCACATCAGTTTTTTTTTATCGTACGATAAATACCCACGGATACCACCCCCACGGAGCCGGTGGAGGTGGTTATGTCGGACTCGAACCGACTAAAACGCACGCCGTCTTGGGTCCTTGGTTGCCCGAGGTGAGATTGCACGGCCTCATAAGATGCCTTTTTACGCCCCGCTCATAGGACCTGTGACTGTAGGAAGAAGGAAACACGTGAGCTGGTAGGGAGTTCCAGGTCTAATGATGCGGCATAAGAATGGTTAGTAAAGATTTAGTTACTCTTTACTAATCTTGATCATAAGAAAATTATATATCGCCCAAATCACATCTTGACATATAACAACTCAAAGTACGAAAACTCTCTTACTACGAACAGCAACATAAATTTGAACCACATATTGTCACATAACCCCAAGAGACAAGTTCAGAAGTTACCAACATTTGTCATAATTCAACTTTATTATAACTTTTCTATTACTATTCTATTCCCCTACTCCTTAGAGAGGGTACAAATATCAAAGCATTTACACTGCGTTATCAGCACTGCCAGGGTTCCTTTAGAAAGCTGCCGTTATTATTGTCAAAATGACGTAATAACTCAACAAAATATACTTGGCTCCTTTTGAAACTCGTACCTGTATTGCCGGGGTAAAGAATATACACAGTAGTATAACTTGTCCTTCTTAAATTATTTGAAGTCGACTCTAGGTTATAATACGAAATCGATGATAGTAGGTACTCTTTTTCTGATCTAAATTTTACAGTACAGGATATAAAGAGATGGAAAATTTGAAGTGATTAAGGTGTGGTTCAACAGCTCAGTTGGAAGAGCTTTCCCCCTGTAAGGGAAAGGTCGTGAGTTCAAGTCTCACTTGAGCATTTTATTTTTTCCGATGTTTTTCGAACTTAAAGTTATAAATAAATAAATAAATATTCCACAACATTCTACACAACGCTATCTAGACCCATGGTAAGCTTTTTATAGCTTGTGTTATGGAATCTAGAGTGCGGATAAACATTCTTATATACTTTTTTTTTTTTTGTAAATACATACATATTATACATAGAAACACCCAGACCAATGAAAATAGCCATATTCATGCATACAAATATTTGCACTGAGCGGGAATCGAACCCGCGCCTCCTGCGTGGCTGTCGCGTGCACTACCGCCACGCCACGGAGGCTGTGTGAGTTAGCATAATAAATGCTATAAAAAATCATTCAACTAAATTTTACAGTTTTGAGTCTCTTGGTATCTTCTCTGGTTTCTCTTGGCTTTTATTATGCTAACTCACAGAGCCTTTGGCTGGTTTACTAGAGCAACCGTATAACCCCAACCCTGATAAGACAACCTGAACTTAAGTCTTAACTGGCAATCAAAAGGTGCTCCGACTTGCAGGTGATTTTGGTTTGGCGGTTTTGTTGGTGCTCCAAACACCCAGGCGAAAGCATTCCCGTCTCCCCCAAGTATATTTATAATCCTTCCTTCTAACCTAACCAAATTCTAACCTTCTAAAAATTTTCTTATTTATTTAGACAGTTTTGAAGGTAGAAAAAGGGGTAGAGTATCGGAATGAGAGAATGTGCCATCTCTCATCACTCGTCAAGTGACAAGTAAAACTCATTCTAGCTGACCCGGTGAAATTCGTACCGACAATTATTTTCCGCCCACGTGGCGTCGTATCCCGTTCCCGCTGTACCCTCTACTATATTAAGCACGTATAATACATATAAACCTTCCTCTTGAATTAGACTGTCTATTAAAAGAAACAGCATCAAAATCCGTAGCGTAGTTTTAAAGATATAAGCATACATAGCGACGGACAGACGCGGAACACGACTTTCTTTTATACTATGTAGTGACAAGTATTTTCTCATCACACATTTAAAATGAAAAGATGAGGTTTCATGAATGGATTCAGTGCTTTAGATGTGAAAATGTAGGGTAGTTTTAAAGACATAAGCATACATAGGAACGGACAGACATTCAAAAGCTCTAATTTCGTGTATTTTTGCGTAGCGTTTAGTGTTTGTTACGTATCAAAAGACGTATGTTTCTAACAACATCACACCCTAGACTAATCTGATTACTATCCAAGAAAGTAGATGTACGCACAACCCTACTTATGTGTGAAATTCGTAGTACTAAATTATTCACGAAAAGCTGCTAGGCGTGTAAACTGAGAAGTAAGATTATTGAGTGAGTTGACACATGGTTTAAGTTTCGTAAGGTCTGCCTACAGATCTAATAATAATAATCGTTTATTCGACATTAAACATTTTCAGTTTACATTTCACTTAAATCTATTCCAGAATAAATAATAAATTTAGATATTACAGATCAAAGATAAATGAAATTTGCCTATCAACCCCACACTAGGTCTAGCCTGTCTCGTGGAGTTTCTATATCTAAATTTTCAGCAGTATTATGCCCATTTGCGTACAGCTCAGGGTATATCGTTCGTAACTACATATTTCATATTAGTTATATATAATTAACTGTATCTTCATTTATTCATTAGGGACACAAATATTCACGAAGAGTCTTATTCAATTATTTTATACTAGCTAACCCGGCGAACTTCGTGCCGCCAATTATTACTTTCCACCCGCGTGGCGTCCGACTCCGTTCCCGCTGCACTCTCTACTATATTAAGCATGTATTATACATATAAACCTTCTTCTTAAATTACTCTATCTATTAAAAGAAACTACATCAAAATCTCTTGCACAGTTTTGAAGATATAAGCATACATAGGGACATAGGGACGCAGAAAGTGACTTTGCTATACTATGTAGTGAAGCTGATATTATCCACCATGTATCTTGCGGGGTATAGTACCTACGGTAGAGTGAGGTAACTCTTATTATTGAGGGGCAGGGTTCAGTGTGTTAAATTTTAGTGCGACAGCCTCAGTGGCGTAGCGGTAGTGAACGTGGCTGCTACGTAGGAGTTGCGGGTTCGATCCCCACTCAGTGCAAATATTTATAAGTTAAGCCGTCGGCCCCTGTTGCCATACAATCATATGACAGTCGTTGCGGGTAGTTTGAGCACTCAAAATTTCAACAACTGGTCTAACTGCAATGCTTCGATATCGTCTTTGGGTTGTGGATTCAATTTCAGATTCAGATTCAATTCGGTGGCCGGCGTATCGTGGAATAGAATTTTAGGAGGAGGTGGAGGGAGGCAAGGAGAAGACGGATCGCCTGATGATACGCGATCACCGCCGCGCATGGACACGCGCAACATGCGTTGCCTTCCTTTCAAAAGAGAGTACGCTCTTTTCTTGAAGGTTTTAAGATCGTATTGGTTCAGAAATACCGCTGGTGACAGTTCATTCCACAGTTTAGTTGAACTTAGTTATATCCCAAATATCTTAATGGACCCCAAAAAATCTTCTACTTTATTATTTTTTCATTGTGACAATAAAACTGAAAGCGAAATCAAATCCTTATAACATCAAAGTAACATTCATTTACTTATTCATATTAAATTCTCCGAAACATACGTCATAACAAATTTCTCAAATACAAATCAAAATGAAACTACTGTCCTTGTTTTATATTATGGCGCGATATTTCACGTTCATGGTAAAACTGTCTTTATAACAATAGTAATAAAATCGAAAACTGGTAGCATTTAATTTACACAACATAATATCGAGTCGTGTCATATGAACGGAATATAAAATAACTCGTAATAATTTTATGAGCTTTATTACGAGGGCATAAAGTTGAAAGCTGTATGTAATGAAAAATAAATAAGGTTGGTATGCGAGAACATTTCTTTATTTGGAAGTCTATTCATTCTAAGAGGGTATACACACGATAGCGTAATGCAAAAGTATGACCGATGTACACTTTCTTAAATTAAATTATATATGTAGTCACCCCGCGATCATGACTGCTGAAAAGTAGCCAAAACATTCGGCTATAAATAAATGAATAATATAAGAAAAATAAATCATACTGGAATCCATTAAGAAGTGGTATTATTTATTTACCTTTTTTTGTAAAGGTCATTTATTTAATTACAGTATTATGCTAACTAAAATACCAAATGTACAATATAGTATATACAAAAATGAGAAAAAAAAAACAGGGGTGGAAGAGACTGTAACTTTAGGCATCGTAGAATTCCACCCCATCGACCTCTACCGGTACCGTGCCCAAAAGGCCGGCGGCGTTACCCCGCTGAATAGCGATAGCAATTCTTTGAGCGAGGTAAAGGCCAGCCCTATGGTCACGGGAACAGTCAATTATACTCTTCGCTATATCTTAGAAAAGACCCAACGTTTCATTTCGGTATTATTTCAATGAAAAATTGTGACACGAGGTTGTATTGCTGCAAGCTCACGCGCAGTCATTGTAGCTTTAGATAACTACGTTGGGGTTCTTCAGTTCGATTCCCGTTCAGTGTAAACATTATATGCATGGATTTATATATATTACTGCACAAGCTAGTAAGTAGATCCTTAATTTGCGTCTAGATATATGTAGAACTAGCTGTGCCTGCGACTTCGTCCGCGTGGAATGTACTTAATAAAAAAAATCTTTTCTAAAATAAAAGTAGCCTAAGTTACTCCTTATTACATAAGCTATCTGCCAGTGCAAGTCCCGTCCAAATCGGTCCAGCCGTTCCAGAGATTAGCCAAAACAAACAGACAGACAGACAGACAGACAGACAGACAGACAGACAGACAAAAAATTTAAAAATATATATTTTGGTATGTGTACCGTATATACATTCATATGCATGTAGTAGAAAGCGGTTATTTTAATATTACAAACAGACACTCCAATTTTATTTATTTGTATAGATATCCTAGAATATTTTTTTCTGCTCATTAATCAAAATATTCTGTAAAGCAGAAACACTTAATCGTGACGTCATCGATGCTAGCCTCCATAAAATAGTCATAGCCCGTCTTCCCTGCATTTTTATGTCGTGTCGTAAAAAAAACGTAAAACTGTTATATTGTCAGACTTTTATATAATGGTGTATGTAAGGAAATTATTTCAATTTGCAAACAATATTGATTTTTGTCATCATCATCATCATTTTGGCGTTATTCGAAATTGTATCCGAGACTTCCACTCCGAAGCCAGAGATCTGTTTAATCCTTTTCCTCATTTTTGTTTGGTTCATACTAGTTTTAATAGGAGTGACTGTCATCTTAACTTCTAACCCAGAGAGGAAAGATTGTGTCACCTGTACGGTTGAGGCGTAAATGATTCTGTTTAGAACTAAATTATTCATTTTTGTTCATTTATACATTGTGTTATGTACTGTACATTAATCCTTCACAAGAAAACCTCGACTCCTTCATGTTCCCATGGTAAAGTCCAACTAGGTATCGTAAAAAACCGTTTCTCATTCGAGTCAGCAGAGATTTCAACGCAATCTCGCAGTCACACAACGAAATTGTATTCAAAACCAGCATACCGATACTCAAAAGGATTATGAGTGATGCCTTCTTTGAAGGGTTGGATGCATTAATGCAAATACTTATCATCATCATCATCCTTGCATTAGCCCCAGTCCGTGGCCTTCACCTTGGTGATGAGGCCCGCTCATTGCCACTTGAGCTTGCTTATTCTGTGAGTTATGTCGGTAACCATCTATATACTTCACATTTATCAATATTTACATCAACTAATAAAACCATAAAGGCCTATACACACAGGTGTTATAACGGCTCATTTTGGAGCCCGAATCATCGTTTAATCCCAAATATTAATTACACTTAATACAGCTATTATTTCAGAGCACCGATCCCGCCTAGCAACAATAAATAATTTACATACATAGTACTAATTAATAATTTACATCCGTGACATTCGCAAAATGATTCACCCTTGAGGATTACAGCTATATAATGCTGCAAAATTGAAATGTAAGCATCTATACTACGAGAATAGTGAGATAGTCGTGTCTGTACATTGAAAATATTTAAAAAACTGCTTGATTTATGTGGAACTAGCATTTGTCTGCGGCTCCACCCGCGTGGATGTTGGTTATCGCAACCAAACATACCCTATGTCCTTTCTCAAGGTCTAACCTATCCCCATACCAAATTTCATCAAAATCGGTTCAGTGGTTTAGGCGTGAAAGCTAACATACAGACAGACAGAGTTACTTTCGCATTTATAATATTAGTATGGATGAACGATTCTGAATACTTTTTTTTTAATTTTTGCATGTTCATCTGTTTTTTCGTGACATGGACGCCTGCAGTGGCTGAAATTCGGAAAAAAATTTCATGCGGTAGAGTTTTGTGGGAACAGAATGAAAGCACTCGTAAAGAATACTTATGTAATTTCTAGTACTACGAAGGATTTCTATGCCACTTTCTGGTCAGAGTTAAAATATGCTGTAATATGCTTGCAATTAATTGAATAGGACTTGAGGGTCTCCTAAAATTATGGGGAATTAGATTAGTTTCCTATCAGTTCTACTGATAGAAGATCGGTTAACATTAATATATTTTTACATCTCTCATGTTCGGTAAGTAGGTTCTTATTACCTCCAAATGGGGCTTGTAGGTAACTAATTAGCGCTCTAATGTAATAATGTAGCTAGAAAAGCCCTAGGGTCGTAAGTAATTTAAAAAAAACACTTCTTTCTTTCAACAAGTTCGCGTACATCTAACCATCATACTGGCAATAGACATCTTGCATTCAGCGACCAAAGAGGTCGCATTTCTATTCAACCTTGTCTTCGTGTGAGTTTATTAGTCATCAATTTTAAATATCGAACGGCGAAGCTCAATTTCGTTCTTGAAAAAAAAAATTCAAAAGTTCTTTGCTTGATTCTTTTTAATGAAAAAAGGCGGTAATAAATGTTATTTTTAAGCTACCTATTCGTTCCCTAGAATAATTAGTATTACTAGTTCCCTAGAGTAATTACTAAAATTAGCGATAAATGACATCCACGAGAGCAGAGTCATACGTATCAGCTAGTTCATTATCTATTGTTATTTTATAGTGAATGTTTCAAAATGTGTTCGGGTAATAATATTAATTTTGTCAGGCTCAGGAAATGCAAATACGGATAGTGGGACTGAAATAATTGATAAGGACTTATAGGGTGTTATTTTGGGCCAGGTACTATGGAGGATTAAGAACAGGTACTATACGAAACCTTGTTTGACTGTAGTTATTATTGAAAATTTGAATCAAATATGCGTTAAAATGATTTATTCCTGTTTCGTCCCAAGTTTTCGTCTCACATTCCTAAAAATTCTTGTTTCGTCTCATATTATTTTTTATTCTCGTTTCGGGTCACGTCATAAAACATTATTTTAGTAGAATCAGAAAAAAACTACAAGAAACTTCTAGCGAGCTTGCCAGAGGCTAAACGATAGAATGAAAGGAACTCTTAAACCTATTGTAACAGTAGAGTATATGTTCTTAAAGAGTGTATAAAGACCTCGGACGTCTCAAAAAAATTCCGTGCTGTTAAAATGGATGAAACACTGAGTTCAGTTTCTATAAAGATATTGTAAATAAAGTATCAAAAAATGCTGTAAGTTACCTAACACTAATAGGGGAAAAGTCCAGTTGGGAAAGGCAGAGACTACATTTTTCCACTTGCCATGATTCTGGCATACCTTCGTCTTTCACTTCTTCTAATTTCATTATAATAGCCTATTACAGTCCACTGCTGGACACTGGCCTCTCCCAATGCCGGGAGGCTTTATAATATAATTCAAATTCAAATTGAAATTCATTTATTCTTCAAGTAACAAAGACTCAATTAATTAAATTATTACAAAAAATACATTATTATTATACACTATCATTAATATCAAATACACAGAACACATATTATGTCATTAAATCCGATTCAATTTCAATTATACAGCATTACATAAATTATGTACTTTAAATTACTATATTAAATTAAATTAGATTGAATTGAGAAATAAGTATGTCAAATGAAAATTAAATTAAAAATTAAATAATTTGGTAGATTGAAATTAAATCATCTTTAATGAGCAATGATTAGCTTTCACTCTTGCTCATTTGTTCATTAGTCAGTACATGAACCCTGCTACAGTGATTAATGTACTGACAGTCAAATCTACTCGCAAATACTCTCAGGATACTGTTGGAGCTGGCCCGCACCCTGTGCATTAGTGACGTGCATCGTTTTCGCATGGTTGAGTAGAAACAGTCAGTTTGCGCTTCGGCGAACATTCCGGATGCACTACAGCGCCAGGACAACCCCATCAGCATCCTAAACGCATTGTTATACTGGACACGAAGGGCTCCGTACTGCTTCTGCGTGTATGAAACCCAAAGGCTACAAGTATAGAAGGATGTACAAAATGCCTTAAAAAGAGTAATTTTGACATCCCTCGAGCACTTTGCAAACCTCCGGGCTATCATATTTGCCCTCACAGACAGCGCCCTTCGCTCCCTCTTAATATCTGCATCATCTCCTAGGTCGGAATTCAATATGTGTCCCAAATATTTAAATTGGTTAACTAGAGTCAGTTCATTCCCGTTCAACCTTATAGATGGTATGTTGCTTGGGCACCTGCGACCCCCAGCCCGAAAGACCATGCACATACTTTTACTTGCGTTGTAGATTAAGCCGTGCTTCAAGGCGTAACGTTCACATATACTCAATAGTTTGGATAAACCACAGACTGAGGCGCTAAGCAGCAATCCATACTTAATATTATAAATGCGAAAGTAACTCTGTCTGTCTGTCTGTCTGTCTGTCTTTCTGTCTGTCTGTCTGTATGTTACGCTTTCACGGCTAAACCACTGAACCGATTTTGATGAAATTTGGTATAAGGGTAGATTCTAATCTACCCTTATACCAAAAGGACATAGGCTATGTTTGGTCGCGATAACCGACATCCACGCGGGCGGAGCTGCGGGCAAAAGCTAGTTTCTAAATGAAACTGTGTATATCTTGAGAACACCTAGACCAATTTAGTTGAATTGGTCTGTAATGTTGTACTTTCACAATTCCTTTCTCAAATTTTCGTTAAATTGAGGCATAAACATTTTTATTATAAAGGACACGTCAATTTGACTTCACCTCGCCGGATGGTGAGCTAAAGGCCAAGTCTCGGAAAGAGGGTCACCATTGTAAACATATACCATATTAACAGTGGTGGCACTCAGCTTGACGGCCTCATCAGATGCCTTTTCACGCCCCGCTTAAAGGACCCGGGACTGTAGGAAGGAGGAAGGAAGGAAGATAGATTGACATTTTATATTATATCCTATCGTCTCTATTTTTAATTATCACCAAAACATGGCTCAAACCATACCCGCCGTTTTAGCACGAGTACTTACAGAGTTATAATATTACTTAGAAAAATTTAGCTTAAAATAACATAACACCTAATATAATAATTTACATTCATAAGATAATAATACTGAAGGATTTATAAGGTGTCTATGCGTCTGTAGATATCATTATAATTCGTGATCAAGAGATCTGATAATAATCAAGTTTATTTTTGGCAGTCATATTAATATTAATAAGGTTTCATGAATATTCAGTTCAAAATTAACACTTATAAGTACATTGATAACACTTTTTGGTACCTCTTATCATTTATAAAAGGAATATCAATAAAATATTCTGGTATAACCTTCAGCAGTATATACGTCCATACCTTAAGCTGAGCCAAATTGTTTATGTTAGGATGTGTTAGAAATAATCTAACAGATATGATTCGAACCCGGGACTGATAAATGATAAAGTCGATTCCTTAGCCACTAAGCTACCGATGCTACTTATTATCAATTCAAGTTTTTTTAAAGTGATTTTTTTTTACAAATATTTGGAAATTTTTATCCTGGCACGCTCGTTGATTAGTGGTTGGTGCGAAAGTAACTCTGTCTGTCTGTCTGTATGTTTTTTTTTATACAGGACACGTCAATTTGACTTCACCTCGCCTGATGTTAAGCTAAAGGCAAAGTCTGGGATGTGTGTGGAAAACAGTGGTGGCACTCAGCTTGACGGCCTCATTAGATGCCTTTTCACGCCCCGCTTAAAGGACCCGGGACTGTAGGAAGAAGGAAACACGTGAGCTGGCAGGGAATTCCAGGTCTTAGTGGTGCGGCATAGGAATGAATCACTAAAACGCTTGGTTCTAGCAGGTATACTCTGCACCGTAAATGGATGGCATCTTAGCCCTGCACGTGTCGTCCTGTGAAGGAAAGGGGAGGGTGGGACCAATTGGAAGAGCTCGTCAGAACATTCACCATGGTAGAGACGGTAGAAAACTGCCAAAGACGCAACATCTCTACGCATCTGCAAAGGCTCGAGGGTGTTCGTGACCTCAGGATCCCCAATAATGCGGACCGCACGTCACTGCAACCTGTCGAGAGCATCTAATAAGTACTTTGCGGAGCCGTCCCAGAGATGTGAGCAGTATTCCACGCAGGAACGAATTTGGGTCTTGTATAGAAGACACCGCTGCTCCGGCGTGAAAAAACGTCTCACTCTGTTCAGGACTCCGAGTTTACGCGAGGCTGATTTGATGATACTCTCGATATACTTAGTTTTTGTTATTCAGTTTGCAGCGAACATCCATACCGAGGATAGTGAGGTGATCCTGCAGTGGCAGTGGTGTGCTCTGAAGAGTGGGAAGGGGAAGGAAAGGAGATACCTTTGCTGTAAACGCACATGCCTGGGTCTTCTTGGCATTGAACTCGACCAGGTTCCTAGCGCCCCATTGAGAAATGTGGTCCAGGATCCGGTCCAGTTCAGTGACAAGAAGCTGCCTTTTTTCCGCGATATCAGACTGCTTGGCCGCAGGATGTGCGCAGGATAACTCCCGTGTAAGGTGCTGTCGTCTGCATAACAGTGAATATTTCCGTTACAGAGCATGTCATTGATATGCAGAAGAAAGAGAGTGGGAGATAAAACGGAACCCTGCGGCACGCCAGCATTTACCTGCAAGAACTCCGAAGCTCGTCCATCACAAAGGACGCGAATACGGCGCCCCTGCAGGAAGCTATTGCAACCCAGTTACACAGTCTAGGAGGCAGGCCGAAGGCTGGTAGCTTGGAAAGAAGCGATTTGTGCTTCTATAGCCCTATCGAAAGCTTTGGCGATGTCAAGACTAATTGCCAGTGACGCACCGTGCTTCTCCATAGCCTCACCCCAAAGGTGGGTCACGTACGCCAGAAGATCATGTTAAGCTTTCACGCCTAACACTGAACCTATTTTGATGAAATTTGGTATAGGGGTAGATTAGACCTTGAGAAAGGAAAAAGGCTATGTTTGGTCGCGATAACCGACATCCACTCGGGCGCAGCCAAGCCAAAAGCTAGTTTCTTTATACATGAATAATATTCAACAGATTTGAATTGCAAACTGAATACCGCATAGGCATTAGGCAATGAGCTCGTGAGGCCTAACTAGTGTTTGAAATGATTACTAGAATCATTGTTGGCTTTAGTTATTACGTGTGATGTTCTCGTTATAATGAAAATGTTTGCAATTGCAATTGTCTGTTAGTTTACAATGGATACTGTGGATGCAAAATGTGATGTGCTTTTTACGGTTCAGTAAAACCGGAGATATTTGATCAAAAATGGTATAATCTCGCAGGTCTATTAAACTGTTCCGGGCCAATATCAACATTTTAAAAAGTGGACATTTGGCCCGTGGGTCAGTTTTTACGTTCTGACGAGCTCTTCCAATTAGTCCCACCCTCTCCTTTCCTACACAGGACGACACGTGCAGGGTTAAGATGCCATCTATATACGGTGCAGTGCATACCAGCTAGAATCAAGCGTTTCAGTGACTCATTCGTATGCCGCACCATTAAGACCTGGAACTCCCTGCCAGCTCACGTGTTTCCTTCTTCCTACAGTCCCGGGTTCTTTAAGCGGAGCGTGAAAAGGCATCTAATGAGGCCGTCAAGCTGAGTGCCACCACTGTTAACACGGTACATGTTTCCGATGGTGACCCTCTTTCCGAGACTTTGCCTTTGCTTAACATCAGGCGAGGTGAAGTCAAATTGACGGGTCCTATATAAAAATAAAAAAATAAAAAATATGACTAATACAAGCTGTGTAAAAAAAAAAAAAAAAAAGCTGATGATCACACTGCTCACGCCCTTGATTCTGAGTTATCGTAAGTATCTTTAAGTACTGTCTACGGTTGTACTTAACCAATTTACGTAAGATTTCAGGACGAATACATTGGGAAAAATTAATGTTCTCGGGCGGGACTCGAACCCGCGATCTTTCCCTTACAGGGGAATGCCGTGATGAACTACGCTACCGAGACACGCCCGATGTGATTTAAATTTCCCTTCTATTTATATCCGTCTTAAGGGCGATGGTGGAATCATCCACCGATGTCGTAGTGGTGTTGTAGTAGACATGGTGTAGTCTGCATACTTAATGCAATAAAATTCATTCAAAGATTGCAGGACCTTTCAAGCAAA
Source organism: Eilema sororculum (assembly GCA_914829495.1). Lineage (NCBI taxonomy): Eukaryota > Metazoa > Arthropoda > Insecta > Lepidoptera > Erebidae > Eilema > Eilema sororculum. Next base: position 21,616,718 of record OU618535.1, read on the forward strand.
AAAAACTGTATCAAAATCCGTTTAATAGTTAATGAGTCCATTTTTTTATCGTGCGAAAAATCCCCACGGATACCACTCCCCGTGGTTATGTCGGACTCCATCTGATTAAAACGCACGCCGTCTTTGGGTCTCTGGTTGCCGGAGGTGTGAATGCAGGCAACATATCTCTCGCACCCCGGCACGCCCAGGACAATTTCTTTCGAGATAGCGTAATGAGTTCATCATGGGAATTAAAAAAAAAACAGTATCCTATTAATATTAAAACGCGAAAATTTGTAAGTATGGATGGATGAAACTACGGAATGGATTTAGCACTCGCAAATTATATTCTAAAACACAACTAATGAACAACGTTGTTACAATAAATCCTCTCACACAAAATAGTTAATTAATTATCTTAGTAATCCGTTTCATACACGATCACGACATAAACAAGTTATGCTATATCCATTGCGCCGGTGTACAGCAATCAATACGGAATTGAATTAACAAGACGGGCAATGGACACGCCTTTGAAGTTTATAGACAGCTCGAGTGACCACGTTAATGATGTATTATTGGATTGATTGGATTTCAGTGCGACTGTAATTTTGCTTTAGTGATAATATGTATAACGAAAATTATTTAATTATATCTGAGTCTCAAAGACCCTGGTCGGGTACACCAGGTACCAGGGTCCTCGAGACTCAGTCAACCGTATCTGCCAGTGTTTTTTTTTAAGAAACGAGACTTTAATTTGAGTTCTCTTCGCTTGATGGTAAGTTAAGGCAAAATTTTTGGAAGAGGGTCACCATCGTAGACATGTACCATGTTAACAATGGTTGCACTCAGCTTGACGGCCTCATCAGATGCCTTATCACGCCCCGCTTAAAGGACCCGGGACTGTAGGAAGAAGGAATCACGTGAGCTGGCAGGGAGTTCCAGGTCTTAATGGCGTGCGGTGCCAGGAGCTTATTTAGGTTTCTATGTACTTCAATCAGTTATTATCATAATTTTTGCGTTAATTCCTCATGCATCCGAGGACATCGTTGCGTCCCGGGTTCGTTTTTCCACTATAATTACGACGGAGCTGAACTTTGATATTTTTGCTGAAGCGACTATCTGACCTCCGAAACTCAGTCGAAATTTTTAGGGCTTCAACTACCCGTATCCAGCGCCATAGATGTTCCTATGGCAACCGGGACCGATGTCATAACGTGCTCTCTTAGGCACGGACACATTCAGACCACTGCAAATCGAACCCGCATCGTCTGCGTAGCAGTCGAACGCATTACAGCCGCGCAACTGAGTCTCAGTCAGTTAAAACTAATTAAACCAGCTCTAAAGCTAGTTTCTCCTTAGACTTCTACAATAGGTACCAACCTGCATATCTTAGACTTCGTCACAATGTGCAGCATAAAATTTACCTGTAAAAAAACAAAGAATAAATTGCAATATTAGTAATACCTTTTTTTTCGTGCGAAAATCCCCTCGGATACCCCCCTGCCGGAGCCGGAACGGGAGTTTATGTCGGAATTGAACCGACTAAAACCGCACACCGTCAGTGGGTCGTCGTGCTAGGCCGGAGGTGAGGTTGAATATTAGTTATACCAATGATTAACACCCACATTTTACGATATGTTTTTCGGTCCTACGTAATAGGGAGCGAGCCTATTGTCGTCAACCAGGCACTTTGATATAAGGTGTACTATCTCTTAGTCACTCACAAGAAGAGATGGGGGATTATACTGGGTGATTTATAGTGGTTTCGTATAAAACGAATTTGGGCAGTTTCGATAACAAAATCATCTGGGAGTATAAATTTGGCGAAAGATTTTTTTTTTTAATATGGGAATAATGTTCAGGTGAAAGGTAAAATGTATGGGGGATTTAAAAAAGAAATCTTTTCTTTCGCCAAATTAATACTTCCAGATGATTTTGCTATCGTAACTGTGCCAAATTCTTTGTATCCGAAACGACTATACAACCCCCCCCCCCCCCATTGCATACCTCTCCTGCCGGAGCTGGAAGGGGAGGTTATGTCGGACTCGAACCGGCTATAACCGCACGCCGACTGTGGCTTTTTTTTATCGTGCGAAAAATCCCCACGGATACCACCCCCACGGAGCCGGTGGAGGCGGTTATGTCGGACTCGAACCGACTAAAACGCACGCCGTCTTGGGTCCTTGCTCGCTGCCGGAGGTGAGATTGCCAAAAGCATATCTCTCGCACCCCGGCAGACCCAGGACCATCTCTTTCGAGATGGCCCCCTTCGGGTTGTGGGGACCAAAATGTCCCCATCTAGCCCCGGTTACGGGGAGGCGCAATTTGCGCCGACGCCGACTGTGGCTTGTGGTGCTAGGCCAGAGGTGAGGTTGTCTTCGACATATCCCTCGCACCCTGGCTGACCCAGGGCCATCTCTTACGGTCTGGCCCACCTCGCTATAAAAAAAAAATCACCCAGTATATTCCAGCACATCATGAAATAGGTGTCCGTTCGAGGCAACCTAAACAAGTGAGCCGAAATTGCAAGCCTCGTAACAACAGATCGATTCCAATAATCTTCATTATACTGATGAGGGCATAATTACAACGCGAGCATATTCACACACTATACCATAACAATGCTCCATCGACTACATTCGCAATCCACCGAAAATTTATAAGGGTACATCTATTAATTACGTGAAGCCAATATATCGACTCATGTACACCCGGAGAGGTGAGTCTCTCATGGTGAGTTTTAGCGACATTTGGCTTGGAATTCGCACTATCTCAAGTGAAGTTTTCTAAATGTAAGGTTTTGTGATCAATTCCAACACTTTATATATTTTAAAAATGCGAATTTTGGACATTGGGTGCTTGGTTGATTTGGAATTATAAAAAAAAAAATACGTGATATTTTTTGTTCAGAACTATTATTTTGCAGGATTTCTACATAAGAGTGGACTTATGGGGAAACAAGTTTTACTTCTTATGACCCAGTGTCATCTCAATTTGACTCTTGCTCACGAAAAGTATAATTTACCTACTTAGATCCCGTTCCCTCACGTGAGATAATTAGATAAGGATTCATCTCGTACAACCTCACGTAATTATTAATAATTAGGACTGCGAGGCAGTGGCCAATCAATGATCCCAAATCCTCGGCACAGTGAGGTCGCTCCGCGAAGCCTGTGAAGCCCCCATTAAGCTTCTGCGCTTCTGGGCGGAGCCAGGCTGGCTGACCTAGCCAATCCTTTTCACGTACAATGTGCGGATAAAAGAGTCCCCTATCCTATCCTATCCTATTCTATCCTATCCTATCCTATCCTCACGTAATTAATAGTCACCCCCTAAACTTACAACGCAACATATCCCACATTCATATAGCAAGGATGATAGCAATCCGACCAAATTAACGAGTCGATATACACGCCACGCCACGAGCGCATTATTCTCGGCGGCTCTCAAACGACTGTGGGGGGCAGATTTTCATGATGTCACATTTGAGACCTCCAATTTTGCGAGATAGCCTCAGCTTCGTGGTAACCATGATTTATGAAAAGTAAGGATAATTTTATATACATGTAGGCGCATATTTCGAAGGATTAAGCAAATGTTGGTTTCACTATGTTTTTCGTTTCCAAGTAATTGGGAGAAAGGCTGTTATTGTGAGCTATAGTCTTTTGAATATTTTTATTTGATTTTGAGTTTGATAGATTCTGATGACAGAATCCGTGGAGTAGCGGTAGTGAACGCGGCCGCTATATAGGAGGCGTGGGTGCGATCCCCACTCAGTGCAAATAATATTAACATGATTACGGGCATTGGTCTGATCGTGACTCAGAGAGCAGGTTAAGCCGTCGGTCCCAGTTGTCATACGAACATCTATGGCAGTCGTTACGAGTAGTTGGAAACCTCAAAAGTTCAACAAATAGTCTAACTGCAATGCTTCGATAACGCCTTTGGGTGGTGGAGGTCAGATGGCAGTCTTTTCATGGAAAATATCGAACACCAATACAAAAAAAAAACATTTTTTTTTGTCCTAATCGATTTAATTTTTATGCCAATGTGTTATGTATCTGAAGTACTACTAGGGGTTTTCGAATTCGGGAGCGTTCCCCCTACACCCGGTATTATCTTGACTTTGGTGAGGGTGACTGCCAGCTGACCTGAATCATCTTAGCATTGTTTCCAGTTGAACCCGATTTGCGTTTACCGCGGAACCCGGTGCCCGCTTACTTCTGTTCCTCTTCTTGGTGTAGTTTTTATTGTTTATGGGAACCACCGTCCTATCTCCCAACCCCGAAAGGAATACTGCTTAATATTTTAGATTCAGATAAACAAGTAGGTACACATTTCATGTAATATTGAATATCGAATATGAGTATTCGTGCGTCGCCTTCCATTTTTGATTTGAATATCCTGAATGTTCCAAGTTTAAATTTTTGTTTTCAATATCCGACTAAGTTCCAAAATCATGGTTACTTCAAAATTCGTACTCTCATTGATAATGTACTGAAATTTCGTTTGACTGCGGGCTTAAACCGTTCTGAATGAACGAACGAATGGAGCCATTTTTTACAATTCTTATTGGATGACCTGGTATAATCTAGGTATCGTTTATTACTTTATTTTTTAATATTCAGTCCGATAACTTCACTTGATGTTAAGAAGTTAACTTCTCCAGATAAGATACAGTACTTGTGTTAAAAATGAATTTACCATCTGGACAGCTGGCGGTCCACAACTGTGCGTTTCTCGAGAAACTTTCTGCCTCGCACAACTAAACTGTGGAATGAACTGTCGCCAGCGGCATTTCCGAACCAATACGACCTTCAAACCTTCAAGAAAAGATCGTACTCTCTTTTAAATTCCTTTTAAAAGAGAGTACGCAACGCACTTGTGACTCCTCTGGTGTTGCGGGTGACCATGGGCGGCGATGATCGCTTACCATCAGACGATCCGTCTGCTCGTTTGCCTCCCTATTCCATAAAAAACAGCATCCCACAGCCATAGGAGTGTGTGAAAAGATCGCCTATGAAATAAGAACAATCCTTGTTACAGATCGATTTAACATTATAGGTGTCATCAATTTTATACGAGAAGAAAATTTGGAGCGGATTGGATCGATTATTGGGACTAGACTTTGATTGCGTAGTACGCAGAAATGTATAACCATATAAAATGATAAAACTGTTTTCAATGACATGGCTAGGTGAAATGAATTAGGTGGTTTAAGCAACTGACCAATATCAAAAATATAAAAGACCGAATAAATATATAGGGAAAAATAAATCTTCTCGGGTGGGAAATATCGAAGTTTAGCCAAATCCGCAGCTAGTCTGGTAAAGCGGACCTCAGACTCCAAGCTGAAAGCTTCAGATGCGGCTGGGAATAACGCTAACATGAAGAAGGAGAAACGGTTAAAAAAAATGTCCCAATCTATTTTCTCATGCTAATATAAGAAAATGAAAATGAAAATGAGTTTATTGCCAAAAACATTTTACAGCATTGTGCGTTTCACAGTGGCCCCACACTAGGCAAGCCTGTCCTGTGGGTACCAGATACGACTTAACCTAATGGTACACATACAGCTCGGGCGACATCAAAGATTAGGATTACCGGCATACCTAATTTACATTATACACTTTACACAGTTTACATTTACAGTTTACACTTACATTTATTACTTTTTATACTACAAAGTTACTAATTAATACACATACATTATTCACAGAAATAATAAGATCACATAGGACATTTTACTTACATCTATTTATACGTCAAGCTATGTACCATTTCTACAGATGTAAAAAAAGTCTTTCGGTTTGGTCATAAGACAGGGTTTGGAGCCACATTGTGACCTTCGTCTTTGCTTCTTTCACAGAACACAGTTTAATGTCGCAGTATCTATTCGCGTGATTATCTAAAGTATATCTTTAAACGGACTAAAACGTCTTGCAAAGCTTGAGTTAACTTTAGGCAGCGGCAGTTTGAACACCCGCCGTTTTGTTAACTCTGTATAATCTTCAGAATTTATTGTTTTTTTATGGGTGCCAGCAACTGTCTTCAAGATAAATAACTGACGGACATTTAATAGCTTACATTCACTGTAAAGATCTGTGGTTGGATACCGAAAGGGTTTTTTTTTATACATAGTTTTTAATACTGCTCTCTGAGCTCTTTCTAATTGTTTCATTTTTGACTTTAGAGCACTTCCCCAGCAAGTGATACAATATGTTATCAAAGACTGACTTAGCGCGAAGTATACACATTTTAAGATGTCTGCTGGTGCTGATGAACGAAGTAACTTTAAGATATTTGCCGTTTTTCTAATTTTACCGGATAAAACTTCGATATGTGAGTAAAAATTAAGATTTTCATCAATAATCACGCCTAGGTACTTTAGAATATCTGTTCTAGATAATGTCTCGCATTGACAGGGCGGAAGCTGATTAGAGCATTCGTGTATTTTAATTCCAAGAGAAGCACTAGGCGACGTTACACTGGTTTCATGGAAACATATGTATTTTGTCTTTTTGGAATTTAACGTAAGCAGATTGCGTTGAAGCCATTTGTTTGTTTGCCTCATTCCCTTCTCTGCATTCAAGAATGCCTCCTCCCAAGTGTGACCTTCATATATGATAACAGTATCGTCTGCATAGGATATTACCTCCCCATTTACGCTATTTTGAATGTCATTAATATACATGATAAACAAAGTTGGACCCAATATGCTCCCCTGTGGTACACCGTACTGAGTGGTTTGAAGATCACTTGTATAACTATTCACTCTTACACACTGCTTCCTCTCTGTCAGGTAGCTTTCAAACCAGTTTAGGGCAATACCACGAATACCGTAATATTTGTCCAATTTCTTAATTAATATTGGAAGAAGAGGGGTATAAAATGGAATGGAAAATCAAAATACCTCAATTGGGTATTCTGCTGACTAATCAAATTAGTTACTTTTTACTAAACGTCAAAACGATAAGTTATAAGGTAACTTGTTTATAAAGAGTCAGTGATGTCATAAAATTTAATAGTCAAATCAGTTACTGGATATAGTCAGTTAAAGGATGGGTGGATGATTTAAAATAAATAAAAACTATAAAATACGAACCGACGCTCTTTTACCATTCTTAACTTAACAAACACGGCCACGGTCAGATTATGTATTTTAACTATAGGATCTAGGATAATACTCAATTGTTGCCATCCAAAAAAGTTAAATTCTCCCCAAATCTCGAGACAAAACTCCTCACTTTACTGATGTCAGTTAATAATTGGATCTGAAAGCCTGACTCATTATGACGCCTCATCAATCTGCCAAGCCCGAACCGATTTGTTCACGCAAATTGGGATCTTATTCCTTCCCAGGCATGGGGCCCACGCGATTGATGTACCATAGTTATGTATCAGATTCGCCCTCATTATTCTAAGGACTAAGAACTTGAATTTTTTGAAAGTTAAACAGGCTTGTTACCTACCATATAAAAGTTGTGAAAGCTAAAAAGAGGCCAAATATGGTAAAGACAATAAGTCCCAATAACAATAAAATCACCGCCCTTAAAGACGGATATAAAGAGAAGGGAAATTTGAAGTGATTCAGGTGTGGGTCAGTAGCTCAGTTGGAAGAGCAGAAGAGTTGGAAAGGTCGTGATGTATTTCAAAGACAATAAGATTCCAATTTTACATACATACATATTCATGACTGTAAGTCCACGAAAGGGGTAGGCAGAGGTATTTTACTATGATTTTTATACTCACGATAATTATAAACAATAAGCTAGCAACGTGCGGTTATATCTGTGCCCGTTCCGTAAACCCATTACAGATATTAATATTCATTTTACTGTCTTTTATAACTCCGGTGTTTTCCGAAACGGATGGGCTGATTTTGACGGTATTTTTCCTGAAGATGACTGATTATAAATGAAGTAAGTAAGACTACAAATGTTAGAAAAGTTATTACGGTTTTACATGAAAAAATCAAAACCCAAATCAAAATCCAAAGAAAATATTTTTCTTGCCAATAATTAGACATATCAACACAATAATATACCCTTAATACCTACTTTAATTGTGAATATTATACCTAGTAATTGTGAGAAGGGTTTTTAAGGCACCGATATAGCTAGGTTTAAATAAATCCATGCAAATATTTACACTATGCCAGAACCGAATCCACAACCTTACGTAACAATCTAGTAATGATAATACAATATATATAACACTTGTAAGCCCGTTGCTGAAAATACTTATATTACTAATATTATTAGCGTATTTGCATCTTGTTATACAGTTACTATGCCAACCCACGGTTTCCCGCGAGTTTATTGCCCGCGAGTTGATGAATGACTCGTTTAATTCAGACCTAGAACTAATTATGTACCTTCTATAAGCCAATAAAGTTATCTTATCTTAAAAAAATCAAACACCACCGGTACACACAAAATCTCTACCCATTGAACACTTATCTAAAACACAATTTTCGCGGAAAATCTTACAGTATGACATCACGTGGCCTGGGTCAGTCGTGGCGCCTTGAGCCTGGGTCGCGATAACTCAATCATGTTCACCCTTGTTGAAAGCTTGCCTAATAGTTGCCAACGGTGTATGAAATCTGACTGCCTACCTTTTAGGGAAGATGGATTATGGTACTGTTTTTTATAAGGCGGTTGGAAAATATTTCCGATTGCTTTTTTTTGTTTTTCGAGATAGAGCCGTGATTTTTGGTAACTTAAAGTAAAGTATCTTATGTATGAAGTAGGAGGATTGAGGAGTCCCAATAATCTGATCACCGGCTTCACAAAGGAATCAGATTGTTCATTTTGTTTGTCGTGACACGTTGACATGTGCTAAATGCCCATACACATGTATACCGCAGGACCTTATGTGCGCCTCCGAGAACGCCATAAGTGCAGGTGGCGTCACACTGGGAGAAGATAATTTGAGGGCCGAGGCGCCATCGCCACGATAGAAGAAGAAGACGTCGTGACACACTAAATCGAGCTAATTTTTTTAACCATAATTGGACATTTTTCATCTTTCGCCACTGATTTCTATGTCTTCTGGTAGTTATTTTTCTAAGTGATTAATATTATGTAGGCAAGGACTGTTAGTCTGATTTAATACTGTATAAAACGATGACGGACTGCATGATCAGTACAAAAATTTACTATTGGTACTTACGCCTTTTCCCTTCCTTCAGTATGTGTCCATACACACATTATAAGTTTCCTCTGTTTATTACCTTTCATACAAGCCCACCTCTTTGAAACACTTCTAACCTTTCCAACCCCAATCACGATAGACATATACATAATACATTCATTCAATCCTATAAGCAAACAGAATTTATAAGAAAAAAAAAAACAAAAGAACACATCACATCACAACCCTACTCAGTGAAGATTCGCTCACCACTCATTATACAGATAGATGGCTCTGTCAGCACTCGGCCCATTTATTTCAACAAACCACGCTTATTTCACATTTATTGTCTGTTCTTATATAAAATACTTGTTCGGATAAGTACCCGTTAGACCTCAAAGTTTGGACCCAATTACAACACGTAAGACCCTCATTTTAAGATTCTTAAGAGGAATTTCAAAATTTGAGGTCATACGTGTACAGTCAGCATCAGAAAGTTGACGATCAAAGTACTCAAAATGATCTTAATTTAGATTTTTACCCCTTCCAGTTGACTGATAGTTTTAATATTTGGTACACATCTTTGTTTCGAACAATAACACCATATAAATTAATAAAACAGTTTGACTCCATCACAGAAACTCACGTACGACCCCATTTTATGTGTCATTCATTGTGTTTAAAAATTTGAGGGCCTAAGGGGACGGGAACGTTTTGGTTTACGTACTCGTGCGATCTCAAGTTTGGACCCTATTCGAGAAACACCCTCGAGCTGAAGTTTAGAACGTTCGTACGGGTACGTAAGACCCGTAGGACCCCAAATGTTTGTACCCTGTCCCAGAAATAAACCTACGATTTCGTACTAAAGAATTAATGATCATCTGATTACGTTTATTTTTATACCTTCTGCCATATAAATTAGGTTCATTGTTGTCTGATTATGTTTGCTGAATTAATTGTACGATTCTGGTGTTGGATTGCCACCTGTGTTATTTAAATAGTATTATAGTTACTATTATGTGTATTGTGTTGATTTGGGCCTCATGAATGTTGTATTGCCCTCACCAGTATGTATAGGTACCTAGGACTACCTATATTAATAAATATTTATATCCAAGATGGAGAGTGATGCAGGTATACCGGCTGCCTTATGTCATGGGATAATACATTTTTTTTATTACCAGTGTTTCATGGAGACTTTAGTTAAAGACTAAGATCGTTAAAAAGACAGAACATCTAGTATATTAATACGTGAAGTGAAAATGTTGGATCCCTTTTTACGAATATTGCGGACTTTTAGGAGGGTGAGTTTTGGTATATTGATAGTTTATACTGAAGAGAAGAGCATAAGCCTAATCTTTTTTTATAATAAGTAATGCAATAAAATATGTATATTATTTTTGTTAAAATAAACGTTACGCACACTAAAGCCATTTCTAACCCACTCATACGCATGTCAACTTACGTGATCATACAGTAACTTTTTAGGCTTAGGTATTCATTACAGACCTGTTTAAAATGTTCACAGCTGACGGATAAAAGAAATACAAAAAAATGCAAGGAGGTTTTAAATTGATAAATCAATAGGTATGTATTATGGTCGAATTTCGACCACGGGGCGACCACCAGTAAATACATAAACATACTTGTTATCATAGTAAAACAGTACACAATACACAGTGAACGATTTGATTGATTTCAACACCATTAACAGCGGAGAGAATGAAAAATACAAAATGAAACACACAGTCATCAACCTTTTCATTCCTTTAACAAACTTCCGAAGAATACAAAACAAGTCTTCGACTGACAAGTCAATAATGTATTTAACGTGCTTGCCATACAGGAAACACGTCAATGCGAATAAAAGTGGTACATGTTAACAAGACAATAATACAGGAGCTTGGAATAAAAGTACCCCATCGCCGCCGACAGGTGCGCGATAGATTATGACGTGCCCTATCGCGTTTAATAAAGCCGTGCTTTTTTGACGATGGTACAAGTTTTGGGAGGTGGCGATTTGACCAATGGAGATAGGTTATGAAGTTATGTTAGGATTATTTGACTGGGTTTTTAAAGGAAGGTAAGGTTGAAGAAAACTGTAAATTCGAGTAAAATTTTATAGCATTGATTATGCCAGTTATACAATTCCTGCCTGCTTATGCAAGCCACGCCTGAATCAATAAAAATTTCCCTTCTCTATATATCTTACTATATTGAAAAATCATTCATTAGTTGCAACAGTTAGTAAGAGTGTTGGTGTATGACTCCCCCGTCACCTTAAAGACGGATATTTAGAGAAGGGAAATTTGAATTTATTCAGACGTGGCTCAGTAGCTCAGTTGGAAGCTCAGCGTTCCACTGTAAGGGAAAGACTGCGGTTTCGAGTCCCGCCCGAGAAGATTCTTTTTCCCTATATATTCGATTTGTATAGTTAGCTAAGTATGCTAACTGTAGCAGTAAAAATTCATTCAATTGTTTGGGCGGAGTTATCAAAAACCAATGTTTAAAAATGATTGTAACATCATTCATTGATTCCGATAGTTCGTAAGAAAATCGGTAGATGACACCACCGTCGCGTCGCCTCAAAGACGTATAAGATGGGAAATTTGAATCACATCGGGCATGTCTCGGTAGCCGAATTGGTCAGGGCATTCCCCCTGTAAGGGAAAGACTGCGGGTTCAGTCCCGCCAGAGAAGATTCTTTTCCCTATGTATTCGATAAAAAAATCCTGTATCTCAATTTATTTTGCATTAATCGGTTTCGACTAAATTCTTCGAGATATTTGTGCTAATACCTCGAATCAAAGAAAATTCTAATCTAATGGATAACTCTTGTAACGAATTAACAATTATCGATAAAATGGAAAAAGTGCGCACATTTACATCACATTTAAAAAAAAATAAAAGTATTAGAGAAAATAATATTTCATTTTTTGCAGTAAAGTTTAGTAAAAGTCAAATCGCTACTTCTCCTACATTAGTCCAAGCTACCTGAAGACTTCAGGCGGTACCCTTCCTTCAATACCAATCTATATCAATAATCAAATCATGCCCCGAGTAAATCTACTTCTTAAAATCGTTTATTATTTTCCTTTCCTGCTCCGCGTCCCCAAATGTTGTTAGCGTGCTAATAAATATGTTTTTTGGATTATTTATTTTTCTACTTTGTGAAAAAGCCGTGTTAGTTCCCGGTGGAATAGAATAGGGCTACTACATCTCTTCCTGAAGGTATGGTAGAAGATGACAAGGTGATAGGGTTGTTCTCCTTCCAACAATCTCTGTGGCGTGGCGGTAGTGTACGCGACTGCCACGCAGGAGGCGCGAGTTCAATCCCCGCTCAGTGCAAATATATGTATGCATGAAATTCGTGCATACAAATATTTGCACTGAATATTGTTTGTTGATACACATCTCATTCAGTTAAGGGATGAGACTGGAGTTAATGTCGTCATCTCTCATACTAAAAGGATAATACTCAATTCCTATCTATAATATAAAAATGAATCGCTAAATGTGTTGGTAAGCGCATAACTCAACAACGCCTAGACCAATTTGGCCAATTCTTTTTTTTATGTTCGTTGAAGTTAAAGGTTGGTTTTTACGGCGAGAAAAATCTAATAATTACCGGGAACCGACATCCACGCGGGCGGAGCCGCGGGCAACAGCTAGTTTCAAATAAAACATACTACAAAAGAATATCGTAACAATAAGTTGATCATTACTACACTTCATGATAAAGGTAATAACATAAAAGGCTTTCGTATTATTATTATTAACAATAAAGTCTTATTTTTACGCTCGTTACTTCATGATCTACTTATTATATGAAAATATAAAAATATAATAAACATTACTGAGAAAATTACGTGGGAGAGAGGGTTTTGGTGAACGTTAACGCAAACCAATTACGTAACTCCAGAAAATACGTTTGGAGATGAAACAATCCTGGAGGGCCACTAGGTAGTACTAAATTGATTTAGGTGTATTTTATACAGCGTATGGTCAATATACTAGACCAGAAGTGGACATATTAGGATGTGAAAAGAAGAGGGATGTTAGAAAATATTTCATTGAGACCTATGCAAAGACAACCTCTGTGGCGTGGTGGTAGTGAACGCAACAGCTACGCAGGAGACGCGGGTTCAGTCCCCGCTCAATGCAAATATTTGTATACATGAATATGGCTATTTGCATTGGCCTGGGTGTTTCTATGTATAATATGTATGTATTTACAAAAAAAAAGTATCTAAGTATGTTTATCCACATCTGGCGTGTGTTAAAATTACTTTTACATATATCTAGAACCAGCATCATTATTATTTTACCAATTTTTTTATGGTGCGTAAAATCTTCACGGATACCACCCCCCCCCCCCCCCCCCGGAGCCGGTGGAGGTGGTTATGTCGGACTCGAACCGACTGAAACGCACGCCGTCTTTGGGTCTTTGGTTGCCGAGGTGAGAATGCAGAGAACATATATCACGCACCCCGGCAGACCCAGGACCATCTCTTTCGAGATGGCCCCCTTCGGGTATCATATATGACCTATGCCGACTTTGCTGATTATAAAGGCTAGCAATAAATATGTTTATCTTCAATCGTATACCAAATTTCATCAAAATCGGTTCAGTGGTTTTGGCGTGAAAGTGTAACATACAGACAGACAGACAGAGTTACTTTCGCATTTATAATATTAGAATGGATATGGATATTGTCACAAAAAAATCAATTATTAAAATTGGAACTAATAATTATTATAACTAGAAAAACATAACCTAATAAATTTCCATAAAACCCAATCAAATTAATTTTAATTCAACGTTCTTTTCTCGATAACCAATTAATTAACTTTATATCTATATTTTTCCCTCGTTCCAATAATTCGTAAGATAAGCCGTCCAAATATGGAGGGTAATTTAATTCAGTTTTCGTAAATAAATAAAGGCTGGGGATGGCGACGTCTTGATTTGGCCCATTCAAGCGATGAATTGGCCAATCTGGTTCGGGTTTGTTTGTCCCTCGATTGTGTGGGTGGATCTATGGATGGTGGCAAAGATGGGTTGACTGTGACACTAGTTTTTGTCGGCTTATTATATTTTTTGTGTTCATCTATTTTTGTATTACTTGTTTTGCCGCCCTTTATAAAGAACCGAAACTAAAATGATTTGATATTTCTTTTTTAAGAGCTTAGTAGAACTAAATATATCGTACATCGAACAGAATATATTTTTCAGAGACTTTTTCATAAGCGTTTTACGTGTGTGACTTATTAAAAAAACCCGACTGCTGCTGAAAACATCGAAACAATCATAAACCTATTGAAAATTAATGGTTCCCGTCTGCTATCGAATTAGTTTCAATCTTTTCAGCATTATTTACAGCAGTCGGGTTTTTAATCACTACATAGTATAAAGCAAAGTCGCTTTTCGCATCCCTGTGTCCCTATGTATGCTTATATCTTCAAAACTACGCTACAGATATTGATGCGGTTTCTTTTAAAAGATAGAGTTATTCAAGAGGAAGGTTTATATGTATAATACATGCTTAATATAGTGCAGCGGGAACGGGATCGAACGCCACGCGGGTGGACAAAATTGGCGGTACGAGGTTCGCCAGGTCAGCTAGTTTTTAATAATACATACATACAATCACGCCTTCATCCTAGAGTGTTAGGCAGACGTGACTTAACACCCACATTTTACCAATCATTGTATTTGGTCCCACGTAATAGGGGGTGTGGGGTGAGCGTGTTATTTTTATTAATATCAGTCATAATTATTTTACTACATATTTCTTAATTGAAAATCGTTATCACAACTAACTTTGATCGTTTTTTTATCCGTATTAAATGGTATTCAGTGACAGCCTAATGCAAAGGAAAAAGAGAAAATTGGAATAGGAAGAGATAAATAGATAAAAAGAAGGAAACAAAAGAGAAAATATGTCAGTCAGAAGTCAAACGGCGTACTTTTGTCTGTACCTATACTAAAACGAAAAAAGGGTGAGTACTGAGTATATGTGTGCAATACATGTGCCAGTGTTGAATAATTTAGTATTTACGTTCATATTTAGCATATTATGAGTTATCATATGTCAATTAACAAATTAAATGGAGAAGTGAAATTTCGCGAATGAATTATTTCATCGCAATTGAAGTTTTTACTTCATTTTCACGTAGTATTGTGCTCTCTTTCACACTTATCCAAATTAGAATGTGTAGTAAGAGTTAGTAAAATAGTTAATAGGTGTCCGAGGCCCCATGAAGATCTTTAGGCTCTAAGCCTAGCTAAAAGCTGGTATAAATGGGCGCCAATACACCTGGAATTCGATACCAATGGCGAAGAGTAACCGTTTTCAAAAAGGAAGCCGGTGCAAGCGGGTTTAAGCTTATTGGTTAAGGAGATGGCCTTATGATCGAAAGGTCCCGGGTTCGAAGCCTGGCCATTACACTACCGACGTGAACCCACTCCTAACACAAGCAATTTAGCTTAGATTTTTTTTTCGTGCGGAAATCCCCTCGGATACCCCCCCTGCCGGAGCCGGAAGGGGAGGTTATGTCGGCTACGTACCCACTCGACCTCCAAGATTCGACCCTCTCACAAAAGTGCCCACTGGTCCCTCACTTTTAGGTCCCACTGGACCTCCTTCAAAATATAATATTTAATGTGCCCACTCGACCTCTGTCGGACTCGAACCGACTAAAACCGCACGCCGACTGTGGGTCTTGGTGCTAGGCCGGAGGTGAGGTTGTCATAGACATATCCCTCGCACCCCGGCTGACCCACAATTTAGCTTAGCTGGAGGGGTTAGAGGGAATATTAGTAACTTCGGTTCTAATATGCTTTAAAAAAAACTTGTAATTCTAAATTAAAACGAGCATGGCAATGTTGTAGGGAATTCCAGGTGTTCTAATTCAAGATAATAAATTCCATATATGTAACGTCTAAATTCAGTTAGTAAATTACTATAATCTGAAAATCTCGACCGCGGTTTCCCTTTGCAGAGCAAGCTGGCAAAAATCGGGTTATAGGGATCCCCACCACTGGGATACTCACACAAGCCTATACACCTGCTGCTTGACAGAGAAGTCTCTAGCGAAGATTTTCTTCTCTGGTTTAAAAGGTCAGCCCTCTCCTTTCCTTTAAAAGACGACACGTGCAGGGCTAACATGCCATGCGTATACGGTGTAGAGTATACCAGCTAGAGCCAAGCGTTTCAGTGACTCATTCATATGCCGCACCCAAAGGGCCGATAATGAACACTCTATACACGTAGTATATTATATAGGTTTATATTCGCGATCCAACGTCAAAGAGTTTAATAAAGTCACTTATAGATGCAACTGACCGTCAGTACATTGGAAAAGCCCCTATATTGGTGGTTCGTCAAATTTTTGAGAGTTACCACGTATGAGGTTTTGTTTGGATTTTTTCGGGGTCAGTTTTCCAGTTAGATATTATTGAGAACATATTTTTTGACTCTTTATGTGGGGACCTGGTGCCTTGAAACACAGGCTGCGAGCCTAGCTTAGGCACCAGTCACCTACAATATAATATATTATGAATATCAAAGGACGACAGGTGCAGGGCTAAAATGCCATTCGTATACGATGCAGAGTATACCTGCTAGAACTAAGCGTTTCAATGACTCGTTCAAATACCGCACCACTAAGACCTCGAACTGCCTGCCAGCTCACGTGTTTCCTTCTTCCTACAGTCCCGGGTCCTTTAAGCGGGGCGTGAAAAGGCATCTAATGAGGCCGTCAAGCTGAGTGCCACCACTGTTAACATGGTACATGTTTACGATGGTGACCCTCTTTCCGAGACTTTGCCTTTAGCTTAACATCAGGCGAGGTGAAGTCAAATTGACGTGTCCGGTATAAAAAAAACTTTGTGGAACCCTATTGGCAATATTTTACTACCTAGTCACTAGATATTTCACCTCTAAATATATACCAGAACTATCCATTCGACTAGGTATAGGACCAACCTATTCATTTGCCCCAAAATAAATACCGTGTACTCGTATTTCGATCACGACTCGTGCCCACAGACTAAGTATATTATTCCGTTTTATGACACTCGTAAAGTTTCACCCCTTACCCCCTCACCCCGATTTCACCCCTTGCACCGACGTATAAATGTATTGGTTTTCTTTTATTTATAGAGAGCTGTGGTCAAGAACTGATGTGATCTCAAATTGTATACAGGGGTTAAATATGGGGGAAATAAAAGTTGTTTGTCGACCCCGTGACGTTTTATATAGAACTAGCAGAGCCGGCGAACTTCGTATTTTATACCACCTGCGTGGCGTCCGATTCCGTTCCCGCTGCACCCTCTACTATGCCTGCTATACAAATCTCACCGAAGACCAATTAAATAAACTTGAGAGACTCCAGAATCTCAGTATACGGTTCGCAAATATGACCACATCTTCGAATATCGTGCAAAACTCAAGTGGTTACCTGTACGCCTTCGCCGAAATGTTCATATTCTTTCACTTCTCTATAACATTCTTTTTCATCCTCTCACTCCTATCTACTTAAAGGAACGCTTCAACTTTCTCTGCGACACTCACTCAAGGACCTTAAGATCGTCAGTGAATCTGAAATTGGAAACACCTAGACACTCCACAATGTACATGGACAAATCTTTCTCCGTTCAAGCTGTCCGATTGTGGAATGCCTTACCTCTTGCAATAAGACGTGCGCAATCACTACCAGTCTTCAAAAAACTAGTTACGGCTCACTATTTGCAGGAGAAATAGTGTCCATTAGCATATAAGTACTTCTTTACCCTTCCTCTCTGTCTCACCAAACTATATATTTACTGTGTCCCCTAATATGTGAATATATAAGCCTATGTAAGTAATTACTGTCCATTATATAACTGAATTCTACCGAAATGTTAATAGTAAGTATGTTTTATTATTTAATATTCTCTCTATAGATACTCATCATATATATTTGTAATCATCCACACAATAACATTATATATCAGTACACGAACTGCCCCAAATCTCTTCATCTGTATCTCTCTCCATCCCATGGTTGCCTGTAAGAGATTGACTCAGTGCGATAATTGTCTACCACATAAACTTGTATTATACTTAATTTAATATGTTTTATATTTAATTGGTGAACAATTAAGAGTTCTTTATTATTATTATTATAATAAGCATGTATTATACATATAAATCTTTGTCTTGAATTATTCTATCTATTAAAAGAAACCGCATCAAAATCTGTAGCGTAGTTTTGAAGATACAAGCATACATATTATGGACATAGGGACGCGGAAAGTGACTTTTCTTTATACTATGTAGTCGTAGTGATGATGATACGTCAATATTAGTTCACACCTGTTGGTAAGCCAAAGGTAAATTTTCAGGAGGGTCACCAGTACAGACACTAACATTGTTAAAATGGTGGCCCTCAGCTTAATGGTTTCATCAGATGCTTTTTCTCGCCCTGCTTAAACGACCCTGGGCTGTAGAAGAAGGAAACACGTGAGGTAATGAATTTCAAGAGTTTTTGGATTGGTAAAGAAAAGAATCGCTGAACCGCTTGGTCCTGAATTCGGTTCTGGGATAATATTTCCTCTGCCGCACGATAAAGAGCTGGAATGCTCTGCCCGCATACGTGTCTCCCTCCTCTTACAGTCCCGGGTTCTTCAAGCGGGGCGTGAAAAGGCATCTATCAAGGCCGTCAAGTTAGGGACCACCATTTTACGTCCAATGGCACCGGTAATGGTGGTCTGTATCTTCTGGACTGCACTTCAGCTTTGTTGCCATCTAGCGGGGTGTAGTCAATTGACGGACCAAATTTAAAAAAAAAAAATAAGTTGTTATGTTGTAAATCATCATCCTTCCATCATCAAGCCTCTGTGGCGTGGTGGTAGTGAACGTGAATGCTACGCAGGAGGCGCGGGTTCAATCCCCGCTCAGTGCAAATATTTGTATACATGAATATGGCTATTTGCATTGGTCTGGGTGTTTCTATGTATAATATGTATGTATGTAGGTATGAAACAAAAAAAAAGGTATAGATCTAAGTAAGTTTATCCGAATTCCATAACACAAGCTAGTTAAGCTTATCATGGTTCTAGATAGCATGTGTCAAAAAAACGCAATTTCTCAGTTGTGTGTAACAACAATTTTCATTTACAAAGCCGATTCTAATTACGTGTAAAAGACTAAATATTATCCTAATACGATTTCAATCAGTCGCCTTTTTAGACCCCAACTCTAAGAAGAAAGACAGTCAGCAATAATCTGGCTTACAGGTGATTAGACAATAAAGTATAATAGTGACTTCGTCTCTCCCACTACACAATTTGTAAGTCTCCCCTCAATTTCGAAGCGCAGTACCATGTACCACGTACTTCATTATTTATTACTACATGTAGATGCTTTTAGTACAATTTAGTACCGTCTCGTCTAATCGAGTTATAGTTACAATGTTGCAAGCACGAGCTACTAAAGTACCGACTCTAAGTTGAATTACATTGCAATCTTCATTAAGATGGTTTACTTTGTATATTATTCGATTTAAATTACTACCTTCGAAGTTTCGGTTATGTGCAGCTGTGTGCGAAATTCTCATTAACCGAAGAATGTTGAAGTGAGTAAGAAATCTTGATTGGATGATTTTCTATACACAATGTAGGGAAAAATGTATTCGGAATACCTTCTAAAATCATATGTGGAGGTTTCAGTCTTTTGCTCAGAGTATAAAAGAAAAGAAAGTGAGGAATATTTAAGTTGAAAGATAAGCAAGTAAAATATTAATGATGGATCACTGAGCACTAATGTTTTGTTAAAAATAAAAATAGTGCACCGAATGAACTCACGGGTAGCAGTTACTCTATACAAATAAGTAGTAGATACTATTAAAGTGCCTGTCTTTTTTTTATTTATTTTAACAAAAAACATTTACATCCATACATACATAGCCCCACAAAACCGTGTGATCGGTTTGTCTGCAGGATCCAGTCTCCGTACAATTGCTTTTAACCGGCTCGTATCAAAGCCCCACTTACAAATGTTTCAAACTAATAATATTTTATAGTTGTACATACATAAAACATATATGCTACACAGTATTATCGTAACATTAAAAGAATTATCTTGTAATAAATAGAATGTGAGTACATGATACAATACTTTTTACAAAAATAATACATTTCTCTTCCCTGATTGTCTATCTTTCTGTCTGTTTGTTCCACGCAATATTCAGATAACCGTAATAGTTCCACGCCAGTAAAAAGAAACACAACTTAATGTCCACGCAGATAAAGTCATGGAAAAATTTAGTAATAAATAAGGTTGAACTATATAAAGTGCATCTCTAGAAGACTAAAAATCCGCTCCACTAGAGGTGAACTCCGCTAGGGAAGCGGTACGTATTAGTAGATTTTACGACAGTCATAAACACGGCTATGTAATGACACCTTTGTGTTCAACCGTTATTATTTTTTATTTTATGGAACCCGCGGTGTGTACCAGACATTATTATGTTCACAAATTATGAGGCTTAGACCGAGTTATGTTTATAGAGGTAATGGATAATGGGAACCCCCTTTTAGGTATATTTTGACTCGGCATAATGGGGATATAATCCATTAGAAAAACCATGCAGGTGGAATCACTACAGGTGGTATTAATGACGGAAAGTGGTGATGCCGCTTCTGTGAGGCTTCTGTAGGAAGGGTAGACTCAAGAGACATGCCTGTCAATGGATTTTAGATGTACCATCGTCTCAGTGTAACGAATTCGAAGATATGTTTGATTGACTCTTGTGAGAAGGGTACATAGTTCAACTACCTTATAGTAATGATTGAAAGGCATTCAGAAAACTTCAGAAACATTATAAAGAACTCTAAGCTATGTTTTCTCAATAATATTTCAGGTGGCTTGAATGGTTGCAGACCATACAGAAGCTTTTCACCATGGACTATTACATTCTGCCGCATCAGATGCCGAGGCTATACCAACCTGCAGGTGACAATTTAATTGTTATATATTGCAATCAATAATTAACCCTGTCACAAATCAAAATTAGTGAAACTGGTCAACGCTACTGACAAACAAAACAGGAGTACCCCAAGGCGCTATCTTGGGGCCATGAAATTTCTAATCATAATAACACCAATACTGGATCAGGATCGTATGCAAAGAAAGTACTAGTGCATTAACGACTCCAGTTTACGAGCTGTGACAGTCTGTACTGGTTTATGACGGCGTCAGCAGTTACCGACGGGAAGTTACTCGAGTGCGACTAAGACTTAATGACGTCTCAGTACAATCGTTAAGTGTGCATGCTGAAAGATGTGTATATGCACTAATTCAGTTTTGTGGAACCGAGTTTCTGGAAAGTAAAAGTGTTGTGTGGTCGCGGCTTAAAACCTGTGAAGATTTATTTGGGTCAGCGGTTGGTCACAATAGGTAGTTACAATCGTTATAGTTCGACGAAATAGACGTATAGAGTTGTAAATAACATAATGAAATTATTAGTAAAGGAAATAAAGTTCAACGAGGTTATTTGCCATATGGGTGAGCATTTATGAAATATAAAATCTTTGCGAGATACAATCTTTGCGCGATGATGATATAAGAGATATCAGTACCCTATAAGTGAGCAAACGCTTTTGTCATTAGGATGACACATTTATAGACTTATCGGACGATTAGTGAGAGATGTTGGCCATTGTTGGACTGACGGCAAAGAATTTCTCGTTTCTTATAGGGTCGGCAGCACGAGTGTGAATCTCTGTTGCACATGTCCATAGGCCTCTACAACCACTTTCCATCAGATGGGTCGAGTGCGTGTCATTAAACGCAAGACCAAAATTATAGTGGGGATCCTTTAATTTGTTCTGTAGCATTTACTTTCATAGTGTGTTCAATTGTTCAAAACCAGGGCATCAGCAGTCAGCACATGCTATCCGGTGGTGAAATGTGTCGTTTTACGCGCCTTATCCTGCCTTATTTAGCAAACAAGAAAACCAGAACATAATACCAACACAAATAGGTGCTTACGCAAATATTCGCGTAAACACAGACGGGCCGCGAGGAAAATAAATAAAAGCGAACAACCAAGTGCGATACACTGATGTAGGAATATAGAAGGAAAATATACTGGAAGTGACAGTGATAAGTCTAGTTTGGAGTCCATAAGAATATCATTCGTGTAATTCAATTTTAAAGTTAGCTTATTCGTTTTTATTGGTACTTCACTTTGTCTAGGAGCGAGTGGCCAGATGGTATTTGCTTCCAGGCAAACCTACGTAACTTTGGGAGAAAGTTTGCGTTAGAACCACGGATATCTGTGGTTAGAACCTTATTCGATGTTTGGAAGGTATACCGACTTGCAGTTAAGGTTTGACTAAACAATGTTGGTAGTGCTCTCTACAGCTTTAATTTAATAGATGTTAAGCAATATGATAACTTCAACACCAAGTGAGGATTCTACAAAACCTACAATCCTACATATTTCATTAATGTTTGTTCTGTAAGCTTTGCATAATTCAAGTGCATTAATTACGCTGATGAAGTCGGTAGACAAAGGAATATTACTAGTACAAGAGAAGTCTTTAAATACGATACTCACTTTTTACAATTTTCATCTTGAACTTTTAACAAAATGCCAAAGACTTTCAAGCAAAAAGGGAGTTTCAAAGAAAATCTGTAGAGTAATAGATAACTTTATTATAGTAGATATTCTCAAAAGTCATAAACTAACATTGTACTGCTGATAAAATCAAGTTTTTAGTCTTTGCTGCATTCTATAAATATACTTCAGTATTACAGAGTAGAAAGGTCATAAAATCTGGGTATCGAAACGCTTCTCGATTTATGGCGGCGACATGAAAGTTTAAAGAGACAATACTTTTGAGTAGAAACCTAGACGAAAGTACCAAAGATCAACCTAGTCAAAGTTTCACAGAACCACATGAGGATTAAGATTGGATGGATCGTAAGAAATTTTATGTTTTGGTTAAGTAATTTATTCTTTGAGAGAAAGCAAATGATAATAAATTTTTCTGGCACTAAAATCAATGGCAGACCAGAATAATGTAATTTCTTTATTAATTCTGTTCCTTAAATTAAAGATACTGAAATTAATGTTATATGGAAGGTATTAACTGTGAAAGTAGACAGCCATGAAGGGACATGAAGACTTAAGAGGAGATGGATGGACTATGTGAAAGATGTGAGGCTAGAAAGGGAATGAAGGTTGAAATCATTACAACCAGAGATGAATTTCAAAAGATACCCAAGGGCAGGAGAATGACTATATAGGTAATAATAGTTACAATTACATATCAAAGCGAAAACGCAAGTAACCTTCACAATCCAATATAACACCTACACTGTTAAGTTAAGCAATAACAAGCGTATACTATGAGATTTCTTAATATACCTTCTTTTTGTCTATCCTTAACGAGGTAATAAAATTTGCGAAGTCGTGCGAGAAGAAACGCGTGCGCCATTACTTACTACCTAATTACCGGGCGTTATTTCTTTAACAGCATCGTCTTTGGAGTCCAATATTCTTTTAAAAACATCTTGTCTTGACAATTACGACTGTCAAAAACCGTTTCTGTCACGGTCTTGTGTTATGGGCGCAGTGGTTGCTATTTCGATGGGTACCAGCTTAGTGGTATTTCATCTAAGGAGTTCCATAATCTTCGGAGAGCACATTAAAAATCGATCTCAGCGACCCGCTCCCAATATGTCACCTCACATTCTGGTATAGAATTTTAAATTTTGAATTTGCGTTCCAAAATCAAATTTCAAAATTGGTTTATGATAGTATAGAGGTAGCACTGTGTAAAATGTCCTACAAAATTTTTTTTTTCTAAAGAGAATTCAGTATACTTACCCACATTTTCTCTGCCAAGTACGCCCTAGCCACTTCCATTAAATATGTCAACCGTCAACCAACAGGCCGTAAAATTTTGAACAGTGCTGCCTCCACGTAACGTTGTAAATAAGACTTTACAACTTCACCCCCTCTCACCCTTGGGGGTGATTGTATAACTCGATGTGACGTCATAGATAATTAATTTCGGGTTGAGGTAGTTCGTGAAAATGTTTTCAGTATTTAGGAACAAATTATAAAACCATTTGGCAATCTAACGCTGACGCTTGTAATACTAGCTGTTGTCTGAGTAGTTATGTATAATACTGATCTTATAAAGGCAATGTATTGGTACCTATTCGAAGAATAGACATAGCTCATGTGTATTTACGTATTACGTACTATGTGTAAAAGTTCAAAGCCGCGTGGTTCCCGGCAGAGTAGAATTTGGTCCACTCTATCTTTTCCCATGCGGTGTCGTACAAGGCGATTAAGGGATAGGGCTGTTTAACATCAGACAGAGATGAGATCCGGTTCTTAGCATTCCATGGATTCACCGTGCGGTCGCCGGGTCCATGGCGTGGTACAGAGAGGAACACTGTGATGGCGCCTGGGACTTGCGACCCAGGTGTAGGTTTAGGGTGGCCACCTTGTGATGCATCAGCGCTCACCTCCACCGTCAGTCGTGTTCCCCCCTCTACCTATCCAAATTTGGAGAGATCCTATCAACGCGGTTTTAGATACTCGCTCGAGCTCGAGTCAACAATAGTACCCGGAAAGCGGTAATAGGCTCGCCCCCTATTACGTGGGACCGAATCCAATGATTGGTAAAATGTGGGTGTTAATTCACCTTTGCCGGTTAGGCAGATGAAGTCTCCACGGATGAAGGTATGTATCTCTTCCCATGCGGTGTCGTACAAGGCGACTAAGGGATAGGGCTGTTTAACATCAGACAGGTATATAGGCTCCAGTCAACAATGTCAATTTTGGCGTGATGGATTATGAAACAAATTCGCATTCATAGTAAAATACTCGCCGGGATATTTACCACGTTTCCTCGGTTTAGACTCTGACTGACTCTCAAAATGATAACAAACATGATAAATATTCCGGCGAGTGTTACACTATTAATTTAAATGACCATGTCAACCTTAAGTCATAAAATTCGCATTTTAGTAGAGACTAAATTTATACTAGGCTTAGCACTAAGTATTTATCAGTAACCTATAATCGTATAGTGTCATACCATGAGGGGAGAACAAAATAATCATTTGAAAGCAGTCTTAAAAGTAAATAATGACAAATATATCGCGATAGAATCCGCAAAAAGTGGTTTTATTTCAATGAGTGACATTCGCGTAAACTTTAGAAAATATCGTTCATAAGAGTGTTTAGAAACAGAGTCTAATCCGAGAGAACATCCACAGAACGTCCATCTATGGACCTTTGGATTATCAGCGTCAAAAGTAGTCATTTTTAGGTTTTCAAAATACCTATCATCCTATTTTGTGTACGAAATCCCTCTCGAGCTTTCGCCCCTATCTATGCTATCAATGACGTCATTTAAAGATTTCACCAAGCATGACATGTGCTCACCACTCGCATCTTATACTAGAATACGTCTCGTAGTCGTCCCGGCGTCGTTACGTCTCGTTAAGTATGCACACAGTACTACGTAGAGCCATATGACTTCTTACAGTAATTGTTTTAGTAATAGAGTTTAATTCAGGGTTTGTTTACAAAATGTCCCAATCTATTCAACTACTTAGGTAGGGTTAGGTAGAAACAACAACCCTTAATTTGGTCACGTAAACGTCACGTTTGAGTGCTTCTAAAAAGGTCTTCTGTCAGAATCTATGCCTATACTGCCTAATACTAATGTTATAAATGAGAAAGTTATTCTATTCCTTTTAACTACTACACCGATTTTGATGATATGACATAGGCTGTTTGGTCGCGATAGCCGATATCCACACGGACAAAGCCGCACGTATTATACTAGCTACTGATAATATTAATTTTGCAATAATTTCTTTAATGTAAGTATGAGACAAACTGTTTAGAAAAAAAATGGCGTTACGGTTCCTGAGTGAGGCGGGAATGAATTTGAATTTTCGAATTTGGAACGGAGCGCAGAAACTATATATGAATGAGTATAATGGGCATGACGCGCCTTTTTTGTAATCTCATCGGTATGATAGCTACAAAAAAGTTTGCGTTTTGTTACTGCTCAAGTATAAGTATAGTGTCCTTAGCGATATTATATTATCTTTATTACATATAAAATTACTTGTCCCGACTGACTGACTGATTCATCAACGCAGAGCCTAAACTGCTGGACCTACAAACTTGAAATTTGGACAGTAGATGCATTTCATGATGTAAGCATTCACTAAGAAAGGATTTTTGGAAACTCTGTCACTAAAGGGGTAAAATAAGGGATGGAAGTTTGTATGAAAGTCCGTCATTTTCAGAGCTAGATACACTAAATTTCATAAACATGTGTCTATTAACAAATAAATGAACACGTATATCAGCGTTTTTCAAAATTTAACTACTAAGAGGGTAAAATAGGTAATAAACTTTTGTATGGAAAGTTCATCATTTAGGTCACCATCAAATATGGAATACGAAATTTTCCTGGGCGAAGCTGGGACAGGTCAGCTAGTTGTGCTATAAATCCAGTCTATCAGAATATGTAAACAGATATTGAAGATTAAATAGTGTTTTTCCGAATCCGAAATTCGAATTCCGAATTTAAAATATTCGACTCCAAAAGGGCTAGAACATCATATTATATAATTATGCACTTCTCATTCTGTATACTGCTAAACTAACACTCGCTACCACATATTAACATGGGCCCCAGCACCCTGTTACGAACAGCCAGGTACGCCGCCATCTTTGGTGACAACTGCATAATTCACGGTTCGCATGATTTTCCATGTTTGCTTACCTTACATTTATTTTACATGTATTTAAGTCGTTCAATCATTCATTTTTCCAGTCATTCATTTATGCATTCACTTATTCATTTCTCCAATCGTATTTTTATTCATTCGTTCGATTTCATTGCATAAACAGTACATACTTAAACAGTGGGTAGTTATGCTGAAAAGGCTTTATGTCAAACCATTTTTTATTTAAAAGTATTCCCTGCAACTTTTCCAGCTAAACTAAATTACTTATAAAGATTGATTTCACGTTGGCAGTGCAATGTAGTGACCAGGGTAAGAACCCGAAACCTCGCGATCGCAAGGCCAGCTCCTAAACTGCTAGGCTACCTATATGCCTTTAAAGAAACTTTATGCGAAACAAAGGTGTCCTATTTGAGATCTCTAGTTACAAAATGGCTGAAGAATATTATAAAAACGAATTTCTAAGCATGCGTTTCTTTTTAATGAACATATAACTTTGTTTTAAATTAAAATAAAACAAATCTAATAAAACAACTCCAAGGTTGTATGTATATCACTGTCCGGTGTTACATTACAACATTGCCCGTCATGTGTCAAGATTTTAATTAAAGAAATAAGAATCCACGAACAATTGTTTCGAATTAGCATTCTGTTCCACGTGTAAATTTGATACGGTTGCGTAACTACTTGCATAACACCGAAGAAAATAACTGACATTGATACTACATAGTGAAAGTATTATACGCTCTCCATCAAGCCAAAATATACCTTAACCTCAAGGAATAAAGTCTATTTTACGTTTTATTGTAAAACTTTATCGCGGTCAACGCGTTCTTTTTTCAAATCGTCAGTAGTGTTGATGTCACGCATTGAATTGACACTGGCCGATTTAAATTGGCACTGCGTTCTACATTAATGAATAATAAATTATTTAAAAAGGTTGTGGTTTTTTTTAAACTTAAGATTGCCGCCTAAAGTAGTTTGTAGGTCAAGTTTTATTGTTGAGAAAAGTTCATTTAATTATTTTAGATGCATTTGCAGTTGTAATACTCATTTACGATTCACTTTTAAGCCGCCTAAAAGATTTATTTCTTTAGATTTTAAATATTATTTCAAGGTTTCATTACAAAATGTTCAGCAAGTGTGACAATCAGTTTTGAAAAAAGAATGCCAGAGTTTGGGAGTGTGGAGAAAAGGTGTGTAAAGTACTTCAGTGATAGAAATAGATAACTAAGTACTCAATAGAAAAAGAAAACACATAAAATCGTTAAGTAATTACTATAACAACTTCTAAAAGAGTTATAAATTTTTTATCGCACTTTTATCACTTGCTTTGCACGAATTAACGTAGAAGTTCGTTAAATAAGTACGTCTTAACTTATGTGCATTAATTTTACCGCCTTTATAGATGACAGTCAATGACTGAATAAGTGTGTGATTCCATACAGCTGGATAAAACTCTTCTTCACTCGAGTGCCAATCTCAGCCGTATCCAAAAATCCACTATCATGCTACCCATTTTTAACCACCGACGCAAAGAGAGGTTGTTATAAGTTTGACGTGTCTGTTTGTATGCCTTTCTGTTTGTCTGTGGTATCATAGCTCCCGAATGAATGAAGCGATTTCGCTGCTACGACAACGGTACTCATACTTCATAATTACCTACTCGATTTTTTAACGTATCCATGTTGACGAAAAAGATTGAAATGCAATGAAAATGTAACACTAATCAATAAAAAATGACTACTTTTGGAAAAAGAATTCCATGTTTCTAAAATAAAATAAATTTGAAATTAGAACTCTTAGCCAAACAAAAATTATTTTGATTTGAAATGGCCAGTACTGCAGAAGGGTAATTTCATAAGTAAATACCTATTAATTAGCGTGCTCATAGAAATATACACAAAAGAATCTGTCGACGGAATAATATCATAGAATTTCATATAAATTATGTAGTGTAGCTTATTGTACATATTTTATACACGAATATAAACAATATAGGTTAATAAATACCCGTGAATTTTGATAATAATGGACAGAAATAGGAAGTTGCGTAAGAGGAAACAGTATTTCCCGGTATTACAGTGGTAAACACAAACTTGTTTACAATGTAGATATAGGTATGTCGCAGTCAGAATTCTTGATCAGGTAAAAGGACATTTGACGAAAAAAAAAACAATCGATAATCGTTTTTTTAAGAAGGATATTTTTGACTGAAATTTCAATTTAGATTTTATTAGTTTCAGTAGTTTAGACTGTCAATTCAATCTGAATCTAAATTTTACTATTAGTACTGGAATGTCGTATTTAAAAAAATTATTGTGATTAAGGGCTATTCGGGGTCTCAAGGATATCTTCTCTACTAGAGTATAGCTGCCAACACAGGTGTGACGAAACACCATGGCTCATCAATAGCTCCGATGAAGTGAAGCCCGAAGGTGTTCCCATGAAAGTGAAAAAGTACTAACAAAAACAACAAAATGACAGAATTATCTGTCATTATAATTTTTAACTGGTTATCTACATACATAAAAAATGGGCAATTTCAATGTTGTTCGTATAATTTAATCTCAACACTGAATCTGTTTGTAAATTCTATTAAAAAATAATACAGATGACATAGATGTCCCCTAAAAAATAAATTAACTCCACAAGTTTATTATAAAGTTACTCCAACAACCAATTTAAAAAACATTGCCAGCGCACAAAAAACAAGGCATAATAAAAAAGCTACCAAAGAGTTATTGACATGGCTCGTGTTTTTCAAAATGGCGTCCGGTATTGTCGCCTAATGGGGATCCGTACATCACATTTTAGGGAAAGCGAAACCTTTATAATTTATTGTTTTGTTCGCGGAAAATTTATAAGTCGTTAACGAATTGTTATTATCAGCGTTTATTGAGAGAAAAAGTTGTGTACGTTTTTTGTTCTGGTAATGATTTAATGTATGTCACGGGCCGTTGGGTTTTCGAATGAATGGAGGGAACAAATTGTAAAGGTAATATTAAACATTTTTTGAAAGAGATTTTTTAATTGGCTTTCTTTGTGTTTTATTTTTTGATAAATGTGCTTTATGAATCAGAACAGTTTTTAAATATTCTAAGTTGACAAATAAAAACACCGATCAACTGACGGTAAATAGTTCTTCTCAGTCGAACTCTCTTGTCAGAGTAGTTGTGGCCGCGCTGACGTGGTACATGGTGGGGTGTTCGTTGGGTCGATATCATTTCCGAGGGTAGCTCTTCTGGCGATGTGCTTCCACTTCTGCCGGTTAGAGGCGTCGCGAGTGCACTGGGCCATGGTGGATTCAGTAGCCTTTTTGATGGCGTCTATCCAGCGGGTTGGTGATCAACTGCGTGCTCTTTTGCCTTCCACCTGGCCCTGAACTACCAGTCTCTCTATCGAGTTTTCATTTCTAGAGACGTGACCAAAGAACTTCAGTATTCGTAGTTACACAGTTGAATTTAAATAGTTGAGTATTGGTTAAGCATGTTTTAGAGTCTTGTTTATGTGTTTGTGTGTGTCATAGTATTATTTTTGGTATTCGGTCACACTGAAACTTTTTAATTGTCTTGGTTGATCCAATTTGGAAGAGTCTAAGTCTTGGATTATGGGTAAGCTACTCTATACTGCAATGTATTAAAAATGCGAGTAGTTTGAAATAAACTAGATATATTCTCTTACGTGAGTGTGGAAAACGCCATTCAAAAGGAAGTTCATATCCAAAGGAATTCAATAAGATTAAAAAGTTCAATACCGATTGAAATAGAGAGCTAAGATTGCGTAGACACCGAAAAAAATAGCTGAAACCAATTTATTATCACAAAGTGCACTTTGGTTATTTTATATTATTTAATAAAAATAATTGTTTTATTAATTCATTATCAAAAATAGTAATAAAGGAAATGTCTGTCGGTCGTAACGTCAATACTCTGTTTTTTTTTCAGTCAAGACCACGTACAATTCTGAAAAAGTTCAGATTTTTGGTAAAGAATTTGGTAATTACTGCAACCATCACGAAGAGGCATTCATTCACGGAGTATCTCGATAGTGCGATCTAGAATAACGCCATCTATCGACCCGAAAATTTAACGTTGCTGGCCCGCAAAAGAAGGCTGAAGGAAAAACAGCTAGTCTATTATTAAGTATAATGAGTATAAAAATCACGTTTGTTACAAAACAACGTTTGTTATGCGTTGACAAACCGAGATGGATCAACTAGTTAATTACAAGAATGAAGGTCCTGTTTATACCATAGCACGAAGCTATTTTAATAACTGCTATAAAAATAGCATCAAAAATTGATGTAACATTGACCTCCAAGGCTATACGACCATTGACACTTGCCAAAAATCATCACCGATTTTAGTTCAAGGATCAAACAAATTCTCATTACTTCCACCACTATACGCTTACCATAACTCATGCAAATTTAAACTCTACCGCATTGTAATAAGAGTGGTATAATACGCATAACAAGTGTGTATTTTTGGATAATCGTTTCGGAAATGCTTGAAGTATTTCTCCAGTGCGTTAACCTTAAGAGTAGAGACGTTACGTATGAGGGGAAATCCAAGGTTTTCGGCTGTTCCGCTTCGGAACACTGTGTTATTGTCTTTACTAAATTGTAATGCTGCGTAATATAGAATGAATATACTGTATTACTGTAGTACTCATGGCCAGGGGCACCCACTGTTCGGTTCTCATCAGTGGGTTTAAGCTACCCAGGCGCGATCGGCAGTTACTTCTTCTGAGCGCTTTTGTGCATTTTGAGTTTGACAGAGGACCATTTGGGTGATCTGAACAACTCTATGGTGGCCACTAACCACAATTCAGGCTGCACGGTCCGATGACATTTGCTCCCAATAATAGTCGAAAAAAACACATCAAATTTAAACGTATTCTGTGGCATGGTGGTAGTGAAATAGGAGGCGCGGGTTTGATCCCCGCTCAGTACAAATATTTGTATGCATGAATATGGCTATTTGCATTGGTCTGGGTGTTTCTATGTATAATATGCATGTATTTACAAAAAAAGTATCTAAGTATGTTTATCAGCATTCTAGATTCCATAACACAAGCTAGTTAAGCTTACCATGGGTCTAGATAGCGTTGTGTAGAATGTTGTGGAATATTAAAAAAAAATGTTAACGCGTATTATCGTAAGGTTTTCAGTTTGCAAAAGTGCAGTATAGTTGTATTGAAAAGTCCATTCTATCCTACTAATATTCTAAATGAGAGACTTTGAAGACTGTTACTCAATCACGCTCAAATGACTTGACGAATCTGGCTGATATTTGCGGGCTACTTTACATCCTTGGAATATTATGAAGGTAGCCGGAACGGTATCAGAATTTTACACGGACAAAGCCATGGCCAACAGCTAGTATTAAACAAAAGAATACTATAACAAAGCCATGGCCAACAGCTAGTATTAAACAAAAGAATACTATAACATACATACAGTCGATTTTTTAATGAAACGAAGTAATTTGGCAGCAGCTAACAACACTTTATGAAATAATGATACCATATTCAATGTAATAGTGATGCATTCACTTGCAACACCACCTTCAAATGTTATGACGGATCAAAGAAAATTCAAAGAATGATTTCACTAGGATTGTCATATCATTCACTTTATCACAACACAACAGTATTTTTATTTCATCAAGTACTGACAACCCAGCTTATTAAAAAAACCCCTCAAAACAAATAATAACATTATAAACTAATACAATAAGCCAACAAAAGCACTTAAAACTCAACAAATAAACAAACTAAGTAATTTCCTTCATTAATGTGACAGTGACCTTGGAAACTGTCTCCAAATTAACCCTGCCACTCTCGGGGACGATTGACCTTCACCTTGAGTTACATTTTGATGTACGCATATAGAAGGGTCTCTTGGGTTTTATATTTACAGACAAAAAATAACTGTTCAAGTATTTTGTAGGTCGTTAATTTTGTAAAAATAAAAGTAACGACAAGAATTGAAAAAGTTTGCTGAGGTAATTTGGACAATTCGGAGTCAAAAATCTTGTATTTTGTACTAGCTGTTTCTCGTGGCTTTACTTGTGATTTATTTTGAACTCTCGTTACATACCTTTAACCTATATTATAATGTACCCGTAATTTTAATTTCAAATAATGTAAAGGAATTACTAAATTTATTTAATTTTATGATTACTGCCCCGCTACTTTGGTTAGGAGCGTGATAATGCCTTTTTTTGTGCGGAAATCCCCTCGGATACCCCCCTGCCGGAGCCGGAAGGGGAGGTTATGTCGGACTCGAACCGACTAAAACCACCCGCTGACTGTGGGTCGTGGTGCAATGCCGGAGGTGAGGTTGTAATCGACATATCCCTCGCACTCCGGCTGACCCAGGGCGCGTGATAATGCCTATGTTACTCAGTGATAATGTAGATTTCTAATGACAGAAGAATGCCGTTTTTGAGTTCGTTACATGCAAAAATACAAAATCTTTCCTCTTTATGAAATTACTTAAGATGTAGCTAGATCACTATACGTTTCATGTCAGTTATAAAACGTCAAAAAGAGAGGAAAGCCTGCGTCAGAGACTCCTCCATCAAGCAGGTGTACCAGCTAACCCTCAAAATCCTTGGTGGGTCCATATACCCTTAAAATTCCAAACTAGCAATAGTGGCCGTGTGGTGGTGGCGGCTTAGAATACTGAACACCACCCCTTCATTATACCGAGGGTATCGTTAGAATAGACTAAGGCAACATGCAGATAATACCACTGCAAGAGAAGGAAAACTCAAAATTAAACCCTTTAATTTTTTACCAATCCGTTCGGCTTGTATAGTAACAGTAAGGTTATAGTTGCGGCACGTTATAATGGCCGTTTTTACACGACTAGTCTGCTCGTTTACTCTGTATTGGTGCGTTTAATATTGGACAGCAAACTGTTAGACAAATAAGTAAAGAAAAATATGGCGAGACTGGCATAGAAGAAAATAAACTTTACACACCAAAAAAGAGAAAACGAGCAAAACCAGTCCTGTCAAAACGGCCATCATAACGTGCCGCAACTATAGTAACCTCTATTGAGAAAGACCTATGTCCAGCTGTGCATTGGAACAGGCTAATTGATTGATTGCCTAATTAATTTAGTATACCTTCTTACTGAATTATTTGAACAGGTAGAAACCTCTAGAAGCTTGCAGAAATGTGCTCAATTCGTATCTAGTCCCAACCTATAAGCGTATTAAGTTACCCTGATAGCACTTAATCATAGTTTACGATACCCAGAGCGGCGATAGGGTTGATCCATAACTGGGATTACGGCTTGACCTAATTAATGATACTGCTCCGAAAATATTGTTTATGGCTACAATTTTTTTACGGGTGTCATAAATTGTTGGTTTTTTCTTATTAATACCATTAACCAAAATTAATTCATTATAAAAGGCCCTGTTATTTTTCGATTGTTGGTGTTTTGTATGGGGGTATGTGTCTATAAGGAACGACTGATGGTCGTTGGAGCTTGGAGCAAACGAATCTTAGAGTGGAGACCGCGAGAAAGCGAACGGAAGGTGGGATGCCCTCTAGCCAAATGGACTGAGGACTTGAAAAGGGTGGCTGGGACTGACAGAGACTGGATGTGGAAGGCGGATGATCAGGAGCAATGGCGCACATTGAGAGAGGTATGTGTCCAGCAGTGGACTGCAAAGGGCTAATTGATTGATTGGTTCATGTGCTTACAATATAGAAATAACTGTTTTACTAAAGTAGCAAACCACCACGCCTTCTACGGTAAGGTATAACCGGTCCTATCTATGATTTTGCAACTTTTTAGGAGAGAGAACTGATTATTTAGCAAATGAACAAGTTTTATGGGAAATAAAACTTCAGTGACTCATTCCTATGCCGCACCACTAAGACCTGGAAATCCCTGACAGCTCACGTGTTTCCTTCTTCCTACAGTCCCGGGTCCTTTAAGCGGTGCGTGAAAAGGCTTCTAATGAGGCCGTCAAGCTGAGTGCCACCATTGTTAACATGGTACATGTTTACGATGAACGGTTTCAAAAACAAAAATTACTCCAATTTAGTCTATTTCATTGTCATTGACCACATCACCGTTTAGCAACAGTTGACATAGTGCTCAAACGCGAAATTATTGTCAATAAAAAATAAATAACGGAAACGTGGTTGATTTTTAACCCTAAAAATCTAGGTACGGTCCCATATACCCTCGAAAATAAATATATAATCAAATATTATTAAACAAAGCAATAAAATCAACAATTAATTTCGTAATATCTCAAAGCTCAAAATTTGTTGGAAACAATCTAAAAATTTATGCCAATGGCCAATTTTACCTGTATATATTTAAATGAATGAATGAACGCCTCTTGTTAACGCCAATACCTGTGAACAAAATAATATTGTTACTTAATAATTCGTTAATGAAATGGATTAAAGTGATTTTCTGTTCATTTTGCGACCGGTAGTGAACATGAAACGGATGAAATTGATTTATTATAATTCATAACTTTATCTCCTCTGCTTCTAACCGATACTATCATCAACGAAGGAACTTTTATCCCACACATGATCACATGCTCAAGCTGTGAAATAAATATGGTTGTTCCAAGCGACTACAATATCTGGTTCTTCAAGAAGGGCATTAGAAGGCTGTAACAAGGTCAGCAGCAAGAGTATGACATTCCTGGTGGTACTCCCTTCCACAGTGGAGCCGCCTGTCACCCTAGCAGAAGCAGGCCGCGGTGGCGGCGTAAAGTGCGCCTCCCCATACCCAGGGCTAGATTGGAACACTATGGTCCCCACAACCCGAAGGGGGCCATCTCGTAAGAGATGGTCCTGGGTCCGCCGGGGTGTGAGATAGATAGTTTCTGCATTCTCACCTCCGGCAACCGAAGACCCAAAGACGGCGTGCGTTTTAGTCGGTTCCAGTTCGACATAACCACCTCCACTGGCTCCGGTTAGTGGTGGTACACGTGGGGATGTTTCGCAAGTTAAAAAAAAAATGACTGTAATCACTCCCAATAAGGTGGGCCAATGAAATCCAGCCTTAAATATGAGCTGTATCATAGCTGTCGTATAAAAAACAGCTCTATCTCTCACAAATCTTATACGACACCAGCAAGAAAAGAACAGAGAACTTTACCTTATGAATTCATACTCCATACTAATATTATAAATGCGAAAGTAACTCTGTCTCTTTTTTTTATAAAGGACTCGTCAATTTGACTTCACCTCGCCTGATGTTAAGCTAAAGGCAAAGTCTCGGAAAGAGGGTCTCCATCGTAAACATGTACCACAGTGGTGGTACTCAGCTTGACGGCCTCATCAGATGCCTTTTCACGCCCCGCTGAAAGGACCCGGGATGTGTTCGTTACCCTATGTTACGCGTCCACGCCTAAAGAACTGAACCGATTTTTATGAAATTTGGTATAGGGGTAGATTATAGACCTTGAGAAAGGAAATAGGTTATGTTTGGTCACGATAACCGACATCCACACGGAGCTGCGGGAAATAGCTAGTGATTTATGTAATAACATAAACAATCCAATTACCATTACGCTATAAATAATATTTACCAACAAACTGTCAAGAATAAGCCATATTACACCACAAAATGAGTAGTTACTTGCAAAATAATATACTATTATCATAACAAAGTTGTACATTAAGACTACAAGCTTATAACACGACAATCATAAATTAACTAAACATTACATACAATAAACAAACATAACAGTTAATATTCATATATAAAATTTGTACAAAATATTAGTCATACGTCATTGTTAACCAAATTAGCGGCAAGAGAAGCCTCTTTTCGCTGTTAGAGGAAATTCAACTGTATTGTGTAGCTTTAGAGTTGGAAATTGAGTGTAGTAACGAAGCTATCATCATTAATTTCGTTATAATGTCAATGAACTTGTGCTTTGCTATTTGCAAATAAATAATTATTCAAATTGATAATTATTTATTAACGTATTTGACTAAGTTTATTGTTAAGATTTAATTTATTAATCATTTCATAGTACTAAAATTCTTAGAATATTAAAATTATATTTTCTTAAAAAATGTAATTTCTTTCACATTAATATTGTTTTGTGGTCTTTACGATCGATAGGTCACTGGTTTGAATCCTGGCTATTTATTACATTACATAATATTACATTGATATATGTATTAGTATTGTACCTGCGCTACTGCTGCTTCGGCAGATACCCTCAAACAGCGCAAATATAGTAGTTTATGTGGTAATTACATATTTGAGCCGTTTGGAGTCGAGACGTTAGGATCATGGGGTCCAAGTGCACGTCTTTAATCAAAGAAATGTCAAAACGTTTATTAGACACTACCCGTGACCAGAGGGCTGCAGTTTTGCACATATTATGTTTTGTTTTATATTTTTATCAATAATTATTATGTATATACTCACGTGTTTCCTTCTTCCTACAGTCCCGGGTCCTTTAAGCGGGGCGTGAAAAGGCATCTAATGAGGCCGTCAAGCTGAGTGCCACCACTGTTAACATGGTAAATGTTTACGATGGTGACCCTCTTTCCGAGACTTTGCCTTTAGCTTAACATCAGGCGAGGTGAAGTCAAATTGACGTGTCCTATATAAAAAAAAAAAAATATTATGTGTATAAAAATATTTTTAGTATTAGTAATTTCCGTTACCCAATAATATTCTTACTAAAAACAAATTTTCAATATTTTTTTAAACACGCCCGAAACTAAAACCTACCTTCACATTGACATTGGTGACCAAGGTTTTATTTTCAATGCGGAAATTAGTGTAAAAATATCTTACTCCGACCTAGTTTGACATTCACCATGTGACCAATTGGGAAGCCGACAGGAATCGAGTTCTAGGAACCTCTCGCCACTGCTACACATATGGTATGATATGCTAAACCTAAGCTATCACACAGTGACTAGTTACTTAACAGACTATTCCTCTCAACAGACCCATTAAAAACTCAGCCAATTTAATAAATAAATATTCCACAACATTCTACACAACGTAATCTAGACCCATGGTAAGCTTAACTACCTTGTGTTATGGAATTTAGAATACGAATAAACATACTCATTATACATAAAAACACTTAAATTAAATAGCCATATTCATGCATTTTTTTTATACCGTACACATCAATTTGACTTTACCCCGCCTGATGTTAAGCTAAAGGCAAAGTCTTGGAAAGAGGGTCACCGTCGTAAACATGCACCATATCATATTATTATATTAACAGTATGGTGGCACTCAGCTTGACGGCCTCATTAGATGCCTTTTCACGCCCCGCTTAAAGGACCCGGGACTGTAGGAAGAAGGAAACACGTGAGCTGGCAGGGAGATTCAGGTGTTTGTGGTGCGGCATAGAAATAAATCACTGAAACGCTTGGTTCTAGTAGGTATACTCTGCACCATGTAGCAGTCGCGTTCACTACCCCCACACTATATCACGTCATGGGGTCATCGCACGGGCACAAACGACACTGTGTTGCACGTTAATATCACTGTGTCGTGATACGAACGCCATAATGCTTATAATCACTGTATAATAGGTCGTTCGGCGAGCGCGTGGCTCACGAACTATATTCTATAATAGCCATATTGCTAACACGTGACATTATTTTAAAAGTATTGGATATGATTGTTTTTTTCGTGCACAATTCCCCTTGGATACGGGGGGTACCCGGAGCTGGAAGGGGAGGTTATGTCGGACTCGAAAACCGCACGTCGACTGTGGGTCGCGGTGCTAGGCCGGTGGTGAGGTTGTCATCGACATATCCCTCGCACCCCGGCTGACCCAGGGCCATCCCTTACGGTCTGGCCCTCCTCGGGGGGATATGTTTGCATCTATGTGATATGTGTTATTAAACAATAATATCGTCATCAAGGTTGAAATTCAAGTAAATTTATTGTGAAAATGGAATACAATGTAGGAGAAAGAAAAAGAAAAGAAAGAAAATTAATTTTATTGCGGACTCATTGAATTCAAAAATAAACAAAAATATAGCACAATCTGCAATACTTCTTAGACTTATGTGTACTGGATGTGAAAATAGACACAACAAATAACAATTTTTATTATTGCTGTGGAAATATTTTTTTATAGAAATTTTAGCAGGGGTGTCGTACGAGGCGACTAACGGAAAAATACGCAGAGGATATCACTGCAAGAGAAGAAAAACGCGAAATAAAACCCTGTACCAAGTCATCTGGCCAGGCGTGGAAACTGTAGGCTTAAGCCTCCCAACATTGGGAGAGGCCTATGTCCAGCAGTGGACAGCGATAGGCTAATTGATTAATATGATTTTCCGGATTAACTTAAGCCTAAATAAGCCTTTCTAAAGTTTAACAAAAATATTAATACTCAATCCACTCAATACTCAGTCCTCACACATGGATGTCTGTGACCTCACACTTGGATGTCTGTGACCTCACACTTGGATGTCTGTGATCAGCAGTGACCTGAAGAAAGCCCAACTAGACGATTCGACGACTCAAAACCGACAAGTATGGCTAGGCCAAGAGAGAGAGAATCCAAATATAGACAGTTAATGACGTACTGTTACAAACTTTTCAGAATCAATTAAGGTTAAAATTATTCCCCTTGTGTAACCACCATTAGTTCCGCGCCTATAACGCAAACATGTCGCAATAATTCAAACTTTATTTTACTCCAGACTTTGCCCGAGGATTCTTTCTATTTTCTGATGTACATAATGGGACATTTTTGCGACATTCATTCCTCAAACTTTGGATTACATGGCAGATTTTGGCTTCATAGCTATTTAAATATGTCGGTTCCTAGTGCAGTAGAATAAGGGACAACCTCACCTCCAGCCTAGCACCACGACCCACAGTCGGCGTGCGGTTTTAGTCGGTTCGAGTCCGACATAACCTCTCCTTCCGGCTCCGGCAGGGGGGTATACGAGGGGATTTCCGCATTATTCAAAAAAAAAAGGTGGAGTAGAATAGGGCCCAAACTTTTTTTCTCCTGGGTGTCGTCGAAGGCGACTAAGGGATAAGGCTGTTCTCTATTCGATAGTAGATAAACATATAGCTTTTTTTTCGTGCAGAAATCCCCACTGATACCTCCCCCGGAGCTGGAAGGAGAGGTTATGTCGGACTCGAACCGACTAAAACCACACGCCGACTGAGGGTCGTGGTGCTAGTCCGGAGGTGAGGTTGTCTTCGACATATCCCTCGCAACCCGGCTGACCCAGGGCCATCCCTTACGGTCTGGCCCTCCTCGGGGATAAGCATACAGCAGTAAATACCTCGAACTATGTAAGAAATTCAAAATTAGTCCTAATTTTAGATCAATTATTCTTTATTCCCAGCTGCTGCTGACCAATGGGAATTCCTAGTTGACACTATTGTTTTCGTTCCCACTAGTGACAAAATGAGAAATAATTAGTGGCAATTGGGAATATTTTAAGCTATTTAGCACTACTGATAACATGTTGGAATCTTTTCCACTGGCGACAAATGAAAAAAAATCGGACTAGTAGTATTGAATAAAATTGGCAACATTGATTTGCATTAAAATGCTTGCTGTAGCGCCCCATGATGAGTTGTCTTTGTAACACCTATCTAAAAACATGCTCCAATTAAAGCCAAACCCGTAATTGAAAACTGCATCAAAATTGGTTGGTAGTTTAGGAGAAAATGGCAACATGGATTTGCACAAACAAACATAGAAACATCGTCTCACCCTAAACGTTCCGTCGTGGGTAAAAATAATGTTTACAAGTTAATTTTTAACCTAAAATGAAGGTCTATTCATTATTTCTTCACCTTAGAAGATTTCATATACCTAATAAGGTAATTGTACTATCAAGAACAGACTAAAGTATTCACTCTAACCCCTTCAACTAAGCTGAAGCTTGTAAAAGCCTGAGTTCGCCTCAGTACCGGTATTGTTAAACTCGCAACTTTTCGACTGAACTTTAATCAACTCGCTATAAGTCTTCTCAAAGTTCCTCTACAAACACCAGAACTCTGGCTGGAGTGTAAAAGCAAATGTTGAAGAAATCCAGCTGTATTTCTACATATATTTACTTCACAATAAACAACTCGCATTATTTTGATGTAAGTACTGAGCAAATGTTGTTCCATGTTTTATTAGCGTTAGGTACAAGTGCCACTGTAAGCGGACGGGTTAAGAGTTTCACATATTACTCGTTTTATTGACTTTCGCTATAAGAACAATAACGTCTCGAACTAACAAAGGTAAATAGTTAAGGTAAATAATCAGAAAAAGAAAGTAACTTCCTCAGACTTGACAACCTATTCGTGCTAGAGAATACGCAACATACAAAATATTTAATCTTACTAATATTATGCACGTGCTCAACAGATTGAGCTAAAAGATACCAAGAAAGATTACAGTCTGAAATAGAAGACATAGGCTAATTATTATCCATGGAATCCATACTTAATAT
Organism: Eilema sororculum; assembly: GCA_914829495.1. NCBI lineage: Eukaryota > Metazoa > Arthropoda > Insecta > Lepidoptera > Erebidae > Eilema > Eilema sororculum. Next base: position 21,658,084 of record OU618535.1, read on the forward strand.
TATAAATGCGAAAGTAACTCTGTCTGTCTGTCTGTCTGTATGTTACGCTTTCACGCCTTAACCACTGAACCGATTTTGATGAAATTTGGTATAGGGGTAGATTAGACCTTGAGAAAGGACATAGGCTATGTTTGGTCGCGATAATCGACATCCACGCGGGCGGAGCCGCGGGCAAAAGCTAGTAGTTTTATAATTCCACGTGGGTGAAGCCGTGAGTAATAAAATAATGCAAGTTCTTGAAAACAGGTTCTAATTTTTTTTTTATTTAACTTAGGTGGAAGACAAGCACACGGCCCACCTGATAAAAAGTGGTTACTGTGGCCTATGGACGTGGGTAACACCAGGGGAGTCACACTCGTGCTGCCGACCCTGTAAAACTATTGAGAATATACGATAAATAACATATTAGAAGATTACAGCTTCTCGAATACATAGGGAAAAAAATAAAGTTTAAAACTAAAACCCGACTACCGAAAAATCACGCTCTTAAAAGTGGCAAACAAGAAAATATCAAGGATAGCCGTGGTCGTATGCCACTTTTCCCTAGAATATAATTGTTTTGTTAGAGTAAGTGGCATACGACCACGGCTATCCTTGATATTTTCTTGTTTGTTACATTTTAGAGCGTGATTTTTCGGTAGTCGGGTTTTAGTTTTAAACTTTATTTTTTATTTACATTATTTTGGGGCAAGGTAAAGCTAATAATTTATACATATTTGAAATGTGCATCTTAAGCCCTTTCATTTGATACCAAACACGGCATATTTATCTCAAATTATTTTTTTTAAACAGTACCTTATGAGCGCTAGAGGGCGCCACACAAGATTGAGTGACACGTCATATACCCTATAACCATCGGACGACAAAGCCGCTTGTAACGATACCTCATTTGTCTAGTTCTAATAAGTAGTTGAGGAGCTATGAGGGAACAAATGAACATACATACATACATACATACATACATACATACATACATACATACATACATACATACATACATACATACATATATAGCCTGTCAAAATCATAACCCTCCTTTTGGCTTCGCCGTAGTCGGGTAAAAAGAAGAATCATCTTTCCCTTACAGGGGGAATGCCTTGACCAATTCGGCTACCGAGACACGCCCGATGTGATTCAAATTTCCCATCTTATCCGTCTTTAAGGCGACGGTGGCGTCATCTACCGATTTTCTTACGAACTATCGGAATTAATGAATGATGTTATAATCATTTTTAAACATTGATTTTTGATAAGTCCGCCCAAACAATTGAATGAATTTTTACATCATTAAGTATGCTAACTATACAAATCGAATACATAGGTAGGGAAAAAGAAGAATCGTCTCATCTCATGATTGTAACATCATTTATTGATTCCGATAGTTCGTAAGAAAATCGATAGATGACTCCACAATCGCCTTAAAGACGTATAAGATGGGAAATTTAAATCGCATCGGGCGTGTCTCGGTAGCCAAATTGGTCAAGGCATTCCCCCTGTAATGTAAGGGAAAGACTGCGGGTTCGAGTCCCGCCCGAGATGATTCTTCTTTTTCCCTATGTATTCGATTTGTATAGTTAGCATACTTAATGCTGTAAAAATTCATTCAAATTACAGTTTCTATTAAGGTACTTACCGTCTTAAATAGTTGTCTACCGTGTACCGTGTACTTTGATCTTGCTAACTGATTTCTTGCTAACTTACCCGATCGCTATCAGTTACACCTCGCCTTACGTAAGGCGAGGGCGCAAAACACGTGCTTTCTACAGAATGCACGTGTTTTGTTCCGTATATGTTTTACATGGAGTTGCTAACACACATGAATCATACGTTAACTTGGTACAGATGCTGTAGTGCTTCAATTTCAACTGTGTTATTTATAATACCTGCCTAGGTGCCATAGTTTGTTCTCTGTGTATCTGTGTAATAACCTTATGTTATGACTTTAGGTTTGACACACGAGTACTATTATTAGGGTAGGCAGAGATATATTAACATCCACATTTCGCCAACAGTGATTTACAGTTCCACGTTATAGGGGGCGAGCCTATTGCCGTCAAGTGGGCACTTAGACCTGGGCTGTATGTTTACTGTCGGATGGAGAACAACCTTATTCTTTAGTCGCCTTCTGTGACCCCCACAGGAATAGTTGGAGTGACCTTATTCTACTCCACCGAGAACCAACACGGCACCCACCGGGAATTATAGGTGTCACAGAAATAAAATCAAAGTTTTTGGCATTTTTAGAACATTTTTTTATCATAATATGTCACCTAGGGCCATCTCGAACTAGAGATGACCGTGGGTCGGTCGGGGTATATGTCAATTGCTATTTCACCATCGGCAACAGAAGACCCAAGATGGCGTGCAGTTTTAGTCGGTTTGAGTCCGATATAACCAACCCGCCGGCTCTGGCGGCGGGGGGAGGGCGGTTCAAGGGGTTTCCAAAAAGAGGATGCAAGCTAGTAAGTATATCTGCTGATTGATGGACGAGGCTCTGGAGCAGGATTTCCTGGTTGGGAAGTCAGACAACAGTCATTTCTATAAACGCCGGGATACTCATGTTACCAATGTTTCTGCAATGAGATAACACTGTAATAGTGAAGTAGCAAACCTATAACCTAAGAGCCGGTTAAACCAAACGCGAGTAATGTTTATTCCTAGAATAAACCGCCACATATTCGAGAGTAAACCAATTTCACATTCTACGATCTAATATTAATGAACTTATTCGGGAATAGATAATATACCACCGTTTCTCATGTAATAAAGAAAATTTCTAAGAATAATGAAAGGGCGTCTAATACTGTTATATTTTAACTCTATGTTCGATAAGTTCTGTCGCACGTTATAATACGACAAAAGCGAGTTGAAATGACGTACGCTTAAAACCGTGCCTTTTTAAAACAACGCATAATTGCCGGGTACTTTTTACATTCATTCCTCGTTCACTCTAAATTAGCTATACGGTAGACTGCCTGGAAGAACGTCAATTTAATTTAGGATTAATTCCGGAATAGTTACTCCTGTATTAATGTAGGTTTGGTCGAATACAGATGTATTAAATAAAAAAAATATCACATTGTCATCATGATGCGATATTTTTCTAATTCCTTGCTTCTTTGTAAATGATAAATTACCATTATACACTAGTGTTATGCATTTTCATGCAGTAACATTAGGATTCATTAATTACCTACAAAAAAAAGCATTGAAATGAGAAATAGCCGAGCGTTAATGCTACGTACGTCCAGAGCAAGATTTTTTAATTAAAAAGTATAGTTGGAAATGTAATTATCATTAATATTCCTCCTGGGAATGCATAGCATACCAACCACCACACACAAAACAAAGTGATTAATTTTTCTCTTAGGGAAGGAATGAAGGATGTAGGTAGACTAGTCAAGTTTATAAGGGAAAATATTAAACTTTTTGTATAAACAAGCGCATGTTCCATTCCAATATTTAATTTCGAGTAGATCTTTGCATTGCCAAAACAGCCAGCCTTCTGGGAACGTTACTGGCCGGTGACGATGCGGAGGAATTCCACGACGCATTATGTATGTAAATATATTTTCATTTATTTCTTTTTTAGTTTATTTTAGTATGTCGTTTCTAGTTTTAAATTTCTTTTAGTACCTAGTATTTTTAAGTTGTACATAAGTCAATGAATAAATTCCAACAAGATCTGTTCAGTTATAAAAGCATAATCGATTAACAAACATTATAATATTTTCACAAACTTTTAGGTTTACAACATTAATAGAGTACCAAATAAATCGCGATAAAATCTTTTAAAATCCATTTTAATTTAAGAGCTACTCTTGTAAATATATATTGAAACTTGAAGCAGTCGCTACTTTGAAACATTCACGAGTAAATTGACGAGACAGCGTAGATAAATAAAACAAATACGAGAACGAAAAAGGGTCAAACAACACATCCATTTTCATGTAAATTTAGGGTAAGGACAGGTCGCACCGCGAGATGAGCGGAGCGGAACGATGCTGAAAGAACTTATAGTTATGATTCCAAAGCCGACCGCATACAACTGCAGACCATGCAGCAGATACAGCGTACTGTGATACATACATTACTTGTTAAACTTCGATACGGACAAAGAGGACTATGAGGACTATTATGAATTATTTGACATGATGCCCACAGCTACATTCTATCATCGCACCGCTCGCCGTGGTATGAAAGGAACTTCATCCCACGCATGCTCAAGCTTTGGAATGAACTTCCTGCCGTGGTTTTCCCAAGTGACTACAATATGGGGTTCTTCAAGAAGGGCATTAGAAGGTTTCTTCAGGGTAGGCAGCACAAGTGTAATGCCCCTGGTGTTGCATACGTCCATAGGTCGCGGTAACCACTTTCCATCAGATGGGCCGTGTGCTTGCCTGCCACCTTAGTGGTATAAAAAAATCTGCAATGAATAACGCGTATGTGCTGCGTGCGTCTGAAGTTGTCTCTGCTGTGTGGGTGTGCGGTTCAGTCGATTGTGCACTCGGGTGATTGCTTGATTTTTATTTCAATCTCTGTTCACATGGCTTACAGGTTGAAATAAAATTGAACATTCATTTTTATTTTCTTTCAATTTGTCATCTAATGAGGTAGCGGTTTTTAGTTAAACAAAGAGATAAATTTAAGTAACACATAAATGACGGAACTCGAATGAATTTTCAATCAGTGTTCAGTTGAAAATTACAGAATAAGAAGCCATTAATCATAAATTAATTAAAGGTAATGGCTATGTAAACATTTCAAATATTATTAATTATGCCATTAACATAGATTATGCGTGGCCTGAATCTAACTAATCACTTAAGTTTTATAGTATGAGATTTTATGAGGTCATAAAGGTGAATCTCGTATTTCGTATGATATCAACCTTCAACTTTACCTGTAAGCTTACTACTTGATGAATGAACACTTTGGCATCTTCAGGTTTAGTGTTTTGTTCTTTGGGTTGAGAAGTGAGACGGCAATAGCTTACATAAAAGTCGATCGTAAAAAGTAATAAAAATTATTTAAAATAGCCTATTCAATGAAATCAAGCAATCAATTAGCCTTTTGCAGTCCAGCAGTCCACTACAGGACATAGGCCTCTCCAATGTGCGCCATTCAATGAAATCAATAAGTATATGATAATCGATTTCTTCATTTTCGCTCATCTCACAGTACACCAAACCCTTTGTAGGCATCTTGGAGTCTTCAATCTTTGATGTGCTAGGGAGGCCACCCCTCCCCCCTCATAAAGAACAAAGGTGAGATAAAATAAGGTGTTTACTGTAACGCAATGTTTAGACAAAGGATAACAAATGCTTTTTATCACAAATATCTAGACAAGTCAGAGGGCGTGGGTCTATGAATAAATGTCAAGATTACTTGTGGGGTTAGTGTGAAAAATATTATGTTTTTGGAGCTAAAGGTTTTGGTATAAAATAGTTAAGGTTTCAAAATAGACTAACGCTAAGAACTCATGGAGCGATTTTCGCCAGCGTTCAACGCGGTTGTGGACGATTTTCTGATTTTCTCGGACTTTAAAACCGAAGAATTACCCAGGACCCGGGTGAAAAACACTCCGTGAGTTCTTAGCCTAAAGGTGGGTTTCCACGATCACAATCGAAGATTCCGGTGTAAAGTTTTTAAGTCACACGACTTTTGTTGTTTCTTATATTCTCTGATATTATAAAAATCCCGGAAAAATTACAATGGTTTTGTCAACAGAACTACTTAGTCAACAAATTAAGAGGAAATAGTCGGATATGTTTATATGTTTTTGTTTATATATGGCGTAAATTTATGGATTTATCTAAAAAGTGCAACAGTTTTTTACAGTTCAAACAGTAAATAATATATAATGTTTACGGTATTTTGTAATTTTTTCATCACTACTTTTCGAACCGTTTTGATTTCAGAATCTCAGCTTATACATCATCCTATACAGACAGTCTTTTCTGTACTGTCAAATCGCTAATAAAAAGAATTTTGGGGTATTTTACCTTATTTCCCCCAAAATAAAATGCCCAACTTCTCGGAAACTGTGGAGAAAAAGTCCCTCTTATGGAACTATTTCACTTTACTAAAAATAACTTCACTCAATCACACTATCGTGTGCGACTGTACTTTATCAGAGCCAGATGTTTTCCTCCAAGAGTAACAAATATGATTTACCTCACAAGTACAGACCGTGACAAAACTGATAACTTTGACAACGATATTATCCGAGCAAATAACTTTTAAAGTAAGCCACGCACAGTCTATATGAAAATATACTGAATAATAAGTCATATCATATTTCTTAAGTAGGTATAACATTTCCTTCAAATCTATATCTACCCATTTCTTATTTCTTTTTTACCAGCAAAATCTGGTTTCAACATCATCATCAGAACGCCCGTCGCACATGCATCGGAAGCTTGTATTTTGGAGCCCGATCCACTCTTCTACTCTTTCATTTCATTAGATTTATTTACAAGAATGATTGTCGTCTGACATCCCAACTCTGAGAGAATACCCTGTATAAGAGTCTTATCCATCAATATAAGCATTACAAATTTTGATGGGGTCATACACGCTCAATTCTAGATTCAAATTTTGACAGTAACTGTACCACTTAAACTTTTAAAATCCTATCGTCAGCTGTTTGGATAAAACCTTAATATAAAACCTAATGCACACTGCAGCAAAACTCTCAAAGTGATCTAGTTTTATTAGCAGAGTGGCCTTAAGTAAGGTCTTAAGAACAAGTTCATCGGTCAAACTGTCTCAAGGGCAACTGGACTAAATCACACCGAAGCGTAATAACATAGTCTATATGATACTGACTGAAGTTTCCACTAATATCACTCTATGAGACACCAGCCTCTCACAAAGGCAGAGGAGTTAATTTTAGTAAAGTTATTATAATATGCAATTTTACCGTACCTCTTTGAAAAATAAATAAATTCTTATTTATTTATTCAGGTACTCTAGGAATTTTCGAACCAATACGACCTTCATACCTTGAAGAAAAGAGCGTACTCTCTTTTAAAAGTAAGGCAACGCACTTGTGACTCCTCTGGTGTTTCGGGTGTCCATGGGCAGCGGTGATCGCTTACCATCAGGCGAGCCGTCTGCTCATTTGCCTCCCTATTCCATAAAAAAACGCGAATAAAAAATTGTGGACTGAAAACGAAAACGCTCAAAATCACTTTTCAACGGATTCCAGAAAGACAAAAAACGGATATCAAATAAATCGCGCTAAAATTCGTTAATATTCATACTTATTTGAATCATACTGAAATTATGTGATTAATAATTTATTTTGCTGTAACAAGGATTGAAAAGGGTATCCGAAGGTGGTGCCCAAACCATAAATCGAATGAGTACGAACAGATGATACACCAAGTTTCTAAAGCGAAGGGTCGCTGTCGCGGAATATACATCGCCAAATTAATCAACTATTGAAAATAGGCAGATTAAAAGTATTCGAAACTGACGGGTTTACATGCTAGAGGAAGGTAAGAACATACCTGCTAGAACCAAGCGTTTCAGCGACTTATTCCTATGCCGCACCCTTAATGCCTGGAACTCCCTGCTAGCTCACGTGTTTCCTTCTTCCTAAAGTCCCGGGTCCTTTAATTGGGGCGTGAAAAGGCATCTGATGAGGCTGTCAAGCTGAGTGCCACCACTGTTAACATCGTGCATGTTTGCGATGGTGGGGTAAGCTAAAGGCAAAGTCTTCTTTAGCTTTTAGACTTTTCCTTTAGCTTACCATCAGGCGAGGTGAAGTCTAACTGACGTGTCCTTTATAAAAAAAAAGATGACGGGCTATTATGTTGCGGTAGTGGGCCCAGAATTCCACATGGGCGAAGCAGCGGGCATCAGCTAATCCATACTTAATATTACAAATGCATAACTCTGTCTGTCTATATGTTACGTTTTCACGCCTAAACCACTGAACCAATTTTGATGAAAATTGGTATAGGGGTAGATTTGATCATGAGAAAGGACATAGGCTATGTTTGGTCGCGATAACCGACATCCACGCTGGCGGAGCCGCGGGCATAAGCTAGTAAAGAATAATCTTTTTTTTAGTCTTCTTAATTCTTATTATACAAGAAGACAATATGATGATGAGAATAAGATCCTAAAGATCTGTAAATTAAACGTGAACATAATAACTTATCATAAATACAATCTTATTGTTAAATACGTTACGGTGTGAACTAAGGCCTAATTAAGGCATTGCCCACATTACTCTGCGTGTAGTCATTTATCAAGATGTTTTCTAGACGCAATTTTTCCATTTTTGCAAGTTAACGCAGAATTTATTATGTTAGACTTACTAAGATAAATGTTACTGTATGTCATGTCGCAATGTTAAAAGTGTCACTCTTTTGCTGTTTTAGAAGGCGATTTGTAACTTTAAAACTATCGCGGCGTTTACTCATAGTTTATTATTTTTGGGACTTCACGCGATATATTTTTGAAAAACTTACTTTGCCAACGTTTCGGGTGCGCAGCAGCACCCGTGGTCACGACTTGACTGGCCTGCGAGCGTCGCGCGGTGTGCAGGAAACATTTTTTTTTGTGCGCCTACCCTCCATTACTTTCATATTGAATGTAAGGCTGGCGACACAACACACTCACTATGTCAGTTTTAGATAGTAAGTTTTTCAAAAATATATCGCGTGAAGTCCCGAAAATAATAAACTAGAAGGCGATTTTAGGTTAGGACTATGCTCCATCGACAGAAAACATACAGCTCATGACAAGGTGCCCTCTTGAGGGCAATAGGCTTGGCTTACGTGACACTAAAAATCATAGTTGGTCAAATGTGGGCGTTAATACTCCTCTGCTTACTCTTTCGGGAAGTTACAGTTCAGTTGTAATCGGTTTTCAGCCTAACCACGAAACGGCTTAACTTAGATATTGATGGACTGCTATCTGACCTCCACTACCTACAGGCTACATTCCTAACAAAGGCGATAGCACTATACGCTAAACCAACAAGCACCCTTGAACTTTGGTAACCGCTTTCCATGAGACCATTTACTATTTTGCCATCTCAGTTAAATAAAAAAAATTGTAATACAACAAATGTCTTTGGATTTAGTATACTTGTACATGGTAAGGACATGCCCATGTGAATAATGTATTTAGATCTTGTAAGCGTCAAGCATTTGGTATTGTAATCAGTTGGGGTGACAGTACAAGCGGATTGATAAACACTTGTAGTTTATCGCTTATACAATAATATAGTCACAGAGAATAGTTAAAACGTGGTGTAAGTGTCAGCGGATGCAGCTTATTCCATACATTACTTGTTGAACTTCGGTACGGATAAAGGGAACCGTTGAGAAATCGCAATGTATTATGCGTATATGCTGTGTGCGTCAGCAGTTGACGTATACGGTCCTTTGGAATCCTCCGGAACCCGGACACAGGGCTTATTCAGTCCTGTCCTACCAGTAGTTCAATAATCAAACCGTTAGGATAATTTTCGTCCAAACTGTTAGACTGATTCCGGTGGTCAAACTTTTAGGGCAAAAAAATCCAAACTGTCGTACTAACTCCACTGTCCCCTCAACAAGCACCTATATACCATCGGTGACACGGATAGCCCCCTTTGCAGGGGGTGATTCAGCGCCGAGGAAACGGTCGCCCACGTAATACTGAAATGCGAGGCAGTGGCCACCCAACGATCCCAAATCCTCGGCACAGCGAGGTCGCTCCGCGAAGTCTGTGAAGCCCCCAGTAAGCTTCTGCGTTTCTGGGCGGAGCTAGGCTGGCTACTCTAGCCAGTACTCTCTACGCACAACGGCCCAAGAGAGAGGCTAAGTGCTGATAAAAGAGTCCCTTATCATATCCTATCCCATCATATAATAAGCTGAATACGATATTCCAAAATCGCTAATACTAGAGCCACCACTTTTATTGACTGCATATTATTTTACTGAGCGATTTAAATCAAAACATGTTGTGTTGGACGTCTATCCAGAGTTCTCTGGCATAGGTTAATGGCAGGTCAATCTAGAGGGCGACAGAGCAATGTATGAATAAAAATGGTAATTTTAAAGATTTATGTACAAAGTCAGTTTGAGATCTATAATGCAATAAATGTATTTGAAGGTATAGATAGAATAATAAATCCATGTTTCATAATTTAGAGGCAACTAGATTCAAAATAATAAGTAATAAACTATTTTTCATTTGATGATCGTACTTGTGACACTGCTGAAATATCGTATACTCAAAACAGTACATGGTAAATATCCCGATATCTCTAATATTAGAGTTTAGAGCCTTACAGGGCTAGAGTCGACCACACTTAATACTCGATGTACATACTAAACAACAAACGAGGCTGTATTAAGAGTGTTAGGGTTGGGAAGTCAGCGAGAGATATGCTTTCGGCAATCTCACCTACGGCAACCAAGGACCCAAGAAGGCGTGCGTTTTGGTCGGTTCGAGTCCGATATAACCGCCTCCACCGGCTCCGTGAGGGTGGTATCCGTGGGGATTTTTCGCACGATAAAAAAAAAGGTTTCGGAGGTCAGCAGCAATAACACCAATGTGACCAACACCACGTTAAATTATGAATGTACTTGTAATTAAGTGCATTATTTATCATTATAAATTGTAATATTAATTTTGTCGTTTCAAATCTACCTTCTTTAGTTCCAATTTATTTTGTTTAAGTACATGTTTGTTTTGTTTTTGTTAAATAGTAAAATCTTAATGCTTAATGTGTGGAGAGTTTAAGTTGATCGTAATTGTAAAAAGAAAAACATAAGCATCCTACCACGGTTAACGGGGGGCGTGAACAAAATAAGTTACAAGGAGTGACAATTGTTGTATAGATTAGATCTTTCTACATATTAAACCACTATAAATTATAAATTTAAATTTGAATTCTCAGGGAGTGAGCTTGGAAACAGTAGAGATTCTGTAGTAGGTAGCAAGAACAGGAGTGATTTTAGGTTGTAAAACTGGTAATTCACATCACTTTCATGCTGCTATTCAAACATTAAAAGGAAAATTAGTACATACTGCGTATAAAGACTAGTAATTCTCACCCAAGCCTTACAAGTTGCGGAGTCCACAAACTGGATGGAGCTGTTGGAAAAAGAGTTCCGCACTGAGCCGCAGTGTAATTTACGAGTAAGGCTCGCCCAGTGGATAAATGTCACATCCGTGGAACTTACATGTCACCGCCGTGTAAGATGCAAGTCACCTCAGATATTGGGGTACACCGAAAGTGGCTTTGTGTAATAAACATTAGTACTGCATTTGAATGAATTTTTTATAGCATTTATTCGTAAGATTGTTGGTAGATGGCACCACCGTCGCCCATAAAGACGGATGTAAAGAGAAGGAAAATTTGAAATGATTCAGGTGTGGCTCAATAGCTCAGTTGGAAGAGCATTCCCCCTGTAAGGGAAAGGTCGTGAGTTCAAGCCCCACTTGAGCATTTAATTTTTTCCGATGTTTTTCGAATTAGTACTGCATTTCAGGGTGTTACTAAAAGGACGGCCATTGCATAAATGCCGTGACGTTGGCAAGCGCACACAGCAAAGACAAACGTTTGCATATCCTAGAGGGACAGATAAAAAAAAATTCAAAGGTATCAAAATCGATTAAATTGTGAAATCTGGAAATAATAAGATTTTTGTTCAATAACACCATAATTTTTATTTTGTCATATTACTGTCCATCTCACGTTTGCCTGAAAGAAATTGTTTCCAGCGATAAAGCCACCCACTGTACATTCAACTGTATCCATACTACCTACTTGTCTCTAGTATAAAACTAATGGTGTACAATAAAGCATTATCTATCTATCTATCTAACAAACGTCCAGAGGCGTCCAGCTTTCTTTTTAAATACTAAGTTATTTACCTTCTCTAGATAGTAAATTCAATAAACAATTCCGATTCTCAATCGACACTCGCCTGTTTTCAAACGAAACACTCCATTGAGCAAACGATAGTGTATCAATGAGCTAGTTTGAACCCGTGCCAAATTATTTACGAGAACAACATTGGGAGTTTTCTTTGATAAATATGAAAGTCTATTTATACGTAGTAGTGTTGCAGAATATTAATATCTAACTGCTATGTCTGTGCGGAATCAGATCTTGCCTGAACACGCAGAAATCTTCGACTTCAACTTCTTCAGGGAAAATAGTAGCCTTATGTTATTCCAGACTATCACTCTGCCTGTACCAAATTACAACCAGAATCGTTTAGTCGTTTGGCCGTGATTGTGTAGGTAAAGAACACACAAAAATCTTCACAAATTTTCACGAGTGTTTATGTACAATATACTAGCTTTTGCCCGCGTCTCCGCCCACGTGGATGTCGGTTATCGCGACCAAACATAGCCTATGTCCTTTCTCAAGGTCTAACCTATCCCTGTACCAAATAACATTAAAATCGGTTCAGTGGTTTAGGTGTGAAAGCGTAACATACAGACAGACAGACAGACAGACAGAGTTACTTTCGCATTTATAATATTAGTATGGATTAGTAGCCTCTGTGGCGTGGCGGTAGTGAACGCGCCTGCCACGCAGGTTTTCGATCCCCGCTCAGTGCAAATATTTAAATGCATGAATATGGCTATTTGCATTGGTCTGGGTGTATCTATGTATAATATGTATATATTTACAAAAAAAAGTATCTAAGTAAGTTTATCCGCTTTCTAGATTTTATAACACAAGCTAGTTAAGCTTACCATGGGTCTAGATAGCGTTTTGTGAAATGTTGTTGTAGTATATTATGGATATAGATTATGGTTACACTGAGCCAGACATTTTGGTAGTTTCCAGCAGCCCAGGAGAGCAGCCAGTTTCGTTCAGACTTTTGAGTGCAATTAAATAACAAACATAATATAACACCCAAACTTCTAGAGCAAAACCGGAGATAATATGACGAAAGATCGCGAAAACTAACATCCCAGCGGGTGGAGGATAATTTTATATAAAATTGCTAGTTGACGAACTAGCAATTTTATATAAAAACGTGATGACACAACATTGTCGCTAAATATCCGTGTAATTACGTTAACTACAGCGTGGCCTGTAATTACCATTTAACTATACATTATACGAATGACTCTTTGAACCATTAGCTATGCAAATTTTCATCGCAAACCAGCTCGTGTCCCGACTTTACGCGGAATTTTTATGTAGATAGTAGCTAGAACGGACTGGATACGGAAGGCGGCATTGGGGATAGTGACGCATATTTGAGAAGGCATATGTCCATTGTACAACACCCACTGTGATAAGCTAATTGATTGTTTGATATAGATACTTCCACTACGTAGTACCTTATCTTCTCTTGAAATATTTTTATACAACTTTAGTGATAGACAAGCATATAGATGACTTGATTAGAAGCGGTTACTGTAACCTATAGATGTGTGTATCACTGGCGACGACACTTGGGCTTCCAATCCCGTAAGAATCTTCTAATGCCCTTCTTGAAGAACCACATATTATAGTCGCTTGAGAAAACCAAAAGCTGGATTACTGCGGGAGTGCCCCAAAACCCCTAGATGGTAGACCTCGAGAGCCTTGTCCGTTTAACATCAGGTGGACCAACGTAAAAGGGGAATTGGTTTGGACCATAAAGATTTTAGTGGAGGGCCTTGCACCCAAAATCGTCTTGTCTCTTTGATGCTATTTGAGGTTTTTGCTCCTTTAAATGAAACTATTGTTTAAAGGTTTGATTCCGTAGCCGTCAGCAGACGACAACTGCAGATACAGTGTACTGATATGTACATTACTTGTTAAACTTCGATACAAATAAAGGGAACCATTGAGAAGCCGCAATGAATAACGCGTATTTGCTGTGTGCATCTGCAGTTGTCGTAAGCGGTCACCTTCGGGCTCATCTATTTCGATTTGTTTGGTAGGTATTATTCATATTTAACCCCATATTTTGGCTACTGTTATGCCGTGCTAGTAGCCGTAGTCGCGGGGTCCGGCTAAATGTAAATAATATGAAATAAATCGGGTTATAATCCGTTACAAAATTGGTTTTATAACGGATTGGAACCCACGATCTATACCTTAGAATGGGGAATGCTCTTCCAACTAAGCTATTGAGCCACACTTGAATCCCTTCCAATTTCTCTTCTCTTTATATCCGACTTTATGGGCGACTGTGGAGCTATCTACCAAGTCCCACATGAGCATTTATTTTTCCCGATGTATTCGAATTTTAAAGTTAGCATAATAAATGCTATAAAAAATAACTCCTATAAATGTTGTTAAAAAAACAACACCACATTTTCATAATACTCGTAGTCATTGAGTACGCTTGCATTGACATGAAAAAATATAGATACTCTGCGTGAATGGGTGCGGGTTTGGCGCCGTGCCAGGTAATCCGTCCTACTTGACAACAATAGTCATCTCTTTATTTACACCCATTTTGCCGAGAAAATATGTTTGGGATTTTATTAGCTTAGTAGGGAACTTATTTAATATTTAAAAATGTTTTTTTCGCCCTTAAAGACGGATATAAAGAGAAGGGAAATTTGAAGTAATTCAGTTGTGGCTCAATAGCTCAGTTGGAAGAGCATTACCCCTGTAAGGGAAAGGTTGTGGGTTCAATTTCCACTTGAGCATTTCATTTTTCCGATGTATTCGAATGATTTTTTTTTCGCAATTCACGTGCTACTATTTTCTTTTTAACGAGAAAAGAAAACTAGTAACCTAAATTACTACTATTAATACCTCTAAACCCTGCTACTAAGTTATGAGGTAATGTCAGTATAGTGGATTTACGTAAGTAATATAATTGGCTAGGATTCGATCCCAAGACATACCGACCGTAAGACCGATTCCTTAATCATTTAGCTAATCGGACCCGGTAGCTAAAACGTAATAAATTAAATACTTACTGTGGAACATATTTTCTTGCGCCATCTAGACTTAAGCTAAGTATTACTCAGGGCTGCACACGCTCACCGAGTGTCCGGCATGGGCCGGACCGAGGCGGGAGCTAGTGGCAGCCCTGGGAGTGAGAGTTCTCACCCTCGCCACCCTGCTCACAGCAATGGTACGCTGTGCGTACGCGTGGGCGGCCGGTGTCTCCTTCAGCGAGCAGGTAATGGTTGTGAAGGAGACGGCGGAACGGGAGAGGCGGCGCGAGCGAGAGAGACTCGCGGATCGCGCTGCAACTCGGGCGTTGGAGGGTACTGGCTGACCTTCGTCCCCATGAGCGCGGGCCTGGGGGTGACGGGTGGAGCCGCCTGTCCCCCAGCAGAAGCAGGCCACAGCGGCGGCATGCTGAAAAGCGCGCCTCCCCATTCCGGGGGCGACTCCGGGACACCGTTGTCTCCCCTCCCGAGTAGGGCCAGACCGTAAGGGATGGCCCTGGGTCAGCCGGGGTGCGAGGGATATGTCGATGACAACCTCACCTCAGGCCTAGCACCACGACTCACAGGCGGTGTGCGGTTTTAGTCGGTTCGAGTCCGACATAACCTCCCCTTCCGGCTCCGGCAGGGGAGGCATCCAAGGGAATTACCGCACGGAAAAAAAACCTAAGTATTACTTTTAAAATGGGTTCTAAAATTCTATTAAACTCTATCATAAATATATTCTATCCGATAAATTCATACATTCCTATTAGTTAGCCTATCACAGTGCACTGCTGGCGGTCTTTCCCAATGTTGGGAGACTTTGGTCACACTTTCCACGCTGGCTAGACAGGTTAGTATAGGTATTTATTTCGAATTTTCCTTTTATCGCAGACGATATGTTTACGTATTTCATAAATTCGACTTCATTACATCTTATGAACCGTACTCAAATAAAATTTGCTCAAATGCATATATGTATCTTATATGACACACACATCCGATTCACTCACAACCATAAAAGACACGTATCAAAGTGCTGAATATGCATGTGGCCACAGACAATAGACCACAATGTGGGCGACCAGTCACATTGACCTCTTTGTAAAGGAAAACTTCATTAGTGGACTGGTTGACATTGTATGTACATAATGGATTGTCGCTTAATTGGCACAGATTTTTATTTACTGTCGCGAACTGGAACACGAGTCATCTGATATATTGTACAGTGATATTGGTGAGTGTATAGTAGCCAGTGAGGGGTTTTTTTTTATCAAAGACATGTCAATTTGACTTCACCTCGCCTGATGTTAAGCTAAAGGCAAAGTCTCGGAAAGAGGGTCACCATCGTAAACATGTACCATGTTAACAGTGGTGGCACTCAGCTTGACGGCCTCATCAGATGCCTTTTCACGCCCCGCTTAAAGGACCCGGGACTGTTTTAAGTATTTAAACGGTTTTTGTCATTGTTATTAGATTATCGGAATGTTTACCATGTTTCGAGTTTCCGATATTTTGGCGCTGTTGCAAGCGCCATGATCACGGAGGAATGATGATCCATGATCATGGCGCTTGCAATAGCGCTGAAATATCAGAGACTCGAAACAATACAACATGGAAACTGTCCCGATACCTCTAATAATAATGAGGGTGTTTTTGTTTGAACACTTAGGGAAGTCACGCTCGTGACTCTATAAGCACAGAGAGTTTCTGTGCCGTATGTAGTGATACCGCACAAACCATCTGAGGTTTAACAGCGGTATACTGACACTCATTTCGCTACAAAATAATTAAAAGAAGGTAATGTCTAAGCAGATAATATTTCTTTAGGACATGTTTACAATTTTTTTTTAATTAATACGTAACAGATTTTGGTAGGCAGACCATTTTATATACATGCCAACATTGTATTCCCACGTCCTCGTTCCGCAGATATTATTATGTGACTATCTAGTCATAGTCATAGTCATTTATTTTTCAATATAGAACAATAAAATTGTTTCTTATTGACGTCAATTTTAATTCTACTTAATCTAAGTTTACCACCACTTACAAGGCGCTGGTGGAGAAGAAACGGTGCAACAAACTCCGCTGCGGCATTTTTTGGACGTCAATTTACAATATTTATTTTCTTAAAGCTAATTGTCAACAAGTATATAAAACTCTTTATAATTAAGAATAAAAACAAAGTTACATAATGTAACAAATAAGTCACGTAACTAATTACGAGGGGCCTGCACCATGCTCAAGCCACACATTTTTATCTTTCAAGTAATCATCTATCCTATAGTATGCCTTTTTGGATAAGGTGGTCTTTACAAAGGTTTTGAATTTATCGTCAGGCATACCAAGGATCGACTCTGGCAGTTTGTTATAAAAACGTATACCATCCCCCTTAAAAGAAACACTAACCCTGCTAAGCCGATAACATGGAAGTAGAAGTCTATGTTTGTTAGTGCTGTAACAAACCGTATGTATTCGGTACTGAGTAACGGGTTCGCCTTCAAGTACTCAGTAACGAAACGTTACATACGAATCCAATTCGTTACTCGCATGTTTCGTATCGTATGGGTAATATGTATCTTATGTATCTATGGGTAGTCAAGTACCGAACGTTGGTGCGTGCGAATGACAGAAGAGATGTGTGTCGCCTTGGAAAACGCACACAAGTGTAGGAAAGTGGCATATTACATTGAATTGTGACTTTTCGTGATTGGCAACAACTCTCTCTTCTAGTAAAGTTCCCACAACTTTATTGAGGCAATAATCGTCTCATTCACCGTCATCATAATAATCCTAAGGATAAAGAAATCCTTTTCTGGCATAATAATAATTTACTAACTGGTCACTGAACGATGCAATTGATGGGTTTTGTACAAAATGAACAAAATGCCAATGCCTTATATACAGTTCTTGTGAAACAAACGATATCTCGTATTTATTTCGAGCAACACCATCTAGTTGCGGTGTTGAAACTAAACCAAATTTATTGACAGCTATACATCCCCCTTGATAATTTAGCGCACTATAACATTCAGGAAACCACGGGAGCCAAATCCATTACCATGTAACTAAAGTTTAATTAATAGTAATAACTGTGCAAAGTTTTCAAACTTCATTTATTATGCCATTAGTAGACAGTGTCTTGATTCTGAGTGATAACTTTGGATTATCAGTTTTAAGAGACTTTTGGGTTAAAACGGATATTGTATGTGGATCTTTACAAGTTGTGCAAGACATATCTACTTTTTTTATAAAGGACACGTCAATTTATCTTCACCTCACCTGATGGTAAGTTATAGACAAAGTCTCGGAAAGAGGGTCACCATCGTAAACATGTACCATGTTAACAATGGTGGCACTCAGCTTGACGGCCTCATCAGATGCCTTTTCACGCCCCGCTTAAAAGACCCGGGACTGTAGGAATTAAAAAACTTAAAATCGCGGAGCTTAAAACCGAGTTTCTCTTCTTCATCCTAGCGTTAATCCCAGTTGTACCCGAAGCTTTTTTATCTGAGTCTGGGGTCCGCGATATCCAGTATACTGGCTTTTAGTTGAACTTCGATATTTGCCGTGAAGTGACTGCCATATGACCTCCACTGCTGCGTTATCCTGGACGTTTCTAAGAACAAGTGACGTCTCGCGACACGCTCTTTCACTCGCAAAAGCAGTTTCCCCTCGAGGAAGATTCTACGTGTAAAGGGCGCTATTGGCGATATCGAAGATATTTTTAGGGCTCCATCTAAGAAGTAAGAAAAACAAGAAAGGCGTTAGAAAGTTCTTACAGAAACGCCAGTACGAGAGATGGTAAATGGTACAAAATGGTTCTTTCGTAAAATCTACCATCAGTGCAAACTGATACTGTCAGATTTTTATGGGATTTTTTTTTTTTTTTTTTTTTTTATACAGGACACGTCAATTTGACTTCACCTCGCCACTGCATTAAAACTATTTTAAACGGGTTCTATGGCTATTCTAGTTTTTTTCATTTATTATTAAATTTCATTATGGGTTCAACGTTTAAGTGGCTTTTCAGTAGTCACTAGGAGAATTCTTTTAACTCGTGGGTAAAGTTTCATAAGTTGAGAACGGAAACCATCGAAAATAATATCGAATATTATATTGCCTTGCATTTGCATAGCATTAAATAGTTTATTCCAATAACTGCAAACATATGTCCCAGGATATTATAAGAATCCATACTCCATACTAATGTTATAAATGCGAAAGTGACTCTGTCTGTATGCTACTCTTTCACGCCGAAACATCTCTTTTTTTCTAATTTGGTGTAAGGGTAGATCAGAGCTTAAAAAATAACATAGGTTATGTTTGTTCGCAATAACCGGGTGCAGTCGCTGGCAAATCTAGTACTACATAAAAGATGAACCTAACAAACGTACTGCGTCAAACAGCGTTTTGTTTACAAGGTTTTATGCAAGCTTAACGTTTTAATACCTCCTCTGTCATCCCCCAAATCCGTGGACTACATACGTTGACGGTTGAAACGCGGCTTAACCTATAAAGTGCTAGCGAGAGACCGGGGGTTATTAAAACATAAACAGTTGATACAACTGTCACCAATTCTGCTTACTCCATTTAGAGTTGCCGTCATTATATTGAAACCCTACGTCACAAAATGTGCAGTACGATTCTTTTTAACCGATTGCGCCAGATGTATGTAATTTTCTTTGTTTCTACAGGCCTAACGGCTGGACAGATATCGATGAGTAGGGTCTCAAATGAAATGTATTCACCTCCTGAGTATCATAGGATACATAAAATGTGTGCAAAACCTATACACAGGATTTTTGGTGCCAAAATATAAGATGTCAAAAAAAAAAGATTCTTCAAAGTTATCGAGTAGGGTATCAAACTGAAGGGAATTAAAAGGCGATTACAGAAATATATATATGTCATATCATAACTCAAAAGTTTAAAATAAAATAAATTACATTTTTTTTAAGAAATTCGATCGAATCCAGTTTGATAGCAGGCGGTAGACATTGATTTTATTTTGGTTTATGATTGGCAAGTGGTTACCGCCTGCTATCAAACTTTTTTCGATCTTTAAAACACATTTAAACTTATATTTAAACACATTATTTTGCATTATTTACTCTACAATAATTTGCATTATTTACGGAGAGTAAATAATGCAAATTATTTGAGAGTAAATATCATGTTAGTATTACTAGGTAAAAAAAAGAACTAGCGCTAAGCGTGTGCTTTATGGGGTGGTGTTTTTAATGTAATTTGTACCTTTTTCGGCTTCGGGTGCGTTCCTCTTACACCCGGTATATAGGGCTAGTTATAGAAGGGATAGAGCTGTTCTCCAACTGACAGTAAACATAAAGAGCCCAAAACAAAATGTCGTCTGGCAATGGGCTCGGTCCCTAATAAGTATGAACGAAAACCCCCGTCACAAAAAACACCTCCAAAAAGTTGAAAATAAATGAATAAATTTTAATTCAACGGTTGCCATGTCGGGGGACCCTAACTGGTTAAGAATTCCGTTACATTATCGGAACAATTCAAGGTCCCCCGATATGGCAACCGTTGAATTAAAATTTATTCATTTATTTTCAACTTTTTGGAGGTGTTTTTTGGGACGGGGGTTTTTTAAATTTTTAATTTAATTTTTATTTTATACTTTTTAAATTGATCTACAAGTGAAGCTCTTTCATTTGATACCCATATTGAGGGAGTTATGAAGAAATATGTATTCCGACATGTTGTGGCGGCGGCCATCTTGGACCGATTTTTTTCAAACATAGCTAAGAACACTCCCGACTAATACACCTTTCAAACAAAAAAAACTAAATCTAAATCGGTTCATCCGTTTGGGCGCTACGATGCCACAGACACACACACACACACACACACACACACACACACACACACACACACACACACACACACACACACACACACACACACACACACACACACACAGACACGTCAAACTTATAACACCCCGTCGTTTTTGCGTCGGGGGTTAAAAATCATAATTGACGAAATGCGGGCATTAATACACCTCTTTTAAACTATCGCGGCGTTTACTCATAATAGTTTATTATTTCGGGACTTCACGCGATATATTCTTGAAAAACTTACTTTGCCGACGTTTCGGGTGCGTTGCAACACCCGTGGTCACGACTTGACTGGCCTACGAGCGTCGCGCGGTGTGCAGGAAACATTTTTTGTGCGCCTACCCTCCATTACTTTCATATTGAATGTAAGGCTGGCGACACACCACAAGTCAGCAAAGTAAGTTTTTCAAAAATATATTGCGTGAAGTCCCGAAAATAATAAACTATGATTATTACACCTCTACCTACCTACATTACTCTTCACTCACAAGTCAACGGCTTTATTACTTTTCTATGTTTGTTCACTTTCATGGAACAGAAACGGAACTACGAAGTTCTACCGACTCGGAAAGTTCAACATTTTATTCATTTCACTTGAACTACGAGTAGTTGTGGAAGTCACGTCTTTTCATTTTTGTGTAAAAGGATTTTCGTTTATTCAAGGCAACGGTTAGACTTTTCATGTTTTCATAGCTTTCATCCACACTAATATTGTAAATGCGATAGTAACTCTGTCTGTATGTTACGCTTTCACGCCTAAACCACTGAACCGATTTTAATGAAATTTGGTACAGTGGTAGATAAGACCATGAGAAAGGACATAGGCTATGTTTGGTCGCGATAACCGACATCCACGCCGGCAGAGCCGCGGGCAAAAGCTAGTTCTCTATATATCTCAGACCAGTTTTTAGGTCTTGAATTTTGATTTATCTGAGGACAGATAGTATAGATTCAGATATAAGTGCCATTCTAGAATACAGCTCCAAGAATAAAATTACTACAAGTGTTACCTTTAGAAGAGCCAGATGTGGCTTGGGATGAGGATCTGATTACTCCATACCTGTAACGAAGAAGACATTAAATTAGTACATTGGACATCATATAAACACAACGTGGGTATGTCAGAGGTCCTAATGTCATCATCATCAGCAGTCTTTCAATACGAAGCCCGGGTTGGGCTGACTCCTTTTACTCTTTATGCTTGGTCAGTATGGCTTTTATGAGAGCGACAGCCAACTAGAGCCTCCACCGTCCTGATCCGTCTATCAATAGGTGTACCAGCTTACAAGTGAGCTTCTTGGCGGGGTCCCAAAAATACCCAAGAGGTCCTAATCACCATTTATAAATATTAATAATAAAATAAATATTCCACAACATTCTACACCACGCTATTTAGACCCATGCTAAGCATAGCTTAACTAGCTTGTGTTATGGAATTTAGAATGCGTATTTATAAACATATTTAGATTTTTTTTTGTGAATACACCCAGACTATTGCAAATATTCATGCATACAAATATTTGCACTGAGCGGGGATCGAACCCGCGCCTCTTGCGTAGCACTCGCGTTCACTACGCCACGTCACAGACTCGGTCAGATCATTTAAAGCCTCGTTTTAAATTTCGTGATACCACAAAATTATGATACATGCTCACTATTCCCTAACGTACCCTATGATTAATTCACAAAGTAACCCACAATTACTGCCTAGGGACACAGAGTCCATAAAGTCCGAGAATTCAAGGTAAAAGATGACGTCACAGTCCTATATTACCATGCTAGTATGACATGAAAAATGTTTACTAAACTAAGTAGATAAGTGTAATTCATTTAGTTATTATGAGTTCGTTTATAGTGTGTTGTAATGTGTTGTGTTTTAATATGTGTTTTTTTTTAATCGTGCGATAAATCCCCACGGATACCACCTCCACGGAGCCGGTGGAGGTAGTTATGTCGGACTCGAACCGACTAAAACGCACGCCGTCTTGGGTCCTTGGTTGCCGGAGATGAGATTGCTAAAAACATATGTGTCGCACCCCGGCAGACCCAGGACTTAATATTTGTAATTAAAAAAAAAGATGGGACAACTAATTCTGTGTTGGTTTTAAATAATATGTGTAATCAAAAACAACACAGAATTAGTTATGTACCTTTTTTTTGCCAACCCACTGATTAACGGATCATCATGACGGCTGAGGCTTTGGTTGGCAGATATTGTCTTTAAGTATTATGTTTAGTACCTTGCATCCTAAACATGGTTTAATACATAACATTATTTTACAGTAAAATTACTGACGAAACTTCAATCAAAGCTAAATATCTAGCTAGAGCAACGATTTTATTGGAGAGGTGAAGCCAGATCCTAAATTTTTTCTTCCTGATTTCTGTGCTCACAGAAGCGACTGCCATATGACCCCTAAGAGGAAACCCCATACCAATCTGTTAATCAGCAGACGCACTGGCTAGTAAGCTTGACAAAAAGTTAATAAAATTTATACGTCATATTTCATAAACAAAAAATATAGCTTTGCAGGTACACTAAATCTAGGAACAGTTCCAAAATATAGTTGTCATTTTACAACTGAGAATAACAGAGTTTATTGATCTATATAACTTTTTTACAATAGCAGCTAAATTAACTCCAATTTGCCTAATAAAACTCATACAGTAATCCTTTGACTGCAATAAAGGGAATACTGGGGTATATGACCCTACCACAATAAAAACTGCATGAAGCCATCCGGGCTAAAATTGTAAAGTCGACGCACTTAATAACTGGCGTGACCTTAAAAACATACAAACAAATATCAACCAAACCTCCTCAACTATTAAGAACATTTCACAAATCCAATGAACTGTATTTACGCTCTTTCTAAAATTAATCACAATTGCCATTGAAGTCTGAACTACTTATCTTACGACCTAACTCTTGTACTATTTCAATCTAATATAGTACTAGCATTTAAGATATTAAAGTTGAAATTCCTTTGGGAATTAAACCAATGTCTGGATAATACCATATTCCAGTGCGTAAGTTTTTTATAACCGACCTATTTGTTCTGGAAATACTGTTCATTTTTCCCCGCTGCCCTCTCTCTATTCAAAAGTAGAACGACTGATTCGACGTTTTGAATTTTACGCAATTTTATGCTCTTGGTGATTGTAATAAGGTGTTTATTCTGTTGTGTGGGTTAGTGTTTATGTCTGTGATGCCTCGACATTGCATTCCTGGCGATGCGAATGACTCCCAGATGACAACGACCAGACAAGGGCAAGCTAGTTACTCATACGGGGCATGGAGTGCTTACACTGTGAGAGTTTATAGACTGCAAGTAATTCTGGAAATATATAGGTGTCGTATTAATATAAAATGTGTTGATTGTAAAGCACTGGATTAAGTAAGATGTTGTGGGTTCGATTCCTGTTCGGAGTAATTATTTTTGTGAATGTTTTTTTTTTTGTATTGATCTGGGTGTTATATTGCTAATATTGTAAAGCTGAAGAGTTTGTTTATTTGTTTGGTTGAACATGCTAATATCAGGAACTATTGTTCAAATTGAATTTTTTTTTTGTGTTGAATAGTACTTTTAATTTTTGTACAGTACACGTCAATTTGACTTCACCTCACCTGATGTTAAGCTAAAGGTAAAGTCTCGGAAAGAGGGTCACCATCGTAAACATTTACCATGTTAACAGTGGTGGCACTTAGCTTGACGGCCTCATTAGATGCCTTTTCACGCCCCGCTTAAAGGAGCCGGGACTGTAGGAAGAAGGAAACACGTGAGCTGGCAGGGAGGTCCAGGTCTTAGTCGTGTGGCATAGGAATGAGTCACTGAAACGCGTGGTACTAGCAGGTATACTCTGCACCGTATATGGATGGCATCTTAGCCCTGCACGTGTCGTCCTGTTAACAATTATCGAGGAAGCTTATAGGCTTATATATCATCACGCTACTAAGGAACGGATCAGTTATCGTAAATATTAACAAACTAGCTCTTGCCTGTGGCTCGTTCCATTGAGTAGTAGCGTGATGATATACAGCCTATGTGTTACTCTGATGTATAAGCTATATTATTGTAAAGATTCATGAAAATCCATTCAGTAGTTTTACGTGAAAGAGGAACAAACATCCATCCATACTCACAAACTTTCGCATTTATAATATTAGTATAATCTGGAAGACCACAGGATTACCACAGCCATACATGATTTGAAAATTAATAAATTGCGAGCATATATCAATGCCTTTAAGGTATGCTTAATGCTTCATAATAAACCACGGACGAAGTCGTGGACTAGTACATTATATTCCCAATATATACTTACTACCTTTAGCCCGCGTCTCCGCCCGCGTGGATGTCAGTTATCGCGACCAAACATAGTACCTACCAAATTTCATCAAAATCGGTTGAGTGGTTTAAGCGTGAAAGCGTAATATACAGACAGACAGACAGACAGAGAGAGTTACTTTCACATTTATAATATTAGTATGGATGTAAGCCACTGTGCCACTGACTATATTGCATTTATTTGTTTTTGTTTATGAACCGATGAATAGATCATAGGTTACATAACAATGCTATGCTATGATGTGATGTTCACAATATAACCACAGTATAACGAGAGATCTTACAGTAGTTCATCGCGTTTGATGTTTGCGGAAATGCCGCCTTTTGCAGTTTTGTCAGGGTTGTCACTTCAGTTTTTATATATAATTTTTCTGTAATATTCTATATATAACTCCTATTCGTTCTCTTTGTTCTGCCAAGGCACATCAACTCACGCTAATTTATATTACTAGGTGAAGCCCGCGGCTCCGCTCGCATGGATGTCGGCTATTGCGACTTTTGGTTATATCTCCGGTTCTACTCAACCAATTATGATCAAGCAAACGTAATATTTTAAGTCTGAGTTTTTGGATTTTGGTTTCGATTTCGATTTCGGTTTCAAATTCGATTTCCTTTTCGATTTCGAATTTCTATTTCGATTCCGACTTGAATTTGGATATTGATTCGGGTTCGGGTTCGGGGTTGGATTCGGATTCGGATTCGAATTCGAATTTCGCTAATCGCCGGGATCGCTAAATTGATGATATATTCTTAAGGAGCCTATCCACGATCAGTTCGCCTGCAGTTTCAAATCGTATCGGACGGCCTGCAGTCCTAAGTCGACAGCGCCCACACACGAAAGCGATTTTGGCCTGGTGGCCATGCCCTGCTGTCAGTTTTGCGGCTACACACGATCAGTTGGGAGTCGACAGTTTCCCATCGTATGATTGCCTACCGGCAATTGTCTGCTATCGGGCTTGACGACCATGTTACCGACGATCAAAGATGGCGGACTTGAAATTTTAAAAAAAAACAAATCGAGGATTTCGGGGTGACTAATTACGTATAATAAAATCCATTTAGCGATCCAAGATGGCGGACTTGAAATTTCCCACAAAGTCAACATGAGCATCGTTTTGGAGGTTTTCATAACATAACATAAACTCACGCCTGTGTTCCCCGAAGGGGTAGGCAGTGGTGTTTTTTTTTTTATCGTGCGAAAAATCCCCACGGATACCACCCCCACGGAGCCAGTGAAAGCGGTTATGTCGGACTCGAACCGACTAAAACGCACGCCATCTTGGGTCTTTGGTTGCCGGAGGTGAGATTGCCAAAAGCATATCTCTCGCACCCCGGCAGACCCAGGACCATCTCCTTCGAGATGGCCCCCTTCGGGTTGTGGGGACCACTGTGTCCCCATCTTGCCCCGGTTACGGGGAGGCGCATTTTGCACCGCCGCCGCGGCCTGCTTCTGCTAGGGTGACAAGCGGCTCCACCGGTCACCCCCAGGCCAGCGCTCATGGAGGACGGAGGTCGTTCTGCTACCTCCGACGTCCGCTTCGCCTTCGCTCTGCGCGGGCTTCTCGGGCCCAGAGTCTAGTCCGGACCCGACCGGCCGCCTCCTTCTCGAGCATTACTTGCTCGCAGAAGGAGGCAGCCACACCCCAAGCGTTCGCGCATCTTACCATCGCTGTGAGCAACGTGGCGAGTGTGAGGACTCCCACCCCCAGAGCCGCCTCTAGGACCCGCCTCGGCGTGTCCCACGCCGGGCACTCGGTCAGCGTGTGCAGCTCTGTGTCCTCGCTCGCATCACAGTGATGGCACTCTGACGCTGGCTCCTTCCGGCTCCGACACAGGTAACTCCCGAACCACCCGTGTCCGGTAATCACCTGCATCAGCCGGTACGAGAGGCTGCCGTGTGGCCTCTCTAGCCACTCCTCCATGATGGATCTTACCGCAGGCAGAGGTGCTAGCACCCACATTTCGCCCAGTTTTCAGAGTTGCTAATTACGAATATATCATCCATCCAGTCATCTGGGATTGCTACATGAATAATATATTCGTAATCAGCAACCCCGAAAACCTTGAAAACGATACCCGTATCGATTTTAGTAAAAATTTCGAGTCCGCCATCTTGGATCACCAAATGGATGTTATATTCGCAATCAGTGACCCCAAAAACCCTGAAAACGATACCCATATCGATTTTGGTAAAAATTTCGAGTCCGCCATCTTGGATCGCGAAATGGATGTTATATTCGCAATCAGCGACCCCAAAAACCCTGAAAACGATACCCATATCGATTTTAGAGAAAATTTCGAGTCCGCCATCTTGGATCACCAAATGAATGTTATATTCACAATCAGCGACCCCAAAAACCCTGAAAACGATACCCATATCGATTTTAGTGAAAATTTCGAGTCCGCCATCTTGGATCACCAAATGGATGTTATATTCGCAATCAGCGACCCCAAAAACCCTGAAAACGATACCCATATCGATTTTGGTAAAAATTTCGAGTCCGCCATCTTGGATCGCGAAATGGATGTTATATTCGCAATCAGCGACCCCAAAAACCCTGAAAACGATACCCATATCGATTTTAGTGAAAATTTCGAGTCCGCCATCTTGGATCACCAAATGGATGTTATATTCACAATCAGCGACCCCAAAAACCCTGAAAACGATACCCATATCGATTTTAGTGAAAATTTCGAGTCCGCCATCTTGGATCACCAAATGGATGTTATATTCGCAATCAGCGACCCCAAAAACCCTGGAAACGATACCCATATCGATTTTGGTAAAAATTTCGAGTCCGCCATCTTGGATCGCAAAATGGATGTTATATTCGCAATCAGCGACCCCAAAAACCCTGAAAACGATACCCATATCGATTTTTGTGAAAATTTCGTGTCCGCCATCTTGGATAGCTAAATATAGAAAACGAAAAAAATACAATTTTAACAAACAAAACGAGCCTTGAAAAAAAATCACGTGATTAGTGTGATTACAAAAATGAGACAGCCCTGAATCCTTAGTACCGAGTAAAATGTATGGGCGTACCGAGTAATACCCCGTCCCCCACCACCCCTCTCCCCCCGCACGATTGCTCTGTCTAGACGGCTTCGTCGACCGACTGTATGTAGTATGAATCGTTAGACTGTGATATAACCGTAAACCAGAAAGTACCATACACACACCAAGACGCAGTTGAGAATTATAGAGTTGGTAACTTACATTTTTTAAATGAATTGGATCAGGGAAACCTCAAAAGGAGCTGTGGTCCAACTATTTTGAAAGTTGGACAACTGCCCCTAGTAAAGACCCATGGTCCAACTGGTTGGACAGAGCAGTTGGACCACTGCCCCGAACTCTTTGTGGTGAAACGAGGTGAAAAATCTTTGCACTCGAGTGCAACACGTAACTTTTCATTCCACCTCAGCGAGGAAATGACTAAATGCAAAAAAAAAAACGTTTACAATCACAAGATAGGTACACTTTTATTTCAAAAGAAAAAAGAAAAAAAGAACACCAAGAAGGTTCCGAGTTTGAGTTTTTAACAAATTAAAAAAAAGTTGTATGATATATTCGGCACTATAGAGGTAGCAGTAAATAGGTTTAATGTTTTTTTTAATTCACAAACTTAGTGCACACGATGTTCTAAATTCAATTTACTTTATCCTCTAGAGAATAAAAACGGCTTTTCCACTCAGATATTGAAGATTAAAAATGCTCTTTCCGAGATGGTGGGATGAAAAAAATATTGTAAGTTAGCCATTATAGGTTTTTTGTGTGCTGCAGCATGTCTTAATAAAAAACATTTTTCTTTTCTTTCTATATTGGATGAAGGTAACCTTGAACCATCTCCTATAAACACGGTACTATCTATAACAACCTAACCTTTTTAGTTGGGAATCAATCCGGGCGACAAAAAACGAAATCCCTGCGTCACGTTCAAAGTTTAGGTAATTGAGTCCCACACGGGTCGCAGATGACGTAGATACTGTCTGTTTACTAAAGTCACAGTTAGAATCAGTTATCCATACTATTTAGATACGCAAGGATTCATATTGTTTCTAAATCTATGCTACTATTATTAAAAGGTAAAGTTTTAAAGTGAGTTTGTGACGTTGTAGGGATAAACCCTGCCTAAATCTTTTACAAAAGTCACGTTATTTCTGAGCTTCATAGACTATCGTCACGTTATCGGGGAGGGTATGCAGCGGGAACGGGATCACTGGGGCCGCGGGCTATAGCAAATTATTTAATTAAGGATAGAAGCTTTAGGACTACTTCTCGATAAGGCTAGATAGTAAATATGACTAGTTCGCTATAGGACTAAAATGTCGATATGACTATATCGTGTGTATATAGTGATTCATTCCTATGCCGCACCACTAAGGCCTGGAATTCCCTGCCAGCTCACGTGTTTCCCTCTTCCTACAGTCCTGGGTCCTTTAAGCGGGGCGTGAAAAGGCATCTAATGAGGCCGTCAAGCTGAGTGCCACCACTGTTAACATGGTAAATGTTTACGATGGTGACCCTCTTTCCGAGACTTTGCCTTTAGCTTAACATCAGGCGAGGTGAAGTCAAATTGACGTGTCCTGTATAAAAAAAAAAAAAAAAATCGTGTATGGACTAGATCTCATTTGCTCGGGACTATACATGGACCATATAAAAAAAATAAGTTAGGTAAGATTTTTTCAACTTCTAGTTATATTAGATAGCCCATTTTCTTCTCTTCAAATCCTTTAATTTAATAGCTACAACAAGGAGTTTGAAAAAAATACCCACCATCTTGGAGCATCAACTATAGCTGTAAAGACTGAAATAACATGAAATATAACACATTCCATGTTATTTAGATTAAATACAGAAAGGATTCTTTCAAGAGACATTTTCAATTAAAAGTTGTAGAAGTAAAACATAACATCTTTTAGCTCTGCGATATTTTATAACTTCGACTACTCCCTAGAATTTTTATTTCTCAGATAAAATACTGAGTTAACTCGGTACCGGTTGAAATAGCCATCCAATTACGTATAGAATAAGGTACTAGGAGAATACATAAAGAAGGAATATTGTTTTAACTTGTCGACAGATAATAAAATGCTATTTATAAGAGAAAGAGGGGGCAAGAGAATGTAGAGGTATAGAACAGAATAGCGCGCTGAAAAGCGCGCCACCCATCCCGGGGGCGAGTCGGGGATACCGTTGTCCCCCCTCCCGAGAAGGGCCAGACCGTAAGGGATGGCCCTGGGTCAGCCGGGGTGCGGGGGATATGTCGAAGACAACCTCACCTCCGGCCTAGCACCACTACCCACAGTCGGCGTGTGGTTTTAGTAGGTTCGAGTCCGACATAACCTCCCCTTTCGGCTCCGGCAGGGGAGGTATCCGAGGGGATTTCCGCACGAAAAAAATATTATAGAACAGAATAAGAACATGGAACAGGATGAACAAAAGGATTGACGAAGCAGATTTATAAGGCATTGACGAACAGTGACTTAATACCTGGAACGCCCTGCCAGTTCACGCGTTTCCTTCTTCCTACAGTACCGGGTCCTTTAAGCGGGGCGTGAAAAGGCATCTGATGAGGCCGTCAAGCTGAGTGCCACCACTGTTAACATGGTACATGTTTACGTTGGTGACCCTCTATACGAGACTTTGCCTTTAGCTTAATTGGCTCAACATCAGGCGAGTTGAAGTCAAATTGACGTGTCCTTTATAAAAAAAACTACGTTAAAAAAAGAAAAAGAAAGGATGTAGCTTTTTCCATCTCATTTATTTTATCATTCGCACCACAATTTTATCCAACCACTGCAAAAATGTGGCCGGCCAAGCTCAATAACTCCCTTATCCTTTTGGCACTAGTATCAAGACCTGATGGTTCATTGAAGTTTCACTTGGGCTGGAACCTTGCCAAGTTTCAGAGAATTTTGTACGTGCAAAGAGATGTGGATGCTGTTAATGTAACATAAACGAGACTTTGAAATGTATGTTATCTGCAAGGTTTAGGAAGTTGGCTGTGATAAAAAGCTTTACGTTGTCACATTAATAAAATTATACTACACTAGCCGCGTTAAATATTGGTCGCGTTTGCATACCCGCAATACGTAGGGACCTATTTTTACACGACTATGACAAGCTAAAGGTGGGTTATGATTTTGACAGGCTATGTGTATATATGTATGTTCATTTGTTCCCTCATAACTCCTCAACTACTTATCAGAACTGTGCAAATGAGGTATCGTTACAAGCGGCTTGATCGTCCGATGGTTATATAGCCTTATGACGTGTCACTCAATCTTGTGTGGCGCCCTCTAGCGCTCATAAGGTACTGTTTAAAAAAATAAATTAGAGATAAATATACCGTGTTTGGTATCAAATGAAAGTGCTTAATAAGCACATTTCAAAAATGTATAAATTATTAGCTCTACCTTGCCCCAAAATAATTAAAATAAAAAATAAAGTTTAAAACTAAAACCCGACTACCGAAAAATCACGCTCTAAAAAGTGACAAACAAGAAAATATCAAGGATAGCCTTCTTTTAGGAAGATATATTCTAGGGAAAAGGGGCATATGACCACGGCTATCTTTGATATTTTCTTATTTATTATATAAACTGTTGATTGATGGCACTTGGTGGAATTTTCTTGTTTGTCACTTTTTAAAGCGTGATTTTTCGGTAGTCGGGTTTTAGTTTTAAACTTTATTTTTACATGACTATGGCAAGCCGAAGACGGGTTATGTCTTTTAAGGGTTATGTATACTCATCTGTTCCCTCATAGTTCCTAAACTACTTATTAGAACTGGGCAAATGATGTATCGTTATTAGTGTATGGCGTGGTCATTTACAACTTTTCCCTAGAACGTACTGTTTTTTTAAAGTAAGTGGAATACGACCATAGATAGCTATGGTCGTATCCCACCTTGATGTTTGATTGTTTAATACTTTTTAGAGTGCTACATTACATTACATTATACTAATGCCTGTAAATCCCTGAAGGGGTAGGCAGAGGTGTTAACACCCACATTTCTAACATAACTATGATTTTCAGTCCCACGTACCTAATAAGGAGGCCTATTGTCGTCAAACGGGCATTTAGCTATTT
Source organism: Eilema sororculum (assembly GCA_914829495.1). Lineage (NCBI taxonomy): Eukaryota > Metazoa > Arthropoda > Insecta > Lepidoptera > Erebidae > Eilema > Eilema sororculum. The sequence continues at coordinate 21,690,258 of OU618535.1, forward strand.
TTAGAGAATGATTTTCAGTAGTCGAGTTTCACTTTTTAAACTTAATTTGAATTAAATCTATCCCTATCCTATCTATGGTATATACCTACCTATGGTATATATACCTATCGATTCTTTTATGATTAAGTAACAAACATCTACAAGAAAAATGACTTCTTGTAGATGTTATTGTCTAAAGTAAAGCCAACGAGACGAGAGAAAAAAGGTAAACAAAGCGACCATTACTGAGTTACGTTGCGATAACTAGCGATTACTTTCTCTTTCCTTGTCACACATATCACACGTACGCGATAATAGCCGAACGACAGCTGTCGTTGCATGTTTCGCAATACAGAAAAGCTGTTTGCACAGCGATTCTAAACTGTCAGATCCGCCATCTTATGAGCAATTTCATTCCTGTCTGGAACGCACTTGAGGTGATACGTAATCATTTTCAAATAAAAAAGTTTGGAACCGCTGAAACATTGTTTACCTTTTTTCTCTCGCTTCGTTGGCTTTACTTTATGTATTGACGCATTTTTAATAGGAATATAGTAACCTATATTATATGAACTGAGAAATTCAACTGTAGTTATTTTACAAAAATGTTTGTGGCAAAGCTCATTACTATCAAAGTGAATCAGTAATAAGTTTCGATACCAAGCGAAATTCAAGATACTTTAGTTCAAAACAGGACTGAAATGTTTGCCTCAGAAGTCATTAATTATTTATGACTGATTAGTTACTGAAGTTACCAGTTCTGGTAACTTCAAGAAATTATTCAATTATTCGTATGAAGGAATTCGATGTGTATTCTGAACTTTTAGTGGGTCAGTAAAGGCTAGGTAGCTTCATTTTTATTGATAATATTTTGTTTTTGATTATGCCATGTATTGAATAAAAACTCTGCTCGTGCGAATTCGAGAAGTAAAAGCCAGCAAGCGGCTAAGGATATGCCCGGGAATAATGGGCAGATGATGATGTTGTTTGACATAGATACTATTTATTACTTCTAACGTGCCTATACCTAATCCTTTCATATAAAAATGAATCGCTAAATGTGTTGGTAAGCGCATAACTCAAAAACGCTTTTTTTTTTATACCACTTAGGTGGCAGACAAGCACACGGCCCACCTGATGGACGCTTGTACCAATTTGGCCAATTCTCTTTTTTAAAGTTAGTTGATGTTCAAGGATTATTGTCACAGCGAGAAAAAATCGAATAATTGCCGGAAACCGACATCCACGCGGGCGGAGCCGTGGGTAAAAGCTAGTTAAATAATAAATAGCTAATGGTCATGATTGTGCTCGCGTGAAATGTGACTAAAATCTATCTGTGTACCAAATTTCGGCTTGATCCGTTCAACCGTAGATTGAATAACAGACGTCTTCATAAAATTTCACATCCTACTTATATTATAAACGCATAAGTTTGTAAATAAAGATGGATGGATGTTTCTTACTCTTTACGTCTAAACGGCTGGAGTGATTTAAAAAAAAATTGGTATGGAGTTAGTTGATACGCTGGATTAACACTTAGGCTGTATTTGGTCCACGCAACCGTGGGCAAAAGCTAGTAAAAAATAGTTTTATGTTTCATATCTGCTAGGCCTTCCGTAATTTATTGGGTCAGCCGGGGTACGAGGGATATGTCGAAGACAACCTCACCTCCGGCCTACCACTGCGACCTAAAGTTGGTGGGCGGTTTTAGTCAGTTTGAGTCCGACATAACCTCCCCTCCCGGCTCCGTCGGGTGAGATATCCAAGGGGATTTCTGCACGAAAAAAAAAGCCTTCCACAATCTTATAGACTTCTTACATCCATCCATCCATGCAATCCATCCATACTCACAAACTTTCGCATTTATATTATTAGTAGGATATTGGTAATGGAAACCCTCTTCCTCCTCAAACCTTTATCTCCCCAAGTCATAATATTGTTACGAATATGACGTAACATGACACAGAATAAGAAGTTTATTTTCGAACAGATTGTCAAAGCAGCGGTGACTGAACGGTTAAGACTACGGCCTAACGGTTCTGATACCGAAAGTCGGCAGTTCGAATCCTGCTGTACGATATGTGGTTTTTGTATTTTTCTAATTTATGTATACACCTAAATCTTTATTTGGTAAAGATAACCGAAGGTTCTATATTGTATAACGTAACAATATTGTCATTATTAAAAAATAATTACACAGCTGTCAGTCACTGTCTATTCTTCTTCAGCAGGCTAGTCGGTGTGCAGCTAGTCAGCGATGCAGTTTGCATATAAATAACTCAATCGGGGATGTTAAGCACGATCCCGCCAGTCGTGCTATTGTCTGACGCGACACAGCCCGGGTGATAAACTTGGCTTCGGAATTAATGTAATATTGTAATGTAATGTCTGGTGGGTTATTAGAAAATGATATATGGAAACTCTTTATAGCACTATGTATAGTCTACAAAAGAGAAACGGTTGCACTTTTTCATATAAAGTTGTGTGTGGCCGTATTTCTTTTGTCGACTGTACATCAAAACTACGGTAATACTGTAATTTTCTAATAATACATTACCGAGCCAATACTATGTGTACAGTCAGTGTCATAAATATCTTGACGAGCGACGCGACGAAGTCTCAAATTGATCTCAAAACTGTCGTATTAAGAGCAAATCAAACTGTTTTATTGAAATAAATGGTATTATTGTCCAAACTAAGGGTCAACATTGCAATTGCAGGCGTTCCTCTTGTCAGGGGTCAGAGTACAGTTGCTAATGTAAAATATACAGCAGACCCCGTGCTCTAAAGAGTAACCCTTGTGCGCAACCAGGAAATTACTAGAAAGATAATGAAGTACGAAAAACATCGGAAAAAATTTGTAACTTTGCAAACAAGGTCTTGAGCATTTCATTTTTTCCGATGTTTTTCGAGCTTAAAAGTTAGCATAATAAATGCTATAAAAAATTAATTAAGATGATGAAGTAGTTCGAAGTGAATTAAGACCACGAAAAACCATGACCACGAAATTACAAGTTGTGCCGACCTTAAATAATGAGGACAAGGACATCGAGATGATATTCCGCACATTCGTAACTTTTTCCCAGATATGGGGATATGGGAAAATAACCCTTATAAACATGGTAATTAGTAAAAGGATCCGACAAATTGCTGCAATCACGACGGTGTAAGGAAAGTCGTTACTTAGAGTATTTGAGACTACGTACTTGGCGGTATGCAATTATATGGTCGTATAACTCTCCTACGGGGGAGCGTAAGGGGAACGTACCTGAAGCCCAAAATCCCTTGTACTCCAGGTACATAATACATTTACATAAAAAATCGATTTGGACAAAAAAAAATGTTTTGGCCTTTTTTTATTTTTGCATTTTTTTATATATAGGACACGTCAATTTGACTTCACCTCGCCTGATGTTAAGTAAAGGCATAGTCTCGGAAAGAGGGTCACCATCGGAAACAGTGGTGGCACTCAGCTTGACGGCCCCATTAGATGCCTTTTCACGCCCCGCTTAAAGGGCCCGGTTTCCTCTCTATCGTTTTAGTAAAGCTAAATGAAACGGTAATTTCATGAGTGTTCCTGGAGTTCTACTAGGGGTTTTCAGCTTCGGGAGCGTTCCCCTTACACCCGGTATAGATAGCCTCTGTAGCGTGGTGGCAGTGAACACGACTGCTGCGCAGGAGGCGCGCGGGTTCGATCCTCGCTCAGTGCAAATATTTGTATGAATGAATATAGGTATTTGCTATTGTATGTATTGCTGTATGTTTACTGTCAGATTGAGGACAGCCTTATCCCTTAGTTGCCATCTACGACATTCGCAGGAAGAGCTGGGGTGGTCCTATTCTAATCCACCGGTAACAAAGACGGCACAGTATATCTAGAAAGGGAAACAGGGAAACCAGGAAATATGATACCGAATATCGTTTATTTTTCGTGGCCCACCTCGTAGTTCACCCAGGTGATCCACGGTTTTCTTATCCGTAGTTCACCTGGTGCACCACAGTTGTTTCCTGACACTTAGTGAAATGTGGGTGTTTATTCACCTCTGCCTAACCCTTCACGGAAAAAGGCGTGATTTTATTTATTTATTTATACTTTATGCACGAAGTACATAGGCGGACTTAATGCCGTAGGCATTCTCTGCCAGTCTACCATAGGGTGGTGCAGAGCTAATACGAGGTAGGCGCATATAAATGTGGGAGGATGTATATAAACCCATTAATACAAATAAGTATATAAATAAAACAATGTACATATAAAATAATAAAATATACAAATAGAATAAAATACATACAGGTTATACTAAAATAGATATATACACATATATATATATTTATATATACATATTTAAATAAGAGTATAAATATCATTATCGTTGAGACGATGATTCTGCCAATTCCGTGGTGATCAGTTGCCGTACCCTGGACTTGAACACATCGCGGCTCGTGCTCTTCCTGATCTCCAGAGGGAGTGCGTTCCACAGACGAACAGCCTCAACAAAGAAAGAAGAGCCTAAAAAGTTAGTTTTATGAGAGGGAAATGCGAGTAGCCGGTTATCAGTAGAGCGAAGATTTTTAACATTGTTGGAACATAGAAACTGAAAATAAGAAGTTAAGTAAGTAGGGATAGTGGGAGAGTTAAGGATATTGTAAAGAGTAGTAAGTGCGCGTAGCTTACGGCGAGGACGGATAGTTAACCAATTAAGCTGCGAGCGGAAAGACGACACGTGGTCATATTTACGAAGATTGAAGATAAATCGAATGCAGTTATTGAGAAGACGGTCTAATTTATCGAGAAGGCCTGCATTCAGGTCAAAATAGCACACATCACCATAATCTATTAGTGGAAAGATTAAACTTTGGGCCAGCGTAACTTTCGTTCCAGTTGGCAGGAAGTTCTTCAGGCGGTACAGAACTCTAAGTCTACCCGTAATTTTCTGGCTCAAGCTCGTTACCTGCACTCGCCAATCTAGGTTGGAATCGAGATGCAGTCCCAGGTCCTTTACTGAAGAGCTGAAAGGTATAGTTGATCCGTTATAAGTAACAGGTGGCAGTGTCGAGGTATCGACTCCACTCATCAACCTACCGCTGCCCACTATGATAGCCTGGCACTTTGATGGGTTAACGGCTAACCCAAATTTGGTGGACCAATTTCCCAAAACTTCAAGATCCCTATTCACCTCGCATATGGCTTGAGAAATCTCACCCACAGGTGCTTGAGCATATAGCTGCAGGTCGTCTGCGTACAGATGATACGCACATCGAAGATTGTAAGTAGCAAGATTAATAAAAATAGAGAATAATAATGGAGAGAGAATACCGCCTTGAGGGACACCAGAGGTGAGATCACACCAGCGCGATGTGGACTCATCAATGCGAGTACATTGCTGGCGCCCCTGAAGATAATTTGAGAAAAATTCCAGTGCATCCGCTGAGATCCTATAGCTAACAGGATATCATGATTGACTGTATTAAATGCGTGACACTTTTAACATAACTCCTGCTTTGAAACTGAGTTATTTGAGAACAATTCTACCAGGTTAGTAGAAAATAATAAATATTCAAATCTCTAAGAAAATGGATTCTGAGACAAATAATATTACTTATCGCAAGCTAAATAGAGTTAACTCGTTTGAAAATATTGTCGACGTGACGAATGGCAGTAATGAGCTATCAGAACAGTTGGATGCGACCATAAGAAGTATACCTAATGAAATGTCTCAAATGGATTCGGAATATATAAATGAACTACAAGAACGTATAAAATCACTAACGAATGAATTATTGAGTGCTCATGCCGAGATAGATAACCTGAATAGTGAAAACTCTCGCCTCAAAGCCGAATTACAAAATTCAGTGAAGTTGAAGGATACTTACAAGAAGATTTGTTCAACACCTACTAGACTAAACATGACACCTAAATTACGTAACAGAAAAATACATCAGCATTCTATCATTCAGCACACAAGTAGTAGCACTGACAACCATCTAATAAATGATACACACACACATGCAACAAAAATGGATGATCAATGTCTGCACTTGGTATCGCTACTATCGCCAGTAGAAAAAGTGAACGAGGTCAAAAAAAGGAAAATAATTATTTTATCTGATCAACAAGGGTACAGAATTCGAAGTACCCTACAAAAACTTGTTGGTGAAAAGTTTACAGTAAAAGTTTACTGGAAATCAGGAGCCCGAATGCAACACATCTTATCAGCAAGGGAAGAGATAAGTACGTTGGGAAAGACTGACTTTGTTATTATACTGGGTGGCATAAATGATAAACAGCCTAATGACCTATTATTTAATTTAAGGCAGTTTTTGACAATTACCAGCCATACAAATATTATAATTTCAGAAGTACCATATAATAATTATCTTAATGAACAAAAATTGAATTATGAATTGAAATTTCTATGTTCTAAGTTTGCAAATTGTTTATATGTTGATATGAAGTACTGTGCGTTTTTACCTGAGCGCGGTTCTTTTGTGCTTCATAAATGTCAATTTCTTCTTAAAGAAATTCTTCACATTGACTATAAGTTACAATTTCAATTATACTTGGGTAATAATACTGACAAACCAGGACATGATACAACTACTTCAAGGAACCAATACACTCAAACAGATGAGGTTAATTGCGTGATTAATGAATCAACTCCGAATAAATCAAATGATTTTTTTCGTTCCTTACAATAGTAATGAAATTCATATTTTTCACCAAAATTTAGATGGGTTAGTGTCCAAATCAGATCCTCTAATCGTCCACCTCAATTCCCTAGAAACAGATATAGGCAGTGTTATAGATGTTTTATGTATTACTGAACACAACATGATAAAATCTGATAAAGAAGTACTTAAAATTCAAAATTATAATCTTGGATCGCTATATTGCAGGAATAACAGACGTGGTGGGTCCTGTATCTTAATTAGAAATACAGTAAAATTCAGTCCCTTGAAAGAAATAAATGAATATTCATTGGAAAAAATCATAGAATGTTCTGGAGTTATGTTGACAGAGCATAATATATGTATTATATGCGTCTATAGACCCCCAAGGTCTAGAACAGAAGACATCGATGCATTCTTTACCCACTTGAATTTGTTACTTCATAAATACTGCTATAATAAGGCGAAAGTAGTTATTTGCGGGGACTATAACATAGATATACTAGATAATAATTTCGTATCTACTAAATTTAAGCAAATGTTGTGCGGCTATCATATGAACCTGGGTATTAAGGAACCAACACGATTGTCAAGCGGAAAATGTCTAGACAATATTTTATTTAATATACGGGGATGTAAAGCTGAGGTTATTGATTTGGAACTGTCAGATCATACAGCGCAGTTGCTCTCTTGTCCGGTAAAACATATCAACCGTCATGCAACTTGGTATATCGATAAACGGGATTATAGTACAGAAAACCAAATGAAATTTAAAGAATACATTGATTCTCTAAGTTTTCATGAGGCCCTCACATCTAATGACCCTAATGTGGCATTCACTAGCTTTTATGAGGACTTCAAACTACTGCATGACCTTTGTTTCCCTGTAATAGAAGTTAAACGTTCCAAAATTTCCCGCCCCAAATGGTTAACAAAAGGTATCAGAATCTGTTGTAAGCGGAAGCGCCAACTTTTGTGGGAATATAGAAAAAAGCGTACTGCAAGCTCAAGAAATCGCTTCAAAGAGCTATCATTAAGACTAAACCGTATCATAAAGTTAACACAAAAGTCGCAAACCGATAACTTTATAAAAACAGCCCCTAATAAATCTAGAGCCACTTGGGCCGTAATCCGTGGTAATCAAAATAACATGCCCTATGATCAAATAGACCACATAAAGGTTAATGATAACATTATAAGAGAACCTTCACAAATTGCAAATTGCTTCAATATTTTTTTCACTGATACCATTAATAAAAATTTGCCAATTGACAACAAAGTACCAATGACCTACGAATTGAATTCTATATTTATGACTCCCACCGTACCTAGTGACATACATAAAATTATATTAGATTTAAAAAGCACAAATAGTACAGGATACGATGGTATATCAACTAAAATAATAAAGCTCGTGTCCGTTGCATTATCACATGTACTAAGCCACATAATAAATCTATGTATGGAAGCTGGGGTTTTCCCTGATCAGTTAAAGTTGACCATAGTAAAACCACTATTCAAGAAAAATGAAAGAAACGTTATGCAAAATTATCGTCCTATAGCACTCGTGCCTGTTATATCAAAAATTTTTGAGAAGGTGATACATAACTGTATCTACCATTATTTTGAAGACAATAACTTATTTTGTACCGAGCAAGTAGGATTTAGGAAAAATAAATCTATCAACATGGCAATTTATAACTTCTTGTCCACAGTCTTGTCTAACTTAGATAAGGGAGGCCAAGTGTGTGCGTTATTTATGGATCTAACAAAGGCCTTTGATTGCGTTGACCATAAAGCGCTATTAAGAAAATTATACGCCTATGGAGTCAGAGGGAATGTTTACGATTTAATAAAGTCATATCTGAGCAACAGGACCCAAGTAACTCAAATTACAAGGATGTGTAACAGATCAAAGAAAGTCGTTGTATACACATCAACGTGTAGAAATATCACTTTTGGTGTTCCCCAAGGCAGTGTACTTGGTCCGCTTTTATTTATAATATACATAAATGACCTACCTAAAGTAACTCAATATGACACAGTTTTATTTGCAGATGACAGTACAATTGTTTTTACTGGGAATAATAAAGTGCAATTAGAGCAAGAAGTGAATATGACATTAAATAATACAATTAATTGGTTGACATTAAATAATTTAAATATTAATATTGACAAAACAAATTTTATGACATTTAGAAATAGGGTGAACAAATTATCAAATATTGACATAAAATATTTTAATAATAAAATTACTGAGGTAGAAACAGTGAAGTTTTTGGGTCTCAATATTGATAACAACCTACGCTGGAAAAACCATATAGAAGTACTATGTAAGAAAGTTTCTTCATTTTCATATGCACTTTACATGCTCAGAAAATCAGCTAGTCAAGCAGCCGTTCTGACGGCATATCATGGGTATGTTGCTCCTCTCTTGAGATATGGTATCATGTTCTGGGGCAATTCTACCGACAACGAAGCGGCATTTGTGGCACAAAAGAGGTGTGTTAGGTCTATATGCCATTTAAAACCGACAGACAGTTGTAAACCTTACTTCTCACAGTTAAAGGTATTAACACTACCATGTATGTATATTCTGGAGGTGTTACTATTTGTTCATAAAAATATGCATCTATTCAGAAGATTAAATAGTAAAAGAAGAAATTTAACTTTATGCATACCGTCAAACAAGACTGCCTTAATGAGTACTAGTTTTATGTGTATGGCTCCACGTATTTATAATAAATTGCCAAGAAGAATAATGGAGATTGCAAAATTAAGTGTATTTAAAAGAGAAATTAAGAATATTTTACTGACCAAATGTTATTACACGATAAATGACTATTTAAATGACAAAAAATTAGATGTGAAGTAGGTAAATTAACATTCTATACCTTTAACATTGATTAACTTTGACATTATTTACTTCTACATTATTGTATAGCTCTAACTTTGACATTATAAATTATGGTTATTTGTTAATTTGTAACTGACTAATTTAATGTTAGATATATATTGCAAGAAGGCGATAATTATGTTGTTTATGTTGAGCACGAAAACACTGAAATGTACATTTTGAACAAGACATATTTTTTCACTTACTTTTAATATCTAATCTTTAAATCATAATTTTAAATAATAAATGTTAAATTTCTGTCATTATTGTCATAGTATGTGACATTATTGCATGCCAAGCTGGCTGAAATATGGTGGAACCCAATTGTATTTCCTGTAACATCTTTGTATACCCGTATATCGCAATAAAATATATTTGAATTTGAATTTGAATTTGAATTTAAAGGCGTTGGAGAAGTCTACCAGGACAAGCACTGTTATCTTGGTGGCCTCCATGCCAGTCCTTATATCACCTGTAACCTTTAGAAGAGCAGTAGTAGTGCTATGACCAGGTCTAAAGCCTGACTATAGCGGGCTCAACAGACTGTTCCGATGAACAAACCTAGAGAGCTGCTTTTGCACACATGCTTCGAGCACTTTAGACATAAAAGGGAGAATAGAAATGGGACGAAACTGGCTGGGAAGTGTTGCATTGGGAATTTTAGGAAGAGGAATCACAAAGGCTTTACGCCAAAGGGAGGGGAACGTTCTGGTGTAGAGACAAAAGTTGATAATATGGGAGATGGCAGGAAGTAGGTGGTCTATTATTGTAACTATCATACGGCGGCTTATTTTATCACAGCCTATTGCGTTAGATTTAATAGACAAAGTTATCTTTTTGATGTGATGATGAGGCTGCAACTGGAGAAAACTTAAAAGTATCTATATCCGGACTAATAAGGCCAGCGACGTAATTTAAAGTGTGACATTTGGATTGGTGATCAATAGGTGTAGTAGAGGAGAAATGTTGATTCAGATCATCCAATCCAACTGCCAACTTATAGTCCACGTGCTGTTTGCCAGAGTACCAAGGAACCTCCATATATTGGCAGGGGAAGACGAACTAATGTTATCGTGAATATGTCGACGTTTAGCGTTGCGTATCATCTGGTTGCAGCGATTCCTTGCTGTATGTATGTATGTGTTTATAGTATTATTAAAATCAATAAGGCTCTAAATGTATTGGTGGGTCCCACATATCCTACCATTTGCCACCCTAGTAGTACAAACCTTATAGACTGCACACGAAGTAAACAAACAAGTATTCTATACAAGAAAGTTCATAGAACTTAGTACACTAACACTTTGTACAAATGTGTCATGCCAACTCATTAGCGAGTGTTAGCGAGTTCACTCGTTCACTCGCCGACACTTCAATAATGAATGAATCACTACCTAAGGTTTACGACATCTGTAATTTTGAGTAAATAATATGATTTATTTGAATGGAAATGTTGGAGTTAAAAACGGCAAAGTAGTGTAATTTATTTATTTAGAATACCACCAATACAGTCAGCGTCATAAATATCTTGAACATGAAGTCTCAAAATGATCTTGAAACTCTCGTATTAAGAGCAAATTAAACTGTTTTATTGATGGTATTGTTTGAACTAATTGTGTTTACCAAATATCAGAACAATCGGTCAACTGGAAGGGGGTAAAAAAAAACGAAATTAGGATAATTTTGAGTCAACATCTTTTTTTTTGTATTGCTCACCTAGGGCAAGGAAGAATTGCTCTAACTCGGATTACAGGACAAAATTCATTATCTTATTGATGAAGTTTCTGCGTCCAATCGGAATAATAGACAGTATGTTAAAAATAGAAGGGAAATTTGAATCATATCGGATATGTCTCGGTAGACTAATTGGTCAAGGCTCTTGTAAGGGAAAGGTCGCGGGTTGGAGTCCCGCCCGAGAAGATTAATTATTCCCTATGTATTCGATTTGTATAGTTAGCATACTTAATGCTAAAAATTCATTAAAAAAAAAACATTCAAATGATCATCGAATTTCGACGCTGACTGTACTTACCAAAACCCAATTCAATTAACCCCTATTCAAGCATTCCTTGCCAGTTAAATCATTTTCTTTTCCTTTACCTTTGGCTCAGCAATATTGGGTTCTTGAGAAACGGCAGTACAATCACAAAGTCAAGTTTCTTTGACCTTCGCTATATACAACGTTTATCCTCAACCCCGGTCCAACAAACACAAATGAGATTCTTTTTAATCAATTAAGTGGAAAAATCCTCAACACATGACGTCGGCACTCTAAAACCCTAAAACGATTGGCGTGAGTGGCCAATCTCGAAAAAAAAACTGTGTGGTCCAAGTTAAAAGTGAAAAGACTTTATTTTATTCATCCCTCTAAGAAAATATCGCATATAGTTAAGAGTTCTGGTAACTATTAAGTCAACTTCTTAAACTTTGTTATTATCAATGAGCTATGAAGGCAATGCTTAGAGTCAAGTTATTGGGGGTGAGTTGGGGACACCGTTGTGCCCCCTCCCGAGGAGGGCCAGATCGTAAGGGATGGCTCTGGGCCAGCTAGGTTGCGAGGGATATGTTGATGACAACCTCACCTCCAGCCTAGCACCACGACCCTCAGTCGGCGTGAGGTTTTAGTCGGTTCAAGTCCGACATACCCTCCCCTTCCAGTTGCGGCGGGGGAGGTATCCGAAGGGATTTCCGCACGAAAAAAAAGAGTACGTGTCGCAGCCAACTGGCTGACCATTATTTAGTCCGTTGATTGAACGGCACTGTTTAGTAAAGACCCTAGACGGTAAGTTGAAGGACGGTTATGTTAGTAGGCTGCGACATAATGCACGTAGAATGTTACAGGTGCCAATAACCCTTCGAATCCATACTAATTATTATAAAACTAAAACCCGACTACCGAAAAATCACGCTCTAAAAGTAACAAACAAGAAAATAGCCGTGGTCGTATGCCACTTTTCCCTAGAATATATTGTTTTGTCAGAATAAGTGGCATACGACCACGGCTATTTTTACCCGACTACGGCGAAGCCAAAAGGAGGGTTATGATTTTGACAGGCTATGTATGTATGTATGTATGTATGTATGTATGTATGTATGTTCATTTGTTCCCTCATAGCTCCTCAACTACTTATTAGAACTAGACAAATGGGGTATCGTTACAAGCGGCTTTGTGGTCCGATGGTTATAGGCTATATGACGTGTCACTCAATCTTGTGTGGCGCCCTCTAGCGCTCATAAGGTACTGTGTTAAAAAATAAATTTGAGATAAATATGCCGTGTTTGGTATCAAATGAAAGGGCTTAAGAAGTACATTTCAAATATGTATAAATTATTAGCTTTACCTTGCCCCAAAATAATGTAAATAAAAAATATAGTTTAAAACTAAAACCCGACTACCGAAAAATCACACTGTAAAATGTAACAAACAAGAAAATATCAAGGATAGCCGTGGTCGTATGCCACTTACTCTAACAAAACAATATATTCTAAGGTAAAGTGGCATACAACCACGGCTATCCTTGATATTTTCTTGTTTGTTACATTTTACAGTGTGATTTTTCGGTAGTCGGGTTTTAGTTTTAAACTATATTTTTTATCTTGTTTGTTACTTTTAGAGCGTGGTTTTTCGGTAGTCGGGTTTTAGTTTTAAACTTTATTTTTTATTTATATTATTTTGGGGCAAGGTAAAGCTAATAATTTATACATATTTGAAATGTGCTTATTAAGCCCTTTCATTTGATACCAAACACGGCATATTTATCTCAAATTTATTTTTAACATAGTACCTTATGAGCGCTAGAGGGCGCCACACAAGATTGAGTGACACGTCATATAGCCTATAACCATTGGACGATCAAGCCGCTTGTAACGATACCTCATAAGTCCAGTTCTAATCTGTAGTTGAGGTGCTATGAGGGAACAAATGAACATACATACATACATACATACATACATACATACATACATAGCCTGTCAAAATCATAACCCTCCTTTTGGCTTCGCCGTAGTCGGGTAAAAATTGCGGAAGTAACTCTGTCTGTCAGTCTGTATGTTACACTTTCACGCATAAACCACTGAACCAATTTCGATGAAATATGGTATAAGGGTTGATTAGACCATGAGAAAGGACAGAGCCTATGTTTAGTAATTGTAAAGTGTAATTATGTGGCTTCCTTATGACTTCGTATAATTTTGTACGCCAAAGTGTTTATTTATATAATAATGAAAATTTGCATGCCCAATTTAGGCTGAATATGATGTACCTACCTAGTCATAAGACATAATTTGAAACATCCTTATGACAATGTTCTAGCAAATAAAGATCTATTCTATTCTATTCTAGTCGCGATAAGTGACATCCACGTGGGCGGAGCTGTGGGCAAAAACTAGTATAAAATATTTTCAACTTTGTTTTCTTCTCTCTTCTTTTCAAACTTCTTCAGGGTCCAAGCTAACTTAAGCTCATACACCTACCTACTCATTACCAGTTATGGCATTAACTCAGACTTTCAGATGATTAAAGCCAAGATACTAAACCAAAAGGAAGAAAAAGTGTCCTGACAGTGTAATGACAACAACCGGGACTGACGCTGTAATATTGAATTCGAAAAGAAAGAAGGAAAATATTTATTTATTCAAACCTACGAGATACAGGAACAAAAGAAAAAAACACACACGATGAAAATTATTTTCGTGGGTAGAATGTGGAAGGACCTGTGGCTAGAGATTGGAAAAAAATGTTCGTGTTTTGTTTTTGGTCGAGTTTTGTGGGTAGAGATCGGAAGAGCCCAAAAAAGTAATGTTCTGCTTATATAAATTCTGTTCCAGTTGTATTACAGAACTCGCTGTCGCGTCCGCCACCGCTTATAAAATGGGCCCTCGTATAGGTATGAGCCGAACACTCAGCCCTACAAGATTGGTTCTCGAGGACCATTACACTAAGTTCAGCCGAACGTACAGCTTTATTACCTTTTATTTCGCATCTAAACCGTTGACTTGTTGTATACCATACGTATAACTAACTGCACCATTTTTTTTATAAATGACACGACACGACTAATGGTAAGCTGAAGGCAGTCTCAAGATCTCATGACCTCATTCATGCCTCGCATAAAAGACTAGTCACTGAAGACCTTTCAAAATTTTTTTTTTATAAAGGACACGTCAATTTGACTTCACCTCCCCTGATAGTAAGCTAAAGACAAAGTCTCAGAAAGAGGGTAACCATCGTATACATGTACCATGTTAACAATGGTGGCACTCGGCTTGACGGCCTCATTAGATGTCTTTTCACGCCCCGCTTAAAGGACCCGGGACTGTAGGAAGAAGGAAACACGTGAGCTGGCAGGGAGTTCCAGGTCTTAATCGCATCAAAATCGGTTTAGTAATTTGGACAAAAAAACAAGAATTAAAAAAATTGCCTTCAGAATCTAGGTGTAAGTGGAACGCTCCTGAAGCCGAGGGCCCCTAGCAGTACCCCAGGTTAAATTGGCATAAAAAACGATTTGGATTTTTTTTTATGCCAATATGTAGTGGATACCTATAAAATTGTGCAAACAGCTTCTTAAAAAAGACCTAAATTTAGAAAATGCAAGTGTAGTAAATGTAGTACGTATATATATCATAATAATATAAGGAATCGTGTCTTTTTGTCTGTGCGTACTCTTTCTTATGATTATTTACTTTCTATGTGTATTATACTCGTAATATTGTAATGAATATTTATAGTTTGTAATATGTTATGGAACTCTTAAGTCTTTAAGTATCTATTGATCTACTGTGTAAAAAAAATTGTATGTGACTGTTTGTTTCCTAAATAAATGAAAATAAAAATAAAATAAAAAATAGGTATTTTCGACTTCGTATAGCCCATTTTTTAAAATATACATTCATGGTACAGACAACCAATTTACAATTGTATAACAATGTAAACATACTACTCCCTAAATATTCCCAAGAAACCAAAGCTAGAGTATTAATTGAAAATAAACATAGCCGTTTAATAAATACAGAATATCATAAATGTTAATATTGTACCGTTTGATCATCCCCATTTAAATTACAACCGATTGTTTCAGGTTGAACCGACGATTGTTTGAATAGTAAACGTTGATTTGAGAAATTCATTTCAAGACGATTGAAGTCTGTGTTGAGATATTGATGGATTATTAATTAAAGGGGGTTGGGTGGTTGTTACCAGAGGGTTACCATGAATCGTTGGTACGAAATTTCGGAGTCGCATGAAATATGTAGGACTAGCTTTTGTCCGCAGCTCCGCCCGCGTGGATGTCGGTAATTGCGACCAAACATAGCCTATGTCCTTTCTCGTGGTCTAATCTACCCCTATACCAAATTTCATCAAAATCGGTTCAGTGGTTTAGGCGTGAAAGCGTAACATACAGACAGACAATTGATTTTTATATATATATAGATGTAATGTAAAAAAGTAAATGCAAAAATGTCGGAATGTACGGATCTATTTTTGATTTCTATTTTAGATTTCTAGTTTAAAGTCGAACCAGGTTAAATTCTCACAATTCATTTTTCCTGATGTAATTATTGAAATGTATAGTTAGCATAATAAATGCTATGAAACTTCATTCAAATGATAGTATCAGGTTGTGGTTTTAAACTGATATTTTTTTTGTTCCGTACAGCCTGTCTTATACATAGTATGTCTCTGTGGATCAGTGGTATAACAAAATTGCTGCGGATTTCTAGTAGTAGGGTTCAAACCGAACGAAGTGTCGCGTTTTATAGTATCTATTAGTATCTAGTAGTATATAAAAAAAAAAACAATTGGCCCGAAACTTCGGTCTGCATCTTCGGCAGCACGTTCCAAGGTAGGTTGATATTTCATTATTATACTGCTCTTTGATTTGAAGAGAACGTTTCAAAATCTATTGAGATGTAATTAATACCCACTTTGAACGTAAAGTTTGGGTATAATATCAAAGTAATTATATACGTCTGTAATAAGAGAAGTGTATTGTAACTGTAATAATACGTTATTTGTATTATTATAAGAGATTTCAAGTAATAAGTAAACTATTTATATGAATAAATTAATGAATAAACAGAAATATAAATATACGGATGCATCCGTGATCATGGCGATTGAGTCCTCGAAAACTTTTTTTTTTTTTTTTTTTTATACAGGACACGTCAACTTGACTTCACCTCGCCTGATGTTAAGCTAAAGGCAAAGTCTCGGAAAGAGGGTCACCAACTAAAAAAGAATGGGGAGTGTTTTACTAGAAAGGCCGAGAAAGTTCTTGAAAATAGTAGAAACAGCGCTTTTCTTTTCCTATACGAACCACAGATACGCGTAAAATACTTATCTTGGCGAAATTGTCTTGGTATGAAACGTATTCATACCAGAAGAAACTCAAACCATTTCCCATGATATTTTCTAAAGTTTACGCGAATGTCACTCATTGAAATAAAACTTTTTACGGATTCTATCGCGATATATTTGTTTTTATTTACTTTTAAACAGACGTTTCGGCTGCTTCTCAGCAGCCATGATCGCGGTGTGACTCATGATGGTAGTTGTCACATAGTTTGAAGTATAAGTTATCTCAAAATATCCGAATCATGGTGAATTATTGGTGTTCCTATTTACGCAGAATGAGCTCACTGTGTTGTTAAGTCTTGCTGGATTTTGCTACTTACTGGGTTTGATTAAGTGGATCACTGGGTCCCAAGCTGGTGGTACGTTCCACATAGTCCAGTAAATGCGTAACGTAACGTCCTGTCCAGTTTCTGGGCGTGCGTTGGCCCAATTGTTGGTGACCCCTCTCAAGCCAGAATCGAATACTGGAGAGCACAGGGTCCACTACCAACCCCTTTCGTCCCGCTTTCAGAGGAACTCCCGCCTGGACATGATCTGCCCTGGAACAGATGGAAGTATGTTGGAGGGGGCGGACCTGCGATGTGAATGTGGAGTTACTCCACAGACAATGGCCCACCTGTTGACATGTGCTAAATGCCCATACACATGTACACCGCAGGACCTTATGTGTGCCTCCGAGAATGCCATACAGGTAGCAGCACACTGGGAGAAGATAATTTGAGGGCCGAAGCGCCATCGCCACGATAGAAGAAGAAGTCCAGTAAATCCAGTACATCCAGTAAAGATATCGCGATAGAATCCGTAAAAAGTGGTTTTATTTCAATCATACCATTCCCATTTAACTACCCTGAAATACATTAATTTAAGACTGTTTGATTTGACCCAATTTATTTTAAGTCTCATAGGTGATATTTCTAGCTCTTCACTCGTAAATTGCGCAGAATATTCTCGAAGGATTCTCCAGCTAACGGAGCCCTTTCTACTACGTTCCTTTGAAGTACAAGTACTTACTTTAAGGGAATGGTTCTCAACGTAATCTCAAGTGTTTAATGTGTAGAGTGTGTGAATTTCGATTAAATCGGGATTCAGCAGTAGACATTTTTATAGGACGTAATTATTGGGTATTTGATTTGGTTCATGTCTTTCAGTCGTGTAATGCTTTGATCATTTATAATCTTCATATTTCTATACCTCCTAGAGAGATATTCATATATACAGATATTTGTGAGTTTAACTCTAATGAAAAGACACATGTAAAGAGACATGTACAGTCAGCATCAGAAAAATGTTAACGAGTAGAGTACTCAAAATAATCTTAAAACCAAAATTTCAATATTATATTGATAATTAGAGTACTCAAAAAGTTGTAAGCATCCAGAGTAGTCAAACTATCTTAACAATCGGTCTTCCAGAAACATGTAAGTAAGCAGAGTGTTCATTTTCATATACACAATCACGCTACTCAATGGTATCTAGTCAAACAAAGTGTTCAAAATATCTGGACAATGTCATTTAATCGCATTTTGCGACCTTTTTTACTTATGTAGCCATCCTTTACACATGATGATGGGATGATGTGAGATAGGTGTATAAGTTAGAACAGGATAGAAAATTTGTCAAATTAATGACAATTTCTTTTGTATTTTTTATAGTTGCCAGTTGCTTAAGTCATAAACTATGCCCTTGCATTGGTGTGAAAAGAGTATGAATACGTAAGAAATAAATACTCGTATGATGTGTAATTTACTTGAAACCTACATAAGTAGATATAAGTCCACGCGGACTAAGTCGCAGGCACAGCTAGTATTAATATAAATCATAGTATGGAATAGGGTTTCGTATTTCTAATTTTTTCTGTCGATTGAATAATTATTAAAAATAAAAAACACGACTGCTCCTGAAAAGACCGAAATAAGTTTGATAGCAGGCGGAACCCATTGAATATCATTAGATTTATGAATTACAAATGGGTACCTCCGCCTGCTTTTTTTGGTTTTTTTTATGTATTTTTTTGTATTCTATACTTTATTTAATAAAAAAAAATAACAAAATCCATTAGATATAGCGCCAAAAATTCACGGTATAGTATCGATTTATATTTCATGCACTCATAAATACCTTTATTTGTGATCACTTTCATCGAAATCTTTTCAGCCTTAAGGTCTCTATTCGGGTAAAAAGTAAAAATAAAATAGGTTTAACTTTAATAATTATTTCAGAGAGAAAGAAAAAGAGAAAGGAGGCGAAAATTGCGGTTTATTACGTATTAAAAAAAACTTCTATTATAAATTATAATCTATTATAAAAAACGCTCTATTATAATATGTTTGTACAATAGTTTCATATCTAACTGTACCTATTTTCAAATAGTAGACATTTTGCGTCTATGTCATGTCGATCTAGTCATAATGCGTATTAGAGAATACGAGAAGTGGATTTTTGAGTACATAGGTGTACCTTGCGTTGCAGGACCCTTTATTTTTTACGTAAGTATTCATACTCTTTTCTCACCAATTCAAGTGGATAGTTTATGGCTTAAGCAACTGGCGACTATAAAAAATACAAAAGAAATTGTCATTAATTTGACAAATTTTCTATCCTGTTCTAACTTATACACCTATCTCACATCATCCCATCATCATGTGTAAAGGATGGCTACATAAGTAAAAAAGGGATGCAAAATGCGATTAAATGACACTGTCCAGATATTTTGAACACTTTGTTTGATTAGATACCATTGAGTAGCGTGATTGTGTATATGAAAATGAACACTCTGCTTACTTACATGTTTCTGGAAGACCGATTGTTAAGATAGTTTGACTACTCTGGATGCTTACAACTTTTTGAGTACTCTAATTATCAATATAATATTGAAATTTTGGTTTTAAGATTATTTTGAGTACTCTACTCGGCAACATTTTTCTGATGCTGACTGTACATGTGTCAAAAAACTCACATGTAAAGAGACATTTAGTTTTACTGGAGGTTAACATCACTTTATGAATTATTAGTATAATTGGGTATTATCCTATAATGAAAATAAATTACATAACCGAGCTTATTAAATTAAGAATGGTAAAAGAGCGGTAAAAATTGCGTCGGTTCTTATTTTATAGTATTTATTTATTTTTAATCATCCACCCAACATAATACAGTAACTGATTTGACTATTAAATTTTATAACGTTTTATACAAGTTAGTAACTTATCGTTTTAACGTTTAGTAAAAAGTAACTAATTGGACTGGTCAGTAGAACACGCAATTATTGTCATCATCATCATCGTCACCACAGCTTTAGCTTCAGTTGCTCCCAAAGCCCGCACTTTGAAGACCGGGAAATGCTCTCCTATTTGACCACCTTGGTTGTCGAGGGAGCGACTGCCATATGACCTCCCAACCCTAGTCAAAAGCTTGCCCCACGCACTCGATTAGCAAGTAACCGCACCGTTGCAGGTTAGATTGGCTTTGAATGAATTATACAGCATTGAGTATCCTAACTATACCTACAAATCGAATACATAGGGAAAAATGAATCTTCTCGGGCGGGGCTCGAACCCGCGATCTTTCCTTTACAAGGGGAATGCCTTGATCAACTCGGCTATCGAGACACGCCCGATGTGATTCAAATTTCCCTATATTTTTATCCGTTTTTAAAGGCGAAGGTGGAGTCATTCTCTGATACTATTTATAGTTAGCATACTTAGGTATATTTGACTTGTAACTAAAATACCAATCTATTTTTATTTTATCCTACATTTTACTACAACAATATTATAGGAAGAGCCGGAAATCAAAAGACATTCATCACAGCACTTTATAAAAAAGGTGTTAAAATCGAACCCTTATTGAATGAAAGGGTCCCCCATTTGTGAATTGTAGAAGACTTTTGAAACATTTTTTTATGAATTTTGATTGCCTAATAAAATTCAGAGTAAATCAAATTTCCTCTTTGAAAATGAATGTTTCTTTCAATGGCGTTTTATTCTTTGAATTGACAGATTTTAAGTTCGCCATCACTCTGAAGGGCCGATAAAGTAATGAATTTTTGAAGAGTGCTAACTTTTTCTTTAGATACAGATTGGAGAATTTCAATTCAAGTTTTTTCATATCTACTGACGGCCATTTTTATCCACGACGGAACATACGGTATATGCGTTTGGGTTGAGAGGATGTTTGTGCGTTTGTTTGTTTTGTGCAAATCCATTTTGCCATTTTCTCCGAAACTACCAATCCAATTTTGATGCAGTTTTCAGTTATGGGTTCGGCTTTTATTGGAGCATGTCTTTAGATAGGGGTTACAATGACAACTCAACAGGGGGCGCTACAGCAAGCAATTTTAATGCAAAGCAATGTTGCCAATTTTCTGCAATAATACTAGTCCGATTTTGATGCAGTTTTCTAGTGCAGTAAATAGACCAAAAAAAATGCCCGCTGAGTTTCTTGACGGAGTCTTCTCAGGTCTGGGCCGCGTTTCGAACCGGTGGTCCATTTGCTTGGTTTTAGATGTTTATGGTGACAACCCACTAGTGGGCGCTGCAGTAAACATGCTTTGAATTATAGGTGGAATTCAGTTCTCATTTATAAGTCTACGTGGCTTAGGGGAGGTAAACTAACTTTTAAACTCTCGCGTTCCATGTTATACTATAACAATAACGGGAACGTATCAAAGGTACGTATATACCTATACCATGATCACGTTAATTTCCGTTATTGTTATTGCATATCAGGGGAGGTAGTCACCTGATTAAGAGTCGAGGCTCTGGTGCAGGTGTTCCTTTCGGGATTGGGGGCCAGATGGCAGTCACTCCCGTAAAAGCCGAAGGGCGAGTGGATCCCGCACTGCAAAATGCAATGGATGCAATTGGGATTGGCACTGGTATGAAGAAAATTTCTGCAAACTCGATATTAGGCTTGTTTTCTCTACTGTGACCATCGAAAAATCCATACTAATATTATAAATGCGAAAGTAACTCTGTCTATCTATTTGTCTGTCTGTATGTTACGCTTTCACGCCTAAACCACTGAACGGATTTCGATGAAATTTGGTAGGTACAGGGGTAGATTAGACCATGAGAAAAGACCCTGTTTGGCCGCGAAAACCGACATCCACGCGGGCGGAGCCACGGACAAAAGATAGTACATAATAAGAACTTTTGAATTAGTACACTGTTTATCATAGAGTTATGAGATTACATACCTATGAATAGTATGGAAAAATGTTCGGAAGTTCCTTGTTTCCAAAAACAGAAAAACAAAATGTAAATTGGACGGGTTTGATATAAATAGTTCAGAAACTGTGTGTCTTCGACTTATATAATTTACATTTACACTAGCGTCACTATTGTATTAGGTTTGATATGTACCTGTAATGATAGTGTAAAAGTTATAAATAAATCTAGATATATAAAAATCAATTGCTGTTTGTTAGTCTCGCTAAAACTCGGAAACGGCTGAACGGATTTATCTTACCTTGGTCTTGAAATGTTCGTGGAGGTCTAGGGAAGGTTTAAAAGGTGAGAAAAATTCGAATAATTGCCGGGAACCGACATCCACGCGGGCGGAACCGCGGGCAAAAGCTAGTAAATAAATAAATAAATAAAATTTTCACTGTCTTAATAATGAAAACTGCTCAAATGATATTAGAAGAAATGAAATTGCTGAAAGTAGAAGCTTTATAAGGTCTGCCAGACCTTTAGATTCTGTTTTGTGTTATTTCGTAGAAATTCCCAATGTTCTTCCTTATCTTATTAAATAGAATCCCATTGTTCTCTATTAAAATTATTAAATAAGAATTGACATCCGAAACAAATAATAGCAAGATTATATCCGATGTTAATATTAAATTCGTGGCTTCTGTTACATTACACGAATTATTAATAATTTACTTTGAAGATCCAATTTCGTATAATTTTGGTGGAAAACCGTTGAGTGTGAGATAATGGTTTTTAAATTAATGGCGACATGAAAGAGAGGTAATTTTGTATTTAGAATACATGCAAAGGATAAAAAGGGAACGGAACATCATTATAAATATTTCGTAGAAAAAAGACGTTTAGTGTTCCCTGAATTGGAAATTATTTGTTATAAAGAATGGAAAAACGCGTGGGTACAGACGACTAAGGCTGCTTTATACTATACTTGAATTTATTGATAACTAGCTTTTGCCCGCGGCTACGCCCGCGTGGATGTCGGTTATCGCGACAAAACATAGCCTATGTCCTTTCTCAAGGTCTAATCTACCCCTATACCAAATTTCATCAAATTCGGTTCAAAAGTGGTTAAGGCGTGAAAGCGTAACATACAGACAGACAGACAGACAGACTGAGTTACATTCGCGTTTATAATATTAGTATGGATTAATGCTTTTTGATTATTATTATTTTTGTTATATTAATTTAATTTGGTTTTTATTCGAAACACATCGGGAAAAATGCAGCGCTCAATTGAGACTTAAACTCACGAACTTTCCCTTACAGGGGGAATGCTCTTCCAACTGAGCTATTAAGCCACACCTGAATCACTTCAAATTTCCCTTCTCTTTATATTCGTCTTTAAGGGCAACGGTAGAGTCATCTACCAACTTTTTTACGAACTGTTGGAACCAATGAATGATTTTTCAAGCATTTTTAAACATTGATTTTTGATTTGTATGAAAATAAAAATTGGCAACGTTCTCGTACGACTACCGAGTTTGGACCCACGGCCGCGTACGACCCGTAATTAAACAGCGTGTTTCGTACGACCCTATTTATAAATCTTCATATAAAAAGCTATAATTTGGAACAGTTTCAAGGACATCTGCAGATAGACGCAGCAGATACGCGTAATTCATTGAGGCTTCTCAGTGGATCCTCTTTATTCGTATCGAAGTTTAACAAGTAATGTATGTGCTACATGAGTCAGCAGTTGTCACATGGTCGGCTTCGGAATCACACCTTTAGCCCCACCATGACCTTACGTTTTCTTTCAATAATGATTAACACCCGATGCAAAGAGAGAGGTGTTATAAGTCTGACGTATCTATTTGTCTGTGGCATCTTAGCTCCCGAACGGATGAAGCGATTTCAATTTAGTTTTTTTTTGTATTAAAGGTGACTTATCTGTAAGTGTTCTTATAAATGTTTGATAAAAATCGGTTGAGCCGTTTAAAAGTTATGGATGTTAGAGTAGGAAAGGGGAGTGTCAGGGGTTTTTTAATTTTTAATTTATGTTGTTATGATCGATTTCTCGATAGTGTATGCCGCATTAATTTACATACAGACTACAGAACAAACAACATCACTTTACCACAATACATCCTTTACGAAATTTCTTGATGCGAAGCAATCTGTTGAATAAACAGACTTTAAAGCGACGTTCTAACGAAGCGTCGGCGTCACCATCGTGAATATTCAGTACTTAACAGAATACAGAAACAGGTACCTACAGACATTCCGTAAATGCCGGGGAATAATTCCGATTTAGCATTCGTCGTTAGCTAAAGGGTGATGAGGTTTATATTACGGGTATGTGTCTGTTTATGTAAAATCTGATGTGTTGGATGACATACATTGGCAGATAAGTAGTAGTTTCAATTCATGGCAATTTGAAAATTTTGGAAGACTTATACGGTGCAGAATATAACATCTAGAACCAAGCGTTTCAGTGATTCATTCCAATGCCGCACTATTAAGACCTGGAACTCCCTGCCAGCTCACGTGTTCCCTTCTTCCTACAGTCCCGGGTCCTTTAAGCGGGGCGTGAAAAGGCATCTGATGAGGCTTTCAAGCTGAGTGCCACCACTGTTAACATGGTACAGGATTACGATCGTGACCCTCTTTCCGAGACTTTGCCTTTAGCTTACCATCAGGCGAGGTGAAATCAAATTGACGTGTTCTTTATTAAAAAAATAGTAACCCGAACAGAAACTTCTTCATCCTAGAGTTTAATATCTGTCGCTCAGACTAAAAGAATAACATACACGAAATGTATATAATTAGCAAGTGAAGCCGTAAAAAGGAATACTAAAGTAGTGCTATCTTGTTCGCACTCATTGTCAGCTCGCATGAGTGCGAGCGAGATGACCTTTAACGACCATTTTATCCCTTCATTCAGATTTACTCGATATAAACAACGATAAAAAGAAAAATTTAAATTTTTTGAAAAAACCCATGACATTAGGTGCGCCTCAAAACGGTGGCGCTTCGAGGAATACCTCCAAAATATACTTCAAAAAATGTTTACTGCAGCGCCCCCTAGCAGGTTGTCACCGAAACACCTATGTACCAATCAAACCCACACCAATAATTGAAACCTGCATCAAAGTCGGACTAGTATTTTTGGAGAAAATTGCCAACATTGATTTGCATTAAAAATTTTTGCTGTAGCGCTCCCTGTTGAGTTGTCATTGTAACACCTATCTAAGAACATGCTCCAATTAAAGCCGAACCCATAACTGAGAACTGCACCAAAATTTATTGGTATTTTCGGAGAAAATGGCAACATCGATTTGCACAAACATACAAACACATAAACATCCTCTCACCCCAAACGCATATACCGTCTCCGTTCCGTCGTGGGTAGTAAAAAGCGTGTTTAAAAAGAGGAAGAAGGCAGCTAAAAATTTAAATATTCAATTAGAAAATAATATAATCTTTTTCCGAACACTAGACTGTAAAATGCTCCAATTGTTCGCTTGTTAATCTTGCTTCATTGTAATTCAGAAACTTCATTAGTGGAACGAACTACCTCTATGTACTTTGTTAACAAATTCACGCTACTTAGATTTTATATGTAGGGGTACAGTGGGCTGAATAATATACAAGCCTAGTGGTATGGGTAATGGACTGCTGAGACGAGGTCTCGGGTTCGATCCCAGGTTTACCATGGCACACACCAATGACTTTTCGATGCTTTTCGAAGTTATGTGTGTATTTATCGCAGGTTTATAAGTGCCCGGTTAATGACAATAGGCCCGCCACCTATTACATTGGGACCTAAACATAAACTGGCGAAATGTGGGTGCTAGCACCTCTGCCTACCCCTTCGGGGAATACAGGCGTGAGTTTATGTTATGTTATGTTAATTTTATAGTCGTTTCGAAAAAAAATATTTTGGACACAATTTCCATAGCAAAATCATCTGGAAGTAATAATTTGGGGAAAGAAAAAAAAAAGTTACCATCCCCATACATACATCCTTTTACCTGAACATTATTCCGATACAGTATCAAAAAAAATTTTTTTTCTTTCGCCAAATTAATACTTCTAGATGATTTTTCTATTGAAACTGGGCGCAAATTCTTCTTAAATCCGAAATGACTATACAATCACTTATTGAATAACACACCTGACCGGTTTCGCCTTACGGCATTCTCAAAGGTTGAGAATGCCGTAAGGCGAAACCGGTCAGGTCTATAAATAAATTCAGTGGAAAAGTACAAGTGTGTTATTCAATATGTGTAGCAGATTCCACCAAGCGCCATCAATCTACAGTATAAACAGTATACAATCACCCATTATAATCCTACTAATCCATACTAATATTATAAATGCGAAAGTAACTCTGTCTGTCTGTCTGTATGTCTGTATGTTACGCTTTCACGCTTAAACCACAGAACCGATTTTGATGAAATTTGGTATAGGGGTAGATTAGACCATGAGAAAGGACATAGGCTATGGTCGCGATAACCGACATCCACGTGGGCGGAGCCGCGGGCAAAAGCTAGTATATTATAAACGCGAAAGTTTGTAAGTTTGGATGGATGTTTGTTACTCTTTCACGTCTAAACGGCTGGAGCGATTTTAATAAAATTCGGTATGGAGTTAGCTGACACTCTGGATTAACATATAGGTTACTAGCTTTTGCCCGCGGCTCCGCCCGCGTGGATGTCGGTTATCGCGACCAAACATAACCTATGTCCTTTCTCAAGGTCTAATCTACTCCTATACCAAATTTCATCAAAATCGGTTCAGTGGTTTAGTCGTGAAAGCGTAACATACAGACAGACAGACAGACAGATAGACAGATAGACAGACAGACAGAGTTACTTTCGGATTTATAATATTAGTATGGATATGGATGTTTGGTCGCGATGACCGACAACCACGCGGGGAGAGCCGCGGGAAAAAGCTAGTATTACACTAAAATTGTATAAAGTCACTAAATTTTATTGTTATTGCCATATTTGTCAGGCAATACATACCTATTCAGCCAGAATTTTCATACATTCACTTAATATTCTAAATGCTAAAGTAACTCTGTCTGTCTGTATGTTACGCTTTCACGCACAAACCACAGAACCGATTTTGATGAAATTTGGTATAGAGGTAGATTAGACTTTGAGGAAGGATATCGGCTATCTTTGGTCGCGAAAACCGACATCCACGCAGACGGAGCCGCGGGTAACTGCTGGTAATAAATATGCATGAAAACCCCTGAAGGAGTAAAAACACACACATATCACTAAGTAATAGGTAGCTGTCTTATTACCGTCAAGAGGGCATTTTGTAATGGGCTATATGTTTACTGTCAGTTAAACAACAGTAGACTTTAAATTCATTTTTAAATGCAGTTATCAACATACTACCAGCGTCATAACCAGCCTGTCCGTCCGAGCGTCCGTCCCCAATTTCCCTTCACATATATATATCTAAAGTAGAAGAGATTTAGGTCGGGAGCAGTGCTCTAAATCGCAAATATAATTAATTCATGCCTACCGGGAACCCCCGTAATGGAATGAGGCATTAACCTGCCCGTGAATGTCTGTTAGCTTTTAATTTATATTAAGTGACCCCTGAAATGCGCTTTAACTTACAGATTGGATCGAATGGTTAAGTAAAGGGAATATTGGATTATGTTTGGGTGGAATTGATTCTATAAATGTTTATTTTACTTCACTATTAACTAATTAGAATAATAACGTTTTCTAATTAGTAGTAGATAATAAGATTTAGAATTTACCTCGGGGGTGGGGGCGCCAAAATGCTTCGGGAGGGACCAGTATCCATGCTGGATGATGACGGTGAGGTTAAACAAGAATAATATAACCTAAGGTATTTTATTTGATAATGATTACGTATCACTTCAAGCGCTCTCCAGACAGGAATAAAATTGCTCATAAGCTGGCGGATCTGACAGTTTAGAACTGCTGTGCTGACAGCTTTCCTGTACTACGAAACACGTAACGACAGCTGTCGCTCGGCCATTGTCGCGTACGTGTGACGTGTGCGACAAGGACAGTAACTTAGTAATGGTTGCTTTGTTTACCTTTTTTCTCTCGTCTCGTTGGCTTTACTTTAGAATATTTATTTTATTTTATTTATTGTTTTCTTATAATCGTCATCATTTAAAAAAATCGATACTTTAATGCTGAAATACTTACAATATTGTATTTAAGTAGTGCCGGGAAAAAAGAGCATGCGATTCATCAGAACAGTAGCACACACCAGTAGCAGCTATTTTAAATATATAATTCAACAGTAGCTACATGAAACGTACCGCAAAAATACAGTATCGACAGTAACTGACCAAAATACAGTATTTCCGCCGTTTCAGAGAATAAAAGGTACATAATTGAGGGCAATCACGATATTGTGAAATTTTCTACACACTGTGCATGTTTGTATGCACAACTGCACAGTGCTCACATCGCAATTTCGGTCGGACCAACAATATATTTAATGTAAATTCCGTTCGAAATATTACTTTTGTTCCACATATTTTCCTCAACAATTATGGTAATTTAATGAGCTAAAAATTTGCCCGCAGTGCATTTTATTCTACAGCCGCATAATAAGAATGTTATTTTTTTTATTGTGGTTCGTTTGACATGTCGACGTTGACCCATTTCACTCATTTTTTGACAGACCAATCTCATCTTTGCATAATATCTTAGATTATGTCAAAAGAATCTTTTGTGGATATGTAATTCGCATTTCTGAATGTGTTTAATTTAATTTGGTTGTGATTTAAGATGTCAAATATATTAAAATATTGATTAAACACAGTTTCATCAGGACGTCAAACAATGGGCTGTTCATAAACATAGTATGTAAAAAAAGATTTTTCTTAATATTAGGTCCGTCAATTGATTGCACCCCGCTAGATGGTAATAAATATACTCAAGCCTGTAAAGGTTGAAAGGGTAAGCAAAGGTGTATTAACACCCATATTTCGCCAAGTATAATTTTCTATACATATAAGATAGAGAAAATAGATGTTTTATTTGGATTATGGTGCTAATTCTGATGTGCACGTCTCTAAATTTAAATTTCTCTAAAATTTCCTAATTTTAGCTCCGTGATTGACATATGGGTATTCTGTTGTTTAGTCGAACTAAATTTAGTGTTCTCCAAGATAGCTCTAAATTTGAATATGACATCGCTAAAAGTTGAATATGAAAGTGTTGCCGGTGTTAAAAAAATAAGAATGAATGATAAAGGGGATTTTCACAAAATCTTTAAAAACCATATTTATAGGTGTTTAGAATGCCGACAAATGTTAATAAATGCGTAAAATTGATCAAATAGTAAAGAAACTGTGATTTTTCTTAGCCAAACCTAAGTAAATACAGTTTTACTCGGTTAACGTTCCTGGCAACCCTGTAAATAAACTAATTATCTTTGATTGAATCTGTGCAAGTCAATTTTATTTGTCAATCAACATTTTGTTGTTGATCTTAAATAAGTTCTTGATATCCAAAATATACAAAAGAAATAAAGTAGTACTGGCGTGGCTAACGTGGCACTGGTAGAATTTCTGGAAAAACTTGACATTTCGCCTTTACATTGTACTTCACTAGCATCATTGGCAAATTGCGGCGATTCGCTGCAGAAGGCAATAAGAAGAAGAAAATATAAAGTAAAGTAAACACGGACGAGAGAAACAAGACTGCCCACAAGAGGCCACAACAGTTGCTGGTTCAACTTGTAAGGACTTAAGGCAGGACTTTCAAACAGCCTAAACAACATAGACTGTAGATCATGCAACGGTGGGAGCATGTCCCTAATGTAAGTATGTTTGATTGCCTATATGCCTATTGTGTCTTACAAGTTTTGTGATGGGAAATGTAACCTATACCATAATTGAAAGAAAGAAGTGGGTATTGCATGCTTAATGCCTTTATACAGTGAAAAGAAAGGCACAAAATGTTTGTGATTCAAAGAGGGCAACAAGAGGAGACCCGCTATTAAATCTTTTTTATATCAAGTAGAAGATTTCAGTTATACTTGGGACCGCATCAATTATTTAATGGTTTGCCAGTCTTGAAGCAATAAAAAAGTGTCAATTTAAACTGTACTAAGTATCTACTACCTAACGCTTTATAACCCAACGTAATACTTATATTTTCATTACAGGAACTAACACGGCTTGCCTAGGCCCTTACATCATCTTTTCTATGATAACTTGCTGAGAAGTACCGAAGATTCGACACAGTGCTCAAGTGATTGCTGTTGCTTGAAGTGATTGCTGTTGTTTTGAGAAAGAACGGTGCTGAAGATAAAAGAAGATTCCTAATAATTATAAAAATCCCTGTTTTATGTTAATTAAACTATTCTGAACCCATGCTTTTAATCCATGTCTGTCCTCACAACCAGTTGTGCAATCGAGTTGGTCTATGGGTAGCACCCTGTTTGTTAGAAATTCACACAAATGTAGTCAATTTGATGCAGCAGGTTTTAAGTCTGATCATGATAAAACCTGCATCATGTTTGATAAAAACTAGAGGTGAACAATCTATAACCGATGTATATGTGGGCGGAGTCACAGGGATCAGCTAGTCATCATTATCCTTGTGGTAATCCCGGTCGCATCTGAAGTCTTCACCTGGGTGTCCGGGGTCCACTGTTTCCAGTCTACCAATGCCACTGAACTTCGATAAGTGAAGCGACTGCCATGTGACCACAACTAATTAGTTTCATGAACAAATAGTAGCATATTGATATCAAAGTATTGCAGTTGCCAGTGGTTGGACTTTACAGAACTACAACTACCTGTAAGGATTGCCTTAGATGTTTGTATGACAACCAGGACCAATAGCTTAATATGCTCACGGAAACACCCAGAACAATTTAAATAGACGTAGGTGTGACAAGTTCGACCTTATATTCATGCATACAAATTATTAAATATTCATGCACTGGGCGGGAATCGAACCCGTGTCCCCTGATGTAGCAGTCGAATGAACTACTGCCAGGCCAGAGGCCACTGGGCATCAGAGTGCAGTGATACCTAACATATTTTTACTATTAATGCTGCCATATGGTCGGCGGTTTTGCTAGAAGAGCTTAGAGGTAACGGTTAGGGCTAGCAGTTACTCCAGCAGAAGCAAGCCCAGGGTGGCTGTGGTGTGACTCTCCAGGTGAAGGGTAACCTTTTATCTCCAACATCATGTCGAAGTCGCCAATGTTAGTGACCAAGGCCGAGAGGGACACGAGGAAAATCTCCGAGCCACCCTCTACAGCGCCTCGGTCGAATTTGCTGTAGGTGGCAGTGTTTGCCCTCTGGAAGAGAGGCGCCCGCCATCTCCATTGCTTAGCATGCCCGTATAGAGGTTCTGGACCAAGTATTTATTTATTTATTTATTTATTTATTCTTTATGCACGAAGTACATAGGCGGACTTAATGCCGGTAAAGTATCTCGTAGAACTACACCTATCTCTAACTTAGTCGGCAGTTATTTAGGTGCCGTCTAATTTTAGTGTGACATTTCTAATTATAGTGAATTTTTGACACTTAAAACGTACAACAGAATACAAATTCTCTAAAAATGAACTAAATTTAGTAACTTCGCTAAGTTTGGTCGTGTCAAGCTAATTTTAGGTTAGTCGTGTGTTCACAGAATACAAAACGGCATTTGACAGGCGTAAACTAAATTTTAGAGATTTTTAGCTATTTTTAGTTAAGAGATGTCACATCAGAATTGGCATCTATATCTCTAAACAAGACATCGTTTCAATTGGTTAGGGTTAACACGTTTTTTTATAAAAGGATATTTTTTCCGAACGCGGGTTTTTTTTATTTCCTTTTTATAAAGGACACGTCAATTTGACTTCACCTCGCCTCATGTTAAGCTAAGCTAAAGCAAAGTCTCGGACAGAGTGTCACCATCGTAAACATGTACCATGTGAACAATGATGACACTCAGCTTTACGGCCTCATCAGATGCCTTTTCACGCCCCGCTTAAAGGAAAATTCTGTCGAAGTCATGTCCCTTCTCTTGGTTTATTTTGGCTTTTGTGGGAATGACTACCGAGCCTGGCAGAGGGGAAATCCAACACCCGCGAATCCGCCAATCAGCTGGTTCCAGGTGAGGTTTTGGTGCGGCCCCAAAAATACCTGCTTTTAATTTTCCTACTCTTCCCATATTCTATCTGTAACCGATAGGCCGACCCAAGGCGGCATGGTACCCGGCAGAGGAGAATTGCACAGTCCCGGGCCCTTTAAGCGGGGCGTAAAAAGGCATCTTATGAGGCCGTCAAGCTGAGTACCACCACTGTTAACATGGTACATGTTTACGATGGAGTCCCTCTTTCCGAGACTTTGCCTTTAGCTTAACATCAGGCGAGGTGAAGTTAAATTGACGTGTCCTTTATAAAAAAAAAATTGGCCCACCCCATCTCTTCCTGTGAGTTACGTACAAGACGACTAAGGGATAGGGCTGTTTAACATCAGATAGATATATATACAGCCCAGATTCAGCCTCAGATGCATAGCTCAACTCAATAATAGTGCCCGGAATAGGCTCACACCTTATTACGTGGGTCTGAATACAAAGATTTGTGAATTGTGGGTGTTAATTCTCCTCTGCTTAACCCTCCAGGGATTAGGTCGTGATTATTTGTATTTAGGGAACTGATAAATGTGTATTATAATTATGTCATGTGCTTGTATAACACTTTAATGAAAGGATTAGAAGGGTACGTATAGTACTTTCATATATCACTTAGAATGCGGCATACTGTTACTTAACATCCATATGAAGTGAATGAAATAAAGTATACAACCATTTTTGTTGAGAGCTTAGTTCTGACGCTACAAATATCTATGAACTTCATAAAAAGTAATTGCATGAAGTTAAAAGTTGCAGTAAAAGCGTGCGATTAAAAAAAAAAACAAATATCATGCTATGTCTAATATTTGATATGTAAAGACACTTGGTTTAATTATAAAATGCTACAATTATCTCGCAATCCTAAAAATATACGATAAAAAAAATTAATATATAATAAAACAACTAACCTTATATCTCAAAATATCCCAATTATTTCATGACATGTAACATCACTATTAAAACACAAATTTTGAAAAAAAAAACACGAATGGAAAAACAAACACAGAACTCTTTATTCGAAATTCAAATCGCACAAAACAACTGACAATTATTTTCGAAAATGGAACTGACAAATCACGAAATCCGAACACCGCGCTAAGTTGTGTTAGGTCGCCAGTCATACGTACACTGACTTCGCGATAACCGATTGCGGGCTAGTGACGTGACCACTCACTCACAGCTATCGATGATGTAATTTAATCATATGGCAGATCGATTTTCTTTTTTTTATATCGACTATACATGACGGTGTGAATTAATAGATAAGGCTTTACTCGTGTGTTCAAAATTAAATTACCGAACAATTGTATTTGAAATGATTAATTTAATTTCGCTTTTTAAACGTAACTATGACGAAATAGTTATGATTTATGTTTCTTACATAATAGAAGGTGTATTAATCAATTATTCACGTAACGTAATATAGACATAAAATACTATTGTTGTACAAAAATATAAAATTATAATCATGGTAGTTTTGATTACAAATTCAATTGTATCAGTAGTTTTTAGAAAATCGTTACACTTCTATTTTTACGGACTCTGTTAATCTGCGTCCCGCTTGGTAGAAGATTGAGGAAAATCCCAGTAGAACTGTTTCAATGTTTTATTTTTTCAGGGTTTCAAAAAGTATTTTCGTTTTTTTTATAACACTTAGATGGCAGACAAGCATACCGATCATCTGATGAAAGTGATTACCGTGGCCTAAGGACGAGTGCAACGCCAGAAGAGTCGCACCCATGCTGCCGACTCTGTAAGAACTTACAGAGAGTTTCTGTGCCGTCAGTGCAGAAGTCATAGCAGAACAAGCCTTTGGTCTTCCCACTGACAGCACAAAAACTCTCCAGTGAGATCTAGCTAGCCTACTTACCGCTGGGAACACAATACGCGGGGGCGAGTCGGGGACACCGTTGTCACCCCTCCCGGGGAGGGCCAGACTGTAAGGGATGGCCCTGGGACAGCCGGGGTGCGAGGGATATGTCGAAGAAAACCTCACCTCCGGCCTAGCACGACGACCCTCAGTTGGCTTGCGGTTTTAGTCGGTTCGAGTTCCACGTAACCTCCCCTTCCGACTCCGGCGGGGGAGGTATTCGAGGGTGAAATTGTCTCTGTTGTCCCGGTTCTTATAACCTCGAATGAAAAGCCTTTGATAGAACTTCGTCAGTCACCAAATGTACCAGTTCTAGGTGAGATTGACTGGAGCTCCGCTACTCTTGGGGGACGCCAAACCACCAATATTATCTCACAATATTTCACAACATTGTACACAACGCTATCTAGACCAGACCCATGGTAAGCATGACTTAACTAGCTTGTGTTATGGAATCTAGAATGCGGATAAATATACTTAGATACTTTTTATATATTTATTTTACAGACAATCTACAAGTCGAATGAATCAGATAATATTATTGGGTGTGCGTTGTTTTATAGACAAAAGTTTCATATAATTTCGTTTTACAGAAAA
This sequence comes from Eilema sororculum, assembly GCA_914829495.1. Classification (NCBI taxonomy): domain Eukaryota; kingdom Metazoa; phylum Arthropoda; class Insecta; order Lepidoptera; family Erebidae; genus Eilema; species Eilema sororculum. The sequence goes on from OU618535.1 coordinate 21,724,936, forward strand.
TGTTTCGCATAATTTCGTTTCATAGAATAATCAATATACATAATACTTACTTTAAAGAATTTTAAATCATTGACTTTTGTTTCACATAAATTTTAATGTTAGAATAATCATTTCATAGAATAACAAATCAAATATTCTTCTTTTTTATATTGGTTATTTCATATAAAACTTATTTGCGCAAAGATATTTTCTGGGTGGTTTAAAAAAAAATAACCACGAAGGCTAAGGCGAGAGCTCCGCTTCGCTTCGCTCTCGCCTTAGCCTTCTAACCTAATCTATCCGAGTCGGGGTATTATCTAATTAAATTACTACAAGCAATCGGGAAAAAAAATGAATCTAAATTTTACTGTTTGAAATAGATGGTGGTTAGTGGTTGTTTTTAAGATTCCTTAAATAATAATTCTACAGTTTGATAAGTATGTTAAACAAAAATATGTGAAAAAAAATTCATTAAATTGTGTTTCTGTGAAAAGTGATTCATTGTGGTAAATTGTCTTTGAAACAATAATATTCGAAATAAAAATATAAGAACCAAATATTATATGAAACATTTTCTGTAAAATGAAATTCTATGAAATTTCTTTCTACGAAATAAGGCGCTCCCAATATTATTATTACAATTATGTAATTGTAACATTTGTGTTGACACTTCATAATTCTATTAAGTTACTGATCCAATAAATTGTTAGTTTTGACACATTTTATTAATAATTTTACAATAACAGTAATGTATTCGTGTAAGATTTGAAGTAAGGCCGAATTATCTAATATCTACATTTTAATTTATTGATATTAACATAATGTATGACCAAATTATTCGTGTTAATAAATCATACTGGTATTATTGATTGGTTAATTATGCATAATTTAAGGATTTTTATTAAATCAGGTTTTTTTATTTAGTTTTTTTTTTCATTTTTTTTAATTATATTTTTTTTACTCAAAATCTATGCTGTTATCATCTACTTTGGACGCTGACTTTACAAGACGATTCCAAGGCAAAATTGCATCGATACGTACGATTTTGCTTTAAATATAGTTCATGCCTTACACGTTTTTTTTATAATTCAAACTTAAGACTCAGATCTGGCGACGAAAGAATTGTGTTTGCGTCTCACTTTTCTATACATTTTTATTATCTATGGCGTTTTGCTACACTTTTTTTATGAAAGATCAGTAAAAGGACACACGACGGGTGAAGTGTCCGTTATTTTTAACCGACTTTTAAACAAGAAGGAGGTTCTCAATTTGGATATTTATATATTTTTTAAGCATGCGCCTTCGAATCTCGAAAGCTTCATCTTTTGTTTCTTTTTTCCCTTTTATCTCATACCTTCCTTTGATTAATACCTATGACATTGAAAGCATTCATAAGCGAGGTAACCGCTTACTAAGAACAAATACTCTATTCGTTTACTGACTTACTATACTTTCATTTTTAACCCCCGACACAAAGAGAGGGTTCTTATAAGTTTGAAGTGTCTGTCTGTAGCACCATAGCTCCCGAACGGATGAAGCGATTTCAATTTAGTTTTTTTTTGTATTAAAGGTGACTTATGTGCGAGTGTTCTTAGACATGTTTGATGAAAATCGGTTGAGCCGTTTAAAAGTTATGGGGGTTAAAGTGGGGATGGGGAGTGTCGGGGCTTTTAATTTTTTTTTAATATAGGTATTTGAAATTACTAACATTCCTCAAAATCTCCAACTAAGCTAAATTACTCGTGGGTTTACGTCAATAGTTCAATAGCCAGGATTCGATCCCGGGACCAATCGATTTTAAAATCAACTGATTAAACAACGCCTAGTTTAAAAACCATAGCTTAACTAAAAATATTAAATAAATAAATAGTAGATGGTCGCACAGATCTCCTGCAAAAGTTTTAAACCATTCGAGGCAAAGGGCGACCTGAAGAAAGAGAAAATCAATAAATAAAATAAATATATATTACACAACATTCCAAACAACGCTATCTAGACCCATGGTAAGTATAGCTTAACTAGCTTGTGTTAAGAGGAATCTAGAATGAGGATAACATACTTAGATACATTTTTTGTAAAAATATACATATTTATACATAGAAACATCCAGACCAATGCAAATAGCCATATTCATGCATAAAAATATGTGCACTAAGCAGGGATCAAACCCGCGCCTTTGCGTGGCAGTCGCGTTCACTACCGCCGCGCCACAGAGGTTCATCTCGAGGTCGTTAACCTGTTACATTAATCTAAAACACAAATACATAAAAATAACTTTAACATTTTTTATCTACCAGCCTATAGCACCATAAGTCACACGCATATTTCTCAAGTTCAAACTTAATTGCTAACAACATAAGGTCGTAAATCAAACATCTCATTCCGGAAAGTCGAAGTGATAAATTTAATTATCACTTTGTCTGGGAGTTGAATTATTAATTATGTACAGTATGATTATGTTTTGAACTCATTATAAACAGCTGTGTTGTGGGCTGTAGGTCAAGGATGTTGACTGTGTGCCTGCGACAGACGAGCAACTTTCGAAATTGTATGTGTAGTTTTTTTTTTTAATAAAGTACACGTCAATAATATGACTTCACTTCCTCTGAAGGTAGGTTAAAGGCAAAGTCACTGAAAGAGGGTCACCATCGTAAACATGTACCATGTTAACAGTGGTGGCACTCAGCTTGACGGCTTCATCAGATACCTTTTCACGCCCCGCTTAAAGGAGAGTTCTGTCAGGGTCGTGCCCCTTCTCTTGGTTTATTTTGGCTCTTACAGGAATGACTGCAATCTGACTTCCCAAGCCTGAGGGGAAATCCTGCACCCGCCATTCCGCCAATCAGCTGATTGCAGGTTAAGTTTTGGTGCGGCTCCAAAACACCTGCTTTTCCTTTTCCTATTCTTCCCATATACCTCTTAAGTTCCATCTGTAACTGATAGGCCGACCCAAGAACTTAAAGGACCAGGGACTGTAGGAAGAAGGAAACACGTGAGCTGCAACTAACAGGCATGCGCTGGTGTTGTACTCGTCCATAGACCATGGTAACTACGTTACATTAGGTCACTCTTTTGAAAGTTATCACCCTTCGTCACTGGGACCTATTCAGGCTTTCAGACTCAAGTGGACCTCTTCTGCAAGTCAATATACTTTCTGATTGGTGAATGAGTCTCTGACACAGACTTTTTTCTTGGGGTTGGAAGGTAACACGACAATTGTTGCCATAAAATCGACAGCCTCCGTGGCGTAGCGGTAGTGAATACGTCCGCTACGCAGGAGGCGCGAGTTTGATCCCTGCTCAGTGCAAATATTTATATGCATGAATATGGGTATTTGCATTGGTCTGGTCGTGTCTCGGGGAGAACATTAAGCCATCAGTCAGGGTTGCCATACGAACATCTATGGCAGTTGATACGGGTAGGTGGAGCCCTCAAATTTCAACAACTGGTTTAACTGCAATTCTTCGATATCGCCTTTGGGTTGTGGAACTCAGATGGCAATCGCTTCACGGCAAATATCTTATTTTAGCAAAATCCGCAGTTACACTGGTAAAGCGGACTCCAGACTTCAAGCAGAAAGCTTCGGATACGACTGGGATTAACGCAAAGATGAAGAAGAAGTTGCCATAAAAGCCATGAAGTTTAGTCTAAAAGAGGAGAAAAAGCATGAGAGGTGAAAGAAAACCTTGGATTCAACTTCACCTTATAGATTGCTGATTTTTACTTAACAGAGATCTGTCCTGGAGGGTACCCGACCATTTTTTGTTTTAAACCGCAGCAGCAGAAAACATTTTTTCCACAACATTCTACACAACGCTGTCTAGACCCATGGTAAGCTTGTCGGGGTGCGAGAGATATGCTTTCCGCAATCTCACCTCTTGCAACCAAAGACACAAGACGACGTGCGTTTTAGCCGGTTCGAGTCCGACATAACCACCTCCATCGGCTCCGAGGGGGTGGTATCCGTGAGGATTTTTCGCACGATAAAAAAAGCAACAGAAAACATGGAAGTTTTAACGACATACTTATGCACAGTTAATGTAACTAGTATGTTTGTTTTATTAAGGGCTGGCAAGTATCAAAACAGTACACAGTTCAATTTGATTCACAATAAACATTCATTGTTTGGTAACAGTCTGCTAGCAACAGACAACACTCGTTTAGCCGCTAAAAACAAAACACAACAAATAAACACGTTTCCTTGTTGTTGTTTCGTACTTTTGTTGATAGTTTGTCAAAATGTTCTATTACAACACAGAACAGTCATAGTTAAAACGTTATATTTTAGCGGAAATCAGTCTTTATATGTATAATTGTGATATTCTATACCTCAATTAATTATCTATCGTAGTCCACAGCTGGACATAGGACCCTCCCAATATTGGAGTGCTGTGGCCTACTTTTTCTACAGTGGCCAGGGCCCTTGGTTCTACTAAACCACTGTGGTGCGTCACAGTTAAAAGATTATATTTTAGCGATGATCAGTCTTTATCTAGTGTATAATTATGATATTCTGTACCTCAATCAATTGGCCTATCGCAGTCCCATGCTGGACGTAGGCTTCTCTCAATATTAGAAGGCTTTGGCCAACTATTTCTACGCTGATCAGACAGGTTGGTACAGGTCCTCGGTTTTACTAAGCTACTCGACAGTCACTGCAAAAAATGACATTAAATTTAAGACTTTATTCCTCTAACATTTATGGCACAGATACAAGTCACAGAGGTGAAAGGATTGGCGGAGCAGAGAGAAGAGTGGCGATTACTCCACCGACAAGAGCTACTCTTAAGTTAGAGAGAGATTCCTCTAAGCGTGAAGTCCAAAATGAAATGAAAAACGTTTCATCACACTTTGTTATTCACTCTGCAAAAAGTTATTTAATTTTGAACTGCAATCGCATGTTTTTTGCAGTGGTGGTGGTACGACTGTGGTTCGGCTTTAGTAGAATCGAGACCCAGGATTTTATTTCCAATTTTCCTTCCTTCAGCTTTGCGTATTTTACCGTTAGTCGCCTCTTACGACACCCTTCGGATTAGATACGGTGGTGATACTGGTTTTTTTCTCCATCACCACTCGGATTTTTATTATGTTCTGATAGATATTAATCTATTGTAATTAATGTCTAGTTTACATATTTCTAATTAATATGTATGCCGGAAACTGCTCCATATCCTCTATTAACCAATGGTTGCCGGAAATATTTACTTTTATGCAAGGTTGCCACATTGTCACTTACCAACAGATGATATACTGGTCAAACGTGAGCGACAGCTGGAGCGATTTTAGTAAAATTTGTTATAGACTTTGCTGACACCCTGGATTAACACACAGGCTATATTTGGTCGCAATAACCGACATCCAAACGGGCGGAGCCACGGGCAAAAGCTGGTCAACCATAAAAACGTCATGTCAACAAGCGGGTTCGATTGATCTTGTACTCATTGATTGATACGGCTTTTATGGGAGCCACTGCTGCTGACCTTTCCAACCCTGAAAGCCTGCGCCAAAGCTTCGTTCATCAATATGCAAGTGAGTTTTACTTGACCCTGGAGGCCTCTGTGGCAGGGTGGTTGTAAACGCGACTGCTACGCAGGAGGCGCGGGTTCGATCCCCACTCAGTGCAAATATTTAGATGCATGAATATGACTATTTGCATTGGTCTGGGTGTTTCTATGTATAATATGTATGTATTTATCAAAAAAGAAAAACTATGTATCTTTATCCGCATTCTAAATTCCATACAACAAGCTAGTTAACAAGTGTTGTGTAGAATGTTGTGGAATATTTCTCTATTACTAATTTGTCAATTATTAATTTGCAGTAGGTATTATATTGCGGTTAGTTACAGATTCTATAACCTGGTTGTTTTTATAGAGCCCTTCGTCTTTACTTTACTCACACTGCAGTTTTTGTTCACTCGTTTATATCATACTAGCTTTTGTCCGCGGCTCCGCCCGCGTGTATGTCGGTTATCGCGAACAAACATAGCCCGTGTCTTTCTCATGGTCTAATCTAATCCTATACCAAATTTCATCAAAATCGGTTCAGTGGTTTAAGCGTGACAGGATAATATACAGACAGACAGGCAGACAGAGTTGCTTTCGCATTTATAATATTAGTATGGATAGTCTGGATAAAAAAGAAACAGAAAATATAGACCTCTACACCATAAAAAATAATTTAACTTCCAAGTAAGAAACCTAACTCAATTTTTTGTTCGCAAGTGGCGAGAGCAATCACTCTTCATTAGTTTTTATGGCCCCAATATTGGTGGCTTTGGTCCTGAACTCGACCGTCGTGACTTGGGTACAAAATGGTCCATTCTTTCCTTTCAAACTTATTTCAACTCGACGCTAAAATGGTTTTAATCAAGGCTGAGTCCTTAACCGTTCTTGTGTTCTTGTCAGCGGTATCTGAATATGGATCTGAGTAAATATTTATAGGCGAAATAAGTTCGAAGAATATGGAATATGCTGTAGTTTTTTTTTTGGTTGTCTGTTCTTCATTTATATTCACTGGTACGTGGCTCCGCCTGCGTGGATATTGGTTATAGCACCCAAACATAGCCTATGTCCTTTAGCAAACACTTCTCCATCTCTGTACCAAATTTCATCAAAAATGGTTACGCAGTTTAGGCGTGAAAGACAAACAAACTAACTAGTCATGGACTAGACAAACTGCAGGAAGACAGAGTTATTTTGCATTTCTATTACAATATTAAATTATTATTAGTACTTATGCAATTATTAGTTTGAGCATCTATTAGTTTCTAACCCTTAAAAACCCTTCTTAAAAAAGTATTTAGACACAATAAACATAGCCTATGTTCTTTCTCAAGGTCTAATCTAACCCTATTCCAAATGTCATCAAATCGGTCAGTGGTTTGGGCGTGAAAGCGTAACATACCTACAGACAGACAGAGTTACTTTCGCATTTATATTATTAGTATGGATATGGATAACAAAAATATCGATACTAGATTTCACAACCCTATAATGCACATTATCGATATTTTTATTCGTCTATGAGTACAAGAAAATTACAATTTACTTTAATATTCATGATGTATTTTTACGTCGATTAGCGATTATTAATGACATGGCATGTTACTGCAACTAATGCTATTTTTTTTATACTTTTAGGTTAATGCACGGCTTTGATGCTAATCGCAGTAAACACGTCATAAATTATATTATTTATTTATCTATATATATAAAAATGAATCCCTATTTCCCTTGGTCGCGACATCACGCCTGAACGGCTGAACCGATTCCGCTAATTCTTTTTTTGTTGTGTTTGTTATTGTAAGGAGAAGGTTCTTATGAAAGAAAAAATGCAGAAAATTGCGCGGAAAATTAGAAAATTTAAGAATACATATCCACCATGTAAAATAGCTGATCCGACATACGCCATGTCTAAATTTTGAATTTGGAATACGAATTGAAAAAAAATGTGTTTATTATTCTAATACTGCTGTATGATATTCTATGTTATCTGACGTTTGATATAGAATTGTCATAATGCGTGCAAATATCGTCAGAGGGTGATTAGTAGACATTCTTCTGAATTAACAAAATGCCCGTTGCTTGGGCCGCGAAAATATTTATGGTGACTATTTTTTTATTTAGGTCGAAAAATTGATGGTTTATGGTAGTTTGAACGCCCTTGAGCGTATAGGTATATGGTTGTATGGGTCCCATAGGTATATAGACTCCGCAGGTGTAAATATGGGCGCCGGTGACCTATGGGTGTCGGGAGATCCGTGGGTGCATGGGGCCCGAATCGAATTGCTTTCCGTTCTCAAAATAATTAGGAGAATTTGATACAGCTAATTGATTCTAATTTCTAAGGCGAAACGAAGTTTGCCGGGACAGCTAGTAATATATAGATTTATTAGGTACATTTTTTGAAGGGCGAAACGCTAAGATAAAAGTTGCCTAAATGTTGAATTAAAACCACTTTTGACGGATTCTATGGCATCATCATCCACATAAAGACGTTAGTCCTGATTGCATCCGAGGCCACGGCGTCCTCGGAGCTCAGGGTCCGCCTTCCGGCTCTTCCTCCTCCACTTCGTACGATCTTGGGCGTCCAAAGTAGTGAGACCGTTTGCACGCATATCACCCTCCACGACGCCAAGCCAGCACTTCTTGGGCCTACCCCTTCTCCCTGGACCCGGTGGGGGTGCCATTGCCAGGCATTTGTTACCCACGTGGCTGGGCTATTCTATCGCTATTTATTTGATTTTATTTTTTATATGTAGCCCGAACGTTTCAACTACTTTTGACCAGTCATATTGGCACGGAGTGAGTTTAACGTAAACCAATATCTTACAGGCGAATCTGCGGGTATCAGCTAGCAATATACATTCTTATAGATTATCTATCAAATTATCACATTACTTCACCTAGAAAGTAGATCATTGAGGCGTCGGAATATTATCAATAAACTTACATAACATCGACATTATTCAATTCTTTCACAAGTCTGTACATTCAAGTGTAAGTTGCAATATTTCTGAACGTACGTCCGAAGTGCACCCTGAGTGCACTGAATGTATTCTTAATGATGTTCGTTGCACCGGTTTGTGTAGTAAGAGCAGAAATCTGTGAGCTCTTCAGGTTGGATACGGAACTCGCTAATCCGTTTTTAAAATTCTTAAGATTCTAATTTCAAAGTTCGAATTCAGAATCACGCTTGAGTTTTGCTGGGTTAAGTTGTATTTAATAATAACAAGAGCACGTAATTAAATACTTTTAGTGAAAGAAAGATAGAAATATAAGATTATTTTCTGCGTATTAGTGCGAAATTAAAATATTTTCTAAGTATATTCCTTGTAATTGTTGCCGCTACATGACGTATTCTCTAAAACGGCTACGTACCCACTCGACCTCCAAGATTCGACCCTCTCACAAAAGTGCCCACTGGACCCTCACTTTTAGGTCCCACTGGACCTCCTTCAAAATATAATAATTAATGTGCCCACTCGACCTCTTTTTAAGTGCCCACTGGACCTTCAAAATTAAATCAAATAAAAACACTCCACTGGACCTCCTTTGTTAGTGGCTATTAGACCTCGGAAAAATATGTGTTCATTTGTTATTTGTTCGGTATTATTTTAACAAGAAAAGGTACAGTTACGTAGAAAATTGTTAGTCGGAAGTCCAATAATTCCGCCGCAGATGACGCCGCCACCTCGGTCGCCTGTTGCGCCCGGTGTGGTTATTGACGGCGACGTGCCCGAGGTCGAGGTTGAGGCGGTGCGAGGGCTTAGAGCCAAGAAGAACACCGCCGCGGGACCCGACGGCATTCCAGGCCGTGCGTGGGTCCTAGCTCTAGGGGAAGACGGTCTCGAACCCCGACTGCGAGGGTTCCTCAGCGCATGCTTGGAGCGGGGCAAGTTTCCGAAGATGTAGAAGACGGGGAAACTGGTCCCCATCCGCAAAAACGGACGCCCGGCGGACGAGCCGTTTGGATACCGGCCCATAGTGTTGCTCGACGAGGTGGGCAAGCTCTTCGAAAGAGTCATTGCCAAGCGCCTCGTCGAGCACCTCTCTAGAGTGGGGCCGGACTTAGCGGACACGCAGTACGGCTTCCGCCGGTGGCGTTCCACTATGGATGCCATCATGCGCGTGAGGACTCTGGCGGAGGATGCGGTCGCCCGGGGCGAGGTGATGTTGGCAGTATCCTTGGACATGTCCAACGCGTTCAACACCTTGCCCTGGAGTTGCATCAGGGAGGCGCTCGTGTACCACGATGTGCGTCTCTATCTCCGCCGCATAGTCGGGGCGTACCTGACGGAGAGAGCCGTCATCTACCCAAGTGCGACCGGTGTCGGTAGGCGTGAGATGTCGTGCGGTGTCCCACAGGGATCGGTCCTGAGGCCGCTCCTGTGGAACATCGGACAAGATTGGGTGCTTCGCGGTGAGCTCGCGTTCGGTGCCACCGTCACGTGCTACGCGGGACGACACGCTAGTGACGGTGAGTGGCGCTACACACCGCGAGGCGACCCAGAGGGCCACGACCGCTGTTGCTCAAGTCGTGGATCGGATCGGGCGGCTGGGTCTCGAGGTGGCTCTGCACAAATCCGAGGCCTTGTTCTTTCATGGCCCTCGGCGCGGGCCACCCCCGGGATCCAGCCTGATAGTTTGAGGTACTCCCATCGACATCAAGCCCCAGTTGAAATACCTGGGGCTCGTACCCCACGGTCGGTGGGACTTCGGAGAGCACTTCCGAAGTCTGCGCTCCAAACTGTTGGTGTCAGCTAACGCGCTGGTGCGGCTGCTGCCCAACTTGAGGGGCCCGGAGGACTCCTGCAGGAGACTCTACGCGGGTATCGTGCCATCCATGGCCCTATACGGGTGCCCCGTGTGGGCGGACACCCTGGAGACCAGGTTCATGCCCCTGTTGCGTGCGCCACAGCAGAGGATGGCCTCCAGGGCAATTAGGGGCTACTGCACGATATCTTTTGAAGCGGCGAGTCTCCTAGCCGGATCGCCACCGTGGATCCTAGAAGCAAGATCCCTTTTGAGCAACCACGTGCAGGGCATGCCGTCATAGAGGCGGTAAGGCCCATCATGAGGGAATGGCTAGAGAGACCACATGACAGCCACTCGTATCGATTGACGCAGATTATCACCAGGCACGGGTGCTTCGGGCGGCATCTACGTCGGATCAAAAAGGAGCCAACATCCGAGTGCCATCATTGCGACGCGAGCGAGGACACAAAGCTGCACACGCTCACCGAGTGTCCAGCATGGGCCGGACCGAGGCGGGAGCTAGTGGCGGCTCTGGGAGTGAGAGTTCTCACCCTCGCCACTCTGCTCACGCGTGGGCGGCCGGCGTCTCCTTCAGCGAGCAGGTAATGGTCGTGAAGGAGACGGCGGAACGGGAGAGGCGGTGCGAGCGAACGAGACTCACGAATCGCGCCGCCCGCGCTCGCAGGCACCTCGGGCGTCGGAGGGCACTGACTGACTTCCGACCCCATGAGCGCGGGCCTGGGTGTGACGGGTGGAGCCGCCTGTCACTCCAGCAGAAGCAGGCCACGGCGAGTCCCCATTCCGTGGGCGAGTCGGGGACACCGTTGTCCCCCCTCCCGAGGAGAGCTAGACCGTAAGGGATGGCCCTGGGTTAGCCGGGGTGCGAGGGATATGTCGATGACAACCTCACCTGACTCTACGCGGGAGTCGTGCGGTCCATGGCCCTATATGGGTGCCCAATATGGGCGGAGACCCTGACGGTCCATAATGCACGTCTGCTGCATTGTCCGCAGCGTGCAATGGCCAGCAGGGCCATCAGGGGGTACCGCACGATATCCCTGGAGGCGGCGAGTCTCCTTGCCGGATCCCTACCGTGGAACCTGGATGCGAGAGCCCTTTCGATGCTATATCGGTACCGAAAGGAGGCGCGGGGGCAAGGACGGGAACCTGAGCCCGAAGAAATTCGGGCCGTGAGGTCTCATCTCCACAGGGACATGGTAGCGGAATGGGAGCTACGACTTGGGCGACCAAGCGCAGGGCACGCCGTAATAGCGGCGGTAAGACCCATCATGGAGGAGTGGCTAGAGAGACCACACGGCAGCCTCTCGTACCGGCTGACGCAGGTGATTACCGGACACGGGTGTTTCGGGAGTTACCTGTGTCGGATCCGGAAGGAGCCAACATCCGAGTGCCATCACTGTGATGCGAGCGAGGACACAGAGCTGCACACGCTGACCGAGTGCCCCGCGTGGGACACGCCGAGGCGGGTCCTAGTGGCGGCTCTGGGGGTGGGAGTCCTCACACTCGCCACATTGCTCACAGCGATGATGGTACGATGCGCGAACGCTTGGGGTGCGGCCGCCTCCTTCTGCGAGCAAGTAATGCTCGAGAAGGAGGCGGCTGGTCGGGTCCGGACTAGACTCCGGGCCCGGGAAGCCTGCACAGAGCGAAGGCGAACCGGACGTCGGAGGTCGCGCAGAACGACCTCCGTCCTCCATGAGCGCTGGCCTGGGGGTGACCGGTGGAGCTGCCTGTCACCCTAGCAGAAGCAGGCCGCGGCGGCGGCGCAAAGTGCGCCTCCCCATAACCGGGGCTAGATGGGGACCCTGCAGTCCCCACAACCCGAAGGGGGCCATCTCGAAAGAGATGGTCCTGGGTCTGCCGGGGTGCGAGAGATATGCTTTTGGCAATCTCACCTCCGGCAACCAAGGACCCAAGACGGCGTGCGTTTTAGTCGGTTCGAGTCCGACATAACCACCTCCACCGGCTCCGTGGGGGTGGTGTCCGTGGGGAACCTCACCTCCGGCCTAGCACCACGACCCACAGTCGGTGTGCGGTTTTAGTCGGTTCGAGCCCGACATGACCTCTCTTTCCGGCTCCGGCAGAAGGGATTTCCGCACGATAAAAACGTTATAAGTTACCATTACAAACGTATTCGAAGTATCACTTTTGTGCGTGATTGTATTTTAACTTTTTCAAATGAAGATGTACAAATGAGGTCGAATGGAACTCGATGTTTGACAGAGGGTCTAGTGGAAACTAATGTAAAAATGAAATCCAAGATTGAGGGTCCAATTCTAACATGGAGGTCCAGTGGATCATATTTATAGATGAGGTCGAATTTTGAGGGTCCAGTGGGTACGTAGCCTCTAAAACTAATGGGTCAACATATAAGCAACATACATACAATTTTTAATAGAAGCTACTATATACAAAATGGGATGCATCAAATTAGTTTAGCAATTCGGAAAGTTTAATGACTCACTCAAGCGTAGGTTGGTATAGTTTTAACAGGTCATACCGAAGTTCAAAGGTTATTTTTTTATAATCGAATTGAAATCACGCGTTTTATAAACATAGCGTTACTAAATAGATCCCCTGGAGGCGTTCACGCTCCACGAGATATCAAAAGCGTTCGTATATAGTGGTACAAACGCTGTTAAACTTAGTTTTACAACTGTAATACCAGTTAAAAGTTAAGATGACCCGTTTAATCCCGATCAGTTCTTAGTACTTGACTGTTAAACATTGTTACATAACAACATGAAGACAGTTTAAAACTTAATAAAAGCGTAGTTTAGCGTCGCCGTTAACAACATCTAGGCGGACACCGTACTGAAAGGGCTAAGGGTTGGGATATAGTACTAGAGAATTAGCGGAAACATATTTTGAAAGGAAAGGTGAAATCAACATTCCCTTTTCCTTTTCTTACTCTGACCCTTTTATTACTAACTGCGTCGTAACTCCGTTATTCTGACCGTAACTTTATCAATAAGTCCGATTTGTACATTTTACTGTGCATAAAGTTTAAAAATAAATAAACTGTGTAACTACAAAACTGCAGACTTTTTTTATTCTTGAGTACCTACTTAATCGATATTATTTTAAAGGACACGTAAATTTTACTTCACCTCGCCTGATGGTAAGCTAAAGGCAAAGTCTCAGAAAGAGGGTCACCATCATAAACATTCCCCCTACCGCTTCAGCTAAGCGAATTTACTTGTGTTAAATGTGGGTTCAAGTCGGTAATGTCATGAACAGGATTTGATCCTAAGCCCTCTCGATCTCTCATGGTCTCTCCATGTCTCTCACTACATTAGGTATAATCACAATCATAAGATTGACTTGACTGGACTTCACTACTCCACCCTCACAATTTTTTACATTTATAATACTAGTAGGAAGCACGATATTAGTAGAATAACCGCTCCCGCCCCCGCTTCTGCCATGTCCAACCCCTCACCCTTACCTTTCGCAACAATTGCATTTAGAACCCATTTTGTGTAATAGAGCCGTTTTGTTATTTGCATAGAAATTGTCACCAAACTATTTGAATATTGTATTGTTTTGATCTTGTTCTGGTTATACTTGGAATTAGATTTAATATTGTAACATTATATTTATTTCCTAGGTTTATAAGTGCCCGGTTAATGGCAATAGGCTCGCCACCTATAACATTGGGACCTAAACATAAACTGGCAAAATGTGGGTGCTAGCACCGTCCTCTGCCTACCCCTTCGGGGAATACAGGCGTGATTTTATGTTATGTTTATGTTTTATATTTATTTCCTAGTAATACTAGCAATACGAATAACTTCGATATTGCCTATTGGTTATAGAGAAATGATTAACGCTTCAAGGAAAATATTGAGGCTCAAACTCTTCACAGAGTTACCGGAAAACCGGTCCCAGCTGAGTTGAAAAAAAGCTTAGAGAATGATAAATTATACCCTTGTTGTTTCCATATTTAATGTTTGTTACTCAATTTCATATAAACGGCTGGATGGATCGGATTGAAATTAGACGAAGGGATAGATTCTAGTCTGAGAATAACACATAGGTATTTTTATTTATCTTTAGAATAGGTTCCCTAAGGTTGCGGAGACCAATAATTCGAGAAGATAGAAAGGTTCAGATTCCATTATCTGACTCCCTGGCTCCAGCCCACTTAGAGCACCCAGCTGAATAGCACCTGTGTGAATAGCCCCTAGCCATGTCCACGAAGAGCACCTGGCAAGATTTTTGGCAGGTGCTATTCCTGGGATACTAGTTTATTTTTACAACATTGTCCACGAAGAGCACCTAGGCTAGTGCTATATGTACACGCTATACTCCCTTCAGGGTAGGTAGAGACAGCAGTCCTTCATTTGTTTCTGTCTTTGCATGCCACACCGTCATTAACCCTTTATGTGCATACACTGATTTCGGGTGCTTCTAACCTTTTAAAAATATCTTCAATTTGACTACTTGAAAAATTTTTTTTTCAGTTGTACCTTAGTGTATTCAATCAATCAATTAGCCTATCGCTGCTCACTGCTGAACATAAGGCTCTCCAATAAATTTGTGAAAGAATCCTATACGATTTTTGCTTATAGCCGTTCGTCACCTATTTTACACCTTTAGCAGTAAAAAATTCAAAAAAACCTTATCTTATTTGATGGGTTTTATCTGTCAAAATATCCAGTTTTTAGGTCCAGCGGTTTGCATTGATGTGGATTAGCTGCTAAACGGTGATTCGTGCTTCTGACGCAGATTATCCTCTCAGGTGAGAGGTCAGGCTGCAGTCACGTTGATAAAAGTTCACAAACTAATCAAGCAAGATAAACAGGTTAGCTTGAACTGCGAAAATCTGAATGGCGTCTTAAGAACTTTGGAACGACTTAATTATCGTAAACCTAGCATATCATTAAACGTGAAAGTTTAGAAGTCAAAACAGTAGCATAATACATTCACAATAACCAAATACATTTAACAGTCAACCCTTTAATTATCATCCCCTTTCATTTGCACCTGTTTCCATTTATTCAGCGCACTCGAACCCCGATCCCCATAGAATGTTTTCATTTAACTTTGTTAATTTTCACCCCTCTTTCGCCCCCGTCGCTGAAGATGGGTAGGTACTGTTCCCAAATTGTTTTGATCTCAATGAAGGCTCTGATTTTAAAATGGATAATTTATATGTCTGAAGTTTTTCCTTAGATTATTCTGAAGTACTTGATTAAAAAGTTAAATTAATGGTAAGTTTGACGTGTATACTTTAAAATTGCTTCCATATTTTGCCCCCTTAGGGGTGGAATATGGAAGCAATTTGAATGAACTTTTTAAAAATTCTTCTTTAGTGAATGTTTCTGTACTATATATTATTATAATGATAGCATAATGGTTTTTAGCCCGGTGGTTCCTGGCAGAATAGAATTTGGGCCATCCCATCACTTGGATACTTGGATAGGGCTGTTTAACATCAGACATATATAATAGAGCACAGACTAATATGGCCAGCTGCATGGCTCGAGTGAAAATATAGCCCCGAACCCGGAATACGGCAATAGTGAACCTATTACGTGGGACCGTATAGAAGTGTAATTTGGGTGTTTATTCATCTCTGCCTAACGCTCCGGGAATAAAGGCGTGATTACTATGTAAGTATGTATATGTGTGTAAAATGATACAACTTTTTTTTGGAATTCACCATTACGACGAATAAACCATTGAACGAATGACGAACGGTTTTTATTTAAAAGGTCTTAGTCAGACTAAAATCTTACGTCTTTTTATCTCTATTTGTGGCCGTGATAAGTTGTGTAGAACCAGAGATATGGTTGCGGAGTTACACACTTACGCAAAGCCGCAGATATCTAGTAAAATATTGTGTTTAGCTGTAGGTGTGTTATGGATCTTAGACTCTGCATTTATCAATAAGTCAACCAGGACAAGTAATTAATTGTATATTTTGAAGACGCACGAAGGAGTAGTACATCTTCTACACATAATAAGACTACTATAGAACATACACGTACATCTTTAGCATTGTGTACAACAGTGTACATCAAAATCAAAGTACAACTTGATGTACAGACGCAGAGGCATTGTGTTTAGCTGTAGGTGTGTTATGGATCTTAGACTCTGCATTTATCAATAAGTCAACCAGGACAAGTAATTAATTGTATATTTTGAAGACGCACGAAGGAGTAGTACATCTTCTACACATAATAAGACTACTATAGAACATACACGTACATCTTTAGCATTGTGTACAACAGTGTACATCAAAATCAAAGTACAACTTGATGTACAGACGCAGACAAACTAATTAATGTGTTATAACTATGTCCCAATATGTATCTACATTATTAGTCATACATATATCGCACATGGGCTGTTAATGCCTTCAGGAAACACGGTACTTGAACGGCTGCCTAGTGAAACATATCAACATTAGGGATGCGGATCTAACGCGTTGTATCGATATCGATAAAAAAATTGTAATAATTTAACATTTCTGTAAAAATAAAGTGAAAAATATACATACATTATCGAATTTTCTATTCGCTTCTTGTGAATATCTACTTAAAACTTTTCGCGATGTCTTAAAGCCTAGGATGTCAGTTTGTTTTTGTAAGATATTTGTATTATTAACCGATTTATTAATAGCAGGTGATTGTATCCAATCCAATATTATAAATGCGAAAGTAACTCTGTCTGTCCGTCTTTAAGTTATGCTTTCACGCCTAAACTATTCAACCGATTTTGCTGAAGTTTCGTATTGGGGTAGTTTAGAACTTGAGTAAGGACGCGGAACGCGATGCAGCGATGCAATGCGGCGGAGCCGCGGGTAAAAGCTAATCCATACTAATATTATAAATGCGAAAGTAACTCTGTCTGTCTGTCTGTCTGTCTGTATGTTACGCTTTCACGCCTAAACCACTGAACCTATTTTGATGAAATTTGGTATAGGAGTAGATTAGACCGTGAGAAAGGACATAGGCTATGTTTTGTCGCGATAACCGACATCCACGCGGGCGGAACCGCGGGCAAAAGCTAGTAGTACATATACGACAAATAGGCACAATATTCATCGAGAATGTAATTGTCCCTGGACAACTCCGTCATTTGTGAATTTTATTAATCTTATACATTATTATTTTTTATTAAATATTAATTTCCGACATCGATACCGACTTATGTTCCATCTCTACAAGAAACGTGTCTTGCAGATTGCCTGGAGTTATACCTGCTCTCTCGGTAAGTACCTAAGCACAGGAACTTGTACTTACCTAGAAATTCTGCTCGATGGAATATGGTACTAAGTTCAGGTTGCAAAACTACTTAAACGGAGAACAATGGCCGTGTCTACTTTGTCGGGTGTCTCCTATTTGAGCATGATTCTAGTATACCTTATTTGATAGTAACAGGATACACACCTACATCACGGCAGCCTCCCCATTCCGGGGGCGAGTCGGAGACACCGTTGTATCCCCTCCCGGGAAGGAGCAGACCGTAAGGGATGGCCTTGGGTCGGCCGGGGTGCGAGGGATATGTCGAAGACAACCTCACCTCCGGCTAAGCACCATGACCCTCAGTCAACGTGCAGTTTTAGTTGATTCGGGTCCGACATAAACTCCCCTTCCAGCTCCGGCGGGGGTGGTATCCGAGGGGATTTCCGCACGAAAAATATCTTTAGATTTATCATTCCCTTATTTTTAAAGTTAAAGGGGGGGGGGGGACACATATTATTCTACTTTGGAAGTGTCTCTCGCGCAAACTCGCAAATACTTTAGAAAAAAAATATGTCATAAACTTCAATAGCATTTTGAAGACCTATCTATAGATACCCCCACACGTATGAGGCGGATGAAACAAAAATTTAGACTTTCAGTTCTATTTATTTATTATTTTTATTTAGCCTAGTGGTATGGGTAATGGACTGCTGAGACGAGGTCTCGGGTTCGATCCCAGGTTTACCATGGCACACACCAATGACTTTTCGATGCTTTTCGAAGTTATGTGTGTATTTATCGCAGGTTTATAAGTGCCCGGTTAATGGCAATAGGCTCGCCACCTATTACATTGGGACCTAAACATAAACTGGCGAAATGTGGGTGCTAGCACCTCTGCCGACCCCTTCGGGGAATACGGGCGTGAGTTTATGTATATGTTTTATTTAAGATTTATGCACACACAAAACAAACATAATATATATTGGATGAAAAAGTTAGTACATTGGTACTGCTTATTTCTAAAAGAAATTTCTTCCAGCAGACCGGCGAGAGGAGATCGTGAAGAAAAGAAAGAGTTGTGAATGTGTGTATATGGTAAGGGGAGAGAAAAATAGTACACACACAAACTTAACATTACAAAATATATACATATTATGTAGTAATAATTAATAAATAAACATATGTTATACTATATAATATATAAGTGCATCATCTAATAATAAGTAATAATATATACATTATCCTACATAAACCTACATAATTATATCAAAGTATACATAAACATACATAATACAATAAATAAGCAGATATTTATGCATATAGGAGAATCACCATCCCTCTTCCACTCCGTGACTTAGAGTCACATAGTGGAAGATAGATAATGACTTCGAACTTTATTTCTAAACACAGACAATGTGTTGCTAGCTCTGATATCAGATGGTAACGAGTTCCAAAGTCTAACCGCTTGCACAGTGAAGGAACAGGAGTAGAAGTGAGTTTTATGGGAGGGGAATTTAAGGAGAAAGCGAA
Source organism: Eilema sororculum (assembly GCA_914829495.1). NCBI lineage: Eukaryota > Metazoa > Arthropoda > Insecta > Lepidoptera > Erebidae > Eilema > Eilema sororculum. The sequence continues at coordinate 21,743,921 of OU618535.1, forward strand.
GGCTGGATCTGCACGGGTCATCAGGAGCACGCATAAATGAGAACCGCTCCCTCAGGTAAGACGGCGCAGCAGGGTTGTACAGAATGTTGAAAAGACAACAGAGAATACGAGTGTTCCTACGCTGGCGAATAGGGAGCCACTTGAGTTCTCTGCGAAACTGCGAGACATGGTCGTACTTTCTCAGGTTGAATATGAACCGAATGCACAAGTTTTGCAATCTCTCCAACTTGTTCTAAGTATGGGGATCCCCAAAATTTATTGCTTTTTTTCTATTTTTGTATGATATTCTTAATGCGGTTCACAGAATGCATCTACTTACCAAGTTTCAACAGAATAGGTCTTATAGTTTCGGAGAATCTATAAGGGTTCCGTTTTTTGCCATTTGTAATCCCCGAAGGGGTAGAATAGTATTAAACCCCACATTTCGTTAATTATGATTTTCGATACCAAGTAATAAGAGGGTGAACCAATTGCTGCGAGCGTACACTTTGTTATGGACTGTATATTTACTGTCAGCTGAAGAACAGCCCTATTCCTCAGTCGCCTTCTCCGAAACCCACATGCAAAGATGGGGGGGTCCTTTTTACTCCTTCGGGAACCAACATGGTAACTCTTTAGGGTACTGGTAAATGCCAAGGTGATTACCAAAAACTTATATCTTTCATCTGTTTACTACTTACCTAATAATAAAAGCTGAAGTCTGCATCTTATACGGCCATTTGGGTGGTAAGTTCTTACCTGTGAAAATAATAAATGAATGTTATTCATAATATTATTACTATAACACCTAAAAATATCATTAAATTACAACGTACGATTCAAGGTCATGGCAACCGTTGAATCAAAATATTACTAAGTATATCAAAACTTAAAAAGCAAACGCAATTTATTTTCAACTTTTTGGAGGTGTTTTAGCGACGGGGGTTTTTAAATTTTAAATTTAATTTTTATTTTATACTCTTTAAATTGATCTACTAGTCAAGCTCTTTTATTTGATACCCATATTGAGGGAGTTATGAATAAATATAGTCATAGTCATAGTCATTTATTTTTCAATATAGAACAATAAAATTGTTTCTTATTGACGTCAATTTTAATTCTACATAATCTAAGTTTACCACCGCTTCCAAGGCGCTGGTGGAGAAGAAACGGCGCAACAAACTCCACTGCGGCATTTTTTGGGACGTCAATTTACAATATTTATTTTCTTAAAGCTAAATGTCAACAAGTATATAAAACTCTTTATAATTAAGAATTAAAACAAAGTTACATAATGTAAGAAATAAGTCACAAAAATAATACAGTACCATGCTGTAATTATAGCAATTTACGAGGGGCCTGCACCATGCTCAAGCCAGACATTTTTATCTTTCAAGTAATCATCTATCCTATAGTATGCCTTTTTGGATAAGGTGGTTTTTACAAAGGTTTTGAATTTATCGTCAGGCATACCAAGGATCGATTCTGGCAGTTTGTTATAAAAACGTATACCATCCCCCTTAAAAGAATCACTAACCCTGCTAAGCCGATAATATGGAAGTAGAAGTCTATGTTTGTTACGCAGATTTCTGTCTGTAATGTCACTTACTTTTGTGTAATGAGATATATTTTTCCTGACATACATTATGTTTTCAAATACATATTGGGAAGCATGTAATGTATTCCGACATGTTGTGGCGGCGGCCATCTTGGACCGATTTTTTTCAAACATAGCTGAGAACACTCAACTAATATATCTTTCAAACAAAAAAAGCTACATCCAAATCGGTTCACCCAGCTACGATGCCACACACACACATACACAGACACGTCAAACTTATAACACCCCGTCGTTTTTGCGCCGGGAAAATATCCATACTAATATTATAAATGCGAAAGTAACTCTGTCTGTCTGTCTGTCTGTCTGTCTGTCTGTCTGTATGTTATGCTTTCGCGACTGATTTTGATGAAATTTGGTATAAGGGTAGATTAGACCTTGAGTAAGGACATAGGCTATGTTTAGTCGCGATAACCGACTTCCATGCGGGCGGAGCCGCGGGCAAAAGCTAGTACATAATAAAGACTAATATAGTTTAACTTTGCAATGTGCTAATCTACGAGTACTCAGTCACTATTTAGCCAAGCTCTACCAAAAACTACACGTTTATTTAGACTTTAATTTCAGCACACCTGTTGAACACAGTCGGACAGACAGATAATGTGTTTATATAATGAGAATTGCATCTTCCGTTGTCAAGTTTGTTTAGGACTGGCAAATGGAGCGGTTGCAGGCGTTTTTAGCATCCTGTTGTCGGCAATAAGAATTAAATGAATGTCCCGTTATATTGTCGTAGTGAAGGACTTTATGCTTTAGGACTTTTCGAATGTTGAATTTTGATATTTGTTGTTACGTATCGCACTCATTTTCAACCCGTGTATAAACACACATACATACAATCACGCCTTTATCCCCGGAGGGATTAACACCCTCATTTCACCAATCATTGGATTCTGTCCCACGTAATAGGGGGTGAGCCTATTGCCGCCTTCTGGGCTCAAGCCGGGCAGCCGAGGCTGTCTGAGCTGTGTATATTTGTCTGATTTTAAACAGCCCTATCCCTTAGTCGCCTTGTACGACACCGCATGGGAATAGATGGAGTGGACCAAATTTTACTCAGCCGGGAACCACGCGGTACATACGGGTTGGTGTACACGGTATAAAGACACGAGTTATCAAAAAAAATTAGGGTTTGTGAGGATGTTAGGATATTTGTTACCCAATTACGCAAATAGCCGGATGGATCTGGCTAAATTTGGTACTGGGATAGATAATAGGATAGAAAAACGCAAACACAATTAAATTTGTTTCCTATGAGTAGCGGGCACGGGATCACGGAAGCACGGCTCCCGTGATCAATAGCTGGTGTTTTTTACCCACGACGGTACGGAGACTGTATATGCGTTTGGGGTGAGAGGATGTTTGTGTGTTTGTTTGTGCAAATCCATGTTGCCATTTTCTCCGAAACTACCAATCCAATTTTGATGCAGTTTTCAGTTTTGGGTTAGGCTTTCATTATGTTCTTAGGTGTTACAATGACAACTCAACAGGGAGCGCTCCATTAGCATTTTTAATGCAAATCAATGTTGCCAATTTTCTCCAAATATACTAGTCCGATTTTGATGCAATTCTTACTTATTGGTTTGAGTTTGATTAGTGCATGTTCTTAGATAGATGTTACGGTGACAACCCACTAGGGGGCGCTGCAGTGAACATTTTTTGAATTATTTTTTATACGTCGTGGGTTTTTTCTAACTTTTTAATTTCATTCTTAAATGAGACAGTCCCTTTGCCCTTTTAGACATCCTTGCTTATTACATAACGTATTAAATACCTATTCATTACACCCTCAATATTTCAGCTATCTTCGACAACACAGAAACAGAATACTAAGTACTTTAGCAGGCCAATATGACCGCTTGTATACGGACAGCTTGGTTTGACGTAAGTGCTCTCCGATTTCAGTACTAAAAGGAATATTGTAGTGTATGTGCAGATTTCAGGTTGAAATTAAGGTACCCGTGCGAAATCACCAAAGGACCCGTCCGGCCCTCATTTTAAGGTTCAAACGTCCTGTTCAAATCAATCGCCAATCATTATAATGATAGTACCTATACTTGAATCGGCGATTGATAAATTTTATTATCATTTAAACATTGTTCACGGTTTCATTAGAGGCTTTCACTTTGAAACACTTCGCTTCCACTTTATCCTGTATGGGTTATCTTGGCTTTTATGGGTGCGACCACCGTCTGACTTCGTCCAAATCTCGTCCGTTATTAGCAGGTTCGGCTTGCAATTATAGTTGCCTCAGTAGGGCCCCTTACACCAAATCATCGGCTACTAATACGGTTATTAGTAGCTTGATCACCTTTTACATTTATTATTTTAACCTCAAAGTAATTTCTATGATAACCCACTTTCTAAAAATAAAAAAAAAGAATTAAAATAACTCGATTACATCATGAAATATGAATTGGTCATGTGGGGCTTGAACCCACGACCTGTCTCTTACAGGGGGAATGCTTTTCCAACTGAGCTATTCACACTTGAATCACTTCAAATTTCCCTTCTCTTTATATCCGTCTTTTCATTCAATTCAATTCATTTTTCCTCATGTAATCGAATAGTATAGTTAGCATAATAAATGGTATAAAATTTCATTCAAATATAAATAACACTACTTTCATTGACTATACCACTTAACGCTATTTTGAACCTTAACATGTTTCAAAAGGAATCGGTATTAAACCTAACACTTTTTTATATAACAAAAGTATCATGAGTACAAAAAGGAATCGTTTGCATCAACAACAAAAAATCGCTTTGGCGCTTATGAATACTTTCAGTAACAAATCGCCAACAATTTCAATGAGCGCCATGACAAATAAAATGACAACAATTACACTTCCCCTGATGATTCAGATTGCTTCATCCCAGTTATTACCTTTTGTGATGTTTTTAAACGTATCTTTGTGAAAAAGGCGTTTGCCCGCAGACATTGTGAGGGAGCGGCTAATAAATCGGCTAATTCAAGCCCTTGGCCCTTCCTTGATGAAGTAAAAAAGCACTTTGATGTTGTGCAATTGATGTCGGAAAATTTTTGTTGAAAAGTTTTTGAATAACAATTTTTATGATTGAACAAAGAGGGAAAATGTTTGATATTTTTTGTATAAAAAGAATAATATTATATCCAGAAAATGCACAATACTAGGAGGTCTCTCGCAATAAAGCCAGATGAGTTAAATATGTGAACCGTCGACGAGAGTCTAATGTTTCTGATGCATTTTAACACGCTTTTATTAGCTTAACTTGTATAACTGTGTATGTAAGAAAATCTTGGTATCTTAATTTGGCCCACTTCCCGGTCTTCGATTAAGATGAAATTTTGCACACGCTCTGAGTTCTGAGGAAAATACATGACTAGCTAAGAAACTTCATTACAAATCCAATATGGCGACCTCCCAAAGATGGCGGACTGTCTGTTTGAATCCACCCCCATGATATGAGTATCAAATGAAAGGATTTGCTGTCAGGAATACGAAAAAAATAGTCGTGACTTAAATCCAATATGGCGGACAGGCTATTCAACCTCACCTCCGGCCTAGCACCACGACCCACAGTCGGCATGCGGTTTTAGTCGGTTCGAGTCCGACATGATCTCCCCTTTCGGCTCCGGCAGGGGAGGTACCTATCCGAGGGGATTTCCGCATGAATAAAAAAGGCATCGGGATCCTACGCAAGTAATCCCTGAAGCCTACGTTCTCGTTGATCACCTGCGTCAGCAGGTACGAGAGGCTGCTCTGTGGCTAGTGTGCTAGCCACGCAGAGCGAAGGCGAACCGGACGTCGGAGTTCGCAGCACGACCTCCGTCCTCCATGAGCGCTGGCCTGGGGATGAACGGTGGAGCCGCCTGTCACCCTAGCAGAAGCAGGCTGCCTCCCCGTAACCGAGGCTAGAAGGGGCCATCTCGAAAGAGATGGTCCTGGGTCTGCCGGGGTGCGAGAGATATGCTTTTGGCAATCTCACCTCCGGCAACCAAGGACCCAAGACGGCGTGCGTTTTAGTCGGTTCGAGTCCGACATAACCACCTCCACCGGCTCCGTGGGGGTGGTATCCGTGGGGATTTATCACACGATAAAAAAAAAGCCAGTCTGACGGTTCACTCTATATGTCGCGGTATATGACATACGGTAGGTTGTTAACTGAAAAGGATAGCGATCCAATAAAAATGATCTTTATAAAATATATCGGAAGGAACGATCCTTTTCAAAGACGTGTCCAGTCACTCACTCCGTTAGATGTCACTGTATTCGGAAGTTGAATCGGAATGACAGTTTATCGGATGAACGAACCGATATTGGTTCATCAGATGTATGTTAGAATAAAGATGACAATGACGGGCTCTGTGGCGTGGTGGTGGTGGCGCGGGTTCGATCCCCGCTTAGTGCAAATATTTGAATGCATGAATATGGCTGTTTGCATTGGTCTGGGTGTTTCTATGTATAATATGTAAGTATTTACAAAAAAAAGTATATAAGTATACATATTGAATAACACACTTCTTGTACTTTTCCACTGAGTTCTCACTGAGCACTCAGTGGAAAAGTACAAGTGTGTTATTCAATATGTGTAGCAGATTCCACCAAGCGCCATCAATCTCCAGTATATAAACAGTATATAAGTATGTTTATCCGCATTCTAGATTCCATAACACAAGCTATAAAAGCTTACCATGGATCTAGATAGCGTTGTGTAGATTGTTGTGGAATATTTATAAAAAAAAATCGTGTCAATCCATACTTCCATACTTCCATACTAATATTATAAATGCGAAAGTAACTCTGTCTGTCTGTCTGTCTGTATGTATGTTACGCTTTCACGCCTATACTACTGAACCGATTTTGATGAAATTTGGTATTGGAGTAGATTAGACCATGAGAAAGGACATAGGCTATGTTTGGTCGCGCTAACCGACATCCACGCGGGCGGAGCCGCGGGCAAAAGCTAGTTTCAAATAAATTGGGTAGGTATAATGCAGTTCTGTTGTTGGGTGTCACAACTTCAAGAATTTTATGGATCAATACAACCTTACCACACTTATAGGCACACCTGTTGTCCAACGGAACACGCTTTACTTCAAGGATGCAGGGTCAACGACAGTTGCTCCCGCAAATGTCAAGATAAACTAAATCTTGAAACTGACTAGGATAGCGAACCATGGGCTCTAACTCTTAAACACAATCTAAATAAATACCCAGCGCCATCTAGCGACAGCAAGACGAACTACTACGTGACTACGAATCCTGCATCGCGAAAGTGAAGTTCTCGCGGTGGTACAATATATGTAGATCATTCCAACGACAATCGTTGGGCCGCGGCCCGCCAGGCGTGATCACCTTGCCTGGTGGGAGGATCCTCCCTTTGTGTTGCAGGAACATCACATCTCGTTCCTCCACAGATGCAACCACCAAGTACCACAACAGAACTAACGCTAAGAATAATAATGATTACTGTCCAACTTCACTTCTATTCTATTATATCTACCTAATCTCCCAAACTTGTATTAAATTCAGCGCTATCCATCACTACAAACGAGAAAATTACTTACGCGATCTACGAATTGGCTCTAAGAGTATCTTAATTCCGGGGACATTGTGCAAAAGATATTTGCGGAAAATCGCTCCATAGATGAAAGGGCTTTAGCAAGGACGAAAGGGATTGTTCGATTGATACACGATACCAAGAATGGTATCACTTATTTCTTTAAGGGTTTTTTGCTGTGCTATGTTAGAAGTCAGATTACAAGACGTCAGATTAACTTCTCGTATGTAAAAGGGGTCGAAGACTTTATGGGGTTTGATATGGAGAGATTACGTGGTTTTCTTTTTCCGTATGCTGCTTTACTATTATTCACAGTGGTTGAGACGGACATTGGCTCTAGGTATATGGAACTTAGTATGAGTGAGACAGTTAACTGGCAATGCTCGTGCAGACAATATTTTCGCTTTCAATCAATTCAGTAACAAATTTTAACTTATTTTAACTTCTTTAGAATCCATACTAGTACTGTAAATGCGAAAGTAACTCTGTCTGTCTGACTGTATGTTACGCTTTCTCGCCTAAACCAGTGAACCGATTTTGATGAAATTTGGTATAGGGGTAGATTAGACCATGAGAAAGGACATAGGCTAAATTTGGTCGCGATAACCCACATCCACGCGGACGGAGCCGCAGGCAAAAACTAGTAATTTATAAGTTATTGATTTATAATAATTATTATGCTGATACATGAATAAATAAATAAATTATTGACCCTAATCAATAATTAAGCATAAATTAAATTGAGGTAGGTAAAGAGATAGTTTTAAGTTTTAAGAATATATTAGGTAAATTCTTTATAATTGTTTTATGATCCTCATAAATAAACATACCTAGTAACTAGTGACAATGGCGTGGCGTGGCGGTAATACATGCGACTGCCACGCAGGAGGCGCGGGTTCGATTCCCGCTCAGTGCAAATATTTGTATGCATGAATATGGCTATTTGCATTGGTCTGGGTGTTTCTATGTATAATATGTATGTATTTACAAAAAAGGTATATAAGTATGTTTATCCGCATTCTAGATTCCATAACACAAGCTATAAAAGCTTACCATGGGTCTAGATAGCGTTGTGTGGTATGTTGTGAAAACAAAAAAAAAATAAAAAAAAAAATAAATGAAAGTAGAGGAAGCGCAAGACGTATGCCAAAATCGTAATAACTGGAATCATGTGATCTCTGCCTACCCCACCGACTTCATATATTTACTTAAATAACAAAAAAAATCAACAAAAAAAAATTAAAAGTAATGAAATCCGATTATAGGTCCGGGGCTAATTACAGATAGAGAAAGAAAAAAAAATACGTCATCAAATTTAATAACAATTTGCTATTTCAAAACGAAACTCAATGTCACAAAACGGGCCAACTCGACAAAGAAAGTACTTAATATTTCTTTTAATACTCATTCTGTAGCGAGTTAGCGAAATGGCAAGCATGATCGTTTATCACTCTGACAGATCTACCCTCCGTGGCACTTCGTGGCACTCTGTGGCACTTTGCCATGACAAATGTGGCGGTCAGGTAAAAAGGTTTCTATATCTTAAATATCTCTTTAATGTTTACTGATGACATTGCTATAAAGCTGTTAGTAATTGATTTCTTTTCTTTATAACCCCTGACGCAAAAACGACGGAGTGTTATAGGTTTGACGTGTCTGTGTATGTGTGTGTCTGTGGCACCCAAAGGGATGAACCGATTTAGATGTAGTATTTTTTGTTTGAAAGGAAGAAAAAAACGATCCAAGATGGCCGCCTCCACAACATTTCGGAATAACATTTTTTTTCATAACTCCCTGAATATGGGTATCAAATGAAAGAGCTAGACTAGTAGATCAATTTAAAAAGTATACAATAAAAATTATTATAATTATTTTTGGAGGTGGCTTTTGTGACGGGAATTTTTTAATGAGACATTCTGGTACAGTTAGAGTAGTTATATAGATAACCTCTGTGGCGTAAAGGCAGTGAACGCGAGTAACGCGACTGCTACACAGGGGGCGCGTGTTCGATTCCCGCTCAGTGCGTTTGTATGATAACACGAATATCTAAAAACATCTAACAGCTAGACCAACTGCAATACTTCGGTATGACCATTGAGTTGTGGAGTTCATATGCCAATCGTTTCACGAGAAACAACGAAGTACAGCCATTTCATAGCAGACAGAATTTTCTGTGTAAAGCCAACGAAGCGAGAGAAAAATGGTAAACAATGTTTCAGTGGTTCCAAACTTCTTTATTTGAAAATGATTACGTACAAGTATCACTTCAAGCGCGTTCCAGACAGGAATGAAATTGCTCATAAGATGACGGATCTGATAGTTTAGAACCGCTGTGCTGACAGCTTTCCTGTACTACGAAACACGCAACTACAGCTGTCGCTCGACAATTTTCGTGTACGTGTGATATATGCGGCAAGGACAGAGAAAATAATCGCTAGTTATCGCAACGTAACTCAGTAATGGTCGCTTTGTTTACCTTTTTTCTCTCGTCTCGTTGGCTTTACTTTAGTTATCTGTTCAGCAGACTTCTGCCTACCCCTTCGAGGATTTACAGGCGCATTATATATAACAACATATATGTATTATGTAGGCATGTCAGACCCTGTCGCCTCTATAATTCTCCATGATGGGTTTTACGGCGATACTTGGGACGAACACATCAAAGTGTAAATCGGACGTCTGGAAGTGAGTGCAAATTGAATTAAAATATTCCATCATATAGGTACACTAATATACATTTATAAGAGGAGCGAGGGAAGCTGACCTTAATTCAGGTTTTTGGTTTCGAGCTTCGAGGTATCAGTGTGGTAAAATTGGGACCTGTGCTCCAAAGTAACACTATCGATAGGGGCTCCATTTAACACCTTGTTTTGGAGCTCGGAGCATATAATTACAGCGCATCGTTTTATTGGGTACCAGTTTACAATCCTGAACGATAATTACGAAGAACATGACGTTTGTTGTTTTTCTTTTCGCACCTAAGAGTAATAGCGTGATGTTATATTATAGCCTATAATCCATATTAATATTATAAATGCAAAAGTAGCTCTGTCTGGCTGTATGTTACGCTTTCACGCCTGAACCACTGAACCGATTTTGATGAAATTTGGTACACCGGTAGATTAGACCTTCAGAAAGGACATTGGCTATGTTTGGTCGCGATAACCGACATCCACGCGGGCGGAGCCGCGGGCAAAATCTAGTGTATAATTTCCGCGGGTATGAGTTCGATCTCAAGGACATCTGACGGATTGCCTTTCCATTACATTTTCCTAGAATTGGGCTATGAAATGCAAAAATAATTCTTCACATCGTATAATAGTTCTACAGATTACCACGTCCAAACAAACAAGTACTTCAACTTTATTATTAGTTTAAACATACTAGTATTGGTCTTCAAATTGTGTTATATATTCACACAGACAAAGCTAACACAAGTGTTAACAAACCAACGAACATTTTGACAATTTCTTCCATCATAACCTACAACATTAGCACTTCAAAACACTAGGTATATTTCCAATCCAATCCCGTTACGATAAGGTTTATTTTCGATTACATATTTCTTGGCAGGATTCCCACATTTAAATGTGAATATGTCATTTGGGCCCCACTTTGTGAGGCCGGCGATGTGATTTATATGCGGGCCCCAGGTTATCTGTGGGCCTGACATTGAGTCACTCAAATGGGCCCTCACTTTTAATGTGACATTATGTATGAATAGTTTTGGTATCTGTCGGAGTGTCCCCAAAGGTAATTTCGATGTTATTTGAGTATGTAGGTTTGGATCTACTTATCTGGATTTAGTTTAATAACTTTTTTGGGTTCTACAGCTGAAAGGTAAGTAATCACACCGTTTTACTTAAACTCCGTTGAATATCCGTCAGTAGGTTGTAAAGTAAAGCCAACGAAGCGAGAGAAAAAAGGTAAATAAAGTTTCAGCGGTTCCAAACATTTTTATTTGAAAATCATTACGTATATCACTTCAAGCGCATTCCAGACGGGAATGAAACTGCTAATAAGATGGCGGATCTGACAGTTTAGAACCGCTGTGCTGACAGCTTTCCTTTACCACGAAACACGCAACGACGGCTGTCGCTCGGCCATTTTCGCGGACATTATCACGACATAACTCAGTAGTGGTCGCTTTGTTTACCTTTTTTCTCTCATCTCGTTGGCTTTACTTTAGGTAGGTACGTTTAAAACGACAATAATAATGTGCAGAAATTTTGACATAGTATGTCATCATCATCTGCAAAAGTGATACCTACATCTGCTGATTGTTTGGTAGCTTAGTGGTTAAGGATTCGGCCTTACAATCGAAAGTTCCCGGGTTTGAATCCACTCCAAACATAAGCAATTTAGCTTAACTTGAGGAGTTAGAGGGAATATTAGTAATTTCGGTTCTAATATTTAAAAAAAACCTTTTGGGTTTGGGACGTCAGAAGGCAGTCACTCCCATGAAAGTCAGAAGAACAAGAACGAGTAAATTTATCCTAGATTTAATTTATTCAAGACAAAAGCCTCAAATGCTATCGGGAACTATACTAAAATAATAATGAATTATAGCTCGGTACTCTGTTTCTCAGTGGTCAGAGCATCATGTCCGTGAGTCCTCTGGTCGCAAGTTTATATCCCGTCTGAGTTTATGAATTTCTAGTAAGGCTTCCTTTTTTATTGACTTGGTTTAATTCTATGAAGATATGTGCATCCATTTATGTCAAAAGACCACTTCACTAACACTGTCGTGGGACACTAATCCTCCTAATTCAGACGTCGTGAACCCGCCTTAACATAAGCATTCAGCTTAGAAGGATTCTCTAGTATATTAGTGTGCGATTTTCGACCTAAAATCTTGTGGTATTTGATATCGATTTACGTTTATCGCACTAGGCTATGTGTCTGATCACCATTCGGTTTAAAGAATGTGGTGGCCCGAACCTCTATTTTTTTAATGGAATAGAGAGGCAAACGAACAGACGGATCGCCTGATGGTAAGCGATTACCACTGCCCATGGACACCCGCAACAACAGTGGAGTCACAAGTGCATTGCCTTCCTTTTAAAAGAGAGTACGCTCTTTTCTTGAAGGTTTGAAGGTCGTATTGGTTCGGTAATACCGCTGGTGACAGTTCATTCCACAATTGGGTTGTGCGAGGCAGAAAGTTTCTCGAGAAACGCACAGTTGTGGACCACTAGCTGTCCAGATAGTGAGTGTGGAAGTGCTGTCGCGTGGAACGATGGCGGAAAGAAACGGCGGGGTTCAATCCGAAGAATTCCTCGGAGCACTCCAATGTTATAGGCGATAGAAGATGTAGAACGAAGCCGCATCTTTACGCAGCGCCAAAGAGTCAAGCCGATTTGAAACATCCTGGCAGTTGGCGATTCAAGTCGCTCTTCGTTGGATGCGGTCCAGAGGGAGAAGTGGCAGTTACCAAAAGTAAGGTGGCATTTTTAATCCTACTTGGAGGGGAAGTACTCTTAATACTGGATATATCAAAATGTAATCGAAGGAAATATTCCTGTAATTTTAAAAAGTAACTGCTTTCAAAGAGTTTTCAGAAACTTGCTTGCAGCTTGCTATATTCGGTACCTAATCGAACGAACTAAAAACCGAAAAATAGCATCTTGCACTTTTATGGTATCAATCGATACAGTCACAGTCATAAGGATCAAATCCTTCCAACAAACAAGGTAAATTTAATGAAAGGAACAGCCTAAATTTTCAGATCTGCCTCCGTAGCTCAGTGGGCGTAGTATGCGCTGGCTGTGCACGAAATTATGGGTTCGATCCCCACACAGGACAAAAATTTGTGTGATGCACAAATAGTTGCTCTGAGTCTGAGTGTACTTGTATCCGTTAGTTGTATGTTTGTAAAGTCTCCCGCGATACAGGGCTTGTTCCCTAGTGCGGGAGTTGTCTTTTTAAGAAAAAAGAAGATCATCATCATCATTTCGTATGATCCCTGCTCGAGTCCTCTTAGGTTGACGTCCAGTTGGCGAAGCCAGTCTATTGCTGTCTATTAAAAAAAAGATAATTGCTTGCCACACCGGCCACATACAAGCAAGTATTTGAAAATCTTTGATTGCAGATCTAATTCGTTTTAAAAATAAAGTGATGTTTCCTTAGAGTACAATTTGCTATCTCTAGTATGTAGTACATTTGCCCCAGGTAGGGTGACAAAATTCCACCCTATATATCATTCAGCAAAGAGCAACATATAAATTAACAACACACTTAAATTTTATTCTCAACTAGCTGTGCCCGCGACTTCGTCCGCGTGGAATGTACTTAATAAAAAAAATATTTTCTAAAATAAAAGTAGCCTAAGTTACTCCTTATTACATAAGCTATCTGCCAGTGAAAGTCCCGTCCAAATCGGTCCAGCCGTTCCAGAGATTAGCCAAAACAAACAGACAGACAGACAGACAGACAGACAGACAGACAGACAGACAAAAAATTTAAAAATATATATTTTGGTATGTGTACCGTATATACATTCATATGCATGTAGTAGAAAGCGGTTATTTTAATATTACAAACAGACACTCCAATTTTATTTATTTGTATGTATGTTTAAAAATATATATTTTGGTATGTGTACCGTATATACATTCATATGCATGTAGTAGAAAGCGGTTATTTTAATATTACAAACAGACACTCCAATTTTATTTATTTGTATGTATTGTATAGATAAAGAAAAAAAAAAGAAAAAATAAAAAAAAACAACACACATTTCCATCTACATAACAGCCTCCGTGTCGTGGCGGTAGTGAACGCGACTGTCACGCAGGAGGCGCGGGTTCGATTCCCGCTCAGTTCAAATATTTGTATGCATGAATATGGCTATTTGCATTTGTCTGGGTGTATCTATGTATAATATATATGTATTTACAAAAAAAACATGTATTTAAGTATGTTTATCCGCATTCTAGATTCCATAACACAAGCTAGTTAAGCTTACCATGGGTCTAGATAGCGTTGTGTAGAATGTTGGAAAATATTTATTTACACTGACGGACTCATAAACTGCATCAAAGTAATAGACGACTTTGAAATAAATATTTTAACCAAGTATGCATACTTTCTATACAGATTTAAATTGAAACCTCTAGATTGGTTCGTGAACTTTAAAACAGCGTAGGGTTATATCTTTAAGTTTAAGTTTATGTACTGGAAAGGACCTTAAGACTTTTTTTGAAGAAAAAACAGAAATTTAAGAAAAATTGGTTTAATTAAAAAATTGGTTTTAACAATAGACACAAACTTTATGCAAGGGTTTATTTGTGTTTTAATAAGGTGTATTACCCCCACGTGCCCTTATTACGGATTCTAATCGGTTCCGCATAGATTTTATAAGGGTTTTTAAAAGATCTTGCGGAATATTGTCCCATTCTTCTGAAAGTGTTGTTCTTAGTGCTGCCACTGTCGTGGGCGAAGGGTTTCTCGCATATACAGCTCTTTTTAAATTGTCCCAAACATGCTCGATGGGATTAAGATCCGGGCTGCGTGCTGGCCAATTCATTGTACGTATCCCAACCTCTTCGTAATAATGTTGAACTTGTGCAGCTGCATGCGGCCGGGCATTATCCTGCATTAAAGTAAAATTTTCGCCTATGAATCCCATGTAAGGCACCACGTGATCTTCTAATATCTCTGTTATGTAGCGATGTGCTGTCAAACCCCCTCTATTACCGTTTTGACGGACCATGTCTATGAACACAAGTTCTGTTCGCCCGTTCATCGATATGCCACCCCAGACCATACATGAACCGCCTCCAAAAGGAACACGCTCCTCAATGCAACTTTGAGCATATCGCTCCCCACGTCGACGATAGACTCTTCTGCGACCATCTGCACCATATAAACATGTCCTACACTCGTCCGTGAACAATACAGAGGCCCACTGCTCTTCTGTCCAATTCAGGTGATGACGCGCAAATCTTAAGCGAGCTTGTCTGTGAGCTGTAGACAACTTTGGACCATTTGCTGGTCTAAAAGGGGTGATATCCGCTTCCTTTAACCTTCTTCTTATTGTTCGTGCACACACGTTTACTCCACGCACTTCATTAAGCTCGGTTTTGATGTTAACTGACGTGAGGAAACGATTTCGCAGGGAAGTTATAACAATAAATCGGTCATCACGACCTGTGGTTGCTCGAGTTCTGCCTGTACCACGTCTCCTCCTGTAAGAACCTGTCTCTACAAACCTTCTGTATATTCTAGAAACCGTAGACTGGTTTAAATTTAAATTTCTACCAATCGTTCGTTGATCCAAGCCCTCCCGCACCAATGCTACAATTTGTGCCGCTTGTTCGGACGAAGTATCCATATTATGGTTCAAAAACTCTCGATGTGTTAAAAAACTAACCCAACAATTATGCTGGTAACAATAATTCAATTGACAAAACAAAAAAAATCAATGAGAATCAATTTAAAACTTTGCTATAAATAACACGCAAATCTGATACTACAAGTAAATTTTCTTTTCCCGGCTATATTCATTTGTTTTACTGCAGTTCTATTTTTAAATTGAATTTTTTTTTTAAGATTAAGAGCCAGTATTTCCATATTTATATAATTTAATCTAAAAAGTTTGCATACTTATTATAAAAAATCCTTTTAGAGTAAACCTGAACTTTGATGCAGTTTATGAGTCCGTCAGTGTATTATTATTTATTCAATACATCTAGTTTCCCTTACAACAAACGTAAGTAAACAAATTGCCTCATAACAACGGTCTCATCTAAACCTGATACTATTAGCTCAGCTTTGCCACTTTTATTATTATTATTATTATTATTTATTTAACTTATTAAAAAAATACATATAAATACATGGCATTAAGCGCGTGCATCAAAAAAACCACTGAGGTTTGTGAAAAATGCAACACATTCTAGTGCATATACGTATGCATTACATTCAAAAATAGCTCGGTCCGTACATCCTGGACCCAGCTTGTGCTAAAAAGTACTCTTTACGTGCAGTACACGTTTCTTGGTTATACTTTGAAGATAACACGGGGTGCTACACTGTGGTGGACGAGATCAAATTCACGAAACATTCGCGATTTAGGTCCAAGATACACGGCCCGACCCATACTTACATTCAATCATACATTTTAATATAAATTATCATTGTGTAGGTAGTTGAACACAGTAATCTAGGTGTACAGGCGCAGAGCGGCGAAAAGAACAAGCACAGGTGGTGGGGAGGGATTACATAGATACATTCACGAAAACCTATCCCGCCATGCCTGCCAAAAAGAATCCCTTCAAAATATGTTTGATATTTTTGTCATGTAATCTTTCCTTGATATCGGGGGGTAGTTTATTAATTAGGCGCGGTAAAATGTATCGCGTTGTCCTCTCACCAAATATGTTAGCAGCGCGTACCGTTAGTAACCGGTTCTGTGAGACGGCTCGTGTGCATACGGGATGTTTTACTTTATCTCCCAGATAATATTTAGAGTAATTTTCTTTCAACAAGCAGTATTTTATTTTTAGGTGTATGGGTAGAACTTTACAGTGTTTAAAAAGACCCAATTCATTGTTACTGTATTGTGAATTTATCTGCGGGGATGTTATTGTCTTCAGTATTTTTCGTTGCAAACTATATATGTTATCCATATAAGTCCTGTAAGTCCGTCCATAACTGGTAAGTCCATACTGAATATGAGACTCGGCTAAAGAATTATACAGTAGGAGTTTCACATTGTATGGGATACGACGATTTAGAATTTTAATGTTTGCTAAGAACCCTCTCAGCCTATCACATACTTTATCGACATGGGGTTTCCAACTTAACTTGTCGTCAATGATGAGGCCCAGGTATGTATGGGAGTGTACAAGTTCAATGGTAGGACAGCAGCAACCACCACTATTGCAGTTGTGTAGGCATGCGTGTTCGTGAGCTATAATCTGGTTGTTGACTGCTGGGGTCTTTAAATATGGTGACCTGATGTGTAATAGTTTGGTTTTGTTTGCGTTAAGGACAAGCCCTGCATCATGACACCACTTGCAGAGGGCATGGAAATCCGATTGCAGGCGCTCATATGCTTTCTGTAAGTCTCTGTCACTAACTAGTAGACACGTGTCATCAGCAAATTGGTAACATGTACTCTGTTCAATACACTCATTCATATCGTTGACATAGGTCAGAAAGTGAAGAGGTCCTACGACTGAACCCTGTGCTGTACCCTCGGACACGGTAATGGTATCACTGAGCGCATCATAGACCTTAACCGTGTATGAGCGGTCAGATAGATAACTTTTAAACCATTTAAGTAAGGGTCCGCGTATGCCACAGGTATCAAGCTTATTTAGGAGCACCTTGTGATTAAGGGTATCGAAGGCACGGGAAAAGTCGATAAAGAGTGCTAGGGTATGTTTTTTTTGGTTCATAGATTCGTTGACGTAGTCAGTAAATTTAGATAACAGGTCACTAGCGCCCTTTCCCTGTTGAAACCCATATTGATTCTCGTAAATGATAGCTTTGTCGTCATAAAAATCATTCACCTGGCTACAAACGTACTTTTCAACTATTTTGTCGATAGTGGAGAGTAGCGTGATAGGACGATAGTTACCGTACTCATTGCGATGACCTTTCTTATAGATCGGCCTAACGCATCCCATTTTTAGTTCGTCGGGATATTCACCAGATTTAACACTACAGTTAATGAGATTAGCTATTGCCTGGGAAATGCCACTCCTTACTGTTTTTATATCGGAAACCGAGATGGTGTCTATACCGGGAGCTTTTTTGGAATTCATTTTTTTTATAATTGCTTTTATAGTCTTAGTAGTAGCCTTTTGAAACCGCATACTAGAGTTAACAGGCTTTGGAAACATATTTTTTGCTAATAGTTGTGTCTTGCATTGTGGTATAATTTTTTTAATGGTCTGGTCAAATTCTTTTGCAAATCCATTTGCCAGATCTTTAGTTGACAGACCTTGTGATTCAAATGCTCGAGCAATGGCTCCATCCACGGATAGGGCTACACGACCCAACATGTGATTCACAATCTGATAGGTTTTTTTAATATTATTGAAGTTATCGTTAATGGTATTTATATAAAATGAATTTCTACAGTGTTCAAGAATTTTGTGCGTTTTATTACGTAATTTATTATATTCAAGTCGCAATTCGAGATTGTTAGGATTCCTTTTCCAAGCGCTAAACAGGCGGTCACGTTTTTTACACAATTTATTAATGTTGTCATTGATCCAGGGAGCCCGATATAGCCCCTGGCGTATTTTATATTTTTTTGTAAAACTTGCTTGTTCATGAGCACCAGTCAATGAATCCCTAATAAACGTATAAATTTGTTTTGGACAATTCATGTCACCGCTCTGACCCCATATTACCTTACTCAGTTTATCTTTTAATAATTTATGATTTACACATGATTTGGAAACCTCCCGTGTGCGCCGGGTCTTTAAGCATTGGTTTACGCAGGAAAACATTATGACCTTATGGTCGGCCAGTACTACATCGAGCGCTGCGGAGTACGTATCTAGCGTAGGGAATCGCGTAAACAGGTGGTCAATACAAGATTTTGTTATCGCGTTTAATTTTGTCTCAATTCTTGTGTAGTCCGTGATTCCACACATAAACCCGTGCTCACTCAGTGTTTCCAAGTATGATTTAGTATGCGATGACATGTTTTTTAGATCTATATTCATATCGCCGATTAATAGTGAATTGTTTTGCAAGTTGAAGCTAGTCAAGTATTTAGCAAGTTCCTTGACAAACAACTGTTTGCGAGTATATGATGATGGCGGTCTATAAATAGCACTCACAACTACTTCTTCACTGTCTGATTTTATGACACCTGTTATATTTTCGAAAGTGAAACTTTTATATGGGACTATAGTGAATTTTAAGTACTTTTTTGTATAGATAATAATACCGCCCCCCTTCCTATTAGTTCGCAGTTTTGAGTGCATATTATAGCCAGGTATATTATATAACATTACAGTATTGTTCGATATTCCAACTTCGGTAAGAACAATCACGTCCAGTGGATAAGTACATTTGTGTATAATTTGTAACAATTTAGGAAAATTCTTTATTATAGATCTAATGTTTACGTGCAGGCAAGATAAAAACAGATTATGATTAGAAGGTAATTTTTTAAAGAAATCGTTAATAGATTTACAACTTTTCATTTCGTTAGGTTTTAGTGGTTCCATGAAGCAAAGAACAAAGATTTAGTTTAAGATTAGATTAGATTTACTTAGTAGTAGTAGTAAGGAGTATGTATATTACTTACAACACATTTACTTAGTATTAGTAGGGGTGGAATTGTCAAGTAGTTCAATATCCTGAATCGAATTGATGTAGTGGATCTTGCTAGCGCCTGTTTGACGAGCGCATATCTTCCCTTCCTTGATCCATATAAATTGATATGAACTGCCAAGTTTTTGCTTTGTCGTGTATAAGAGCATCTTCATAAATTTAGTTAGGGCCTCACGTACTAAAATCTTATTATTTACCTTCTCCGCCGATGTGTTGGGTAGGATCATACCGAGTGTTAGGCGTTTGGTTCTGCTGGCTGCAACCCATTGATCTTGTGCAGCCTTTGTCTTCATCTCAGCCAGTATATAACCAGGCTTACCCTTGCGTCCGTTTACATGACGTGTTGACTGGATGTCCTGCTTATCCACCTGCAGTTGGGTTGCTACCAAACACAATAATTTATTAGTATCCTGCAGAGGTTCATCCGGCAGCCCTACAACTTCAACGTATGCAGATAGCGAGTGTTGTTCATATTGCTGTTTTCCTCGTTCTAGAATTGCAACTCGTAGCTCCAAATTTTTATTTTTGTTATTTAGGTCGGTAGTTTTATTTTCTAGGTCTTTAATTTTCTTATCCTGATCTTTTATATATAATTCTAGAGTATTTATTTGATCACTTAGAAAATCGAGGGAAGCTTCCAAGGCGCCAACCTCTTCTTTGACCGTCTTTTTTAGCTCTCTACTGATGTCCTGTATGAGCTTCCTGTGGTCAAGATTAGATTGATGGTAAGAGACAGTACCTTGATCGGAGTCTTCATCAGCATCGTCGTCCTCTGGGATGATAAATGACGTCCTTCGTGAAGTACTCAGCAGACATGCTTCACAGCTCCACTCAATGCTGTCGGAGTTACGTAGAGCGCTCAACTGTTTATTGGTCAGTTTAGCGCACTCCAGATTCGCGTGTACGACTTTGGAACATCTGCTACATTCCAAACCAGGCAGCCTCTTGGTAATATTCTTTTTGCAACTCGTACATTTTTTTGAGACCATATTAGGTGGGTAGAGTACTACTGATTAATATTTTACACAACCGTACAGTAGGACTGTCTGAAGTGAAGTGAAAAATGCAATAGGCTACAAAGGAAGACTATCAGTACCAAGCGAGAAAAATTACCATCCTTTTTTGAGGTCGGTTAAAAAGAAAAGGCTCCACGGTATTACAGAGGTTATTTCCGCCCACCACTAAACCATAATAATTCCAATTTCACAAAAGAAACATTATCTAAGAGCCATTTAAAAAGTACGAAGCACCCGACTAAATTCACTTTTCTTCGCAATAAGGGTGCCTGTTGTTGATACTGAGGAATGGGTATCTGGCATTTTATCTTTACGGGATATTTATAAGCCATAAAAAAGTTTATACGGTTGGATTATGTTTGTGAATGTGAATGTATGTTACTCTGAAATACATTTACCTGAAAAAATATGGTATAACTGTAGATTCTAGTATGAAGTTTTACACTGGGTTGGTAGAATTTATTCCGGGATTAGATTCCTATGGGGCGAAGCTGCGGGCAACAACTAGTAGTTAACATGAACCAAGAAGAATGTGAAAGAAGAATAGAGAGTTATTATGAATGGTACCGGTTATGGTTCCATTCATAATAAATAAATAAATAATAAATAAATATTCCACAACATTCTACACGAGGCTATCTAGACCCATGGTAAGCTTTTATAGCTTGTGTTATGGAATATTGAATGCGGATAAACATACTTATATACTTTTTTTTGTAAATACATACATATTATACATAGAAACACCCAGACCAATGCAAATATCCACTGAGCGGGAATCAAATCCGCGCCTCCTGCGTGGCAGTCACGTGCACTACCGCCACGCCACAGAGGCTGTCAACTCTCTATTCTTGCAAATAAGTTCAAAACAAAACAAATCGATTTTTTTCTTACATCAGTTGACCGTAAATTTGAATTGTTCAAAGAATCAAAGAATCAATTTCAAAGAATCAATTTCATTTATTCAGTTTAGGCACATAAAGAGCACATATGAACGTCAGAATTTTACAAGTAGGTAATGTCAATCACAGAAAAAATAAATAAAATAAATCATTAGAAAATGATTCTTTCGCTGGTTCGGTAGGTGGTTCTACTGAGAAGAGACCAGCAAGAAACTCAGTGAACTCGATTATCCTTTTTTTTTTTTTATTTTAAATATGGTTTTATTTATAGCAATTTTTTACAGTGCGAGCAAGAGATGAGATTAGGATGACCATGCATCTTTATCATTTAAATATTCGTCTAATTTATAGTAACCTTTTTTTATTAAGCAATTTTTCACTTGAATTTTAAATTTATTAAGTGGCATGTCTATCAGATCCTGAGGCATTTTATTAAACAATTTTATACAATTGCCTACAAACGAATTACCAACCTTATGAAGCCTGAGTTTTGGCACTGCAAGTTTATTTTTGTTTCTGGTATTATAATTGTGTTGGTCAGAGTTTTTTTTGAAGAGATCTAGATTCTTGCGTACATATAAGATATTATCATAAATGTATTGGGAAGCAACTGTTAAAATATTAATTTCCTTAAAAACTTCTCTCAGCGAGTCACGGGGTCCGAGGCCATAGATTGCTCGTATCGCGCGTTTCTGTAATATGAAAATAGTCTCAATATCGGCAGCTGAGCCCCACAGCATCAGACCATACGACATAACGCTATGAAAGTAGCTAAAATAAACTAATCGTGCCGTTTCCTCATCTGTTAATGACCTCATTTTTCTAACCGCATAGGCAGCTGAGCTAAGTCTTCCTGCTAAGGCTGTGATATGAGAACCCCATTGCAGTTTATTATCTATAGTTATTCCAAGAAAAACTGTGGTATCAACTATTTGAACAGATTCATCGTTCATTGTAATACTAGTATCAACCTGTTTTACATTAGGCATAGTAAACTTTACACATTTTGTTTTCTTAGCATTGAGCAGCAAGTTGTTACTTGTAAACCAATGCAAAATTTTAGAAAGGGTATTATTTACATCGTCAAGTACTTCTGTTTGTCTATCACGTTTAAAAATTAATGATGTGTCATCAGCAAATAATACTATTTCACAAAGATCTTTACTGAAGTAAGGAAGATCATTAACATATATCAAGAACAAAAGGGGTCCTAATATCGAGCCCTGGGGTACTCCCATGACTAAAGGGGCTCCAGATGAATTGGTGCCATTGATGTTAACTTTTTGTACTCTGCCAGTGAGGTAAGACTTAAGCAAGCCAAGTGAGCCGTTCGAAACACCATAATGACCTAATTTTATTAACAAAGTCTCATGATCAACACAATCAAAAGCTTTTGATAGATCACAGAAGATACCGATGGCATCCTGCTTTTTTTCCCATGCATCAAATATATGTTTAACGAGTTCAATTCCTGCATCTGTCGTATTTCTACCTTTAGTGAAACCAAACTGTTTATCATGAAGTAGCTTGTTATGCGTAAAATGTGAAAGCAGTTGATTAAATATAATTTTTTCAAAGATTTTACTAAGGGCTGGGAGTATGGAGATGGGCCGAAAATTTGATGGATCACTTTTGTCCCCTGTTTTGAATAACGGTATGATTTTACTATACTTCATGAGAGTAGGAAACTGTTTATCATCTATACATTGATTAAATATGAATGCGAGATATGGTGCAATAACGGGCATTACTGATTTTATTATATTGGTAGAAATGCCCCAAAGATCCTCTGTCTTTTTTATATTTAGTTGCTTAAAGGTCTCAAGTATGGTTGCGGGGTCAATATACTGAAAATCAAAGTTAACACTACATTTTTCAACACTAGATTCAAGTAGAATAGCAGCTGCGTTTGTTGAGGAATTTAATTTACTTGTAGTGGTAATTGGAACATTTGTAAAAAAAGATTCAAATGCATTGGCCACTGCAGAATCAGTATTAATGTGTTTATCATCTATTTTTAACTCAAAAGATCGATCACGTGACCTTGTTTTACAGGTTTCTTTGTTTATAACATTCCATGTTGCTTTAATTTTATTGTCAGCTTTTTGTATTTTAGTCCGAATATAATTGGATTTGGCTATTGAACAGACTTTCTTGAACATTTTTGAGTACTTTTTAGTATATTCAATTACTTGTGGATCATTTGTACATGCCTTTGTCTCATATAATTCATACAATTTCTTTCTACTTTTATAGATTCCAGGTGTAGCCCAATCACTGAATTTAATTTTGAATTGATTAACGTTTATTGTTTTTTTTGTGAAAATGTTATTAAATTCGTTTTGGATTACTCCGAACAAATCTCTGTAGAGATCATTCGGGTTTTCGTTACGGTTCGGCTCCAAAAGAGGTACTTTATTGTTAATGTTTTCTTTAAATTTTTCTAATCGATAAGTTGTGATTGGTCTACATACAATAATTTTTTTAGGTAATGGGACATGTTGGTGCTCAAATCTAGCTAACTGACCTGTATGATCTGATTTTATAAATTTTATTTTAGATTTCTCATTAACATTGCCGTCAGTAAAAATATTATCCAAGCAGGTAGCTGTTGTGGGTGTGGTGCGAGTTGGTTCACAAAAAAGATTTTGCAAGTTAAAAGATTTAAAAAGATTGAGGAACCTTAACGCGTTTTGGGATTTTTCTAATATATTAACATTAAAATCACCACATACAACTACCGTCTTCTTACATTTACATATTTTTTTTAAGGTTTCTTCCATAATTGATTCAAACAGGTGGTAATCCCCAGATGGAGGTCGATAGACACTAACAATAATGTGTTGCTCAAGCTCTGCACATGCTAATTCAATATTTCGTTCACTTGAGAGTGCTACTATATCTTTTCTTTCTTTAGATTTTAATTTATCATTAATTAAAATTAATGAACCACCTCTTTCAGCGGCAACTCTAGTAAACGAACTAATGATTTTATAATTATCAATACTAACTAATAGTTCATGTTTTTTTAACCAATGTTCAGTTACACAAAGTACATGAATATGCATTTCATTTAAAAACAATTCTAACTCTTTGCCAGAAAAACCTTCTAGTTCTAACTCTTTGCCAGAAAAACCTTCAATATTTTGATGTATAATATTCATGAACATAGACTTTTCCTTTGTCCCTAAAATTAGATTGCTAGAGATTTCCTCTATTGTCCTAGAATTAAATTTAAATGATTGTCACTATTATTTGGAACAGATTCCAAGGTCGCAAGACAAACATTGTCATTTTTCTGCTCAAAAGAAGCAGGTTGGTTAGCCAAGTTCTTGGCTGAGTATTTAATATAATATGATAGCGAAGATGCTATCTGTCTTTTAAAAAATCTATTCAAATAGAATTTATCTTTTGTCAATAATAGTTTATTTTCTAAATATAAATTTATATTAATCAAATGGAATTTATCTGGATTATGAAATGTCAATGTATGTAATGTTTGATTGAGCTTATATCTAATATTATTTTCTACCTGTGACAAGCTACGGCTATATGGAAATGTAAATAAAATTATATTTTTAACATTTAATAAGCTCAGCAAATTAAAACAATTCATAACCGCACTTCTGTCTGCATTTCCCCTGTCTCCCACTAAAATTAAAAGAGTATTGTCGCTGTTTATACTGTTACAAATATTACAACATCTTATAAAACTATACCGTATTTGTTCTCAGAGGAAGTGACAATTATAGCTGGTTCAATTTTATACATTATGTATAATAGTGAGGGCCTTACAAAATAGTGATACAATCTTTATTATAGTCTTTATTACACTTCTGTTGTAAAACTATTGTTTAAAATATGTAATGGGAAGGCATTTTAGCGCAGATGATGTAAATGTAGGTATTTAATTGTATATGGAAATCGTAAATAGACTACAAAGATGAGCCCATTGAGTTTATTGCTAAGGTCTTCTCAAGACAAGGTCACGTTTTGGATCAATACAGTCAGTGCAGTTCATAATTTAGTTCAATTTTTAGGTTGTTTAATATTGTCAGTTTATATAGAATCAACAATTTTACGATATCAACTTAAAGCCTATTAATTATTTTATTATATCAACTTAATTGAATACAATAGAATATTAATAAGCTAATTTATTGAAAACTATAAAATAAACAAGGACCATAATAATATAATAAAAATTTTACCAAGAATTAATAATATAGAAAACCATCTGGAAAATACAACTCAACTATTTTGATATTTCAGTGGAAAGTATATAAAATTATTAAAGTTAGGCTAAATTAATAAATTTAGCTGAACTTAAGTTAATAATATTGCACCATAAATTATTTAACTAATCACTTAGCATCGGTTAAAATACATTAAACCTTATCAATATATAAGTTAAGTAACGTGACTTAGACAAATGACTAGTATTATCATGAATATATTAAATTATGCTAAATGGCTACTGGGAGCGCGGTCACGTCGTCCGTGGTATACTGGGTACGGTTACTTTAACTACTTTATTGCATTAATAACGCAATAGTCATTACACCATTAACACTTGCAAAAGCTCATTACTCACCTAAATGATACGTATTTCATATCAATACTACTTGTTTTTAGTAAAGAATTACTCATTAACAGATGACCAAATCTTCAATATTTTGTATATACTCGTAAGAGTCTATTGATTTATTTAACTTTATTTTTCATAATGCGAGCTATTTATTGCAACCAAAGCTCTCCTGGTAAACACGTACCTTTACTCTAGATGAGTAAATGTATGATTGGGGGATTTAAGATCACGTCTGATAGTATCATTGAAGATCACGTTTACGAGTTTTTACATGTTAAACTGCGCAACATTATCGAATTTTGAATGCTAAAAAGTTACACTCACTTGCAACCTAGATCCATAAATATATAAAGAAATTAAGCCTCGTGTCTTCCGATAAAATCTATAAGAATGTCCTTATTGTATAACTTCCTTGTTATTCTAGAAGCGTCCATCTCCTCACGCTCGCAAGCCTGCTAAGCACGATCTAAGCTGATCAGGCTAAGCTATACTAAGGTCGATAGCCTCAGTTGCATATTTGTATGGTAATGGAACTGGCCATGCGCCAGAAATTATTCGTATGGTAAGTCAATTTATTTAGATACTGCAATAAAACTGCAAGCACACGTAAAATTTTAACGGATCCCTCTGTAATATAGGTGTGAATAATTTTTCATAATGTGCGATAAAGAGTGAACTATTAGAATTCATACAATGTCACTAGCTGTAAGCCCGAGCATGAAGAACTTGAAAAGATACTATTGCTGTTACCCGTGGCTCTGCCCGTACGTAACTTAGACCCTGTTCTCGCTACCAATGAGAATATTATATATTCCCATGGCTTTAATTATTATAACCTGTTCCCGGAATAAAAAGTTGCTTATGTGATATCCCAGACTGTAATCTCTTTCTGTACCAAATTTCAACCAGATTCGTTCAGCGTTACAGCGATTTAAAATAAATATAGGTACAAATTTCTTTATGTAGTAGGATAAATTTTGAAATAAAGCAAATTATATTAATACACGAAAAAAAATTCTTTAAAAAAATGTCATATACCTTATTCTTCTACGAGCAGCCCTCATTCAATTTTTGCTTCTTGAAAGCCTTCAATATCAGTGCTCCGTCGTTTAGTGTCAGAGATAATAATAAATATTGGATAAGACTACCTACCCCTTGACATAGATTCTGATATGGTTGATAAATTTGGTTAAACGTCAAAGAGATAGAATCATAGCAACAGGCCTCTCCATAAATAATTGAATAGGTACCTCTGTAGCCGTAGACTGCTTCGGAGGTTACGGGATCGATTCCCGCTGAATGCAAATAGTTGTTGGTATGTTTGACTGAATTTCAATTAAATTCAGTCAAATATTCGGGCGGAGTCCATTGTAAACAGTTGCGAACGCGTTACCAATATTATTTGCTGAGTTGACCACCTCTAAATTTGGACGCAGTGAACTCACCCATACAGTGTGTGAATAAACCACTAACGATTTCAAAAAGTGGCAACTCAGCTATAGCTGAGATTTTTATAGGGTGAGCCTTCACCTAAGCCATCAAAATTCAATGTTTAAAAATGGTTGAAAAATCATTCATTGTTTCCAACAGTTCGTAAGAATGTTGATAGATGACACCACCGTCGCCCTTAAAGACGGATATAAAGAGAAGGAAAATTTGAAATGAATCAAGTGTGGCTCAATAGCTCAGTTGGCAGAGCATTCCTCCTGTAAGGGAAAGGTCGTGAGTTCAAGTCTCACTTGAGCGTTTCATTTTTAACCCCCGACGCAAAAACGACGGGGTGTTATAAGTTTGACGTGTCTGTGTGTGTGTGTGTGTGTGTCTGTCTGTGGCATCGTAGCACCCAAACGGATAAACCGATTTGGATTTAGTTTTTTTTGTTTGAAAGGTATATTAGTCGGGAGTGTTCTTAGCTATGTTTGAAAAAAATCGGTCCAAGATGGCCGCCGCCACAACATGTTGGAATACATATTTCTTTATAATTCCCTCAATATGGGTATCAAATGAAAGAGCTTGACTAGTAGATCAATTTAAAAAGTATAAAATAAAAATTAAATTAAAAATTTAAAAAACCCCCGTCACAAAAAACACCAAAAAGTTTAAAATAAATGAATAAATTTTAATTCAACGGTTGCCATGTCGGGGGACCTTATGATATAAAGGAGTACTTAACCAGTTACGGTCCCCCGACATGGCAACCGTTGAATTAAAATTTATTCATTTATTTTAAACTTTTTTTCCGATGTTTTTCGAAGTTGTTGGTATGCATGAATATATCTATTTGCCTGTCCTATGTCTATATTATTATGTTTTTAAGGCCATTGAAGCAAAACAAG
The DNA here is from genome assembly GCA_914829495.1 of Eilema sororculum. NCBI lineage: Eukaryota > Metazoa > Arthropoda > Insecta > Lepidoptera > Erebidae > Eilema > Eilema sororculum. The sequence goes on from OU618535.1 coordinate 21,772,207, forward strand.
CCTTAAATGGAGATCGCGAGAAGGCAAACGGAAGTTAGGAAGCCCTCTAACCAGATGGACTGACGACCTGAAAAAGGTGGCTGGGATAGACGATGCGGAGGGCAGAGGATCGGGAGCAATAGCGCACATTGGGAGAGGCCTATATCCAGTAGTAAACTGCAAATAGGCATAATTAATTGGATATTCTACTGACTAGTCAAATTAGTTAATTTTACCTAACGTCAACGTCACTCGTGCCTACTTCCATGCTTGACATATGGGTGTCAAACATGGAAATTCACTTCAAAAGCCAAGCAAAAAATTACGTCCTGTCAGCGAGGAATGGAGAGAAGCATGGTGAAAGTCAAAAAACTAGATAAGATCCGGCATACAAGAATAAGAGCAATAACAAAAGCTACTGACGCTTTAAGCTTCGCACTTAAATCGAAGTGGAGATGGGCCGGCCACGTAGCGAGGCTCTCTGACAGAAGATGGACCTTTAGTACCACCGTATGGAGTGGTCCACAAGGGAAAAGAAAGAGAGGAAGACCGTATACAAGATGGGACGACGAAATTAAAAAAGTCGCTGGCCCAAACTGGTGGCATGTAGCTCAAAACCGAGAGAAGTGGAAATCCTTGGAGGAGGCCTTTACCCAACCTGGGGACCTCGCTTAGAAAAACTCAGTTATTTAGGATAAGTTGAAATAAAAAAAAAGTTAAAAAAAAATGTAGATTTATTCTTATTTATAGCTTTGTAAAATTAGTTATAGGAAAAGATGTAGCATGGTCAAATAAAGGCTTTTTTATTTTATTTTTATTTATTACCTAACGTCAAAACGATAAGTATAAGGTAACTTGTATGAAAACAGATTTAGTGACGTAATGGTCAAATCAGTTACTATTATAGGTTGGATGGATGATTAAAAAGAACTAAAAAAATACAAAACAAAACAAAACAAATCAAAAAAAAAACCGCGGTAGCCTAGTAGTGGTATTGGTAATGGACTGCTGAGACGAGGTCTCGGGTTCGATCCAAGGTTTATCATGGCATACACCAATGACTTATCGATGCTTTTCGAAGTTATGTGTGTATTTATCGCTGGTTTATAAGTGCCCGGTTAATGACAATAGGCTCGCCACCTATTACATTGGGACCTAATCATAAACTGGCGAAATGTGGGTGCTAGCACCTCTGCCTACCCCTTCGGGGAATACAGGCGTGAGTTTATGTTATGTTATGTTATGTAAAAAAATAAGAACCGACGCAATTTTTACCGCTCTTTTACCATTCTTAATTTATAAGCTCGGTTAGATAATTTATTTTAAGAATCTTCTCGGGCGGGACTCGAACCCGCAGTCTTTCCCTTACAGGGGGAATGCCTGACCAATTCGGCTACCGTAAAAATTCCTTCAATTGTTTGGGCGCAGTTATCAAAAAATCAATGTTTAAAAATGATTGTAACATCATTCATTGATTCCGATAGTTCGTAAGAAAATCGGTAGATGACGCCACGTCGCCTCAAAGACGTATGAGATGGGAAATTTGAATCATATCGGGCGTGTCTCGGTAGCCGAATTGGTCAGGCATTCCCCCTGTAAGGGAAAGACTGCGGGTTCGAGTCCCGCCCGAGAAGATTCTTTTTCCCTATTTATTCGATTTGTATAGTTAGCATACTTAATGCTATAAAAAAAAAATTCCTTCAATTTATTTTAACTATAGAATAAAACCCAATTATAGAATAAGACAGCTTTCTGCTATAACCTACAATTTCCACCCGAGTAGGTACAATACAAGTACGAGATACATCGGGAAAAAGAAGCGTTCAAGTGGAACTTGATCCCAGACCTTTCCCTTACAGGGGGAATGCTCTTCCAACTGAGCTATTGAGCCACACCTGAATCACTTCAAATTTCCCTTCTCTCTATATCCGTCTCTAAGGGCGACGGTGGAGCCATCTACCAACTTTCTTACGAACTGTTGGAACCAATGAAATTCAACGATTTTTAAACATTGATTTTTGATGACTGCGCTATAAAAATTTCATTCAAACATATAAGTAGTTAGTATTTAATAACGTGTATAAGTATAGGAAACGTTGTAAAACATATCTGTGTATATCTATCGCCGTAATGGAAGCGTACTTGGCCCAGTTGGGTGTCGAAACAGCTGCAATCTGAGAACTCCGAGTGTTGAGACGCGAAGTGAGCGGTGGTACTCAAGGATTCGGCAATAATCGACTAGTTTTGTAACCCACGACGCTTATAATTTAGAAGATGCCCTTAGTTCTTTATAATAGAAACCATCTGGACAGTTGGCGGTCCACAACTGTGCGTTTCTCAAGAAACTTTCTGCCTCGCACAACTAAACTGTGGAATGAACTGTCACCAGCGGTATTTCTGAACCAATACAACATTCAAACCTTCAAGAAAAGAGCGTACTCTCTTATAAAAGACAGGAATACACTTGTGACTCCTCTGGTGTTGCGGTTGTCCATGGGCGGCGGTGATCGCTTACCATCAGGCGATTCGTCTGCTCGTTTGCCTCCTATTCCATAAAAAAAATACATACATACCTACACTCATACCTGTAAATCCTTCTTGTGTGTTCCCTCCTTCCTACAGTCCCGGGTCCTTTAAGCGGGGCGTGAAAATGCATCTGATTAAGCCGTATAGCTGAGTTACAGTGTTAACATGGTACATATTTGCGATGGTGATCCTCTTTCCGAGACTTTGCCTTCAGCTTACCATCAAGCGAGGTGAAGTCGAATTGACGTGTCCTTTATAAAAAAAACCCGAAAAGGGGTTAGCTGAGGTATTTCTGATAAACGTTCTAAAGAGCTTTTCCATTTTGTCCCTTTTTTCTTTCCGTGCGGAAATCCCCTCGGATACCCCCCCTACCGAAGCCGGAAGGGGAGGTTATGTCGGACTCGAACCGACTAAAACCGCACGCCGACTATGGGTCATGGTGCTAGGCCGGAGGTGAGGTTGTCATCGACATATCCCTCGCACCCCGGCTGATCCAGGGCCATCCCTTACGGTCTGGCCCTCCTCGGATTTCCATTTTGTCCCACCCTCTCCTTTCCTACACAGGACGATATGGCATGGCTTAGATGTAATCCGCATACAGTGCATAATATTCCTTGAAGAACCAAGCAGTTTGGTGACTCAGGACCATGCTATCTGTTGCAGTGGGTGGCGTAGAAAGCGACTAAGGAATAGGGCTATTCTCTAGAAACATACAGCCCATGACTAAGTGCCCGCTTACGGCAATAGGCTAGCATCCTTTTACGTGGAACCTAAAGAAATTGTTGGCGAAATGTGGGTGTTAATACACCTCTACCTACTCCTTTAGGGATTTACAGACGTGAATATACGTATGTGTTGTTCATTATTAATGTTCTTATCATTATTATTAGAGGTCTCGGGACATTTACCATATTGTATTGATTCGAGTTTCCGATATTTCAGCGCTGTTGTAAGCACCATAATCACTTGCTTGCAACAGTGCCGAAATATCGGAAACTCTAAATAATACAACATGGTAAATATTCTGATATCCCTACTTTCATACTTTCATACTTAATATTATAAATGTGAAAGTAACTCTGTCTGTCTGTCTGTCTGTCTGTCTGTATGTTACGCTTTCACGCCTAAACTACTGAACCGATTTTCATGAAATTTGGTACAGGGATAGGTTAGACCTTGAGAAAGGACATAGGCAATGTATGGTCGCGATAACTGACATTCACGCGGGCGGAGCCGCGGGCAAAAGCTAGTAATATTATAAATGCGAAAGGAACTCTGTCTGTCTGTCTGTATGTTACGCTTTCACGACTAAACCACTGAACCGATTTTGATGAAATTTGGTATACATGTAAATTAGACCTTGAGAAAGGACATAGGCTATGTTTGTTCACGATAACCGACTACTACGCGGGTAAAAGCTAGTCTCTAATAATAGTCTGAGTCATCGTGATAGTTTAAATATCTATAATGTTCCTATAACATTAAATCTAACTATAAAGGTAGTTTAATACAGCAAACGTTCTTTCTAAAATTGCATTCGCTACTTCCATTGCCGTTCTAACAGTTACCTTAACCTATTAAGGCTCAAATTGCATTGTGATTGCACATTTGACATTATGTCAGTATCCATCATCGGTGCTGAGTGCATATCATTTGAATGTGTGACCCTCGGATTCGTTACAGGCTATTAACAGTAGTTATATTGAAATAAAATAGATTTTAGTACTTTAGCTGTTGTGTAATAGTCTTGAGTTGGACATGAGTGTTTAACAAGTTTGTAATAGCTGCCTCTTATACCCACGAAGTAACGAAGACGGTATATGCGTTTGGGGTGAGAGGATGCTTGTGTGTATCCATGTTGCCATTTTCTCCGAAACTACCAATCCAATTTTGAAGCAGTTTTCAGTTTTGGGTTCGACTTTAATTGGAGCTCTTAGATAGGTGTTACAATGACAACTCAACAGGGGTGCTACAGCAAGCATTTTTAATGCAAATTAATGTTGCCAATTTTCTCCAAAACTATTAGTCCGATTTGATGCAATTTTCAATTATCGGTTTGGGTTTGATTGGTGCATGTTCTTAGATAGGTGTTACGGTGACAACCTACTAGGGGGCGCTTCAGTAAAGATTTTTAGGGCAAAGTCAGGGGCTTTTTAATTTTTTAAATTTACTTTTCTTGTTGTACTGAGACAGTACAATGTCTTACTTCAAATGAGGTGAGGTGTCTCGTAGCCCACCAATGACAAATAATGTATTTGAGGTTGTGAATGTAGAAGATGGAATTTACGACGGGTCGCAATGGTAATACCAATCAATTAGCGTACATATTGCAGTTCGTGGCTGAATATAAATAAATAATTTATCTCTTTATTGTATGGTACACAAAGAAAGAACACATTACAATTATACCGAAGCCGAAAACCCCCTCGTAGTGCTCCAGGTACATAACATATTGGCATATAAATAAAATCAATTTGGACAAAAAAAAAATTTTTTTATTCTGCATTATTTACTCTCCATCGTGTTAGTAAAGCTACATGAAACAGCAATTTAATAAAAAGAACATCACTACAAAAAAACTAGCGCCAAGCGCGTGCTTTTTTGTAGTGGTGATTTGTTATGAAATTACCGTAAAAAGAATCGTAAAAAATTTTTTTTTGTTTGACTCCGCATGCTTGTTTGATCGTGTTTTCATGACCTATGGGAACCTAATCCCGGATTTTTTTTTATCTGAAACCCTCTATTAGATGTCGCTAACATGTAAAATTTTCGTACTACCCAGTAAAGAGTTTGAGAACTACAGAGGTCAGTTGTTAACAGTTTTATTGGTAACAGTATCCCAAATTCAATAGTTTTACACCATCTCAAAAATCTCCAACGCACTTTAAGAAGTTTTCACAGCCCAAAGAGACTAAAGTTTTTGTTTTCAAAAAAAAATTTAGACTACCGTATCGTAGTTAGACTAGTAAGCCGACTCTGAGTTTAGAAAAGGTTCAGGAAAAGAGGACTATTTTTATTTCAACTCCGCTTAATCCTTCAAAAGATTACAGGTATTACATTATTTGATTTACGATCATATCATTCTCGCATTTCACATGTAAAATGTTAGTACATGTCACTATACAGGTTGTATTCAATAAATTCATCGATATGTTCAATTTTCATTTTCAAAGCGAGATTCGTTCACAGATACCGATGATTGATTTAGCTCCAGCCTCCATTCCTATTAGTAGTTTTATCGTTCATTCATTCAATTCGAAATTTAAATGCTCGAATTGTGAATGAGGGATTCTTTGACGTTCAATTTTTATTTTTAAAAGAGGCTTTTTTGGGTGTTATATTATCAAAGTATCAATGGATATCCTTAAATAGTTTAAGGTCTCAGGTCGGCTGCTGTAGGGCGAACCGGGTAAAGTGGGGTTACTTGGACGCAGGGGGTGGTGGCTGCGACTGTGGTGCACCTCTATAGTTGATGGACCACCTCTTGTCGTGTCCACTGTGCCCCTACACCTGCACGATTGCCGACCTAAATGAAGCTGGGAAGGTGCGGTCAAAGTCGCCGAGTTTTGGGTTGGGCGTATCTAAGTATTTAAATTGTTGCCACTGACACGAAGACGAAGAATGTGTATGACATTACCATTGTCATCACGGTGACAGTCCTGTTACTCTCCTACTATTCTTCTTTTACTGGAGCGACGGGAGTCGAACAACCAATTATTTTGACTTTTATGGGAGTGACTTCCATGTTCGTTCCCGGTGGAGTAGTATAGGACCACCCCAGTTCTTTATGTAGGTGTCGTAAAAGGCGACTAAGGGATAGGACTGTTCTCCATCCGACAGTAAACATATAGCCCTAGACAAAGAGCCCGTTAGACGGCAAAAGGCCCGCCCCCTATAACGTCGTAGGATCGAAAATCATAATTGGCGAAATGTGGTGCTAATACACCTCTGCCTACCCATTTGGGGATTTACAAACGTAAGTATATGTATGGACGGATGACTGACTTTTACCCCCCCAAACCCGACAAGTAAGCTTGCGCCAGAACTTGCCTACATGTAAATCGCCAGGTGTAGGAACTAGCTAGCCAATGAGGTTGGGATATCGGACAACCAAAAAAGTCAACCTACTAATCATCAATCAACAGTAAGCAGACCTTGGGTTCCCAAGAGGTAATTTTGTACGCAACTAGGGAAATCGTTAGAAGAAAGATATTAATCTATTTCAGAGCAAGATTTATTCACAGTTGAAATCAAAATGTCCGATTAACACAAACCAGTTTGTGCATAATTTAATCTGTATCAGACAAGCGGGAGGAATGTCGCGTAATCTGTCTGTCCCTTTCGTTTTCTATGGTATGCATCGCCCTTTCCCTTTTGTTTAGGACCGGTCGAGACTCTTGCGCATACTATACTACGAGTTCATCGCGGTTCACGGAATTTGCTTTGTGATGATTTTTTTTTCAAACAACTAAAATTGCAAATCAGTCCACTGGTGGAGTTATCTGGTAGGTTAGAGGTAGTAGGTTTGAACCACTTTCAGTGTAAATATTTGTAAGCATAAATATCGAAGTATTTTTGCAATGGTCATGTATTATCAAAAATGCTTTATTTTCTGGTCTAACGCCGCTTGTCGTGTATGTTTACAATTCAACCCGCATACCTACTAGAACCCTAATATGGGTTCTATTCTAGAATAAGTTATGTATCCTATGTATCTTTCGCTATATTATGTACTTATTTCTTGTTGCTGTTTACTATTATTTAATACTCATTGTCTTGTTTATATGTGAAAACTTCTAAGTGGCCTTCTCTTACTATTAACTTATCTATATATGCACCTGTATTAGCTGTAAGTTTTCCGAAAAGAAATAAATAAATAAAATAAAATAAAAAATACTTGGGTCTGACGCTGTGTAATATTTTTTACATTTTAACAGATTATCAACTATCATACAACATTAACTTTTTACGTATTACTTATGTATATGTTTTGTGTATGTATGTGTGTGCGTAAGAAAGTTTTACCCACACCCTGTATGCACACAGTCTGAATTCTGTGTGTGTTTGTGGGTGTGTGTGTGTGTGTGTGTCTTTGCTCATATGTTTAAGTAAGTGTATATATCTGAACGCGTGTCAAGGCAAGGAATGCGCTCCATCCCGTCAGACTCGTATACCAGGTCCCTTATGGACCTTGGATACTGATGCAAATATAGTAAGTTTTGCATCACTAACTAAAGGTAATACCTATATGTAAAAGTAAGTATTTGTAAGTTGAAAGCAAATCCTAACTTTTCCTATAGATGTATCCTACTAATACTGTAAACGCGAAAGTTTGTAAGAATGGGTGGAAGGATGTTTCTTACTCTTTCACGTAAAAACTACAAAATGGATTTTAATGAAGTTACCTGACGCCCTGGATTAACATATAGGCTATCTTTACCGACGTCCACGCGGGCGCAGCCGCGGTCAACAGCTAGTATCGGATAAAGTGAACATCAAAGGCAGATGCGAAGTTCTGTCCAACTGAACCCAAGAGGATTGTTGAGAATTTCAAATATCAAAAACATGTCCAAGTAGGTCAGTTAGAGTATTTTCCTGTAAACATCTGATTGCTGGTTCAAGTCCTGTCTTTGGCCAATAATCCAAAACAACGCTCAGTAGTGAATTGACTTTTACATTGATATTAGAACTGTCATTTTGAAAACAATCTGTCCTCAGATTTAGTTATACATTGAGATGCGTGGAAGGCCAGCCACGGACAGCCCTCTTTGTAAAGGTTGTTTCATTGCTGAGGAAACTGCCACTCACGTTATACTGATGCGGACACTATGGTCCCCACAATCCGAAGAAGGCCATCTCGAAAGAGATGGTCTTGGGTCTGCCGGGGTGCGAGAAATATGTTTCCTGCATTCTCACCTCTGGCAACCAAAGACCCAACGACGGAGTGAGTTTTAGTCGGTTCGAGTCCGACATAACCACCTCCACCGGCTCCAGTGGGGGTGGTATCCGTGGTGATTATTCGCAGAATAAAAAAAACCCACTTTATACTGGAATGCGAGGCAGTGGCCTCCCAACGATCCCAAACCCTTGGCTCCGCGAGGTCGCTCCGCAAAGCCTATGAAGTCCCCAGTAAGCTTATGCGTTTCTGGCTGGCTACTCTAGCCAGCAATCTTCACGTACAATGGCCCAAAAAATAGGCTAAGAGCGGACAAAAGAGTCCTATAGCCTATCATAGAGATTCAGGGCTGAGAAAATTTGGGCCTTTAGGTGTTAAAATTTTCCGATCAAAACCCAAACGTTCTAGCGAGAATATTCTCTTACATTACGTACAAAATAACGAAAATAGAATAACTATACCCCGTTCATTATATTATTGTATTTTAGACAGATGAAAGTAGTGATTGCATGAAATTTTAAAATATCGATAAAGTTAAAAAAATTATTAATCGAGAAATGAAAATATTTTGATAAATATATGTTTTCGTGTGGAGTTATAATCTATTATCTTTCTCTACATAATAATAAAGCAGTAATAAATATTTCGCATCTGTACAATTTACAAATGTAATGTTTGTGGTGTGTGTGTGGTGTGGTGGTTTGTGGACCATAACGCACACGCTAATCTACAAAATAAAACAACTGGCTTCTAGAAGAATATTCCAACATGCTGATTTCCTGGTATTTATTGAAGAGTTCCGTGGCCTGTTTCTGAAACCCATCATCAGATCTTTATGCAATTTAAATGGGATGATTTTGGAATAATCCTCTTTCAAACAAAAAAAGAATTTTGACAATCCGTCAACATATGAAGGAGTTATAAAAATAATTTTTCCGTAAAAATCATACAAATATAAAAAATATAAACATCCGAATTTATTGTTTAGAAATCGGTTAAAAACCGCCAGATAAATTTTATAAAAAAAATTTATCGATATCGATAGTGACATTTTCAAGTTATAATAAAAACACAGTATAACTACATCCCTAAAATTGCTTTCTGGCTGACGTGACGTTGTCAATGATAAATGACGTATAGGCGCCTAATTTTTGTTAGGATTTTCAGGTGTTGACGCTAGAACAAAGTTATACCGACCACTGTCAGTGAGCTGTCTAAAATACAATAATATAATGGACGGAGTATAGTAGTGATAATTACAAAGTACTTCAACGTAACAAGTCAATTTACATATAAGTACAGTCAACTACAAAAGTAGCTTAACAAATTCTAATTTATTGAACACTGTGGCCCCTAAACCTTACATAAAATTGTGAAAAAAAAATCATTGAATATGTAAATTAAGTTTGTCTTCTGGGAATCATAACACTACATTTACTATAGACAGATGCATTCCAATATAAAAAAGATTTTTAAAATAAGTTAGTGTTAATCAACTTATGGCATTGACTGTACATGAGTCAGTGAGCCTTAAATATAGAGACTTTTTGACCTAGTTCACCTAATTCAGAATATAATAATTAACTTCTACAACGAACTCCAAGTAATTTAACTTTTCTTTGTAATTTCTATATACATACCTACATATACTCACGCCTGGAAATCCATGAAGGAGTAATCAGAGGTATTAATACACCGATTTTACCAACTATGATTTTCGCCCCCACGCGATAGGGGGCGAGCCTATTGCCGTCAAGTGGGCACTTAGTCATGGGCTGTATGTATACTGTCGGATGGAGAACAGCCCTATCCCTTATTCACCTTCTTAGACACCCATAGGAAGATATGGGGTGGTCCTATTCTACCCCACCGGGAACCTCTGTAATTTCTTCTTTAGTTAATACCCCTAATAAAAGTTTATTTTTTATTAGTATATTACATTCCATCATCAAACCACCCGCCTTAATGAGAAAGTTCAATCCTCACAAGTCACACATCAGGAACAAACGGTGTGCACTATGCAGTACGAAAGGGACTTCATCCCACGCACGCTCAAGCGGTAGAATGAAATGGCATTAGAAGCTTCTTACAGGGTCGTCAGCACAGGTCAGCAGTATGGTGACTCCCCTAGTGTTGCATAAGTCCATAGGACATATTAATCATTTTTCATTAGATGGGCCGTGTGCTTGGTCCACCCAAACGGCATAAAAAAACATAATGTATTAGCTCAAAACTTCGAAAAATCACCAGTATTAGATTCAATTAATTAATCAGCTTATTGCTGGCTGGATAAGATTAATGGCGCATATTGGGGAATCTCCCAGTATGCGCCATTAATCCCGATTCTCCGCATTCCACATCCAGTCTATCTGAGCCACCATTAGATTCATCAGCCTACTCGTATTATTAATTTGTAAAAAAAGTTTGTGATGAAGGTTTAACTGCTTTAGAGAAACGTCTTTACCTCGTGCCAAATGGATTGAGAATAAAGTTCATTGACCGAGGTGACCTTGCGACCAGTTTGTACCGGTTACTTAGGGGTTGTAAACATTTTTCACACTAGCAAGACCGGCAATTTCGGTTGCTAATATTCTAAAAAAAATACACACTGTCTCTTAAAAGAGACTCAAATAGAAGATTACTCTTAAGATTCCACGGAATTTCGCGTCGAATAATTCCGAGTGTTTTTTTTATCTTAGTTTTTCTTGTCTATTTCTTTAGTAGTAATGTCGGCTTTATTTTGGTTAAGAAGACAGGCTTGTATTATACTTGTGACGTGTGAGACGTGGCTGGAAAACGTGATAGTATCATTTGTTTGGAAACCCACAGTCAGTAGGCAATGTTAAGTAAAAACACGTCAAGACTGGAAAAGAAAAGTTTCTTAGTACTTTGTTTATTGTTTTTACCCGACTGCCGAGGAAAGGAAGGTAATGATTTTCGAGACTATGTATGTATGTATGTCCATTTCTTTGGCACGCCCTGCAGCCTGAACGGCTTAACGGATTTTGGCATGCGAGATGTCATTTGATTCGTCGTGATTGCGTGAGTGACACAGGTACCTATATTACAATTTCTAGAAGATCAAAATGGTGGATTTTTGGCGCCAAAACGTAAGTTGTCAAAAATATTTTTGACTCAATCATATCGAGTAGGGTATCAAAATTAAAAAAAATAGAAGGAGATTACAAAAAGATATACACAACTAAAAAGTATAAAATAAAAGAAACTCATTAATTTTTTTTTTGTTTACGATTGGAAAATGGGTACCGCCTGCTATCAAACTTATTTCGATCTTTTCAGTGGCAGCCGGGTTTTTTAATATTTTATCTATTATTCGTTGTTAATTTAAGTTATGTGGGTATTTGTTACATACTTAGTGTATCATTAATTCAGAAGTTTGCAACCATTAGAACCTAACAATATATCAGTGTTCAGAATTAACTATCTCAGACCATTGACATGTTATAAACTGAAAAATTTATGACCAAATGGCCATAATTTTTTCCTCCAATCAGGAGACAGGACAGCGCGCTACGGAAAAAAAGAATAAATCACGTCTTTAATAATAAATTAGTCATAATAATATTAATGTTGATATAAATTAAGATAAAATACACATAACTTAATATAACTTAATACTACTTATTTAGTAGCATTTTTTATATTTAGTATTTGTGCTATTTTTGACAGCCGCCGTGTTCCTGAATGACGTATTTATAAAAAAATAATACATAATTCTCTCAGATAGCTTTTTTTTTAATTTTATTATCAACCAAAACGGATTTTTTCGCCATTTACTTGACATTAACTTGAAACAAAACCCTGTACCAACCCGTCTGGCCAGCGTGGAGACAATAGGCCAGAGCCTGCCATCATTGGGAAAGGCCTATTTTGAGCAGTGGATGAGACAGGCTAATTGATTGATTAGTAAAATACAGTTCGAATACATCGGAAAAAATGAAATGCTCAAGTGGGACTTGAATCCACGACCTTTCCCAGAAACACGGTTTTTTTTATATAGGACACGTCTATTTGACTTTTGTTTTGTTGTTTGCTAGCACTCGTGATACATGCTCATGTTTTTCGACGTAACAGTGTTATAGCAAGTTTTAGCTTATAATTGATTGATTAGTAAAATACGTTTCGAATACATTTGGAAAAATTAAATGCTCAAGTGGGACTTGAACCCACGACCTTTCCCGGAAATACGGTATCTGTTTGCTAGAAGCACATTTACGATACAAGCTCATGTTTTTCGACGTAACAGTGTTTTAGCAAGTTTTAGCTTAGTCATTCAATATGAATAGTATGGCTATATACATGGCAGTTATTGTTAGTGCCTCACTAGACGGTTCAGTGACATCGAATTGCCTCTTTAACGTAATTACGTACCCATATCGTCAGTTCATTCACTTATATCCAAGCGTTCATTGGTCGAATTAGCGTTATTATATCTATGAGTATAGTAATTCCGCGCCGGAATTATGCTTACCTGGTAGTTTTTTGTTGGGTGTATTTTATTATCCTTTATGAAGAGAGTTGTGTACAATGAAAATGTATCATCACTATATAAAATAAGACAAAGTCACTGTCGCTGTCTGTCCGTCCCTATGTTTGCAAAAAATTGCTAAAACTATGCAAGGGATTTTGAAACGGTTTTCATAGATAATAACATAAAACATAACATAAACTCACGCCTGTATTCCCCGAAGGGGTAGGCAGAGGTGCTAGCACCCACATTTGGCCAGTTTATGTTTAGGTCCCAATGTAATAGGAGGCGAGCCTATTGTCATTAACCGGGCACTTATAAATGCTTTTCGAAGTTATGTGTGTAAGTTAATATATATATTATGCTTAATATACCTAGTAGAGGGTGCAGGGAAGGTACATATTTTTCTATCTAAAAGAAGGGCCCTAGATCCACCTACGACCATGATCGCGTTAATACAACACAATACTCTTATATCATCATATAACACACGTATATCCAGTAATAATGTGTCCTATTTCACACCTGATACCCAAGACCTTTATATAACTTTGTAAAGTGTGATTTGCGTAGTCTATTAATAATTTCATTCTGTAGGCCTCCGCGACTAACCGCAACAGAGAGAGGTTTACAGACATTTACATATTAATTCAAACATGCTCATTTGGGACATGTTTATTAGTATGTGGGAGAGAGGCTTTGTCAACTTAAATAGGTGATACAACCGGAGAATTATTATTTTAAAGAATAGATATTGGGTGGATCGAAGTCAAACTGTTAATCGACCGACGAGATTCTGTCGCATGCCTTTCTTTAATAGAGTAACTACCGTTTGACCCACTTGTTTTACGTGCGGAAATCCCCTCGGGTACTTACCCTACCGGAGCTGGAAGGGGAGGTTATGTCGGACTCGAACCGACTAAAACCGCACGCCGACTTAGGGTCGTGATGCTAGCCCGGATGTGAGGTTATCTTCGACATATTCCCCGCACCCCAGCTGATCCAGAGCCCCGTTTGACTCCACTGGTTAGAGCGAAAAGGAACTAACTCCCGGTTAGATGAACTTTATCCATACTAATATTATAAATGCGAAAGTAACTCTGTCTGTCTGTCTGTATGTTTCACGCTTTCACGCCTAAACCACTGAACCGATGGGTCTAGATAGCGTTATGTAGAATGTTGTGGAATATTTTATTTATTTAATTCATTTACTAAGAAGATTCTAATTTCGTGAAAAATACGAAATTATGATCATAACACGTTAAACTCTACACCGTAGAAGTAGGAGCAAGGGGAATTCCAGCTAAATCCCTGTATAACTTGTTGAAAGACCTCGGATTGCCAAGAGCTTCAGTAAGCTCTTTACTCAAACGAATATCTAAAACAGCGTTGATAGGATCTCACCAAATTTGGATAGGTAGAGGGGGGAACACGACTGACGGTGGAGGTGAGCGCTGATGCATCACATGGTGGCCACCCTAAACCTTCACCTGGGTCGCAAGTCCCAGGCACCGTCACAGTGTTCCTCTCTGTACCACGCCATGGACGCGGCGACCGCACGGTGAATCCATGGAATGCTGAGAATGCTGGAATGCGGATCTCTCCAATAAAGTAGCCTTTTAAGACCTGCAGGGTTAACACTAAGATAACGATGATGATAATGTATCTAATAAAATCTTCCTCCACAGTAAAACTGTCTGTAGTTAAATAGATTAAACTATTAACAATTTAATCTTGCCTTTATAGTTTTGATTCTAACTTTATGACCTTACTGTTTATAATGTTTAGAGAAGACATATTATTATTTTAGTACCATAATAAAACTCTTCATAATTATTATTTGAATTGGTTTCTGTATTGCACACTTCCGCAATTCTAGATAAATTCCAGAATGATTATAAATTATTCTTAGTTATAATTAGACAGTGCAATTTCGTAGGATAAATATGGATATGCCCATATTAATTGCCTAGTAAGTCTTGCTTTAGAATAAACATAATGTACGTCTTCGTATTATTATGACATTCTTAAGCTAAGCACGCTATCATTTATAATATTGACATTAAAAAATTTATGTCTGATATTGTCGTAGGTTTACGTGAATATCAGATACACATTGAATGGGATCGTTGGAATCAGTGTAAATAAAATAGCACAAAAAATAACGTGATAGAATCGATTTAAAAAAGCTTTAATGGCTCGTTCTGTTTTTAAAATTTATTATAATCAATTAAATCAATAAAATCAATAGAGATCCAGGATTATTCTTTAACAATCTTAAAATCTCGCAATCCATACTAAAAATAATTATCATGTTTGAGTTCGTTCGCTCCAAATTCTAAAATCTAATTCGCTATCATTACTACTTATATCACAGAATAATTTCCATTCAATATCGTTCAATCGTTCACTCTACTACATAATCGTTTCTGACAACGATCCATCATTCATTCATAAATTAAATTGATTCATAATATGCAGCCTGATTGAATTAATTTCGCTTTTCCAATCACTTTGACAAAAAGATTAATTTTGTAATAACGAATACCTATAATGGTTTAATATTCATTGTATGCACTTAAGTTATTAAATTTACGTGATACAATGATTCTATTACTTCATTGTACAAGGAGATAATGTCTGTTAAAGAGACTTATTCGAGGATACGATGGAGTGTATAGAATCAAGAACAACCATGAAGAACTTTGGAGTCACAGCCCCACCTATATTATTCCCGAAGACGTATAGCATAAAAATGTACTTACCCAAGGTTTTCATTTTTTTTTACGTAATCCATTATTCGAATTTAATTTTAGGAAATTAGGAATCTGCCGGCAATTGCTATTATAAAAGCCAAGATAAGCGCATCCAAAAGAGGAGCATAGTTGCAATAAAACTTTTATTTGGTTTTACTTGCGGAAAATCGGCATGAGCCGGTTGGGGAGGTTAATTATGCTTTATTAGAATTAGGCCGACGTTATGTCGAAATCGAACTGCTTAAATCGAACGCCGACTGTGGGTCGGAGGGCGAAGCTGTAGGTGAGGTTGTTGGACATATCCCTCGCACCTCGGCGAATCCCGGACCAAACCTGTCGATCAGGCCCATCTTGGGAATATACCTCGAGCTAAGAGGCTTCCGATGTAACCGTTGGTAGAGGAAAGGGCCCTTTACACATAATTGTGTAGTGTGTAAAGCCCATTGCGTGCTTCTTGTGGCTGCCTGCGACTAAGACGCATCTTGTCTTTGTATCTTCGGTTACTGGAGGTGAGATTACCTTAGACATATCTCTTCCAGCCGATTTAGACATCTCTTTAGAGATGGCCTACTCCGTGTAGGCAGGGCTGCGCTTTTGAAACGGATACGAACCACATGCGGGAGCCCGCAATGCGGTTATTCGCTAGTGAGTTGTGCCTTTATAGGTAGAGCTTAGTTATTTTTAAACAAAATCAAACAAAAGCGTTAAATACCTATATAATAGAAACCCCATTGACTAAGTGTAGCTAACCATCCATCGATAACGATCGCTTTGATCACTGAACCGGCAACTTCTCTAAGCGTGTGTGCATCTGGACCAAAACTATTTTGCGAATGTTCATTTTCATTTGTAGTTTGGAAATGCGACAGTTTTCATTGTTTATTTAACTAGTTTAAATCTAGGTTTGTGTTATGGCGGTCGTCTAAAATTCAAAATAGTTTGTTAAAAAATTTTAATATTTTGATTTACACTTTTTCTAGATTTTGAACGTCTGCTGTCAATTTCCTACTAGATAAACCCAATAATAATATTTCGACCGAGAGACGATTTGAGATTCAAATCTTGGACTTCGTGCACAGCTTCTGCATCCGCTACTGCTGCGCCACTCATCAATAAAATTATTAACATACGATATTTCACCAGTTCCTCCGGGGTTATGGTGCTTGTGCCAAACATAGCCAAACAGTGCCAAAATATTGGAAACTCTAAACATTACAACCCGATACCTCTAATAATAGATTTTTTTACAACCTTTCGCAGCTTTTGCCAAGCTCGTAGAAGTCTGTCTATTTTCCTAGTATTTATTAGTCAGTCACTCGAAAAAGACTTTCTTCGTAATAAATATTTGAAAATTTTACGATAAGCTACCTTAATACATGAGCTTGAGCTATTCCAAACTTAATGCGGATGAAGTCGCGGGCAACAGCTAGTAATAGAATAAAAATTATTGCATAAAATGTCTTAATAAACCTACGAAATCAGAATACATTCTTAATTTTTTATATCGAAACTGGCCACAAGAATTCCAAGTTCCATTTTCGAAATTAATATCCCATTTCGTCGAATACCGAACGGCCATTCGTTCAGTCACCGGTCGATTGCATTTAAAAGGTTCACTTGGTCGTTCAGTTCAGTCGTTTTGTATTAAGAGACGTAACATGACTACAACGCGTGGCTATTGTTGTGATTGGAAGCTCCATTCAATTCAGTTCCTCCATTTACTTGTATAGCAGCCTTTATTGTCTGTGAGTATTTGTTATGCAATTTTAAAAATGTTTTTTTTTTTAATGTGGGGCATGTTAATATTATTTTGCGTTGTGTGATGGTACGATAAAGGAGACGTCTCAGGAGAGGTCACTATTACATGGTTTTACTATCAGCGTCATAGATATCTTGACGACGAAGTCTCAAAATAATCTTGAAATCTCGTATTAAGAGCAGATCAAAATATTTTATTGTTTTATATAGTATTATTGTCCGAACTAAGGTGTGTACCAAATATTAGAACAATCGGTCAACTGGAAGGGGATCAAAAAACGAAATAAGATCATTTTGAGCACTCTGTTCGTCAACATCTTTCTGATGCTGACTAAATAATGTCATCTTCTGATAATAATGAGACGTTATTGACGATATTTCTAGTTGCATCCGGGGCTTTCACAACGGCAGCCAAGGACCGCTCTTGATTTGATGGGTCATTCATCAACTCGCGGGCAATAAACTTGCGGGAAACCGCGGGTTGGCATTTTTGAATTTTATTTTATTTTGCTGTCGTCAACTCGCGTGAATATTAAAGTACAGTCAGAAAAATGGATTGAAACCAAAAATTTAATATAAAACCAACTTTTATACTCGCGCATTTATATACCCGCATTGGTTAAAGTAACTGTTTACTTTTTTATATTAATTAATCTTAAATTTCGATATAGACGTGCAAAATGAGGTGAAGGGGAGACGGCCAATGATGCATAAAGGATGCTATTTGCTATGGTTATGACAACGATGTCATATGAATGAAACGTCGTAGGAATATCGTCTTTTTCTTGTGGTGATTAAATTTTATTGTAGGATAAGACAAAGTACATGTTAAGCTATTGAAAAATAAGCTTATATATTGATAAGACCAAAATCCCCACGGAGACTGTGGAGGCGATTATGTCGGACTCAAACCGACCAAAACGCACACCGTCTTGGGCCCTTGGTTGCCGGAGGTGAATAGCCGAAAGCATATCTCTCGCACCCCGCAGACCCAAGACCATCTCATTCGAGATGGCCCCCTTCGGGTTGTGGGGAACTTAGTGTCCCCATCTAGCCCCGGGTACGGGGAGGCGCACTTTGCGCCATTGCCACGGCCTGCATCTGCTAGGGTGACAGGCGGCTCCACCGGTCACCCCCAGGCCAGCGCTCATGGAGGACGGAAATCGTTATGCGACCTCCGACGTCCGTTTCGCCTTCACTCTTAACTGGCTTCCCGGGCCCGGAGTCTAGTCCGGACCTGACCGACCGCCTCCTTCTCGAGCATTACTTGCTTGCAGAAGGAGGCGGCCGCACCCCAAGCGTTCGCACATCGTACCATCGCTGTGAGCAATGTGGCGAGTGTGAGGACTCCCACCCCCAGAGCTGCCACTAGGACCCGCCTCGGCGTGTTCCACGCCAGGCAATCAGTCAACGTGTGCAGCTCTGTGTCCTCGCTCGCATCACTGTGATGGCACTCGGACGTTGGATCCGACACAGGTAACTCCGTTAATCACCTGCGTCAGCCAGTACGAGAAGCTGCCGTGTGGCATCTCTAGCCAGTCCTCTATGATGGGTCTTATCGCCGATATTACGGCATGCCCTGCGCTTGGTCGCCCAAGTCGTAGCTCTCACTTAGCTACCATATCCCGGTGGAGCTGGGACCTCACGGCCTGAATTTCTTTAGGCTCGGGTTCCCGCCCCTGCTCCAGCGACTCCTTCCGATACCGATATAGCATCGAAAGGGCTCTCACATCCAGGTTCCACGATAGGGATCCGGTAAGGAGACTCGCCGCCTCCAAGGATATCGTGCGGTACCCCCTGATGGCCCTGCTGGCCATTGCACGCTGCGGCGCACCCAGCAGACGTGCATTGTAGACTGTCAGGGAGACCCTGATCCATATCGGGCAGCCATATAGGGCCATGGACCGCACGACTCCCGCATAGAGTCTCCTGTAGGGGTCATCCGGCCCCCTCATGTTGGGCAGCAGCCGCCCCAAAGCGGCAGCTGTGTTCTTCAATTTGGGGGCCAGTCGTCGGAAATGCTCCCCGAAGTTCCAGCGGCCGTCGAGCACGCGCCCCAGGTATTTCATCTGGGGCGTGATGCTGATGGAAATGTCTCCCACTATGAGGCTGGAATCCTTCGGTGGCATGCTCCGAAGCCCACGAAAGAACATGGCCTCGGTTTTATGCAGAGCCACCTCGAGACCCAGCTGCCGGATCCGCTCCACAACTTGGGCAACCACGGACCTTCAGGCTCACTTCGCGGTATGAAGCCCCGCACGCCGTCACCAGCGTGTCGTCCGCTAACACGTGACGGCGGCACCGTCCGCGAGCTCACCGCGAAGCACCCAGGCGTAACCGATGTTCCACAGTAGCGGTCCCAGTACCGATCCCTGCGGAACACCGCACGACATCTCTCGCCGACCGAGCCCGGTCCAAGCGCAGTGCCTACCTGATAGAACATGTTTATAATTATTTTACATTTTGCTTAGTTATATTACCTATACAAATAAATAAAATTGGAGTGTCTGTTTATAACGTTATAATAATAGCTTTTTAATTGGAAGTGTAAAGCCGACAGACGGATAGACAGAGTTACTTTCGGATTTATAATACCTATAAATCACTACGGATACAAGATACTATACAAAATAGTTTTTTTGGAAATTTTGTCAATCTGTCGATCTGATATTCTATTTGTTTGCTAAGCAAAGTGACTTAGTCGATTTTGAGAGGATTTTTATTGTTATTAGTTGAAAGGTAATTCTCGTAACAAAAATCTGTTCAAAATCGAATCCCGATCTCATCTCCCAAATGTCTACAATGGTATTCTCGCCGATCTCTCGCCGATGCCGATGGTAACTTTTCAAGATCGAACGTTGACTGTAATGTTATTATATTGAACTAACATATGAAAATGTGCAAATCGATCAAAAAATGGTACCTACTCTGCAAAACTTTGTAACTGATCTATTAATTATTCTAATCGATTACATAATAATTAAAGATGGATTTTTCTGATTCGATCGTGCGGGGTGAGGAAATGAAATCTGCGCGGAGGTGTGAGCTTCCATTCTGTATGCTACTTCCTATTCTGTGATATTACTTTGATCCTTTTTCGTAGTATGTCCATACCACGACAGTCACTCGCGTCTAATCTACCCCTATACCAAATTTCATCAAAATCGGTTCAGTGGTTTGGCTCGAAAGTGTAACATACAGACAGACAGACAGACAGAGTTACTTTTGCATTTATAATATTAGTATGGATTCTATTACATAGCCTAAAATATCTTATAAAGTATCTACATTTTAAATAGGTACCAAACTATATTAAATTTCTTACAAAGTTTTCGTAACTGACTGTACACAAATACGTCAATTTTGACAATCGCGCGAGTTGACGACAGGAAAATAATCAAAAATTGAAAGTTGCCAACTCGCGGTTTCCCGCAAGTTTATTGCCCGCGAGTTGATCGATTTGATCTATATAGCTTTTACGAGAACTACTGCTTTCTAACCTCCCAACGTACCACGAAAGCCTATGTTTTTTATAAACAGGACACATGGATTTGACTTCACATCACCTGATGTTAAGCTAAAGGCAAAGTGCCGGAAAGAGGGTGACCATAGCAAACATTTACCATGATATATTGATTTCATCTACTTAGTAATTTGCACAGAATGTGCACTTTTCAAAAAACTCACTACCTACTTACATAATTAACAAATTTAATTACTTTTTAGTATCGCAACACTAGCCTCTAGCCCTCGATCATTTCATTCGTCTTTAAATAAAATAACAACATAAGTACCATAACGCGAACCACACAGTTAATTTCGAAATAAAATTTGACATTACACAATCTAACTTTAATTCGGCTACGTACCCTTCAATCAACCAATTAATCAATTGGCCCACTGCAATCCACTGCTGAACATAGGCCACTCTCATGTGCGCCATTGGGAGAGCCATTTTTTTTTATACACGACACGTCAATTCGACCCCACCCCGCCCGATGCCAAGCCAAAGGCAAAGTCTCGGAAAGAGGGTCACCATCGTAAACATTTACCATGTTAACAGTGGTGGCACTCAGCTTGACGGCCTCATTAGATGCCTTTTCACGTCCCGCTTAAAGGACCCGGGACTGTAGGAAGAAGGAAACACGTGAGCTGGCAGGGAGTTCCAGGTCCTAATGGTGCAGCATAGGAATGAGTCACTGAAACGCTTGGTTCTAACAGGTGTACTCTGCACCGTATATGGATGGTATCTTAGCCCTGCACGTGTCGTCCTGTGAAGGAAAGGAGAGGGTGGGACTAATTGGAAGAGCTCTTCAGAACATTCACCATGGTACGTGAATCCTCCTCCGTTCATCAGCAGGTGCACCAGCTTGCAATAAGGTTGGATTTGCTTCAAGGTCTTGGTGGCGCCCGTAACCTGTTTAACCTTCATTACGTTGCCCATACCACGCATAATGAATCATTCTTTATATAGTAACAGAATTTAGTTTGCATTTATTACATTATCAATATTAATTAATAATTCAGCATGCGTGCTGTAATCAAATCAGCTTCACAAAACGAATTTGTCTGATTTACATGTCAAGGTAATACGTGTAATGAATTTATTAATGAAAAGCGATAAAATAATTATGATTAGACAGTAATCAAAATGGTTATGAACTATTATGAGAATTATGGTAATCAAATCTGATGTAATATTAATATGGACATGCCAATAAAATTAATGAATTTATAGATGCATACCGTGACGGTGCCATGTCGATTCCCGATGAAGGAGAATGGGCGACTCCATCTCTTCTCGTGGGTGTCATAGAAGGCGACTAAGGAAAAGCCCATGAGAAAGTGGCCGCTTGACGGTAAAGTCCCTGAAGGGGTAGACAGAGGTGTATTAACACCCACATTTCGCCAACTGTGATTTTCGGTTTCACGTAATAGGGTGCGAATCTATTGCTAAATAGCAGGTATTTTGTCATGGGCTGTCGGATGGAGTACAATCCTATACTATAATCACCTTCTACAACACCCACTAAGAAATGGCGCGACCCTGTTCTACTCCAATGGGAACCAATATAATATCTATGTGAAATACTACACTTCACAATTTAACTCATTATTACGTGGTATCTAGCTCAGTCTCTGTAACACGTTTTAATTTAGCAATCTCCGCTCCTATGCATCGTAGCGAGATTTAACAGTCTTTCATATACTAAGCCAACAATATATTGTTAATATCAGTCGTGCTGGTGCATAAATAAGGTATAACGCCATCTATCGAGTAAAAGCGTAGTTATAAACCATAACTCTGTTCGTATGAATATTAACCAGTGATAACGTGACGTGTTGGCTTATCCTTATTATTCTTCATTAATATGAGGGTAAGATATAATATAGAAAAAAAAGAAAAAAAAACTGTGAAATGAACTGTCACCAGAGGTATTTCCGAACCAATACGACCTTTAAACCTTCAAGAAAAGAGCATACTCTCTTTTGAAAGGAAGGCAACGCACTTGTGACTCCTCTGGTGTTGCGGGTGTCTATGGGTGGCGGTGATCGCTAATCAGGCGATCCGTCTGCTCGTTTGCCTCAAAAAAAAATCTTCTTAGGAACCTTTGATCATATAATTATTAGCGTTATTAGCGTTGTATCCAAATATATCAGGGTCTACAGGGTATTAGGGTCTGCTTACTACTTCTTAGTATTAACCTATACAGCGTTTATTGGAGTGATTGCCGTCTAACCACACAATCCCGAATAGAAAAAGTCACCAAACCTTCGCGTTCGTAGCCATCTTCTTCTTCTTCTATCGTGGCGATGGCGCCTCGGCCCTCAAATTATCTTCTCCCAGTGTGCTGCCACCTGTATGGCGCTCTCGGAGGCACACATAAGGTCCTGCGGTGTACATGTGTATGGGCATTTAGCACATGTCAACAGGTGGGCCATTGTCTGTGGAGTAGCTCCACATTCACATCGCAGGTCCGCCCCCTCCGAGAACCCCCATCTGGCCCGGCATTCCTTGCTTCGGCCAACCCGAGTCCGGAGTCTATTTAAAGACTTCCATCTGTTCCAGGGCAGATCATGTCCAGGCGGGAGTTCCTCTGAAAGCGGGACGAAAGGGGTCTGTAGTGGACCCTGTGCTTTCCAGTGTTCGATTCTGGCTTGAGAGGGGTCACCGACAATAGGGCCAACGCACGCCCAGAAACTCCTGCGGCTTTTCAGCCTTAGTGGCACTTGAGGGTGATCGCTAAGGGGGTGTCGTCCGACTCCAGCTTGCCCCTCTCCACGGACGACGCCACGCATCTTCGGATATTGGGGGGTGCGATGCCAGCCAGTGGATATAGCAGCCTTACCGGGGTCGGCTTGAGGCAGCCAGTTATTATCCGGCAGGTTTCGTTTAGAGCTACATCCACTAGCCCATAATATCAGTAGATGGTACAGTCAGCGACATAAATATCTTGACGACGAAAACCCAAAATGATCTTGAAACTCTCATATTAAGAGCAAATCAAACTGTTTTATTAAATGTTTTATTGATTTAAATGGTACTATTGTCCAAACTAAAGTTGTGTACCAAATATCAAAACAATCAGTCAACTGGAAGGTAAAAAACGAAATTAAGACCATTTTGAGTACTCTGTACGATAACATCTTTCTGATGCTGGTAGTACCGACTTATAGATAAAATTTACAAAAAATCGTATTCATTCATGGCGGCAATTCTTTCATTATCAACAAACCTCAGCTCTACTTTTTTGCCTAGGAATGTCGTACGACTTCAAG
This sequence comes from Eilema sororculum, assembly GCA_914829495.1. Lineage (NCBI taxonomy): Eukaryota > Metazoa > Arthropoda > Insecta > Lepidoptera > Erebidae > Eilema > Eilema sororculum. The sequence goes on from OU618535.1 coordinate 21,796,391, forward strand.
GTTTGAACCCTATCACAAAAACACCATTATGACCTTCAATTTAGGACCCATTTATAGATGTGGTCCAAACTTTGAGGTCGAGCGAGTACTCCTTTTAAGGTGGACAATGTTTCCTTTAATTTTAGAGTAACGCCAGAATATCGAAAACACGTCCTTACACTTATTATAATAAAAAATGAATGTATACGCTCACGACTAAAATTTTACCATAACATAATGTTTTAAATTAATTTTCTATATCCGCTAACCGATGTAATTTAAACGTTATTTTCAATTCAGTAAAGTCGTTTTTTCCCCGCAATTTATTCGCAAGAGGTGTGTACATTCACTTCATATAAATGCCTATTCATTTTTATGTTACATCGTAAAGATGAAACCGTCATTCCCAAGTTGTTTGTATGAAATATATTTCACCTGCATTATATTTAATACCTGACTAAGTTGCTTACCCGCGCTGTGAAACATTTTCTCATGAATATATATAATATTACATTGCGTACGTTTTTTGTATCTGAAAGAAAAAATATTTTTTTCTCGGTAAGAACATGTAATACTCAAGTTGAAAACTTTTTTCTATTTTCTCTTTTGTCGGAATATGTAAGTGTTTTGTGAAGTCGACAGTGTTTTAATGCAAGGATTATATAATGTATGTATTATACATGTACTTATATTTATATAACATGAGAGAGATTTATTTCTTCTTTGTTTGTAAGCGTCTGGATGGAATGTTAAACGACACCATGCAAACAATTTGAACAAATGTAAACATATTCTGTTCCTTTTTTCAGCAGAATTAGAATAAGGAAAACATTTTATTTATATTTTGTTTTTGTTTTGTATTTTAAACTGATAATATATTCATTTTAACTTACAGATATAAGGTAAAAACTAATTGTTGGGCTGTCAAGGACATAATTATAGACTTTGAGAAAATAAATACAAAATATAACAAGATTACTTAATTAAAAAATTCAATCCCCCGACACTCCCCCAATTTAACCCCCATCAACTTTAAACAGCTCAACCGATTTTCTACCAAACCTGTTTATAAACACTCGCACTTAAGTCACCTTTTATACAAAAACCTAAATTGAAATCGCTTCATCTACAATGTAGGTATGTACAACACATGTTTTTACCCTCGGTGTACACAATAAAGAGATACTTTATTTTTACTTTTACTTTTTCATCCGTTCGGGAGCTATGATGCCACAGACAGACAGACACGTCAAACTTATAACATCCCTCTCTTTAATTATTATCCCAGAAATTCTTGTAGGCTACGGAAGTGGACGAAAATTTGGAAGTGAAAATTTCAGAGAATTGAGAATCAACGCTAACTTGATGATGCTATGAGAACGGCATCAGAATTCCACGCTCAAAATATCACGGGCAGGCCTTAAGAAAGTAGGGAAAAGAAAAAAGAAGTCCAATCTTTTTATTTTTGTGTATACTTAGAACAAAACAAGCTAGAGATACACAGGGAGCTCATTATGGCGAGAGCGCCAAGTGCTCTACAGCGACAGTGCTAATAGGAGGGTTATTCTGCAACTATAACATATTTGAATTTAAGAAAATAAATGCATATATACATACCTACATACACTCACGCCTAGAAATCTCCAAAGGGGTTGGCAGAGGTGTATTAACAGCCACATTTCGTCAACTATGATTTTCGGTCCCACGTAACAGAGGAACCTACTCTACCCCTATACCAAACTAGCTTTTGTCTGTGTGGATGTCGGTTATCGCGACAAAACATAGCCTTTATCCTTCCTCAAGGTCTAATCTAACCCTATACCAAATTTCATCAAAATCTGTTCATTGGTTTAGGTGTGAAAGCGTAACATACAGACAGACAGACAGACAGACAGAGTTACTTTCGCTTTTATAATATTATACTAGCTTTTGCCCGCGGCTCCGCCCGCGTGGATGTCGGTTATCGCGACAAAACATAGCCTATATCCTTTCTCAAGGTCTAATCTAACCCTATACCAAATTTCATCAAAATCGGTTCAGTGGTTTAGGCGTGAAAGCGTAACATACAGACAGACAGACAGAGTTACTTTCGCGTTTACAATATTAGTATGGATTTCATCAAAATCGGTGCTGTAGTTTAGATGTGGAAGCGTAATAGACAGACAATGTTAATGTCATCCATTGGAATATCAGTTAACTTTCGCATTTATAATATTAGTATAAATTCTATAAACAGTAGTTATTTATGTTTGCAAGTAATCTCATTTCAGAATAGTCTGTGCGGTACAAAGGAGAAGAATATAAAGAGACTCGTTTGTGTGTCATTAGCTTCGCCAATAAGCGCAGCTTTATGAACAATAGTTCCTTTGAAAAGAAACAATACATGTTGCGAATGCAATTTTCTTTGTAGAAGAATTAATCATTTGAATGCAAGTTCTTATTAAATATTTTATCTTGCTTATATCTGGTTAGTCTTTGTTCCATAGTTCTTACGTACCTTATAAATTCAAATTATAAAATAATTAAAAATCCGATTGCTGTCTAAAATATCGAAACAAGTTTGATAGCAGGCGGTACCCAATTGCTAATTATAAACTGAAATTAATTTATGTACCCTTATAACCTGCGGGCGATGAAAACCTTTCATTTTGTACCCTATTCATCGAAATTCGTCCAGCCGTTTTAGGCCTGTGGAGAGGAACATTTTTTCTCATAATGGTTTTTGTCCTAATTTAAGTTGTCATAATAAGTTAGGCATAATTTTCTTTGTCATAATAATAGTGTGCCATTATTGGTTTTTAACATACTGTGTTGTTAAGCATAAATACCCAACTAGCAAAAATATGTCGTGTAGTAGTCGCGGCAACGCAAATTATTCAGCATTTTGGCTCCTAATAGAAGTCGTATAAACGTAATGAAAACGTTTATACAACGCGATTTGGGCCCATTTTATTCAGCAATTCAGTCACATAGACATCGTATAAAGGTAACGGAGTGACTGTTACAAGCTTAAGTTGCGCTATAACTGTAACTTATATGACTTTTATGTTACGTTTGTTTGTTAAATTAAGCAAGTGCGTCGTGTTGTGTTTTAAAAATTATAAAAAATTATAAGTACAATTTATTTAGCAGACATGTTAATTTGTAGGTTGCACCAAATGTAGGTTCGTAAACTCACGCATAGGTTTGCAAAGTATTGCGAAGGTAAGTTTTCTGATGAAATATACTAGGTTTTATCATAAATATTTAACGCCCCCCTTCAATTCTTAGTAATATGAATATAATAACAAATATTTTTTATATCAACATTCATTTGTACACCATTTTTACTGCTAACAGGTCGTATAATAGCTTCTTATACAGCAAATTAGCAGTATAAGCGCCATGATTATATTTTAGGGTTCCTTAGACCTTCCTAAAAAGTTTTCTAAAAAAGATCTTTTGTTTATTTATTTATTCAATCAACCACTTATTGTACACAAGAAAACTAAGACAAGTGATAATTGAGCAGTACAAGCAATTATACGACACTTGGCACTAGGCTTGTAATAGTCGTATGAATGCAACTTATACAACATAATAGCAGTATAAAAGCAACGATGTGGCTTTTATTCGACTGTGTCACAAGAAAGTTATATAATGTGCTTTTACTCGACGAAATAGTAACATAAGGGTCGTATACTAGCGACTTATACAGCAAATCTTATACGACACTTTAGTCATATAAGTATGCAGAGTAAACGTTTACTCAGCATCATTATGTGACCGAAATGCTGAATAACTAAAATGCTATATAAGATGCTTTTATACGACACGTGCTGAATAATTCACACTTACTCGACTTTTATATCACCGAATAGCTGAATAAACTCAACCTTATAAGACTAATTTGCTTGTTGGGTATTGTATATCTTAATGTTTTTATTCATAACTTTGATATGCATAAAGTCGTAAAGCATATATAGAATAATTATATATTCTTAACAGACAGTGATAGATTTATTGAGAAAGCCCCTGATTCCGACTTGGATAGATTAGGTTAGAAGGCTAATTAAAAAATGAGTAGTTAATTTTTCGGAATATAATTTGTATACTTAAAATAGTTATGGTTACGCGTCGTTATGCTTAAGTAAACCAATGCTTTGGGATAGTATGCTTATAAAATATTATGCTTATAGTAAATAGGATTAAAAAAATTATGATTAAAAAGTTATAGCAAATGAGTATTATACGAAAATAATGTTAGGACAACTAACATTATGCAATGTTGAATTATGACATAAAATCGTAGGAATAAAAATAAAGAACCCTTAATGCGAAAGGACATAGGCTATGTTTGGTCGCCATAACCGACATCCACGCGAGTGGAGCCGCGGGCAAAAGCTCGTACTCTAATATTACGATGATGTATGAAAATACAACAACAGGTGTGTAACAGTCAAACGCTTTACCAGCACAATTAGTTTTGCAAACAAGTGAATAAAACTTATAACAAAAACAATTTGAAATAATTTCGATATTAATAACCATAATATTATATCCTTTTACTAACTTCCTAGACTTTCAACTGCAGTTTTATTCTAAAACCTACTCTAAATACTACTTTAAAAGTTCAGTATTACTTGCATCTGTGTGTTGCGAGTTAGGTAAAAGACATCGTGACTTTGAAGTTGACCTGTGACCGAGTCGTGATCTTCCACAGTCTGGCTCACTTCCGCGAGGTCCCAGTGTCCAATACTTGTAATTTTATTTGTATTTACTTCAGGCTAAACATGTACAATCAGCTTAATATCGATAATAACGATTAAAGTACTCAAAATTATCCCTTCTTCTTCACTAATTGTTCTGGTACTTGGTAATTTAATTCTTAAGAGGACTTCCTAGCAACTGTTTCTCCATAGTACCGTTCTCCCCTTTTTCCTCCCTGAATATTGCTTCTAGAACAATATTTTGGTTTTCGTAAAATCAAGATCTTCTGTACACATGTCCCTGTTATTTTATTTTTGTCGGCAGTCAATAAAATAAGAAAATATGATCGTCTAAAGATGACAAAAAATGACTAATTCTTTGGAGGACTACCAGACAAATTCGAAAAGGGTTTAAACGTTATAAAAAATAACAGGAACATGGATACGCTATTTCCTAATAAAACGGTGTCAAAGATATTTAAATCGGCGTAGTTTTCACTGAAAAAAAAACGGGAAATACGAAACCTCGATTTTGCCGGATTTTGGCGGCTATCCTTATCGCACTCTACGGGGACAGGGGCGACGGCAATAGAATTATTCGCTAGCTAGGCTTTCCTCTTAATACCTTAGTTTTTTTAAGATAATTTTTAGACTTTGTAGTCAAAAATGTTGACTGACTGTACACACGGCAAAGGAGATAGGTAGTCAAGCTTTCAAATAAAGTTGTATACATATATACCGGGTGTAAGAGGAACGTTCCCGAAGCCGAAAACCCCTAGTAGTACTTACTAGTAGGCAGTACTCCAGGCACTACATAACACATTGACATAAAAAAAAACCATTTGGACCAAAAAAAAAATTCGATTTTTTAAAAAAAAAATTCGTCCAAATCGATTTTATTTTTATGCCAATGTGCTATGCACCTAGAGTACTACTAAGTGTTTTCGGCTTCGGCAGTGTTCCCTTTACACCTGGTATAAAGGTTTGTACTGAAATCTTTTGCGTCTATACTTGCAATAACTTCTATATATTATATGCTATCAGATAAGTTTAAAACAAAAATCGTTGCACATCGAGATGGCCCCCAAATAGAAATAGATCAAAATGAGAACAAATCTTTTTCTTCCTTCATCTCAAATACCAAATCACCCTAATCCGGGTCCTTTAATCGAGGCGTGAAAAGGCATGTGATGAGGCCGTGAAGCTGAGTGCCACTATTGTTAACATGGTACGTGTATGTAATGGTGACCCTCTTTCCTGAGACTTTGCCTTCAGCTGACCATCAGGCGAGGCGATATAAATAAAAACATATTTTAAGACAATGTATATTCCTTATCTAAGCATATTTGAGCATATAAATAGTATAAAACAACGATATATTCGTAGTTTCATACATTTTACTGCACAAAAACAATATTCCGAAGACCACGAATGTATGACCTGCCCCAACACGTTACTGATAGGGTAAGGGCATCGGACCGAGGCGTGCGTGAATGCAGCATTGCGCAAACACTAACACATGATATCACGTAGAGGCGACACGATTCTATGTATTTTACTTTGTACCTACCTGATGTGTTGCGACGTAGACATACCTACTTTATAGAGGGCCAACAGGCATTGATAATTGTATTTTGATGAAAGTCCAAATGGGTCTAAAAATTGAAGCGCATGTATTTTTGTGATAAAGTCTGAATTAGGTGGTCGTAAGGGTACGTCCGATCCTCTGCTTTCCGCAGTCAGTCTTCCTTCTTCCTACAGTCCCGGGTCCTTTAATTGGGGCGTGGAAAGGCATCTAATGAGGCCGTCAAGCTGAGTGCCATCACTGTTAACATGGTAAATGTTTACAATGGTGACCCTCTTTCCGAGACTTTGCCTTTGGCTTGCGGCGGGGTGGGGTCGTATTGACGTGTTGTGTATAATAAAAAATGGCTCTCCCAATGGCGCACATGAGAGTGGCCTATGTTCAGCAGTTTTTGAAAAGTGCACATTCTGTGCAAATTACTAAGTAGATGAAATCAATATATCATGTAAAATAGATGTGCTAACAGTTATCGCAATTAATATTCCTAATCGTTCTGCTTATGAGATGGAATATTCAATTCATTTTTAGCGATAATAGTCACATAAAGCAAAAGTAATTGCTTCATACAGCTGTATGCAACTCATTCAGATGTCACGGACGGTATGGCTATTAACAACATGTAATTATCTCTTGGTTCATCATAAAAATCATTGTGATGTCCATTAATCCCGTTAATAAATGATGTATTTTCAGTTTTCACAACCGTGTACTATTAAACCTTGCTTGATACATAATTATCTGATAAACTAATGCATTATATTTCCTCCTAAAATAATAATGATGTTGGGTAAAAACTGATGCCAGCATTACTCATCTGTACCTATTATTCTATGCGATTCTTGACCCCGCTCGTGACGAGCGAGCGTTGCACCGCATCGTACTCAATTGGACTTCGTGTACCTACATAGATCGTATATGTATGTAGGTAGGTATAGGTATAATTATCTGTAGCAGTTACGCATCTACGTGGGAGCTAATCTATGATGTTATTATTACATTTTATTGTCTAATTTACTGAGCACTTAAATTGTTTGTTACTTTGTAATGGTTTTGATTAGTATGTGAGTAAGAGTTGTGTGTTGAGAACTTGAGATACTTACTATGTATATTGAAGTTTATTTGAAATTAAAATAAATTTTAATTTTAATATATTGCTCTCTTTGTTAGTCGATCATTATAATGCTACACAGCCGCACGTAGATCCGAACTAGGTACTAATATGAGTGTTAAAATGCAGACAACCGTTTTTTCACTGAGTAAAAACGTTGAAGTACCGAGTTACTATGAGGAGTGCCAGAAGTTATAATTATGACTGTCACTTTCAGAAAATCAGATTAATCAAAGTAATTTATACTTTTAAAGTAGGTCCTATTAAATGTTTATAAATTAAATATAACTAATGCTATTATCTTAATTAAGATAAGATCATTAAGTTTGAAATCTGTGAAATTTTCTAATTGAATTCTTTTTTCATGCTAACTGTAGGTAAATTATGTACAGTCAGCAACAGAAAGATGTTGACGAACAGAGTACTTAAAATATTCTTAATTTCGATTTTTGGCCCTCCTCCAGTTCACCGATTGTTCTGATATTTGGTACCAACCTTTAGTTCAGAGAAAAATATTATATAAATCAATAAAACAGCTTGATTTGCTCTTATTACGAGAGCTATAAGATCATTTTGATACTTCGTCGTCAAGATATTTATGACGCTGACTGTACTTACCTACAGTAGATATACATTAGCTATACAAACGCAAATGTATATCATATCATTAGCAATCCCAGTTGCATCAAGCTCTGGTTTTGAAGCATAGGCTCCAAAGTGTCCCTGGGTCCACCGAAGTGCGAGGGATATGTTCAACAACCTCACCTTCAGCTTTGCACTTCAACCCACATACGGCGTGCGTTTTAAATAGTCGGTTCAAGATCGACATGACCTCCCCCACCGGCTCCGTGGGGATTTCCCGCACGTAAAAGAAGGCCTCTGAAGTATAAGCTTTCCAGTCTTCTACAATTGATTTATCGACTGCCGTCTGACCCACCAACCCTCCCAAACAAAGCCTGCACCAGAACCTCATACGTACATACATACAGTCACGCCCTTTTCCCAGCGGGATAGGCTGAAATTACAAATTTTCCACTTGCTACAATCCTGGCATAGATTTTTCACTTCTTTTTTATATAATTCTTAATTTAATAAGCTCGAAATACATCGGGAATTAAATTAAAAAATTAAAAAAACCCCGTCTCAAAAATACCTACAAAAAGTTGAAAATAAATAAATAAATTTTAATTCAACGGTTGCCATGTCGGGGACCTTAACTGGCTAAGTACTGGTTAACCTTTATATCGTAAGCTCAGATGGAAGAGCACTCCCGCTGCAAGGGAAAGTGCTCTTCCAACTGAGCTGTTCTTCTACTTTCATAATTGTTTTCATACACGCTCACCGGTTTTGGGTACTCTTGAAATTTCCTTTCTTTAAAACGTCTCCGATCTGATTGACGTACGTATGTCTAGGTCGAACCCAACCGGGTTGACCATTAGTCCTCCTCATTCGTCAACCAAAAGTTCTACCGTCGTCAGTTGACGTCAAATTCGGCCTCAAAGGCCTTAATAGCGAATGAGTAAAGTAACAACTTTCTACTAAAACAAGCCCAACAAAATACTTCCGTCATTACTACAAATCATACTATGTTACAACAATGCCGGTATCGATAGATCAGCTCCAACTAGGTGACTGAGTCAGCTTCTAACTGGTTGTCATCGCAGCTGGTTCTAACGACCCACGTGGCTTTGAGTTGCCTCATACACCGGTTTTCTTGTAATAAGGCCATGGTGCGACTGCAAGCGGAGAGTAAGAAACTACACATTTTTTTTTTTTTTTTTTTATCGTGCGAAAAATCCCCACGGATACCACCCCCACGGAGCCGGTGGAGGCGGTTATGTCGGACTCGAACCGACTAAAACGCACGCCGTCTTGGGTCCTTGGCTGCCGGAGGTGAGATTGCCAAAAGCATATCTCTCGCACCCCGGCAGACCCAGGACCATCTCTTTCGAGATGGCCCCCTTCGGGTTGTGGGGACCAAAATGTCCCCATCTAGCCCCGGTTACGGGGAGGCGCACTCTGCGCCGCCGCCGCGGCCTGCTTCTGCTAGGGTGACAGGCGGCTCCACCGGTCACCCCCAGGCCAGCGCTCATGGAGGACGGAGGTCGTTCTGCGACCTCCGACGTCCGGTTCGCCTTCGCTCTGCACGGGCTTCCCGGGCCCGGAGTCTGGTCCGGACCCGACCGGCCGCCTCCTTCTCGAGCATTACTTGCTCGCAGAAGGAGGCGGCCGCACCCCAAGCGTTTGCGCATCGTACCATCGCTGTGAGCAATGTGACGAGTGTGAGGACTCCCACCCCTAGAGCCGCCACTAGGACCCGCCTCGGCGTGTCCCACGCCGGGCACTCGGTCAGCGTGTGCAGCTCTGTGTCCTCGCTCGCATCACAGTGATGGCACTCGGACGTTGGCTCCTTCCGGATCCGACACAGGTAACTCCCGAAACACCCGTGTCCGGTAATCACCTGCGTCAGCCGGTACGAGAGGCTGCCGTGTGGCCTCTCTAGCCACTCCTCCATGATGGGTCTTACCGCCGCTATTACGGCGTGCCCTGCGCTTGGTCGCCCAAGTCGTAGCTCCCATTCCGCTACCATGTCCCTGTGGAGCTGGGACCTCACGGCCCGAATTTCTTCGGGCTCGGGTTCCCGTCCCTGCTCCCGCGCCTCCTTTCGATACCGATATAGCATCGAAAGTGCTCTCGCATCCAGGTTCCACGGTAGGGATCCGGCAAGGAGACTCGCCGCCTCGAAGGATATCGTGCGGTACCCCCTAATGGCCCTGCTGGCCATTGCACGCTGCGGTCCACGCAGCAGACGCGCATTGTGGACCGTCAGGGTGTCCGCCCATATTGGGCACCCATATAGGGCCATGGACCGCACGACTCCCGCGTAGAGTCTCCTGCAGGAGTCATCCGGCCCCCTCATGTTGGGCAGCAGCCGCCCCAAAGCGGCAGCTGTGTCCTTCAATTTGGGGGCCAGTCTTCGGAGATGCTCCCCGAAGTTCCACCGGCCATCGAGAACGAGCCCCAGATATTTCATCTGGGCCTTGACGCCGATGGAAATGTCTCCCACTATGAGGCTGGAATCCTCCGGTGGCACGCGCCGAGGCCCATGAAAGAACATGGCCTCGGTTTTATGCAGAGCCACCTCGAGACCCAGCCGCCGAATCCGTTCCACGACTTGGGCAACCGCGGTCGTGGCCTTCAGGGTCGCTTCGCGGTATGTAGCCCCGCACGCCGTCACCAGCGTGTCATCCGCATAACACGTGACGGCGGCACCGTCCACGAGCTCCCCGCGAAGCACCCAGTCGTAACCGATGTTCCACAGTAGCGGTCCCAGGACCGATCCCTGCGGAACACCGCACGACATCTCTCGCCGACCGAGCCCGGTCGCACTTGGGTAGACGACTGCTCTCTCCGACAGATACGCCCCGACTATGCGGCGAAGGTAGAGAGGCACCTCGTGATACACGAGCGCCTCCCTAATGCAGCTCCAGGGCAGGGTGTTAAATGCGTTGGCGATGTCCAGTGACACCGCCAACACCACCTCGCCCCGAGCGACGGCGACGGAGTCCTCACGCGCATGATGGCATCCACGGTGGAGCGCCTCCGGCGGAAGCCATACTGGCCATCCGCCAGGTCAGGCCCTACCCTGGATAGGTGCTCGACGAGGCGCTTTGCAATGACTCTTTCAAAGAGCTTGCACACCTCGTCGAGCAACACTATTGGCCTGTAGGCGGACGGTGAGTCCGCCGGGCGCCCCGCCTTTCGGATGAGGACCAGTTTCCCCGTCTTCCACATCTTCGGAAACTGGCCTCGCTCCAAACATGCGCTGAGAAACCCTCTCAGCCGGGGCTCGAGAGCGTCTTCTTCTCCTAGAGCTAGGACCCACGCTCGGCCTGGAATGCCGTCGGGTCCCGGGGCGGTGTTCTTGGCCTTGAGCCTTAACACCGCCAGCTCTAGCTCCACCCAAGTGACCTCGGGCACGTCGTCGTCATCCACGTTGGGCGCCATAGGCAACCTAGGTGGCGGAGTCATCTGCGGTGGAATATGTTCCACCGCCCGCGCTGGGAACAGGGAGCCAACGACTCCTCCGAGCAGCTCCGGCTGGAGACACCGGGTTAACGGCGGGGCCCGGGGGCGCAGCTTGCCCCTTACCATAAGGTAAGGCCGCCCCCATGGGTCCCGCTCCAGCGTCTCCAGCAGCTCCTTGTGAGCTGCAGCCTTCGACTGCTTTATCGCTACTCGGAGGGCCTTTCTGGCCTCTCTGTACCCCGCATGAAGCTCCGCCTCTCGGGGCTCCGTATCTGCGGGGCGGCTACGCCTCCTTCGGAATCTGGTCCACCGGCGGAAAGCGATCACGGAGGCCTGTCGCAGCCTCGCGATGTCCGCTGACCACCAGTAGACCTGACGCCTCGGATTATAGGGCGGAGCCCTAGGCATAGCCGCGTCGCAGACACGCGTCATGGCCTCCCGGAACCACGCCGCCTCATCGTCTATGTCGACAGGCCTGTCCGGCGCAGAGGCCCAGGCCTGTACGATGGCGGCCTCCAGGAGGACCTCCCGATCCATTCGCTTAAGCACCCAACGTGGCTCGCGTGGAGCCGGTGTAACCGGCGCGGCGCCCGCAGGAGGGGAGACGTCGAACCGAATGTATCGGTGATCCGACGCTGTCCCCACCTCCTCAAGGACACGCCAGCCCTGCACACGGCCTGAGAGCGGGGCGCTCGCGAACGAAAGGTCCACAATTGAGTCGCCCCAGCTCTTCTCGCACGTGGCGACGGCCCCGCGATTCAGGAGAACTAGGCTGAGACTATCAGCCCAGCTCTCCACTGCCCTGCCCCTCGGGTTCGTGCGCCGGGAACCCCAGTTCAGAGACCAGGCGTTAAAGTCCCCGAGCACCAGAACCGGGTGAGGGTAACAGGTATTGACGACGACGGCCAGATGATCCAGCCACTGCTGGTACTCATCTATGACTCGATTCGGCGAGAAGTAGACTGCCACGACCGCAATTCCCCCCACAAGTGCTGCTACGCAGCCATTCCCCCTTGTTACGACAACAAGGGGGGGGCTGCCGGCAGCGGCGTTGTGCACCAGTGCCACCGACCCGTTCAGGTCGGTTTCCCAGGCAGGCCCGAGAAACCGGTGAATGTACGGCTCGGCGACAGCGGCGACATTAATGCCCCACTGTGCCATGCTCTGGAGCAGAAGTGCCTGAGCATCGACACAGTGGTTCGCATTCGCCTGCAGGACGCGGAGCTGAGGATCCATTATGGAACCCCCATCTCCGCGCCCTGCCGCGAATCAGAGACGGAGCGCCTGCCTCCCGGCTTCGGCCTCCCCGCGGTGCAGGCCTTGACACCAACCCTATGGTCGGCCGGCTTGCCCTCCGCTGCACACCTAAAACAGTGCAGTGGAGCTTCGCAATTACCGGCCTTATGACCGGGCTGGCCACAGCGGAAGCAACGGTCACCGACCGCTACTTCCGCCGTGCACTGCACCCCCACGTGGCCCACCGATAGGCATCGGAAGCACCGTGCCGGTCGGGCCTGCAGGAGCCGTACCTGCACCTTTTGGAAGCCCCCGATGAGGAGGCTCCGCCCATCGGCAACCTTTTGGGCTGCCGCGATGGGGCAGCCGACAACTGCTGCCCTCAGTCCACGACGGCCGAAGCGTATTGCTCCGACCCTCACTGTGTCCTGAGGACAGCCTCCGGTCTCCACCACGGCGAGCTTAAGCTCCTCGGCCGTGATGGAGTCGTCCAGACCCGATATGCGCACCTCTGCGCACTTGGTGGGCCTGGACACCCGGACGTCAGCTACGTCCAGCGTCTCCCTGAGCCTAGCCGCAAGGGCGTCGGCTTTAGGGCCGCTGGTAGCGCCGGGGACCTCGAAGATCCGAGCTCCGGTGCGCGTGGGCTTGCACACCAGATCCGGGATCTCGAGGGCTCCCAGGTCGATGCAGGCCCTTGCCTGCCTCACCACCTGGGCGTACTCCACACCCCTCTCCGACGCCTCCGCCGTCAACGTTATGACGACGGCCGTCGATCGAGGGACGCGGAGCCTCCTCGGCGCTGTTGCCATCGCGGCAGCCTTGGCCCTTCTGGCCAATTTGGCTGCCTTTTTGGCGGCGTTCCGTCTCTTTTTATTGGCTCCGGCTACCTCCCAGCCCCCTGACGGGGGGCTGGAGGATTTTGCCGGAGCCAGGGCTCGGGCCGGGACTGAAGCCCGGGCCGGGGGCGGGGCTGAGGCCAGGGCTGGGGACTTCTTCCCCTTGCCCTTGCCCTTCCCCTTGCCTTGAGTGCTCTGGGCACCCTGAGCGGGACTCGGAGGACCTGGAGGGGGGCGGGGAGCCGGCACCAATGGGGCCGCCGCCGCCACCGTGGAGGCAGGGCCCCCCCTCACTGCAGCGGCGTACCCGGCCTGCGTCGCGAGAGGAGGACGGCGGGCGATATCGAGGATCGCCTCCAGCCGCCGGTTGGTGCGCTCCTCCTGTGCCGCCATCTCGGCACGTATGGTTGCCATCAATTCGGCCAACGACGCCGGCTCTGCCGGTCGGGTCGGGCCGGTTGCGGTGGCTGCGCAGTTTGCGCTGGCCGCTCTGGCTGTACTGGCCGCTCCGGCTGCACCGGCCGCCCCGTCAGCGCCAAGTGCGCCGACTTCTCCTGCTGCGACCTCCGCATTGACCGAGTCACCACTCCCGGCAACTCGGTCAAGTTCTCCACTCTCTTCTTGAGGGCCTCCAGCTCCGCTGTGACCCTCTGGAGCTGGTGCCGGGACTCTGCCTCTCGTTGTTGGGCCTCGGCCTCCCTCCTCGCCTGTTCGGCCATCTGGTCAGCCAGACCCTCACCGGCGGCTGCTATTTGCTCGGCGATCCCGAGCATTTCTGCCTGCTCGGGAGTCGCAGACTCCGCCTGCCTTGCCACCATCCGGTTAAGGTGGTGGGCGAGGATCATGGTCCTCCTATAGATGGGCGAGTCCAGCGCCACATCTCTCTCCGTGCTGGTTGGACCAACCCACGGGGAGGAGTCCCGGGCGGGGGCGGCCTTCCTACCGCTCCTCCTCGCCCTTTCGCGGCCAGTGGCCTGGACTTTGGCTGTCCGCTCCTCCTCTCCGCTGCTACTGCCACTACTGCCGCTGGCGGCCGACCCAAGCCCGGGAGGGATGAAGTCCTCATCCCGCTCGTCCACCAGCGGCAGGGGAACCCGTTTGTTCCCCTTTCCCTTCCCCTTGCGCTTTTTGGCTGCAGATCTCGTCTGCAGCCCAGGCAGCGCCTGCCTCTCTACCTCGGGCGTGAGGCCAGACTCCTCTGACGTCACCGCCGCCGCCAATGAGGACGACGAATCGTCCAGGGGTAGCGCGACCTTCGCGCTACTTTTTAAGTTGGGGCCGGATCTAGAGCTCGGCGCCGGGCTCAAATGATGGTTGTCCCCCCCAGAATACGAGTGGGGACTGCCGTTGCCGACTGGCAACGGGAGGGACTCCCCAGCTAGGCTGGGACCCTCCTGGGTAGATATTTTGGTATCTGTTTGTGCCATCATTAGTTTTTGAGGTTAACGTCCTCCGACGTTGACGCCCTTGGGACTGGACTCCCTCCAGCCACTCATCCCATCGCCAGGCGTCAGAGCTTGGGATTGGGGATTTTTTAAAGAGGTTAACTCCTCGCGGATCCGAAGATCCACCGGTCCTGTCAGTTCAGGATTACGGCCGGGCCGAACGGGGTCTGCACCAGACCGAGTCCGTCCGCCCCTGGGGGTAATTTTTTATAGAGGTTGTCTTCCTCGCAGCCCACTAGGGGCCACCGTTCCTGACCTAGGTCAAGCTTACGGCTTGGCCGCACGGTGGTCTGCACCAGACCTTGTTCCCCACCTCTGGACGAAGCCAAAGGTGGAGAACCCGTCCGCCCTAGAGCGCGCCCTCCACTACGCCCTCTGCAAACAGAGGGACATGTGGAGGGCCCACGAGCTGCCCCTAACAGGGCCACTCCCACCTCGATTGTCTAAGCGTCTCTCCCCTGTCCCCTCTGAAAACAGAGGGATACTGGGAGAGACGCCGACGACCACGGGCCTCGCAGACCCGTCATCCCACGACCCCACCCCAGTGAGGTCCGCCGATGGGTTATTCGTCAACGGCCAACAGAACTCCCAAAGTGGGAGTCTGTTAGCCGTTGTCCAGGGTGCACCAGCCCTCCCGCTTCCGCTCCCCAGGACCGCGGTCCAAAGGGGGAAGAAACGGGAAGGCCAACGTGGAGGTTACCCAACCAGCACCCCAAGAAACTACACATTAATGAAATTGTATTTGGTCATCGTGGAATTGATAACTCACAATTTTGTAAAGAAGTACAGCATAATTTGCAATGCGATTAATTTCTATCTAACATTTAGTTTTAAAATGCCACATATTCTAAGTTTCTTTTTATATCATTTAGGTGGTAAACAAGCACGTGGCCCAACTGATGGAAATTAGTTACGATGGCCTATGGACGTGTGCAATAACAGAGGTATCACAATCGTGCTGCCAACGCTGTAAGAATATTCTGAAACCCTTATTGCAGAGCCCCATGATGTAGATTGTTTGTGTAAGTCTTGTGAGTGTGTTTTATACACTAAAACCATAATGCTGTGAAGATATTATTCAACATAATTCACAACGGGATTGGTACTTACTGACATTTACTTCTGAACGTGTTTTCTATTGCAACTCAAAATAGCTTAATAGTCTACCTACATATGTTTGTAAATTCACATTATATACATGAGTACCTACCAGCTCTTTATACTCTTACAAGTATCCTTCAAAACTTTTATAACTTTAAACCATACAAAAAGAAAAATAACGTTCTACACGGTGTTAAAAAACCCTCACAATACCTACCTAACTGCTTGCTTCAGGAATGAGTCCCATTATTCACCAACCAACCAAGTTCAAAGCTTTATGCGACTGCGATTAACGTATGAAGAAGATTCACCAAAATGTCGCTGTGGGGACAACATACAGGAAGAAAAATAAGTAGTGCCCGCTGTCAGTGGCACCTCGCCCTACTATTGCGTAACGTCAAATGGTTAACTTCTAGTAATTATTGCTATAGTTCCACCTTATATAGGTACAGGGCGTTGCGCAAACTTTCGCCTAACTCTTAACTACTTAGTTTATGGTTTCCGTCAACTGATAAGGTTTTTGACCCACTTCAGTTTTAGTAACTTCTTGGTATTGTTTTGAGCTGGGTGAGTGACATTATATTTTTATCTACAGTTGAAAGTTGAAGGTGTCGGTATATAGATTTGAGGAGTATTCGTGGTTCATCCAGAGATCAATTTAATAGGGGGAGCACTGAGTGCTGGTCCTTACTGATAATTACCTTAACTTAATGATTCAAGGCAAACTGTTAGTCGGTGTACTTTTAAATAACAAACGAGGCTCTCGCTGAGGCTTTTCTGTTGAAGTTGGGAGGTCAGAGGGCAGTCACTTACAAACAATAAGCAGATCCTGGACTCCCTAAAGCCTAGTTCGCAATACTTTTGTAATTTAGTAGAGTAGCGTGTAATTTAGTGGCTAAACTACTCGCTACTACACAGAAATCGTTCTCATTACGGTTTAGTATAGTACACAAGTGAGTGGTGTTGGACATGATGAACGGGCGGCGGCCACTAATGAACTCCACTAATCAGCAGGTTCGGACTTGTTTAGCCGGTGAACCAGTGAGCACGGATCGCACGGTTGCGTGGTTGGAGGCGCTACTCGCCCGAAAAAATTGAGTAAAACGGATCGATTCGACTAAATCATTTACTACATTACTCGACTAATTTTTTGTAGTTCGCACATATTTAGCTACTAAATTACTCGATACTCTACTAAATTACTAGCCTAGTCCGAACTAGGCTTAAGTGTAAAGTTTGTATGAAATTACACGACTCACGCTTGACCGATTTTTTTAAATTATCTTCCTTAGTCGCGCAGATGCAAATTACTCCTACAACTAACAGTTCATAACAGCGACATAAATTGGTGAACTCCAAGTAAAATGAAACTAAACAATAGCCTGAATCAACACAACCGTTTGATTGCGCCTACACACTTTGATTTACGCGGCCCTACAATATGCAAATGGCACAACCGGCTGAGGTTATGCACTATCGCGACCCACTTGACAACAATTTTGCAACGATTAGAATGCTGTTTGGCATTGTGCATTTACATTTTTGGGGCAAATTTGGAATGCACCGTGGCAACCCTTCTTAAGTCAGTAGGTCTCCGTGTGGCGATGGGGAAAGAATACAAGTATCACCACCCCCCTCATCCGAAGAGTGTCGCAAGAGGCGACTAAAAGAAAAATATGCACGCGATATCATTGGAGGGCCAGCGTGGAAACAGTAGGCCAAACCATTCCGGGGCGAGTGGGGGGACACTGTTGTTCCCCCATCCGAGGAGGGCCAGACCGTAAGGGATGGCCCTGGGTCAGCCGGGGTGCGAGGGATTCATCTAAGACAATCTCACCTCCGGCCTAGCAAGACGACCCACAGTCAACGTGTGGTTTTAGCCGGTTCGAGTCCGACATAACTAAGGTTTGGTTTGGCCTCCCCCTCCGGCTCCGGCGGGGGAGGTCAAACCAAACCTTCTAATATTGTGAGTGGTTCGTGTCCAGCAGTGGGGTACGACTGGCTAATTGAGTGAGGCCTACTTTGAAGATGTGGGACGCTGTTCTGGGGCCAATTGGTACTTCGAAAGGCAGCCTGCAATCGGGACCAAAAACAGCACGTGATACTTCATTTACGTAAGCCCTAAATGTTACGCAGGCCTGCAATGGATCTAGTTGTCAGAAATAAATATGTTGAATTGAATTGAATGTAACCTAACCAAAATTAATAAGTATTCACTCTAACCTCTTCTTCTCGTAATCAATAATCTAAAAAATATTCTCGAATATTCGAAATCAAGATATGATATTTTATTTACTTCGTATTGGTAGCATGAAGTACTATTATGTCCCTGGGGATGGCGGGGTTGCCAGCTCCTGTGGTTTAAAGCACACAAACAACCCCCTTGTCGCCTATTCGTCAATATCGTTTCGCGATGAAAGTATACGGTTTTGTCTCTGCACATTTATATTTCTGGGGTGACAGTCAACCTTAGAAATGGACTAGCTTTTGCCTGCGGCTCCACCCGCGTGGATGTCGGTTATCGCGACCACGCATAACCTATGTCCTTTCTCATGCTCTAATCTACCCCTATACCAAATTTCATCAAAATCGGTTCAGTGGTTTAGGCGTGAAAACGTAACATAAAGACAGACAGACAGACTTACTTTCGCATTTTTATTATTAGTGTGGATAAACTAGCGAAACATTTCCGTAAGTATTGAATTCACACGTTTTTAAACCACTTTTTTCCGGATTCTATCGCAATATAATTTCGGTGTAGTCCGCTTAGAGCACCCAGCTAAATAGCACCTGTGCGAATAGCACCTAGGCATGTCCACGAAGAGCACCTATCAAGATTTTTGGCAGGTGCTATTCTTGTGTTGTTATTTATTTTTAAACCGACGTTTCGGCCATTTTTTAGCAGCCATGTTCGCGGAGTCCTGTAATTTAATGTTATTAAATCCTAGTTGGTTCCCTGTGGAGTAGAATAGGACCACCTCAGCTCTTCCTGTGAGTGTCGTAAAAGGTAACTAAGGGATAGGGCTGTTCTCCATCCGACAGTAAACATACAGCCCAAGACAAATGGTCCACAAGACGGCAATAGACTCGCCTCATATTACGTCGTGGGACCGTATCATAATTGGCGAAACGTGGGTGCTAATACGCCTCTGACAACCCCTTCTGGGATTTATAGACGTGAGGATATATGTATGTATGTCGACCAATAAAATATCAGAACAACGGTTTCATGAATAAAACGAATGACTTTATTGATCAACGATAAACTACAGCCTAGCTTCTTACTTACCACCTATCAAAGTGTATATAATAGGCAAAGATGTTTTATAAACTGTACATTCGTCATGCAGAGAGCGGGAAGGCGGACCCTGAGCTCCAAGGGCACCGTGGCGTCGGATGCCTTCAGGACTAACGTTCTATATGTAGATGATGATGACGTCATGCAGGAACATGGCCGCTTTCAAAATGGCGCAAACACTACATATAAAAAAAATATAGCTTCTTGATAATAATACGTTAATGTTATTAATTTAAAGGAAATAACTTTTTTTGGGTAGCGCACAGTCGCGTCTCCTCTGATTGGTGGAAGAAATGATGGTCATCATTTTTTTGTTGTCATTTTAGAGTGTGAACAACATATCTAAAGTTTTTATAAAATATCAAATAAAAAAATAAAAAATAGAAAATCTGCAGTAGCTTAGTGGTATGGGTAATGGACTGCTGAGACGAGGTCTCGGGTTCGATCCCAGGTTTACCATGGTACACACCAATGACTTTTCGATGCTTTACGAAGTTATGTGTGCATTTATCGCAGGTTTATAGGTGCCCGGTTAATGGCAATAGGCTCGCCACCTATTACATTGGGACCTAAACATAAACTGGCGAAATATGGGTGCTAGCACCTCTGCCTACCCCTTCGGGGAATACAGGCGTGAGTTTATGTATGTTATATATGTATCAATGATAATAGGTGGATTGAATATAAAATGGACCGTAATAGATTTGCCTGACATTTAAAAGAAATTTCTGACCTCAATATTCTCAAGAAAATCCAAAGAGATGCAGTTTTATTCGGCTTCCATAAACATAAAATTTATGTGGCGTGCACATGAATTTGATCGACTTCTGATGCTATCGTTAGAAAGAACATTAAAAATGCTATCTAATTTTATTCTAAGGCATAATACCACTGCACAGAAGTGGCACAGTAGTTGAACTCCATTCTATAAGTGACAGAAATATACATTGCCAGCACAAATACGTCAGTTGGGGCGAGAAAGTAGCACCCGATCACTCTTATAATAACGAAGTTAAGTAGCAACCATACGGTTTGTTTCTTTGTCTGTTCTTTAACTCATTTTGTATTTTCCAGCCTTAGTAATTGCAAGGTAATTCACAGTTTCTTTGTAGAATCCAGTTACCGTAAAATAGAACGTTACGAAAAGAACGCCTCCCCCATACCATAAAGCTTACCATGGGTCTAGATAGCGATGTGTAGAATGTTGTAGAATATTTATTTATTTATTTTATTTATTTATACAGGGGCGTTATTGTGATAAAGAGGTCTTATTCCTTATACACAGCTACGTGAGCCCGTATTATCGCAACCTACAGTAATTTGTATCATTGAAGCCGAGCCTTAAACTTAATTTACTAAAACTATCGATCAATGATAAAGCACCTGTGTGGGGGAGTCGTCCTTCTCATATATAATCAATGAAGTACATAGTTCAAATTAAAACTAATTTGACAAGTTAGCATAATAAACATAACATAACATAACATAACATAAACTCACGCCTATATTCCCCGAAGGGGTAGGCAGAGGTGCTAGCACCCACATTTCGCCAGTTTATGTTTAGGTCCCAATGTAATAGGTGGCGAGCCTATTGCCACTAACCGGGCACATAAAAACCTGCGATAAATACACACATAACTTCGAAAAGCATCGAAAAGTCATTGGTGTGTGCCATGTAAGCCTGGGATCGAACCCGAGACCTCGTCTCAGCAGTCCATTACCCATACCACTAGGCTACCGCACAGATCATAATCAGAGCATAATAAATGCAATAAAAAATTCATTCCAATATTATGGAAAACTTAAACTTCTTACATTTTAACCAATATTCAAACTTGAATCTACTGTGCATTTTTCTGTACAGTGACCGAAAAGTTTACGACATTTTATATATCCTGCGATGGCTAGAACTCATAAATAAGGCAGTAAAACCATTCCATTTATTAAGTACTTTGGTTACCAAGGCGTCACGCCATTCCGAACGGATCTATTTCACCTGAATAGTTTCAGACTGTACTTTTAATGACATGTAAACATTTGCGTGATCAAATAAATATTCGATGACATAATTTGAAAGTTTTTTTAATAAATTAAAAATTATATTATTGTTCATATGAAACTGCTGCTGCTGAGACCAGGTCTCGGGTTCGATACCAGGTTTACACACCAATGACGTTTCGAAGTTATGCGTGTATTTATCGCAGGGTTAAAAGTGCCCGGTTAATGGCAATAGGCTCGCCACCTATTACATTGGGACCTAAACATAAACTGGCGAAATGTGGGTGTTAGCACCTCTACCTACCCCTTGGGGGAATACAGGCGTGAGTTTATGTTATGTCATATGAAACTCTAGCTCACATATTGTAAGGTCTGGTTCCGCTGCGTTTACAAGTCGTGTAAGTTCCAGGTAAAGTAGAACCGGCTGAATAGGCCCACCCTTTCTCTTCCCGTGGGTGTCCTCAAAGGCGACTAAGGGATAGGGCTGTTCTCCAACAGTAAACATACAGTTCACAACAAAGAGCCCACTTGACGGCAGTAGGCTCGCTCCCTGTTACGTAGTACCGAAAATCATAGTTCACGAATAGGGGTGTTAATTTACAGGCATAAAGTATGCCATAGAGAAGTATTCTGTCACCATGATGCATGCTTTCATAAACAATACGAAATGGAGGACCAGGGTAGGCAGCACGTGTAACGCCCCTGGGGTTGCATACGTCCATAGGCCTCGGTAACCACTTTCCATCAGGTGAGCCGTGTGCTTGTCTGCCACAAAAGTGGTATGAAAAAAAATTGGACCAAAAGCTGAAAAGGTGACCCGGTCTCAGGGTCTCGAAGTTATGAGTCCACTTTAGTACCACGCTAAATTCTAATACAGTAAACATCTTCTATACCTACTAGTAAACACAAAAAAACTTTTTTTATGCAATAGGGTGGCAATTGAGAAGACGGATCGCCTGATGGTAAGCGATCATCGCCGCCAATGGACACCTGCAACACCAGAGGAGTCACAAGTGCGTTGCCTTCCTTTTAAAAGAGAATACGCTCTTTTCTTGAAGGTTTGAAGGTCATATTGTTTCGGAAATACCGCTGGTGACAGTTCATTCCACAGTTTAGTTGTGCGAGGCAGAAAGTTTCTCGAGAAACGCACAGTTGTGGACCACTAGCTGTCCAGATACTCTCATGTACCTACTAGAGTTTCCAGAACCGCTAAAACACAGAACCCAGAAAGTAAATCGCACAATACAAAAATATAACAAAATAATGGACCATAACCAGTATTTTATCTCCATAATTGTATTTTAGTATGAACAAAATTTCACACGGTTATACACGAAAGCCAAAATCTCATAAATAACATCAACACTTCACAGGAAAATCTTTTAAACTTTAAACAGAAACATTGCGAAATGGACGTTTTGCTTATAATCGTCGATGTCGCTTACAACCTTTTTAACTTACAACTGTTGATATGAATCTGACTATTAATAGTATCATTGCGCAATAGCAGAACGCTGTCACTGACCGAGTCTCAGGATGTTACGTAGCAACTAAGTCACGTTCGTGTATTAAATAGATGTACTATATGCTAGGCTGAGTAGGTTTTAGTCGGACGAATAATTTGCAAGTGAATTTTTATCAATAGTCGACCAGCTCCCCAGACACGTGGCAATTTGTTAACTGGCGTATGGTACAATAGAATGATGAATATATGGGATTTATCGTGTACGAGCTGACCCGGCGAACTTCGTACCGCCAATTTTTTTCCGCTCGCGTTGCGTCAAATTCCGTTCCCGTTCTACCCTCTACTATATTAACCACTAGCTTTTGCCCGCGGCTCCGCCCGCGTGGATGTCGGTTATCGCGACCAAACATAGCCTATGTCCTTCTCATGGTCTAATCTACCCCTATACCAAATTTCATCAAAATCGGTTCAGTGGTTTAGGCTTGAAAGCGTAACATACAGACAGACAGACAGAGTTACTTTCGCATTTATAATATTAGTATGGACTAGCCGGTGCCCGCGACTTCGTTTGCGCAGGATTAGTATTTCGAGTAGTTTATATTAGAGTGGCGTAGAAAAACACAACAGTGCCAGCGGAAGTTGTTGACATTAATGATCACTGCTCCGTGCCCTTGAGTAGTAGCGTGATGATATATAGCCTATGTGTTATTCTGATGTATCCATACTAATATTATAAATGCGAAAGTAACTCTGTCTGTCTGTCTGTCTGTATGTTACATTTTCACGCCTTAACCGCTGAACCGATTTTGATGAAATTTGGTACATGGGTAGATTAGACCTTGAGAAAGGACATAGGCTATGTTTGGTCGCGATAACCGACATCCACGCGGGCGGAGCCGTGGGCAAAAGCTAGTTAGCTATATTATTGTAAAGTTTCATGAAAATCCATTCAATAATTTTTACGTGAAAGAGTAACATACATCCATCCAAACTCACAAACTTTCGCGTTAATAATATTATTAGTAGGATGTATTACATATAAACCTTCCTCTTGAATAATTCTATCTATTACAAAAACCGCTTCAAAATCCGTTTCGTAGTTATAAAGATTTAAGCATACATAGGGACGGACAGACAGCCACACCGACTTTGTTTTATACAGGTGCTATGTAGTGATGACAGTCGTCAACACATGTCATAAGCGTCAAATCCCATCAATTTGTCATTCTACTCTACTGTTCACCGGCCAATGAATTGCCACTGGGGTGCAGAATGGTTATGAGTCACAAAATTTCTGATGATCAGGCAATAATTGAACGCGTAGGCCATTTGATAATGCTTCCATCCAATCAGAAGGCTGCGTCGATAAATAATTGAACTAGAATCACTCAACATTCCAGAACTGAGCGAATTAAACAGCCTGTCGCTTCAGCTATTTACCTGGATGCCAACGTTTCAGGTTTATTTTAGTTGCTACTTCCATATTACCTCCCGACCCCGAGAGAACACATAGGTACGTCAGAATCTTATCCGCCGCTCAGCAGGGGTACTGACTCATAGATTAGGTTGGCTTAACCCCAAAGGTTTTTTGAGGCCCTATATGTATAACAAAACAATCACTATTGGTTTTTGCAGACGAAAGAGAACGAAAAACTGAGTCGATTGGTAGTGTTTTATGAAAAATCTTGGTTTACTGGGTTTTCGCAGAACAACGACGAAATATTTGCACCCCTAACCCATTATGTTATACTCCAATGTTTAAGGAGTCACGGGTACGAATCTTGACATTACACTACCGGTGTAAACCCACTCTTAATCAAGCAATTTAGCTGAGTTAGATGGGTTAGCCGTAAAAGAATAGACAAAAAACAAGAAAAAGTTTCGGAAACCCAAATTGAATTCACTATCTGCTAGTTCTCTATACTTACAACTTACTAAGTGAAACACAAGTAAGAAAAAAGTGCAGATTCTCTCTCTCTACTTACCTCAATTGGCTACTACCTAATTGCTAGTAACCTAGTAATTGGGCCGTATTAGTAAAAGGTACAACGTTCGCTTCCAACTTCTAATGGAAGAAGCTCTCGAATATTGAAACGGCCTTTCAGAAACTTAATTAAGACACCAGATGGTTGACTGGAAGAGCCAAATTGCCTCGTAAATGTGAGTGAAAAGTAAAGATTTTAAACATTCGGAACCGGATTTAGCACCTGAACGGAATACAAATGAAACGGAGAAAAAATGGTTGAAGTATTCTGAAGTATTTCAGAGATTCAATTGGGTGTAGCTGTTAAATCAAATAACGTTTTGAAGTGATAACTTCTTTAAGCACGCTTGAATAGGGGTTTAAGCTGGAGAATGCGGTTCTATACGGCCAGTATAGTACCTATTTGACAAATTTAAACGGAATACATCGGGAAAAAGAAACGCTCAAGTGGGACTTTAACCCACTACCTTTCCCTTACAAGTGTAATGCTCTTCCAACTAAGCTATTGAGCCACACCTGAATCACTTAAAATTTTCCTTCTTTTCATATCCGTCTTTAAGGGCGACGGTAGAGCCATCTACCAACTTTCTTACGAACTGGAACCAATGAATGATTTTTCAACCATTTTTACACATTGAGTCCCACTTGAGCGCATTTTTTTCCCGATGTTTTTCGAATATAAAAGTTAGCATAATAAATGCTACAAAAACACGGAATTTGTTTTTAAATTCTATGCGGATACTTCTGTCAGCGTTCCTAGAGTATTACCTGTTTCTATGCACTTATGTAGATATTGATATATAACTATTGAAACTGGAAAATTACCTGTAACAATAAAAAATACATAATTATTAATTTTTAATGATAAACGTAAGTTTAGAAAAAAGTTGACGCAGAACAGGACAACTCACTCAGTGCAGCCATTTCATAGTTATTAAGTAACAAACGGATATAAAGAGAGGGGAAATTTGAAGTGATTCAGGTGTGAGTCAATAGCTCAGTTGGAAGAGCATTCCCTCTGTAAGGGAAAGGTCGTGGGTTCAAGTCCCACTTGAGCGCATCTTTTTCCCGATGTATTTCGAACTTAAAAAGTTAACATAATAAATGCTATAAAAATTCATTAAAAAAATAAATTTACATAACATAAACATAACATAAACTCACGTCTGTATTCCCCAAAGGGGTAGGCAGAAGTGCTAGCACCCACATTTCGCCAGTTTATGTTTAGGTCTCAATGTAATAGGTGGCGAGCCTATTGCCATTAACCGGGCACTTATAAACCTGCGATAAATACACACATAACTTCGAAAAGCATCGAAAAGTCATTGGTGTGTGCCATGGTGAACCTGGGATCGAACCCGAGACCTCGTCTCAGCAGTCCATTACCCATACCACTAGGCTACCGCAGATTAATTTATTTCCTTTTTTTTACATGATACTCTTGAATATGACTTCATTGCCTGATGTTAAGCTGAAGGTACAGTATCAGGAATGACAGTTACCATTACAGATTTAAACAATGTTACAATTTTGCAACCCTCAGCTTGACGGCCTCATCAGTTGCTTTTTCACGCCCTGGTTAAAGAACCTGCGACAGTAGAAAGAAGGAAACACTATATTTTGCACTATAGTAGTTACTAGCTGATCCGGGGAACTCTGTACCTTCAATTTTTTCCCCCGCATGATGTCCGATCCCGATCCTGCTACATGCTACTACTATATTATGCATGTATAATACATATAAACCTTCGCCTCCGTGGCGTGTTGGTAGTGCACGCGACTGCCACGCAGGAGGCGCGGGTTTGATTCCCGCTCAGTGCAAATATTTGTATGCATGAATATGGCTATTTGCATTGGTCTGGGTGTATAATATGTATGTATTTACAAAAAAAAAGTATATAAGTATGTTTATCCAGATTCCATAACACAAGCTATAAAAGCTTACCATGGGTCTAGATAACGTTATGTAGAATGTTGTGGAATATTTATTATTTACTCTTCTTGAATTACTCTATCTAATAAAAGAAAGCGCATCAAAGACTGTAGCGTAGTTTTGAAGATATAAGCATACATAGGGACGGACAGACGCGGTAAGCGACTTTACTTTATACTATGTAGTGATTACGATATGAACTAATGATTTATCATCACAATAGTGAAATACAAAACGCTCATAAACTCAAAATGGTCATAAAACCACGGGGTCGTTACACTGCATAATAGCAACAATTGAAATTATAAATGAAGTGTGGCCAGCGACTCTGCCCGCGTGAGGAAATACTTTATTAATAACTAGCTTTTGCCCGTGGCTCCGCCCGCGTGGATGACGGTTATCGCGACCAAACATAACCTATGTCCTTTCTCATGGTCTAAATCTATCCCTATACCAACTTTCCTCAAAATCAGTTCAGTGGTTTAGGTATGAAAGCGTAACATACAGACAGATAGACAGACAGACAGACAGAGTTACTTTCGCATTTATAATATTAGTACGGTTATGGATACATTATTGTCAGATGCATATTTTGATTTAGTTTTTCTGAATATTTCGATAAATCCAGATAAAATTTAGTAGAGATATAGGTACGTTGTTTAGATATTCCACTGACTAATCAAATTAGTTACTTTTTACTAAACGTCAAAACGATAAATTATATGTTAACTTGTATGAAAAAAGATTCAGTGACTTCAAATAATGTAATAGGCAAGGATAATTAAAAATAAATTAAAACTATAAAATAAGAACCGACGCAAGTTTACCACTGTTTCACCATTCTTAATTTAATAAGCTCGTTTAGATAATTTACTTTAATATTTAAAATATTAAATGTATTTAATTCGGAATAAAACAACTTTACTTAGGATAATACCCAATCTAAAAAAATATACAAATACACCAATAATGCGTTTTATCTTAATTGCACAATACTTAAGATGGACCCTATCAATATAAGAAATTGCCTCCTTAACCTGATTTCTTTGAAAATGACAATTTTTAGGAAGACATTCATCCCCTATTTCCTCTTATTCCTTTAACCCCTTTTTAGTCATAGCCTTTTCTTTCCCAAGTCCGGCAAGGCCGGTATAGCCTGGTCGAAACGTCAGGCAAATCAGAGGTACCTATACCATGATCGCGTTAATTCTCGTTATAATTATTGTATATATATCATGGAACGCGAGAGTTTAAACGTTAATTTAGGAACCATTTAGGTAATCTGTGGTCTAGCTATGGAAGCGTGTTTAACATACAGACAGATGGACAGAGTTATTTTCGCATATTAATATTAGTATGGAGTATGAATGATGTCATATCCTTAAGCATACATTGTGCTTGTCTCATCATAAGGAAAAGGAAACATCTTAGTTATTTATAGTGTATGTGCGCTGGGTTATTGATCTGGTAATGAGGTTCTAGTAACTACAATGATGATGGTTTTGACATTGTGGTCACTTTTATACAGTCGACAAAGTATATAAGTGTCAGTCAGCAGCATCAGAAGGTTCTAAACAAAGTCTTAAAATTATCTTAAGAGCAATGAAATTGTTTTATTGATTTAAATTGTATTATTGTCTGAACTAATTAGAAAGAAAACCAAACCAAAGATGGGCCCTGATAACAACCAAATGGTCAGGACCTCAAGGAAAAAGAAAGAAAGGCAAAACGCGCAAAAGGTGTGCGGATGCAAGACAGGAAAGAATGGCTCAAATTGGAGGAGGCTTTTACCCAATAGGGATCCATCGATACAATATAAATTACATTAATATGTGAAAATTAAGTATAGTGTAAAATATGGAATAAATAAAGCTTATAAAAAAATGTTTGAACTAAAGGCGTGTACCAAATATGACACTAATTATAACAGGAATTAACGCGATCATGGTATAGGTACATACCTTTGATCGTGTTAATTCCCGTTATAATTAACGCGATCATGGAACGCGAAAGTTTAAAAAGTCAGTTCGTGTACCAAATATCAGAACAAGGAGTTAACACGAAGGGGGTAAATCTAGGCATCAGATCAATATAGATGAACAAAGTGCTGGAAATGATCTATGGAAAAGTTCCAAAAATCCAAAGGATAAATAAAAATACTTTACTGATCTCAGAACGATACAATCGAATCTATTCTATCTATATAATAACTAGCTGTCCCGGCGAACTTCGTACCGCCAATTTTTGCTGCCCTCGTGGCGTCAGATCCCGTTCCCGCTGTACCATTTAGGGGGATGAAAAATAGATGTTGGCCGATTCTCAGACCTACTCAATATGCTCACAAAATTTCATCAAAATCGGTCAAGCCGTTTCGGAGGAGTATGGCAACGAAAACTGTGACACGAGAATTTTATATATTAGATTACACATATTAAGAACAATTGTACTTTTTCCATAGTATTTTTATTATATTGAACAAGACCGGTTTCGCCTTACGGCATTCTCAAATGTTTAAATTTAGCTTTGAGAATGCCGTAAGGCGAAACGGGTCAGGTTCAATAAAATGAATACTGTGGAAAATGTACAAGTGTTCTGCCATAGATTTTATTACAAGCGTATAACATCAGGAATCGACGATTTAACATGCTAAAATTGACATATTCATACATACAAAACAAGAAAATATCAAGGATACCCGTGGTCGTATGCCACTTTTCCCTAGAATGTATTGTTTTGTTTGAGTAAGTGGCATACGACCACGGCTATCCTTGATATTTTCTTGTTTGTCACTTTTAAGAGCGTGATTTTTCGGTAGTCGGGTTTTAGTTTTAAACTTTATTTTTTATTTAAATTATTTTGGGGCAAAGTAAAGCTAATAATTTATACATATTAGAAATGTGCTTATTAAGCACTTTCATTTGATACCAAACACGGCATATTTATCTCAAATTTATTTTTTAACACAGTACCTTATGAGCGCTAGAGGGCGCCACACAAGATTGAGTGACACGTCATATAGCCTATAACCATCGGACGATAAAGCCGCTTGTAACGATACCTCATTTGTCCCGTTCTAATAAGTAGTTGAGCAGCTATGACGGAACAAATGAACATACATACATATATACATACATACATACATACATAGCCTGTCAAAATCCTTTCCCTCCTTTCCTTCCCCTCCTTTTGGCTTCGCCGTAGTCGGGTAAAAATATTTGTACTAAACGGAGTCGTAACCGCCCCCCTCGTAGTAGTCGCGCAAAGACTGTCGATAGAATGCATTACCTATGCAAATTACACGTTTAGACAACGCCGTTCTAATTCAAAATCAATATCAAGACCTAAATAACACAAACAATGCTCTTGGTGAATACTTCGCTTTGATAACCCTGCACTTCAACTGAATACCAAGGCATCCGATGCAGGGATTCTCTAAGCTTACACGTCGGTTCGTAATAGCAGGTATTCAGAGAGATAGCTTCGTTCCCTTGAGGACCACTTCAGTGCTACATACTGGTTGAATTCAGATTGCGGCCATTGGAATGGATATTTGTTGATTAAAAATGAGGTTTAGAAGGACTTGTGCGGCTGTTTGATAGATTATTTTCATTTTTTTTTTAATAAGTCGTCAATCAAAAATCCTTCAGTCAAAGAATCTCGGAATGGCCCCGCTGGATGTTAAAAAGCTAAGGTGAGCCGTCACCCATAAAGACGGATATAAAGAGAAGGGAAATTTGAAGTGATTCAGGTGTGGTTCAATAGCTCAGTTGGAAGAGCATTCCCAGAGAAAGGTCGTAGGTCTCACGCTAAGGTGAGGTTAAGAATGATGGGAAATTCAAAATTCAAAATCATTTATACTGCATAAACCATTAAATCGGAACTTACATAACGTCAATATAAATTAAATATGGAGCAAATAGACCACCGGGTTCGAAAAGCAGCCCAGTCCTGAGAAGACTCCGGCAAGAAACTCAGCGGGTTATTTTTTTGGTTTATTCACAAACATTCACTCAGTCCAATACTTATAGTCTAGAACTAGATACAGTGATTTGCTTGAGTAGCATAGTTGAGCGAACAGCTCAAAATGGTGGTTCGTGTCATAATAAACTCCTTTTTCATCATTCTACAAAGAAAGGGTATTTAGAAGAGAGTGTCTGTAGTATCAAGAGATGACTAGGATAGGCCTATGTCCAGCAGTGAACAACAATAGGCTAATTGATTGAATGATTCATTAATGAAAGTAGTTAGAAATATTGTTCTGCTAGGAAGGTTCAAAGCATGAATATAGAGGGTTTTAGCAGAGCAGAGGTAGTCCCAATAAAAGATGAATGGATTTTAGCAGACACGTTAAACTGTTTGTTGAGTGGTGTGTTCACGATGGTAATACAATGATCAGACTTCTAACAAGTATGTTACACTACATAGTATAAAGAAATGTCGCTTTCCGCGTCCCTATGCCCTATGTATACTTATATCTTCAAAACTACGCTACAGATTTTGATACACTTTCTTTTAATAGATAGAGTAATTTAAGAAGAAAGTTTATATGTATAATACATGCTTAATATAGTAGAGGGTGCAGCGGGAACGGAATCGGACGCCACACGGGCGGAAAAACATCGGCGGTACGAAGTTCGCCGGGTCTGCTAGTTTGTCTAATAAATCTTTCCCAATAAAAAATAATCTAATAAGATATTATCAAAATTAGTTTTACAGTTTAGTAGTTACTAGGCAATAGAGATAACTATACAACAAAAAATATACAGTTCAAACAAATAATTTTCTTTTTGGCTACACCGCAGTCGGATAATAATTCGTTCTCAGTAAAAAGAGTCTGAATTGTCAATATTGACCGTGTTATATGAGCTCAGGGGCTTGTCGTTCGATGTCCGGGGAGGGTTAAAGTCCATTTAAGTCTCTAAGATCATTTGCTGACGGTACTGAAGTAGAAAATACGGGCTTGCGTTAATCGGCATATTTCGGTTTATTGAACGGGATTTTGTTAGGATAGGTTGAATAGATTGTTAGAATGCATTGGTTAGGTCCCTATAGAACTCATTTTACAAGTAAAATTTTCGGGAATTGTCAAAGAAAATTTGCTTTTATGCTTATTTTGCATGTTTCTATATGTTTACCGATGGTTACAGTAAAGTTGTAACATTAGATTCATCTTATAAACCCAAGTGTGGTTGTGTGGTGTGTAAAAAAATCCATTTGGTCACATTTTTTAAAATAGTACTTGCTGTCAACCTGAAATTGCTTGTGTTAGCGCAGGGTTTGCAATTTGCATCGGTAGTGTAAGGACCAGGATTACAACCCGAGACTGTTAATCGTACGCCCGACTCTTAACTACCGATCACCACAGATAAGAACAACACTATTTTATTTCTGTATATTTTTTTTCATTTAATTTGTCACATAATTTCAAACAATTCATGCTTGCAACTTTATCAACCTACTAAAAACGTCAACCAATTCTTGACTACTATTATATAAAGAGGATATAGTTAAGCTTGCCACCCGGCTCTGCCTGACAATCCAATTTCATCTCGACTAGTTCTCTCGAGGGGTTTATTCGATAGACAACAATCCCGTGGATACAAAGTATTGGAGCGAGCCATACTTTGAACATACCTAACTGATTGCTCGGTTCACGAAACTTATTTTGTTTTGTTCTTACTCTATTGGGAATTTATCGACGAATATGTCTGTCTGTTGTTTAGTAGAGTCTAGAGTCGAAGACCTTTTAAAACAATGCTCAACCGTGAATCGACCCTCACATTGATATTAGTAGGTACTATCATCTAGAATACAATCTGTTCTTAGATCTAGTTATACATCGAGAGTCGGAACTGTGTATTGTTCGAGAATGCGGACTTTAGTTAATGAAACTTGCAAAATATTTCTTAATCAAACTTGAAAAACTCGAGAGTTACAATATGAAGATATAATAAAAACGCACTACGGAAATCTTTAACGTCCACTTGTTTTCAATAATCCCCATCAACGGGGATTGTCAACGGGGAAAAGTGGAATAAACCAACCGATGGGCCTACTGATTTTGGTGCAGTTTTTCCTCTAGAGTTTGGAAGGTCAGCAGCAGTCATTACATAGCTGAAATAAAAAACAAAAAGTGTTCTCTCCAAAATGCCAACTTTGAATGTAATTGGGATTAACACTGTGATGATTTGAATGATTTTTTTATAGCATTTTTATGCTAACATATAGACAATATAATACAGATAATATAAGAGAATAATTGTAGGAGAAAAATAATAAAAAATAAAAAAGGTGAGCGCTGATGCATCACAAGGTGGCCACCCTAAACCTACACCTGGGTCGCAAGTCCCAGGCGCCGTCACAGTGTTCCTCTCTGTACCACGCCATGGACCCGGCGACCGCACGGTGAATCCATGGAATGCTAAGAACCGGATCTCTAAGAGAAGGAAAATTTTAAATGATTCAGGTGTGGCTCAATAGCTCGGTTGGAACAGCATTCCCCCTGTAAGGGAAAGGTCGTGAGTTCTGTTGTTGAAGTCTCACTTGAGCATTTAATTTCTTCCGATGTTTTTCGAACTGTGATGATTATTAAAAGTTTTATTGTCTTCCAAAAAAATCTTAGTTCTTTATACCACATCGATGACAGACCCACCTAATGGAAAGTGGTTTTCGTGAGCATGGATGTGATCAACACCAGGGGCGTCACACTCTTGCTGCCAACCCTGTAAGGACCTTCGGATGCCCTTCTTATAACCCCATATTTTAGTCGTGTGGCGAAAGTACATCAGGGAAATCGTTTCACAGAGTGCACGAATGATGTTTTTGTCACAGTAAGTATGCTATGTCTTTTAGAATGACAGTCCCGGGTCCTTTAAGCGCGGCATGAAAAGGCATCCGATGAGGCCGTCAAGCTGAGTGCCACCACTGTTAACATGGTACATGTTTACGATGGTGACCCTCTTTCCGAGACTTTGCCTTTAGCTTAACATCAGGCGAGATGAAGTCAAATTGACGTGTCCTTTATAAAAAAAAGTTTTGAATTTCGATTTAGGTATCTGATAAACTCAGATGATGATTCAGATAAATTGCTATTCAGCACTGCTGTTGTTCTTGAATACAGGCCTTGAAGTAATTAAATTTCGCATTTGAAACTTGATTAAATGTAATACGTCGTATGTCTTTACGCTAGTCTCTTTATTCAATCCCTGGCTCTCCCGAGGGATAAGCCTCCGCGTCGCATAGAAGATGTCATGGCGAATGAAATGTATTTTATTTATTTTATATACTCTCGCTGGTTCATTCTGGCAAGAAAAGGCGTATTAAATAACTGACACATTCGAAAAACATTGGAAAAAATGAAATGCTCAAGTGAGACTCGAACTCACGACCTTTCGCTTACAGGGCGACTGCTCTGCCAACTGAGCTATTGAGCACCACTTGAATCATTCCAAATTTTCCTTCTCTTTATATCCGTCTATAAGGGCGACGGTGCAGACGGTGAGTTCGAGTCTCACTTGAGCATTTTATTTTTTCCAATGTATTTCGAACTCAACAGTTAGCATAATAAATGCTATAAAAAATTCATTCAAACTGACACATTTTACGGAATATGTTTTCAATTACATTGGTAGGTTGTGAGTGATTCTATTAGTGACAACATACATACAATCACGCCTTAATCCCCGGACGGTTAGACAGAGGTTAATACCCAAATTTCACTAATTATTGTATTCAGTTCTACGTAATAGGGGGTGAGCCTATTGCCATATTTCGGGTCACTGACTGACCTCCGTCCCCCATGAGCGCGGGCCTGGGGGTGACGGGTGGAGCAGCCTGTCACCCCAGCAGAAGCAGCCCACGGCGGCGGCGCGCTGAACAGCGCGCCTCCCCATTCCAGAGGCGAGTTGGGGACACCGTTGTCACCCCTCCTGAGGAGGGCCAGACCGTAAGGGAGGGCCCTGGGTCAGCCGGGGTGCGAGGGATATGTCGACGACAACCTCACCTCCGGCCTAGCACCACGACCCACAGTCGGCGTGCGGTTTTAGTCGTGTGAGCTGCTATGGAAAATTTTCTTTCAGAAATTAATTAATGAATCTTGCTCAACAGTCTTCAAAGGGCTAACTAAATAGGCTTAAATAAATTGTCACTTAACTGTATCTTAGTCGGCCATCTTTAAATGCTAACTTTTAATACTCTTGAGTGATTTTTTTTTCTATCAATCAACTATTGGCCTAGTCATTTGAATGATGGCATTCAATGAATGGGCTAGACGTCTCATTGATTATGGAGGTCAGTCGCTTCTCGCAAAATATTGATCGAAGTTCATCCGCATCACAGTTAGATTGGAAAGCCGAAGAAAGTCTGAGAGAAGGACAAAAACTATAAATGGAATAATTTAATTTGAATAATAATTTAGGTAACCATAGTCAAAGACCAACGAGTTAACAAAAAATGGCTATGTGGTTAAACTCTACGCCGTAGAAGTAGGAGCAAGGGGAATTCCACCTAAATCCCTGTATAACTTATTTTAAGACCTCGGATTGCCAAGAGCTTCAGTAAGCTCTTTACTCAAACGAATATCTAAAACGGCGTTGATAGGATCTTACCAAATTTGGATAGGTAGAGGGGGGGAACACGACTGACGGTGGAGGTGAGCGTTCCTCTCTGTACCACGCCATGGAACCGGCGACCGCACGGTGAATTCATGGAATGCTAAGAACCGGATCTCATCTCAAAATTGTGTAGCACTACTACAGCTTTTTGACGTCAAATTCTGCTTAACTAAGTTTACTAATAATGTTTTGGAAGATATATTTTCGAGTGATTGCGGTCCGTACCCAGGAATATTTTTTTCAGAAATGAACCCAGAGGTCTTTCCGGAGTCTACCCACAAAAAATAATTTAATTCTACCCAGAACATTCTTATATCTCTGCAAATATGTAGGTGTATTCTAGAAACCTAAATAAAAGATAAGCTACAAAGTGCAGTCTCGAACCCACTCCCTCGAGATCCGAGACGTTTTATGTTAGATTTATTGCTCATTAAATTAACAAACGGTGTCTATTTGTTGAAACAACATTCTAACACGGCCCTTTGAAGTTTAATCGCTCCAAAGTATTTATAGTGTGGTGCTTAACATTTTTGTATGTATGGAGATGTTAGTGTCATACAAATTTACGCCTAGGTATACAAGTAGGGTCATACAAACGGGTCATTCATCAACTCGCGGCCATCAAACTCGCACACGTCCGCGAGTTGACACCTTTAAATTTTTGATTATTTTCTTGTCTTCAACTCGCGCGATTGATGGGGTAGGTAATGAAAATATCACTAACAATTCCTGGCTTAGATACGTGTTCTTTAAATTAAATAAATCTATATTTATCAATACTTAATATGCGAAAGTCGCTCTGTCTGTCTGTTTAGATATCAGTCTGTCGCTCTATGGACCCTTTACGCCTAAACCAATATATCGATTTTGACGAAATGATCTAGAGATGGATTAGACCTTGAGATAAACATAGGTTATCTTTGGTCGCATTAACGGCAGGTGAACTGCTAGTACAACATTTATACAAACATTAAGTATTTCCAAAGTACTAATCGACATTCACATACACTTCAAAAACGAAACACACTACACACAAACCGGTCCAACTTCATAATACACACAACTTTGTAGTAGGTACCTATACAAACTACAAGACCGGTTTGCGAATTTCTGACGTAAACGCAATCATTGCGTAAGACCCTTCTGACTGGCCGAGACGCCGTTAACAACACTGTGAGACACACGACCCTTCAAAATAGCCAGCTAAATGTTGGGTGTGAAACAGTTTTTTGTAGGAACCTTTCAATGTGGATTTTTATACCTATTCGGAGGCAGACAAGCACAAGGCCCACCTGAAGGAAAGTGATTACCGTAGACTATGGACGTGTGCAAAGGGGTGTCACACTCGTGCTGCAGACCCTGAGGAACCTTCTAGTAAACCTTCTTGAAGAACCCAGAATGGATGGCTTGGTATTCATAGTATTGGTATTCATAGATACTATTAAATTATTAGTTAATTTTCAATAAATTTATTATTTGTACCAAAATAGGTCAAAATATCACTACAATACTTCGTGCAACTATCACCCTAAGGTTGACTGGTAGAAAATGCCCATGGCATTGTGCAAAAAGTTTAAATAAATAAATGGCTCACTGATTAGCAAGTATACCTATATTGCTATCTATGAGGTTTGTGCTTGAGAGCATTAGTTCTCGTTCATCGCTCTGAAGAGAGCATTTTTTTACCACTTAGGTGGCATACAAGGACCAACCTGATGGAAAGTGGTTACCGTGGCCTATGGACGTGTGCAACACTAGGGGAGCATAGTGTTGCTCGGAAGATGGGTTCACCATCCCTGGATTTTTGTTATTTAACACATCATTTCTTAACAGTAACTGACAAGAACAAGAACTGTACCGTGGGGCTTTTCTAGTGCCTCCACTAGTAAAACAGGAGTACGAGCCATCCATAATTCTCGGATTTTTTCATTTACCCGCTACGTCTACTATAAATTTGACTCGCGCCCAAAAGTCCAACAAGTGGTGAGGGTATGCGAGGAGACACGAGCGCACGGGCTATCTTGTAGCCCGAGTAGAGTCTGTAGTTTCCTTAAGAATATATTTGGGTTTCACATACATCGCCAACAATGCCAACTTGCTTGCTTGTATACCTGCTCGTGTGTACTGTCACCACATCGCGTGCGCAAGAGCACGTGTGCGGTGCTGTGAAGCGATAACCTGCATGAACACTTTCTTTGTTTTAAAGCGATCGCGACAAGAATACGTTAACCGTAAGTAATATGTAAACATACACACACATACTCGTATGTGAATCGAGTTCCAAAACACTGGTAAACTTTTCCAATATACATATTTAACTTACATGTTTTGTCTACCTTGTATACCTCCTTCGGAGCCAGCCGGGGTGGTTTTCACGTCGTCATGGATCATCAATTGCCTTTGGGGTATTCCTCACGCCCGGGCTGACCCAGTGCTATCGAAATGGCTCCCTTGGGTGTAGGACTACGGTTTTCCCATCTTGTCCCGTATAATCAAAGGCAAGCATCGTGCGCTTGTCACCTAACCTAGAGCCGGAGGATAAATCCTTTGTCTAAACTTTGAGAGTCAATCCTTGTTGTTTGGGTACAGTAGCTTGTACTGTGCAGTCAAGGATGAATTCTCTTACAACAACATTGGTTGTTTTGAATACCCAAAGTTGAAAGGAGAGCCTGTACGAGTCTCGTTCATTAATCAGCCGGTATAGCTGCTAGCAGGTTAGGTTAGCTATAAACCTACCGAATAACCGTGAAGAAAGGTGGTTTTTACACGTTCAACGAATGAGCACAGAGCGAATAACACACGAGGTATGTGAGGCACAGGTGAATAGGCAGACCAGCCGGGGTCGACCTCGCAGTACACACATTGGTCAAATTAACATTTCAAAAAAAGGCAGGTCAGAAGTACTTGTAGCCGGTGGACTTGCAGGAGAGGATTAATAATAGTGGAGGAAACTCTTGAAGAGTTGTTGTCTCTGTCTGTCAAGAATAGGATCCCCTATCCTACTCTTTTGTCTACACTTAGCCTCTCTCTTGGGTTGTTGTGAGATTTAGAGAGTACTGGCTAGAGCAGCCAGCCTAGCTCCGCCCAGAAACGCAGAAGCTTACTGAGGCTTCACAGGCTTCAAGGAGCGACCTCGTTGTGCCGAGGTTTTGGGATCTTTGGGTGGCCACTACCTCGCATTCTAGTATTACGTGGGCGGCCGTTCCCTAGACCCCCTGCAAAGGAGGCTATCCGTGACACCCATGGTATATAGGTGCTTGTGGAGGGGACAGTGGCCCGTTATTATCCCCATAATTGTCCTTAGACTTGTTCTGTCTAAGGGCAATCTCTAGCCCGGGTGGAAATAGGCGTGAGCGTATGTATGAATTTACTTAAACTTCTACCTACTCCACCCACATACCACATTAAAATACCTACCTATACATTACCTAATAGAATATTTCGCTGAAGAGTATCTCGTTTAAGTAAACAGTGGTGTAGGCAGAAGGGTGTTTAGTATTCAGCGGAGACAGGCGGGGACGAAAAGAAACGTGGCCGCAAATGTGTAACTTACTCTTGAATAGGTAATGTAGTTGAAAAACGAAAGATATGGACTTCTGAGGAGTATTTCGAGTCTTTTTTGCTTCACGAATAAAGAAAGAATATTGGAGTAGATATTTATTATTTACTCATACTTATTTGAATGAATTTTTTATAGCATTTATTATGCTAATTTTTAAGTTCGAAAACATCGGTAAAAATGAAATGCTCTCTTGAGCATTTAATTTTTTCCGATGTTTTCGTACTCATACTTAAATGCAAAATTAGTTTAGCTTAATAGCACAGTGCTCCCAATTCTGTTGTTACATCTCTAAACTTAAATTTCTCTAAAAAAATCTAATTGCATCTCTTTCTTTCATGATCAGATAAAAAAGGACAGATGATTTTATTCAAGTTAAGACCTGTCAAATTAAGACAGCACCTTGTTGGTGCGTAGTAAGTTAAGTCGCATGTTCGTAGATGTCGACTAAAATTGAAGCGTACCGTCATGGCGCCAACTTAATTTGACAGGTGTTCACTAAAATAAATCATCTGTCCTTTTCTATCTGATAATGAAAGAAACAGATGCAATTAGAAAATTTTAGAGAATTTTAAGTTTAGAGATGTAACAACAGAATTAGCAGCAGTATGTAATCCCCGCAGAGTAGAATTTGGACCACCTTATCTCTTCTCAAACTGGTGTCGTACAAGGCGAATAAGAGATACGATTGCTTAACATCAGACAGATTATACAGTCAAGAATCAGGGGTCAACAATAGTGCCTGGAATTCGGCAATAGACACCCCCAATTATGTGCGACCGTAAACACTGGTAGGTGAAATATGGGTGTTAATTCACCTTTGCGTAACCCTCCGGGGATAGACATGATTGGATATGATTGTATGTAGGTATGTATGTAATAGTATGATCGCAATGTAAGACACGACGTAAAGATGAACATAGAAAAGAAGGTGTCATGTTCCTGGCAGTAAGTAGGGTAGCCAGAGCTCACTGGAGAGCTTTTGAGCTGTCATTAGGAAGACCAAAGGCTTGTCCTGCTCTGTCTTCTGCACTGACGGCATAAAACTCTCTGTTCTTACAGGGTCGGCAGCAAGAGTGTTGCACATACCCATAAACCACGGTAATCACTTTTCATTAGGTGGGCCGTGTGTTTGTCTGCCATTAGTTGAAAGCGAGCGATGTGATATGTCCGAGTCCATCGTCAAAACCTGTCAAGCAAAGTGTAATATTCAAGTGACATAAAATACGTATCAATTTTATGACCTTCAAAAAATCTCATTTTATTTAGAAACCTCTTCCAAATATTCACAGGAAAATAATGATTTGCTTCAGTGAGTATGACGTCACCGACGGAAAATTTACGAAGACATTTAGACCCTTCACGTACGGGAAACCCTTTTACAGATGTGTACGGATGCCTACAGATTCAGATCCACTCATCCGTTACGGTGTGATAGAGATGCCAGTCATCTTTATACGTGGTATCACACTTTATTGTGTTTTTCGTCTTATTCACCCCCCCCTCCGGAGTCATAGTGAGCGGACGTCTGTTTGGTTGTCTTCGCAATTTTAATTACAAAAGTGTAGTAAAGTACATTCTCGGTACCCAAGTGATATACAAAACTAAAGTTTAGTGTACGAGTGACAATTTTGTGTGTAAATTATTGTAGAAAATAAACAAAACTATTTAAAAAACATCTTTTAACATTTGGATTGTGCGGTGAATTTGAAAAAACTGTGCTTAAATGAACTTTGGACCCATTAGCGCGAACAAAGGAACCCGAGTAATCTAAGTACCTGCTTGAGGTACATTGCTCAAGTTATTATAGAACGCAATTTAAACACACTCCGACAGTGCATGCGTAGCCCCGCCGTTAGCGCGCTTGGTCGAAGCCGGTAGGTCAGGGGTTCGTGCCTCACTTACGACCTGAACTAATTTTTGATTTTTATCGTCATTAGACACTTTTTGCACATTTATTATATTTTCTGTGCTGTTTTTGCCTCATTATCTCAGCCATACCAGTTTTTGTCTTTCTATTGACAAAATGCCCCTAACTCAGGAAACACCCTTATCTACACGCATCACTGATAAACAACGTGTGCGCTCGAGCCCAGATTTATTGAGTGAACCTCAAACTGTGGATACGGAGCTAATAAATACCGTTAAAAGGAACACATCGGGAAAGCGTTTAAGACTAGATCTATCTCCGGAATCTGAGCTCCAATCATTTGAAGATAGGATCATGAACATACTTTTGTCATGGAAAAGTGAACAGGATGCAACACTTAAGTCCTGGAAAGATGACCAAGACGCAATGCTAAAATCCATAAAATCTGATGGTTTGGCAGTTAAGCAGCAGTATATGGAATTAAGGAAGGTGACTGGTGACATTGAAAGGTCTATAGAGTTCATGAATAATGAATATGAAGCCATGCGTTTACTAATTCAAAGACTGGAGAGCGAACGGCTACAACAACATAATTGTATTGTGGAACTTGAAAGGAAGGTGGAAGACCTACAGCGTTTACATAGACCGTCTGCGATTGAAATCAGAAATATACCTTACAGGGTTAATGAAACTTCAGGTGATTTAATGTCTATTGTAAAAAAAACATGCAGCACAATTCAAGCTGAGGTAGACACATCGGAGCTTCGGGACGTTTATCGCCTCCCAGGAAAGAATGAACTAAACAGGCCAGTAGTCATCGAGTTCATGTCGGTTCCGAATAAATTGAAGGTCTTGGAAGCCATACGCACTTTCAATCGAAGCCGCCCGGTTGCTGAAAAACTGAGCACTCGACATATCGGTATTGCAGGACAACAGACACCTATCTACATTGCCGAACACCTCGCTCCTAGTATTAGGAAGTTATTTCATGATACTCGAAACTTTGCAAGGAGTAATAACTTTAAATTCTGCTGGCACCAACATGGAAGAATCTTTCTTCGCGAAAAGGAAGGTCATAAGGCTATTCAAATTCGGTCGGTCTCGGATTTGCCAAAAGTACAATAGGCAGACTTTGTCTTACCACGTAATTTTACTTATTGGCGAGAATGGTTATATTATTATGCTAACCTTTTACTATTGTTGTTATTTTTACTCACCAAATACTTTCATAACTTTTTATATTTTATTAGCTGAATTATTAATTGTTAAAAGAATTGCAATAAACAATACACTCATCCAAAGTAATAAGAAAAATAGTGTTGTATCAAAATGTTATTTAAGTGAGACTATACACTGGCCGCTTTACCTCAAACACAATCTTTCAACTCATTATATTATATACAACTTACACATGTCACTAAAGAAAACCATACATATCATACTCACACACATAATAATAATTACTGATAGTAAGATTTCCGCTTTAATATTAAACTCAATTATTGCACCTACATACACGATTACTGAGACACTGTTGCCGTATGATTTGTACATATTCATAATTTGTGGATATTTCTGTTAATCAGTTTAGGTACTGTTTCAATCAAATAATAAGATGGTCTACATATCGTTACTTACTGTTGCAGCGGGTTGCAGTGTTCGCCGTGCTCGAAACTCACTGTTCACTTATCATTTTTCACTTGACTGTAGTTTCGGACCAGTTCAACCTATTAGTTGACATACGCTATTGTAATACTATTGATTTGTCCAGTTGTGGCTCGAGCTACTTGACATCTGTTTCGTTTTTCGGTACTCAAATTACATATAGGTACATGGGAATACTCCTGGACCCCGCATGGGGGTAGGTTGTTGAATCCAATCAAAATTATCTCCTTATAACTACGTTTTTAATTGATAACTGATGTAATGGTTTCAGGATTAGTGCGATAAATATATTTTTTAAAATTCGATGACCTAAATAATATACAAACTGATATTGATAGTTTCGAAATCTCAGAGTCAGTTCTTTGTGATCCAAAAGATTGCCAGAGGTTAGTACTTGGCCAGGGTTCTTCCAAGGAATGCTTGAAGATTATTCACCAGAACATCAGGAGTGTCAATGGTAACATAACAGGACTACAATCACTTCTTGCGAAAACAGTTGTTTACTGGGACTGTATTATTTTGACCGAGTGCAGACTACCGGGTACGGTTACCATA
The DNA here is from genome assembly GCA_914829495.1 of Eilema sororculum. NCBI lineage: Eukaryota > Metazoa > Arthropoda > Insecta > Lepidoptera > Erebidae > Eilema > Eilema sororculum. Next base: position 21,839,340 of record OU618535.1, read on the forward strand.
CCCACTATAGATGGGTATAACTCATATGCCACTACCAATAATATTACTCAGAACGAGGGTGTTGTCGCTTATATCAGGCAAGACTTGGTGATGCTAGTTGAAGAGACCGAAATGACAAACGCAAACTGTCTGATTGTAAAGCCAAATAGTTCCACAGTGATAATCGCGATTTACAGGCCCCCTGGGTTCAAAGATAAAAATACCTTTATCGAATCTTTAAACCGTGTACTAACTAGGTATTCGTCCGTGCAAAATCTGGTTGTCATTGGTGACATTAACATAGATATAGTTGAAAAAAGTAAAGACTCCTATCTAGAGTTTTATCTGGAAATTCTAACCTTCCATGGTATTTTGCCTGCCCATACTTTTGTCACGCATCACAAAACATGCCTGGATCACGTGATGCTTAGGACCAACCGGGAAGCACGCTGCCTTGTGGTTCAAACAACACTTACAGATCATTATAGTACCGTACTCTATTTAGCCACTGCTCAAACAAGTAAGCCCGAAAGAACTCATAGGCGTGTTGACCACGCACAGGTGACTGAGGCACTTAACGGACAAGATTTTAACAGATTGCTCACGATCAAAGACCCTAATGAGGCTACAGTCTTCTTTTTAAACACACTTCGTTCAATAATATCTAATAATACAAGAATAATTAAAATATCGAGAAAAAAGCGCACCTTAAAGCCATGGATAACGACTGGTATCCTGAAATGCCTCCAAAATCGGGATAACCTTTATAAAAAGCTTAGGAAGGAACCAGCTAACGAAATACTAAGGCTAACATATAAAAGGTATCGAAATTTCTGTTCAAATATTCTCAAGAAAGCAAAAAATGATCACGACAAAGACAAGTTAAACAGTGCAGGAAAGAACAGCAGAAAATTATGGAAGGCAGTTAAGGAAATAGCATTTACAACAAAGCAAAAGGAGACCCCAACTGAATTAATAAGTACTGGCGACCCACAACAGTCAATTAACGATATTAATAAATATTTTGCCAATATTGGAAGCACCATGGCACAGATATTTGATACAACTACCAAAGAAGACACACGCGTTGTAGCTTCATGCCGGGACTCTTTTGTGTTGCTACCAACAGATGACGAGGAGGTTAACCGTCTCATCCTGGGTTTAAGAGGTGACTGCGCTATTGGACTGGATATGATATCAGCAGAAATCTTCAAATTAAATAGAAAAGTATTGACTCCTCTGATTACATATATTTGTAACTTGTCAATATCTACAGGAACCTTCCCTGATGCCTTCAAAAAAGCCAGGATCCACCCGATTCACAAGGGTGGAGACAGAGGCTGTGTCAGCAATTATAGGCCTATATCAATCCTTCCAACATTATCTAAAATCCTGGAGCGGATAATAAATAAAGGATTAGTTAGTTATCTAGAAAGCAGAAATCTGTTGGCACAAACTCAGTATGGCTTTAGATCAAATAAATCTACATCAGATGCCGTTTTAGATTTAACGGAGTTCATAGTATCTAACCTAGATGGAAGAAAGAAAACAATAGCCATATTTCTAGACCTGGCTAAAGCTTTTGACACAGTCTCTGTACCTATTCTTCTGAAAAAATTGGAAAGAATGGGCGTTCGGGGCAATCAGCATGACATTTTTGAAAGCTACTTGAAAAATAGAGTGCAAAGTGTAAAAATGGATCACCTTATCAGTGATGAGCTTGCGGTGCACTTTATTGTACCTCAGGGGAGTATCCTTGGGCCTACATTATTCCTTATATACATTAATGATTTATGTAAACTAAAACTGCCTCAGGGAAAGATCGTATCCTTCGCAGATGACACGGCTTTGTTGTTTAGTGGTGATACATGGGAGGATGTTTTCACACAAGCCCAGCAAGGTTTCAATATGGTGAGGAAATGGTTAAGAGAAAATTTCCTGACTCTTAACACCGAAAAAACTAAATACATGTCATTCTCCTTGAGAAATACGGGTGTCGACCCCTCATCATATTATAAAATCATCTCGCATTCCTGCAGTAGCGATACAACTAGTCTCGTTGGCTGTGCATGTCCTAGCCTGCAAAATACAACCTCAATTAAATATTAGGGCGTGTTGATAGATAGTAAGTTAAATTTCCACCTACAAATAGAGACGCTTACTTCGAGAATTCGCAAGCTTATGGCAATCTTTAAGAGAATACGACACGTTGCGGATAGGGAACAAATTCGAACTGTATACTATGCGCTGTGCCAGTCACACATATCCTATGGTATTATCGCTTGGGGAGGTGCAAATAAAACAGTGCTTCTAAAGCTGGAGAGAGCCCAGAGAGCTGTGCTAAAGGTTGGCTTCGGTCTACCTTTTCGCCATCCCACTGATGACTTGTACAGGCAGTGGGGGGTTTTAACTGTTCGCCAACTCTTTATCCTACACACAATTATGAGACGGCACTCAACACTAAAATATGATCCAAATGCCATTGCAGACAGGCGCAGAAAGGATAGAGTCTGTACAATACCAACCCTGAACACAAGTTTCTCCCAACAATTTTTCGGCTATCAGAGTAATAACCTATACAATAAGATAAATAGAGTATTATGTGTTTACAAAATGACAAGAACTCAATGTAAGCGGGCGGTGATAGAGTGGTTACAAAAATTAAATTATACATTCACGGAAATGTTACTCTGACACACACACAAACACACACACACGCACACACACACACACACACGCACGCACACACACACACACACACACACACACACATACACACACACACATATACACACACACACACACACACACACACACAGAATGTAATGATTAGATACATATTCTAGCATCATCTATGTTGCTTGCTCTTGTTGTTATTGTAGTATTCGTGGGGTGGGGACCTGGTGATCCGTAGCACAGGTTTTCTTAACCTAATTCGGACACCAGCTCTTCACAAAGGATAAATGTATCAGGAGTATTAATTTTACTTTTACCTTGTATCTATTTTGTTTCTTGTGCCTGTATTACTTTGTTTTTTGTGAAGAGAAAATAAAAATATATTGTATTGTATTGTATATTGTACATACACGAAACAATGAGGGCTTAAATCTGTACTTGCTTTATTCGCACGCGCAAGTGGTTCCCGGCAGAGCAGAATTTGGTCCACCCTATCTCTTCCCATGCGGTGCCGTATAAGGCGACTAAGGTATGGGGTTGTTTAACATCAGACAAATATATACAGTCCGGACTCAGCTTCGGCTTGAGTCAATAATAGTGCCCGGATTGCGGCAAACCGAATCCAGTGATTGGTGAAATGAGGGTGTTAATTCACCTCTACCTAACCCTGCGGGGATAAAAGCGTGATTGTATGTATGTAAGTGCGAATACCAAATATGCGTATTCGTCCCCTTGTACGTTTTTTGAGTTACATCAAAGAACTTATATTTTGATCATTCAAAACAAATATTTGGCCAAATACAGGCCTAACTGCATAACAAATCTTACTTCCTATCCTACTTCCTACTTAATATTTTGAAAAGTGTAAAAAAGTATTAAAATGTTTAGATGTTTCGACGTTTGTTAGGTCAAACTTATATTTTACTAGCTTATATTATATTTTACTAGCTAACTTAGTAGTACAAGTAACTAGCCAATTAAACGCGTGGCGTCTGATCCTGTTACGTGGCGTCCTGTATTAAGCATGTTTTAATACATATTATAAACCTTCTTCTTGGATTACTCTATCTACTAAAAGAAACTGCATCAAAATCTGTAGCGTAGTTTTGAAGATGTAAGCAAAACATAGGGACGGGCAGAAGCGAAAAGCAACTTTGTTTTATACTATGTAGTGATGATGATACAGGTATAGATTATCATTTGAAATGACACATCGGCAATTGTTTATCTGAGGTATAGGTTTCCATGTGTCGTGGGTCAGATTTCTACGCGGACGAAACCTTGGACAATAAATATTATACACAAAATGAAGTCCGCTTATCAGCACCCATTAAAGTTTGGGATAGGACATTATCAGCTACAACAGGGTCAGAGTAAGGTCGCCGAGAGTCAGCCGCTCACCTCCCCGATATCAGCGGAAGGCGATAAATCCATGCGTACAATAACCCTGTAACAACTAACTTCATGAAATAGTACACTATAAATTCCGACGGTAATTTTGGTGTACTGGATGCTAGCAACACCATTGGAGTCAAAGATTACCATTTATTACCGCGATGCTATACAGTAGAAGAGGTACACAGTTTTAGCTCTAGGGATTGGGAGATCAGATGGAAATCGCTCCAAATTAATAGAAGAAGGAGAAAGCGGACCTCAGGATCCGCAATGAAAACCTTAAATGTGACTAAGGACAATGCCAAGATGAGAATGAAACAAAATAAAATGAAATGAAACAAAACGAAATGAAAGATGAATTGATTATGTGGGTCATTCAATTCTTTTACTATCCTTGTATCCTTTCTGACACCACTTTCCTTGTCACAACTTTGCAAAAAAAACAGACGAAAGTTGACGGAATAATAAATGAATTAATTTTTAGTTTCGCCAACTTAAAGTCTCTCATTTCCAGTAGAACCACCCAATATTCCAAACCAATTTCATAAAAATGTAACCTTACGTAGGACTGAAAATCATAATGAAATGTGAGTGTTGATGATGATGATGATGATGACCTCCGACCGATTTCGGCCATGGCGACCACTTATAAGTCCTCCTGATTGGTACGGCGCTGGTGCGCACGCAAATGGCTAATATAGCCAATCTTGGCGGTGAACCTACGCGCACATATAGCGCACGTAAGCACTCCACCCACGTAATTGTAGGTAAAGGCAGCAGACTGTCGGGCCTTCAGTTCGTCGCGCCTGGTGTCGACGTCCGCCTTCCGCTGCTCCTCGAACTCGCCCACTTGCACACGGATAAGCCTGCGCCATTCAGGGCGTTGTGCCGCCAATGCCTCCCATCTCGAAGGTTCGATGTTACATTTTTTCATATGGCGCTTCTGAACATCTTTGTAACGGAGGAGTTGTCCGCCTTGTTTCCGCTTACCCTCCTCCAATTCAGAATAAAAGATGCGTTTCGCCACTCGATCCTCCGTCATCCGAGATACGTGACCACACCACCGAAGTTGACGACGCATTAAATACGTCTCTATGCCACCGACATTTGCTCTTCGTAGAACTTCGGTGTTTCGTACATAGTCGGACCACTGGATATTTAAAATTTTTCGCAGGCATTTAAGGTGGAATTGGTCTAGAGTGCGAATGTGGTGACGGTACACGCACCATGTTTCGGATGAATATAGGAGGTTTGGCAGCACGATCGCCATGTATACTGAAATTTTGGTAGACAGCTTTAGATCATGCGAGCAGAATACCTTAGCGCATAGCTTCCCGAATGCTGCCGCAGCAGCTCCGATTCTGCTATTGATTTCGGCATCAAGGTCACATTTAGATGTTATGGTGCTCCCTAGGTAGCGAAACTTATCAGCCTGTTTCAACTCGTCCTCGCCAAGCCTGATACACAGTGTCTCGTGACCGTGTGTGTCTAAACACATCACCTCCGTCTTTTTGACACTTATTTTCAGGCCAAACTTGCAGCATGTTTGGTGGAAAGCTGTCATCAGCTATTGCAGGCCCTCTGAAGATTCCGCTAAGAAGCATATGTCGTCGGCATACATAATCTCCCTGATCACTGCCTGAGTTGCCTTGGAGCGCGCCCTTAGTCTGGCCAGATTGAAAAGTCCACCGTCGGTTCTGAAGCGTATGCGGACACCCTCAGAGATAACCCCCGCGACCTCCCTGACCACTATGTGTTATTACACCTCTGCCTACCCCGTCGGGGTTTATGGGGTGCTATGAATGTATTTATACAAACAAAAGAAATGACAAGGGTTCAAAGATCAATCTAACGTTTTAATCTATAATACATTAGATATACATTCATTGTAGGTACTTCTGTTTGATAATAATTTTATTTGTTTTCACTGACCATTTCCATTGTGATATTGTTACCGCGATCTATAATGTTTTGTTACCGTTAGCTCATTGTTGCGTATCAAAATATAAACGCAGGAGATGTAACAAATATCCTGGTTGTCTTGCTTCCGGGCTCCGATAGGAAAAGAAGACTCAAATGATGCTGACTAGACAATATAAAATATCAAATACATAGGGAAAAAGAATCTTCTCGGGCGGGACTCGAACCCGCAGTCTTTCCCTTACAGGGGGAATGCGTCGCCACGTCGCCTTAAAGACGTATAAGATGGGAAATTTGAATCATATCGGGCGTGTCTCGGTAGCCGAATTGGTCAGGCATTCCCCCTGTAAGGGAAAGACTGCGGGTTCGAGTCCCGCCCGAGAAGATTCTTTTTCCCTATGTATTTGATTTGTATAGTTAGCATACTTAATGCTGTAAAAATTCATTCAAATATAAAATATGCTGAAGACAGTAAGTAATAAGTTGAGAATAAGCAAGAAAGCGCTGTGAAGCTTAGGTACACATCTGAAACTGCGGAGACGATTCAGACGTTGGAGGTCACTCAACGAGCTCCGTCCTCCTTGAATGATGGCCATGGAGTGACAGGTGGGCGCTATGGCGACTCTTTCTTCGGACCCGAAGGGGCCATCACGAAATCAGAGATACCCAGGGTCAATCAGGGTGTGAAGGAAATACTGCTGGACATAGGTCTCTTCCAGTGTCAGGAGGTTTTGGCAAACTGTTTCCACGCTGGCCAGACGGGTTGGTACAGGGTTTTATTTGAAGTTTTCCTTTTCTCGCAGTGATATTGTCAGCTTATTTTTTAATTAAGGTGCCTTTTTTTTCCGTGCGGATATCCCCCCGGATACCCCCCCTGCCGGAGCCGGAAGGGGAGGTTATGTCGGACTCGAACCGACTAAAACCGCACGCCAACTGTGGGTCTTGGTGCAAGGCCGGAGGTGAGGTTGTCATAGACATATCCCTCGCACCCCGGCTGACCCAGGGCCATCCCTTACGGTCTGGCCCTCCTCAGGAGGGGGGACAACGGTGTCCCCAACTCGCCTAGCGCGCCGCCGCCGTGGTAATTAAGGTGCCTCTCTGTTCATTCTCTGTCCGTTAGTTGCCTCTTACGACACCCGTCGGCTAAGGTGGGGGGTGAAACTTGTGTTCTTTTTTCGTCACCACACGGTTTCTAGGATATTTATTTTCAGTTAAGTATCTAAAAACGTATCGCCGTTTAATTTTCTACCGTAAACAAGACGAAGTTTAAATTTAGTTATGTCAAACATTATATCCAACAGTTTTAATTATTCAAGACGAGAAATTTTATTGCAAGCACAAAACTTTAAGCCAATTTCATCGTTCGATACTGTTGGCTATTGTAAAATTTGCTAAAAACGTCGTCTAGCAAATAAGAAAAGTTCTGACAATTATTTGTCAGATTACCTTAAAAAGTTGGAACTTTATTTTAGCTGGCAACACCTACAGAGAATTAGAGTCGGCAAAATACCGCATCTGTATTATTCATTATCTTCACAGAGATTTTCCGGTTGCATCCAAAGTTTTGCACTTTAGAGCTCCGTTTGCTTGTTGATTTTGATTGCTATGTCGGTTTTTACAGGAGCGAATGCCATTAGATCCCAACCCTCAGAGGAAAGCCACCCTCAGAGCTTCGTCCGCTGTTCAACAGGTACTCATCGGGTCACATCTATCAAAGGTCTTTGGAGTAAACGAGTCCTAGAGTGGAGACCGCGAGAAGGCAAACAGAAGGTTGGATGCCCCCTAACCAGATGGACTGATCCTGGTGGTGGGTCTGGGCGTGAGCACTCTGTCGCTCGAGACCATGGTGCGAACCATGGTCTCCAGCGGGAGTAAGTGGGACTGCGCCGCCTCTCCCCCCCCCCCCTAAGAAGCGGGATGGCACCCGAAAACCCCCGTAGACGTGGGATAGCACCCGAACCACTCCCTAGACGAGGCCGCAAATTGTAGCAATAGGACTGATGGGAGTCCTGGGATATCCTTCCGAGGGTTTACCCGGGGCTCCCAACCATAGGCTGCTGGGCGTTACCGTGGGGGTTTTTAGCCGGTAGGAGTCCGGCATAACATCCATGAAGGATTTTCCCCCACGGTTCACACGGTGGCTGGGATGAACTGGACGTGGAAGACGGAGACGGAATTACAACCTCTTCTTCTTCTTCATCATCCTTGGGTTAATCCCAGTCGCATCCGAAGTTTTTCAACTTGGAGTCTGGGGTCCGCTTTATCAGCCTAACTGCGGATTTGGCTAAATTTTCATCCTCTGCCTAGTCTTATCTGTAATTCAGAAAGCGTCAGAACGATCTTGACCAAAAGTCATCTTAATACCAAGTATGAAGAATAAATCAAACGGTTTTATTGATTTAAATTGTATTATTATCCTAATTAAAGGTGTGTACCGAATATTAGTCAACAGGAAGTGGGAAAACTAAGGCAATCAAATCATTTTAAGTAATTTGTACTTCAAAATCTTTCTGATGCTGACTGTACCTATACATTTGAATGATTTTTTTATAGCATTTATTATGCTAACTGTTAAGTTCGAAAAACATTGGAAAAAATGAAATGCTCAAGTGAGACTCGAACTCACGACCTTTCCTTTACAGGGGGATTGCTCTGCCAACTGAGCTATTGAGCACCACTTGAATCATTCCAAATTTTCCTTCTCTTTTATATCCGTCTATAAGGGCGACGGTGCAGCCATGTACCAACATTCTTACGAACTGTTGGAAACAATGACTGATTTTTCAACCATTTTTAAACATTGAATTTTGATGACTGCGCCCAAATATTTGAATGAATTTTTTATAGCATTTATTATGCTAACTGTTAAGTTCGAAAAACATTGGAAAAAATTAAATGCTCAAGTGAGACTCGAACTCACGATTTTTCGCTTACAGGGCGACTGCTCTGCCAACTGAGCTATTACCTATGTATGTATGTATGAGAGTATGACCTATACAGTCAGAATCAGATCGATCTCGTTTTTTACCTCGTTCCAGTGACCGAATGTTCTGATATTTGGTCACACCTATAATTTGGATAATAATACCATTTAAATCAATAAAACAGTTTATTTGCTCATACCGAGAGTTTTAAGATCAATTTGGGGACTTCGTCGTCATAATATTTATGACACTGACTGTACGTACGTTAACATTTGAATACTTTTGTATTTTCGCAGTGTTTAATATCATTTGCTAATTTATTGTATTTCTTTATGACTAGCAATATCTGTGTTTGTCATCTTGACCGTGGCCGCAGCTCATAAATTCATAAGATCATCGACTCACGCGCAGCTGTCGCTTATTGCTTTAACTCTTGGGGGCGAAAGGTTAATTGCGGCTTCCTGTACCGAATTGTATGCCAGCACTGTCATACAGGAAAAGTAAGTTTATATAATTTGATCAAGAATATTATCCTGCAAGTTCGTTCAAATCACATATATTATACTAGCTTTTGTCCGCGGCTCCGCCCGCGTGGATGTCGGTTATCGCGACCAAACATAGCCTATGTACTTTCTCAAGGTCTAACCTACCCCTATACTAAATTTCATCAAAATCGGTTCAGTGGTTTAGGCGTGAAAGCGTAACATACAGACAGACAGACAGACTGAGTTACTTTCGTATTTATAATATTAGTATGGATGAAGTTACGACTCTTTGTTATTGAAGTATGCAGACACTGCATGTAGGTAACGAATGTCAAGCCATGTTGCCTAATCTGCCACTCTAGACAAGTGACATCTCGCTGGCCGGCGTATCGTAGAATAGAAAGACGAATTTATGGGACTTGACGTAGGTATGTGACATTCGTTGACGACTATCATACAAGCACAGATAATATCTAATATATAAAATTCTCGTGTCACAGTTTTCGTTGCCATACTCCTCCGAAACGGCTTGACCGATTCTCATGAAATTTTGTGAGCATATTGAGTAGGTCTGAGAATCGGCCAACATCTATTTTTCATCCCCCTAAATGGTGCAGCGAGAACGGGATCTAAAAAATTGGCGGTACGAAGTTCGCCGGGACAGCTAGTCTAATATATAAAATTCTCTTGTCACAGTTTTCGTTGCCATACTCCTCCGAAACGGTTTGACCGATTTTGATGAAATTTTTTGTGCTTATCCGGTATCTATGAGAATCGGCCAACATCTATTTTTCATCCCCCTAAATGGTGCAGCGGGAACGGGATCTGACGCCACGAGGGCAGGAAAAAATTGGCGGTACGAAGTTCGCCGGGACAGCTAGTCTAATATATAAAATTCTCGTGTCACAGTTTTCGTTGCCATACTCCTCCGAAACGGCTTGACCGATTTGGATGAAATTTTGTGAGCATATTGATTAGGTCTGAGAATCGGCCAACATTTATTTTTCATCCCCCTAAATGGTGCAGCGGGAACGGGATCTGACACGAGGGTAGGAAAAAATTGGCGGTACGAAGTTCGCCGGGACAGCTAGTATAATATAGTTCTATACAGATGCACAATCAGGAACAAAAAGCCTACCTGCTAACCTCCAAAAGCAGGCAGGCAGCTTTTATTTCCAAGCTTTATTACTAGATGGCGACAATTGCCGACTTTGACTTTAACAAAGCAGTCAAAATGATCTTAATTCCTTTTTTTTACCCCCTTGCAGTTGACGTAATGTTCCGATATTTAATAGACACTTTTAGTTTGGACTATAGCATCATATAAATCAATAAAACACTTTGATTTACTCTTAATACGAGAGTTTTAGGATCATTTTGAGACTTCTTCGTCAAGATATTTCTGACATTGACTGTGCCTACTTTACATATAATTACTAGTCTCACAGAATAAATATAATACTACCTAATATATCGTCCATCAGTACGGCGGAAGTAGTAGTCCATTAAATCAATCTGTGCGTCTGTGCGTCAATCAAAACTGTCATGATATGATAATGTGGTTTATTATTTACAACTTTAACGTATCGTACAGCTCCTCGGTAGTATAGGGTCCAACTAAAACCTTTATGGTTCAAGCCAACCTGTGATGTGGTTGGTATACCTGCTTATTGAAGGATGAGGCTCTTGGTCTCTAGAGGAGTCTGTGGGTAAGAAGAGACATATTAAGAGCAAAAGCCGTGGAAGAACTCTCTCCTTTCATCCCAAGCATGCCCTACCTGGTCCTAACCAGGGTACATAGTGCAAACTTTTATGGTTCAAGCCAACCTGCGAGCTGGTTGGTATACCTGCTTATTGACCGATGAGGCTCTTTGTCTCTCGAGGAGTTTGTGGGTAAGAAGAGACATATTAAGAAAAAAGTCGTGGAAGAACTCCCTCCTTTCATCCCAAGCATGCCCTACCTGGTCCTTACCAGGGTACATAGTGCAAACTTTGGATGCAACTGATTGTATAGTAAAAGACATGAAACTCCCTGCCAGCTCACGTATTTCCTTCTTCCTACAGACGGGTCCTTTAAGCGGGGCGTAAAAAAGCATCTGATGAGGCCGTCAAACTGAGTGCCACCACTTTTAACATGGTAAATGTTTACGATGGTGCCACTCTCTCCGAGACTAGCTACCATCAGGCGAGGTGAAGTCAAATTGACGTGTCCTTTATTAAAAAAGACACGAAACTGCAAAGAAGGAATATACTTTTTTTAACGTAGGTAAAATCCCCACGAATACCCCCTCCCCCACCACCGGCGGGGGCTGTTATGTCGGACTCAAACCGACTAAAACGCATGTGGGTCGTAGGTTGCTGGGGGTGTAATTGGCATATACTTATCTTTCGCATCCCGGCCGACCCAGGGTTTATTTGTAATCCTACTGGTCATGTCTAACTAAAATGGGTACTCGATGAATTGAAATGAAATTTATTTTGCTTGTAGTATGGTAAATATACATTTAAGTATGTTGATATCAAACGGTAGTTTGTATCACATACTCCGCGGGAATGATGCCCGACATGCAAAATTTGGCATTGATATCTAGCATTAGGTACTTGACAACATTACTTACATAATTCAAAATCCAGTTTAAGCATTTGACCCATATTTAATTATTAATTAATGCATTTAATTCTATAGTGAATTTATTAATTAGTTATTACAATTATATACAATTAGATATTATAAATACAAATTTATTTTAATTCAGCTCAGTCAGGGATCTCCTTCCCTTGAACACTTGTCTACGAATTACTTGTAAATTGATTTAATGAACACAACAAAATTGTTTGTCCACGACAAAAATTATTCCCCCCACTCTCCCCATTCTTCATGCAAACTACGTTGGACACATTTTAATGGTGTTTAATACTGTGGAGAACAATGGGGAAATACGCAGCACGTTGCCGAACAATAGTAGAGATTCGTTAGTGATACGTAAGCGGAAATACTACTATGAAAACTCGATAGAAATTCACTTTGAACAAATTTATAACAACTATTAATAATAGCAGTAGTGAACGCAGGAGGTGCGGTTTGGATCCCCACTCAGTGCAAATATCTGTATACATGAATATGGGTGTTTGCATTGGTCTGGTCGTACCTTGGAGAACACTTCAAGCCGTCGTTTCCGCCTGAAAAGTCCAACAACTGGTCTAACTGAAATGCTTCGATATCGCCTTTGGGTTGTGGAGGTCAGATGATTTAAAGAGTAATTATTTTCATTCCATGCCTCGGAGCACGTTACAATATCGATCTCGGGACACAATATGAACATCTATGGTAGTCGTAACGGGTAGTTGGTGTCCCAAGAAGTCCGACAACTATTCTAACACAACAGAACTTTGATATCGTGAAATTGGTTTTGGCGGTCAACTGGCAGTCACTGTCAGAAAACCGACCCTGTCTTAGTTTTGTAACCATAATGTCATAATATGGAATGCAAAAGTTATTAAAACCCATCGCTATAAGGTTATTATCGTTTTTTCGTGCGTAAATCCCCACGGATTCTTCCCCTGCCGGAGCCGGAGAGGGAGGTTATGTCGGACTCAAATCGACTAAAACCGCACGCAGACTGAGGGTCGTGGTGCTAGGCCGGAGGCGAGGTTATCTTCGATATATCCCTCGCACTCCGGCTGACCCAAGGCCAAACCGACCCCATCTCAGTCTTGTAACCATAATTTCATAATATGGAATGCAAAAGTTAGTAAAGTCCATCGCTATAAAGATAATATCAGAGCGGACATAAACTCACTATTTCCGATACTCGTTATCGAGAATGCCAAGTAGTGACTTGTGGCCATACCAGGGCTATAGAACAATACTGTATGGAGCTTTGTTCGTGGTCCCGATCCGACAACACCGCCATATTGGCGACACGACGTATGTGGTGAACCATAATATGTCAAAAATTTCGCTACCTCTTGTTGAAAATAGAAGAATAGAAAATTAATTGGATATTTCAAGAAAGGTTACTCTCTCCTAACTGTCGTAATCATCATCATTTGTCTTACTCAGTGCTTAATCTCGTTTTTTTAATAAAAATATTAGAACCGAAATTACTAATATTCCCTCTAACCCCTCCGAGCTGAATTGCTTGTGATAGGAGTGGGTTCACGTCGGTAGTGTAATGGCCAGGATTCGAACCCGGGACCTCTCGATCGTAAGGCCGACTCCTTAACCACTAAGCTACCGACGCTATGACTAGACTAGCTTTTACCCGTGGCTCCGCCCGCGTGAATGCCGGTCATCGCGACCAAACATAGCCTATGTCCTTTTTCAAGATCTAATCTACCCCTATACCAAATTTGATCAAAATCGGTACAGTGGTTTAGGCGTGAAAGCGTAACATACAGACAGACAAAGTTACTTTCGCATTTATAATATTAGGTATGGGTCTGAGGATAGATTGCTCAGATGACAGTTCTAATATCAATGTGAAAGTCGATTCACTACTCAGTTGTTGTTGTTATTCTCGAATACGGGCCAATGTATAGTTGAATTTTCTCCTACTCTTTCTCCTCCTTGCGATTGGCTTTTTATATTTGGTCCGTCAATTGACTGCACCCCGCTAGATGGCAATAAAGCTGACGTGCAGTCCAGAAGATACAGACCACCATACTCGGTGCCATTGGACGTAAAATGGAGGTCCCAAACTTGACGGCCTTGATAGCTGCCTTTTCACGCCACGCTTGAAAAGCCCGGGACTGTAAGAGGAGGGAAACATTCCAGTTCTTTATCGTGTGGCAGAGGAACGAGCACTCAAATCGTTTAGTGCGAGATGGTATGGATTCCACCGTGTGTGGATGGCACCGCAGACCATCACGTGTTGTTCTGGATAGGAAGGGAGAGGGTGGGATCAGTTGAAATAATTCCTCAGAACACTCGCCGTAGTAGAGGTGGTAGAAAACGGTCAGAGAGGCAACGTCTCTACGCAACTGCAAGGGTTCCAAGGTGTTGGTAGCCTCAGGATCACCTATGATACGAACTGCACGTCGCTGCATTCTGTCAAGAGCGTCTAACAGATATTGTGCGGAACCATCCCATTTTATGGGAAGGATTACCATCTGAAAGAAACTCTGCCCCCTAGCCATTTTCATCAATCAGCAGGTGCATTGGCTTGGAAGTGCCCCCGAGATTTCGATGGGGCCCCATCCACCCCCCGTATATTACAACATATAAAATTTTACTATCAAAAGTAACTGTGTCACCTAATTCACACTTCACTGGGTACATATAGTTGGTACAGTCGCCATCAAAAGGTGCTGCTGAACGCTAATCAATTTACAAACTATCTTTAAGAATACATTGAAATATTGAAATGAATATAAGTAAATCAAATGATGTGTACAGTCAACGTCAGAAAGATGTTGACGAACAAAGTATTCAAAGTGATCTTAATTTAGTTTTTTTACCCCCTGCCAATTGAACGCTTGTTCTGATATTTGGAGCACGCATTTAGTTTGGAGTAGGGTATAGGTACGTCTCGTCCCCTCAAAATCGCTACTTTGTTTTACACTAGACTATGCCACTCATATTGCAATTCCTCTGTGCACTCCCAGGTTTGCTGGAAGAGAACTCAACTTTGAGCTAAGCTTACATAAGCGTACATTTCATCTCACTATTGTATATAAATGTAATTTATGTGTACATAAAGAATAAAATAAAATAAATAAATAAATACTGCCCTAAAACTGTTTGATATGCTCTTAAAACGATAGTTTTAAGGTCATTTTGAGACTTCGTCGTCAAGATATTCATGACGCTGACTGTACCTAATTTTTTTATTAACCAAACTTACTACTATTTTCTCTTACTCTTTAAGAGTAAAAATTGTCTGTGTTAAGAGTTGGTTCACGTTGGTAATGTAAAAGAAACGAACCCGGGTAGAAAGAGAAGTGTTAGAGCTAGTCTCTAACGGGTTTAGTCGGGATGTGTCGCCGACTGTACGTATCAGGCGTGGTGGCATCACCGTACATAATAAAATCGTATTCTCTACCTATAACTTCAAGGACAGGTTATCTTAATGGCTTAAGTCGTTTCAAATGTCCTGGTCGCGTTATCGGTTAACGACCTCTTTTTATAGGTCACTGTTATTTGAGGACAAACAGATAAACATATACGTTTAGATACTTGTATTCTTGCACGGTGCCGAATATACCTTCTAGAACCAAGCAGTTCGGAGAATCATTCCTATGCCGTAACATTAAGACCTCCCTGCCAGCTCACGTGTTTCCTCCTTCCTATAGTCCCGGGTCCTATAAGCGGGGCGTGAAAAGGTATCTGATAAAAGGCCGTCAAGCTGAGTGCCACCACTGTTAACATAGTACATTTTTACGATGCTGACCCTCTTTCCGAGACTTTGCCTTTAGCTTACCATCAGGCGAGGTGAAGTTAAATTGACATGTCCTTTAAAAAAAACGGTGATGACCA
Organism: Eilema sororculum; assembly: GCA_914829495.1. Classification (NCBI taxonomy): domain Eukaryota; kingdom Metazoa; phylum Arthropoda; class Insecta; order Lepidoptera; family Erebidae; genus Eilema; species Eilema sororculum. The sequence goes on from OU618535.1 coordinate 21,855,197, forward strand.
GTCGCTCATTGACCTCCGTCTTCCATGAGCGCGGTCCAGGGAGTGACAGGTAGAAGCACCCTATAAGAAGCAAGCCGAATTGAAGTGATGGCGCGTATGGTGCGCGCCTTCCCCTTGGACTAACGGCTTTTCCTATAACATACTTACAATTGAAGATAGATCGCAAATTTGACGTATCGGCTGTTTAAATTGAAAACATGGTAACTGATTTTTTTGCGGGAAAGCGCATCGTGGTATAATTTTATATTCCGAAATTGGTGTGAAATATGAGTTACTATGTTTTGAATTTAAACAGCCGAGCACTTTATCCGTAGATGCGATCTATCTTTAACTGTCAGTATGGTATTGGGAACGGCGGTAAAAGAATAACATAGATAGAACGTAGTGAAAAGTGAAACCGCAAAAAGGAATACTAAACTAGTGCCATCTCGCTCGCACTCGTGCGTGCTCACAAAGAGCGCAAACAAGTCAAAAAAAGTCAAAAGTCATAAATCATAATATAATCTGCATAGACCATTAAATCGGTACTTAAAAATATAAAATAAATATTAAATACTAGTTTAGCAAATGGACCACCACCGGTTCGAAACGCGGACCTGAGAAGACTCCGGCAAGAAACTCAACGGGTATTACTTTAGTATTCGTTTTTGCAGCTTCACTTGATAACCTACAGTAAGAGACTTAATTCGATTATAAAATTGACTAAAAAAGCACAAAATGATTATAAAATAAAAAACGCAAAAAATAAGTCTCAGGTCACATGGAGAATTATTAATGAACTTAAATCAAACACTCCTAAAGAGGAAATTAGATGTATAAAAGTTAAAGATAAAATAATTAGTGATCCACAGCAGATAGCGCAAGCATTCAACGATTTCTTTTGAATAAGTTTAAACCTTCATTAGCAGATAGTTCTAAAAACCACAAAACCACTTTAGTATGGAATAAAGAGAACTCTATGTTTATGAGTCCATCAACCCCATATGATGTGCATGGAATTATAAGAGACCTAAAGAACACTTCAAGTACAGGTTATGACGGCATATGTACAAAAGTTGTCAAATTTGTTTCTATTATCATAGCAAGCCCCTTAAGCCATATAATCAATCTATGCATAAGCTGTGGTACTTTCCCTGATAAGTTAAAGCTAACGATAACTATCCCTATTTTTAAAAAAGAGGACAAAGAAAGCATGAAATTTTACAGACCTGTAGCACTAATTCCTATTTTTTCAAAGATACTGGAAAAAATCATTTATCAGTGTTTGTACGAGTACTTAGAGAAGAATAAAGTACTAACCGATGAACAGGTAGGGTTCAGGAAAAATAAAAACATTAACGAAGCTATTTACAATTTCCTCTTGGAGGTTATGGGAAATTTAGAAAGAAAGCTTCCAGTATGCGCTATGTACATGGATTTAACAAGAGCATTCGACTACGTGGATCACTCTATACTAATAGATAAGCTATATACTTACGGAATAAGGGGAAATGCACTAAACTTAATAAAATCGTATCTTGAAGGCAGAAAACAGGTAACGCAAATAAATAGAATATGTCCTAAATTTAAAATAGAGGTAAAATACTCATCGGAAATGAGAACAGTAACGGACGGTGTACCTCAAGGAAGCATACTAGGCCCTTTGCTGTTTATATTATATATAAATGATTTCCCACGGTCAATAGGATACCCCATGTTCCTTTATGCAGACGATAGTACCGTAGTTTTTTCAGGACAAGAGATCATGAATAATGTAGAATTTAATTTAAACTGTAACATAGACAAAATTATCAAATGGTTGACATCAAATAATCTTCTAATTAATCTTGACAAAACAAACATTATGACATTTGGAAATAATTCACATAACTTAAGCGACATGAATATAAGACATTTAAATAAAACTAATATTGACATAGATAATACCAAATTTTTAGGTCTACACATTGACTCGAGTTTAAGCTGGAAATTACACATTGACATAATATGTAAAAAACTAAATAGTTTCTCGTATGCGCTCTATATGTTATCAAAGGTAGTCAACCGAGATGCAGTAATAACAGCATACCATGCCCACGTGACATCAATACTACGATATGGGGTCATGTTCTGGGGCAATTCTACTAACAAGGAAAAGACGTTTAGGGCACAGAAAAGATGTTTGAGAGCCGTGTGTAAACTACAACAGACAGACACTTGCAAACCACACTTTATTCAGTTAAAAATACTAACTCTACCTTGTCTGTATATATATGAAGTTGTGACTTTCGTAAAAAGTAATTTGGGGCGTTACACTACGTATAATAGTGTTCGTAACTGCCACAAAATTTCCATACCTCGGCATTGGTCAGCACTGTTTGATAAAAGTATTTTCTGTATGGCTCCTCGTTTGTACAACAAATTACCACGATACATTTCGGAAGTGGATAGTCTAAGTGTGTTTAAGAAAAATGTATATAATTTACTCGTAACGAAAGCGTACTATACTATTGACGAATATTTAAAAGACAATTTGTAATGAAAGGGACTATACCACTATTTATTTATTAACTATTAAAATTTTTGACATAATGTATACAAATTAAAAAAAATGAATAAATAATTTTATATAATTTTAAGTTTGACATGAAGTAGGTACTAAAACTTTGGACTTGATTATATCTGAAATTTCTTTTTATTGATAATTTAATCAGTTGAGTTACTCCTATAGATATCGTGTATTTTTAATGTACTTTTAGCTTATATTGTAACATTGCATGCCTTTTTTGGGTTGAATACGGAACGAGCAAACTTGTATTATGTAAGACCATAATGTGTACCTGTGTTCGCAAATAAACATTGATTATGATTATTATTATGATTATAGTTTTTATTTTTATTTTGAAGAGTATTAGAACCGAAGTTACAAATATTCCCTCTAACCCCTCCAACTAAACTAAATTGCTTGTGCTAGGAGTGGGTTCACGTTGATAGTGTAATGGCCAGGATTCGAACCCGGGACCTCTCGACCGTAAGGCCGACTCCTTAACCACTAAGCTACTGACGCTTCTTTATTTTATACGTTCCGTCTATGTTACTCTTTTAGTCTGAGGTCCCACACTCGGGGGGCCATAGGGTTTGCGCACTATAAAAAAATTAAAGTATTGAATAACACATTTGTACTTTTCCACTGAGTTTATTTTGTTTTTCAACCTGACCGGTTTCGCCTTACGGCATTCTCAAAGGTTTACATTGATGTTTCAAGTATTTTAATTCCGAAACACTACAATATTTGCATTTTTTCATGTGTGGGTAGTTTTAAAATTCGGTACAGGGTCTTTCCAACATGCTTGGGGCCCAGATATCTTCTGTTAGATGGTACATCTGCTATACAAAATACAAAGCTATGATGCAAGTCTTCCTCTCAGGATTGGGAGGTCAGAAGGTTGTCGTACCCGTAAAAGCGGACTTACTAATTAAAACAATAAGCGAACCTCGGTCTTCAAAGTGCAAATTTTAGATGCAACTGGGAAGTCGTTCTGAGGATGGTAATGAGTCTATCTCTATGCAAATTTCATCTAAAACGCTCAGTAATTGCGGTATTATTGAGTAACAAACATTCTCACAGTACACATCTGAATTTCTCAGTATAATCCATATTCATAATGATGCAATCAATTCTGTCTGTCTATCTGTTAGGCTTTCGCGCCTAAATTACGGAACCGATTCTGATATAATTTTGTACAGAGATAGATGAGAATTTGGGTACGGACATAGAAAGAAAAGAAAGAAAGAAAAAACATTTAATTCTAGACACGCACAATCGAAATCCATCCACTTAGTAGGTACATAAATATCTTATAATCTACAATACGTATATATAAAATCTACTCATATAATAATCTATGCATGTCTTACATACACGGGTCCATATTGGGTTGCATAAAATTGAAAGTCCTAATTTCAAAATGCATAACTGGTTTTAGCACAATCATCTTTTCGCATAACGCTGTTTCGACATAAAATTTTCACGCATTATTTCTTTCGTACATGTACTTTAGTCATAATCATCTTTAACCATAAAATTATTGAGCATAATGGTTTATCGTATAACGATATTTAAACATAATTTAACTCCTTAAATTTTAATTACATTTCAAACGCACATAATATTATTTGCAACAAAGTGGATACCTTTTTTTTTTTTTTTTTTTTTTTTAAAAAAAAAACAAAGTGGATACCAAACCTTATATGGAAGAAATGAGACCTTTGCAATGGAAGTGAAATGTTTACGAGTATATGCATTAGCTTTTTTACCAGTGGCATATCCATTTATTTTGCTGATTGGAAAACAAATATATCTGAAGAAGCAGGTAAATTTGTATAAAAATAATTAACTCGATGGGTGCGATTCGCTTCTGGCACTTCGCCGGCAGCTACCGCGGCACGCTCGCTTCGCTCGCTCGACTCGTGCGTTGTTTGTCATGTTCTAACTTAACCTAACCTACCTAGCTTTTATTTAACCTAAACCAAAGCTATTGCAATTATATTAGGACAATTAGATTATGCCAATCAAGGGACACCCAATTTATTTTTATGATAACATTTTTGTTTCTCTTTTACAGAAACCATAGCGACATGGTTTGGCAAAAATTACACAATCAATAATGAATGACATTACATACTTTGATTTATCGTATTTGTTTAATTTTTGCGTTAAGATTATTATGACTTTAAAATTTATAGATAACAAAGTTATGGTCAAGACAATTAGGGAAATTGATAATTATGCCAAAGAATACGTTATGCGTAAAGACCATTATGCCAAAAAACCATTATGCGAAGTGACTATTATGCTAAACATTTTATGCCATTCGACATTAGGATAGAAAATGTTATACGAAAAAAGGGGCACCCTACATACATTTATCAAAAATAGATAGAATAGAAAAAAAAAAAATAGATTACTTTTCTCGCGGTTCCACCCCCGCGGATGTTGGTTATCGCAACCAAACATGGCTATGTCATTTCTCAAGGTCCAATCTCCCCCCATACCAAGTTTCATAAAAATCGGTTCAGTGGTTCCCGCTGTATCCTCTACTATACATATATATTAATGACTCTATCTATTAAAAAAAACCGCATCAAAATCCTTTGCGACGTTTTAAAGATCGAAGCTTATATAGGGACAGACAGACGCGGAAAGCTACATTGCTTTATACTATGTAATGATATACATAGATGGTTATTATTATATTAATAACGGTAATAACAATTAGTTAAGAATAATAGTACAGTCAGCGTCATAAATATCTTGACAACAAAGTCAGAAAATGATCTTAAAACTCTCGTATTAAGAGCAAATCAAACTGTTTTTAACCCCCGACACAAAAACGACGGGGTGTTATAAGTTTGACGTGTCTGTGTGTGTATGTGTATGTGTGTGTGTGTGTCTGTCTGTGGCATCGTAGCACCCAAACGGATGAACCGATTTGGATGTAGTTTTTTTTTGTTTGAAAGGTATATTAGTCGGGAGTGTTCTTAGCTATGTTTGAAAAAAATCGGTCCAAAATGGCCGCTGCTACAACATGTCGGAATACATATTTCTTCATAACTCCCTCAATATGGGTATCAAATGAAAGAGCTTGACTAGTAGATCACTTTAAAAAGTATAAAATAAAAATTTAATAAACCCCCGTCACAAAAAACACCTCCAAAAAGTTAAAAATAAATGGAGTTTGCCTTTTAACTTTAACGGTTGCCATGTCGGGGGACCTTGAATTGTTCCGATAATATAACGGAGTGCTTAACCAGTTAGGGTCTCCCGACATGGCAACCAAAAAGTTAAAAATAAATGGATTTTTAACTTTTTGGAGGTGTTTTTTGTGACGGGGGTTTATGTTGATATATATACGGTACTAGCTTTAGCCCGCGGCTCCGCCCTCATGGATGTCGGTTATCGCGATCAAACATAGCCTATGCCCTTTCTCATGGTCTAATCTACCCCTATACCAAATTTCATCAAAATCCGTTCAGTGGTTTAGGTGTGAAAGCGTAACATACAGACAGACAGATAGAGTTACTTTCGCATTTATAATATTAGTATGGATATGGATAGTATGGATTATTGTCTGAACTAAAGGAGTATTTAAAACAATGTTTTTCACTTTGTACGTCAACATCTTTCTGATACTCACTGTACCATAGAATTAGTCATATATAAATAACAGATGTTTACGTACGTATGTCTGTCACTTGGTTGACCTTGCCACGTTTGAACACGCTCAAGAACGTCCCTATGGTATAAAAACTGGTTCCGAAAGGACACCGGTTTAATCCCATTGCTTTTGTAGACGACATTCATTGTCCTTTTACAATAGGTACAAAAATTTGTTTCTTGTGCGTTATTGCTTAGTAAAGTGAAAGAAAGAAAGAGAGAAAGAAAGAAATAAATACCGTTATTTGGTGATATTTTTTTTGATATTAGTGATATTTTTTTTTTATTTTTTTTTATATTGATATTAGAGATTAGTGATATAAGTGAGATTAGTGATATTTTTATATTATTATAAAAATATCACTACATAATATAAAGCAGTCGCTTTCCGCGTTTCTATGTCCCTATGTATGCTTATATCTTCAAAACTACGCAACGGATTTTGATACGTTTTTTTAATAGATAGAGCAATTCAAGAGGAAGGTTTATATGTATTACATGCTTAATATAGTTGTGGGTGCAGCGGGAATGGGATTAGACGCCACGCGGGCGGGAAAAATTGGCGGTATGAAGTTCGCCGGGTCAGCTAGTATCGAATACAAAAAGTAACGGTTTTCAAGACGGCAAACAAAGAAATTGAAATTGCAACGCATTAGCTGAAATAATTATTTAAATAGGCAAGAAATTTGCTTAAAGAAAGTAAGTTGAAAATAAATATTCATATCTTTTGAATACTATAAAACAATTAACTGAATTATATACCTACTTTTTTAATTAAACATTTGGTCACCAAATTTTATTGAAATCATCTGACTACTTAGGTAATTACAGTATTATGATAACTACAATTATATACTAAATTAAAATAAAATACGACCCCCTTTTTATTACGGCACTTAACAACGCTTTTTCACTTTGAAATTAATTAAAATAAATTACAAGTGAAATTAAATTATTTTTTTATCCTGATATTCAACACTATTTTTACAGTAACAGAAATAATATAAAAATAACTAAAACTTTCATCATCAATAAAAATATTACAACAGTAATTAATTTAAAGAATTAGGTTAAGTAATACATAAAAGGAAGTCAAATTTTCTACATCAGTGGGGTTGAGGAACCATTTTCCTCCGTATTACCGAGCCCCCCTAGCGGCTGGGGGAACTCTTTGCTTGAGACCTGAAGGCCTTCTCGACTGAGGGACACACTTTTGTACCCTTTGAACCTCGCCGGCTGAACGCCGTGAACTTTGCCAACCTACAACGCCGGGGACCAACGACGTGTGGGGGCCACGAATCGCATGAACTGCGCAACTTACCACAATAGCTATATTTCCTTTACAGCATATTGGGTTCACAATGGGGGTGGGATTAGAACAGGCCCACCCCCGTCCACTGTCTTACTGTGTAGAAACGGACTCCCCAGTTCCAAAGATGTAATTCTTGTATATATACTACGAGACGTAAAAATGTTCATATCGCGATTCAGAACTTTCTTGAATAACTCTTAAAATACTACGTATATTGCCAAAAAGTTTTTTGTTTACGTAATCCAGTAATACTCGGAATAATATGAATTGAAAAAAGTGTTGAAAAGTTATAGTTTTTATATTTATTTTACAACGACAAGGATAGACATATGCCAGTTTTCCCGTGTTGATAAGGACAGCAATTGCGGCTGATAAAAGAGTAGTCTAAGTGCTGCCATCTCTTATCAACTATTTGAAGTTGTCGACCTATTTTATAGAGCAATTATTTCACATAAATTATGTTTTGTATGCAATATTTTAATGATATATTAATGATATGTAATAAATAGCATAATGAAATTGTTTTAAATTCATACAAATGTTTATTTTGATCATATCATTAATATTGTATTTGTTACGCTTGTCGTAACATTTTGACTTCTATTAATAGTTAATGACTTCTTGATAGAAGTGAAATCAAACTATTTTCAACAGATTGCTGTGTGAAATAATTCGTTTTATTTTAATAATTACTCTGATCTTGTTGGTTGGTTTTCAGCAGCCAGCTATGGCTGGTCATGGAACCCCTTTATAATACAACTAAATAATTCTTATTAAGTACAACTAATTGCACCTACTAAGATAGCAATTTACTTCATTTTGATGGTAAGCGGTTACCAGTACCTGTTGTTGCTATTTATCTTAAATCAATATTAGTATTGCTTAGCTGGTTTTATGAGTTTTTTTCATTATACAATCCATATACTTACGTATTTAAATCCCCGAAGGGGTAGGCAGAGGCGTATTAGCAACCACATTTTGCCAATTATGATTTTCGGTACCACGACGTAATAGGGGACGACCGTATTGCCATCTAGCGGGCCCTTTGTGTTGTCTAACAGCCCTATCATTTAGTCGCCTTTTACGACTCCCACAGGAAGAGCCTGCTAGGGTCCTGTTGTACTGGGGACAATATACAAATTTTTCATTATAGCAAAATAAATTATAATATTGTAAGAATTAGGTAGATACATAGCGCTATTTATATCTCGCTTTTTTATATAGCGCTCATTATATCTAAATTCATTGTAGGTACAGTCAACGCCATAAGTTGATTAACACTATAATGTTTTACAAATCTTTTTATAATGAAATGCATCTGTCTATAGTAAATGTAGTTTTATGATTCCCAGAAGACAAACTTAATTTACATATTCAATGCTTTTTTTTTCACAATTTTATGTAAGGTTTAGGGGCCACAGTGTTCAATAAATTAGAATTTGTTAAGCTACTTTTGTAGTTGACTGTAAATACGGTGGGTGCTTAGCGGCCGCACTAAGATTAAATAGCCAGACGATAGTCAATCCGTAAAAGCCAAGATAAGATAAATAAAAAAGAAGAATAGACAAAAGTTAGTGATCAAGTGCCTTTTTTTTTTCGTGCGGAAATCCCCTCGGATACCCCCCTGCCGGAGCCGGAAGGGGTGGTTATGTCGGACTCGAACCGAATAAAACCGCACGCCGACTGTGGGTCGTAGTGCTAGGCCGGAGGTGAGGTTGTCATCGACATATCACGGCTGACCCAGGGCCATCCCTTACGGTCTAGCCCTCCTCGGGAGGGGGGGACAACGGTGTCCCCGACTCGAGTGATCAAGTGCTAGTGATCTTTAAAGTGCCAGCTTTGGATCTAACCCTAGCGGTGGCTTTTACGGGAGTGAAGGCCGTCAGACCAAAAACCATAATAACGTCCATACTAATACTATAAATGCGAAATTAACTGTCTGTCTGTCTGTTTGTTTAGGCGTGGAAGTCACGCCTCAACACCTGAACAGATTTTGACAAAATTTTGTAGGTATAGAGGTATTTTGAAGTTATTTTTTGATATTTTATTTTGAACTAGCTTTTGCCCGCGGCTCCGCCAATACATAGCCTATGTCTTTTCTCATGGTCTAATCTACTCCTATAGCAAGTTTCATCAAAATCAGTTTAGGCGTAAAAGCGTAACATACAGACAAATAGACAGACAGAGTTACTTTCGCATTTTGTATAATATTAGTATGGAAGTATGGACTAGACCTTGAGAAAGGGCATAGGCTATGTTTGGTCGCGATAACCGTCATTCACGCGGGCGGAGCCGCGAGAAACAGCTAGTTCAAAATAAAATAAAAAACTTATTACTAGTACAAATTGATTTTAGAGCGTTACGAACCATTCCATAACTTTTTCCTATAAAATAAATTGTAACTGAATTGTGATATAATTTTTTTCATGAATGCTTATCTTTACGGCAATGTTGAGGGCACGGGAGTCAGCTGTTAATGTGGGCCATACATTATAACGGGTGTGAGCCATAAATTGTATGTGATAATGGGCCAAATGATCTTGTACAATTTATCGGAGATAAAAATGGCGGGGTTTACATAAAACCTGTTTTGGTGATCTCTATGGCGTGGTGGTAGAGTGTTTAACTTCTATGTTATCTACACTAATATTAGAAAGAGGATAACTTTGTTTGTTTGTTTGTTTGTAATGAATAGGCTCAAAAACTACTAGACCGATTTTAAAAATTCTTTCACCATTTGAAAGCTACATTATCCACGAGTAACATAGACTATATTTTATTTTGAAAAAAAAAAATAGGGTTCCGTAAGATATTTCGGTTTTTCGGACACAAGGTGTAAAAAATCAACCAGATAAGTTACTTATTTTGCGTACGCTGCCTAAACTATAAAAGATAGATCCATGAAATGTTCTAATTAATTGTAGATCTTATAAATATCTACAAAAAAGTACGCGACACACTATACCAATCTATGTCGAGTGAGGCATAACAACCATTTTTTTATTTAAAAATCTTGAATTTAATTGGACTACATTTCAACGCGTTTATTACGGTTACCGAAATCCTCGCGGGCGAAGCTGCGGGCGACAGCTAGTACTATTTATACTGGAGATAGATTTTATTTCTGAACCTGACTGGTTTCGCCATACAGTATCCTCAAAGGTTTAAATCGATGGTTCCATCAAAACCATTAATGTATGACTACCATTCCCCAATAATTCGCCCTCCCCGGCGAATAATATGGTATTGTGCTATTACCACAGTTTAGGTTTTATTGCATTTTCGGTTCATAGAGCATCGAATACACATTGTAATTTTTTTTTGTAATTTTTCTGTGGATATTTTTGAAAATACAATAATTCCCATAGGTCCATAATGAACATAACACGTTTGTTCAGTTAAATTAGAAATACAATTTGAACACGAATAATACCGTAAACGATAATGCAAAGTTATTTTTTTCCGTTAGTTTCGGTAATGCCTTTTTACAATAAATTACAGATTTTAATAAAAACGGTAATGTTTCTTACCGTATTATATAGATAAAATTCTAAAAGTAACGGGTTTTACATTGAAATATTGCAATTATGTTGGAACGCAATGCAATAACACACTACTATTTTCGGTAGTATTAGCAGAGCAAAGCGCTCACATATTTTGTTTCCTTATTTATGAAAGGTATAGTAAAAAAAGGAATACTATATAAGGTAGAAAAAAATTGAAGCATCAGGAATTGGTCTTTCTATTCAGATGGGTGTTCAGGGCAAAGTAAAAATCGGTATATTTTTGCTTTATACCTCCATGCAATAAAAGCCCGTGATATGCAAACTATAATACATAGGTTCTTCGATACTAGACATAACCAAAAGAAGGCGATAGCATGCATTCATGCATAGAAAGAGCTTTAAAAAATAAAGTCCTTTATACTCCAGACCAAATATATGGACTAATTGTAAATGCGAGATCTTAAGAAGCACCAGGCTCAAGACAGCGACATGAGCCTATTGAATCAGCCAGAAGAACCAAGAAATTATGCGGTATCAACGAAAATAATTTCGGTACGACTACCACAGTCTCGACCGGCTCCGCGACACAATGCGCGACAAATGCAATCACCATCCCGACAATCATCGCCTCACAAAAACTCTCCAAAGATCGACACACGATTGAGAGACTAGGTACAAAAAAGGCAAATCGAACACTTCATCTTCAAGAAGAAGAAGAATAAGAATAGTAGAAGAATCTATGATTACGAAAATACGGATCGTAGCCACTGATGCACGCAATCGACTAAAAGTCATCAGTGGCCGAGTCTCTTCGAAGAAAGAACATAATTGCAATAATCTCACATTTTCGAAACTACGGAAACAAAAAAAAATCAAACGATGACGCAACGCAACAACCTACATAATGGCAAGTTAGCAAAAATGCAGACGGAACTATATGCAACTTCGCGCAATAGCAGAAAATGTCGACGCAGCACACGCCGTCATAGCAATCGTCAACAATGTTAGCGTCAAGGAAGCACCACACGCGGCCCGCATCTAAGGGACCAGCGGTTAGTCCCGAAATTACGATGACTACTGAAGAAAAGTATTCCGCAAATTAGCGGCACCCAGTTCCGGCGAAATGGAACTGCCCACAACTGGCATTGGCGCGCTCCAAAGAGAGATAAGACTGCTGAATCTTCAAAAAGCCATCGAGACCAAAGTGACCAGCCAGCATACACGGCCACAACAGGGGTACCACTAATTGCAGCGACCGCGTAGCCTGGATCTTACGACCACAGCAGCGTGTCGGCACATATAGCAACTGCACACACGGTTAACGTAAGAAGAAGACATCTCTCTCGTTAAGAAGCAGTCAGCAAAAAAGCCATACGCAGCTATATTTACAGTCTACTTCTCTTCTCAACCTCGCAAGCAACGTGCCGTCGTAAGCTTGGTGGAGTGGTACCAGCTAGTGGATACAGTCTGTTCAGGGGAGTAGGCTTAAGGCAGCCCGTTATAATGCGGCATGTGTCGCTTAGGGCAGTATCAACCTCCTTCGCATGCGCAGAGCGGTGCCATACTGGATACGCGAACTCACCCGCTGAGAAAGAGAGAGCGAGGCCGGTTGTCCTGACAACATGTCCAAGACGTGGATGTTAACCTTTGCATCAAATTTTGCCTGCTCGCCACTTTTTGTTTGGTGTTTCGGCAGTGGGTTTTATAGGCGAGAGCTCGATTGAGAGTAACGCTGAGGTAACGTGGCTTTGGGCAGAGATCGAGCAATCTCGACCCCTCGCCACGAGATGTTAAGGAGTTGGTTTACCTCCCATTTTTAGTTTATTAGTCCATTATATGGTTATTAGTACATTCTCTTTGCGGTACTGGTCTAGGCTTTCCAAAGCTGCACCCAGTCTTAATTCAGCCTCTTCGAAATTTTTTGTTTGACCAGTAAGCGCCAGGTCGTCCGCGTATAGATGGTGTTTTGTGTTCAGGGTTATTGGTTGGTGCACGATTTATCGGGTCTAAATCCAGCCTGTTCGGCAATGAGATTAGCCTCCAGTATTGGTGTTAGACGGTTCAGCAACATATTTTTGAATATCTTGAAGGTGTGGCAGAGTAGAGAAATGGGGCGGTAGTTTTTAGGGTCGTTGGGGCTCTTGGCAGGCTTGAGGAGCGCTTTTAATTATGTTCTTCGCCACAGTTTTGGAATTCTGGAGGATTTTAGGCAGTTGTTAAAGAGATCAAGAAGCCAGGACACTACTCTGGGCCCAAAATGTTTTATTTGGTCGACAGTGATATCGTCTACGCCTGCTGCCTTACTCGTTTTTAGTATTTTATGGTGTCTATGATTTCCTGCAGTGAAAAGGGCTGGCCAATTTGGTTGGTTGGTGAGATGACTGTCGAACTTAATGGGTCTTAGGTGTTGTGTCTTCCCGTTTAGGAGGAGTTGGTGGGCCGCTTGGTTTGACGTCACTCGACCAGGGTTGGCAGCGGCTGGTGGGTCATCTGTGAGTTTTCTCACAGCTCCCCAAGCCTTCTTCAAGTCAGTGAGAAGATAGGACGTGACTACAAGCATCGCTCCCACTCCACCAATGGTGGATAAATCAGTATATAAGCCTGTTATTTAGTTTGTAAGACATTGCTTTATTAAATCATTGAGTAGTAATAAATATACTGCAACCTGACTGTGGTAGCTCTCTTCACTCCCGCAATATTATGTAATTTAACTAATTATTACTGTATTGTTTGATCAAATATTATATTTGCAATATAATATTACAAATAATCAGTTAACACAATATATTGATGAATAGTTTTGCAAAGTAATATTACCGTAGACACTATCACATGCATTTCCCCGAATAATATGGTAATGTTCATTTACCGTAAACATTTTTAGCTCCATATTTACATGAACAATACTGTAATGTATTATTACTGACCACGGCAGCAATGGGAATAACACGCGAATAATATGGTAATGATACATTGTGTACTATAATTTTTATCTACATTTTCGGTAAAATGTTTTTCTTAAATTACTTTATTCCAATAGCCTAATGAAATAAAATTAACATAGAAACTAGTCTGCACAAAAATTAGCTTTCTTTTGACATATAAATTATTGCCATACAATCTACCTGCACTGAGATATAAGCAAAAAACAGTTATTTGCTTCTCCTGTAAAATTTGGAATTTGCGATTACCATTTTATTCGCCGGGAAGGGCGAATTGTAGTAGGTCCCAAGTAATAGAGCCTATTGCCAGAATATTCCGGGCGCTATTGTTGACTCGTGCCTATATCTGAGGCTGAATCTGGGCTATATATCTCTGTCTGATGCTAAAAAGCCCTATCCCTTAGTCGCCTTGTACGACACCGCATGGGAAGAGAAGGGGTGGCCCAAATTATACTCTGCCGGGAACAACGTAGCTATTTTAATAAATCATACTCAAAAAATAAACATTTGAAGCAATATACGTGTTCATAATTCTACGAATTAGTAAAATGTAGCGTCACAGAAGTTGCCAAGAAAGCCTTTTGGCACTTCAACCATTACAGTGGCTACATTTTCAACCTGACAGTGTAAAAATGTAAGCAAATCCGTACGTATAACTTCTCTTTAGAAGGTCCAGTTTATTGGCAATAAATGCACAAGCTCACTTAGGGAAGAGGTTGGAGTGAGGTGCGGTGTGTGCCACAAGATATAAGAGATGGCGAATTAGTTTTCCATTGCGCAATATGTTACATTTGGAGAACTTTGAACGTCTTTATACTGCAAGTGTATCGAGGCTTAAGAGGTTGAATCAGTGTCTATTGTATTAGAGATGACGCTAATGACTTAAATTCCTCCATATACCGACTTGTGTCAAATCCAAAGCTTTTGTTTTTGAGGCCCAAAGTGAGGATCTCCTACTCTATCTCTTGATTTGATAAATTTTGTTTTTTGCAGGAGCGATTATTATAATCGGATTTATCATCCCATTAAGAGAAGGTCTGCCAAAGCCTCTTCCGTTAATTAGCACGTGTATTAGTTCATTAGTGAGATTGACTTGGGCCCCAAAGCAGTTGTTTCGGCTACCAATATCTGCATACACCCATGTTGTTAATATCACAGTATTATAAAAAAACTAGCTGAGCCGGTAAACTTTGTTCCGCCAATTTTTGTCCGCCCGCGTGGCGTCATATGCCGTTCCCGCTGCACCCTCTACTATATTAAACATGTATTATACATATAAACCTTTCTCTTGAATTACTCTATCTATTAAAAAAAACCGCATCATAATCTGTAGCGTAGTTTTGAAGATATAAGCATACATAGGGACATCGGGACGAGACAAGCGACTTTGCTTTATACTATGTAGTGATAAATAAGCATCATGAAATGCTATACTAAGTTTAATAAAAAATCACATTTCTGATCAGCCGTTTTCTCATACCATAATTATTGCGATAATTAACGCGATCATGGCATAGGTACGTACGAACCTTTGATTTGCCTGACGTTTCGATCAGGTTACACCGGCAGTGGTCACAGGCTGACTGGCGCAGTAGTGCACGCCCGCCGTCTTCGAGTCCGTGAGGTAGTAGGTTCTTCATCTACCCGCACATTCTCAATAATATTCAATATACTCAATAAGGTTCGAGTCCGACATAACCACCTCCACCGGCTCCGTGGGGGTGGTATCAGTGGGGATTTACCGCACGATAAAAAAAAAATATACTCAATAAGGGTAGGCAGCGCGAGTGTAACGCCCCTGGTGTTGCATACGTCCATAAGCCGCGGTAACCACGTTCCATCAGGTGGGCCGTGTGCTTGTCTTCCACATAAGTGGTATATAATAAAAAAGCCATGTACCGTCATACCACACGTATGTTCCCGCTATAATTATTGTATATCATGGAACGAGAGAGTTTAAAACTTAGCCCTTTTCTTATACCTTGGACCACCTATTCTCTATAAATTAGTGCAGTTACCCCCTGGCACTTACTGCCAAACTTACGGTTATAGCACACTTAGCAAATGGTCCACTTGTGCTGCGCCTTTTTTGGTAAAACAACAATTAAGTACAATACCGTGAGGTAGAAATTTCCAGTCTAGGAATTAAGATCGGTAGAACAAAACCCTGTATTGTATTTTATTGGATCGCTTTGGGGAAATTTGTACCTATTTCGAGATTTAGATTAGACTATAAGTATGGTTTCTTGTATATATATATAAGTACTAGCTGTTGCCCGCGGCTCCGCCCGCGTGGATGTCACTTATCGCTAAATTAAGATGAAAGCTATCCTATCTTTTAAGTTAGATCAAACTGCACACGGTGTGCAAATTTCATTAAAATCGGTTAAGTATAAATATAGATACACGTAACTAATTTATTTAAGATATCTTAGAACCAAAATATCTAATATTCCCTCTAACCCCTCCAACTAAGCTAAATTGCTTGTGTTAGGAGTGGGTTCACAACGGTAGTGTAATAGCCAGGATTCGAACCCGGGACCTCTCGATCGTAAGGCCGACTCCTTAACCATTAAGCTACCAATGCCTCTATATTATACTTAAGCTCTATATTTGGATTATAGACAGGTTTTGGGCCCCATTAAAGTCTTGAGGAAGTAAGGTAATCTGACTTGACTGACACATGCTGGCTACAGAAATCGCTACCATAAAAGCCAAAATAGGCGACCAAAACCCCTCAAATGCGACCGGCACTAACACAAAAATTATGATGCTTATTCTCAATCGTCTCTCACCCATTCTCTTCTACAGATAAAAAACCTTCTGTCGTATAAAAACCTTCATAGGCTATTCAGACAGTTTCCTATCAAAAACCATGCTCATTTACTAGCTTATTCAAATAAAAAACAGAAAAAACTCCCCAGTAGAATCATTTTGCTTAAAATAAGAACAAAAAGTCTTGACGCCAAACACATTTCCCTGGCTTGTGAGCTAAATAAAGCAAGTAGCGACTACACGTTGGCTGGGCCTATGAACAAGGCACCTGAAAGGAGACAATTGCCGGCAGCAAATAGCTGGATGGCTGCGACCGAATAAAAAAACTGGCTAGCGCCGGAATATGGCGGCGAAAATGGGCGCTAGGGTTGGCAGTTTTAATGTGAAATTTTAATGTTAAATATAGATACTTTTGGACATATAGATGATGATGATATACATTATACATACATTCTTGCAAATAGCTAGAAATGCTGAGCCTTATAAAATAAATAAATTGTAGTAATAAATAAATTGAAAAAAATTATATAGTAAGCTACAGGGACGATATTGCATAATTCAAAAAGTTACTAACGTATTATTATTTTGATTGTAATTTGTAATTTGATTTTTATGTATTATTTTGATTTGTATTTTGATTTTAACGTATTAATATGATTGTAATGGGTGATTTTGATTTAAATTTAATTTATTATATTATTTAAAATTCTGATAATTTAATTTTAATTCAATATACATTATAACACAACTGATAATTATATAAACTAGTGATATTTGTTTTAAAATTTAAATTAATTTATGATAATATAATATATTATTACACATATTTAATGTTAAGAAATTTTGTACGACATAGATATAAGCTAAAATTGTTACTAACCAAAATGAGTCTATGTTACTTGAAAAATAAATATATTCAATTCAATTCAATAGACGCTCGCGTATTTTTTCATTTTATTCATAGAATACACAATTTTTAACGTTGATTATTTATGTTTTATTTTTTGATGGGTAACACAACTAGATGTGAAGTAAATTAATACGTTAAAGTACACATCTATAAACGTCATAGCTTACAGTAAACTGTATCACAAAAATGCTCGTATTTTTCCCGTTGGCGTAAGCAGAGACAGGGGTCCACTTATCAAATCACTTCGTTTCTTTTACGTTCATACTGATTGATCATCAAAACACACATAACATAAACTCACGCCTGTATTCCCCGAAGGGGTAGGCAGAGGTGCTAGCACCGACATTTCACCAGTTTATGTTTAGGTCCCAATGTAATAGGTGGCGAGCCTATTGCCATTAACCGGGCACTTATAAACCTGCGATAAATACACACAAATAAAAGGTTTCCAAAAATTGCTGTTGGATGCCTAAGGGTGAATCAAACAGTAACATGTTATATAGATTGCTTGTAGTATTTTAAAGCATGGTTTTTAATTTATTCCTTATTGACAAAATATAGGAAATTCTTTGATTGTATTTTTAAGCAAAAAAAACGTATCTAAATTGATTTGAGGTACTCAAATCAATTTAGAAACGATTTTTTTTGGGATCGGTCCAGGCGGTTTTTCTCTTACAGGAATAACGCTCTTGACTTGGTATGGTGGCTCAGTAGTCAAGAGCGTTCTCTCTGTAAAAGAAGGATTGCGGGTTCGAATCCCGCCTGGACTGATCATATTTTTTTTCCTTTTTAAATCGATTTGAAATATTAGATAAATAAAATAAATAAATATAAATAATAAACATTCCACAACATCTACACAACGCTATCTAGACCCATGGTAAGCGTAACTAGCCTGTGTTATGGAATCTAGAAGAATTAATAGATTTGAGAGTTATTCATTTCTAAAGTCATCACTCATCAACGAACAAAATTATATATTTTTCGCGATATTCACAATACACTGACCTTCAACTCGCCAAGGGCAACAATTCAGAAGCCCGCACCCTTTCCTAAATAAATAAACACATTCTCGAAATGAAGACACCGGCTGGCAAATGAAATGAATGAGTGGCAACCCTAACTTGGCAGGTGAAGGGGTACAAACAAGTAGAAATATTGCAGGACGCATTCAAAGTGGCAGTGATTGGTTTTTGGGCTTTAACCGGCCGATGAAGGGTTATATTTGCTTCATTTCTAGGTGAACTTTTCGATCACGATTGCTGTCGAAGTTTTAGTGATTGAGCTGTGATTTTCATAGAAGGAAAGAGCTGAATCGATCAGAAAACTCGTGAAGGTGATCATCTTTTCATCATCCTATCGCCAATGTTGTAATTTGGAGCCTGCCGACCGCCGAAGGAAGGAGGGTAATATTTTTCGAGACTATGAATGTATGTATTAATGTCCATTTATTTGGCACGGCCTACAGCCTAAACGACTTGATATGTGTGGACATGTGAGGTCTCATTTGATTCGCTGTGATTGTTTGAGTGTCACCAGGTACAAATTTCGAGAAAATCAAAAGCGAGATTTGGCGCCAAAACGGATGTTGTCAAAAATATTATTGACTCAAACTTATCGAGTAGGGTATCAAAATGAAAGAAATTAGAAGGAATTTACAAAAATATATACATGTCATATCATAAGTAAAAAGTATAAATAAAACAGATGATTAAAAAACCCGACTATCACTGAAAGATCGAAAAAAGTTTGATAGCAGGCGGTACCCACTAATTTCCTTTTGGTTTATGATTGGTAAATGGGTACCGCCTGCTATCAAACTTATTTCGATCTTTTTAGTGGCGGTAGCGTTGTTTTTAATTTTTTAATCATTTGTTTTTGTAGTCATGTTTTTATCATGAAACTAGCTGTCCCGGCAAACTTCGTTTCGCCTTAGAAGAAAGAAGAAAAGCATTTCGATTCGAGTCCCATACGCCCACGGAGCTCCCGACACTAATAGGTCACCGGGGCCAATACTTACACCTAACACCTACGGAGCCTATATACCTACGGGACCCATACAACCATATACCTCTACGCTCAAGGACGTTCATACGGTAGTATGATTTATGGTTGGTTGGTATGGTTTATGGTAATAAACCATCACTTTTTCGACCTAAATAAAAAAATAGCCACCATAAATATTTTCGCGGCCCAAGCAATGGACATTTTGTTAATTCAGAAGAATGTCTACTATACCCCGTCCATCATATTATTGTATTTTATAGTGGTATCGCCGAATGATGATCCCTATGACGTTTCAACTGACAGTTGTATTAGTTATGCGAAACAATTTCGATAAAATACTGTTTTTTCAGGCAAATGTCATGTCATTCAGCCAGGTCATTCAACATAATAAGCAATATTTATTTATTTTGAAAAAAAGACTACGCGCATTGATGGACATAAAACACTAGATAAAAAAGTAACAGCCTTATTATATTTTATTTTACTATACTTTAATTTTTATTCAAATTGCATAATTTAAAGAATTTAAAATTCTTTTTGAATTGAATTTTAAAGAATTCATAATTAGCTGGCAATTATGGATTACATGGAAAAGTATTTAAATGGAGGCCATAGACCTACCGTATTTTTTTAATTCAGTCATGTCATGTCTTGTCAGTCTGTTTTGTCTTCTTGTCACACCGCATCACATCGCGTCATACGAGTGCTCTAACGCCTTGTATGCGCCACGTCTTTCTTTGTTAGCTGAGTTTTGTTTCTGTTTTCGCTGTTTTGTGTTATTTGTTGATTTTCTGTTACCTGTTTGTTGATTTTCGGTTTTGCAAAATGCCGAAAAGACAGCGGAAAACTGTTCTCAACAGTGAAGTTCGCGAGTTTGTAGTTCGTTTGCGAGACTATTTTGCTCGTGAACAACAAAATGGCGGACCCTTGTTACCGCTTGACAATGTTCGCGATCGTGTAGCCGATGCTCTAGGAATCGGAAAGGCTACTGTTCTACTCGAATAACAAAGGAAAAATTTGGGGAGTCGTCCATGGAGGACAATAAACTATTAACACCAAAGAAAAAGAAAAGGTTATGTCATATAACAGAACCTGATGAATTTGATTTAGATGCTATACGCAATCATATTTATGGTTACTACCTACGAGGTGAACTACCGACCTGCCTGAAGTTATTATCTTCATTAAAAGCTGCAGAACGCTTCAAAGGCGGTGCTACTTCTCTTAGAATTGTTTTGAAAAAATGTGGATTCCGCTATAAAAAATGTGACAAGAGAAAAATATTAATGGAGTGTACTGACATAGCTTTACTATGATGCGATTTTCTTCGCAAAATCAAACAAATTGATAACTGGGAGAAGGTAGTATACCTTGATGAGACATGGCTGAACGCCAATCATACTGTAGGTAAGGTATGGACGGATGACACAGCGAAATCCAGCACAAAACCTCCTGAAGGAAAGGGCCAGCGCTTAATCATTTGCCACGCTGGCACAGCTACAGGTTTTGTGCCGAATTGCCTGTGGGCTTTTAAGTCAGTGAAAACAACGGAGTACCACGAGGAAATGAATTTCGAAAACTTTAAGACATGGTTTATAAAACTATTAGAAAATTTGAATGAGCCTCACTATATTTTAATGGACAATGCTTCATATCACTCAGTTCAAATTAACAAACCCCCCAGCAGCAATAACAATTATAGAGTGGTTACACGGCAATGGTGTGGAAACTGACAGTCAGATGTTAAAAAAAGAGTTGGTTAGACTGTTGAACTTTCACAAACAACAGACGCACCCATCATATTTTTTGGATGAATTGGCCAAATCAAATGGACACACGGTAATTCGGTTACCGCCCTATCACTGCCAATATAATGCAATCGAGTTGATATGGGCGCAGATCAAAGGTATCTATATTTTTTATTTATATAATATTATGTATATGCATATATTTCTAACACAACTCCGCCATTCACGGCAAATAAAATGATGGTTTTATTGGAAGAAGCTTGCGCTCAAGTGACAGCTGACGATTGGCGAAAAGTGGTCGAAAGAACGAAGAAAATTTGCTTACAAGACTGGGATCGAGATGTACAATACGACAATATCATTGACCAACCGTTAATAATAAACGTCACGGATAGCTGCAGTTCAGACTCAGATTTTGAAGATCCGATTGACCCTGTATCAGACACAGATTGATATAAATAAAATACAAACTCAAAGCATTTGTTTTATATTTCCAACAAATTATCGATATTTTGTTTATCGATGTGTCCCTTCTTAGTCGATAACAGCTTGACGACGTAACTTTTGCAGCACGTACCATGTACATTTGCATTGAGTTTTTTTCTATTATTTCCGAACATTACGTAATAATTTCTTAATATTCATTTTTATAATTTACAATTGTACACAATTATGATTTTTTCGTCTTTTTAATGGACCTCTAAAGGATTTGATGTGATAGGACGTCAGTACAATGTTAAGCGCTAACGAACTGTCATAGGGATCATCATATAACGCTCGTAGTATAGACAGATGAAAGTAGTGATTGCATGAAAATTTTAAATATCGATAAAGTTAAGAAGCTCGATAAAAAAAAATCGATATATGAAAATATTATGATAAATGTTATAAATGATTTCATGTGGAACTAAAATCTATTATCTTTCTAAACATAATACTAAAGTAGTACTTAGATATTTCGTGTCTGTACAGTTTACAAATGTAATAGAAAACGACTGTGGGCCATAACGCATACGCTAATCTCCAAAACAAAACAACTGACTTCTAGAAGAATATTCCAGAATGCTGATTTCCTGGTATTTATTGAAGAGTTCCGTGGCCTGTCTCTGAAATCCATCATCAGATCTTTATGAAATTTAAATGGGACCATTTTGGAATAAACCTCTTTCAAACAAAAAAAGAATTTTGACAATCCGTCCACAAATGACGGAGTTACAAAAAACATTTTTCCGTAAAAATCATACAAATACAAATAATTATAAACATCCGAATTGTTGTTTAGAAATCGGTTAAAAATCGCCAGTTATGTAATATTTAAAAAAAATATTTTCTGTAGTCGATATCAATTGTGACATTTTCAAGTTATAATAATAAAAACACTGTCGATTGACTAACTACATCCCTAAAATTGCTTTCTGGCTGACGTGACGATGTCAATGAGAAATGACGTATTGGCGCCTAATTTTTGTTAGGATTTTCAGGTGTTGACGCTAGAACAAAGTTATACCGACCACTGTCAGTGAGCTGTCTAAAATACAATAATATAATGGACGGAGTATAATCACCCTCTGACGATATTTGCACGCATTATGTCAATTCTATATCAAACGTCAGATAACATTGAAGAATATCATACAGCAGTAGGTATTAGAATAATAAACACATTTTTTTCCAATTCGTATTCCAAATTCAAAATTTAGACATGGCGTATGTCCGATCAGCTATTTTATATGGTGGTTATGTATTCCTAAATTTTCTAACTGTCCGCGCAATTTTCTTCATTTTTTCTTTCATAAGAACCTTCTCCTAACAATAACGAACACAAAAAAAAAGAATTAGCGAAATCGGTTCAGCCCTTCACGCGTGATGTCGTGACCAAGGGAAATAGGGGTTCATTTTTATATATATAGACTAGCTTTTGCCCGCGGCTACGCCCGCGTGGATGTCGGTTCCCGGCAATTATTCAAATTTTTCTCAACGTAAAAATCATCCTTGAACTTCAACGAACATTTAAAAAAAAGAATTGGCCAAATTGGTCAAGGCGTTGTTCAGTTATGCGCTTACCAACACATTTAGCGATTCATTTTTATATTATAGATTACTTTTTCATTTAGCTTTACTAACACAATGGAGAGTAAATAATGCAAATTTTTTTTTTCTTTTTCCAAATCGAGTCGGTTTCTGGAGCGTTCCCCATACACCCGGTAGATGCACATCGCACGGGTTCTTTTGCCCAATAGGTATACTATGACATGCTCGCCCCACAGTATAGTCACGTTTCAGAGGGAAATGGATAGGGCCATACACCCTAAATAGCCCTTTTTTCGAATCCAGACCCAAAATACAATCACTTATAAGTACGTCATGAAGCCCACTGGCCTTTCCTTAAAACTGACACATTATTACAGGGTACTGTGTACTACAAATATGTGAGCTATAATCTAGAACAACTAACTAAAACATACGGAGCGTTCGAAGCGTGCTCTTGTAGCCGAAGGGTGTATTACCTGCAAACAGAGAGAAACTATTAATATCAAAGTTGGATGGAAATGTTCGGAAGCAAACATGGTGGTTCAGTAAATAAAGATGCAAGAGAAATGGGTAAAATAATTGTAGAATTCGGGAGAATATCGGATTGCCAAGAGCTTCAGTAAGCTCTTTACTCAAACGAATATCTAAAACGGCGTTGATTGGATCTTACCAAATTTGGATAGGTAGAGGGGGGAACACGACTGACGGTGGAGGTGAGCGCTGATGCATCACAAGGTGGCCACCCTAAACCTACACCTGGGTCGCAAGTCCCAGGCGCCGTCACAGTGTTCCTCTCTGTACCACGCCATGGACCCGGCGACCGCACGGTGAATCCATGGAATGCTAAGAACTGGATCTCATAAGTTCTGTAATTCACACCAATGACCTAGGTAACTGCTAGACTGGCTGTACAGACCAAAAAAAAAATTATCGCTTAAGACCACTACTAACGGCCGTTCTCAATAACATACTTACAGTTAAAGATAGATCGCAACAGTCAAATTTGACATATCGGCTGTGTAAATTCAAAACATGGTAACTGATTTTTTGCGGGAAAGCGCATCGCGGTTTAATTTTAATTTCCAAAATTGGTGTGAAATAATAGTTACTATGTTGTTAAACGTTGTTAAACAGCCGAGCACTTTATCCGTAGATGCAATCTATCTTTAACTGTAAGTATGTTATTGGGAACGGCCGTAAATCAGCAAAAATAAGTACGCCATTTTTAGAGGTTGTCTAAAAAATATATGTATATTTTTTTATATTTGACCCGTCAATGCACTGCACCCCGCTAGATAGCAATAAAGCTGACGTGCAGCCCAGAAGATACAGCCCACCATTCTCGAGTCTCTCCCTGAGAGTTAATATTTAATTAATAATTTATGGTGGTGTCATGATCATCATCACCATATCAGCCACACATATTCCACTGCTGAACATAGGCCTCTCCCATAGACTTCCAGAATGACCGATCTAAAGCAGCAGCACTGATCTATGGTGGTGTAATCTATATCCATACTAATACTAGCTTTTGCCCGCGACTTCGTCCGCGTGTTCGGAATAGAAAGGTATAGGACACACTGCTCCTCTTACCGCGACCCAGATAAAGTTTCTGTGAGCCTAGTACTTCAAGCAAATGTACCAGGGTCACAGAAATACATCCCCTGACCGCGACCCACAGAAACCTATAGGTACCCGGGATAAAATAAAGGTCGAATGGTATGAAAATTATCCTATGTCCGTCTCCTGGTTCTAAGCTTCATTCCATTCAGCAATCGGTACAGCCGTTCTTGAGTTATAAATAGTGTAACTAAAACGACTTTCTTTTATAGATATACTAGCTTTTGCCCGCAGCTCCGCCCGCGTGGACGTCGGTTCGCGGCAATTATTCGAATTTTTCTCGCTGTAAAAACCATCCTTGAACTTCAACGAACATTTAAAAAAAAGAATTGGCAAAATTGGTCCAGGCGTTTTAGAGTTATGCGCTTACCAACACATTTAGCGATTCATTTTTATATTATAAGATTATAAATGCGAAAGTAACTCTGTCTGTCTGTCTGTCTGTCTGTATGTTACGCTTTCACGCCTCAACCACTGAACCGATTTTGATGAAATTTGGTATAGGGGTAGATTAGACCAGGCTATGTTTCGTCGCAATAACCGACATCCACGCGGGCGGAGCCGCGGGCAAAAGCTAGTTTACAATAATTTGTCAATCTTTGTAACTTATTTTATTCAGCTCTTCCCGTTAGCCGAGGTAGGATGCTTATTTTTTTCTTTTAGAACTTATTTTATTAAATTCACCACACCTTTAGAGGTAACAATTCATTCATATAAGTAATAGAGACAGATGCCTTGTTTCAACATCCAGTTTCAAATTCATAACATAACATAAACTCACGCCTGTATTCCCCGAAGGGGTAGGCAGAGGTGCTAGCACCCACATTTCGCCAGTTTATGTTTAGGTCCCAATATAATAGGTGGCGAGCCTATTGCCATTAACCGGGCACTTATAAACCTGCGATAAATACACACATAACTTCGAAAAGCATCGAAAAGTCATTGGTGTGCGCCATGGTAAACCTAAGATCGAACCCGAGACCTCGTCTCAGCAGTCCATTACCCATACCACTATACTACCGCAGTTTCAAATTCAAAATTCATTATTATTGAAAGAAAGGAGGAAATAATTTAATGCAATGACTAAAACAGAAACTGAAATATTTTAACTAATTTTACAGCTTGAAATGCAAAATGAATAACATTCAAATATAATAAAATGAAACTAAAACATCATTTAATATTTAAATATATTTAAAACAGTTTGTAAAGAACATTCAAATACACTAGTAACAATTCAAATGGAAGCTCTGTCCGACGCCAAACAGCCACTAAAAGTTTCAAGTTAAACGGGACGAAAACAAGAAATGTATTACACGCCAGCGGCAAAGGCAACGTTGAGAACGAAATAAAAAAAAACGAAACGAATTTCGAAAAGGAAGGAATTGAAACCGAATTTCCTGTGAAGACAGAAAAAGAATAAAAACATCTGATATGCCACTAAAGAGTTCCGACGACGGCGTCCACGTCTAGAACAATTTGAAATTGGAAAAACCGTTTTCGAGTTGAAAATGGAAATAACGTTCTAGAAGTTCTGAATTTGAATTTTGTAACCTATTTAGTAGTAGTTTTGATCTCATCAATAATAATCGTTTAATGGGCTTGTTAACGGTTGAAAAGCCATAAAAATATTTTGATGTCCTCGTTTATGCAAGAAATTTAAAACATAAAATGAAAGATTTTAAAATGCATTTTAATAGCCTTGTTTATGCAAGATATTTCAAATATGAAACATACAAAATGGATCTTATAAAATTATTAAACCTGCTTACTGAAGAATTTCGTGTTGTATAAACTTTTCTTTATATTTTTATCTAGTATCATTCTTTAGGTTTTGTTTCCATGTTTATAAAGTGTTAAAATAGTTAAAAAGTGAAAACTTTAAGCATTGTCTAATTTGCAACGACAATAAAAATATTTAATCTAAGTATTCAGTGATAAAAAAATTAGAAAGAAAACAAATAGTACCTTCAGGACGCTTTTGTGTTCGAAATATAAACTAGACGACTCTTTATGATTTTCATTAGACTACGTTAGAGCGTTTCTTTTTTTACTCAAATTAGCATATTGTAGTTTCTACAAATTGGTATCATTTTGTGTGTTTTTTTTTGCTTAATTGTGTTTTCTTTATTTAAAAAAAATCTCAGTAGCTGCATGGAGTTTATTTTCATGACAAGTGAACGACAAATAAGCATAGTTCTAATAATTGTTTATGTATATATTATCTGCACAAAGTGGATATACATGACATATACATTCAGTCATTTGTATTATACTTAGTCCCTTTTTAACTTCATCACCAGTTATTTTTATTCTTCTCGGAGTTGGGAAGTCTGTTGGCAGTCGCCTACAGTTTTAGTTTAACTGCCATGTAACTCCCAAGTTGAAGAGGAAAGTCTGTGCCAACGTCTCATCCATCACCAATCAGTAGTTGACCTTGGACCCCAAACAATTTGGACCATACACTTTATAAATCCAAAGTATCCATTACCTCTACCTAAGTACCCCTTCAGTGATTTACAGACGTGAGTATATGGATGGATGTACATTTTTATCTGACTGTACTTTAATATGCCTGCGAGTTGACGACAGCAAAATAAGATAAAATCGAAAAATGCCCTCTTGTGGACGCCCGCGAGTATGACACCCGCGAGTTGATGAATGACCCAGTTAACCTCTAAATTTATGATGTTGAGTAATAAATAAATAAATGTTCAAAACCGTGAAAGTAGTCAGAATGACCCACGACGTCTCAACGGAAGCACTCCCAAGAACATAGGAGTCACAATAATAATTCAGTCCATTAAATTGTTCATTACATTCTCTCTAAGTATTGTTTGATTTTTCAGTCACAAGTAAAGTACTTGTAGTTTCTCTAGACCAATCTGCAGTGCTCCAGTTAAAATGTGTGGTCGAATGAATTGAAATGTATTGTTTGCTAGACTTAGCTATCCTTGTATTCTCTAGGTAGTTGGCTGTATTCTGTATTATTTTTACTTATTGTATTTTATAATGGTATTCTTTGAAAAGGTATAATTAACTGCCGAAAGTGCCGACTAGCTGTTGCTTCTAGAAAAAATTGAGTTAGTAGTCAATTCGCACGAATTAAACTAGTACGAAGTGTACTAATCGTGACTTTAAAAAAATATTATTTTTCTGTTACAATTGGTACGAAGGTAATTATAAAGCGTACCAATCGTCCACTTCTGAAATTCGTAGTAGATGATTCGTACACTTTGTTTTTAAACAGAACTAATAATTTCATGTACATTGGTGTACAGAAGTCATTAAATAATATTAAGTATATAATTATTATAATTATTATTAATTTTATATTATTATTTCCTCTTTATTCAATTTAATAAAACTTATAAATTACATTTTTAAATACATTTTAAAAAATACATCTATTTAAAAATATAAAAAATAGTACCCCACCGGCATCGATTACAGGGACCAAGCTACCGGTTGTAGGGCTCCATGGTGAGGAACCTCCGCACAATGCGTGCCGTGCCGTGTCGAGGAGTACCGCCTTCTGCATAAGGCCCTTGACCCAACCGTCTAACGCGAGCCTCTTGAGGTATTGGTCGAGGCTCTTGGCAATCAATCCGTGAACCCACACAACTATCGGAACAATAATCGCCGAATCCACATTCCACATGTCGACAACCTCGTGAGCCAGGTCCAAGTATTTTCGGCTTTCACGAGATTCTCATCATGCGGAATGGTGACATCGATAATTATTGCGCGGCGCTCTAATCGATCTATCACCACTATATCAGGCTTATTGGCTACAATAGTTCTGTCAGTGATGATAGATCGATCCCAGTACAATGTGACACGACCATCGTCAAGAACTGGGTCGGTCATAATACTGCACCTCCGAATCTACAAGTTTATATTTAAGAGCAAGTTGCTGATGAACAATCCTGGCTACTTGGTTGTATCTATGCAGATACTCGCCGCTGGCTAGACGAGAACAACCAGAGATTATATGTCTGAGGGATTCTCCGGGACGGTGACATGCCCGACAGATATCAACCGTACCATCCTTATGAATATATCTCCGGTAGTTGTTCATCATTACAACTTCATCAGTAATTGCGCAGACAAAACCTTCGGTTTCTCCAAAGAGATCACCGAAACGTAACCAGGATACAGATGCTTTTACACCAACATCAGGCCCATATAAGGCCCGATAAAATCGTCCGTGCAGTTCTTTACTCCTCCGTACTTCCTTGCGATCATTAATGCTGAGTATTGCAGGTTTGCACCAGTTCTTCTCCTCTTTATTCATTTAAATAAAACTTATAAATTATTGAAATAAAACCACTTTTTACGGATTCTATCGCGATATATTTGTTATTATTACTTTTTAACCCGACGTTTCGGCTGCTTTGCAGCAGCCATTTTCGCGGTGTGACTCACGATGGTAGTTGTCACATAGTTTGAAGTATAAGTTATCTCAAAATACCGGAATCATGGTGAATTATTGGTGTTCGCATCCACGCAGAATGAGCTCACTGTGTTGTTAAGTCTTGCTGTATTTTGCTGCTTACTGGGTTTGATTAAGTGTATGACTGAGTCCCAAGCTAGTGGTACGTTCCATCGATCCTCTCTACTAAAATTTGGGTGTTTTTTAATTTCAATAGCCTCGCGGATCATTATAGGAATATATCGATGTTCTTTGGCGAGTATCTGTGGTTTATCAAACCTTAGGTAATGGTTGGTGCCTTGTTGCGTGTGTTCACATACAGCTGACTTTGTTGAGCGTTGGTGTTTTATGTCAGCTATGTGTTCTTTGATCCGAGTGCCAATGCTTCGCTTGGTTTGACCAATATATGAGAGCCCACAGTCACAGTCTATTTTGTAGACCCCTGCATCTTGTAGAAGTAGTTGGCACTTGACAGATGGTAAAAATTGACTTCGTTGGCGGCTTGTAGTATGTGTTGATTGAATCTCGCTTCAAGATGTAGCCAATCTTGTCAGTGACCCCTCGTACATGCGGTAGTACAGCAGGCTGGCGTTCGACCGTGGCTGGTTTTTCTCGGGATCTGTGACTCAGGCGCGGTGGTTTGAGCTTGTTGTCTTGCAGTACTTGCTTGACATGTTGAAGTTCAGCGTTCAGGTGTTTCTTGTCACAGATCCCACGGGCTCTCTGAAACAAAGACATTCCTACGGTAGCTAACTGTTTAGGGTGGTGGTGAGATTCACCGTTTAAGTACCTATCAGTATGAGTCTTTTTTCTATACACAGTGTGGCTCAAGGTATTATTAGGAATTCTGATAACAAGAACATCTAGGAAAGCTAATGAATTATAATTATTTGCCTCTGATTCCATAGTGAATTGAATGTTGTTATTAATGGAATTAAGATGGTTCAGGAATGTATTTACACTATCTGTTGGTAGTGTAGCGGCCACTACCCGCTACTTCAACCGCTCTCGCTCATAGCAGTCGGACCCAACCTCAACATCACGCGATGTGACGTCATATGGCCTGATACGGTGAGACGCAGCGATGGTGCGTCGCGCGCGCATCCTGCATGCGCCGCCCACTTCAAGATGTCCGCGCGTAGCCTTTTGTTTACGCTGGCGGCCGGTACAAGAGGACCGCCCCCGAGCCTTTGTTTTCAAGACGTCCGCCATGGTGGGAGGCGTCAATCATCAGTAGCAAAACTGCCAGGAGCGAACAGTTATTATTATTAATTGTTACTTGTTGTGTAAATATAAAAGCAGCCGACAGCCTCTGTGGCGTGGCGGTAGTGCACGCGACTGCCACGCAGGAGGCGCGGGTTCGATTCCCGCACAGTGCAAATATTTGTATGCATGAATAGGGCTATTTGCATTGGTCTGGGTGTTTCTATGTATAATATGTATGTATTTAGAAAAAAAAAAAGTATATAAGTATGTTTATCCGCATTCTAGATTCCTTAACACAAGCTATAAAAGCTTACCATGGGTCTAGATAGCGTTGTGTAGAATGTTGTGGAATATTATTTATTATTATTATTATTAAAAGCCGAACATTTTGTAATAAACACTACTTCTACTTCATCGCTCCTCAGTGTCAGTCGTAATTGTTTCTATGTACTTATAATAAATAACCAGTTATAGCCCTCTGCTTGGTTTATTATTTATTAGTTACTCCTAGTCCTCAAGCACCCCCGACGCGCGGGTTCGATACCCACGCAGTGCTTAACTCGTTAGAAGCGGTTGGGGTATCTACCTACTTACGAACCTGTAACCACCGCTTCTACACTGGTGACCCCGACGTTTGAAGAAGATGCCGAACGACAGCAACGCAGGAGAACAGGAGAAAAAGGGGGGAATGGCAGAGACGTTCAGAGTCGGTGTACGAGTGCCACAGTTCAACCCGGACGATCCGACGCTATGGTTTGCCCAGATCGAAGGTCAGTTTATTTTGTCTGGTATATCGAAGGATGAGACTAAATTTTATTACGTGCTAGCTCAGTTGGAATCTCAGTATGCTACTGAGGTGAGGGACATTATAATCTCCCCGCCGGCTGACGGTAAATACGAGAAGCTGAAAGCAGAACTTATCAAGAGGTTGTCAGCATCACAGGAGAGGAAAACCAAACAGCTCCTGATGCATGAAGAGCTGGGTGATAGGAAGCCGTCGCAATTCCTCAGGCACCTGCAGAGCCTAGCTGGACCAAAGGTTCCGGACGATTTCTTACGCACGATCTGGGTAAACCGGTTACCCACTAACCTGCAAACCATTCTAGCATCACAGGCCAGCATTAGTATGGAGGACGCAGCCGAGCTGGCGGATCGCATTAATGACATCGTACCCACTACCAGCCAGATAGCTAGCACATCGGCGACATCGGCCGCGGCCACATCCACAAGCGGTAGCGATTTAGGCCAGCAGATAGCAGAGTTGACACGAAAGGTAGAGGTAATGTCGGCGGAGTTTCATAGGCGATCCAGACGCGACTTCAATGAACCACGTTCCTACAGGAACCGCAGTAGTTCCCGCTCTCGTTCCCGACCTGCGGACCACCCGCATTGTTTCTACCACTACCGATTCGGAGTGAATGCAAGGAAGTGTACACAGCCCTGCAGTTACAAGGCAGTAAACAGCCCCGGCAGCCGACAATAGCGGTAAGCGACTGCCCTAAAGTTACGAACCGCCTCTTCATAACCGATCGCATCACAAAAGTACAATATTTGATCGACACCGGATCAGACTTGTGTGTGTATCCTAGGTTAGCTGTACGGGAAACGCGACCGAGAACTAACTACTCACTCTTCGCTGCAAATGGGACATCAATAGGAACCTATGGCTACATACAGCTGGAGCTCAATCTAGGCCTGCGACGAGCTTTCACCTGGCGTTTTGTGGTTGCTGACGTATCGAAACCAATAATCGGCGTCGATTTTCTAGGTTTTTATAACCTCCTTGTCGACTGCCGCAACCAAAGGATCATCGATGGCGTTACTTCACTCACCGTTCCTGCTCCTCAACAACAGTCAACGGACAGCATTTTGTCCGTACGTACGACCTGTGCAACTGCCGACGAAGATGCTTACCTCCAGCTACTGAGGGAGTTCCCAGACATCACACGTCCGGCCGGTAAGCCTAGCACACCTAAACATAACACAATGCATCAAATACGGACAACGCCAGGCCCTCCCGTATTCAGCCGACCTCGTCGTTTAGACCCTGAAAGGCTACAGATAGCCAAGCAGGAGTTCGATGCCATGCTGGAGAATGGCACAGCCCGAAGATCGGAGAGCGCTTGGTCATCACCGCTTCACCTGGTGCGCAAGAAAGATGATGGATGGCGACCATGTGGCGATTATCGAGCTCTCAACGCTCGTACAATACCGGATCGCTACCCGATCAGACACATCCAGGATTTCGCACAGCAGTTATCAGGTAGCACGCTCTTCTCGACCATAGACCTAGTGAAAGCTTACCAGCAGATACCGCTCCTAGAAGAGGACATACCTAAGACTGCAATCACCACACCCTTCGGCTTATTCGAGTTCCCGTACATGAGCTTTGGCTTGCGTTGCGCTGCACAGACTTTCCAGCGGTTCATGGATGAAGTGCTGCGCGGGCTGGATTTCTGCTACTGTTATCTCGACGACATTTTAGTCACGAGCAGCAGCATCCCCGAACATAAAGACCACTTAAGGTCGCTCTTCAGGCGCCTCGCAGATTACGGCGTACTTATAAACACTTCTAAGTGTCATCTGGGCAAATCCGAGGTAACCTTTTTAGGATATACAGTGTCCGCAGCGGGCGTCCAGCCGTTACAATCCAAGGTCCAGGCGGTCCAAGACTTCCCCGAGCCGAAGAACATAAAAGAGCTGAGGAGATTTCTCGGCGTTATTAACTTCTACCGTCGCTTTATCCCTGACGCAGCTAATATTCAGGCCCCCCTCAACTCTTTGCTAGCTGGCCCCAAGACAAAAGGAAGTCAATCTATTGAGTGGACACCGCAGCTACGGGAAGCTTTCAATAGATGTAAGCTCAGCCTCTCTCAGGCTACGCTGTTAGTGCATCCTGATCCTGACGCAGAGTTGACTATCCAGACTGATGCATCGGATACCGCAATAGGCGCCGTACTACAACAGCGTAAAAGAAGAGAATGGCAGCCACTGGCATTCTTCTCCAGGAAGTTGTCTCCAGCACAGAAGAAGTACAGCCCATACGATCGCGAACTCTTAGCTATCTACGAGGCCATTCGTTACTTCCGGCATATGGTCGAAGCTAGGACGTTTGCTGTTATGACAGACCATAAGCCCATCACCTTCGCTTTCGTCAACAACAGGGATAATTGCTCGCCACGCCAATTCCGGTATCTGGATTTTATCAGTCAATTCACAACTGACATCCGATTCGTACCTGGCCATGAGAACATTATTGCAGACGCATTTTCACGCATTGACGAACTTTGTTTGCCGATAGATTACCAGTCCTTAGCGCGTGCACAAGAATCCGATGACGAGTTGAGGAGTTTGCTGACAAATGGCTCGTCCCTGAGGCTGAAGAAAGTGGGACTATCTGAGAGCGGCATAGAGGTATATTGTGACATATCGACAGCCAGTACGAGGCCATATATCACCCCTTCACATCGCCGACAGGTATTTAATACTTTGCACAATTTAAGCCACCCAGGAGCCAAAGCAACAGTGCGCTTAGTCACTGATAGGTTTGTGTGGCCTGGAATAAGACAGGACTGCCGACGTTGGGCTAGAGAGTGTCAACAATGTCAACGCTGCAAAATATCGAGACACACGTCGGCACCCCCAGCAGCATTCCCGGCACCATCAGCTAGGTTTCGTCACATTCACCTAGACCTTATAGGCCCTCTAACTCTATCCTCTGGTAACAGGTACTGCCTCACGATCGTCGACCGTTTCACTCGTTGGCCCGAGGCGATACCCCTGCCGGACATCACAGCCGAAACCTGTGCAGCCGCTCTGGTATCAGGGTGGATAGCACGGTTGGGTTGCCCAGAGCACGTAACGACGGACAGAGGCCAGCAGTTCCGGTCACATATATTCCGTGAGGTCGCCGAGCTGGTGGGCGCTACTCACCATACCACCACTTCATACCACCCAGCTGCCAATGGTCTCGTGGAGAGGCTGCATCGTCAGTTGAAGGCAGCCATCGCGTGTCACTCCAGTTCAAGGTGGACAGAGGTTCTCCCTTGGGTGCTGCTCGGCATCCGCAGCGCCTGGAAGGAAGACCTGCAATCTTCGGCAGCAGAAATTGTCTACGGCGAGCCGCTACGGCTGCCTGGACAATTCTTCACGTCCAGCTCACACTCTGCGGTGGAGCCCTGCAACTTGGTCAGCAGACTGCGTGCCCACATAAGCAAGCTAGCACCTCAGCCAACTGAATGGCACACTAGCAGCAGCAGGTCTTTCTACATACCGAAGGACCTGAGCACGGCGACCCATGTATTCATGCGCCAGGGCCCCTTACGAAGACCCTTGCAACCAGCATACCAGGGCCCATACGAGGTCCTCCGGCGCGGCCCAAAGACGTTCGACATCGACGTGGCGGGGAAGACGCAGACGGTCACCATAGACCGACTCAAACCTGCCTACATCACGAGGGATGCGGCGACGGTACCGGAGCAGCACAAAGAGGAGGAGCCAGCAACAGTCAAGAAGACGAAGAGCGGGCGCGTAGTTAGATTTCCCGATTACTACCGCCCGTAAGATTCTACGGTCTCAGCGGGGGAGTTCTGTAGCGGCCACTACCCGCTACTTCAACCGCTCTCGCTCATAGCAGTCGGACCCAACCTCAACATCACGCGATGTGACGTCATATGGCCTGATACGGTGAGACGCAGCGATGGTGCGTCGCGCGCGCATCCTGCATGCGCCGCCCACTTCAAGATGTCCGCGCGTAGCCTTTTGTTTACGCTGGCGGCCGGTACAAGAGGACCGCCCCCGAGCCTTTGTTTTCAAGACGTCCGCCATGGTGGGAGGCGTCAATCATCAGTAGCAAAACTGCCAGGAGCGAACAGTTATTATTATTAATTGTTACTTGTTGTGTAAATATAAAAGCCGAACATTTTGTAATAAACACTACTTCTACTTCATCGCTCCTCAGTGTCAGTCGTAATTGTTTCTATGTACTTATAATAAATAACCAGTTATAGCCCTCTGCTTGGTTTATTATTTATTAGTTACTCCTAGTCCTCAAGCACCCCCGACGCGCGGGTTCGATACCCACGCAGTGCTTAACTCGTTAGAAGCGGTTGGGGTATCTACCTACTTACGAACCTGTAACCACCGCTTCTACAGTAGTATTGTGAAAGTGTCATCTACGTACCGTTTGTATTGGTGTGAAGGCGGCCGTCTGCCAGGTTCGGGCCTCAAACGCTTCCATATATATATCAGCTACGACAGGCGAGACTGTAGAGCCCATCGCCACACCATAGATTTGTAGGTAGAACTTGTTGTCCCACAACAGATAGCCAGTTGTTACGCAATGTTTTAGTATGTCGGCAAATTCCTCAGGCATAGTGTTCTCTATTAGTTTGTTCCTAACGATGTCTATGCAGTCATGTACAGGTATACGTGTAAATAAGGACTGTACATCGAAACTGACCATTGTTTCATTGTTAGTGAGACGTAGGTGTTTAATTTCACTAACAAAATGGTATGAATCTCTAACATACGCTGTTGTGTTACCTCTGAGTGGTGAGAGTATCTTTGCTACGTGCTGAGCCAGTCTGTAGGTTGGTGTGTCGATCTGACTCACAATAGGACGTAGGGGAGCATTTTCCTCGTGTATTTTTGGTAGACCATACAGTTTCGGAGGTTTTGGGCACGCAGGTATAAGTGTTTTGACGTCGAACTGTAATTTTTCGGAGTATTTACTAATAATATCTCGAGTTTGTTTGAGTATTTTATTAGTAGGGTCTGTTTTGACCTGTTTATATGTGGTCTCATCCGATAAAAGATCTTCAATTTTTCGTTTGTAGTCCGACGTATCCATAAGCGTTTTCTTTGTCTGCACGGAGCACTGTAATATCTGGCCTAGCTCGCAAGTTCTTCAATGCGATAAATTCGTCTCTGGAAAGGTTTGGCTTGGAGCTTTGCTTCGACGCAAGACCGATGAAACATCCTGGCGTATAGCTTCCAAATCTTCCTTTCTCATGTATTTTTAACTAGGCAGTCCTCAACATTGCAGATGATAGTTTCGTACGGTATCCTAGCTGGTGTTATTGCAAAAATGGCTGCTGCAAAGCAGCCGAAACGTCAGGTTAAAAAGTAATAATAACAAATATATCGCGATAGAATCCGTAAAAAGTGGTTTTATTTCAATGAGTGACATTCGCGTAAACTTTAGAAAATATCTTATAAATTATATTTAAAAAAAAAGTTATCTTTTGCTAGAGCGAACGGGGTAAGTCCGTGGTGCCCTTGCCACAGTGCCACTACATCTCGATCAAATTCACCTTGATCAAATATTCTCTAAGGTTGCATATCTCGCGGTTGTGTAGAGTCTTAATGTTTAAAAAACCACGACCTCCAAACTTCCACGGGATATACAACCTCATTACTGAGTAACGTGGATAGTGCATTCGATATGCAGTAAGCAGTGTACGAACTCTTCTATCCAGGGCTTCCAGCTCAGTTTGAGTCCATCTGAGTATTCCAAAGGAGTAGGTTAGGACTGGTATGACCCAATTGTTATAGGCACGCACCTTGTTGCCGCCTGATAAAAAAACTAAACTTTTACTTTTTCAGACGGCAGAAAAAGCGCTCCCGTAACGATTGCTTCATACCTGACTCATTAACACCTAACGCCTGTGACACACCCAGATATTTGTAGGTATCGTTCACAGAGAGGGATCCAAGTTTTGTGGAATCAGAGAGTTCCATCCCTTCAGATTCCACAATTTCACCTTTTTTTACATGCATGACCGCACATTTTATCCACACCAAACTCCATCCTAATGGAGTTACTAAAAGTTTCCGTTACCTTTACTAGCTCCATTAGATGGCGGTTGTTGGGGGCAAATAATTTGAGGTCATCCATGTAAAGGAGGTGGGATATAACCTGACTACCTCTCCGCAAACAATAGCCTAGCCCTGAATCCTCTAATATAGTACTTAGAGGATTCAGGGCCAAACAGAACCACAAGGGACTCAAACTGTTACCCTGGAATATACCTCGCTCAATCTTTTTATGGTCACCGTCATCCGGAATATGTCGACACCCAGGATAACGAAGAGCCGTACTCCATTGCCCCATACATACCTTAAAGAAGGTGCAAAGAGTTGTATCAACTTTATACAACTCAAGCACCCTCAAGAGCCACGTATGTGGCACGGAGTCATAGGCCTTCTTATAATCTATCCAGCATGTCGCCATATCCCTCCGATTACGGCGAGCCTGCTGGTTGACAGCCGTGTCAATAATAAGGAGTTCTTTTGTGCCAAGAGCCCCACTTCTACATCCATTCTGAGAGTAGGATAGAATAGAGTTTCTAGTTATATGATCAGTTATTTTTTCTCTCAGAACAGATCTAAGAAGTTTATAAACTGTAGGCAGACACGTGATCGGCCTATAGTTTTTGTTTTTGTCCTTATTATTATTATTAAGTATATTTTAATACATAGGTTAATATGTTTCCATTATATGAGAAAACTAGGTCTAATGATTGCTACAATAAAGATAGTATTTTTTTTATTTATAATACTAAGCTCTATTGTATTTACATATCTGTTGGGGACATATTGTGACGTTAACATTGTTTATTTAACCATCTCCTTCGAGCAATGTGCTAATTGGGCACTACTACTTTTTTTCATGGTATATTCTGTGTAATCACTATTATAGCCTCACGTAAACCTTTTTTTTAATTTTAAGACAAGTTTCGGTGTCGTAGCTTATCATTTAAATATCTTAAAATTGTTAATCACTAGTTACTAAGTATATTAAACTGTTATTTTGATTCAAACATTCTTTTATTTCCAAACATATTATTCCTATGACCTCTGTGCGCTACTGTACTTTTTTATTATGTTAACTTTATTTAAAAACAAAGCGTACGAATCATCTACCACGAATTTCAGAAGAGGACGATTGGTACGCTTTATAATTACCTTCGTACCAATCGTAACAGAAAAACAATATTTTTTCAAAGTCACGATTAGTACACTTCGTACTAGTTTAATTCGTGCGAATTGACTACTAACTCAAAAAATTTAGATCTGGTTTTCGTGACCTGGACTTTATTTCAGTGAAGAAAGTAGCCTATACGTTATTAGGATAATCTATCTTCCAGCAACCTCCGTTTACGGATTAAACATGATTATTGTGACAAACATTAAAACATTTAAACATCTTCACACACTATTACACGTATCTATAATACATTTAGTAAGAAAGAATCACGACCAGTGCGATGTAGATGTAGAGCTCTCGACTACTTCGTCAGAGGTTTGATATCCACTCAGTGTAAATATTGCCCATCAAAAACTACTTCATTATAACCTAACTCAATTTTCAAATTACGCTCTCATTCAAAATAAGGCTTCATTATTAAATAAAAATGACTCAATTTTCAGTAACGAGTGCATTTTCAAATTTACTACCAACATTGCCGCACTGGCCGTATATGCACATTCAAACGTTTCTTTGTCAGATACGGTTTCCAGAAAAAGTTTACAAAGGCTGGCCGTTGTTGCGCGGGAAACTTACAGTTGCATTTGTTTGGTCACTTTTGTTGCGCGTTTTTTAATCCCACTTCTGATTATTTCGTTTTACTTTTTTGTTTAGTTTCGGGTATTCCAATTTTGAATATTCGAAAAAGTTTAGAATTCATTTTTTAAAGGACTTTTTTAATCCCGTTTCCGAATTATTTATTTCATTGCGCTTGGAATTGGGTTATTCAGTTTTAGATTTATTTGGAACTTTATTTTGTTTTTTTTTTGTGCTGCGGCCTTTTAGTTTCTCGTCTACATTTCGTTGAATGAATTAGTGAAAATGATGAATTATGATGACGAATGACGATGGTGATTGATGAATGATGATGATGAATTAAGATGAATGAAATTTCTATGCTAGAAATGTGAATAGGTTACACTAATCCTCGGACTCCTACTAAAACTTTTAAAGAAACAAAATTTATTCTCTAATAACTTAATTTTAATTTAAAAATATGAATTGTCCAATCATAATTCGACCATAGTTAAACACGCTCTAGAGAAACCAATCATTGGCAAGAGCCCCAACAAATCTTAAAGCATGCCTACTTTGTGGTACCAAACTCCAATTAATCCCGTTTATACAACAGGAATTTGGTATACAGCTAATACACAGCACCGAGACGAAACAATAAGATTACGGAAACCGTTCCTTTGACCATTAGCCTGTTCAGATCTCCACATCAAACCAGTTTCAATGAATACAAAGTTACGAACTTGGCCACAAATATTTGAATATTTAATCTAAAGTTTCATCCCAATTAATTCAGTAAATATCTTAATTAAACTCGATGTGAAGCCGTGGATTAATTACAATGGATGAGGAAAAAAATCTTATAAAAAGTTCTATAGCGATTAATTGATTAATAGAAAAACAAAAATTATTAAAAACATACCAACATAAAGACGAAACTCACTAAGAATTTATTTCCCATTTTTTAAATCGTTAATTAAATGAGTTTAAATTACATTTTAGCGTCACAGTCGAACGAATTCTTAGTGTTATTAAAGAAATGTGCAATTTTGTCGTTAAATTAAAGTTAAGCTTTTTTTTTAAGTTTTTAAAATATTATATACTCTGGTATTAATTTTTATAGTATTTAACATTACATCATGACTAAGGGATAGGGCTGTTCTCCATCAGACAGTAATGTAACATCTCCCAAGACAAAGTGCCCGCTAGACGGCAATAGGCTCGCCCCCTATTACGTGGGACCGAAAATCATAGTTAGTGAAACGTGGGTGTGGTGACCTTTTTTTTTTTCGTGCGGTAATCCCCTCGGATACCCCTCCTGCCGGAGCCGGAAGGGGAGGTTATGTCGGACTCGAACCGACTAAAACCGCACGCCGACTGTGGGTCTTGGTGCTAGGCCGGAGATGAGGTTGTCATAGACATATCCCTCGCACCCCGGCTGACCTAGGGCCATCCCTTACGGTCTGGCCCTCCTCAGGAAGGGGGACAACGGTGTCCCCAACTCGCCCCCGGAATGGGGAGGCGCGCTTCTCAGCGCGCCGCCGCCGTGGCCTGCTTCTGCTGGGGTGACAGGCGGCTCCACCCGTCACCCCCAGGCCCGCGCTCATGGGGGACGGAGGTCAGTCAGTGCCCTCCGACGTCCGAGTTGCCTGCGCGCGCGGGCGGCGCGATCCGCGAGTCTTTCTCGCTACGCCGGTGTTGTTACACCTCTGCCTACGCTTTCGGTTCGGTTTGGTTACAGTATATGTATGTTATTTATTTTTATATTTTTACTGAAAAAATTGATACCAATGCGCTGTATGAATTTGCAAAATTATAATTAAATTGTACGTGTTGAAATTACGAAAACTAGAGTTACGTACCTATACGAAGCTTATAAAAATATAAGATTATGATTCTGATTCAGTTTGCAAAGTGACTACTTTCCAATAGGCAGATGCTTGTTTACTGTTTCACTGATATTTAAAAAATAATAATTTCAAAAGTACAGAACCTTCTGAAAAATATTAGAAATTCTTCAATAGTCCACCGTTCCAATTTCAAAACTTTATACTTTTTAATTCGCGAATTAATAAAAAAGCGAAGTCAGCGTACAACTTTCCGTTTTTACCATTGACTAGAGTTGAAACGAACTGAATTTAGACTTTGTTCCACGTTTGAAACTTTTCGTCCACTTGGCTTAATGTCAAAGTGGAACTCTGGCATATCGTTTCGGAACTAAATTTGACAGAAAAGTGTTCATCCGCATACTGTTAAACGTTGACAGTACGATGGAACTTCATGTTTGAGTTCATAAAAGACATGTTGAATTGTGCTCATACAGTCAACATCAGATAGATTTTGACTAGGTTTTTTTTTTGCTTGCACTCAAAAATGATCTTAACACCAAGGTATTTAGAGTGCTTTTTCTGACACATCAATAATGTTATTTTTGAGCTATCGTTGTGTAAACTTATGGTTATTTATGCCTGTCATTGAAAACTTTTTTTATCGCGTGAAGTCCCGTACAGGCTAAAATAAACATCAACACTGCCGTGCATATACAGTCTGCATCAGTTCAATATAAAGATGCAAAGCACTTTGCTACTTTTGATTTTAAGATCGATCTGATGTTACTGTACAGTCAAAGGTAACGGCGTTATAAGCTATGGTGATCCATAAATTTATTGTGAAACTACTTTTGACGTTAACTGTACAATGAACATGTTTTTAAAATAATATTACGGACCTATATAATTACTAGTATTTCCTACTATAAGCTAAATTCCTTGTCTTAGGAGTGAGTTCACATCAGTAATGTATTGACCAGGACTCGAACTTGAGACCATAAGGCC
This sequence comes from Eilema sororculum, assembly GCA_914829495.1. Lineage (NCBI taxonomy): Eukaryota > Metazoa > Arthropoda > Insecta > Lepidoptera > Erebidae > Eilema > Eilema sororculum. The sequence goes on from OU618535.1 coordinate 21,897,264, forward strand.
AACTACAGTCCCGGGTCCTTTAAGCGGGGCGTGAAAAGGCATCTAATGAGGCCGTCAAGCTGAATGCCACCACTGTTAACATGGTACATGTTTACGATGGTGACCCTCTTCCCGAGACTTTGCCTTTAGCTTAACATCAGGCGAGGTGAAGTCAAATTGACGTGTCCTATATAAAAAAAACACTAAGTTACCGACCAAAAATCAGGTATAATTGACCTAAATATCCACTTTATATGCAGTGACCTGCCTATCCCCTATCAAGATAAGGACATATCTAGTCGTTAAGTGTCAATATAAATGTAAAATAAGCCCTAAAAGTGAAGATCAAACTTTCTTCAAAGGTAGACGATAAAGTAGGCTGAATCCAAACGTGAATTACGTGACATTTGAATCAGCTCACGAAATAGGTAAGATTCATCTCAAAAACTTGTGGGCGTACTATTGATTAAAATACTTACCCCTTCGACATAGGCCATGTGGTTCTCAGTAGAATTTGGGCCACGTCATCTCTTCCCATGCCGTGTCTTACAAGGCGGCTAAGGGATAGTGATTCCTTTAAGGGGGATGGTATACTTTTTTATAACAAACTGCCAGAATCGATCCTTGGTATGCCTGACGATAAATTCAAAACCTTTGTAAAGACCACCTTATCCAAAAAAGCATACTATAGGATAGATGATTACTTGAAAGATAAAAATGTCTGGCTTGAGCATGGTGCAGGCCCCTCGTAAAATGCTATAATTACAGCATGGTACTGTATTAGTTACGTGACTTATTTGTTACATTATGTAACTTTGTTGTAATTCTTAATTATAAAGTGTTTTATATACTTGTAGTGATTTACCAGACGCGAAACGTACATTCGTCCACATTTAGCTTTACGAAAATAAATATTCTAAATCGACGTCCAAAAAATGCCGCAGTGGAGTTTGTTGCGCCGTTTCTTCTCCACCAGCGCCTTTGAAGCGGTGGTAAACTTAGATTAAGTAGAATTAAAATTGACGTCAATAAGAAACTATTTTATTGTTCTATATTGAAAAATAAATGACTATGACTATGACTATAAGGCTGTTTAACATCAGACATAAATAATACACGCCAGGCTCAGCTTCAGATGCATAGCTCGAGTCTATAGTTCGAACTTGATTTGTATTCCCTTTGACGGCAAATGGCGTGATAGTGCCATGGTGGCGATTTTACAGTTTTTAAATTATTATTGAATATTGTAATGAAATATTTCATCTTATTATTATCACAAATGCAAAAATTTGGTTGGATAGTGCATTCAACTGCTACCCAGGGAGCTTGTTGGGAGATGTTCGTATGGCAACCGGGAACGATGGCTTAATATGCTCTCCAAGGCACGACCAGACCAATGCAAATACCCATATTCATACATACAAATATTTGCACTGAGAGGGGATCAAACCCACCTGCGAGGATCGATCTTACCTCACAGTAACTAAATATAAATAACATTTTAGTACAAACACATGTAAGCAAACCAGTGGCACTTAGTAATAAAACTATTATGTAAAATAGCCATAACTCTTAACAGCCGGTAGTAAACAATTGTTCACAACTCATTCACACGTTTGTATGACACAGTAGCGCCCTGAGGCATGGCCGCGCGCCAATGTATACTGTCAAATCTATTATACTCAAAGTTTAGTGATTTGTCAACTTGTTTTATTGAGTTCTAGCTTACATTTAAGTTAGTAACAGAAGTTTCAGTTTGTGTTTTGAGTCAACTGACTGAAGGAGTATGTTTACCTTTCTTTAACAAATATCTTCATTTATTAAAACTACCTTCTCTACCATGGTGAATATTCTGATGAGTTCTTCCAATTACTCCTTCAGAGCGTACGAGTAATGGAAGATTTCCTACACTGGAAAACACGTGCAGGTCTTAGATATCGCCCACATACAGTGCAGAATAGTTCGGCGACTCATTCCTATGCCGCAACATTAAGACCTGGAACTCCCTGCTAGCTCACGTGGTTCTTTCTTCCTCCAGTCCCGGGGCTTTTAAGCGGCGCCTAAAAAGAGTCAAGCTGAGTGCCACAATTGTAACGTTGTACGTGTCTCTGAGACTTTGCCTTCAGCTCATCATCATCATCATCAGGCGAGATGAAGGCATATTGATGTGTATTCAAATATGAATTTCTAGCGAAAACCCTCAACGTGACCAAATTGGGAAAGTTGCCAAGAGCATATAAGATGGTTGCGTACGCACATGTATTGTATGCTAAATAAAATATCATTGTACATTGTAACTGTTAAGGAAACTGTGATATCTATGTTCGGTCAGCCATTGTCCAACGATTATATCAGTACTAGCTTTTGCGCGCGGCTCGGCCCGCGTGGTTGTCGTTTATCGTGACCAAACATAGCCTATGTCCTTTCTCAAGGTCTAATCTATCCTTATACCAAATTTCATGAAAATCGGTTCAGTGGTTTAGGCGTGAAATTGTAAGACAGACAGACAGAGTTACTTTTGCGTTTATAATATTAGCATATTGGCATTTATATGTATTGGCGGGGTGTATCTGTGAGACTAGGACACATTAGAATGCAATCTGGATTTATACTTAACTTATAATATGGATACTAGAATGTAGATAAACTAGCAAAATGCTGAGTTTTCGCGTGAGGGCTCGCGTAATTTATCAAACGGGTAATCATTTTTAAGACTTTTTTAAATTACTTTATTAAAGCACAATCTATAGCTGTGTATGATTTGAGATTGACATGGTCATTGCCGTTAATAGCATGACACTCACCGGGATATTTACCATGTTTACTATTTTTGAATGAATTTTTTTGTAGCATTTATTATGCTAACTTTAAAGTTCGAAAAACATCGGAAAAAATGAAACGCTCAAGTGCGACTTGAACTCACGACCTTTCCCTTACAGGTGGAATGCTCTTCCAACTGAGCTATTGAGCCACACCTGAATCATTCAAAATTTTCCTTCTCTTTATATCCGTCTTTAAGGGCGATGGTAGAGCCATCTACTAACATTCTTACGAACTGTTGGAAAAAATGAATGATTTTTCAACCAATTTTAAACATTGAATTTGGTGACTCATTCCCCCTGTAAGGTAAAGGTCGTGAGTTCAAGTCTCACTTGAGCGTTTCATTTTTTCCGATGTTTTTCGATGTTTACTATATTTATTGAGGAACCGATATTTTTGGGCGCTGTTCAAGCGCCATGATCATAGTGCACTGATCATCTTATAGCTGTGGTTGTTTTTCAGTGAAGTGTCCCACAAAAATGCTCTGGTTATGGGATAGTGATTAACTTCGGTAGGTACATACTTTTTTGTACATCCGATTTTGTACATACAAATATTTAGATGCAAATAGATATTTTTGAATAAAATGGACCAGGCATACGGGGCCCTATCAAGGCCTTTAGGACACAAACTAATACCTGCAAGTTTTTACACCTGTCGGTTAATAATAAATAAATTAATAATCCAGAACATTCTACACAACGCTATCTAGACCCATGGTAAGCTTAACTAACTTGTGTTATGAAACCTAAACTGCTCATAAACATACTTAGATACTTTTTTTTTGTAAATTCATACATAATATACATAGAAACTCCTAGACCAATGCAAATAGCCATATTCATGCATACAAATATTTGCACTAAGCGGGGATCAAACCCGCGCCTCCTGCGTAGCAGTCACGTTCACTGCCACCACGCCACAGAGGCTGTCGATGTACGGACGAGGCTCTATTGCAGGATTATCGTTGAGGATCAGATGGCTGTTGCGCTAGGAATAGTCACGCCTATTTCCCTCAAAGGTAAGCAGAGACAGAATCCCGCCATTTGACTCTATGTTTACAAACTTCACAAGTATCCTCTTCATCTTCTTTCTACATTATTTACGTGTATATTGATTAACAAAAAAACTACGGTACGAGGTCTCGGGTTCAATCCCAGATTTACCATGGCACACACCAATGACTTTGCGATGCTTTTCGAAGTTATGTGTGTATTTATCGCAGGTTTATAAGTGCCCGGTTAATGGCAATAGGCTCGCCACCTATTACATTGGGACCTAAACATAAACTGGCGAAATGTGGGTGCTAGCACCTCTGCCTATCCCCTTTAATACAGGCGTGAGTTTATGTTATGTTGTTATTTTATGATTAACAAAAAAATGTTCTTGTTTTTGGTAGGATCGCCTTTTTTGGGGTTCTTTTATTTTGTTTTTGTTTTTATTTTTATTTTTTTTCTTGGAATATTTTCTTTTGTTCAGTGTGTAGTGTAAGTGTTTAATAAACGAATTTTCTGTCTTTCTTTCATCCTTCAGTAAATACATTCATCCCTTATAACATGTCACACAACCTAAATACTGTTTTATTGAAGAATAATATTCTCAGCAATAGAATCGAAATACCCTCACACACGTTAGCCTAGCTCCTAATTTCCCAGTAAAGCCTCATTACATAAAGACGTGTACACAAGATAGGTACATAAAACGTTGCTCAAGTCTTTATGGATAAACTAACAAGAAGCGCCTCATTTGGACCATTTAGTAAAACTAAAGGCGAACGAAAATCTCAAGAACATTTTCGTCCTTTCAACCTTGAGAGATATTAGGTAGGTGTTATATTTGTTCGGGCGGGTAGCGGAGCGTTTAGTACGATAAATGATTTTATTTATCTTATTTTTTTATGTTTATGCAATTTGCTAACATTATGGCGTATGTTGGGAGAGACCTATACCGTAGATGCACGAAGCCAAAAACATTGATTGATTTAGTAAAATTTTGATTATTACGTGACTATATTGACTTGCTATATTTAGAATCCTGTTAGTGTCGTCGGTACTTGAAGTCGGTACCTGCTGGTTAATGAACGAGACTCCGATGCAAAATTGCTTCGTAGGTTTGGGAGATCAAATGGCAGTTATCTCTAAAAAAGCCGTAAGCCAAAGGAAAAGGAGACGCCGACTTGTGCTATGCTAAGTTGATGATGATCCTCTACATATCAGAACCATCTAAATACCTCTATGAATCTCTGTCAATCTAAATATTAACCCGAAAAAAAAAGTACTTTCTTTTTCGTGCGGTAATCCCCTCGGATACCTCCCCCACCGGAGCTGGAAGGGGAGGTTATCTCGGACTCGAACCGACTAAAACCGCACGCCGACTGAGGGTCGTGGTGCTAGGCCGGAGGTGAGGTTATCTTCGCCATATCCCTCGCACCCCGGCTGGTATATAAAGGTACTAAACTAAATTCGCTTGTAGAGAAAATCGCCCCGCTCCACGCTCCTCCTATCCAACTTATCAATGCTAAGACCCCAAGTAATTTAGACCATCACACCTTCCTTTTCTACCAATTTATTGGGATAAAGGGATTACGAACCTACATATATTCGATATAGTGCGGAATTGAAAACCTAATGGACATCAAAGTGTATTTTTGTGCAGGAAATATACGGAAAATATATGTATTTTCAATTATCTTATCAAAAAGGAAAATTGCAATTCGTTTTTTCGGAAACTTTTGGCGATAAGCTATTATTGTTAGATAAGTGAACATCATTGTATGCCTACGAAATGTAGAAATTGAAGCGATTTTATCTTTTAATCCCTAAATATATCTTCTCCGGGATATTCCACCTCCGGTAACCAAGGACCCAAGACGGCGTGCGTTTTGGTCGGTTCGAGTCCGACATAACCGTCTCAACCGGCTCCGTGGGGATTTTTCGCACGATAATAAAAAATGCAACCTCCGAATGGAGCCATGTAAGATGTAGCGTACTCACCGTGAACCTGGTTACAGCAGTACCCCTAGCACGAACAACAAACGTGATCATAGGATCACGTTACTGTAGAGTAAGCTTACTATAGAGTAAGCGTATTGAGAGAACGGAGCGATGCGATTGGCCGGCTTCACACACACACAGGTTCACAGTAAGCAGGCGGCCAATCGCAATGCTCCGTTCTCTCAATACACTTACTATACGATTACGATAGTTTCTCGTGCTAGGGGTACAGGACCTCACAATAGCATGACTCTAAAATTTACAACATGTTGGCTATGAAATAACAATCCTCCACTTGCTATTAAATAAGAAACATATGAAAAAATTGAAAAAAAATTTAAAACACTCAAAGTCTTTCAGCTAAAAATTCTAACAACTTTAATATAGTGGGACTCACACGTGACAGAAAGAACCCCTCCGAAACCCTCTATCAATCCATGAAGAGAAAAGTTTTACAAGATACAGCATCCTAAGTGCTGAATTTTCCCTGGTTGAGCCAACCCATGCGTCCTTTAAATAACATGACTCTTCTTCCCAACAAGTTTACTATGGAATAACAATTCTCCATTTACTATTAAATAAGAAACATATGAAAAAAAAATTATAAAAATTTAAAACACTCAAAGTCTCTCTGCTAGAAATTCTAAAGTGAAACACTCAACTAATTTATATAAAGCGCTGGTTTTAATTACATAGCCGTGAGTACTCGCTCCCGTCTAAACTTTCTGGCCGAGTCTGCTATTATGCAGTCTTAGGCAACCCGGGAATTTAGTTTTAAATCCGTGAACAAAGACTCTGGGTAATTTTAAAGGGTTAAAATGGTTTTATTGTAACCTTTTGAGAGCTTAACTACTTTTTAAAATTGTTTTGTGTTATTCCCTGTTGCATCTAAGGCTCCCCTTTTTTAATATCACTTACATCCCACTTGACCAAAGGCGAGTAAAGTTTATTCCTAGAATAAACCGGCAATATCACCCAAAATTGGTCGTTTATTCTAGGAATAAACTTCACTTGCGTTTGGTCGAACCAGTACACAGTTCACCATATGGAAATTGGTGATAGGGAATGGTTCCCTTTATGTCGAGTCCCGTTTTGTCGAGCCAAAAACCTTATCTCGCTTCTATTACCTCTATGTCGAGTCTACGTTTTCTGTACCATTTCTATTCCCTTTATGTCGAGTTTCTGCACCACGCTTTGGCATGTGCAATACCAGAGGCGTCACAATCGCGCTACCAACCCTGTAAGGACCTTCTTCTTGAATAACCCCATATTGTTGAACCCACAAAACCACTGCAGGGAGTTCATTCCACAAGCTTTAATTTAATTTGATTTATCGACAGTCCCGGGTTTTTTAAAACTCTTCCAATTTTATTGGTCCAACCCTCTCCTCTTCTATACAAGTGCAGTGCTTAGATGTCACCCGGTTATGATGAAGTATATTCTATCGAGAACCAAGCGGTTTAGTGGTTTTTTCTCTTTGCCGCAGTATAAAGTTTTGGATTTCTCTACTAGTACACGTGTTTCCTTCTTCATACAGTCCCGGGTTCTATAAGCGGGTCATGCAAAAGCATCAGATGTGGTCGTCTAGTTGAGGGCCACCATTTAACATTGTTAGTGTCACCATTAAAGAGGGTCACCCCTCTTTCATGAGATATATCCTTCAAGTTGAAGCATCATAACCATCACGCGAGGTGAAGTGTTATTGATCAGTAGGTAATAAATTTAATAAACATGCTAATTTTCCTGCATTAGCATTGCAATTATAAATGCTAATGGTAAATAATTTGATGTGAAACGCATTTAATTGCGAGGTGTTCCTGGAATGTCTACAAGGTGCGTCTAAGGGCCGGTTACGTAAATAAGCAAGTACAATTATGTTCATACCTATAAATCCCTGAGGGAGTAGGCAGAGGTGTATTAACTATTATTTGGTCAACTATAATTTTCTCCCCGCGTGCCGTCAAACAGGCACTTTGTCATGTATGTTTACTGTCTGGTGGAGAACAGCAAACAAAGGTTATTATAAAGTGGACGTATACTTAAATGATAAAGATGCATGATCGTCCTAATTTAATTATATTTTATATTTAATAATATGTATAAATTTGTTTAAATAAAAGTATATTTCAAAAATAATCGAATTGACTGAGTTTTTACGTGCTCTTTATGTGCCTAAACTGAATAAAACGAAATTGATTTTTTGATTATTTTAGCCCTATCCCTTTGTCGCCTTCTACTACACCCACAAGAAGAGATGGAGTGGCCCTATTCCACTCCATCGAGAACCACCACCACGGCTGTAGATATAGGTATGCAATTCAATCGATACTAATATTATTAATGCGAAAGTAACTCTGTCCGTATGTTACGCTTTCGGGCCTAAACCATTGAACCGATTGTGATGAAATTTTGTATAAGGCTAGATTAAACCTTGAAAAAGGATATAGCCTATGTTTGGTCGCGATAACCGACACCCTCGCGGGGAGAGCAAAGCTAGTAAATTATAAAGCAGCTGAAAGAAACCGTTAGTGATTTAAAATATTGAGTTTTATAGCCTCAGCAAGTATTTAGGGTTTCCAAGATAAATAAACACTGCGTACTGGTTGTTACTTATTATTATTATAAGGTTTACAGACAATAGTACTATTTATACTGTTGATTGATGGCACTAGGTGGAATCCATTATTACACATATTGAGAACACTTGTACCTTTTCCACAGTATTTATTGTATTGAACCTGACCGGTTTCGTTAGTTTTTAGAAATTACAACATCCAATACCTTTGCTAAATGTAAACCTTTGAGAATGTCGTAAAGCGAAACCGGTCAGGTTCAAATAAACAGTACTGTGGAAAAAGTACAAGTGTTCTCAATATGTATTTACAGACAGTTTTTATAACTTTTAGAACATAGTACAGTTACAAGTTTTGTGTGGAGTGCGCGGGAAAGTAGCGAGGGTTGCCACTAGATAAAAATTAATCTCGATACCGGGTGGGGAGGCGGCATTCGGTCGTTCCAAAATAGTCTCGGCTTTAGTTTGTCTTATCCATTCTTATACTTTACATATCGTGTGGACACCTGTTATGGCGATTGGCGAGGTACTCTGATGCATACTAATGACGTCCTAGGTGATACCAATGTCACACCACTAGTTTAAAAAAAAACAAAGGACGATTCATTGTGCGATTGGATTAAATTGACATGCAGTGGAGCGTTGCATAAATGCAAATGTCTGCCAATAAAGCGAATGTTTAATCAAAATGGTAATCCTTGCCAATTTTCCGTAAAATATGCATGTGATCCTCAAAACTTGAGAATTTTAATCTTGCATCCTATAGTTGTAACTTATACCTAACTGGCTAACCCGGCGAAATTCGTACCGCCAATTTTTTCCACCGGCGTGGCGTCTGATCCCGTCTCCGCTGCACTCTCTACTATATTAAGCTTATATTATACATATAAATCTTCCTGAATCCTCTTCTTAATTCCTTGAATCACTCTATCTATTAAAAGTACTGCTTCAAAATCCGTTGCGTAGTTTTAACGATTTAAGCATACATAGGGAACACCCGAAAACCCCCCCATAGACGCGGGATAGCACCCGAACCACCCCCGAGACGAGGCCGCAATTGTAGCCGTGGGTCTGATGGGAGTCCTGGGACATCCTTCCGAGGGCTTACCCGGGGCTCCCATCCATAGGCTTCTGGGCGTTACCGTGGGGGTTTTTAGTCGGTAGGAGTCCGGCATAACATCCATGTAGGATTTTCCCCCACGGTTAAAAAAAAAAAAAAAAAAAAAAAGCATACATAGGGACGGACAGGCAACGACAGCGACTTTGTTTAATACTATGTAGTGATGACGCGTGGCATATAATTCCGTAACCTATTGCAACGTATTCTAATGATAAAAATAGGCTATGCGTTATTCCAGTCTATAATATATCCTGTACCTAATTCCATTCATATCCGTTCAGCCCTTAAAACCTGATTTCTTGTCAGTTGAACGCTCTACCGAGAAGCCATAGAAGTCGTTATACTGTAGTTTGTAATCGTCTCTAAAATTTGATTGCTTCAGGAAAAACAAATTGCTCAGGTGATGCATGAACCCACGACCTTCCTTCACAGGGGGAATGCTATCCCAACCGAGCTACTGAGCACTTGAATAAATTCAAATTTCCCTTCTCTTTTATATCCGTCTTTTAAGACGAGAGTTCAACAAGTTCGTTAGGGGCGAATTGTTGGAACCCATTAATAATTTTTCAACCATTTTTGAAGATTGATTTTTGATTACTCCACCCAAATATTTGAATGAAATTTTAAAGATAGCATAATAAATGCTATAAAATTTCATTGTAATCGTCAGTTTCACAGGCTCTCTACATAACTAATAAATCCTTTAAAACAATCAAATCATTACAAGAATAACCAACTATCAGATATAACGACTCCACTATCCTAATTTTCCTTACACCTCGATGTACCACCCATTTTTGTCGGCTTATCGTCCCTCTCAGTATCTTGCAGGAGGGCTATCAGGCAAGGTTACCCTACATACTTTGCGACAATACCTACAGGGCTGGGGAACTTTGATAAGGTGAGCGACAACAGACAGGCGACGTACTTAGGGATGTGGTCTAGAGGATGAGATTACAGCGTTGTAATATTTGATTTTTTGGAGTCTGTTACTGATAGTGCAATTATTGTCATTCGAATGCTGACAACGTGACTAGACACAGCACAATTCTGCTACATAGAGTGTACAAATATCATCGGCCAAAGCCATAGCATGTAATCTTAATTTAAAAAATATATTTCAGGTATTCACTGTCATCCACATTTTTTTTAACTTAATAATTTACTATCATATAATTTCTAGGTACATATTATTTTAATTTCTATCTAATATGATTTACTATAATTGACTAATATTTAATCAAAGGTAATGAATTCGTTTTGAAGAATTTATTTACATACATAGTGCATTAGTAGTATGACTATGTAATTGCCTGTAAGAGATCACTTGTAGCGATAAGGCCGCCATTTGCACATTTTTCATTATGTTGTCCGTACATGTACTAAAATTTATGAGTATACAATACAGATTTTTCTTATCTTATCTTAATATAATCGTATGCGAGAATTGAGAAACGTTTGATGTAAGCATTTTGACACGATAATCGTAGGGCGATAATTGATAGCGATTATCGCATACGATTTTATCAAACCGAACGTGCGAGAGATTCACAGTCTAAATGACACCTAGCGTTTCATAACAATATAATTTATAATTTAAATTAATTTTGTGAACAAATACTATAAGATCTATCGATAGCAAGTTTTTGTTTCATATAGATATACCTCCAGTAATAAATTGTAAAATTGTTGAGTAAAATGGTATTTTAAACAGAAGCAATCCGCTTCCACTCAACGCTTGGGTCACTATCCTCGCCGTCATAGCGGAAGCGTAATGAGCAATTCATGGAACAGACTGATAGCGTTAGTCAGACATTTGTGCCTCACTATCATTATTTGTTAGATTTTTTTAGTTAAATGCAACTAATGTTGCGAGCGAACCGAACGAGCGACAATCTTTCATGTGAATAAATTTCTAGCAGATATTACAAGACTTTATCTAGGCTATGGAGGAGACAATAATCATTTCATTCTCCATGATCTAGACCCAAATTCAGTATAGAAAGGTTCTTAGAATTTGCAGAAACATACGTAAGTACACAAAAGAAGATCTGAACAATGCAAATATTCATCGGTCATAAAGCGTCGGTAGGATTCGTGCGTATTACGGGCACTTTTGTCGACTCGAGCCTATATCTGAGGCTGAATCAGGGCTGTATATATCTGTCTGATGTTGAACAGCCCTATCCCTTAGTCACCTTGTACGACGCAGCATGGGAAGAGATGGGGTGGCCCTAATTCTTCTCTGCCGGGAACCACGCGGCACTGCCGGGAACCACGGATTATTTTGGTCTATAGACGTATGCAACACCAGGGGCGTCACACTTGTGCTGCTAACGCTGTAGGCTGTAGGACCTTCTAATGCCCTTCTTAAAGAACCTTACATTGTAGTCGCTTGGAAAACACACAGTAGAGAGATCATTTCACACTACCTACTACTATTACTACGACAGCCTCTGTGGCGTGGTGGTAGTGGAAGCGACTACTACGCAGGAGGCGTGGGTTCGATCCCCGCTCAGTGCAAATATTTGTATGCATGAATATGGCATTTTGCATTTACTAAAAAAAGTATCTAAGTATGTTTATCCGCATTCTAGATTTCGTTAGTGTTGTGTAGAATGTTGTGGAATAAATTACCACTATTAAAGGATATGAAATGAACCCCGATCATTGGCTGTAAAATTAACATAGCTACCAGTATCTGCTAATACTAAGTAAAGTGATCTTCTAAACCCTCAATCTTATGTCTTAGCTATCCTGAACGTAGCGTCTTTACGCCCAATCCCAGTTAACTCTGCAACACCTGATTAATATTAATCAAATAACCCTTTGATCGCCGGCGGATCGTAACTCAAAGGAGACTATAATAAAATTAAGATTACACCTCTTCTTAACAGATATTAACAGCAGATTACGAATTGTTTCAGGGTTAAAGGGTTAAGTAGATTCTACTCAGTAACACTTGCGTTGTTCTTGATTTTTTTTTTTATTTCTTCGATTTAATACCGTAAAAATGGATATTCGTTATGTACAGTCAGCATCAGATCGATCTTGACGAACATCGTTCTATAGTGATCACAGTCTGGTCTGCTATTCTTGTAGAAAATGAGCTTTTACTAAGACGTGATATGCAATTGACACAGCGGAAATGGAATAGGGGAGCTAGTTCCCCCCCTCTTACCTGGGCGGTGGAAAGCGCAAAGCGATATCCGGCCTCACGGGGACTATATTCTATCTGATAATATAATTTTCTGTCACCGCATGAGTATATTTTTTCTCTTTAAAATCAGTACATAAATGTTACCAATGCAGTGTATTTAAGGCAATGTATTTAATGCCGGGCGCGATCAGGCAATGTATGAAATATTATAATATTAATATTACATTGCCGGTACCACACACATACATACAGACATGCATCGTTCGTAATGGGGTAAGCAGAGATTCTGGCAAACATCTTTCGCTTTTTCTACTTTTAAAGATGTAATGATGACGGAATCTAAAAAAACACAAATACCTTAATTAGATATTTATTATATCTACCTATTATAGAATAAAATAACTTCTGAAATAACAGCCAAAACTTTCGAATAGGCAAATTTTAGCTTTGCCGGAGGGTCCTTCTCGAATCCGGAAATAGTAATGGGTCAGCCGGGGTACAAGACAAGTGCAACCTTATACCCGCATTTGAAGACCTGAGAAGTTTTAGTCAGTCGACATACTACAACTACTGCTAGTGGGGACGCCCTTCAACCGGACGACGGGTGATGAACCCTTTTGTGCCTTTTCATCCATTTCCCCTATAACGACTGTCATACACGTTTGTATGACAACCGGGACCGACGGCTTAACATGCTCTCTGAGGCAAGACCACTCATATTTGCACTGAGTGGGGATCGAACCTGCGCCTCCTGCATAGCGGTCGCCTTCTCTACAGCCACGCCAAGGAGGCTGGAAGATCGACATAACTACCCCTGATGGCCGAAAAGGGTGATATCCGAGACGATATCCGCATGAAAAAAAAACTAAAGCATACATTTATAGTCTGTTTTTTCTTATAGAGAGAGAAGCTCTAAGAGTAATAAATAACTTCTAGGAGATAAGACGTTGCTACTGAATTATACTGAGGCAGAGAATCACTATTGAAGCACATTTGCATCAGAATGAAATAAATTTTAATGAACCAGCAATGGGCTAATGTATTTTAATTTATTGGTTTAAATAGTGTCAGCATAAAGCGTTGTGAGAAAATACCTAAAATACCTACGTAATAGTTACTATAATAGTGCCTATATTCATTTACTAGGTTTTGCCCGCGTCTTCACCCTAACCAAACCAGCGTGTCGTCTAACTCTATACCAAATTTTACTAAAACCGCTCCAGCCGGTTAGACATGAAAGAGTAACAAACATTCATTCATCCATACTTACAAACTTCCGCGTTTATAATATTAGTAGGATTTGCCAACCAACAGTAAACATACACATACAGACCATGACGAGAGAATAAAATAAAAAGCAATAGGCTAGCCACTTACAACGGTGAGGGCTCAATATGTTAATAATAGGCACCTGTCTATGACTGACCGGTTAGGTTAATATCGGTAAACCTTACATCACACTAATTCGGTTACCAGTTAACTTCCCGACTACATACAGAATTACAACAAAATGATTGTACCACTACATTACAACAAACAAATTTGCCTCTTCATAAACCGTCGAATACAATTTCAAAATAATTTGTATCATGTAACCGCACAAAAGCGACTTTCCACGTTCGGGCCAAACCGGGCAAAGTTGTTCGTTGTAACCCCGACCTCTCATTTGTTGGGTCCGCCCACTTAACAAACAAACCGGGCGTAATTTTTCAGACAACCGTGGTCTATTTGTTGCGTTTCGCCACCTATTATTCAAATTTATTTTGCCAGGTACTGCATGCGTAACATTGCCCATTAGTGCTCCATCAGATTCCATGAAATGCACTAATGATAAGCTTTGTCACCCACACTTATTGCAAACAGTTTTTCGGAAAATTAATTATTACTCCAAAACCAAATAATGGTTATGGCCGAATGTCCCACGGCGGTGGGGCGCTGAGAAGTGAGCCTCCCCATTCCGGGGGCGAGTCGGGGATACCATTGTCCCCTCTCCCGAAGAGGGTCAAACCGTAAGGGAACCTCACTCGAAGAGAACCTCACCTCCGGCCTAGCACTTCGACCCTCAGTCTGCGTGCGGTTTTAGTTCAATTCGAATCCGACATAACCTCCCCTTCCGGCTCTGGCGAGGGAGGTATCCGTGGGGATGTCCGCACGAAAAATAAGAGGGCCAATGTCGAGCAGTCTAGTGTTTATACATGTTGTATTTATTTATTTGTATATATGTAGGTGTACCGATTTGGCCCCAAAGCTCTTAGTACGGCCAAATCCTGCTGCCCAACTTGAGGGGCCCAGAGGACTCCTGCAGGAGACTCTACGCGGGTGTCGTGCGGTCCATGGCCCTGTACGGGTGCCCCGTTTGGGCGGACGCCCTGCAGGCCAGGTTCGTGCAACTGCTGCATGCTCCGCAGCAGACGATGGCCTGCAGGGCCATTAGGGGGTACCGCACGATATCCTTTGAAGCGGCGAGTCTCCTAGCCGGATCACCACCGTGGATCCTGGAAGTGAGATCCCTTGCGGCACTGTATCGGTTCCGTAAGGAGGCGCGGGAGCGGGGATTCGATCCCGAACCCGAATACATTCGGGCCGAGAGGTCCCGGCTCCACGGGATTATGGTGGCGGAGTGGGAGCGACGACTTGAGCAACGACGCGCAGGGCATGCCGTCATAGAGGCGGTAAGGCCCATCATGGGGGAATGGCTCGAGAGGCCACATGGCAGCCTCTCGTATCGACTGACGCAGATTATCACCGGGCACGGGTGCTTCGGGAGATATCTGTGTCGGATCGAAAAGGAGCCAACGTCCGAGTGCCATCACTGCGACGCGAGCGAGGACACGGGGCTGCACACGCTCACCGAGTGTCCGGCATGGGCCGGACCGAGGCGGGAGCTAGTGGCGGCCCTGGGAGTGAGGTGCTCACCCTCGCCACCCTGCTCACAGCAATGGTCCGCTGCGCGGACGCGTGGGCGGCCGGCGTCTCCTTCAGCGAGCAGGTAATGGTCGTGAAGGAGACGGCGGAGCGGGAGAGGCGGCGCGAGCGAGAAAGACTCGCGGATCGCGCCGCCCGCGCGCGCAGGCAACTCGGGCGTCGGAGGGCACTGACTGACCTCCGTCCCCCATGAGCGCGGGCCTGGGGGTGACGGGTGGAGCCGCCTGTCACCCCAGCAGAAGCAGGCCACGGCGGCGGCGCGCTAAATAGCGCGCCTCCCCATTCCGGGGGCGAGTTGGGGACACCGTTGTCCCCCCTCCTGAGGAGGGCCAGACCGTAAGGGATGGCCCTGGGTCAGCCGGGGTGCGAGGGATATGTCTATAACAACCTCACCTCCGGCCTAGCACCAAGACCCACAGTCGGCGTGCGGTTTTAGTCGGTTCGAGTCCGACATAACCTCCCCTTCCGGCTCCGGCAGGGGGGGTATCCGAGGGGATTTCCGCAAGAAAAAAAAAAAGTACGGCCAAATCCATACACAAATACGTAGGTATAATGTTTTTACTCTAAATGAAATAAATATTGAATAGCAACAGTGAGAATCGAAACAAAGAAACATTAATCAAGTCAATGTAGCAAAAAGACTTTCATCCCATGTAGGCATGTATTCTGTACCCTACCTTCCTGTTCGCCCAGTAGGAATCGTTACAGATGGGCTATTTTTGGAACGTGCTCTTAAAGCTACGAAAGGTTAGAGAAACCTTTTCAATTTGTTTACATATATATTTACTACTAAGTTATATATAAATCTTGGACTATATAAAAATTCTATAAACACAGTAATGGCCACTATACACGACGTGAAAATAGCTACATTAAGTTAGGATACTTGCAGACAAAGCCACGGACATCAGCTAGTCAGGGCCTCGATTCTGCTAAAGCCAAACAACAGTGGAGCCGCCGTCATTTCAAAAAATGGCATGCAATAATAGACTCTGAAGCGATGTCGTTAAAATTCACAATTAAATGACTCTTTGCAAAATAATTGAAAAAGTGTAATGAAACTTTTCATTTCATTTTGAAGTTTTTGAGTATGAAAATAAAATCTAAAATTTAATGTCAAAGCTATCTGCTTACATTATTATGCTTTGTTTAGTAAGTCGAACAAGTGCGTCCACTTGTCTGCATCGTACGGATTCCACAAATCTGCTCATAAGCATTGTGCAGCGCTGCGATGCGTGCCGATGACGTCATTCGGAATACCGGTCCTGGTGGACGCACACCGTACAGATTCCACCATTTGCATTTTGACAATCATCTTCGTCCTATCGACACTATGTCACTAAAACATTCCGCAAGTGCGCTCTCTATGAAAATCCGAATGAAAAGGCGTCGGCAATCCGCCCGGTTGCTAGGAATACTCGTAACGGCAGCGATGCGATCACTGCGGAACAGGTGGACGCAGTATGAAATATCCGTTTTATGCAGTGTGTGATATGCGTGTAGGTGGTCGCTAGGCTAACATTCTTGTTTAGCCTTAGTGCATGCGACTACCACGCAGGAGGCGCAGGTTCGATCCCCGCTCAGTGCAAATATTTGTATGCATGAATATGGCTATTTGCATTGATTTGGGTGTTTCTATGTATATTATGCACTTTTTTTTATCTAGGACACGTTAATTTGACTTCACCTCGCCTGATGTCAAGCCAAAGGCAAAGTCTCGGAGAGAGGGTCACCATCGCAAACATGTACCATGTTAACAGTGGTGGCACTCAGCTTGACGGCCTCATTAGATGCCTTTTCACTTTTACAAAAAAATATATAAGTATGTTTATCCGCATTCTAGATTCCATAACACAAGCAATAAAAGCTTACCGTGGGTCTAGAGAGCGTTGTGTAGAATGTTGTGGAATATTTATTTATTTATTTCTTCTCGAGTTCTTTTTATGTTTCTAACATTTTCTAGTTGTGTATGTGTTAAAGTATCTACCTATAAACGTAGAATAAAACGATTTACCATCTTTTTCGTAGCACTGTATTATTCTTTGGAACAATATTTTCCAGTCGGCGCTAGTGGGGTAATTTCTCGGTACATTCTGCGGCTAGCATTGTTCACGTACATATAAATGCGTATAAGTTATGGCCTGAGTTTATTTATATGGGGCGTGAAAGTGTGTTTCTGTAGATACACTTACTAAAGTGGGTAAAACGCTATGTATTTCTGTAGATACTTCGATTTTATATTGTTACTAGCTGTCCCGAGGAACTTCGTACCGCCAATTTTTTAGATCCCGTACCCGCTGCACCATTTAGGGGGATGAAAAATAGATGTTGGCCGATTCTCAGACCTACTCAATATGCTCACAAAATTTCATGAGAATCGGTCAAGCCGTTTCGGAGGAGTATGGCAACAAAAATTGTGACACGAGAATTTTATATATTAGATGGGCTTAAAACTATTTTAAAGACAAGAAGATCGCTAATTTGAAAAAGTTTTTTTATATCGAGTTTCGATTCGAAAGATATTTGATGTTTAAATATGATTAAGAAATGTCTATCTGTGATTAAGAACGAATGCAACCCTGATTTTTGGAAAATGGGGTCATTTGAATAAATTTTTTATAGCATTTATTATGCTAACTTTTAAGTTCGAAAAACATCGGAAAAAATGAAATGCTCAAGTGAGTCTTGAACTCACGACCTTTCCCTTACAGGGGGAATGCTCTTCCAATTGAGCTTTTGCTAGCTATTGATCCACACCTGAATCATTTCAAATTTTCCTTCTCTTTATATCCGTCTTTAAGGGCGACGGTGGAGCTATCTACCGACATTCTTACGAATTGTTGGAAAGTCCAAGACTTTGCCTTTAGCTTACCATCAGACGTGGTGAAGTTAAATTAACTTGTCCTTTTATAAAAAAGGGGTTACCATAGTTAGTAGTAGTGGTATGATTATGAGCTATGGACGTGTGCTACACCAGAGGTGCCACACGCGTACCGCTGACTAAATTAATTAATGAAATGAATTTCCATTAGTACCAATTTTGATATAATTGAGTTTTAATTTGGCCCATTAAACAACTATGTATTTTATGTATTCAACAATTAAATAAGATAAGTAAAGAGTTTAACGATATAGTTTCCAATTAAAGAACAAACATTTCAAAGTCTATTTTAATTAATAACATAAAAGGATCGTGTAATATAATTATGCATAATTATGAAAGTGACTTCTAGCCCAGGGGTTTAATTATAACATAATAGAAACTAAGGCAAAGTTACTGAATAAAACTAATGTTAATATGTTAATATTTACAGTAATATATCGTAAATTGGTAGGTATTAATTTTTTTTAAGAATAATACATATCAGATCATCATTTTGAGAATCTGAGTATGATTGTGAGATTTTATTTTTGAAATCATGGTTCTCTGAGAGTGTCTGCAGAAGTGAAAACTTGGTCAAATATAAGTACAGAGGTCAGATCTATAAGAATTGTCACAATCTTAAATCTGTCACAAGAGATGTCAATAACGGTGTCGCGATTCTATTGGCTTAATTCTCATGTCAAAAAAATGTCTAACCAAAAATGCCCACTTTTTTAAGTTTTCTATTAAAAAATCAAAACTTTGGATGGCTAATTGCCATAAAAATATCTATATATAAATAAATTGCTGTTCGTTAGTCTCGCCACAACTCGAGAACGGCTGAACGGATTTATCTTATCTTAGTCTTGAAATATTTGTGGAGGTCTAGGGAACGTTTTTTAAAAGGTGAGAAAAATTCGAATAATTGCCGGGAACTGATATCCACGCAGGCGGAGCCGCGGGCAAAAGCTAGTCTAAATATAAAAATCAATTGCTGTTCGTTAGTCTCGCTAAAACTCGAGAACGGCTGAACAGATTTATCTCATCTAAGCCTGGAAATGTTTGTGGAGGTCTAGAGAAGGTTTAAAGGTGAGAAAAATTCGAATAGTTGCCGGGGAAAACCCTAAAAAGACCCCGTTTTTTTTCCCATATAAACGCAGTAGGAGGCTGCCGGGTCAGCTAATCATATAATAAAAATATTATGCCCATCTTGAAGTATTGTTTACAAAATTATCATCATCATTTTATCAACAGTTCACATCCCTATGCCAATCGCATTACGCAACTCGCCCCTACTATATCAATCATCTCCAACCTGACAAAGTAATCCGCGAGCCAATAAGTGGATCAACAATTGTTTGTTCAAATCTCAAGATGATTCCGAAGTCAGATGTCATGTTTCAAGGTCGGAAACCATTGATTGTCATGTTAAAAAGAAAGAAGAATGAAAGAAAAGAACATTTTTTATAAACACGCACTTACACTAACAATGACTCTAAACATAAATAGAAATAAAATATATAGTATCCAATGATCCATATCCATACTAATATTATAAATGCGAAAGTAACTCTGTCTGTCTGTCTGTCTGTCTGTCTATCTGTCTGTCTGTCTGTATGTTACGCTTTCACTCCTAAACCACTGAACCGATTTTGTTGAAATTTGGTATAGGGGTAGATTAGTCCTTGAGAAAGGACATAGGCTATGTTTAGCCGCGATAACCGACATCCGCGCAGGCGGACAGCGGGCAAAAGCTAGTATTACATACAAAAAAGAGGATAGTATCCACCATAAAAAAAAAAACATATGTTTCTTATTTTGGTTGGTAACTTCAGCCCACGGCTCCGAACGCCTGGATGTCAGTTTTTGCGTTATTTTACCAATCTAGAGATTTTAGTACCGATTGCGATCTAATTAACGTAAACTTCTAAGTCTGACTAAGAAGTCGGACTCAGAAGGGTCTTACAGGGTCGGCAGCACGAGTGTGACATCCCTGGTATTATTCACGTGTATAGGCCACGGTAATCACCGCCATCAGATGGGCCACGTGTTTGCCTACCCTCTAAGTGGCATTAAAAACCTATCAAATGAAAAAACTGCATCAATATTCGTTCACTAGTTTTGCGTTCATGGCGAACAACATAGTAAATAATTCCTTAAAAAGTACTTTTTTGTTCAGTATCGTTAATAACATAATCCATAAGTTTTTGTTATATAGCCAATGACACGACCACTTCCCGAGGAGAGCTGGAACCCCGAGGAGGGCCAGATACCCGAGAAGGGCCAGACCCCCGAGGAAGGCCAGACCGTAAGGGTTGGCCCTGAGTCAACCGGGGTGCGAGGGATATGTCGAAGACAATCGCACCTCCGGCCTAGTACCACGACCCTCAGTCAGCGTGCGGTTTTATTCGGCTTGAGGCCGACATAACCTCCCCTTCCGGCTCCGGTGGGGCAGGTATCCAAGGCGATTTCCGCACGAAAAAAAAAGACACGACCACTTTACAATTATACGAGTATAAGTATAGATTATATTATTTGAAGAAGGGCTCGTGGAATACTTATTAATGATGACGTAAGCCGCCATCTTCGCGGCTTTATTTTTATTTCCTTTTGTTTTTTTTTTCTTTCTTTCTTGTAATAGGGTCGGGTGAATTCAGAAACATTACAATTGGATTATTTTTGTCAAGCGTTGTGGCTCGGGTACAGACAAAAATAAAAACTCAGATCGAAGTTTAACTTACATACTTACTTAAAATATAATCATGACATTTCCGTATTGGGGTGAGCAGCCACCTTGAGTTTTTTGGGGTGAAATCCGCCAGAGCCGGAAGGGGAGGTTATGTCGGACTTGAACCGACTAAAACCACTCGTCGGCTGAGGGTCGTGGTGCTAGGCCGGAGGTGAGGTTTTATCCGATATATCCCTCTTACCCCGGCTGACCCAGGGCCATTCCTTACTGTCTGACCCTCCTCGGGAGGGCGAACAACGGTGTCCCCGACTCGCCCCCGGAATGGGGAGGCGCGCTAATCAGCACTTATTATAGTTACAGGTAGTGGACTTCTTATTATGTTCAGCTACTTATTTGCGCGATACACACACACACACAGACACTACTTCAAACTAACCTAACCTATAGAGTTGTTTAAGCCTTCAAGGAATAAAATGAAGCGATATTTTAAAATCGTTTTAAAGCAAGTCCTCCCTACCTGGAAGTAAGTCAGCCCCACTCCGGGACAAATTGGAGCAATTTAACTGGCGCAAACAAATTTATTACTGTAAAGCACTCGGATGAGAGCCACCGAAGGCTATTTCTCATTCAATGGTGTATGAAACTGCGACATCAGTTCAAGGAATGAGTGAAGTGATTTGTCTAGCCACTTGGATTTAGTGAAGTATATTCTACATAGAGTTATATGCTTAGAACGTAGTTAAGGTAGTATAGTAACCGGAATATATCTTGAACCTAAAAAGCATAAAAAAGTTTAAAACTAAAACCCGACTACCGAAATATAACATAACATAACATTACATAAACTCACGCCTGTATTCCCCGAAGGGGTAGGCAGAGATGCTAGCACCCACATTTCGCCAGTTTATGTTTAGGTCCCAATGTAATAGGTGGCGAGCACTGGCGATAAATACACACATAACTTCGAAAAGCATCGAAAAGTCATTGGTGTGTGCCATGGTAAACCTGGGATCGAACCCGAGACCACGTCTCAGCAGTCCATTACCCATACCACTAGGCTACCGCAGACTACCGAAATATCACGCTCTAAAAAGTATCAAACAAGAAAATATCAAGGATAGCCGTGATCGTACGCCACTTTTCCCTAAAGTGTATTGTTTTGTAGTCTATGATTGATGGATTTTAATTCATCTCTATCACTATCCTCAAAAGTCTTCCATGAAATACGTACTATGCATAAGGAGTACATTTGTGGCCAACATATATATTATGTTGGTAACTATAAAGAGTGATGGGTCCAGCTCATTGCAAGATTAAGCAATACTTAACACGTTAGTCAGTAAGATGGGTGACCGTTCATAACGCTTTGGGACCCCCCCCTCCCCCCCCCCCCCGTGCTAATGAAAGCACGTTATGCCATCGGTTTCAGTGACCATACAAACATCCGAGGCAATTTATACGAGTAGTTGGAGCCCTATAAAGGTATATTACTTTCAGTAACTTTTAAAGACGTGCATAGACGTTCATAGACGTTCATAGACGTTCAAAGTGGTTCACAGACGTTCACAGATAGTCAAATACATATATAGATGTTCATCAGCGTTCATAGATGTTTATGGATGTTCTTACATAGTCATAGTCATTTATTTTTCAATATTGAACAATAAATTGTTTCTTATTGAAGTCAATTTTAATTCTACTTAATCTAAGTTTACCACCGCTTCCAAGGCGCTGGTGGAGAAGAAACGGCGCAACAAACTCCACTGCGGCATTTTTTTGACGTCACGTTATAGACATTCTTAGGCCATAGTTTAAACCACTTTTCATAAAGCAGGTCATATACTCGTTAGCTACCTTCGTATTATAAATACGTTTAAGAGACAATAGATAACCTTATTCTGATACTACCGTTATTGAACATTTCAATACAGACTACGAATAATATTCAACCCACACTCGCGCTAACGACCTGTTAGTAGGTGTAGGATAGCGCAAAAACTTTCGACCATTGACTTATAAACTTCTATTTGCTTATTGTTTAATACTAGGTGCTAAAGTACCTGGTAGTAGGCGGTTACCGTTGCTTATAAACCGCCGTTCCCAATAACATACTGACAGTTAGAGATAGATCGCATCTATGGCTAAAGTGCCCGGCTGTTTAAATTCAAAACATAGTAACTCCTATTTCACACCAATATCGGAAAATAAAATTATACCGCGATGCGCTTTCCCGCAAAAATATCAGTTATGAGCTATGGACGAGTGCAACACCAGAGGTGCCACACGCGTACCGCTGACTAAATTAATTAAGGAAATGAATTTCCATTAGTACCAATTTTGATATAATTGAGTTTTAATTTGGCCCATTAAACAACTATGTATTTTATCGAATACATAGGGAAAAAGAATCTTCTCGGGCGGGACTCGAACCCGCAGTCTTTCCCTTACAGGGGGAATGCCTGACCAATGTATTCGATTTGTATAGTTAGCATACTTAATGCTGTAAAATTTCCTTCATATGTATTTTATGTATTCAACAATTAAATAAGATAAGTAAAGAGTTTAACGATATAGTTTCCAATTAAAGAACAAACATTTCAAAGTCTATTTTAATTAATAACATAAAAGGATCGTGTAATATAATTATGCATAATTATGAAAGTGACTTCTAGCCCAGGGGTTTAATTATAACATAATAGAAACTAAGGCAAAGTTACTGAATAAAACTAATGTTGATATGTTAATATTTACAGTAATGTATCGTAAATTGGTAGGTATTAATTTTTTTTAAGAATAATACATATCAGATCATCATTTTGAGAATCTGAGTATGATTGTGTGATTTTATTTTTTAAATCATGGTTCTCCGAGAGTGTCTGCAGAAGTGAAAACTTGGTCAAATATACAGAGGCGTCAGTTAAGAATTGTCACAATCTTAAATCTGTTACAAGAGATGTCAGTAACGGTGTCGCGATTCTATTGGCTTAATTCTCATGTCAAAAAAATGTCTAACCAAAAATGCCCACTTTTTTAAGTTTTCTATTAAAAATCAAAACTTTGGATGGCTAATTGCCATAAAAATATCTATATATAAATAAATTGCTGTTCGTTACTCTCGCTAAAACTCGAGAATGGCCTTGAAATGTTCGTGGAGGTCTAGGGAAGGTTCAAAAGGTGAGAAAAATTCGAATAATTGCCGGGAACCGACATCCACGCAGGCGGAGCCGCGGGCAAAAGCTAGTCTAAATATAAAAATCAATTGCTGTTCGTTAGTCTCGCTAAAACTCGAGAACGGCTGAACAGATTTATCTCATATAAGTCTGGAAATGTTTGTGGAGGTCTAAAGAAGGTTTAAACGTGAGAAAAATTCGAATAGTTGCCGGGGAAAACCCTAAAAAGACCCCGTTTTTTTTCCCATATAAACGCAGTAGGAGGCTGCCGGGTCAGCTAATCATATAATAAAAATATTATGCCCATCTTGAAGTATTGTTTACAAAATCATCATCATCATGTTATCGACAGTTCACATCCCTATCCCGATCGCATTACGCAACTCGCCCCTACTATATCAATCATCTCCAACCTGACAAAGTAATCCGCGAGCCAATAAGTGGATCAACAATTGTTTGTTCAAATCTCAAGGTGATTCCGAAGTCAGATGTCATGTTTCAAGGTCGAAAACCATAGATTTTTATGTTAATGTTTCTTATTTTGGTTGGTAGCTTAAGCCCACGGCTCCGAACGCCTGGATGTCAGTTTTTGCGTTATTTTACCAATCTAGAGATTTTAGTATCGATTGCGATCAAATTAACGTAAACTTCTAAGTCTGACCGAGAAGTCTGACTCAAAAGGGTCTTACAGGGTCGGCAGCACGAGTGTGACATCCCTGGTGTTGTTCACGTGTATAGGCCACAGTAACCACTTCCCATCAGGTGAGCCGAGTGTTTGCCTACCCTCTAAGTGGTATTATAAAACCCTGTGGACGGTCAGACCGTAAGGGATGGCCCTGGGTCAGCCGGGGTGCGAGGGATATGTCGAAGACAACCTTACCTCTGGCCTAGCACCACGACCCTCAGTTTGCGTGCCGTTTTAGTCGGTTCGAGTCCGACATAACCTCTTCCGGCTCCGGCGGGGGAGGTATCCGAGGGGATTTCCGCACGAAAAAAAAGGTATTAAAAGGCCTATCAAACGAAAAAACTGCATCAATATCCGTTCAGTAGTTTTGCGTTCATCGCGAACAAATACAGTAAAAAATTCATAAAAAAAGTACTTTTGTGTTCAATATCGTTAATATAACATAATCCATAAGTTTTTTTATAAATAGCCAATGTACAGACAAGACCACTTTACAATTATATAAGTATAGATTATATTATTTGGAGAAGGGCTCGTGGAATACGTATTAATGATGACTTAAGCCGCCATCTTTGCGGCTTTATTGTTATTTCTTTTTGTTTTTTTTTTCTTTCTTTCTTGTAATAGGGTCGGGTGAATTCAGAAACATTACAATTGGATTATTTTTGTCAAGCGTTGTGGCTCGGGTACAGACAAAAATAAAAACTCGGATCGAAGTTTAACTTATATACTTACTTAAAATATAATCATGACATTTCCGTATTGGGGTGAGCAGCCACCTTGAGTTTTTTGGGGTGAAATCCGCCAGAGCCGGAAGGGGAGGTTATGTCGGACTTGAACCGACTAAAACCACTCGTCGGCGGAGGGTCGTGGTGCTAGGCCGGAGGTGAGGTTTTATCCGACATATCCCTCGCACCCCGGCTGACCCAGGGCCATTCGTTACTGTCTGACCCTCCTCGGGAGGGCGAACAACGGTGTCCCCGACTCGCCCCCGGAATGGGGAGGCGCGCTTATCAGCGCTTATTATAGTTATAGGTAGTGGACTTCTTATTATGTTCAGCTACTTATTTGCGAGATACACACACACACACACACACACAGACACTACTTCAAACTAACCCAACCTATAGAGCTGTTTAAGCCTTCAAGGAATAAAATGAAGCGATATTTTAAAATCGTTTTAAAGCAAGTCCTCCCTACCTGGAAGTAAGTCAGCCCCACTCTGGGACAAATTGGAGCAATTTAACTGGCGCAAACAAATTTATTACTGTAAAGCACTCGGATGAGAGGCACCGAAGGCTATTTCTCATTCAATGGTGTATGAAACTGCGACATCAGTTCAAGGAATGAGTGAAGTGATTTGTCTAGCCACTTGGATTTAGTGAAGTATATTTTATATAGAGTGATATGCTTAGAACTTAGTTAAGGTAGTATAGTTACCGGAACATACCTTGAACCTAAAAAGAAAAAAAGTTTAAAACTAAACTAACTTTTTTTTTCGTGTGGAAATCCCCTCGGATGGAGCCGGAAGGGGAGGTTATGTTGGACTCGAACCGACTAAAACCGCACGCCGACTGTGGGTCGCGGTGCTAGGCCGGAGGTGAGGTTGTCATTGACATATCCCTCGCACCCCGACTGACCCAGGGCCATCCCTTACGGTCTGACCCTCTTCGGGAGAGGGGACATCGGTGTCCTCAACTCGCCCCCGTAATGGAGAGGCACGCTATTCAGCGCGCCGCCGCCGTGGCCTGCTTCTGCTGGGGTGACAGGCGGCTCCACCCGTCAGCCCCACCACCCGTCACCCCCCAAAAAAAAAAACCCGACTACCGAAATATCCCGCTCTAAAAAGTATCAAACAAGAAAATATCAAGGTAGTCTATGATTAATGGATTTGAATTCATCCCTATCACTATCCTCAAAAGTCTTCCATGAAATAAGTACTATGCATAAGGAGTACATTTGTGGCCAACATATATGTCGGTAACTATAAAGAGTGATGGGTCCAGCTTATTGCAAGGTTAAGCAATACTTAACACGTTAGTCAGTAAGATGGGTGACCGTTCATAACCAATTGGGACCCCCCCCCCCCCCACCCCGTGCTAATGAAAGCACGTTATGCCGTTCGTGACCATTCAGTGACTTTCAAAGACGTGCATAGACGTTCATAGACGTTCATAGAGGTTCACAGACGTTCACAGAAAGTCATAGACATGTAGCGTCGGTAGCTTAGTGGTTAAGGAGTCGGCCTTACGATCGAGAGGTGCCGGATTCGAATTCTGGCCATTACACTACTGACGTGAACCCACTCCTAACACAAGCAAGTTAGCTGGAGGGGTAGTAGTAACTTCGGTTTTAATATTCTTTAAAAAAATGTATAAATATTCATACATGTTCTTAAACGTTTATAGACGTCTATAGGCGGTAGTTTAAACCACCTTTCATAAAGCAGTTCATATGCTCGTTAGCTACCTTCGTATTATAAATACGTTTAAGAGACAATAGATAACCTTATTCTGATATTACCGTTATTGAACATTTCAATACAGACTACGAATAATATTCAACCCACAGTCGCACTAACGACCTGTCAGTAGGTGTGGTATAGCGCAAAAACTTTCGACCATTGACTTATAGACTTTTATTTGTTTATTGTTTAAAGCTTGGTACTAAAGTATGATACTAGTGTACAGCCACCTGGTAGTAGGAGGTTACCGTTACTTTTATATAGTCTTGTAACAACAGTAGAGTCACTTTGACGAAAATATGTAGTTATTCTTATTTCTTACTAGCTGACCCGACTAACTTCGTTCCCGCTGCACCCTCTACTATATTACATAACATAACATAACATGTTACTACATGTCTACCATGTGTTACATGTCTACTATAGCCTGCTATTGAGCCACACCTGAATTACTTCAAACTTCCCAGTTTAAAAATGGTTGAAAAATCATTCATTGGTTTCAACAGTTCGTAAGAAAGTTGGTAGATGGCTCCACCGTCGCCCTTAAAGACGGAAATGATTCAGGTGTGGCTCAATAGCTCAGTTGGAAGAGCATTCCCCCTGTAAGGGAAAGTTCGTGGGTTCAAGTCCCACTTGAGCGCTTCTTTTTCCCGATGTATTTCGAACTTAAACAGTTAGCATAATAAATGCTATAAAAATTTCATTCAAATTCATCCAGTTCCTTAAATCTCAATTTAGGGAGGGCGTGGTTATACCAGCTTTCAGGGCACCCCCTCAAGCTGTTTCCTTCCCTTGCAGAATCTTGTGATCAGCTCCACCGTCAAATCTTCCTGATTCGTGTATCCGACCTCAGAAGCATCCATTTCATTTAATGACTACTTGGAGTACTCGGTCAGAAGGTGGAAGCAGGTGTACCTATTCTTCCTCCATACACATCCGTGATAGGAATAATATGGGATATTAGATGTCGTGTTAAGATAAATAAATATTCCACAACATTCTACACAACGCTATCTAGACCCATGGTGAGCGAGCATAGCTCAATTATCTTGTGTTATAGAATCTAGAATGCGGATGAACATACTTAGATACTTTTTTTGTAAATACATACCTACATATTCTAAATAGAAACCCCCAAACCGTTGCAAAAAGCCATGTACATGCTTACAAATATTTGCAATGAGCGGAGAACGAATCCGCGCCTCCCTGCGTAGAAGTCACGTTCACTATTGCCACGCCACAGAGGCTGTCGGTCGGAGGAGATAATATGTTTGTTATCCGAATGATGATGTGACACGTCAGTAGCGCGTGTCGAAATTGGTCTAGACTCACAAAACAGGAGGAGAACCAATATAAAAACCATATAGTACATTTAATTTAGAAAAGTAACAAGTCGAGATAATAGAACAAATTACTCAAATCAATGAAAGGAATGCATTAGGCTCAATTTGAGCTAAGTGACTTTTTAGATCGAAATCGTTGTGTATACCATTTTCAACTTTATTGCTAGATTTTAACGTACAAATTTCAAGTGCAACCTGCAACTGAAAACGATTACCACATATCCCCGATAATTCTCGAGAGCTCGCGCAACTTCTTTCATCAATAAAAATAACAGATATACAGCTAAGTATCTATCCCACTGGGGTACGTAGAGATCACATCTTTCTATTTGCTGTAATCCTGGTACACGTTTCATTTATTTTACTTTCATAGGTTTTTATTATAAGTACGCTCGCCATTTGCGAATACTCTTGACTTGTCCCTCTAAAGAAGTGCTAATACGTTTGTGCACTAGAATGGTATAGATTGATCAATGTGGTGTGGTGTCGAATCCAATGATTGGTGAAATAAGGGTGTTAATTTTATTACCCTCATTTCATCAATCATTGGATTCCATCCAACGTATTAGAGGGTGAGCCTATGCCGCATTCCGGGCACTATTGTTGGCTCAAGCCGTGCATCCGAAGCTGAGTCTGGGCTGAATATTTGTGTGATGTTAAACAGCCCTATCCCTTAGTCGCCTTGTACGACACCGCATGGGAAGAGATGGTGTGGACCAAATTCTACTCTGCCGGGAACCATGCGGCAAAAACTTGTCGTAAACGTTGTCATAAACGTCAATTCGAGCTGGCCTAGTAGTTATAAAAGTAAACTGTATAAAGCTCTGGTGCAGACTTCACTATTGTGATTGGGTCTCGTATACGCATCTCATCCCAGTCCCTCCCAAGAAGGAGGCCATACGCTACCTAAAATCTCAAAAAATTATAGACCTTTTGCTGACTTGTACTAGCTTAAAAGTTAGTAGATGTTATTAGTTCCCCATCCAAACGAACACATTCACTACATGCCTAAATCGTATCAGCGTACATACAACTCTCAGTTTTATTCCAAGCCTATCCTAAAACTAAATCAGACTATAACTCAACCGGTAATTCATTTATAACTAAACAATGATCCTCAGCTTCAATAGGAGTGAATGGGCGAGTGATAGTCACATTGTTATCAATGAGACTGACGGATTGGCACAACATTTCGCTAACGTTATTCGGAACTGTTATATATTAGTCTATTTAACAGCCACTTTTCGCGAAGAAGTGTGACTGATGTGGCGATAAGTGGAACGTAATTTGACAAGATTTAAAAAGTAAGGAGACTGGAGAGTAGGGAACTCAGATTCCCTGCTTCGATCCACTGGGGATTGATTTGAAATTTGCGCCCACATTGATCCCCGGAGCGATTTCTGTGTTTTTTTCAACAGGATCCCCGTTAGGGATTAATGTGGACCAAAATTCCAGGACCCCCTCCTAAGGGATATTGACAAAGACTGTTAGACAGTAAAAATAGTCTAGGACATTCTACACATCACTGTCTAGACCTAAAATTAGTATAGCTAAACTAGTTCGTGTAATGGGTTCTATAATGCGGATAAACATTTGTATACATAAACATATTTTTTTGGAAATTCGTAGTGGGTAACCACTACTTACATTTTGATGTTTTTGTGGGTATAATATTTAATAGTTAGTAGGTCATTGCTTGCTACAGTGGAGTTTGTTGCGCCGTTTCTTCTCCACTGATGCCTAGGAAGCGATGGTAAACTTAATGGTGGTCTGTATCTTCTAGACTGCGCCTCAGCTTTATTACCATCTAGCAGGGTGCAGTCAATTAACGGACCAAATATAAAAAAATAAGCAGAATTTGACGTCAAAAAGCTGTAATAGTGCTACACAATTTTGAGTAAATACTTTGAGTTTAATATACAAAAAACTTTGTATATCAAACTAGTAGGTGTGAAAGTGTTTGTGTGATTTGCTACAATTAAAAAATAATAATAATCTATGTGCAGAGATCATTAATTCGTTATGGGCCATTACTTCTTAGCGAAATCGTATTATGTTAAACTGTTTATGGCTTCAGCACTAAAATAGAGAGTTCGATGTGAATACCTTTTACTTGTATCGGATGCAGAAGTATAGGTGATGATTTACCTGTAAAAAGTAAAAATACTTTAAAAAAACTGCATACAAAATAAAAAATCTGCATTTAAAATTCTATTGATATTGATAGGTCAAAATATAGGTATATTGCTGGGTTAGTCCCGATTCTCCCGATTTTTATTGCCTTATAAGTAATAGTGTGTTAAAACACAATTTTAAAACCAAATATTTTTGGGGGAATTGCAACAAAGTTAACACAGAGACACACTTCAATCAATTAACCCACCGTAGTCCACTGCTGGACTGAGACACACGTATAAATATCAAAATTTTACTCAAAGCTGTCATTGAATAAAATTGTTGGGTAAGTCAAAATTTAAGGACATCCATTCACTTCCAAGTCTCGAAAGCCAGATCACAACATCACTGAAATTGCTCGAAAACTTTCATCTCGCGTCCCTATCCCTCGACCGTCCCCTACCATAATAACTCATTTACATTCCAAATTGCTACAAAACTCGCCAAACTTTTACGATGGGTATTATTTAGGTACTCTTTATAAAATTCTTAGCGACTTTACGTAGATTAATATGGCGTAGTAATAATAGAAGTTTGGACCGAGAGTAGACTAGAATATTAATTATATCTTTGTACAGGCAATCACTAAACTTGTTTCTATCAAGGCTCTATTTAATTTTGTGATTCATTAAGTTCGCTTGTTTGAATTCGGTCCGTCGTTAAATCGATTTACGAGACAATGGTATCATTTAGGTTTAGGGCTGCTCGTATTAAAGAAACCTTTTTGGTAAATTAAATTTAAATGAATTGGTTGAGGTTTCGAAACTTGAAAGTGATAAAGTGGTTTTAAATTTGAAGTAGGGCACGCGTAGAAGAAAATTCGGTAGTAACTCAAGAAGATTAAGCTAGAGGAGGCTAGTTACATATTGACAAATTCTTCCAGCCGGTAGACAGCCTTCTATATGGGATGGGTGGGTGCGCATAAAAACAAAAATCATTCCACGAATTTACATCAGATTAATATAAGGTGGGTTAGTTATTAGCTACAAGTGTCCATTCTGAAAATCTCGCGATTTAAGCGTAACCTAAGGACGTGGGAAGCTTGCAAAGAAATGTCTGTATTCACTCCAACGCAGTCTTTTTATTTAGAGTTAAACGAACCACAATAACTAAAAAACAATAAATAAAACCAAAGTAATACAAAACATTTATTAAGATGGATGATATTGTATTAATTTTTATTATGTTATGTTTACGCTTGCCCCACCACTAAAAAGTGGAAATTTCATATAACCATTATTATTTCTATAATTCTGGAGCGTCAGTGAAAAGTGATACATCTCGAGTTATATTACTTATTATATTTTTTCATATAGAAGATCTATAAAAAAATATCTATCTTTGACTCTTATCCCCGTATCTCTAGGGTTTAAAATGAGCGAGCTGATTTGGTGCATAATGATATAACTGAACGTTTTTTTACCATTTCAATTGTGTAAAATAATACTTTTAAAATCATATCAAATTGAACTGAACAATGTTTGTGTTTTCTGTATTGTATAATGATACAAATTGAATTAACGAGCTTAACACAATGTAGATGTATAGATTAGAATTAGTGCATTGTAATATAAGTACACTTCTATTAATATACATTTTAAATTTACTCCTACATTCGTTCGTGAAAAGTGATACAATTATATTTATGACGTAAAAAAATAAATACATTTTAATATAGTTATGTGTAAAATGATACAATTCTTAGAGAATCAATTAACACCATGATATTATTACAATCGTTAAGTGTGTCGAGTGATATAACTAAATTAGTATCAATATAAACACAATGTCGGTTTATGTGTCGAATAATACAATTATAGTTGTACCAAAAACACAAGCTTATTCAAATATTTTCATCATCTAAAATTAAGTGAAAAGTAATACAAATCCTCAGCGAACACCTCCCGCGATCCCCTTCCCGCGTTGAACTATGTGAACGAGATGGTAACATTATGATACAAGAAGGAATACCCAAGTGAAAGAGGAATAACGTTTTTTAGTGATGCGACCGACTCGCCAGTCCTGCTTCGACGTAAGTAAGTAAGTCGACGTATGTAAGTTGTATCATTATACACAAAATATGTAATATTTTTATTGGAATTATTTTATTAGTATTTGATACAAGTTTTATGCAAATGAAAATAATAATGCTATTTAAGTAAAGTAAATTAATGTAGCATTCAATTATAAAGATCATAAGCTTTTTTTATAAGGGACACGTCATTTTGACTTCACCTTGCCTGATGGTAAGCTAAGGGCAAAGTCTCGGAAAGAGGGTCACCATCGTAACCATGTACCGTGTCAACAGTAGTGGCACTCAGCTTGACGGCCTCATCAGATGCCTTTTCACTTAAAGGGCCCGGGACTGTAGGGAGAAGGAAGGAAGGAAGGAAACACGTGAACTGGCAGGGAATTTCAGGTCTTAATGGTGCGGCATAGGAATGAGTTACTGAAACGCTTGGTTCTAGAAGTTATAATCTGCACCGTATACGGATGGCATCTTAGTCCTGTATGTGTTGTCTTGTGATGGAAAGGAGAGGGTGGGACTAATTGGAAGAGCTCATCAGAACATTCACCATGGTATATACGGTAGAATACCGCCAAAGACGCAACATCTCTACTCATCTGCAAAGGCTCGATGGTGTTCGTTACCTCAGGATTCCCAATAATGCGGACCGCACGTCGCTGCAACCCGTCGAGAGCATCTAGTAAGTTGTACTTTGCGGAGCCATCCCAAAGATGCGATGCAGTATTCCACGGAGGAAAGAATTTGAGTCTTGTACGGAAGACACCGATGCTCCAGCGTGAAAAAATGTCTCATTCTGCTCAGGACTCCGAGTTTACGCGAGGCTGTTTTGATGATGCTCTCGATATAGCTTTTGTTATTCAGTTTGCAGCGAACTTCCATACCGAGGAAATTGAGGTTATCCTGCAGTGGCAGTGGCGTGCTCTGAAGAGTGGGAAGGGGAAGAAAAGGAGATACCTTTGCTGTAAACGCAAATGCCTGCGTCTTCTTGGCATTGAAGTCGAACAGGTTCTCTAGAGAACAGGATCCGGTCCAGCTCAGTGACAAGCAGCTGCCTTTTTTCCGCGATATCAGACGGCTTGGCTACAGTATGTGCGTAATAACTCCCGTGTAAAGCTGCTTTTGCATAGCAATGAATGCTACCTTTAGAAAGCATGTCATTGATATGCAGAAGAAAGAGAGTGGGAGATAAGACAGAACCCTGCGTCAAGCCAGCATTTACCAGCAAGAATTCCAAAGCTCGTCCGTCACAAAGGACGTAAATACGGTGCCCCTGCAGTAAGCTTGCAACCCATTTGCACAGTCCGAGAGGCAGGCCAAAGGCTGGTAGCTTGGAATGAAGGGATTTGTGCCATGTTTGTATGTATGATTTTCTCGACGCGTCAGCCTTCGGTGGAAACTTGGATAAAACCAAGATAATTTTCAACGAACATGTTGCACCGAAACCGATTGCCATCGAAGGGGCGACGCACGAAGTTGTGCAAAAATATGTATATCTGGGCCAGGTAATCCAGCTCGGTAAAAACAACGTACGATTGAATAGTATAAAAATGGTAAGATCGTTGCCGTATTGGTTAGTACTCTAAGGGTGATGTATCTAAATACATGTATAAAATAAATAAAATAAATAAAAAAACTTCAAGAAAGAACTAGCCAGAATTATCCAACTGGGTTGGGCAGCATTTCGCAAACTACGTCGAGTCTTCTCTTCTCCCCTACTGCATTGCCTGAAAACAAAGGTCTTTGACCAGTGCGTCCTACCTGTTATGACTTACGGTGCCGAAACGTGGACACTTTTGTATTTTGACGGTAGGGCTAGTCTATAACCTAAAAGTCGCGCAGCGGGCTATGGAGCGAGCTACGCTTGGAGTTATTTGAAGGATAGAATTCGGAATGAGGTCATCCGACACAGAACCAAAGTTACCGACATATCTCGCAGAATAAGCAAGCTCAAGTGGCAAGGGGCTGGCCACATCTGTCGAAGGACCGATGGCCGTTGGAGCAGACGAGTCCTAAGGTGGAGACCGAGAGAAGGCAAACGCAAGGTAGGACACCCCCTAGCCAGATGAACTGACAACCTGAAAAAGGTGGCTGGGATAGACGGAAGCGGAAGGTGGAGGATCGGATGAAATGGCGCACATTGGGACAGGCCTATGTCCAGCAGTGGACAGCGGTGGGCTAGTTGATTGATTGATTGATTGATTGTACATCATTACTAGTAGCTTTCAACGATTCTACGCAACTGGGTAACATAGAACATATTATTTCACTAGTAGTACTACCTATATACTTAAGTAATATCAATATACACGCTGATATGTTCAGTTGTATCATCTTAACCACACTTTGTATCAAACTACACATCATATTTTTACAGACTCTAGAGGTGTCTAATGATATGAATGTGTTTTTTTTGACAAATTTATAATTAAACGCTCAATACAACTCACTATTACTTCAATGAATAATATTTATTTCAACACTTTCTATTTTTTCCATTTGTCTAGAGCACAACAATAGAATGTAAAAAACTTGTACCATTTGTCATGAAACCTATAGACAGTGTGTAAAGTAAGTCAAGTTAATTTGTATTAATGGTCACAAAATTGTTTAATAAATGTTTGATGTGTTAATTGATATAACTGTATATTTTCATAAATTAAAAAAAAACTATACATATAAATCCTCAAATTCGGCCATAAAAACCTTCGCTATTATTGTGTCTATTAATAGCAGGAGCATGTTTTTATTTTAGTTCACTGTAAAATGAGTTACAATTTTTTTAAACTTTAAACTGGATTTTCTCAAAACTATGATTTTCGAGATAAATCACTTTTCACTGACACTCCAGAATTATTTATTCTACCAATTCTAATAGATTTCCACGACGCTTGAATAACTACAAATTTAGCTTTAGGGCCTCCCTGCCTGTTAAGGCGGTTCGTTCATATAGAGATGTAATGTTAATGAAAGTAGAGTCATACAGTCAAATGGCGGACTGACGTCTCTGCCTACCCCGGAGGGAAATAAACGTGAGAAATAATCTAGTATTTACTAAAATTATATGCATGCATATTTCAGCGATTTATTTTTATTTTTATATCATCAAATCGTGCTTTTCGTTTTTTTTATACCACTTAGGTGGCAGACAAGCACATTGCCCACCTGATGGAAAGTGGTTCCCGCGGCCTATATATGGACGTATGCAACACCAGGGCCGTTATACTCGCGCTGCCTACCCTGAAGAAACCTTCTAATGCCCGTCTTGAAGAACCCCATATTGTAGTCGCTTGGGAAAACCGTATCAGGGAGTTCATTCCACAGCTTGAGCGTACGTGGGATGAAGTTCCTTACATACCGCACGGTGCGCACCATATTCGGATGCAATGTGTGGGGATGAAATTCTCTGTCTATGGCGAGCGGTGCGATGATAAAATGTAGCTGTGGGCATCATATCAAATAACTCATCTGAGCACACACCATTATATAGGCGGTAGAAAACACACAGTGTGGCAAAGTCCCTCCTGAGGCTGAGAGGTTGTCGACGAGCCTCAACGCACGTCTTTGCACCGACTCGAAAGGGTTAAGATGGCGTGCGGGCGCTCCGGCAAAAAAAATGACAGCAGTACTCCATGTGGGGCCGAACCTGTGCCTTATAAAGAAGGAGTCACTGCCCCGCAGTGAAGTACTGCTTCGCCCTGTTAAGAACTCCAAGTTTCTTTGATGCCAGCTTGACCTTGTCCTCT
This sequence comes from Eilema sororculum, assembly GCA_914829495.1. Lineage (NCBI taxonomy): Eukaryota > Metazoa > Arthropoda > Insecta > Lepidoptera > Erebidae > Eilema > Eilema sororculum. The sequence continues at coordinate 21,933,994 of OU618535.1, forward strand.
AAGTGACTACGGTACTGGACGTCACTTGAAATGTCGACGCCCGTTATCTGTAGACCGTACATAATATATTCCATGTTAGACTTTATTTTTAGATAATGTTTTTATGTGTACGAGTAGGAGTATGTATACTTATTTAACCGCATTCTGGCACAATATAAGTTTGAATTTAAAATTTGTAGTGCAAAAAAAAAATGCAATCAAATTACACAATTTCCCAAATCATCAGATACCTCACTAAAACAAATCAAAATTATAAGGTTCACATAAAATTATGACGGTTATGATAAAATATCTTATAACTTTTTTTTTTCAATATACAATGTCAATATAAAGTGATTATAAATTAATCCTTAAGACACGTCAAAATACAAAATGCATAAAAAATGCCCTATATGCCCCAAATTTATAACTTATTTATTTAATCAAAATATTCTTCATCTCTATTTCAAAATCAAAAATCTCTATATCAAAAGTATCATAACATTATCTCTCCCCAGCTAAAAAGTCCTATCAAAGCGTGCAGTTTTTTCATCTCGCCCACTGAACCCTAAAATCAAACGTGATACAATTAAGCCGGCCTACTCTGAAACGTTGGTAACTCGATAACGTGCTGAAAGCCTGGAGGCTTCCATTCGCTGCGGCTCGATTATAATCTATTTAGTATGACTGCGGCTGTCAAAGGTAGGGGACACGGTATATTATATACTGCGGTTTCAATAGTAATGCACATATACCCTTGTTGTATTGTGAAATGTTTGGGGAATGCAATATTAAGGGTGTAAGCTGAAGAATTTGCGTGTTTGACGCATCTGTACCGGGTGTACGGGGAACGCTCCCGAAGCCGAAAACCCCTGGTAGTACTTCAGGTACATAGCACATTGGCACAAAAATAAAATGGATTTGGACAAAAAAAAATTCGAATTTTTTTTTGGATTCTTTTTATTTTTTATTTTGCATTATTTACTCACCAACTTGTTAGTAAAGCTACTAACGGTAATTTTATAAAAAACGAGCTGTCCCAGCAAACTTCGTTTCGCCTTAGAAATTAGAATCAATTAGCTGTATCAAATTCTCCCAATTATTTTGAGAACGGAAAGCATTTCGATTCGGGGCCCATACGCCCATGGAGCTCCCGACACTAATAGGTCACCGGTGCCCATACTTACACCTACGGAGCCAATATACCTCTACGCTCAAGGGCGTTCATATTACCATAAACCATCAATTTTTCGACCTAAATAAAAAAATAGCCACCATAAATTTTTTCGCGGCCACGGGCAACGGGCATTTTATTAATTCAGAAGAATGTCTAGTAATTACCCTCTGACGATATTTGCAAGCATTATGTCAATTCTATATCAAACGTCAGAATCCTTTTGACGCATATCATACAGCAGTATGAGAATAATAAACTAATTATTTTCCAATTCGTATTCCAAATTCAAAATTTAGACATGGCGTATGACGGAGCAGCTGTTTTATATTGTGGTTATGTATTCTTAAATTTTCTAATTTTCCACGCAATTTTCTTCATTTTTTCTTTCATAAGAACCTTCTCCTAACAATAACGAACACAACAAAAAAAGAATTAGCGAAATCGGTTCAGCCGTTCAGGCGTGATGTCGTGACCAAGGGAAATAGGGGTTCATTTTTATATATATAGATACCACTACAAAAGAGCACATGCTTAAAAGCAAAAGTGTCAAAAGAGCAGCTTTACTAACACGATGGAGAGTAAATAATGCAAAATATTAAAAAAAAAAGTAAAATTTTTTTTAAAAAAATTCGAATAATTTTTTTTTTACCAAATCGATTTTATTTTTATGCCAATGTGTTAAGTACCTGGAGTACTACTAGTTCCCCTTACACCCAGTATAAGATTACACTTCACCTGGTCTTCTAATCTTCATCTTAACGTTAATCCCAGTTGCTTCGGAAGCTTTCAGCTTGGAGTCTGAAGTCCACTTTACTAGACTAACTGTGGATTTGGCTAAACTTAAATATTTTCTGTGAGGCGATTGCCATCTGACATCTACAACCTAAAGGCAATATCGAAGTATTGCAGCTAGACCAATTGTTGGACTTTTGAGGGCTCCAACTACCCGTAACGCATGCCATAGATGTTGGTATGGCAATCGGGACCGTTTATAAGATATTGTAAAAAAAAGCAAGAAAAAGAATAAATTCAGTAAGAGATGGACAAGAACATCCAGATGAAAAAACTTGTTCCCCTCACAAATTCTTCTTCCTTAGGTTTGGTTTTTATAACGGCGACTATCATATTACCTCCCAACCCCAAGATTAAAACTTGTGGCAGAGTTTCGACCCCCAATCAACCTTGCTGGGTTGGCTTGGGGGTCGAAACAAAAGTGGTGAAGGTCGAAACAAACAAAAAAGGTGAAGTTGGCTTAGTCTCGTAAATTTTGGTTGGGGATCCCTACTTATGATCCCATACATCCTGACCAATAGCTCAGAGTATCTCTCCTATAACTAAATCTATATAATGAAGCCACTCTGATAAGTAGCTACAATATAAATTTTCAACAACAGTAGTCTGTCATAAGTAACTCAAAATAAACTAGGCTCATTTATTCGGGGCTGCAAAGTCTTATATAAATGGATCCCAATTTATTAGGAGTATGCCAAGCTTGATATAACTTTGCAAAGAGATAAACCAAACTGGGAACGGGGCTCTTGCGTAATGCGCACTCGTGCAGACTGGGGGGCTACTACCATCTCCGATAATTTAACTTTTTTTTACATTATATACATATTAATCACGCCTTTATCCCCGGAGGGAAAATTCACCAATCAATGTCGTACTCTGGGCACTAATGTTGATAATTTTTTTATGGTGCTAAACTCCCTACGAAGTCCTACCCACTGGAAGAATTCGTAGCGGGATTAATTATGTCAGACTCGAACCGATTGAAGTCGGACGCCATCAGTGGGTCGTATGTTGCGGGAGATATATCTTCCGTACCGATCGACCGAGGGCCATCTCTTTCGATCTGGCCCCCTTTCGGCTCCAACAATATTACTCCAGATTTAATGAAAGAAAGCAAACCGTTGTATATATATGACCGTTTGGACCGTCGGAATCCGTCAAGAGTGTTACACACAATTATTTTATAATGATGGATTTTGTTTCCGACGGTAGCTTGTGGTTAAGGAGTCGGCCTTACGAACAAGAGGTCCCGGATTGAATGAGACCATTACCGACAAAACCGACACAAAATTGTAACATAGCTAAAAGAGTTAGAGGGAATATTATCCAGTAATTTCAGTTACCTACCAATAGTTTTATAAAACACAACAGAAAATTGTGTTTACAAGACACGACACAGATATATCCAGATCGATGACAATGGTTCGATTCGCACAATGAAAAAAAGTCAGATTATCGCTTTAAGAGATGATAGTAGGCCTCCAGATATCCTATCTCACTCATCTGTACTTTTTATTTAAGGTGAACTTTCTCTGAGTACAGTATTACACTTAATTTAGAAGTTGGTATTGTAATAAGCTCAGAGAGCGTGGGGCGTATAGGTATTTAGTAAGACTAGGCATAAGTTTAATTCGTAGTCTAGTGAGTGTCTCTGAAATTAGTATCGTCATGAAATAATCACTGTTATTGTTATTTGACTACGATATAGTCTCTTATCCTTAGGCTCTTAGAATACATCGTAGGGTTGTAATTTAAGTAGTTTATTTACTCGTACATGCGTATCTGATAAGTCATAATTCATAAGTCAAACGGAAGGTAGGAAACTCCCTAGCCAGATCGTCTCAGAATATTTTTTTTATCTAAAATTTAAAAAACAAATAGGGGTGATTACCCTTAACATTTAGGGGGATGAAAAATAGATGTTGTCCGATTCTCAGACCTACCCAATATGCTCAAGCCGTTTCGGAGGAGTTTAGGAACTACAAACACCGCGACACGACAACATCACCGCGACACATGACACTGTGCGAACCCAAATAGGGCCCCATCTCACCATTGAATGCTGCGCACACCCTTGCGTTCAGTATGCATAGCGCTGGTTTTCAGAAGGAGCCACTATGTAGCGCTGACGCCACGTACCATTTTATAGGTACAGTACATTCGAACCACTACCAGTGGTTCTTTAGTCCCAAACTCTAAAAAGAACTGGTTCTTTCAACTGAACTAACTCTTGAAGCCACTCCTACTTAGCGTAAGCTAGAGGACTTAGGGGATTGAGGGGGCTTGTGTCATCTGAGCGCTTCCGTGGTTTGGAGGGCATGGTCGGTAGGTCAAGATGGGCTCGGACCTGAGGTTGATATAGTCGAAAAACCCAAGCCACTTCATACTAAGCGGACTCCTGACTCGTAGATGAAGACCTCGAATGCAACCGAAACTAAAACAAGGATGATAAAGACACTAATAAACTAATTGTACTCAATAAGTAAGACTTGATTTACATGAATCGAAGCAAACAGACCAACGGTTTTATTACTCACGAATCAAAATCAAACACCGACGAACTGAAATCCGATAATCCGGTTTATCTGTTACTTCTTTATACATTCAGTTCAACATCTGCCAATGTAGACGTTCGCAAATCCGGATGAAAATAATAATATACGGATTTGTAAATCCGGTGACAATGGAAAGAATGCGGGAATTTCCCTTTGTGAATAGTGTGCTTTGAGGTCATACCGACATCTTCGGGGCTTAAGTCAACCTTATTTGCAAGTCGGCATACGTACTCTTTGATGGACGAGGCTTTTGCACATGGCTTCTTATCGGGGTTCGGAGGATAGGTGGCAGAAGCAAAAACTTATAGAAATAAATCAAATGATTAAAAAATAAAAACCCCGACTGCCACTGAAAAGATCGAAATAAGTTTGATAGCAGGCGGTAAACATTTGCCAATCATAAACTGAAAGAAAATTAATGGGGCATTTTTTTATTTTTTTATCGTTTGATTTATTTTACACTTTTTAGTATCATATTCTTTATTTTATTTAATTTATTTTTTATTTACAGGTTAATTAAATATATATATTATTAAAATAAAACTAAAACTAAATAAAGTAAAACTAAAATACATATTTACAAATTGTACTAAAATATTATTAAAATGCGTCATGAAATTCCTCCGCATCGCATGCCTCTTGTGGTAGCGTCCCCAGAAGGCTGGCAGCATTGCCACGTTGTATGGCAATGCTTAATCTCTGACCTAAGAAGAGCCCAGCCTTCTGGTCACGGTTAGCGTCGACCATACGCTTCGCAATCTCTAAATTGAAGAGATTGCGGGCGCTCGGATCCCATCACCCCAACGTTTCGACTCCAAACGGCACAAATTCGTAATCTCCGATAAGATTAGAGTATTTGCGCCGCTTGAGAGCCTCCGCAAAAGCTGCGGCAGCACCAGCACGGCCAGCCGTGCCAGGTATATGGGTAGCACGTTTTTAGTTATCATATGATGATGTATAATTTTTTGGAATACCCTTCTAATTTCCTTTATTTTGATACCCTACTCGATAAGTTTGAGTCAAAAATAATTTTGATGACATACGTTTTGGCACCAAAAATCCACCATTTTGATTTTCTCGAATTTTTTATATACCTGATGTCACTCACACAATCACGGCGTTCAAATGACACCTCACATGTCCAAAGCCGTCGAGCCGTTCAGGCTGTGGGCCGTGCCAAATAAATAGGCATACATACATACATACATAGTCTCGAAAAAAACATTACCCTCCTTCCTTTGGCAGTTGGGTAATCGGGTAAAAAGAGTGGACCTCAAACTCCAAAATACAGGCTTTTGATGCCAATAGAATCGGCATAAAGAAACACTTCAGGTGGTATATCACTAGATGTTCAGCACTTATTAGAGCACAGTAGATATTGTTGGTACCCGGGGGACTAGAATAGGACCGCATCATCTCTTTCTGTGGGTGTCGTAGAAGGGATAGGGCTGTTCTCCGTCAGACAGTAAATATACAGCCCATGATTAAGTGCCCGCTGGACACCAATGGGCTCACCCCCTATTACGTGAATGAAAATCATAGTGTCGAAATGTGGGTGTTAATACACCTCTGCCTACCCCTTCGGTAATTTACAGGCGTGAGTATAGGCATGTAGTAGAGAAAGAGTGGGATAGAGTGAACAGATGACGATGAACGACAGTCTCCGTGGCGTGGTGGTAGTGAACGCGACTGCCACGCAGGAGGTGCGGGTTCGATTCCCGCTCAGTGCAAATATTTGTATGCATGTATATTTGCATTGATCTGGGTGTTTCTATGTATAATATATTGTATGTATTTACAAAAAAAAAGTATTGTATGTTTATCCGCATTCCAGATTCCATAACACAAGCTAATTAAGCTTACCATGGGTCTAGATAGCGTTGTATAGAATGTTGTGAAATATTTATTTATTTATTTATTCTTTTTAATAACTCCCACTCCTACCACTTCATGCACACAGGCACAGTAGACTGATCCTGATAAAAAATATATCGCAGTGACGTCATTCATTAAAACTACTGATATTAAAAAATGCTATTTAACCCCCGACGCAAAAACGACGGGGTGTTATAAGTTTAACGCGTCTGTGTGTGTGTGTGTGTGTGTGTGTGTGTTGGCATCGTAGCACCCAAACGGATGAACCGATTTGGATGTAGTTTTTTTTGTTTGAAAGGTATATTAGTCGGGAGTGTTCTTAGCTATGTTTGGAAAAAATACAACACAACATATCGGAATATGAATTTCTCCATAACGCCCTCAATATGGGTATCAAATGAAAGAGCTTGACTAGTAGATCACTTTAAAAAGTATAAAATTAAAAATTTAAAAAACCCCCGTCTCAAAAACACTTCCAAAAAAAGTTTAAAATATATGAGTTTGCCTTTTAACTTTAACGGTCGGGGGACCTTGAATTGTTCCGATAATATAACGGAGTGTTTAACCAATTAGGGTCCCCCGACATGGCAACCGTTAAAGTTAAAAGGCAAACTCATTTATTTTAAACTTTTTTTGGAAGTGTTTTTGAGACGGGGGTTTTTTAAATTTTTAATTTATTCATATAAAGTTTTAAACTAAAACCCGACTACCAAAAAATCACGCTCTAAAAAGTGACAAACAAGAAAATATCAAGGATAGCCGTGGTCGTATGCCACTTTTCCCTAGAATGTATTGTTTTTTAGAGTAAGTGGCATACGACCACAGCTATCCTTGATATTTTCTTGTTTGTCACTTTTTAGAGCGTGATTTTTTGGTAGTCGGGTTTTAGTTTAAAACTTTATTTTTTATTTAAATTATTTTGGAGCAAGATAAAGCTAATAATTTATACATATATTTGAAATGTGCTCATTAAGCACTTTCATTTGATACCAAACACGGCATATTTATCTCAAATTTATTTTTTAACACGGTACCTTATGAGCGCTAGAGGGCGCCACATAAGGTTGAGTGACACGCCGTATAGCCTATAACCATCGGACGATCAAGCCGCTTGTAACGATACCTCATTTGTCCAGTTCTAATTAGTAGTTGAGGAGCTATGAGGGAACAAATGAACATACATACATACATACATAGCCTGTCAAAATCATAACCCTCCTTTTGGCTTCGCCGTAGTCGGGTAAAAAATATAATGAAAACAAATTGACACATATATGAACGACTCCTAATGAGGTCGCGTCACGTAACACAATGCTACTTATGTGAACGAATGAACTCTTTCACTCACTCGTTCATTCAGTCATTCGTTCTATACATGTCATGTAGGGCTGCCAATTACTTTCTACGCGGAATTTCAAATGTTAGTTATGTAAGCGTAATGAAAAGTAGGAGATTGTTCTATTTTTAATTAAAGATGCTTTTGAATTGTTGAATTACTCCTCTGCCCGCGTGGATGTCAGTTATCGCAACCTTTCTCAAGGTCCAATCTACCCCTATACCAAATTTCATCAAAATCAGTTCTGTGGTTTAGGCGTGAAAGCGTAACATACAGACAGACCGACAGAGCTGCATTTATAATTTTAGTAGGGATTATCATCATCATAATGCATAAATGAACCTCTGAGGTAAGGTTGTATATATGAGGTCCTAATGAAACCCTTAGGCCTAACCAAATCTATTTAGCAAACACAGGTACGCCTGCTGATTGACGGACTAGGACACAGCCTTTCTTCTCGGGGTTGGGAGAACAAATGGCAGTCGCTCCCATAAAAGCCGTATAAGACAAACTAATAATTTTTTTCAAGCAAAACTCTCTCCCTATTTTGCCAGACTATGGTCTACGTAAAATAGTTTACTAAAAAGGCAATCTCAATTTGTTGAGTGTTCATTTCTTCGAAGGATTTTTGTTTAAAAGTTCGAAAAGTGAGAGCAAAGAAACGCCTAAAAAGTTACGGAAACTTTTTACAAACAAACAAGGCCTCTAAATAAAGCGATTGCATTGGCGAAAACGCGCCAGTGCAATAGCTTAGTAATTTATGAGATTAACATTCGATAATGTGATTACAAAAAAAAAATTGAATGAATGAAGAATGGATAATTTATTTCTATTAATAAAAACTGGCTTAAGAGTTTTTATTATTAGAAATAAATTATCTACTAAATTGTTATTATAACCACTTTAGTGTCACGCGATTCATTGATAGTGAAAAGAAAATTATTAGCTGCCAATACAGATCATTAATTGATCTCTTTGTTGACGAAACTTAGTTCTTCACAGAATATAACAAATAGAAGTGCCTGGATCTATCTCTTATGTGCACAAACATGTGCAATATCCATACTAATATTATAAATGCGAAAGTAACATTGTGTCTGTCTGTGTGCGAAAGTTATGCTATCACGCCCAAACCACTGGACGGATTTTGATGAAATTTTGTATTTGTGAGACTAAAGCGATTTTACTAGTTTGTAGATTTAAGGGCATTTACGAATTCCCTTGATTCAAGAATATTCCGTGATTCAATGAATTATTTTTCTTCAAAAGAGAATTGCGAATGAATTGAATTGTGATGACTTTTAAATGTTTACCATATTTTAGAAGGAACTTTTAGAAGAACATTAAACCTAGATACTTAATATACTTATTAGGTAATTATTGGCATAAAAAAGCCGAATAAACCATATCATTTCATATTTAAGCGGACTCGAAAGGTTAAGGCATCAGGTGCAAACTGGTCTAACGCAAGAAGATTTCGTATAAGAAAAAAGAAAGAGAAAAAATAACACCATCCACCCTTATGCATTTTAATTTGAATACTGTTACTCTCCAAGGCCAAAACAGTTGGAAGATATTACAAATGCAATAATGTACAAAGTTTGTTTGTTCGAAACAACTGCCATGTTTAATTACAAACAGATGCTTTTAACGAGTTCATTAATATTAGATGGATCTGCAGAACTTTAAATTAATTAGTTTAATCGTGTATTCCCGACGACTACACAAGCCCATCCCTCTGTTCTCGGTTGTATTGTATAAGTCGAATAGGTTTACAATAATTGTACAATCCTATATTGTATAGTATAGTTCACCTGATATAATATCGGTTAATACCTTGGTAAACAGTCTATAATAAATGATCTACATAGCGCTATTTAGAACAAGTAAGCATATGAATCTGGATTGCTGATAATTATCCTTAGGCAGTTTGACAGCCTCTGTGGCGTGGCGGAGGCGCGGGTTCGATCCCCGCTCAGTGCAAATATGTGCATGCATGAATATGGCTGTTTGCATTGGTCTGGATGTTTCTATGTATATGTACAAAAAAAGTATATGAGTATGGTTATTCGCATTCTAGATTCCATAACACAAGATTCAAAATTCAAAATTCAAGTCAAAATTCAAAATAGTTTATTCTGCATAGACCATTGTATCGGCACTTACAAAACGTCAACATAAAGTAAATATTAAATACTAGTTTAGCAAATGGACCACTGTATGAGTAGCATAGCTAACCCGAACAGTTCATTTCCAAGCTTGTTTATCATTTAAATATTCTGATTTCATTAGGAAGCTTGTTATAAAAGCAGCATACACAGTTGCCCTGGAAAGAATTACTTATTTTATTAATACTATGACAAGCTAGTTAAGCTTACCGTGGGTCTAGATAGCGATGTGTAGAATGTTGTGGAATTTTATTATTATATAAATCACGCAATACAAATATACATGCATACAATATATTTGCACCCAGCATAGCTTTTCTTTTTCTTGCGAAAGTCGACGACACAGAGACTGACACTTAATAAACTGCCTAAATCATTCTGCAATAACCTGCAACGAATACTAATTAATATTATAATGCTGTTTGTTGTTAGCTTTACTTAATATAATATCAAATCCACATTTTATTTTTAATTTATACTTAGAGGACCATTGCGTCACTGATACCAATAAATTTTCATTTCAATCAATCAGAAATATCATCTTTAATAAATGCCGATCTTTCATCAATTTATTTGACAAACAGTTTATTAATAACATTTGACAAACAATTTATTAATAAAATTTTGTCAAACACAAACATTCATTATCTTGACAAACTTCTCTGAGAGTTTATAATTAATTTTGACAACCCTAAACGGTGTCACTCAATCGAAAACAAAAGTCAAAACGGTCACGAAACACGATTTAAAATTCGAATGTAGTGTTGTGCTTCACTATCTAACTGTTAATCTGGAAGGACATTTTGGTAAAAACTGATTTACATACCTATTTGCCCAACACTAGTGAAAGTTATTGACGAGTAGAATTTAGATTGTAGAAATTTCTTAGAACTATTAAATAATCGTTAGTACTCAATATACAGAGAATTTTTATACTCTTATACGAAACAATAAAATCTACTAATAATAAATTATTTACATACATAGATAAAATCACGCCTGTTTTCCATAGGGGTAGGCAAAGATCAAGGATCTCCATTTGCTACGATCCTGACATACTACACTCGCTTCATTCACTCTCATTACATTCTTCATGCATGCTCGTCGGTTTAGGGTACTCCTGACCTGCCCCTTTTCTAACACTTCCCCGATTTGGTCCAGGTATGTGCGCCTAGGTCTTCCCCTTCGGACGGTACCATCCACACTCGCCTCATACACCTGTTTCGTTAGTCTTCTTTCATTCATTCTCTCAACATGACCGAACCATCTTAACATTCCTTTCTCAACGCTCATCACTACATCTTCTATCACTCCACATAGCTCTCTTATCTCGCTATTTCTCACTCTATCTCTCAAGGTCAATCCACACATACTTCGCAACGCACGCATTTCTACTGCATTCACTCTACTCTGATGCTTTTTCTGACACACCCAACTTTCGCTACTTTTTTACCGTTATATAAAGACTTCAGTTGTAAATAATAGTTTTATTTTACGTATTGAAGTAAATAACTAGCACACAGGTAATATTATGGTTAGAGATTATCGTGATCTATATACACGATCCTTGTCTCACACGTTGTCATATACAGAGAAATTAGAGCGAGACAGGAACTTGAACTTTTACCATCTAGCGGGGTGTAGTCAATTGACGAACGAAGTCGTAAAATATCAACATTTTGTGAAAAACTGTTTAACCATGGCCAAAAAAAAATGACCTGAAATTCTTGAACTGAATGAAAATGAGCACAGCGGGCACCATAGGAGGTGGTCCATTGAATACATAGACTACTAAAATACTTTTTTTTTCGTGCGGAGCTCCCTCTCTCGGATACCTCTCCCGCCGGAGCCGGAAGGGGAGGTTATGTCGGACTTAAACCGACTAAAACCGCACGCCAACTGAGGGTCGTGGTATTGGCCGGAGTTGAGATTGTATTCGACATATCTCTCGCACCCCGGCTGACCCAGGGCAATTCCTTACCGTCTGGCCTTCCTCGGGAGGGGGACAACGGTGTCCCCGACTCGCTCTCGGAATGCCGAAAATTCCTATATTTCCCCAAAGTTTGTATCTTGCATACAAATATTTTTCCATATTCATTCCAGTTTCCCGATATCTATCTACAATTCCGTTTTATCTATTGATTTAACAACTACTACTTACGTAAGAACGCGACGTGAACGTAAACGTAACAGTAACAGACGTAACGACACGTAATTGAGTGTCACGATCTACTTGTGCGACGGAAGCGACTGCGCACCCAGGCCAGATACCGCGGTACATACAAGCAGATAAACGGTTTCCTTTAGAAATAGTACTATCACTATATTGTACGCTTAGCTTTATCACGCAGGAACTAATTTTAGCTTTCTTTTAGAGAAAAACAAAAAGTTAGCATAATAAATGCTAAATGATAAGATTTCTTTTAAATTCATTCAAAATTAAAACAAAAATATTAAAAAAAGCCTTTTTTTTTTGTTTTTTTTTTTTACTTTTTGTTTAATTGTCAATCTCAAATAAAAAAAAAAATTATTCAGAATTTTAATAAACAGGATATAATTTTAGGTAAAAAAAAAATTATAAGCCTATTATGAATCAATTTATAAGCCTATTATAGTCCATTGCTGGACATAGGCCTTGGGTGGTTTTGTCCTACTCTGTCCACACTGGTCAGACAGGTTGGTACAGGGTTTTATTTAGAGTTTGTATTCTCTCGCAGTGATCGTCGGCCTATTTTTCCGTTACCACCTCTTGTTACACCCTTCGCATGAGATTAGGTGGCGATACTTATATTCTTTGTCTGTCATCGCACAGATATTTATCTTATGGCTCTATCTTAATATTTTAAAGTGTGTTTGAGTTTTAAAATATGTAATTAGTTCTCATATGGTCGTTTTCTGGATTGAGAAATAAATAAAGAAATAAATATTCCACAAAAAAAAAAAACATTCTACACAACGCTATCTAGACCCATGGTAAGCTTAACTAGCTTGTGTTATGAAATTTTGAATGCGAATAAACATACTTGGATACTTTTTTTTGTAAATATGTACATATTATACATAGAAATTATTCATGCATATAAATATTTGCACTGAGCGGGGACCGAAGCCGCGCCTCTTGCGTAGCAGTTGCATTCACTACCGCCACACCACAGAGGCTGTCAAGAATACTTGAGTCTCATAAACGCCTACTTCCTTCATTCTAGCGTCAATCCTGCACCTCAGTCTAACCACGGCCTTGGCTGATATTCGATATTGTCGGAGCGACTGACATATGACCTCCACAACCAACAACACCTTGTCAACGCCGACTGTGCGTAAGTTAACTTATTGACGGAACCGAGATTTTCACCGGTTTAAATTGCACTTTGGAAAGCAGTGTCTACTCCTCCATTTCGCCTAGTTTTGAAATTTGCCGTCTGACACACCATTCCTAAGAAATAAATAAATTTCGATACATTTGCACGCCGATATGTAAACGGCTAAACATGAATGAAATAATAAATGACACTAATACCTTGCGATGCCGATTTGCGTAGGTATACTCATGTTTAAGCGAATAAATGATTATTTTATCTAATAAAAATGGGTTTAAAATAACTCTACTACAGAATAAAAGAAATTAGTAACTTCGGTTCAAATATTTAAAAAAATAAAAATATATACGCACGTGATAGATATTTATATAATATGTTGAGCATATTTACTAACAGTCACAATTTGCAATTAATTGTACTTCGAGAGCGAAGTACTTGTCAGTATGGCCGTGATAGATATTTATATAATATGTTGAACATATTTATTTTATTGACGATTCACAATTTGCAATTAATTGAACTTCGAGAGCGAAGTTCTTATCAGTATGGTCGTGATAGATATATTAATTATAATGTATAGATTATGTGACCAATTTATAGATAATATATTACGATGAAATGTTATTCAAAAATGATAGATATATTAATTATAATGTATAGATTATGTGACCAATTTATAGATAATATATTACGATGAAATGTTATTCAATAATTTTAGAACCATTTTATAAACTATTTTTGAACTTCCAGAGCGAAGTTCTTATCAGTACGGTCGTGATAGATATATTAATTATAATGTATAGATTATGTGACCAATTTATAGATAATATATTACGATGAAATGTTGTTGAATAATTTTAGAACCATTTTACAAACTATTTTTATAAGTGGGTAGGTGAAAATCATTCGATGCAATGTGACGTATCAAATGATATAAAAAGGAGACACCGAATGAAATCGGGACAGTTTATCCCGAGGCGTCGAAGTGTAAGGTACGATATAATTCTGATATGTTTATACCGTTTACTGTGTAATATTATTATGCTGTGCTGTAACTATTTGACCATATCGTGTTGGCTATGTAAGCTGTACTTACTTGATCTATAATTGTTGTTATAATTTGGTAAATGGTAATATCTGCAGATAGATATATTATCTGTCTAGTAGATGCAAATATGGATTACTGGATTATACCCTTCACGGGTATGATGTAATTATGCAAAGTATGTTATATTGTGCCTCACGATATCGATATGGTTGGATATAGTCCTTGTAATGATATTACTTGATGAGATCTATTGTGTATTAACTGGCTACAAGCCTGATAACCTTTGATACAAGAGTCTAATATTGTTATATTGTGTAACTATTATAGTAATGTTTGGTTATAAGCCTAGATTGTAATTATGAATTGTTATAGAAAGACTATATCATGGTTGGAAGGCAGACAGGTTTTCTTGTTAGTTCTTTCCTGTCTATAAAAGCCTTTTGGGAACTAACGTAGTGTAAAAGAATAAAAGAGAACGATATAGTCATGATTGTTGTTTTATTAATCGTGTGACACAACTAAGTATTCCCCTTTGTATAATATTTGTATTTCCCTAGTACAGATCAATAGTTAAACTTGGTTTCTAGGAAATACAACTGGACCATAGTGAACCTCTAGCACTATAAAGTATTTGTGGTTGCTACGCAAGATCCTGACATATCCTATTACTCGTATCAATAGATATATATTCTAATAGTTATATATCTATATTCCAATACACATCTATATTAGATATACATATTAGAAATACATATACATAGTTAGATTGACAAATTAAGATACACTGTTAGATTCACTTTACTACTTGTCATATAGGTATATGTTAATCTAACATATTTATGTTAGATTTTATGTTTTCTTTCTAAATTAATCTAACATCAGAAGCGGGATAAAGAATCTTATTCTAATACATATTGTACAAGTTTCAGCTTGGATCTACCTCTGCGAGGCTACCACAAGCCTTGCACAATATTGCTTGCCCATTGAATACCGGCTTCATCATCGGGTAAAGAAGCTAGCTCCAGCATCAGTTTGCAGAGCAATCGGCTGCCGTAGCAACTGGCGAGGCTACGTAGTGTTCACACCGTGTCCACCAAAGCGATCGCCTTTCGCTTCCTACCTCAGGAATATCAAGGATTGCGGTGATACTAGAAAATGTGCAAAAAGACGGTATTGTGACTTTTTTACCAAATGGTAATGTTGTGATAAATGTGATAATTATGATGATAACCAACTATATTTTGTTTATTGGTGTAAAGAGAAAGATTTAGAAAGGTCTTTTTAACAATTGTATAAACTGAAAGGAGTCATCGTCGTCTGTCTTTTAGTGTTGTCAGACAAGTTAGTTAATAATGATTTTAGTGGATTTTCACTTTAGGTAGGTATACAGTATTTTATCTGATCAGTTTATAAAATGCACTTGCTGTCCAACGAAACCACTAGCTAAATTTTTTTTGGGGTGAATAAGATTATGAATCTAAATAGGGTAAAATTCAGTCCAGACTGTAACCCCTGACATTAGTATTTACATTTTCAAGTTCGGGTGATAAGTATCTTTCCATAATTCCGATAATAACTTCCATTCTTGAATGTTAATGTGGTTTGCTTTCAACCTCTTACAAAATTTATAGTGGGTACTGTAGGTACCATCACAAGTAAACAATATTCAAAAAGATCTCCAATTCAGTCGTATAAAAAACGGTCAGATCGTCAAAGAGTACATTCCGTTCGTTCCTAAAAGTAATGATAAATTTTAATTATAAAATTTATAACAAGTAATTTTTCCCCACAATATACAAAAAAGGGGGATCAAATTAACTGGTTTAAATAGTTAGTGTTTTCGGAACTAAATCTGTTCTATGGCTCAGATTTGCTTATTCATTCGGATTCAAATTAAATAACAAAGTACCGTTTGGATAGTAGATAAATTTCATTACCTTATGGAGGGTACCTACTTGCATTATAATTATTTCTATTTTTCAAACTCGGAATAATGATTAAGTCGTATTAATTAATGATTCTAGATTGTGAAAACAAGTTTAATAGTCAATTAAATTGTTAATAAGTTAATAACTGAACGATGAATATTGTCTAATAATTCTGCTTTCTTTAGACGTAATTTGACAAAATGTCGGAAATTTTATAAACTTTATTTACATCATAAGAGGCGAAATAACTAATGACTAGAAACAAACTAGAACTAGAAGGATACTACCTATTATAAAGTAATGGATTGTTTTGATGTTTGAGTACTGTGAACAAAATTATGATAATAGTGTCAGATGAGTATCAGGTTGACCGAACGGTTCTTGAATATAAATATGATACAGGTACAGGTGACTGAAGAGTTGGAAGTACTAATTACTTTTTCTTATTGCTTTAACATTTAACACTAGTGTTCATTGTTGTTTTATGGGTGTTGGTTTTGAAGTATTGATGACCCAAATAAATAACATGCTGCGACGTAGTTTGGGTGTCCGATCCAGTTCATTAGCAGCGAGTGAACGATATGGATTGGCCCATGCGAACTTCGATCAGTCGTCAGTGGTGATCATCATTTCAAAATCAGTTTTTTTTTTTTATTTATTTTCAACTTGTTCAGTATTGTACTTTCGATGCTTCTTTTACCTTAGAGGTCTACTCACTCTAACAATATACTCGTATAATTGATATGTAAATATAGGGTGCGGAATGTGATTGCTAATATGGAAGCCAATATGTAACAGGAATAAATATGTATGTGGCGAATATATCGGAGGCCTATGTGGCGAATATATCGGAGGCCTATGTGGTGAATATATCGGAGGCCTATGTGGCGAGTATATCGGAGGCCGTAGTGTAAGTGTGTGATTGCTGAGGTATAGTGGAAGTGCAAAGACTGTGTAGACCGCCATTTGCTTCAATGCGATTGAGCAGTTTGGGGATACATAGATATTGCCGATTTATGACAGACCTATATTTCCGCTGTTTGACCTTTTGCTCGTGCAGTCCTTGCCATTTGCAGCGGGTGGAGCGGACTAGACACGGGGTAGCAAGTTGGTAGAATATAGAAATGACGACTTTGACTTTGAGATACCGGTAGTCACAACTTGCAACTTGTATGTAGATACTTTGAGAGAAAGTACTGGTTTGATGGTACTTCGTGAGCTAAGTATCTGTCAGTTTGGCCGTGATGGATGATATTGATATGATATATTTTGGGCATATGATATTGGCAGTCACATCTTGCAGTTGATTGTACTTCGAGAGCGAAGTACTTGGTCAGTATGGCCGTGATAGATATTTATATAATATGTTGAGCATATTTACTAACAGTCACAATTTGCAATTAATTGTACTTCGAGAGCGAAGTACTTGTCAGTATGGCCGTGATAGATATTTATATAATATGTTGAACATATTTATTTTATTGACGATTCACAATTTGCAATTAATTGAACTTCGAGAGCGAAGTTCTTATCAGTATGGTCGTGATAGATATATTAATTATAATGTATAGATTATGTGACCAATTTATAGATAATATATTACGATGAAATGTTATTCAATAATTTTAGAACCATTTTATAAACTATTTTTGAACTTCCAGAGCGAAGTTCTTATCAGTATGGTCGTGATAGATATATTAATTATAATGTATAGATTATGTGACCAATTTATAGATAATATATTACGATGAAATGTTGTTGAATAATTTTAGAACCATTTTACAAACTATTTTTATAAGTGGGTAGGTGAAAATCATTCGATGCAATGTGACGTATCAAATGATATAAAAAGGAGACACCGAATGAAATCGGGACAGTTTATCCCGAGGCGTCGAAGTGTAAGGTACGATATAATTCTGATATGTTTATACTGTTTACTGTGTAATATTATTATGCTGTGCTGTAACTATTTGACCATATCGTGTTGGCTATGTAAGCTGTACTTACTTGATCTATAATTGTTGTTATAATTTGGTAAATGGTAATATCTGCAGATAGATATATTATCTGTCTAGTAGATGCAAATATGGATTACTGGATTATACCCTTCACGGGTATGATGTAATTATGCAAAGTATGTTATATTGTGCCTCACGATATCGATATGGTTGGATATAGTCCTTGTAATGATATTACTTGATGAGATCTATTGTGTATTAACTGGCTACAAGCCTGATAACCTTTGATACAAGAGTCTAATATTGTTATATTGTGTAACTATTATAGTAATGTTTGGTTATAAGCCTAGATTGTAATTATGAATTGTTATAGAAAGACTATATCATGGTTGGAAGGCAGACAGGTTTTCTTGTTAGTTCTTTCCTGTCTATAAAAGCCTTTTGGGAACTAACGTAGTGTAAAAGAATAAAAGAGAACGATATAGTCATGATTGTTGTTTTATTAATCGTGTGACACAACTAAGTATTCCCCTTTGTATAATATTTGTATTTCCCTAGTACAGATCAATAGTTAAACTTGGTTTCTAGGAAATACAACTGGACCATAGTGAACCTCTAGCACTATAAAGTATTTGTGGTTGCTACGCAAGATCCTGACATATCCTATTACTCGTATCAATAGATATATATTCTAATAGTTATATATCTATATTCCAATACACATCTATATTAGATATACATATTAGAAATACATATACATAGTTAGATTGACAAATTAAGATACACTGTTAGATTCACTTTACTACTTGTCATATAGGTATATGTTAATCTAACATATTTATGTTAGATTTTATGTTTTCTTTCTAAATTAATCTAACACACGTACTTCTTATCAATCCGTGTATTTTTTGTAAAAATACTCCCTAAAACAAAATCTCAAAAGTGAAAACCATATCACAACCCTCAACTGCTGATCAAAGTACGTAACAACCTGTAGCAATATGTCAGTTACAGCTAATCTTTCTTTAAAAGTAATCAAGTATTATAATTATCTTCTCCGTGTTCTGTAACGAGCGGTCGCACGCTTACCTTACCCTCGCTTAAGAAGAAATTTCGAGTAAATTCACAAATTACATAACGCAAACGTAAACTTTTCATATGTAATTTAAATACCAACCCGTCATATTAAAATTTGTGTGAAACGCGTAGGGTGTTTGGAAACATACGGGTTTGAATATCGAAGTCATTGGTGAATTTAGCAAATACTTATTCTGAGAATTGATTTCTATCTTCATCTTCTTAGCCTTCGTCCTGCTTGCATCCAAGGCTTAATCTACAAAGAGTCTCTATCTATACTATTGACTTATTACTTGACTATACTCTATCTATACCCATTTATACAGGCTTTGATGGGAGCAACTCTTCAGCTACGAGAAAGAAGTCTACCTTCCACACCACTCACACACTGTACAGATAGGTAGGTCTATGAATTCATTAATTACTCGTAAATTAGGCTTATTGGACGATTCGCACGAATTGAACTCGCACATTTCGTGCGAATCGACCGTATTTATAATTTTCATTAACCTTTTAATTATTTTTTTCCTACTAAATTACTAAATTTCGCACAAGCATTCTTTGTTTAAAACTTGCACATAGCCCACCTGATAAAAAGTTGTAATCGTGTCCTATGAACGTTAACAACACCAGGGGCGTCAAACTCATGCTATCAACCCTGTAAAAACCTTCTAAACCCTTCTTAAGGAACCCCTAATTGTAGTAGTAGTAGCTTAAAAACCATAGCATGAAGTTCATTCCACAACTGATGTCAAACTTCATCCAAAACTTATATCAAAACTTCATCATACAGTATCGCGGGCCCGCAAGGTATCTGTGCCCGTATGGGTACATCAACTTTCAAGGAACTTCGAAATTTCTCAACTCGAAATTGTGTACGCTTAAGTAAATAAAGGCGCCGTATACGTGAGTTACTTCACTCTGGGGGGAGGGGGAGTTCGTGGACTCTTATCGGAGTTAAAGAGAATATTTGTGTTATGTTTTATTTCTGTGCCACCGTTTGTGATAGCTGGAAAGTTTTAGATGGATTGTGACTGATTGATTCTGGTACTATTGTTGTTGTGGAGGGAGTGTAGAGATGTTGCAGCCATTTGGTTAAACTAGACACGATTTGGATGGAGCCAATTAACTATTTTTAATTTTTATTTGAAGCCTACCTATGGGTGCGCTAAGTGGAATACTTTCGGTGCGCTTCGTCTGGTTGCGCTTCATGGAATACCTCAGACTTTCGAGATCAAGCCAACCT
The DNA here is from genome assembly GCA_914829495.1 of Eilema sororculum. Taxonomy (NCBI): domain Eukaryota; kingdom Metazoa; phylum Arthropoda; class Insecta; order Lepidoptera; family Erebidae; genus Eilema; species Eilema sororculum. The sequence goes on from OU618535.1 coordinate 21,954,450, forward strand.
CACCTGCAAGCTGGTACTGTGATAAACGAAGGTCTGGTACAAGTTTATCTAAAGAGGAAGGAAGGTTAGGAGATAAGAGAGCAGTTTTTCTGCCTAGTTATGATTTTTCCTGGTAGAAAATAAGTACAGCTTTAGCAGTTAAAGGATTATTGACATGATACGCAGGATTTACGTGGTGAAATTTGAACGATAATTCACCGCCTGCCTACCCTTCCAGGTATAGGTAAGCCAGGTTTTCTAAGTTTACTCATGTACAATAAATAAATATCTTACAATATTCCGCATACGCTCCTTCTTCATCTCAGCGTTAATCCCATTCCAATCCCCAATAGTCCCATCTGAAGCTTTCAGCCTGGAGTCTGGGGTTCGCTTTACCAGTCTAACTGCGGATTTGGCTGAACTTCGATATTTTCTGTGAAGCGATTGCCATATGACCTCCACAACCGAAAGACGATATCGAAGCTTTGCAGCTAGACCAGTTGTTGGACTTTTGAGGTCAACTACTCGTAACGACTGCCATAGATGTTCGTATGGCAACTGGGAGAGTGGGACCGACGGCTTAACGTGCTCTCCGAGGCACGACCAGACTAATGATAATAGTTAAATACTTACCCATATTCATGCATACAAATATTTGCACTGAGCGGTGATCAAACTTAGGTACATTTTTTTTGTATGTATAGGTATGTATTTAGAAACATCCAGACCAATGCTAATACACATATTCATGCATACAAAAATCGATTCCGCACCCTCTCGGACTCGAACCGACTAAAAACCATGCCGTATGTGGTTCGTAGTGTAAAGAATGGTGCAGTTGTCGGGCATACCCCTCACACCTGCACCGAATCAGGGCTCTTTCCCCTGGCCCTACTCGGAAAGTTCAGTGACCTGGACAATATTTATTGTAGGTTATGAGTGCATAAGTATAAAACAAGCCATGCTTATCTTTAGTATATTATCAAAGAGACCGCTATCAGTGCAATCTCCGTTGTTTCAACGAAGTGTTAAATATATGTTGTGATATAATTAAGTCAATTTACTTAACCATGTAGATAGAGTAGAATAACTTACAGTTATTACTGGAAATATTGCATTAAGTAGATTATTTTTAATGTTATATCTTGTAATAGTATTTTATTTTTAATTAGTGTTAGGTATATTTTGATTGACAAGGGATAACCCAGTTTCGGACCAGTCATATCATGTAGGTAATAAAAAACATAACATTACATAACATAAACTCACACCTGTATTCCTCGAAGGGGTAGGCAGAGGTACTAGCACCCACATTTCGCCAGTTTATGTTTAGGTCCCAATGTAATAGGTGGCGAGCCTATTGCCATTAACCGGGCACTTATAAGCCTGCGATATATAATAAAAAAAAGTAATAATCCAGACTTAATCCAACTATTATTAGGTACTAGCTTATGCCCGCGGCTCCGCCCGCGTGGATGTCGGTTATCGCGACCAAACATAGCCTATGTCCTTTCTCAAGGTCTAACCTATCCCTATACCAAATTTCATCAAAATCGATTCAGTGGTTTAGACGTAAAAGCGTAACATACAGACAGACAAACAGACAGACAGAGTTACTTTCGCATTTATAATATTATAGTATGGATATGTATTTGAATGAAATTGTTATAGCATTTATTATGCTAACTTTTTAAGTGTGGCTCAATAGCTCAGTTGGAAGAGCATTCCCCCTGTAAGGGAAAGGTCGTGGGTACAAGTCTCACTTGAGCGCTTCTTTTTCCCGATGTATTTCGAACGTATTATTAGGTATTTTTTGTGATTTATTTACAAACATGTAGCAAATAAACCATAATAAGTGTTTATAATGGTGATCTCTTTCCGAGATTTTACGTTTAGGTTACCACCAGGCGAGGTGAAGTCAAATTGTTTATTGTCTTCTATAAATAAACAATAGATAAAGGTACATCGAATTTATCATTACGAGCGCTTTTTCCAGCTTTCAGTTTATAAAACGGTTTAGCGATGATATTTTCTTTAAAGAGACGGGACTGCCATTTGACCTCCACAACTAGTGACTTCCAAGTACCTGCTATAGTTAGAACACAATATTGTTAGCCTATTTAGGGCTTTCATTACTCTTACAAATGTCACAGGATATTTGTAGGATAACTGAGACCATACGGTTTGACATGCTCTCGAAACCACAGAGGAGTCACAATATTTAAATAAATATTATATAAATATTTCACAACATCCTACACAGCGCTATCTAGACCCATGATAAGCTTAATTAGCTTGTGTTAAGGAATCTAGAATGCGGATAGACATACTTAGATACTTTTTTTATTATACATAGAAACACCCAGACCAATGCAAATAGCCATATTCATGCATACAAATGTTTGCACTGAGCGGGAATCGAACCCGCGCCTCCTGCGTGGCAGTCGCGTTCACTACCGCCACGCTACAGAGGCATACTAAGAATCGGTCACCCATCCAACACTGACCTAACCTAACAATATACTAACCTACTCGGTCAGCACTTAGCCACGAGCGTAGTTTACATAGAAATCTTCACTTAAAACTCTCTGTAGGCACTTTTCTAACCTCATTTATTATACCTTCATTTGTTTAACACTAGATAATACAGGCTTATACATCTAGGTTTATACAAAGTGTATATACACGTAGTATGTTATATAAATAATGTACTAGAACAATATCGGTCGAGGAACTATTGACCTACATTAACAGGAAGTATTCAATGCTATAAAATCGAACTCACTGGAAACAATTATGTATTTATTCTGAGTTTATTCTTGTAATTATTGTTATAAAAACCGTTCAAGTAAGTGTAGGACTCATGTACTGGATTGAGGGGCAAATTTGAAGGTGTTGTTGGAAAAGTGTTGTTTAAATTGAATATCAATATGGGTAACAGCAAAATCCCTACTAATATTATAAATGTGAAAGTAACTCTGTCTGTCTGTTTGTTACACTGTCACGTCGAAACCACTGAACGGATTTTTATAAAATTTGGTATAAGGGTAGATTAGACCATGAGAAAGGACATAGGCTATGTTTGGTCGCGATAACCGACATCCACGCGGGCGGGGCCACGGGCAAAAGCTAGTGTACCTATACGCTTGTAAGGTTGTCGGAATATTTAATTGCATACTCACTTAGAAACTAAGTACCTTTTCTATTAATAGGCATAATTAATTATTGTCAAACTCATTATTTAGAAAAAGTGATAACAGGGCTTGGCATTCCAAAGAAAAAAAAGAAAACATGCTTTCACAATTTAATTTTTCAGGAAAATTTACACAGTGACAACTACGTGTAATATGCGGTTCTAATATGGGGTGGGAGTGGGTCACAGTGCGTGTAGTTGGAAAACATAGGATGCACTCTAGCCACATGTCGTTGACCTCAGGTTTGCAGTAGTTTCAACCGGTTCAAGCGCGTTCATTCGGTCAGGGTTGAAGTTTCAGATTCGCGCTCTGTGAATCACATTATGTTCGATTTTAGGGGTGAATTTCCCGGGACCAAGAATTGCGTGGCATCGATGAAATCGGTACTAAAAATCATAGTTATAATGCTCTAACATTTTTTGCTAGTTAGGTGAAATAGTGATCTATGTGGGGCACTAAATATTCTATTAAATAGGATTATAGGTACTCCAAAAAAAAACAAAATACACCGAAATCTTTCATTGCCGTGTTTGTCCACACGTCACCTACTGTGTCGTGATACCTCATTGATAAAAATCTATTGGTTATTTTTATTAATACCTATTTTTAGTTGATACGTGAATAGTTAAAGTATTGTTAGGAAATACATTTATTCAAATATTTAAACAATACAACGAATGGTTAAAAAAAATACATTTGTCCCAGAACTGCCTGTCATCGCCGTGTTCTAAACATATTTTAGAATATTGTCTTATCTAACGACTTGCGTCCTCCCTTATATGCGCTAAACGTTGCATATTGGTGCCGCCTAAGTGCTCGACGCGGAAGAACGTACACACGTACCTGCGTTTTGGCACCATAGATGTAAGTATACCATTTTTATGTTACTGGACATTTTTTCTTTCATCGCCGTGGATAGGTATAACTTTCTATTTTAATAAGTTATCCTCTTGATTAAACATTCAATAGAACGCCATTTCTCTTGTTTATTTTTGTGAAGTGATTAATACTTCGAATAATTATTAGATTTTTTGTTATTTTATATTTTTGTCCTGTTTTTCATTGCCGTGCTTTCATTGCCGTAGTTTCCGTGGTCAAAATTTGCTATGGCAATGAAAAAAAAAACACGGCAATGAAAAAAAAATCATTGCCATGCATTGTAAAACGATTTAGTTTCATTGCTGTGGCCTGATGTTTCATTTCCGTGACTTATGTTATCATCGCCATAGTATGATTAGGTATTACATTATTATAGGTAGCACCAAATACTGACATTAGAGGATTCGAAAACTTTCTACAATAAGATGAAAGATTTGATGAGTTTTTTACTGTACAATCAATTATAAATAGTTTGATTTTAATAATGGATTGTTTATTTTGCCAAGACTATGAAGAAGAACCTTAACCGGTGTGGGCTGTGATTATTTTGTCTATAGATTTTATAAAAATGTTATTGTTTCGCTTCACATGAAATATTGATACATAAATTAAAAACTTGTACTTACTATGTATGTTGTTTGCATTTACTTTTGCATAATTAACAAAAGTATACCATATTATTTGTTTTATTCATATTATATGTATTGTAAATTTCTTTTTTGTTTGAAAGAATTTAAATAAATGATTGGACAATTCTTTGATTCCATTATATTTGTTTAATTGTACCCTACCTACTCCTTTTGCAGATTTTTAACCTATGAAATTTGTAATTATTGTATGTAAGTAGGTATAAGTATTATGTTTTATATGGATTTTCATTTCTGTGGTTGATTCTTTCATTCCCTTGGCATAATTCTTTCATTGCCGTGGACGCTTGTTTCATTGCCGTACACACATGTTTCATCGCCGTGGCATGTAATTTTTAATCTTGTATATCTCGTTAGTTTTTTTAGTTATCTGCTAGATATTAGGCGAGAATACATACAGTATCAAAATCTTTAATTAACGCGAAGTTGTTTTATTATAACACTTAAGATAAAAAAATCCACGGAAATGAAGATTTTAATGGACTTGTTGAAATTCACCCTTAGGTATTGATATTAGCCGATTTGATTTTTGATTCTTTACAATGATTTATTTAAAAACAATGTTTCCATTATTTTGTAGCTTATTGAATATTTACGTAAATGTCACACAAAGACTGAGAAAAAATTTGGAACAAAAATAATTTATGTAAATAATATAGTATATTAATATTAGACCATATTCTTGGTTTCTTAGATAATCTTGTAACACGTTAGCCACGCGCGAGTTCTCAAAGGTAAGCTACCGTTAGCAATTTGTCAGTCTATTAAACGCATTACTAAAGTCTAAGGCTAAGCTAGCGTTTTAACTGGTAGTTATATCATTTTGACGGTTTATAACGTTGCTGAGATAGGCGGCAATGGTAGCGGAGCGATTTAGCGTTTTACATGAGCCTGTCTAAAAGATTCGATTTTTTTTTTCAACAGTTGACACGTTTTTTTTATTACAATTTATTAGATGAAGTCGCAAAAAATTGAATAAATCAATCACACAGGAAAAAGTGCGCTGAGTTTTATGCCGGAGAGGCTGCGTTTCGAACCGGCGCGGCGCAGTGATCCATTTACTATTGAAGTCTTTTTCTGTTTTGATATTTTGTAATAATGATAATTATCTGTACAGAATAATAAATAAGTTATGAATTTTATACCGTTAGCATCAGATCGATCTTGACGAACAAAGTTTAGTTTGGACAATAAATACAATTTAAATGAATAAAACTACTTGATTAGATCTTAATATGTTGATTTTGAGACTTTGTAGTTGAGATATTTCTGACGCTGACTTTACCATAATTTTGAATCGCATGTTGTGGAATATTTAATTTATTCACCTATTAAAATCATTTATTATTTTTGAGGAGTATATTTCAGGAACGCAAGAAAAAGACAGTTAAAGTATTTGGGTTCCATATTTTTGCTTAAAAAAATCGCTCTAATTACAGATTTAAAATCGCTTCACGCCCCGCTATGCTCAAGTCACACTCTATACGATTAAATAAACAATACAAGATATTTGGGTCAAACACATAGCCAGCCGGCCAGGTGAGACAATTGTGTTGCGAAATCTTAGTGAATGGTTCCGTAGTCGGCGGATGGTGGCAAGGACTATGAATGGATACTATGTGCACGGCTATTAGATAAGTGGGTAGGCTGTAGTCGTACTGTAATTGAATTTGTCGATACAGCTGGCTGGCTTTGTATTGTAGAGTTCGTAGAGTACGCTATAGGTACTCTAAAGATTAGGCTAAAACAGCATGTGCAACAATATGAAAACCGAGTTTGTCATTTTTAGCCGACAGCCGAATGAAGGAGGATTATGTTTTTCGAGACTATGTATGTATGTTTGTCCATTTTTTGGCACGTCCTACAGTCTGACGGATTAGGACATGTGAGGTGTCATTTGATTCGTCGTGATTGTGTGAGTGACACCCAGGTACATTAAAATTTCTAGAAAATCAAAATGGTGGATATTTTGTGCCAAAACGTATGTTATCAAAAATATTTTTGACTCAAACTTATGGAGTAGGGTATCAAAATGAAAGAAATTAGAAGGATTACAAAAAGATATACATGTCATTTTCATTCATCTGTAGTTTTTGTATCCGATACTTTAATCATAATTTAACTATTTAAAAAACAATACGTTCATTAGTTTTCTACTTCTCCTTTACCATAATTTATCTCCTTATTTATTTCTCCTTTACATAAATATATGTGGAGTCAGATGTATCTAACCCAAAACTATGACACTGACTACTCTTCTATTTGTTCCGGTTAGGTCATGAAAGGTGCAGGTGTTAGTGCCTACTATGTGCAGTAGAGCCTCACAGTTGCATCCAGGCAGCCCCAAAGTAGAGGCGCGGACAGGTGTGGTAAGCTTGTACACTGCACCAATTTGATGATACTCCATCATCATTTTGGAGTCTTTTTAGGTTCCTGAAAGTTCCGTCCGCTTACCTTACTCCCTCTTTTCCTCTTGATTCATCTAATACGGTGTGATTCTGGTCATTCTGAATCCCCGTCTCGAGAGGGAGGCCTCATTTTTCAATCGAAATCCAGCCGTGAATGTAGATGTTACACTTATTTGACCTTGCTTAGTATTTTTATGTAGCGTTTATTTCTTGTTTACCCAATACCAACAACAAATCTACACGAAAGTAACAATAACAGAATAAACAAAGGAGCTATTTAGCGCGAGGTTGCGCAAGCGGCACGGAAGCTCATTATTATAGCCGCAGGAGGTATTAGTGCCCGCCTTACAGCATGCGGCAACTGGTGCGACCCGGGGAGCTCAGTAGCGCACACATTAGGCTGTGATTAAATAAATCTGCAAAAATAAAGAGGTAAAGTTCGTTTCCAACTTTATAAGAATAACTATGAAAGTAGGTACTAAATTTAGACTTTTAAACTCTCGGTGTCCATGATATACAATAATTATAACGGGAATTAACGCGATCATGGTATAGGTACCTTTGATTTGGATTAAGGATTAATAGAGATTCATCTCCGGGAGGCGTTGAGTAAAGCTTATAACTCGATACACTGTTTCTACCCTAACTTTAAACTTTTCAATAATCCTTCATTAATAAACGGCCTCACATTTTAGCAAAACATTTTTACAGTTTACTTATGTTTGAAAATGACATTTAAGACAGTTGAATAACTTTGAAGTATTGATGATTTTTCTATTTCCCTATGTATTAGAATTGTATAGTTAGCATACTTAATGCTGTAAAAATTCATTCAATTGTTTGGGCGGTATACTAAATGCTGTAAAAATTCATTCAATTGTTTGGGCGGCGTTATCAAAAATCAATGTTTAAAAATGATTGAAACATCATTCATTGATTCCGATAGTTCGTAAGAAAATCGATAGATGACTCCACCGTCGTCGCCTTCAAGACGTATAATGGGAAATTTGAATCACATCGGGCGTGTCTCGGTAGCCGAATTGGTCAAGGCATTCCCCCTGTAAGGGAAAGACTGCGGGTTCGAGTCCCGCCCGAGATGATTCTTCGATTTGAAGTATAGTTTGAAGTAGAGTTTTCGAAGTAAATACATTCAGTACTATTTTCTTAACGTCGATGGAATTATTACTAAGCATTTTATTAGAAGTTATTTATATCATAATCAACCAATCCTCAAACTACCGCTGGATAGGAAAGTTCAGGCGGGATACAAACCAGTGATCTTTCCCTTACAGGGAGAATGTTCTGACCAATGAGCCATAATACAATTCAGAATGGAGCTCAATAATCCAGAAGACTCCCTTATAAGAAATATAAAAAACTAACTGACCCGGCGGACTTCTTGCCTCTACTCTATTAAGCGCGTGTTATACATGAAAACCTCTCTTGAATCACTCTATCTATTAAAAGAAATTGCTTCAAAATCGGTTGCGTAGTTTTAAAGATTTAAGCATACCTAGGGACGTACAGATAGCAGCGACAACGACTTTGTTTTATACTATGTAGTAATATACAAAATGTTCATAAATCTAGGATGAGATTTGATAAAGTATTGGTATTCTAATGGTATAATTGTAGCTGCGGTAGCCTAGTGGTATGGGTAATGGACTGCTGAGACGAGGTCTCGGGTTCGATCCCAGGTTTACCATGGCACACACCAATGACTTTTCGATGCTTTTCGAAGTTATGTGTGTATTTATCGCAGGTTTATAAGTGCCCGGTTGATGGCAATAGGCTCGCCATCTATTACATTGGGACCTAAACATAAACTGGCGAAATGTGGGTGCTAGCACCTCTGCCTACCCCTTCGGGGAATACAGGCGTGAGTTTATGTTATGTTATGTTATATATAATTGTAACTGCCTTGGAATACAGTCACATTCGAGTTTTCTGCCATTCAGACTTCACCTGATTTACTTCAAACTGAACCCTAAAAGATTTGTCAAGTTTTAACGTCTTTTCACGTTTTGGTATAAATATAAAACCAAGAATTTATCTTTAGAAGTTTATATAAATTTCGAAATCCAATGTTAGTTTTCCGAAGACGAGATTTATCTACTAAAATTTATTGGAAAATATACGGAAAGGTTAGGTACGTTAGGTACTGATATTGATGGATTCACTGAATGCCAGCAAGAAGACGATTTGTTTTAGTCACCTTTCATGCATTGAGACTAAGGAAAGAAAGAAAGAAAGAGAGAAAGAAATTTGATTTGACTCAGATGTATATTATGTGTATGTATATCATCCACAAAGTGTCCAGTAGTGCTCTAAACTGGTATAAACTAAAAATACTGTAAATTGCAATGAGTTATTACTATATCTTCTTTTTATCTTTCGAGATGGCCCCCTTCGGGTTGTGGGGTAGTATCCCCATCTAGCCCTGGGTAAGGGGAGGCGCACCTTGCGCCGCCGCCGTGGCCTGCTTCTGCTAGGGTGACAGGCGGCTCCACTAGTCACCCTCAGGCCAGCGCTCTTGGAGGACGGATGTCGTTCTGCGACCTCCAACGTCCGGTTCACCTTCGCTTTTCGCGGGCTTCCCGGGCCCGGAGGCTAGTCCGAACCCGACCGGCCGCCTCCTTCTCGAGCATTACTTGCTCGCAGAAGGAGGCGGCCGCACCCCAAGCGTTCGCGCATCGTACCATCGCTGCGAACAACGGGCGAGTGTCAGGACTCCCACTCCCAGAGCCGCCACTAGGATCCGCCGCGACGTGTCCCACGCCCCGGGTACCCGGTCAGCGTGTGCAGCTCTGTGTCCTCGCTCGCATCACAGTGATGGCACTCGGACGTTGGCTCCTTCCGGATCCGACACAGGTAACTCCCGAAACACCCGTGGCCGGTAATCACCTGCGTCAGCCGGTACGAGAGGCTGCCGTGTGGCCAATCTAGCCAGTCCTCCATGATGGGTCTTACCGCTGCTATTACGGCGTGCCCTGTGTGTTATAACTTATTACAGTTATTACTATGCTTATTGCTGGCAATAGGTACCTCGTTAAACGACGTCTAATACAATAAAGGGTAACACGAACCCATAGAATCATAACCACCCTTATTATGAATCATAAAAGGTTAGTTTAATAACTTAGTTTCTATTGAAACGTTTGTAATTAAGTCGTAGGAAACAAAGAGATTATCTTCATTCGCCCTATATGATAATGTTTAAAGGATTACCCAGTAGTGCTCGGCTTAATGCTGCGATGTTAATATTGTTTTAATAATTAAAACTTCATTTGCAAAATGTACGTTATCTTGTGTTGGAAAAATGTGGAAAACGAAGAACAATTAACCATCTTTTTTTTTAATATTTACGCAATATCCTAACGGATACATCCCCCAGCTGCAGTTGACGGGGATAGTTAAGTATATCGGACTGAAACTAGAACGATATGCGTTCTAGTTTTTAATAAAATGATACGTCAATTTGACTTCACCTCGCCTGATGGTAAATCAGGCGAGGTGAAGTCAAATTGACGTATCATTACGTACATGACGTATCAAATAACTGTCGGTCATAAGTTGCACTTCTTTCGCACTCCGACTGACCCAGGACGAAAGAGAGGCTTTCGAGTTGGTCCCCTACTAACACCTAAAACTACGGTGAAATTCATGTAGGGGTCAATAAACTTAATGATTTCAGCTAGTTCAGTTCCAGTATGGGGTTCAACGAATCGTGTACATGCTACCTACTTGTAATGTGAACCTGTTGGTGTACAATAAATAATTGTTAGTCTGTCTATCTGATCACCAGCTGATTGACCACCTATCAGTTTTGGAGGTCAGACGGCAGTCGCTAACGCAAAAGCCAAGATAACTCAAAAAGTTGCAGTAAGAGAGCGAATCCAAGGCTCTTAAGTACAATTTATGGATCCAACCGAAATTGACGATTAAAGTAAGAAAAAAACTACACTAAAATTCATCCAATCATAAAATCCCATCCCATTTAATCATAATCTCATTACTCAAATCAAACATAGTTTATTCTGCATAGACCATTAAATCGGAACTTACAAAACGTCAATATAAAGTAAATATTAAATACTAACTAATACTAGCAAATGGACCACCGCCGGTTCGAAACGCGGCCCAGACCTGAGAAGACTCCGGCAAGAAACTCAGAGGGCATTTTTTTTTGTCTATTTACAAAACATTTACTTAGCCTAAAACTTATGGTCTAAATACAATGTTTTGCTTGACTAGCATAGCTGAGCGAACAGCTCAAGATAACTCAAAAAGTTCCAGTAAGAGAGCCAATCCAAGGCATTATAGTACTAGTACAACCTTTGGATCCAACCGAAATTTACGATCAAAGTTAAAAAAAAGTTTTTTTTTTTTTTATGTAGGACACGTCAATTTGACTTCACCTCGCCTGATGTTAAGCTAAAGGCAAAGTCTCGGAAAGAGGGTCACCATCGTAAACATTTACCATGTTAACAGTGGTGGCACTCAGCTTAACGGCCTCATTAGATGCCTTTTCACGCCCCGCTTAAAGGACCCGGGACTGTAGGAAGAAGGAAACACGTGAGCTGGCAGGGAATTCCAGGTCTTAGTGGTGCGGCATAGGAATGAATCACTGAAACGCTTGGTTCTAGCAGGTATACTCTGCACCGTAAATGGATGACATCTTAGCCCTGCACGTGTCGTCCTGTGAAGGAAAAGGGAGGGTGGGACTAATTGGAAGAGCTCGTCAGAACATTCACCATGGTAGAGACGGTAGAAAACTGCCAAAGACGCAACATCTCTACGCATCTGCAAAGGCTCGAGGGTGTTCGTGACCTCAGGATCCCCAATAATGCGGACCGCACGTCGCTGCAACCTGTCGAGAGCATCTAATAAGTACTTTGCGGAGCCGTCCCAGAGATGTGAGCAGTATTCCACGCAGGAACGAATTTGGGTCTTGTATAGAAGACACCGCTGCTCCGGCGTGAAAAAACGTCTCACTCTGTTCAGGACTCCGAGTTTACGCGAGTCTGATTTGATAATACTCTCGATATAGTTTTTGTTATTCAGTTTGCAGCGAACATCCATACCGAGGATAGTGAGGTGATCCTGCAGTGGCAGTGGTGTGCTCTGAAGAGTGGGAAGGGGAAGGAAAGGAGATACCTTAGCTGTAAACGCACATGCCTGAGTCTTCTTGGCATTGAACTCGACCAGGTTCCTAGCGCCCCATTGAGAAATGTGGTTCAGGATCCGGTCCAGCTCTGTGACAAGAAGCTGCCTTTTTTCCGCGATATCAGACTGCTTGGCCGCAGGATGTGCGTGATAACTCCCGTGTAAGGTGCTGTCGTCTGCATAGCAGTGAATGTTTCCGTTACAGAGCATGTCATTGATATGCAGAAGAAAGAGAGTGGGAGATAAAACGGAACCCTGCGGCACGCCAGCATTTACCTGCAAGAACTCCGAAGCTCGTCCATCACAAAGGACGCGAATACGGCGCCCCTGCAGGAAGCTTGCAACCCAGTTACACAGTCTAGGAGGCAGGCCGAAGGCTGGTAGCTTGGAAAGAAGCGATTTGTGCCATACCCTATCGAAAGCTTTGGCGATGTCAAGACTAATTGCCAGTGACTCACCATAGCCTCACCCCAAAGGTGGGTCATGTACGCCAGAAGATCACCCGTTGACCGTTTCGGTCTGAAACCGTATTGCCGGTCACTAAGCAAGGAGTGATCCTCTAGGTGGAGCATGAGCTGTGTGTTAATTATGTGCTCGAACACCTTACACAGCACTGAGGTGACGGCTATGGGTCGATAGTTGGCTGGGTCCGAGCGATCCCCCTTCTTGGGGATCGGCTGGACATTCGCCTCCTTCCAAGCCGAAGGCACTGTACCCGAACTGTAGGACAGTCGGTACAGCCGCGTTAGCATAGGAGATAACTCCGCTGCACATTTTTTAAGTACAACCGCTGGAATACCATCAGGACCACTGGCTTTCCGGACATCGAGTGATTGCAGTACTGCACGGACATCGCGTTGCCTGATACGTATATCAGGCATTGCGTGGTCATCAGTGGGCATTGTCCGTGGTTGCATACCACAATCATCGACTCGGGAGTTGGCCGCGAAGAGATTGACCAGCAAATTTGCTTTCTCTTGCGGCTCATGGGCCAGAGATCCATCGGGATTGCTCAGCGGGGGCAGCGAGGGCTGGCAGAAATTGGCTTGCACGGCTTTGGCCAGTTGCCAGTAGCCACGGCTACCCGTGGGATGCGTCACTAGCTCTTGGCCCAGCCGCGCTATGCGCTGGGCATCCGCCCTGACGCATGCCCTCTTGCAGACCTTTGTGGCTCTGTTGTACGCCGCCTTGAAGTGACCCACGTTGGGATCGCGCGTGGCGCGCGCCCGCACCCAGGCGCGGTACGCAAACTGTTTATGCTCAACAGCCTCCGCGCACTCGCGCCCGAACCACGGACGCGCTCCGCGGACTCCGGTGACATCGGTGTATGGGATATAGTATTCCATACCTAGACCGATCTCACCGGCGACGGCAGTAGCGCTCTCAGATGGGTTCTTACCCTCAAAGCAGCGTTCAACCCACGGGATGGACGCATAATAGTCGCGCAATCCATCCCAGTCCGCTGACGAGTAGTGCCATAGCCGCCTCTTCCCCTGCACGGGTCGTGGGGGCGCTACAATGGGCACGGTGGAGCGGGCCAGACAGTGGTCGGAGTTACCTAAAGCAGCAATCACCGATTACACTAAGTACACTAAATTTTATCCAATCATAAAATCCCATCCCATTTAATCATAATCTCATTACTTAATAATTCACTGCGAACAGTGTAACAACTTGAGTGTAAACATATTATGCAAATTGGCATTAATGAAGCAGTCAGCTAAATTTTATGATTCCACACACAGCACGTGATCTGATCTGAATATTATACAGATGTTACCATCGTGGATATAATCGTATTACAGTCTAAGTTAATACTATTTAAAGTTAGAGATCTACATCGCGTTATTGAAGTTTTCGCAGAAAGGAATTAATTTATGAGATGGTTGATTGATTTGACTTTGGAGTGAATGAGGAATATAGTGATAGAGGAACGTAATGATATGTTGGTAGATGTTTATTGACTTATTTAATTACTAGCTTTTGCCCGCGGCTCCGCCCGCGTGGATGTCTGTTATCGCGACCAAATATAGCCTATGTCCTTTCTCAAGGTCTAATCTACCCCTTTACCGAATTTCATCAAAATCGGTTCATTGTTCAGACAGACAGACAGAGTTACTTTCGCATTTATAATATAAGTATGGAAGTATGGATTTATTTCTTTCACAAGGCCTTTACATTATAAGTACAATAGTAGAATAGTAGTATACATGTGGTTGAAAATACAATGTTTGGTACATTTACAACTGTTATTGAGAACATCTACAGCCGAACTAGGTGGGGACCTGTAGATGTAGTAGATGTTGTGTTAGTTACAGTAAGGAATACTTAGATGTAGGTACAAATGCAGATTTTTTCACAAATTTGAATTTCTGGTATTAGGATTCAAATTAAAACTCAAAGTATTTATTCAAAATTATGTAAGTAGCACTACGTACTACAGCTTTTTGACGTCAAATTCTACTTAAAACTAAGTTTACCACCGCTTCCTAGGCACCAGCGGAGAAGAAACGGCGCAACAAACTCCACTGTAGCATCTTACACGTTTCAAAATCTCAACTGCTGTACCTTGATGATCTCAATGTCAGAATCGACTATTAACAGGAGGCTTTAATACCACATTATTTCAGAAAAGTGTTTTTACAACAAGATTATCTAGCATTATCAGAGAGCAGACCCTAAGAATGTTTAAAAAGAATTTAACTCGAATGCTACAAGATAAGTGCTATTGCTCGGACTTCTTAGCTGACAAGTTGATATCCAACTATAATTTATGCATTGTATTTTTATGTATTTTCATTGACAAAATTGTAGATGACATTGTAACATATTTTGACTTGATCTATTGTAATTATTTTAAGTACATGAATAACTTAACTTGCTTCTTCCAATGCATGCCTAAACGGTAGAATGTATAAGGATTCTTAAAGTTGATGCAGAATGCAGGTATTTTTTTTTGACCGTGGGGGAAATCCTTCATGGATGTTATGCTGGACTCCTACCGACTAAAACCCCCACGGTATCGCCCAGCAGCCTATAGTTGGGAGCCCCGGGTAAGCCCTCGGAAGGATGTCCCAGGGCTCCCAACAGACCCACGGTTTTAATGCGGCCTCGTCTAGGGGGTGGTTCGGGTGCTATCCCGCGTCTATGGGGGGTTTTCGGGTATCATCCCGCTTCATAGGAGGGGGGAGGCGTGCGTGAGTCCATCACGTCACGCTGCCGTCATGGGCCTGCTTCTGTAAGTATGTACGTCTGTAAGTAAGTACAATTTCATTATAATACCTGCATTCAAAATAAATAAATAAATATTTTAATGAATTTAACAGCATTAAGTAGGCTAACTATACAAATCGAATAATAGAGAAAAATGAAACTTCTCGGGCGGTATTCGAACCCGCGATCTTTCCCTCACAGGGAGAATGCCTTGACCAACTCGGCTACCGAGAAACCATGACCACCACGAGTCCCGCCCGAGAAGTCTCATTTTTCCCTATGTATTCGATAAATAAATATTCTATTCTGCTAGTTGGTACACCTTCTAAACAGCTTGAGTTTAGGAGGTAAGGAGGCCGTCGCTCCCGTCAAGACCAACATACTAATCTAAAACAATAAGCTCACCCTAGGCTACTAAGTTCAAATAGCAACTGAACAATCGCAATGATGAACAATTGATCCTTATCTGATAGTCTCTGTGGCGTGGCGATAGTAAACGCGACTGCTATGCAGGAGGCGCGGGTTCGACCCCCGCTCAGTACAAATATTTTTTTCATTTTTTTATTATTTATTTCATGAATACGGCTATCTGCATTGGTCTGGGTGTTTCTATGTAGAGTAAGTATGTATTTGCAAGTAAAAAGTCTTTAAGTATGTGTATCCGCATTCTAGATTCCATAACACAAGCTAGTTAAGCTTACCATGGCTCTAGATGGCGTTGTGTAGAATGTTGTGGAATATTTATTTATTTAAACAAGGATTACGTATACCCCTTCAAAGCATCTAAGTAATATTACAGAATTTCATCAAATAAATCCATGTAAATTTCTAAATTTTAACGTTAATAAATGATCAGTTACTTATAACTAATAGTTATAAACTGACAGTAACAAATAGTACAACTAAAGAGACCATGCATCAGACTGACGCGTTGCAATTATTGAATAGCCCCATCAATTTCCTATTGTACAAGTTCATATTTCAAAGATGTTTAACAACAAGCTTACAGTAAGTAAATGATATGTGAATGCAAATAAATTATGGTAGAGGATTATGTACTAGATTTCCCTACGATTAGAAAGTAATCAGCCTCCTAGACAAGGGGCAATTTGTTGGCTGGCGTATTGTAGATGATGAATCAATCCCATAAGACTGACACGTATTTTTGACGTCGTCGACGTATGTCACCTGCATATCGATGGCAGATACCGCTATTGCTGTAAGTACTAAGACTCTAGCAAAAACTAGACTTTAATTTATACCTGTATTAAATTTCAGCCAGTTCTTAATAGTGTGATGGATAGCAGACATCGAAACATCTTTACAAACATTCAATTCTCATTTATTATTTGTATAGTAACACTAGATGTTACCCGTGGCTCAGCCCGCGTGGATGTCGGTTATCGTGACCAAACACAGCCTATGTCCTTTCTAAAAGTCTAATCTACCCCTTAATCAATTTTCACCAAAATTTGCTTCAGTAGTTTAGGCGTGAAAGCGTAACAATATAAAAAAAATAATATATAAGTAAAATATCAGTATATATTAGTACGATTATGTATATTGTATTTAGCGCCATCTAGTGCAGTTAAGCTCAACTTTTAAAGAAATTTAAATCCTGTATCACGATATCAAAGTTCTCTCACTCAACTCCGAACATAAACGCAACCGCTAGATCTGCCGCATATTCTTCCGGATTTGAACTAGACCAAAATATGCATAATACGCATATGCGCAGGAAAAATTTGGGCTTATGTGTGTTTCCATAATACAATATCTTACTTCAAATTTGAATATATGACGACAGCCTCTGTGGCGTGGTGGCAGTGAACGTGGCCGTTACGCAGGAGACGCGGGTTAAATCACCGCTTAGTGCAAATATTTGTTTGCATGAATATGTATATTTGCATTAGTCTGGGTGTTTCTATCTATAATACGTATGTATTTACAACAAAAAGTATATACCTAAGTATGTTTATCCGCATTCTAGATTCCATAACACAAGCTAGTTAAGTTAAACTTACTATGGGTCCAGATAGCGTTGTGTGGAATGTTGTAGAAAAAAAAATGGTAAGACTAATATTGTTAGGTACAAATGTAAAACCTGTTAGAACCAAACGTTTCAGTGACGAGTCCTACGCCGCACCACTAAGACCTGGAACTCCCTGCCAGCTCACGTGTTTTCTTCTTCCTACATTCCCCAGTCCTTTAAACGGGGCGTGAAAAGGCATCTGATGCGGCCGTCAAGCTGAATGCCACCACTATTAACATGGTACATGTTTACGATGGTGGCCCTCTTTCCGAGACTTTGCCTTTTGCTTAACATCAGGCCAGACGAAGTCAAATTGATGTGTCATGTATAAAAAAAAATCCCAACCAAAGCCTAGATGAAACCGCTATGTAGCCATTTATATTTCGGTAAACATTTTCAGTATCTAATTACCAACTATTAACATCGTAACCATGATTTATTTTATCACGCACTTATATAAATCTAATGATGTCACAGGAAAAACCATTACTGCCCGCTATATACCTACAGATATAAACTGAAACATTGTTCACGCACCATTGGCACCGCAGTTACGCACCTATTAACAATTCAATTCAATACATTATAAAACACTGCGCATTAACTTATAACTAACAATAAAATCATATTGGAAATCAATTTTAACCTCTTAATATAATTCGATTAAAACAGGAAAAATTAATTACTCAGGTGGGGCTTGAACCCACGACCTTTCCCTTACAGGAGAATACTCTTCCAACTGAGCTACTGAGCCACTCCTGAACCAATTTAAATTTCCCTTCTCTATTATATCCTATTGGTATGGGTATTGGACTGCTGAGACGAGGTCTCGGGTTCGATCCCAGGTTTACCATGGCACACACCAATGACTTTTCGATGCTTTTCGAAGTTATGTGTGTATTTATCGCAGGTTTATAAGTGCCCGCAGGTTTAAAATTGGGACCTGAACATAAACTGGCGAAATGTGGGTGCTAGCACCTCTGCCTACCCCTTCGGAGAATAGAGGCGTGAGTTTATGTTATGTTATGTTATGTTATATCCGTCTTTAAGGCGACGACGGTGGAGTCATCTATCAACACTCTTACGAACTAATGGAACCAATGATAATTTTTCAACCATTTTTAAGCATTGATTTTTGATGACTCCACCCAAATATTTGAATGAAATTGTAAAGCATTTATTATGGAACTATATAATTGAAATATTCAGATGACCCCACCTGAGTAATTCATTTTTCCTGGTGTAATTTCTCCTGATCCTCCACCTTCCGAATCCAGTCTATCCCAGCCACCTTTTTCAAGTCATCAGTCCATATGGCTTGGGGTGTCCCTTACGTTTGCTTTTTCACGGTCTCCACTCTAGCAAATTATTTGCTCCATCGGCCATCGGACCCTTGACAGATGTAGCCAGCAAACTGCTACTTCAGCTTGCTTATACTTTTCTTTAGTTCTTTGTCAAATGGCCTTTTGGGACTTAACCTTACTTGGGAGCCTTTTTTTATAATGCTAAAAATCCCCACGGATACCACCCCCCGGAGCCGGTGGAGGTGGTTATGTCGGACTCGAACCGACTAAAACGCACGCCGTCTTGGGTCTTTGGTTGCCGGAGATGAGATTGCCGAAAGCATATCTTTCACATCCCGGCAGAGCCAGACTAGAAAGAGATGGTCCCCTTCGGGTTGTGGGGACCATAGTGTCCCCATCTAACCCCGGGTACGAGGAGACGCACTTTGCGCCGCCGCCGCAGCCTGCTTCTGCTAGGGTGACAGGCGGCTCCACCGATCACCCCCAGGCCTGCGTTCTTGGAGGATGGTCGCAGAACGTCCTCCGATGTTTACTTGGGGGCCTGGAATATACTCGTACCTGCTGATTAACGGGACACCACCTGCAATGGTGGACCGCCATAGGCTAATTGATTGATTGGGAGAGACCTATGTATAGCAGTGGTAGTACAATTAATGAATACAAAACCAGGTTCCATAAAACTCCGATCACCGGACCGTATACAAGCAATTTTGTAATATTTCAATTACTAAATCGAGTTAAAATCGTAACCAACTATCGCACGCAAATATGTGTACGACTTTATTAATTAGCAACCATCGCATGCATGCACGTGTGAGCGTGCATGAGAAATCGGCGCGCGCGCAGTTGCGAGAATACGTTACGTCATTTGTACGATCAGCGACCGACCGTTGACATTTGGTGGCAGATAAGCGAATATAGCTGCTTGATGATCTAATTAGACCCTTATATAGAGTTTGTTTTAGCTCACAATTTCTTGGTAGTGAGTTATTTATAGATGCTGTCTTGTATATAGGACCAAGTTTGGGGCCCCATAAAGATATTTAGACAGCTTCTCTGGCGTGCGTTAGAAAACGTGACTGGTACGCAGGAGGCGCGAGTTGGATCCCTACTTAGTCGGTAGCTTAGTGGTTAAGGAGTCGGCCTTACGATCGAGAGGTCCCAGGTACGAATCCTGTCCATTACACTACCGACGTGAACCCACTCCTAGCACAAGCAATTTAGCTTAGTTGGAGGGGTTAGAGGGAATATTAGTAACTTCGGTTCTAATATTATTAAAAAAAAATGTATGCATGAATACAGCTATTTGCATTAGTCTGGTCTTGCCTCGAAGAGCACGATAAGCTGTCATCGGTCACGGTTGCCATTCAAACATCTATGACAGTCATTAAAGGTAGTTGGAGCCCTAAATAGTCCGAAAATTAGTGACCCCAGACTCCGGGTAAAAGCTTCCGGTACGACTGGGATTAATGCTTGAACGAAGAAGAAAAAAGATCTTTATAGTCTAAAGTCTAAGTCAACGAAGCTCTGGCGCAGATTCTCCTCTTGGTCTCCCAATCCACAGAAATAAAATATACTTTGATTAGGGGCTTGGTAGAGAGGCGGCGCGCGGCGCGGCGAAAGTGTTTATTAGCTTTGGTAATCACTTACCATCAGGTTGACCGTATGCCTGTCTACTACGTTAGCAATATAAAGGACAAGCTACTGTCCGAGACTTCCCCCTCATGTAGTACAAATCCCATTGCCGTGACCTACAGCAACCTGTGCTATTCCAGAATTTAAATCCATCTCGAACCCAATTTTTCCAAATCGAATCAGCCATTCTATCTTTCACTAACAACCATCCATCCATCCAAACTATCGTATTTATAATCCTAATAAGATTATCTTACAGCTGTAATAGATAAATATTTATATAGGTCAATTCGGTTTGTGACCATATAAGTAGATCATAATAAAGTGCCAATATTGATCATATTACCTACCACATGTTTGCACAGCTGTGCGCGGGCGCATATTACTATTACTCGAGACATATATCTTGGACCAAACTGGTCTTTGGTGTCTGGGTTTCTTGGGTATCTTTTGAGGATAACACAGACCACTGGTGGTGAATGATCTGACGAGCTCTTCCAATTAGTCCCACCATCTCCTTTCCTCCACAGGACAACACGTGTAGAGCTTTGATGTCACCTGCATACTTCTAGAACCAAGCGGTTCAGTGAATCATTCCTATGCCGCACCATTAAGACCTGGAATTCCCTGCTAGCTCACGTGTTTCCTTCTTCATACAATCCCGGGTCCTTTAAGCGGGGCGTGAAAAGGCATCTGATGAGGCCGTCAAGCTGAGTGCCACCATTGTTAACATAGTACATCTTTACGATGGATTTCTTTATTATTTTTGAGTTATTTGAATGATAGGCGAAAATTGCGGTTTATGACATATTAAAAAAAAACTACTTACAAGATCTCGTTCAAACCAATTTTCGTTGGAAGTGTGCATATCAATGTATATCATATTTTTTTTTTAAGTTAGGGGGGGGGGGGGGCACATTTTTCCTCTTTGGAAGTGTCTCTCGCCCAAACTATTCAGCTTTTTTGAATACCTATCTATAGATGCCCCACATGTATGGGTTTGATGAAAAAAACATTTTTGACTTTCAGTTCGAAGTAAGGGGACCACCAAAATTTATTGCTTTTTTTCGATTTTTGTGAGAAATTATTAATGCGGTTCACAGAAGACATCTACTTACCAAGTTTCAACAGAATAGGCCTTATAGTTTCGGTGAAAAGTGGCTGTGACATACGGACGGACAGACAGACAGACAGACATGACGAATCTATAAGGGTTCCGTTTTTGCCGTTTGACTACGGAACTCTAAAATGCACGGTGTGCTATGGCGGTGCACGAGCTCAAATTCCCCAAAAATAGATTATTACAAAGCCATCAGCGCGCACAAGGGCCTCGTATAGTTCCAAGATACGTGGCCTGAGTTATACAGTCTTGTTGCAATTTTATGTTGTACTGCACAAAGTGAATTCCTCAGATAAATACAGTAGGTACAATCAGCAAACGAGATAGGTACGGGTACGGGGTGATCAGCTCTTCTATGTGGGGCCAATTCATCCATTTCCCCTATAACGACTGCCATACATATTCGTATAGCAACCGGGACCGACGGCTTAACATGCTCTCCGAGGCACGACCAGACCAATGCAAATACCCATATTCATATGTACAAATATTTGCACTGAGTGGGGATCGAACCGCGCCTCCTGAGTAGCAGCCGCGTTCGCTACCGTCACGTCACAGAGGCTGTCAAGGAGATAGGTCAGTTCACATTTTTATATTGTACAACTTAATAATATGAAAAGGTGTATACTAATCTCAAAGCCGAGTGGTTCCCGGCAGAGAAGAATTCGGATCGCCCTATTTCTTCCTATGTGGTGTCGTTCAAGGCGATATTGATAGGGCTTTTTTACATCAGATACATAAATACAGCCCAGACTCAGCCTCAGATGCATGGCTTGAGTCAATAATAGTGCCCGGAATGCGGCAATAGCTCTCACCTTATTACGTGGGACCGAATACAATTATTGGTGAAATGTGGGTGTTAAGTCAGCTCTGCCTAACACTGGAGATGGGGGGCGTGATTATATGTATGTATGTATGTATGTATGTTGGTACTAATCTCCTTTGCCGATAGTATATAGGTACCACAAACTTACCCGCAGCAAAGGTTACTTAAATAGTTTGAAAAGTGAAGCCAGTCAGAACTGCGTTATATTTATTTAACACTTTGACGGATGATGCTCTGAGGCAACCTTTCCTTGTGGAGTTGAGGGGTCAGATAGCAGTCGTACTTACCTACAAAGATTTGCACTGGTAAATTTATGGAATCATTAGCTTTTAACCGTGGCTCCGACCGTGTGGATGCGACCAAACATAGCCTATGTCCTTTCTCATGGTCTAATCTACCCCTATTCCAAATTTCATCAAATCGGTTCAATGGTTTAAACGTGAAAGGGTAACATACAGACAGACAGACAGAGTTACTTTCGTATTTATAATATTAGTATGGATAGCTAATATGTAAATAGTTACCTAATTATGTTCTTCACATATTCCCGAGTAAAATTCTGCCCTCAGTCCTGCAACTCACGGTATTCCTGCCTATTCCAGGGAGAAGCTTAAGCATTATTCCAGGCTTTAACTCATCCCTATACAATATTGAGCCAGATCCGTTCAGACATTTTGAGCGTTATTGAGTAACAAAGGTCCTCCTTACCTCCTGGTAGGACACCCATCCCGTCCCAGTTGAGCAGTTTGACTGAAGAAGTACCTCCGCCCTACAGAATAACTCGACCATAATAACCTCGTGTTGTGTTCCCGGCGGTGAGTAGGGTAGCCAGAGCTCATTGAAGGGTTTCGTACGTGCTATCAGTGGTAAGACCATAGGCATGGCCTGCTCTCTCTACTGCAATAATAGCACAAAAATTCTGTTTTTACAGGGTCAGCAGCACGAGTATGACTCCCTTGATGTTACACACATCCTTACTTGTCTGGCCCTGTGCTTGTCTGTCATCTAAATGGTATAAAAATCTAAACATACAAACATCTTTATAAACAGTCATAAATATTTTAATATGCAAGAGTTCTGGGTTGATGACAGTTGCTCACAAAACACCCACTCAAAATAATCCGAATTTTGAGAAATAGTAGGAGAGTCAACCCCTTAATTAGAGGTTTTAGATTTCACCGGGAATATTAACGACAAAAATAATGATGATGATAATGACTAATAACTAAAAACATATTTACTTAAACACTCTATGAACTACCTACTTATTACCCAGACAGAAGTTAAACAAACAAACTGTTATTACGGAAACTATTGTACCACAACAACGTCACTACAATACATATGGTATCATAATCCTCCTAAGACAGTGTAAAACAACCGCCAAAACAAAAATAATACCGGCTTACAACATGTACACGCAATAATACCTACTATTACATAAAATTCCAACCAAAATATTGGATAAAGATATTACTGAGGCTTCCTGGAATACACCTTATCATTCTACAGTCGAGAATCGTACAGTAATCGTACATTACTCACCTTTAGCGAAAGGGCGATCGATACACCACGTGCCCAAGCTCCGCCGGCACAAAAAATAATAATAAATACAACAAAACAGAACAAAAACACAGTAACAACAGGATTCCTCACAGTATTTGAACCGTCACTGTTACAAAAGATTTGCACTAAACGTATACATAAACGCAAAACATTTTCGTATACACCGGCGTTTTTCCCGGTCAAAATAATGAAGTTCAAACACAAAATATAAGGAGAGAAAACATTCAGACGTAAATTATATACTCTTTTATAAGTTCTGGTGGTAAATTTAGAGCTAGAAAACGTAAAACACAAATGTTATGGTAATATTATTGAGTTGGAACGAGTTATCGTATGCTCATTGAGCGCGGTACACCACAGCATCAAACGGTGGCTCGGCCAATACTGAACGAGGCGGCCGAAAAACAAACCAGCTCTGAGCACGGCAGTGGAAAACCTCGCCGTCTCGCTCTTACGCAGTGTTTGTAGATCATTTTCCCGGCTAGCAACGCTAGTACTAGGCTTAGTCATCATCATTTACGATGGTTGTATTCCCTATTATACGGCCAGAAGAGTGCCTGTTGTATAAACATGATACTCCTTACTTATTTGGCACAATGAGCCAAGAACTAGTGAATGTTTAAGTGATTGTGCGTCGTATGTTAACTAACAAGATTGACTAGGGCTGTATTCTAGAATTATACTAAGTTCGGAATCTCGATTTATCTGAGGACAGATTGTAGACAGGTGAAATCTGACTATCTCTCTATATAATTCGTCCTTAGATTCGTAGAGTGTCGTTTAGTTGGTGTAGTCCACACAGCTGAATAGCACCTGAGCAAATAGCACCTAGCCAGAGCACCTGTCAAGATTATTGGGAGGTGCTATTCGTGGATACTAATTAATTTTACAATATTGTCCACGAAGAGCACCTAGGCTAGTGCTGGGATGTAAAGGGTGCATGCTGACTCTTAACACGTACTAGCTACCTATATACTATGAAAGGAACTTCGTCCCACGCAAGCTTAGCTGTGGAATGAACTCCCTGCCGTGATCAATTCAGCTGGGTGCTCTAAGTGGACTACACCGTTTCGTTACAGGCCTAACAGAGCAATTACTTATAGGGTACTTTAATTTGTAATTAACCATTTTATACTCTGGGCTGAATTAACTGAATGTTAACAATCTTGATGTGAATTTTTACACTAATACCTATTATTAAATAAATAACCTACTGATTAAACGAGTGTTTCGATTCGGTCTTTACTTGTATTTTATTTATTAAACACTAGCTTTTGCCCGCGGCTCCACCCGCGTGGATGTCGGTTCCCGGCAATTATTCGAATTTTTCTCACCTTTTAAACCTTCCCTAGACCATCACGAACATTTCAAGACCAAGATAAGATAAATCCGTTCAGCCTTTCTCGAGTTTTAGCGAGACTAACGAACAGCAATTGACTTTTTACCCGACTACGGCGAAGCCAAAAGGAGGGTTATGATTTTGACAGGCTATGTATGTATGTATGTATGTATGTATGTATGTAAGTATGTATGTATGTATGTATGTATGTTCATTTGTTCCCTCATAGCTCCTCAACTACTTATTAGAACTAGACATATGAGGTATCGTTACAAGCGGCTTTATCGTCCGATGGTTATAGGCTATATGACGTGTCACTCAATCTTGTGTGGCGCCCTCTAGCGCTCATAAGGTACTGTGTTAAAAAATAAATTTGAGATAAATATGTCGTGTTTGGTATCAAATGAAAGGGCTTAAGAAGCACATTTCAAATATGTATAAATTATAAACTTTACCTTGCCCCAAAATAATATAAATAAAAAATAAAGTTCAAAACTAAAACCCGACTACCGAAAAATCACGCTTTAAAAAGTAACAAACAAGAAAATATCAAGGATAGCCGTGGTCGTATGCCACTTACTCTAACAAAACAATATATTCTAGGCAAAAGTGGCATACGACCACGGCTATCCTTGATATTTTCTTGTTTGTTACTTTTTAAAGCGTGATTTTTCGGTAGTCGGGTTTTAGTTTTGAACTTTATTATCTAAATAGATAGTTTTTAAACAAAAACGTATATAAGGATTTCCATGGCTGCAATTCACGCTTCAATATTTAACACAGCGCTATTTAGAACCAAATTTAGCACAACTTGACATATTCATACATACAACATCATGCCTTTTTCCCTCGAGGGTTAGGCAGAGCTCTAACACATTCTATTGGGAGAGCATTGCTCCTTCCAATATAATAGAATAGAATATTCTTTATTGCACACCGAACATAGAATATATACCTACAGAGGATACATGAATGAAAGAAAGTTGTACTATGGGCGGCCTTATTGCGATCTGCGATACATATCTTTCTGCGTATTTACTATGTTGGCTATCAGTGAAAAATACTGCTCATAATATTTCAAAAACTTCTGCAATTTTTTTATGAAAATAGACATAATAGAAGGTTGCAAAATCCTTGCGTTTGATAGAATTTAAGAGTAGTTTGAGTTAGAAATACGCATTTGGTATGATTTAAGAATGGTATGATTTGTCGTGGTATGAAGGCGCAACAATCCAATATCACATCACACAATACACAAAATGTGTAAATCATGGTTTTAGCCGCAGTCTTCTGTAAAATTAAGATCTCTAGTCGAAAATATTTCTACAAAATGGTTAAGCAATAATACTCTGCCGGGGTGCGAGAGATATGTTTTCGGCAATCTCACCTCCGGCAACCAAAGACCCAAGACGGAGTGCGTTTTAGTCGGTTCGAGTCCGACATAACCACCTCCATCGGCTCCGAGGGGGTGGTATCCGAGGTGATTTTCGCACGTAAAAAAAAAGCAATAACTACTGAAAACTCATAAAATTACAGGTTGGTTTTGTGAACTCCTTTTGTTCCCAAAGCCATTGAATGTATGTTAACGTTCGCAAACGACCTGTTGAACTCCGATGCCTAAAATAACGATAATATCTAATATAGTGGCGTGCTCAAAGGGAAACCTTTTAACAATTGTTGAGGGTGGAGTATAATATAGTATAAGAGTCATTGAAATCAATTATAATTATTACTGATTTTGAACAAAGCGGTTGGGGTTATTCAGGGTAAAAATATGTAGCTCCTAGAATAAAACTCTTCGCAGATATTAAATTGTAAATTACTTATGATGAGTTTTGTGTGCTGTAGCATGTCTTAATTTTTCTTTCTTTCTTTAGAATACATACATGTACATGTTACCGGTAATGCGTTTATTCAGGTATTCTATACAATGCCTAGCCGAGTGCGGAGCAGGCAATGAATAAAATGATAATATACCAAAAACATGAATGGTGGTTATAAAAAAAAAAACACCACGATGACTAATGCGGGAGCTCCAGTTCCACCTCAGTCTTCTAAACTTTACCTATATATCCAAGTCGGGTCACTAGTGTCCCCACCGCGCAATTTGACTTGTTTGTTATAACCACTAAGAAATATATTTCCTCAAAACCATCCGCAAATATGGACCATAATCTATTTATTTCACACATTGCCGGTGGAACAGCAGGCATTCTATTGTATACTTGTATTTTTTTTATCGTGCGCAAAATCCTCACGAATAACACCCCCACGGAGCCGGTCGCGGTTATGTCGGACTCGATCCAACTAAAACGCACGCCGTCTTGGGTCCTTGGTTGCCGCTCTTTGCGGGCTTCCCGGGCCCGGAGTCTAGTCCAGACTCGACCGGCCGCCTCCTCGAGCATTACTTGCTCTCAGAAGTAGGTGGCCGCACCCCAAGCGTTCGCGCATCGTACCATCGCTGTGAGCAATGTAGCGAGTGTGAGGACTCCCACCCCCAGAACCGCCACTAGGACCCGCCTCGGTGTGTCCCACGCCGGGCACTCGGTCAGCGTGTGCAGCTCTGTGTCCTCGCTCGCATCACAGTGATGGCACTCGGACGTTGGCTCCTTCCGGATCCGACACAGGTAACTCCCGAAACACCCGTGCCCGGTAATCACCTGCGTCAGCCGGTACGAGAGAGTGGGCTCTCTAGCCATTCCTCCATGATAGGTCTTGCCGCTGCTATTACGGCTAGCCCTTTTTTATACTCGTATTAGCATACATTACCTAGGCATTTTAAGAATGCCTGCATTGTACACATTGCCGGTAATATGCATACTCCAAGTTTATATACAGTATAATGTAAATGTAACTATAAGTTTTGAGTATATAACGATATCTCTTTTTAACATTATTTTTAGACTTTTCATCTCTGATCCCATCTTCGTCATCTTCAAAGTTACTTTTCACCGACCGACAGTAAACATACACCCACGACAAAGTGTCTGCTTGTTGGCAATAGGCTCGCCGGGGGACGTGGGACTGAAAATCATCAAAATCGAGTAAAGTAACTCTTACTTTCGCATTTATAATGGAATGGAAGTATGGATTATTTTGCGAACTTAAAGTATGTACCACCAAATATCAGAACAATCGGTCAACTAGAAGGGGGTCAAGAAACGAAATTAAGATCAGACATCTTTCTGATGCTGACTGTACATAGTTCGAATATATTGCATTACTAGCTTTGCCCGCGGCTCAGCCCGCGTGGATGTCGGTTATCGCGACCAAACATAGCCTATGTCCTTTCTCATGGTCTAATCTACTCCTATACCAAATTTCATCAAAATCGCTTGACTGTTTTAGGTGTCAAAGCGTAACATACAGACAGACAGAGTTACTTTCGCATTTATAAGTAATACTAGCTTTTGGCCGCGGCTCCGCCCGCGTGGATGTCGGTTATCGCGACCAAACATAGCCTATGTCCTTTCTCAAGGTCTGATCTACCCTTATACCAAAATTTCATCAAAATCGGTTCAGCGGTTAGTCGTGAAAGCGTAACATACAGACAGACAAACAGACAGACAGAGTTACTTTCGCATTTATAATATTAGTATGGATTAGTATGGAAGTATCGATTATTTTCCGAACTTAAATGTGTACCAAATAGTAGAACAATCGGTCAACTGTAAGGGGGTCAAAAAACCAAATTAAGATCATTTTGAGTACTTTGCTCGTCAATATCTTTCTGATGCTGTCTGTACATAGTATATTGTATTATATCGGTTTTGTTGAAACGACAATTCATAGTCTAATAGAATCCAATATGTGGTGTCGTAGTCAGTTTATTAAGGAAACCCGAATTTATGGTCCGTTATAACATATATTTACAATATTTGTTGGCTTACGGCCAGAAGGCGATACGGAACGAGCTATAATAGAAATAGGGATAGAAGTCGTAAGTTAATGTGAGAGAAACCGCATGATGCTTACTACCAAAGAGGGTATTCATTTATTTAAGAAAAAAATTGTGTGACAGTTTTGGAAATATCCTTGTCGATTTTTTAAAATGTAGAATGCGCGTGGTTCGTGGCAGAGTAGTTTTGGGCTACCCCATCTCTTCCTTGAGATAGGGCTGTTCAAAATAAGACAGATACGAGTATATACAGCCATTTTTTTTTCGTGCGGAACACCCCTCGGATACCTCCCCTGCCGGAGCCGGAATGACTCGAACCGACTAAAACCGCACGGCGACAGTGGGTCGTGGTGCTAAGCCGGAGGTGAGGTTGTCATCGACATATCCCTCGCACCCCGGCTGAACCAGGGCCATCCCTTACTGTCTGGTCCTCCTCAGGGTATATACAGCCCAGACTCAGCCTCAGATGCATGTCTTGAGTTAATAGTAGTGCCAAGAATTCGGCAATAAAATCACCCTATTACGTGGGATCGGAAAATCTACACGGGCGAAGCCGCTGACAAAAGCTGTATTAAAATAAATAAATAATAAAAATAAACGAAATTACGAGTAGGTATTCCCGATACTGGACGGGTTCTCTGGCTAATCTTAATGTTCTTGTGTTTCTAGAGTGTTCACGTTTGACGCCAGGTTTCAAACCCGAGATCTCTTGATCGTGCCTCCTCCATCACTAAGCTACTCGGATACGCATACCTACATAGCCGAAAAAGAATTGCCTCTCGAATAACAGCCGTGCAAGCTCTAGGCGTGTCACTAGTATTGTATAAATCACTTCAAGAGTGATTCACCAACAATTTTGCATCGGAATAAACACGAAAATGCATTATAATGGCTCAGTTTAATTGTCCATTGGCTGGTAATGACGGGTTGTGGTTGTATTGCCCTTGTGGTGCAGTTGCCGCTCACCGGCCTCCACGGCTCACGAACTGAAAGAATGGGACCACTAAATAATGAGATGGAACGAATTGTTCACAGCTGAGATGCAATTGTTGAAATGCTATGTGACTCTCATTGTATATATTTGTGTTGAAGTTATGATACCCTGTTAACACGTTATTATATATTTAAATGTATGTTATCATTAGAGTGATTTACAATTTGCGTTTAAAATAGTTCCTTAGAGCTCATTTTTGATTGGTAAATCGGCTTTTACGGCATCGACAATAAAATTATATAACTGCTTTTTAATCGTGCGAAAAGTCCCCACAGATACCAACCCCACTGCAGCCGGTGGAGGTGGTTCTGTCGGATTCGAACCGACTAAAACGCACGCCGTCTTTGGTTCTTTGGTTGTCGGAGGTGTTAATGCAGGATACATATCTCTCGCACTTCGGCAGACCCAGGACTTTCTCTTTCGAAATGGCTCCCTTCGGGTTGTGGGGACCATAATGTACCCATCTAGCCCCGGGTATGGGGAGGGGCACTTCGCGCTGCCGCCGCGGCCTGCTTCTTCTAGGGTGAAAGGCGGCTCCACCGGTTACTCCCTAAAGGACTGCTTTGAACAAAGTCGTCGTTGGAGCCTCGTCCGATGTTTGCAGGTGCACAGGCAAAGGCGAGGAGGTAGGACGCTAAAAATAAGGTGTGGAGATAATCGGAATATGCTAAGTATATGCTCTTCCCGTCAGCAACGTAACTCAATGCGTAGAGCTGTTTTTAACTAGGTACCTAATATATTAAATGGCGTGTAGAATAGGACCTCCTCAGCTCTTCCTGTGGGTGTCGCAAAAGGTCTAGGAACTAAGGAATAGGGCTATCCATCCGATAGTAAATATACTGCCCAAGACAAAGGGCCCGCTAGACAGCAATAGGCTCGCCCCCTGTTAATACATAATTGGCGAAACATGTTTAATACACCTGTCTGTCTACCCCTTCGGGTACCCCTAGTTTATGTATATATGTAAGTATATTTTTTTTTTATACAGCACACGTCAATTTGACTTCACCTTGCCTGATGTTAAGCTAAAGGCAAAGTCTCGGAAAGAGGGTCACCATCGTAAACATTTACCATGTTAACAGTTGTGGCACGCCCCGCTTAAACGACCCGGGACTGTAGGAATAAGGAAACACGTGAGCTGGCAGGGAATTTCAGGTCTTAGTGGTGCGGTATAGGAATGAATCACTGAAACGCTTGGTTCTAGCAGGTATACTCTGCACCGTAAATGGATGGCATCTTAGCCCTGCACGTGTCGTCCTGTGAAGGAAAGGGGAGGGTGGGACTAATTGGAAGAGCTCGTCAGAACATTCACCATGGTAGAGACGGTAGAAAACTGCCAAAGACGCAACATCTCTACGCATCTGCAAAGGCTCCAGGGTGTTCGTGACCTCAGGATTCCCAATAATGCGGTCCGCACGTCACTGCAACCTGTATATAATGTATTTTTAGAGTTTAAAGTTTACAATACGACTGTTTCAAGACGGAATGACCGCTCAGCTTCCGCACGTGATCGTATTAAGTACCTCATTGTAAATTGATTACTAAAAGATAGCACCTGAAAATATATATAGTTTAATGTAAGAACTTGAGGGTGCTATATCTGCGGTAGCCTAGTGGTATGGGTAATGGACTGCTGAGACGAGGTCTCGGGTACGATCCCAGATTTACCATGGCACACACCAATGACTTTTGGATGCTTTTCGAAGTTGTGTGTATTTATCGCAGGTTTATAAGTTGCCGTCAAGGCAAAAGGCTCGCCACCTATTACATTGGGACCTAAAACATAAACTGGCGAAATGTAGTAAAATGTGTAGGTAGTACCTCTGCCTACCCCTTCGGGGAATACAGGCGTGAGTTATGTATGTATGTGAATGTTTGAGGGTGCTATTTCTTACCCTTTCTTTCATTGAAGTAATGAATTGAAGTGAATGAAAATATTTAACGCCTGTTATTATTTCGTTTGTAATCTTCACCAGGATCGTGTGGAGCTTTCTTGATGCTATTGTCAATTATAGATTCAATATAGGTAGATCTTACCTATTACTCTCACATTGATGATAAGAAGTTAAGAAGGAACCTACCTACATATAGGTATGTATTATTAGATATAATTTTCATTTTTTGATTAGAATAAAGTAGATAAGTAAGTATAATAAATAAACATAAGTAGGTACTTACTTTATAATTTTATGATATTAGTTCAGTTAACTAATTCAGAAATTAATGTTCTTTCGTTTCTGTTTTCAGAAATTAATTCAAAATAAAACTTCATAAAACAATGAGTCTCACTTGAGCGTTTCATTTTTTCCGGTGTTTTTCGAACTTTAAAGTTAGCATTGAAAATGCTATAAAAAATTCATTCAAATATTCGGGCGGAGTCATCAAAATTCAATGTTTAAAAATGATTGCAAAATCATTCATTGTTTCCAACAGTTCGTAAGAATTTTGGTAGATGGCACCACCGTCGCCCTTAAAGACGGATATAAAGAGAAGGAAAATTTGAAATGAATCAAGTGTGGCTCAATAGCTCAGTTTTAAGAGCATTCCCCCTGTAAGGGAAAGGTCGTGAGTTCAAGTCTCACTTGAGCGTTTCATTTTTTCCGATGTTTTTCGGACTTTATAGTTAGCATTAAAATTGTTATAAAAAATTAAGACAAAACAAATTCATAAAATTAGTTTTTTCATTTGGTTAAACTTATAAAATAACACAGTGCAAAATTTAAAATCTCGTCTAGGTTGGTCTTGCTACATAATATTATTAACAACACTAGTAAAAACGTTATATCATATTAAAAACCTTCCCCAGTTTGAGAAACACATCTTCCTCCATATCTCCTGACAATTTTTTTATAGCAAACACTGCTTGTCTTCTATGTGACTGATCATTGTTGTTACAAATTGGACAGGCGCTCAAAGTGGGTTATGACGTGCTATGCGTCATAGGCAAAGTACACTATAACTAGGAAATAATATTATATAAACAACACGTATCAATAAACAATAATGTCAGCACTAAACTTATATGAGTAAAACCCCACTCTAAATCTCAGTAAAATCATGTAGAATAATTAGTATATAAGAGTGTGTAAATAGTAAATAAATTAACCTTGTTCCAACTGGTAAAACATCTTTTACTTACTCCGCAATATTGGTGACCCCGACGTGATTTCCTAGTGCTGATATAATTGCAGGCCAACTGCAGCCCTGAAAAGGTTTTCAGCAGCAAACCTAGGAACTATCACAGATCACTGTGGAGCTATATTTGGGAAAATTCACCCAACAGCCCACCAGCTTACCGACCACCACCATCAGCGAAATAGCACATTTCAGTTGGCTTCCCACAAGCGGGTCCAAACCAGCTGAAATTTCAAGAGGCTAAACGCAATCATGGCACCGATAATTCCAGCCGGAACACCGTCAAAAAACCCCGGCACATCAGCTGAATCAATCAGCGACAGCCAGGTGGTGGCTGCAATTAGCATTACGGAGAAAATACCATCGTTTTGGACAGATTCACCGCGCTTATGGTTCGCGCAATTCGAGGCCATCGTAGCCTCCCAAAAGCAAGGTGACGAATATAAATATAATAGCGTCATCGCAAAATTACCAAAAGAGGTCATACATCAGGTTAGCGACATCCTGACGTCACCGCCAAACGCAGACAAGTACCGTAAAATCAAGGAAAGATTAATTGCGTGCTATGAGGAAAGCGAACAACGACGCTTCCACAAATTGCTATCGGAGATGGACCTAGGTGACTCAACACCATCACAGCTGTTGAGAAAAATGAAAGAAGCCAGCTGCGACAAAATGACCGAAGATACCATCAGATTATTATGGTTCAGACAGCTTCCGGTATCAATCACCTCCATATTGGCAGTCTCCGAAGACCTCGACCTCACAAAATTATGCGAAATGGCGGACCGAATTTATGAAAATATGCGCTATAAAACCAAAACAAACAACTCGTCACAGGAATCCGCTGACTTAATAACAATGCTGACGTCACAAATTGCAGCTATGCGAGTTAAAATAAACGAGCTCCGCGGTATGAGTAATCGCCGACCGATGCAACGCAGCAAATTCCGAGCAAGGTCGCAATCACGCTCACGGTCACGTACACGGCTATGTTATTATCACAGAAGATTCAAAACAAAAGCATATAAATGCGATCAGCCGTGCTCGTGGATAAATAAAACCGATAAAAATTCGGGAAACGAGAACTAGCGCAGAACACGACGGGACTCTGTGCCATACAACCCGCCAACCGTCTAACTATAACCGACTCAAACAGTGGTTATAGGTTTTTAGTAGACACGGGAGCAAATATTTCTGTATTACAAAACGCACAGGGTAAGAAAAACGCGAGCAACTACAAACTGTATGCCGCAAACGGGTCAATTATTGAAACTTATGGCGAAAGCACATTAACGCTAAATCTGGGGTTACGCAGACCTTTTACTTGGACGTTCGTAATCGCCGATGTAAAAATGCCTATCTTAGGAGCTGATTTCCTAGAGCACCACAGATTATTAGTGGATCTATACGGCAAAAGGCTGATCGACCAAGAAACAAAACTAACGACGCCTGCGAAAATTGCAAGAGAAACGCACATGACGTCAATTCCACAACGACAAAGCTCAAACAAAAACATATTCGTACACCCACGCTTAGCCGACTGTACACACGTATTTCTACGATGCGATAAGCTACGTCCTACGCTCACACCACCTTACGACGGACCGTTTCTCGTAGTCAAACGTGACAACAAAATAGTCACGATCAAGCGAAACGGCAGGGAAGTGAACGTGTCGATTGACAGGCTAAAGCCAGCATTCACGACGAGCGACGACAAGATAGAAGCTCAAAATCAAGAGCAAGATAAGGCAGAGCCAATTCAAAACATAAAAAGAACACGTTCGGGAAGAATATCACGACCCACCGTCCGTTTCAAACAATGATATAAAAAGGGCAAAATGAAAATAATGTCACTCCACAGCAAGCCACAAGAAACAACACACAAGATGGGAAGCAGTCAAACCCACGAAAAGGAACAAATAAACATGGTGCAGAACAATAACCTGGCAGCAAAGGAAGAAAAGAACACACACATGGCAGCAGAAATTGAAAAAATAAAAATCTGGATCGGAGTACTCATCGCTATAATTATTCTAGCAGCAATAATAATAACAATCACCAGACTCGTACGGAAAACTAACAAAGTCATGGACAAAAAGATAAACAAA
Source organism: Eilema sororculum (assembly GCA_914829495.1). Taxonomy (NCBI): domain Eukaryota; kingdom Metazoa; phylum Arthropoda; class Insecta; order Lepidoptera; family Erebidae; genus Eilema; species Eilema sororculum. The sequence continues at coordinate 21,989,896 of OU618535.1, forward strand.
ATAATCAAGGAAATGCAACAAGTGTAACCAACTGCAGAAAAAGTACAACTCAGCAAACAACGTTCACGGACAAGGTCAACGCACCACAGCAAATAATAACTAGAATTTTATAAAGGGGGGAGTACTATGACGTGCTATGCGTCATAGGCAAAGTACACTATAACTAGGAAATAATATTATATAAACAACACGTATCAATAAACAATAATGTCAGCACTAAACTTATATGAGTAAAACCCCACTCTAAATCTCAGTAAAATCATGTAGAATAATTAGTATATAAGAGTGTGTAAATAGTAAATAAATTAACCTTGTTCCAACTGGTAAAACATCTTTTACTTACTCCGCAACATGGGTGAAAGTGTGACAATACGACTTGAGATGTGTCAAATTTGTTACTTGTTTGGTACGTTCAGTGATTTGTGTGGTGTAAAACACTTTTATTGGTTACTATAGTGTTATTTGCGAATAAAATATGTTGTGTAACAAGTAGGTAAGTAGATTCAGTTTTGTTTGATGGGTAGAACGCTTGTGATTGCTCAGGAGCTTAAGTAGCATTGTATTTGTTGAGTTAGTCTGATGTTATTAATAAGGATGATGTTTGAAACTGTTTGAAAGTAAAGGTAAGAAGGTACATAATATCATCATCACTTCATCATCATCATCACTATATAGACAGCCTCCGTGGCGTGGCGGTAGTGCACGCGACTGCCACGCAGGAGGCGCGGGTTCGATTCCCGCTCAGTGCAAATATTTGTATGCATGAATATGGCTATTTGCATTGGTCTGGGTGTTTCTATATATAATATGTATGTGTTTACAAAAAAAAAAGTATATAAGTATGTTTATCCGCATTCTAGATTCCATAACACAAGCTATAAAAGCTTACCATGGGTCTAGATAGCGTTGTGTATAATGTTGTAGAATATTTATTTATTTATTTATAGTATAAAACAAAGTCACTGTCGCTATCTGTCCGACCTTATGTATGCTTAAATCATTAAAACTACGCAACGGATTTTGAAGCGGTTTTTTAATAGATTCAAGAGGAAGGTTTACACGCTTAATATAGTAGACGATGTAGCGGGAACGGGATCAAAAGCCACGCGGGCGGAAAAAAAGTTCGCCGGGTCAGCTAGTTGTAAAAGATTATTATAGAGAGAATAGTGTCTAGATCTATATCATCTTAATCATCACAGCTTTAGTTTCATCTTAAATGGTGTAACTACGGAGTCCAGGATGAAGATTCCACTCACATACTCTTTCTCTCTTTGCATTGGGCTCACCTCATGGCTGATATACACATTGGCCTAACGTCTGGCCCATTGTTGGTCCAATATGTAGACCGGCCATGAGATAGTTGGCGCAGCGGTGCCTAGATCCTTTGTTGTGTGCACGAAAAACCGGCAATGCTCGGCAAGCTCGCCAACGTTGGCGCGAACTACCAGCATAGCGCCATGTGCAGCTGTACACGATGGGCCAACGTGCTGGTCCATCATTATGTCTTATGTCACAGACTTTTTTAAAAAGCTGGTACATTATATTAACAGTAAAAGTTCAAAAAAACAAATTGCTATTAATTTATCGAAAGGCACTATAATATTTTCACTCATCGTTTATTAAAGCAAGCGGTAATGAGTAGAAATGTATAAGCTCCCACTAAGGGCCTCGGAGCCAAATTCACTTCACCAGCAAGGTTATAAAACTGCTTAGTCGTGGACGAGGTTCAGGCACAGGTATTTTTTAAAGAATTGGCGGTGAAATGGCAGTCACTACCATAAAAGTCATACAAAAGGCCAAAAGGAACAGACACAAATAACAGACCCCAGGGTCTGAGGTAAAAGCTTCCAATGTAACTAACCTATTAATAAAATTGTATTTACTCCGTCAATCCTGCGCCATTTACGTGTATCATATTTATGCCCGCGACTCAAGCGCCACACGGTAGAATTTGTAATTATTTTGTATTATAATAGTTCTAAGGATTTCTTATATATATAAAATAATCTCTTCTGATTGGTGTTTGTAAGCTCGTAGAAATAATGTTGTGTAAATGGTAAATTTGGCAATATACTTAAGTAGTTCACAATTGTATGGGTAATTTGTTACTCATACACTTAATAAGATGATGGGAAATGATAATACTCTTTAGATAGGTCAAACTGATATATTATATAAAAAAGGGTCTAAAATGATGAATGATAGATGAGAACGCGCGGAATGCTTGATGACCGAATGCGAACTGATATTAATTGTAAAATAATTATAACTTTGAAGTCAACAAAAATGATGATGCGTGCATTTACATGATTTCGCAATTATGTCGAGCGTAGCTCGTACAACAGTTCCTCTTCGCTCTGTCTTTTCTTCCTTGGCTACGGTAACCCTCCGGTCCAAGTAGTCAGAGCACCCTAGCGACGGTACAAGGATTCAGTAGTGAACCTGGCCGGTCTAGTGGCATCAGCCAGCTGGCACAAGTATTAGGGCAGTACCTACCTCACGGGTCTGAGACCCCACTAACAGCTGACCCCAAATCAGCTGGGCTGAAACTCGGTCAGTAGTCAGCTGAACCATAGTCCGGTTAGGCGGAGGCCATAGACCGACCGAAGTTATATAGGTACCCTGAAACATTGGAAACAACCAATTTTGTATTAAAGTTAATCTAACCACAATGTATTATGGCAGTCGATAAAGCGGTTGAAACTACGTGTTTGATTAATATTGAATGGAAATTTTGGTGAACATGCACTATACACGAAGTTACGCAGCGAACGTGAAACAAACTGACAGATACGGAATTGGATTTATAAAAATTACCGGACGGACGGATTATTATAATCACAGTATTAGTCCTGGTTGCATCCAAAATTTGTTCTTTAGAGCTTGAGATCCGCTCTTCCACTCTGCCATCAGGTGGGCCGTGTGCTTGTCTCAAAGAAAGAAACTTATTGCTGCAAATACAAAAAATCCGCAAGACACAGTGACAGAGATAATATGTCTGCTATCGAAGTGGTAAAATTTATTTGTTATGTCTTGACTTTTACTGGAGTGACTGGCGTCTGAGCCCCTGGAAGTGAGAGTTCTCACCCTCGCCACCCTGCTCATAGTAATGGTCCGTTGTGCGGATGCGTGGGCGGCCGGCGGCGTCTCCTTCAGCGAGCAGGTAATGGTCGTGAAGGAGACAGCGGAACGGAAGAGACTCGCGGATGGCGCCGCCCGCGCGCGCAATCAACTCGGGTGTCGGATGGCATCGTATCAAGCAAGCAAATCAAACTGTTTTATTGATATATATGGTATTATTGTCTGAACTAAAGGTGTATGTCAAATTATCAGAACAATCGGTCAACTGGAAGGGGGTAAAAAAACGAAATTAAAATAATTTTGAATACTTACTCTGTTCGTCGATTTGCCTGTACCTACCTACTAATCTAACCGTAATGATTATTATTCTTGTGATTCAATTCATAACATACTCCGGTGTTCCGAGGAGGGTCAGACCGTAAGGGATGGCCCTGGGTCAGCCGGAGTGCGAGGGATATGTCGAAGACAACCTCACCTCCAACCTAGCACCACGACCCACAGTCGGCGTGCGGTTTTAGTCGGTTCAAGTCCGATATAACCTCCCCTTCCGACTCCGGCAGGGGATTTCCACACGAAAAAAAAAAGAAAAAGGTGCCACTTAATACGAGAACTCTTAGAACATAAATATATTTATACAAAAAAGGATAGGAGTTTGTCCGCTTTCTGGAACCCATATTTCATCTGAGTCTAAATTATTCTGTGTAGTATTTTACAAAGAACAAAGAACAACTATGTTTGCTAGAATAATTTATTAATTAAATCAAAATATATTTGAATACTAAATTCATCCCTGGCATAGTGTTATCAGTACAACAACACTATCGTAGCAAGTAAACATTTCGCTTGATCGAAAACTGTGGTTCAGTGGCACGGTGCGGCACTGTGTGGCACTGTGCGGTGCGGTTCGGTTACGTAGGGCACGGTGCGGAGGAATTAGGCACAAATGAGCCGACAGCGGCACGCCGCTACTTCTGCAGTGCATTTCATTTCATAAATACATACTCTTTTTTAGTATTTTATGTTCTTGGTTTGAATTTGTTGACTAATGCAATACATATGAGATACAACAAAATAGACTGAATAAAATATTATAGCAGTAATGAAGAAATACTTAGATGTTTAGAAGTGGAAGTAGAAGTGGGCAATAGTTTAGGAGTTGCGGGAAAGCGTAGAGGACGTATCGCGGTATTATTTTATTTTCCGAAATTAGTGTGATTTCGAGTTTTTATGTATAAAAATAGTGGATTTTTAGCCATAACGTCTTGGATAATCCACACGAGTGTAGGAAAGTGGCATATTACAGTGAATTGTGACTCTACGTGTTCAATCCAAATCTCCCCAGGGAGCTTTTAGTAAAGTCCCCACAATTTTACTGAGGCAGCAATCATCTCATTCATCGTCATCAGCATTATCATCAACAATCATTTTAACTAGTAAGTATATACTTAAGTAATATAATATAAAATAAGATAACACTACTTGTTTGTGGTTAAATGCGTAGCAAGAAGCAGGGAAAAAAAACAATAGTTCATCTTTCTAATGAGTTAGAGTGATGATGTGAGAAATAACTTTTTTTTTTTTTTTTTTTTCGTGCGGAAATCCCCTCGGGTACCCCCCCTGCCGGAGCCGGAAGGGGAGGTTATGTCGGACTCGAACCGACTAAAACCGCACGCCGACTGTGGGTCTTGGTGCTAGGCCGGAGGTGAGGTTGTCAAAGACATATCCCTCGCACCCCGGCTGACCCAGGGCCATCCCTTACGGTCTGGCCCTCCTCAGGAGGGGAGACAACGGTGTCCCCAACTCGCCCCGGGACTGGGGAGGCGCACTATTCAGCGCGCCGCCGCCGTGGCCTGCTTCTGCTGGGGTGACAGGCGGCTCCACCCGTCACCCCCAGGCCCGCGCTCATGGGGGACGGAGGTCAGTCAGTGCCCTCCGACGCCCGAGTTGCCTGCGCGCGCGGGCGGCGCGATCCGCGAGTCTTTCTCGCTCGCACCGCCTCTCCCGCTCCGCCGTCTCCTTCACGACCATTACCTGCTCGCTGAAGGAGACGCCGGCCGCCCACGCGTCCGCGCAGCGGACCATTGCTGTGAGCAGGGTGGCGAGGGTGAGAAATCTCACTCCCAGGGCCGCCACTAGCTCCCGCCTCGGTCCGGCCCATGCCGGGCACTCGGTGAGCGTGTGCAGCCCCGTGTCCTCGCTCGCGTCGCAGTGATGGCACTCGGACGTTGGCTCCTTTTCGATCCGACACAGATATCTCCCGAAGCACCCGTGCCCGGTGATAATCTGCGTCAGTCGATACAAGAGGCTGCCATGTGGCCTCTCGAGCCATTCCCCCATGATGGGCCTTAAGAAATACCAATGGCTCCTCTGTGGCGTGGCGGTAGTGAATGCGATGAATATGACTATTTGCATCGGTCTGGGTGTTTCTTACAAAAAAAAGTATCTTGGAACAATAAATTTTATCTACTGTAATTTGATTACTACTAGCGCCACCTGTGGCGATCTCAGTGGGACTCACATCAGTTAGTCGGTGTAAGAACTTTTGTGCTAGCTAGCACAAGATGGCTTTAAATTTTTTTTGTTTAACTATATGAATTAGAAATACTCATAGCACCTAGATGGGAAAATTAATTGTTTAATTATAGGCTATCTTATTTAGGATAAAATTAAATTTCCTCAGTTAAATTAAACAGGTTCAAATTCCGCATGCTCAAAACCGGAGTATTCAAGGAAAAAAAATGTGGGTATAGTCCAACCAGTTTATGTTGTCACTGTATTTTGTTTTGACTCCTACTTAGCAGGGTGGTATTTGGCTGAGAGCCCTATGCGCTCGCCACACTGCCCGCGTAAGGTTGTAGAGGCCTGTCGGCCAACAACCCATACCCCACACAAAAAAAAAAAAAAAAAAAAAAAATTATAGTTGTTCGGGTATTCAGCAGTGATATGGTGTTTTTGATCGTCGTTTGTACTAATTTAATTAAAAAAAAGGTTGTTCGAGAAGCGTCCGTCGAAGGGGGGATAAAACCGAGGACGCGGCTACATAGTAGATCTTTGCTTTCTGATTCGTGACTTCAACTTCGTGTAATTACCTTGGAAAACACTTTGCAATAATTTAACCTCAGTTCTGCCCATCTTCGTGGTAAGCGATTTTACTTCTCTTTATCAGCATCCTTCTGCAATCTAGACGATTCTTAGTGTTATTTCGTTCTTAGGGTTCCTAGTTCGGGATTAGAGGACACCTTGGTCCTCAAATTCCATCTCAGCGTGTTCTGTGGTCGAGTTCCCAACCGCTGTCGGCGCAAGCCTATAACCTCGACGTGAAGCACCTTGGCTGGTCGAGACTGCGGCAAGAGACGTGCGCAGACGCCGAGCAGGCCGACAACCGGGGTCACGTATTCCTTTTCTTTCTTAAATGTAACTTTCCTATATCTATATATATAAAAATGAACCCCTTTTTCCCTTGGTCACGACATCACGCCTGAACGACTGAACCGATTTCGCTAATTCTTTTTTTGTTGTGTTCGTTATTGTTAGGAGAAGGTTCTTATGAAAAAAAATGAAGAAAATTGCGCGAAAAATTAGAAAATTTAAGAATACATAACCACCATATAAAATTGCTGATCCGACATACGCCATGTCTAAATTTTGAATTTGGAATATGAATTGGAAAAAAAAGTGTTTATTATTCTAATACTGCTGTATGATATTCTTCTATGTTATCTGATGTTTGATATATATATAGAATTGACATAATGCGTGCAAATATCGTCAGAGGGTGATTAATAGACATTTTTCTGAATTAACAAAATGCCCGTTTATTTTTTTTATTTAGGTCGAAAAAATGATGGTTTATGGTAGTATGAACGCCCTTGAGCGTAGAGGCATATGGTTGTAAGGGTCCCATAGGTATCTAGGCTCCGTAGGTGTAGTTTTAGGGTCAGGAGCTCCGTGGGCGTATGGGGCGCGAATCGAAATGCTGAAAAATTGCGAAACGAAATTGGCCGGGACAGCTAGTATATATATAACTTCAATCTGCAAGAAATAACTGTATCAACGGTGGGTTGACCGACGTATACTACACCTACTAGCCGTATTACTCTGGCTACCTACTGCAAGCAGGTCACCGTGGTGCAGCTGGTGAAGACATACTCATCTTTGTATATCTCTCTGTAACTCTATTGTCTGTAATCTTCTTATGTATAACTTTATCTATCGCTAATATATGTATGTACAACAGAGGTAATAGTGGTTTTCTCTGAAGTCTCCCTAGTACTCCCACACGCACGCGCACTTCTCTCCTCTGAAGAAAAGGCGCCCTGGGATTTCATAGAGCTCGTGCATCTCTCTGCTGGGTCAGCCGGTGAGTAGTCCGTCTGACACGTTCAGCGGTTACAACAAGCGGTACAAGTTCATCCGCATTCTAGATTCCTAACACAAGCTTACCATGGGTCTAGATAGCGTTGTGTAGAAAGATGTGGTATATTTCTGGAATATTTATAAAATGTGGTTACTCGATTAGAATAGATCAGAAAGTATAAAAGTAGTTGATTAGGGAATCGAACTCGTGACCCCTGACATAGCAGTCTACTACCACGCCACCACTATGTATGTACTAATATCAATTTATGATACAAAATTGTTATTCAGTTCCCAAATACATCGCCCAATTAAATAGTATTCGCTTAAATTATGACTAAATTTTCCGCAAAGTGATTTAGTAATTGTTCACGCGTGTTTAGGCTTTATTGGTTATTCACGATTGACTGGCTATTTAAATACAGCTACATGTTATATTAGCTGGTGCCCGCGGCTTCGCTAGCGTGGAATTCTGTTCTCGTTCCCGCAATTCATAGAAGGAACGTATTCCGAGGGATAAAAAGTAACCCATCATAATCTACTCCTGTATCACGGTGGCGGCATGAGTGTGACACCCCTGGAGTTGCACACGTCTATAGTCTGTGATAACCACTTTTAAAGTTATAATTCCGAAGGTGACCGCATGCAACAACTTCATACGCACGCAGAAGAATACGTGTAATTCATTTGCGGTTTCTCAATAGTTTCATTTATCCATATCGAAGCTTAACAAGTAATGTGTATGCTACATTCGTCGACAATCAAAAACGTTTAGCCGAAACCTCATCAGGTTAAAAAGGGAACAGATCCACAAAGTCACAGGCATCTTGCCCACTCACTGTCCCCTAAACAAGCATTTATTTACAATAGGTATGACGGATTGCCTCCTGTGCAGAGGCTGCATGGGGACAGAAGAAACGCCGCATGCTTACAGAATGCATGAGCGTGGCCGAACAACGGGCAAAATTCCTTAAGTCTTGGGTTGCTCCAGGAAGCATGTGGAAACTTGAAAAGTCTGCTGGCATTTTGGGAAGATCTGGGTTGATTCGAATCAAGAGGCTACAAACTAACTAATTAATTATGCGTCGGCACTCGGCAGTTTTCGTATGCGGTCGGCTTCGGAATGTCTTTGGAGCGGTCTACGGCGAGCCGTAGTCATTCGTAGCTCTTGCTACGTGCCTACGTCATACATTTTCTTCAAGCGTTCTTCGTTGTTCATCACAACAACCCACCAATTCCTTCTTTGTCTTCTTTCATACAAACCCGCTTACAGACAAACAATCATATAGAGTTACCAACCCTCCCCTTTCCTTCACAGGACGACACGTGCAGGGCTAAGATGCCATCCATTTACGGTGCAGAGTATACCTGCTAGAACCAAGCGTTTCAGTGATTCATTCCTATGCCGCACCACTAAGACCTGGAATTCCCTGCCAGCTCACGTGTTTCCTTCTTCCTACAGTCCCGGGTCCTTTAAGCGGGGCGTGAAAAGGCATCTAATGAGGCCGTCAAGCTGAGTGCCACCACTGTTAACATGGTAAATGTTTACGATGGTGACCCTCTTTCCGAGACTTTGCCTTTAGCTTAACATCAGGCGAGGTGAAGACAAATTGACGTGTACTGTATTAAAAAAAAAATAGAATTTTTCCACACTGCACTGCAGATTAGTCGTTCAAGAAGGCTATAAATTTGGCCCAGCTGACCGCACATGGCCCAGCTGGCTTGGCGGCAGTCCAACTTAATATATGCTCCTGTGGTTTGTACTACACCGTGTTACTGGCTGCGATGCTGTAAGAACACTTTGTCTAACATTGTTGGAACAGACAAATAAGATCTGATGCTTGGTTCGAGACTAAACTACGTAAATCGTCGGTAGCTTAGTGGTTACAGAGTCGACCTTACGATTGAAAGGCCCTGGGTTCTAAACCTGGCCATTACATTTTTTTTTTAAATAAATATTTCACAACATTCTACACAACGCTATCTAGACCCATGGTGAGCTTTTATAGCTTGTGTTATGGAATCTAGAATGCGGATAAACATACTTATATACTTTTTTTTTTGTAAATACATACATATTATACATAGAAACACCCAGACCAATGCAAATAGCCATATTCATGCATACAAATATTTGCACTGAGCGGGAATCGAACCCGCGCCTCCTGTGTGGCAGTCGCATACAAGCAATTTAGCTTAGCTGGAGGGGTTAAATAATCCCATTTATGTATTAGGGGTCGCGTTTTGAATCTTTGGTACTCTTTAATTTTCCTATGTTTTTTAAATGGCGATGCCATTACGATCAAAATCATTTATCCTTGCATAGATCATTGTATTTACAGGATAAGAGATTATGACTTTGACTTTTGATTAGTCAGTGCAAAAAAAAAACTCGTCTTTAAGGCGACCGTGGAGTCATCCACCAAGGTTCTTACGAATGGGTGGATGACTCCAACGTCGACTTAAAGACGGATAAAAATAGAAGGGAACTTTGAATCACATCGGGCATGTCTTGGTAGCTTAGTTAGTAGTTGTTGGTCAAGGCATTCCACCTGTAAGGGAAAGATCGCGAGTTCGAGTCCTGCCCGACAAGATTAATTTTCCCCATATATTAGATTTTACAATTAGTTCCAAATAAACCTCTAAACATGGTCACGTTAATTTCAGTAACGAATGAATAGCCAAATATTCGCTATTTATGTCCAATAAATATTATACGTCGAGCAAAACTATGGCGAAACGCGTCATGTCAACCCGCCGTCATGCGGTCACCTCAATGTCAAGCTCGAATGTACCCTGTGTGCCCACCTGCTGTGACCGGGTACAGGCAGGAACAAAATGGGTTCACAATTTCAAATTTAAGTTATGCTATAAGAAACCGCATTAGATTATAATGGATGTGATAAATAAAAATAGTTTGCAATAAATAAAAGCCACTATTGTATTCATGTCCCACAGTCAAATATATAATTAATAGAATATCAAATACAATTATTTTTTTTAGCTAAGAAAGCTTTTGTTAGCTAAATAACCCGCCTTGGGTCGTAAATGGCGCAAAGGAGCTCAGAATACTGGCCGCATTTCTGCACTGGATCGCAATAGCTAATATCTTTGTACCAGGGCGAGTCAAATTAAAAAAAATATATAAGTATGTACGCTTAGCAAAGTATTACACACTATATTTTATTAAATTAGTTGAACACAGTAAATATATAAAATATATTAAAATTACACAGCTCCATCTTGACTCAAACTATACCTAATAAGTATAACATTTAATTTGCAGATCATATTCTGTCCTCCGTGAGAAAAACACAAGTACTTAGAACATACATTTTCTTTGTAATTCTTTTTTAAAAAATGACCAGTCAATTTTACTCCACCTCGCCTGATGTTAAGCTAAAGGCATAGTCTCGGAAAGAGGGTCACCCATCACAGTGGTGGCACTCAGCTTGACGGCCTCCGAATTCTATAATTCTGATTCTATTCCGCCGGGAACCACGCGGCTTTACACGCGATATACAATTTATATTATTTATTTAACCTAGACTACATACGACTTAGTTCTACAAATTTTCGTTTCCTATTTTGAGCTCCTGCGTCATAAATATGTGAAATCACTTTTGTAACCAACTGTACAGTTCAGTAGAACATCGCCTTGTTAGCTTTGTTCACACTGGTTTCATTTTAGTGTTCGTAGGTATTACGTTCAAACTATTACTCTCTGTTGCTCCTGTAGCTAAGTACTGTAAGTACCTACGGTCTGGTAATGGAATGAGGTAACGTATAAGCTTCATTACTTCGTCTGTGTATAATCTTAACATTATGCTTACTTATGTAGTAACAGTACACTGATAGAATTAGGAACTGCGAGCGTATTTTGTGCTGCAGAGTTTAGAATCAGAAGTGTGGACGGCACCGCAGATAAGAAGGGAGAGGGTGGGATCAGTGTTGAAATAACTCCTCAGAACACTCGCCGTGGTAGAGGCGGTAGAAAACGGCCAGAGAGGCAACGTTTCTACGCAACTGCAGAGGTTCCAGGGTGTTGGTAAACTCAAGATCACCTATGATACGAACTGCACGTCGCTGCAAGTTCTGTCAAGAGCGTTTAACTGTATTGTGCGGAACCATCCCAGAGATGAGAACAGTATTCCACACAAGAGTAAATTTGTGTCTTGTAGAAAGGCACCGCTGCTCCGGCGTGAAAAACCGATTCGCCCTGTTCAAGGCTGGTTTTATCGTAACGCTGCTAGGCGCGCTGTTGAGCAGCGCGCTGTTAACAGCACGCGTTTGAACAGCGGTGCACTATAAAACGAGATTTAGTAACACGCGTTCCGCTGCTGTGAGACAGTCGTGTACAATATTATGATGGTTAATGCGAGTCGAGTACTGGCTATTTACTTTTTATGGAAAAGAAGGCAACGGCAAAAAAGAGTAGTTCCAATTCCTTTCCAATCTCTTCCCAGGCTTTATTTTTTGCATCCTTGTTTTTTGTATAATTCATCGGCCGGGTCCCATAAACACCTTCTGGATCGAACTTCCTCGATTACTCGTCCCGTATCGATGTAATTCATTTCTTACACAATTATACCTACGGCGCGTCTCAACAGCGTCACACTAAAACGCACACTAACCGTAGAAGCGAATGAGCAGCGCGCGTTTGGACAGCGCTGTCGAAAACCGCGCGTTTATTAAACGGCGCTGCCCAAGCGCGCGACACAAAAACGCAACTTCTACTCCCATATATCTCTGAACGCGCGCGCTCCAACGGCGCTGCCGAAACGCGTAACGATAAAACCAGCCCAAGATTCCGAGTTTACGCGACGCTGTTTTGATGACGAAATTGAAAGGAAAGCCTGCTCAAGGGTGTCTTCCGACGTTCTTCTTCATCTTCTTCATCTTTGCGGTAATCCTAATCGCATCCGAAGCTTGCAGCTTGGAGTCTGGTGTCCGTTTTACCAGTCTAACTGCGGATTTGGCTAAACTTCGATATTTTCTGTGAAACAATGGCAGTTGTTTACCTCCACAACCCTAAGGCGATATCAAACCATTGCAGCTATACCAGTTGTTGGACTTTAGACAGCTCCAACTATCCGCAATGACTGCAACCGGGACCGACTGCTTAACATTTTCTCCAAGGCATGAACAGAGCAAATACCCATATTCATGGATATACATATTTGTATTGAGCGGGGATAGAACACGCGCCTCTTGCGTAGCGGCCGCGTTCTCCACTGCTACGCTACGGAGGCTCTTTGACAATCGTTTATCGTGCAATCAGGCATTTTGGGAATAGGTTGTATTCGACCGAACCCAAATACAATATACAATCTATACTATCTATGCTTACCATAATCACGCTTTCATTCCCTCCTTTTTGTTTAATTCCCGCTTTTATTTTTACCCGACTACGGCGAAGCCAAAAGGAGGGTTATGATTTTGACAGGCTATGTATGTATGTATGTATGTTCATTTGTTCCCTCATAGCTCCTCAATTATTTATTAGAATTGGACAAATGAGGTATCGTTACAAGCGGCTTTATCGTCCGATGGTTATAGGCTATATGACGTGTCACTCAATCTTGTGTGGCGCCCTCTAGCGCTCATAAGGTACTGTGTTAAAAAATAAATATGAGATAAATATGTCGCGTTTGGTATCAAATGAAAGGGCTTAAGCACATTTCAAATATGTATAAATTATTAGCTTTACCTTGCCCTAAAATAATATAAATAAAAAATAAAGTTTAAAACTAAAACCCGACTACCGAAAAATTACGTTCTGAAAAGTAACAAACAAGAAAATATCAAGGATAGCCGTGGTCGTATGCCACTTACTCTAAAAAAACAATATATTCTAGGGAAAAGTGACATACGACCACGGCTATCCTTGATATTTTCTTGTTTGTTACTTTTTAGAACGTAATTTTTCGGTAGTCGGGTTTTAGTTTTAAACTTTATTTTTTATTCTCGCACTTTCTTGCCTTGCCAGGTTGACCTAACTCCTAAAGTTTTTTAGAGGCGCCTACATGTCAAACACATAACCTACATTACTATAGCATCGCCGCAGTCGGTTAAAAATAGGTCATAACTTTATTTCACCTGTTTCGCTGAGCGTTTTGTCCGTGTTTCCGTCAGTCTAATCGCACTGTTGGCTTGACCTCACACCGTTGGCCACATCCCTGTGATATTGTCACATACATCAGCTAATAGTACGAGTATATATAGCTAGCCGTGATATATGACTGCGCCTGTAATTATGCTGTAAGTAGGTAGTTGCGTCACAACAAGAATTTGCTAAATAAATTAAACAAAATTTTCTTTCAGTTTCTTCTTGCTAACTAGAGTTTCATTACTCTAGTTAGCTGAGTTTCAACTTAATTTAACTCAAGTTGTATTTTTACCGAATCCGCATTGATCTTGGCTGAGTAGAATTTGATACGTCCCATCTCTAATTCCCATGCGGTGTCGTACAAGGCGACTAAAGGATAGGGCTGCTTAACATCAGACAAATATATACAGCTCAGACTCAGCCTCAACAATAGTGCTCGGAAGGCGGCAATAGGCTCACTCCCTATTACATGGGTTGAATCCAATGATGGGTGATTTTTTTTTAGGAATATCAAAACCGAGGTTACTAATATTCCCTCTAACCCCTCCAACTAAGCTAAATTGCTTGTGCTAGGAGTGGGTTTACGTCGGTAGTGTAATGGCCAGGATCGAACCCGGGACCTCTCGAACGTAAGGCCGACTCCTTAACCACGAAGCTACCGACGCTTTATGAGGGTGTTATTTCACCTCTGCCTAACCCTCCGGGGATGAAGGCGTGATTGTATGGTATTTATGTACTACTTTACGGAGTTGACCCATCACTAGTTTCGTCCTGGTTACACCAGCCATGGCTCAGTGGTACCTAGACTCGCTAGATACTATGATCGCGTTTCAATAATAAGTTAGTGCCTGATTGTTATTACAATTATCAACAAAAACATGCAATAATATTATTCCACAAGGCAGAACAATAATTAATGTGCCCATAAATGTGAGAATTTGGCCATTCTTGCAACGTTTATAGGAAGGATGAGTTCAAACGCAATAGAAGGTCCACCATTTTGTTTTATGGAGGCTAGAGTTCAACCAGTTGACTGTTGATGGTCGCTGTTTATTATTTTTTATATAAAAGACACATCGATTAAGATTGTTAAAAAGGCGGCCATGTGCAGGCAACTCGGGCGTTGAAGGGTACTGACTGAACTCCGTCCCTCATGAACGCGGGCCTGGGGGTGACAGGTGGAGCCGCCTGTCACCCCAGCAGAAGCAGGCCACGGCGCCGGCGCGCTGAGAAGCGCCTCCCCATTCCGGGGGCGAGTCGGGCACACCGTTACCCCCCTCCCGAGGAGGGCTAGACCGTAAAGGATGACCCTGGGTCAGCCGGGGTGCGAGGGATATGTCGATGACAACCTCACCTCGACCAGTCGACGTGCGGTTTTAGTCGGTTCGAGTCCGACATAACCTCCCCTTCCGGCTCCGGCAGGGTATCCGTGGGGATTTCCGCACGAAAAAAAAACAAATAAAAAGCTACATGAACCGCAATCTATTTTGATTGCGTTGACCTAAAACTTTGATTTTTGCACAGTTTCAAGACGTTATAAAATTGTAAATATGGTAAGAATTTCAACTAGATATCTCCACAAATTCCTGAAAAAAAACAACGCAGTCTTGACAAAACTGAGGGACGACCCAGTGTTCCTAAAAGTTCTAAACACATCGGGAAAAACCGTTGGTAAATAAGGGTTGCGATTTTTTTCTTTTGAAGTACAGAACCCAAAATGTAAACGTCTAAGACGGGTCTTGAACCCACGACCAGTTCAGTGCGACAGGTGGAATGATCTGACTGAGTTACCTTTTTCCAACGAGTCACGATGTGGACGGTATAAATTTGAAATGCCATCAAAATGATGAATGTTCTGATGAGCTCTTCCAAATAGTCCCGCCCTGTCCTTTCCTTTATAGGACAACACGTGCAGGGCTAAGATGCCATCCGTATACGGGGTAAAATATACCTGCTAGAACCAAGCGTTTCAGTGACTCATTCCTATGCCGCACCATTAAGACCTGGAACTCCCTGCCAGCTCACGTGTTACTTTCTTCCTACAGGCCGTCTAGCTGAATGCCACCACTGTTAACAACCATGTTAACAGTGGTGGCATTCAGCTGTAAACATATACCAATATGTTTCTGTATCCAGCAGTAAACATATACCAACATGTTTACGATGGTGACCCTCTTTCCGAGACTTTGCCTTTAGCTTACCATCAGGCGAGGTGAAGTCAAATTGACGTGTTCTTTATAAAAAAAATCGTAGTTATAAAGGAGATGGAAAATGGTGGGCCCAAATGTAATAAGTTGAGATATGATCTAAAAAATTAGTCATATTTTTCTATCTTAGAATATGAAAAATCACCTCAATTCTCAATCTGGATGCGGAGAAATATGAGAAAATAGTTTTCGTGAGATTATCAATTGAGTAATCGATTACACTAAAATATTTGCTGTAAATAATTAACTCAAAGTAATTAAATGCATATATACTTACATGCATTATAGTGCATATAATTACAGTCATATTATTAAATCAAATATCAATTAATTACTGAAAAACCAATATTAAAGATTATCGATTTCATATCGATTCAAATCTCTCTTATATTTGTAGTCTATGTCACTGACATGGCAGCTGACTAACATTGACACTAGACAGTTGCTGACTGTTTTTATTTGCTCATCGTTTCGTGTTTTCCGATGCGTTTTGAGTGCTTTCCCGATTATTCGTCATTTTTTACGACAACTGCTTTGTATTTTACGGATTCTGACCCTGCCTACCTTGTACGACCCTTGCTTTCACCTTGGACACCGAAGATCGCTCACACGTTTGACTTGGAATTGTTATTTTGCATTTTACCGCCAGCTTGTGGATTGGATATTATTGAAACTATGGATCGCTGTGTGAATTGTGGTATATCCACTGGTCACTGCAATACACCAGTGTATTGCAGTGACCAGTGGATATTAGAACCAGAATTGTTTCATCGTGTATGGACCGACGGCCCTTACACGATGAAACAATTCTGTCAGTGATTCGGCAATGGCTTGCACCTCAGTCTGTAAGTAAATACCTGTAACCTCATCTAACCAGCTACCATCCTGGCAGGTTTAAAATGTAAAATGTGTTTAATAGAAGGTGAATAAAACACTATATTCAATGATTTTTTATTTTATTTTAGACATCCTTTCCCTATCTCCTTACCTGTTACCTACCTATCGCTTGAAGTCGTTGACGTTCATTCATATGATTTTTCAAACATTTTCTAGTAAATATAATAACTATTAGTACAAAAGAACACATTTTGCACTTCAGGAATCAGCTGTTAGATAAAGATTGTAACATAACCCCACTTTTACATAATCTCTTTTATCTCTGTTCTCAGATTGACAAAATCCGCAGAATTTTCAGTGAAAGGTTGATAATATATAAGCTTTTAATTGACACCACTTTCATCTTCTTACAACTAGGCCCAAGATTGTATGTAATCATTTCAGTCTCCTTTACCTATTTTCAAAACTCCTGCACTACTTTCAAAGGGTTTAGTTCCAGTGTTTTAATCATAGCTCGTATTAAAACCGTCTCAAATTGTAAAGGTTTGGCGCCAGTAACAGCGAAATCTAATCTAAACTAATCTCACAAACAGTCGTTTTAGATAAATACTAATACTTTGATCAAGTACCTACAAAATAATGCATATCTGAAGCATATCTCAGATCATCTTGTTTATTTTTTAAGTTTATCCATAAACCAGTTTTGTTGTCTTTTTATAAGCTATGTAATATTATCACGTTTATTTGTGATTTAACAAAACCTAATATATTGTAATAGTTATATTATCTGTGGTTTTACTGAACATACCATTCATTCAACATTCATTATGTAAAATTAGATAACGCAGCGACTTTGATTAACGATGAAATTCACTCAATAACAAATACAGTAATTTTATTTACTGTATTTTGTCACCTCGAGTTACGCCTTTGTAATTCAAGAGCGAGACTATCCTTTAAGTAATCTTCTAAGATTTGAAAACTCCAGGTCGCTTACAGTACAGCTCCACCCAAAAACAAGAGGTCTGCTTCGGCTGCTTCCCAATAACCCCTGTGGTCTAGTTTGTCACGTACCAATTTGCGTGTCAGCTTGAAAAGGTTTCATCTGAAAAGCATTTGAATTTAATTAATTGATCCAGAATTGTCATTCAGCAATTATTTATTATATGGTGTTTTACAACGCCAAATAGTCTGATAGTGGTCTAAGTATTACCAATATTTATTGAATAAATTGTATAAAGTTAGGTTAAGATTACGTCTAGATAGTAAGAGTACAAAAACTTGTATCAAAGTTCAGGTGGATGCAATAGTAGTGTAATAACATTTTATTATTATGCATTTAATACTGACGCACATATGTATAACATTAGGTAGTGGTTTACGCCGCCAGCGTTTCTTGTGACACATAGGCCTCTTCCAGCTGCTTCCATTCCCCTTCATCCTCTGTTCTATTACTTGCTTTTCTGGTCCGAATTGGGCCTCCTGTTCTCTTATATCTATCGTCTGCCCATCTGTTGTTCTGTCCTCCTCTTTTTCTTTTCCTCTAATCACATTTAGCCACCATTGAATAATCCTTTTCAACCTAGTGTGATCTTGGCTGACACCAAAGCTAGGAATTTGAGGACCGGGGTTTTTTTTTGTCTTCCAAAAGTTTTCATTTGACATTTGACTATTACGGGAGTGCCCCGTCTCAGAGAGGAAAGTCTGTGTCATAGTCTCCTCCGTTAATCAGCAGGTTTGGCTCTGAATGCCACTGTGCCATCACAATTTTGCATAGACAACTCCGTCATCCAATCACATCTATAAACACATAAATCTACAACATATCACTCAATATTAGCATGGACAGATCACACTAAACAACACGACCTCTTGTAGAAATCAAACGCTTTCACGCTCTTTGCGCTAGTAGCGGATTCTTTACCGCTGTCACTGGGACCATACACCAATACCGCAAGGGCTACCTCCCAATGGCATTTGTGGTTTGCGTTACCGCTCTACCAATTTGTCCGCACGGTGCCGACCGTGGTTTTGTGCCCGTTCCGAATATTGAAACTTTCTCATTATCGTTCGTTAGTTTGGGACTAACTTTTAGTTGTTTGATTGGAAAGTTGTTATCATTTTAGATTGTTTTGTTGAGTACTAGGTAGTATTGGATAATATAGTTTTTGGAAACAGAAACCATTATAGATTAGGGTGGGCAAAATCCCCGACTAATAAATTCAATATTTTTATTCGTCTCTACGATACGTTCTACGTATTATTCTGTGTGACAGTGAGTTTAATCGCAGCCATAACGCAGAAAGTAGTATAAAAATTTTCAACATAGAAGAAAGTACTAGACGTATGTAAAACTGCAGTAAGACTGGAAAAAAGTGGATCCCGGACACCGAGGTGAAAGCTTTACCTGCGTCCGGGATTAACGTAAGAATGATGATGTGTATCAAAAAAGGTTTTTCCCAAATTCGTCATAGAATATACAAGACCCAATGATATTACATACAAAAAAGAGGCAGATATGTTATTAGACTGCGCCTGGTGAAGACGCGAAAACGTCCCAATTGGGACGTATCGCATTTAGTATATGTCTGGCAAACGCCGAGTTGTCACGTATGTAAGCGCATAATAAAATGGCAATAAAAATGCCATGGTGTATTTTTTAAAATGTACAAATTAAGACACTAAAATCAATAAAACACGAAGGACCTTCTATCACATGTAAGTACATACAATATTACCGATTTTTTAGTGTATTTCATTAAAATTAGTTTATTAATATTTTTAAAATAATGGCGGCAAAGAAAAAGGACAGAAATACTTTTTGATATGAGCACGACAAGGACATAACAACACTGCTTGCATAGATTATCAGTACAGATGCGACATAGGGTAATTTTCAGTTTACTGCCTACTAAAGTAATAATTTTGACCTGCTGTTCAGTTTTATTTGTTATTCAAAATTCAGTAACATAATTTTTGTTTTATTTATTTGTTGTCCTTTAAATAATTGTAATAACCTAAATTTTTTTTCAAGGTTTCCGACTAATGAAGTTCGACTTCAAGAGTGGATTGCAATTGTTAAAGAACAACGAAATGAGTTTGACTGGACACCTTCAAAAAGCAGCAGAATTTGTAGCAATAATTTTGAAGCCACTGAGAGATATACTTCGGAAAAAGGAACATTGCTCAGGAAGAATATAAATAACTGACAAATATACCACTGTTCGGCTTCATTCTGCTCATAAAAATAATCCCAAAATAAAAAACTTTCTAAGAGGCAGAAAAGAAATAAATTAAATTTATTTGAAGGAGTTTAATTTTTGATTATAACGTCAGTACGGCACTATGGTTTTATTTTCGAGAAGTTCCCTAATTATCTTTTTGAATTATTATCATTTTCCGAAATAAATAATGACGTATTATTTTTTCATCGAATTTCATTTCTTACCTACCAACGAAATACCGCTTCTGTTCAACATAATCATAATCTATGCTTCGAAGCGCAATCGTCCGAATCATTCCGAATTATAGCTATCTTTTTTACTCATGTGCTTATCCCATCTTTCGTACTACTTTAACGCTAATTGTCAACTATTGTGCACTGACATGGCACTGACAGACTGATGGATCAGATTTGAGAAGTCAGTTACTATGAACGTAACATATCTTGTATAAAATATCATTGACAAGACCTCATTTGATTGTTTGCCGATTCTCAATGAGTCACGGCCTCATGGCTCTAGTTCACTTAACAGGGTGGTGGATACTCCCGCGTGTGAAGGGGATGACGCTATTTGGAAAATACCTCTGACTCAACAAATACTTAGAAAAACGTGTTGCAAGTGTGTGAAAAACAATTTGGTGATATTTTACCGGAAGTATCTGAAAAAGCAATACTTTTTGCGTTTTATTAACTGTTGGCAAGGAAGGTCAGTACCCACTGGTCCCCTGGCATTCGTCCCCTGTGCCCATTAGTCCCTTCATAATTTTGAGGTGCCCCACTCGACCCCTGGTCTATTTTATACTTAAATTATTATTTATTTTTGTCATTTACTCTGGTCCCTGTGGTTGTGGTACAATCGCGTAGTAAAGGCGTAATATGATGAAAATAAACCATGAACATTAAGGCAAAGTCATTTTTGAAATCCAACATGGCCGCCGCGCCTCAGTAACAAAATTGCATTATGGGTATGATATCATGGGTCTTTGAGTATGCTGAGTACGAATTTCATGTCATTTTTGGAATCCAATATGGCCGCCGCACCTTAGTAAGAAAATTGCAATATGGGTATTTGGTACTTTATTACATTACAGTAACTTTATATCATAATGGGCTATTTGACTAAGTCGTCGATTCTTCCCAATACTGCATAATATGATAAATTGTTCTGAAAAAATATGCCTTGCAAAATAAAATATTGCATATCTAAACTGAAACTATGATTTTTCATTACTTGAAATTCCCAAAAAAATTCAAAATATAAACAATCTAATTCAATTCAAATACCTATATCACTTTTTAGATTCCTTATTAAATTTTAAATAACTTTTATTATGAACTATATACGTGTAAACGCAACGTAGACCGAGATAAATGCGATATTCTCATGCACTCCATAAATTTGCACTACGCGCTACCGAAGCGTGACGTCACAATTGCGTACGATTTTGTATGGAGCGTTTTCGGGCGGCGCAACAAATTGAATTTTTCAAAATCAAATATCTTAAAAACTATTTGTCGTACGAAAATTTTTTTTACAGTTCATTATATTATAAGAGAGTGGTCATTTTTCGATATTAAAAAAAAATAGTCAAATAGCCTATTATTACCTTTGAGAATGCCGTGAGTCGAAACCGGTCAGGTGAAAAATAAAATATAGTGAAAAAGTACAAAGTAGTAGTAGTGTATCCACCAAGTGCCATCAATCAACAGTATAAACAGTTAAAAGCTGGTAAAGTATTCGTAGGCGTAGTAGTACGCTGGTTTGATTCCCGCTCAGTATCAATATTTATATTTGTATTGATGATGATATGGATATTTTTTCGAATAATAAGGTAACTATGAAAATGGGTTTATAAGTAGGTATATTAACACTAGCTAATTATAGCTGTTGGTACTTATGGCTCTAAATAGAGATGTGTAGAATATCATAGAATATTCTTTTATTTTAATTTATTATTAACTAGCTTTTGCCCGCGGCTCCGCCCGCGTGGATGTCGGTTATCGCGACAAAACATAGCCTATGTCCTTTTTCAAGGTCTAATCTACCCCTATACCAAATTTCATCAAAATCGGTTCAGTGGTTTAGGCGTGAAAGCGTAACATACAGACAGACAGACAGAGTTACTTTCGCATTTATAATATTAGTATGGATATATCCTGGGCACTCATCTGGATGACACTTCTTTGAGGGTAGCAGTGGCCCTTCGCCTGGGCTGCAGGGTGTGTGAACCTCATAGATGCACCTGCGGTTCCATGGTGGGGGACGATGGTCACCACGCATTGAGTTGTCGTAAAAGCACAGGTAGGTTTCCCCGTCACCATGCTCTCAACGATATTCTCTGGATAGCCTTCGTATCTGCAGATATCCCGTGCCTACTGGAACCACCTGGGCTCAGTAGATCCGACGGCAAAAGGACGGATGGCATGACTCTAGTGCCGTGGAAAAACGGTAGGTGCCTCTAGTGGGACGCCACGTGCGTCAGCACCGTCGCGCCCAGCCACCTGAGCCGTACTGTCCTGTCTCCAGCTGCCGCTGCCGAAGAAGCGGCGGAAAAAGCGCGGCAAATATGCGGCCCTAACGGAGCGGTACATATTCGCGCCCTTTGCGGTTGAGACGACGCGATGAATAGTTGGGGAATTGACGCCAAAAATTTGGTTAGTGCGTTGGGGCGCAGTAGCACGAAGCCAGCGACTCCCGCTCCGCCTCGTACCTGAGGCAAAAGTTAGCTCTATCCAGCGAGGCAATGCCGCTAGCGAGATGGGCGGGTTAATAGATTAGATATAATTTGACTAATGTGTAATTTTAAATTTTTGACTGTGTATGTAATTTAATAAAGAAATAAAATTAAGGCATTTGTTATAATAATAAATAATATTATACTTAATAATATAGTTCAGATGTTATCGCGGCAATATTTATAACATAAGATAAAAAAATATCCCTAGCGCTGATACTTAGTGGCTATAGGCATTCAATCTAATATATAAAATTCTCGTGTCACAGTTTTCGTTGCCATACTCCTCCAAAACGGCTTGACCGATTTTGATGAAATTTTTTGTGCTTATCCGGTATCTATGAGAATCGGCCAACATCTATTTTTCATCCCCCTAAATGGTGCAGCGGGAACGGGATCTGACGCCACGAGGGCAGGAAAAAATTGGGGGTACGAAGTTCGCCGGGACAGCTAGTTCAGTATAAAACTCTACAAGACCTTGACAACCTCTGTGGCGTAGTGTTATTGAACGCGGTCGCTACGCAGGAGGCGCGGGTTCGATGCCCGCTTAGTGCAAATATTTGTATGCATAAAAATGAGTATTTGCATTGGTCTGGGTGTTTCTATGTATTATGTATGTATTTATACAAAAAAGTATTTAAATATGTTTATCCGCATTCTAGATTCCATAACACAAGCTAGTTAAGTTTACCACGGGTCTAGATAGCGTTGTGTAGAATGTTGTGGAATATTTGTTTATTTATCTACGAGATTGTAAAATTTAAATTATAAGCATATCGATCTGGAATGCGACCAATTGCGTACGTTGAATTCCGACCAACGATGTGAAAGGCTTGCAAACATCCTCATTTTTCTAACAGTCCCAACTTAGTTGGAGTCAATTTTCAGCCTAACTATAAAACGGCTGAATTTCGATAGTAGTTAAAGCTCGTAATATATAATCACATAATATTACCCACGAACATGACCACATTCAATAATTGGCAACACCAGTTACAATATTGGCGAAATCCCGATGATCGCGTCTTTAAAATATTCATAACGTAGTGTCCTTGATGTCTAAATTGCCGAATTCCCGAGAATCAGCGCCAATAAGTATTTTTATACAAGTGTTTTTGCGTTTGAATGGATTTAGCGTTGATATACAAGGTGATTTTATTTATAGTCGCTCCGGAAAAAAATAATTTTGGCAAAGTTTCGACAGCAAAATCATCTGGAAGTATTCATTTGGTGAAAGACAAAAATTTTTTTTTACAACCCCCATTCATTTTTCCTTTCACCTGAACATTATTCCTATATTATTATATTGTCAAAAAAATGTTTTTCTTTCGCCGAATTAATACTTTCTGATGAAGGATTTTTTTTACAGCATTAAGTATGCTAACTATACAAATCGAATACATAGGGAAAAAGAATCTTCTCGGGTGGGACTCGAACCCGCAGTCTTTCCCTTACAGGGGGAATGCCTGACCAATTCGCTACCGAGACACGCCCGATATGATTCAAATTTCCCATCTTATACGTCTTTAAGGCGACGTGGCGTCATCTACCGATTTTCTTACGAACTATCGCCTTAAAGACGTATAAGATGGGAAATTTGAATCATATCGGGCGTGTCTCGGTAGCCGAATTGGTCAGGCATTCCCCCTGTAAGGGAAAGACTGCGGGTTCGAGTCCCGCCCGAGAAGATTCTTTTTCCCTATGTATTCGACTTTCTGATGATTTTGCTATCGGAACTGAGCCAAAATTCTTTTTATCCGAAGTGACTATAAAATACCTTAAGTCATTTAGATTGTAATAACTAAGGTGATTGCGACATCTGTTATATAAATGGATGTAAAACACAATAGCAGTTCATAGGAAAATACCTGTTTGCAATGTTATTTTTGATGTCATTTGATTCTGTTTTTCTTTAAAAGTCAAATAAGTATTATGTTAGTTTTACTTTACACATAACATAAACATAAGATAAACTCACGCCTGTATTCCCCGAAGGGGTAGGCAGAGGTGCTAGCACCCACATTTCGCCAGTTTATGTTTAGGTCCCAATGTAATAGGTGGCGAGCCTATTACCATTAGCCGGGCACTTATAAACCTGCGATAAATACACACATAACTTCGAAAAGCATCGAAAAGTCATTGGTGTGTGCCATGGTAAACCTGGGATCGAACCCGAAACCTGGTCTCAGCAGTCCATTACCCATACCATACTTTAGTAACTGTTTATGTCAATTTTTTTGTATCACTTAGGTGGCAGACAAGCACACGTGACACGATCCACCTCATGGAAAGTGTTACCGTGTAAAGAAGTAAAGAAGTAGTAGTAGTAAAGAAGTTACCGTAGGTTATAGACGTGTATAACAACAAAAGATTTTTCACAAAAGATTTTACTTATCATTTGGGCAAATTCTGACTACGTGACTGAGACCGGCATTGAACACCTAAATACATATAACCAAATGTGATGAGAAGCCAAAGGGTGCAATCGACATTGTATGTTCACAGGAAACAGATCATAAACCACACATCATAAGCACTCTATTGAAATACGATTCTCTTATGAACTATTTCGCTTACATTCTTTTGCGTTTTAACCGTTGATATGTTTGTTAAATTTAGATCTGTAAATATACGTTGGGTACAATTTTTTTACCTTGTACGAACTCCACTGGGAACTGACTCTGCAAATCTATTGTATAGCCACTTTCTACGGATTCTATCGCGATATCTTTGTTATAATTTACTTTAAACCGTTTCGCACTCGTTTCGCGGCAGCCATGATCGCGGTGTGACTCATGCATGATGATAGTTGTCAATAGTTTGAAGTACAAGTTATCATAAAATACCCGAATCATAGTGAATTTGTGTTACTATTTACGCAGGATGAGCTCACTGTGTCCTTAAGTCTTGCTGGATTTTGCTGCTTACTGGATTTGATTAAGTGGATGACTGGGTCCCAAGCTAAAAATTTTGGGTGTCAAACAAATATATCGCGATAGAATCCGTAAAAAGTGGTTTTATTTCAATGAGTGACATTCGCGTAAACTTTGGAACATATCTATTGTTTAGTTAAAAATTAAATTTTGAAAATACTGTTGTCAAATATTGGCGATACTATCTATATTCTAGTCATAAAATCTACAATCAATGTAACAATAATATGGACTATAATAATGTTTTTGTTTGCAGGGAAAAAGTGAAATAACGTGTGGCAACACAAACTTGTTAAAGAAGCATTGAACTCTTTATCTTTTAAAGCGTGCGCTTTAGTATGTTTCAGCCGAAACGTCAGTGCTCAATTGGAAGCTGACTATGAGTGAAGTGACCAGTGGCATGTCCCATCACGCCATAACACGTGTATCTGTGGAATTTAAATCCGTATAGACAATGCAAATAAAGTGATAATAGGTATAAATTCGTGCGTAAATATATATTTCAACAACAAAGTTATAAACCGAAGTGGAACACGCTCAAGATGGAAACCAGTGACGAAGAAAAACTTATAATCAATGGAGAACTGTTTTATTCTGTACGTACGTACTTGAGGCAAAATAAAACAAGTGCAGAAATCATTGCAAAGATTGAAGAACTTTTAAAAGATGGTGCTGATATAAGCGCCTGTGATTTAAATGATAATAATAACACAATTCTTCATATTGCTGTTCAAAAGGAGGAAAAAGATGTTGTGATGTATCTTTTACAAAAGGGGGGCCATTTATTTTCTATGCAAGATTTAAAGAGAGCATTAAATTTAGCTCTACAAAAGAATACAGGTCTTGGAAAAGAGATAGCAGCTATTATATCTAAACATATATCACTGGATGAAGTTGCAGCTGAAACGTTTTGTAAACCATCAATAGATAAAGAAGACAACACAACCAATAAAAATAATAAAGAATTAGGCGCAACGAGTAACGTACAATACACCTATTCGAAGCGGGCAGGAACGTCAGGAGTGAGTGGACAATTTTACGAAACCAAATTGTTAAGTTTAGTACTACACAGAGCATTACATGATAAGGACATTAAGGAGTTCTATTTAGCTGCGAATATCAAAGATATTGGAGATTTCGATGATGTATGCTTCAGGTATCAAAATGTTGCTTGCTTTATGCAAAGTAAGCATAGAGAAAATACCGATAAAGCAAAACTTACTGTTGCCAGTGTCAGAAGTAGCACAGGTAAGTTAGGTTTAGGCATATATTATGATAGTTTCCTAAAAATTCGGCAGAAGTTTTCACCAAATGCCACAGATCCCATGTTTAAGGGAAAGTTTGACGAAATTGACTGTAATTTTGTTCTGTACACACCACTTAAAGAAAGCTTTGATAGAAAGTTAATAGGGAATAAAGAAATATGTAGTAAGCTGCATGATATAATATATACAGGCAAGAAAGAAGATAACAAAAATAATAAAGATATTGACATATTTCAATTCGATTTCGAACAACGTGATTTAGATTTTTTAACCACGTTTATAAAATATGACCATATGAAGATTTTAGGGAAAACATTTTTGGAATTCATTTTATCAAAAAATAAATTAGAAGCCATGATGGCAAGCGATCTAGTCAAAGTATATCATCCCGCTTTGGCTCAAAAAGTCATCTTTATATCCAAAGTAGTTTCAGGAGCACCTGCAAGTTCAAATTGCTCAAAAGCTCTTAATACATCACAGGGTTCAAAAAGTAGCCCCATTCACATTGGTAAATTTCGAGCTGAGTTTTTCGATTCTGAAAACCGTTATTTAATGCAACTGAAAGACACCTTCTATCGGGAAATTGTATACACTCATAGTGGGAAAGTATCAATTTTAAAAGAAGAACTAAAGCAAAAGATACAAGATATAGAAAAATATACGTGTGCTGAAACAATTAGCCAGTTAATCGGTTCTCCTATAAAATTTGACGATGCAAATGATAAATTATGTCTTGATATTAATAAATTACCGAAAAATTTGTTAAAACAAGATGACATTCAACAAATTATGTTCTGTTTACAAAATATACAAGTTACTAAAACAATGATTAGGGATGCTGTCTATATTGCAGGTAAGAAAAAACTGCAGATGCTCACTTTCCCACTACCACTATCTTTCGGTAATATTGATTTGACAATAAATAAAAAGAAAGGGCTAGAAAGATTGGATTTCTTGGCCAATAAATTACATAAATTAATTGAGCACTTTTCTAAACAGAACGAAAATCAAAAAATTAAAGTTATCCAAATTAGTACTGATGTTGTAGGTCCGCGTGAGATACTTGAGCTTTCACATTTAGATTCTAATGGTATTGGAGGAGCAGTAGGTAACTTACTAGAATTTGATACAGACACTGAATTATTCAGCTTTAATACAAGAAATGACTTACCAGAAAATGCCCAATATATTCTCCAAAAGTTAAAGATATTGGTTAACGAAGATTTAAGTAACTATAAAATCAAAGTCTTGTTAGATGGCTTTCCGAGAACTTCTTTTGATATTTATCAATACGACAAAGACCTTGCATCTTACTTTTTGAGTAAACTATGGTTTTACACTAATCAAGCTCAAGAGGAATCCGTTGAAGCCACTATTAAACAAGAAATCAATGTTAATTATAATGCCCATAAGCAACGAAACAAATTTTTATTTCATGTTCATTCGGACGCTATATTTCTAAGATTTCATGATAAAATGCAAAAGTGGTGGAAAAGATCCACAGATGCCGAGTACTTAACTAAAAATACCACCATTTATGAAGAAGCCAAAAAAGATATAGTAGATAGCCCTCTTCTTACTGTTCTAAGCGTTATGTTCATTAGAAAAATTAAAGAACTTGGAATCGAGTTTAATAGAAATGCCATAGATAATTTGACATTGGATGACTTTGAAAGAAATACAAATAATAAGGCCTTAAACATCATCAGCGATGCTGTAATTTTAAGTGCGGCTAAAATTATCCAGCGTTCTGAATACCGGAACAACTATACATACATAAATTTAGATTATGTTCATATTCTTCCACAAAATGATTATGAAACAATGATACGAGAACTTCAAGAATTAAAAGATGTTACATTAGTGGTTATAAGTGAGACGTCTTTAGATCAAAGACTAGAGGATACACTTCTTAATGTTCTTATTACTTTCACTCAAAATCTTATAACCTTAGAAAAACAAATAATTATTATCACGGGTGAACCATTGACGATCGATATTAAGCAAATATTTTATAATTATGAATACGTTACTTTATATGACGATAATATAAATTTAATAGATGTAACTGCACAGTCACAAAAAAAGATCTTGAATGCATCTCAGGTTATCTACCAAGGACAAACAGTTGGAATGAATAAAATAATTGATAATGACACAATAGAATTGATAAACACTAAGTTATTGTGGTCTTTACTAAACAAAGATAAAATTGAAATTGGTCTTAAAATTGAAAGTAAAAAATATAATGAAATAAAAAATCATTATATTAATAGAAATATAGAGCGTGGCGGTAAACATTACGATATAAACACACTATGTGATATAGACGATAAAATTGTTTTAATTTCATCAAAGCCTTGCATGGGTAAAACTATTTTATTGACACACTTAGCACTGGAAACTAAGAAAATTAACCCTAAACTCTGGATAGTAATGATTGATATGGCTTCTTATGCTAAAGACCTAGAAGTTTTAAGATCTACGAAAACTGTAATGGAGTTTCTAATTAAAGCAGCGCTTAAAAATTCTAAAGTAATTGAAAAGATTACGTTCATTGAAATAGATAACGAAACAGTTGCTATCAACAATGATGATACTGAAACGGTTTCATTTGAATTAAAATTATTTATTCACCTTTATAACAATGGAAATATTATATTTTTATTTGATGGTTTTGATAAAATATTTCCACAGTATACAAACGAGGTGCTAGACATATTTACAGCACTAGAACTGGCTAATAAACGCATGTGGATTTCAAGTGATTGTTATGTTATCAAGGTTCTTAAACAACGGTTCGGTGCACCATACAAACTTGAACGTCTCACAACAATACAGCAAAAAAATTTTCTAGAAAGATTCTGGTCAACTAATCTTCAACTTGAAAAGCTGAACTATGAACAGTTTAATAACATCGTATTGTTCTTTGAATACATACTGAAAAATTTTAATTCAAATATTAATATATTGGATAATTTTGACGCACGACTTAAATTGCCATTTTTAAGTGTGACACTGCATATTGTATACTTAACGATACTTGATCATTTTAAAAACGAGTCACATAGTTTATCACCATGTTTCTTTCGTGAAAGAATCAAGAAAGAGTTCAATCTTGATTCTTATACAAATTTTGATCGCTATCTCCAAAATTGCAAAGAAAATGAATCGTTAGAGTTAGTTGGAACACCTTTGCATTTGTACATAGCAGCTAATTATTTTGCATTTCAAATAACTGATCGTTTTGATTTGCATCTTAATAATAAAATATTCCGTGATAAGGGCAATATTTATATGAACAGTGTAGTTTTGTACCAACGATTTCTTCAATCAAACATAAAAAAAATTTGCGATATGGAAACCGCATTTGGTGAAAAGGAAGAAACAATAAATAAAATGCGTCATGATTTTTTCGAAAAACATAAAAAACTTGCTCTCTACGCAATTTATGAGGAGAAAGATATAGCGTTAATCTTAACACCATCTGAAATAAAAGAAGTAAAGGAAACAATAAGTATGATAGAATCTGGTGAAATGAAGACCGATCTTATTGACTCTGTCATTAATGGTGTGCCTAAATTCTATCATTTATTATTTGCTGAATATTTTGCTGTTGAATGTCTGGCAGATATATTAGAAAATTTATCAAATAGGGATTATAAGAATATAAACCTCGTTTCCTTCTGGAATTGTTTCATTAATATGCTTCTATTTTGTAATCCTTCAGGCATAAGAAATGCTTTTGAATACAAGTTGAAGTATAATCCTCAGTTGGCAGAAGCTGCATCACGTGACAGCAACAATAAAGTAATTTTCGAAATACTCCTGAAACCCAACAAAAATGGAGATGACAATGCTCTAAAAATAGCAACCGATGAAGGGCTAATAAACATTTTGGATATGTTATTAGGAGCTATTCGAAACAACGTTAGTAAGAATAATGTCGATAGGGTGATGACAATCTTACAAAGTGGTGCTAATATAGCAGAGGCACTAGATCCTTCTATGTCAGTAGTAAACGAAGATGTGATAAGGTGCTTACAGAATCTAAATGGTGAGACGATGATAAAAGCTTTGAAGTTAGATCAAGTAGAGAACGGAATTACCAAAAACGTTAAAGATTTATTAACGAAGCCAGTTACAAAACTACAAGAATTCATGGATCAAGTTGGTGACAGGGAAAACGTAGAAAGAATCATGAACGAGTTGCCAAATCATCTGCCTTATTTTGTTCGTAACATATTCAAAAAATAGTGGGAAATTCTCAAGGCTTTAAGTTAGTAGCTCCAGGTTTTTGGTGTTCATTGACCATAACTTTTTAGGCTATTTCGAGCACTCTAAAATCACTATAGACTCTGGTCAACGTCCCTCTCTACTTTTTGAAGGTACTTGCCGGGGTACCCCCGTGAAGTCTTGAGCCATCCACCCCGGGCCCTTAAACAGCTTTACTCTATTCTATGAGATTATTAGTTGTAGATAATAACAAATTAATAAATACATAAAAAGAAAACATCATAATAGCTTAATTTTATTTAAGAATGCCGAGGCCAACACTGAA
Source organism: Eilema sororculum (assembly GCA_914829495.1). Taxonomy (NCBI): domain Eukaryota; kingdom Metazoa; phylum Arthropoda; class Insecta; order Lepidoptera; family Erebidae; genus Eilema; species Eilema sororculum. The sequence continues at coordinate 22,021,203 of OU618535.1, forward strand.
AGAGGAGGAGAAAAAACAGAGAAAGAGGAACTTTATTTTAAAAATGATAATACAAAAATCTGCGGTAGCCTAGTAGTATGGGTAATGGACTGCTGAGACGAGGTCTCGGGTTCGATCCCAGGTTTACCATGGCACACACCAATGACTATCCGACGCTTTTCGAAGTTATGTGTGTATTTATCGCAGGTTTATAAGTGCCCGGTTAATGGCAATAGGCTCGCCACCTATTACATTGGACCTAAACATAAACTGGCGAAATGTGGGTGCTAGCACCTCTGCGTACCCCTTTGGGGAATACAGGTATGAGATTATGTTCTGTTATATTATGTTATGTGAAATGATCTTTATGTTTAGGTCCCAATGTAATAGACATGACATTATATTATGTTATGTTATGTGTGCAAATATTTGTATGCACGAATATGGCTATTTGCATTGGTCTGGGTATTTCTATGTATAATATGTATGAATTTACAAAAAAAAAGTATTTAAGTATGTTTATCCGCATTCTAGATACCATAACACAAGCTATTAAAGCTTACCATGGGTCTAGATGGCGTTGGGTAGAATGTTGTGGAATATTTATTTATTTATGTTATGTTATGTTATGTTATGTACTTAAAAATAAGTAAGGAATATGATGAGAAATGTGAGGCAGAATTCTACTAATATTACTAACTAGCTGCAAGTAAAAATAGTATATTATAGTACATTATGATGTAAGTGCGGTAAGTTGAAAATTACAGCCGAGGCGATATTACTAGCCCGAGCCATCGGCGAGGGCTATAAGGAAGCAGAGGCTGTAATTTTCAAAGCGCACGTATGTCATACGACGTTTTATATCATATTTACGAGGAAATTAATAAAAAGGCTTGTAAGTATCTATCGGTCGATTTTTCAGGCAAGAGGCTTAGAGTAGCCTTTTTCGCCGTGTTTAAGACTTGTGGCGGTGTCAAATTAATAAATTCATCACTACTTGACGACATTTTCAAATAAAAACAATACAGCGAAAAGAAAAAGCGCGCGGAATTATTTTTACTTGTCCACAAATAAACGATGCGCGCGCATCAACGTTTTTTTTAGGCAAAGGTACAAAAACAGCCAGTATTACTAATAAAGTAAATTAATATTTTTGTGTTTTTGTTACAGATAAATGGTTATAATTTACTGTCAAAATTAATTAAATTAAAGAATTAAATGTTTATTTGTTATATTTTATTTCCCAAAGTTAATTTTATTCATAAAATATTGACCACTTTCTTGACATAAAACCTCTTTGCTAAGATTTTTAAAAGTATCGTTCATTTTTAGGCAGAGTATCTTAAAACTTTATTAAAAAAAAACACGTGCCTTTTACATTACATTATCGCACAAGTACGTAATGAGATACATTACGATATTGAAATTGGTGTAATTGCAACCACTTTACGAGCAAATATGTTATAATAGTACATTATGATATAAGTGCGGTAAGTTGAAAATTACAGCCGAGGCGATATTACTAGCCCGAGCCATCGGCGAGGGCTATAAGGAAGCAGAGGCTGTAATTTTCAAAGCGCACGCATGTCATACGACGTTTTATAACATATTTACGAGGAAATTAATAATTAATACAGCGAAAAGAAAAAGCGCGCGGAATTATTTTTACTTGTCCACAAATAAGCGATGCGCGCGCATCAACGTTTTTTTTAGGCAAAGGTACAAAAACAGCCAGTATTACTAATAAAGTAAATTAATATTTTTGTGTTTTTGTTACAGATAAATGGTTGTAATTTATTGTTAAAATTAATTAAATTAAAGAATTAAATGTTTATTTGTTATATTTTATTTCCCAAAGTTAATTTTATTCATAAAATATTGACCACTTTCTTGACATAAAACCTCTTTGCTAAGATTTTTAAAAGTATCGTTCATTTTTAGGCGGAGTATCTTAAAACTTTATTAAAAAAAAACACGTGCCTTTTACATTACATTATCGCACAAGTACGTAATGAGATACATTACGATATTGAAATTGGTGTAATTGCAACCACTTTACGAGCAAATATGTTATAATAGTACATTATGATATAAGTGCGGTAAGTTGAAACTTACAGCCGAGGCGATATTACTAGCCCGAGCCATCGGCGAGGGCTATAAGGAAGCAGAGGCTGTAATTTTCAAAGCGCACGCATGTCATACGACGTTTTATAACATATTTACGAGGAAATTAATAATTAATACAGCGAAAAGAAAAAGCGCGCGGAATTATTTTTACTTGTCCACAAATAAGCGATGCGCGCGCATCAACGTTTTTTTAGGCAAAGGTACAAAAACAGCCAGTATTACTAATAAAGTAAATTAATATTTTTGTGTTTTTGTTACAGATAAATGGTTGTAATTTATTGTTAAAATTAATTAAATTAAAGAATTAAATGTTTATTTGTTATATTTTATTTCCCAAAGTTAATTTTATTCATAAAATATTGACCACTTTCTTGACATAAAACCTCTTTGCTAAGATTTTTAAAAGTATCGTTCACGGAGTATCTTAAAACTTTATTAAAAAAAAAACACGTGCCTGTTACATTACATTATCGCACAAGTACGTAATGAGATACATTACGATATAGAAATTGGTGTAATTACAACCACTTTACGAGCAAATATGTTATAAAAAATATTACGTTATCATCTTGGTTGTATTTTTTGAGTTAAAATATAATTTTCAAAAATATGTGTCTTTTCTTTACATAATATAACTTCATGGATAATCCATACTTAATACTGTCTGCCTGTCTGTCTGTCTGTCTGCCTGTATGTTACGCTTTCACGCCGTAACCACTGAAGCGATTTTGATGAAATTTAGTAAAGGGGTAGATTAGACCTTGAGGAAGGACATAGGATATGTTTGGTCGCTAAAACCGACTTCCACGCGGGCGGAGACGCGGGCAAAAGCTAGTGAAATATAATTATTTTTACCTGATTTTATCCATGGAGTGGACCCATGGAGAAGGAAATGATAGCGGAGTTGTTGCAAGGCAATCGAGTCGCGTGCCATCCAAACGTCAAATGGACTCATTCGGTAGGCACGTTATACCTATGAAGTTCTTCGACTTTTGACACCCCGCGCGTCTCCCTTCCTACTCGCATTCGGCGCGCGTTTTTATTAGGAGAAATGTCAATGGGGCATCTCCGTTACTTAATCATATTCTGTCCTCCGTGAGTGGACCACATTCAGTGCGACTACTTAGTACTTACCAGTTTACTACTTGATTTTTTTTGTTGAGAATAAACTTTTACACATATATTGAGAACACTTGTACTTTTCCCACTGTATTTATTATATTGAACCTGACCTTGACCTTGACCTTACGGCATTCTCAAAGGTTACAAATAGTTACACATTAGCAGGTACATTTAGCTGCTAATTTGTAACTATTTATTCCATCAAGTGCCATCAATCTACAGTATACATAGCATAAATAAACTTTTAGTTCTGTATTGTCCATTTTGAGGGTTTCGTTCTTCAACAGGAAAAACCCGACTACCGAAAAGTCACGCTCCAAAAAGTGACAAACAAGAAAATATCAAGGATAGCCGTGGTCGTATGCCACTTTTCCGTAGAATATATTGTTTTGTTAAAGTAAATGGAATACGACCACAGCTATCCTTGATGTTTTCTTTTTTGTCACTCTTTAAAGCGTGACTTTTCGGTAGTCGGGTTTTAGTTTTAAGCTTTATTTTTCATTTAAATTATTTTGGGGCAAGGTAAAGTAATGATTGATACATATTTGAAATTTGCTCTCTAAGCACTTTCATTTGATACCAAACAAGGCCTATTATACCTTATGAGCGCTAAAGGGCGCCACACACGATTGAGTGACACGTCATATAGCCTATAACCATCGGACGATCAAGCCGCTTGTAACGATACCTCATTTGGCCAGTTCTAATAAGTAGTTGAGGAGCTATGAGGGAACAAATGAACACACATTTTCATAGCCTGTCAAAATCATAACCCTCCTTTTGGCTTCGCCGTAGTTGGGTAAAAAAGGAAGGAAGCATTCATCCTAGCGTTAATCCCGCATCTGAAGCTTTTACTTCGGAGAATAGAATCGGCGAGAATCTGAAATTTAGTTAGATATTTGGTTAGGTAGTTGTTAAGTATACGCTCCACGACTTTAAACAATGCGCTTAAGACGGAAATGGGGCGATAGTTATGGATCTGGTCCCTATCTCCAGCCTTGTATACAGGGGTAACTAATGCCGTTTTAAAAACCCTTGGAAAATGCCCTGCAATATTGACAGGTTGCAGACGTGGGTGATGGGGGGCACTAGCGCGTTTCGGGCCATTTTAATCAATTTAGCTGGTATATTGTCCCACCCTGTAGCACAATCATCTCGGATACTTCTTATAATTATGTAGACATCACTCTGGCTGACCGGAAGAAGTGCCATCGAGTTTAAGATTGAGTTTTTGGGAGCCAAATCTTCATTAGTAGGGCAGGCAGTAATTTTGAATGCCTATATCAGCGAAATATTTATTAATCAAGTTAACAGAAGACAAGGTGTCCGCAAACAAAGTTAAAAGATTCGTGGCGGGCAGATTTTTTTTTGACAATAAGTGAGGGCCTTGATGACCTTCCAAGTTGCTTTGGCATCATTTTGGGCTCCGGTAAGCTGCAGTTTCTCGTATGATCGTTTGAGTTTACTAATAAGCCGATTACAAAAATTTCGGTACCTTGAATATTTTAATCTAAGAACATCGTTATTCGGATCTGAGCAGAGCATAAGGTGCATGCTGTCGAGGTTCCTGATGCATTGCATAAGGCCGGGTGTCATCCACAGCTTGATGATTCTAGCTCTTCTTGAAATATTTTTGTGAGAGCTATGTGTCTGAACGATGCCACCGAGAATAGTGATTAAATTATCCGCGGCAACGTTAGCGTCCGACGCATCCATCACCGGGGCAAAATCAGTGTGTTCTACATCTGCCACGGCTATAGTATAATTTAAGCGTGTGATCGTCCGTTGGGGAGACTTGACGCTGGCCCCACCATGGCCCCAACACAAGACTGTAGCATAATGATCAGTGACACTTGTTTGCAACACAAAAGTCCTCGATGGGGATGTAGTTTTTAGGAGAATATGATCTAGACACGTATTTGAGGTTGGTTTGGTGACATGCACAAAAGCCGGGAAAAGGCCCAGTACTGCTGTATTTAGTAGATATTCATCTGAGTCTGGATGTACACTGTTAGGACTAATATCAACGTTCAGGTCCCCCATCACCACAAGAGATTTGCAACATTCATAGCGGGGACAGCGGTCTCCAAGCTATTGTAGAAATTAGCTAGATCAGTATATGAAGGAGAACGATATATGCCAATAATTGCTGTGTACCATGTAGGACAGATAAGGCAATTCGCGTCCACAAAGTACAATGGCTCAGCCACAGTACACTGCAGGTCATTTCTAACGTACATTACCACCCCATCATTGTGTATTTGGTTATTTATAGTGGAGTGTACGGAGTAACCGTCTATAGTTGGAGATGGACCAGCGTTTTTCAGACGGTACTCCGTGAATATTATAAGGTCATACTGTATAGGCATCTGTGCAAGAACAACCAAAAAACCATCAAGATTCTTGTGCACACTATGAATATTAATGTGTATAATCTTTATATCCGGCCCCGCTGCACCCTGCAGAGGTTTGTATACATCACGGGCATAGACCTCAAAAGTAGTCACACTATGATGATCAATTTCATCAATAATATCATTAATACAAGCCATTTAAAATCTATATTTGGCGCCGTCAATAAAGTCCGGTCCACGGTGCCGGAGTCCAACACTGGGTCCCCTGGTCCCAAGGTCCCAATGGTGGCACCATCCAGATCCGGTGTAATATCATCAGCCAACCGGGGAGATGCCTCAAAGACAACAACACAACAGCATTCTAACAATTCATACTACATACAGTCTGTCAACGAAGCCGTCTAGACAGAGCAATCGTGCGGGGGTAGGGAAGTGGTGGGGGACGGGGTATTACTCGGTACGCCCATACATTTTACTAGGTACTAAGGATTCAGGGCTGTCTCATTTGTAATCACACTAATCACGTTCTTAATTTATATTTTTTTTTCATGACTTGTTTTGTTTGTTAAAATTGTAATAGCAGTAGTGTAATAAGCAGCATATATGTTAGAATACTACTGGAGGAAATGCAAGAGTGCAGATAATGTGCTTCTAAGTGCACAGAGATTTTATTATTGTACATCAAACCAATACCTGTTTGTACCAGACAAGTGAATGTTAAAGTATAGTTATAAGTAAGTGGAATGTTTGGCAAAACACTGTTGGAACAGATACAGGAGCACAGTTAACATGTTTGTAATTGCAGAAAACTGTAAACACACTAAATTTGTTTTATTTTATACTTTTTAGTTATGATATGGCATGTATATCTTTTTGTAATCTCCATCTAATTTCCTTCATTTTGATACCCTACTCGATAAGTTTGGCGCCAAAAATCCCCAATTTTCATTTTCTAGAAATTTTAATGTACCTGATGTTACTCACACAATCACGACGAATCAAATGACACCTCACATGTCCAAATCCGTCAAGCCGTTCAGGCTGCAGGCCGTGGCAAATAAATGGACGTACATACATACATAGTCTTGAAAAACATTACCCACCTTCCTTCGGCAGTCGGGTAATTAAACGAATCTGGCTGTAATTTGGTACTAGTACAGGGATAGATTAAAGACGGGCAGTACACATGGCCTTGAGAGATAGAGTGAGAAATAGCGTGGTAAGAGAGCGATGTGGAGTAATAGAAGATGTAGTGACGAGAATTGCGAAAGGAATGTTAAGATGGTTCGGTCATGTTGAGAGAATGAATGAAAGAAGACTAACGAAACAGGTGTATGAGGCGAGTGTGGAGGGTACTGTCGGTAGGGGAAGACCTAGGCGCACATACCTGGACCAAATCGGGGAAGTTTTAGAAAAGGGGCAGGTCAGAAGTACCCTAAACCGACGAGCATGCATGAAGAATGTAATGAGAGTGAATGAAGCGAGAGTAGTATGTCAAGATCGTAGCCAATGGAGATCCGTGATCTCTGCCTACCCCTATGGGAAACAGGCGTGATTTTATGTATGTATGTATGTAGTACACATAGCCTATTTTTTTATTCCTGTCTCATATGATGCACGAGCATCTGCGTAATCCCACACACACTAAATTATAAAGGCGAAAGTGTTACTTCTTCACGTCAAAGGAGCTAAAGCGATTTTAATAAAATTTGATATGGAGTTAGCTGACACCCTGGATTAACACATAGGCTATGTTTGGTCGCGAAAACCGACATCCACGCGAGCGGAGCCACGGGTAAAAACTAGTATTTCATAAAATAAACAATTTATTATTTTGTCTGAATTACGCGTCTTAACAGAAAATATGTCCTTTTTCATTCAGTGGTTAAGTACGCACAATACATCATGAAGTATCCATAACATTTCTCATTAAATATTATTTCTAGCAAGTTTTTCGACGGGAAATACAATCCTCATAAAGTCCAAAGAAGGAGCAACAATGCGACGAATATACTTTTATTTCTTGCAATAAACGTGTATATCTTCATTGCTTCGGAACGCTTCGCGAAGCCCTTCAAGGTTCAATGTGGAATCGGAAAGTTTTGATGAAGAATAACTTTTTTATTGGCGTGATAATCCTTCTCATTTCGGCGTTCGCTGTTTGGGAAATTGTGTTGTTCGTTCTGATGTGATGACGTAGTACAGGCAATCTGTATCTATATATACCTATACCTCGGAACACATGTCTTGGACCTCTCGCGAGATACACAAGGACCTGATGCACATGAATAGTTTTGTAATATAATCTACTAGCTTTTGACCGCGGCTCCGCCCGCGTGGATGTCGGTTATCGTGACAAAACATAGCCTATGTCCTTTCTCAAGGTCTAATCTACCCCTATACCAAATTTCATCAAAATCGGTTCAGTGGTTTAGGCGTGAAAGCGTAACATACAGACAGACAGACAGACAGAGTTACTTTCGCATTAATAATATTAGTATGGATGCTGTCCTCAAATGACACCTGACACATGCACTCGCGGAATTAATGTCAGGGGGGGGGGGGGCTTATATTATAGGCCAGAGATACCCTTTTTTATTCCTTTATATTAAACTAGCTTTTGCCCACGGCTCCGCCCGTGTGGATGTCGGTTATCGTAATCAAACATAGCCTATGTCCTTTATCATGGTCTAATCTACCATTATACCAAATTTCATCAAAATCGGTTTAGTGGTTTAGGCGTGAAAGCGTAACATACATACAGACATACAGACAGACAGGCAGACAGACAGACAGAGTTACTTTCGCATTTATAATATTAGTATGGATTGACATTTTTATGTAGCACCCCTGGTGTTGCATACGTCCATAGGCCACGGTAACCACTTTCCTTCAGGTGAGTCGTGTGCTTGTCTGCCATCTAAGTAGTATAAAAAAATCTATGCAGTAAAAAGATCATTGACATATCAATTACGAGTATATATGCGCGATCACTGAAGTAATATCAATCTGCACACGGAAAGAAAAACCCTACCGTCAAGTCTAAAATCACTGACAAAAGTACTATGAAATACGATTTCAAAACGTGGAAGAGTCTCATTTTACAGAATGCAGTTGGATTCGAATACTTCCTGTTCAGTGGGCAGTCTTCGAGAGCCGCATCCGTTACACGTGTTCCGGCTGCGCATTCTCTAGCGACATATACATCCGTTTTGGCATTAAATGCATTATGGACGTCGGACATCGATTTCTTTGTAGGTACCTGGTACTTACATAAGTTGGATGTACATTTTTTTGGTTGTGGAGATCGTATGAGTCGTTTCGTCAGTCAGCGTAGACTGGAAAAGGGGACTCCGAACTCCGAGGTGACTTCGGATACGACTAAGAATAGCGCAAGGATGATGATGATGATGATCAGGAACTGTTAACACCTTCAGTAAAGCTAAATTGCTTGTGGTATTTTCTAAAGTTTACGCGAATGTCACTCATTGAAATAAAACCACTTTTTACAGATTCTATCGCGATATATTTGTTATTTTCGGCTGCATTTCGGCAGCCATGATCGCGGTGTGACTCATGATGCTAGTTGTCACATAGTTTGAAGTATAAGTTATCTCAAAATACCCAAATCATCACCTTAATAATAACTTTTTTTTTTTTTTTTTCGTGCGGAAATCCCCTCGGATACCCCCCCTGCCGGAGCCGGAAGGGGAGATTATGTCGGACTCGAACCGACTAAAACCGCACGCCGACTGTGGGTCTTGGTGCTAGGCTGGAGTTGAGGTTGTTATAGACATATCCCTCGCACCCCGGCTGACCCAGGGCCATCCCTTACGGTCTGGCCCTCCTCAGGAGGGGGGACAACGGTGTCCCCAACTTGCCCCCGGAATGGGGAGGCGCGCTATTTAGCGCGCCGCCGCCGTGGCCTGCTTCTGCTGGGGTGACAGGCGGCTCCACCCGTCACCCCCAGGCCCGCGCTCAAGGGGGACGGAGGTCAGTCAGTGCCCTCCGACGCCCGAGTTGCCTGCGCGATCCGCGAGTCTCTCTCGCTCGCGCCGCCTCTCCCGCTCCGCCGTCTCCTTCACGACCATTACCTGCTCGCTGAAGGAGACGCAGGCCGCCCACGCGTCCGCGCAGCGGACCATTGCTGTGAGCATGGTGGCGAGGGTGAGAACTCTCACTCCCAGGGCCGCCACTAGCTCCCGCCTCGGTCCGGCCCATGCCGGACACTCGGTGAGCGTGTGCAGCCCCGTGTCGTCGCTCGCGTCGCAATGATGGCACTCGGACGTTGGCTCCTTTTCGATCCGACACAGATATCTCCCGAAGCACCCGTGCCCGGTGATAATCTGCGTCAGTCGATACGAGAGGCTGCCATGTGGCCTCTCGAGCCATTCCCCCATGATGGGCCTTACCGCCTCTATGACGGCATGCCCTGCGCGTCGTTGCTCAAGTCGTCGCTCCCACTCCGCCACCATGATCCCGTGGAGCCGGGACCTCTCGGCCCGAATGTCTTCGGGCTCGGGATCGAATCCCCGCTCCCGCGCCTCTTTACGGAACCGATACAGTGCTGCAAGGGATCTCGCTTCCAGGATCAACGGTGGCGATCCGGCTAGGAGACTCGCCGCTTCAAAGGATATCGTGCGGTACCCCCTAATGGCCCTGCAGGCCATCGTCTGCTGCGGAGCATGCAGCAGTTGCACGAACCTGGCCTGCAGGGCGTCCGCCCACACGGGGCACCCGTATAGGGCCATGGACCGCACGACACCCACGTAGAGTCTCCTGCAGGAGTCCTCTGGGCCCCTCAAGTTGGGCAGCAGCCGCATCAGCGCGTTAGCTGACACCAACAGTTTGGGGCGCAGACTTCGGAAGTGCTCTCCGAAGTCCCACCGACCGTCGAGTACGAGCCCCAGGTATTTCAGCCGGGGCTTGATGTCGATGGGAGTACCTCCTACTGTCAAGCTGGATCCCGGGGGTGGCCTGCGCCGAGGACCATGAAAGAACAAGGCCTCGGATTTGTGCAGAGCCACCTCGAGACCCAGCCGCCGGATCCGATCCACGACTTGAGCAACAGCGGTCGTGGCCCTCTGGGTCGCCTCGCGGTGTGTAGCGCCACTCACCGTCACTAGCGTGTCGTCCGCGTAGCACGTGACGGTGGCACCGAACGCGAGCTCACCGCGAAGCACCCAGTCGTATCCGATGTTCCACAGGAGCGGCCCCAGGACCGATCCCTGTGGGACACCGCACGACATATCACGCCTACCGACGCCGGTTGCACTTGGGTAGATGACGGCCCTCTCCGTCAGGTACGCCCCGACTATGCGGCGGAGGTAGAGAGGCATATCGTGGTACACGAGCGCCTCCCTGATGCAACTCCAGGGCAAGGTGTTGAACGCGTTGGAGATGTCCAAGGACACCGCCAACATCACCTCGCCCCGGGCAACCGCATCCTCCGCCAGAGTCCTCACGCGCATGATGGCATTCACAGTGGAACGCCACCGGCGGAAGCCGTACTGAGTGTCCGCTAGGTCCGGCCCCACTCTAGAGAGGTGCTCGACGAGGCGTTTGGCAATCACTCTTTCGAAGAGCTTGCCCACCTCGTCGAGCAACACTATGGGCCGGTACCCGGACGGCTCGTCCGCCGGGCGTCCGTCCTTGCGGATGAGGACCAGTTTCCCCGTCTTCCACATCTTCGGAAACTGGCCCCGCTCCAAGCATGCGCTGAGGAACCCTCGCAGTCGGGGTTCGAGACCGTCTTCTCCTAGAGCTAGGACCCACGCACGGCCAGGAATGCCGTCGGGTCCCGGGGCGGTGTTCTTCTTGGCTCTAAGCCGTCGCACCGCCAGCTCTAGTTCCACCCAAGTGACCTCGGGCACGTCGTCGTCAATAACCACGCCGGGCGCATCAGGCGACCGAGGTGGCGGAGTCATCTGCGGCGGAACGTGTTCCGCCCACGCCGGGAACAGGGATTCCACCACTCCTCCAAGCAGAGCCGGCTCGAGAACCTGGGTCAGGGGAGGGGCCCGGGGGCGCAGCTTTCCTCTTACCAAGCGGTAAGGCCGCCCCCATGGGTCCCGCTCCAGTGTCTCCAGCAGCTCCCTATAGGAAGCTGCCTTGGACCGCTTGATTTCTGCTCGGAGGGCATTCCTGGCTTCCCTGTATCCCTCTTGCAACTCCGCCACTAGGGGATCTGTGTCTGCGGGGCGGCTACGCCTCCTACGGAGCCTGGCCCACCGGCGGTGCGCGATCACGCAGGCTTGACGCAGCCTCGCGATCTCCGCAGTCCACCAGTAGACCCGGCGCCTCGGACTATAGGCTGGAGCCCTAGACATACCCGCATCGCAGACAACAGTCATGGCCTCCCGGAACCACGCCGCCTCGTCATCGATGTCGTCAGGCCTGTCCGGCACCATGGCCCGGGCCTGCACGGAGGCGGCTTCCAGGAGAGCATCCCTATTCAGTCCCCTAAGCACCCAGCGCGGCTCGCGTGGGGCCGGTGTGACCGGCGCATCACTCTCGGGAGGGGAGACATCAAACCGAACGTATCGATGATCCGACAGTGTCTCCACCTCCACGACAACACGCCAGTCCCGCACACGTTGCGACAGCGAAGCGCTCGCGAATGAGAGATCAACGATCGAAGTCGCCCCGCGCTCCGCCACCCAGAACGTGGCTTCGGCCCCGCGATTCTGGAGAACCAGACCGAGAGTAGCGGCCCAGCTCTCCAGAGCCCTACCTCGCGGGTTCGTGTGCGGGGACCCCCAAGCCTCAGACCAGGCATTGAAGTCCCCAAGCACAAGAACCGGGCGAGAACCTTAATAATACCAAATATATTGCAATAGAATCCGTAAAAAGTGTTATTTCAATAAATGGCTTGTGTTGGGAGTGGGTTCTGCTAGCAGTTACTTACTTTACTGTACTTTATATTATACTTACCTTTGAGAATACCTTGGGGCGATCAGGTGAAAAATAGTAAATCACTGTATTTCCTATTAATATTATAAATAAACTAGCTGACCCGGCTAACTTCGTACCCCCAATATTTTTCCGCCCGCTTGGCGTCCGTTCCGTTCCCGCTGCACCCTTTACTTTAATAAGCATGTATTATACATATAAACCTTCTTCTTCTTAAAACAAGAACCGTGATATTACTAGATTATGTCTTTTTTTTATTATTTCATGCGTACGGATACCTCCGATAGCCGGAAGGGGAGGTTATGTCGGACTCGAACCGACTAAAACCGCACGCCGACGGAGGGTCGTGGGTGAGGTGAGGTTGTGATTACGACGACGAATTAGAATTAATTTGTATATTCACTTGAAAAATAAATATCTGAACTAAAATAAAGTTACACAGATAGTGATAATTACACCCTTCGTGCATGAGTCCAACTTACAAATTGACGGTTTTTATTTTCTTTTATCCTTTATGCTAAAACTCTACTTAGTGTCATCTTAATACAGATTACTTTCAATGCCATCCATTTTAATCGCACTTTTAGGGGAGCAACACTGAGTAATTCATTTTCATCTCTGAAGGAGAAGGTGGTAATGTGGCCCCCGCAGGTATATTGGCCCCCTTGAATATTAGTTGCTTCCTACAACGCCATCTAATATCTTTTAGGTGCAACGGGATCAATTCAATAAACTATTGATTTAATACCATACAATTTCACTTGGGGCGGTTACGTCCGTTCGTCATTTGAACAATATGAAACTCGTTCCCGCTAAACTTATTCAACGACTGTAAATTTTAATCGATAATGAAAAAAAAATTACAACATTTGCTCTTGTTTTTATCATTACGTTCGTGACACTATCTACAAGATTCATAACATACAATATTTTTGTTTTTCAATTGTTTTGAGTTGTTTAATAAAATATTATCAATAATGTTATTCGGGCCTCTGACATTGGTTTTATCATGGCCCGGGGGGCCACATAACAAGTAAGACTTGTTTACCATTTACATATTTTTATTTTGCGGTTTCAGATGCCTAGACAAAGCGTATTCTTAGTTTTCATCATCATAATTATTATAATAACCAATTAATCGAATCATTGCAGAGTCTCATGTAAAGCCTTAGCAAAACCAACGCGTTCAATCGCGTCCACGATAGCGTGCGCGGTGGCATTCATTTGTTTCCGCACTCTATCACAGACGCGATTTAACGCGTTGGTTTGGCCAGGGCTTAGAGGACACGGATGAGGACGTGGACGCGGACGTGGCCGTCAGACATAATCATGATGGAGGGAACGCTAGTGGTCTAGTGAAGTTGGGCCTGACAACTTAAATGCACCCTGCATTTTCTGCGTAATGACAGACCTGGAGAGCAAAGGATTGGTACATTGTCAGAATTGCGAATTTTAGGCTCATGTCGCCTGTGCAGGTTTGGAAGGTGACTATTATGCCTGGGACTTCTGCCGTTAGATTCCCTTAATTAATTAGATAACCATAAGTCTATCTCAAGATATCAATGATAATTTTGTTTTTATTTAGCGAGTTGTTTCTTTTGTTTCACAGTAAGATATGTACCTGCACACAAATAAATACGAGACCCAATAAAACATTTTCCATATTTTTAATTCCCTAATTTCAAAAATAAACTCTCAATAACAAAGTGGTGTGCCGTGTGCCACATTACCACCTTTTCCTCTATTCAAAACATTTAAAAGACACTTCAAATGCTTATTAAAATTCATTTACTTTGAGTAATTGTGTTTCATTTGAATACGGCTCGCTAATGAATTAAAAATATATTCAGTGAATAGATGAGGTTACCTTTTCCGGGACTGTGTAAGCACAATAAGGCTTATAATTATTTTTAGTACCATTTCCAAATATACTGACCAAAAAATGAGGTATTTTTGTTACGTAACTAACTCAGGTTATGATTAGACCAGTCGTTCGGTGACTCAGTAGTAATAAAGGAAAGATTGCGGGTTCGAATCCCGGTTGAGTTTTGTGAAACAAAATTCCATTTATTTTAATAATTACTTCTCGTTTCCTTCCCGAACTAAGATGATGGTTTTGTTTGGAAATTGCTTCACCTCGAATTATATTCTTCCTATTAATATTACCTCTCGATTATAAACCATCCTATTTCTTAATCTGAATTACCCAAGTTTTCTTAAAATAAACAAATACCTGTAATAATAACCTGACCAACGAGTTAACCAAAAATGGCTATGTGGTTAAACTCTACGCCGTGGAAGTAGGAGCAAGGGGAATTCCAGCTAAATCCCTTTATAACTCATTTAAAGACCTCGGATTGCCAAGAGCTTCAGTAAGCTCTTTACTCAAACGAATATCTAAAACGGCGTTGATAGGATCTTACCAAATTTGGATAGGTAGAGGGGGGAACACGACTGACGGTGGAGGTGAGCGCTGATGCATCACAAGGTGGCCACCCTAAACCTACACCTGGGTCGCAAGTCCCAGGCGCCGTCACAGTGTTCCTCTCTGTACCACGCCATGGACCCGGCGACCGCACGGTGAATCCATGGAATGCTAAGAACCGAATCTCATCTCAATCATTAGCTATAATCATTTTCATTATACCTAGATGATGGGCAACTTCATATTTTTCCCGGTAAGGAAACTTGGCGTCCGTAAATATTTATAAAGGGTCATAAATATTGATAAGTAAACGTGTATTCATTAAAATTGTATAAATTTTCATAACGCCGGTAGCCAAGTTTTACCTTGCGTATTAATTTCGACAATAAAAGCGGCTCACGGACAAAACTTTAAGAATTAAGAACTCAATATAAATTAGTTAAAACGAATTATTGTTGAGAAACAGGGAAACAATTTTAGCTATGAATATGAAATTTTGTTATTGTGGCTTATAGGCACTGAGGAAATGATACTTAAGTACTATAAGGAAATATAATGAAAGAAAAGAAATAAAGAAAAGGAAGAAAAGAAAGAGAGAAAAAAGAAAGAAAGAAAAGAAAGTAAGAAAGAAAAGAAAGGACGAAAAATGTGTTTATTTTCTGTATAGCTGCAGCACTTAACAATGAATACAGTAAGTACCTATACAAACTACGTAATAAATAATAAAAAATTGTAACGGCAACACTGCCCATGCCCCATCCCTTACGATCTGGCCTCCGACCGTCATCCCCAGGCCCGCGCTCATGAGGGACGGAGATCAGTCTGTGACATAATATCACCATATGTAATATTATATCTAGGTACCATTTATAGGTACTTATGACAGTCATCTCACCAAGCGGACTCCATTAATGATGCTTTGGCCGATGCACGCTCGTATCCAGACAGCAAAGCCATTCCGATGCATCAGTACGTGCTCATTAAAACTGATACAACACATCCTTCCAAAGAACGGATACATGTATGTCGTTTATATCGCCACATATCTCCCGCCCCAGAACAGAGCAGCCCAAAAAAACTGAGAACAATGGAGCCCTCCTCTGTTGGTGATCTTGTATAAAAAAAAAATATCGGTGAAGCGAGGTCAGATTTTGGGGCAATTTAGAGTTGCCCCCTAAGAAAGCACCTCCAGACGCGTTACTTATTGACGACAATCGAGATAAGTACACACCTTTTGATACAATTTTATATGAAATAGTATACTGATATGCGTATACTTACTGATCTAGAGATTGTTATAAGAATTTACTTCAAACAACTTGATATACAAAAACACACAAGTACGTATAAAAATACAATACATACACACACGCACGCACTTGAAACGAAACGAAGCCATATCTATAGTTAATAATGCCAAAAGCAGTTTACTCTGTAGAAACTAACGTGGCTGAATCCACCGTGCTCCAGTATACAGGCTACTACAGCCTAGTTTGGAATTCAGTGTGTCAGTACCTCCCTGAGATATAAACACTGCTACTGTACTTGTATGGCACTAAAATTGTATCTCAACCTGTAAAACATATCTATCTATAGATAGGTCTTCAAAAATGCTATTGAGGTTTCTAACATATTTTTTTTCTAAGCCGAATAGTTTACGCGAGAGACACTTCCAAAGTGAAAAAATTGGTCTCCCCCTCCCCCTTCTAACTTCTAAAATAAGAGAGATCTATGTAGTTAGTAATTTTTTTAATACGTCACAAACAGCAATCTTCACCTTTCATTCAATTAACTCAAAAAAAAAATAAAAAGTAAAAAATGTATTATGTTACTTGCTGCTACCCGGAACCCTTCATGGGCGAGTTCGACTCACACTTGGCCGGTTTTTTTTATTCATTTTCACACATTACTTGATGATATATCATAGAACTCATAGAGAAGTGACATAAGTATTTTACAAAAATAATATTCATCGATGGGGCAAGTGGAGATAACTCACTTAAATGTATAATTGGCCCAAATAGGAATTAACTGCTACCTATCTATATTGAAGTAATATAATAATATTTGGTATCGATAATATTAATCTGTCGATACCAAATACTGTAAGTTCCCCTCCCTATCGGATTTAGGCTCAACCCCCGGTACCAGTTCACGCAAGCATTATAGCTATATAACAATTATATTTCACAGCACTGTTAGGATTTGCATTTTGATTGAATGTGAATTTGGTTCAAGTTATTTAGAGGCAGATTTGAGGTTTATAAGGCTGTCATGGATTTATTCCTTTGTTAGGGATGGGACATGTTTATTTTATTTTTTTAGTAATTGTATTGGCATTATTCGTAATCATAATAAGTGTTAATATCACGGCGAAAACTCGCTGTAGATTCAACAAACTGACCAATGTCGACAATTTAAAATTGCAAATACAATGTAAAAATAGTTCATTTTTTTCTACAGGACATGTCAATTTGATTTCACCTCGCCTGATGGTAAGCTAAAGGCAAAGTCTCGGAAAGAGGGTCACCATCGTAAACATATACCATGTTAACAGTGGTGGCACTCAGCTTGACAGCCTCATCAGATGCCTTTTCATGGCCCACTTAAAGGACACGGGACTGTAGGTAGAAGGAAGTACGTGAGCCGGCAGGAAGGTCTTAATGGTGCGTCATAGGAATGAGTCACTGAAACGCTTGGTTCTAGCAGGTATATTCTGCACCGTATACGGATGGCATCTTAGCCTTAATACTGAATACTGAAATATACAATTAATATACTCGTATACAAATATTGCCCCTTGGAGTTCAGTCTAACTGCATCGATATTTTGAGTGAAACGACTGCCACCTAACCCCCACAACCGATTGGCTATATAGATGGATCGAAGTATTTCAGTTAGACCTGTTTCGGTCTTTTTAGGGCTCCAACTACCCGTAACGACTACTTTAGACGTTAAATACATAGGGAAAAATAAAACTTCTCGGGCGGGACTTGAACTCGCAATTTTTCCCTTATAAGGGGAATGTTTTGACCAACTCGGCTAACGAGACACGCCCGATGATGACAAATTTCATCGGGCGTGTCTCAATAGCCGAGTTGGTCAAGGCATTCTCCCTGTAAGGGAAAGATCGCGGGTTCGTGTCCCTCCCGAGAAGTTTCATTTTTCCCTATGTCTTCGATTTGTACATTTAGCATACTTAATGCTGTAAAATGCATTCAAATACTATAGATGTTTGTACGACAACCGGGGCATTTCGTCTCCATGCAGGGAATTTGAAAATCTATTAGTACTACGTAATTACGTTTCAGCTTAGAGCAACAGTAATTAAGCTTAGTTTAATTGCAATACAGCCTCAAATTGAATTCTGTAAATATGTATACTGTGTCGTATAATTATTATAATGCGTATTTTAACATACAGTAGAATCCGTTTATTAGATATTGACCAACCGCTTATTATGACGTAACCACCGGCCACGCAGCGAAGCTTGGTTTTCATATTAAATTCTTTAAAAATAAATCTCATATAAAGACTTTGCTTAGTCGGATATAATAACATGTTATGCTTATTTTGAATCATTTTTAATTAATTGCATTCGGTTATAGTGACGACATTATTCCTAATTCTATCCGTCGCTCGTTCTTTAGCACGTATTTGCTATACTTTTATATAAGGTCACTTTTTTCAATTTAATAGATACAAGAGCTCATTTCTACTTATAACTGAAATAAATGTCTAACAAAATTAGGAAGTCCGGTTAAGATGACGTGTTTTTCACTTCCCTTCGATGTCATTATAAGCGGATTCTACTATAGTTATACCCCGTCCATCATATTATTGTATTTTAGACTGATGGAAGTAGTGTATGCATGAAAATTTAAAATGTCGACCAAGTTAAAAACCTCGATTAAAAAAATAATTAATCAATAAATGAAAATGTTATGATAAATATATGATTTCATGTGCAATTATAATCTACTAGCTTTTGCGCGCGGCTCCACCCGCGTGGATATCGGTTATCGCAACCAAACATAGCCTATGTCCTTTCTCAAGGTCTAACCTATCCCTATACCAAATTTCATCAAAATAGGTTCAGTTGTTTAGGCGTGAAAGCGTAACATACAGACAGACAGACAGACAGACAGAGTTACTTTCGCATTTATAATATTATAGTATGGATATGGATTATCTTTCTGTACATAATAATAAAGCAGTAGATATTTCGTGTCTATACCTACAATTTACAAATCCATACTAATATTATAAATGCGAAAGTAACTCTGTCTGTCTGCCTGTCTGTCTGTATGTTACGCTTTCACGCCTAAACCACGGAACCAATTTTGATGAAATTTGGTATAGGGTAATTTGGTATAACGCACACGCTAATCTCGAAAACAAAACAACTGATTTCTAGAAGAATATTCCAACATGCTGATTTCCTGGTATTTATTGAAGAGTTCCGTGATCTGTCTCTGCAACCCATAGTCAGATCTTTATGCAATTTAAATGGAACCATTTTGAAATAAACCTCTTTCAAATAAAAAATAATTTTGACAATCCATCTACATAATGACGGAGTTACAAAAATCATGTTTCCGTAAAAATCCTACAAAATATAAAAAACTTGCCCGCGCGGATGTCGGTTATCGCGACCAAACATAGCCTATGTCCTTTATCAAGGTCTAACCTATTCATCTACCAAATTTCATCAAAATCGGTTCAGTGGTTAAGGCGTGAAAGCGTAACATACAGACAGACAGACAGTTACTTTCGCATTTATAATATTAGTATGGATTATAACATCTGAATTGTTGTTTAGCAATCGGTTAAAAACCGACAGTTATGTAATATTTTTAGAAGAATTTATTTCTGTAGTCGATATCGGTTGTGACAATTTCAAGTTATTATAATAAAAACACAGTCGATGGACCAACTACATCCCTAAAATTGCTTTCTGGCTGACGTGACGTTGTCAATGAAATATGACGTATTGTACCGACCACTGTCAGTGAGCTATCTAAAATACAATAATATAATGGACGGAGTATAGTAACAACAAATCTACTTAGATACCGTCAATAAGACTTCTGCACTTTAAAAATGGCGGGTTCCTTCCTGCACCACGTGATGCGGGGGAGGGCACCACCACTCAGTGGGTTAGATATATCGGACTCAAACCGACTAAAACCGCACCCTATCTTGAGCCTTCAGATTAACGGCCGTTCCCAATAACATACTTACAGTTAAAGATAGATCGCAACAGTCAAACTTGACGCATCGGCTGTTTAAATTCAAAACATGGTAACTGATTTTTTGTGGGAAAGCGCATTGCGGTATAATTTTACTTTCCGAAATTGGTGTGAAATAGGAGTTACTATGTTTTGAATTTAAACAGCCGAACACTTTTCCGTAGATGCGATCTATCTTTAACTGTCAGTATGGTATTGGGAACGGCGGTAAGAAATTGCCCAAGACGCACGCTCGCCTTTTTTCTTAACTACAACTGTAACCTGCTCAGAGAACTGGTCTAGCAAATATGAGCTAAACATTATTTAGGGTTCCATACCTCAATATAAAAATATGGAACCCTTATAGATAGGCAGACAGACAGATAGACGAACAACGAAGTTAACCACTTCGTTCTTCGTCTGTCTGTCTGTCCAGACCATTTTCTTAGGAATGCGTGTAGGTATGAAGTTGGAATTCATACCACATACTCAGGTCTATAAAGTCTTGAAGCTGTGTAAAAATCGAGCTTCTAACGGCCGTTCCCAATAACATACTTACAGTTGAAGATAGATCGCAACAGTCAAATTTGACGCATCGGCTGTTTAAATTGAAAACATGGTAACTGATTTTTTTTGCGGAAAAGCGCATCGCGGTTTAATTTAATAGGAGTTACTATGTTTTGAATTTAAAAAGCCGAGCACTTTATCCGTAGATGCGATCCATCTTTAACTGTCAGTATGTTATTGGGAACGGCCGTTAGTCAACGCAATCAAAAGATATTTTGTGATTTATGTAGTTTAAGTCACGGAACCCTTAGTGCGCGAGTTCGACTCGCACTTGGCCGACTTTTAAATGGGCTATTTGACTATTTTTTTTACTTTCGAAAAATGACCACTGTCTTATAATATAATGAACTGTAAAAGTAAAATTTTCGTACGACAAATAGTTTTCAAGATATTTGATTTTGAAAATTTCAATTTGTCGCGCCGCCCGAAAACGCTCCATACAAAATCGTTCTAAATTGTGACTTCGGTAGCGCGTAGTGCAAATGTATGGAGTGCAAGATAATATCGCATTTATCTCGGTCTACGTTGCGTTTACACTTATATAGTCTTTAATAAAAGTTATTTAAAATTTAATGAGGAATCTGAAAAGTTATATATTTGAATTGAATTTGATTGTTTAAATTTTGACTTTTTTTGGGAATTCCAACTAATGAAAAGTCATAGTTTCAGTTTAGATATGCAATCTTTTATTTTTCAAGGCGTATTTTTTCACAACAAGCTATGATATTAACCAGTATTGGGAAGAATCAACGACTTAGTCAAATACCCTATTGCACATATAGGTAGTTCTAAAGACTAGGGCGTTGAAACAAACGAACTCTTATATGCATATTATCATACTTATAAAAAAACACTCAGATGTATTTACATTAAACTGAAATCAAACTCACGACCTCTAACATCACAGACTGATATCACATTCCCAGAAGTTTAAATAACAAAAATAATCTGTGCCTTGCATTCATGCAAAACTTTATCTCCACATAAAATGTCCGCAATGTTCCTACAAAACTCAAAAGGCATTATTCCATATTCAATATACGGCATAAAGTTGGCGTTGAAACTGCAGGAAATAGATCTGCGCGGCAATGGCCGCTGTTTCCGGTTGAAATTGATCCCATGGCCGGCCATATCCGGTGGCTGGAGGCTCTGTTATGTTCCGTACTTCCGATTTCATCTTGCCTTGTGACTGACTTTTATAACTCTAGCTTTAACTGAAAAGCCTTTATTGAATGTACCTGTGACTATAAATCTAGAAACAGAAAAAAATTTGCGCCTGTGAAACGCTTGGGAATATTTTCATATTCCCAAGCGTCCCACAGGCGCATATTTTTTGATGTTTCCATCAAAAAGTTTCGAAAATGAAACTGAGTGCTCCGTTTTGGGCTTTTATTATTAAAAAAAAAGTAATATTGTATAACACGATTACAGCGTATCGTATCCTGGATCAGTCTTTAATAATAAAATACAATCAAATAATCCATCACAAATGAAATAAAACAAATAAAAAAATTCCGGTTCAAAAAATATTGAAATATCATATTTTTTTTAAATCTCTTTATATTCTCCTATGCTTTTTTCTAATTCCTATGCCGCCCCATTAAGACCTGGAACTCCCTGCCAGCTCACGTGTTTCCTTCTTCCTTCCACAGTTCCAGGTCCTATAAGTGAGGCGTGAGAAGGCTTCTGATGAGCCCGTCAAACTGAGTGCCACCATGGTGACCCTCTTTCTGAGACTTTGACTTTAGCTTACCATTAGGCGAGGTCAAGTCATATTGACATGAACTTTTATAAAAAAAATAAAATCTTTCTCCAAAATATGAATAAAAATGATGATGGGTTTTTATGTTAACGTTCGCTGTAATTTTAGTTAATCGACTTTCGTTGCTGACTGTACAGTGTACATAATATTCAGTAGAATGATATGAAAGTTGGAATGTGACATCCGTGAACATCGCGGAAAACGAATGAAAGTATGGCCATTAAATCCGCTAACAATTTTTTTACAATATTTAGGCACAGTTGTCCTAGAAAATCGATTACTAGTATGGTGAAAAACTAATATTTGAGGGGTTATGAAGAGAAGGCTTACTCGTCAAATCGCATAAAAAATAACGCTCGAATCAAATTATTTATTCAAAATTGTGTAGCACTACTATAGCCTTTTGACGTCAAATTCTGCTTAAAACTAAGTTTACCACCACACAAGTGGTTCAAACATACCCTATTTAAAATATATAGGTATATTCTAAGAACCTCTAGCCGTAATAGAACCTTCAATTCGCACAACAGGTTCAAATTCCGCTCAATTTAGGTTGAGCATAAAAGCCGCTATTGTAATCTTAGGATAGGCAAGAATCAATGGGCGTACTTGCTAATATTTGACACCAACCATCCGAGATCGCTGCCTGCCCGGACAGAGGCAACCATTTTTTCGACATTTTTACTTTTTTAACATTTTGTTTAGCTGTATCACTTATATGTGTGTTTTATATAATTGCATTTGTATATAATAATAAGTTATTTCTTTCGATCTCATTTATTTTAGAAAAGAAACTATATCTTTACTCAACATATTGTTTTTAAAACGCTCGCTGCGTTACCTCATCCGAAAGGCATCATGACAGACTGAAAGCGCCCACTACTTACAAGTTCCATTATTATATTACATGGGATGTCTTTTATATAATTGCATTTCTATATAATAATAAGTTATTTCTTTCGATCTCATTTATTTTAGAAACTATATCTTTACTCAACACATTGTTATTAAAACGCTCGCTGCGTTGCCTCATCCGAAAGGCATCCTGACAGACTGAAAGCGCCCACTACTTACAAGTTCCATTATTATATTACATGGGATGTCTTTAACTAAATTGGTTTAGGCGACATTCTGTTTGAATAGTACCTACTCCTCTCGCTACTTACTTTCAAGTTATACAATGTTCGAATAATATTTTATCTTTTGTCAAGTACCTAGTTGGATTACTTTACTGCTTACTTTTTGGTAGCCAGGTGGACTGACAACCTGAAAAGGTGACCTGACTAGATGCGGAAGGCGAAGGATCGGGATCAATGGCGCACTTTTAGAGAGGCCTATGTCCAGCAGTGGACTACAATAAGCTATTTTTTTTAAAAAGAATATTAGCAACCGAAATTACTAATATTCCCTTTAACCCCTCCAACTAAGCTAAATTGCTTGTGCTAGGAGTGGATTCATGTCGGTAGTGTAATGGCCACGATTGGAACCCGGGACTTCTCAATCGTAAGGCCGACTCTTTAACCACTAAGCTACCGACGCGACCGAAGCACTAAGCGACGACGACGATTGATTGATTACTTTTTAAAAGTAATTACATACATACATAATATGCACGCCTGAAAATTCCTGAAGAGGTAGGCAGAATTTATAAATACCTATCCAAATTTCAGTCCTACGTATAAATAGGGAGTGGGTTGCTATCAAGCGAACATTTTGTCGTAGGCTACATGTTTACAGTCGGATGGAGAACAGAACACATTGGAAGTGATCAAGCACACAGCACACCTGATGAGAAGTGTTTACCGTGGCCTCTGTACTTGTGTAACAGCAGGGGCGTCATCCTACCCTGTAATAGAAATCTTCTGATGCTTTTCTTGAAGAACCCCATATTGTAAAGTAAAGCCAACGAGACGAGAGAAAACAGGTAAAAAAATCGACCATTACTGAGTTACGTCGCGATAACTACCGATTATTTTCTTTGTCCTTGTTGCACATGTCACAAGTACGCGAGCGACAGCTGTCGTTGCGTGTTTCGTAGTACAGGAAAGCTGTCAGCACAGCGGTTCTAAACTGTGTGATCCGCCATCTTATGAGAAATTTCATTCCTGTCTGTAATACGCTTGAACCGCTTTGGAACCGCTGAAACTTTGTTTACCTTTTTTCTTTCGCGTCGTTGGTTTTACTTTAGTCGCTTAGATAAAACACAGATCATTCCAACAGCTTGATCGTGCAGCGAATGAAGCGTGATTGAAAACTCATTACTTACATTATAGATTTAAGCGAGCGAAGCTTTTTACTCTCATCTACTGAATTAAACTCAGCATCAGCACTGTTTCCACCACTTTAATCACGTTTACGTATATTTGCTATTAATCTAACGAATTGGAGAGCTAATTCTTATATTGCTCGGATTAAATGCCATGGGGATTTAAAAGGTCCATTCGAGTGAGAAATTAATTTATTAAAGTCGACTCTAAATTCTATAAGGCAGTAAATTTTTAATAACTTTAGGTAAAGGTACATATAATTTTTGAAATGGTAGGTAAACATTAATAAAATTGGTGGGTCCAATTACATTTTCAAATCTTTTTACGTATTAGATATATTTTTATGCTTACAAACCAAAATTTTAGGGGTGTTCCGTTTTGAAATTTATAAATTCATAATGATTTTATTTATTTTTATTCTTGATTCGTACCACTGCATTTTCATTCATTTTCTATTATTAACTTATGTACCTATGCCATTTTTATAGTTTACTCACTATACGACACGGAAAAACTTAGTTACATAAATATTGTTATTCATTACAATCGGTTCAGTCATTCAATAAGCATCGGTAGCCTAGTTGTAAAGGAGTCAGCCTTATGATCGAGAGGGTTCGAATCTTGCCCATTCCGCTCCCGCGTGAACCCACTCCTAGCAAAAACAATTTCGTTTGCTAATATCCTTTAAAAAAAACAACGAAAGATATCAATTACACAGGCCTACAACCATTTTGGTGCCGGGGCTTTTAGACCTGATTTCAAGTATGCCTTACATGGCAATATTAAAAATGTTACCGGTTTTTTTCTATCAGCTCTAGTTTCCGAGATATAAAAAAAATACACTTTTCCCAAAAACAATCAAAAAATTGGCATTAAACATCAAGAAAGTGCCTTTTGAGTGATTTTCTAGAATGAAACTGATTTGGGCAATCTCGTATGATTCCCCAGCAATAGTCAGCCATCATTATGAGTGTCCCCACCTTCCTTGGTATCTATTTTCCATAGTTTTTAGGTCTTGGTGGAATTATTCTCTTTGTTCTTCGCTTAGATCTCCTATATTGTGTTGGAATTGATCTAGATGACTATTGAGATAGTGTAATTTTATACTCATATTACAGCCTAAATCTTTGAAATGAACCAGCATTTCCTCTACTAATTCTACATAGTTATCAGCCTTATGATTTCCGAAGAAATTTTGTGCAACTGCCACTGCCAGATTTCCACGCAAGCCTTTCCAGATCATTCATAGAAGTCTCAAAATTAGTGGTGTCTTTCATTAATTGACGTATTTAAGATCCATCAAAGATACCTGCTTTCAGTTTTTCAGTACTTAAACCAGGAAATTTCTGTTAAATAAACTGATCTTTCGAAAGCCTTAACAAATTGCTTCATTAGCCCTAATTTTATATGCAATGGCCACTCATTGAAACTTTAACATTTAACGCTATTCATTGGGCTGATAGGTCTTCAAACCCATGAAAGTCAGCAAACCACTCACATTACAGCAATACACAAAATTTTCATCAGATGAAAAAACTGTAATAAGTTTCGTTCTCTCGTGCGATATGTAGTGACTCAAACGTCTGAGGAAAGGCAATTTTTTTCTTTAAATCTCGACGCTAGTAACTCAGCATGTTCCTTAGAAAGATCTAAGGCTCTGATGAGGTCATTAAGCTCATCATGGCTTAGGATTTGATGTTTTTCCGCAGTAATCAATATCAACATCGAGAAGAAATAGGTATTTCAGCTTGATCCTCCTGAGAATGCTGCATTAGCTGGTGAAAAACTGGTATTGGAACTTTTCTGAATGAGGAATGGGTCTTTGTGCTGAAGAAATACTAGGGTATTTCCATTTTCGGCGATTGTTTTTGTTGATGCCCACATACAAAAGTAACAGTCGTCATTATGATTTTTTTTGTTTTCGCCATATCATAGGTACTCCAAATTTCAAAGACGGACAGGTCCCTTTCTCCCATTGTCGCAAATGTTCAACGCATATTTTACACACACTATGAGGCACCCACACTTTATCTTGGTGTCTAATTTCAATACCGAAGTAGGCACAATACAAGTGACTAACAGTATTTGTAATCGATTTAAGCTAATCTTTTAGTATGTATTCACTACAAATATAACAAAATGTATCAGGATTGTTAACACAATATCTGGAGGTACTAGCCGTAATGAATTAGTAACATAAACTTTATCAGTGTTATCGTTTTAGTGACTATTTACGAGTAAGACCGGCAAAATTTTAAAAGGAAGGTAGTAGAAAAACTAGAGCTGATGAGTAATAGTTACGTATGCCAATATACTGTATATTACCTATTTTATCGACTATAGACACAAACAGAACTGCACCAAAAAAAAATGTTTTTTTTGTAGGCCTGTGTTATCATTATAGTGATGTGCTGAATACGATGTAAGTAGGTATCCGCGGACCGCAATAGATTTTTGTCTTCATCGTAATAAAATACACTAAGTAGTCAAAATATGATATGAAAGTAATGCTAGTAGAAATGTTTATACAACTAATATAGTCAGCTGAAGCATAAATATTTGTGTCATCGTCTCTGGCGATCTTTAGAGCGAAGCCGTTCACGTGGAAACTCACGACGTTGCATGTTATACACGAGTATGTAAAGGAAACCATTCTGAAGGTATTCGACATTGGGTGATAGTAATGTGGAAGGAATTTTTGGAGATTTTACAGGGTTTATAGTTTAAACCTGATTAAAATATTTGAATGGGAAGGTTCGCGAGGATAGATAGATGCAGGTATGTGTGTGTGCGTGTCTGTGATTTTTATTTATATACATTTTAAAAAAGATTCAAGCAGTCAAAAAAAACAACATAACATACAATAGACGTTGAAAAGTTGGTACATTGGTACTGCTTATTTCCATAAGAAATTTCTCCAAGCAGTCCCACGAGAGGAGATCGTGACAAACAAGAAAATAGGTGTGATTTTGTGTATAGTAATTGAAGAGAAAAAATATAAGATGTACGCAAAAATAACTGAGCGCATCTGTATGATATTTGGCACAGAGCCTGGAGTAACACATAGACACATCGGCTATAATCTATATATTATATATAATATATAAATCTGGAAATTAGTTCTTGTGGGTTCTGTCAAAAAATGTGTATGTATGTTCTTACATTACATTTTGGACATCGCGACATGTTAAATATGACAAAAATCGTACTGTGTTCTTCGCAATCACCGATTATTTGTGTGTATGTCCTGCGTGCTTACAGTGAGAATGGTGAATTTACTTTGAAGGTACATTTTGAAACACTAAAGTAAAGCCAACGAAGCGAGAGAAAAAAGGTAAACAAATTTTCAGCGGTTCCAAACATTTTTATTTGAAAATTATTACGTATCACTTCAAGCGCTTTCCATACAGGAATGAAATTGCTCATAATATGGCGGATCTGACAGTTTGGAACCGCTGTGCTGACAGCTTTCCTCTACTACAAAACACACAACGACAGCTGTCGCTCGGCCATTGTCGTGTACGTGTGATATGTGCGACAAGGACAGAGCCAATAATCGCTAGTTGTCGCAACGTACTCAGTAACGGTCGCTTTGTTTATCTTTTTTCTCTCATCTCGTTGGCTTTACTTAAGTGTCGTAACATGAAATCATCGTAGAATTAGATTTCAATTGGCGTGAAGTAACTTAAGTGAAGTTGTCTAATATTGACTCCAATTGCAATGGCACAACAACTAAGTAAATAGCCCACTAGAGAGCACACAGTTTGTTCTGTTTGCCCCGAACGCAATCAAAACGACTTAAATGGTCAGTTTGAAGTAACTAAACACGCTGTCTGTCCTATTTTCATGGCGCTTTGGACAATTTGGGACGCGTGGCTAAGCGATAATGGATGGAGCATCTTGCAGGGTTAAACAATTCTAGTTAGAACTCCGTGCTCCGGAGAGCACGTTGAGCCATCTGTTCCGGATATCCTGATCACGGACGGTAGTTGGAATATAACCGTATACGTCTATTCAACTGTCATATTAATTCAGTGGAAAACACGATTATGGAAGCAAATATAAAAAGGAATATGGTTGACAAATACGGGAGATTGCAAGAATACCTGGAATATGATTATTTATGCCTATTCGGGACTTGACGCGATACAAATGTTTCACTTACTTTTGCCCACGCCGGGTACAAACTGACAACATCCGACGTTTCGGGTCACGATTTGACTGGCTGGCGAGGGTCGCGCGGTGTGCGTGGAACATTTTTAGTGCGTCTACCCTCCGTTACTTTCAGAATGAAAGTAAGGCTGGCGACACACTACACTACACTCACTACGTCAGTTTTGGACAGCACAATGTTGCTGGGTTTTAGTGTTTTTATCACTGGATTCCTCGTCCCGGATAGTTTGAATCCATCTTCCGTATTGAAATTCTTATACTTTTTTATTTCAATCGCTTCACGCACAATCCTAGAATAGTAGTGGTTTTTTGGGTTGATGAAGCTCAATCCAGTGATTGGTACCCGACTCAAGATGTTTTGCAACTGCCGATTTATTAAGCTGACGGTTGAACTACTTGGAGAAGAAAAGGGTATAAACTAAACCATCATATCTTTATATACACATTTATCTATACATTTATAGACGCCTGCAAATTCCCGAAGGGGTAGGCAGAGGTGCACCAACACTCCCATTTTGCCAACTTAACACGTAAAAGTGGCAAACCTATTGCCGTCAAGCGGGTTCTTTGTTCTTTCGGAAATAGAACAGCCCTATCCCTTCGTCGTTTTGTACGACACCCACGGGAATAGGTGGGGTACCAACACGGCAATATCTGTGTCTAACGGCCGTTCCCAATAACATACTTACAGTTAAAGATAGATCGCAACTATCAAATTTGACGTATCGGCTGTTTATATTCAAAACATGGTAACTGATTTTTTTGCGGGAAAGCGCATCGTGGTATAATTTTATTTTCCGAAATTGGTGTGAAATAGGAGTTACTATGTTTTGAATTTAAACAGCCGAGCACTTTATCCGTAGACGCGATCTATCTTTAACTGTCAGTATGTTATTGGGAACGGCGGTAATTAATACTACATATTTATAAGTACCTAAGTGATTATTTTTCATTTCCGAATTTTGTTGATGAAATGGGTTTTACCAACAATTCCCTATGACGCACCTTTCATGAGTCAAACGACGGGTTTCCCTAAGAGTAAGTAAAGTTTTTGCGTGACTCACAACCCACTTTGGAAGTTTCTGTTTTGATAACATTATTAACAAGTCGAATAGAGAATATTAAAGGCTCAAACTATTTTGATTAGGCATGTCTTCTTTGACAACCACTTTTTCAAGAAGTCGAAAGGTAGGTCAACAGGGACTTCCATACTCCTCATTGACCTTCGAAGTTTTGTCTGGTAGCAGACAAGAACATCGTGCGCCTAATTTTCTAAAAAACAAAACATTTCCTAAAAAGAAATAAAAAAATATTTAGATTGGTGCGTTTTGGTGTGTGTTCGCAAAGTCAGAATTGTTTTTTTTTTCTTTAATATAGGACACGACAATTTGACTTTACCTAATCTGATGGTAAGTCAAATTTTCATTCCTCAGTTTCATTGCACTGAAGACACTGAACGGGCTATAAAACTCGCAAACTTTCTTTAAAATAGCCAATCCAGGATACAAAATCCTTTACTAAATAGCTGTTCTGCAGTATTACACAATATACACAATTACATTCTCTCAAAGTCGCGTAACACCAAAATATGCTCCCAAAATTGCGTTATCATTTTTACAACTTTTATGTATGTGCGCTGGAACGATCAAATCTTTGAAGAATGTGCCGAGCAAAGGTTACCTAAGCCATCAATGAAAGGTTTTTTATAGAGGACCTTATCTCCACTTGGATTGTCAAACATAATGATCCGTTTGAACCCGAATGGACTCGTAATTTTATCTGAACAGTGCAGTCCCATTGTGGTTCTTCTTTTAGAGCTGGATGAAAGTTTTGATAATGGCTCTTTGTTAAATACTAAGTCAGCGAATGACTTCTTTATTGATTAGTATTATAATACAACTAGCTGACCCAGTGAACTTCAAGTTCCACCCGCGTGGCGTCCGATCCCGTTACCGCTGCACTCTCATAAACAATGATATAGTTATCTAAACAGCAACAGAAATAACCTCATTGTCACTTCTGCGTATATGCCGATGCCGGCCGAATTTCTTGACATTAATGATCACTGCTCCGTTCGCTTGAATAGTAGCGTGATGATATACAGCCCATGTTTTATTCTGATGTATAAGCTATATTATTGTTATTCATTTCATGAAAATCCATTCAGTAGTTTTTACGTGAAAGAGTAACAAACGTCCATCCATACATACATCCGTACATACATCCGCACTCACAAACTTTCGCGTGTATAATATTAGTAGGATTACTTATTAAAAATAAAAATAATAGAAACCAATTAAATACTAAAATTAAGACTAAAATTAAAACGCGTCGTAGAATTCTTCCGCATCGCATGCCTCTTGTGGCAGCTTTCTTAGAAGGCTGGCAGCGTTGCCACGTTGTATGACAATGCTTATTCTCTGGCCTAAAAAGAGGCCACCCTTCTGGTCACGAGAAGCGTCGACCATACGCTTCGCAATCTCCCTGAAGAGATTGCAAGCGCTCGGACCCCATGGATCGTTTCAAATCCGCACGCCGAATGATGATCCCTATGACAGTTCGTTAGCGCTTAACATTGTACTGACGTCCTATCACATCAAATCCTTTAGAGGTCCATTAAAAAGACGAAAAAATCATAATTGTGTACAATTGTAAATTATAAAAATGAATATTAAGAAATTATTACGTAATGTTCGGAAATAATAGAAAAAAACTCAATGCAAATGTACATGGTACGTGCTGCAAAAGTTACGTCGTCAAGCTGTTATCGACTAAGAAGGGACACATCGATAAACAAAATATCGATAATTTGTTGGAAATATAAAACAAATGCTTTGAGTTTGTATTTTATTTATATCAATCTGAATCTGATACAGGGTCAATCGGATCTTCAAAATCTGAGTCTGAACTGCAGCTATCCGTGACGTTTATTATTAACGGTTGGTCAATGATATTGTCGCATTGTACATCTCGATCCCAGTCTTGTAAGCAAATTTTCTTCGTTCTTTCGACCACTTTTCGCCAATCGTCAGCTGTCACTTGAGCGCAAGCTTCTTCCAATAAAACCATCATTTTATTTGCCGTGAATGGCGGAGTTGTGTTATGCCTAGCTGCATGACCTGAAAATATTTGTACATTCAGTAATTATTTTTAGAAATATATGCATATACATAATATTATATAAATAAAAAATATAGATACCTTTGATCTGCGCCCATATCAACTCGATTGCATTATATTGGCAGTGATAGGGCGGTAACCGAATTACCATGTGTCCATTTGATTTGGCCAATTCATCCAAAAAATATGATGGGTGCGTCTGTTGTTTGTGAAAGTTCAACAGTCTAACCAACTCTTTTTTTAACATCTGACTGTCAGTTTCCACACCATTGCCGTGTAACCACTCTATAATTTCAGCTTTTTTGTTATTGCTGCTGGGGGGTTCGTTAATTTGAACTGAGTGATATGAAGCATTGTCCATTAAAATATAGTGAGGCTCATTCAAATTTTCTAATAGTTTTATAAACCATGTCTTAAAGTTTTCGAAATTCATTTCCTCGTGGTACTCCGTTGTTTTCACTGACTTAAAAGCCCACAGGCAATTCGGCACAAAACCTGTAGCTGTGCCAGCGTGGCAAATGATTAAGCGCTGGCCCTTTCCTTCAGGAGTTTTTGTGCTGGATTTCGCTGTGTCATCCGTCCATGCCTTACCTACAGTATGATTGGCGTTCAGCCATGTCTCATCAAGGTATACTACCTTCTCCCAGTTATCAATTTGTTTGATTTTGCGAAGAAAATCGCATCGTAGTAAAGCTATGTCAGTACGCTCCATTAATATTTTTCTCTTGTCACATTTTTTATAGCGGAATCCACATTTTTTCAAAACAATTCTAAGAGAAGTAGCACCGCCTTTGAAGAGTTCTGCAGCTTTTAATGAAGATAATAACTTCTGGCAGGTCGGTAGTTCACCTCGTAGGTAGTAACCATAAATATGATTGCGTATAGCATCTAAATCAAATTCATCAGGTTCTGTTATATGACATAACCTTTTCTTTTTCTTTGGTGTTAATAGTTTATTGTCCTCCATGGACGACTCCCCAAATTTTCCCTTTGTTATTCGAGAAACAGTAGCCTTTCCGATTCCTAGAGCATCGGCTACACGATCGCCAACATTGTCAAGCGGTAACAAGGGTCCGCCATTTTGTTGTTCACGAGCAAAATAGTCTCGCAAACGAACTACAAACTCGCGAACTTCACTGTTGAGAACAGTTTTCCGCTGTCTTTTCGGCATTTTGCAAAACCGAAAATCAACAAACAGGTAACAGAAAATCAACAAATAACACAAAACAGCGAAAACAGAAAAAAAACTCAGCTAACAAAGAAAGACGTGGCGCATACAAGGCGTTAGAGCACTCGTATGACGCGATGTGATACGGTGTGACAAGAAGACAAAACAGACTGACAAGACATGACATGACTGAATTAAAAAAATACGGTAGGTCTATGGCCTCCATTTAAATACTTTTCCATGTAATCCATAATTGCCAGCTAATTATGAATTCTTTAAAATTCAATTCAAAAAGAATTTTAAATTCTTTAAATTATGCAATTTGAATAAAAATTAAAGTATAGTAAAATAAAATATAATAAGGCTGTTACTTTTTTATCTAGTGTTTTATGTCCATCAATGCGCGTAGACTTTTTTTCAAAATAAATAAATATTGCTTATTATGTTGAATGACCTGGCTGAATGACATGACATTTGCCTGAAAAAACAGTATTTTATCGAAATTGTTTCGCATAACTAATACAACTGTCAGTTGAAACGTCATAGGGATCATCATTCGGCGTGCGGAGTATAACGGAACAAATTCATAGTCTCCAATAAGATTGGAGTATTTTTTGCTAAGTAAACTAGGTTCAAATTTTCCATGATTACGTTCGTTCTTCAAGAAGGGCATTACAAGGGTCGCTCGGTCGGCAGCACGAGTGTGACACTCCTGGCGTTGAACCACTTCCAGTTAGGTGAGCCGTATGCCTATCTGCTATCTAAGTGGTATAAAACAATGCCTGAAGGGGTTTGATTGATGATGATTCCTTGCTCTGCCTCTGCAATTGAAATGAATGCTACATTGGTTCTTTAAGAGCCAAAGCATACTTAGCCCGTACCTTCTGGGGTTAGGAGGTCACTCAGGATATCTCGATCGTATGGTCAAATCCTCAATCATTAAGCTATCAACATTTCAATTTGTATCAGTAGATTATAATATGTTGACTGGTAAACACTATTGCCCTGTGTGATATAGCAAAGGTCAAATGGAAATATAAAAAACAGTGTACCTACATTATTTTCAGAACAAGAGTCTGTAAAAGCTTCAGTGTGATGTGACTTTAAGGTAATCGATCCACTGCAGTGTAACATAATTGTACATTTTCAAATCAATAGATTATTGAACTAACTTTTGAACTCTCGTGTTCCATGATATTACAAAATAATGTTAATGGTAATAAACGCGATCATATTATAGTTACATTAGAATCATTTGAATTGCCTGAAGTTTCGACCAGGCCCTCGATTCTACTAAGACTAAGCCAATGCGGTGAGCGGGGCGAGGTTGAAATGAATTTGTTTTGAGGAACTGTCGATTTTACATTATTATTGATTTTAACATGAATTTAACGGTATATAAATTAAGATTTGATTTTTACTATGTGACATTGCTTTTATTCCTGTATTTTGACATTTCACATTATACCAATTTATAAATACCAATTTTTACTAATATATTTTTAAGTTACACTGTTACTAACAACATATGGATTTATTAGTTGTCCAAAATTAATGTTTTTTTATGTACTACCACTACTTAGGTGGCAGACAAGCACACAGCCCACCTGATGGATTTTATTTATACATACATACATACATACATACATAAAATCACGCCTGTTTCCCATAGGGGTAGGCAGAGATCATGGATCTCCATTTGCTACGATCCTGACATACTACTCTTACTTCATTCACTCTCATTACATTCTTCATGCATGCTCGTCGGTTTAGGGTACTCCTGACCTGCCCCTTTTCTAAAACTTCCCCGATTTGGTCCAGGTATGTGCGCCTAGGTCTTCTGTACCGACAGTACCCTCCACACTCGCCTCATACACCTATTTCGTTAGTCTTCTTTCATTCATTCTCTCAACATGACCGAACCATCTTAACATTCCTTTCGCAATTCTCGTCACTACATCTTCTATTACTCCACATCGCTCTCATACCACGCTATTTCTCACTCTATCTCTCAAGGTCATACATACTTCGCTTACTTATTTATTTATTTGTTTATTAATCCTTCATAGTGCTTGATTAACCAATAAACAGAGTTAATTGGAACCTAGGGTATTTTTTAAAGGCTAATCTCTCTAGCTAAGCTAAATTGCTTGTTTTAGAAGTGGGTTTGTATCGGTAGTGTAATGAACTGGATACGGGGATTTGGAGATTACCTATTTCTATTATCTAATCAAAATTGTATTAGCCTACTTGCGGTAAATTATGTAAAACCGCCACTATGCTCTCCCGACACTGTATTTGGTTTACAGCATATTAAACCTGTCTTTAATTTAATCGTTATTCGTGTTACATAACAGTGAACCAAGACCTTTATAAATGCTTTTGTTTTTGTTAAACAGTGTGTGAAATGGAAAGTGAATAAATATTCATCTAGTATTTTTATTTTAACGTACAAAATAAATGTGCGTACAAAATAAAATAAAAATACTTTATGAATATTCATTTTTGTTTTCTTTTTACATTTTAGTTTGTATGAAAATATTGTGGATGGATCTGCGAATTCATTCATCCAAATCGACAATGTTATTTTTTGTGTCATTTGTAGGTATGTCACATTTGTTTATTTCTGCATATCTAATAAAAGCCAACAGAAAACGATGGGACATCGGTAAAAGCAGCGCCTGCCTCCCAAGATGGGGAGACGCTGCCGCTTATTAAAGATGACGCTGACGGTTGTTCGAAGGCTGTAGATGTCCATCTGACTAGCAGATGCCATATTGGAAACCAGCCAGGGTCATGCGGTTTCAGTCGGTTCCATCCCATTCCTTGCGGAAATACCTACGTTGAAGTTATTATTGTAGGTATTTCCGCACGAAAATCCTCACATTTATATTTAATTTTCTCATTAGATATAAAATTGAAGGATTAATGCGGCCTTATGTAATTTCAGATTTAAATTTCAGTATTAAAATAAAACTAAAACTAAAATACCTATTTACAAATCCATATTAATATTATAAAGGCGTGGGTAGATTAGACTATGAGTCGTAGCCTATGTCCTTTCATAGGCTACGTTTGGTCGCGATAACCGACATCCACGCGGTCGGAGCCGCGGGCAAAAGCTAGTGGATCAATATAATGAAAATTCTTGCGGCGACTCGCGACTACAAGACCTGTTGAATTTAAAATGTACCGCACTTCTGAACTTATGATTGCTTATGAAATCCAATTTTGAGAACATACTGTACATAGTTGAAATTATTAAAGCAATAACGTTCATTCGTAGTCCCCATGTGCAGTGTACCTCGTAATTGTATCGCAATAGTTCATAACTGCACTGAAACTGCACAGAAACTGCACAGAAACTGCACTGAAACTTCTTAATAATAACTATCCTGTTTGCTTCACGGTGTTGCGGAAATTGAGTTGCGAGAAGCTTTACTGAACGTAAGCTAGTAAACTGTAATACTTGTGTTGACTTTTGAATTTAAATACTACCCGTGGGTCACACTAGCTAATAATATTCTCGCTAAGCTACAAAGCTGAATTACTTGCCAGTAGTGCGTCTATGAGCTGCCATATAGCTGCTATATTGTGGTATTTTAAGCTGAGTACAGACCAACTAAATGAACACATACCTACACACTGCGTTGTAGTTTAGGCCTATATAGTGGTATTTTAATCTGAGCACAGAATGAACACGTATGATACTGACTGCGTCGTAGATTAGGCTGCAAAATTAATATCCGAATATTGTATTCAGTCCAAAATGAGCTTTTGGGGCCTCAACAGAATTTGTATTTATGGAAGATATTGGTTAGGTAGGTACTTATACTTATATATTACTTACTTATACTTCACGTTGGGGTGATTGGTCCAGGAACTCAGTGCGGTGGATCCTAGGCAACGGAGTTGGCAGCCTTACTCTCACGGTCCATGTGTCCCCCATGCCGCCTGCATCAGGCTACATCCAACGACCATGAGGCATGAGCGGCCCTGTAGGGGACTTCTCAGAAGCCGTCTCCCTGCTTTTCTAAAGCTTCGGTAGGCGAGGGCACAGTGTAGAGCAGGCATCCAGCCATTTGTTCTATATTTAAAGTACCACGTAACTCGCAGTCTCGATCCACTTCGTGTTTACATCGTTTATTCAATAGATGGCGTTACTGATTCGGTTTACGGTAGATATATCTTTGAATATGAAAGCATTAGTTGTTTTCTAGTACACTGATACATTTAATTAATGAATTTTTGAACGTAGTAAGTGTTACCATGGATGTGTCCTACCTTGATCACGGTACTCATAAATCGATAAAAAAAAATTCGATTGTACAGCCATCTAGCGAATATGGTTCGTACTTGATTAATTGCTGCATCAACGCGTTCAGCACAATAACAATAGATGCCGCTGTGTGTATGAAGCGTTTATAGTATTGTTAATCCAAGTCTATCTGGAACTAGCTGTACTGCTGTGGCCGCGACTGACTGTGGATTTCAGCTTTCCGAGGAAGACTAATATTTTTATAGCTAAAATAGAAGTAGCCTAAAATGACACCTTATGAAATCAGCTATCCACAGCCACCTTTCCTGCTTTCTATTTGTTTCTTTATGTAATACTAGCTGTGCCCGCGACTTCGTCCGCGTGGAATGTACTTAATAAAAAAAATCAGTTTATTTTTTTTTTGTTTTTGGCATTTTTTTTTAGCCTAAGTTACTCCTTATTACATAAGCTATCTGCCAGTGAAAGTCCCGTCCAAATCGGTCCAGCCGTTCCAGAGATTAGCCAAAACAAACAGACAGACAGACAGACAGACAGACAGACAAAAAATTTAAAAATATATATTTTGGTATGTGTACCCTATATACATTCATATGCATGTAGTAGAAAGCGGTTATTTTAATATTACAAACAGACACTCCAATTTTATTTCTTTGTATAGATTTGATATAGGTATCGTCTAAAGCATTAATTTAAACTAGATTTCAACGTTATACACATACTATTTTATTTTATTGTAGGTACAGGTACATTGTATAAAAATGGTTGACAAAAATTATGAAAACTCTATAATACTCTTCCTAAGGTCTCGAGCCTTTGCAGATGCATAGAGATGTTGCGTCTTTGGCAGTATTTTACCGTCTCTACTATGGTGAATGCTATTCCAATTAATTCCACCCTATCTTTTCCTCCACAGGACAACACGTGCAGGGTTTAGACGGGTCATTCATCAACTTGCGGGCAATAAACTTGTCGGAAACCGCGAACGTCACCCGCATACGGTGCAGAATATACCTTCTAGATTCTAGAACCAAGCGGTTCGGTGAATCATTCCTATGCCGCACCATTAAGACCTGGAACTCCCTGCCAGCTCACGTGTCCTTTAAGCGGGGCGTGAAAAGGCATCTGATGAGGCCGCCAAGCTGAGTGCCACCATTGTTAACACGGTACATGTTTACGATGTTGAACCTCTTTCCAAGACTTTGCCTTTAGCTTACCATCTGGCGAGGTGAAGTCAAATTGAGGTGTCCTTTTATAAAAAAATAAAACATGGTGATCGTGTCGTTCATGGCCTTCAAACAATCAATCAAGTTCGTTCATCACAGTCCCCTGCTATATATAAGGCTGGCGCGCTGAAAGAAGCGCGCCTCCCCATTCCGGGGGCGAGTCGGGGACACCGTTGTACCCCCTCCTGAGGAGGGCCAGACCGTAAGGGATGGCCCTGGGTCAGCCGGGGTGCGAGGGATATGTCGATGACAACTTCACCTCCGGCCCAGCACCACGACCCACATTCGGCGTGCGGTTTTAGTCGGTTCGAGTCCGACATACCTAACCTCCCCTTCCGGCTCCGGCAGGGGGGGTATCCGAGGGGATTTCGGCACG
The DNA here is from genome assembly GCA_914829495.1 of Eilema sororculum. Taxonomy (NCBI): domain Eukaryota; kingdom Metazoa; phylum Arthropoda; class Insecta; order Lepidoptera; family Erebidae; genus Eilema; species Eilema sororculum. The sequence goes on from OU618535.1 coordinate 22,060,288, forward strand.
GAAAAAAAAAAGCTATATATAAGCCTCTCCCAATGGCATCTCCCATCGGCATTTCGGCCGATCCATCGCCTTCCGCATCCAGTCTGTCCCAGCTCCCAGCCAGCTTTTTCAGGTCGTCAGTCCATCTGGCTAGGGGATGTCCTACCTTATGTTTGCCTTCTCGTGGTCTCCATCCAATCATCCATACTACTATTATAAATGCGAAAGTAACTCTGTCTGTGTGTTACGCTTTCACGCCTAAACCGATGAACACATTTTTATGAAATTTATAATAGGGGTAGATTAGACCATGAAAAAGTACATAGGCTATGTTTGGTCGCAATAACCGACATCCACGTGGACGGAGCCACGAGCAAAAGCTATATTATATATGCGAAAGTAACTCTGCTATCTGTTTGTATATTACGCTTTCACGCTTAAACCACTGAACCGATTTTGATGAAATTTGGTATAGAGATAGTTTAGACCTTGAGAAAGGACATAGGCTGTGTTTGGATGTGAAAGGTAACTGATATCCACGCGGACGGAGCTGCTGGCAAAAACTAGTTATTGATAAAAGTTTCCCTTTAATCGCTCTCTGATGTTCACAAAGTTTCGATTTGACCTATCCGATTTCAATCAAACTGTAGTTAAATACTTCCACAACTCAATGACCGTGAACATACGATGAAAAGCGATCTATTGAACTGGAAAGAGATTTACTAGCTCGCCGGTTTGCGTTATTATTAGACATTCTACTATACTCTGTCCATTATATTATTGTATTTTAGACAGCTCACTGACGGTCGAAATAACTGTACTAGCGTCAACACCTAAAAATGCGAACAAAAATTAGGCGCCAATACGTTATTTTTCAATGACAATGTAACGTCAGCCAGAAATCAAATTTAGGGATGTAGTTAGTCGATCGACAGTGTTAATAAATACCAGGAAATCAGCCGCGACTGCAGCCATCGCATATTATTGCAATGTCTATATGCAATTATACATACCACAACTCCTGTATATGCTTCGTATCGGTACGCAGAGGTGTCTATACATCGATTCCAAAAAAAATATTTTTCCATTGATTTTAGTATTGCTGCTTTATTAATCTAATATATAAAATTCTCGTGTCACAGTTTTCGTTGCCATACTCCTCCGAAACGGCTTGACAGATTTTGATGAAATTTTTTTTGCTTATCCGGTATCTATGAGAATCCAACCAACATCTATTTTTCATACCCCTAAATGGTGCAGCGGGAACGGGATCTGACGCGGATCGCGGGGCGGGAAGAAATTGGCGGTACGAAGTTCGCCGGGACAGCTAGTATGTATATAATAATTTCACATGAAATAATGATACTTACCTATATTTTAATTTATAAATTAGGGCTTTTTAAAACGATCTATTTAATTTAGTCGATATTTTAAAATATCTAGCAATCACTACGTCCATCTATCTAAAATACAATAATATAATGGAAGGCAATACTATACGTAAATTATTAAAATAAAAGAATATTCTATGATTTTCTAGACATTTCTCAGCTATAATTAGTTAAGTAGTGTTAATATTTAAAAACAAAAAACAGAAAATATATATCACATAACTTTACAATCACTCTACAGTTTACACTCTGTACACTAAACAGGCAATTCCTGGTGCATATTGCGTTATCTTTTGACTACGTACCTATACGACCTCTAGGTAGCCGATGAGCACACGGTGCACCTGATGTATCTAAGTAAGTATATTAGCTTTCATATACTTACTTAGATACCCTTTTTCATGGTTACCTTATTATTCGAAAAATACTACTGCTGCACTGGGGGGAGAACTGTCCAGTACGCCGAGTCACGCCGCCTGAAGAACGCTGATTAAATGTAAATAGTGTAGTTTGTAAGTTATTATGTAATAGGATAAGGTTATTTAATAAATATAGACGTTATATAAGAGTAGGCTAAGCTAGAAATAAGGCAAAATTGTAAATAATGTTAGTCATTAGCCTGTTGTCAGACTGTTTTTCTATCTGATTGACGAAATGACTGTCATCTGACCGTCACAACCTATTGGAAACTACTAATATTTAAAAAAATCATCGCCTATGCAGACGGGTTCTATGGAGTTTAACGGCATGTAGGTACTCGGTCTGTTTCAAAATTATCATCCGTACTATTATTATAAATGCGAAAGTAACTCTGTCTATCTGTATATTACGCTTTCACGACTAAACCATAGAACCGATTTTGATGAATCGCATAGGTACACAGGGAAAAATAAATCTTCTCTTTTCCCTATGTATTCGATTTGTATGGTTAGCATACTTAATGCTGTAAAATTCATTCAAACGATTTTGATGAAATTTGGTATAGAGATAAATGAGAAAGGTCATAGGCTATGTTTGGTCGCGATAACCGACTACTACACGGGCGGAGCCGCGGGCTAAAGCTCATTTGTGTACAATCTTGATAGTAACACCAACATTACATCCAACTTATGTAGGTACCTGCCCACAAAGAAATCGATGTCCGACGTCCATAATGCATTTAATGCCAAAACGGATGTATATGTCGCTAGAGAATGCGCAGCCGGAACACGTGTAACGGATGCGGCTCTCGAAGACTGCCCACTGAACAGGAAGTATTCGAATCCAACTGCATTCTGTAAAATGAGACTCTTCCACGTTTTGAAATCGTATTTCATAGTATTGTTGTCAGTGATTTTAGACTTGACGGTAGGGTTTTTATTTTGTCCGTGTGCAGATTGATATTACTTCAGTGATCGTGTATATATGCATATCTCAATGATCTTTTAACTGCATAGTTTTTTCATGTATGTTCACCCGCGGAATTAATGTCACCTGTTGACATTAATTCCGCGGGTGCATGTGTCAGGTGTCATTTGAGAATAGCATAGATTATATTACAAAACTATTCATGTGCATCAGGGCCCTGTTTATCTCGCGAGAGGCCCAAGACATGTGTTCCGAGGTATAGGTATATATAGATACAGATTGCCTGTACTACGTCATCACATCAGAACGAACAACACAATTTCGCAAACAGCGAACGCCGAAATGAGAAGGATTATCACGCCAATAAAAAAGTTATTCTTCATCAAAACTTTCCGATTCCACATTGAACCTTGAAGGGCTTCGCGAAGCGTCCCGAAGCAATGAAGATATACACGTTTATTGCAAGAAATAAAAGTATATTCGTCGCATTGTTGCTCCTTCTTTGGACTTTATGAGGATTGTATTTCCCGTCGAAAATCTTGTTAGAAATAATATTTAATGAGAAATGTTATGGATACTTCATGATGTGCGTACTTAACCACTGAATGAAAAAGACTAGACATATTTTCTGTTAAGACGCGTAATTCAGACCAAATAATAAATTGTTTATTTAATGAAAAACCTGTTTACACCCGTGTCGGTTATCGCGACCAAACATAGCGCAGCGCAGCTTTATTTTATATGTATAATACATGCTTAATATACTAGAGGCTGCAGTAGGAACGGGATCATCTACTATATTAAGCGTGTATTATTCATATAAACATTCCTCTTGATTCATCTATTTAAAAAACTGCTTGTACCTAAATCCGTTGCGTAGTTTTAAAAATTTAAGCATACATAGGGATGGATAGACAGTGACAGCGACTTTATTTTATAATATGTAGTGATATTAGTAGGACATAAAGTGATATTACATGTATTTTACCATGAAATTCAAGACATAAAACTTAACACTTAATTTTTGACACCGATAACCATGTATGTATCTCCAAAATATTGTTCAACCTATGAAACACACGACTAACTCTCTAATCAATAGAACTACAGAAGTGACAGTCGAGTAATTTGGCGGAACATTCCTCTCGGATATGTACGTCGAGAGGCACACTGGAGTCAGCAGGAACAGACCGTCTGAAAGGCAATTACAACACGTAGTAGCTTCACCACAGAACTTCGATAATGGCCCCTTACTAATTGGGAATGATATAGAGCTGTTTGTACTGCAGGGTTTAATATTATTTCCTCTCTATAAATATCCGTCATTGAAAAATCATTCACTGGCTCCGACAACATAACTCGTAAGAGCATCGGTAGATTTCTCCACCGTCGCCTCAAAGATGTATATATAAAGAGAGGAAAGATTCATGTGTTTATATAATTTGTAGTCTTTTTGTCGACAGTACGAAATATTAAATCGGCAGATTTTTCTCCTTAACTCTTTTCAGATTGCTTGTATTTAATGTTATATAACTGTAGTTTAATAACTGAAGTGCAAAGCGTTTGAAACCGCGGTCTATCAATAATATTCCAATATCTGAACCACTAGGTTACAATCACACAATTCGAAAAGATAATTCAAATTAAGAACCATGTTTTTGTTATTATAGGTATTATCATCTCTATAAAATCCAGGCATGTTCACTCAGGAAGCTCCTACAGCATCGAGCTGTGTATAATTTTTCAACAAGTTTCAACTAATTAGAGCTTCCACTGTCCGTGGCCTCGGGCAATCATTCTTAGTTAGAATCTGCTAAGGCGAGATGCCGATAACACGGAGATTTCCCACTATATTCCCATTTTTCCCATCTCGGCAGAAACTTTCTGTTGATTTAACATCTTCTAGAGAAGGTACAAGTACTCTGCCGGCGTCTTCAATTAGAACTTCGCCGTTATTTTAAAGAAATGTTTTTAATTAGTTCAAAAAAAAGAGATGTCTGTGTGACTAGACAGATGAATGCATAAGATTGTGTTTGGATGTCTGTGATAAAATACTGACAATTATATATGTTGATAATAGTTTAGAAAAGAAACGTACTAAGTTAGGGAAAAGTCACGATACAATTTGTGTCACACTGGGCAACGTTCCATCTGATGGGAAGTGGTTACCGAGTTCTATGGATGTATGCCATGCCCGGGTCCTTTACGAAACTTCTGATGCCCTTCTTGAAGATATTCGCTTATAAAAAACACATCAAGGAGACCATCACACACTTACGTTGGTTCTTAGTATAAGCAGGATTCGAACTCGGGCCCTCTCAAATTCTATAACATTAATTAATATAATATTGTAAAATAAAACTTTGGCCCGCAGTGTACCTACTCGAGCACAAAAGATACGCGCCAACCATCTGAAAGAGCTAATTGGCTGCAACCATGTTTTATTGTAAAATAAAATCTGTGCCTTCCTCGCCGCTCCCGAGGGATACGTTCTCTGAGTTAAATGCTTGGTTCAGACATTGTTACTACATTTTCCTGTTGGAAAATTCTCACCAAGACAGTATAAGCTTACTAGTATAGCGAGGGATCCAATAATACATCCATATTTATGTATTCACGCTTCTAAATCCCCGAATTAGTAGGTATTGGTGTATTCAATCTTTAATATTTCTAAATGTTGACGTTTTGGAAGTTTCATTATAATGATACTAGCTTTTGCCCGCGGCTCCGCCCGCGTGGATGTCGGTTATTGCGACCAAACATAGCCTATGTCCTTTCTCAAGGTCTAATCTACCTTTATACCAAATTTCGTCAAAATCAGTTCAGTAGTTTAACATACAGACAGACAGACAGACAGACAGACAGACAGACAGACAGACAGAGTTACTTTCGCATTTATAATATTAGTATGGATATAAATAATAAACTATTTTGTTTTGCAGTTTTTTGATTGCTTGAAGTTGGTTTAACTTCTGTGTCAAAATTTCATTTACATTTTAAAATTATTTAAGGAACTGCGTCATCCGTTTTGACCAAGATGGAACGGCGTCATAATTACTTTCAAACGTAAGCCAAACACTCTGCGAATCTTCACATTTATGAGTTTTTACTTCATTTTGTTTATCTTTTACTGTACAGTCAACATCAAATCGATTACTATCAAAGTCTCTAATGACCATAATACAGTTAGCGTCTGAAATATCTTGACCTGCAAAGTTTCATAATGATCTTAAAAGAAAAAAACTATAGGTGTCAACCAAATATTTCAGAACAATCAATCAAAAAATGTTTGATAAAATTCCTCAGGATCTAATTTACATGCCCCTTAATAAATTTAAAATTGATGAAAAAATTGCTTTTTTTAATTCTTTTATAAAGGACACGTCAATTTTATATTACAAAGTTATTATAAAGTAGACGAACGAATGAAAATTCTTTGAATCAACAGGAAGGGAAGAATACCGAAGTATTAAGATAATTGTGAGTACCTACATTAATAATAATAATTGCTAGTCAAGATCGATGTATTGCTGACTGTACATAGTCCCGTATGACGCAACACAATTCACGCAGACTTCATCTAAATGGGAACAAAGGGAACCACAGAGTAGAACGCATGAAATTTTCATGTGTGTGTAATCCTTTCAGCCGTTCAAACAAAGCTGCTTGATTATTCCACCTGCACCGCTATTGATTCGCAATGAGCTTGGACTGGTGGTTACTTGGTATTCAGTATTGCAAGCTAACAGATAGACTGACAAATTAATAATATAGATATCAAACAATACATCACTCCTTCGTAGTACTCTGCTGTAGGCTTACTCTTGAAACCAATGTCAATATTAATACAAGCTCAATCCGATTCCAATCTCAATATGTGTCACTGTCAAAGTACTATACTCTCGACATCAATTTCGTCAACATTGTATTGAAATTAGAATTGTACAAGAATTAGATCCCAGTGTAATGAAGTTATTATTTTGAGTCAAAGCCAATATAATCAAACAGTACAAAACACAATATTGTGCTGTCAAAATGCGTCAAGAGTACCGTTTACAACATTTGATGTTCCAATACAATATCATTTAATGCATTTAAAATTTACACAATATTGAGCCAATACGGCGCTAGTGTGGTGTTCAAGAGTACGAAAACGCTCAATTCCAATGTCAATAGATTGAAATTGGTTTCAAGAGTAAGCCTGGGACATAGGACTCTCTCAATCTTGGCTTTGGCTTACTGTTTCCACGCTGGCCAGACGGGTTGGTACAGGGTTATATTTCGTGTTTTCGATCGTCTGAGTTGCCGTTAGTCGCCTCTTACAATACTCTTCGAATGAGATAGGGTGATGAAACTTACGGAGTGATTAAATTAAATATGTGAAAAAAGTATAGGTACTAAAGCAAATTGAAGAATATTCAGATTTATAATAGAACTAGCTGTGCCTGTGGTTCCGCCCGCGTGAAATTAAAAATCTATGTTTTAATTTTTCAACGTGGAACCTCAATACGAGTACTTTAAAAATAAAAGAAAAAAAGAAAACAAGGCTTGTGACATCTTAAAATCTCGAAATTTTACTACTTCTACTATTTTTAGCAACTTTAAAGATTACCAGCCACAAACAGAGACAACATTTATTAAATTGCTTTTTACTATAGGCATACAATCAAAAACGTGCCTAAAAAACTGTTACTTATATTGACATCAAAAACCTACACACTAATTTTATTTATTTGTATACATGTGTTATGTAATCCAATTCCTACAACCATTAGGAACCTATTCTAGGAATAGAAAGCAGCCTCTGTGGTATTTTGTATCAGACTAATCGCGTCCAAACATTGTCTATGTGGTAACTCAGGGTATCAGCTAACTCCATGTCAAATTTTATTAAAATCGCTCTAGCCGTTTTACGCCTAAACGCAAAAGAGTAGCAAACATCCATCTATCCATACTTACAAAACGCGTTTTTAATATTATATTATTAAAAAAACTCACGCCTGTATTCCCCGAAGGGGTAGGCAGAGGTGCTAGTACTATTGCCATTAACCGGGCACTTATAAACCTGCGATAAATACACACATAACTTCGAAAAGCATCGAAAAGTCATTGGTGTGTGCCATGGTAAACCTGGGATCGAACCCGAGACCTCGTCTCAGCAGTCCATTACCCATACCACTAGGCACTAGGCTTTTTAATATTTGTAGGACTATAATCGCCTTTCGATGGCCCTGGGTCAACCGGGGTGCGAGTGATTTACCATTGGCTAAGTACCTCACCTTTGGCAAGTGATAACCCGAGCCGGTTCCTAATTGTAATGCGCAGGGATGAAAGAAATGTAAGGAAGGTATTAACTATGGAAGTGGAAGGCTACAAGGGGGGAGGAAAACCTAAAAGGAGGTGGATGGAGTGTGTGAAGTATGATATGGTTCAGAAGGGAGTGAATGTTGAAATGACTGCAACTAGAGATGAATAGAAGAAACGCACATGTTGCGCCGACCCCAAATAAACTTTGGATAATGGCAGGAGGATGATGAACCACGCTTTCTTTTTCGTGCGGAAATCGCCTCGGATACCCCCCTGCCGGAGCCGGAAGGGGAGGTTATGTCGGGCTCGAACCGACTAAAACCGGAAGCCGACTGTGGGTCGTGGTGCTAGGCCGGAGGTGAGGTTGTCATCGACATATCCCTCGCACCCCGGCTGACCCAAGGCCATCCCTTACGGTCTAGCCCTCCTCGGGAGGGGGGACAACGGTGTCCCCGACTCGCCCCCGGAATGGGGGGTCTGCTTCTGCTGGGGTGACAGGTGGCTCATGGGGGACAGAGGTCAGTCAGTGCCCTCCGACGCCCGAGTTGCGTGCGCGCGCGGGCGGCGCGATTCGCGAGTCTCGCTCGCTCGCGCCGCCTCTCCCGTTCCGCCGTCTCCTTCACGACCATTATGACCGGATAAACCACCCTGCTGGCTTCGACGAGGAAGTATCCGTGGCAAATTTCGCACATAAAAAAGCTCATCCCTGTTAAATCAAATGCAGTAAGAAACATCCAAACGGCTTCACATTTATTTACGGGCACTACACTTATTTGAATTACAGCTCGTGAAAGAAATTCATATACATATCGGCTTGTAGTATGTATCGTGTATAATCGATTTAATAATACTGTAGGAATAATCAAAATCGCAGAGATTGATTATTTTTTTCCTCGTAAAATTTAGTTTTTAATCAAGATGGTGGCTGCTTTAACGTTTCTGTGTTTTACTGTGAGTTTTGTGAACATTGCTATTTAATTAGTTCTTTTAATAAGCGATTAACTTTAAGGATATTAAGTGTTAAAAAAATTATACATACATACATATAATCACGCCTTTATCCTCGGAGGGTTAGGCAGAGGTGAATTAACACCCACATTTCACCAATCATTCTAGTTCCACGTAATAAGGGGTGAGCCTATTGCCGCATTCCGGGCACTATTATTGACTCGAGCCATGCATCTGAGGCTGAATCTAGGCTGTATATATCTGTCTGATGTTAAACAGCCCTATCCTTTAGTCGCCTTGTATGACCCCGCATGGGAAGAGATTTCCCAAATACACTGCACTGCCTAGAACCACGCGGCTAATTAATACAAAATTAACAGTATCTATGCTTAACCGTTTTCAGGCACTAACGTTCGTTCAGACCAAGCAGAAGCCACAACTAGATGAGGATATGTTTTTATACTGGAGACGATGTGAGTGTGATACTTTACTGTAAAACTTTTATGATGAATCAAATAATTAGCCTATTATCACAGTCCACTGCTGGACATAGACCAATGTCGCTTGTCGGGAGGTTTCTGAGTGACCCCGGGCCAATGACGGTTTCGAGATGACAGGCGCAGTCACTGAAAAGAAGGCTGCTGCTGACAGGCGACTCATGGTTTAATAACCTCACGGAAACGTTGATAGGTTTTGTTATAACAGATCATCTATACGTATAAAATTACTTGTCCTGACTGACTGACTGATTCATCAACGCAGAGCCTATACCACTGGATCTCCAAACTTGAAATTTTGACAGTAGATGCATTTTATGATGGAAGAAATGATTTTTGTAAATTCTGCTACTAAAGGGGTAACATAAGGGATGGCAGTTTGTATGAAAGTCTTAGCATTTCTTACACCTACGTCTTTTCAGAAATAAATGAACATGGTGTATCAGCGTTTTTGAAAATTTAACTACTAAGAGGGTAAAATAGGTGATAAACGTTTGTATGGAATGTTCGCCATTTTCAAAGTTAGAAGCATGAAACTTCGTACACCTAGGTACGTCTTTTGAGAAATATTTTGTCGCGACAACCGACATCCACGCGGGTAAAGTTAGTATTCAATATGACCTAAACGTAACATTACTGAGTCCGTGCCTCAGTAGTGTGTTAACGTGTTCTTAAAAGAGTTATTTTGAAACGCCATACTTCAACCTTCACGTCATGACCGTCTGTATCTTATCTGAGGCACCCGTAAGCACACGGGAAGATGTCTGTCGATACAAATTGCACGTCATTTCCTTTAGTCAGTGGCTCAACGAGCTCTATCGCAACTAGACCGCGGCGAATGTCCCCAAAAGTAGGGTAATCGAGCGCATTATAGTATCTGCACAACCTTTTAGTTAACTTGCTCGTCTGCTTTGGATGCTTTGAATATGACTTGCTGGTATACGTCGCAGCTCATATCATTATTGAGTCCCTACTTCAACCAAGGCTTTCAAATCAAAGCCTCATTGTTATAAATTAGACGTATGGCAATAAAATTGACAATCCTATGGTCGCCTATATAAAACGCTTATAATCATCTCAAGGAGAAGGTATAAAGCAGACTCGGAGGTTCAAGGTGAAATCCTCGGAAGACAGAAATAATGCTTACATGTGATAATATTTATCCACATTCAAGAAACTATATTACAAGTTATGCTTAGTTATAGATGGTGCTGTGAAAAATGTAGTAGAATTTTGTTTCTAATTTTTCAGCTGAGCCAGGTGAATGTGAGCCGTTCACCAGCCAGACGATTGACTGCAACAAATGCGTCTGCAGTGCTGACAAGATTTCTTACTGCACGCGCATGGCTTGCTTCAGCAAAAGTCCTAACAACCTGGATATGAGTGATGGTATAAAAAAAACGTATTGAGTCGGTAGCTGACTGGCAGAAAGGTAATAGGTCAGGATGGCAAATGCCATCGACATTTCAAGGAAAAAACGTTCCAAGAGACATGAAAATAATTTTAAAGTACAGTGATTTTCTTGTGAACAGATTTTGTTGCTTGCAACCTTTTGCTTTTCAATAAGCGATTTATTTATGTTGTACATGAATTGTAAAGACGCATAATGAAACGTTAAATAGGTACGTCTTATACAGAATAGTTGTTTTTTCCTGTTATTATCACGACGACGTAAGGGTAAGACTTACTCACAAAGTATTTCATGGGTTTAAATTGGAAATCAAATAATACCTACCTACTATTGATAGAGTGCAGTGGTGAAGGTAAAAATATTCAAAAGGTAAACCAGTGGAAATTTCATAGCATTGTAACCACAGCTTCACTTTGCAGTGCAAGCCAGCAGGAATCGTGATGTTTGGACTCCTTGCCATTGAATTAGAGTGTATGGCTCCACCAGTGCAAAATTTACAGAGTCCAAGTCCTTATTGCTGGACGAATGAAGCTCTTCCCTTTTATACAATTGGCAATGGGTTTTTAGAATAGAGAAGAGTAAAGTAAAGCCAACGAGACAAGAGAAAAAAGTTAAACAAAGCGACCATTACTGAGTTACGTTGCGATAACTACCGATTATTATCTCTATCCTTGTCGCACACGTCACACGTACGCGACAATAGCCGAGCGACAGCTGTCGTTACGTGTTTCGTAGTACAGGAAAGCTATCAGCACAGCGGTTCTTAACTGTCAGATCCGCTATCTCATGAACATTTCATTCCTGTCTGGAATGCGCTTGAAGTGATACGTAATCATTTTCAAATAAAAATGTTTGGAACCGGTGAAACTTTGTTTACCTTTTTTCTGTCGCTTCGTTAGGTTTACTTTAGATTGATCATTAAGTGGGATTGAAATACGTTGATAACTGTCAGAAACGTGAAAATACGTGTCCATCAAACGTCAAATAATCGTCTAGGAGGCCTGATTTATTATTTATTTTACAATATATCTAATAATAATCTTTACGAATAGGGAAACATCAACGTCACAAGAGTTCAACGAGAAGAGTAAAAGATTTGTCTCGATTAGCAACTAAAAAAATCAAAGGTACTGCTAAATCTATACTAATACTTATCATAAATGCGAAAGTGAACTCTGTGGCTCTGCCTAAACAACAGACGCGATTTTATTGAAAAAAAAAAACAACATTGACCATCTTTAGTAGCGGGCTGCGGTTGACAGTTAATATTAAATACCTAAAGTAAAGGCAACGAGACGAGAGAAAAAAGATTAACAAATTACTGAATTAAGTTCTCTGTCCTTGTCGCACATGTCACACGTACGCGCCAATGGCTGAGCGACAGCTGTCTTTGCGTGTTTCGTAGTACAGGAAAGCTTTCAGTACAGCGGTTCTAAACTATCAAATCCGCCATCTTTTGAGCAATTTCATTCCTGGAAGGCACCTGAAGTGATACGTACTTAATGATTTTCAAATAAAAATGTTTGAAACCGCTGAAACTTTGTTTACCTTTTTTCTCTCGCTTCGTTGGCTTTACTTTACAAGAATTTATAATAAAAAAAGAATAAGCGTCGGTAGCTTAGTGGTTAAGGAGTCGGCCTTACGATCGAGAGGTCCCGGGTTCGATTCTGGCCATTACACTACCGACGTGAACCCACTCCTAGCACAAGCAAGCTTAGTTGGAGGGGTTAGAGGGAATATTAGTAACCTCGGTTCTAATATTCTTTTAAAAAATAAATAAAAAAATTGTGGAGATATTCACTGTGTATGGGGCCCCATAAGACCTAATGAACTAAGACCTAAAAATCATGTGATTGTCGATAGCTGTCAAAACGGATCAGTCGTAATATCCCTATATCTATGATCAGGCTTTTTCTATACATATCTATAAACAGTTTTATTTAATTGGACCAGCATGTTGGTCGGTCTAATTTAGAAATTGAATCCCCGCCCATCTCTTCCTGATCTGATACATATATTAGTACCTACACACATTTGGTTCGTATGAACAATCAAATCAATGAATGAAACCATTCGTCTTAAAAAAATACCTAGAGCCTGCTTGTTTAGGCTGGCTAGTGCACAGGTGCGTTGCGTAGCGTTGCGTAAGGTCATTCTTAGAAATTTAAAGGAATTTCTCTCATTGTTATAATTTTATTTGATTACAATTTTTGATTCCTCATTCCTACGCCGCACCACTAAGACCTGGAACTCTCTGCCAGCTCACGTCTTACCTTCTTCCTACAGTCCCGGGTCCTATAAGCGTGGCGTGAAAAGGCATCTGATGAAGCCGTCAAGCTGAGTGCCACCATTGTTAACATGGTACATGTTTACGATGGTGACCCTCTTTCCGAGACTTTGCCTTAAGCTTAACATCAGACAAGGTGAAGTCTAATCGAAGTGTCCTTTATAAAAAACTAGCTTTTTCCCGCGGCCCCGCCCGCGTGGATGTCGGTTATCGCGACCAAACATAGCCAAATTTCATCAAAATCGTTTCAGTGGTTGAGGCGTGAAAGCGTAACATACAGACAGACAGACAGAGTTACTTTCGCATTTATAATATTAGTATGGAAGATGGACGCAACGCAACGCAGCGCAACGCACAAGTGGGGCCTCATCCACTAGAAAAATTATTTTATAGGTATATCTTTTTTGTTTTATTTTCAACAGCGTCGCGTATGAAGATTGATAGTGGAGAAACTCAAGAATAGGAGTTTATAGACAAACTGGCGGTGACTATAAGGTAATAAATTATTAGAATGATACTCAGTCCTGAAACTCGATTTATAACTAGATCTGAGAACAGATTGTATTTGTTTATAAAGAATGAGTCATGAACGAATGACGCACTAAGTACCTATGTGAGGTACGTGTCTGGACAGGCAAACTGGGACCTTGTTACAGTCTCAGACAAAGAATAACACAGACGGAACGCATAAAAGCATCATGAGAAGCTGCCAACATTTTGTGTGTGGAAAGAGTGCTAGCGAAATAGTACTACACGGCGGCGGCGCGCTGAATAGCGCACCTCCCCATTCCGGGGGCGAGTTGGGGACACCGTTGTCCCCTCTCCTGAGGAGGGCCAGACCGTAAGGCATGGCCCTGAGTCAGCCGGGGTGCGAGGGATATGTCGATGACAACCTCACCTCCGGCCTAGCACCACGACCCACAGTCGGTGTGCGGTTTTAGTCGGTTCGAGTCCGACATAGCCTCCCCTTCCGGCTCCGGAAGGGGGGGTATCCGAGGGGATTTCCGCACGAAAAAAAAAAGCGAAATAGTACTACAGTACTTTAGTATGACTCTTTCGACCACATTTTAGTTGGAGGGGTTAGAGCGAATATAAGTAATGATAGTATAAAAAGAAGAAAAAAGTTAGAAGAGAAAAAGTGGACACCACAATCCGAGGTGAACGTTTCGGGTTCGACTGGGATTAACGCTAGGATGAAGGTTATTAATAAGTATGCTTTCTTCCTTTTTAACCCCCGACGCAAAAACGACGGGGTGTTATAAGTTTGACGTGTCTGTGTGTGTGTGTGTGTGTGTGTGTGTGTGTGTGTGTGTGTGTGTGTGTGTGGGTGTGTGTGTCTGTCTGTGGCATCGTAGCACCCAAACGGATGAACCGATTTGAATTTAGTTTTTTTTGTTTGAAAGGTATATTAGTCGGGAGTGTTCTTAGCTATGTTTGAAAAAAAACGATCCAAGATGGCCGCCGTCACAACATGTTGGAATACAAATTTCTTTATAATTCCCTCAATATGGGTATCAAAAGATTTAAAAAGTATAAAATAAAAATTAAATTAAAAATTTATTATGGTCCCCCGGCATGGCAGCCGTTGAATTAAAATTTATTCATTTATTTTCAACGTTTTGGTGTTTTTTGTGACGGGGGTTTTTTAAATTTTTAATTTAATTTATAAGTATAGTATGGTCGGATGATGTTAGTAATTTACTGCAAGCCTAATTATTATTTCAGAAGAGACGATTACAGATGCGTACACGGACCGAGTTAACAGACGGAGATAATTTGTATCTAATCTCAAGAAAATAACTTTTAACGTTCATTTTTGTAAACTTTAATTCTTAACTGTACTTAGCTATATTAATTAAGTTAAAATAAAAATAAGTTGATATGCTAGTTATACATGAACTGAAAATAAATTTTTCCTACGCACAAAATTAATTAACCCATTGATATAAAACTACATTTTACGGATATATTTGTCAAGGTATATTTGTTATTATTTACTTTTAAACCGACATTTCGGCTTGCTTAGGTCGATTTAATAGTAAATAATAACAAATATATCGGGGGTATTCCTCGAAGCGCCACAGTTTTGAGGCGCACCTAATGAGGCGCACCATTTTTATTCTTCGGGGCGCACCATTTAGTAGCGCTCCCGAGAACAATTAAAAATATTAACTTTTTATTCTTCGAAGCGCACCAATGATTATTAACTTTCGAATAGAGATAGGATACTAACTGAAATATCGATATAAGTAAAATACGTTATGAGGTATTGAGTTATCAGGGCGTAATTTTCGAGAACAATATCGTTGCATGGATGGCAACCATGGAACTAAAAGTGAATTTGTCAATATGTGTTTTCAAATATCTATTGTTAAAGTCATGTCAAAGTGCTATCCTTATTTAATACAAACTGGGGTTAAAAATTCAGGATTATTAGGTAATTCATAATCTGGAGCTGGAATTCAGCCAATATTTAAAGCATTTTGTAAAGCTTCTAATAATATTCAACTATCACGACCGTGACAAATGGCCATGTGTAGGTATGTTATGTTGTTTATGTTGTGCAGTGATCTGGCGTTTATAAAAAATACTTTTAATTAAGTGATAGGCAATAACTATGTAGGCAAACAAGCATCAAACACGCCACGATTGTGGCGGTAGGACCCGTCACAGACGAATGGCTGGAGAGGAGCCACGGTAGCCTCTTCTACCAGGTGCCGCAGGTCCACACTGGACATGGCTGCTTCAGTATTTTTTTTTATCGTGCGGTAAAAAAACAGTGGATGATTTCTGTACATGGACAGATGGAATGAAAACAAAACCTAGCAAATGCTACTGTCTATGTCTGGGTAGGCGGGGTACCAGTTATACCTCATATGATCCAGGGCTTAGTATAGGCGGGGAAAACGTTTCGACTATATCCGAAACCGTGCCTTTTAAATTTCTCGGAAGAAAAATAGATAACAGAGGTCGCACTCCAGCTTTAGAAGAAGTAATTAATAACTTCATTATCGATATACAAAAGGTAGATCAACAGCCACTAAGTAATGTTAAAAAAGCGTGGATTTACGACAACTATTTAACCTCGCGTCTTAACTGGCCGTTTCTTGTTTATGATATAAGCCAGAGCCTTCTCAAAAAACTAGATGCGAATGTTACGAAGACATTGAAGTCGTGGCTGGGGCTAGCCTAGTCGGCAGACCCATCGACATTATATAGAGCCTCAAATAACTTTGGAATGACGTTCAAGAAACCATCGGAACTCTATAAACATCTAAGAGTAACCAAAATGCACGTCCTAGCGAAATCAAAAGACGAAATCGTGCAAGCTCTTCCAAAAGACCAAAGTACTAAAGAGCTCGAGTCGCGCCTCCAATTCCATAAAAAAATCATGATAGGCTCGCAGACTGGTAGGGTAGGTTTGGGTAATACTAGGAGGCAGTCAGACAAAGACATAACAAAATCTTTTCTTCAAGTAGATGAAAATAATACCTACAAAGTGCACGCAATGAACCTAGAAATACAAAACGAATGGTTAACACTAGGTGAATTTTGTATTCCCATAGCCTTAAAATGGCGTACCTTAATATACGACTGGTCACCGGCTCTCCTTAAATTCTATCTCAATGCATTCCAGTTGACCCTCCCCGACCAAAGCAATCTTGTCAGATGGGGAAAAGCCACAGATAAAACATGTAACTCATGTGGTGAAGCAATTGGTACTGCTAGGCACCTACTGGTGGGTTGTAGGACGCTATTAGACCGGGGTCATTACTCGCGCCGACATGATAAGGTATTAGAAATCGTACGTGAGGCGCTAAGTTTGGCGGTAGCTAGAGCGAAAAAGGGTTTAACCACAAACCAAAGAAATGACGTCGCGGTTGTAAAGGAAGGCTGCTCAAAAAAGACAAATCAAAAGCCGTACTCAATTTTGATAGCAGCCGCTGATTGGACATTACTCGCAGATTCTTATGAGAAACACTATAAAATACCGGAGGATGTTTGTGCCTCGTCATCCAGACCCGATGTATTCTTATTTTCAAAACAGCAAAAGCGTGAAGTACTAGTAGAACTCACAGTACCGTGGGCAACTAACATACCTAAAGACCACGCTATAAAAATAAACAAATACTTTGACCTGACTAACGAGTTAACCAAGATTGGCTATGTGGTTAAACTCTACGCCGTGGAAGTAGGAGCAAGGGGAATTCCAGCTAAATCCCTGTATAACTTAATTAAAGACCTCGGATTGCCAAGAGCTTCAGTAAGCTCTTTACTCAAACGTATATCTAAAACGGCGTTGATAGGATCTTACCAAATTTGGATAGGTAGAGGGGGGAACACGACTGACGGTGGAGGTGAGCGCTGATGCATCACAAGGTGGCCACCCTAAACCTACACCTGGGTCGCAAGTCCCAGGCGCCGTCACAGTGTTCCTCTCTGTACCACGCCATGGACCCGGCGACCGCACGGTGAATCCATGGAATGCTAAGAACCAGATCTCTGCTATAAAAATTTCATACAAATATTTGGGCGGAGTCCTCAAAAATCAATGTTTAAAAATGGTTGAAAAATCATTCATTGGTTCCAACAGTTCCTAAGAAAGTTGGTAGATGGCTCCACCATCTCCCCCTTATAGACGGATATAAAGAGAAGGGAAATTTGAAGGGATTCAGGTGTAGCTCAATAGCTCAGTTGGAAGAGCATTCCCCCTGATGGGCAAGGTCGTGGGTTCAAGTCCCCCTTGAGCGCTTCATTTTTCCCCGTTTTATTTCGTTTTTTTTATCTAGGACACGTCAATTTGACTTCACCTCGCGTGATGTTAAGCTAAAGGCAAAGTCTCGGAGATATAAAAGTGAGCATAATAAATGCTATAAGCTTTTCATTCAAGATCATTTTGAGTACCTACTTATTTCATCAAGATCGATGTGATGCTGACTGTACCACAACAGTCTTCAAGAGAAATATTTTTTGTGAACGGAACCCGCGGAATCGTATCAGTTAGGTGGATATGTCAGACTCACACCGACTATAACCGCATGTTGTTCCGTCGGTGTGGCTGGAGGATCTGATACGTTCTGTTAAGGATATTCCAGAGAACCTGGCCGACCTTGGCCACTAATAATGGCGGCCTCGAGGTGTTCTTGGGGATGAAAATCACATCTTCTATAGAGAGGCGCGTATGAATATACGAAGCGCCTCCATCATGGGCCTGCTTCTTTTACGGTGACGGCTAGCCCCAACTATAACTCTCAGGCCCTAGCTCATTGATGATGCAGATAGTTTTGTATATGTTACCGGAAATGTGTATAATCCGGTATTCTATACAATGCCTAGGCATTGTATACAATGCCGAGTGCGCAGCAGGCAATGTATGAAATGGTATCAAAGAACGATTGACGGTGGTTGTAAAAAAGCAACCACTTAGGCTAATGCTGGAGCCTCGCTTTCGCTTCAGTCTTTTAACCTATAATATATCCAGGTCGGGGCGCAGTGTCCACACTACGCAATTTAACTTGGATAGATTAGGTTAGAAGATTAATGCGGGAGCAGAGCGGAGCGAAGCTCCCGCATTAATCTTCCTGGTTATTTTTTTTTATTCATTCAAAAATATAAATTTTCCACAAAATCATCCGCAAATATAGACAATAACCCATTTATTTCACACATTGCCGGTGGAACTGCAGGCATTCTATGTATTAACACACATTTCCTAGGATTTGTATACAATTCCTTTTTATGTATGAATTGTATGAAATCAATTATATATATAACATGAGAGTGCTAGATCACCCCCATTCCATTTTCGCTGCTTCTCTTATACTAGACTAATGACTGCCACACAAAAGAAGGCGGCAGCATTCCTCACACTCACGCTGCCGACCATGACCAGTACCAGGGTTTGCAGCGTGTAGCTTTCCGCTCTAACGGCTGCTTGGAGGCCGCGGCACAGCTCTATCCTCTCTGAACGTTCTACCAGCTGGTGAAGCGACGTGTCTGCGGAGCAGCCCCGCCATTGGTGGCATTCGGGTATCGGCTATCGGCTTATACGATGCAGATACTTACTGAAACAGCCATGTCCAGTGTGGACCTGCGGCAGCTGGTAGAAGAGGCTACCGTGGCGCCTCTCCAGCCATTCGTCTGTGACGGATCCTACCGCCACAGTCGTGGCGTGTTCGGTGCTTGGTTGCCTACATAGTTATTGCCTATCACTTAATCAAAAGTATTTTTTATAAACACCAGATCACTGCACAACATAAACAACATAACATACCTACACATGGCCATTTGTCACGGTCGTGATAATTGAATATTATTAGAAGCTTTATAAAATGCTTTAAATATTGGCTGAATTCCAGCTTCAGATTATGAATTACCTAATAATCCTGAAACTTTAACCCCAGTTTGTATTTAATAAGGATAGCACTTTGACATGACTTTAACAATAGATATTTGAAAACACATATTGACAAATTCACTTTTAGTTCCATGCAACGATATTGTTCTCGAAAATTACGCCCTGATAACTCAATACCTCATAACGTATTTTACTTATATCGATAGTTTCAGTTAGTATCCTATCTCTACCTATTCGAAAGTTAATAATCATTGGTGCGCTTCGAAGAATAAAAAGTTAATATTTTTAATTGTTCTCGGGAGCGCTACTAAATGGTGCGCTCCGAAGAATAAAAATGGTGCGCCTCATTAGGTGCGCCTCAAAACTGTGGCGCTTCGAGGAATACCTCTCATACCGATAAAATCCGTAAAAAGTGTTTTTATTTCAATGAGTGACATTCGCGTAAACTTTAGAAAATAATAATTAACCTACTTCGAAAAGGATGTTCTCAATTTGATTGCTATTTTCTTTTTTATAATTTGGTTTAATTTAGGAAGGGATGGAGTAAAGGGGTCACACAGTAGCAATTAGCAACATAAGTTATTGTAAATCGGGGTCTCTACATCACTTGTCAGGAGTCAGGTGCGTAGGACAGTTTTGCATCTTTATACATCCCAGCACTAGCCTGCTGACTCGTAGGTGCTCTTCGTGGACAAGGTGCTATTCAGGCAGGTGCTCTTCGGCTGGGTGATCTAACAGGACTACACCAACTTGGCTCCAACTACAAGACTAACGCGATAAACATAACGTAGTGAGCACGACATAGGTTCACGAGTTTATTTTTGTGCACAGCATATTGCGAACTGACATTCGGTACAAAAATGCCAGCCAAATGAGAGTCTGACTCACGCACCAAGGGTTCCATAACATAAGCTACATAAAACACAATATAATGCAGGGCTAAGATGCCATCCATATACGGTGCAGAGTATACCAGCTAGAACCAAGCGTTTCAGTGACTCGTTCCTATGCTGCACCATTAAGACCTGGAACTTCCTGCCAGCTCACGTGTTTCCTTCTTCCTACAGTCCCGGGTCCTTTAAGCGGGGCGTGAAAAGGCATCTAACGAGGCCGTCAAGCTGAGTGCCACCACTGTTAACATGGTACATGTTGCCGATGGTGACTCTCTCTCCGAGACTTTGCCTTTGGCTCAGGCTAGGTGAAATCAAATTGTCGTGTGCAATATTTAAAAAAAAAGTATTTTGGTTGCGTTGACTTAGAACTTTATAAACTTGATTATGTGTTATGAATTTCAACTTAATACCTTCACGCATTCCTGAGAAAAAAGGTCTTAACAGAAAGACAGACAGACGGACAACGAAATGATCCATAAGGGTTCCGTTTTTTTTTCTATTGAAGTACGGTTCCCTCAAAATAGACAATACGGAACTAAAAGTTTATTTATTTCTGAACAAAAAAAAATTCAAGAAATAAACTGGTCGCATTTAATGTTATAGAATCAGGTAGTGTAAATAAAAAGACACATATTTTTGTAAATTATATTTTAACACAAAAAATACAACAAAGACGACAACATTCACTTTAGTACTTAATATTTTTAATATTGTATGTATGTATGTATGTAAAATTTTGTATTCCACAACATTCCACACAACGTTATGTAGACCCATGGTAAGCTTATTTAGCTTGTGTTAAGGAATCTAGCATGCGGATATACATACTCAGATACTTTTTTTTGTAAATACATACATATAACACACAGAAACACCCAGACCAATGCAAATAGCCATATTCATGCATACAAATATTTGCACTGAGCGAGGATCGAACCCACACGCCTCCTGTGTGGCAGTTGCGTGCACTACCGCCACGCCAGAGGCTGTCTAAACTGTTTTACTTGTAGCTATTAGTAATATTAGTAGAATTTATTTATTTTATTTATTTTTAAGTACAGTTTTTATTATTATACAGTTCACTACAAGTTCAAAACAACTATGATATTGTAAATAAGTTCGCTTATAGTTACATAGTCAAAAATACTACAAAGGCACTAAAATATGGCACTATAGAAAAAAAATACGTCATACATAATTGCATTGTAAGTCACAAAAAGCATTATACCACAGAATAGATACTGTTATGAAATCTTTAAAAATATCTCAAACTTCATTCAAGTAGTGGCCATTTTTACTCCGTATTGTAGTGACCGTTACTGCGTCTAAATAGTTAATGTATAATCCAAGCATTCAGGGTACCCATGATACTATGTGGCATTATTTATGGCCTTCTTTATGTTATGAATTTAACAAATAAGATCTGCAGCTCTTTGTATTGAAATCTGCAGTCTCAGCATATTGTGCTTGTGCTACAAGTGTAGACAATTGTTCTAAAGACTTTTTCATTCAAGATGTCCTAAAAGCTACTGCTTTAGTTAAACCCAAGGCCATAGACTCCCCAAAATGGGATATATATGTATAATATTATATACATTCACACATGTTAATCCTCAAAGGGAAGGCAGAAGTGTATCATTTGACACCCATGCCAGGTTTTTAGGCCCACAAAACAGGTGAGGCCATCCTGTTGCTTTCGAGGACACTCATGGGCTGATACTATTGGATGGATAACAACTGTATATATATATGAGAAGATATGGGATACCCAAATAATATTTGACTGATTAGGTTCAGTATACCTACCATATAGCAGTTCTCCTTTGGGAATTCAAGAGTTGCAATTATTATGCTTCTAGTAGAAGCGGAAGGTACTAATGTAAGTAGTTGTTTTACCTCAGATAGAGGTGCTAATAAGGGCTGCTATTAGGACACAGTTTGGTGGATGACTTAGTTCTAATTTAAATGCAGTACACATTAATGCGGCTTTGAGTAGCTTCCGAACCGCAGTGGCCTTCAAAGGTTGGTTTATAAACATGCCTATAACATAGATTTTTTTTTTTTGTCAATAAAACTGAAAGTCTCAATTAGGGAATTCAATTTAATGTTATGAATATTACATAGCATACAACACCGTTGTTGTTGTTTTGTTTAAACTTGCTATTGGGATTAATAATTGTTATACATAATAACTAATCCTTTTCCATCATATGCTTAATAATACTGTTTTGTATATTAGCAGTTATCACATAGCGTTTTAGTTACCATCACCAGCAGAAAACAAACAGGTCTTCAACTTAATACTGTCTTTCTGGTAGGCAAATAATAGAACTGTTTTACATAAAATAAAACAGATATTATATGCCGAAAGAAAGACAGTATTCGAGCAAGGTCCTTGCTGGCGAGAAGACACTATGAAGTTGGCGTAGGTACGTCGTTGGTAAGAAGCAACAGCGCCCCTAGTGGTGATGGAAGGTAACAAAAACGAAAGACAGATTAAAAAAGGTAAGAATTGTCACTATATAACTCGGAAATATGGTAAAAAATCACAGACAGCTTCTTCAACTTAATACTGTCTTTCTTTCGGCATATAATATCTGTTTTATTTTATGTAAAACAGTTCTATTAAAATCGCTGTAGCTGTTTAGATGTGAAAGAGTAATAAACATCCATCCATTCATATTTACAAAATCACGCGTTTATAATATTAGTAGGACTATAATCGCTGACTGAATGAATGAATGAATGAATTTTGATGACCCTGGGTAAGCTGGGGTGCGAGGGATTTGCCATTGGCTGCCTCACCTTTGGCAACTGACAACTCGAGACGGAGTGCAATTTAGTCGGTTCAAGTCTGTCATAACCACCCGGTTCGGACATATAATGTAATGTCGTAAGGAAGGTATTAACTATGGAAGTGGAAGGCTACAAGGGGGGAGGAAGACCTAAAAGGAGGTGGATGGACTGTGTGAAGGAGGATATGGTTAAGAAGGGAGTGAATTTTGAAATGACTGCAACTAGAGATGAATAGAAGAAACGCACATGTTGCGCCGACCCCAAATAAACTTGGGATAAGGGCAGGAGGATGATGAACCACGCTTTTTTTTTTCGTGCGGAAATCCCCTCGGATACCCCCCCTGCCGGAGCCGGAAGGGGAGGTTATGTCGAGCTCGAACCGACTAAAACCGGAAGCCGACTGTGGGTCGTGGTGCTAGGCCGGAGGTGAGGTTGTCATCGACATATCCCTCGCACCCCGGCTGACCCAAGGCCATCCCTTACGGTCTAGCCCTCCTCGGGAGGGGGGACAACGGTGTCCCCGACTCGCCCCCGGAATGGGGGGTCTGCAATGGGGGGTCTGCTTCTGCTGGGGTGACAGGTGGCTCATGGGGGACAGAGGTCAGTCAGTGCCCTCCGACGCCCGAGTTGCGTGCGCGCGCGGGCGGCGCGATTCGCGAGTCTCGCTCGCTCGCGCCACCTCTCCCGTTCCGCCGTCTCCTTCACGACCATTACCTGCTCGGATGAACCACCCTGCTGGCTTCGACGAGGAAGTATCCGTGGCAAATTTCGCACATAAAAAAGCTCATCCCTGTTAAATCAAATGCAGTAACAAACATCCAAACGGCTTCACATTTATTTACGGGCACTACACTTATTTGAATTACAGCTCGTGAAAGAAATTCACATACATATCGGCTTGTAGTATGTATCGTGTATAATCGATTTAATAATACTGTAGGAATAATCAAAATCGCAGAAATTGATTATTTTTTTCCTCGTAAAATTTAGTTTTTAATCAAGATGGTGGCTGCTTTAACGTTTCTATGTTTTACTGTGAGTTTTGTGAACATTCTTATTTAATTAGTTCTTTTAATATGTGATTATCTTTATGGATATAAAGTGTTAAAAAATTTATACATAAATACATATAATCACGCCTTTATCCTCGGAGGGTTAGGCAGAGGTGAATTAACACCCACATTTCACCAATCATTCTAGTTCCACGTAATAAGGGGTGAGCCTATTGCCGCATTCCGGGCACTATTGTTGACTCGAGCCATGCATCTAGGCTGTATATATCTGTCTGATGTTAAACAGTCCTATCCTTTAGTCGCCTTGTATGACCCCGCAGGGGAAGAGATCTCCCAAATTACTTACATTGTAGACTATAAACTGTGCGTGTCTAGAATTGAATGTTTTTTCTTTCTTTCTTTCTTTCAAATACACTGCACTGCCTAGAACCACGCGGCTAATTAATACAAAATTAACAGTATCTATGCTTAACCGTTTTCAGGCACTAACGTTCGTTCAGACCAAGCAGAAGCCACAACTAGATGAGGATATGTTTTTATACTGGAGACGATGTGAGTGTGATACTTTACTATAATTTTTTATGATGAATCAATTAATTAGCTTATCACAGTTCACTGCTGGACATAGACCAATGTCGCATGTCGGGAGGTTTCTGACTGACCCCGGGCCAATGACGGTTTCGAGATGACAGGCACAGTCACTGAAAAGAAGGCTGCTGCTGACAGGCGACTCATGGTTTAATAACCTCACGAAAACGTTGATAGGTTTTGTTATGACAGATCATCTATACGTATAAAATTACTTGTCCTGACTGACTGACTGATTCATTAACGCATAGCCTAAACCACTGGATCTCCCAACTTGAAATTTTGACAGTAGATGCATTTTATGATGGAAGAAATGATTTTTGTAAATTCTGCTACTAAAGGGGATAAGATACATAAGGGATGGCAGTTTGTATGAAAGTCTTAGCATTTCTTACACCTACGTCTTTTCAGAAATAAATGAACATGGTGTATCAGCGTTTTTTTAAAATTTAACTACTAAGAGGGTAAAATAGGTGATAAACGTTTGTATGGAATGTTCGTCATTTTCAAAGTTAGAAGCATGAAACTTCGTACACCTAGGTACGTCTTTTGAGAAATGTTTTGTCGCGACAACCGACATCCACGCGGGTAAAGTTAGTATTCAATATGACCTAAACGTAACATTACTGAGTCCGTGCCTCAGTAGTCTGTTAACGTGTTCTTAAAAGAGTTATTTTGAAACGCCATACTTCAACCTTCACGTCATGACCGTCTGTATCTTATCTGAGGCACCCGTAAGCACACGGGAAGATGTCTGTCGATACAAATTGCACGTCATTTCCTTTAGTCAGTGGCTCAACGAGCTCTATCGCAACTAGACCGCGGCGAATGTCCCCAAAAGTAGGGTAATCGAGCGCATTATAGTATCTGCACAACCTTTTAGTTAACTTGCTCGTCTGCTTTGGATGCTTTGAATATGACTTGCTGGTATACGTCGCAGCTCATATCATTATTGAGTCCCTACTTCAACCAAGGCTTTCAAATCAAAGCCTCATTGTTATAAATTAGACGTATGGCAATAAAATTGACAATCCTATGGTCGCCTATATAAAACGCTTATAATCATCTCAAGGAGAAGGTATAAAGCAGACTCGGAGGTTCAAGGTGAAATCCTCGGAAGACAGAAATAATGCTTACATGTGATAATATTTATCCACATTCAAGAAACTATATTACAAGTTATGCTTAGTTATAGATGGTGCTGTGAAAAATGTAGTAGAATTTTGTTTCTAATTTTTCAGCTGAGCCAGGTGAATGTGAGCCGTTCACCAGCCAGACGATTGACTGCAACAAATGCGTCTGCAGTGCTGACAAGATTTCTTACTGCACGCGCATGGCTTGCTTCAGCAAAAGTCCTAACAACCTGGATATGAGTGATGGTATAAAAAAACGTATTGAGTCGGTAGCTGACTGGCAGAAAGGTAATAGGTCAGGATGGCAAATGCCATCGACATTTCAAGGAAAAAACGTTCCAAGAGACATGAAAATAATTTTAAAGTACAGTGATTTTCTTGTGAACAGATTTTGTTGCTTGCAACCTTTTGCTTTTCAATAAGCGATTTATTTATGTTGTACATGAATTGTAAAGACGCATAATGAAACGTTAAATAGGTACGTCTTATACAGAATAGTTGTTTTTTCCTGTTATTATCACGACGACGTAAGGGTAAGACTTACTCACAAAGTATTTCATGGGTTTAAATTGGAAATCAAATAATACCTACCTACTATTGATAGAGTGCAGTGGTGAAGGTAAAAATATTCAAAAGGTAAACCAGTGGAAATTTCATAGCATTGTAACCACAGCTTCACTTTGCAGTGCAAGCCAGCAGGAATCGTGATGTTTGGACTCCTTGCCATTGAATTAGAGTGTATGGCTCCACCAGTGCAAAATTTACAGAGTCCAAGTCCTTATTGCTGGACGAATGAAGCTCTTCCCTTTTATACAATTGGCAATGGGTTTTTAGAATAGAGAAGAGTAAAGTAAAGCCAACGAGACAAGAGAAAAAAGTTAAACAAAGCGACCATTACTGAGTTACGTTGCGATAACTACCGATTATTATCTCTATCCTTGTCGCACACGTCACACGTACGCGACAATAGCCGAGCGACAGCTGTCGTTACGTGTTTCGTAGTACAGGAAAGCTATCAGCACAGCGGTTCTTAACTGTCAGATCCGCTATCTCATGAACATTTCATTCCTGTCTGGAATGCGCTTGAAGTGATACGTAATCATTTTCAAATAAAAATGTTTGGAACCGGTGAAACTTTGTTTACCTTTTTTCTGTCGCTTCGTTAGGTTTACTTTAGATTGATCATTAAGTGGGATTGAAATACGTTGATAACTGTCAGAAACGTGAAAATACGTGTCCATCAAACGTCAAATAATCGTCTAGGAGGCCTGATTTATTATTTATTTTACAATATATCTAATAATAATCTTTACGAATAGGGAAACATCAACGTCACAAGAGTTCAACGAGAAGAGTAAAAGATTTGTCTCGATTAGCAACTAAAAAAATCAAAGGTACTGCTAAATCTATACTAATACTTATCATAAATGCGAAAGTGAACTCTGTGGCTCTGCCTAAACAACAGACGCGATTTTATTGAAAAAAAAAAACAACATTGACCATCTTTAGTAGCGGGCTGCGGTTGACAGTTAATATTAAATACCTAAAGTAAAGGCAACGAGACGAGAGAAAAAAGATTAACAAATTACTGAATTAAGTTCTCTGTCCTTGTCGCACATGTCACACGTACGCGCCAATGGCTGAGCGACAGCTGTCTTTGCGTGTTTCGTAGTACAGGAAAGCTTTCAGTACAGCGGTTCTAAACTATCAAATCCGCCATCTTTTGAGCAATTTCATTCCTGGAAGGCACCTGAAGTGATACGTACTTAATGATTTTCAAATAAAAATGTTTGAAACCGCTGAAACTTTGTTTACCTTTTTTCTCTCGCTTCGTTGGCTTTACTTTACAAGAATTTATAATAAAAAAAGAATAAGCGTCGGTAGCTTAGTGGTTAAGGAGTCGGCCTTACGATCGAGAGGTCCCGGGTTCGATTCTGGCCATTACACTACCGACGTGAACCCACTCCTAGCACAAGCAAGCTTAGTTGGAGGGGTTAGAGGGAATATTAGTAACCTCGGTTCTAATATTCTTTTAAAAAATAAATAAAAAAATTGTGGAGATATTCACTGTGTATGGGGCCCCATAAGACCTAATGAACTAAGACCTAAAAATCATGTGATTGTCGATAGCTGTCAAAACGGATCAGTCGTAATATCCCTATATCTATGATCAGGCTTTTTCTATACATATCTATAAACAGTTTTATTTAATTGGACCAGCATGTTGGTCGGTCTAATTTAGAAATTGAATCCCCGCCCATCTCTTCCTGATCTGATACATATATTAGTACCTACACACATTTGGTTCGTATGAACAATCAAATCAATGAATGAAACCATTCGTCTTAAAAAAATACCTAGAGCCTGCTTGTTTAGGCTGGCTAGTGCACAGGTGCGTTGCGTAGCGTTGCGTAAGGTCATTCTTAGAAATTTAAAGGAATTTCTCTCATTGTTATAATTTTATTTGATTACAATTTTTGATTCCTCATTCCTACGCCGCACCACTAAGACCTGGAACTCTCTGCCAGCTCACGTCTTACCTTCTTCCTACAGTCCCGGGTCCTATAAGCGTGGCGTGAAAAGGCATCTGATGAAGCCGTCAAGCTGAGTGCCACCATTGTTAACATGGTACATGTTTACGATGGTGACCCTCTTTCCGAGACTTTGCCTTAAGCTTAACATCAGACAAGGTGAAGTCTAATCGAAGTGTCCTTTATAAAAAACTAGCTTTTTCCCGCGGCCCCGCCCGCGTGGATGTCGGTTATCGCGACCAAACATAGCCAAATTTCATCAAAATCGTTTCAGTGGTTGAGGCGTGAAAGCGTAACATACAGACAGACAGACAGAGTTACTTTCGCATTTATAATATTAGTATGGAAGATGGACGCAACGCAACGCAGCGCAACGCACAAGTGGGGCCTCATCCACTAGAAAAATTATTTTATAGGTATATCTTTTTTGTTTTATTTTCAACAGCGTCGCGTATGAAGATTGATAGTGGAGAAACTCAAGAATAGGAGTTTATAGACAAACTGGCGGTGACTATAAGGTAATAAATTATTAGAATGATACTCAGTCCTGAAACTCGATTTATAACTAGATCTGAGAACAGATTGTATTTGTTTATAAAGAATGAGTCATGAACGAATGACGCACTAAGTACCTATGTGAGGTACGTGTCTGGACAGGCAAACTGGGACCTTGTTACAGTCTCAGACAAAGAATAACACAGACGGAACGCATAAAAGCATCATGAGAAGCTGCCAACATTTTGTGTGTGGAAAGAGTGCTAGCGAAATAGTACTACACGGCGGCGGCGCGCTGAATAGCGCACCTCCCCATTCCGGGGGCGAGTTGGGGACACCGTTGTCCCCTCTCCTGAGGAGGGCCAGACCGTAAGGCATGGCCCTGAGTCAGCCGGGGTGCGAGGGATATGTCGATGACAACCTCACCTCCGGCCTAGCACCACGACCCACAGTCGGTGTGCGGTTTTAGTCGGTTCGAGTCCGACATAGCCTCCCCTTCCGGCTCCGGAAGGGGGGGTATCCGAGGGGATTTCCGCACGAAAAAAAAAAGCGAAATAGTACTACAGTACTTTAGTATGACTCTTTCGACCACATTTTAGTTGGAGGGGTTAGAGCGAATATAAGTAATGATAGTATAAAAAGAAGAAAAAAGTTAGAAGAGAAAAAGTGGACACCACAATCCGAGGTGAACGTTTCGGGTTCGACTGGGATTAACGCTAGGATGAAGGTTATTAATAAGTATGCTTTCTTCCTTTTTAACCCCCGACGCAAAAACGACGGGGTGTTATAAGTTTGACGTGTCTGTGTGTGTGTGTGTGTGTGTGTGTGTGTGTGTGTGTGTGTGTGTGTGTGTGGGTGTGTGTGTCTGTCTGTGGCATCGTAGCACCCAAACGGATGAACCGATTTGAATTTAGTTTTTTTTGTTTGAAAGGTATATTAGTCGGGAGTGTTCTTAGCTATGTTTGAAAAAAAACGATCCAAGATGGCCGCCGTCACAACATGTTGGAATACAAATTTCTTTATAATTCCCTCAATATGGGTATCAAAAGATTTAAAAAGTATAAAATAAAAATTAAATTAAAAATTTATTATGGTCCCCCGGCATGGCAGCCGTTGAATTAAAATTTATTCATTTATTTTCAACGTTTTGGTGTTTTTTGTGACGGGGGTTTTTTAAATTTTTAATTTAATTTATAAGTATAGTATGGTCGGATGATGTTAGTAATTTACTGCAAGCCTAATTATTATTTCAGAAGAGACGATTACAGATGCGTACACGGACCGAGTTAACAGACGGAGATAATTTGTATCTAATCTCAAGAAAATAACTTTTAACGTTCATTTTTGTAAACTTTAATTCTTAACTGTACTTAGCTATATTAATTAAGTTAAAATAAAAATAAGTTGATATGCTAGTTATACATGAACTGAAAATAAATTTTTCCTACGCACAAAATTAATTAACCCATTGATATAAAACTACATTTTACGGATATATTTGTCAAGGTATATTTGTTATTATTTACTTTTAAACCGACATTTCGGCTTGCTTAGGTCGATTTAATAGTAAATAATAACAAACATATCGGGGGTATTCCTCGAAGCGCCACAGTTTTGAGGCGCACCTAATGAGGCGCACCATTTTTATTCTTCGGGGCGCACCATTTAGTAGCGCTCCCGAGAACAATTAAAAATATTAACTTTTTATTCTTCGAAGCGCACCAATGATTATTAACTTTCGAATAGAGATAGGATACTAACTGAAATATCGATATAAGTAAAATACGTTATGAGGTATTGAGTTATCAGGGCGTAATTTTCGAGAACAATATCGTTGCATGGATGGCAACCATGGAACTAAAAGTGAATTTGTCAATATGTGTTTTCAAATATCTATTGTTAAAGTCATGTCAAAGTGCTATCCTTATTTAATACAAACTGGGGTTAAAAATTCAGGATTATTAGGTAATTCATAATCTGGAGCTGGAATTCAGCCAATATTTAAAGCATTTTGTAAAGCTTCTAATAATATTCAACTATCACGACCGTGACAAATGGCCATGTGTAGGTATGTTATGTTGTTTATGTTGTGCAGTGATCTGGCGTTTATAAAAAATACTTTTAATTAAGTGATAGGCAATAACTATGTAGGCAAACAAGCATCAAACACGCCACGATTGTGGCGGTAGGACCCGTCACAGACGAATGGCTGGAGAGGAGCCACGGTAGCCTCTTCTACCAGGTGCCGCAGGTCCACACTGGACATGGCTGCTTCAGTATTTTTTTTTATCGTGCGGTAAAAAAACAGTGGATGATTTCTGTACATGGACAGATGGAATGAAAACAAAACCTAGCAAATGCTACTGTCTATGTCTGGGTAGGCGGGGGTACCAGTTATACCTCATATGATCCAGGGCTTAGTATAGGCGGGGAAAACGTTTCGACTATATCCGAAACCGTGCCTTTTAAATTTCTCGGAAGAAAAATAGATAACAGAGGTCGCACTCCAGCTTTAGAAGAAGTAATTAATAACTTCATTATCGATATACAAAAGGTAGATCAACAGCCACTAAGTAATGTTAAAAAAGCGTGGATTTACGACAACTATTTAACCTCGCGTCTTAACTGGCCGTTTCTTGTTTATGATATAAGCCAGAGCCTTCTCAAAAAACTAGATGCGAATGTTACGAAGACATTGAAGTCGTGGCTGGGGCTAGCCTAGTCGGCAGACCCATCGACATTATATAGAGCCTCAAATAACTTTGGAATGACGTTCAAGAAACCATCGGAACTCTATAAACATCTAAGAGTAACCAAAATGCACGTCCTAGCGAAATCAAAAGACGAAATCGTGCAAGCTCTTCCAAAAGACCAAAGTACTAAAGAGCTCGAGTCGCGCCTCCAATTCCATAAAAAAATCATGATAGGCTCGCAGACTGGTAGGGTAGGTTTGGGTAATACTAGGAGGCAGTCAGACAAAGACATAACAAAATCTTTTCTTCAAGTAGATGAAAATAATACCTACAAAGTGCACGCAATGAACCTAGAAATACAAAACGAATGGTTAACACTAGGTGAATTTTGTATTCCCATAGCCTTAAAATGGCGTACCTTAATATACGACTGGTCACCGGCTCTCCTTAAATTCTATCTCAATGCATTCCAGTTGACCCTCCCCGACCAAAGCAATCTTGTCAGATGGGGAAAAGCCACAGATAAAACATGTAACTCATGTGGTGAAGCAATTGGTACTGCTAGGCACCTACTGGTGGGTTGTAGGACGCTATTAGACCGGGGTCATTACTCGCGCCGACATGATAAGGTATTAGAAATCGTACGTGAGGCGCTAAGTTTGGCGGTAGCTAGAGCGAAAAAGGGTTTAACCACAAACCAAAGAAATGACGTCGCGGTTGTAAAGGAAGGCTGCTCAAAAAAGACAAATCAAAAGCCGTACTCAATTTTGATAGCAGCCGCTGATTGGACATTACTCGCAGATTCTTATGAGAAACACTATAAAATACCGGAGGATGTTTGTGCCTCGTCATCCAGACCCGATGTATTCTTATTTTCAAAACAGCAAAAGCGTGAAGTACTAGTAGAACTCACAGTACCGTGGGCAACTAACATACCTAAAGACCACGCTATAAAAATAAACAAATACTTTGACCTGACTAACGAGTTAACCAAGATTGGCTATGTGGTTAAACTCTACGCCGTGGAAGTAGGAGCAAGGGGAATTCCAGCTAAATCCCTGTATAACTTAATTAAAGACCTCGGATTGCCAAGAGCTTCAGTAAGCTCTTTACTCAAACGTATATCTAAAACGGCGTTGATAGGATCTTACCAAATTTGGATAGGTAGAGGGGGGAACACGACTGACGGTGGAGGTGAGCGCTGATGCATCACAAGGTGGCCACCCTAAACCTACACCTGGGTCGCAAGTCCCAGGCGCCGTCACAGTGTTCCTCTCTGTACCACGCCATGGACCCGGCGACCGCACGGTGAATCCATGGAATGCTAAGAACCAGATCTCTGCTATAAAAATTTCATACAAATATTTGGGCGGAGTCCTCAAAAATCAATGTTTAAAAATGGTTGAAAAATCATTCATTGGTTCCAACAGTTCCTAAGAAAGTTGGTAGATGGCTCCACCATCTCCCCCTTATAGACGGATATAAAGAGAAGGGAAATTTGAAGGGATTCAGGTGTAGCTCAATAGCTCAGTTGGAAGAGCATTCCCCCTGATGGGCAAGGTCGTGGGTTCAAGTCCCCCTTGAGCGCTTCATTTTTCCCCGTTTTATTTCGTTTTTTTTATCTAGGACACGTCAATTTGACTTCACCTCGCGTGATGTTAAGCTAAAGGCAAAGTCTCGGAGATATAAAAGTGAGCATAATAAATGCTATAAGCTTTTCATTCAAGATCATTTTGAGTACCTACTTATTTCATCAAGATCGATGTGATGCTGACTGTACCACAACAGTCTTCAAGAGAAATATTTTTTGTGAACGGAACCCGCGGAATCGTATCAGTTAGGTGGATATGTCAGACTCACACCGACTATAACCGCATGTTGTTCCGTCGGTGTGGCTGGAGGATCTGATACGTTCTGTTAAGGATATTCCAGAGAACCTGGCCGACCTTGGCCACTAATAATGGCGGCCTCGAGGTGTTCTTGGGGATGAAAATCACATCTTCTATAGAGAGGCGCGTATGAATATACGAAGCGCCTCCATCATGGGCCTGCTTCTTTTACGGTGACGGCTAGCCCCAACTATAACTCTCAGGCCCTAGCTCATTGATGATGCAGATAGTTTTGTATATGTTACCGGAAATGTGTATAATCCGGTATTCTATACAATGCCTAGGCATTGTATACAATGCCGAGTGCGCAGCAGGCAATGTATGAAATGGTATCAAAGAACGATTGACGGTGGTTGTAAAAAAGCAACCACTTAGGCTAATGCTGGAGCCTCGCTTTCGCTTCAGTCTTTTAACCTATAATATATCCAGGTCGGGGCGCAGTGTCCACACTACGCAATTTAACTTGGATAGATTAGGTTAGAAGATTAATGCGGGAGCAGAGCGGAGCGAAGCTCCCGCATTAATCTTCCTGGTTATTTTTTTTTATTCATTCAAAAATATAAATTTTCCACAAAATCATCCGCAAATATAGACAATAACCCATTTATTTCACACATTGCCGGTGGAACTGCAGGCATTCTATG
The DNA here is from genome assembly GCA_914829495.1 of Eilema sororculum. NCBI lineage: Eukaryota > Metazoa > Arthropoda > Insecta > Lepidoptera > Erebidae > Eilema > Eilema sororculum. The sequence continues at coordinate 22,094,488 of OU618535.1, forward strand.
TATTAACACACATTTCCTAGGATTTGTATACAATTCCTTTTTATGTATGAATTGTATGAAATCAATTATATATATAACATGAGAGTGCTAGATCACCCCCATTCCATTTTCGCTGCTTCTCTTATACTAGACTAATGACTGCCACACAAAAGAAGGCGGCAGCATTCCTCACACTCACGCTGCCGACCATGACCAGTACCAGGGTTTGCAGCGTGTAGCTTTCCGCTCTAACGGCTGCTTGGAGGCCGCGGCACAGCTCTATCCTCTCTGAACGTTCTACCAGCTGGTGAAGCGACGTGTCTGCGGAGCAGCCCCGCCATTGGTGGCATTCGGGTATCGGCTATCGGCTTATACGATGCAGATACTTACTGAAACAGCCATGTCCAGTGTGGACCTGCGGCAGCTGGTAGAAGAGGCTACCGTGGCGCCTCTCCAGCCATTCGTCTGTGACGGATCCTACCGCCACAGTCGTGGCGTGTTCGGTGCTTGGTTGCCTACATAGTTATTGCCTATCACTTAATCAAAAGTATTTTTTATAAACACCAGATCACTGCACAACATAAACAACATAACATACCTACACATGGCCATTTGTCACGGTCGTGATAATTGAATATTATTAGAAGCTTTATAAAATGCTTTAAATATTGGCTGAATTCCAGCTTCAGATTATGAATTACCTAATAATCCTGAAACTTTAACCCCAGTTTGTATTTAATAAGGATAGCACTTTGACATGACTTTAACAATAGATATTTGAAAACACATATTGACAAATTCACTTTTAGTTCCATGCAACGATATTGTTCTCGAAAATTACGCCCTGATAACTCAATACCTCATAACGTATTTTACTTATATCGATAGTTTCAGTTAGTATCCTATCTCTACCTATTCGAAAGTTAATAATCATTGGTGCGCTTCGAAGAATAAAAAGTTAATATTTTTAATTGTTCTCGGGAGCGCTACTAAATGGTGCGCTCCGAAGAATAAAAATGGTGCGCCTCATTAGGTGCGCCTCAAAACTGTGGCGCTTCGAGGAATACCTCTCATACCGATAAAATCCGTAAAAAGTGTTTTTATTTCAATGAGTGACATTCGCGTAAACTTTAGAAAATAATAATTAACCTACTTCGAAAAGGATGTTCTCAATTTGATTGCTATTTTCTTTTTTATAATTTGGTTTAATTTAGGAAGGGATGGAGTAAAGGGGTCACACAGTAGCAATTAGCAACATAAGTTATTGTAAATCGGGGTCTCTACATCACTTGTCAGGAGTCAGGTGCGTAGGACAGTTTTGCATCTTTATACATCCCAGCACTAGCCTGCTGACTCGTAGGTGCTCTTCGTGGACAAGGTGCTATTCAGGCAGGTGCTCTTCGGCTGGGTGATCTAACAGGACTACACCAACTTGGCTCCAACTACAAGACTAACGCGATAAACATAACGTAGTGAGCACGACATAGGTTCACGAGTTTATTTTTGTGCACAGCATATTGCGAACTGACATTCGGTACAAAAATGCCAGCCAAATGAGAGTCTGACTCACGCACCAAGGGTTCCATAACATAAGCTACATAAAACACAATATAATGCAGGGCTAAGATGCCATCCATATACGGTGCAGAGTATACCAGCTAGAACCAAGCGTTTCAGTGACTCGTTCCTATGCTGCACCATTAAGACCTGGAACTTCCTGCCAGCTCACGTGTTTCCTTCTTCCTACAGTCCCGGGTCCTTTAAGCGGGGCGTGAAAAGGCATCTAACGAGGCCGTCAAGCTGAGTGCCACCACTGTTAACATGGTACATGTTGCCGATGGTGACTCTCTCTCCGAGACTTTGCCTTTGGCTCAGGCTAGGTGAAATCAAATTGTCGTGTGCAATATTTAAAAAAAAAGTATTTTGGTTGCGTTGACTTAGAACTTTATAAACTTGATTATGTGTTATGAATTTCAACTTAATACCTTCACGCATTCCTGAGAAAAAAGGTCTTAACAGAAAGACAGACAGACGGACAACGAAATGATCCATAAGGGTTCCGTTTTTTTTTCTATTGAAGTACGGTTCCCTCAAAATAGACAATACGGAACTAAAAGTTTATTTATTTCTGAACAAAAAAAAATTCAAGAAATAAACTGGTCGCATTTAATGTTATAGAATCAGGTAGTGTAAATAAAAAGACACATATTTTTGTAAATTATATTTTAACACAAAAAATACAACAAAGACGACAACATTCACTTTAGTACTTAATATTTTTAATATTGTATGTATGTATGTATGTAAAATTTTGTATTCCACAACATTCCACACAACGTTATGTAGACCCATGGTAAGCTTATTTAGCTTGTGTTAAGGAATCTAGCATGCGGATATACATACTCAGATACTTTTTTTTGTAAATACATACATATAACACACAGAAACACCCAGACCAATGCAAATAGCCATATTCATGCATACAAATATTTGCACTGAGCGAGGATCGAACCCACACGCCTCCTGTGTGGCAGTTGCGTGCACTACCGCCACGCCAGAGGCTGTCTAAACTGTTTTACTTGTAGCTATTAGTAATATTAGTAGAATTTATTTATTTTATTTATTTTTAAGTACAGTTTTTATTATTATACAGTTCACTACAAGTTCAAAACAACTATGATATTGTAAATAAGTTCGCTTATAGTTACATAGTCAAAAATACTACAAAGGCACTAAAATATGGCACTATAGAAAAAAAATACGTCATACATAATTGCATTGTAAGTCACAAAAAGCATTATACCACAGAATAGATAAGGATTATACTATCACTATATGCTACAACGGGTTGGTATCACAATGACTTAAGTAAGGCTATAAATTTACCTAATCGTTAGAATGACTAGATCTGAAAACGACAAAGACTACAAGAAGTCTTTGTATAAAATTTACAAGGTAGCAAAATGACTGGACCATATCGTTAGACGACCTTATTTAATAATCACAGGATAGAATAAATTACAAATACAATCACGACGAAATAAAATAAGAAGAAGAAGGTTTTGCTACTTAGTCCAGAGTTATGTCCAGAAACCATACCTCCGGTGAGGTTAAATGGAACACTGCTAACTAGAGTTTATAAATTTAAGTACCTTGGACATCTCTTGGCCGCTGACATGAAGGACAATGAAGATATTGAAAGGGAGCGGAGGGCGCTGTCGATTAGGGCGAATATGATAGCTCGTAGATTTGCACGTTGCTCAGAAGGTGTCAAAAAAACCTTATTTCGTGCATATTGCACTTCTTTTTACACGTGCAGTCTGTGGGCTGATTATTCGCAGAAATTGTACAGTGTGCTTCGTATTCAATATAATAACGCGTTCAGAGTGCTGATGGGGCTGTCCCGTTACTGTAGCGCGTCAGGGATGTTTGCCGAGGCTCGTGTAGATTGCTTTTACGCTACTATTAGAAAGCGATGTGCGTCTCTGGTGCGTCGGGTGCGGGCCAGCTCCAACAGTATTCTGAGCTGTATAGCGAGCAGACTTGACTGTTTGTATGTGGGTCGCTGCTGCAAGCTTTCTACCTAGGTGGGGGGCTAGTGGTGGTGATTCGCATGCAGACTGTCAATTTGTTATTAGGATAAGATTAGAATATTAAAACTAACATAGGAGTGAGAAAAATTGTTACTAACACACTGAGTCCTGGTCACTTGAAATAAATGAATATTATTATTATTATTATTACTACTAATGTATAATTGCAATGAAGTCGTTATGCTACTTAGTAATGATATGAAGATGATCTCGATACCTAGGTTTTTTGAAATGTGTACTTTGTGATACTTTCTTTGCCATTCTGAGATCTTGACCTTCTGATACTAACCCGCTATAACGTACTACATAAGTTCCTTTATGAAGTAACTTAAAATTATTTAAACTACGTTAAACCACAGATTACATAATAGTTTTAATACTTCCAAACATGAAGTACCTACATAATCTGGTGGTTATATATAACAAGTGTTCCTTTACTTTGTGAACCACCTACTGGGCGCAATAATTTCTAAATTGGATTCATAAGTCGTGAACATAACAGTGATTCAGTCTCTTTCGTTTATAAGGCACTAACGTGAACCTATTTTATTCGTCGTGCGAAAAATCCCCACGGATCGCGCGTGTATTTCCCCAATGCGTACCCTCTCTTTTCTCTCTTTTCTTTCCCGGGAAATATGGGGCAATCATGGTTCCCGCACTCAAGGATCACCATTGCACCTACCCTAAATAAATATGGGATCAGGGTAGGATAACGATAACCTTATTATTACGATATCGAGAATAATTGTTCATAAAATGCAATGTTTGGCTTAAAAAATCCACAATCTTCCAATACTCTCTAAATCGCTACTAATACTAACATGATAACTAATAATAATAACATGATACCTATAATAAAATTATAAAACAGATAAGTAATGAAATTTACAACCACAGATAAAATAATATTAAGGGATGGGTGGATGGCTCAAGACTTAACGGGGGAACCCCGGCAAGTACCTACAAAAAGTAGAGAGGGACTAAACCGGCCCTTGTATGACAGTCTCGACATGTAATGATATAGTGACTGTCGAGTTTTCGAAGGAATTGTCTCAATCCATCAACTATAATAAAGCATAGTTGATAAGAACAAATTTAGGTGTCATTTAGTCCTTCAACAGTGGAAAGGTTTGGCGAGCTGAGGGTTAGTAGAAGAGCACTATTGCTAGCTGCCTGGACTAGTGAGAATCCGTTTATCCCGGTAATAAGTCTGAAGTTGAACGGTTGGTATATTTAGGTGGTTTGCCAAGCTGTTTGCCATTGGCGAAGTGATACTCAGTGATCTTCCGGAAGAGTAGCCTAGAAAGTTATGTCAATGAACACCAAAAACCTGAAACTACTAACTTAAAGCCTTGACAATTTCCCACTATATTCAATCTTGTTTGAATATGTCACGAAGAAAATAAGGCAGATGATTTGGCAACTCATTCATGAATCTGACTACGTTTTCACTATCTCCACCAGTTAGATCCATTAATTCTTTAAGTTTCGTAGCTGGCTTTGCTAATAAATCTCTAACGTTTTTGGGAATTGGGTTCTCTACTTGATTTAATTTCAAAGCTTTTACTATCGTCTCCCCATTTAGATTCTGTAAGCACCTTATCACATCTTCGTTTACTACTGACATAGAAGGATCTAGTGCCTCTGCTATATGAGCACCACTTTGTAAGATTGTCATCACCCTATCGACATTATTCTTACTAACGTTGTTTCGAATAGCGCCTAATAACATATTCAAAATGTTTACTAACCCTTCATCGGTTGCTATTTTTAGAGCATTGTCATCTCCATTTTTGTTGGGTTTCAGGAGTAATTCGAAAATGACTTTATTGTTGCTGTCATGTGATGCAACTTCTGCCAACTGAGGATTATACTTCAACTTATATTCAAAAGCATTTCTTAGGCCTGAAGGACTACAAAGTAGAAGCATATTAACGAAACAATTCCAAAAGGAAACGAGGTTTATATTCTCATAATCCCCTTTTGATAAATTTACTAATATATCTGCCAGACATTCAACAGCAAAATATTCAGCAAATAATAAATGATAGAATCTAGGCACACCATTAATGACAGAGTCAATAAGATCGGTCTTCATTTCACCAGATTCTATCATACTTATTGTTTTCTTTACTTCTTTTATTTCAGACGGTGTTAAAATTAACGCTATATCTTTCTCCTTATAAATTGCGTAGAGAGCAAGTTTTTTATGTTTTTCAAAAAATTCTTCACGCATTTTTATAATTTTATCTTCTTTTTCACCAAATGCAGTTTCTATATCGTAAATTTCTTTTATGTTTGATTGAAGAAATCGTTGGTACAAAACTACACTGTTCATATAAATATTGGCCTTATCAAGGAATATTTTATTATTAAGATGCAAATCAAAACGATCAGTTATTTGAAATGCAAAATAATTAGCTGCTATATACAAATGCAGAGGTGTTCCAGCTAACTCTAACGATTCATTTTCGTTGCAATTTTGAAGATAGCGATCAAAATTTGTATAGGAACCAAGATTGAACTCTTTCTTGATTCTTTCACGAAAATAACATGGTGATAAACTATGTGACTCGTTTTTAAAATGATCAAGTATCGTTAAGTATACAATATGCAGTGTCACACTTAAATATGGCAATTTAAGTCGTGCATCAAAATCATCCAAAATATCAATATTTGAATCAAAATTTTTTAGTATGTATTCAAAGAATAATATGAAGTTATTAAACTGTTCATAATTCAGCTTTTCAAGTTGAAGATTAGTTGACCAGAATCTTTCTAGAAAATTTTTTTGCTGTATTGTTGTGAGACGTTCAAGTTTGTATGGTGCACCGAACCGTTGTTTAAGAACCTTGATAACATAACAATCACTTGAAATCCACATGCGTTTATTAGCCAGTTCTAGTGCTGTAAATAGGTCTAGCGCCTCGTTTGTATATTGTGGAAATATTTTATCAAAACCATCAAATAAAAATATAATATTTCCATTGTTATATAGATGAATAAATAATTTTAATTCAAATGAAACTTTTTCAGTGTCATCACTGTTGATAGCAACTGTTTCGTTATTTATTTCAATAAACGTAACCTTTTCAATTTCTTTAGAATTTTTAAGCGCTGCTTTAATTAGAAACTCCATTATCGTTTTCGTAGATGTTTTTCTTAAAACTTCCAGGTCTTTAGCATAAGAAGCCATATCAATCATTACTATCCAGAGTTTAGGGTTAATTTTCTTAGTTTCCAGTGCTACGTGTGTCAATAAAATAGTTTTACCCATGCAAGGCTTTGATGAAATTAAAACAATTTTATCGTCTATATCACATAGTGTGTTTATATCGTAGTGTTCACCATCACGCTTTACATATCTATTAATAAAATGATTTTTTATTTCATTATATTTTTTACTTTCAATTTTATGACCAATTTCAATTTTATCTTTGTTTAGTAAAGACCACAATAACTTAGCGTTTATCAATTCTATTGTGTCATTATCAATTATTTTATTCATTCCAACTGTTTGTCCTTGGTAGATAACCTGAGATGCATTCAATATCTTTTTTTGTGACTGTGCAGTTACATCTATTAAATTTATACTATCGTCATTCAGAGTAACGTATTTATAATTATGAATAATTTGCTCAATATCGATTGTCAATGGTTCGCCCGTGATAATAATTATTTGTTTTTCTAAGTTTATAAGATTTTTAGTGAAAGTGTTAAGAATATTAAGAAGCGTATCCTGTAGTCTTAGATCCAAAGATGTTTCACTAATAACCACTAATGTAACATCTTTTAATTCTTGAAGTTCTCGTATCATTGTTTCATAATCATTTGGTGGAAGAATATGAACGTAATCTAAATTTATGTATGTATAGTTGTTCCGGTATTCAGAACGCTGGATAATTTTAGCTGCACTTAAAATTACAGCATCGCTGATGATGTTTAAGGCCTTATTATTTGTATTTCTTTCAAAGTCATCCAATGTCAAATTATCTATAGCATTTTTATTAAACTCAATTCCAAGCTCTTTAATTTTTCTAATGAACATAACGCTTAGAACAGTAAGAAGAGGGCTATCTACTATATCTTTTTTGGCTTCTTCATAAATGGTGGTATTTTTGGTTAGGTATTCGGCATCTGTGGATCTTTTCCACCACTTTTGCATTTTATCATGAAATCTAAGAAATATAGCGTCTGAATGAACATGAAATAAAAATTTGCTTCGTTGCTTATGGGCATTATAATTGACATTGATTTCTTGTTTAATAGTGGCTTCAACGGATTCCTCTTGAGCTTGATTAGTGTAAAACCATAGTTTACTCAAAAAGTAAGATGCAAGGTCTTTGTCGTATTGATAAATATCAAAAGAAGTTCTCGGAAAGCCATCTAACAAGACTTTGATTTTATAGTTACTTAAATCTTCGTTAACCAATATCTTTAACTTCTGGAGAATATATTGGGCATTTTCTGGTAAGTCATTTCTTGTATTAAAGCTGAATAATTCAGTGTCTGTATCAAATTCTAGTAAGTTACCTACTGCTCCTCCAATACCATTAGAATCTAAATGTGAAAGCTCAAGTATCTTACCAGGACCTACAACATCAGTACTAATTTCGATAACTTTAATTTTTTGATTTTCGTTCTGTTTAGAAAAGTGCTCAATTAATTTATGTAATTTATTGGCCAAGAAATCCAATCTTTCTAGCCCTTTCTTTTTATTTATTGTCAAATCAATATTACCGAAAGATAGTGGTAGTGGGAAAGTGAGCATCTGCAGTTTTTTCTTACCTGCAATATAGACAGCATCCCTAATCATTGTTTTAGTAACTTGTATATTTTGTAAACAGAACATAATTTGTTGAATGTCATCTTGTTTTAACAAATTTTTCGGTAATTTATTAATATCAAGACATAATTTATCATTTGCATCATCAAATTTTATAGGAGAACCGATTAACTGGCTAATTGTTTCAGCACACGTATATTTTTCTATGTCTTGTATCTTTTGCTTTAGTTCTTCTTTTGAAATTGATACTTTTCCACTATGAGTGTATACAATTTCCCGATAGAAAGTGTCTTTCAGTTGCATTAAATAATGGTCTTCAGAATCAAAAAACTCAGCTCGAAATTTACCAATGTGAATGGGGCTACTTTTTAAACCCTGTGATGTATTAAGAGCTTTTGAGCTATTTGAACTTGCAGGTGCTCCTGAAACTACTTTGGATATAAAGATGACTTTTTGAGCCAAAGCGGGATGATATACTTTGACTAGATCGCTTGCCATCATGGCTTCTAATTTATTTTTTGATAAAATGAATTCCAAAAATGTTTTGCCTAAAATCTTCATATGGTCATATTTTATAAACGTGGTTAAAAAATCTAAATCACGTTGTTCGAAATCGAATTGAAATATGTCAATATCTTTATTATTTTTGTTATCTTCTTTCTTGCCTGTATATATTATATCATGCAGCTTACTACATATTTCTTTATTCCCTCTTAACTTTCTATCAAAGCTTTCTTTAAGAGGTGTGTACAGAACAAAATTACAGTCAATTTCGTCAAACTTTCCCTGAAACATGGGATCTGTGGCATTTGGTGAAAACTTCTGCCGAATTTTTAGGAAACTATCATAATATATGCCTAAACCTAACTTACCTGTGCTACTTCTGACACTGGCAACAGTAAGTTTTGCTTTATCGGTATTTTCTCTATGCTTACTTTGCATAAAGCAAGCAACATTTTGATACCTGAAGCATACATCATCGAAATCGCCAATATCCTTGATATTCGCAGCTAAATAGAACTCCTTAATGTCCTTATCATGTAATGCTCTATGTAGTACTAAACTTAACAATTTGGTTTCGTAAAATTGTCCACTCACTCCTGACGTTCCTGCTCGCTTCGAATAGGTGTATTTTACGTTGCTCGTTGTATCTAATCCTTTATTATTTTTATTGGTTGTGTTGTCTTCTTTAACTATTAATGGTTTACAAAACGTTTCAGCTGCAACTTCATCCAGTGATATATGTTGTTTAGATATAATATCTGCTATCTCTTTTCCAAGAGCTGTATTCTTTTGTAAAGCTAAATTTAATGTTTTTTTTAAATCTTGCATAGAAAATAAATGGCCCCCCTTTTGTAAAAGATACATCACAACATCTCTTTCCTCCTTTTGAACAGCAATATGAAGAATTGTGTTATTATTATCATTTAAATCACAGGCGCTTATATCAGCACCATCTTTTGAAAGTTCTTCAATCTTTGCAATGATTTCTGCACTTGTTTTCTTTTGCCTCAAGTACGTACGTACAGAATGAAACAGTTCTCCATTGATTATAAGTTTTTCTTCGTCACTGGTTTCCATCTTGAGCGTGTTCCACTTCGGTTTATAACTTTGTTGTTGAAATATATATTTACGCACGGATTTATACCTATTATCACTTTATTAGCATTGTCTATACGGATTTAAGTTCCACAGATACACGTGTTATGGCGTGATGGGACACGCCACTGGTCACTTCACTCATAGTCAGCTTCCAATGGAGCACTGACGTTTAGGCTGAAACATACTAAAGCGCACGCTTTAAAAGATAAAGAGTTCAATGCTTCTTTAACAAGTTTGTGTTGCCACACGTTATTTCACTTTTTCCCTACAAATTATAGTCCGTATTGTTGCTATATTGATTGTAGATTTAATAACTAGAATATAAATAGTATCGCCAATATTTAACAAGGGTAAGTATTTTTAAAATTCCACTTATAAACTAAACAATAGATTTTCAGAGTCGGTTCCCAGTGGAGTAGAATATGCTCTTGCGGCTTAGATGAATTAAATAATTCATCTTAGACTTGCGGTGGGTTCGTGCAAGGTAACTAATAAGGAATAGGGCTTTTTTTCCATTTAACTGACATACTGCCCACAATAAAGTAGCTACTAAAGGTCAACTGGGTAGCTACCCTTTTTTTTTTTTTTTTTTTTTTTTCGTGCGGAAATCCCCTCGGATACCCCCCTGCCGTAGCCGGAAGGGGAGGTTATGTCGGACTCGAACCGACTAAAACCGCACGCCGACGGTGGGTCGTGATGCTAGGCCGGAGGTGAGGTTGTCATCGACATATCCCTCGCACCCCGGCTGACCCAGGGCCATCCCTTACGGTCTAGCCCTCCTCGGGAGGGGGGACAACGGTGTCCCCGACTCGCCCCCGGAATGGGGAGGCGCGGTTCTCAGCGCGCCGTCACCGTGGCCTGCTTCTGCTGGGGTGACAGGCGGAACTGGGTAGCTACCCAGTTGACGGCAATAGGTTCGCCCCCTATATCCTTGGACCGAAAATTATAGTTTATAAAATGTGGGTACAACTCTGCCTGTCCTTTTGAGAATTTGCGGTCGTGAATACAATTATGTTATATACAGAGTCACTGACCACAAAAATAATAGCAACCTATTCCTTCACGCAAATATGTCTTCTAGTACACCACAATAAAGTTCTAAATAAATTGTACCCAAAGTATATTTACACATATAAATTTAACACACATATCGACGGATCTACGCAAAAGGATGTAAGCGACAGTTATAGTTCATAAAAGAATCGTATTTCAATAGAGTGCTTATGATGTGTGGCTTAAGATCGGTTTCCTGTGCACCCTTTGGTTTGTCATCCCATTTCGTTACATGTATTATAATTTTACTGTTTGCTAGTTGTTCAATGCCGGTCTCAGTCACGTAGTCAGAATTTGATCATTTGAATAATATTTTCTGAAGTTTACGCGAATGTCACTCATTGAAATAAAACCACTTCCAGCAGCCATTTTCGCGGTGTCGCGAAAATGGCTGCTGCAAAGCAGCCGAAACGTCGGGTTAAAAAGTAATATTCCATACTAATATTATAAATGTGAAAGTAACTCTGTCTGTCTGTCTGTCTGTCGGTCTGTATGTTACGCTTTCACGCCTGAACCACAGAACCGATTTTGATGAAATTTTGTATAGGGATAGATTAGACCATGAGAAAGGACATAGGCTATGTTTTGTCGCGATAACCGACATCCACGCGGGTGGAGCCGCGGGCAAAAGCTAGTAACAAATATATCGCGATTGAATCCGTAAAAAGTGGTTTTATTTCAACACTAGCTTTTGCCCGCGGCTCCGCCCGCGTGGATGTCGGTTATCGCGACCAAACATAGCCTATGTCCTTTCTCATGGTCTAATCTACCCCTACACCAAATTTCATCAAAATCGGTTCAGTGGTTTAGGCGTGAAAGCGTAACATACAGACAGACAGACAGACAGAGTTACTTTCACATTTATAATATTAGTATGGATTTGAATAATGATTCAAAAATCAAATAATTTAAGGAATATGGTGGACCAACATCTTACTATAAGTCGGTTCACCTGTTGATTGAAAGACGAGATGTATGAGGCTCTAAGGCTCTGAGGCTTGGAACTAAATCAAGTGATAACGCAATTTACTTGTAGTGATCGTTCCCTTTACAAACGGCTATTTCCTAAATGATAAAGTAAATTCGAAATACATCGAGGTAAAAGAAGAACTCAAGTAGGACTTGAACCCACGACCATTCATTTACAGGGGGAATACTCCTCCAACTGAGCTATTGAGTCACACCTGAATCACTTCAAATTTCCCTTCTTCTTATATCCGTCTTTAAGGGCGACTGTTGAAGAGCTTTCTCCTGTAAGGGAACGGTCGAGGGTTCAAGTCACACTTGAGTTCTTCTTTTTCCCGAACTATTTCGAAATTAAAAGTTGGCATAATAAATGCTATAAAAATTTCATTCTGATAAAATAAAATGATTAATTTTTGTGATTTGCCACGGTAACCACTTTCCGTGAGGTGGATAGTGTCACGTGTGCTTGTCTGCCACCTAAGTGATACAAAAAAAAATGACATATAATTGTTACTGAAGTAAAATTAACATTAAACTTATTTGACTTAAAGAAAAACAGAATCAAATGATATTAAAAATAACATTGCAAACAGGTATTTTCCTATGAACTGCCATTGTGTTTTACATCTATTATAACAGATGTCACGTTAACTTAGTTACAACAACATAAATTACTTTAAAAACAATATATATTGACGCCTCCGACTGATCTCGGCCATGGCGACCATTTCGACTCCTAGCTCGGCGCTATATTAATGCTAAATCTATTCAAACGCAAAAACACTTGTATAAACATACTTATCGGCGCTGATTCTCGGGAATTCGGCAGTTTAAGACATCAAGGACACTATGTTATGAATATTTCGGAGAACGATCATCGGGACTTCCCCAATATTGAAAGCGGTGTTGCCAATTATTGAATGTAGCCTTGTTCGTGGGTAATAATATTATGCTATTATATAGTAATCCATAATAATTTACATACACAGTCTAATACTTTTGAGCAACGACTGTATAGAATTTCCACACTCTAGGACAGTCGGTATGGCTCACTTGGCACAGTGTGCACTGGCACAAGTTCGGGTTCAGTACCTTCCCCTAGTACGAACAACTATCGCAATTTGTACAGTAAGCGTGTTGAAAGAACGGAGCATTGCGATTGGATACACAGGTTCACAGTAGGCAGGCGCCCAATCACCATGCACCATTCTCTCAATACGATTACGATAGTCGTGCTAAGGGTGACGTTGTGGATAATAAATATATCTATCGAGAGGTCGTCTGACAGACATGGCAAACTGCAATAAACGCCCAGTGTACTCAATAATTTACTTGCCATGCCACGGGCGTTGACCAAGGTCACGCACCGACGATGTGTGGATACTCAATTCACGCGCAGTTTTTACCCACATAATGATAGCAGCATTGTTTTCTTAACTACTAAGGTAGCAAATAAGTAGGTACACAATCCAATTGACAATAAATGCTAATCTTGCCATTTGCTCTTTACCAATTTCAGAGAGAGGCATTCTCCAGGGTCGTGGGTACTTGGATTTTGAAGATCAACTAACATAAAAAATTGGTTCCTAAGCCCCACCTAGATAATGCTAGGTTGATCTTATAGATTTTTAAACTGTATTTGTATGACGTGTGACGCAGAAGCAGTACAGCGCCCTTCGCGTGCAATATAATAATGCGTTTCGGGTGCTGTTGGGGCTGCCACGGAGCTGTAGCGCGTCGGGGATGTTCGCCGACGCTCGCATCGACTGTTTCTACACGACGATGCGAAAGCGGTGCACATCCCTGGGGCGCAGGATCCGGGGCGGCGGCAACGGTATCCTGCAGTGCAATTCTGTAAGCGCACATCGGCGAACGCAACGATGCGGCAACGTTGTTTTGACGATGCGCTTGAATTTTGTATTCCTTAAGTGTCTGTAGGCACGCCAGCGCTCTACGATGTAGTGTACGATGTAAGAACTACTCGACAACCTCAACGTTGATTCTCATTGGTCGATTCTCGAGGTTGTTCCTCCGATGTAACGTTCATCCTTGTTAACGGTTATGATTGGTGACATCTTAGAGACAGCCATGATTGTCATTGGTCGATTTAATTTCATCGATGACATGACATCTTACATTAGGACATCGACGAGCTCATAACCTCAACAAAAACAAAATAAGAATGTAAATAAAAAAGAAACCAATAAAATGATAAAGAGTTGTTAAAGAGGTAAATATTGGGAGAAATCCCCAGAAGCGAGAGAAATGAATACAAATAAAATACTTACACAACGACTTCTCGATAAAAACTTATAAAAACATAAAATGTGATACCTAAATATCATTGGATACCTATCTTTAAATATGGCATAAATATTATCAAGTCAGTGATGCAGATCAGCAATAAGAATAAGTGGATACCATATTATTTGAACCATATAAAGGTACGTACTGGTCATGATAGTTTCGTATTTTGTAATCCAACAGTGTTAAAAGATCATTTAGATACTCTTAACTGTAATGGTGCATGGGTAAGATAGATTTATGCTGTTAGTTTAAATTTCATACGTACCTACATACAATATTGAGCGAAATTCTAATATGTTCAGTCACATCATCCCGTGTAGTAAGGTGCAAGCCTGTTAAGACCCAGCTAGCACTTCCTTCTATGATACCTGGGAAGTGATGGAGTGGCCCCATTCTTCTCTACTGGGATCAACATAGTTTATTACATTCTGTTCCCGTTACCTACTACTTACTTACTATGTTACTTTTTATCTTGGGAATTGGTTGATAGAAACCTATTCCCAACACAAAAAGTAGCATAACAGCTAACCAGCCAGAATCATTCTGGTATTAGAATGTGCTGTATTCCAGGCACTATAGTTGACTTGCACCAAGCAACTGAGGCCGATTTGGAGTTGTATATATGTCTGATGTTAAACCGACCTAACCCTTAGTTGCATGTACTTGTATAATATTAGTAGGAAATAGGATAGGATAGTAGAATATAATTTAAAACAAACAACCAAACACAATTTTACCTATTTATTACTGCAAAGAATATACCTACCTACTTACATTGTTCACTTATGGTATCAAAATATTTTTTTTATAGGATAATAATATGTATTTAAAGGAATAAATATGATAGGTACTTATTTATTAACCTATGAAACACCAACTGGTGCCCAGGCACCGCGAGTCTATTGTTTATTTATTTTTCTGTTTGTTGCGTGGCTTGACAGGTTAAATCCAATAATTTAATAATCACTTTTTATGATTTCAGGAAATGCACACCGGGGGCTCCAAAGTTGTTATAACAAATCCCATTATCATGCTTGGAACAGTGTTAAGAGCGGTTTAGAAACCAATTACAGTACCTATGGATTAGATGTTTCACATTGACAATAAAAGATTTTTTTAAGATTTCAATTTCTTTTTAGTCCCCTATAAGCTACCACCAATAATTGACACTCACAGAACATAACTGTCTGTTATGCTTCCACATCTAAACTACTGAACAGATTTTGTACAAACACTGCATACTACTTTAAGTTATTTGCCAGGTACATCAATGAAAGACAGCTTAGGTAAGAACATACATATTACAATTGATCTGACTGAAAATAATTTGACTGATAGACAATGAAATTATAAGCACGAGCAGTTCACATTCCAATGTAGGTATTCCTCAATGCTCTTGATGTCTAATAAATTCTTTGGTTAAACTTGCCAGACGTGCTGTAAAATAAAAATAGCAATGAATTATATATTACACAACTCTGCTTGGCCTCTGCCGTAAAATACTCTAAATTCTTTTTTTCATTAATGGTTTTTGCAGTCAATCGCCAAAATATTTTTTACGATATAAGGCATAGATATAAGGTTATGTTTTGGACTTTGGTTGGCTCCCTCCATAGCATAGCTGTTTTTGACGTTTCTTCTATTTTCTTAGATGGCAATATATCAAGGTCGAGTTAGAAAGGGGGATGTCAAGTTATGGCCATTCATGTCCCAAGAATATGCTAAATAGCAAAAAAAACAGTCGTTAATTTTAATTATTAATAAAGTTATTCGTAACTCAGCATAACTTGAGAGCAATGTTCTAAATATAAAAGTACGGCCACGATTTCATGTTTACAAAAAAAAAAAAACCTTGTACAGTCAGCATCAGAAAAATGTTGACGAGTAGAGTACTCAAAATAATCTTAAAACCAAAATTTCAATATTATATTGATAATTAGAGTACTCAAAAAGTTGTAAGCATCCAGAGTAGTCAAACTATCTTAGCAATCGGTCTACCAGAAACATGTAAGTAAGCAGAGAGTTTATATTCTTATACACAATCACGCTACTCAATGGTATCTAGTCAAACAAAGTGTTCAAAATATCTGGACAATGTCATTTAATCGCATTTTGCATCCCTTTTTTACTTATGTAGCCATCCTTTACACATGATGATGGGATGATGTGAGATAGGTGTATAAGTTAGAACAGGATAGAAAATTTGTCAAATTTAATGACAACTTCTTTTGTATTTTTTATAGTTGCCAGTTGCTTAAGCCATAAACTATCCCCTTGCATTGGTGAGAAAAGAGTATGAATACGTAAGAAATAAATACTCGTATGATGTGTAAATTACTTGAAACCTACACAAGTAGATATAAGTCCACGCGAACTAAGTCGCAGGCATAGCTAGTATTAATATAAATCATAGTATGGAATAGGGTTTCGTATTTCAAAATTTTTCTGTCGATTGAATAATAATAATAAATAAAAAACACGACTGCTCCTGAAAAGACCGAAATAAGTTTGATAGCAGGCGGAACCCATTGATTATCATTGGATTTATGAATTACAAATGGGTACCGCCGCCTGCTTTTTTTGGGCTTTTTTATGTATTTTTTTGTATGTCATACTTTATTTAATTAAAAAAAATTACAAAATCCATTAGATATAGCGCCAAAATTCACGGTGTAGTATCGATTTATATTTCATGCACTCATAAATACCTTTATTTGTGACCACTTTCATCGAAATCTTTTCAGCCTTAAGGTCTCTATTCGGGTAAAAAGTAAAAATTAAATAGGTTTAACTTTAATAACTATTTCAGAGAGAAAGAAAAAGAGAAAGAAGGCGAAAATTGCGGTTTATGACGTATTAAAAAAAAACTTCTATTATAAATTATAATCTATTATAAAAAAACACTCTATTATTAATATGTTTGTTCAATAGTTTCGTATCTAACTGTACCTATTTTCAAAGAGCAGACATTTTGCGTCTATGTCATGTCAATGTAGTCATAATGCGTATTAGAGAATACGAGAAGTGGATTTTTGAGTACGTAGGTGTATCTTGCGTTGCAGGACCGTTTATTTTTTACGTAAGTATTCATACTCTTTTCTCACCAATTCAAGTGGATAGTTTATGGCTTAAGCAACTGGCAACTATAAAAGTTACAAAAGAAGTTGTCATTAATTTGACAGATTTTCTATCCTTTTCTAACTTATACATCTATCTCACATTATCCCATCATCATGTGTAAAGGATGGCTACATAAGTAAAAAAGGGATGCAAAATGCGATTAAATGACATTGTCCAGATATTTTGAACACTTTGTTTGATTAGATACCATTGAGTAGCGTGATTGTGTATATGAAAATGAACACTCTGCTTACTTACATGTTTCTGGAAGACCGATTGCTAAGATAGTTTGACTACTCTGGATGCTTACAACTTTTTGAGTACTCTAATTGTCAATATAATATTGATATTTTGGTTTTAAGATTATTCTGAGTACTCTACTCGTCAACATTTTTCTGATGCTGACTCTACCTAGTTTTTGCAAAGCGTACGTAATGAATGACATAATGTTATCCAATTCTAAAATCGGCTATAAACTACATTCGCTTATATGTTGAGTTATTCATCATCGATTAAAATCGATTAATAATAGGGTTTAGGAAATTAAAATGTTTCTAGAATTGAGTACCATTTTTAATCATTCAATTAACTTACACACGTGTGATATAGATTATTTCATTATCTTTTATCCTGAGATGCAATAAAAAGTTGGAAAAGGAAATATCGGGTAAGTACAACCTATCCATTATTTTACAAAAACAGTTGGATTTTGCAGTATCGATTGATAAATTAATAAATAATGAATAGAAAATTAAAATATATTATGTTTTTACAGTGTTGATTTAAGGATTTTATGTGTTGATTAAATATTGAGATAAATATTGATTTGCGAATATTTTATTTTGTAAGTTGCAACATCGTCACATACAAAGTTAGAAAATAAATTAATAAAATAAACTGCAGCGCTCTACGATGTAGTGTACGATGTAAGAACTACTCGACATCCTCAACGTTGATTCTCATTGGCCGATTCTTGAGGTTGTTAACGTTCATCCTTGTTATCGGATATGATTGGTTACATCTTAGACTCAACCATGGTTGTTATTGGTCGATTTAATTTCATCGATGAGATTACATTACATCTTACTCATCTTACGTAGGTACATTAGGACATCGACGAGCTCTTAATCTCAACAAAAACAAAACAAGAATGTAAATAAATAAGAAACTAATAAAATGTTAGAAAAAAGAAGCCGAAAGAGGTGAATATTGGGAGAAATCCCCAGAAGCGAGAGAAATGAATACAAATAAAATACTTACACAACGACTTCTCGATAAAAACTTTTAAAAACATAAAATGTGATACCTACCTATATATAGGGTATAAATATTATCAGGTCAGTGATGCAGATCAGCAATAAGAATAAGTGCATACCATATTATTTGAACCATATAAAGGTACGTACTGGTCGTGATAGTTTTGTATTTTGTAATCCAACACAGTGTTTAAAGATCATTTAGATACTCTTAACTGTAATGGTGCATGGGTAAGATAGATTTATGCTGCTGGTTTAAATTTCATACATACCTACATACAATATTGACCGAAATTCTAATATGTTCAGTCACATCATCCCGTGTAGTAAGGTGCAAGCCTATTACCACCCAGCTGGCACTTCCTTCTACGATACTCTGTTCCTGTTACCTACTACTTACTTACTATGCTACTTCTTTATCTTGGGAATTGGTTGATGCAAACCTATTTCCAACAAAAAGTAGCATAACAGCCAACCAGCCAGAATCATTCTGGTATTAGAATGTGCTGTATTCAAGCAACTGAGGCCGAGTTGCAGCTGTATATATTTCTGATGTTAAACAGACCTAACCCTTAGTTGCATGTACTTGTATAATATTAGTAGGAAATAGGATAGGATAGTAGAATAGAATTTAAAACAAACAACCAAACACAATTTACCTATTTATTACAATAAACATTACATAATTTAAATAAATTATCGATTATATTTATTTCTGTAAAGAATATACCTACATACTTATATGGTTCACTTATGGTATCAAAATAATTTTTATTATAGGATAAATATGATAAATAAATAAAATAATAAATAAATATTCCACAACATTCTACACAACGCTATCTAGACCCATGGTAAGCTTTTATAGCTTGTGTTATGGAATCTAGAATGCGGATAAACATACTTATATACTTTTTTTTCTAAATACATACATATTATACATAGAAACGCCCAGACCAATGCAAATAGCCATATTCATGCATACAAATATTTGCACTGAGCGGGAATCGAACCCGCGCCTCCTTGCATGGCAGTCGCGTGCACTACCACCACACCTCAGAGGCTGTGATAGGTACTTATTATCCTATGAAACACCAACCGGTGCCCAGGCACCGCAAGTCTATTGTTTATCTATTTTTCTGTTTGTTGCGTGGCTTGACAGGTTAAATTCAATAATTTAATTATCACTTTGTATGATTTCAGGAAATGCACACCGGGGGCTCCAAAGTTGTTATAACAAATCCCATTATCATGCTTGGAACAGTGTTAAGAGCGGTTTAGAAACCAATTACAGTACCTATGGATTAGATGTTTCACATTGACAATAAAAGACTTTTTATAGATTTAAATTTTTTTTTAATCCCCTATAAGCTACCACTAATAATTGACACTCACAGAACTGCCTGTTATGCTTCCACACCTAAACTACTGAACAGATTTTATACAAACACTGCATAAGTACTACTTAAAGTAACTACATACTACAAGTTTTATTTACCAGGTACATAGATGAAAGACAGCTTAGGTAAGAACATACATATTACAGTTTGATCTGGCTGAAAATAATTTGACTGATAGACAATGAAAGTACGAGTTCACTTTCTAATATATATTCCTGAATGCCCTTGATGCCAGCTTAATTGTTTGGTTAAGCTTCCCAGTCATGCTGTAAAAAAATATATCACTGAATTTTATATGACACAAATAGCGTTATAGAATAATGAGAATTTAATGAAATACATTCAATACCTACTTACTTGGATATTTATATGAAAATGAACACTAACAAATACGATATTATATATTGTTCCTTCATATTCATTCACATCGTTAGAATTACTTCCTCTGCCGTAAAATACTTTAAATTCTTCTTTCATTAATGGTTTTGCAGTCAAACGCCAAAATGTTATACCTAATATGATTAAAGGTTAAGTTTGTTTTGGTTCTTACGTTACGTAGTATATTACTTACTCTGTGGTTTTGGTTGGCAGGTTGGCTTGGCTTCAGGATTTTCACGTTTTGTTTTGTCGTGTGCATAACGCATAGATAATCCTTCAGCTTTGGAAATTACGCAAATGTTAAATTTAAAACGATACGGCTACAATGCCGCAACGTGTCAAGTATCAAATCAAAATAAAATTACGTATCCGTAACACTTATTAAAAAAAACATTTTTGAAGTTTGTTTTACTTGCTATCAGCTTTAGTTTTGTTTAGTTTTATACAAATTAAAAGATGGCTCAAAGGCCTCGTAACCAAACCAAAAATATTCATAAGTCATAGAACGGGTGACCTCACCAAGGTTACATCTTAGAAAACGACTGTGATTGGTTACATCGTAGAAAACATTGTAGGCTAGCGCTCTAAGATGTAGTGTACGATGTAGGAACTACTCGACAACGTCATCTCAAAAAGTAATATATTTTGGGAGTCCCCATACTTAGAACTGAAAGTCAAACTGAACTGAATACTTTGCACGAGAGACACTTCCAAAGTGGAACACGTGTACCCCCCCCCCCTCCCCTTTAACTTCAAACATAAGAGAATGATAAATCTAAAAAAAATATGGGTGCACCGTGTGTTTCTCCGCATCGATGTCTATGTGGAGAAGCAGTCGATTGCCTTGGACATCACGGATTATCTTGCAGCAGGAGCGCAGGCCGCATGTCTCGTCATGCCAATATTAACGACATTATCCGTCGGGCTCTTGTCACCGCTGGCGTGCCAGCTATACTTGAACCTGCTGGCTTGGCGCGTGACGATGGCAAGAGGCCGGACGGTATGTCGTTGATGCCTTGGAAGATGGGCAGGCCTTTGGTGTGGGACGCAACGTGCATCGACACCCTGGCGCCTTCCCATCTTCCAAGTACGATGGACTGTGCATGCGCTGCTGCTGCATCAGCGGAGACTCAAACGGCGCTAATATACCAATTTAACTGATAATTATATTTTTGAGCCGTTTGGAGTCGAAACGTTGGGTCCGTGGGGTCCAAGTGCGCGCACGCTATTCAAAGAGATGGCGAAGCGTCTAATTGACTCTTCCCGTGACCATAGGGCTGGCCTTTACCTCGCTCAAATAATTGCTATCGCCATTCAGCGGGGTAACGCCGCCAGCCTTTTGGGCACGGTACCGGTAGAGGTCGATGGGGAGGAATTCTACGATGCCCAAAGTTAGTCTCTTCCACCCCTGTTTTTCTTTTTCTTATTTATGTATATATTGTACATTTAGATATAATACTGTACCTTATTAATTAGTGGATTAGAATAAATAAATATTATTAATACCGTTAAAAACAAAAAAAAAATATACCTAATATACACTGCCATGCAAACGTCCACAGAAAATTGGTTTGAACGAGATTTAGTAAGTAGTTTTTCTTTAATTCGTCATAAACCGTAATTTTCGTCTTTCATTCAATCTAATATATAAAATTCTCGTGTCACAGTTTTCGTTGCCATACTCCTCCGAAACGGCTTGACCGATTTTGATGAAATTTTTTGTGCTTATCCGGTATCTATGAGAATCGGCCAACATCTATTTTTCACCCCCCTAAATGGTGCAGCGGGAACGGGATCTGACGCCACGAGGGCAGGAAAAAATTGGCGGTACAAAGTTCGCCGGGACAGCTAGTTAACTATTCTCCGCACGCCGAATGATGATCCCTATGACGTTTCAACTGACAGTTGTATTAGTTATGCGAAACAATTTCGATAAAATACTGTTTTTTCAGGCAAATGTCATGTCATTCAGCCAGGTCATTCAACATAATAAGCAATATTTATTTATTTTGAAAAAAAGACTACGCGCATTGATGGACATAAAACACTAGATAAAAAAGTAACAGCCTTATTATATTTTATTTTACTATACTTTAATTTTTATTCAAATTGCATAATTTAAAGAATTTAAAATTACGTCACGGATAGCTGCAGTTCAGACTCAGATTTTGAAGATCCGATTGACCCTGTATCAGATTCAGATTGATATAAATAAAATACAAACTCAAAGCATTTGTTTTATATTTCCAACAAATTATCGATATTTTGTTTATCGATGTGTCCCTTCTTAGTCGATAACAGCTTGACGACGTAACTTTTGCAGCACGTACCAGTTTTTTTCTATTATTTCCGAACATTACGTAATAATTTCTTAATATTCATTTTTATAATTTACAATTGTACACAATTATGATTTTTTCGTCTTTTTAATGGACCTCTAAAGGATTTGATGTGATAGGACGTCAGTACAATGTTAAGCGCTAACGAACTGTCATAGGGATCATCATATAACGCTCGTAGTATAATAAAATGTATTAAGTTACTTGCTGCTACGGAACCCTTCATGGGCGAGTCGGACTCGCACGTGGCCGGTTTTTTTATCCCACCAGATGTCGCAATAGCTTTGACATTTATTTGACAAGTCACAGTCGGTTACTTGTCAAATGTCAAAACGCATACAATTTTCGATTTCGATGTAAAAAAAAACGATTAAAATTACTTCTATTATTGCAATATGTTGTTGCGTTGTGCTCCAGACTGTTAAAATCGAGGAAAACATGTATTTCCAAAGGACCCCAAACGCCGGCAGTCCTGGGAAAAGGCGTTAAGAATCAAAGAATTTAAGCCAACTTACTCTGTATTGTGCTACGCTCATAACAGATGATTATATGGTCAAAGCAAATATACTCGTAAGTGTATGACTCCATTATAACTTCATGCATCTAGTAAATACCCATTTACCTATTTACCTAAAACGATTTCTAACTCATGTTATTTTTTCCAGAATATGAGCCTATGGCTAAGTTCCTGAAAAAAACTGCAGTGCCTTCAATATTTCTTTCACAAAACCTAAACCAGAAACAACCACAGCAGCCAGACAGCGTCAAGAACGTTTTGAAAGAAGGTCTTCGAGGAAATCAAGGCTTGATGAAACTGAAAGCCCTCAGCAAGAGAATGAAATGTGCATATCAGATCACATTGAGGAAATTGAACTATGCAATGAAGTTTGGATCAGTACAGAGGTTGAGGAAATAGCATTATCATCAGCTAAACCAATACTTTTCTCGAAAGGAATAAAGTTGATGTTGAACATGTGTTGGGACAAAATTAGTACATAATAAAACCTATGACAAGGCTATTGAGTTTTACACAGGATTTGAGTCCTATGAAATTCTATTTTGTGTATTCTACCTTGAGACCAGTAGCTCATAAAATAAAGTATTTTGGAAGCCAAGTTATTAATATTAGTACAGAAGATCAGTTCTTCTCAACTTTAATAAAATTAAGACAAAGCAAATGTATTAATTGTATTAAGTAGATTTTTAGTGTAACTGTGTCCAATATATTTATTACTTGGATTAATTTTATTTATCAACTGTGGTCTAAGATAAATGGCCAGATAAAGATTTGGTTTAGTATTATATGCCAGATCATTTTAAAAAATACAATGTAAATGTCCGGGTAATTTTAGATGATTCTGTATCATCTAAAATTACCCGGACATTTACATTACAATAATGTACAGAAACCTAAACATCCTACAGCTCAACAGGCATCATGGAGTAGTTACAAGCATGGAAACACTATAAAGGTACTTGTGGGTGCTGCACCTGGAGGCCTGTTGTCCTATTGTTTACATGCATATGCAGGATCTGTTAATGATAGGCAAACAGTAGAAAGAAGTGACTTAATTCAGAAGTGTGAAAGTGGTGATGTTATTCTGACTGATTGTGGCTTCAATATACAAGATATGCTTACTGAAAGTAATGTAGCTGTCTATACTCTAACATTTTTAAAAGGCCAGACTCAACTTCCTGGGTAAACAGTACTTTAGTCAGTAAAAGAGTACACATTGAAAGGTTGATTGGTCTTACTTAAACTTATAAAATACTAGCTTTTGCCCGCGGCTCCGCCCGCATTGAGGTCGGTTATCGCGACCAAACATAGCCTATGTCCTTTTTCATGGTCTAATCTACCCCTATACCAAATTTCATCAAAATCGGTTCAGCGGTTTAGGCGTGAAAGTGTAACATACAGACAGACAGAGTTACTTTCGCATTTATAATACTAGTATGGATTCAAAAGTGATCACAATTA
This sequence comes from Eilema sororculum, assembly GCA_914829495.1. Taxonomy (NCBI): domain Eukaryota; kingdom Metazoa; phylum Arthropoda; class Insecta; order Lepidoptera; family Erebidae; genus Eilema; species Eilema sororculum. The sequence continues at coordinate 22,119,245 of OU618535.1, forward strand.
TGTACCTATAGATAGTAAAATATTTTCTATTATGTATGATGTGTTGTAATTTCAGAGAAGTATAATTAAAAATGATAAATAAAAGAAAGAATGTTCTAATTTGGTTTTATTAAAGATTCCTAATGTTTATAAACAAATTTGTCAATGATTCCTTGTTTTAAATCGTTGATAGAAATCTGTAAGGCATTTATCATTGCCTCTATATACACATTATCTCAATTGATGAATAAAATTTTAGTATCTTTGAAAGTATAAACAACTAAATTGCAATATTTTTGCCCTGTGCATAATAGTTGTCCCTAAATTTGGGCATAATAGGAATGGTTTTGTTTAAGAGATAACTGCCCATTAATTATCGCTAAACATGGTACACTCAATGCATTAATTTCTTTAAATCAAGCACCATCACTACACCTCTAAAACAGTCTCATCAGCATCGCATATGACGACATCTGGAGATGCTCCAAGAAAAGGATATTCTTCACAAATGAAGAGTCCACACTTCAGGACATTGAGTCCATATACTCCTTCGTGTTGCTGTATAGCAAGAGGCTCATTTATTTTCCTATGAGTTGTGGAGTGGGTTATTAATTTCCTAGGGTTTAGAGGTGGCAAAATGTGGATCCAATATTTTTCCACCAATTGCTTTCTTGCAGTTCTCACATGGCAAATTGTGTGGAACATACTTTTAGTAGCCCTGCATGATCTACACTTATACCATTTAGTACATTCATCTTGGGCTCTTGTTGATATCTCAACATAGGAAATTTGCTCCTTGGTTATATTTTGTAATAATATGCTGTCAAGGATATTATCCTTGTAATCAAATCAAATTTATTTTAATTGTACAGTTATTTTACAGAGTCTTAATCTATTCTACGTTGTTCCATTGTGCATGGTATCTTATGTATGTATAAAATATTTATTTGTGCGGTTAAGTGTCTTACATAGGTCTTTACTTAGGGATATTATCTAAATTGTGCCTGAACTAGGTAGTCCTGTGCTTCGGGCAGTGCAGACTAGTAATAATTATAAAATACAATTACTTACAGAGAACCATTTACTATGAATAATACGATTTATGAAACAACTTGGTTAGTCTTTTGAATGTCATCAAAGTTTGGGTACACACCTGATGCAGAATTATTTTGATTTAGTACGGACTATATCCTCTATAGCACAAAGTACTACCCACACATGTTTGCAGTATGCTTGTAGATCGCTGCCGGCTGCACATTCACAGTGGCATTGTTTGATGTTGCATTCAATGCTCAATAAGATGTTTACAATATAAACAATCTTTTTCATTAGAGCCTTGCATTGGCTCTGTTGCTTATGTGTCGAAACCTACAACACTATATCGTGCAGTTACCAAATATCTGGCTTCGTACATATCCTGTCCTTTAGGACGAGTATTGAATCTAAAACAACAAATATTAAAGCATATAAGACACTTACAATACTGTATTATTCCTAAGGTTAACATACAAAGATACATGTAAAGATATATCACAAAAGATTATATAAAAGTATTCACCTTCCGAAGTAGGACTGTATTTCTTGCTTGTTTAGCGGAGGAATCTTTGAATCAGCGTTTATATCTCTTTAAGACGCAGATGGTGGGCACCGAAATTGTAGGTCATAGAGTGAAGAGCTACGCCCAGGGTTGGCATTAAAGTTAAAATTTCGGTCGTATGCTTCTAATCTGAAAGTCAAAAATTGAGATCTTATAGATTGGTACAAAAAAAGAGCGAGTATTTATCAACATAACCTCAAAATAATTTAATGCGTACCTCTCGATCAAAACTGCTTTTTTCCAGCTGTGGGTGCAGTTCTCTTACGTTATCTGCTTTTTGCAGAACAGTCCAGAATACATCACGGGAATAAACGGCGTCTAATCACAAGAAAACAGTGGTAAACAAAAAATTCTTAACTTAGTATACAAATTCGATGCTAGCGACACCTACGACGACCTTTGAGTTTTTCTCCTAACTGTGATTGGTTACATCTTAGAAACAACCTTGATATTGATTCTCATTGGCGGACCCTCTTCGTTGTTTCTAGGATGCAACGTGACGTCGGCACGTCTCATCCTTGATATGGGTTATGATTGGTTTCATCCTAGAGCACATCCTTAATATTGATTGTGATTGGTTGATCCTCGAGGATGTCCTCATCGTTGAGCCTACATCCTAGAACGAAAATTAAAGAATTGCACTGCAGAATGTATTTGCAAGTAGGTATGATTGTCAATACATCAACCATACGTGCATGGTTCATGTGCTGACAAACGTACAAATGACTCAGAGGCAGAGCATGTTTTATTAAGATTTTAATTATAATTTTCATATTTGTTTGGAGTAGATTTAGTTGAAATTAATAATTGTAATTTTCTTTGACATTTTAATCTGTAAGTAATTGAATTGAAATTAATTGAATTGTAAATTTCGTTGACATTTTAATTTATTCTAATTGTAATTTTGATTTTAATTGAATTGATTCCAGACTTTTCTTAAATAATTATACATACTAACATAGATATAAGTCAATTGTTACTAACACATTGAGTCTTGTTGCTCGAAATAAAGAAAATTCATTCATTCATTCATTGAAGTTACATAAATCTACCTGTAGCCACTATCGGCGCTGGGAAACTAAATATTTGCTTATCTTATAAATATTGAGGCGATAAAGTCCGCCTATTTAGTTAGATCTGTTTTTACCATTTGGCTACAGAACCCTAAAAATGAGCATATTCGCAGTCCTTTAACATCGTGGGTTGGAATTCGACGTACGCAGTTGGTCGCATTCCACATCGCTACGCTTATAATTTAAGTTGCACAATCCCGTAGATAAATAAATAAATAAATATTCCAAAACATTCTACACAACGCTATCTAGACCCATGGTAAGTATAGCTTTACTAGCTTGTGTTCTGGAATCTAGAATTCGGATAAACATACTTAGATACTTTTTTGTTTAAATACATACGTAATACATAGAAACACCCAGACCAATGCAAATACTCATTGTCATGCATACAAATATTTGCACTGTACGGGCATCGAACCCGCGCCTCCTGCGTAGCGGCCGCGTTCAATAACACTACGCCACAGAGGCTGTCAAGGTCTTGTAGAGTTTTATGCTGAATTGAATGTATCAATCTACATAAAGCCACTATCAGCGCTGGGGATTTTTTTTATCTTATCTTATAAATATTGCCGCGATAACTTCTGGACTATATTATTAAGTATAATATTGTTTATTATTATAACATATTCCTTTATTTTATTTCTTTATTAAATTACACAATCAAAAATAAAAAAATACACAGTCAAATTATATCTAACTTATTAACCCGCCCATCTCGCTAGCGGCATTGCCTCGCTGGATAGAGATGGCTAACCTTTGCCTCAGGTACGAGGCGGAGCGAGAGTCGCTGGCTTTGTGCTACTGCGCCCCAACGCACTAACCAATTTTTTGGCATCAGTTCCCCAACTACTACCGCTCCGTTAAGGCCGCATATTTGCCGCGTTATTTTTTCCGCCGCGTCCTCGGCAGCGGCAGCTGGAGACAGGACAGTAGGGCCCAGGAGGCTGGGAGCGACGGTGCTGACGCATGTGGTGACTCACAAGAGGCACCTGCCGTTTTTCCACGGCACCAGAGCCATACCATCCGGCCTTTTGCTGTCGGGTCTACTGAGGCCAGGTGGTTCCAGTAAGCACGGGATATCTGCAGATACCAAGGCTCTCCGGAGAACATCGTTGAGAGGGGTCCATATTGGGTTGCATAAAATTGAAAGTCCTAATTTCGAAATGCCTAACAGGTTTTAGCATAATCATCTTTTCGCATAACGCTGTTTCGGCATAAAATTTTCACGCATAATTTCTTTCGCATAATTACTTTAGTCATAATCATCTTTAACCATAAAATTATTGAGCATAATGGTTTATCGTATAACGATATTTAAACATAATTTAACTTCTTAAATTTTAATTACATTTCAAACGCACATAATCCATTTATTTTGCTGATTGGAAAACAAATGATTTCCAATTTTGTTAAATTTTGTTAAGTTGTACAAAACTTAACAAAATGATATCTTATGAAAGTTCCAAGTCAATACAGCTTTCAATTAATCCAATGACCCTGGATTTAAAAAGCGTCTTGGATTCTTCGTCTAAAGTTGAAACTAGAAAATCTTGTGTCCGTTCCATAATATCCTCACTGCTCATGGCATCTTTAATTTTTGCTGCATCATCTGTCTTCCTTATTAAAAAACTTGCTCCAAATACACATATTCCAAGTATAAGGTTGGAGTATTGCTTCAAATCAGCTTCCAATCTGTCTCGAGGATAGATTAGGTTTACTTTTAAATTAAACTTGGATAAAGATTTTTCCAGTTCTGAATAGTAATAGTCGATCCAATCGGAGAAATGTTTTCTCCTTCCCTCGTGATCAGTGCAGTTGAAGATCATATACAGTAAATCGCATACAGGGCTGGCGTTTTTAGAATTTTGGTAATCTATCATGATAGATTCTATTAGTTTCTCGCCCTGAAATAAAAATCATAAAATAAATTAGTCTAATTTTGTGGCGATTAACTAAAATGGATGTAATCTTGCCATGGAGAAGGAAATAATCATATTCTGTCCTGCGTGAATCTTGCAATATATAACTAATTACTCGTCTAATGGTGCTAATTCTGTTGTATTTAAACTAACTAAAATACATTAAAATCTCTAAAATTTATTATACACCTAGATTACATAGTCTTTTTATAGAAAAAGATTATTATAGTGTTTGGCCGATTCCGGTCAGCACAGACAGTTTTTGGCCGGACCGTACATGGCTGTGAGGCAAACGAATATTCAATTAATCGGCCGGCCGATTAGTGGAAGCAATTTTCGACCTTATTGACATCACATAAAACAGATTATTTTTTCGTATATTCGTGATCTGTGGCATCTATTTATGCGAAATTATATGTAATTAAGAAAATGTTATTAAGGTCGAAAATCGTTTTTCTGTTCTTAGTAGTCCTTGTAGTCGGTTCGAGTCCCATATAACATGCCCACCTAACGATTTTGCTATCGGAACTGTGTCTAAAATCTTTTCTAACGAAATGACTATACAATCATCTGGATGTATAATACCATTTTAGAGATTTTCAGCGTATTTTAGTTAGTTTTGACAACACAGAATTGGCATCAATATCCATTCATAAAAATGAAATTTTTGTTAGGTACTTATAGACATATTGTTTTGCATTGACAATTAAATAAGCCTCATATCTATTAATTATTGCGTAATTACCTAGATAAGCACACAATAGTTTATATATGTAACACGTCAATCTTTTAGTTTTAGTTTCGGCAAATATGTCATATTAAAGTGATCTATAAATTCTTATTTGTCAAAAGAAAACTTACCTCAAACTTGAACATAATATTATTAGTTGTTAAATCGCCTTGTTGGATGATAGTGTACTTGTTGGTATTTTCGTCCTTTGATAACTTCCTCATCAAGTTTATAACGTTTATGACTTTATCCTTAATAAAATCGATATGCTTTTGATCTTCGAGAACTGCAATCGTATCTAATTCAAGGTCTTGAAACAGAACGGATACATGTTCCATTTCAGAGAAAGCTAACCAATTGTCAGTCAAGTTATTTTTAAAATAACTATACGAGTCTTGATCTTTGTGCCTTAAAACAAACGACAATGAGTGCAATATTGCAAAATTTTTAAGCACAGATTTTACGCTGTCATTCTCAAGCGGTGTAAACCTGTCCAGCATTATAAAATCTAACACATCTAAATCTTCAAGAAGTATGACTTCATGCGGTTGCTCTGAAAGAGACCCATAACATTTTGCGTATCTTAGCTGTTCTTCTTCAGCAATCTCTGCTTCTTTCTGTAATTGTTCAAACTTTGGGAAGACTTCAGTGTACATTATATGCTCATTCTTGAACAACGTGGCAGTAGTCATAGCTTGTCGAATAGTTTCAACTGTAGGCGCAATTTTTGCGATCATTTTTAAAATTCCATGGTCTCCATCTATAGTAATTCTCTTCACATTTGCTATATAATTGTCTCCAGCTTTACCAACAGGTTCAAAAATTATTCTGCTGTTTTTTAAACCTAATTCGACTATAACACTATTAATGTATTCTAATTGGCGTTCAGATATACTATCTATATCTCCCTCAAAATTGTAATGTGCCATTGTTGTGAATTTATACAAACTGAGTTAGATAACATCCTCCTTATTATATATATACTATTATAATTATCTGCTTTGATAAGAAAACTATATAATTATTGTTTTTATCAGAATTTTGCGATTGTTACTACATAACTTTGGTGTCGTAATCGGAAAATTCTTGTCTCAAGTTTGTTATGACTATTATAGGTAAAGCACGGAAGAGAGGTTCTGTGGGTAAAAGCGTATACCCTTCATACGTTGCATGCAGTAAAATTGTTCGATAACCCCTTACCTACACTTGTTGTTTAGCGTTTTTGGCTTAAATATCAAATTCAAAATATGCATACGATTACTAGTCATCACTTCTTATTAACGTTTACTTATCAATTATTTGTAAAGTATTTGCCAAAAAGCATTATCTCATATTATTACATTGCCAACTTCGGCCGCGATTACCTATGTATTCTTTCATTGATTATGAGAGGAGAGAGGGAGAAATTAGACAACATTCTGTAATAATTGAAACAAAGTCATAAAATCGATTTTATTATGTCAATACTTAAATTTACTGTAAAATAGTCAAATGACATTTTATACTAGTTCCAACTCAATACAACTTTCAATGAATCCAATGACTCTGGATTTAAAAAGCGTCTTGGATTCTTCATCCAACGTTGAAACCATGAAATTTTTTGTCCGTTCTGTGAAATCCCCAGTGTCTGCAGCACTGTTCATAGCATCTTTAACTTTTGCTGCATCGATTGTCTTCCTTATTAATAAACTTGCTGCAAATATAGATACTCCAACCATCAAACTGCAGTATTGCTTCAAATCAGCACCTAATACATCTCGAGGATAGATCAAGCTCACTTGTAAATTAAACTTGGAAAGAGCATTTTCTAGTTCTAAATAGTAATAATCGATCCAATCATAGAAATGATTTCTCCTTCCCTCGTGATCGGTGCAGTTGAATATCATATACAGTAAATCACTTGCAGGGCTAGTGTTCTTAGAATTTTGGTAGTCTATCATGACGGATTGTTTAAGTTTTCCACCCTGAAATAAAAATTATACAATATTAGTCACAGAGAACTAGCTTATATGTCTGACTCCACTCCCGTGGATGTCGGTTATTGCGACCAATCATACCCTATATCCTTTCCAAGGTCAAGTCTACTATTTCATCAAAATTGGTTCAGTGGTTTAGGCATGAAAGCGTAAAAAACAAACAGAGTTACTTTCGCATTTATAATATTATTATGGATGTTGTTGTGCTTATTAAAAAGGTTTATCATAATAATAAACTTATTATATCCATTCATAGAAATGTAAAAAATAACTTTGGTCACTTAAGCGGAATGAACAAAAACAATGTTGAAAAATGATTGTTGCAAGAAAGTTGTTTTTCAGTAGTTCATACATAATTATGAATATTGGTCGGTAGATAGTTCCCACCGTTCGCCCCAAGATAGTTGTATAGAAGAAATTAGAATGCTTCAAGTGTCGATATTTTAGTGGTCAGAGCATTCCCCTTGTAACGTAGGTCGTGGGTTCAAGTCCTGTCTGAACAATTCACTTTTTCCAATCTTAATCGATTTCATTAGTGAGCGACTAAATTGCTTTAATATTTCATCCAAAAACTTCGATCAGGTAAAAAATCACAAGATAAAGAATTTTGCCCAATAACATTTTGATATGCTCCTGCACAGTAAATAATAAAAAGCGTCATATCTGTTAACCATCGCGTGATTATCTTATCTTTAACTTATATAATAATAATAAAATCCGGTTGGTCCCGGCCATGGTTGCTGTCAACCTCATCCTTTTGAAAGCTAGCGAGCTAATCTCCGCTCTTAACAATAAAGTTCGAGACATGAAATTCACAAATCAGGACAATCAATGCATTTTCTGGTCAGGTACATATAAATACAGTTTATTTTAATGAACTGATTTGCTACTGAAGTAGATTATAATATTATCGTTACAAGGAGTGCCTATCACTAATTAAGTTTTTTATGTAGCAATCAGATATATGATTTTGATATTACTTATTTTGAAAGAAAAACTTACCTCAAGCCTGTACACAAAATTTATTCTCACACAACTTTCATTGTAATGAAATGGCTATGCTTTTAGTTATCCATAAAATTGTTACTAACATCATAATAATCAAAAGAAAGACAGTTACCTCAAACTTAAACATAATATTATTTGTGGTTAAATCTCCTTGTTGGATGACGGTATATTTGCTGCTAGCATCGACCTTTGCTGATTCTTTTATCAGATTAACTAGGTTCGTGACTTTATTCTGCAAAAAATTGATATGCTTCTGATCTTCCAGAACTGCAAGCGTATCTCCTTCAAGTGCTCGAAGAACTGTCTTTACATGTTCCTTATCAGCTAAGGCTAACCAATTATCAGACAAGCTTTTTTTAAAATGATCATACATATCTTGATCTTTATGCTTCAATACAAATGACAATGAGTGCAATATTGCCACATTTTTAAGCACAGATTTTACACGGCCATTCGGTAAAGGTGAAAACCTATTCGGCATGATAAAATCTGACACCTTCAAATCTTCAAGAAGTAAGACTTCGTGCGGTTGCTCTGAAAAAGATCCATAACATTTTGCGTATCTTAGCTGTTCTTCCTCAGCAATCTCTGCTTCTTTCTGTAACTGCACGAACTTTGGGAAGACTTCAGTGTACATTATATGCTCATTCATGAACACCATGCCAGTATTCATTGCTCGTCGAACACCTTCAAGTGTAGGTGCTATTTTTGCAATCATTTTAAAACTTCCATGAGCTCCATCTATGGTGATTCTCTTCACACTTGCTACATAATTATCACCAGCTGTGCCTACAGGTTCAAAAAATATTTTGCTGTTTTCAAAACCTAATTCCACGATCACACTATTAATGAACTGTAGTTGGCGTTCAGATATATTATCTATATCACCTTTAAAATTGTAATGTGCCATTATTGTAACTTCTTGCAAACTGCTTTAGATAGCATTCTCCATATTATATATACGAATACATTTATCTATTCTATTTTTAGATAATGGCATCAGATAAAAAAAGTTTCTTTATCAAAGTCTTAGATTATTTTGTAAGTAGGTATACTTTGATGTTGTAATCTGAAAATATTAAGGACATGGCTGCAGTACAAGTGTATACAGCAATTGCACTGTAGTATTTGCACAATATCTTATACCCTTACACTATTGTGAAATGAATGATTCTTTATTTTTTCCGATGATCTTCGAATGAAACGAAGCTCAATTTATGAAATAAACAATTTAATAGGTATTATCGCGATGTCAAAAACCTCTTCTTTATGATGAATGCTTATTCAGCATCTTAGTTTCGTACGTGATCAACGGTGATCAGTGAATACAATAAGAGAAGTAATTGTGACTTCTGTCACACACATTTTTGGCATCGATTATTATCTACAACTACACAACAGATAACTTAAATTTTAGTTGGTTTTTTTTATAGAAAAGCTATACACTTACCTCGATAGTCACCTATGAGAAAACAAAACCGTCCGCTTGAAGTATTTTCTATTCAGAATTTGCATGAAACATGACTTGTTTCGCTTAATTACGAACAATGTAGCACGGTTATTACGAGCAATTAAGATTACAATTTCTACTTTATATGATTATGTCATGGTCAGTTTTCCCCGCGAATTGGTCAACTCTACGGATAATATTTCTTTTTTCATTTAATTTTCCACTCATTATCATATCTGGTGGTAAATCATACCGGGTAAAATACACTTCTGCTCACCAGTTTGGTGAATTACAGGATTGAATATATGTATGTATCCGAAATTCATACTGGTATAACACCTTGGAATATAGGTCTGTGAAGAACTACCAACAACTTTAGGGTCGAAGCCAATTTCACCTTCTGAGCAGGCGAGGCTCTGGTATAGGCATTCCGCTCGGGTTGGGAGGTCATACGGTAGTCGCTAAAACTGACATACCAACCAAAACGATAAGCGTACATGATGCTTCAAAGTGCAAACTTTAGATGCAACAGGGATAATTATCATTGTGAGGAAGATAAATATGCCACACTAGCTGACCCGGCGAACTTCGTACCGCCAATTATTTTCCACCCGCGTGGCGTCCGATCCCGTTCCCGCTGCACCCTCTTATACAATGATATAGTTATCTAAACAGCAACAGAAAAACCACACTGTCACTTCTGCGTAGGTATATGCCGATGCCAGCCGAATTTGTTGACATTAATGATCACTGCTCCGTTCCCTTGAGTAGTAGCGTGATGATATATAGCCTATATGTTAATCCAGGGTATAACCTATATACATACCAAATTTCAACCAAATCGGTCCAGCCATTTATTCGTGAAAGAGTAACAAACATCCACACATCCACACATCCACACATCCACACATCCACACATTCACACATCCACACATCCATTCTCACAAACTTTCACATTTATAATATTAGTAGGATTATACAAGGTGATTTTATAATCGTTTCGGAAAAAAAGAATTTGTGCATAGTTTCCATAGCAAAATCATCTGGAAGTATTACTTTGGCGATAGAAAAAAAATTTTTTTTGATAATGTATGGTAATGTTCAGGTGAAAGGAAAAATGTATGGGGGTTGTAGAATTTTTTTTATTTCACCAAATTAATACTTCCAGATGATTTTGCTATCGAAACTGTGCACATAAAACACGACCATAAAATCACCTTGTACACAACGCTATCTAGACCCATGGTAAGCGTAACTAGCTTGTGTTATGGACTCTAGAATGCGGATAAACATACTTAGATAAATTTTTGTAAATACATACATATTATACCTACATAGAAACACCCAGACCAATACAAATATCCATATTCATGCATACAAATATTTGCACTGAGCGGGGATTGAACCCGCGCCTCCTGCGTGACAGTCACGTTCACTACCGCCACACCACAGAGGCTATAGATAATGATGACAAGGAACCGGAAAGTAAAAATACAATTTTAATACTGAAAATAAGGTTAACATTGAACCTAAATGAATAATACCGTGTATTTCACAATATTTCACAATAAAGCACAAGTTTGTACGAGTAGATAAATAGCCAGGGTTGGCACTCGAATGAAAAGATGTAATAGAGTTGGCATCAAAATGAGGTGAATATTGCTTCATTTTGATGTTGACAAAAGGCAAACTAAAAAAAATATATTATGCAGTACGGTCACCATAGGCTAATATTCAATTTATCCTTGAACATTACAATAGCTGTAAAGTCAATAACTGGTTTGTTTGATTGTTTGTTTTGTTTATGTGACCCTCTGAAGACGACTCACAATAATATAATCATATTTACATAAGCCCTAACTCAGAACAACTCTCAATTAATCCGATAACTTTGTTTTTGAAAAGCGTCTTTGATTCATCGTCCAACGTTGACACCAGAAGATCTTGCATCTGTTCAATCATATTGTCACCACTCATAGCATCTTTCATCTCTTCCGCATCATCAGTTTTTCTTATTAAGATACTTGCTAGAAATATCGATATTCCGAACACAAGGTTACTGTATTTCTTCAAATCCAAATCCAATATTTCTCTAGGATACACTAAGTTAGCTTTTATTTTGAAGTTAGCTAAAGACTTTTCTAATTCTGAATAGTAGTAGTCGATCCACTCGCGGAAATTTTTAATCCTTGTCTTGTGATCGGTACTGTTGAAGATCATATACAGAAGATCAGATGCTGGACTAGTACTGCTGGAATTCTGGTAATCTATCATTACTGAATCTATAAGGTTTTCATCCTGAAATAAAAATAAATATAGGGTAAGCATACATATTCATATAACTTCATCCTTTTGAAATAACATGCAAGTAATTTGTTACAATAACTTATTGAAGTATAGTTGTATAAGAGTAAGTAGGTGAAAAATAAAGTGAGTAAATGATAAAAATGAAGAAAATTTACGTAAGATGTACCTAGATAACATTTCTGAATATAATATGGATGATTTTTATACAGTTAACTATATGGATCAAGATTACATAATAGGAATAAACTGTTGCAGCATGGTCGTAGAAAATTTTATGAAAGAATCTAGTAAATATATCTGACATCATTTGCATGACAACCTCGCTTTATAAAAAAAATAGAAGCTTAAGAAAAATAATTGTTCGTATAATCAAAAACGTCTAAAAATTAGCTTACCTCAAACCTGAACATGATATTATTTGTTTTTAAATCGCCATGTTGAATGACAGCATATTCATTGATAACATCAGACGCTGACAACTTTATCGCTAGGTGTAGAGTATTAGTGACCTTATCCTTTAAAAATTCGATATGTTTTTGATCTTCAAGAATTGCGAGTGTATCTTCTTCAAGTGCTTTAAAATAAGTCTTTACGTATTCCATTTTAGCTATAGTAGACCAATCATCAGTCAAATCTTTCTTTAAGTTATTGTACAGTTCTTGATCCTTGTGTCTCAAAGCAAATGATAACGAGTGTAATACTGCGAAATTTTTCAACGCCGATTTCACACAATCATCTGAAAGTGATATAAATCTATCTAGCATTATAAAATCTGACATCTTCAAGTCTTCAAGAAGTATGACTTCATTTGGTTGTTCTGAAAGAGACCCATAACATGCTGCGAATCTTAGCTGGTCTTCTTCGGGAATCTCTGCATCTTTCTGAAGCTGTATAAATTTTGGTATCACCTCAGTATACATGATATGCTCATTCTTGAACATCATAGCCGTATTCATGGTCTGTCGAATATTTTCAAGTGTAGGTGCTATTTTTGCGATAATTTTAAGACTTCCATAGTCTGCATCTATAGTCATTCTTTTCACATTTGCCACATAATTATCACCAGCTAATCCAACAGGTTCAAATATTACTTTACTATTTACAAAACCTAGTTTCACGATCACACTGTTAATAAATTGTAGTTGCCGTTCAGATATATTATCTATATCTCCCTCAAAACCGTAATGTGCCATTGTTAGGAGCTTGTGCAAACTGTTTCAGATAATATTATGTTAATAATATATACGCGTATTTTTATCTGCTTCGATAAGTATCCAAGTACTGATTATTTTGTAGTATATATTGATATTCTAGGAATACGTCATAGATAAATCGACGCTAAATTCTGTATATTGTCGTGGCCATAAATCCATCCGTGTCGGTGCGTGCGTCTTTCACAAGTTCACTTCGCACACTACCACTCGTCGTTCGTTGCATGATATTGAACGATGAGTAATGCGTTCACCTCTGAGTCCAGAGGTCGCTAACCATCTAACGGTACGATCACAAAAGAGCCATATCATTTAAGAGCCATTCCTGGCCTATCCATTACCCATATCATCTGGCCAGAGTTATTGGCATGAGGCTAACGAAAATTGAGCAGTTCATAAAATAGCCTGTCATTCATATTTATATTCGACTAGCTGTTGCGCGTAGCTCCGCCCGCATTGAATTCTGATCCTGTTTATCGCTGATAGTAGCGTGATAATAATCATTACACAGTCTATTTTAATACCTGATAATGTAGCTTTCTAATGGTGAAATAATTTTTAAAATTAGTCCAGTAGTGTAGGAGTTATATACAAAAATACATATCTTTCTTTATAGTGTTAGCACAGTCTAACGATTCATACTACATACAGTCGGTCAACGAAGCCGTCTAGACAGAGCAATCGTGCGGGGGGAGAGGGGTGGTGGGGGACGGGGTATTACTCGGTACGCCCATACATTTTACTTGGTACTAAGGATTCAGGGCTGTCTCATTTTTGTAATCACACTAATCACGTGATTTTTTTTCAAGGCTCGTTTTGTTTGTTAAAATTGTTTTTTTTTCGTTTTCTATATTTAGTTATCCAAGATGGCGGACACGAAATTTTCACAAAAATTGATATGGGTATCGTTTTCAGGGTTTTTGGGGTCGCTGATTGCGAATATAACATCCATTTCGCGATCCAAGATGGCGGACTCGAAATTTTGACTAAAATCGATATGGGTATCGTTTTCAGGGTTTTTGGGGTCGCTGATTGCGAATATAACATCCATTTGGTGATCCAAGATGGTGGACTCGAAATTTTGACTAAAATCGATATGGGTATCGATTTCAGGGCCCTGGGTCAGCCGGGGTGCGAGGGATATGTCGACGACAACCTCACCTCCGGCCTAGCATCACGACCCACAGTCGGCGTGCGGTTTTAGTCGGTTCGAGTCCGACATAACCTCCCCTTCCGGCTCCGGCAGGGGGTATCCGAGGGGATTTCCACACGGAATAAAAAAGGGTTGCTGATTACGAATATGTTATTCATGTAGCAATCCCAGATGACTGGATGGATGATATATTCGTAATTAGCAACTCTGAAAACTGGGCGAAATGTGGGTGCTAGCACCTCTGTGTGAGTTTATGTTATGTTATGTTATGAAAACCTCCAAAACGATGCTCATGTTGACTTTGTGGGCAATTTCAAGTCCGCCATCTTGGATCCGTAAATGGATTTTATTATACGTAATTAGGCACCCCGAAAACCACGATTTGTTTTTTTTTAAATTTCAAGTCCGCCATCTTTGATCGTCGGTAACATGGTCGTCAAGCCCGATAGCAGACAAGTGCCGGCAGGCAATCATACGATGGGAAACTGTCGACTCCCAACTGATCGTGTGTAGCCGCAAAACTGACAGCAGGGCATGGCCACCAGGCCAAAATCGCTTTCGTGTGTGGGCGCTGTCAACTTAGGACTGCAGGCCGCCCGATACGATTTGAAACTGCAGGCGAACTGATCGTGGATAGGCTCCTTAAGAATATATCATCAATTTAGCGATCCCGGCGATTAGCGAAATTCGAATTCGAATCCGAATCCAACCCCGAACTCGAACCCGAATCAATATCCAAATTCAAGTCGGAATCGAAATAGAAATTCGAAATCGAAAACGAAATCGAATTTGAAACCGAAATCGAAACCAAAATCCAAAAACTCAGACTTAAAATATTACGTTTGCTTGATCATAATTGGTTGAGTAGAACCAGAGATATAACCAAAAGTCGCAATAGCCGACATCCATGCGAGCGGAGCCGCGGGCGTCACCTAGTAATATAAATTAGCGTGAGTTGATGTGCCTTGACAGAACAAAGAGTACGAATAGGAGTTATATATAGAATACTAGCTGTCCCGGCGAACTTCGTACCGCCAATTTTTTTGCTACCCTCGTGTCGTCAGATCCCGTTCCCGCTGCACCATTTAGGGGGATCAAAAATAGATGTTGGCCGATTCTCAGACCTACTCAATATGCTCACAAAATTTCATCAAAATCGGTCAAGCCGTTTCGGAGGAGTATGGCAACGAAAACTGTGACACGAGAATTTTATACATATATTAGAGATTACAGGAAAATTATATATAGGTAAAAACTGAAGTGACAACCCTGACAAAACTGCAAAAGGCGGCATTTCCGCAAACATCAAACGCGATGAACTACTGTAAGATCACTCGTTATACTGTGATGTTAGTATAGATACGACCACAATCCATACTACTATTATAAATGCGAAAGTAACTCTGTCTGTCTGTCTGTCTGTATGTTACGCTTTCACGCCTCAACCACTGAACTGATTTTGATGAAATTTGGTATAGGGGTAGATTAGACCATGAGAAAGGACATAGGCTATGTTTGGTCGCGATAACCGACATCCACGCGGGCGGAGCCTCGTGCAAAAGCTAGTGTATAGTAACCGGATACCATTAGGTGGGCGCGTAGTAAATATAACCTGTTTATCTGTATTCTAATCTTGTATGAATTAAAGCAGTCTGGTGGGCGCTACACTCGGATATTAAGGGATCAATAAACTCATAATTATCAGCCGTCTTTGCATAACACTTACTAGAAGTTTTTAATATTATCAAATTGCGAAAATGCTATAGGTGTCAACCGGAGCTAATCCGTCACAATACTATGAACGCCATATTTATTGAATTATAACAATTATATTTAATATCTTTAGGACTTATAACTTATAATGCAAGTTAGGAAATATTATCTAATTTCATATTTTATTACCGTTTAATGACATTTTAAATAATTTTTATGTGTAAATGATATTTATTGGAAATCTGGGATTTTTAGACGAGATAACCCCAGGTGGGGTGAATGCGTCTCTTCACTGTATTTGTGTTATTGGAAGAGATATTAACAATAACAAGCAAGGTAATGTACAAAAGGACTACTGATATTGGTTTATATTACCTTGCATACCAAATTCTGTGCTTAGTTTGCAGTAAATAGTCGAACTAAAATATTTGGGGCTATGGCGTCTAATTGATCTCGTTTCTTGTAGACGCATTAACCCCATCTTAGACTCCAGGGGTATCAAACAATTCTTTTGTACCTAATAGAATCGGGTATTTAATTATTAAAAATGGATTCAAACCACAACTTAGAAATGACTTATAATTTATTAAAATAAAAAAAATCATGACAACGAGATCTTTGGGTTCTCAGTTACCAAAGCAAGTATAATGTATTACTGTAGCAACTTTACTACTTTATGTTATAATGTTACAATTATAATGTTACAACATTATTTGTTTTGTTCGTGACTGTGTATCTAGGGAGAAATTATTTTAGTACCTATATCAATGACCACGTGATACTTGCTTCGGTGTTAATTACTTAACAAAATAAAAAGCTTAGACTAAATTAAACTTAAACTCAAATTTAAAAAACAATCATTACAATGAGATCTTTCGGGAATCCTGATAAAACTAAAGTGGTTGGCGCCCGAGGATTGGCCAGTACACGACCGTTTATAAAAGTTTGGTGAAAATGTCTGAACCGGAACTGACATACCTACATACGGACGAAAGCAAAAAAAATTACCTTGAGCCATTGAAAAGATTCAAACAATATAAAACATGAAACACACACACGATTTAACGACATCACTCAAGCTAAAATGCATTATGCCGTTCAGGTTGCAGAGCATGCCAAACAATGTTTACATGTCAGTATATATTAATACATGCCAGCGTGCATACATATCCGCAAAAAGATAAATAAATTACCACTAATAACCTAAAAATCAAAAAGTTTAGTACCTCTGGCAATGGGGTTATTTATTTATTTATTTTTATTTATTTATTTATTTATTAAATTGTGGAACACAGGTATTACAAAGATCTTAAGCTAATATATAGGTGCTCTATGTCCTACCACATACATGGCGTACAAATTAAAATTAAATGTCGTTATGGTTAATATCAGGACTTAAAGTTATGGTTAGTAGATATCGCTTACGAGATTAGGTCATACTGCTCATAACAAAATATTGCTCATAGTGCTCAATACATTTTAATGTCATATATTCATAATTATTATTAAATGGTTTGTATGTCAACGTTATATAATCAAATAAGTCATGAATTAATAATAGTATAATTTAATAAATATTTATAGATGTAATAAATAGTAAGTAACAATTAGAATTTGTCATTCAGATACTCATTGACGGAATAATATGCCTTTTGCAATAACAACATGAGCAGTTTATTTTTAAATTCTTGTAAAGCTTCGGTGGAGCTGAGAGATTTAGGCAGTTTATTATAAATTGTAGGTGCCATGCAGAAGACACTGTTCTTGTACATGGTTGTTTTAGACGCTACTACATGGAGTTTACCTGCTCTACGGCTACTACTTACCGGTGAAAATTTTGCCCAGTTCCGTCTTACAAACATGCACATTTCGAGAACGTACATGGATGGCATTGTTAATAGTTTTAAACTTATAAATTTTTTGCGATACAATAGACGCAATCACCCCTTATCGTGTGACGCAATAGCCCTAAAGCAAAAATATAACCTACAAATTTTGAAGCGCACACTGTCTTCAAATCATAAGCTAATTACATTAAATAATTAAAGAAACGTGTATTGCAATAGAGCAATAATAGTACTTACGGTTCAGAAACATTGACACAGTAACAGGAATTTAGATATCCCTAATTTCAAAGTCACCCACTGCACACTCGGAGAATTTTTTATTTTATTTTTTATATAGGACACGTCAATTTGACTTCACCTCGCCTGATGTTAAGCTAAAGGCAAAGTCTCGGAAAGAGGGTCACCATCGTAAACATTTACCATGTTAACAGTGGTGGCACTCAGCTTGACGGCCTCATTAGATGCCTTTTCACGCCCCGCTTAAAGGACCCGGGACTGTAGGAAGAAGGAAACACGTGAGCTGGCAGGGAATTCCAGGTCTTAGTGGTGCGGCATAGGAATGAATCCAAACGAAGTAAAAAATTAAGATGGTGGATCATTTCTTTAAAAAAGCTCCGTCATGACATCTATTTATGATGTTCTGTACTTTGAGTGGTAAAGCCAATATTTAGATGGCGTAAATAGTTCTAAAATGTACGTATCGTATGATAATTGGAAAAGACGCTTTCACCCCGTAGACGACATAACCCCAGTTGACCTTAATTGGTAAATTGCTTTGCGAGTTAAGGTCAAGCCAGTCATACTAGTACCTAATAGCTAACTAGGTATAATATACAATAATAATAACGGGAATTAGCACGATCATGGTATAGGTTACTTAATACAAGCTACCTGTGACCACGGCCGGTGTAACCTGGTCGAAACGTCAGACAAATCAACGGTATCTCACCTATATACCATGATTGCGTTAATTCCCGTTATAATCATTGTATACTAGCTTATTGTGGAACTCGACAGCTTAAAAGTTAGTTTAACTAGGTATAACTTCATAGATTGTAATTAGTTATGTATCTACTTTTGAGCCTATTTAGGTATTTATTTGTCAATGACCTTATTTTCATTTTTAAATGCCTGAAAGATTTTTCGCTGCAAATTGTTACTTTGTGAAATGCATCGAAGAAAACGAAGCTAAATTCATATCTTCATGATTTAGATTTGAATGGTTCAAAAAGTCATCTAACTCAAAACGAAAATCAAAAGAGTTTTTAAATGGCCATGTTTAACGACACAATAACAATTCCTTGAAAACTTTAACGCTGAGTGTAAAGTAGTACTGATTTTTTTCCATATTAGTTCCTTATATGATCGGTATGTTTATGATGTTCAATAATTTGTAAGTAGTCAGCCAGCATCACATTAATCTTGACTAGGACAGAACTCAAAACACCAAAATTTCAAATTTATATTGGCTACCACAATCATGCTCTAATTTGTCATATGTGCTAACAAATCACCTAAAAATGGCATCTAAGCCCAGTGTTCAAAATGCGCCTGAATTATTTTTTGTGCCAATTGTTTTACGTCAGATGCGTTGCGGCAAGTCAACTTAGATTGATTACTTATTTCTTTTTTTGTTACAACATTCATACAATTTGCTGTCTCATTGCAAAAGCATTTTAGGTGGGGCTATATTTGACAGATCGCCGTATAATTAAGTTTGATTATGTGCCTCGTTAGTATAATATTTGGTCTAGCCTTGTCTGCTATTATTATTAATAGCTAATTCTAACTGCTGCGTATGGTTGTAATACCTTCATTAATCTCCTTTATTCTCTATTACTTATATGAGGAGCGTGATATTTTTAAAGTCGTTAAGTTTAGGATCACCATTGTAACAATATTGATATCTGTAATCTGTAATTGTTATGCTGAGACTTTGCTTATATCGAACCATCAGGCGATTTGGAGTCATATGACCATTAAAAATGAGTCAGTGTAATCAGTAACCATGTATCATATTATTATATTATGAGACTCTCTTATGAATCTGTTTTGGGAATATTATAAGTCTCTTTTGAGAAATAAATAATATCGTTACTGACAAGATTTTCGAATAGTTCTGCTCCTATTGAAACAATAAAAGTTATGGCACAACGATTAGGCCAGCTAGAAAAGAAGAAATTTAACCCAATATACACGTTTTATACTTTATCACCATTTCAACGTGCGCATAAGATATCATTGCGGTTTAATCAAAGATATAGCCCTTATCTTACGTGACCAATGATTTGCAAAACTTTATAGGAAAAACTTTTGCATTAAAATTAAATATCTTACCGACTTGTTACATAACTAAATCATGATATCAAGGCTGAATACAAAAACAAAAAAATAAGTAATTATGATTGCTAGCCTCGTTGCTGATAACATCCGTGTTGATAACTGTTTGGTAGTTTTTAACAATTACCAGATTATATTATGTAGATATCAGACGACCTCTGTGGAGTGGCGGTGTGACGCGACTGACGCAGGGGGCATGGGTTAAATTCTCGCTCATTGCAAATATTTGTATGAATGAGTATGTCTGCTTGCATTGGTCTGGACATTTGGATAATACGTTAAGCCATTACATGGGTAGGTGGAGCCCTAAAAAGTCTGATTAGTCTAACTACAGAATATTTATACAGACTGTTTATACTGGAGATTGATGGCGCTTGGGGGAATCTGCTACACATATTGAATAACACACTTGTACTTTTCCACTGAGTTTATTTTAATTCTAAACCTGACCGGTTGATTGATGACACTTGGTTGAATTCATTGTTACACATATTGTTGTACTTTTTCCACAATATTTATTATATTAAACCTTACAAGTTTCGTCAAAGGTTTAAAGACTTTAAAAGATTTGAGGATGTCGTAAAGTGAAACCGGTTAGGTTCGATATAATAAATATTGTGGAAAAATTACAATTGTGTTCTCAATATGTCTAACTATAGAACTGCCATATTGGTTATGGAGGCTAAACTTTGATGAGTTGTGACTGCCAGTCACAACTCATCAAAGTTTAGCCGCATCATAGGTAGATTGAAATGCCCTAAATTGGGAACAAGCTCAGAAAATGATTATTGAATAGATTATTATTAGATCGTGGGCATTTTATATAAAGGCCAGGTAAGGTGAAAAAAATATGAAAGCAGAAAATATGTACCGTGCCAGTAGAAATATAGTCTCTGCATACAACATTGTGAAAGACGCGTGACTGTATACAAGATTATTTTATTCTTCAGCATTATTTACAACAATCCAAATTGAGCAAAACTTTCAATTAATCCAATAACTCTATTTTTAAAGAGCGTTTTCGTTTCTTCATCTGATTTCGAGACCAACATTTCTTGTGATTGTTCCAATATATTCTCGCTGGTCAGAGCATCTTTTATTTTAGCTGCATCGTCTGTTTTCCTTATTAACACACTAGATAGAAGAACACCTAACCCAAACATAAGCTTGCTGTATTGCTTCAAATCAGCATCCAATCTGTCTCTAGGATATACTATGTTTGCTTTGAGATTAAAGTTGGATAGAGATTTATCTAATTCTGAATGGTAATAGTCGATCCAATCGTAGAAATATTTTGTCCTTGTCTTGTGATCTGTACAGTTGAAGATCATGTACAGAATATCGCATGCTGGACTTGTATTTTTGGAAAATTGGTAGTCTATCATCACTGATCCTGTTAACTTTTCATCCTAAAACAAATTAGATATTATTAAGTAAGACATTCTTTGTTTTTGTTGCAGTAGACACTATGTTAACATAACATAAACTCACGCCTGTATTCCCCGAAGGGGTATGCAGAGGTGCCAGCACCCACATTTCACCAGTTTATGTTTAGGTCCCAATGTAATAGGTGGCGAACCTATTGCCATGAACCGGGCACTTATAAACCTGCGATAAATACACACATAACTTCGAAAAGCATCGAAAAGTCATTGGTGTGTGCCATGGTAAACCTGGG
The DNA here is from genome assembly GCA_914829495.1 of Eilema sororculum. Taxonomy (NCBI): domain Eukaryota; kingdom Metazoa; phylum Arthropoda; class Insecta; order Lepidoptera; family Erebidae; genus Eilema; species Eilema sororculum. The sequence goes on from OU618535.1 coordinate 22,141,229, forward strand.
ATGTTAGTGAATAAGTTCACTAATATCAAAAAGAAAACATAACAATCAATCTAAAGGCGTGACTAAGCACTAAATACTATCTACTATCTCTGTGGCTAAGCAGTTAAACTTTCGACTTCTACGTCTTAGTTCGTCGGTTTACTCAAAACAAGGATAACATACCTCAAATCTAAACATAATATTGTTTGTCCAAGAATCGCCTTGTTGAATAACGGAATACTTGTTAGTAACATCATTCTGTGCACACTCTATTGCCAGATCTATAGTGGCAGCGACTTTACCTCGCAGATATTTTATATGTTTCTGATCTTCAAGAATTGCAATAGTGTCGTTTTCGAGTGCTTGGAAATATGCCTTTACATCTTCTATTTTATCAGGAGACGACCACACATCAGATAACTTGTTTTTGAAGTTATTGTACGTTTCTTGATCATTGTTTCTCAAAACAAATGCCAAAGAGTGTAATATTGCGAAATTTCTTAACACAGATTTAACGCATTCTTCTGAAAGTGGGGAAAATCTGTCCAGTGTTGTAAAACCTGATACCTTCAAGTCTTCCAGAAGGATAACTTCATTTGGCGGTTCTGTAAGAGATCCATAGCATTTTGCAAATTTAAGCTGATCTTCTTCGAGAATCTCTGCATCTTTCTGAAGTTCTACCAACTTTGGCAAAACGTCAGTATACATTATGTGTTCATTTCTGAACATCGTCACAGAGTTCATAGCTTGTCGAATACTATCAACTGTAGGTGCTATTTTTGCTATAACTTTAAGGCTTCCATGGGCACCATTTATCGTAATTCTTTTCACATTTGCTGCATAATTGTCACCAGGTTTGCCAACTGGTTCAAAGAGTACTTTGCTGTTTTGAAAACCGAGTTCCAGAATTACACTATTAATGAATTGTAGTTGACGTTCAGATATATTATCTGTGTCGCCTTCAAAATTATACTGCGCCATTGTTGAATATCTGCGTAAACTGTTTCAAATCACATTCTCACAAATATATATATAATATTGTATTTATCTCTATAGATAATGAAAAATAAATAGTTGCTTTTATATCGATAGTTTATCGATTAGATAGTAAACACACGTTGATGTTGTAATTAAATATTAATTATGTGCTATTTCTATAAACTTTATAGTTATTTTGGAATGTATTTATTTACATTACTGTGATTCTGATTACGCAAAGTAGCAGAGAGCGTCGGGTTAAGAAGCGAACGCGGAACTGATTGATGCTTGTAACAAGTGCTCAGAACTCTGCCCCTCGGACCTACGTAGACGGTCGAATCGTGTATGATATCATTACAATGTCATCATTATCATTATTTAATTTCCATTTTTTTAGTTTTCAAGTTATGTAATCATTTGGGAATTTTAAAATGTTCAATCTGAAAAAGTCACACCAAGTCACCAGTCTAAAATAAATTCAATACCAGGAGTAGGAAAGGTATAATTACCTAATTTTATTTAAAATGTTAAGCTAGTCTAAAGACTTTATTTTTACAATTTTGATATACAATTGACTGATATTAGAACAGTTCAAACTCAGTAAAACTCTTAATTAATCCAATGACTCTATTTTTAAAGAGCGTCTTTGATTCTTCATCTAAAGTAGACACTAAAAGCTCTTGTTGTTGTTCCATTAGGTTATCATTCTTCATGGCATCTTTCATTTTTGCTGCATCATCTGTTTTTCTTATTAATATACTAGCCAGAAGTATGGCTATACCAAACAAAAATTTGCCGTATATTTTCAAATCTGCATTCAATATATCTCGAGGACATTCCACGTTTGCGTTTAGATTAAAATTGGATAGAGATTTATCTAATTCTGAATGGTAATAGTCGATCCAATCGTGGAATTTCTTTATTCTTGTCTCGTGATCTGTACAGTTGAAGATCATGTATAGTAAATCGCATGCTGGACTTGTATTCTTGGAGATTTGATAATCTATCATGACCGAAGCTGCTAGTTTTCCATCCTAAAACAAAAATAAATATGTAGACAGGTTTGAAAGTTTTACTAAATTAATATGTATCACAATAACAATGTTGATAAACTCAAATCATATCATCTCACTGTACATAATTGTATCATCAATAAAACAGTTTAGTAAATTTTTAACTTCAAAACAAAGAATATATATCTTTGCTTCAAAGTTAAAAGTTTTATTTACACATAACATAATACTGCATACAACATTGAACAATTGAAATAAAACTAAAATACCTATTTATAACATATATATAAAATATTATTAAATTGCGTCATGACTTCTTCCGCATCGCATGCCTCTTGCGGTAACGTTCCCAGAGGGCTGGCAGCATTGCCATGTTGTATAGCATTGCTTAATCTCTAACCTAAAAAGAGGTCAGCTTTCTAGTCACGAGAGGCGTCGACCATACGCTTCGCAGTCTCCCTGAAGAGATTGCGGGCGTTCGGACCCCATGTCCCTAACGTTTCGACGGCAAACGGCACAAATTCATGATCTCCGATAAGATTAGAGTATTTGCGCCGCTTGAGAGCCTCTGCAGAAGCAGCACTGGCACAGTCTGCCATGCCAAGTATATGGGTAGGAGCAATGGTGTCGACGCATGTTGCGTCCCACAACAGAGCCCTACCCGTTTTTCATGGCTTTAATGGCATGCCGTCCGGTCTCTTGCCATTTCTTGCCGTTCAAGCACAGCTGGCAGTGGCATACCAGCGGTGACAAGAGTACGGCGGATTATGTCTTTGAGGCTGGCATGCCGTGAAATTTTCCAGGCGCTCCTGCAGCACGACAATGGTGTCATTTTTGTTAGAATTAAAACAATTCCATTAAATACTGATTACTATATTAATATGTTACATCTTAACGTAACGTTACCTTTATTCTTTTTAAATTATATAGTACTAGCTTTTGCCCGCGGCTCCGCCCGCGTGGATGTCGGTTATCGCGACCAAACATAGTCTATGTCCTTTCTCATGGTGTAATCTACCCCTATACCAAATTTCATCAAAATCGGTTCAGTGTTTCAGGCGCGAAAGCGTTACATACAGACAGACAGACAGAAAGACAGACAGACAGACAGACAGACAGAGTTACTTTCGCATTTATAATATTAGTATGGATATGGATTTCCTTTTACCGAAAGTAGCATTTTTATTTATTTGAATATTCCGACCTAGCACCACGACCCACAGTCGGCGTACGGTTTTAGTCGGTTCGAGTCCGACATAACCTCCCCTTCCGGCTCCGGCAGGGGGGGGGGGTATCCGAGGCTATTTCCGCACGAAAAAAAAGGTTTAATAAATAGTTTGTACTGTTACATAAATTATTTCATTATATTGCTAAAACTCAAGAGCTTTTCCTCCGCATAGATAGATAGACCATTAAACCAGCACTAATATAACGTCACAAAAAATAGAAATAAAAACAACGATGATTTCAAAACCTGTTTGCCACGCAACTCGCACCCAAGATCTTAGCAGACTTCTCCAAAAAAAAAACTCAATGAGTTTTTGTGGCCCATTTATCAAATAATTATTTCACAGATACGACTTAACTCAAGTTAAATCGTTTCTGTGAAATAATTTCTTAATATTTTTTTTGGTAATAGAGCTCATGGCTTACCTCAAAGGGTCTATAATACTAATAGCATTAATAGTGTAACACTCACTGGGATATTCACCAAGTTGTTCACTTATTACACTAGTCACGGTGTTACACTATTAATGTGAATGACCATGTCGATCTCAAATCATACTGATAGCATGTTGACTACAATTCAAGAGCCTATAACGATATATATGAAGTTGACAGTAACATAATATTTAAAAAGCACCTGAGACCTACCTCAAATCTGAACATAATATTGTTTGTCCAAGAATCTCCTTGTTGTATGACAGTATACTTGTTGGTAGCATCATGCTTTGCGCACTCTAGCACTCGATCTATTGCATTACTGCATTTACCTCTCATAATATTGACATAATTTTCGTCTTCAATCATTGCAAGCGTATCTGTTTCAAGTGCTTGAAAATACATTTTCATTTCTTCAGTTTTCGGAGGATCAGACCACAGATCTTGTAAGCTGTTTTTGAACTTATTGTACGTTTCTTGATCTTGTTGTTTCAAAGCATATGATAACGAATGTAGTATTGCGAAATTTTTTAACACGGATTCTACACACTCACTTGAAAGCGGTGTAAACCTATCTAACATCGTAAATCCTGACACCTTTAAATCTTCTAGAAGAATAACTTCGTTTGGCTGTTCTTCTAGGGATCCATAGCATTTTGCGTATCTTAGCTGTTCTTCTGCGGGAATCTCTGCATCTTTCTGAAGTTGCACTAACCGTGGAAGCACTTCAGTGTACATTATGTGTTCATTTTTGAACATCATGGCAGTATTCATAGCTTGTCGAATTATTTCCAATGTAGGTGCTATTTTTGCAATCATTTTAAGAGTTCCATCGACTCCGTCTATCGTAATTCTTTTTACACTTGCTACATAATTATCACCGGCTACTCCAACAGGTTCGAATAATATTTTACTATTTTCGTGACCGAGTTTTACGATTACACTATTAATGAATTCTAATTGCCGTTCAGATATATTATCTATGTCACCTTCAAAATTATATTGTGCCATCGTTGAAAACTTTAGTAAACTGTTTAGAATCTAATATTCATTAAAATATATACGTTTGTTTTTATCGCTATTGATAATGAGAATAAAAACTTAATAGCTAATACTTTATCAGTTTTTTATTCGATTAGATATAAACATTTAATGATGTTGTAATCAAAGTCTAAATATTTGTGTCTGGTTCTATAGTATTCCGGTCAAAGTCCGTTTATTTCTTTCCTTCATAAAAGAATACTTTAGTTAAGTTTAGTTTTAGCAATATTTCTTTGAGTTCCAGGCTTGTTTTCTAGATTTGTTACATTAATACAACTATATAGTTTTGCGTTAGACATTTAGTTATTTGAAAAATATTTAAGGTCTGAATTTAGAATAGTTTCCCTTCTACCCAACCCAAAAGTTTCTGAGTCAGAGCACCCGCTAGACAAAAACCGAAGCTTTGGTGAAGGATTTCCTCTCGGAGTTGGTGTACTAAATGGAAGACAGGTGCAGCAAGTCAACAAACGTATAAAAAATAATAGATTATACCCCGGGCTCCAAAGCACTTTGGACACAACCGGGAAATCGCCTGGAGATTGTTATTGAAAGCAGTACAAATTTATTTCCGAAAGCATCACCAGCTCTTTACTGACACTTCCACCAAAAGGCACACAGAACCATATTCCTCAATCCTCATTAAAAAATTGTGTAATTCTGATATTACACCAGACACATAGAACAGAACTGATGTCAGTTTTAAACTCATGACTACTGGAACATAATTCCACCTTTCAATTGGCCCCATGATGACAAATAAGTATTTTGTAAAAAAAAAAAGCTAGCTTAGACTAACATTATTTTAGAACCTAGCAAGTTAAAATCTTGTGTGGGTTGTATATTTTCAAAAAATTGTAACCAAAATTGCCTTCTTTAACTTCTTAACTTTCTAACATTACAAACGGTTGGAGCATCTGTGGATGCTGAAATGTAGTTACTTTATCTGATATAACCACTGTAGGTATGAGACCCTTCCATAATTGTCGGGTCCCAAACAACCTCACCTACAGATTGGCCCACTATGCTTTGGAGTAACTATTCGGTCAGGGTTGAGTCACACAGCAATCCTACACATCCATCTCATCATCATCATTATTATTTTTGAAAGTTGAAGTGAAAGTTTATGAAGAAGTTTGGATGAGTATTATTCAATCACACTCTAACTCTAACAACTGCTGAAGGCAATGGCTGAAGGTACAGAGACAGATTACAATCTGGATTAAAACAATAAGCTTATTTTTATCCCGGAGATAAGTTCCCATGAATTGCTGGAAAAGAATGAAAACTCTACACGAACTTAGCCGCGCGCAGTGGACAAAGATAACACACATAACGACAGAATCCGTTCAAATCATCTTTATTTCGTCACGTAAAATATAATAACACTCATAAATTACAAAAGTCCTAACCCACTAAAACTCTCAATCAATCCAATCACTCTATTTTTATAGAGCGTCTTCGATTCTTCATCTAACGATGATACCAGAAGCATTGGTGTCTGTTGTTTCATGTCCTGATTCTGCATGGCATCTTTCACTTTAGCAGCGTCATCTGACTTTCTTATTAACACACTGGCTAAAAGCACAGATAAACCAAAAAGAAACTTGCTATATTGTTTCAAATCAGCATCCAATCTGTCTCGAGGGTATACCAAGTTTGCTTTTAAACCATAGTTGGATAGAGATTTGTCTAATTCCGTATGATAATAGTCTATCCAATCGTAGAAGTTTTTCATTCTTGTATCGTGATCCGTGCAATTGAAGATCATGTACATAAGATCGCACACTGGACTTGTGTTTTTTGATATTTGGTAATCTATCATTACTGATTCTACAAGTTTGTCTCCCTGAAACAAAAACAGATCATGTTAATTTTGAATAAAGTATTATCTTTCATTATTAAATGGTTCAGTACATTTCTACTTTGAGTGACAAACGTATTCCAACCACATCCCAATTGCGCTTTGAAACCCGGGTTCTCCTAGTCGTCCAATATTGATTCATTTTGGTTTTAGGGGTGACTGCAGACATAGCTTTCTGATGCACCAACGCTTAAAAGCCAACGCTGAATCAGAAGGTGTACTGCCCCCTACACAAATGGCAATTCACTACCACGGCCGGCGTATTGTAGATTGGAATAACGAATGATTTGACGCAAATTTTGTTTGACGTTTATGACTGAGGTCAACGTATGTCATTAACGTCACCAGATTGGTTTGGACCGCCGCCGCGCCGGCCAACGAATTGCCACTTTTCTATTTGTAGGTGTGATTGACGTAGACCTCTTAAGATCTTGGTGGGGCTCCTTAATAATGTCAAATTATTAACAATCTCCTTCATTCTAGCGTTAATCACAGTCGCATCGGAACCTTTCAGCTTGGAGTCTGACGTCCGTCTAACTGCAGACTTGGCTAAATTTCAATATTTTCTGTGAAACGACTGAAATCTGACCTCCATAACCCAAAAGCAATATCAAAACATTGCAGCTAGACCAGTTGTTGGACTTTAAAGGGCTTTAACTACCCGTAACGACTGCCGTAGATGTTCGTATGGCTACCGGGACTGCTTAACGTGCTCTCCAAGGCGTGACCAGACCAATGCAAACACCCATATTCATGCATACATATATTTGCATTAAGCGGGGATCGAACCCGCGCCTGCTGCGTTGTGGCCACATTCAGTACTGCTACTTCACCAAGGTCATCGAATAGTTAAGAATAGCAAACCATACGTATAATCTATGAAAAAACTTTTGTTGTCTCATTGTTTATCGTTGTCATGTGAACTGTGAAGTACCTTTTATAGCACAATTGACAACAATATTCTGATAAATGATAATTGATATAGTACCTAATATCTACGATAATATACCTACATACATGATCCGGTTTCGTTTATAACACTGTGTTGATGAAAAGGCAATTTTGTTAATATTATCTACTGCAATCTACTTTGTTACGAATATAATTTTATTACTTCTATAATTAGCTTACTACAAGCATATTTACTTATTATACTACAACTACTACAAGATTATTAGGATATATTAATAATCTAAGCATATTTATCTAGTTCTTGATAGGTCTACCTTCGAACCTCTTTCCAAAGTCAGATTTCTCAACTGTCTCATCTAACTACGAAGCGATATGCGACTGCCATCTGACCTTCACAATCAACTGGCGAAATCATAGTTACAACAGTTTCTGGAACTTTTAAGGCCTACGATTACCTGCAAAGACTGACGTAGATTTTCATATAACAACCGAGACCGATATTTTCCGAAATCCGAAGACTGGCCTGCGTACACTTGCTTAACTTTGGAGTGGGTTAACCTGAACAGTTACAACTTCAGGCACGAAACCCCTGTTATTTTTAGGTATTATTATAATTTATGGATGCTAAGCCAGAGTAGGTAGGAGTACGAGTAGTAGTTGTATATCAGTCTTCGACGGACGGACAGGTCAGTCTTAGTAAGAAATAGGACTTCTTTTTTACCCTTTGGTACCTTAAAAAGGACACGTACCTCAAACCTGAACATAAGATTGTTTGTCCAAGAATCACCTTGCTGAATTATAGTATACTTATTGTTACTATCAATTTTCGAGCACTTCGCTGCTGCGTTCATTGTATTAATGACTTTTGTCCTCAAAAAGTCGATATGTTTCTGATCTTCAAGAATTTCCATCGTATCTTTTTCAAGTGCTTGAAAGAACATTTTAATTTCATCTGCTTTACCAATGAATAACCATATATCAAGCAAATTGTCCTTGAAACGATTGTACGTTTCTTCATCTTTACGTTTTAATACAAATGATAAAGTATGTAATATTGCGAAATTTTTTAACACAGATTTCACACAGTCACTTGAAAGTGGTGTAAACCTATCTAGCATTATAAAATCTGATTCTTTCAAGTCTTCAAGAAGAATGACTTCGTTCGGTTTTTCTGTAAGTGATCCATAGCACTTTGCGTATCTTAACTGCTCTTCTTTTGGAATGTCTGCAGTTTTCTGAAGTTCTGCTAACTTTGGTAAAACTTCAGTGTACATATTATGCTCATTGTTAAACATAATTCCAGTATTCAGAGCCTGTCGAATAGGTTCAAGTGTAGGTGCTATTTTAGCGATCATTTTAAGAACTTCATCGCCGCCATCTATCGTAATTCTTTTCACACTAGCTATATAATTGTCACCAGCTTTACCAACAGGTTCGAAAATCACTTTACTATTTTCAAAACCCAATTCCAGGATTACACTATTAATGAATTCTAGTTGTCGTTCAGATATATTAGCTATATCGCCTTCAAAATTAAAGTGCGCCATTCTTAAAAAAACTATCAAACTGTTATGGAAAATACTTTCCCTATTATATATAAGAATATTTTATCTGTGTAGATATTGAGAATAAATATTTATTGGTTATTTATTGGTAGTTTTAACGATAAGATAGCAAATATACAATACATTGATGTTGTAATCTAAGATTACTTGTTTCAAGTTAAATTTGAACTGCACTGTAACTGAATATTAAAATCTTCTGATTTAAACAGGCGCTTGCTCTTACAATATAAAAATCTTTTTTTTTGTACTCGTAGTTACTATTATATCTGCATTGTTTATAAAATTAAATTATTGTAAAGATTCTAAATTGTTCAGTACTTTTTCTTCTACCTTTATCGACAGCGAGAAGTTTAAACAAAGAAGTTGGCGCTATTTCGTTCCTTTATCTTTATAAGTTGTAGTAAGATATTCAAACTATAAATTGTGAGTTAGGGGAGTAGAAAAACTTCACCCCTCTCCCCCCCCCCCCTCCCCCAAGAAGCGGGATGATACCCGAAAACCCCCCTAGACGAGGCCGCATTGTAGCCGTGGGTCTGTTGGGAGCCCTGGGACATCCTGCCGACCGACCGAACCATACGATGCTGGGCGATACCGTGGGGGTTTTTAGTCGGTAGGAGTCCGGCATCACATCCATGAAGGATTTTTCCCCACGGTAAAAAAAACGGCTGCCGGACATGCAATGCACCAGTTTCATCCTCAAGTATTCAGCCGGTAGAGAGGGTTTCTTGAGTCATGATTCAATACAGGGCGAAGTCTTAGAATTACTATGATAAATAAATACTAATATACATATTTTATGATGTTATTGTTACGGTCCATCCTTATCTTATCTTACTTATCATTCACTACGGCGATGTTTTGATCAGCAGATTCCTATTGAAAAATCGGTTAATGCTTAAAGACATTTTTTTTTAATTTCATAGCATTTATTATGCTAGCTTTGAAATTCGAATACGATGCTCAAGTGGGACTTGAACCGACCGAACGACCTTTTCCTTGAAGCCACACCTGAATCACTTCAAATTCTTATACTTTGGTATGATAGGATTACGATAATAGGTAGATACCTATTGTTGTTTACCGTGTTAAACTATTCTAGTATAATGATGCTTCAATAATGCTGAGAAAACTGAACGAACTTTTGACTCAAACTTAACAGCATTGGATTACTTATTTTATTCCGATTTTATTCCATAAATGTTATCATTTTATCGTCATATATGACTACAAAAGTAATATAGTAAAATTGCAAGTCACTTGTTAACTATATAATTTCAAAAAATTGTCATGTCATCATAGCAATTGATAGTATAATAATGAAACATAACATTTTTGTATAAAAATAATCCAGAGCTGTTGGACAACTATACTCCGCACGCCGAATGATGATCCCTATGACGTTTCAACTGACAGTTGTATTAGTTATGCGAAACAATTTCGATAAAATACTGTTTTTTCAGGCAAATGTCATGTCATTCAGCCAGGTCATTCAACATAATAAGCAATATTTATTTATTTTGAAAAAAAGACTACGCGCATTGATGGACATAAAACACTAGATAAAAAAGTAACAGCCTTATTATATTTTATTTTACTATACTTTAATTTTTATTCAAATTGCATAATTTAAAGAATTTAAAATTCTTTTTGAATTGAATTTTAAAGAATTCATAATTAGCTGGCAATTATGGATTACATGGAAAAGTATTTAAATGGAGGCCATAGACCTACCGTATTTTTTTAATTCAGTCATGTCATGTCTTGTCAGTCTGTTTAGTCTTCTTGTCACACCGCATCACATCGCGTCATACGAGTGCTCTAACGCCTTGTATGCGCCACGTCATTCTTTGTTAGCTGAGTTTTGTTTCTGTTTTCGCTGTTTTGTGTTATTAGTTGATTTTCTGTTACCTATTTGTTGATTTTCGGTTTTGCAAAATGCCGAAAAGACAGCGGAAAACTGTTCTCAACAGTGAAGTTCGCGAGTTTGTAGTTCGTTTGCGAGACTATTTTGCTCGTGAACAACAAAATGGCGGACCCTTGTTACCGCTTGACAATGTTCGCGATCGTGTAGCCGATGCTCTAGGAATCGGAAAGGCTACTGTTTCTCGAATAACAAAGGAAAAATTTGGGGAGTCGTCCATGGAGGACAATAAACTATTAACACCAAAGAAAAAGAAAAGGTTATGTCATATAACAGAACCTGATGAATTTGATTTAGATGCTATACGCAATCATATTTATGGTTACTACCTACGAGGTGAACTACCGACCTGCCAGAAGTTATTATCTTCATTAAAAGCTGCAGAACTCTTCAAAGGCGGTGCTACTTCTCTTAGAATTGTTTTGAAAAAATGTGGATTCCGCTATAAAAAATGTGACAAGAGAAAAATATTAATGGAGCGTACTGACATAGCTTTACTACGATGCGATTTTCTTCGCAAAATCAAACAAATTGATAACTGGGAGAAGGTAGTATACCTTGATGAGACATGGCTGAACGCCAATCATACTGTAGGTAAGGCATGGACGGATGACACAGCGAAATCCAGCACAAAAACTCCTGAAGGAAAGGGCCAGCGCTTAATCATTTGCCACGCTGGCACAGCTACAGGTTTTGTGCCGAATTGCCTGTGGGCTTTTAAGTCAGTGAAAACAACGGAGTACCACGAGGAAATGAATTTTGAAAACTTTAAGACATGGTTTATAAAACTATTAGAAAATTTGAATGAGCCTCACTATATTTTAATGGACAATGCTTCATATCACTCAGTTCAAATTAACAAACCCCCCAGCAGCAATAACAAAAAAGCTGAAATTATAGAGTGGTTACACGGCAATGGTGTGGAAACTGACAGTCAGATGTTAAAAAAAGAGTTGGTTAGACTGTTGAACTTTCACAAACAACAGACGCACCCATCATATTTTTTGGATGAATTGGCCAAATCAAATGGACACACGATAATTCGGTTACCGCCCTATCACTGCCAATATAATGCAATCGAGTTGATATGGGTGCAGATCAAAGGTATCTATATTTTTTATTTATATAATATTATGTATATGCATATATTTCTAAAAATAATTACTGAATGTACAAATATTTTCAGGTCATGCAGCTAGGCATAACACAACTCCGCCATTCACGGCAAATAAAATGATGGTTTTATTGGAAGAAGCTTGCGCTCAAGTGACAGCTGACGATTGGCGAAAAGTGGTCGAAAGAACGAAGAAAATTTGCTTACAAGACTGGGATCGAGATGTACAATACGACAATATCATTGACCAACCGTTAATAATAAACGTCACGGATAGCTGCAGTTCAGACTCAGATTTTGAAGATCCGATTGACCCTGTATCAGATTCAGATTGATATAAATAAAATACAAACTCAAAGCATTTGTTTTATATTTCCAACAAATTATCGATATTTTGTTTATCGATGTGTCCCTTCTTAGTCGATAACAGCTTGACGACGTAACTTTTGCAGCACGTACCATGTACATTTGCATTGAGTTTTTTTCTATTATTTCCAAACATTACGTAATAATTTCTTAATATTCATTTTTATAATTTACAATTGTACACAATTATGATTTTTTCGTCTTTTTAATGGACCTCTAAAGGATTTGATGTGATAGGACGTCAGTACAATGTTAAGCGCTAACGAACTGTCATAGGGATCATCATTCGGCGTTTGGATTATAGCGATCTTATCGCAATTGTGCTTCAGCTCAAATTTGCTGCAAGTATTTTAAAAGGCGTTACATCCTTCTTCATTCTAACGATAATCCTGATCACATCCGAAGCAATCACCTCGCAATCTGAGGTCCACTTTATCCGGTCTAATAATGCAAAATAAATTGTTCTTCAATTGTTAATTTCTTAAAGTGATTTCCAACGTCATTTGCCAACCGGTACTCCTACCAAAGAGCGAACAAAGCTCTGGCTATCGTTTGAACCACGAGAAGAAAATATACGCCAGGGCATTGTCTACTAATCAGAAATGTCACCTGCTTACGGTGCAGAATATTCCATTAAGAAACGGTTTGGTGACTTTTCTCTTTACAACACTATAGAGTCATGGAATTCTTTACCAGTACACGTGTTTTCTTCTTCGTCCCGTCCTATGTCTTGAAAATGCATTTGATGAAACCGTCCAGTTGAGTGCTTGAGTGAGCTTGTTGGTGTCACATTACGTCACGTTGGTGTACATTGCCCTCATTTGATATAGAATCATTGTCAATATTATACTCTTTTTATATTATGTAATGAATTTTCACAATCTAATCACAACAGCTATCTTATTTATCATGCACTACGCGTAAACATTGTTCATATATATAATATCTAATAAAAATATGTGCCAGTTTAGTTTCATCGATTTTTCATAATGTCACAATTTTATTTCGAAGGCAACATAGATAATATATCAGAACGGCAATTAGGATTCATTAGTGATATACTTTTGAAACACGGTTTTGAAAACTGCAAAGTACATTTTGAATCTGTTGGCAAGCCTGGTGATAATTTTGCAGCAAATGTGAAAAGAATCACAATTAAAAGTGATAATGGAAGTCTCCAGATGATAGCCAAAATAGCTCCAACTCTAGAAGTTTTTCGACAGCCCGTGAACACTTCTTCAACTTTCAGAAATGAGCACATAATGTACACCGAGTTTCTACCTAAGCTAGTGCAATTTCAAAAAGAAGCAGGCATTCCTGAAGAAGAGCTGCTAAAGTATGCGAAATGCTATGGATCTTTTTCTGAACAACCAAATGAAGTTATTTTACTTGAAGACTTAAAGGTAGCCAACTATATAATGCTGGACAGGTTTTTACCACTTTCCAATGAATGTGTGAAATCTGTGTTAAAAAACTTTGCTATGTTGCATTCATTGTCATACGTTTTAAGACATAAGGAACCCGCTACTTTCGATGGAATTCAAACAAGATTGGTAGATATTTGGACGCTCAATGCTGGAAAACAATATTTCCTGGAGTATTGTAAAACCCTTGAGAACGACACACTACTCGTTCTCAACGATGAAAAGTATGTTAATATTGTACGTCATAAAATTGCTAATACTCTAAGTGAATGGATAGAAGTGGCTAAAGCTGATATTGATAATAAATATACAGTTATACAGCAAGGAGATTCTTGGACATCTAATATAATGTTCAATTTTGAGGTTAGTAAGCACACATCATATTTGTCGTAGCAAAAGACTTAATATTGGAGATTTTATTATCATTTCAATATTTGTGTGTGCGTGTGTGTGTAGGATCAGTAGGATGTTGATTGTCAAGAGTATTTATTTTGGGGATCCAGACTGTTCGGCTTTTTCATAATAAATTCTGGGTAGATGTCAGATAAACGTTAGAATGTTTCTTCAGGGTCGGCATCGGGAGTGTGACGCCCCTGGTGTTTCATACGTCCGTCCATAGGCCATGGTAACCTCTTTCCATCAGATGGGCCGTGTGCTTGTCTGCCACCTGAGTGCGTATAAAAGACGTGGTTTGTGGCATTAGTCATGAATATTAGAGTCCTTTAATTTTCTATTACTGAAAATTAAACCACGATACCTCGAAAACTGTGCATCAAATAAATCCAGATAGAATATGATAGAAATATTTGTATTTCAATTAGATTCATTTTTCAAGCATGTAATTTAATTAAATACTTCATCGCCCAAGATGAGTCAAATTCTTTAAATAACTTTGACATTCTATTAATGGAATTTGACTTCAACTTTTTGGAATCCTGTTAATTTCAACATACATTTTTTTTATTATTTCAGAACGATCAGCTGCCAGCCTCAATTATGATTGATTACCAAGCATCTAAAAACGGCAGTCCAGCCTGCGATATCTTGTTCTTGATTTTAAATTGCACAGATTACGACACAAGGAAACAGTACTTCAATCACTGGCTTGACTATTATTACATAGAATTAGAAAAATCTCTATCGAAATTTAGTTTAAACGCTAATGAAGTCTACCCACGGCAAAGATTGAGTATGGACTTAAAACACTTCGGCTCATTCATGTTTGGGTACAGCATGATCCTATCCAGTTTAATATTTAGGAAAACAGATGATGCTGCCAAAATATTGGATACCTTAAGAAGTGATGACTGTACGGAAGCTGCCAAAGATTTAGCTGTCTCACTTTTAGATGAAGATTCGAAGACACATTATAGAAATCGACTTATTGGATTAATTGAGAGTTCAATTGAGTTTGGACTATTGTAAAATCACTACATACTCGTAGTGTAAAGCAAAGTCGCTTCCCGCGTCCCTATGTATGCTCATATCTTCAAAACTACCCTACAGATTTTGATGCGGTATATTTTAATAGATAGAGTAATTCAAGTGGAAGGTTTATATGTATAATACATGCTTAATATAGTAGAGGATGCAGCGGGCAAGGGGTCGAACGCCAAGGGGTGGGAAAAATGGCGGTACAAAGTTCGCTGGGTCAGATAGTAATTTATATTTTTGATAAATATAGCAGGAGGAATCGGAAGAGTATAATATATATGCCTTCGGTTTTCGTTATATGTTTCTTTATTGGCAAAATATCCATACGGCAACATTACCGTGATATGCCAATAAATTACGCCATAATTTTAAAAACGCCTAGGTGTAACTATGATTTACCGCCTAATTTATTGACATATACCTCGGTAAACTGTAGTGTAGTCACACCATTTCACGCAGTAATTTAGACGGTATAATGCCATAATTATTGCAGTAACAACCCGGTGGACGGTAACTTTAGAATTACACAATACTCTATACATTTATTGCAGTCCAAAATGTAAAACAGTTTTTTTTCTAAAGTTTACGCGAATGTCACTCATTGAAATAAAACCACTTTTTACGGATTCTATCGGGATATATTGTTGTTATTTATTTTTAAAGCGACGTTTCGGCTGCTTTCCAGCAGCCATGATCGTGTATGATCGCGGCGCGGAGTGAATAATAACAAATCTATGGCGATAGAATCCGTAAAAAGTGGTTTTATTTCAATGTAATACAATTGTGAGATTAAAATTAAGTCAGGTACAATTATGGACTCTATCGGACACAGCCACTGAATAGGAAATAGTACTCAGACTCAGCACAATGTTTGGTGTGATGAAGAATTTGTTGATCAATTTCGTTGGATTTTGTTATTTGTTTGATTTATTGCAATAATATTCATTGTTTCCATGTTATTTGATGTTTTATATTGTTAATGTGGGTGCTAGCACCTCTGCCTACCCCTTCGGGGAATACAGGCGTGAGTTTATGTTTTTTTTTTTAAAATGAATATTAGAACCGAAGTTACTAATAATCCCTCTAACCCCTCCAACTAAGCTAAATTGCTTGTGCTAGGAGTGGGTTCACGTCGGTAGTGTAATGGCCAGGATCGAACCCGGCACCTCTCGACCGTAAGGCCGACTCCTTAACCACTAAGCTACCGACGCTTATGTTATGTTATATTGTTAATAGGAAATTGTAGGTATCAATATCATAAATGCGTTCAATTATATAATATTACGATGCCATACAGCTGACAGAAATAAAAATATTACTAGGTATATCAAAAGTTAAAAGACAAAGACAATTTATTTTCAACTTTTTGTAGGTGATTTTGTCCTTTTGACGCATAAAACCATATACATAAAACACCAACTCACGATTTTATGGTTTTATGCGGATGAATTAGAAAAGATACGTGAAATACCTTTTTTTTTTTCGTGCGGAAATCCCCTCGGATACCTCCCCTGCCGGAGCCGGAAGGGGAGGTTATGTCGGACTCGAACCGACTAAAACCGCACGCCGACTGTGGGTCTTGGTGCTAGGCCGGAGGTGAGGTTGTCAAAGACATATCCCTCGCACCCCGGCTGACCCAGGGCCATCCCTTACGGTCTGGCCCTCCTCAGGAGGGGGGACAACGGTGTCCCCAACTCGCCCCCGGAATGGGGAGGCGCACTATTCAGCGCGCCGCCGCCGTGGCCTGCTTCTGCTGGGGTGACAGGCGGCTCCACCCGTCACCCCCAGGCCCGCGCTCATGGGGGACGGAGGTCAGTCAGTGCCCTCCGACGCCCGAGTTGCCTGCGCGCGCGGGCGGCGCGATCCGCGAGTCTTTCTCGCTCGCACCGCCTCTCCCGCTCCGCCGTCTCCTTCACGACCATTACCTGCTCGCTGAAGGAGACGCCGGCCGCCCACGCGTCCGCGCAGCGGACCATTGCTGTGAGCAGGGTGGCGAGGGTGAGAACTCTCACACCCAGGGCCGACACTAGCTCCCGCCTCGGTTCCACAAACGCAAAACACCACCTTATAAAGTTAGAAGTTTACCGTAAACATTAGAGTGATTTATATGAATTTTGAGGCCTTATTTGAGTGATTTTTGAAAATTAGAATACATAAATTTGGAATTAAATACTTTGGAAAGGGTGCACCCTAAATTTTCAAAATGATAGTAGATTGTATTACAAGGGGAAATGTGGGTGCTAGCACCTCTGCCTACCCCTTCGGGGAATACAGGCGTGAGTTTATGTTTTTATGTTTTTTTTTATTACAAGGGAGCGAAGTAGTATTTTTAAGGCGAGGGCGCTACTTTGAATCAAGAGCGAAGCGAAGGATTCTAGAACAGAATCCCGAGCATAGCGAGGGATTCTAACGTAGAATCCTGAGTGTAGCGAGGGATTCGAAGTACACCGCCCGAGGGAAAAATAATTCGCTCCCGAGTTATATACTCTACTTTTCATCACCGTTCTATGAGAAAATATCTCTCCCAAGATTTTCTGGGTTTGTACGGCGCTGCTAGCTTCTATTATAATTGTTTCAGGAGTTATTGCATTGTCACTTCCATAACTCGACGTAGAACTCATATTATTTTGCAAAATACAACATAAATAGGTATGTACTAATTACAAGAACAGAGAGGTAATTGGAGCTCTGTGTTTTTTTTTAGTAAGCACAGGTCACCCCGCGCTGTGCAGCCACCAGCCAGTACCAGCCAGTAATCCGTGCAATTTGCGTTAGATTTCTATGAACGTTAATGTTCCAAATTCAAATCACTTTGCCCGACCGCTGCTTAGCTCATAACAAAAAAGAGCTATTTTGCTCCCCGCTACAGTGAAAGTGACATTTTTCGAATAGAAGGGATGAAAAACGTATTTCTTATAGATATATTAGGTAGAAATGAAGGAAAACAAAATTAAATTCGCAATCATGCACAAAATAACTAAAACGACTTAAACGTACCTATAGTTAAACATTATCAATTTTCTCAAAAAATTGAAGGGCTGAATACGCCCTTCTTTTAATTGTTTCGTTTTTTTTCATAAATTGCTTACCAAATCCGATATCCACTATACGCCGTTTACTTTTTTGACACGGGTTTTTTTAGAAAATTAATGATTTTCCATACCCAGCCTCTATTTTAACTACCCGACTGAAGGAGGGTAATGTTTTTTTTATTTATGAAATACAATAAGGAAGGATTTCTGTGGATTATTGAATTAAGTCTTCGGTACCATTCTTCAACAGGATTGTTGTTCCTAACTCCTATGTTGTTTGTGTGCCACGCTAATTATTTTACTTGTAATGGATGTTTATTCAGCCACTAGTATTCGAAATATTTTATAAAGTTCTTGGAATAGTCATCATTTCTACACATTTGTTTTATGGATCTTCACCTGGGTCTTCGGGTACACAGACCAAAAGAAGCACGTTTCTGCACGTTTAAAAAATATAACTATAAGAAAAAGTTGGTGTTATGCGTAGTTGGTGTTTTGCGTATCTCCACGTTGGTGTTATGCGTAGTTGGTATTTTGCGTAAGTTGTATTTTACGAATTAGGCGTTTTGCGTAAAGGTGGTGTTTTGCGTATATGGTTTTATGCGTCAAAAGGGATTTTGTGTCGATGGTTTTTTAAATTTTTAATTGTGTCTACTTACTTTACCTTACTTTTTAACTTACTGTTTGCTTCAATGAAATTTTTATAGCATTTATTATGCTAACTTTTAAATTTGAAATACATCGGGAAAATGTTTTAAAAATTTCATTCAAATATTTGGGCGGAGTCATCAGAAATCAATATTTAATAATGGTTGAAATATCATTCATTGGTTCAAACGGTTCGTAACAAAGTTGGTAGATGGCTCCACCGTCGCCCTTAAAGACGGATAAAGAGAAAGGAAAATTTGAAGTGATTCAGGTGTGACTCAATAGCTCAATTCAAGTCCCCCTTGAGTTCTTCTTTTTTGCCGATGTATTTCGAATTTCTGTTTGCTTATGTACTTTATTCTCTTTTTAAGAACATAAAGTGAACTTAGGGACAGTACAATATCTCCTCTCTATGAGGGACCTATGACGTATGAAACTTCTGAAGCTGCCTCACTATGAGTGCCGTATGGACAAGAATAACCATCGGCATAAGCTCCTACAAGACGTCTAACGTGAGCTTCTCTATTTCTTTTTTTTTTTTTTTTATTTATTTAGACATATCAACTGAACAATGTATACACAAACATTGTCTTATGAATATAAAGCGACTATAGAGCTCTAGATGTTGGTTAGTCCATTGATTGATATGAATAACAATACAATGCTACATACTTAATTAGTAAACAAATGTACAATCGCGCGAGTTGACGACAGGAAAATAATCAAAAAATTAAAGTTGCTAACTCGCGGTTTGCCGCAAGTTTATGGCCCGCGAGTTGATGAATGACTCATTTATAACGGCTAAGCCCTGGTTAGGTACCTAGAAAATTATATAAATACGACCAGAGGTGTTAGACTGCCAAATCATAAATCTCGGGTTCGATGCCCACTCAGTGCAAAATATGTTTTGTATTCATGAATATCTATAGTTTCATTGGTTTGGGTACTTCTATGTATATTATTACATTATGTATTCACTAAAATTGCATCAAAGTCTATCCGTAAACTAGGACCCATATGACAAACTCTGCCTAGATTGGGTCTAGATAGCGCTGTGCTGTTATCCCCCCATCTCATCCGAAGGGTGTCGTAAGAGGCGACTAATAGAATACAGCAGACGATATCACTGCGAGAGAAGGAAAACTCGAAATAAAACCCTTTTTTTTTTTTAACCGTGGGGGAAAATCCTTCATGGATGTTATGCCGGACTCCTACCGACTAAAAACCCCCACGGTAACGCCCAGAAGCCTATGGATGGGAGCCCCGGGTAAGCCCTCGTAAGGATGTCCCAGGACTCCCATCAGACCTACGGCTACAATTGCGGCCTCGCCTTGGGGGTGGTTGGGGTGCTATCCCGCGTCTATGGGGGGCTTTTCGGGTGCTATCCCGCTTCTTAGGGGGGGGGGGCGTGCGTGAATCCCTCACGTCACGCTGCCGTCATGGGCCTGCTTCTGTAGAGACGGTGAGCAGCCAACTCACCGTCCTCAGGCCCCCGGTCATGGAGGCCGATGGTCTTCGGCGAGAAATAAAACCCTGTACCAACCCGGCTGGCCAGCGTGGAAACAGTAGGCTAAAGCCTCCCAAAATTGGGAGAGACCTATGTCCAGCAGTGGACTCCGATAGGTATATTGATTGACTGACATGATATTATTAAATGGTTCTAAAGATTATAAGATTACTAGCTTTTGCCCGCGGCTCCGCCCGCGTGGATGTTGGTTATCGCGGCCAAACATAGCCTATGTCCTTTCTCATTGTCTAATCTACCCGTGTACCAAATTTCGTCAAAATCGGTTCAGTGGTGTAGGCGTGAAAGCGTAACATACAGACAGAGTTACTTTCGCATTTATAATACTAAAGTATGGATTTTTGATTGTATAGATAATAATTACCCGACTGCCGAAGGAAGGAGGGTAATGTTTTTCGAGACTATGTATGTATGTATGTATGTATGTATGTATGTCCATTTATTTGGCACGGCCTACAGCCTGAACGGCTTGACGGATTTGAACATGTGAGGTGTCATTTGATTCGTCGTGATTGCGTGAGTGACACTGGGTACATTAAAATTTCTAGAAAATCAAAATGGCGGAGTTCTGGCGCTAAAATGAAAACCTTGAAAATAGTTCTTGCACGCTCTGAAGTCTGAACGGTTTGACGGATTTTGACATGTGAGGTGTCATTTGATTTGTCGTGATTGTGTGAGTAACACTGGGTATATTAAAATTTCGAGAAAATCAAAATGACGGATTTTTGGCGCAAAAATTGTTTGACCGCGTTGGTCGCAAAAACTACTGAACAAATTTCAATGCGGTTTGATTTCTTTAAAAGATCTTGGTCAAACTTAAAATCTGACGGTTGTTTGATTGCAATCGCTTGAGTGGAACCGGAGATATGAGCAAAAATATAATAATTAAGGTAGAATTTCGGTGATGTCCCTTCACTATGCAAAAATGATCAGGCCGGGGCGGGTCGCTAGTTGCTCTATAATCAATGCGCAATTTATTGAGGTACAAAGGATTAATGCTGTATTGCTTAAAATCGCTTCGTCTGTCTGAACTGTTGAAGTTTTCTATGCGTTTCAACTCGATTAATCCTTCACTTCAACGTTTACTATCTTGTGTTGTTTGGTGTCCGAACTAGTTCTTGATCTCAAACAAGATCAAAAGAGACACGCTCATCTCGCGTCTACGAAGGTTGACTCAGATGCGAGAAGACGCTTTGGAAGTACGTGCCAAGGAATCATTATCCATACTCTTACAACGATTGGATAAAATGCGGGAGCATGCTAAGAACGTTAGAGAGCTTGAGTCATCGACTTCTCACTCTGAGCGACTTGAGCAGATGCGAAAGCATGCTGAGAATGTTAGAGAGCTTGAGTCATTGACTTCTCACTCTGAGCGACTTGAACAGATGCGAAAGCATGCTGAGAATGTTAGAGAGCTTGAGTCATCGACTTCTCACTCTGAGCGACTTGAGCAGATGCGAGAGCATGAAAAGAATATCCGGAAGCTAGAGTCACCAACCTCTCGTTATTACCGACTTGAGCAAATGCGTGAGCATGCCGAGAATACCCGGGAGCTTGAATCACCAATCTCGCGTTCTCAGCGACTGGGTGTTTCAATCTCACTATGTGTGAGAACTTGGGTAAAACCGAAAACTATTAAACTCTATGTAGTTAACGCTGTTGACATTTCTTTGGAGGCGAAAACCTACGGTCAGTGGCCGCGCAAAGACTTTATATTAGATGATCCAAATAAGACGGGGGGCATTCTTGGGACACTATGGATTGGAATTGGATCAGGAGTAATGCTACGCCGGAATATTAATGTGAATCAGGGTTTGGTAAATGGCGCAATGGGCGTGATCAGGAAAATTGAGTGGCCAGCTTTTCGAAGAGATCAATTAGAGGCGGGAGAGTTACCGAAAGCAGTGTTTGTTGAGTTCGATGATTCTACCATCCGAGGTAATGAAACCGAAGGGGGTGTGCGGATTGAGCCCTCTATAGTTGACTTCGATGCATTACGGGGACAAGGAAAACTTGAAAGGAGGATGTTGCCCCTAATTCTTTGCTGGGCCGTAACTGTCCACAAATTACAAGGAACCACTCTCAACAAAGCTGTTGTAGATCTCAGTTCCCATATTTTTGCTAAGGGACAAGCTTACGTAGCTTAACCGAGTAAAAACATTGGATGGATTAGCTATCTGTGCTCTCGATCATAAAAAAACTATTGAATCGGCCACACGACGAAAATTCTTTAAGAGAACTTGAACGTCTACGTCAAATGCCTCCACTAGTCTAAGTTTTTATGATATCAAGCTAATCTCAACTTCCCCTCGTAAGGTATCTTCATGACAGTTATGTCGGAGTAGCCTTCAAAAGTTAAATTATGAGTAGGTACGTAGAACTATTTCAGAAATAAATATTAACTTGCCGTTCCATGTGTCCGATTCTACAAAACCGGAAATTGCTTAAATTTTATATAACAAAAATGTCATCAAATAAAATTGATGACATTCTATTTCGAGCTACATACCTGAAGACCATTTTGTACCAAATTCAACGAATAAAGACTTTGACTTTGAATAAATTTTTATTTGATTTCCAAGTAGCCATTGTGATGTCACTTCACAAAATTATAATAACTAAAAAGTTTTAAATAAACTTAATTATTAAGAAAACAAAAAACCCGACTGCAAAGTAAAAATACAACTGAAAAGCAAAAAAACAAGCTCTACATTTCTTTTTGTGACTTTATTTAGCTACTTACTGTTTTACTTTCTCTTCTTTAGCATTACATAAATATGTGAATAAACATGACTATGAGTGTTGGAAAAGTATTGCAGGCGGGAACAAGCTGTGCCAAGCCAGTGGTGGTTTACAAAGTAGCAAAATGTGAGAAAAACGATTTAACAGCTTGTTCCCGCTTGCAATACTTTTCCAACATTCATAGTCATGTTTATTCACATATTTATGTAATGCTAAAGAAGAGAAAGTAAAACAGTAAGTAGCTAAATAAAGTCACAAAAGAAATGTAGAGCTTGTTTTTTTGCTTTTCAGTTGTATTTTTACTTTGCAGTCGGGTTTTTTGTTTTCTTAATAATTAAGTTTATTTAAAACTTTTTAGTTATTATAATTTTGTGAAGTGACATCACAATGGCTACTTGGAAATCAAATAAAAATTTATTCAAAGTCAAAGTCTTTATTCGTTGAATTTGGTACAAAATGGTCTTCAGGTATGTAGCTCGAAATAGAATGTCATCAATTTTATTTGATGACATTTTTGTTATATAAAATTTAAGCAATTTCCGGTTTTGTAGAATCGGACACATGGAACGGCAAGTTAATATTTATTTCTGAAATAGTTCTACGTACCTACTCATAATTTAACTTTTGAAGGCTACTCCGACATAACTGTCATGAAGATACCTTACGAGGGGAAGTTGAGATTAGCTTGATATCATAAAAACTTAGACTAGTGGAGGCATTTGACGTAGACGTTCAAGTTCTCTTAAAGAATTTTCGTCGTGTGGCCGATTCAATAGTTTTTTTATGATCGAGAGCACAGATAGCTAATCCATCCAATGTTTTTACTCGGTTAAGCTACGTAAGCTTGTCCCTTAGCAAAAATATGGGAACTGAGATCTACAACAGCTTTGTTGAGAGTGGTTCCTTGTAATTTGTGGACAGTTACGGCCCAGCAAAGAATTAGGGGCAACATCCTCCTTTCAAGTTTTCCTTGTCCCCGTAATGCATCGAAGTCAACTATAGAGGGCTCAATCCGCACACCCCCTTCGGTTTCATTACCTCGGATGGTAGAATCATCGAACTCAACAAACACTGCTTTCGGTAACTCTCCCGCCTCTAATTGATCTCTTCGAAAAGCTGGCCACTCAATTTTTTTATATGCCAAAAATGCTGAATTTTTAAAATATCTTAATGATGAAATACTGGGTTCTCTATTTTTATTCCTACTATTTTTGGTCATAATTTAACATTGCATTGTCCTAACATTATTTACGCATAACTCATTTGCCATAACTTTTTAATCATAATTTTTAAATCCTATTTACTATAAGCATAATATTTTATAAGCATACTATCCTAAAGCATAGCGTAACCATAACTTTTTTAAGCATACAATGGCGTCTATTAACTAAGCTCGACGGAGCCCCGCTCCGCGGGGCTCCTACTTCTGGGTGGTTTTAAAAAAAAAACCACGAAGACTAAGGCGGGCCACCTTAGTCTTCTAACCTAACCTATCCGAGTCGGATTGCACTGAGTCGGGGTGTTAAAATAACTATTAGATAAATAAATAATATGCTTCACAACTTTATGCATATCAAAGTTATGAATACAAACATGCTTAAAAACACAGTATGCTTAAAAACACAGTATGCTAAAAAACAATTATGGCACACTATTATTATGACAAAGAAAATTATGCCTAACTTATTATGACAATTTAAATTAGGACAAAAACCATTATGAGAAAATATGGGTTCCCGGAATACTGTACCCATATTGCAAAATCTTAATTTAACAATTTTTATTGGTATGTTTCATCATCCCGGTGAAGCATGTGAGACTTAATTATTTACTTATATATTCATATATCTCAATGTAGGTACGTAAATGTACTTTACTTTCAGAAAATAAATTTCATATGGTTTCATGTACGTACTGCTATGGTTGTTACGTTATTTCAACAATAAGCGCTTATATAATAGCTGCAGACTTAAAGCAAGTACAAGAATTTTATCACCATAAATGGTGATAAACGCTGGTAACTTGGTAGACATAGTTACCTGCTTTGACTTTGTCAATTGGCCAATGCATATTAACAATCTAATCAGAAAATGTGCTGATAAATGAACAATTATTTTTCCGTGTGACAGCCGGAGTGGATAAAGATATTACTATATATTAAAGGGTAATCATAATTCAGTGTAGTTCGAACGACCATTCCATAATGGCGAAGCATAATTTTGAAGGCGACATAGATAATATATCTGAACGCCAACTAGAATATATTAATAGTGTAATCCAAGATCTTGGACATGCTGAAAGCAAAATTGTTTTCACACCTGTTGGCGTAGCTGGTGACAATTACGCAGCAAGTATAAAAAGAATTACTATAGATGGACCCCAAGGAAGTCTTAAGCTTATCGCCAAAATTGCACCTACGCTGGAACCTATGCGGATGGCCATGAATTCCTTCATGTTGTTCAAGAATGAGCACATTATGTATACCGAAGTACTACCAAAGTTAGTGCAACTTCAGAAAAATGCAAACGTTCCTGAAAAAGACCAACTGAAATATTCGAAGTGCTACGGCTCTTGCTCCGAGGCACCAAACGAAGTGCTGTTATTTGAAGACTTGACAGTGTCAGATTTTAAAATGCTAGATAGATTTACGCCACTTACAAATGATTGTATCAAATCAGTGCTGAAAAACTTCGCTATATTGCATTCTCTGTCATTTGTATTGAGACATAGAGAACCGGAAACCTACAGTACCTTCACGGCGAACTTGATGGACATGTGGGCAATCATAGGACAAGTAGAAGAAATTAAGTCATATTTCCAAGCGCTTGAAGATGATACCGTGAAACTAGTTGAAAATAAAAAGTATCAAGATATTTTGCGCCATAAACTCACAAATGCTTTAAATCTTGCTGTCAAATGGTCCAAGACTGATACCAACAATAAATATACTGTCATTCAGCAAGGCGATGCTTGGACAAACAATGTTATGTTTAGATTTGAGGTAAGGGTTTTAAAATTACTTTCAATCTATAATATAAAAAATGAATCGCTAAATGTGTTGGTAAGCGCATAACTCAACAACGCCTGGACCAATTTGGCCAATTCTTTTTTTTAAATGTTCGTTGAAGTTCAAGGATGGTTCTTACGGTGAGAAAAAATCGAATAATTGCCGGGAACCGAAGTCCACGCGGGCGGAGTCGCGGGCAAAAGCTAGTAATACATATTTTTTCCTTCACTACATAGTAAGCAAGATCGTTCTCCGCGTCCCTATGTCCCTATGTATGCTTATATCCTCCAAACTAAGCTACAGATTTAATGGGGTTTCTTTTACTAGATAGAGTAATATTCAAGAGGAAGGTTTATATGTATAATGAATGAATGTATGTTACTCTTTCACGTCTAAGCGGCGGGAGCGATTTTAATAAAATTTGGTATGGAGTTAGCTGACACCCTGGATTCACACGTAGGCTAAGATTGGTCGCGATAACCGACATCCACGAGGGCGGAGCCGCGGGCAAAAGCTAGTTTTACATAAATATCACACAGTTTGGCACAAATACTTTTGATTAGATCAACGATTGTACCGTTCACATGACGACTAGCTAGATAATACCAAAGGTTTTAATGTTATCTCTAACCTACTGGGTACTATCTATTCTTATGTTTATCAAATGATTCAATGATATTCAAAACTCATTATAACTTACTATCCAAAACGTGAAAGATCTTGGATTTCAGATTTTATTAATTATGCTCGTATCTGTCAACGTGATACA
Source organism: Eilema sororculum (assembly GCA_914829495.1). Taxonomy (NCBI): domain Eukaryota; kingdom Metazoa; phylum Arthropoda; class Insecta; order Lepidoptera; family Erebidae; genus Eilema; species Eilema sororculum. The sequence continues at coordinate 22,168,222 of OU618535.1, forward strand.
GGCGAATTGAATTGAGCATATACTATTGTATCATATGAATAGTATATTGTCGTGTATTGTTTTCAACTGAATACAACTGATAGCATAAGGACACTCCAATTGCAACTAATTCATGTATTTTATGATATAAAAAGCAATTTTTGACAATCTTGAAGCTATATGTACTATTTCTCTAAATCGTGTAGTTTTTTAGGTTGCCACAATGGGTTTGTTTTTTGGCTTTCTTTTACACATTCTGTTTCATAAGAGAAGCATAAACGGCTCAGTAGAATTATTACTCTATTCATTGTTTTCATTACTTACACACAATTACTAATACTATGTATATCATGTATATCAACTGTACTAGTTAAATCTTTCTATTGTAGAATTCTATGATTTTAATAATACAACTGTTTTTATTTTTATTTCAGGGTGAAACACTAAAAGATTCGATCATGATCGATTACCAAATTTCCAAAAGCACTAGTCCTGTGTACGACATTATGTATTTGATCTTCAACTGCACAGATTACGACTCAAGAAAACAAAACTTCTACAATTGGATAGACTATTATCACTCAGAATTAGAAGAGTCTCTATCCAACTTCAATTTAAAAGCAAACTTTGTTTATCCTCGAGATAGATTGGATGCAGATTTGAAGAGATATGGTAAACTCCTGTTTGGTCTGTCTGTGATTTTAGCCAGTGTGTTGATAAGGAAGTCTGAAGATGCTGAGAAAATAACAGATGCCTTGAAAAGCGGAGACATGTCAGATCAGACACAAGAGTACATAGTGTCGTCGCTAGATGTAGATTCTAAAACACGTTATAAGAAAAGAGTTATTGAGTTGATTGACAGTTTCACCGATTTAGGATTAATGTGAATGTTTTTGAAGATTTATATGAAATCAGGTTTTTTGTTAATTAAAATGTTCGTGTGTCGAATAGTTGTTTAATTGGAGCTTTTTTGAACTATTTTTTCATAATAAATTAGAAAGTTTTTCAATTGTACTTATATTATTGTGCTACTTCAAGAAGAATTTGAAGCGATAATTTTTTAGGCGCGTTGGAAATTTTTTGTAAAATTTTAGATTGTGATAATTCACCGGTTGTAACATTTCACATATTCACCTCTTTCGAGACTCCCGTAGACTTCCACTTTTTTATTCCTTTTCCATATATCAATCTATTCTTCTATTTTTCTGATGCTTTAACAGTTGTTATTTAAGCATTTAATAAAACGAGAACAATTAAAGATATACTGACACAGACAGACATAGAACAGACAGAAGGTTTACTGATAGTTGAAAAATCTCGTGAAGTATGTAAGGACAGATGCCGATGTTAAGTGTTACCAACCCTAGAGGCAAGAAGGCGTGAGTAAGTAAGTATATGCACGCCGGTGTAAATGTGCTATGAAGAAATACACAAAACTTGAGATATTTTTTATACGAGGTTACCATGTCTTAACCTCGCCCGCTAGTAAAAGTAAAAACTTAAGAGGGAAGGATAATATTACATTTCAATAATGCTAAGACTAAAGTTGCTTCTAAAATGATGACTGCGTTAAATGCTTTACACACCCCGCTTCAAGGACTTGGTATTAAAGAATTACAAGCTTTTAGAGCGAAGATAGGAGCTATGTACTGTATTTATACCACTTAGGTCGCAGACTACCACACGGTTCACCTGATAGAAAGCAGTTACTATGGCCTATGAACGTATGCAACAGCAGCTCTCGTGCTGCGGATACTACAAAAACCTTTTATGACCTCAAAAAAGGTTTCCTTATTATTGGAAGCATTTTAACCAGGGTCAAATGGGAAGAAAAGAAAGAGGAAAAAAAACCAGATCAGGCATTTTAACTAGGGTGGCAGACTAGCACACGGTCCACCTGATTGAAAGTTGCTACCGTGGCTTATTGGATGTATAAAAATAGTAGTATGAATAGGAAAGAAGATGATAAAATTGGTTGAAAGACTTAAGGATAATACAGTATAAATAATATGGATAGTATAATTTGCAAGTTTTAAACCTGATATGAATGAGATAGCGCACCAAGAGTGAGATATCCGTGTTTATCGATCAATAAAAATGTACACGTACGCGAGAACATTACTCAATGCCGTGAGTCAGTACAGTGATAACGTCCTCAGCAAAATTGCTAATAATATCTGAGTTGTGTTTTGAATTAGTAAATCTTTCTCAAAAATGCTCCTATAAGCTTGTTTATGGGTGTTCGATAGTTTGAGGTTCGAAGTTAAAGGTAGCTACTCAAATTTGTTATCTATTATGTAGTATTTATATAACCACAGTCTAATAATATGATAGTCACTTCTCGTACTGTTATATATAAAATTCAAGTAGTAACTTTTTGGTTATTTTAAGTTGCATTGATAATGCTATTAGCAGAGTGTAGTTATCACTTTATATTTTATCAATTTGAACTGCATGATTACTTTATGTACAGTCTTCTTCATCTGATTACCAATCCCACATGCCCTAAGTGGAAGCCAGGGATTCACTCTCATACCTACTCTTTCTCGATTTGGCTAATTCTAACTTTTGAAAGAGCTACTGCCACTGATCTCCTAACTCTTAAGGCTCTGGAGGCTCATCCGTCAAATAGCAGTTAACTTGAACTCTGAATGATAATAAGATTATAAAATAAAAATGAATGAACTTTAACTAAATGATAAGGCCGTCAAGCTGAGTGCCACCACTGTTAACATGGTACATGTTTCTGATGGTGGCCCTCTTTCCGAGACTTTGCCTTTAGTTTACCATCACGCGAGGTGAAGTCCAATTGACGTGGCCTTTATAAAAAAAATACTCACAAAAATTTTATATATGTCAGAAAACAACCTTTGTATTTGTTTATTGTGAAGCTTAAGCAGATAAATGATTTTGATTATAAAACTACTAGTGTTATTTTTTCAGGTTTCCATGACTAAACTTCTTGTATTATCTCGTATAAGTACGAGTAATATCATTCATGAAACATTGCTACACAATCTAGCGAGAATTTTATAATAAAAAAAAGATACGCTTCAGTAACATCCTGGATGAATAATACTGCAGTATAGTAATCTAATCAAAAGCACATTACACGTTAATACACCTTTATATCAAATTCAAACAGATAACGATATTTAACATACATTTGAAGAGAATACGCCTACGCTATACATTATGGCAAAATATAATTTCAAGGGTGTCACAGATAATATAACTGAACCCCAACTAGATTTTATAAACAAAATCATCCTAGAAAATGGGTTTGAAAACAGTGATGTAACCTTCGCGAATGTTGGCAAGTCAGGCGATAATTATATAGCAAATGTGAAAAGAATTGTCGTAGAGGGAAGCAATGGCAAACTACAAATGATAGCAAAAATAGCATCAACGAATGAAATGATGCGACTAATGACTCAGTCTTCTGTCCTCTTCAAGAATGAGCACGTTATATATACAGAAGTCTTGCCAACATTGGTACAACTTCAAAAAGAAGCAGGTGTTCCAGAATCAGAACAGTTAAGATACCCCAAATGCTATGGTTCTCAAACAGAGATACCGCATGAAGTGATTCTTTTAGAAGACTTAAAACTTTCACAATTTGAGATGTTAGATAGATTTGGTTCACTTTCAAGCGATTGTGTAAAATCAGTCTTGAAAAATTTTGCTGTATTTCATTCTCTATCGTTTGTATTGAGGCACAAGGAACCAAAAACCTATGACAGTTGGAAAGCAAACTTTGTTGATACCTTTCAAGCTATGGCTGGATCTGAAATGATGAAAATGAATTTCCAAGGTATTGAAGATTATACTCTTACAATTCTCGATGATCCTGAACACATCAAATGTTTTAAGAATAAAGTTCTGGATACAATTACGTTGTCGGCTAAGTTGGCGAAAGCTGATAGTAACAGCAAGTATACTGTGATACAACAGGGCGATTCTTGGACAAACAATCTGATGTTCAAGTTTGAGGTAAGTGTATAATTAGTGTAAAAATACTACATAGAGCAGAAGTCAACAAATTTAGAAGTCGTGGAAATTGTTTTATTAACTGTAATGATAAACTAAACAGGCTAAAGTAAATGTCACAAACGAGTGGTTTAAGCAGTAATTTTTCATTACTTTCTCTACATACATAACATAACATGCCTATATTTCCCCGAAAGGCAGAGGTGCTAGCACCCACATTTCGCCATAAAAACCTAAAACATAAACTGGTGAAATGTGGGTGCTAGCACCTCTGCCTACCCCTTCGGGGAATACAGGCGAGATTTTATGTTATGTATGTTATGTTATGCACTTTTTTTTATTATTTGTATTGTTTTTCCATTACCATGCCATTTTCTGCAATCAAGGTAAATACCTTGATTGCAGAAAATTGCAGAAAGTCAGAAAATGTCTAAATAGACATTTTCTGACTTTCGGTTCATATTTTGGATCTAAACTGATTTTGATACTCGTAAGTTAGCAACCGAGTGATTGTAGCAATCGAAAAAATGCACAACACATTACAAATTATTTAAACTTTCATCAAACTTATTATGCTTTTTATTTCCAGGATGACAAAGTAACAGAATCGGTCATGATTGACTACCAGCAGTCTAAAAACAACAGTCCAGTCGCAGATCTTTTGTACATGATCTTCAATTGCACAGACTATGAGACCAGGAAACGACATTTCTACGAATGGATCGACTATTACCATTCAGAATTAGATAAATCTCTTTCCTATTTCAATCTTAAAGCCAACTATATCTATCCTAGAGATAAATTAGATGTTGACTTAAAACGATATGGAAAATTATTCTTCGGAATGAGTGTAATGATAGCTAATATGGTGGTAAGGAAATCAGAAGAGGCTGAAAAAATGTTGGCAGAAATAATAAAAGACAATAAGGAGAATACGGCAGAACAAGCAAAAGAGTTGATGGCATTTGGTGACGATGAAGGAAAGATGATGTATAAAAACAAAATCATTGGATTGATTAACAGTTTCACTGAATTTGGACTGCTGTGATCTAACTGTTAGTTTTTTAAATGTGCAGTCGTCAAAGCAGAAACATTTATAAAGTTATAAGAAAAGGCGTATGTACTTATGTCATTTGTCGACTGTACCGTCCACATTTTGGAATATACTGAGTATATTTTCAAAACAATCATAATATTATTAAGTTTACTGTCCTTATCAACTTAATTTACTTACATGGAGTTTATTTATATTAAAGTTTGTATATTTTAATAAATATCTTAGCAAGAAAGTAACTAAATAATAAAAATAAAAAGTATTTATATTAGTTCAACGTATTCATTTAATTGATAACTGTAAGATTTTAGCTATAATAGTTATTTGTTATACAAGAGTGCAAAGTTGCTTTTTAACCGCGTGTTCAATTTTGATGACCGAGCAAGCGAAGGATTCTAAAATTGAATCACGAGCGCAGCGAGTGATTCAAAATTAGAATCCTGAGCGTTAGCGAGGGAATCAAAAGAGCACGAGGTGAACAATCTTTGCACTCGACTGCAACACGTAACTTTTCATTCCACCTCAGCGAGGAAATGAAAAGCTCATTTGCGCATTATTAACAGTTTCAGTCAATTCTGTTGGCGTCAAACAAACTTCCTCGTCGCTAGAATCACTAATTTTTTTCTTGTTTTTAATATAAGGTTTAACAATGACGTGAAAAAATGCCGCGTAAAGAACCGCGTACAAAGCAAATTGAAAAAAGAACACCAAGAAGGTTCCGAGTCTGAGTTTTTAACAAATTAAAAAAAAGTTGTATGATATATTCGGCACCATAGAGGTAGCAGTAAATAGGTTTAATGTTTTTTTTAATTCACAAACACACGATTTTCTAAATTCAATTTACTTTATCCTCTAGAGAATAAAAACGGCTTTTCCACTCAGATATTGAAGATTAAAAATACTCTTTCCGAGATGGTGGGATGAAAAATATATTTATCAATACCCCTGAAAACTTCATTTATCTGCATTAAACTATCGGGTTTCACATTATAAAGTCTAGATCAATATTTTATTAGAAAATAATTCGATAACTTTATCTTTATCCCTCTAAATTAATATCCTTTAGCAAATCCATACTATCCATACTAATATTACCTATATTAATACTAATACTAATATAAATGCGAAAGTAATTCTGTCCGTCTGTCTGGCTGTCTGTATGTCTGTCCGTATTTCGTCGTCGTCTAAATAAAAAAAAATGATGAAATTTGGTATAAGGGGAGATTGATCTTGAGAAAGGACATTGGCTATGTTTGTTCACGATAACCAACATCCACGCGGGCGGAGCCGCGGGCAAAAGCTAAAATAATTATAATTACTACTATTAGTACTAGTTATGAACAAAATCTATATCAAAATAGAAGTTTTTATTGTCATAATCAGAGCCATTTTCCTACTCAGTTGGGATTGGCTTTCCAGTGTAACTGTTATGTGGGTAAACTTAAATATTTTCCGTGATGCAACTGTCATCTGACCTCCACAACCTGTTGGCGATATCGAAGTTCTGTTGTTATACTAGTCGGGCTTTTGAGGGACCAACTATTTTTTTTTATAAAGGACACTTCAATTTGAGTTCACCTCGCCTGATGGTAAGCTAAAGGCAAAGTCTCGGAAAGAGGGTCACCATCGTAAACATGTACCATGTTAACAGTGGTGGCACTCAGCTAGACGGCCTTTTCACACCGTTTCCATACGCTTAACTTATGTGCCAGGGCATCAGTAATAATTATGATAGCAGTATTAATATTGTTTCATCATGATTGCTGCTATATTTACTAGATCATTGTGATAGACAAAAAATATATCAATGTGTCACACTGGCTCATTTATTAATAGGAGTAAGATGATTAAATAATAAACAACTTATCGTAATCACTTATTTGATATGGCTTATATATTGAGATTTTATCAGTCATTTGTTTAGATAAGTCAAGGTCAAAAGCAAAGTCGTGATTTTAACAAACCATATTAATTAATAAAAAAAAACATCTGGCAAATATATACATACAGCCCAGACTCAGCCTCAGATGTATCGCTCTAGTCAATAATAGTGCCAGGGATACGGCAATAGGCTCACCCCTTTTTTTTTTCTTTTTTTTTTCGTGCGGAAATCCCCTCGGATACCGCCTGCCGGAGCCGGAAGGGGAGGTTATATCGGACTCGAACCGACTAAAACCGCACGCCGACTGTGGGTCTTGGTGCTAGGCCGGAGGTGAGGTTGTCATAGACATATCCCTTGCACCCCGGCTGACCCAGGGCCATCCCTTACGGTCTGGCCCTCCTCAGGAGGGGGGACAAAGGTGTCCCCAACTCGTCCCCGGAATGGGGAGGCGTGCTATTCAGCGCGCCGCCGCCGTGGAATAGGCTCACCCCTTATTATGTGGAACCGATTATATTGATTGGTGAGATTTGGGTGTTAATGCACCTCTGCCTAACCCTCCGGGGATAATGGCGTGATTATATCTACAGATGTATTTAATAATACAGTTTTACTTCAAAATCAGTATAAGGGCAAGCCAGAAGCATTCCAAAGCAGTGGACGTATAAGAAAGATTCAAAATGACAGTAGAAGAAGTGAAGTGGGTAAGGATAAAAGCAGATGGCGGGCTGTTGTCTCTGCCTACCCCAGAATCAAGTCGAGTTGAAATCGAGTTTTCCTAAATGCACACGTCATCAACAGACCTGCGGCAGCCCTAACTATGTTTGTTCATAGTCCACACGGAATGACTGTCCAAATATAACAGGACATCGTACTATTATGATGACGCACAATCGTAATTACAGATTAAGATAAGGCATTTCTTACAACACTAACGTACGTAATAAAATACATTGACATCGTGGAATTAACTTATCTAGTTTTGACAGTACAAGTGTAATAGTAAAGTATCGCCACTCGAGTATGGTATATTTATATTAAATAATAATAGTCATTTGATGATCCACTCCATCAGTGAAGGATGGGGTTCATAGTTAGCCTTCTAGTCGCTGTTAATCGGAACATCAACACAGCGTTATTTCCACTTTTTTTTAACGTCCGAAAAATCCCCAACGATACCACCCCCTGGAGCCGGTGGAGGTGGTTATCTCGGACCCGAACCGACTGAAATGCACGCAGTCTTTGGGTCTTTGGTTGCCGGAGGTGAGATTGCTGAAAACATATCTTTCGCACCCCGGCAAACCCAGAGTCATCTCGGTGGGGACCATATTGTCCCCATCTAGCCCCGGGTACGTGGAGGCATACTTTGCGCCGCCGCCGCGGTCTACTTCTGCTAGGGTGACAGGCGGCTGCTAGGGTGACAGGTGGCTCCACCGGTCACCCCCAGGCCCGCGCTCATGGAGGACGGAGATCGTTCTGCGACCTAGCGTTAATACCACTTGGAGTCCAATGATGATTCTACATGACGAAATCTAGACCCAAAATAAGAATAGACTAACTAGGTTATACAATAATAGGTAGGGTAATTTCACACATAGGAACTCCTAGACCAGTAAATGCATACATAATATTTGCATAATATCATCATTCATCGATCATGCAAACATATATTTATCGAGAAACGAACCCGCTCACTAGCAGTCGCGAACGCTCTACTACAACGCCACATAGCTTATCTAAAAATATACTAGAAGACAAGTGGTAACAGGGTACGAATTTTAAGGGACCAGTGGGTTCTAAACCCAGTATTGTCATAAATAAATTGTACCATAAACGAAACGACCTTACAAATAAAATAATTTATATACTCTTTGACCTGTCTCACTTTGATTTACAAACAAAAACTTAAAACTAAGACTACAAGTAATAAAATTAAAAATTTTGTTGTATAAAAAATAATTTAAAAAATGTTAGCTGCAGCGCCCCCTAGTGGGTTGTCACCGTAACATCTATCTAAGAACATCCACCAATCAAACCCAAACCAATAATGGAAACTGCTTCAAAATCGGACTAGTATTTTTGAATAAAATTGGCAACACTGATTAGCATTAAAAATGCTTGCTGTAGCGCCCCCTCTTGAGCTGTCATTGTAACACTTATCTAAGAACATGCTCCAATTAAAGCCGAACCCAATACTGAAAACTGCATCAAAATTGGATTGGTAGTTTGGAGAAAATGGCAACATGGATTTACACAAACACACAAACATATAGCGTCGGTAGCTGAGTGGTTAAGGAGACGGCCTTACGATCGAGAGGTCCCGGGTTTGATCCTGGCCATTACACTACCGACGTGAACCCACTCCTAGCACAAGCAATTTAGCTTAGTTGGAGGGGTTAGAGGGAATATTAGTAACTTCGGTTCTAATATTCTTTAAAAAAAAATACGTCCTCTCACCCCAAAGGGTGAAAACCAAAATGAAGTATTACTTAATGTCATTGGAAAAAACATTGCTAGTATCATGACTAGTACATACTTACTTTCACGAAGAATATATGCCCACAGGTGCAATCCTTTGATTTATAGGCACGTCAGGGATTTAGCCCTTCGTGTTCAGCCCTTGTGCCTTTTATTACAGGCGTAAATAACACGATACACAAATAGTGCGTGTTTTGAATTCGAAAGGAAAGTCATATCAACGTTACATTTATGGTCTAGGGTCTTGAAGTATCACATTTAAACACACTAAAGGCGTACGCGCGATATGCTTACTGTATTTTCGAAGAGGGGGAGCGGGAAGGGACTATCACACACGGCGGCAATATATGTTTTATCATTATTTAGGGTCTAAGGGTCAGATAAAGGAATCCGGTCATAGTTACCGTCATTTGGATTTTGCATACTCAACTACCTGTAGCGCCTGCACTATAATAAATATTTGACAACATTCCACACAACGCTATCTAGACCCATGGTAAGCTTAACTAGCTTGTGTTATGGAATCTTAACTGCTGATAAACATACTTAGATACAATTTTTTTTGTAAATGCATACATATTATACATAGAAACACCCATACAAAGCCATATTCATGCATACAAATATTTGCACTGAGCGGCGATCGAACCCGCGCCTCCTGCGTGGCAGTCGCGTTCACTACCGCCACGCCACAGAGACTGTCGTACACGTACTATATAGCTCTTAACCTCACAATGTGCGAACCTACATTATGTCACTAGTTATCATATCAACAAGGTTTAATGTCTCTATTTTATTCTATTTTCCGTACTAACTATTTATCCTATAAAGGCTAATTTATATCAGACGAGCGATGCCCTATCGGGTAAATTATTTTAGTGCAAACAGTTACAGAACATTCGTTTCTCTTTCTTTGAAAACAACGTTTCGTTTACATTAAAATACTAAAAAAAAATATCAAAGTCAAAGTAAAAATCATTTATTCTTATACCATTAAAAGGGACTTACAAAACATCAAAATGAAAAAATAAAAATAAAAATCTAGTTTAGCAAATAGACCACACTGGTTCCAAACGTGGCCCAGACGAGGAAACTCCGGCAAAAAATTTAGCAGGCATTTTTTTAACGTGAGGGAAAATCCTTCATGGATGCTTTGCCAGACAGAGGGTTGGGAGTTGCCAGACAGTTGGGAGGGTCCCCAACCACAGGCTGGGGGCTGGGGGCGGGTAGGCTGTTGGGTAAGCCCTCGGAAGAATGTCCCAGGACTGCCATCAGACTTACGGCTACCACTGCGGCCTCGCCTAGGGGATGGTTCGGGTGCTATCCCGCGTCTATGGGAGGTATTCGGGTGTCATCCCGCTTCTTAGGGGGTGTTAGTCTAAATATCAAAATTTTGATAATGCTCTTGTTCTAGCTCCAGCTATATTAGTTTGGTCTAAAAGCCTAAATCAACCTTAACTTCACACACACTATACAGAATGTTACCTAAACAAACGCGGACTTATTTCCGCGACAGTAAATAAAGTTATTTTATTACAAAGCTTTGTCGAGCGTATTCCGAGAAGCGCATCTCAGGGGGCTCTCGGAATCATATCTGCGAAATTTCTACAGGGACCTGCTCCGTTCTGCCATCTTTTATTCAATCCGAGATATTATAACATAGTTACATAATGTTGAAAATATACCCTTGACATATGATACCGACACTATTACAGGATATTATTTAAGGATATGTCGGCTGTAGTTCTTACTATCATTATCATCATATAAACACCTCTATACCCAGAGGGTTAGGCAGTTCACTGACTGACCTCCGTCCCCCATGAGCGCGGGCCTGGGGGTGACGGGTGGAGCCGCCTGTCACCCCAGCAGAAGCAGGCCACGGCGGCGGTGCGCTGAGAAGCGCGCCTCCCCATTCCGGGGACGAGTTGGGGACACCGTTGTCCCCCCTCCTGAGGAGGGCCAGACCGTAAGGGATAGCCCTGGGTCAGCCGGGGTGGGAGGGATATGTCGATGACAACCTCACCTCCGGCCTAGCACCAAGACCCACAGTCGGTGAGCGGTTTTAGTCGGTTCGAGTCCGACATAACCTCCCCTTCCGGCTCCGGCAGGGGGGTATCCGAGGGGATTTCCGCACGGAAAAAAAAGAGGGTTAGGCAGTGAATTAACACCCACATTTCACCAATCAATGGATTCTGTCCCACGTAATAAGTGGTTGGGCTATTACCGCATTTCGGGCACTATTGTTGACTCAAGCCATGCATCTCTACTAGCGTTTGCAAATTAATTAAACTTCGGTAAGAAGCAATGATATGATAACTTTTGCCTATTTAAATCAGAATAATCGATATCGTCATTAAAAAATAATAATTTTAGTAGTCAATTTTTCTTCATATTTAAATATTTTATTACCAACGCTGACGAGCTTTAGACGACCCTTATTCCCAATTCCCCCTTTTACCGCTTCCCCCCAAAAATGATTTTTTCTCGATTCCTTTCTAAATTTAAAAATTTGTACAGTCAAGCACAAGTTAATAAGACTTAACCAAAAAATATGAACATTTGAGAAACGGAAAAAATACTCTTCTCGAAAACTTAGTACTCTGGGACAAACTACCTACACAGAATTTTTTGTATCCTCATAAAATAAAGGTGTTTTGTTTATTTCTGGCCAGTAACTAAAACCAGTCCAGGTAATTCGTGGCTGTCATTAACATCAGGCGAGGTGAAGTCAAAATGACGTGTCCTGTATAAAAAAAAGGTATGCCAAACTGTTGATGAAATTTTTAGCGCAGCATGAACGAAGTAACATCCATAGTTATTTACTTTTGGTATCTATTATTTTTATTGAAACTAAAAAAAAACTCATTCTTTAAGTACTACCCACATACTTTTTTTCGTAACATTCCAAATTTAATATCTTCTGTTCAAGTGATTGAGACGTTCCACAAGTCTATTTAAATATTACATATATCGAACATATTTACATATAAGAATATTACGTGAAACAATATTTTACTGAATAAAAAAGAGAATGCTTTTTGATAAATCAACGGTCTATCCTCAGGGGAACAAGTGGGTGAAATCGCAAAATCGTCTCAAATGAAATTTCTTACTCCGAGGCACATGACATACTTGAAAATTTTTAAACAATATCACTGAAATACCAACTCTATTTTTATAGGCATAAAGCACAAATTTGAATAGTCGTTTCTAGGGATTTTCCACGAGGCTTTCACGCGTAAGATGTATACGGGAGAGCAAATTGTACTTCAAATATAGTGTGAAAGAAGTGACGCTTGGATTCAAATTTTATACCTAAACTAGTACGAATAGATTTAGTACAAGTGCATTAAGATATTACTTTTATTTTCATTTTGGGATAATAGCATAATGAAGAATGTTGTCACAACCTACTATAGGTACCTACTCCAACGAAGCGAGAGAAAAAAGGTAAACAAAGTTTCAACGGTTCCAAACATTTATCACTTCAAGTGCATTCAAGACAAATGAAATTGCTTATAAGATGGCGGATCTGATAGTTTAGAACCTGTGTGATGACAGCTTTCCTGTACTATGAAACACGCAACAACAGCTGTCGCTCGGCCATTGTCGCGTACGTGTGACGTGTGAGACAAGGACAGAGAAAATAATCGCTAGTTATCGCATTGTAACTCAGTAATGGTCGCCTTGTTTACCTTTCTTCTCTAGTCTCGTTGGCTTTGCTTTAGTTGTCTATAAATCTAAACAAACTGCTCTTATATCTACGCTAAACGAAAAATGTCTAAATACAAAAAAAGGTATTAACCCTGCTTGTGCTAAGTAACGACGCGTGTCAACTTGTCTTTCCCACGCCTGACATTTCCCATGGGAATCCGTGCCGTGCGAACTGTTAGTATGAGGATACATAAAATATTGCAGAAGTTTATAAGAAATGGATCAGAGAGAAAGTTAGACATGATTAATATGTTATCTAAAAATTTGAACTGAATTTTTAAAAGTGAAAAATAATTTTACGAGACCTTTAAGACTTTAAAAAAAAACTAAAACTTAAAAAAAATATTCTTATTTGGTTTTGCATTACTCCGTGTTAATATAAAATAGGTTTTTGTTTGTGACTGCCAAAAATAAGTAAAGTTACACATACTATTTTTATTCAAATTTTCAAATTACCTGTCTTAGAATAATTAACGACAAATCTATGTATGTTTAACCGCATTCTAGATTCCATAACACAAGCTAGTTAAGCTATGCTTACCATGGGTCTAGATAGCGTTGTGTAGAATGTTGTGGAATATTTTATTTATATTTATTTATTTTACATTCACCAAAATCAACTAATTCTTAACCCCACACAACAGACATACATTATTTGGGGTACAGTAGGTATATAAATTATATAGTGTAGAGCCTTTTTTTAAATTATTTGGTAGTAACAAACATATTTTGCAAATTCAAATTTTCCTTACAAGAATGCTTAAACAAAATAATAAATTATTCATGTCACATACACTCCTAAATTGACAACTTCAACTTGTTACAACATGTAACCATTTTTGGTACGTGCCATGCGACGGAGCACCCCAAATTCCCACAAATATTAATTTGTTTCCGGTGGGAAAGGATCCAACCGTGTGAACTGTAAGGGAATCGACGAAAGTTATCTCTTATGTTTTAAACAAAATGCTCGACATGTGGGAATTGGCTTTCTTTTTAGAGTTTTTTCGTTTCCAGCAAACTAAGTCCACAAGAAGCTTCTGTCGAATCGAAGACGCCTCAACTCTCAGATTCTGTGTTCCCAGTGTGCCGCCACCTGGATTGCATTTTTGGAGGCGGTCATAAGTTCCTCCGCTGTACAAGTGGATGGGCATGCAGCACATGTCAGCAGGTGGGACATGGTCTGTGGAGTAACCCCACACTCACACCGCAGGCCCGCGCCGTCCGAGAAACCCCATCTTGACCGATTCTCCTTGCTTCGACCGACCTGTGTCCGAAGTCTGTTTAGGGACTTCCACCTGATCCAGGAGAGGGCGTGTCCATTAGAAATTTACGATTCACTGTAATACTTCTTTAGCCATATTATCAAACCACTTAAAAATATTGTAAATCTTTGAAATGAAACGTATCTAGATGCTACCTACTTAAAATGTATTTTCTTAATTGTATTTAATTTTCACGACCATACAACGTGTAATCAACTATGTATATCATATTCATATTAATTTATCCCATTTTATAAACCTTCCTACAACAGATCATAATATCTCTATATATTTGAAATTAATTTCACACTCACTTAACACTGCAACCGCCACTCAGCCGCTGAATGCTTTGCGCTCCAAATTCCCACGAAAATGTTTCAATGGGAACCTCTGTGGACCCGTGTGAAATGACAACGGATTTGGCATTAAAATTTCGTTGGCATTCTCGTGGGAATTTGAAATTTTAGTGTTGATTTCGATTTGTATGCGATTTTTTATTACGTAGTGAAATAAAGTATTGATTTTATACTGGCTTATTTCTTCTATAAATAGATATACAAATAATACTACAAAATAGACAGAAAATAATTTTGTTACAATGTATTTATCTTTGTAACGTTATATGAGACACAGTATTATTATTCTCATCCAATATATTCTCATGGGAAATTTTGCAAGTCCGTGGGAACTTCAACGTTTTTTTTTTTTATTATTCTATGGGATTTATTATAATTGAAGAATTGCACATATATAGATAGGTACTTCGGTTATTTTCTGATTACAAATTACTTTTTTATTTACTTTTTAATTAATTTTTATATTTGACATATTGCCGACCTCTGTGGCATGACGGCAAAGCAGTCTGATTTCAGAGATTTCTGCTCAGTGCAAATATTTGTTTGCACATGCATACACATATTTGCACTGAAAAACTGTTTGTAATAGTTAAATCGGTTACATATACATTGATGCTACAATGAATGGAATTAATTTTGATATTGTTTGAACATTAAGAAGACTTCTTTTGTACCTGCCACATAGCTTTGCACCACCTGGTTGACTGGTACAGAATGCCTGCGACGCGACGTTAAGTCCACCAATATACTTTGTGCATGAAGTTACATACATTAGAAAAAATGAAGCCGATTTAAATTGGTCTGGATATTTCTATGTAGACATACAATGGTACGTATGTATTTGTATAAAAAGTGTAAGCAAGTTTTCCTGAACCGAGTTAGGCTAAATTTACTTTATCTCTAGATAGCAATATGTGGTTAGTAATTTAAAAAAATATTATATATTGCGTTTTGCAACGATTATTTGTTTTTAAAGGATACATATTCCAAAATATTTTTAAATCCATATCCATACTAATATTATAAATGCGAAAGTAACTCTGTCTGTCTGTCTGTCTGTCTATCTGTCTGTCTGTCTGTCTGTATGTTACGCTTTCACGCCTAAACCACTGAACCCATTTTGATGAAATTTGGTATAGGGGTAGATTAGACCGTGAGAAAGGACATAGGCTATGTTTCAGCGCGATAACCGACATGCACGCGGGTGGAGCCGCAGGCAAAAGTTAGTTAAGACATAAACTAATTATGACTTAATTTGTACAATCGTTGCATGAAATCCAAACAAAATAAAAATAGCTCCCCTTCATAACAAACCTGTTATTATGATCACACGTTATTTTCATTTAACTTCATAGCCACTTAACCCTGCGCCGCCGCGGCGTTTATTGGCACGTGTCACCCCAAAGTTCCGGTGGGAACGAGTAGCTTCTCGTGTGAAGTATAAAAAAGTGGTTAAATATCGCGTGAGAATTGTAATCGAGATGGAGGTACAGATACGGAACTATTTTATTTGATGATTTATTTGTTATGTGAAATAAGTCCTTGTTACATATTTTTTAGATTACTATTGAAATTGATCACAATGATCACGCATGCACTGCCCTGGTACATATTTTTGAACGTGTTAATATTTTTCGTAAATACAAACCGCTTAAAAAAATTATAACTGTTTTTAGAGAAAATATGCAAGTATTAGGTTTTATGAATAAACTATGTATAAAGTAACTTTTTAAAAATAACAATATACAGAACAAAAATATTCTACCACATAATATATTATTTAGTAAAAAGCCTTTTTTGTAATCCATACTAATATTATAAATGCGAAAGTAACTCTGTCTGTCAGTCTGTCTGTCTGTCTGTCTGTATGTTACGCTTTCACGCCTAAACCACTGAACCGATTTTGATGAAATTTGGTATAGGGATAGGTCAGACCTTGAGAAAGGACATAGGCTATGTTTGGTCGCGATAACCGACATCCACGCGGGCGGAGCCGCGGGCAAAAGCTAGTAAAATATAAACCTAAATAAATAAAATATTTTAAATGTCCTTAAACGTAACATTTTTTTTTATAAATCGAATAACAATTCCCTTCCCACACTTATCGTTGAATAATGCATGGCAACGGTCAGATACACCCTACTTGATATCCTTATTAAATACTTATCTACTTAGCTGTTAACCCTGTAACCGCCACGTGCCACCCTACGTTCCCACCGAGTCTTTCCGTTGGGAACCCAAGATTTCTCATGTGAACCAAAATGAGTTTATGACCAAATATGCAGGTAAAAAATATCGTGAGAACCACAAGGTTCAAACAAATTAACAAGCTACCTGATTCCCTTGCATTTTTTGTATTTTTTTTTCAATAGGTATGATCTACATAATTCCTTGGTATTCCATATCGCAACGAACGTGGATATTTATTATCATATCGATACAAAATTAAATATGACATGACTATCTCAATAGTGCAATGGAAACGAGTGCGACTATTGATTATAAGGTCCAGGGTTCCGAGTGGAGCAAAAAAATTATTGATGTTTTCTGTTTAAGATTTTTTGTGCTCGTAGTAGCATACAGTTTAGAAATAGTATCCGATTGTTGACAAAAGACTCGTCCTTATAATGTTTTATAGTAATTTCTCATCACTAACATACGTAAATAGAGGCACATTTATAGTGATGACAAACTAAAAACCACTTCTCTCTGTCACTTATTGTGAATACCCACAGATACAAGTCAAACAACACAACCTTCTTTTTTTCCTACATCGCAAATGGGTAAAAGCACTGACCAATAAACCTAGTAAAAATATAAAAAACTCTACAATCAAAATAATTACTAGAGTGGTGTTTACGTCGTAAAAACCAGGTACTACTTTGTAAACGCCTAGTAAACAAACGTTTTAATACATTTAGCCGATGTTCTCATGACAACTAACCCCATGTTTGCCGTATTCGACCTATTATGATAAAATTGTCACGAAACCTTCCGCACGCGACAATATTAGTATTGTTATGCCGTGGTCGCTATGAAATACGCGGGAAAAATAAAGTTGGAATGTACGTTGGAATGGCTCAAACAGTTTTATAGAAGAATAGATAAAAACGAAATAAAGGTAACGTATTTTTCATAGTAGGTACATATTTTTATATAATGCGAAGTGTCTAAATATGTAGTAATAATATTACAAATGACCAAAACACGAACAATTGTTCTAGTTTTAAAAAAATTAAAAGAGAAATGGATTAGGCCTTGTATTTTAATTCGCATGGGTTTGTATAAAATCGTTACCTAAATAATGTTGTTATACACTTAATTTGATATATATAAATTTACGTGTAATTAAAAAACAAAACGTTATCAAAATTCTCAATGTTCTACCCGTGCTCATAAATTATTAACACCATCGCCTTCGTATAATTTGAGAAATCATAAAACGCTGGTTTGCTTGCCCACATAACGACCCTTACACACTATCCCACGGTATTCATCCCAAAACTTAGTTCTCAAGAGAACCACTCTCTATCGGAACGAAAACGCGATGTTTTTTCACATAATTTACCCTAATGGGGATCATGTTTTTTTTACGTTTGTTAGGAAAGAGACACGGTTGCAGCATTATGAGGCCTTTTATAAAAATAATTATTTCAATAATTCATAGAATAAATAAAACTTTTCTTTTTATAATAAAGAATAAAAAACTAAAACATTTTGAAATACTCACATTTTATTACGTTATATTTAGGTTAGTTAGAACGCAAGAAACCCATTTGTACCCATTTTGTGATTTTGTGTGACTTTTAAAATGTTTAACATTTATGCCTTTTACTGTTTTAGCAACAAATTCTATTCATTAATGAATAGAATTTGTTGCTAAAACAGTAAACTTTACCCATTTTTTTAAATATTATCCATTTCTAGTACCAGTATCCATTTCTAGTAGTAGTGCTTATTCAGTGACTTTTGCAATCTTTAACTGAATGTTTACTTGAATATAAATATTCAGTGATTTCATTCATAAAAGGTTTTACATCCAAATAAAAAGTCGAAACGAAACTGCCATTATAAAATAATTAAATATAATTTCTTCATAATTTTGGCGCCATCCCCCAACCCCAGCCTAACTCAGCCTAATAACCTTTAAAACATGTATTTACGTTTATAATCGCTGACAGCGCACGCGACTTCTACCTTCGTTTTTACATTTACCTTATACTCGCTTAAAATTTTGTGATTATTTATTGTTGTTGTACATAAATAATATAAAAATCTCACTTATTAGATTATTTCTATTTATAGTACAGGCAATATATTTTACGAGCAGTCATTAAAAAACTATGAATGTCGTCTGCAACATTTCAACGTTCTTGTTAAAAAAATGTTCTGTTATTTTTTAATGTCATTCGTTTAAAATGCTCAACCTTATAAAAAGATATACGAGTATTAAGACATTTCAATCTTCTTTTTGGGTAAGGGTGACCTACCTGATAACATCAGTAGATAGATGCCCAAAAAAAAAGTTTTTTTACGTTTATTTATTCACACGGGAAGTGGTGTTATTGCGTGGGAATCCGATTTTATGGGAACTTCTTGCGTTATTTTTTTTTCTGAAATAGATCTTCTTAACTTACAGACATTTTTAATCATAATGTTTGCATGTTAAGAAGAATTAAAAGTTAAAATTATTATAAAGTTAATTTAGATTAATTTTGGTACATAACTCCCTGTAAGCTCACGTGTTTCCATCCTCCTACAGTCCCCGGTCCTTTAAGCGGGGCGTGAAAAGGCATCTAATGAGGCCGTCAAGCTGACTGCCGCCACTGTTAACATGGTACATGTTTGCGATGGTGACCCTCTTTCCGAGACTTTACCTTTAGCTTAACTTCAGGTGAGGTGAAGTCAAATTGACGTGTCCTATATAAAAAAAGAAATAAGTACAATAGAATATACGTTCGTAAAGCTATGTTTTACAGAAGGTTAAAAAAAATCATGTACACTGCCCAATTAACCTGTCAGTGGTCGTGGTGATTCCGTATCATTTTACGATTTTTCATTCTGTTGCGGTTGCGTTGCGAGCCTGAAATTCATTACAGTGCGATAACATCAATTTACTGAGCCAGAATGACTTGCCTGTGAGATTTTTGTTTACAAATTGTGCCTGTTATAGTTTTAACATAATATTTTTAGGTGTTAATAGGATTTTCACTTAGTACTGAACCTGTGACTTTTAATTTTTCGATCTGTCAGATTAATGAGTTAAATATATTATAGAATATATAATATATTAACACAACAACATTTTCTTACTTACATTATTATACCTTTCATAAAATACTGCACGAAGTAGTTAATTCAAAATCCGTTCGGTGGTTTTTGCATCCAAACCCACAAACACAAGCACACAGGGACAAGTATGTTTTCGTTTACAATTGATTATTATTAAAAATAAAAATGAACCAATAATAAATCAAACATCACAGTAACATGGACCTTTGATCATTATAAAACTACAAAATTCATGGATCAATAATAATGGGTATAATATAAATGTATTTTAATAATATTTTAGTGCTAATAACTTTCGTAAATGAGCGTACAAGCATAAATAGGGTCTTATGTTCTTTCAGTAATGGAAATAAATATAATTACTGAAAACCAGACTATACCAGTGTAACAATAATATTTTTTTATCAAACAGTAAATCAGATTAAAACGAAAGCAAAGCTTAAATTAACTTTTTAGCCTTGACGAAGTCGAAATCTAATCTAACTAATTACAACTGCCGCCAAACAAACAAATACTGAACAATTAAAATAGGTACATGAAAAAGATTTTAAATGTAGCGCCGGATTAAATAACAGGTTTCGAGACTACATGGCACCGTCTCGAAATTTGATTAAATTACGTCAGTCATTCAGAATATATTCTTTTAATTTTTAATTATACATATAACTAATTAAACAAATACTACAAAGAAATTTTTATTTAAAAAACATTGTCATTGTCGACATACTTTTTTTCTAAATAAACTCAAAAGTAATATATATATATAAGATAGTCATCATCATTATTTCGTATGGCCCCTGTTCAAGTCCTCATACGTCGACGTCCCGTTGGTGAAGCAAGTATTGTTGCCTGTGTGATGTCATGAAGCTCACGCATTCCTCCAGGGAAACGACGTCCCGAGGAGGGCCAGACCGTAAGGGATGTCCCAGGGGCAGCCGGGGTGCGAGGGATATGTCGATGGCAACTCCACCTCCTGCCAAGTACTAAGACCCGCAGTCGGCGTGCGGTTTTAGTCGGTTCGAGTCCGCCATAACTTCCCCATCCGGCTCCGGCGGGGGAGGTATCCGAGGGGATTTCCGCACGAAAAAAAAGCTATATGCATTGTTTTCTGCTTTGCAACTCCACAAATAACACACGAACATTTCAGACAGCTTATAATACAAAAAAAATCCATCGCTCAAACAGACGAATATTTAATATTAAAGTAATATCTCCCGGTACCAATTGTCTGTCATTCTATCAATAAAATTAATAATATTGTATTACTCGTATGTTTTTCATATATTTTTACGGGAATCAAATATTCCCGGATCGTACACGTAACAGATATTATGCGTAAGTTGGCGTGAGGCGCGCGAGACGCGTGGGAATTTTTATGAACAACCCCGAGTGTGCTAGGGTTAACATGTTTATTACGTGACACCCACAAGCCGGTATTTTTGTCTGTTGTGAATTATTTGTGTATTTTTCATTATTTAAAGGAAATTATTTTGGTCACATAAATACACACTTAGCTTTACATAAATTGTAACTTATTATATAGAATGCTACTAGCCCCCTAGGCAAGTGGCAATTCGATGGCTAGTATAGGCTATAAATTACCCATTCTGAATGCAACATGGGATAGCATTCGGATGACCGCTTGTCCCCCCTCCCGAGGAGGGCCAGACCGTAAGGGATAGCCCTGGGTCAGCCGGGGTACGAGGGATATGTTGAAGACCACCTCACCTCCAGCCTAGCACCACGCTCCTCAGTCGACGTGCGTATTTAGTCGGTTCGAGTTCGACATAACCTCCCCTTTCGGCTCCGGCAGGGGAGGTATCCAAGGGGACTTCCGCATGAAAAAAAAAAGCTGTCGTCACGTTTATCACAAACGTCAAAATACGTTTCAATCTCATAAATTCTTCATTCTATTCTAAAATACGTCAGCCAACGAATTGCCACTTGTCTAGAGATAGAGTGGGTATCGAACCCGCGATATCTGACTTCGCAATCAAATACTACCGCTATACCATAAAAGTCGTCGGGTGTGAGATACGAAAAATATTCCACGCCCGTTTCACATAGGAAACACGGAATCCCGTGGGAACGAAGCGACCTTGTGAGTCATGATGACCTTATGATAATTGTATGTAGGGCAAAAAATTGGATGGGGCTCCCGAGATTAGGGTAATTTCACACGCGCGTGTTCACTCATGTAACGGAATGTTTATATTTAAATACTAGTATTAACTCGCGGTTTTATCCGCGTAACTCCTAATTTTATAAAAATACTAGCTTTCACCCGCTGCTCCGCCCGCGTGGATGTCGGTTATCGCGACAAAACATAGCTTATGTCCTTTCTCAAGGTCTAATCTACCCCTATACCAAATTTCATCAAAATTTCGAAAATTTCACGACACGAGCTGGTGTGATCCTATTCTACTCCTCCGGGATCCAACACGGCTGTACACAGCAACATGGATGTTAGTTTTTCCGATTTTAATCGCTTTTAAATGTATTGTTTTTTTACTACTACACACATTTTATAATAAATAAATATTTCATAACATTCTACACAACGCTATCTAGACCCATGGTAAGCTTTCCTGAGGAGGGCCAAACCGTAAGGGCCCTGGGTCAGCCGGGGTGCGAGGGATATGTCGATGACAACCTCACCTCCGGCCTAGCACCACGACCCACAGCCGGTGTGCGGTTTTAGTCGGTTTGAGTCCGACATAACCTCCCCTTCCAGCTCCGGAAAGGGGGGTAGCCGAGGGGATTTCCGCACAAAAAAAAGACCCATGGTAAGCTTAATTAACTTGTGTTATGCACATTGGGAGAGACCTATGTCCAGCCGTGGACTGCGGTGGGCTAATTGATTGATTGATTGATTGATGGAATCTAGAATGCGGATAAATATACTTACATACTTTTTTTTTGTAAATACATACATTATTATATAACACCCAGACCAATGCAAATAGTCATATTCATGGATACAAATATTTGCTTTGCACTGAGCGGGGATCGAACCCGCGGCTCCTGCGTGGCAGTCGCGTGCACTACCGCCACGACAGAAAGGCTGCCCTTTATTTCACTATTTATTTAAATTATAATAAAGTACCCAATTCCACTTATTTACCTAAAGCCCGAGTGACACGTGGCGGTACGCCTCTCTACCCACAAGTATTCCCACCAAATTTATGTTCCCATATGACAAATTCTTTGTGGGAATCTGGTACGAATATTCACAGTCCCCCTATTATTATCATCAATATAAGGAATTTTGACTTTATGTGATCGGAATAGGGTTAAATTTTGATCATCTTGATGAAGGATATAATATAAATATTTGTGGTTGATAATATTGCGATTGCAGTATTTTTATCGTTGCAAGGTTGTGTATATAAATTGAATAGATTATTGAGTTCACATTACGTATTATATTTTTAAACATTTAAGTGGCAGACATGCCCAGACCCGTCTACACAGTGGTTGCCATGGCCTATGGGCGTATGCATTACAAAAGGCGTCAAGACTAGAGAGCTTTTTAAAGAACCGCATAATAGGAAAAACCATAGCAAGGACACAGAATCCATACTAATATTATAAATGCGAAAGTAACTCTGTCTGTCTGTCTGTCTGTATGTTACGCTTTCACGCCTAAGCCACCGAACCGTTTTTGATGAAATTTGGTGTAGGGGTATATTAGACCATGAGAAAGGATATACATAGGCTATGTTTGGTCGCGATAACCGACATCCACGCAGGCGGAGCCGCGGGCACAAGCTAGTAAATAATAATAGTATTAGCGTACTAGCAATTATTAGGAGCCCATTCCACATCCTGCGCGTGCGCGGGATGAAGTTCTTTTTTCATTACCCGACTACGGCGAAGCCAAAAGGAGGGTTATGATTTTGACAGGCTATGTATGTATGTATGTATGTATGTACCTATGTATGTATGTATGTTCATTTGTTCCCTCATAGCTCCTCAACTACTTATTAGAACTGGACAAATGAGGTATCGTTACAAGCGGCTTGATCGTCCGATGGTTATAGGCTATATGACGTGTCACTCAATCTTGTGTGGCGCCCTCTAGCGCTCATAAGGTACTGTGTTAAAAAATAAATTTGAGATAAATATGCCGTGTTTGGTATCAAATGAAAGGGCTTAATAAGCACATTTCAAATATGTATAAATTATTAGCTTTACCTTGCCTCAAAATAATATAAATAAAAAATTAAGTTTAAAACTAAAATCCGACTACCGAAAAATCACGCTCTTAAAAGTAACAAACAAGAAAATATCAAGGATAGCCATGGTCGTATGCCTCTTACTCTAACAAAACAATAAATTCTAGCGAAAAGTAATCAATTCGGTAGTCGGGTTTTAGTTTTAAACTTAATTTTTTTCACAGTGCGCACCGTTTCTTGTCGCAATATGTGAGGAATCCTGTAATTCGACTTTCGATTTCAACACGATTCATTTCAACAATCAGCATCAGAAAGATGTTGACGTACAGAGTATTCAAAATTATCTTAATTTCGTTTTTTGACCCCCTTCCAGTTGACCGATAGTTCTGATATTTGGTACACACCTTTAGGTCAATAATACTATATGAATTAATAAAACAGTTTCCTTTGCTCTTAATATGAGAGTTTTAAGATCATTTTGAGACTTCGTCGTCAAGATATGACGCTGACTGTACTTCGAATACGATTTTTGCTACTCTCAATTACTATGTGATTATAATTATTTCTCCTAATAAAAACGCGCGCCGAATGCGGGTGGGAAGAGAGACGCGCGTGGTGTCAAAAGTCGAAGGACGTCATAGGTATAACGTTCCCACCGAATGAGTCCATTTGACGTTTGGATGGCACGCGACTCGATTGCCTTGCAACAACTCCGCTATCATTTCCTTCTCCATGTGCAGAACTAACTTTTTCCTTACGTTACAGGTAACTGAGGAAACTACTGAAAGCATAGGGACGGCTCTTGGATTTCGTTTGTAATACAAAAATCATACGACAAAAAATCACCCTGTAGAATTTATTTCCCACGAGTTAAAATTCTCACGACCACGCATTTAAAAAATGAGATTGATGTATTGCAAAAAAATATCCAAAATCAACCTTACCCCCATTACTTTACGACCTCATTTATTTGAAAAACCGAACCCATCATAATATTCCGATAGTATTTTTTGTAGGTGTGTTTCCATTGTACCGGTATATATAGGTCGTTGTGTATTTTATCAGGCATTTGGTCGTAGTGAGTCGACGAGTATACACGTTGTATAGAAAGGTTTTACGTTAGGTCACGTCCGCTACGTGTAAATAGGCCTTTGTTTCGCGAGGTTGAT
Organism: Eilema sororculum; assembly: GCA_914829495.1. NCBI lineage: Eukaryota > Metazoa > Arthropoda > Insecta > Lepidoptera > Erebidae > Eilema > Eilema sororculum. Next base: position 22,193,579 of record OU618535.1, read on the forward strand.
GCGTTTCGTTTTACATATGGACTTGTTTGTGTAAAACGGTTTTTTGAATGAAACAAGTGCTTCTTTTTTCCTTTACTTTTAATATACCAGTAGGTTGTGTAAATAAATAGATATTTAACTAATTTGATATACCTATAATCGCCTATCAAACGCCATCTAGTACGCAGAGACAAAATAACACTGACGTATTATTGAGTTTACTAAAGTATTCCAAGCTTAATGACCGTGGTAAGAATTACGTCATTTAAGTCAATTGGCCGAGTGAATGAGCTATGTTATTTTTAAATGTTATATTCACATTCCGTAAAATATTAATATTATTTTAGTAGAATTAAAAAAAAACTAAATAATTTATTCTGCAATGACCATTAAATCGGAACTTACAAAACGTCAATGTAAAACTAAATATTAAAGACTAGTTTAGCAAATGGATCACCGGTTCGAAATGCGGCCCAGAGTAATTTTAACAATAGAAAACACCGTCAATAGTAACTTAAAAAATATTATTATAACCATCTTGAAACATGACGTAAATAAGTACAAATTAAAAAATAAAACATTTCAGAGCGACGCACTATCTTGAGATAGCTCAGTGAACTATCTTTACTTTTACAGAGGATAACACAATTATAATATTGAGACAGTATAGTCACAGATACGACAAACTTGACTGTTTATCTGTAGGTAGGATCCACAATTAACTGTAAGTATGCCCCCTAAAATCCAACCACACGTCCTGATCGACCACCTGATTCTCGTGGGGAGCCCCCCACGAGACTACGGGGACCACGGAATCAAATTTACTGGCGTGGCTAACGTGGCTCTGGTAAAAATTCTCGAAAATCTTGACATGACACTGGCGTTTCGTAATTAATGATTTTATAAAAACATTTTACTTGACATTGGCAAATTGCGGCGATTTGCTGCAGAAGCCATTAAGAAGAAGAAGAACTGTAAGTATGTTATTGAGAACGCAGTAAAGGCGGCTATTGTTTATTTGTTGATCCTGTTTTGGCGGCCTCGTAAAATTTTATCTCACATTTTTCACTTTCTTCAACTACTTACTTCTTAGTAACTTCATAGTTCTAATCTATTGTCCTGGAAAATGTTAACTGGCCACGTACCCAGGCCAAAGTTCATCACAAGTTATTTTTTGTTCCAGGAACATTAATCATTTAAGAACGTATGGAGTAGCTCGCTATGAAAACACCTGTTTGAAAACACGACAGAGAACAGAAGCGACTTCGGAAAAAAAAAGACATTATTATCCACCGCGTGTTCTTGGTCTCTTTTTGATCAATACTGATCAAATATAGATCAAGTTCATTAATAATTATTGTTTGGAAAAATAGTTTAGAATTCTGCAAATAGTACACCTCTGCCTACCCCCTCAAGGATTTACAGACGTGAGTATATGGATGAATGGATGGACATTTTATCTGACCGCGAGTGGACGACAGCAAAATAAAATAAAATCGAAAAATGCCATCTCGCGGACGCCCGCGATTTTGACGCCCGCGAGTTGATGAATGACCCGTTATCTTCGGTGGGGTGCTATCTTAAAGTACCTACAAGTTTGTGGCTAGGAGTGAATTCATTGGTTAAAGATTGCAAAGAACAGAAGTATTCTGCTTCTTTAATCGATACTGCTGACTGATTCACCGAGAGGACCAACTTTACCGGAGACTCGATCGTTAGTTAAGTGTGCCGTGTACCAGCATGCAGGTCCTCGATTCTACTAAAACTAAACCACTGTGGCACAGTTACTGCAAAAAATAATATTAAATTTTAGACTTTATTTCTATACTCTTAAAGTTCAAAATGAAATAAAAACAGTTTCATTACAGTTTCTACCCGACTGCCGAAGGAAGGAGAAATGGAGGATTTTTTTTCAATCATCTTACTCTGCAAAAAGGCATTTAATTTTGAACTTTAATCGCATTGCTTTAAAGTCTATTATTTAATGCCGTTTTTTGTAGTGGCGGTGGCACGACTGTGCTTTGGCTTTAGCAGAATCGAGGACCAGGTGAACTTGGGCCCAGAAAATCTTGGTTTGGTCCTCTAATAAAATATATGTGTCTATGTACACCCTTTTTTTTAAGGGGAGGTTATGTCGGACTCGAACCGACTAAAACCGCACGCCGACTGTGGGTCTTGGTGCTAGGCCGGGGGTGAGGTTGTCAAAGACATATCCCTCGCAGTGTCTATGTACACCCAGCGTTGTAACAGGCAGAGTACAATCAATTTGACGATCTAAACATAAAAAAATTCAACATACATTTCCCTCGCTGGAGCCGGAAGGGGAGGTTATGTCGGACTCGAACCGACTAAAACCGCCCACTGGCTGTGGGTCGTGGTGCTAGGCTGGAGGTGAGGTTGTCTTCGACATATCCCTCGCACCCCGGCTGACCCAGGGCCATCCCTTACGCTCTGGCCCTCAACGGGAACATACGCTCTGTCTGGTTATTAATATTGTGATGTAACTTCGCCATTATATCTACCTCAACCTTTATTAATTCTCCATTTTCCTGTTCAGGTTGCCAAGCACGAACGAGCTAGTTTGCATAACGCTGTAACGTTAGCAAAAAAATAAAGTGAATCGTCGCACCGGCGTTGTTTGCAGTGTACTTCCACGGCTTCCACCTCGTACGGTGTGATTGAAAGGACAATATTGTTCCTGTAATGAAAGCTCTTAATGGATTTGTGATTTTAAATGAATTTGAGCACATATTTTTGAACAGATTGTGTTGTGAATACGGTTTTAGTGTGTTTGCTTGGAGGGATAATAGTGTTTTGATTGTTGTTGTTGAATTTAGATATTTCAGGTTCAGCTAATCTCATCCGCTGATTGATGGGAAAGACAATGTCCAGGATTCGAACCCTTTTTTTTATTATGTGAAATATCCCCGCGGATACCACAAAGGAGCCGGTGGAGGTGGTTATGTCGGACTCGAATCGACTAAAAAGCACGCCGTCTTTGGGTCTTTGGTTGCCGGAGGTGAGAATGCAGAAAACATATCTCTCGCACCCCGGCAAACCCAGGACCATCTCTTTCGAGATGACCCCCTTCGGGTTGTGGGGACCTTAGTGTCCTCATCTAGCCCCGGGTATAAGGAGGTGCACTTTGCGCCGCCACCGCTTAGGATTCGAACCCTGGAGCTCTCAATCGAAAGTCCAATGCTTTAACTACTTACTTAGTTACCTATATAGTTACAGGCAAAACCATTTATACAAAACCACGTTCAAACACTGTAAATTTATTTCAATTAATAATATTCCACAAAAAGTTAAAAGTTAAAACCTGTCCTTTTAAAATTGTATTAGATATGCACATAATATGCATAGCAAGTCAAAATTAGGACTAGTCCTGCGTCCTCATGAATATTTATGCCTCCTACCTACAGAAGGACGACCAAAAGACAGAGAGCTTTTTCAATAACGCACAGAGGGTCCATAAATTAAGATATAGCCAAGAAAATCCACTCAAAAAAGTCAATTTCGTCACTCTCCGCCATGATTAAAGTTAAAGATGAGATAAGTATTCGTTTAGATGACGCTTTTAGTGATTACGGGAGACTAATAGGTACTCCACTGATTCTTGAAAGGTAGTCGGTGGACTTTTAAAGCCAGTTGGCTTTGATTATTCACGTCTTTTTATATCGCTTAGGTAGCAGACAAGCACATGGACCCCTTGATTGAAGGTCGTTACCGTGGCCTATAGATGTGTGCACGACCAGGGGCGTTACATTCGTGCTGTCAACCCTGTAGGAACCTGATGAAGAACTTCATTTTGTTGTCGCTTAGACACAGGGAGTTCATTCCACAGCCGCAGCCTCAGTGGCGTGGCGTGGCGGTAGTGAACGCGACTGCTACGCAGGAGGCGCGGGTTCGATCTCCACTCAACGCAAATATTTGTATGTTTGAATAATATGGCTATTTGTATTGGTCTGGGTGATTCTATGATGTATAATATGTAAGTATTTACAAAAAAATGTATTTAAGTATGTATATCCGCATTCTAGATTCCATAACACAAGCTATAAAAGCTTACCATGGGTCTAGATAGCGTTGTGTAGTTTGTTGTGGAATTGTGGAATGTAGTATATCTCGGTTGATGAAAGTTACATAGTATTACATATGAAGGCGGTTTTTTTTTAAAGGACACCTCAATTTAACTATTGGGAGGGGCCTATGTCACAGAAATACTATGGTCTATGTCCAGCAATGGACTTCATTGATCGATTATTTCACGTAATAAATTATGAAGTAGGTACGGTTGGAAACCAATGAAAATGACTGTGGATTGGCTGTGTTATGCTAGACTAATCTATCTCTGTTGCAAATTTTAGCCAGATCCCTTCAGCCGTTTGAGCGTGATTGACTGACAAACATTGAAACATCTTCACAAACTTTGACATTCATGCAGGATATAAAATCCATACTATCCATACTTCCATACTAATATTATAAATGCGAAAGTAACTGTGTCTATCTGTCTGTATGTTACGCTTTCACGCCTAAACCACTGAACCGATTTAGATGAAATTTGGTACAGGGGTAGATTAGACCATGAAAAAGGACATAGGCTATATTTGGTCGCGATAACCGACATCCACGGGGGCGGAACCACGGGCAAAAGCTAGTTGAAAATAAAACCTAAAAACGCTGTTAAAATTTTTGTCTCTTGGACATACACATCAATTCTTCGATGACGGGAAATGAGAAATTGAATTGATATGAACAAAATAAATATGTTTTCTATCCGTCTCCGTGAAGGATTTGATCCGTGATGTGTTATGGGTCTGTTGCACAATGTCCGACTAAAGTCCCGAATAAGCTATCTATCGGCAATAGGATCACGTAACTGACAAAGTGTAATATTTTCATAGTTTTTTTTTCTTATAAAATCTTTGACATAAAATAACCACGTAATACAAAATAGTAACATGGTTAGTTTAAAAATAAATAGATGGTACAGTCAACGACAAAAGTAGCTTAACAATGTCTCTCGTAAAATAATGGACGAAACATTATTTAAATACATTAGTTTAACTTGGTCATCTGGGTATCATAAAACTACTTAATGAACTATTAGTCATACATGTCCGAATACGTCAAGATGTCGTAAGAGGTGACTAACAAAAAATACGAAAACGGTATCTGCGAGAGAAGGAAAACTCGAAATAAAACCGTGTAAGTACCGACAGGTTGGTACTTACATGGTTTTATCCACTAACGTGAAAACAGTAGACCAAAACCTCTCAACATTGGGGGAGGCCTATTTCAAGCAGTGGACTGCAATTGCTAATTGATTGATTGATAGTGATGCATGTATTCCAATTAAAAAAACGTTTGTAATTATTTCAATTTAATCAACTTATGATATAACAAGTTGAAAGGCTGTATCAATAATTTCATATATTTTATTATAAGTTTTAGACAAAGTATAACTAAAAATATGTCAAACTATTTTTATAAGTGCAATTTTCAATTCAAGTTTACAATTTCCAAGCGAAGAACACTAAACAACCACATTCACTTTACTCGTTTCACTTTAAAAATGTTCTATTTCGCTACAATACAATAAAGGCACCGTATATTTAAGACAAATATTACAATACCCAGTACTGTCGGGAATTTAGCTCGTGCCTCTGTTAAGCAGTATTATTCAGATCCGAAGTCGGTACGAAGGAAAATGTCCAATAAAAATGCAAAGAGAAAGGCACCTATTCTTTCCTCTTTACTAACTAAATAACTGTAAGAGGATGTGGTCGCACTGACAGCGGGAATCGGACATAGGTCCTTATATTATGAGTTACGTACATTATTGAATTGAAGGACGAACGTTACACTCGTGCTGCCGACCAGCAAGAAAACTTTCTAATATCCTTCTTGAAGAACCCCATACTTCAGTAGCAATATCTTTTAATTATGTTAACCAAGAAGTTTGTTTTTTTTCACAGCTGTAATATGTTGCAGATAACAGATTTTGATATTTATTTCAACGTGATATCTTCACGTGTTCCTGATGATGTCTTGACAGACAGACAAACATTCATTAGACAAATATCCTTTCCCTTAACATCTTAATAAAAGTAACTGATCCGAAAATTCTGTATGTAAAGCAGTTCCAATTGAATTGAATTTTGATCAAATCAAATTAAGATCAAAAAATTGAATTCAGTTATTGAATGAAAGCTTATGAAATGTTGCCTTTTAACTCAAGGTTTTCGTCATTACCTACCTGCTGGCGATGAAAGATCAGTAACGTTCCTATGAAAGTGAAAAAAAAAATCATATAAAGACCAATTGGCAAACACATATAATAATTATCAGGTAATAATTTCAACAAAATATATAACCCAAAAACGCTATCCCTGTGGCCTTGCCTACTCGACAGCAGCTCGCTCACTTTTTCAATTTTATTGGCGATTCGGAGTGAAGCGATAATTGTACGGTACGGTGTGACGACAGGTCTTATTGAAATTTGCCGGTTTAAATTTATATCTTCAATATATTATATTATATCTTTTATCTCAAAAGGATACAGTATGCACCTTCTTCGTAATTTACTTTTTTACCATTGACCCTCGAAAAAGGGCCCGTGATTCATCAAAAATAGTGAATAAAGCCAATAAGACTCTCTATTTTGAACTGAGTGAAAAAAAAAATTTGGAACATGCGTAAATATGGATTAGGTATAGTTAGAAAAAAAAAACATGCAAAGAGGTTGCACACTCTCTGTATAAAACATATTAAAAACCACCAAAAAGAAACTGAACAGGCTGAATGGAATATGGCTCAGTTTAAATTTTAAAATTAAGAAAAAAGAATTCATCTCGGCTCTTGTATCCCTCGATCCGCTCAGGTTTCTGTCTAGAAACCACTTAGAAACCTTTGCTCCTCTCGGGATACTACTTAGTGCCTCGAAAAAAATTCACCTCTTTTTCACTTGTTGGGTAATCTATTATTTATTAATTACGCCTATGTCTTAATACACAGAAAAGTCAGATCCTCAGTTATACTTTTAGTCTGAGGCCGGATCATCCGTGGGAGGTCTTGACGGAACACTTCTCACTTAATATAAAATTTTAAAGAATTTTCCCACCTTTAATGCGACTAATCTTGGGGCAAAGCGCCTGTCATTATTATGTTAGCAATACGTACGTCAGTTATATTAATAATACAGATTAATAATGCTAGTATTACAATATTTCCGATGTATGTAATGTTTCCGATGGTGACCCTCTTTCCGAGACTTTGCCTTTGCTTAACAACAGGCGAGGTGAAGTCAAATTGACGTGTCCTAGCTATATAAAAAAATGTATTTTTATAAAATATGTACTTACCTACTCCTTACGTAGGTATATTATTGTGCAAATAAGACTATAACTTGGTCATCTATAAAACTAAATTTTTATTAAAATGAAACCACTTTTTACGGATTCTATCGCGATATATTTGTTATTATTTACATTTAAACCGATGTTTTGGTAACTTTTCAGCAGCCATGTTCGTGTAGTAACTCATGATGGTAGTTATCTCAAAGTTTCCGAATCTTAATTCTCACGATTATAGTTTTAAAAATGCAATGATAGAAGTTTTCAGTATGTTAACAACCGTCGCCATAAAGACGGATAAAAATAGAAGGGAAATTTGAATCACATCGGGCGTGTCTCGGTAGCCGAGTTGGTCAAGGCATTCCCTCTGTAAGGGAAAGATCGCCATTTAGATTCCCACCCGAGAAGTTTCATTTTTCCCTATATATTCAACCATATCAGTGACAAGATAATTAAGTTCATACTTAATTGAAGTGTTGAACAGCATTTTCAATAAAAAATAATTAGGTAAGTTTAAATATTTATCTCAATTACTGACGAAGTACCTATATAACATTCTAAAAATTATCATCTACTTTTGACGCTGACTGTACCACTAAATTCCTCCCTCGGTTTTTTTACCCGTACATTTTAATAAAATAACAAGAAAAAACTTTTAGTACTTAACATATAGAAAGTAATTCTTACATTATTTTTAGTATTCGACAAATTTGCTTCAAAATTTAAGAAAAATATTTTAAAAGTAACATTGCAAAACTTAGGTCCCACCGAGATTTGAACTCGGATCGTTGGATTCAGAGTCCAAAGTGCTAACCATTACACCATGGGACCGTTGAGAGAAGCGACGAAATAGTTGATCATTAGCCGTTAGGAATGCACTGCGCATGACGACGTATTCTCTATCTCACTCTAACGCGTACACCTGTCACTTTCGCGCGCGGGCTAGTAGGAATAGACTTTTTTTTGTTCATTACGTTGTTATTGTATCAAATACTCCTACATATTGGAACATTATTGTACAAAGACACTGATTTTATGCTATGTTTGCTCAATAAACATATTGGCGCTAAGTAAAAATAGATGCCTCCCGCTATTTTACTTTCGTTTAAAATAGTTCTTATGAACATAGAATTACGTCGCAATATTGCTTGCTAAAGACGTAACCTTTCTATTTAAGCACTACCTACTTTGTCTTATCGATACAGTTGTAATATTGATATATTTGTATTGTAATGTATGATAGACTTTTTTTTATATAGGACAGGACACGTCAATTTGACTTCACCTCGCCTGATGATAAGCAAAGGCAAAGCTCGGAAAGAGGGTCACCATCGGAAACATGTACCATGTTAACAGTGGAGCTTGACGGCCTCAATAGATGCCTTTTCACGCCCCGCTTAAAGGACCCGGGACTGTAGGAAGAAGGAAACACGTGAGCTGGTAGGGAGTTCCAGGTCTTAGTCGTGCGGTATAGGAATGAGTCACTGAAACGCTTGGTTCTAGCAGGTATACTCTGCACCGTATATGGATGGCATCTTAGCCCTGCACGTGTCGTCCTGTGAAGGAAAGGAGAGGGTGGGTGACATATTGTCATTATCATTATACTGAACTAGCCAACCAGCCCTGTCTTCACTCGTAAATTTTAAATAATTTAAGTACCTATGGGAATCTGCAGAATTCGTTGACATTTGGATATTGTCTTATAGTTAAATAAAATATCTAACCGAGCTTATTAAATTAAGAATGGTAAAGGAGCGGTAAAAATTGTATCAGTTCATATTTTATACTTAAGTAGTTTTTATTTATTTTTCTTTCACCCAAACTTTAAATGTAACTACTGTTTGACTTAAATTTTATGACGTCACTAAATCTTTTTTCATACAAGTTACCTTATAACTTACCTATCGTTTTGACGTTAAGTAAAAAGTAATTAATTAGACTAGTCAGTAGAATATCCCATTAATTATGAATACTGCCCCGTGGGTATTGAACGGAAACGCTTCACTACCCATCCTCGATAAATGGACTAATCAACACAAACATAATTTTAATTCAAGACAGTAGTTCCAATCAAACAAACGAACACTTTAGCTTCCTATTTATACATAGGTAGGTCCATATTAGGTACAGTCAGCGTCATAAATATCTTGGCAACAAAGTTTCAAAATGATCTTGAAAATCTCGTATTAAGAGAAAATCAAACTGTTTTATTGATTTGTATGGTATTATTGTCCAAACTATTTGGTACACCCAAATATCAGTACAATTGGTCAAGTATAAAGGGGTCAAAAACGAAATTAAGATCAGTTTGAGTAATTTGTTCGTCAACATCTTTTTGATACTGATTGTACATAATAATAGTGTAGCGACAGCGATCCACCCCGGATTCAACCGAATGCAATTTTATTGCTTTAAAAAAAATGAATTACTCAGATGAGGCTTGATACCACCTTTCCCTTACATGCGAAATGTTCTTCCAACTGAGCTACTGAGCCACACCTGAAGTCGGTTCAAGCCCCACCTGAGTAACAAATTTTTCCCGATGTAATCGAATTGTATATTTACATAATAAATACTATAAATTTTAATTCAAATGATTTTCAAAAGCTTATATTTATGGATTATCACAAGTAAACATAAATGAGTTTACTTACAAATGAGTTTCAACAACAAATGACTGTACTTGTACTTACAAATGAGTTTCAACAACAATTAATTAGCTACTATCAATTCGAATACATAGGGAAAAAGAATCTTCTCGGGCGGGACTCGAACCCGCAGTCTTTCCCTTACAAAAAAAAAAAAAATCCTTCAACTACTATCAATTACTTACCGGTTCCTGCAGACACTAGAAACTGCACTAATAAAAATCCTTCCCCACATTTATTAGCAATCTTGTAGTGAAATTTAATTTGCTCTCCAGCGTATAAGGGCGTGTTCATACTCGTGACAATTTTAAACAACAATATAAGTACTGGTTTGATTTAGTTTGTTTTCAGGGTGTTTGGACTCTCGGCGGGGGATAATTTCGAAGTCAGACATGGCCCTAGTTGCGAGAGATGTAACTATCACGACATACTTACATGCAGCTTGAACTAACTTAACAATTTAGTTCTTAAAATTTAGGAAACTGTAGGTCTGTTATTAAAAAAGTGTCCTGTTTAAATGTACATATGTATGACTGTGTTTCTTAATAAATAAAATAAAATATAATAAAATAAAATAAAATACATACATACATAATTATACTGTATTATCGGTACGAATACCTGCTCCTCTCCACATACCCCGCAGTATTACCAATTATAGAAGCAACTCATTTTTCCCCAGATCAGCCAAGTTTGTGAACAAAACCTCCGAATATCCAGAATTAGATTTATTTAACACAAGTCCTCCTAATTACAAACGTGTAGTCGGTGATCTCTGGTTTGAATTGGTTCTCTAGGTGTCTTGTATTTGAACTTCTCAATTGTCTTTCATTTTTCTTTTCAAAATTATTTTTCAACATTTTGTTATATGAAACCTTTTAGTGTCTACTTGTTATTTACATGCGAAAACTTATAAACGGCCTCTAGTGGTGTAAGTGTTTATGTTACATAGTTTTAATGCTGTTTGTTTTCCAAATAAAATAAAATAAAATAAAAATTAACACCCACATTTATTTCTCCAACTATGATTTTCGGTCAAGTGAACTTCCTCCAGCAACTGAAGACCCAAAATGGTTATATAGGACTCAGGCTTGGACGAAGCTGCGGGCTTAGCTATGAAAAATACTATTGTGCTATTATATATAGTGTCATCTTAGCCACATCGTTAAAGTGAAATGTCCCAGCTGTTAACCCTTGCCTTACACAAAACCAAGGCATTAGCATCATTATGCCCAGTGTGAACAGCCCTTTACTCCATCGGCACGTACTACACACTATGTAATAGAATAGAAAATGTTCCACCGGCTTAACGTAAGGTGATTAACAGGATTCCGCATGGACTAAATACCCGTTATAGATTCTGTTCCGGAGTCTTGCTAGATCTTAGGGATCTTGCTCATTAGTTCCTGAGCTTAAAGTGATTACTTAGGTATTTCTGAATTTCAACTAGCTATGTCTCCATAGTTTCATTCAACGGACTCAGTTCTAGTCCAGCACACACTGCTTTGCTTGGGTCATAGCGTAAACTAAGCTATAAAAAATATTTTTATATCTATCAAAAAAATCATCGCAAAAATCATCGGCAGTTAAACATAAACTGGCGAAACGTGGGTGCTAGCACCTCTGCCTACCCCTTCGGGGAATACGGGCGTGAGTTTATGTTATGTTATGTTTATGCACAGGCAGTTCCTAAGATTAACGCATTCACATACCGGGTAGGTGAAGGCTTTGGCTGCAATCAGGATGAAAAGCTAAGATGATAAAATGCCTGTCACCCTAGCAGAAGCAGGCCGCGGCGGCGGCGGCGCAAAGTCCATACTCGGGCCTAGATGGGGACACTATGATCCCTACAACCCGAAGGGGGCTATTTCGAAAGAGATGGTCCTAGGTCTGCCGGGGTGCGAGAGATATGCTTTCGGCAATCTCACCTCTGGCAACCAAAGACCCAAGACGGCGTGCGTTTTCGCGCTCCGGTGGGGTGGTACGTGAAGATTTTTCGCACTATATAAAAGGGGTCAAAAGTAAAGTAATAAGCAGACAGAAGTCATTTAAACTTCCAGATCGATTGACGATCTAAAAAATGTGCCTGGAACAGACTGTATGCGGAAAGCGGAGGATCAACAGAAATGGCGTACATTGGGTTAGAAGAGGCCTATATCCAACACTGGACTGCAATAGAATTGATTGATCTGTCTACTCCTGTGAAATTTCATCAACACAAAGTTCAAAAAATATCCTGAACAGCAAAACGTTCACGTTCCCACTATGTGCAGGCAATCCTCTTTCCTTTGAACACTAAAGTAAACAAATGGGAAATTCCCAATGCAGTTCCCGGGCAAACAAGTACGAAATTAATCGACACATCGCTCTTGTCGCTTTGGCGTTCAAATGAACGACTGGACCGCAAATTGATTGGACATGGCCGCTATTAATGCAAATGAATTAACGTTTTGCTTTTATTATACCGAAATTAGGTTCACTGCCTGTTTCTGAATTGAGGAATTGGAGTTGAGTCTCGTCAACGTCAGTACGCGCTTAGGTGATTGTACAGGGTGCTTGGTATGGAACCTCGACGCGGTGCAACGGAGTTCCTACCTAACCTCTCTCCTTTTGAAGCGATGCCGCAAATTCCTACTAAGGCGAAAGTGGCCCTGTGGGGGGCTGCTCGGAGGCTTTTCCTCTGATTGCTGACAAATCCGACATAACTATCCCCAAAGCGGGGGATATTTGCAGGAAAAAATATATATTATTATACTTAAGCAGGCAATATGTACTTCATATTTTAACGCCACTTACATTGATATACCTCGGGAAACATCTTGGACTTAAGTCGCGAGAAACCGAGGTCCTTTTTTTACCTGCAGAAAAGACCCGCGGATACCCCCCCTACCGGAGCCGGTGGGGGCGGTTATGTCTGACTCGAACCGACCAAATTGCACGCCGTCTGTGGGACGAAGGGCAAAGCCGAAGGTATGGTTGTTGGATATATCCCTCGCACCTCGGCAGGCCCAGGAGACAAACGAGGCCACATTGTATTTTAATAAGTAATCTATTTCTTTCCGAGGATGTCATGTAACTTCGATATTATAAATCCTAACTTTGACTTTTTAAACTTCGCGTCCTTTTTCCTATAAAATGGTAATAATTATATTCATAAAACTTCCCATAAAAGTGCCTTTTCATCTTCTTGTCGTCTTAATCCATCAATGCAAAGATATCTTCATTCCGCAAACGGTCTCCCTCAAAACAATTTCAAAAACGGGCAAGTCCAAGTCAGATCTCAATATCGCATTACAAGTTCTTCACGGTAACGACAAGCCCTCGTGAACAACTTTTTTTTTATTATTTGTAACAAAGTTTGAATGTTTCTCATCCAAAACCATAAGTCCCATATTATGGAGTCTGCTAAAGTTTCGGCCTCGACAAACAAGTCTTGATAATCAATTTTGTGGAGAAAAGTTTTAATAGTGTCTTGAGTTAATGTCTTATTTTTTCGATTATAATAACTTCACGGTGAAGAATATAAATGTGGTGTCGTTTGGAAGGCTCATCTGTCATTGGACACTGACGAGAGTGTCGAGTTTATAAGCGTGCGTCGGTGAATTTCGGCCAAAAAATATCAAAAGCAGACAAAAATTTACTGTAAAAAAAGTTTTATACAATATCCGAGTAAGTATACTAAGTAATCTTAGTTGCACCGCACCAAGGCTTGCATTTTAGGTTCCGGGGCCCGCTTTCTTTTTTTCTCTAATTTGATTTACATTGGTTGTTGATTAAGTGACGGCCGTTATTGTAAATTCGCTTGCCAAAATATGAAAATCTCTTTTAAAATTGATATAAGATCTGTGTCTCATTATTTCAATCGCTGAGTCCTTCATTCATTTAATCCTTCGTTCAGCATTCACTCATTCAGTCAGTCATTCATTCATAAAAGTAATAATAAGAAAAATAAGGATACAAAGATAAGATTTCAAAGCGTTATGAAGCTCATCCAGGGTTTGAATTATTTATGAATTATAAGCACTGTTTTATATTTTAAGACAAGAATTTTGCATTTTGATAGCATCCCGACGAGATCTGTGTAAGCTGCTTACATTAAAATCAACTCCCATTTTATTTCTGACCACTATTTGGGCATTCTTATAAAAACAGTTATTTTGAGACGCTTTCAAATTAAAAGAGAAGAAAATTCGAGCTCAGACATTAATCTGTATTCGTGTTTAAGTCAGGCGATTAGTCTTTGCGCCACAGTGTGTAAAAAAAGTAGGGAAAGAAACAAAAAAATTGAACTAAGAGCTCTTTTAAGTGGATTTGGAAACTGAAGGCTCCAAGCCTTCGTTCGCTAATGTGTTCGTCATCATTTTCGGACCTCATCTTCCGATTAATAAAAATAACAGACGGAACGCATGAAACACGTAGTTCATACACGCTAGTTTCATGCGTTCCATATAATGTTATTAATTTAATCATCTTCAAAGTCATATTCTTTTAATGGTCCCATCCTACATTCCTCCATTTTCATAACTGGTTACAAAGACATCGGAGCTGTCTTTGGACGGACAAATTTTATGAAAAATAAGTACAAGTTTCCTCTTTCTTAGTTAAGAGACGGGTTACAAAAACGACAATTTAATTCTTCTTTCACAGCAAGAAAAAAAAATCATATTCGTAGCTTATTTACGAACATACAAATTAAATTTAGATATATGGATGTATGAAAAATCATTAATTGGCTGAATTACAGCACTCGAATACTTTGAGGGATTATTAAAAAATGTTGAAGCTATTTCAGTTCTATTTGAACGTCAGTTCTGCAGTGCTTGAAGCAAAAACTTGATGCCTGCTGTAATTAACGAATTTTATGCAATTACTGTTAGAGCAAAATAAAAATCGGTTTTTATTGCAAATTGTTTTTTATTACGAAATGTTTTAAATCTACAGACAGTTGTTTTCCCTGTTAATTGTTAACAGTCATTGTAATTACTGGCAATTAAAACGGATTAGCCGTGAATTTTTATTGCCCGAATCTTTTCTTACGTGCTTTTATTTTGCTTGTGGAAACCCCCTTGGGAATTGAACCGACTAACATTGACCATGTTTTGTTGCATCGCAATTGCATTTTTGTCTTCGTCCGTTTGTTTGCCATAAACTTAAAAACTACGGATTTTGTTGCCATTTTGTTTGAACGATCTTGTTGGATTTAAAATCTGCCATTATGTTTGATTTCAACTCGTTGAACAGAACCCAATGTATTTATTTATTTATTTAGGTTTACTAACAATTGTTTACATTGATTTAATACACAATAAATCTTGACATTTGTGCACCACTAAACTGCCCATGCATAACTCCACAGCACAGACTCCATTGTCACAGGTTGTCTGTAAGAAATCGCGCCTAGAGATAGAACCGCCATTTGTACTGCCTCATAATATACTGTTATTTGTATGTAACTTGTAAATATTGTTTTTGATGTACAATAAAGAATTTTGTATTGTATTGCATTGTAAATACAAGTACAAAGTGATACGGCACTAAGCAACGTAACAATCTCTTTTAAGTAAACACCGCTTGTACTTAAAAACAAAAATCGGTTGTCTGTAAAGTCGGTTTACTGACGATAGTTGAACGTGACAACGTCATAAGAAAATACTGATGGAATGGTTTCATTTTCCAAAAGAAAATTTTAATTTTATTGGTTTCATTTGTCGCTCGTTCCGCGCTCTCGCTTGCACTTTAAGCCTTAAATGGAACGCCTCAGAGCGAGGTAACGCCGCATGACGTCAAGTTTTTTCATGCGTGCAGCCGGCTCCATCGAATTAAAAGACGTTGTCACGTCAAAAAAAAGAAACAATTTAACATCACAAATTACAAGTTAGTATGTTTCGGCCGCTCCTAATAACATACTTGCAGTTAAAGATAGATCGCAACAGTCAAATGTGACGTATCGGCTGTTGAAATTCAAAACATGGTAACTGAGTTTTTTGCGGGAAAGCGCGTCGCGGTATCATTTTATTTTCCGAAATTGGTGTGAAATAGGAGTTACTATGTTTTGAATTTAAACAGACGAGCACTTTATCCGAAGATGCGATCTATCTTTAACTGTAAGTATGTTATTGGGAACGGCCGTAAGTTAATGTGGAAATAAAAAATAAGATAGGTGTGCAAACATCAAACTACACCATGTTAGGATCAATGAATGAAGCATAGATATAACATTAAAGCGGACAGAGACACAACAGTAAGTTCGTCAGTGCATCCCTAGGGGCTTGAACCATTTGCGTAATCCTCGACTGGCCATTCAATAATCGCCTTTGCACTTCTACACACCGCTAGTATGACGCTATAGATAGTTAAGACGGGGTAGGTGGTTTTGCAAAGCAGAGTATGTACACGAATAAATATACGAGTAAAGATAGCAAAACAATCAACCCAGAAATTATGGTAAAGCAAAACCACAGTCACTGCAAAAAACAACATTTTAATACTTTAAAACGATGCTTTTAAAGATCAAAATTAAATAACTTTTTGCAGAGCTAATGAAAAAATGTAATGATTCTTTTTTCATGTCATCATCAACTGCACACAATGTGCAAATTTGATTGAAATCGGTTAAGTTGTTTGGGACATCACGGACAAACAACGTGTCACGTAATTTATATATATTAAGATCAAGTTGGATCAAACTGCACATGATGTTCAAATTTGATTAAAATCGGTTAAATAATTTAGGAGTCCATCGAAGACAAACAACCTAACACGTAGATTTGCAACCGGAATTACTTACATTCCCTTTAACCCCTCCAACTAAGCTAAATTGCTTGTGCTAGGAGTGGGTTCGCGTCAGTAGTGTAATGGCCAGGATTCGAACTCGGGACTTCTCGATCGATCGTTAAATATGCTACCGACGACGCTTCATTCCAAAGGACCCGAACTTTGTTTATCATTGGCATCAATATTCTCAACAGTGCTATTAACAAAATAAATCGCATCAAAATCCTTTAAAAAAGTTTAATTTCAAGCTAATAAAAATGTTCAAAGACAGTCTATTGACAACCTTTAGTTTAAAAGGCTTCTAGGGGCTCAGAGACTCGGAGATTCAAAGCTCGCCTCGCTTGCAAGCCGCATTATCTAGCCGAGATTAATATTCCTTTCCAAGAACTATCTCCAAGGATTATGGTGGAACCTTCTTTACGTAAGAACCAGTGGGATGAAATATGGATTTAAGATAATTATTATATGATGTAAAGGTGAATGGTTAAGCTTAAGCGCCTTACCCGGGTAGCAGAATTAAATTATGTTAGAGACGGCGTGTAGTTATTTTGCTTTGAAATATGGAATACCTTTGGATTAATTATTGAAAGGGTATTTATCTAAAATGGTTTGGTATTATCTGCGGTAGCCTAGTGGTATGGGTAATGGACTGCTGATACGAGGTTTCAGTTCGATCCCAGGTTTACCATGGCACACACCAATGACTTTTCGAAGTTAAGTGTGTATTTATCGCAGGTTTATAAGTGCCCAGTAAATGGCAATAGGCTCGCCACCTATTACATTGGGACCTAAACATAAACTGGCGAAATGTGGGTGCTAGCACCTCTGCCTACCCCTTCGGGGAATACAGGCGTGAGTTTATGTTATGGTTTGGTATTCATATCGTAAATATTCATCATCATTATGTTAGTGTTGTTACCGATTGCATCCGTTTTTTTTATCGTGCGAAAATCCCCACGGATGCACCCCCACCGGAGCCGGTGGAGGTGGTTATGTCGGACTCGAACCGACTAAAACGCACGCCGTCATTAGGTCTTCGGTTGCCGGAGGTGATATTGCATAAAACATATCTCTCGCACCCCGGTAGACCCAGGACCATCTCTTTCGAGATGGCCCCCTTCGGGTTGTAGGGACCATAGTGTCCCCATCTAGCCCCGGGTAACCGATTGCATCCGTGGTTTTCACTTCAAAGCACAGGGTACGTTTACTCTTTCTTCAACTTTTTGTTTGCCATGTAGGTACGGATTTTTGGGAATTGACAGCCGTCTGACCTGTTAACCCTGAGAACAAAGTTCGGGCAGGTTCGTTAATGGCTATACACAATAATACAGCATATACCTTCTAAAATCATATTGCACATTTATAGAGTTTGACTTATCTGTTTGATACTTCATAATAATATTATCTAAAACTAGCTTTTGCCTGCGACTTCGTCTCCTGGTTCTAAGCTACATCTCCGCCAATTTTCAGCCAAAAGCCAAAAGTTCTTGAGTTTTAAATAGAGTAACTAACACGACTTATATATTCGACGATATATATATATTCGCAATACTTATAATTAAAATAAGGGCAGTATAGTTATATTTAAACAGTTTTTGCAGTTTTTTGTCATCTTAAGTGTAAGTTCTTTACTTAGGTAGGTACTAATAAAAATAAATGATATCAGTCTTTTTTTTCTTTTATCAGTCATCCAATACATATAATAATGTTTTGCCATTGGTTTCATTCGGAAAAGTTCGTATTTATCATTGCTTTCTATTCTAAACGTAGTGTATTCTTAGTCTATGATTCTAAATGTGTAATTGTGCGTCCACACTTGTGACATTTACGCCGTACAGTAGGTACTCCGTGACCGTGTCAGACACGCGTGTCAGTTCGTTAGTGTGGACGGGTTTTTGTCACGCGGACAATGTCACATGCTACTGACACGCCTCTATCCATACCGAACACTCAAAGGAAGGAAATGTCAGACACGGAACAAACGTCAAGACAATGTACGGTGTTACGATGTACTGTTCGGGTCTAGTGTGGACGCTGATCTGTGTACTGTCACGGATCAAAGTTACGTGTCACGAGGTGATCCGTCGGAGTCGGATTTTTTCAAAGGATGTTCGGTGTTGTCTGCTCGACAAAATGACGTCCACACTGCATTAATGACACGCGTAACAGCCACGCGGACACGCATTGATGGGGGTGCGAAGTGGATCACGTCGTGACTTGTCTCGGTACGTCAATTCAATAATAATATATTTATACTCTGTATACTTTCAGAGTTTTTGGGGTCACTGATTCCGAATATATCATCCATTTAGCGATCCGAGATGGCGGACACGAAATTTTAACCAAAATCGATATGGGAATCGGTTTCAGGGTTTTTGGGTCGCTTATTACGAATATATCATCTACTAGCTTTTGCCCGCGGCTCCGCCCGCGTGGATGTCGGTTATCGCGACCAAACATAGCCTATGTCCTTCCTCATAGTCTAATCTACCCCTATACCAAATTTCATCAAAATCGGTTCAGTGGTTGAGGCGTGAAAGCGTAACATACAGACAGACAGACAGACAGACAGACAGACGGACAGACAGAGTTACTTTCACATTTATAATATTAGTATGGATTTAGCAATCCAAGATGGCGGGACTCGGAATTTTCACCAAAATCGATATGGGTATCGCTTTCAGGATTTTTGGGGTCACTTATTACGAATATATCATCTACTAGCTTTTGCCCGCGGCTCCGCCCGCGTGGATCTCGGTTATCGCGACCAAACATAGCCTATGTCCTTTCTCATGGTCTTATCTATCCCTGTACCAAATTTCATCAAAATCGGTTCAGTGGTTAAGGAGTGAAAGCGTAACATATAGACAGACAGACAGACAGACAGACAGACAGACAGACAGACAGACAGACAGACAGAGTTACTTTCGCATTTATACTTATTATGGATTTACTTCTTTCTTATTTCTTTGCGGGAATCGCCTCCCGCCTCCCGCCTCCCGCCTCCCGCCTCCCGCCTCCCGCCTCCCGCGTCCCGTTTCCCGCCTCCCGCCTCCCGCCTCCCGCCTCCCGCCTCCCGCCTCCCGCCTCCCGCCTCCCGCCTCCCGCCTCCCGCCTCCCGCCTCCCGCCTCCCGCCTCCCGCCTCCCGCCTCCCGCCTACCGCCTCCCGCCTCCCGCCTCCCGCAAAGAAATAAGAAAGAAGTAAATAGATGATATATTCGTAATAAGTGGGGTCACTTAAAAATCCTGAAAGCGATACCCATATCGATTTTGGTGAAAATTCCGAGTCCGCCATCTTGGATTGCTAAATAGATGATATATTCGTAATAAGCGACCCCACAAACCCTGAAAGCGATACCCATATCGATTTTCGTGAAAATTTCGAGTCTGCCATCTTGGATCGCCAAATGGGTGATGAGGCGTGAGTCAAACCCGCGCCTCCTGTGTAGCAGTTGCGTTTACTACCGCCACGCCATAGAGGCTGTCAGTTGATGATGATGATGACAATGAATGAGATGATTGCTGCCTCAACAAAGTTGTGGGGACTCTACCAGAAGCTCCCTAGGGAGATTGAACTTGTGCGTTTTCCAAAACGATAAGTCTAAAAATGCACCATTTATACATAAAAACTTGATTTTACACCAGTTTTGAAAAATAATGTAGTACGTATCGCGATGCAGCCTTCATGCATTGGCACCTAAAACTCACTCTTGTCTTTTAGCATTTTAAGTTTATGGTACTGACACGGTCCACACTTAGCGTACATGTACTGTAGCGATGTCACGATGTCCGGTCCATTGTCCGTGTCACAAGTGTGGACGCACCATAATTATTATGAATTTATTCTTAAATGGCATTTCAAAGAAACTTTTTTGTTTTCGCTAGCACTTCTAAATTCGTACATCCTTTTTGTTATGGTTACATTTCTTTGGAACATTAAATAATTATACACAATTTTCTTTCACAGTATTTGGATAGATTTTTAATTAAGATTGCAAGTGTACATATCACAGGAAAATTAAATGTAGTGGGATACATAATTATTGCGCTTTACTCGCATACATGATACTGTCAAGTTCGGTGGATACCATGTTTGTCACAATGTTTTGTTAGTTCATAGTGGCACTCGCAGGGGTACATCATTTTGTAAGATTAAATTGGATACATCTCTTTGTAGTTGACTGTACCCTACATTCTCGTACTTAAAAAGGGTGTTTGAATTTACAGAAGAAAGCTATCAGCCCAGGCGCCGTAGTAGAAAAAAAATCTGACTTGCTTGACGAGTAGTAAGTATAAAAAGTCTTTAAGATAAAAATACTCTAAACGAAGATGAAACAGTAACATAGTTTAACTTTACAAAAATGACGGCGCAGGTAGGAGGTAAAATAATTTACCGTGCACTGACACTGAGGAGAATAAAACGCGGTCTGAACGTAGCCGTGTCCGATATCAAATATTTGTGGGCCATCCTCTCGAGCGGCATTCACGTGCTACGGTGGCCATAGTGTGGAGCTTCCGTACTTCACTACATAGTATGAAACAAAGTCACTGTCGCTGTCTGTTCATCCCTATATCATGCTTAAATAGGGACGGATGGATGGATGAAGGATTTTGAAGCGTTTTTTTTAATAGATAGAGTGATTCAAGTGGTAGTTTTATATGTATAATACATGCTTAATATAGTTGAGGGCGCAGCGAGAACGGGATCTGACCTCACGCGGGCGGAAAAAAATTGACGGTACGAAGTCCGCGTCAGCCGCGTCAGCCGCGTCAGCTAATAATTGAAATAAAACAAACGAATTCACGTCAACATCCTTTTTTTTCTTTTGGAATAGGGAGGCAAACGAGCAGACGATGGTAAGCGATCACCGCGGCTCATTGACACCCGTAACACCAGAGGGGTCACAAGTGCGTTGCCGTCCTTTTAAAAGAGAGTACGCTCTTCTCTTGAAGGTTTGAAGGTCAAGTGACAGTTCATTCTATAGTTAACCAAATGATTATAAACTATTACCCAGTTTACCATCAGGCGAGGTGCAGTCAATGTGACGACCTGAATATATAAAAAAAACAAGGTAAGTATGCCAAAAACATCATAATCATTCACATTTGTAATATTCTTTGCATTATTTATCTGGAATATCCACTCTAAGACCTACACCGATACTGCAACATTCTGAAAATGTAAAACAAGCTATTGGTGTAAATGTTGCAGCGAGCGAGGATCGCCCCCGACGTGCGCCGCAGAATTTCACTTATTCAGACTTTTATAAAGCCTGTACAGACTGGCGAATGAAGTTAACCCATCATATTTTCAAACTAGGTGGTACCCACGACTCCGTCCACGTAAATGTCGGTTATTACAACTTTTGCTAATATATCTGGTTCTACTTAACCAATCCTGATCAAAAAAACGTAAGATTTTAAGTGTGACCACGATCTTTCCAACAAAAAAAACCGGATAGACCTCCGTGGCGTGGTGGTAGTGAACGCGACTGCTACGCAGGAGGCGCGGGTGCGATCCCCGCTCAGTGCAAATATTTGTATGGGTGATTATGGCTATTTGCATTGGTCTGGGTGTTTAAAGTATCTGAATCTGAAAGTTATCCGCATTCTAGATTCAATAACACAAGCTAGTTAAGCTTACCATGGGTCTAGATAGCGTTGTGTAGAATGTTATGGAATATTTTATTATTTATTATTATAGACACTAGCTGTAACCCGCGGTTTTGACCACCCCAAAATTGAGAACACATTCTCACAACCTATGAGAACCTATTCCGGGGAAAAAATCTCTTCTAAAATGAGAAATTCTTCAAGAATGATAGTAGAAGTTTCGTATAGGGTTGGCAGCACAAGTGTAACGCTCCTGGTGTTGTCCATAAACCACCGCTTTCCAGCAGGTGGGCCGTATGCTTGTCTACCACCTTAGTTGGCTGAAAGGGAAAAGGCTGCTGCCTTTTTAGGAGGATCTGGGTTGGTTGGAATGAGAGGTAAGACGGTAAAACCACCTTAGTTGTATAAAAAACCATAACCCTCCTTTGGCTTCGCCGTAGTCGGATAATAAAAGGGGCATATAAAGCACGTAGTGATCTCACCAACACGTGAAATATGACGTCATAGATTCGGGCATTTCCCTCTGTGGGGTTCGAAACGCTAACGATGCAAATTGCCCAATTGAAAAGGAAAAGCCTTCATTTTTGCCAAAAGTGAAAAGTCGAGCTTTCCCTCAACAAAGACGAAAATTGTTGTCGACGAAATTTCGCACGAAAGTGAAGCGAATTGTTTTTTTTTATTGACGTTCTTAGTATTTGTGATTGTCAATTTTGTTGACGTAATATGTGAAAGTAAAGCTACTATATAGTGTGATGTATGTGAATAAAAATATAGTTCGAATACATAGGGAAAAAGAATCTTCTCGGGCGGGACTCGAACCCGCAGTCTTTCCCTTACAGGGGGAATGCCTGACCAATTCGGCTACCGAGACACGCCCGATATGATTCAAATTTCCCATCTTATACGTCTTTAAGGCGACGTGGAGTCATCTACCAATTTTCTTACGAACTATCGGAATCAATGAATGATGTTACAATCATTTTTAAACATTGATTATTGATAACTGCGCCCAAACAATTGAAGGAATTTTTACAGCATTAAGTATGCTAACTATACAAATCGAATACATAGGGAAAAAGAATCTTCTCGGGCGGGACTCGAACCCGCAGTCTTTCCCTTACAGGGGGAATGCCTGACCAATTCGGCTACCGAGACACGCCCGATATGATTCAAATTTCCCATCTTATACGTCTTTAAAGCGACGTGGCGTCATCTACCAATTTTCTTACGAACTATCGGTTAAGTTAAGTTAAGGTTAAGTTATACAACAAACAACTATATAAAAATATAGTTGTTTGTTGTATAAGTTAGGTACAATTACAATTAGAGATTTGCCGTGTTGGTTCTCTATTCTATAGAATCGCCAAAGCTCTTCCTGTGATTGTCGTACAAGGCGACTAACGGCCGTTCCCAATAACATTACTTACAGTTAAAGATAGATCGCAGCCGTCAATTTTGAAGTATCGGCTGTTATAATGATTTCATTTATTTTAGTATCAATCGAAAACATCGGAAATTTGGCTCTCCTGAAAATTTTGGTTGGAAGGACCTTCTTCCTTCTTCCTACAGTCCCGGGTCCTTTAAGTGGGGCGTGAAAAGGCATCTAATGAGGCCGTCAAGCTGAGTGCCACCACTGTTAACTTGGTACATGTTTGCGATGGTGACCCTCTCTCCGAGACTTTGCCTTTAGCTTAACATCAGGCGAGGTGAAGTGAAATTGACGTGTCCTAGATAAAAAAAAACTATGTTTTGAATTTCAACAGCCGAACACTTTATCCGTAGATGCAATCTATCGTTAACTGTCAGTATGGTATTGGGAACGGCGGTAAGAGATAGGGCTATTCTCCATCCAACAGTAAGTATACAACCTAAGACAAAGGCCCGCTAGGCGGCCGCAGCAATAGGCTCGCCCCCTACGCCATGGGATCGAAAATCATAATTAGCGAAACGTGGGCGCTAATACACCTCTGCCTACCCCATCAGGGAATTACCGACGTGAGTATATGTATGGATGCAATTAGAGATTGGGATATTAAGATTATAATAGTGTACTGATATTCCCATAAACCATTCTAGCTAAGTTCAATTATTTGTGTTAGGAATGAAATCACGTCGATACTTAAATAGCCAGGATTGAAACCTGGGACCTCACGATAACAAGGCCACCTTAACCACCAAGATAACAGACTATCTATCTATAGAGTTACTAATTTAAATTAAATTTTCACCCACTCATTACTTAATAGTATACTTACTAATAGGTAACATTCAAATTTTACCTGCACATATTCTGTTAACTACATAGTCATTACAGAAAACTATAATTGGTAGAGAGAACACTTAACAAAGAGTAAGCAATTAAGTGCAGAGGGAGCGTACAGGTGGAAAATTAAACCGTACATGAAATTTAGTCCTGGCACGGACGGCCCGTAACTCAGTACTGGCCGCAAACAAATTTCGCCTAATTGTGAACAATATTATCTTGTGACCTTAATCACAGTAACATTTTATAATACTAGATGCTGCTGTGGCTTCACCTGAGAGGAATTTTGTTCTTGTTACTGAAATATATGGAAATTATTACAGGGATTTAAAGTAGCTTGTGTGTATACTTATCTATTTTGAATGAATTTTTATAGCATTTATTATGCTAACTTTTTAAGTTCGAAAAACATTGGAAAAAATGAAATGCTCAAGTGAGACTCGAACTCACGACCTTTCCCTTACAGGGGGACTGCTCTGCCAACTGAGCTATTGAGCACCACTTGAATCATTCCAAATTTTCCTTCTCTTTTTTCCTTTTCAATAGCTCAGTTGGCAGAGCAGTCCCCCTGTAAGGGAAAGGTCGTGAGTTCGAGTCTCACTTGAGCATTTCATTTTTTCCAATGTTTTTTGAACTTTAAAAGTTAGCATAATAAATGCTATAAAAATTCATTCAAAATATTTGGGCGCAGTCATCAAAATTCAATGTTTAAAAATGGTTGAAAAATCATTCATTGTTTCCAACAGTTCGTAAGAATGTTGGTAGATGGCTGCACCGTCGCCCTTATAGACGGATATAAAGAGAAGGAAAAGTTGGAATGATTCAAGTGGTGCTCAATAGCTCAGTTGGCAGAGCAGTCCCCCTGTAAGGGAAAGGTCGTGAGTTCGAGTCTCACTTGAGCATTTCATTTTTTCCAATGTTTTCCGAACTTAAAAAGTTAGCATAATAAATGCTATAAAAATTCATTCAAAATATTTGGGCGCAGTCATCAAAATTCAATGTTTAAAAATGGTTAAAAAATCATTCATTGTTTCCAACAGTTCGTAAGAATGTTGGTAGATGGCTGCACCGTCGCCCTTATAGACGGATATAATGAGAAGGAAAATTTGGAATGATTCAAGTGGTGCTCAATAGCTCAGTTGGCAGAGCAGTCCCCCTGTAAGGGAAAGGTCGTGAGTTCGAGTCTCACTTGAGTATTTCATTTTTTCCAATGTTTTTCGTACTTATCTATTTTTGTACCTCGGCCAGAACCTAACTGAAACTGTACAATTGGTGGTATCACGACGTGCCATCCCATCATTTTTAAGGTTTTGGACCCAAATGGTAAAAATGGAACCCTATTTCTGAAACTCCGTCTGTCTGTCTGTTTGTCACCAGGCTGTATTTCATGAACTATGATATTTAGACAGTTGAATTTTTCACAGATTATGTAGGTATATCTGTTGCTGTACAGATATACCTACAACAATTCTGTAAAACAGAATAATGTTGTATAGTAGGCGCGCCTCCCCATCCCGGGGTCTAGTTAAGACACCGCTGTCCCCCTCCCGAGGAGGGCGAGACTATAAAGGATGGCCCTGGGTCAGCCAAACTGCGAGGAATATGTCGAAGACCACCTCACCTTCGGCCTAACACAAAGACCCACAGATGGCGTGCGATTTTAGTCGGTTCGAGTGCGACATAATCTCCCCTGCCGGCTCCGGTGGGGGAGGTATCCGAGGGGATTTCCGCACGAAAAAAAAAAGTATAGATAATGGTATGAAATTTGCGAACTCAACACGTACTTGTCGGTTTTTTACTCTTAACAGGCGCGCAATGAGATGACTGACATCAAAAAGTTCATTATCCTTATTTGTAAATCTAAAATCTCATTAGAATTTTATTTTTTGTGCAAGAGTTTGTTTGTCCGTCGTAGCTTTGACGTTGTTTCTGTAATTATGTTTGCTAACGGTACCTTCGTTAGGCATCAAAGGAAAGTGACGAGTCCTACTAACATGTTTGATCTTTTTACTCATTGACAAAAGTATTCGGCTTTTGTAGGGCCCTTGTGAAGTTAAGTGGCTCTCTCTACCTAACGTTTTACACGAGCATTAGAGAAGTAATAAAAAGGCAATATTTTTACCTTTAGGTAAGTACTTCACGTTAAACAAAGTACCTACGCAAGGCGTTTCTCCTAGTGAGGGGAAGAAAAAGGATAGTAATGTATTCTTCTGTATAGTCCATCTAGATGCGGACAGCGGAGGATCGGGCGCAATGACTGATTGATTGATTGATTAGTCCATCAATTTGACGGCCCAGCTTGTTTTTTTTTCTTGATGGGCAGCATGTCATTCCGCTACCTAGTGCAGAGGCTTCTGATTCGGAAATAGTAGTCTGAAAGACAGCAAGTCTCCCAGACAGACGAACTTCCAGGAAAGAGAATAAAAGGGAAACTGGCATAGACTGGACACGGAAAGCGAAGGATTGGCTGGTATGACGCACATTTCGAAAAACCACGGACAGCAATATGAAAAAAACAAATGATTGAAAATCGAAATAAGTTTGATAGCAGGCGGTATTCATTAACTTTCTTTCGGTTTATGATTGGCAAATGGGTACCGCCTGCTATCAAACTTATTTCGATCTTTTCAGTGGCAGTCGGGTTTTTACCCGACTGCCGAAGGAATGAGGGTAATGTTTTTCGAGACTATGTATGTATGTATATATGTATGTCCATTTATTTGGTACGGCCTACAATCTGAACGTCTTGATGGATTTGGACATGTGAGGTATCATTTGATTCGCCGTGATTGTGTGAGTGACACCAGGTATATAAAAATTATAGAAAATCAAAATGGTGGATTTTTGGCGCCAAAACGTTTGTTGCCTGTTTTGACAACATCAAAAATATTTTTGACTCAAACTTATCAAGTACCTAGGGTATCAAAATGAAGAAAATTAGAAGGAGATTACAAAAAGATGTCATACCATATCATAACTAAAAAGTAAAAATAAGTATTTCAAATCAAAGGTGCGCTACTACTATTATCTATTCTGTGTCAAAGGCATGTTTATGCAATGAAAAATTCATTTGTCTATTCAAAAACCATCTCTTTGAGTGCATTTACTTTGAATCACACCAGGCAACACTTAGACAGAATTCGTAATAAAGGTGCATTTGCCAGCAAAGACATGAAATTGTTTTTCGTTCAGAGCGGGTAGTTCTTAAATTCCCTTTGCGTCTAAGAACACATTTTTTATCAAACACTTAAAAAGAAGTGGATGTAGAAGTTTTAGAGGTTTATGTAAAGAGATAAAAAAAATGTGATTTTGAGCAAAACATGAGGTGTGTTGGAAAAAAATCTTTTCCTTTTCACCTCAATATGCAGTTCTATTGTGGATCAAAATCCTCCCTCCTATTAAGAGAGGAGAGGATACACGCCTTTAAATAAACAAGGAATTAAATAGTAGTACTTAACTGGTAGGTATCCTTGCCTGATTAACTGTTACTTTTTATTTAATATTAATATTTAATTCCATTTGAAAGCCGAGGTATTTATGTTGAGAAAATACTGAAGGATGTAAATTTTACGGGCAGAGTGTCGTGTATCAACTAGTAATAACATAATTGAAAACTACATCTAAATCGGACTAGTAATTTTGAAGAAAATGGGCAACATTGATTTACATTAAAAATGCTTGTTGCGGGCTCTGTTGAGTTGTCACTGTATCACCTATCTAAGAACATGCTCCAATTAAAGCCGAACCCATAACGGAAAACTGCATCAAAATTTGATAGGTTTGATATGTATAATATGTATGTATTTACAAAAAAAAAATGTATTTAAGTATGTTTATCAGCATTCTAGATTCCATAACACAAGCTAGTTAAGCTATGCTTACCATGGGTCTAGATAGCGTTGTGTAGAATGTTGGAAAATATTTATTTATTTATTTATTTATTTATTTCCGGAGAAAGGTGTTTATTTGTGCAAATCCAGCACAAATAAACACACAAACATCCTCTCACCCCAAACGCATAAACCATCTCCGTTCCGTCGTGGGTAAATTAAATGACGAATGAGAAGCTTCCTTTATTGTAATTG
Organism: Eilema sororculum; assembly: GCA_914829495.1. Lineage (NCBI taxonomy): Eukaryota > Metazoa > Arthropoda > Insecta > Lepidoptera > Erebidae > Eilema > Eilema sororculum. Next base: position 22,222,303 of record OU618535.1, read on the forward strand.
GTTAACAAGCATAAAAAAAATACACCAACTTTGTAAAAACGGTCAAAGTACGAATGTAGCTTTTAAAAAGTAAAGAAAAAACTAAAAAACTATACTTTATTCAGTCCCTGAGAAGTTCCTGTTGCTAAAAGCCATTCCGACATTTTGAATTTTATTATTTCTGTTGCTACACTTTTGCTGCACAAAAATATTTGATGTGGAAATGTCACCAATAAAAGCTACAAACCGGTTCTTCAAACAGAATTTTTTCTTTTAGATTTTTTTAAAATTTTAGTGATGATATGGCAAATAATCCTATTTCTACTTAGGTATACTGAATATTGAAACTGAAATATAGTCAACCAAAGGAGATATGTTTTCAAATACACCTTTTTTTACTGGACAGCCTTTGTTGCGTGGCGGTAGTGAACGCGACTGGTACGCAGGGGCGTTCGATTCCCGCTCAGTGCAAATATTTGTATGCATAATATAGCTATATTTGAATTTTTCTGTGTATTTCATGTGAAGCTGTGGTAGAATTTTTTACATATATACTTCAAAAATTCCACCAGCTTGCTTTTATAAATGTTTCACCTTTTGCCACTGAATGCATGACAAACCAAATCACGCCATGCATTTTTTAGCAATCTTTTCAATAAAACAAAAAAATTAACTCTCTGAAAAGCACGCACAAAAAAGTTGGGATGTCTAGAGAATGTCTTTTTTGAAGTCTCTCAAAAAGAACAATAGAAATGGGAGGAATATAAATAATTAATTCGGTGGACAATGGCCGATGCTGCAAGCCTAATAAATAAAATATCCTGAGCCTGCAAAATAAAAGCTGGGAACTACCTCTAGTTTGGCTGTATTCCCGGGAAACGTAATAAAAATGAATGTTTAATTCTTGCTCGAATGCAGTGTAAACTAAAAACGTATACACAAATGGAGTTTGTCTGTCCCTCGGTACAGAAAGAAAATCATGTCGGTATGTCCCCTAGAGGTTAGGTAGAGACGTATAGTTTATAATATAATATGGAGTCTATAAAGTGTTTTTTCCCAGCATTTTTTTAAATTTGTGACGTAATTATTACACTCCTTTAGTTCGGACAGTTAAAATAGTTTGTTTTGTTCATAATACGAGGGGTATAAGATCATTTTGAGACTTCATCGTCAAGATATTTATGACGCTGTTATGTTATTCTTTGTTTTACTAAGGAGGACAATGGCATGTCAACTAAGCTCCCAACCCCGAGAAGAAGACTTGCGCCAAAGCCTCGTCTATAAACAAACAGTTGTGCCAGATAGTAGATAAAATTAAGTTTCTTGAACATGTTCGTTAATAAAATTTGATACTGCAAAAATAGCAATCGAATCCGCTTCGGCCGCCCTCGCAACTGTCATTCGCAACCAGTAGCAACTACAGTTTTAGTAAAAGCTCATTAATGGTATCATCACCTACATAAAGACGTTAATAGACGGTGCCCTCGGAGCTCAGGGTCCGTCTTCCGGCTCTTCCTCCCCTACTTCGCACGATCTTGGGCGTCCAAGGTAGTGAGACCGTTTGTACGCATATCACCATCCACGACGACAAGCCAGAATTTATTGGGCCTACCCCTTCTACCTGGACCCGGTGGGGGCGCCATTGCCAGGCATTTGTTGCCCACATAGCTGGGCGGTTGCCGTAAGAGGTGGCCGCACCAGCGGAGGCGGCTCTCTTGTATTTTATGTGCTATGTCACGGACATGAAGGCTGCCGCGCAAAAACGCGCTGAAAAACTCATTAATGGTATATTAGGAAGCAAATACGCGGCACAGGTTAGTGCTTGACAAACAACAGCAGCTGTAACAAATAAATATAAATTTTTGCTGTCGACACGACGCGGACGGCAGTGGAAAACGCATTGCGGCTCCTACGGCCGGCCAGATATATTTTAGTACACCACGATAAATATAACGGCAGAGCACAAACAGATTGGACAGTGGAAACGAGCTCTACGCCTGTTGAAACTAGCTTTATATTGCATAGCATTTTTGACTGCACCTAAGGAATATAGAATCAAAAGTAGGTAGTGGAGAAGGGTAAAAAAAATTAAAGAGGAAAATTGAGAAAAAAGAAACTCCAGCTAAGCTAAATTGCGTCGGAAGCTTAGTGATTAAGGTGTCGGCATTACGATCGAGAGGTCCCGGGTTCGAATCTTGGCTATTACACAACTGATGTGAACCCACTCCTAACACAAGCAATTTAGCTTAGCTGGAAGGGTTAGAGGGAATATTTGTAACTTTGGTTCTAATATCCTTATCCATACTAATATTAGGTCCTTACATATGAAATTGGCGTTTTGTATGGGAGGAACAAAAAGTCGAATATTTTTAAATATAATATATTTAATTAATCAAAGTATGAACCATTGTTTTCTATGCACTTTTGCCATCTCATTGGTAGTTCATTGATCCCTTTACTAAAAAAACCAGTCGGACGGAAATCAATAAAATCTGTGAAGGCGATTTGGACTGCCCCATCAGAGTTGAATTTTTTCCCTTGCAAGAAGTTGTCCAAATTTCGAAAAAAATGGTAATCTGTTGGAGCAAGGTCCGGGGAGTACGGAGGATGTCTTAGACATTCCAATTGAAGGTCTTCTAATTTTGTAGCCGTCTGTTGTGCGGTGTGTGGTCTAGCGTTGTCGTGAAGCAGCAGTGGCGTGGAGCGATTGACCAGCCTAGGTTGTTTAGCCGCTAGCTTTTCCACCATTGTTTGCAATTGCTGACAATAGACATCAGCCGTAATAGTCTGGCCAAATTTGAGAAAACTGTAATGAACAATACCGGCACTAGTCCACCAAACGCTCACAAGTAACTTTTTTGGGGTTATTTTTCGCTTGGGGCAGGATTTGGCTGGCTGGCCAGGATCCAACCATTGCGCTGAGCGCTTCCGATTATCGTAAAGAATCCATTTTTCATCACAGGTAATGATTCTGTTTAAAATACCTTCATTATTATGCCGGTTCAGTAATGTAACGCAGCAGTCGACGCGCGTTTGCCGGTTTGCTTCAGTCAATTCGTGAGGTTACCCAACCTTTCAAACTTTTTACATAACATAACATAACATAAACTCACGCCTGTATTCCCCGAAGGGGTAGGCAGAGGTGCTAGCACCCACATTTCGCCAGTTTATGTTTAGGTCCCAATGTGATAGGTGGCGAGCCTATTGCCATTAACCGGGCACTTATAAACCTGCGATAAATACACACATAACTTCGAAAAGCATCGATAAGTCATTGGTGTGTGCCATGGTAAACCTGGGATCGAACCCGAGACCTCGTCTCAGCAGTCCATTACCCATACCACTAGGCTACCGCAGATAGCGCATTCAAGCTTTTTAATCTTCCCAATTTGCTTCAAGTGAATTAAAACAGTTTTATCACTAACACCGCAGCCTGCAGCTAACTCGGACGTGGTTTGCGGTGGATCCGCTTCCACAATAGCCTTCAATACTTTATTATCAACTTGGGTCTCAGGCCGTCCACGGGGCTTGTTCTGCAGGTCGAAATTTCCAGAACGAATACGTTGGAACCAAAAACGAACTGTGTTTTCTTTTGCAACATGACCGCCATAAACATCATTCAGCCTTCGAGTCGTTTCCGCAGCACTAGTGCCACGGTGGAACTCGTATTCGTAAATAATAGAACTGTTTTACATAAAATAAAACGGATATTATATGCCGAAAGAAAGACAGTATTAAGTTGAAGAAGCTGTCTGTGATTTTTACCATATTTTACAATGATATTTTATACAAGATTGTTACGTTCATAGTAACTGGCTCCTCAAATATGATCCAGCAATGTGTCAGTGCACAATAGTTGACAATTAGCGTTAAAGTAGTATGAAAGATGGGATAAGCACTTGAGTAAAAAAGATAGCTATAATTCGGAATGATTCGGACTGCAATCGTCTCGTTCGTTCCAGTATGGCTTTTTAGCATAGATTATGATTTTGTTGAACAGAAGGGGTATTTCTTTGGTAGGCTAGAAATGAAATTTGATGAAAAATTATCACGTCATTATTTACTTCGGAAAATGATAACAATTAAAAAAGATAATAAAGAAACTTCTCGAAAATAAAACCATAGTGACGCAATGACGTTATAATAAAAAATTAAACGCCTTCAAATGAATTTAATTTATTTCTTTTCTGCCTCTTAGAAAGTTTTTTATATCGGGATTATTTTTATGAGCAGAATGAAGCCGATGGTATATATACCAGAAGATGGTATATTTGTCAATTATTTATATTCTTCCTCAGCAATGTTCGACCTTATTTCGAAGTATCTCTCAGTGGCTTCAAAGTGATTGCTACAAATTCTGCTGCTTTTTGAAGGTGTCCAGTCAAACTCATTTCGTTGTTCCCTAACAATTGCAATCCACTCTTGAAGTCGAAATTCATTAGTCGGAAACCTTGAAAAAAAGTTAGGTTATTACAATTATTTAAAGGATAACAAATAAATAAAACAAAAATTTTGTCACTGAATTTAAAATAACAAATAAAACTGAACAACATGTCAATTATTACTTTAGTACTTAGGCAGTAAAGTGAAAGTTACCCTATGTCGCATCTGTACTGATAATCTATGCAAGCAGTGTTGTTGTGTCCTTGTCGTACTTATATCAAAAAGTGTTTCTGTCTTTTTTCTCTGCCGCCATTATTTTAAAAATATTATTAAACCAATTTTAATGAAATACACTGATAAATCGGTAATATTGTATGTACTTACATGTGATAGGAGATCAATCGTGTTTTATTAATTTTTTAATATCGTAATTTGTACACTTTTTAAGAAACACGATGGCATTTTTGTTGCAATTTTATTATGCGCTTACATACGTGACAACTCGGCGTTTGCCAGACATATACTAAATGCGATACGTCCCAATTGGGACGTTTTCGCGTCTTCACCAGGCGCACTTTAATAACATATCTACCTCTTTTTTATATGTAATATCATTGATATTTTATAGAAAATATACTTACCATCTCACCTTTTTTTAATCTGTCTTTCGTTTTTGTGACCTGTCATCACCACTGGGAGGCGCTGTCATCCGTATTTTCATAGTGTCTTCTCGCCAGCAAGGGCCTTGCTCGAATACTGTCTTTCTTTCGGCATATAATATCTGTTTTATTTTATGTAAAACAGTTCTATTATTTGCCTACCAGAAAGACAGTATTAAGTTGAAGACCTGTTTGTTTTCTGCTGGTGATGGTAACTATAACGCTATGTGATAACTGTTAATATACAAAACAGTATTATTAAGCATATGATGGAAAAGGGATTAGTTATTAAGTATAATAATTATTAATCACAATAGAAATTTTAAACAAAACAACAACAAAGATGTCTTTTGCTATGTCATATTCATAACATTAAATTGAGTTACCTAATTGAGACTTCCAGTTTTATTGACACAAGATCTATGCTATAGGCATGTTTATAAACCAACCTTTGAAGGCCACTGCGGTTTGGAAGCTACTTAAAGCCGCATCAATGTGTACTGCATTTAAAATAGTACTAATCATTCACCAAACTGTGTCCTGGTAGCAGCCCTTACAGCACCTCTATCTGAGGTAAAACAACTACTTACATTAGTACTTTCCACTTCTACTAGAAGCATAATAAATGTAACTCTTGAATTCCCAAAGGAGAACTGCTATATGGTAGGTATACTGAACCTAATCAGCCAAATATTATTTGGGTATCCCATATCTTCTCATCGTATGGGTTACTAAGGGATACAGTTGTTATCCATCCAATAGTATCAGCCCATGAGTGTCCTCACCTGTTTTGTGGGCCTAAAAACCTGGCATGGGTGTCAAATAATACATTTCTGCCTTTTGAGGATTTACATGTGTGAATGTATGTAGGTATATGTATATATAATATATCTCATTTTGGGGAGTTTATGGCCTGGGGTTTCACTAAAGCGGTAGCTTTTAGGATATTTTGAATGAAAAGTCCTTAGAACCATTGTCTACACTTGTAGCACAAGCACAATATGCTGAGACTGCAGATTTCAATACAAAGAGCTGCAGATCTTACTTGTTAAATCAATAACATAAAGAATGCCATAATAATGTCATATACTATCATGGGTACCCTGAATGCTTAGATTATAATTAACTATTTAGACACAGTAAAGGTCACTACAACACGGAGTAAAAATGGCTACTACTTGAATGAAGTTTGAGATATTTTTATAAAAGAAAGAAAGGAAGAAAATATTTTTTATTCTACACAAAAAATTGGTTGACAATAAAAAGACTACAAAATAAATAAAACACAACTGTGCATAATAATATGCATACTTATAGATTTCATAACATGCACACAATGACAGTTAATGGGCAATATGAAGCCGTCTTTTGCGCGATGAATTTTGTTAAAATATATAGTCAAAGTAATTATAATTCCTACATACACCTACCAGTCTTAACTGTTACAAATATTTATATTTAATTCTACTTCTACTTATATATTGTGAGATGCACTGTAAGGAACGTGAATAAAATATTTTGCTTTCCTTCATACTAGCATATAAGTCTAGAGAGTGGTTGTCCGCTAACTACCAACTACAACTCAATAACCCCCTTCACTTGTGAAGGACATGTATCTGTTGAGGATCTTCCGCAGATCCGTTATTGGTAGTCAATTAGGGCTCTCAATCTGAGATCGACCAGCCCAATGTACTTATTATTTGTTCGACCCCCCCCCCCCCCCCCCTTTTTTTTCAAGCAGGATAACCTCTTCATTTGTGAAGGGCATGTCCCTATTGAGGGGTTAGAATCTTCCACAGATCCTGTATCGGTAAGGGTCTATTAGGGCTCTCAATCTGAGATTGACGGGCCCAAGTACTGATCCCACTGTGGGACTTATTTAGAATGTGTGCTCCCTTGGCATTGTTTAGATGGACTGAGCTATTAAATTGGGTGGGGAATATCTCCCTCCCAACTGATACTTCCAGTTTGACTGAAAGTCTTGCAAGAGGTTTTTGTACCACGTGGACGTGGACGATGGGTGAGTACCTTGATGTGAAGGGGTTTTTGGTTCGTGTCTAAGAATCCATTTAACCTCTCTGGGAAGTAGCATGCCGTCAGTATAGTATTAAACTGCTCGGCTAATTGGGAAAGTCTACTGGACACCTCTAGACGGGTTAAGGGCGAGTGCAACCCTCGTTCCAATTGGCTATCTGACTGAAGCAGTAACACATTCAATACCTAAGCGAAACTGCTGCATACACTGCAAACAATTCCCTCGCATTGGAGCACCACTTTTGTTGGTCTAACTCCAATTATTTGACAACATAAAGTTGTTCAACTGCAGTCCCCAGCCCGCGTCCGCCGCGACTGTAGTGAGAAAGTGAGTCACATTACCTGTGTATCTCTTGTGCGCTGTGGTTCTCAATCCTGAGCAACCACTGTAATTCGCACCTCACTAGGGGAAGCAGAGCCTTTTTTCCTCTATTGGACTAACTATTTGTTTGACAAGATACAGTGTTGTTCACTGCAGTTCCCCAGCCCGCGTCCGCCGCGTCTGTAGTGAGAAGGTGAGTTACTTTTGTCTATGTATCTCGTGTGCTGTGGTTCTCAATCCAGAGCAACCACTGTAATTTGCACCTAACTAGGGGAATGCAGAGCCTTTCGTCATCTCCGATTGCTCTATTTGTAGTAATTAAAAAAAAAACAAAAACAAAAATGCATCCTGTGACAATAAAGTTGATCATCTTAGTCATCAGGTTAACCTTAAGTGCCTTGTAACTATCGTACAGTCAAAAGCAAAAGTAGGATAATCAGTAGTTTAATTTATCGGATACCTATCTTATCTCTCAAACTTTTCATATAATACTAAACATTATTAAATACATCAACTTGTTCTCTAACATTATAAAACTACATAAACATCCAAAAAACATTGATACATTATTAGGTAATCCAATGTAGGTTTATTATTAAATTTTAATATTTTTGGATTAACGGACTTTTGATGTTGACTGTACCGCATGGAGGCAAGTCATATCCGGTAAACAATTGGTAAATATATCTCTTATCTACAGGAATCTGTGTTACATTTTTAGTGATTTAAGGTGAATTCACTTATCAATCCAACCTCCACTAAATGTCATTAATATATTTAAGGACAAAAACTGTGTTATGACACCAATAAGATTGCATTAAAATGACAAGGTCAAAATAAAATAAAAATATTAAAGATTTATTTAACAAGAGGACCATAACCATGACTTGTCTCCAGAGGATTTCTGCAATCCATCTAGTTGCAGCTCCAATGGTATGAGCTGGTGATGAGAGGCTGAAAGGGTGGCTCTTAGCGGAAAAAAATATTTTCCATATACCTAGGTTTTACTCGCAGGAGCCTTAATCTCACAGAGATTATTTTATGCATAAATGTAGAAATGCCTGGGGCAATTCTTGTCATCCGTCTTCCTTTTATAGGAACTGACCTCACCTATTTGGGAGACCAACTGATATGTTAAGTTCGAATGTATTAATTTCGGTGTCTGAGGTTGAAAATGGGATATAATGTCTCACCTGACTCTTTTCATTAAACATGATTTTGAAAGAGAAATAGCTGTTTCTCGAATTTAATTTAATTCCTATTGTTCTCTAATTTAATGTAATAAAAATTGGTTTATTTAATTAATTCCTATTTGAGTTATTTATGTATTACTTACTTAAATTTCAAGGAGTTACAAGATTTCTTAGAGGGACACCTATGTGACAACTTTCTTGCCTTAGGCAAGGTAATCAGGTCTTAGGCCTGGCGGGTTGCCATCCCTATGTAAAATATAATAGTCATAAAAAATAATGTTAAAATCTTTGCATGTTAAGATATCATACATTAATGTTTTCAGTACTCATTTACCGGACTATTCCGAATATCTGATTACCGATTTATTATTAAAGTCAAATTAGTACAATAAAATTTAAACTATATATAAATATCAATTTTAAATACGATGTTTAAGAAATACATTCAAATTTTAAATTTTAATGTTTAGTAATTTTTCTTTCAGATTTATGAGAGTCAATTTATAGAGTGATAACACTGATAACTAGTACTATTTTTCGTTTTACAATATAGGTACCTACCTACATTCGTATTTTATGATTTATTTAGCTAGTTCCGTTTACAACTTAAAACACTATGCCACCTTGGGACATCCTAAGAATTCTACAGATGGAACAGGACTGTAAAAATGCAGTCACCGGGCACTTGGGTTTGTTGTTTATTAACATACAAGGTTTTAGAATGGCATGGATTGCTATAGCATCTTGCAAGCAGTTTTTATAGTTAATTGGTGTTATAGACGCATGCCATCAACTGATTATTTATTTATTTATTTATTTATCAGTACATGCCCTAACCTTTATTTCATATTTCTTAACAATAAGCTTGAAGTACAAGCTTGTTACATCAGTAACTAAATGCAGTGGGTTATTATTAAACTTATTACATATTTATCCTTCTAATATACCTATTACGTTGCGGAATATAAGACAAAGTTCCGACCACACTTTCAAACACGTTTCGACGTGATTCGACCGTTGAACCTCTTATTCGGGGATAATGAGGTTAAGCTATCCTGATCTTCCGAAGATAAGGAACTGCTTTCGAATTTATTAGTGCTTCGCTCTCCCTCCGGAGCAACGATTTGGAGCACCATTGCTTTCCTCATTAGTATGGTACAATATCTCTACTTACCTACCGAAGCTTTCGGAAGGAAACTTCACTTAAATAAGATACCTTGCACTTATTTATGTAGCACTGTACACATACAAACGGTAAAAACAATGTAATTACTATGTAATTCACTTTTTAATAACTTTTTTCTTGACTTGAAAATTTTTTCACCTTACGCGGTAAAAATCACAAAACGCTATGAAAATACGGATGACAGCGCCTCCCAGTGGTGATGACAGGTAACAAAAACGAAAGACATTAAAAAAAGGTGAGATGGTAAGTATATTTTCTATAAAATATGGTAAAAATCACAGACAGCTTCTTCAACTTAATACTGTCTTTCTGGTAGGCAAATAATGCGATATTTTAAGTTTTCCATTTTGTAAAATGAGTGACTGCAAACAGAAAAAAACAGAAGAAAAAAACAAATGAATGACGGTCATAGCTGTACAAATTTGAATTTGCAATTCCTTACCAAAGAGGACAAAATCTTGATTAAAGTGGCCAGTACGAAAAACGCCAATTTCATATGTAAGGACCTAATATTATAAATGCGAAAGTAACTCTGCCTGTCTGTCTGTCTGTATGTTACGCTTTCAGGGGTTAACCACTGAACCGATTTTGATGAAATTTGGTATAGGGATAGGTTAGACCTTGAGAAACGACATAGGTTATGTTTGGTCGCGATAACCGATATCCACGCGGGTGTAGCCGCGGGCAAAAGCTAGTGTTTCACTTAACATTTTTTTGTGAAAGAATATAGGCACAGAATAGATAATACTATTAGGTATAGGTATATGCAAGGTGCAATGTTTAAGTGTCAGTAGCTTAGTGGTTAGAAGTCAGCCTTGCAATCGAAAGGCCGGGTCCGAAACCTGGCCATTACACTACCGACGTGAACCCACTCCTATCAAAAGCAATTTTTTTTTATAAAAAACTAGCTTTTGCGCGCGCTTCTTAAGGTCTAATCTACCCCTATGCCAAATTTCATCAATTAATTTCAAAAAAACAGTTAATTTCAAAAAAAGCTGCTGCAAAATTTCGATACAAAATTAGACCTACTGAAACTAACTGGCAGAGATATGTGACGGTTCGAAATCACTGCAATAAGGTGTGTAGGAATGCACAACGCCAGCATATTCATAACTCTGTACAAAACGGTGACTCATCAAGGGTCTGGAAATTCCTCAAAACTCTGGGAGTTGGAAAAACACGTCATGATATGATTCCTAAAGACTTAGATACTGATATTCTTAATCAGCATTTCACTGCCTCGTCCAACTTTGATAGGACTACAAAGGCACATACCATTAATTATCTTTCTACACTTCCAACTCCTAACATCTCAACATTTGTCTTTAGTCTATTTACCGCTTGTGATGTTAAGAAGAGCATCATGGCTATAACTTCCAAAGCAGTTGGTAGTGACTGTATCAGCCGGAGCATGATCCTTCCCATCCTTGAAGAGATACTCCCGATCATCTGTTACATGCTGAACTATTCCATAACGAGTGGTACGTTTCCATCCACATGGAAAGATGCCTTAATTACCCCCTTACCGAAGAAATCCAAACCATTGCTATTGACCGATTACCGACCTATATCCATATTGCCATTCCTATCTAAAGTTCTCGAACGCCTCGTCAATAACCAGCTGAGTGCGTTTATTTCTAAAAATAATCTCCTCAATACCTATCAGTCCGGATTTCGTCCTGGTCATAGTACAGTTACAGCCTTAGTGAATATCACAGATGACATTAGGTCTGGTATGGAAAGCGGGAAACTAACTGTTCTCTGTTTACTAGACTTCAGTAACGCTTTCAATACGGTGGACTTTGATATTCTACTACATGTACTCCGCTCTCTTAACATATCTCCAACGGTAATAGACTGGTTTCGTAGTTACCTGTGTGGCCGTCGGCAGCGTATTCGCATCGAAGATAAATTTTCGAGTTGGTGTAATACCAGTGTCGGTGTGCCCCAGGGCGGCGTTCTTTCTCCTTTGCTCTTCTCGATTTTTATTAATTCTATCTCTAATGAACTTCGTTCTTCCTACCACCTTTATGCAGATGATCTGCAAATTTACACACAGGCACCCAAAACTCTATTGAGAGAAGCGATGGAGCAAATAAATAATGACTTAGCTCGCATAAGTTCCTGGAGCAAGTCCTTTGGGCTTAGTGTTAACCCTGCGAAGACACAAGTGATTATACTTGGCAGCAATAGAACAGATATAGACCTGACCCTTGTTCCTCCGGTTGTTTTTGATGGCACTGCGATTCCCTTAAGCACTCAGGTTAAAAACTTGGGTATAATACTCGATTCCCACCTGTCTTGGGGCCCACAATTGCAGGAAGTGAGCAGAAGGGTGTTTGCTTCTGCAGGTTCAATAAGGAGGTTAAAACACCTGTTACCGATTCCCACAAAAACTGCGCTTGCAAACTCCTTGCTTCTTTCTATATTAGATTATGCAGATGTTAGCTACTTGGATCTGACCGAAAACCAGCTTGACAAACTAGAACGTCTTCAAAATCTATGTATAAGATTTATATATGGACTTCGCAAGTTTGACCATGTATCGCAGTTCCGTACACAATTACAGTGGTTACCTATCAGGCTGCGCCGGAACTCACATATCCTCTCCCTGCTATACAACATCTTGTATAACCCTTCAACACCTTCCTACTTAAAAGAACGTTTTCAGTTCCTTTCAGATACCCATGAGAGGGGTCTACGATCATCGGTGAGACTGATTTTAAAAATGCCAAGGCATTCCACAGGTTTCTTCGACAATTCTTTTACTGTCACAGCTGTTCGCCTGTGGAATGAACTGCCAGTGGAAATAAGACGAGCTCAGACATTGGTGAAGTTCAAAGGAATGGTCAGGGAGCACTACTCGTATGCTGTAGATGTTTATGTACCTTTATATTTTTAAAAATTAATATTGTATGTAGAAATGTATATATTTTATGTATGTATGTATATTTATATTTAAGTAGGTATATATTTATGTAATTATGTATTTATATAAATGTGTAGGTATATTATATAAATGTATAATTGAACGCCAACAACTACCAGTTAAGTACTCCAACCAACATACATTTCCATCCAAAGGTTGCCTGGCAGAAATTGCGTAAAGCGATAAGGCCGCCCTTTGTACTGCTCTTGTGTTCCTAATTTCCATACTTTTAATAATGTAATTGGCGTACAATAAAGTATATAATAAAAAAAAAAAAAAAAAAAAAAAATAACCGTCAAAGCGTAACATACAGACAGACAGATAGAGTTACTTTAGCATTTATAATCTTATCTAATATATACAATTCTCGTGTCACAGTTTTCGTTGCCATACTCCTCCGAAACGGCTAGACCGATTCTCATGAAATTTTGTGAGCATATTGAGTAGGTCTGAGAATCGGCCAACATCTATTTTTCATCCCCCTAAATGGTGCAGCGGGAACGGGATCTGAAGCCACGAGGGCAGGAAAAAATTGGCAGTACGAAGTTCGCCGGGACAGCTAGTATTATTATGGATATGAAAATAATTCGCCTCACTTAGTTTAGTCAAAGCTGAAGCACTGTTATTGCAATATGAATTGAAATTAACAAGTATAATTTCGCAGGTGCCGGTGATATGAGACGGTGCAATTTCAGCAATTTAATAAAAGCCAGGTGCAGTGACGGCAACACGCCGACCTGACAGCAACTAATAGATTTTGTACTACACATATATTTATTATTGTATGGTTGCCTTTTCAGTTTAATTTCTGGAAACTTGAATATCTAGAGCGTGTAACATCTGTTGGTGGGTTTAATAAACAGACAAATGGGAAGTAGATATGAATATGTACTGAGCGAATGACACACCACATATACCCCGTCCATTATATTATTGTATTTTAGACAGATGAAAGTAGTGATTGCATGAACATTTAAAATATCGACTAAGTTAAGATTAATCGATAAATGAAAATATTAAGGTTAATAAATATATGATGTCATGTAGAATTATAATCTATTATCTTTCTATACATAATAATAAAGCAGTAGATATTTCGTGTCTGTATTTATAATTTACAATTGTATTATAAAAGGATTGTGGGCCATACAGCACACGCTAATCTCCAAAACAAAACAACTGACTTCTAGAAGAACATTCCAACATGCTGATTTCCTGGTATTTATTGAAGAGTTCCGTGGTCTGTCTCTGAAGCCCATTATCAGAACTTTATGCAATTTAAATGGGACCATTTAGAAATAGCCCTCTATCAAACAAAAAAAGAATTTTGACAATCCGTCTACATTATGCCGGAATTACAAAAATCGCTTACGTAAAAATCATACAAATTTAAAGAATTATTAACATCAGAATTGTTGTTAAGAAATCGGTTAAAAACCGCCAGTTATGTAATATGTATATATATATATATATATATCTATCCTACTCCCTATTCTTGACTATGCCGATGTGAGTTACCTCGATCTTAATCAGAATCAACTTGACAAGCTTGAGCGACTCCAAAACTTTTGCATTCGATTCATATTCGGATTGCGCAAGTTTGATCATGTTTCCGAGTTTCGCACTAAGCTCAAGTGGCTACCAATCCGTCTTCGACGAGATACTCACATTCTTTCTCACCTGTACAGTATTCTTTTCAATCCTTCTACTCCTAACTACCTCAAAAACCGCTTTTCATACTTGCATGACATGCATATGAGGTGCTTGAGATCATCGGAAAGCCTGAAGTTGAGTATGCCTAGACATTCCACAAACTTCCTTGATACATCGTTTACCATTGAAGCAGTTCGTCTGTGGAACGCGCTGCCAGAAACAATAAGGCGAGCACAAACTCCCCAGACGTTCAAAAAACTTGTAGGGGAACACTTCTTATTACTGAGGTAGGTAGGTACCCATCATGTTCAAGATTGTAGGTATGTATGTATATGTACGTGTGTATGTATGTATATCTATATATGTGGGTATGTATGTATGTATGTGTATATGTGAATATATATATATATATATATATATATATATATATATATATATATATATATATATATATATATATAAGTATAGAGTGCTTTTATCATATTTGTATGACAGACTTATTTCGATAAGTAATATTGTAAGTAGTCGGTATTATAATTATGCATATTATGTAATGGAATTTATTCGTGTTTATTGTATATATTTTAAGAACATTATTATTATTTCAAAGTACATAAGTACACCACCTGTTGCCTACTACTCCAAAAGACCAGTCCATCAAAAGGTTGTCTGGAAGAGATCGCAGTCCGCGATAAGACCGCCCATTGTACTAAATCAAGTATGTAAAAATTTATTTATGTATTCATTACTGGTGTACAATAAAGTTTTATTCATTCATTCATTCATTCATGTATAAAAAACATTTTCTATAGTCGGTATCGATTGTGACAATTTCAAGTTATTATAATAAAAACATAGTCGATTGACTAACTACATCCGTAAAATTGCTTTTTGGGTGACGTGACGTTGTCAATGAATTGGCGCCTAATTTTTGTTAGGATTTTCAGGTGTTAACGCTAGAACAAAATTATACTGACTACTGTCAGTGAATACAATAATATAATGGACGGAGTATAGTGGTAAGGTTGTACTTAAGGCAGACCAGTCGGGGTTGCTGGTATCTTCTCAGTAGAGCCAACCTACCGAATCATTTTCAAATGACCAGCAAAAGAATCATTTTCAAATGACTTAGGTATTTTATTTATTACTAGCTTTTGCCCGCGGCTCCGCCCGCGTGAATGTCGGTTATCGCGACCAAACATAGCCTATGTCCTTTCTCATGGTCTAATCTTCCCCTATACCAAATTTCATCAAAATCGGTTCAGTGGTTTAAGCGTGAAAGTGTAACATACAGACAGACAGAGTTACTTTCGCATTTATAATATTATAGTATGGATTTTTAATGCCTGATATTGACAATAATGTAAAATTTTGACGTTCATATGTGCCCCTGGGTCAGCCGGGGTGCGAGGGATATGTTGAACACAACCTCACCTCCGGACTAGCACTATGGCCCTCAGTCGGCGTGCGGTTTTCGGTTCGAGTCTGACATAACCTCCCCTTCCGGCTCCGATGGGGGAGGGATAGGGGACTCTTTTTTCCGCACATAGCCTCTCTTCTTGGGCCATTGTACGTGATCCGGTGAAAAAAAAAATTAAGTTCATTATGTGCTCTTTATAACCCCTCTTTATTGTACCTAAATTGAATAAACGAAATTGATTCTTTGATTCTTTGCCCCCGCAGAATATACACTGACCAGATAAAAAAGGGCGAATCAGAAGTATTCGAAACCGGAATCGAAGCTGACGAGCTATTGTCTGCTTATCCCGGAGAAAAAAGAGGTGCAAGCGTATGGTATGTTTGTATGCGAGCGGAAAAAGGTTTGTTTTTCATGGTGTGTTTTCACTCCACAAAGTTTTTGTAAACAATATCGAATAATGACTCTGAAATTAAAAACTCAAGCTAATCTCATTCTTATTAATAGTGTAACATCCGTGTGTAACACCACTAATGACACTCACCGATACGAATATATTAAGCGCTGAAGTATCGGTTATTCAATACAAATGTACAAAAAATACCCTGATGAGTGTTACACTCGAAATACATCGGGAAAAAGAAGCACTCAAGTGAGACTTGAACCCACGACCTTTCCCTTACAGGGGGAAAGCTCTTCCAACTGAGCTATTGAGCCACACCTGAATCAAATTTCCCTTCTCTATATATCCGTCTTTAAGGGCGACGGTGGAGACGTCTACCAACTTTCTTACGAACTGTGGTGGTGAACGGTGGAAAAAAAAGAGTGCTACACTGTCAATCT
Organism: Eilema sororculum; assembly: GCA_914829495.1. Classification (NCBI taxonomy): domain Eukaryota; kingdom Metazoa; phylum Arthropoda; class Insecta; order Lepidoptera; family Erebidae; genus Eilema; species Eilema sororculum. The sequence goes on from OU618535.1 coordinate 22,238,901, forward strand.
CAAATCTTAAATCTCATTAAAAAAAATGTTTTCCTCTTTACAATAATGATTGAAATATTGAATCTCAAGTTCTCAAGCAAAGATGGTTCAACACAACACAGTCCATACAAAAATACAATTTTACAAACAAAACCTACAATGAAACTAATCCTTCTTAAGAATCGCCCCCCATCTTGTTTGAGACAGTTTCAAATGGCATAATCTAGTGCTCCAAAGCGTCTAGTTAGTCCCGCTGTCGCCTAACTTCGCTAGCGAGATCCCTATGGACTTGCTAACCACTTCCTGGTTCCCGAAAACATCTAATTGGCACTAAACTTTGAAGGCGGCTTCTAATTTGGATGACTAACTTAATGAGCACTTCTCGACAAATTGACTGAAATTGAATGATAACGGAAATTAACGTCATCATCACGGGATCACGAGAAAAATCAGGAATTGAATGTGAGAGTTTAAAAGTTAGTTCAAAGATTTTATTGTATTTCGGATATGTGATGCGTAGTTTTATTATCAATCGTAATTTAATTTAAACACGCATATGCATTTTTTTTATCGTGCAAAGAATCCCCACGTAGCCGGTGGAGGCGGTTATATAGGACTCGAACCGACCAAAACGCACGTCGTCTTGGGTCCTTGGTTGCCGGAGGTGAGATTGCCAAAAGCATATCTCTCGCACTCCGGCAGACCCAGGACCATCTCTTTGAGAATCAAGCTGAGTGCCACCACTGTTAACATGGTACATGTTTGCGATGGTGACCCTCTCTGCAAAACTTTGCCTTTAGCTTAACATCAGGCGAGGTGAAGTCAAATTGACGTGTCCTAGTTTCAAACTTTTACAAAAACAAACAAAGTTTTTCAAAAAATTAACAGTATTACATTCGATATATGTATTCAATACGCCTCAAGCTATCTACAAATATTGATAATCACCTATTCTTGTACAATGACGTACGGTTCCTACTGTACAAATAAATTATAGATAAGTCACATTGTAGGACACTAAATCACTTCGTTTGACACGTTGATATGACTTTACCTCGCCTGATGGTACGCTGAATGTAAAGTCTGAGGAAAGAGGGTCACCAATACAGACATCAACCATGTTAAAATGGTGGCACTCAGCTTGACGGCCTTGACGGGTGCTTTTTCATGCCCCGGTTAAAGAACCCGGGACTGTAGAAAGAAGGAAACATGTGAGCTGGTGAAGAATTCGAAGACTTCATGGAGCGGCAAAGAAAAAAGACACCCTCTGTGGCGTGACGGAAACATTAACAAATATAATTACAAATATTTACTTAGTCTAAATTCAAATGTTTGCTTGAGTAGCATAGCTACGAACGGTTTACGAAGTGGTTAAGGAGTCGGCCTTACGATAGAGAGGTCCCGGGGTCGATCCTGGCCATTACACTACCGACGTGAACCCACTCCTAGCACAAGCAATTTAGCTTAGTTGGAGGGGCTAGAGGGAATATTAGTAACTTCGGTTATAATATACTTTAAAAAAAAAGGTTGTTTATCATCTAAAATATTCTTGGATTTTATAATAGTCTAATCAAACCTGCGACCTTTAACGAAAGAGTTAAACGTTTTACCGCCACGCCACAGAGTACTATTATCTATTCTGTGCCACAGGAGAAATCATCTTTATCAATTATCAAAATACTTAAGTACATACCTTATTCTCAGACTTTTCCGTCATTTGAGGCCTTATTAAACAATACGAAACTATAATTAAATAAGTTAAATTATAGAACATTTTAATTGAAGAAATTAACAAAGGTTGATTTTGTCAATAGAGACCCTTAATTAATTACAACCCATAACCCTTAATCAAAGAGTTATCCTTCACTATTATTAGAATTGTGTTTACATTCAGTGGGTGAATTTACCGGGTGAATTCAATCATTAGGGTAACTAAGTCAACTCAGACCCAGATTAGATTGATAAGTACCCATGGATCCAATTTAGAATCAATGCTTGAAATAAGCTCCAAAATAATAAAAAAACCGGCCAAGCGAGTGCGAGTCGGACTCGCCCATGAAGGGTTCCGTAGTAGCAATTAACATATAAAAGTTCTTGTATTATTTTAGGCGAAAATTGCGGATTATGACGAATTAAAAAAAACTACTCGCTAGTTCAAACCAATTTTCGTTGGAAGTTTGGCTACGTACCCACTGGACCCTCAAAATTCGACCTCATCTATAAATATGATCCACTGGACCTCCATGTTAGAATTGGACCCTCAATCTTGGATTTCATTTTTACATTAGTGTCCACTAGACCCTCTGTCAAACATCGAGTTCCATTCGACCTCATTTATACATCTTTATTTGTGGCTGGCTGGCTGGAAGTGGCTTTGCATGGCAATGTACATCCATACTAATATTATAAATGCGAAAGTAACTCTGTCTGTCTGTCTGTCTGTATGTTACGCTTTCACGCCTAAACCACTGAACCGATTTTGATTGCTATGTTTTGTCGCGATAACCGACATCCACGCGGGCGGCGCCGCGGGCAAAAGCTAGTCATATATATTTTTTAGATTTATCATTCTCTTACTTTAGAAGTTAGAGGGGGGGGGGGACACATTCCTCTACTTTAGAAGTGTAGGTATCTCGCGCAAACTATTTAAATTAGAAAAAAATGGTGTTAGAAACCTCAATAGCATTTTCTAAGACCTATCTATAGATACCCCACACGTAGGGATTGGATGAAAAAAAAATTTTTGACTTTCGATTCTAAGTATGGGGACCCCCAAAATTTATTGCTTTTTTTCTATTTTTGTGTGAAATTCTTAATGCGGTTCACAGATTACATCTAACTACTAAGTTTCAACAGAATAGGCTTTATAGTTTCGGAGAAAAGTGGCTGTGACATACGGACGGACAGACAGACAGACATGACGAATCTATCCGTTTTTTGCCATTTGGCAACGGAACCCTAAAAAGCCGAGTGTGGGTGAAACTAGCGCACGAAGGGCTCCGTACTATTTATCTAGCGCCCCTTCTTCTTCTTGTCGTGTCAGTGGCAACAATTAACACCTAGTTAAGCCCAGCCCAAAACTCGGCGACCTTGACCGCACCTTACCTAGCTTCGTTTAGGTCGGCAATCGTGCAGGTGTAGGGGCACAGTGAACACTACAAGACGTGTTCCATCGACTGTAGAGGTGCACCACAGTCACAGCCACCACCCCCTGCGTCCAGGAAACCCCATTTTACCCGGCTCGCCCTACAGCAGCCGACTTAAGACCTCAACTTATTTAAGGATTTCCGGGTGGCCCATTTTGTTTCATGCCCGGGTGATAGGCTCTCAGCGGGCTGGATGCGCCCCTTAATATCAGGTTTACTGTAAGAGAGTCTCCCTTAAATATCTATTTGTATGTATGATTTAAGACTAGCTATCACGATTCATGACTCAAGAGATACAGCCTAATGGTAGACAGATAGACAGACAGACAGACTGTGGAGTCTTAGTGTTAAGGTTCCACTTTCACCTTTTGTGTACAGATCCTAAAAATGAAATCTATAAACAGTAAATGAAATCATGTTCGGAGTATCCACGAATAGCACCTGCCAAAAATGTTGATAGGTGCTCTTCGTGGACATGGCTAGGTGCTATTCGCACAGGTACTATCCAGCTGGGTGCTCTAAGTGAACTATACCGAAACTCTCTAGCTCGATAAAAACATAATAACCGAAAATATGATTTTCATTAATCTGATTTATAATAATAATGAACCTTTCATTCTGGCTTGCATACTGATTTCCCAAGGGTGGGTTAGTAATATAATACATTTTAATACAAAAAGAGAAAATAAAACTCAAAAGTTTATGAAAAATCTGGCGATTACTTCGTCGAGCCACTTCCTCAGTCAAAGGCCTCCAAATTTTATATAGTACCACTAAACTAGTATAAATAAATCTTGACTACGGTAAATCCTATAATAAATTGATAATGAAAAATTCAAATAAAACTAGTTCAAAAGTAAAATTGAATTTGTTTCAAAATGAAACCCATTCTGTTCGTTCAAAGAGAAATATTTTTTATTTAAAATTATTAAAATGAATCCGTCCCCAGTTTGTTGAAACATAAAATTCTTGAACAAAGAGGCACTGTTACAACTGTCAAATTGTGGCCATGAAAACACCGGGGAATAATGAATTAATTAGCATTTTCCTATTACGTTAAACTTTTATGTTGGTCGCTATGGAAGATAAAATCAAAAGCTTGTTTTCGACAATGCTGAACAGACTTTTCCTCATTCTTAATACCCCTTGACCATACAGAGAGTCTGCTGTGACCCTCTTCGTACCACTATCGGAGAATCTTCCTCTTAGGCATGACCATTCCTGAACCAGGTGGAAGTCCGTAAATAATTTTCGAACACAGGTCGACTGAACCAAAAGAAAATCTATCTAGACATAGGGTTTCTTTGGTGACGTAGGCGTGCCGTATGAATGTGGAATTACTCCTTAGACTATGGGCCAATCACTTACGTGTACTGTATGCCTATATATTGAAGATAGGGTCTTATGGGCGTTTCTGTAAACGCTATCTAGCAGTACGCTGGAAAACCAGTTTTTCCAGAACGACGCTCAGTTGTGAATCGACTCTCACAATAACATTAGACCTGTCATCTAGAATACAATCTGACCTCACACTAATCGATATAAATCGAGATTCCGGATTCTACAGCGTTCTGGAATACGGGCCTTCTTAGGATAGAAGGGAGAGTCATTCAGAGAATCAGTCCTTGCGAATTAAAAAATAACCGCTAATTTCGTGGCCCCACTCCCGAAGCGGCAGTTAATAAATAATTTATAGACGGTGTCGGAGGCTTATCTGACTCCGCGCGATTCCTCACTGCTCAGACGAGGGAATTATTTTTTCAGGCATAACAAATCCGTTTCTATTAAAGCCGACGTCATAGCGATAATTGAACTGAAAGATGTATTGACAGCACTTGAGAATTTTGATTGACTCTTGATGGTCAAGCTTGATATATTGCTTTTTACATTTGTGGATAACGTGAGTTGGAGAAAAGAACTTTCGCTGACAGTTACTGAGTTACCTTTTTTTTTTTTTTTTTTTTTTATTTTTTTTTTTTAACCGTGGGGAAAATCCTTCATGGATGTTATGCCGGACTCCTACCGACTAAAAACCCCCACGGTAACGCCCAGAAGCCTATGGATGGGAGCCCCGGGTAAGCCCTCGGAAGGATGTCCCAGGACTCCGATCAGACCTACGGCTACAATTGCGGCCTCGTCTCGGGGGTGGTTCGGGTGCTATCCCGCGTCTATGGGGGGGTTTTATCCCGCTTCTTGGGGGGGGGGGGGGGGGCGTGCGTGAATCCCTCACGTCACGCTGCCGTCATGGGCCTGCTTCTGTAAAGACGGTGAGCAGCCAACTCACCGTCTTCAGGCCCCCGGTCATGGAGGCCGATGGTCTTCGGCGAAGACACGTCGGCGGTGCCCAAGCCGCCGACTGCGGAACTCGGGTGGGAGACTTTTCTCCCGCTCTCGCCCCGCCGCCTCTTTCACGAGCATGACCTGCTCACAGAAAGAGGCGGCGCAGTCCCACTTACTCCCGCTGGAGACCATGGCTCGCACCATGGTCTCGAGCGAGAGGGTGCCCACGCCCAGACCCACCACGAGGACCTGGCGCTGTTGCGCCCACGCCGTGCACTCCGCCAGCGTGTGGAGCGCCGTGTCATCGCTGCGGTCCTCGCAGTGCTGACACTCGGCCGTGGTTTCCCGGTGTCTTCGCCACAGATACCTACCGAAGCTACCATGCCCGGTAAGTATCTGTGACAACCGGTAGGAGAGAGCACCGTGTCTCCTCTCCAGCCACTCGTCCATGACCGGTCTGACGGCCGCAATTGTGGCGAATCCCCCCTTTGGTTGCTCAAGTCGCACCTTCCATGTCTCCACGGTTTCCTGGTAGAGCTGGGACCGCTGGGCCTCGATTTCTCGAGACGCAGGCCATTGGCCCCGCTCCAGCGCCTCCTTGCGCCATATAAATAGAGACGCAAGGGCTCTCGCTTCCAGGTCCCATGGAGGGGTCCCGGCTAGGAGGCATGCCGCCTCACCAGAGATCGTGCGGTATCCCCTTATCACCCTGACGGCCATCGCCCTCTGTGGGCTCAGCAATCTAGCCACATTACTGGCCGTCAGGTTCTCCGCCCATACGGGGGCCCCGTATAGGGCCATACTTCGCACGATCCCCAGGTACAGTCTCCTGCAGGGGGCGTTGGGTCCCCTGATATTGGGCATCAGCCGCGCGAGTTCGGCTGACGCCCCCCTCAGTTTTGGGACCAAACTTCGGAAGTGATGTCCGAAGTTCCACCGGCCATCGAGCACGAGTCCCAGATACTTCATCGAGGGCTCGATGCCGATGCTGACGCCCCCTACCTGTAGGCTGGATCCCGCAGGTGGCCCCATCCGAGGTCCGTGGAAGCACAGAGCCTCGGACTTGTGAAGGGCGACCTCGAGACCCAGCCGCCGTATCCGACCCACGACTTGAGCAACCCCTGCCGTGGCCTTTAGTGCTGCATCTCGGTGCGTTGCTCCCCGCGCCGTAACGAGGGTGTCATCGGCGTAACACGTTACGGTGACCCCTCTGAGCAACGGACCACGCAGCACCCAATCGTAGCCGATGTTCCACAGGAGTGGCCCTAATACCGATCCCTGTGGAACACCGCACGACACATCCCGCCGACCCGGCCCTAGCCAACTCGGGTAAGTAATGGCCCTCTCGGAGAGATAGGCCCCGACAATTCGACGGAGGTAGGGAGGCACTCCATGGTAGATAAGCGCCTCCCTAATGCAACTCCAGGGCAGGGTGTTGAAGGCGTTGGCGATGTCAAGAGACACCGTCACCACCACCTCACCCTGTGAGACTGCTTCCTCCGTCAGGCCTCTAATGCGCATGATCGCGTCTACGGTGGAGCGCCCCTGACGGAAGCCAAACTGGCTATCCGACAGATCAGGCTCCACGCGTATGAGATGCTTGACGAGGCGTTGTGCAATAATGCGCTCAAAGAGCTTGCACACCTCGTCGAGCAACACGATCGGCCGGTACCCTGATGGGGAATTTGCCGGCCGCCCCGCCTTTCGGATTAAGACCAGTTTCCCTGTCTTCCAGACCTTGGGGAACTGGCCTTTTTCGAGGCATGCGCTAAAGAGCCCTATAAGTCGAGGCCCAAGTTCTTCGAGAGCCAGGACCCATGCTCGGCCCGGAATGCCGTCGGGTCCAGGGGCGGTGTTTCTGCGGGATTTAAGCCGCAGTAGAGCCGCCCCTAGCTCACCCTCTGTGACTACGGGCACGTCGTTCTCGCTGCCTTCCGCGTTGGGCGCCTGAGACGGAGCCATGCGCGGAGGAATGTGTTCCTCCGCTCTTGATGGGAACAAGGAGTCCAGGACCCCCTCCAGCCGCTCCGGCTGGAGACTCTGGGTTAATGGGGGCGCCTTGGGGCGTAATTTGCCCCTTACCATAAGGTACGGACGCCCCCACGGGTTCCGCTCCAAGGTCTCCATCAGCTCCTCGCGGCCCACCTTTTTGGACCGCTTGATGGCCGTCTGGAGGGCCCTCTTGGCCCCCTTGTACCCATCATAGAGCTCCGTCTCACGGGCTGCCGCATCGTCTGGGCGGCGACGCCTCCGGCGGAATCTGGTGTACCGGCGGCGCGCGGCAACGCACTCCGCGCGCAACTGCGCGATTTCCGGCGTCCACCAGTACACCTGTCTTCTCGCCGGTCTGGGCCTAGCCCTGGGCATCGCCGCATCGCAGATATGCGACATGGCTCTCCCGAGCCACTCCACCTCGGCATCAATATTGGCAGGTCTGTCCGCTATCGGGATCCAGGCCTGCACTATGGCCGCCTCCAGGAGAGCCTCCGGATCCAGGCGATTGAGTGCCCAACGCGGTCCCGGGGGATTCGCAATAGCCGGCGGCAGGTTTGGTGGAGGGGAGACGTCGAACCGAATATATCGGTGATCTGATGACGTCTCCTCCTCCTCCACCACACGCCATCCCTGGACACGGCGGGCGAGCTCAGGGGTCGCAAACGACACGTCTATGACCGAGCTGAGCCCCCGCCGCGTCCAGGTTGCGACATTCCCCCGGTTCAGGATGACTAGGCCACGTGTAGCGACCCAGTCCTGAAGTATCCTCCCCCTGTCTCTGGTTTCCCGGGAGCCCCAAGCCTGCGACCAGGCATTGAAATCTCCCAGGATCAGGACAGGGCGAGGCCGACATGCAGCGAGAACGACGTCCAGCTCAGGGAGCCATAGCTCAAACTGATGCTGGTCGAGGTTTGGCGAGATGTAAACGGCCACGACAGCCACCCCCTCATATTCCGCCGCGACACAACCCGGGCCCCTAGCGATAAGCGCTAGGCGCGAGTCGTCCGCGGCGGTCCCCCCAAAGACAGTCGCCAGGCCGTGCAGATCCACTGGGCTTCCCGGGTGAACCCAGTACGGCTCGGCGACAACCACCACGTTAATGGACCACTGCCTGATGCTCTGGTACAGAAGGTCCTGAGCACCAGTGCAGTGGTTCAGGTTCACCTGCAGGATGCGGACATGGGTGCCCATTAATGGACGTCCATTTCCGCACCCTGCCGCGAGAGTGCACCCTCACCTCCCCGTGTGGACGGACGGGGCTTTGGCCTTGAGGCAGTACAGGCCTTACTGCCCACCCAGTGGTCGGCCTCCTTGTCCTCCGCCACGCATTTAAAGCAGCGTGGCGGAGCGTCACAGGCAAGGGCCACGTGACCGGGCTGACTACAGCGGAAGCACCGGTCTCCCACGGTGACTTCCGCCGTACACTGCACTCCCACATGCCCCACGACCAGGCACCTAAAGCACCTGGCTTCGCGTAGCTGCAGGAGATGCGCCTGTGCCCTCAGGAAGCCCCCGATAAGGAGGCTTCGTCCGTCCGCCACTTTTTGGGCCGCCGCGACGGGGCAGCTCACGACTGCCGACCCGTGACCGTACAGGCCAAAGCGGATTTCGCTTGACCTCACCTGATCACGAGGGCAGCCGCTTGCCTCCACGACGGCGGAGATTATCTCCTCCGTCGTGGCCGCGTCATCCAGACCCGAAATGCGCAGACTCGCGTATTTGTTGGGTCTGGTGACGCGGACGTCACCCGTGTCCAGCGACTCCCTTAGCTTTGCCGCTAGGGCATCTGCTTTGGAGCCACTGGTGGCGCCAGAGATCTCAAGGAGACGTGCTCCGGTCCGCGTCATCTTGGACCGGAGACCTTCCTCTATTTCGAGGGCTTTAAGGTCCACCGCGGCCCTCGCCTGTCTCAGGACCTCGGTATACCCCACGCCCCTCGCCCTGCCCTCTGTCGTCACCGTAATGACGACGGCAGAGGAACGGGGAACGCGAAGCCTCTTTGGCGCCTTCACCGAGGCGGCCTTTGCCGCTTTTGCGGCGGTTTTTGCCGCCTTCTTGGCGGCCTTCGCCGCCTTTTTGGTGGCATTAGTCGCCTTCTTCTTTGCTCCCACCACCTCCCAGACCCCCTCACTGGAGAGATTCTGGGATGCAACGGGAGCATTGGCTGTACTGCTTGGTGAGGCGGGGTTGCCACCTCCCCTAGGTGCCGTCTTCTTAGGGGCGGAGGGGGCGGAGGCCCTCGGCTTGGGACCAGGAGCCCCACTGGGTGCAGCAGCCTTCGTGGCATATGACGCGACGACGGGTGCCGCCAGCGGCGGGCGGTATGCCCGGTTCTCGAGGACGCCGAGGCGCCGCTCGATGGCCTCCAGCAGCTGGACCACCGTAGGCGTCACCTTAGATGGGGCACGGGGAGCGGGCGTTTTTGCACCCCGAGCCTCCCCGGCCCCCTGGACCAGCTGCGTCAGCTGATCGATCTCCTCCCGCATCAACTGTTGTTGCTTGCGGGAGTCGGCAAGCTCCGTCTCCAGGCTCGCAACCCGAGCCCGGAGTTTCTCCTCCTCGCTGGAGACGCTCCTTTCCAGGAGCTCCTCCAGAGCTTTGGCGGCACCCGTTACCGCGTCTGCCACGACCCTCTTCTTTCCCGCAATATTTTTCTGGCCTTTTACTGCGCCAGAAATGCGGGAAAGAGCCGCCAGGATGTTCTGCGCCGCTGGCACCTCCGTGACCTTCCCGCTTGGTAGCGGGGGCACAATCGCTAGCGGCTCTGCTACCCTCCCTTTCGCTCTGTAGAGGTCGGCTTTCCGGCCTCTACCCGCGGTGGTAGCCACAATCTTCCTCTTAATAGGAAGGTCCTCCTCGCTGTTAGATGACAGTAGATGTTAGGCCCTTGCCTGGTTCGCTCGACCTGGGTCTCTTCCTACCTACGTCGGCATGGATACCGAGACCGAGGGTATCCTCGGTCCCGCCACCCACGCCGGCGGCCGACTCCATCTCCGAGCCAGCACGAGTCTACACGTCTTCCGCGTCGCCGTTTTGGGTGGTTTTGAGGCACACTCATGGGCCTGTGGGACTGTGGTGACCCCTCCCATATACCATCCGGGATGAACCCGGGCGGGGGTCGCCATGGCAGGTCGCCGAATGGGTGTCCATTCGACCACCAGTCACAGCAAGGGATTCCCCGGACGGAGTCCGGGTACCCTCATGGGTAGTTTTATTTTTTGTAGTTTCCATAGCCATTTTTTATTTACGGTTAATGTCCGCCGACGTTGAGGTGGAAGGAGAGAGGTTGGGAGTGTATGTGAGGATGGGAAGGTGGGTAGGTGGGAGTGAGTGAGTGAGTGACGCCCTAGGCACTGAGTTCCCCCCAGTGATGCATCCCATTGCCAGGCGTCAGAGCGTGGGGTTCAGGGTGATTTTTTATAGAGGTTTTCTTCCTCGCAACTCCTAAGAGCCACCATGCCCGTCTGTTGCCAGATGGGGGTACGGCTCGGCCGATCGTTGGTCCCTATGGGACCGTGTACTTCACCACTGATCGCTCAGTGGCAAAGTACTCGTCGCCCTGACAGTTCTCCGCTAGGTACGCTCTGCTTAGCAGAGCGCATGCGGAGAACTTGAAACCGGCCATAAAGGCCCCCCCTCCTTGGTGGACTATTTGCCATGGGCGACGACGTGCGCCTCGCGCAAAGCCCACATCGTCGCCCACGTTACCAGGGTGCACCACGCGGAGGTTGTCCTACCCAGCACCCCTTACTGAGTTACCTGATGTTGATACTGATACTGAAGTATACCCCATATACTTATATGGGGTAATTTAGATCACTGTTATTTTAGGAAAACTATTTGGATGACAAATAAAAATAAATGAAATATATATTCCACAACATTCTACACAACGCTATCTAGCCCTATTGGCCCATGGTAAGCTTTTATAGCTTGTGTTATGGAATCTAGAATGCGGATAAATATACTTACATATTTTTTTGTAAATACATACATATTATACATAGAAACACCCAGACCAACGCAAATAGCCATATTCATGCATATAAATATTTGCACTGAGCGGGGATCGAACCCGCGCCTCCTGCGTGGCAGTCGCGTGTACTACCGCCACGCCACAGAGGCAAGCTAAAAAATTAAAGCTAAAATTCAGGTGACGTCGCCGGCAAAGCTAGTCTGCAAGAGGAAGTACATAGATATGAGCTTGTAATTCAATACAATAACTCATCTATCTGTGAAACGTACAATTTCAAATATTCCTTTACTTTCTTTGTCTCTGTTTCTTGTTTGAAAACCCAAAGCACATCTCGCTGAAGGTAGGATTATCTGCCGCTTTGCTTGTGACTGCAACCCTGGGGTTGGGTGCCATTGATAGAGGTTTTATAAAATATATTTTATAATGGAAGTAGATTTTTATTTATAAATACATTTACTTAACATAACATAACCTAAACTCACGCCTGTATACCCCGAAGGGGTAGGCAGAGGTGCTAGCGCCCACATTTCGCCAGTTTATGTTTAGGTCCCAATGGTGAGCCTATTGCCATTAACCGGGGACTTATAAACCTGCGATAAATACACACATACCTTCGAAAAGCATCGGAAAGTCATTGGTGTGTGCCATGGTATACCTGGGATCGGACCCGAGACCTCGTCTCAGCAGTCCATTACCCACACCACTAGGCTACCGCATTTACATTTCCTTAATGCCTTTTTATTAAAGAGTAAGTAGAGACAACTACCCACCATCTGCTTGTCTTTTTTGTAAACTCAGACAAAAATAATTTATTTATTTATTTTATTAGTAGTGCCATTTCACTCGCACTCGTGTATACACACAAAGAGTGCGAGCGGAATGATACTACTTTAGTATTACTTTATGTGGCTTTACTCAGTACTTCTATACCTTCCGTGTATGCTATTCTTTTAGTTGGAGGTTGTTGATTGCCGGACAAGGATTTAGTACAGACTTGCTTCTTTAGGAGGTATTTGTATTGTCCGAAATAAACCTGTTCATTTTGCCGTGTTGAGTGCTGGTGGAGTAGAATAGAACCACCCCCTATCTTCCTATAGGTGTCGTAAAAGGCGACTAAGGCTAGCCTTAGTCTATCTCGCCAGACGGCAATAGGCTCGACTCCTATTACGTGGGGCCAAAAAACATAGTTTTTTTTATAGGACACGTCAATTTGACTTCACCTCGCCTGATGGTAAGCTAAGGCAAAGTCTCGGAAAGAGAGTCAACATCGTAAACATGTACCATGTTAACAGTGTTGGCACTCAGCTTGGCGGCCTCATCAGATGCCTTTTCACGCCCCGCTTAGTTGGCGATACTCGAGTGTTAATATTCCTCTGCCTACCCCTTCGGGGATTTACAGACGTGAGTACATAATGTAAACCTCTCCATAAGAAGACGAGGAATAAAGGAACGGAAACCAGGCTTCTAAATACAAGCATTGGATGCAACTGAGATTGATGCTCGGATAAATATTATAACAAAAAATATTCCCACAGAGCAGGAACCGAACCCACAGAGCAGGTACCAAACGCACAATCATAAACATAGCATTCAACTTATAATACAACACCATCTAATCTATACCTTAAAAAAACTGAAAAATCGACTTTGATCAAAAACAAAGCGTAAAATTCAAATTATTCCAATATCTCGCTGTAACTGACACCCAACATAAGAATTCATAAGACTTCAATAATACTTTGTTGAGGTACTGTCTCTCCATAAGCCCCTGTTAGTTCCGTAGTTCATGTAAAATTGTTTTCTCTACAATTTAAATATATCAGAAGAGACTGGAGTCGTATGTCAGATACAAGAAATAAGCTTCACACACGTTTGTGCAACACCCGCCTGGAGGTAAGTTGTTGTCGATAATATGGAGCTTTTAAACTATCTTCAAATTCTGTAGAAGGCATACCTTTTTCTAAGGAGGGTAAAACAATAAATGTGCGCACAGTAAGATATGAAAGGAACTTCATTCTGTGATCTCCCTGCTGTGATTTTTTTAGGCGACTATACAATATGGGGTTCTTCTAGATCCACGCATTTATCTGCCACATCGGTGGTATAAAAAAATTGGCACGGTAGCAGACCCTGGGATACAAACAGTAAACTTTGGATGCGAAGCTTCGGAAGACGAAAATCTTGAACGTACTTGGTGCGTATGTCTACAATATACAATCCATTTAATATACAGGGTGTAAGATTTCGACCTTACCTAGAGGGAAAGTACTATAAATCCTGAAGATAGCGAGTTTCACCCAAAATAAACATTTCCTTATTTTTAATATGAAACAAAACTGCATTCAAATATTTTTCAAATCTTGCCCGGTAATCGAACCGACTAAAATTTCGAAAAAATAAAATTCTGGCATTCATTGACAGGGTCAATCATAAGGATCAAATCTCTCCGACAGACATGGTAAATTAATTAATAGAAATCCATAAACTTATAAATTCAAGGCGAACAAATACAGCACTTTCACTCAAAAGGCCATAAGATATCATATTCGCAATTCCACACGCGCCCTAACAGGATACCTAATACGCCAAAGCTCTGTTGATAAACAGAGCGGCAGTAAAGATAATAGTCAGGTGTTCAAAGTGACCGTAAAGCATACATAGTATTTTAGGGACCATCACGGCTTTTATTCCCGGCTGTTGCTTTACTGCAAATGATGAGATCCCGTTGAATGACAGAGATATTGTCGTGGGGCCATAAGATCACCGATTTTGTGACGTGTATTATTTTCAAACGATATACTGCTTCATGGAACTTAGACTGAAACGCTGGGCTATTTATCGATTACTACTGCATAATTTATTACTATTTTTCTTCTGTTTTCCCTGTTCCCCTATTACTATCATAGTTGGAGAAATATGGGTGTTGTAAAAAGACGGCAGCCGCTGTCCGCGCCTTGGGTAAGTGCGCAGTGAGAGGGAGGAGAATCGACCAATTGACCGTCAAATTTGATCAGTCCACCGCCCATGCTCGTGGTATCTCGCTCGCCGACTCGTATCGACTCACTTTTTAGGATTCAACATTCTGCAAATTCAACTTTTAGCAAATTCAACATTTTAGGAATACAACTTTCTGTACCTGGAGGCATGCTCTTTCTTTCTGTCTTTACCTCGTCCTCCGCCACGCCGCGCTTTCCTGTGGTGCGGTACAGCGATCGCGGCTATAGAGATTTAGGGAAGGTTCATATCTGACGGAACTTGTGTCGCGTATTATCGGTCGCGTAACGCCAGAACAGACAAATGTATAGAAAAACACTTGACCGTTCACACTCAACCGATGTTACGTTAGTGCGTCGAGTGTGAACGGTCAAGTGTTTTTCTATACATTTGTTTGTTCTGGCGTTACTACGCGATAATACGCGACGTAATTTCCGTCAGATATGAACCTTTCCTTAGAGCAAATATGTATATGTGTATGGGTGGTTTCAAAAAGGGCGGGTCAATATTGACAGTTTGTGGTGGCCATATTGTTCTGGCGGCAACTGTCAAATCTGGTGTTCTTGTTATTAAGCGTGTTTATCGCCTCGAATGTACGATTCTCGAAAGGAGAGAAAAAGTTGCACTCGCAGAAGCAATAGTCGCTCGCTCGTCCTCGCCTGGTGAGAATTGCCTCGCAATTGAATATTGACAGTGTCCGTCTAAACAAAATTTTAAAGCAATGACATAAGTTGAAACTCGTATGATATAATCGTATGCGATAATTGAGCGTGTAAACATTTTGTTAGGGAGATTATGGCTAGTGATTATCGCATACGGCCTTATCGACTCGAACAAGCGAGGAACTCGCATCGTCTAAATGACGCCTTATTCATAGCGAAATCCTTCCGCCGATCTAGTGGCCCTCCTATCAACTCATACCGCTTTCCAGTCACTCAAAGCCATTCCGCCATGACACAACATTGTTCCATTTTCAAATTTTATGTCACAGATAAACTATATAGTTCTGTATTATGACGTAGATACAAAACGTTTCGTGCAATAAAAGGTTTGATGATATCCCTATTTAAGAATGGAGGGAGCATAAGTTGCGCGGACTGCTACGCAGGGGCGCGGTTTTGATCCCCGTTCAGTGTAAATATTTGTATGCACGAATATGTCTATTTGAATTGGTCCCGGTATTGAACCATCTATGTAAATATTGGGGTCCCAAAATGCTCAACAACTGGTCGATATATCGCCGATGGGTTATGGAAATCTATCACCCACGAACCGTATCAATTTTTGAATGATTTTTTTTATTATGCTAGCTTTAAAAATCGAATACATCAAAATTTGAATTTCTATTTTTTTAAATATAAAAATGTTTAAAAATGGTTGAAATATCATTCATTGGTTCCAACAGTTCGTAAGAAAGTTGATAGATGGCTCCACTGTCGCCCTTAAAGAGAACGGATTTAAAGAGAAGCGAAATTTGAAGTGATTCAAGTGTGGTTCAATAGCTCAGTTGGAAGAGCATTCTCCCTGTAACGGAAAGGTCGTGGGTCCAAGTCCCATTTTTCCCTATGTACCTAACCGTTGCCAATTTTTATTTATTCTAAACAGCTTGTGAACTAATGATTCATTCATTCATTTTCATTACTCGTTACGAATTCATTACTCGTTCTACTTCTTTATCCTTGCGTTAATCTCGGTTGAATTCGAAGTTTCGGAGTCTGGGCTCCGTTCTTCAGGTCCAAATGCATCGCAACTGAACTTCTATATTAAGGCGACTGCTATCCGACCTCTACAACCTATAGGCGATATCGAAATATCGCAGTGAGACCAATTGTTGGACTTTTTAAAGCTCCAATTACCCGTAACGACTGCCACAGATGTTCGTATGACGACAAGCACCGACCTTCTACCTTCTCGAAGTGATATTTACTTAACAAATAACTATTGAACAACAAAAATCTTAATTTCACATTGTACCAACATAAAGGACAATTTGTACAAACTATTTACACCACAAACAAACGCACAAACAAACGATTCAATTAATCTCTTTGTTACAAATCTTTCAAATTACAACCTTATTTATACGGATAGAAAATTTTAAAATAATCTAAAATAGACTTTATTGTTAAAGAAATAAAAGTTGTGATATATTTATGTAGTGTAGATAATGTTGGTAAAATGATTGTTTATACAGATGTTATATATTTGGTGTATTGTGGAAACATGTATATATATCGGTATTGCAAGGAAGCCTTCGTGTATAGTATATACCGTTTGGTCGTATTAGACCAACAAGATGTTGCCTATCGCATTGGTTTTATTCCTGGCTGCAGTAAGTAATTCATTATTCATTATTTATATTAAAAAAAATGAAATTTTAACACGTTTTGAGAGAATCTAGTGGTTTGAAAAACATCGATTCATTATCGATGAAAAAAATTCTACATTGCCAATTTTTACGTTTTATTTTCTTCAAAGCATTTATACCCGCTATTTATTATGTATGTATGTATGTATGTATGTTCATTTGTTCCCTCATAGCTCCTCAACTACTTATTAGAACTGGACTAATGAGGTATCGTTACAAGCGGCTTGATCGTCCGGTGGTTATAGGCTATATGACGTGTCACTCAATCTTGTGTGACGCCCTCTAGCGCTCATAAGATACTGTGTTAAAAGATAAATATGCCGTGTTTGATATCAAATGGAAGGGCTTGATAAGCACATTTCAAATATGTATAAATTATTAGCTATACCCTGCCCCAAAATAATATAAATAAAAACTAAAGTTTAAAACTAAAACCCGACTACCGAAACATCGCGCTCTAAAAGTAACAAACAAGAAAATATCAAGGATAGCCGTGGTCGTATGCCACTTACTCTAACAAAACAATAGGTATATTCTGGGGAAAAGTGGCATACGTCCACGGTTATCCTTGATATTTTCTTGTTTGTTACTTTTAGAGCGTGATTTTTCGGTAGTCGGGTTTTAGTTTTATTTTCTATTAATGTATTGGGCAGCCGGTTTTCTTTGACATTTATAATTAGTGCTCTGCTCCCTCAAGTAGAAGCGTGACGTTATATAACTTCGATAAACGAACTACTCAAATATACATAAATATAAGTTGAAATATTTTAATAGGTGCAATAGGACAGATGTCATAAGTCATAGAAGGCAACTTGACACGATTAGAACGAAACATGGCATACTACCTAACCATATATCTATGACGTGACTCTTTATTTCTCGACATCTCGTAAGACAGAGCTACGCTTTATGCTATTTGATTTTTAATTTAGTGTTGTGGCTGTATTGTTACATGGAGAATATCTATACTCGTTATTTTGTCTGTGTTCTATGTTACTTTGGCCGCATCGCATAGGTTCTAGAGACCACGTTTTTTTTTGTTTTTGATAATAAAAGCGAAAGTAGCGCATAAAGTGATTACAATTCATGAATTCACTTACCCTTACATATCCTAATCTTAATATCAATACTTGATATTTTAAAACGATAAATCGTTTGTTACCTGAATTTATGACAGCCTCCGTGGCGTGGCGGTTGTGAACGCGACTGCTACGCAGGAGGCGCGGGTTCGATTCCCGCTCAGTGCAAATATTTGTATGCATGAATATGGCTATTTGCATTGGTCTGGGTGTTTCTATGTATAATATGTATGTATTTACACAAAAAAAAAAAGTATATAAGTATGTTTATCCGCATTCTAGATTCCATAACACAAGCTATAAAAGCTTACCATGGGTCTAGATAGCGTTGTGTGGAATGTTGTAGAATATTTATCTATATTATACTCACAATCGATTTTAGACACTCCAACCCTAGACTACAACTGTCTTATATACACCTCCCAGATTATTTTAACTGTCATCATCATCATCATCATTCGCATAGAGACGTGTTTGATTGTTTCCAAAGCCATGGGGGGTGAATTGATGATCCATTTGCGATACGGGTCGAAAGTAACGTAAAATGTTACAAACTTATCGTTACATTACTCTATTAATACCTGAATCGATTATTCTGAAAAAAAAAATCTGCGGTAGCCTAGTGGTATGGGTAATGGACTTCTGAGACGAGGTCTCGGGTTCGATCCCGGGTTTACCATGGCACACACCAATGACTTTTCGATGCTTTTCGAAGTTATTTATCGCAGGTTTATAAGTGCCCGGTTAATGGAAAGAAAGAAAGAAAGAAAGAAAGAAAGAAAAAACATTTAATTCTAGACACGCACAGTAGGCTCGCCACCTATTACATTGGGACCTAAACATAAACTGGCGAAATGTGGGTGCTAGCACCTCTGCCTACCCCTTCGGGGAATACAGGCGTGAGTTTATGTTATGTTATGTTATGTCGATTATTCTGACAATAGACCTAGACTACAACTGTCATAACGCACCTATTAAAATAATTCAACTATAATTCATTTAAATACATAAGAAATAATTATTATCATAACTATTTTTAAATTTTGATATTGATAATAATCAACTTTTCCACGCCGAGTTTACGTACGTTATGCAAATGTATAAGAAATAATATACCGACGGATTAATTTATGACCCATCTGAGAACGTTGCAATTAAAATAATTGTAGGCATATAGTGCCCATGAACATGTATAAAAATATTCTATACATCCATATTAGTGCCTGTTTCTATAGATCTAGTTCCATAAGTTTGGTTCCTAAGTCTTCAAAAAAAAAACAAAGATCCATGGGAAATGGTGTTCAAAAGCTCTTCAAATGTTATCAAAGGTCTCAATACGCATCCACTTGGGAATATTTGGATTTACATAGGAAGACCATGGTTTTAGATTTACTAGGTTCAAAGAAAAGAATTAGCTAACTTGAATTTCGAAATTTTCACAATGGCTCTCGTCTACACAATATAATAATATATCAGGGATATCACCCAACGAGCTCCGTCCTTCATGAGCGCGAGACTGGGATGATGAGTCAACTGTCTCCCTAGCAGAAGCAAGCCGAGAAGTGCGATGCGCGTCTATCCTGGGGCATGACGATGACGGGGCCACCGTGGTTCCAAAAACATAGGAGCAATCTCAAAACCAGAGACCCTGGTTCAGCCAGGATGTAAAAGATATACCAGTGGCAATATCATCTCCAGCAAATGATGAACCAAGCCAACGTGTTCTTTTAGTCGGTTCGAGTCCGACTTAATTACCCCCCCCACAAGCTCAGGTGCTCCACACTATAAAAAAGACATCAGTTGGCTCTGTAGACTCTCTGAAACCCTTAATTATATAGTAGAGTTTCACATGCGTCAGTTGTTCTAACTGTTATTATATAATAATTGACTCCGCTGAATTTCCGTCCACCATATTGTTTTTGCCATGCCCGTGGCACTTACCCACGAGAAATTCAGATCATGTTTCCGCTGCATTTTTTTTTCTATTACACAAACCTTGTCCTGACAATAACGAACACAATAAAAGGGCTGCACAGGTTTTATTTTAGTTATTTCTGAGTAGGTTTGTAAATGCTTGAAGTAAAGAGTAGAAACAGCACCTAATATGTACATACGTTTGACATGGTCACCGTACTTTTATATGAATAAATGTAAAACGCGAGTGAGGCAGTCGGGGTTCCAACGGGGTTCTGAGAGTATAATATATTGAAATCGAGTTGTGTAAATGACGGATCGTTCGATACGATAATAATGTGACGGAAATTCCGGATCTGACAACCGTTTTAGTGCCACAATTGAAAAATTGTCAGTAATTCCTCTCGATTCTAAGACATTGCAGTCCTTGAATAGCTAATAATCTTCATACGTAATGCTCACGCTATTTTCTTCCCCCCTGGAGTAGGCAAAAACAATATTCCGTCCGCTTCTATAAGGATAGAAGCGGACAGAATATTGTATTGTAAAGACACCATAAGCTTCATCTTCTTCTTTATCGTGTCGATGGCAATATTTGTGGAATTAGGATATGACCAGCCGAAAACTCGGCGATTTTTACCGCTGCTTCAATTGCTGCGTTTAGGAGACCTGGTGCAATTGTGGAGCACAGAGAGCCCGACTATTATAGGTGCTCCATTGTTTGCACCTCTGCACTGCATTCTCTTCCCCACTCCCTGCGTCCAGGTATCTCGATTTAACGTGGTTTTCCCTGGGTTCGAGTGCTTCTGACCTAACTTTTGAATATGATTATCATCATTCTCTGTTCTTTTTACCAACTTAGTTGGCGTCAGTAAAGCGACTTCGTGAAATCGAAGTTCTGTATTTGGATTAGTCCAATTTTAGCGCCCCAAACACCCGTAACGACTGCCATAGATATTCGGATGGCAACCGAAACCGACAGCTTAACATGCTCCCGAGGCACGGATATACCCAAACCAATGCAATTACTTATAGACATATTCATGCATATAAAATATCCTAGTTGGAATCGAATCCAGTCCCCTGCGTAGCAGTCACTATTACTGCCGTTGCGCCACAGGGCCTTTTAAAGATGATTGTATCAGAAGAATATGTTTCAAAATATCAAAATAATACTCCATCGCTGCAGGTATCAGGTACAGGGCCTGAGCTACCGGTGGTAAGGGCTCCAGATAGAGGAATTTGGTCACAACACGTGCTGTGACGAGGAGTACCGTGGTTGCGAGTTCAAGTCCCAATTTTTTCCAATTTGACTTCACCTCGCCTGATGGTAAGCTAAACACAAAGTCTCGGGACTCTTCCCACGGGACCCTCTGGTCACCATTACAAACACGTATCATGATAACAATGGTGGCACTCAGCTTCACGGCCTTATCAGATGCTTTTTCACGCCCCGCTTAAAGGCCCCGGTACTGTAGGAAGAAGGAAATACGTGAGCTGGCAAGGAGTTCCAGGTCTTAATGGTGCAGTAAATGAAAGACCGAACCGCTTGGTCCTTGATTGAATATTCTGCACCGTATGCTCGTGACATTCATGAAAGGGTAGTTGGGGCATCCTTAAGTTTACAGAAATGTTTCTTTAACAGAATTTGGTTCTCGACATTTGAACTTGGTACTGATTTCGTTTTTTTTGTTCCAGAGCGCTATAGCTGCGCCTTCCGTGAATTTTAATTTAAAAAACGTCAACGATGTCAAACCAGGACAAGGCTTGAAGTAAGTACCTTCGTCATATGTCACAAAACTTCAGACGCTGAACTTCAGAATTACTTTCGCATTTATAATATTAGTATGGATTCGATGAATTGCTCAGATGGGGCTTGAACGACCTTTCAGGTGTGGCTCAGTTATCCCCTGTAAGCCAACTTCAACCTGAGCAATTCATTTTTTCCGATGTAATTTATATATTTAGCATAATAGATGCTATAAAATGTCATTAAAATAAATTAAATAAATCAAAAATAGTACAATACGTCAAACAGCGACAATACGAAGAATTCGGAAGCAAGATGGCGACACCGTCGTCCCACACCCAAGAGGGCTGTCTCAAAAACATAGACATATTCATATTCATCATCATATTCATGCATATTTCATATTCATCATATTTGAAATGACTGAAAATCGAATCTGTGACCTACGACGTAGCAGCAGACCTCTGCCGCTGCGCCATAGAGGTCATCCATTAATTGTTCGAGTTGATTTACTGTATTGTTTGTTTCATAAATAAGTATACAAAAACATGAATAAATTGTTAGTAGACCTTCCGAAATATAATAACTACCTTCTACAAGTATATTATTATATAGCTGAAATAATAATGATATTGAAACCTGGTAAAAAGCTGAAGAAGTTTCTTCTTACAGACCCATAAGCCTTCTCCCCATTGTTTCCAAACTAATGGAGGCTTTAACTTTGAAGAGGCTTAACTTGGTGATCAATGAGTTCAAGATCATACCAGATCACCAGTTCGGATTTAGAGAAAAGCATGGTACCATAGAACAGGTTCACAAACTGGTGGAATGCATTCATAAAGCCTTCGAAAACAAACAATATTATTCGGCGGCATTCTTGGACATATCCCAAGCTTTTGACCGTGTTTGGCACGATGGATTATTATATAAGATCAGAAAGAACCTGCCCACCCATTACTTTAGTCTCCTTAAATCCTACCTGTCAGAGAGACATTTTTATATCAGACAAGGAGAAGATACAACCAAATTACACAACATACAGGCTAGCGTGCCCCAAGGAAGTGTCTTGGGACCAACGCTGTACCTACTGTTCACAGCTGACCTACCCGTGCCCAAAAGTACTGTGATTGGCACTTTCGCCAATGACACTGCAGCCATAACAACCAGTTGTAACCCAACGGAGGCAAGCATTAAGCTACAAGAATGTCTCGATAAAATAACAGTGTGGCTAAAAAAGTGGCGGATAATGGCTAACGAAACCAAGTCAGTGCAAATCACCTTTGTGACTAGACATGATACTTGTCCACCTGTTACTCTAAACGGCATCATAATACCTCAAGCAGACGAGGTTAGATACTTGGAACTGTATAAGGATCGTCGCCTGACTTGGCGTAAGCATATCTTCACCAAAAGAAAGGCCCTAGGAATCCACTTGTATAAAATATACTGGTTAATAGGCAGAAGATCTCAACTCTCTTTAGAAAATAAGTTATTGCTGCTAATTCTGTTGTTACATCTCTAAACTTAAAATTCTCTAAAATTTTCTAATTGCATCTGTTTCTTTCATTATCAGATAGAAAAGGACAGATGATTTATTTTAGTGAACACCTGTCAAATTAAGTCGGCCCGTTGACGTAACTCTTCAATTTTAGTCGACATCTACGAACATGCGACTTAACTTACTATGCACCAACAAGGCGCTATCTTAATTTGACAGGTCTTAACTTAAATAAAATCATCTATCCTTCTTTATCTGATCATGAAAGAAGGAGTGATGCAATTAGATATTTTTAGAGAAATTTAAGTTTAGAGACGTAACAACAGAATTGGGAGCATTGCTTTACAAATGTATCCTAAACCCTATCTGGACCTATGGTATCGAATTATGGGGACCCGCCTCAAGCTCAAACATAGAAATACTCCAAGGATTCCAGTCTAAGATGCTACGTATTATAACCGATGCACCTTGGTACATTACAAATTAACAGTTACACAAAGACCTCAAAGTTGATACGGTTGAACACCAAATAAAAACGTCAATAGTGTCTTATGCGAAACTTTTGGAAAAACACCCACACAACCTCGCCTCAAACTTAATGCAGGCTGATACTGGATTCTTGAGACTTAAAAGGAAAACGACAAGAGATCTAATCTGTTAAGAAGAAACGGACGCCAGTCAAAGGACTGATGGCCCCACATGATTCCCCCTATATTTTTGACCACGTGCTGAATGTCTACGAGACAGTATTAGGAGAAAAAAAAAAGATGTGTGACATACATACATATAATCACGCTTATATCCCCGGAGGGTTAGGCAGAGGTGAAATAAACACCCACATTTCACCAAAAATTGTAGTCGGTTCCATGTAATCTAAAATCAAAATCTAAAATCAAAAAAAGATACAAAACACTAACGTTATAAAATAACGTATAATATTATTATATTAACGATACTGAACTCTTTTTTTTAATTCTTTACTGTTTATCTATTTGTTAACTACTGAATTGATAACTACTGAACGTATTTTGATGTGGTTTTTGTTTGAAAGGTCTTGATCAGATTTAAAATCTTACGTTTGTTCGCACCATCTTACCAAGTAGAAAAAAATAGACTGTTCAAAGCCCCGATTCTGCTAAAGCCACTGCCACTGAAAAAAATGCATGCTTTTTCAGTGGCGGTGGCACCACTGTGGTTTGGTGTGGCAACATTATGTTTGCATGCGACTACGATATATCTAAATAAATATTCTAGATCATTCCACACAGCGCCATCTAGACCTTAAGTAAGCATAGCCTAACTGAATTCTGTTGTTGGTTCTACTATGCGGATAAAAATACTATATTTTTTAATACATACCTACTAAGTAAATTCATAGTAACACTCAGATCAATGCAATTTTGTTCAAGTCAAATTGACTGCAGCGCGATGGTATTGGTGCACCGAGGGGCACCATAAATGTAAACTGGGGTGGTCACCGAGATCAGACAACAACACTGCCATTTCTTGAATCTACTCTGAAACTCAAACTCATCTTCAGCGAGAACAATATCGTTGGTAAACACAGGGGCCACACCAGCGGCGGCTTATAGTGGCCGTAAACGCTGCCGTTTACGGCAATTTCCTGCCGAGAATAACACTATCAATGGCTTCTCATAATTATGCTTTCCACTTATCCCTTTGACTTACAGAGGGCACAATGGAGATCAAGCAAGTAGAGATAGTTCAATAGCCCTAATGATCTTTAGTCATTGCTCCTTGGTCTGGGTAGGTGAGGTTTTAGAGGTTTTAAAATTCCAAGTTTACATTTAAATAATGTTTATTACAGCGGGATCGTGTACAACGCATTCGAGAACCCCGACAATGGTAATCTCAACGCTTACACCATAATGCTGGAGGATATCGTAAAGGATCTTGCTGGCTCGAGGGACTCTAACGCTCAAGCTTCCGCCATCTCCTCGACTGTAGCAATGCTGGCTGAACTCTCCACTGGTATTCCCGGAGACGCTTGCGTGTCATCTAACGTAAGTAGTTTTCATTTTCTCGCATAGTCCGCAAAACGTGAAAAGTTGCTTTCAGGGCGTCGGAGGTCGCTCAACGACCTCCGTCCTCCATGAACGCTCCCTGGGGGTGACAGGAGGAACTACCTGTCACCTTAATAAAAGAATGCCGCGGCGGCAGCGCAATACGTGCCTATAAGTAAAGGCTCAGCCGGGGAGTAAGGAATATGCCAATGGCCACCTCAACTTCGGCAACTGATGACCCGAGACAGAGTGCGGTTTTAATTGGTTCGAGTCCGTTCGGATTCGTTCTAATTACGTAATGACCGAACATCGATATTTTCCTGAAGCGATCAGAACTGGCGATAATTACTGTACGTATCCGGTAAGTAATGTTATTATCTCCCTTGGTTTCTCCAAGCGACTACAATATGGGGTTCTTAAGAAGGGTATCAGAAGGTTTCTACAGGGTCGGTAACACGAGTGTGAGGCCGCTGGTAGTGCACTCGTCCATAGGCCATGGTAACTACTTCCGATCAGGTAGACCGTGTGTGTTAGTCTGCGACTTAAGTAGTATAAAATATTTTTTTTTTTCTAGCTCATCGATGCGGCCGTGAGCGGCAAACCCGGTGCCGTCCGCGGAGCAGTTAATAACTACATCCAAGTCCTTGTTAAAGCACTTGATGGTATTGCTCAACTCGCTATCAACCCCGAGAGCCTTCGTTTCACGGTAAGACCGTTTTTATAATAGGACACGTCAATATAACTTTACCTCACTAGATGGGAATCTGAAGGCAAACTATCAGACAAGAGGGTCGGCATTGCAGCCACCAACAACGTTACAATAGTGGCCCTCAGCTTGACGGCCTCATAAGAGGCTTTTTTACGCCCCGCTTGAAGGACCCGGGACTGTAGGAAATGGAAATACGTGTGCTATAAAGTAGTGAAGAATTTCATGAGTTCATGATGCAGTAAAGTAAACCGAAACACTTGTCTTGATGGAATATTCTGCACCGTATGCGGGTGACACGTGTTGTTATGTGTATGAAAGAAGAGGGACCTACAAAGTAAATGTGAAATTGATAAATATTCTACCAGATTGTACTACTAACACAACTAAAGCATAGCACAAAACAGATAACAGTACCTACTAGCGTGCCTAAAGTAAGCATAGCTTGTCTTAAAAATTCTACAGTTTGGATGAACGTACTTAGTTTCATCTTTCTCGTAATTACATAGAAACACCAAGACTAATACCCATATTCATGCGTAAATCCACCATCACTGACTTGAATATGAGTGTTTCCGTGTATATATTCTATAGGTAGTAGGTTCCGTATTTAAAAGAAAATGTATCTGTATTCTATATCTTTATTGTAGAACCCATATTACAGGTTATGCTGTTTGCCGCCAGGTCTCCCTCATTGAAAGCCGAATACTGCACATCAATTAGATTCTGTCAATGTTTTGAACTAACAGGCATGGTTTGCACCATAAAGGTTAAAAGTTAAGATAGAACGGGCATGTGAGCGGAGCAAGCAGGGTATATTTTTGTTAGCAAGTAATGCTTGAGAATGAGGCGAGGGAGCGGGGCTGCAGGAGACTCAGATTCCTCCCATGCCGCATAGTCAGCCATGCGCCAAAGCGATCCGGGTGCCAGAGGTCGCTAACAACCTCTGTCCTCCTTGAGTGCGGGCCTGTGAGTGACAGGTAGAGCCGCCTGTCACCCTAACAGAAGCAGGCTGCGGTAGTGACCCGATGCGCGCCCCTCCGCTATCTGGGAAAAGATGTAGACACCGTAGTCCCACATCCGAAGGGGCCTTTAATAACCCTGGGTTAGCTGGGAAGTGAGGGGTATGGAACTCGTGGCCCGAGACGGCAGTGCTTTTTTCTTGCGGCAGGGGAGGATCCGTGGAAATTTCCACACGTTTAAAAAAAGTTTCGTAGGAAAAGAATCGTCACGCATGTTATACAGGTGAACGCTGCTTATAGCCGATCTAGGTTCATTACTTCTGTGGTTTGCAAACTCAATGCATACGAAACAAGGCCCGATCCTCATAAATCATACCGGCAGACCTTGCAATCATCCCTCTAACGTTGTTCAAACCAAACAATTGGACAACTATTCTCCTATTGTTATTGATATAAATGATTTTTCTCTCGCACCGCCACGGACCATGATTAATTGACGATATATCGACAGACGTGTTGGCATGAAATATTGCTGATAATGGACCGTTACTTCGGACAATTAGTTCAGCAGAAATGGTGAATCATGTTGGCAATTATAGATTTTGGAATGGAAGTAACAGATTGCGGGATTTTTTTGATATAAAATGCTTTTTTCAATTCAATAAATTTGACGTTGCAATAAAAACTTATAAATGCATTTTTTTATAGTTACAAAAACTGAGAACAGAACAGATACCTACTTTTAAAACTAAACAATCATGATCATTCTCAGATTCCCAGTTGCTTCTAAAGTTTGCAGTTTGGAGCCCGGGGTCCGCTTATTTCGATTGATGTGTTAGGTTTTCTGGAGCGACTGGACTATGTATTATTTCAGAG
The DNA here is from genome assembly GCA_914829495.1 of Eilema sororculum. Taxonomy (NCBI): domain Eukaryota; kingdom Metazoa; phylum Arthropoda; class Insecta; order Lepidoptera; family Erebidae; genus Eilema; species Eilema sororculum. Next base: position 22,266,448 of record OU618535.1, read on the forward strand.
GACTTCATCTTAATCTCATCGTCTTTGCTTGCAGTCCGGCAGACGAGGAAACTGCAACGGTGGAGGTTCAGTATATAACTTCGAAGCTGCATGGGATCTTATCCGTAGCAATGCATCCCCATCAACTTCTGGGTAAGGATTTGAGACTTCTCTGAGACTGTTTTTTCAGTATATAAAGAAATAGCCATATGATGCATATCGTACAGACTTACTGGCATATATCTTGACCCTTACGTGATACGAGACGCCTTGATCTCCCGCCATTCTTGAACTTCGATTGCTTTTCACATCTTCAAGACGCTACAGACCTGAGTTTAGAGACGGATTTGATATTAATTTCAATTTATTATTAGGCTGTGTGGTTTCCGGCATAGAATAGAACCACTCCCTCTCTTCTCGTGGATGTCGTAAGAGGCGACTAAGGGAACACCAAAGGATGGGCAGCGGCGTCCTTTGTGATACATCTTCACTTAATACCGCACTCGCCAACCCGTCTGGCAAGCGTGGCGAGTATGGCAAAACCTCCAATGGACAGACAGAATAAGACCAGGCCCCTAGTCCCCGGCAGTCCCGCTATTCCTGGCTCCGGTAGCAGTCATGGTAACGGCGGGGCAGGGGGTGCGAAGAATCCCCGGCAGAGATTCGGCTACCACCCCAAACGGAAACTGGCCCTGGTAACGCACAACGTTAGCACGATGAGGACTGATGAGAAGCTGCTCGAGGTGGAAGAGGAAATGAGTAGGCTGCACTGGGACATTGTGGGATTGTCCGAAGTGCGAAGAGCGGGGGAAGGCACGACAACCCTGAAGTCCGGCCACCTACTCTACCACCGGGAGGGTGACAGAAAGTCACTGCATGGTGTCGGGTTCCTCGTCCACAGGTCCCTTATTAACAACGTCATATCCATCGAGAGTATCTTGAGTCGGGTGGTATACCTGATACTCAGAGTATCCAAAAGATACTCGTTGAAGGTCATCCAGGTATACATGCCCACCAAGTCATACTCCGATGAAGAGGTTGAGGAAGTGTATGAGGACATAAGTAGGGCCATACATGTTTCCAAAACCTATTTCACTGTTATTATGGGGGACTTCAACGCGAGACTGGGCAAACGAAGCGATGGGGAGTTGAGAGTGGGGCCTTTTGGATATGGGCAGTGGAATGACCGGGGCCACATGATGGCGGACTTTATGGAGAAAGAAGGTCTCTTCGCGATGAACTCTTTCTTCAAAAAGCCACCCCAGAGAAAGTGGACCTGGCTAAGCCCCGCTAACATGGCGTATGAGATTGACTACATCTTGACGACAGAGAGGCAAATATTCAATGATGTCTCTGTGATAAGCCGTGTAAAAACCGGTAGCGATCACCGTATCGTAAGGGGTACATTGAATATTAACGCTAGACTAGAAAGGTCAAGTCTGATGAAGTCAATACTCAGACCGTCACATGCCGATGTCCAGGACTCCGAGAGCTTTCAATTTGAACTATCCAATCGTTTCGATTGTCTACAGGATCGCGTTTCAGTGGACGAGGTAAACAACGCGCTGGTAGAAGCTGTCCAAACGGTGGGATCTAAATTCTTTAGGTCTCACCCTAAAAAAAGCTCAGAAGATCTCGACCCAGACCCTTGATCTCATGGCCAAACGTCGATCTATGCCCTCCCTTGATGCTGAGGCACATAGGCAGCTCAACAAACGCATACAGAAATCCTTGCGACATGACATTCGATCCTATAATACAAAAATATTAAGGAGACGATAGAGCGAAACAAAGGCTCCAAAGTGTTTGCAAGGAATGCGTCCGTTGGACAAAGGCGGTCGACGAAGCTGAAGACGGAGGATGATGGCATGGCAACGACAATGATAGAAGTACGAGTACTTAGGGAGGTCGAAAGGTTTTATGGACAGCTATATACATCAGTTAAACAGCCCGCGGGCATGGTTAAAGATCCTAGAGCCAAGCTTACCCGACATTATACCGTAGACTTCCCGGACATCAGCCTTTACGAGATTAGAATGGCCCTCAAACAGCTAAAAAATAACAAAGCGGCGGGTGAGGACGGAATTACAGCAGAGCTTCTGAAAGCGGGCGGAACGCGGGTACTAAAGGTCCTTCAGGGGCTCTGTAATTCCGTCCTACACGAAGGCATAACGCCGGAAGCGTGGAACGGGGGCGTGGTGGTCCTTTTCTTCAAGAAAGGCGACAATACCTTGTTGAAGAATTATAGGCCCATCACGCTCCTGAGTCACATTTACAAGCTGTTCTCGACGGTTATTACGAACCGTCTCGCCAACAGGCTCGATGACTTCCAACCTCCCGAACAAGCCGGATTCCGATAAGACTACAGTTATACCATAGACCACATCCACACGCTGCGACAGGTTATACAGAAGACCAAAGAGTATAACCGGCCTTTCTGCTTAGGATTCGTGGACTATGAGAAAGTCTTTGATTCGATCGAAATATGGGCAGTGTTACGATCGAAGTTTTGAAGTGTCTATACCAGAACGCCACTATGTCGGTCCGAGTACAGGAACAGAGCACGAAGCCAATCCCACTGAAAAGGGGCGTTAGACAGGGAGACGTTATCTCTCCGAAACTGTTTACCGCTGCCTTGGAAGACGTCTTCAAGCTACTGAACTGGAAAGGACGTGGCATCAACATAAACGGCGAGTATATCACTCACCTTCGGTTTGCCGATGATATTGTCATCATGGCAGAATCGCTGGAAGACTTAAACACCATGCTCGAAGACCTCAATAGAGTATCCCAACAGGTGGGCCTTAAGATGAAATGATTTGATGATGAAGATGTCAAATGTCCATGTTGCGCCTCTACCGGTGCATGTTGGGGACTCAGTCTTAGAAGCTGTTGACGAGTACGTCTACTTGGGTCATCTAATCCAGGTAGGCAATTCCAGCTTCGAAGACGAGGTACATCGACGAATCCGACTCGGCTGGGCAGCGTTCCGGAAGCTACGAGATGTCTTTTCGTCCGACATACCTCAGTGCCTAAAGACGAAAGTCTTTAACCAATATGTGTTACCAGTGATGACTTACGGATCTGAAACGTGGTCCCTCACTATAGGTCTCCTACAAAAGCTCAAAGTCACTCAGCGAGCTATGGAGAGGGCTATGCTCGGTATTTCCCTACGTGATCGCATTAGAAATGATGATATCCGTAGGAGAACAAAAGTAACCGACGTAGCCCAGCGGATTAGCTCGTTGAAGTGGCAGTGGGCGGGACACATAGCGCGCAGAACAGATGGCCGATGGAGCAAAAAAGTTCTGGAATGGCGACCGCGTACGGGTAAACGTAGTGTAGGACGCTCAACGGCCAGGTGGAAGGACTACCTCATCAAGGTCGCCGGGAAGCGCTGGATGCGGGCTGCTTCAGATCGGTCATTCTGGAGGTCTATGGGAGAGGCCTATGTTCAGCAGTGGACTATGTGTGGCTGATATGATGATGATGATGATGATGATTTAAAAATGTAGTATCCATGTATTCCTGAGAAAAGGTTACGGACGGATTACGAAGTAAGCCTATAAGGGTTCCACAAATTGATAACACTTGTAATTTTTCCACAGTATTTATTATATTGAACCTGACCGGTTTTGCCATTACTTACGGCATTCTCAAAGGTTTAAATATGTGTGCCATCAATCAACAGTCTAAATACTATAAGGGTTCCATTTTTTACTTTTGAGGTACCCTAAAAAGAAAGATTTTGATTCACAGTTAAATACAAAGCCATAATAATCGTTACGGGTAGTTAGAGCTCTCAAAAATCACACTATTTGCCTCAGATGGCAATCGCTTTATGAAAAATATCGAAGTTCTATCCTTCACAATTGTATTGGAAAGCCGACCCCACTGAGCGGAGAAAAGGTTCAAAGAATCTTCTTCTCGTGTAATGCACGTGCACTAACTGGTTCCTGAATAAAAATATGCCATCTCGACCGCGCTGTCAGTGGGCTTTTTATCGTCTTTAGTACAGGAGGTAGGACCTAAGAAAGACGAAACCAAATGCGATTTGGACTGCACGTCACGGGGGAATAAAGAATGATGACTAGGTATAATAATGTTGGATATATTTCAGACTAATCCAAGAGCAATACTGCGCAGCTAAACGTCTGTACAACGGATTCAGCGTAGTCAGCAGGAATTTGGGAGCAGCCGCCACTGCTGCTGCCCAGAAACCAATCGTCGATATTTTCAGACAGGTGGCACCACAGGCCACCAACGTACGTACAACTTGATATTTCTCTTGATATCTTCACCGTAGGTGTTTAGGAGCTGATGATCTTAGGTTTGGTTTGAGTCTACCAGTTACGAAAATGGACGAGCCCAGCCCGCGGTGGCTCCGGCGCCAACGCTGCAGCGGGAGGGTATTTGTGGAGATTTTGCGCTATTAAAGAAGGAGATATTTTTGAAAGTGGCACCAGTGAATGTGAGTGACGAGTGGCGAGCGAATGTCGTGGTGTGGACTTGCTAGGAGACGTGATGTAAGTGATGTCGTAAATATATAGGCTATAGAAATGGTTGCAGGCCCAAGAAAATATGGTTGGAGTGCGTAAAAGAGGATATGGCTAAGAAGGGAGTGAAGGAAATGACATCTGACGGGAATGTATGGTGGAGAATGACCTACCACAAATAATTAGGACAAGGAAAGGTGATGATGGAAAGGAACTGTAAGTGAAGTCTACAGAGTAAAGGCCACAATTATAGCTGCCATCAATAAGCAGTAACTAAAATAGCCCTCAGTGTAATGGTACTGTAATGATACTTCGCATAAGTTTACTTCGCGTAAACTTCAGAAAGTACAAATATCACTCATCGCAATAAAAAGTTAAAAAGTGGTTTTATTCCAATGGCCTCGATAGGGGTGTGCGTTGTTTTATAGACAAAAGTTTCATATAATTTCGTTTTACAGAAAATGTTTCGCATAATTTCGTTTCATAGAATAATCAATATACATAATACTTACTTTAAAGATTTTTAAATCATTGACTTTTGTTTCACATAAATTTTAATGTTAGAATAATCATTTCATAGAATAACAAATCAAATATTCTTCTTTTTTATATTGGTTATTTCATATAAAACTTATTTGCGCAAAGATATTTTCTGGGTGGTTTAAAAAAAAATAACCACGAAGGCTAAGGCGCCAGTTTTTGAAACAATAATATTCGAAATATAAGTTTAAGTTTTCTACAATGAAACATATTTCGCAGAAACACAATTAAATTAAATTTTTATCAAATTTTTTTGTTTAACAAACTTATCAAACCGTAGAAGTATTTTCAAAAGAATATTAAAACACCTTTATAATTTTCAAACCGACTCAGATTACCCCGACTCAAACAGACTTGGTTAAAAGGCTAAGGCGGGAGCGAAGCGGAGCGGAGCTCACACCTTAGCCTTCGTGGTCCTTTTTTTTAACCGCCCAGAATCGTTTATTATGTATAAAATACCCCATTATAGTTAACACCCCGACTCAGATTTAAAAATCTTTAAAGTAAGTATTCCGAATATTATTATTCCATGAAACGAAATTATGCGAAACATTTTCTGTAAAACGAAATTATATAAAACAATTGTCTATAAAACCACGCACACCCGCTTCTTCATCCCCATATTAATATTTATATATTGGACTAGCTGTGCCTGCGACTTCGTCCGCGTGGAATGTACTTAATAAAAAAAATCTGTTTTTTTTTTTGTTTTGGCATTTTTTTTTTTAGCCTAAGTTACTCCTTATTACATAAGCTATCTGCCAGTGAAAGTCCCGTCCAAATCGGTCCAGCCGTTCCAGAGATTAGCCAAAACAAACAGACAGACAGACAGACAGACAGACAAAAAATTTAAAAATATATATTTTGGTATGTGTACCGTATATACATTCATATGCATGTAGTAGAAAGTGGTTATTTTAATATTACAAACAGACACTCCAATTTTATTTATTTGTATAGATGACATGAAGTATGATGATGCAAATAAATGATATGAATATGAAATATGAATAGTGATGCTGGTATTCTTTCTCCGTCACCCCACGGATATCTCCACGGAGGTCTTGGTGGGTTATATACAAAATATGTACAAGTTTTTTTTTTACAGTTCTTATCCGCAATTGGTAATGGAAGTCCCCAAGCTGGACAAGCTGCCAGAGCTCTCGGACAAGCTATATTAGGCGCCTGCAGGAACATCAACTACTAAATACTTAACACAGTTATACAATATTATATCATATAATATACTATACCATATATAATTTTACTTTTATATAGCTATGTATATATAACCTAACCAAAGGTACACCCGTACTGTCGAGACGTGAGTATTCGGACAACCAAAAGATATATTTATATGTAAATATACGTTGATATAAACAACACATACGACCTGGCTTTTTATTTTTTGGACACGATTTGTTTTTTAATAAAGATGTATCCGATATCAGACGACGAATTTTAGTTTTATTTTTAATTGAAACTGTTTCCTTGTGAACGAAGAACCTGGAATCCTCCTCCGAGCCTTTTCTCAAAAGACAAAAGAGACTGAAGCCCAGTCCGCTTCAGTCTAACGTCGAAGTGGTCGTATTTTGATATTAGACTGAAGACTGATCCATAAAGCGACAGCTATCTGACCTTCGCTTCGCAAGATTATTGAACTTTTAGTACATTAAGTACTTAGATACTCGTAGTGATTGATAATGATGATTTTCAATGAATATGTAATCTAGGTATATATTGAATATTGTTAGAGTGAAAAAATTGTGATCTAGAATAAAGTGATTAAAAATAAGATATAGTATTACCGTGATAAGATGAAAATTTGATATCAGCGTCGAGGCAATATAAAAAAAAGATAGTTATTACTAGTCATTGCGGTTGCACGCAGTTCCATCCGCGCTGAATATTGGAATAGTAGGTATACATTGCATTTAAAAACGGTGCGCACCGTGCGGTATGAAAGGAACTTCATCACACGCACGCTCAAGCTGTGGAATGAAGTCCCAGCCGTGGTTTTCCCAGACGACTAAAATTCTTCAAGAAGAACATTATAAGGTTTCTTCAGGGTGGCAGTAAAAGTGTAACGCCCCCGGTGTTGCATACGTCCTTAGGCCGCGGTAACCACTTTCATCAGGTAGGCCGTGTGCTTGTCTGCCACCTAAGTGGTATAAAAAACATGTTTTCAATATGAAGCGATGGATTTCATCGCACTGCTGCCTGCTAGTCAGTGCTGAAATCCTACATAAAGCATGGTATAGTTATGGGTTCTTAAAGAATTGCATCGGAAAGTTTCTATAGGGTCGGCAGCACGTGCCCCAGGTTTTGCACAAAACCCTAGATCGGGCCTAAGTCATATTGAATTCAGACATCACGGGAAACACACGGTTTGACAATCGTATAAAGTGCAATCAGGCATTTTGGGAATAAGTTGTACTCGACCGGGCCCCTTTTTATCAGGTAGGCTGTGGACTTGTCTGCTACCTAATCAAAAGTCTGGTCCGCACTAAACCTCAGATCTCCACTATCAAGCACCTCCTTCCAAACCTTCACTAGTACCAACCTGCCTCTATCCACATCCAAGTGCGCTATCGGCATATATCGGCACTCGTGGCAGTCGTGGCACCTACTCATATGATTACTGATGCATTATGACAAAACGCTTGAAACGATGCTGAACACAAGTGGACCAAGGGTAATTCCTTGGTGTAGTCCCACGATAAGGGAGAAGTTTCCTGTCGACAACAGTAGCCGAAAGTGAGGTAGCTTCTGGCATATCCCTCGAACTCTGGCTGACCCAAGGCCATCGAAGGTCGTTCGTGAACTATCTGTCTCCATAGCACGTATCGCCCACCAGTCTCAGCCTGTTTCTGAGAAAGCCCACGCTCATGGAGGACTTAACACCCGCCTGAGTCGCCTTTGCCCATTGCGGACTATGCGGCACCACAGGCGGGACGGGAGGGTCTTGGTGTCTCCTCCGGCCCTACTCCCCCGCACTCCTTGAGTGTTATTCGCCAACAGTGGTCAAAGCCACGAAATCGCGATCTTCTACAGGAAAATCATCAACTCACTTATCATGAGGTAAATACTTATTATTGAAAATGACATAGACTATATGAATTTTCCTTAAATTCATTTGTTATGGAACATTTATTAGTATTAAACGCGTATTATGTAGTACAAAATGTTACTTAAATTATTTTTGTGCATATATCTCTTCGTGATCCAACATAGTGTGGACTCTCTCGGGTTTTCGTGTAGGCCGTCAGATAAGGGTAAGAATATTTACAATATTCACTCAGCCTATCATTATTTTTCTTGCTGACTGTACAATTTTTCCAAAATCTGTAAATGTAGTTCGAAATACCTCAAAAAAATTTGCTGTAACCACAACTGTTAAGAGGAATAAAAATGATAAAGCTGGTTTTTAGGCGTATGTTTAGAGAACAACTCCTTTTTTATTTGTGGACGAATTTGAAAACTGTTTATACTGTTTGATTTGTTGGTTTCTTGTCTACATTTGGTACATTTTTAGTTATTCTCACTTTATAATTACTATATGAAAATCATTCCCAAAGCAAAAAGGTCACTCAAAAGAAAACTGGCAACTACTTCTAAACAGAAAAGATTTTTTACGTAATTTTTTAACTAAAAGAAAGACAAAGATCTGGAGTATAAGTGGTACATTTTTCCGTTCAATACATTGACTTTTGAAGTCACAGGCAACGTTTTTGTTACGTTCTCGAGAGTTTGGCTTAGCGGGTGCCTATGCGGGGGCCGGGCGGCAGTGCCGTGATGGCTGTTGGACGGGGAGGTTGTGCTTCACGTTTTCGCAGCTTTGACAGCAACACAATTCGAGACTAATGCATAAATGGATAGATAAGACACTTCTATGAGACGCCGAAAGTAATTTCGGTAAAAAAGCTAAAGCTTTAAACTCTCAAGAAATACATGCAAATGTTGTGTTGATTATTTTATTCACACACTTTATTTGTTACCAGCTGTTGCCCACGGCTCCAGCCACGTAGATGTTGGATGCCATACTGGATGGTGATCCTCACTCATAGTGTAATAATATAAAACCTATGATACTGATAAATAGTGTGGGTTTCTATTGGTGAAATAATTCTTAGGATTGGTTCTGTAGATCCAGAGATTAACCTATATAACGTCACAAACTATGTCTGTATAATAATATATTATGTATATTAGAATACTATACATACCTATAGCTACATATATAAATATATAATATTATAAAAACATGATCACTACATATCATCACTAGTATAAAATAATTCACTTCACGCTGTCTGTCTGTCTCTATGTATGCTTAGATCTTTAAAATGACGCGACGGATTTTGAAGTGTTTTTTAGGGTTCTTTTGCCAAATGGCAAAAAACGGAGCCCTTATAGATTTTTCATGTCTGTCTGTCTGTGCGTCCGTATGTCACAGCCACTTTTCTCCGAAACTATAAGGCCTATTCTGTTGAAACTTGGTAGGTAGATGTATTCTGTAAACCGCATTAAGAATTTCACACAAAAAAATAAAAAGCAATAAATTTTTGGGTCCCCATACTTAGAACCGAAAGTCAAAAATTTTTTTCGTCCAATCCTTGAAGTTTGAAAATTTTGAAGAACAATCTATAGATACCGATATAGAAGCTATTGAGTTTTCTAACACCATTTTTTTCTAATTTGAATAGTTTGCGCAAGAGAAACTTCCAAAGTAGAAAAATGTGTCCCCCCCCTCTTACTTCTAAAGTAAGAGAATGATTAATCTAAAAAAATATATGATGTACATTTGATTGCCATGCAAACTTCCAACGAAAATTGGTTTGAACGAGATCTAGTGAGTAGGTTTTTTTGAATTCGTCATAAACAGCAAGTTTCGCCTTTCATTCAATTAACTCAAAAATAATACAAGAACTTTTATATTATGTTACTTGCTGCTACGGAACCCTTCATGGGAGTGTCCGACTCGCACTTGGCCGGTTTCTTTAATAGATAGTATCATTCAAGAAGTAGATTTATATGTACAATACAATTTATATAATATGAAAATGAATCCCTATTTCCCAATAGGGATTCATTTTTGGCTGGACCAATTTCGCTTTTTTCTTTTTTTGTTTTGTTTGTTACTGGAGAAGGTTTTTACGAAAGAAAAAGTAAAAAATATGCGCGTAAAATAGAAACATTTAAGAATACTTAACCATTATATAAAATATCTGATCCGAAAGACTTTGTTATGTCCTATTGGTGTCAGGATCTCCGTGGGCGTATGGAGTCCCTGTCGTAATGCTTTCTGTTCTCAAAATAATTAAGACAAGTTTATACAGCCAATTGAGGTAAATTCTAATTTTTAAGGCGAAACGAAGTTTGCCGGGTCAGTTAGTGCATAATATAAGAGGTTTGAAATCCTCAATGTATCTATGCAATAAACACCCTAACCAATGGAAATATATATTCATGTCTTAGATTATTAATAATCTTAGATTCATGTAATTATAAATATAAGTGCTGAGTGGGCATCAAACCCACAATCGCTGAATGCTCCACTACGCCATAAAATTTGAACCTTTTGAAATTGAATTTGTCTGTTTGTTCACAATGGACACAAACGCTACTTAGTACACGGATTTTGATGCGGTATTTTTATTTAAAAGGTTTTGGTAGAATGGTGCCAGAGATAAAACCAAAGTCGCGATAATAGACATCCATACGGGCGGAGCCGCCGACCTTAGCTATAATAAAGAATCAAGAATCAATCAACATCGATGTCAAAAAAATACCAAATCAGTTAGGTACGCGAAGTTAGGCAGAATATGATGTGTCCACTCTGTACCCTTTTACCGACATCTTTTCCCATATTTTTATATTATAATCACTTTAGTGACATATGTGCGGGGTGGTGCGGTGCTGCGATTATTACGTTCGTAGACTCCACCCATTCGCTCTAAGGCATCGTCTCTAGTAAGGACCTTAAGGTACTTGTCTTCACTGCCCCGTTTCAAAAATACACCCTGTATGTATATGCTCAATTTGGGTCTAAGGAGCATTGTGTAATGTGTCCTAGAACATTATTACTCGATTCCCTTTGAAGTAGGGAGTATTATTTTTCAATATTTACTATTATTTATATTTCAGAGAGGCATGTGTTCTTAAAGGATCCGTACCCGCACCATCCTTATTACAAATCCATAAAAAATTTGAACGATATACTAAGAACACAATGTGGTGACTTTTACAACATCCAGAGTATGTGGTACATAAATACTGGAGTCAGTGAGATGTTGAAAGAGATACAGTATGGAAAGTGAGCTTTTTTTTTTAAATTATTCAGTGCATCAATAGACATATGTCATCAGGGTATACCCTGTTAAAGTAAAGCCAACGAGACTAGAGAAAATCTTTGCGATAACTAGACTTCACCTCGTCTGATGGTAAGCTAAAGGCAAAGTCTCGGAAAGAGGGTCACCATCGGGTTTACTAATGTTTGCCATAATTTAAAATACCATAATTTCATATGCCATACTGATATTTGCCATAATTTCATTAATTTCATTAGAAATAACGCTTCAGTAGCCATAATCGAGAAATGCCATAAAATGACTTTCACTAATTCCATTGGTCATAATCGGTCAAGTGTCATAATAATTTAAATCCATAAATGCATTTGCTATAATTTTCGTTTTCAATAATGTTATTTTCCATAACTTTTATTCACCATACCACCAAAAAAGCGCCTGCAATATGTTAATGAGTAAGTTAATATTTTTTTTGCTAATAAAATATTCACTAGTAATAGTAAAGTAAAGTAATAGTATGAGGGTAAAATAAAATAAGTCTGACATAAATAGACAGTCCTTATTGTTAACCATATTTCGATGCCTTCCCCAACTCTATGCGCAGGGCTATCGATTGAGTGAAGTGATCGACAAGGAGACAACTATTCGGGACAGCATAGGAGTGTGACGTGTGGTCGCTCCATATTATTTTGAATATAATTATGTTATTGTGGCTGTAGTTTAATTTCTATCTAACAGTTCAGAAGTGAGATCTAGCTACGCCTACTAAAGTGATGCCTACCTAACGTACTCGTAGAGTTATACATAGGCTTATCGTACCGTGCCTAGTGTGTGTACTTGTTAATTGTGGTAAAAGAGGACACTTGGACACTTACTATAATGTGGCGAGAAAAGACGGGTGTGTGTGTTACCAACCCCTATTGTTGTGCTTTGGACGATTGCATTATACCATAAGTGAACTATAGGTATATGGTATTGCCGTAAGAAAAGACATTTTTGTATGATCACGTTTAAGAGAAATAAAATTGCAGAAGAGAACATTTTGGGTTAAAAGGGATAACCATTGGTTGGAGGTTTCATTTCAACGTACCTATTGAAAGTTGCATTAAAAGTGTTGAAATTAAGAACATTCCTGGATCATAATCATTTACCGCAATCAACTAGGCGAACAAAGAACTAAGTTAAGACATTCTCGTACGGGCGCAGAACGCCTTCCGGTGACGTACCAACAAAAAAAATCCATTCAAGTGCTAGCGTCGTCGGCTCCGCTGTACGCAGTCCCTTATCGCCGCGGCCCTTCACTATCAACGAACTCGGTCAGATTGTTACTATGTGATCGTTTTACTTTTTATTGGCCAGTTCAGCGAAGTGTCTATAAATAGATTTAAAGAAAGCTACCATCAGGCGAGGTGAAGTGAAATCGTGGTGCCTTATATAAAAAGAAAGTAGTTTTATAAATCGATTGTATTTGTATATATTTTGGACACGATAACCCTTTTGTGTGTACCCATTTCGTACTTTACTGGCTTATAAGATGGGACGACACAACACAAGGAGAAGATCACACAGTTATTCTTCCTCGAGCTCGAATGAGAAGAAAAGCCGTTCTATCAGTAAGAAATATAAAAGGAACCTAATAACTAGTGAAAGGCAGACAGAACCTCCGGAGATCCTGGTAATGGAAATGATGGAGAAAATGATCATAGAAGAAAGGGCTGAACCTATTAAATATTATAATATGAGCGAACACAGAAAGCCCAGACGTGAAAAACACGTATTCAATGAGGAGATAAAATGTGAGTAAAAGTAAACAAGGGATGTCTTGTGAAGTTATTATTAAATAATCAACCGGACCAGTCCAGTTGAGAAGTTTCGACTGTATTGTTCAAGGTCCAGTGTTATATAAAATAGTGGAAACAATATAACGAACAACTCGGAAAAGGCTTACTTATATCACTGGTCAACGAGTATGTGGATGAAATGGTATGAAGTTATGTTATTGTAATATAGAGATGACTAATAAATTGATTGACAATGGCTTTTTTTTATCATGACATAAGAAAGTGGTTAATCAAGGCAAAATCAAAATCGTGATGTGTTTGTTAGATGAAGATTTGGAACGAGATGATCTATCCTCTATCAAATCTCGATGAAACTGGTTAAAGATCATAAGATTATTATATTAATGGTTGCTTTGCCGCACCATAACAAAGTGGTTACTCAAGACACAATCAAATGGTGATGTGTTTGTTAGATGAAGATTTGGAACGAGATGATCTATCCTCTATCAAATCTCGATGAAACTGGTTAAAGATCATAAGATTGTTATATTAATGGTTGCTTTGCCGCACCATAACAAAGTGGTTACTCAAGACACAATCAAATCGTGATGTGTTTGTTAAATGTAGATTTGTAACGAGATGATCTATCCTCTATCAAATCTCGATGAAACTGGTTAAAGATCATCAGATTATTATATTAATGGTTGCTTTGCCGCACCATAACAAAGTGGTTACTCAAGACACAATCAAATCGTGATGTATTTGTTAAATGTAGATTTGTAACGAGATGATACATTTATTTATATCCTCTATCAAATCTAGACGGAACTGGTGAAAGACTATAAGATTGTCAATAGTTTGCTTACGTGCCATAAGTGGTCGAGACAGAGAATAAGTCTATGCTCGAAACAAAAACAGATTAAGTGTAGATATCAGATGAATATTTGGAATATCCTCTATGAAATCACGAGTCTTTGACGGCGATACTTTGAGGCTGGATCGAGGTTGTATAAGTCACTGCCTTCGGGGTGTCAACGTGACATTGCCTAAGGGGCTATATCAAGTCACTGCCTTCGGGGCGTCAACGTGACATTGCCTACGGGGCCGTATCAAGTCACTGCCTTCGGGGCGTCAGCGTGGCATTGCATAAGGGGCCGTATCAAGTCACTGCCTTCGGGGCGTCAACGTGACAGTGCATAAGGGGCTATACCAAGTCACTGCCTTCGGGGCGTCAACGTGACATTGCCTAAGGGGCCGTATGAAGTCACTGCCTTCGGGGCGTCAACGTGACATTGCCTACGGGGCCGTATCAAGTCACTGCCTTCGGGGCGTCAACGTGACAGTGCATAAGGGGCTATACCAAGTCACTGCCTTCGGGGCGTCAACGTGACATTGCCTAAGGGGCCGTATCAAGTCACTGCCTTCGGGGCGTCAACGTGACATTGCCTAAGGGGCCGTATCAAGTCACTGCCTTCGGGGCGTCAACGTGACATGGCGTTGCCTCGCTTCAGGTTCATTTTCAGGTGTTTACTGCCTTCGTGGCGTTAACGTGACGTCTAATAAGAGGCCGCATCATGTCACTGCCTTCGGGGCGTTAACGTGACATGGCGTTGCCTCGCTTCAGGTTCATTTTCAGGTGGTTACTGCCTTCGTGGCGTTAACGTGACGTCTAATAAGAGGCCGCATCATGTCACTGCCTTCGGGGCGTTAACGTGACATGGCATTGCCTCGCTTCAGGTTCATTTTCAGGTGGTTACTGCCTTCGTGGCGTTAACGTGACGTCTAATAAGAGGCCGCATCATGTCACTGCCTTCGGGGCGTTAACGTGACATGGCATTGCCTCGCTTCAGGTTCATTTTCAGGTGCCTCAGGGGCTTATAACGAGATCGTCTATGGCGCAGTCTTTGAAAACCTGGTGATGTTACGAGCTTGGATGTCAACCGCATACTCCTACGAGGACGCAGGAGAGTCAGGAAGGCCGAACTGTTAACCATATTTCGATGCCTTCCCCAACTCTATGCGCAGGGCTATCGATTGAGTGAAGTGATCGACAAGGAGACAACTATTCGGGACAGCATAGGAGTGTGACGTGTGGTCGCTCCATATTATTTTGAATATAATTATGTTATTGTGGCTGTAGTTTAATTTCTATCTAACATTATTAACATTAGTCGTCAGTTCACTATTAGTCCTGTCGAGATGAGTGAAAGTTGTGAAGTGTTTTAAACTACAAACGGTGGCATTAAATTAAATGTTTACGGACGAAAAAGCTCGACGGAGCCCCGCTCCGCGTGGCTCCTACTTCTGGGTGGTTTAAAAAAAAAGAACCACGAAGACTAAGGCTAATCTTCTAACCTAACCTATCCGAGTCGGATTGCACTGAGTCGGGGTGTTAACGATAATTAATTTCGACCTAACAATATTATGTAGGTATTATTTAGATATTTGTATCAAATTTTCATTATGTCAAGAGTCGATTATGAGATGTGTTACTTATGGAAACTAATTATTATGACATTATGTTGTTATAGAATGTCATTTTATGGCAAATAAAAGTTATGACTGTTGAGTTGGTATGGTAAACGTTATTTGTATAAATGATAATAGTGCAAGTAAATATTATGGTCGGGGATGATTATGGCAAACAATATTAGTGCAAAGGGTAAGGGTAAGGGTTTTTTGTCAACCATGTACATAATACTTTATTGTCTATAATATTTGTGAACACTAATAAATAATAAATAAAATAATAAATGAATTTATGGAAAACGAGAGAATACCTCACCATCGTAAACATGTATGTACCATGTTAATATTGGTGGCACTCAGCTTGACGGCCTCATCAGATGCCTTTTCACGCCCCGCTTAAAGGACCCGGGACTGTAGGAAGAAGAAAAAACGTGAGCTGGCAGAGAGTGCCAGGTCTTAATGGTGTGGCATAGAAACGAGTCACTGAACCTTGCTGGGAGCCTTGGTGGGATTACACCCCATTCACCCCAGCTGACTTCGTATTAATAATATTTTACTGTCTTCAGGAACATTATCAATTTATGGTCCGAAGACTACTACAATTATCGGTTTAAAGAAGGAGATCATAACACCCTTACTTACGCTGGTGACATATTGTACTTAGAACCAAAATCGACGGCAAAACGCACTGGAGAAGATAGACATATTACTATGACTAAAGATTATAAAAAAATAGCCAAAGTTATGAGTCACACTGTAGCCAAAATTGAACAAGGAGACCTACTTGAATTTATAGAATCAATTCAATATAATGGAGAAAACAATATTACAGCTCGACAATCATGTACGAGACAAGCTACTAATACAACTGAGTTGAGAATAGTCCTTGTATGCACAAATGACTGGAATTTTTGCTCCGAATCAAACGAACCTTACCATAGAAACTTGCATTTTAAAGCAGTGTCAACAAAGGAATGTCGTCGATACTTGGAATCAGGAAGTGGAAGCTTATCACATTTAAAAAATAATTTACTTGCAGTGTTGGCTCCGAAACCATTCGACATCGATTACGAAACTTTGGTACCGACGATATTCTACGAAACTCCTTACATGAATTCCGAATACGAAACATATTTTCCGAATTCTATGAATTTGATTTCGGGTTCGTTATTAAAATATGCGTTTATGAAGTTTATTAATGATGCTGAATGGCAAAGAGTGGGAATCATATCAGATACCTCACCTTATAGTATAGAATTTGAAAGAGAATTGCTGGATATGTTTCATGAGCAAGAAATCTTATACAAAGTACGACGATGTGAGAATAGTGACGACTTTGAGGAGGTACCTACTTATCTCTATTACTTATCATACAATCAATTAGTCTATTGCCTGAACATAGGCCTCTGCCAATGTTCGCCATTTTTGCCGACCCTACTTCTACCACACCCAGTCTGTCCCATCCGGCTCGAAGGACCAAAAAGGATTTTGGTTTGTACTAATAAAGACGTCGAACCAGCAACATCGTGTTACTCATTTACACGTACTCATTATATCAGATGTGTGGTAGTACAAACCAAACATCCTTTTTGCCCAGCCACCTTATTCAGGTCGTCCTACCTTCCGTTTACCTTCTCACGGTCTCCACTCTAGGACTCGTTTGCTTCAATAGCCGTCGGTCCTTCGACAGATGTGGCCACCCCATTGCCACTTCAGTTCGCTAATTCTTTATTGCATAGTCTGTTGCCTAATAATATTAATAATGACTAAATATAGTATCGGATTTCTTATTATTATTACGGATTCCATCCACAAAACCTAAGAAAAATAAAATACACTATTGAATCCAACACAAGAAAAGCAAAATAGTATAGAAAGAATTTATTGGACTATGAGCTCATTTTGCGTATAGTTCCAACATTATATTAAATTGTAGAAGAAGATAGTAAAAGTACTTTGAGATAGCTTACAGTTCAAACTATGATACAACAACCATATTAAGTCCCCCATGGCTGCTAAAACGCAGCCGAAATATCGGGAACAGAATAATTTTAACCAGTAAATCGCGGCAGAATCTGCAAAAAATAATTTTATTTAAATGTGTCTAAAAATAATTTCATTCTTGCAAACTTCCAATAATTTCATCGGATTTCCTGGTATGGTACCAATATGTATAATAATATAACATTAGGTAACATTCATTGTAACAGACTAGTTGAGGATGTTGCAAACAAAAACAATGTTATGTTACGATTGCAGACCGTAATATCCAAAACAGCTACGGTTTGCTGAAGCCCCACCAGGAGAATAACTTTTTGAGTTGTGAGTCGCGAAAATCAGTCATGGCGTTTTATTCCTATAACTTCAGTTTGCAGATAAGTCATTTTGCGTCACCGTGTGAATCAAATCGGATTCTATTCGACATATTTGGATGCATGAATATGAAAATTTCCGATGCTTCCTCGAGGTCAAATCACTTTGACTAAAAAGTTTGAGCACGCGGAAGCACCGAATATTTCTTTGGTCTGTGTATTTCTATGTCATCATCATCATATCAGCCAAAGGAAGTCCACTGCTGGACATAGGCCTCCCCTATAGATCTCCAATAAGACTGGTCGGAAGCGACTCGCATCCAGCGCGTTCTATGTTCTTATATCTAAATGTATATCCGCAATTTAGAATCCATGACAGAGGCCAGCTAAATTAACGGCTAGATAACACTGTGTAGAATGTTGTAGAACATTTAGGTATTTATTTATTGGTCTACTGAAACGAATGGAGTTACTAAATAAGGATTTCTTTCACAGGCAGTAGTATACTTCAATAGCGTGGACACAAAAATTGTCATAGTAAACGCCGACGAGGAAAACTCAAAGATGCTGATGAATGATAAATCTATGCCAACACTAATTAATTTAGTGTTACTATTTCGAGTCCCGCTGTTTTGGCGTCCTAAGTACAAGAATATGGTGGGTATGATATGAATACTTTTATTGTATTCTTCTTCTGTATACGAGCGGCAATCTCAGTTACAACCAAGTGCAGTTCGAGATTCACTGTCCTACTCCATTTTTATTGGTTTATTTTAGTTTTTAAGGAAGCTACTATCGTTTGACCTCATAACCGTTACCTGAAGTGAATCATTATTCATCATCATATTCATCAGACTCATCTAAAATACATCGGGAAGGAGAAGCGCTCAAGTGGGATTTAAACCCACGACTCCCTTACAGGAGGAATACTCTTCCAACTGAGCCACTGAGCCAATTTTTTGCAAAAAAAAAGAATTCGTCTATCCTTGTGCAGTTGACTTGGTTTAATTTTGTCTTCATCTCATCTAATGTTAAGCCAAATCTCAGGAGTCACTATTACAAACACCAACAATGTAACCATAGTGGTTTAAGGACCACTTTATGACCTCATCACGACGCTTTTTCAAGCCCCGGTTAAAGAACCCGAGACTGTAGGAAGAAGGGAACCATTTAATGTATCTTATTTCATTTCAGCTCTGGTTTTCGATAACCTTAGGTGCTGCAGATCTCGATGACGACATTTGCAGTAAACCTATAAAGAGCCCGGCGTGCGCAGGGGTCGTACAGGGTCTCAGTATAATTTCCGAAGCTCATACTCATCAAGTTCACTCAGCCGGGGAAAATTTACAAAGGGCAAAATTTTACAGGTAATTTTATTTTAAAAACGTAATAGATTTCAAAATTTCTTGTTCCTGACCCCTTCAGCTAAGCTAAATTGCTTGTGTTATAAGTTGGTAATGTCGTTTTAGTTGGTTGAATCTACCAGACTTCGAGCACTTTCGCAAAGTAACGTTTGACTTTTATGGAAGTCATCTGACGCCTAAACTTTTACCAGCTGGGCAATTCACCGATTTATAAGTTTTATTAGTAATTCTAAAAAGCCGCTGGAGCTTCAAGAGATCAACTCTGGCTACAGACAGCCCCTCACAGCGAGCGAGAAAGCTAAGGTGGGAAGACAAGCATCCAGTTCCAGCAGGTTTCATTAGACAAAGCGAGAACCTGCCACCTGGACACCATCTCCAGTGGCAAACTTGGAAGTCTTTAAACCGCTTGCTAACCTAGGTAGGCTGCTACTGGGTACATGGCGAAATAGGGCTTTATCGAACGGTCGCAAAAGTCTTGTGATTGCGGGGCCCAATCCTAGTCCACGTCGCATTTACTCTCCTGCTCACTGTGCCTCTCCATCTGTGCTACCGACGACCTGTTACTGTGGCCAAAATCTGAATAGAAAAAAAAATAAAAACTAGTCACTAAAGCGCTAAAGGAAGCGTCGGTAGCTTAGTGGTTAAGGAGTCGGTCTTACGATCGAGAGATCCCGGGTTCGATCCTGGCCATTACACTACCAGATCCAGCCATTGAATCAAAGATAAGAAGTAATTAGTATCTTTTTATTCCAGAAAATTTACTAACGCCATGAAAAAGTTGATATACCCAGGGTCAACGGCACACGTGAGACACTTTCAAGATGACATATCAGAACTAAAAATCAGAAACGACGGTGTTATCGCAGTGACATACACATACCATCACCCATTCGAGACTCCGATACCTGATCAGAATGAGTGTTTAGCCAAAGTGAACAACTTTGAGAACCCTTGCGACTACACCATCTATTTATACTTCATGTTTGTGATAATGATGTTCGCTGTAACTATCCTTATCATCACTTGCTACTTCCATGATACATCGCCACTATTTTCAAAGAGATATCAGCAGTTTTGAATCTTAATTTAACTATCTGTTCACTTTTTAATGTTGAACGAATTCGCATTTACCCAAAATTGTGGAATTTGTAGCCGCGTCCAAAGTTGCGGATTTATCAGACGTTGAGATTACTTTTAGTTTTAAATATTTAAGAAGTAGATTATTTTTAGTTATTATGTAAGTTACATGATCCTACTATTCTGCCGTATTACGGAGAAAAGGCTTAACTAACATTTTTTTCAAAGTTGAGTTATATACATATTCGGAATCAGGAGAAAAAGGCGCATCTACCCAATTTTTTGTGTAATTTTATCTCTAGAATCTACGGAAATACATTGAGCCCGAAAGGCACATCTAACAGCTAAATTATTATAGAATAAATTGAAAAGACTTATTTGACACCGATTAAGAAGAAACACCATAAATACGTACTTATGACTTGAAAGTGTTATAAAGAGAAGTCACAAGTGACCAGTTGTGCCTTTTCTTTAAGACGCCAGTAAGGTAGGTAAGGAATGTGGGGGTGTTCTTGCGCTCATCATTGCGCCAATGTTTTCAATTCAAGGTAAACGCAAGCTGATTTATTGGTAAGCAATGTTGTTTCTTTCATTGTAAAATCTTGAATTAAGTTATGATTATGTAATCAGATGTTTTTGCTTAGATAAATCATAACTTTCCAATTCATTCTGATAACTCAAATAGGTAAACATATAACAGTAGTATGAACAGAGGGTAGGCTGAAAATATGAACTAATTTTAACTAATTAAACTAAAATAAATAAATAAAAAAATTAAATTAAATTTATTACTTTTTTAACTAATTTTTACTAATTTTCAACCTACCCTCTACGCACGCACCTGTTAGGTGCCTACCCGCGCGCGTTTACGACGTATATTAAAAGTAAATAGTACTTAACAGTCACTAAAGCTAAAGTCTCTAGTTTTTGTGCCCGACATCTGAAGTTGTGTTTCTAAATCTATTTGAACGCAATGGACGAAAAGTCTTATTATATTAAAAAATTATAACTCAAAGAAATAAAATAATTGTTGACATTGGAGTTGTTTAGCATTTTAATTAGTTTATTTTTAAATTTTTGTTTGCTTTGAATTATTAAGGGGTAAAAATTGATAAAAATGGGACTATATTACTAAGATTCGCTATCTGTCTTTCACCAGGTTTTGCTATTATTTCATGAACCATTATAGCTAGATCATTGAACTGAAACACTTCGTGCGTGAGTCCGGCCCCGTAGAATTAGATTATGTTCTAAAATCAGAGATAATACGGTGGTTTAAAAAATGTAACGTCAAATTTATCATATTATTTGAAATAAAGAGTTTTGATTACCAATTTTTTGTTATTTGTTCGATGTTCATAATTAAAAAGTAAGTAAAAAAGTCAATCATTTGAAAAGTAACAATTTTATGTAAAATTTATACTCTTTTAAACTCGCAATGAACCTTTATGATTACGTTACAAAGACATAATTACATAAATTATGTGTCCTTTCATTTTAATACTGAATTGTTTTTAAAAAGAAAAGACTTATCTGGTTAGTTGTGCCTTTAAAACGATAAAAAGATATTTTATTTGTAATTATTTTTTTAAGATGAAAGGGAAAATTGGGATTATCTGTATAAAAAATAAATAAATAAATATATTCCTATGCATGGTTGGATAGGTATTTCGATTGCGTACCTTAATTAATAAGAACTTGTTTCGCCCAATAATACACAAAGGATTTTTTCTGCTAAGAAAACCTTGAAAAATTTCAAACTCGATTATCTTAGATTTTTGTTTTTGTTAGTTATGCCTTTTTACAATAAGATGGTAGTATTATTATAATGCGAAAATTTGTGAAGATGTCTCGATTTTTGGATGTTAGAAAGCTTGTACTAAATCACGTTCAAACGGCTCTACAGATCTTACTGAAATTTGGTAAAATAATACATATGCTACTTTTATCTCTGGAATATGTTCCCATAGGCTGCGAGTACGGGATCAGAATTCCATGCCTGTGGATTTGTTAATAAAATATAAATAAAACTATGAACAGTTTAGCCAAGATTTTTAATCAACTCCTTGAGATACTTGATATCCTTCTTGTCACTGAGCGCGTCGTCGTCATCCAGGTCTGGCGCGGACGTGGGCCGGGTCGACGCACTCGGGCCTGGCAAGTCGAAGATAAAGCTCCGAACCTGGCCATAGAAACAATGAAAGTCAAAGGATTTGGGAATACTTTACTTACACAGATATTCCATCAAGAACCAGGCGGTTGCGTGACTCTTTTCTTTGCCGCGCCTTATGGAATTCTTTAGACGCATTTTCTACTTCTTACATGTATACCGGGTCCTTTAAGCCGGGCGTGAAAATGCATCCTATTATTTATTATCTAATTTCCAGTAAAAATGATTTTTTGTTATGTAACTATACTGATTTTTTAAATCAAAGTTAAGACAATTATTTATTTCAATCGATGCGATGTCAGAATTTTGGTACAATGGTCTATATATTATTTACTTATTAATTATAATTATAAATATATGCTAACTACTAATTGTACAATACATACAAAAATGAGAAAATAAAAACAGGGGTGGAATAGACTGTAACCTTAGGCATCGTAGAATTCCTCCCCATCGACCTTTACCGGTACCAAGCCCAAAAGGCTGGCGGCATTTCCAGTTGTGTATCAATAGTCAAGCGCATGTTTGTACGGGAATCTGGTCAACCTTTTTGTGAATAGCTGGTTTGGTAGATGTTACCTTTTGATTGACAGATCTCAAGTTCTGAAGCAGCTTCAGAGCAGACCTCTTCTCAGTAGGATGCGATATCTGATACAACCGGACTGCTCTATGAAACTGTAAAAGAGAAATACGTCTAGATATAAATCTAGTAGTATTATATGTTTAGAGTGTTTTTGGTGTTGGTGGGTTCAATTCCCGCTCATTGGAAATATGTGGATGCATGAATATGGGTATTTGCATTAGTCTGGCCGTGTCTCAGAGAGGTCAAAGTCATTTATTCTCATTGTTGAACAACAAAATTGTTTCTTAATGACGTCAAATTTTAATTCTACTCAATCTAAGTTTACCACCGCTTCCCAGGTGCTGATGGAGAAGAAACGGCGCAACAAACTCCACTGCGGCATTTTTTAGACGTCAATTTACGAGTTATTTTCTTAAGGCTAAATGTGCACAAATGTACATTTCGCGTCTGGATAATATAAAACACTTTAAAATGATGAATTAAACCAAAGTTACATAATGCTCCCAATTCTGTTGTTACATCTCTAAACTTAAATTTCTCTAAAAAAATCTAATTGCATCTGTTTCTTTCATGATCAGATAAAATAGGACAGATGATTTTATTTAAGTTAAGACCGGTCAAATTAAGACAGCGCCTTTTTGGTGCGTAGTAAGCTAAGTCGCATGTTAGTATATGTCGACTAAAATTGAAGGGTACCGTCAAGGCGCCGACTTAATTGGACAGGTGTTCACTAAAATAAATCATTTGTCCTTTTCTATCTGATAATGAAAGAAACAGATGCCATTAGAAAATTTTAGAGAATTTTAAGTTTAGAGATGTAACAACAGAATTAGCAGCATTGTTACAAGTAGATAGCACATTAAGCCGTTGGTCCCATCTATGGCAGTCGCTACGGGTAGTTGCAGCCCCAAAAAGTCCAACATCGTTGATATCGCCTATTAGTTGTGGAGGTCAGATGACAATCGCTTCACGGAAAATATCGAAGTTCATCCGCATTGCAGGTAGACTGGAGAACTGATTTCAATAAAATTGAGTTGCGAAGAAGCTCAGAGAAGAGTGGCAACTGGTACGGTCAGCATCAGAAAGAGGTTGACGAACAAAGTGCTCAAAATGATCTTAATTTCGTTTTTCACCCCCTTCCAGTTGACCGATTGTTCTGATATTTGGAACACACCTTTAATTCGGACCATAATACCATATAAATTAAACAGTTTGATTTGCTCTTTATACGAGAGTTAAGACTTCGTTGTCAAGAATTGCAATAAGCGGGGATCGAACTCATACCTGTTATTAGCATGCTATACGTACAACGTACAACGTGGCGTGTCGGGATGTTGATATCGATGTATTCCACACTAATATCAACAAGCTCAAACGAATTATGTGTGATGCTTTTTTCAGTGGGTCTTGATGTTGATGATAATCTATTTTTTTTATTTGTCGTTTGTCTTATTCTTTAGTGTTTTCCCGTAATTTACCTCTAATTAATTTGTTCACTGATGAAAACTTTTAATTGGCCTTATGCATGCTATGTTCTCTTATTTATTTGCTCATGTAGCTGTAAGTTTTCAAGAAAAATAAAAAGATATTTATGACGCTGCCTGTATTCAATAATAACCTCTGTGATGACAAAAGTCTTCGTATACCAATACAACTTACGCGCTCGAGTAGACACCAGGTATCTCTGTACTGCTGCAAGAAGACCAGGGGAGTAAGCACGGCTGCGTAGAAGCCAGCCTCACGGTCCAGCATGTCGTCACTGTCCGACATGGCGTAGATAGTGCCGCGGTACTTGTGCAGGAACGCCGAGTTCATGTGGTCTTTGTCGAAGCTGGGCATCAAACGACCGTTTAATGACAACTAAAGCAAAGCCAACAAAGCGAGAGAAAAAAGGTAAACAATGTTATAGCGGTTCCTAACATTTTTATTTGAAAATGATTACGTATCACTTCAAGTGCGTTCCAGACAGGAATGAAATTTGTCATAAGATTGCGGATCTGACAGTTTAGAACCACTGTGCTGATAACTTTCCTGTACCACGAAACACGCAACGACAGCTGTCGCTAGGCTATTGTCGCGTACGTGTAATATGTGCGACAAGGACAGAGAAAATAATCGCTAGTTGCCGCAATGTAACTCAGTAATGGTCGCTTTGTTTCCTTTTTTCTCTCGTCTCGTTGGCTTTACTTTATATGAAACTATTTGGGTCATTCATCAACTCGCGGGCAATAAACTTGCGGGAAACCGCGGGTTGGCATTTTTGAATTTTATTTAATTTTGCTGTCGTCAACTCGCGTGAATATTAAAGTACAGTCAGAAAAATGGATCGAAACCAAAAATTTAATATAAAAACAACTTTTATGCTCGCGCATTTATACACCCGCATTGGTTAAAGTAACTGTTTACTTTTTTATATTAATTTATCTTCGATTTCGATATAGACGTGCAAAATGAGGTGAGGGGGAGACGGCTAATGATGCATGAAACATGTATTTGTTATGGTTATGAAAACGATGTCATGTGAATGAAACGTCATAGGAATATCGTCTTTTTCTTGTGGTGACTAAATTTTATTGTAGGATAAGACAAAGTACATTTTAAGCTAATGAAAAATAAGCTTAAATATTGATAAGACCAAAATAGGATAAAACTAGGGGTAAAAAGTAATAGTGCAGTTAATTTTTTATACATTTAAGATTTCGTCTAGTAAAAATGTGGAAGTTTTTTTGTGTTTTTATGTATTGTGGAGATAAGTTTATATTTTTTATATCACAGTGGCAGACAAGCGCAGCGCAGGGCCTTTTTTATCGTGCGAAAAATCCCCACGGAGCCGGTGGAGGCGGTTATGTCGGACTCGAATCGACTAAAACGCACGCTGTCTTGGGTCCTTGGTTGCCGGAGGTTGAGATTGCCGAAAGCATATCTCTCGCACCACGGCAGACCCAAGACCATCTCATTCGAGATGGCCCCCTTCGGGTTGTGGGGACCTTAGTGTTCCCATCTAGCCCCAGGTACGGGGAGGCGCACTTTGCGCAGCTGCCACGGCCTGCTTCTGCTAGGGTGACAGGCGGCTCCAACGGTCACCCCCAGGCCAGCGCTCATGGATGACGGAAATCGTTATGCGACCTTCGACGTCCGGTTCGCTTCGCTCTTCGCGGGCTTCCCGGGCCCGGAGTCTAGTCCGGACCCGACCGACCGCCTTCTTCTCGAGCGTTCGCACATCGTACCATCGTTGTGAGCAATGTGACAAGTGTGAGGACCTCCACCCCTAGAGCTGCCACTAGGACCCGCCTCGGCGTGTCCCACGCCGGGCAATCGGTCAGCGTGTGCAGCTCTGTGTCCTCGCTCGCATCACAGTGATGGCACTCAGACGTTGGCTCCTTCCGGATCCGACACAGGTAACTCCGTTAATTACCTGCATCCAAGGAGATCGTGCGGTACCCCTAATGGCCCTGCTGGCCATTGCACGCTGCGGCCCAACCAGCAGACGCGCATTGTAGACTGTCAGGGTCTCCGCCCATATCGGGCACCCATAGGGCCATGGACCGCACGACTCCCGCATAGAGTCTCCTGTAGGGGTCATCCAGTCCCCTTATGTTGGGCAGCAGCCGCCCCAAAGCAGCAGCTGTGTTCTTCAATTTGGGGGCCAGTCGTCGGAAATGCTACCCGAAGTTCCACCGGCCGTCGAGCACGAGCCCCAGGTATTTCATCTGGGGCTTGACGCCGATGGAAATGTCTCCCACTATGAGGCTGGAATCCTTCGGTGGCATGCTCCGAAGCCCATGAAAGGACATGGCCTGGGTTTTATGCAGAGTCACCTCGAGACCCAGCTACCGGATCCGCTCCACAACTTGGGCAACCGCGGTCGTGGCCTTCAGGGTCACTTCGCAGTATGAAGCCCCGCACGCAGTCACCAGTGTGTCGTCGGAAATTTTGTCAATCTGTCGGTCTGATATTTGTTTGCTAAGTAAAGTGACTTAGTCGATTTTGAGAGGACTTTTATTGTTATTAGTTGAAAGGTAATTCTTGTAACAAAAATCTGTTCAAAATCTAATCCCGATCTAATCTCCCAAATGTCTACAATGGTATTCTCGTTACATACTTTTCAAGATCGAACGTTGACTGTAATGTTATTATATTGAACTAACATTTGAAAATGTGCAAATCGACAGCCTCTGTGGCGTGGCGGTAGTGCACGCGACTGCCACGCAGGCGGCGCGGGTTCGATTCCCGCTCAGTGCAAATATTTGTATGCATGAATATGGCTATTTGCATTGGTCTGGGTGTTTCTATGTATAATATGTATGTATTTACAAAAAAAAAGTATATAAGAATGTTTATCCACATTCTAGATTCCATAACACAAGCTATAAAAGCTTACCATGGGTCTAGATAGCGTTGTGTAGAGTGTTGTGGAATATTTATTTATTTATCAAAAAATGGTACCTACTCTGCAAAACTTTGTAACTGATCTATTAATTATTCTAATTGATTACATAATAATTAGAGATGGATTTTGCTGATTCGAACGTGCGGGGTGAGGAAATAAAATCTGCGCTGGGGTGTGAGCTTCCATTCTGTACCTAGTACTATTACCTATTCTGCGATATTATTTTGATCCTTTTTCGTAGTATGTGCATACCACGACAGTCACTCGCTTTTCTTTTTTCATTCCTTGATACCACTTACAAACTTCTTCTGTTATACTATATTCTATAACATAGCCTAAAATATCTTCTAAAGTACCTACTTACTTAAATTTATTACAAAGTTTTCGTAACTGACTGTACACAAATACGTCAATTTTGACAATCGCGCGAGTTGACGACAGGAAAATAATCAAAAATTGAAAGTTGCCAACTCGCGGTTTCCCGCAAGTTTATTGCCCGCGAGTTGATGAATGACTCAACTATTTGTATCAAGACCCTTTTAAGGGTTCCGTATCTCAAACGGGAAATAACGGAACCCTTATAGCATCAATCCGTTGTCCGTCTGTCTGTCTGTCTGTCAAGAGAGCTTTTTCTCAGGAATGCGTGGAACATTGAACTAATATTTATTATAGAACCGACGGACGGCGCGAACCAGATGTTTGCGTCTTGCACTAGTTGCACTGTTGCCGGTACGAATACGTTGAAGGAAACGCGTAAGCGCCATGAAATTCTTAGCGCTTTTGACCTTTTGATCGTGAAAAAACTATAACTAAGAAGCGATCTTGCGCTTGAATATTTATATTACGATTGGACGACTAAGTTTTTGTTTAAATGCTGCAGCGAACTTTAGTTGTAACTCGTGGCAAAAGGCGTTCGTTTTTTGTTCAGGATAGCTTCTCTATACGTAGTAGTAATAACTCAATGGCGTGGAGGTATCAAATTGAAATTCAAACCACATACTCAACTCAGGTATAACGTTTAGAAACCGTGCAAATATCAATCTTTGTTCTCAACCCAATCAAAATATATTGCGGTTTATGTAGCTTTTAAGTTACGGAACCCCCGGTGCGCTAGCCCGACTAGCACTTAGCCGACTCTTTTAAAATTAGAATTTTAGCAATTGAAAATTGAAATTACTTGTATTCTTTCTAAGCCCTCCAGATAAGCTAAACTGCTTGTAGTGCTTGTGTTAGGAGAGTTCACCTCAATAGTGTAATAGCTGGAAATCGAACTTGCAACCTCTCAATCGTAAGGCTTAGGTACTCTTTAACAACCTTCTTTTTATTTTCAACCGACTTCAAAAAGGAGGAGGTTCTCAATTCAATGAGTATGTTTTTTTAGTAATCCATACTAATATTATAAATGCGAAAGTAACTCTGTCTGTCTGTCTGTCTGTCTGTCTGTCTGTCTGTATGTTTGTCTGTATGTTACGCTTTCACGCCTAAGCCGATTTTAATGAAATTTGGTATAGGGGTAGATTAGACCATGACAAAGGACATAGGCTATGTTTGGTCGCGATAACCGACATCCACGCGGGCGGAGCCGCGGGCAAAAGCTAGTTTTTTATATGTAAAAGTATGTATGGATGGGCTTGTTACTCAATCACATCAGAGTAGCTGGCTAAAACTGGGTACAGATAAATTCTGTAGTGGAAAACTACGAGTATAACTACCACATATTTAGGTTCAATTATCCCGAAAATGGGCTCCCATTGATTGCAACATCAATAGATCCCGTTCCCGCGACCCATGACTCTCACCCCTGTTCACTCACAAGGGTGGAATCGCGAGCAACAGCCGGTGCTTAAATCTGTATATTTGCATAGGTCTCGATATTAAAAAGTATGACGTAATGCTCCCGAAGATAAAGTTATGGTCATCTATGTATATGTTACCGGCAAAGTGTATAATCCGGTATTCTATACAATGCCGAGTGCGCAGCAGGCAATGTTTGAAATGGTATCAAAGAATATTGATGGTGGTTATAAAAAATACAACCACTTAGGCTAATACTGGAGCTTCGCTTTCGCTTCAGTCTTCTAACCTATAATATATCCAGGTCGGGGCGCAGTGTCCACACCGCGCAATTTAACTTGGATAGATTAGGTTAGAAGATAAAGGGAACGTTCATATCTGACGGAACTTGCGTCGCGTATTATCTATTATCTATAAATGTATGGAAAAACACTTGACCGTTCACACTCAACCGATGTTACGTTAGTGCGTCGAGTGTGAACGGTCAAGTGTTTTTCTATACATTTGTCTGTTCTGGCGTTACGCGACCGATAATACGCGACGCAAGTTTCGTCAGATATGAACGTTCCCTAATGCGGGAGCGGATTCGTGGTTATTTTTTTTTATTTATTCAAAAATATAAAATTTCCCCAAAATCATCCGCAAATATAGACAATAACCCATTTATTTCACACATTGCCGGTGGAACTGCAGGCATTCTATGTATAACACACATTGCCTAGGCATTGTATAGAATATCTGCATTATACACATTGCCGGTAACATATATATAAAAGAAAGTCGTGTTAGTTACACTATTTGTAACTCGTTCGTGAGTCACGCTGTACCGATTTGGTTGAAAATTGGTGGGGATGTAGCTTAGAACCAGAACGGACATAGGATACTTTTCATCCCGTTCAACAATTATTTTATCCCAGGTATAGGTTCCTGTGGGTTGCGGTCACGGTATCAGTATTTTTGTGCCCCTGGTACATTTGTATGAAGTACCAGGCTCACAGAAACTTTGCAGTAATAGACGTCCACAGCTGTTACGTGTACCAGCAGCTAAGACTAACTTACGCGCAAAAAATCCGCTAACACGTACAATACGGGTTCTGAATGAGGTACATAACAGAATAGACATATTCTCGGATAGTTTGAGGGAACTCACAAAGGTGATAATGTTTATGGTTTGCTATAGCACATTCACGATTACGATTGTGTAGTGTGGGCGCTCAACAGGGATTTTTTCGATTTATTCGATTGCTACAAATATATTTTAATAAATGAGATTAATTGGTTAAAAAAAAAACAATAAAAAAAAACATGTTAATTGTATGGGTTTGATATAAATAGTTTAGAAACTGTGTGTCTTCGACTTATATAATTTACATTTACACTAGCGGCACTTTTGTATTAGGTTTGATTTGTACCTGTAATGATAGTGTAAAAGTTATAAATAAATAAATAAATAAATAAATAAATAAAAATTTTTTCCGGCATTTCCGGAAACCGGCAAATTTGAAGTACCAAAAGTGAATAATTATTTTGGAGATAGAACATTAAAAAAAAAGTATACCGTACTTATTAAATAGTTTGCCGGAGGACATAAGACGGGAACAAAATAAAAATAGGTTTAAAAGTAACATCAAAAAGTACTTATTTACAACAATTGTAAAGTAATCTCTTAGATTAGATCAAATGTAAAAAGAAAAAAAAAATGTAAGTTGAGACTCACCCGATCCTGCAGACAAACTGTGTAAACAGTTTTGCAGGACTATTACTATTTTGTAACATAATTGTGATGTGTAATAAATAAATAAAAAAAAAAAAAGGAACTTTACCTGGGTCGCAGGAACAGGAGCAGTGTGTCCTATACGTTTCTATTCTGAATTTAACGTGGACGAAGTCACAGGCAAAAGCTACATAGTAGTTATATAAAAAGTGGCAACACAGCGATCAATTTCGGGGAACTCCCAATAAACAGGCCATGCCAAATATTTACGGCGGTTTGACCTTCACTTGTTGAACGTTCCAACTCAATATGAGTCAGCGTTGTCGAAAATAATTCTTTTTAATCATCAATCAGAACACTAGTATTACAGCCCGGTTCTTTTGGTACTTAGCAATAAAATCTTCAACTAAGATCATGTTCCCGTTGAAATTCTGGGATAAAAACTACTACAAGGCTAAATACTAGTTTTGACGGAAATTCTACTTTCACTGCCTCTAAATGCGGCAGTTCACCTAGCCTAGCACGGCAAGCACCACCAGGCGAGGTGAAGTCAAATTGACGCGTCCAATTAAAGCGTCGGTAGCTTAGTGGTTAAGGAGTCGGCCTTACGATCGAGAGGCCCCGGGTTCGATCCTGGCCATTACAGTACCGACGTGAACCCACTCCTAGCACAAGCAATTTAGCTTAGTTGGAGGGGTTAGAGGGAATATTAGTAACTTCGGTTCTAATATTCTTTTTTAAAAAATAAAAAAAAAATAAAAAAAAAAATTACAAAAAAAACCCTAAAACATCCTTAAACACTTTCATATTGAATAATAAATACACTTGTACTTTTTCACAGAGTTTAATTTTATTTCTGAACTGAGAATGCCGTAAGGCGAAACCGGTCGGTTTCGCCTTACGGCATTCTAAAAGGTTTACATTGATGGTTTTTGACTACTATCAATTTAACTACAAGTATATTATTCAATATGTGTAGTAGATTCCACCAAGTGCCATCAATCTCCTGTATAAACAGTCTTAACCACTTTCGTTTCCTTTTAATGAAAGTGAAAATAAAATTTTGGTGATCTTTAACATTTGGTATAGGTTAGGTTCGAACTCATAGATCATCAGAATAGTAATTTACCAGCAACATCCTAAGTTCGCACTTCAGAGCACGAGTGCCACTTCTTTTTTTTTTAATATGTTGGTTTTTTACACCAAAGTCCCATCCATTATTTAACAAGTGCATCAATTAAAAGGTGAGGTTGGCTTGTACTCCAAGTAAGTATGGTCCTGTACAGTCAGCTCAGAAAGATGTTGACGAACAAAGTGCTCAAAATGATCTTAATTTCGTTTTTTACCCCCTTCTAGTTGACCGATTGTTCTGATATTTGGTACATCTTTTTAGTTCGGACCATAATATAAAATACATACTTACATACTATAATATTATAAATGCGAAAGTAACTCTGTCTGTCTGTCTGTCTATCTGTCTGTCTATATGTTACGCTTTCACGCCTAAACCACTGAACCGATTTTGATGAAATTTGATATAGGGATAGGTGAGACCTTGAGAAAGGACATAGGCTATGTTTGGTCGCGATAACTGACATCCACGCGGGCGGAGCCGTGGGCAAAAGCTAGTAAATCAATAAAACCGTTTGATTTGCTCATAATACGGGAGTTTTAAGATCATTTTGAGACTTCGTTGTCAAGATATTTATGACGCTGACTGTACACCCTCATGTAGTTGATAAACGTTACTTACTACGGCAATATCGCATAAATCCGTCTCACTATATCCTTGGCCGCTGGTCGGATGCCTGAACAGTGATCTACCTTATCTTGTCTCGAATGCCTGAATATCCACCGATCTTCCCCCACATCCTGCTCCGTATCCAGCTCTGATGTCACTGAGGGCCACTGGAATCATAACGCAAAATTCCAGTTATCACTTTGAACGGTCGCATCCGAAGCCTCCAATTCAGAGTCCCGGGTCCAATTTTTCCAGTCCTGAACCAGAATATCACGAAATATAACATCAAGTGCCTTTAAACCATATTATCGAACTCTAATATGTTACAACATATCAAAACCGTTACATGATTTGATATAATTTTGCAGAGAAAAGAAAGAGTCAAGAGAGGGATACCACAACCCTGTAATCCTATCGAGCACGCTTTGAGGGAAGATTCCCTTCAACCAGGCGTGCATGTATGAAAGTAAAAGATACGAAGCGCATATTCCAGAATCCTGGCAGATGGGAAGAATTCTGCCCTAATGGGAATGTAGCAAGCTTATGGCTCAATTCCATTTCAAGAACAGTAGCTGGCGGTTAGAATTTGTACCAAGAAATGGTTCTAAGCAGGCTCACATAGCTTCAAGTGCTTTAAACTTTTTTCTCTAGTCGATAAGATTCAAAATTATTTGATGACTGATGGCCACTGGTCTTTCATTGGACCCCAAAAGTCGTCACTAAATTGATTTGTGCCCCATAAAAATAGAAGCATGGTACTCTTATTTCATGGGCTTCATTAAAGTAGAGCGTCTAAAATAACATATTTTTACCAAAACTCCCAGCCAGACCAACATGTGCCATACATTCTGTGCCATTTCCGACCACTTGTTTGAACCATGTTAGCAGATTTCCAAGGTCGACATAGCTTACAATTTAATCACAAATAAATATTTTAAAACATATCACGCATGGTATTTTGATGTCAACTGAATGTCGCTCTGACACGCACTTCCTTCTAAGGGCGATAAAACCTCGTTTTAGGATTAAACTCTATGTCAAAATTCATAACACATTTCAAATGGTTAAAAACTTAGATTTAAATGGATTTAAATAATCTAAGTTTTTAACCATTTGAAATGTGTATATTCTAGGTTAAAAAATAATCTTAGCCTATCTTAGCGTTATTTCCGATTAATCCTGAGGCTTACTCCTTGAAGCCTAGTGCTCACTTTCTTCTTGTCCTCACCTATAGCTTTAATAAGAACTAATATCGCTCAACCTCCTAATCCCACCAGGTTCAGATCCATTAACCAAATTAAAGAGCATTTGAACATTGATCTATTTTGACTACATAATCAGTACAATTCGATACATATATGCCAGTCAAATACTTATGTATCTCTTCTTTTTGACGGCATTGCGACCAGAAAAGAATACTTGTCTAAAAAGTTATAAGAACATTAAAACCCAGTTTCAAGGTCTGATAAAAATTGTCATAAAAAGTTAAAATATGGCCCTCTGCCCAAAACCACAATACTTTCAAAGCGCCGTATGCAATCAAACAAAATTTTATTTTAGGAACAATATAGAATGAATTTAAGGAGTTGCTATTGTTAACAAAATATTTGGTAGACAGCATCATTTCAGTAGGTATCTACCAAGTTAATGAATTGTTTGAAAAGTCCGCACGGCTTGTACCTAGATATAATATCGATACTTGGAATTAACAAACTTGTATGCATGTGCATGGTGCATTCTGTTGCAATTATAGCTATAGATGAAAAATTTCGCCTTTTAGGCGACAAAATTCTTTAAATACTTTACGTAACAGACAGACAGAGCTACTTTTTATAATATTAGTTTGGAGTTACAGGAATTTGATATATTTATCGACGCTTGTAGTGCCGAATAATCTGCAACTCGTTCGGTGCTGCTAACAAATTTTAACTTAAAATCATTATAATTATATTTTTGACGAAAGTTTTCATATATTTGGCCTATATAACTGCCAGATATTATTAAAATATGTTCAGTTTTCGGCTCGTTGAGTCTGGTAACACACACTCATATGTGACGAGGCTCTGGCGCCTTGAAAGATAAATCGAGTATGTTTGTGTCTGCATTTTAGTGTTCGTTTGTTAACCGGCTACTTATGCCGTGTATCACGTGAATACAGACTATTATGCGTACGCGTATTAATGTTTGGAGTGTCGGAATGACTCAGACGCACGCTGATAGCGCGAGTGATATTAAATGCGAAACGCGTAAACAACCGGTGTTAAGTTTGTGTTACTAATGTTAAAACTATAAACAAAAGTTTGGCAAGTTAACATGGAGACTAATGAAGAAGATAAACTTATAGCAAATGAGGGAATGTTTTATACCGTACGCACATACATAAGACAAAAAAAATCCAGTGCTGAAATTATCGCAAAAATCGAAGAATTTTTGAAGGACAGCGCGGACCTTAACGCCTGTGATAAAAATGATAATAATAACACAATTCTACATATTGCTGTCGAAAACCAAGAAAAGGATGTTGTGGTATACCTCTTAGAAAAGGGAGCTAATTTATTTTCTGTTCAGGATAAGAAGAGAGCTATAAACATAGCTTCAAAAAGGAATACAACACGTAGTATAGAAATAGCGGAAATTATATTCAAACAAAATATTCCACCAGCTGTCATTGCCGATGAAACTTCTCATACCCAAGAAACGAAACCTGAAGAGCACCAGCAAAACAGCGAAGGCGATAAAGCATCCACGCCATACATTTATCCAAAGCGAGCGGGAACGTCGGGAGTGAGTGGACAATTCTACGAAACTAAATTGTTATCGTTAGTTCTACATCGAGCACTACACGACCAAAGCATTAAAGAGTTTTATTTAGCAGCGAATATTCAAGACATTGGAGATTTTGATGACGTATGTTTCAGATACGAAAATGTTGCTTGCTTTATGCAAAGTAAGCATAGAGAAAATACCGACAAATCAAAACTTACTGTTGCTAGTGTCAGAAGTAGCACAGGTAAGCTAGGTTTAGGCATTTATTTTAACAGTTACTTAAAAATTCGGCGAAAATTTTCACCAATTGCTACAGATCCTATGTTTAAGGGAAAGTTTGATGATGTTGATACATATTTTGTTCTTTATACGCCTCTTAAAGAAAGCTTTGATAGAAAATTAAAAGGAGAGAAGGCAGTGTGTAGTAAGCTGAATAATATAATATATACTGGTAAAAGTAATGTAAATGAAAGTGGTAAATGCACTGATCTGTTTCAATTCGATTTTGAAGGACGTGATTTAGATTTTTTAACAAAGTTTATAAAAGATGAACACATGAAAATTTTAGGCAAAACATTTTTGGAATTTGTTTTATCAAAGAATAAACTGAACACCATGATGGCGAGTGAAGTTGTCAAAATTTATCATCCGGCGCTAGCTCGAGAAGTAATTTTAATTTTTAAAGAAGTAATGCCTGGAAAAGTTCAAAATAAAGGCAAATTTCGTGATACATTTTTTGATTCTAAAAATGAACATTTAGTTCTACTGAGGGACACATTTTGCAGGGAAATCATATACACTCACAGCACGAAAACAACCCTTTCAAAAGCCGTCCTAATGAATAAAATACACAATATAGCCAGCAACACATGTGCTGAAAGTATCAGCCAGTTAATCGGTTCTCCGATAGTGTTTGATGAACAAAATGATAAGCTTATTCTTGATACTAGTAAGCTACCAAAAAATATATTCAAAGAAAATGAAATTCAAGAAATAATGTTCTGCTTACAAAATATACAAGTTACTAAAGCCATGGTTAAAGATGCTGTTAATTTTGCTGGCAAAGAAAAGCTACAAAATCTTTCTTTTCAACTACCACAGGCTTTCGGTAACATTGACTTCACTATAAATAAAGAAAAGAGATTAGATTTTATTGCTAACAAATTACATGAACTAATTGAATATTATGCTAAAAATAATGAAAACCATGAAACTAAAATTATTCATATTAACGCAGATGTGGTAGGCCCGGGCGAAATACTTGAATTTTCACATTTAGATACAAATGGCATCGGTGGA
The DNA here is from genome assembly GCA_914829495.1 of Eilema sororculum. Lineage (NCBI taxonomy): Eukaryota > Metazoa > Arthropoda > Insecta > Lepidoptera > Erebidae > Eilema > Eilema sororculum. The sequence goes on from OU618535.1 coordinate 22,303,231, forward strand.
CTAGTAGGTAACTTACTGGAGTTTGACATGCAAAGCGAATTATTCTCTTTTAACACTAAAACACAACTTGCAGAAAATGCTCAGTATATTTTAGACAAAATTATCATCATCATCATGGAGAAGATTTTTTCTAATGCCATCGAGGGCCGAGGTAAACTCGGTGATCAAGGTCCGCCTGCTGGGGACACTTCTCACGATCGGAAGAAGACTTTAGACAAAATTAAAGAGTTGATTAAAGAAGATTTAAGTAACTTTAGAATCTCTATTGCCATGGATGACTTTCCGAGAACATCTTTTAATATTTATGAACAAGATAAAAATATTGCATCCGATTTTTTAGGTAAACTATGGTTTTATACAAATCAAGCTCAAGAGGAATCAGTTGAAGCCACTATTAAAGATGAAATTAATATTCACTGTAGTTTAGATAAGGAACACAATCAATTTAATTTACATGTTCACACGGATGCTATATTTCTTCGATTTCATGATAAGGTACAAAAGTGGTGGAAAAGCCCTGCGAACGCACAATACTTAACTAAAAGAACCACTATTTATAAAGAAGCGAAAAAAGATATAATAGAGAGTCCCGTTCTAACTGTATTAAGTCTTATGTTCGTCAGGAAAATCAAAACGCTCGATATTGAGTTTAACATTAACGCTGTGGATAGTTTAAACTTAGATGAGTTTTTATATAACGACAAATTTAAAGCCTTAAATATTGTTACCGATGCTGTAATACTAAGTGCTACTAAAATTTTGCAACATGTTAAAGTTCACAATAACTGCAGATTTATGAATTTAGATTATGTTCACGCTCTCCCTCAGAACGATTACAAAACAGTGACAGAAGAACTTCGAGAACTAAAAGATGCAATACTTGTTATTGTAAGTGAAACACCTCTAAATGAAAGCCTTCAAAACACCCTCCGAAATATACTAAATACTTTTACCACCTATTCCACTGCTATAAAAAAGCAAATCATAATAATAATCACAGGTGATCCGTTACAGACTGCAGTTACACCAATATTTTGGGATAATGATTACGTTACTATAAAGGATGATAATATAAGTTTAACAGATTTAACTTCAGAATCACAAGCGCTTGTTTTGGACTCATGCGAGATAATTTATCAAGGACAAAAAGTAAAATTAAATGAAATCGTTGATCATAACTCAATAGAATTAATCAATGCTAATTTATTATGGTATATATTAAATAAACATATAATTGAAATAGGTCATCCAATCGAAACTCAGAGCTACAATGAAATACATAATTATTATATCAATAGGATTTTAGAGCGTAGTGATGAACATTATGAAGTAAGTACACTACATGACATTGATGATAATATTGTTCTAATTTCGTCGAAGCCTGGCATGGGCAAAAGCATTCTATTAGCACATTTATCATTAAAAACGAAGGAAATTGACCCTAATCTCTGGATTGTAAATATCGATATGGCATCTAATGTGAAAGATCTAGAAAAATTAGAAAATGAGAATACAAATATGGTTATGGCTTTCTTGTGTAAAGCAGCACTTAGAAACCCTGATGAAATTGAAAAGGTTACGTTTTTTGAAACAAGTACTGAAACATTTGCTATACACACTAAAGATTCCGAATATATTGAATTTGAACTACAATTTTTTATTCACTGTTATAATACAGGTAATATTATATTTTTATTTGATGGCTTTGATAAAGTTTATCCACGATATACGAATGAAGCTTTATTTTTATTTGCAACGCTTGAACGGGCTAATAAACGTATGTGGATAACAAGCGACTGCTATGCTATCGACATCCTTCAGCTAAGGTTTGGTTCCCCTTTCGAACTTGGGGACTTAGGACTTACAACAATACAAAAAAAAGGTTTTATGGACAGGTTTTGGACTACTAATCTTAAACTTGAAAAACTTAACCATGAACAGATTAATAATATCAGAAAATTAATCAAGACATTACCATTGAATTTTATTTCTGAGTTAATCCCTAAAGGTGTAAATGATCGAAATAAATTACTATTTTTGAGTGGGTCACTGCATTATATGTATCTATCACTACTTGACTATTTTAAAGATGAAACAAATAGCTTATCGTGGTGTTATTTACGTGAAAAAATTAACAAGAAGTGGAATCTACGTGCTTATTCACCTGTCGACCGCTACCTACGTAATTGCAACGAAAATAAAACTTTAGAATTGATAGGAAAACCTTTACATGTATACGTAGCTAGAAATTACTTCGGACCTGAAGTAATAAATGAACTACATCTTGACTGGAAGGTGTTACTCGATGGATCAAATGTTTTTATGGATGCTGTAAAATTATACACACGGTATCTTAAAACAAGTATTCGTCAAATTATTGAATACAAGAACAAAACTGCAATTGAGTCTCAGCATGACCAAAGGTATAATGAATTTGTTGATAATCATAAAAAGCTAGCTTTATACGCAATATACAAGGAAAAAGATTTACCAGAAATTCTTACATCATCCGAGATCAGTAAAGTCGAAGAAACATTAAAAGTTATCAAATCTGGTGAAATAAAAACTGAAATGTTTGACACTGTAGTTGAGAATTTGCCTCAATTCTATCATTTAATATTTGCAGAATATTTTATTGCTGAAACTCTAACAGAAGTGTCACAGAAAATAAAAAAGGGGGAACATATTGATATGAAAATGGATTCCTTTTGGAATTTCCTCTTAAATGTAGTCTTAATCAGCGGGCCCCCAGCCTTAAAAAATGCGTTTCAATATAAATTAACGTATACCCCTGAGATAACAGAAACCGCCGATTCTGATAACAAAAAAGTAATATTTGAATTACTATTAAAACAAAATAAAGAAAGAGACGGAAGCACTTGCAATACAGATAAAGCTCTAAACGTTGCAATGAATGAAGGAGCAGTAAGCACTACAAATTTGTTCAATAGTGTTCAAAAACACTCAGAAGAACATAAATTTGATAAGGTTATAATGCTCATAAAAAGTGGTGTTACAATTTTAGAGGCCCTGGGCCTTTCTCAGTCAGTACTTGGCGAAGATGTGTCAAAATTCATTAACAATTTAGATAGTGGAAACATAGTCGAAAGTTTAAAGTTAAGTGAAGTAGAACCCGATATTAACGCCACAGTTGAAGATAAAGCAGCTAGACCAGTTCAGACGTCAGAAGAAAAAATAGCAGAACTTAGTGGAAATAATGAAAATAACCTGGATGGTCAGGCCATAGCAGAAGGTTCAAACTTAAGTACAGAAGAGTTCAATATTGATGACGCAATTTGCGATAAAATAGCTAAACCCGTTCTGAAACTTAGAGAGAAAATAGTTGAACTTAGTGGAAATAATGAAAACGTGGTTAAGTTAGTAGATGAATTGCCTCGTCATCTGCCGAATTTGCTTCGCGCTATTTTTAAGAAAGACTAGCTATGACTAGATTTTGACATTTATGTTTAGCTTATTATAATAATCGCATAAAAGTAGTGACAAATGGGGTAATCGGAAATTAATCAATAACTTGATGTATGTTTTTTAAATGTGTTGTGTTTGGTATGTGTTAATTCACCTCTGCCTAACCCTACGGGGATGAAGGCGTGATTGTATGGATGTATGTTTTTTATATATACCACTTATATAGGTGGCAGGTAAGTACCTGATGGAAACTGGTTATCGGGGCCTATGGACGTTTTCAACACCAGAGGAGTCATACTCTAGCTGCCGACCCAGTAAGTACCCCTCAATTTCTTATGGTGTTAAACATAAATAATATTTAATTCTTTTGAAACAATAATATAACAAATAATTATACATATAATTATTTAGCTTGCTAATAAATGTAATGAATCATTCTATAATTACTGTATTACCACAAAACATTGTTTATGTGTAAATTAATGTGAAATTATTAATTTACTAATTACTATTGATAATTATGAGGTTTATATAGTATCTTACTGTCTGTTTATACAAAACATTGTTGGCATTTATATTTGTGATGAGTGCTTTATTTCTTTAGCTTACCATCAGGTATTGATGTCGTCATTACGTGTTAAAAAGTGTTTATGTTTATAGTAATTATTCTTCTTCTTCTGTCGAATCGAAGGCGCCTCAACTCAAACTCAAACTCAAATTCTGTGTTCCCAGTGTGCCGCCACCTGGATTGCATTTTTGGAGGCGGTCATAAGTTCCTCCGCGGTACAAGTGGACGGGCACGCAGCACATGTCAGCAGGTGGGACATGGTCTGTGGAGTAACTCCACACTCACACCGCAGGTCCGCGCCGTCCGAGAAACCCCATCTTGACCGATTCTCCTTGCTTCGACCGACCTGTGTCCGAAGTCTATTTAGGGACTTCCACCTGATCCAGGAGAGGTCGTGCCCAGGTGGCAAACTCTCCGACAGCGGAACGAATGGGGTTGGTGGCGAGCTCCGCGCTCTCCATAGGTCCACCCTGGCCGGGGAGGGATCGCCATCGGCGGCTGCATCGCACGCCCAAAAACTCTTTCGGCTTTTCAGCCTTTTTGGCACGTGATGGTGGCCATGCATGGGGTGTCGCTGATCCCGTTCCAGCTTACCCCTCTCCATGGATGACGCCACGTCTCTACGTACGCTGGGAGGTGCTATACTGGCTAGTGGATACAGCATCTGTACCGGAGTTGGTTGGACACAACCTGTTATTATGCGGCAGGTCTCATTTAGTGCTACATCCACTAGCCCAGCATGTGCACAACGGCCCCATGTTGGACACGCATATTCACCCGCAGAATAAGACAAAGCCAGCCCCGTCGTTCGCAGCACCGGCGGTGCGGCCCCCCAGGTTGTGCTCGTCAGCCTTTTTAAGATGTTGTTGCGTGCCGAGACCTTGTGTTTAAGTATCTCGCAGTTCTTTTTAAAGGTAAGGGACCTGTCCATGGTAACTCCCAGGTATTTGGGGTGTGAGCAGTGTGAAATTTCGATATCGCGCCACCGGATTTTCAGCTCTCGCTTTGCCTGCCCGTTACTGAGGTGGAAGGCGCACGACTGCGTTTTTGCTGGGTTGGGCTTCAAGGCGTTACTGTCGTAGTAGCGGCTCAGCTCCTCGAGTGCGTCATTCAGGTTTTCCTCTACCTCCTCAAAGGATCCCTGTGACGTGAGAGCCAGGTCGTCAGCGTAGAGGAAACGTGTCGTGCGTGGGCTAAGGGGTTGGTCGTTGGTGTAGACGTTGAAGAGCAACGGAGCCAGGTAATTATTATATTCACTATACCTGAATAAATTACACAACTTTCGTTGATAAAAAAATGAAAACTATTTGAAGCGCTGGAAAGTGAAAAATAACTGAATTAATTTATGCTCTACGTACAGTCAGCATCAGAAATATCTTTTCTATAAAGTCACAAAATGATCATAAAACTCTTGTATTAAGATAAAATCAAACTGTTTTATTGATTTAAATTGTATTATTGTCCTAACTAAAGGTGTGTACCAAATATCAGAACTATCATGGGAGTGAAACCAATGAATTAAGATCGTTTTGAGCACTTTGTTCATCTAGACAAAAAATCAATTCTGTTGCTGACTCTACCCATCTAAAGTCGGTACTAAGCCCAGGTCCACTCTAGTCATATCATACGTTAATCCGCCATACATAGATTAATATACATAGCCGTTTATATTGATAAGCGACCATTCATCTGTTTATATTTATAAGTACAAATAATTTACAATTAATGAAAAAACATTTTTTAGTGTTTTAACCGATCTCTCTATACAATAAGGGTCCGTTCACAAAGACCGGCTCGGAGAGCATCGGCCCGCTTTTTTCTTTTCACACAGACCGGATCGTATACGTTTGGAGTTGGCCGGAGCGGAGCCGCCAACTATTTCAAAAAGACATGCTGGAAGAAAAAGAGCGCGCTATCGGAGCCGATCGGCTGGATAAGCGGCTACGTACCCACTCGACCTCCAAGATTCTACCCTCTCACAAAAGTACCCACTGGACCTTCACTTTTAGGTCCCACTGGACCTCCTTCAAAATATAATAAGCGAGCCGGTCGGCTAGTTTCAGAAGAAGAAATATTATTCTTATTTATATTTAGTAACTAGTTTCGAAACTTGGTTTCATACGTGGCCGAAGGGTTATTTTTTCACACGCAGCGCGTTCAAGCATTCTTGATGACAAAAAAGTGCGTTTTTTCGTGCTGAAATCCCCACGGATACTCGTACCTCCCTCGCCGGAACCGGAATGGGAGGTTATGTCGGACTCGAACCGAATAAAACCGTACGCTGACTGTGGGTCGTGGTGCTAGGCCGTAGATGAGGTTGTCTTCGACATATCCCTCGAACCCCGACTGACCCAGGAAAAAAATGCACAACTTTACTACTATTACTCAAAGCTCTCTTTCTAACGTGATAAAAATCTGTTCTCCTCTCCGAGCCGGTCTGTTTGATCGGACCCTAAAGGTCACTTATTTTAATACCTGTGATAAAGGCATTTTTTTAATTGCACCGTAATTTCTAGGGTATAAATAATACAGAAAAGGAATAAGTAGAAAAGCATAATCAAGGCGCCTGTTCGTCGCCTTATTACTTTTCTGTATTGGTAATTCACATTTATGTAAAGCATAATAAATATAGGTGATAATAGAACTATTATTAGCAATTGTACACTTATACCTACGTACTTAACGCTATACAAGAAATATAATTTACAAAAATACAAAATTGTTTTCCCTCTCTGACTTAGCAATTGTTTATCTGTGTTATAATAGGAATAATGTAAAAGTACGGGGCACTACCAACACCCCTAGGGCCCAACTTCGCCTCTAGGTGGTGCATCTGCCGACTAAAACCGCAAGCCGCGTCGGGTTTTCAGGTCTTCAGCTGTAAGATTGCCTAAGACGATAAGCAGTCCCCAGGCTCCAGAACGCGAACTTCGTACGTAGGTAACTGGAGAGTCGCTATGAATGTGATTCGGTAAAGACTTACATAAAGTCTTTACCTATGAAATTGCCGTTCTCCAGTACTGGCCATTTCAAATCGAAATAATTTGTTTGGCTCAAAATTCTAATTTCCAATTAATTTTGAACAATGGCGAATATTTAAATGATAAAGGTGCATGTTCATCCTAATCTCATCTCTTCCTCGCACTGTATAAATCTAATATATAAAATTCTCGTGTCACAGTTTTCGTTGCCATACACCTCCGAAACGGCTTGACCGATTTTGATGAAATTTTTTGTGCTTATCCGGTATCTATGAGAATCGGCCAACATATATTTTTCATCCCCCTAAATGGTGCAGCGGGAACGGGATCTGACGCTACGAGAGTAGGAAAAAATTGGCGGTACGAAGTTCGCCGGGACAGCTAGTCTACTATATAAAAATAAGTCGGGTTTTCCTTCCTGACGCTATAACTCCAGAACGCACGAACCGGTTTGGCTAATTTTGGTCTTGAATTATTTGTGGAAGTCCAGGGAAGGTTTGTACGTTGAGAAAAATTCGAATAATTGCCGGAAACCGACATCCACGCGAGCGGAGCCGCGGGCAAAAGCTAGTTTGTTATTAATAAAACCATATTAAAAAAAGAAGGATAATGGAGTTTACTGAGTTTTTGGCGGGAAAAAAATTCAATACCCGAGAGGCAGTAGAAAATGCCATTGAAGAATTTGTTGCCTCCCGTCCAGCTGATTGCCACTGCGTTGGCAAAGATGCATTGATTGCATGGGTGATTAGATTACTTCGATTAATACAAATCCATATTCCATACTATTATAAATGCGAAAATAACTCTGTCTGTCTGTCTGTATGTTACGCTTTCACGCCTAAACTACAGAACCGATTTTGATGAAATTTAGTATAGGGGTAGGTAGGTTAGACCATGAGAAAAGACATCGGCTATATTTGGTCGCGATAACCGACTTCCACGGGGGTGGAGCCGCGAGCAAAAACTAGTAAAAAATACTTGAACAAAATTCGTTTTAAGTTTTACATACAAAAGGGCAATTTCATTGGTAAAGACCTAATACTATGCAATGGGATATGCATTGTATGTATACTTACTAAATACCTGTGTTTTTCTGCACTTGATAGACCGATTGGTTTTTTTTCATACCGCTTAGGTGGCAGACAAACATACTGCTCACCTGATGAAAAGGGGTTATCTTTGTGGAAAATATCAAACAACATATAACAAGACTTTAACGTTTAATCAATCATAAATACAACAGTACAGGCGCTAACAACAACACTTGGAACAGCAACACATAAGACGGGCCGTTGTTGGACGAACTCAACAACACTATTTTGTCGGTGTCCACCTCTGTTACCAAGTCCGACTCCTGAATGGACGGCTCGAGGCGTTGGGTCACTATAGACCCCACCATGGTCGCTATGGTACCAGATTGCACCATCAACATTTGGGCTGTTCGCTGAAATCAAGCGGTAAGTTGATGATGAATTTGAGCATTCGCTTGTAATAAAGCTGTTCCGTACTACTAGCGCCCTCACACGGAACTTTGAAAAGTCTACGACTGGGAACACTATAGGAAGCGCGCGCCATTTTTTTTTCTCTCTGTATCTACGTTCGACACACGATATCGCTAATTTGTAACTCGCGATTTTACCAAGTAAACGAATAATTACAGTCCATTCAAAACGTTTTTATTTACAACTACATACAAAACAAGGCGACACGACAAAAACATTCTTGAAAATGAATGAAATTTTCGACGCGAATGCTCTGACCACTGTATCACTGAGCCAAACTGGAAGCTGTTAAAATTTTACTATAGTTGTAAAAACGATTGTAACATCATTCATTGGTTCAGATAGTTGAAAAAAAAAAAAAAAGTTGATACGAGTATCGGCAGATGGCTTCAACCATCGATGAAGACGGATACCTATATAGGAAAATTCTTGCGAATGTTACACTACAGCGTACTGGCAAGCATTCTCGCGAAGCGGCAGTTAATTTGCTTGTAGGGCCAGACCGTAAGGGACGGCCCTGGGTCAGCCGGGGTGCGAGGGATATGTCGATGACAACTCACCTCCGGCCTAGCACCACGACCCACAGTCGGCGTGCGGTTTTAGTCGGTTCGAGTCCGACATAACCTCCTCTTCCGGCTCCGGCAGGAGGGATCCGAGGGGATTTTCGCACGAAAAAATATAAAGTAAATTTGCTTTGTCGACTAGAGCGTTCGTTAAAAAGATCATGAAAATATTCGTAGCTATGTTTGGCTCTATGCTTGACTCGGTTTGATCTTCAGTTCGACAAAGGAGAATGGGCGTTTCGTCTTTTAGGTTGTAACACTTTTCTACTTAATTATCACACCACACCTGTTCGCATAGGCGATGACTTGGTCGAGCGCACGGATCAGGTTAAGTACCTGGGATCTGTACTTCACGTTTCTGGTGACATCGACTACGACGTCAAGGCACGTATTGCCGCCGCGTGGGCTAAGTGGCGGGAAATGACTGGCGTCACTTGCGATACTAAAATGCCAGTCAGGCTGAAGGGGCAGGTCTATAAAACGATCATTAGACCTGTCCTCTTACACGGCTGTGAGGCGTGGCCGCTGTTGGAGCGACACCAGCAGATGCTGCGTGTCACGGAGATGAAAATGGTGCGGTGGATGTGTGGAGTCACGCGTAAAGATCGCGTGAGGAACTCACGCATCCGCAGCAGCCTTCATGTCCGTGACATCGCAGATAAAATGCAAGAGAGCCGCCTCCGCTGGTGCGGCCACGTCTTGCGGAAACCGCCCAGCTACGTGGGTAACAAATGCCTGGCAATGGCGCCCCCACCCGGTCCAGGTAGAAGGGGTAGGCCCAAGAAGTGCTGGCTTAGTCAGCTGTGGCTGGCGTCGTGGAGGGTGACATGCGTGAAAACGGTCTCACTACCTTGGACGCCCAAGATCGTGCGAAGTGGAGGAGGAAGAACCGGAAGGCGGACCCTGAGCTCCGAGGGCACCGTGGCCTCGGATGCAATCAGGACTAACGTCTTTATGTGGATGATGATGATGATGACTTTTCTACTCAATAATATCAAATGAAAGGTCTCAATAAATGTATTACTTTTTTGTATCGATATAAATCTGTATCTCGTGCAGGATAAAAGTTATGGTGGTTTTATTTCTTATTATAAAGCACTTTAACTCAAAGAGCTATCAAATATTAATATTAATAAAATTCTATGTTTGAATTTCTTGTCCCTTTTTTACACCTTCGTTGGTCAGCTGCGGTATTTATGTCGGACTCCAACCAACTAAAACAACCGCCAATTAACAAATGTCAATTAATTGGTTATACCGCATAGAGATGGTAGAGGTTCTAGAGTAAGTAAACCTACCCTACGCAAGTTACACAACTCATACAAAAGTGCCCACTCTCCTTTAAAAACGGCGAATGCGTTGATGTTCTGTTACAAGTACTGGGCATTAAAGAGTACATTTTGTGATGAGTATGGCTCAAGATATATGCCGAACGATATTTAACTATATAACTGTAATATACCTACCACATTAGCAGTCCTGGGCGGGTAGGTTTTTCTCGTGCGGGTACCGGCGTAGGGTATACGTGCGATCGTCTGTAATATGCAGTTATGGATTAAATATAGGTTACTAGCTTTTGCCCGCGGCTCCGCCCGCGTGGATGTCGGTTATCGCGACCAAACATAGCCTATGTCCTTTATCAAGGTCTAATCTACCCCTGTACCAAATTTCATCAAAATCGGTTCAGTGGTTTAAGCGTGAAAGCGTAACATATACTAATATTATGAATGTTTATGAAGATGTTTGTATGTCTGTTACTCAATCACGCTCTACAGACAGAACGGATTTGGCTAAACGTTGGTATAAGGATAGATTATAGTCAGAAATAAGATATAGGTAAGCTTCGTATCTCTGGGATAGGTTCCCATGAACTACGGGAGCGGGACTAGGATTCCACGAGAGCGAGCCGCAGACATCAGATAGTTCCATATATTCACTGTATGATTTAAGATTGACATGGTCATTCCCAGTGAGCCGAAATATAGGATCCTCAAAAACTTTAAAGAAAATGGTGAATATTCCGGCGAGTGTTTTACTATCCATATATTCACGTCTGAAAATCCTAAGGTTGCCGGGAAGAAATCACTTTTACTGATAAGGCTGTAAATTGTGCATTTAACTGTAACTGTACCTCTGTAATAATATTGATGTAAAATAAAGTACCTATTTTCTATCTATCTATCTATCTAAAATTCCTGAAGAGTTACACAGAGGTGTATCAACACTAGTCCCGGGTTCGATCCTGGCCATTACACTACCGACGTGAACCCACTCCTAGCACAAGCAATTTAGCTTAGTTGGAGGGGTTAGCGCGAATATTAGTAACTTCGGTTCTAATCCATACTAATATTATAAATGCGAAAGTAACTCTGTCTGTCTGTCTGTCTGTATGTTACGTTTTCACGCCTAAACCACAGAACCGATTTCTATGAAATTTGGTATAAGGGTAAATTAGACCTTGAGAAAGGACATAGGCTATATTTGGTCGCGATAACCGACATCCACGCGGGCGGAGCCGCGGGCAAAAGTTAGTATTCTTTATAAAAAATAACTTAGTAGGTACGATTTTCAGTCCCAAATTATAGGAGACGAGCGTGAGGTCATTAACCTCAAGCAAGTACCTACTTTAATATGGGCTGTATACTTACTGTCAGATGGAGAACAGTTCCAAATAATATATTATTACTATAAGGTAACAAAATACTATACCGGTATAGGGGATGGAGTATTTTTCTTCTCGTACATGTTTAATGGAGTTACGTGTTGGATGAACTCTTCCATAATGAACCGGGCCCGTGCCAGGATCGGCTCCAGGGCCTTCATCTGCTTGGCCACATTCATAGGTTTCGATATGGCGAGGTATTGGTTGACCTGGCAATTGTGATGAACAAGTCTTAAAAGGAAGGCATTGGTAAAGACCAATCGGCTACAATATAATGTATACGCATATATATTCATGGCTGCAAATTCACCGAAGGTGTTGACAGAGGTGTATTTACATCCAAATTTCCCCAACTATGATTTCCAGTCTCACGTCATAGGGGGCAAGGATCGATGACTTGACTTATGAAAGAAAGTTAAGTGAGAAGGCGTAAGAAACTTACGAATATCCAGTATGTACCCACATAGCTCTGGTGGTCAAAGTATAAGATAAAGTGACAGCCTCTGCGGCGTGGCGGTACTGAACGCGACTGCTACGCAGGAGGCGCGGGTTCGATCCCCGCTCAGTGCAAATATTAGTATCCATGAATATGGCTATTTGCATTGGTCTGGGTGTTTCTATGTATAATATGTATGCATTCACAAAAAAAAGTATTTATGTATGTTTATCCACATTCTAGATTCCATAACTCAAGCTTAATAAGCTTACCATGGGTCTAGATTGTGTAGAATGTTGTGAAATATTGATTTATTATTTATTTATTCTCTAAAAAGGGTCGCAGTTTCAATTCCCGTTCAGAACTTAACTGTTTTCGGTTAGTAACAACATAAATATCAATGGTTTTAGGTCTTTAATGGTTTTAGGTCTTTTATGGTTTTATGGGTGTTCTACACTTGTTTGAAAATAGTATCCACCAAGAAACATTTTTGCACAATGTTGTCTGTCCACGAATCCCAATCGTGTAACAATCAAGTCGAGCTAAATGTTGCTTGTCAGCTGGCACTATCGCGAGTGTAGCGCAACGTTGCCGAACTTGTTGACTAGCACGTATGGCGCGATAAATTGTGCCTAATGAAGAGGAAGCTTGAATAGAGATAATAATATAATAATATATTCCACAACATTCTACACAACGCTATCCAGACCCATGGTAAGCTTAATTAGCTTGTGTTATCTAATCTAGAATGCGAATAAACATACTTACATACGTTTTTTTTGTAAATACTATATATATTATACATAGAAACAAACCAGACCAATGCAAATAGCTATAATCATGCATACAAATATTGGCACTGAGCGGGGATCGAACCCGCGCCTCCAGCGTGGCAGTCGCGTGTACTACCGCCACGCCACAGAGGCTGTCTCTGATATTCTACGCAGGCGAAGTCACAGGTAGCAGTAATACAAATTGTAAGATGTTGCAAGGTACCTTCTGCAAAGGACACCATCCAAATTTTTTCGTGGTAACAGGATCCGTCACAGTCATCCACGTCATCGCGAGGACCCTGGGGAACGTAGTATGTGGCTCTCCCATCATCACTCCTGGAGTCTTCACCAGGGCGTCCAGGTCAGGTTCCGCGTCTAGCATAGAGGTTTCCACCAGTAGCTTTGCCCGGACCAATGCTCCAATCAAATCTGATATGACTGGACTTTCGTCGCCTTCTAGATTTCTGAAATAGGATAGAGTATTATCCTACTCATCATCATCACAGCAATAGTCCTGGTTGAGTCTAAAGCTTCTACTTTGAAACAGGGTGTGTGCACTCCTATTCCCTTTTTTTTTCTTACAGGATACGTCAATTTGACTTCACCTCGCCTGATGTTAAGCTAAAGGCAAAGTCTCGGCAAAGTCTTGTGGAGCCGCCTGTCACCCCAACAGAAGCAGGCCACGGCGGCGGCGGCGCGCTGTAAAGCGCGCCTCCCCATTCCGGGGGCGAGATGGGGACACCGTTGTCCCCCCTCCTGAGGAGGGCCAGACCGTAAGGGATGGCCCTGGGTCAGCCGGGGTGCGAGGGATATGTCGATGACAACCTCACCTCCGGCCTAGCACCACGACCCAGAGTCGGCGTGCGGTTTTAGTCGGTTCGAGTCCGACATAACCTCCCCTTCCGGCTCCGGTAGGGGAGGTATCCGAGGGGATTTCCGCACCGAAAAAAAAAAGTAATATGTATGTTTACTGTCGGATGTAGAACACATGAAAAGAGATGGGGTGGCCATATTCTACTCCAGAGCCAACAACTTTTAATTACCACTTATGTAGCAGACAAGCTTAGTGTCCACCTGATGGAAAGTGGTTACCGTGGCCTATAGACGTGTACAACAGAAAGCCATACTCATGCTGCCGATTGCCAACACAATTATAATACTAGAAACAAAAATAAACTTGCAGTGCCAAAACTCAGGCTTCATAAGGTTGGTAATTCGTTTGTAGGCAATTGTATAAAATTGTTTAATAAAATGCCTCAGGATCTGATAGACATTCCACTTAATAAATTTAAAATTCAAGTGAAAAATTGCTTAATAAAAAAAGGTTACTATAAATTAGACGAATATTTAAATTAATACTAATAAAAATAATAATAATAAAATCTAATGAATCTCGTGAAAGCTGAGAAAGATAAACAAGTTAAATACTTGGACTTGGCTCACGAGGTTGTCGACATGTGGAATGTTGACTCAGCAATCATTGTACCGATAGTCGTATCAGTCAACGGACTTATAGCAAAGAGCCTCGACCAACATCTGAAGAGGCTCGGGTTGGATGGTTGGGTCAAGGGCCAGATGCAGAAGGCAGTACTCCTTGATACGGCGCGCATCGTGAGGAAGTTCCTTTCTCTAGAGCCCTAACCACCGGTAGCTTGGTCCCTGTACCCGATGCCGGTGGGATACTATTTTTTATATTTTTAAATGGATTTTTTTTTAAATATGTATTTAAAAATATAATTTATAGGATTTTTAAATGAATAAAGAGAATAATAATAAAATAAAACGAATAATTAAATGAAATGCTCGCACTGTAAAACATTGCTATAAATAAAACCATATTTAAAATAAAAAAAAAGAAGGATAATCGAGTTCACTGAGTTTCTTGCTGGTATCTTCTCAGTAGAACCACCTACCGAACCAGCGAAATAATCATTTTCCAATGATTTATTTTATTTATTTTTTCTGTGATTGACATTACCTACTTGTAAAATTCTGACGTTCATATGTGCTCTTTATGTGCCTAAACTGAATAAATGAAATTGATTCTTTGATTGATTCTTTGATTCTTTGATCCTGTAAGTACAAGAACGAAATCTACAAAACTCACTTCAGCAGTTCCAACATCAGTCTGGCAATTTTTCCTGAGGCGGGTCTGGGGTACCCGATGCAATCGGAGCTGAGGACCCTCGTTGGTGAGGGCAACTCCGTCTCGAAGGCCGCTGCCAGCTCCCTCTGCCTCATGTCCTCGGCCGCCAGCCAGTCCAGGGTCAAGGCAGACCGGTACGCTTGGATCCCGGACAAAGTCGACCGTGTAGCATTACTTGGCCGGTAATAATAGTCATCTTCTGCTTGACACTGTAGTTAAAAAATGCTTTTAACTGACTTAGAAACAAAAAAGAATTAGGTAATTAATTTGGGTATTTAGAGCCCTAACATAGGGAATGTAATACATTTGCATAATGAAAATATGTCAACCCATCACTATTGTTAAACCAAGTTTCCTGTAATTAAAGATTTCTATTTAAATTTTTATTCATCATCCTACAACTCATCTGCTCATAGTCAGAAGACTGATTGCACAATGCGTTCTTGAAAAAAAACACTATTTACAAAAGACATGTGTGTTGTAGACAATGATGGTGGCGGGTGACAAGACAACTTTATCTGCTAGTCCATATACAGTACTAAGACTGAGGGCCCACTTGCGCTGCGTTGCGTTGCGTGGAGAGGGGTCATTCTTAAAAAATAAAGGAATATCTCTCATTGCTATAATTTTATTTGATTATAAATTTCTAAGATTGACCCTGAATATTTATTTATTATTATTTATTATTTACTACCCATCTGAATTCACCAAAAAAAGTCATAACCATAAAATACGTCTGTATTCAAATAGTTAAAAAAAAAACAACTTTTAAAACTTATTCCAAAATAAAAGCTCTCAAACAGCAGAAGTAAAAACGCAGAAAGGCTTCCTAAAAGTTATAAATAAAAATTTTAAGGTAACTTTTTCAATTTTCTTCTTTATAAAAGTCGAATGACTGTATAAACGAATTTAGGAAATATTCTGTGTTACGTAAAAAGTAAAACAATTCGCAAAAGGCTTGGAGTCACGTTGTACAGCCGGCAGTCTCTAACAAAGGAAATTAAAAAGTAATTAGTCCAATTTATGATCTCAGGACTGTCATGTTTGGAATATTATTGCGTCTTAATGGTGTGTAAGTTAGTGACCATTACGTTCTGAGAAAACAGGATCCTACAAGGCTATATACCTACCTACATAGAATCAAGAAGTATGGCACAATGCTATGTTTGAGTGCCCAAATGCTAAAAGTAGGAATAATTTACCTCGCGTTATTATTTCATTTTAATGGGAAAGAATACATCTAATATACAAAATTCCCGTGTCGTGATGTTTGTAGTTAAACTCCTCCGAAACGGCTTGACAGATTCTCATAAAAATTTGTGTACCTACATATTGGGTAGGTCTGATAATCAGACAGCATTTTTTTTTATACCACTTAGGTGGCAGACAAGCACACGGCCCACCTGATGGAAAGTGGTTACCGTGGCCTATGGACGTATGCAACACCAGGGGCGTTACACTCGCGCTGCCTACCCTGAAGAAACCTTCTAATGCCCCTCTTGAAGAACCCCATATTGTAGTCGCTTGGGAAAACCATGGCAGGGAGTCCATTCCACAGCTTGAGCGTACGTGGGATGAAGTTCCTTTCATACCGCACGGTACGCACCGTATTCGGATGCAATGTGTGGGGGTGAATTCCCTGTTTATGGCGATCCCCCTAAATTTTAAGGCCACCTCTATATATTTTTTTTTATGATACAACGTTAGAAAATTGTAGATACGTTGGTGGTACGAAGTTCGCCAGGTCAGCTAGTAAAAAATATTTAACTATCATTTCCCTCTCCCTATAACAATCACGATCTAATATAAAATCGGTGTCAATAAAGATGCGATTCGCGTTTGTGTATCCGAACACAGGAGAGGATTGCAAAAATCACCAATATAAATCGATGCCGGTCTGTCGCAAGCGCAACTGTGGAAATGCAGTCTGAATTGAAAACAACAGGAGATACAATCATATAGCTACGTCGGAGGTCGGTACTCATCAGACAGGAAATTACCTACAACTGATAACTAAATATAGCTATTTCGATTACAATACAATAACAGCACTCTGGATTTAAAACGATAACAATAAATTCTGATATTGGTAGTTCCCCGCATTGGCCACATTCATTCACGGCCGTTCCTAATACCATACTGACGTTAAAGATAGATCGTATCTACGGATAAAGTGCTCGGCTGTTTAAATTCAAAACATAGTAACTCCTATTTCACACCAATTTCGGAAAATAAAATTATACCGCGATGCGCTTTCCCGCAAAAAAACAGTTACCATGTTTTCAATTTAAACAGCCGATACGTCAAATTTGACTGTTGAAATCTATCTTCAACTGTAAGTTGTATGTTATTGGGAACGGCCGTCAATCGTACTACTGAGCTATTGATCCACACCTGAATTACTTCCCCTTCTCTTTAAATCCGTCTTTAAGGGCGACTGTAAATAAAAGAGGTTTGTTAAGATTATAATTTGTATACTGCACTCAGTATCTTTTTTTTTTCACTATATATGCTGTGTTCGTTCCCCGTGGAGTAGAATAGGACCACACCAGCTCCTGCTGCAGCTTCCTGTGGGTATCATAAAAGGCGACTAAGGGAAAGGGCTGTTCTCCATCCGACAGTAAACATACAGCCCAATATAAAGGACCAGCTAGACGGCAATAGAATCCCCTATTACGTCGCGGGACCGAAAATCATAATAGGCGAAACGTGGGTGCTAAAACACCTATGCCTAGGTAGGCAGAGGTCTTGGGGATTAACAGACGTGAGTAAATTTTTTTATTTATTTTTATTTACTTATTTACAGTAAGTACATATACCTACATCTTATGAACTAATACATTGTCCCACAAACCCGTACAAACGTTTTGACTGTGGGATTAGGAAAAATATTTAGGTATATCTGACAATATTTACTTATGGCTTATGAAGTAGTGCGTGAGTATACATTTCTGGTGTCAAATTATGGCAGTGAGTCGATTGGTGATTTTTTAATTTAATTTTAAACAAGTTTGTTCTATTTTCTCTCCTTATGTCTACAGGCAAGCTATTTAATATGTAAGGAATTCTTATTATTATGGTATATGGATGGATGTATTATCGTTTCTACACTGGGTTTTCTCCGTAATCTTAGATCTTATATACCTAAATACGGTACGTATGTTCATAACAATTATTATCCTATTCCATAACTACACACATTACACTTTAATTCCTCGCGCCATAAACCCGCTGTAACACGATTAAGCATCGTCTTCCTACCTCTGTAACACATTGCTTGGCTAATGGTGCTGAAATTACTGTGAGATTCAGGCCATTATGCAGTAGTCAGTGGCAGATTTACCAGCATTGAGTTCACTGGAGTCTAGTGTGGCAGATTTGAGATCGATACTTATTTAGATACATAGGTTGGCTAAAAAACACTTCCCGCCCGTGGCCAAGCGCGCTCACTGTTCGGTATCGATCAATGAGTTAAGCTACCCAGGCGCGGTTACTGTTTGGATGGGTGACCGTTTGGTGGTATTTCATCTTGCTTCCGTGCTTCGGAAGGCACGTTAGATGTCAGTCCTGGTGGTCAGTTAGACGTTAGATCAGGGTAGAGGCGACCTGAACTATTCTGTCAGTGGTTGGTCACTCGCTACCCATAACTCTGGCTGGGAGGTGGGAGCTCAGACAGTAGTTGCTCTCATTATAGCCAAAAATCGAAGCCACATCATACTTAAGCGGACCACGGGTTAAAAAGTTAAAGGCCTTGAATGGAACGTCACTTCCCGATTGGGGTAGGCTTTACCTACCCCAATTGGGAAGTGACGTTCCATTCAAGGCCTTACCAACATATTTCTACTTGTTACGATCTTGGCACACGTGTTTGGTTTAGCGTGGCGGTAGTGAATGCGACTGCCACGCAGGAGGCGCGGGTTCGATCCTCGCTCAATGAAAATATTTATATGCATGAATATGGCTGTTTGCATTGGTCTGGGTATTTCTATGTAGTATAATATGTATGTATTTACAAAAAAAAAGTATCTAAGTATGTGTCCGCATTCTTGATTCCATAACACAAGTTGGTTAAGTTTACCATGGGTCTAGATAGCGTTGTGTAGAATTTAATTTTGTTTTTATACATGCACGCCTGTTGCAGGGCCTGGCCTTTCTTTAAAACGTTGTCGATCTGATTAACATACAATACGTCTTTCGACCTTTTCGGCGATGCCAAATTGTTATGGCTTATTTATTTATTTATTAGGCACAGAAAACAGAAAACAATCAAAATTTCTTAGAAGATATCATTTCAAGGTTCGGTTCCCGATTGAGTTCCAAAACATGTGTACCAAGCGTTTCAGTGATTCATTCCTATGCCGCACCACTAAGACCTGGAATTCCCTGCCAGCTCACGTGTTTCCTTCTTCCTACAGTCCCGGGTCCTTTAAGCGGGGCGTGAAAAGGCATCTATTGAGGCGGTCAAGCTGAGTGCCACCACTGTTAACATGGTAAATGTTTACGATGGTGACTCTCTTTCCGAGACTTTGCCTTTAGCTTAACATCAGGCGAGGTGAAGTCAAATTGACGTGTCCTGTAGGTATAAAAAAAAAACTCAGCATGACACCATTTCCTACTTACTGCTTTTAGAGAAGCGATACTTTGCCTTCAGCTTTCTATCAGGTGAGGTTTAAAAAAACCACAACTGGCCTTTATTTTTTAAGAACACTGGCCATTTTTTACGGATAAAACAGGAAGAGTCGTGTAAGACTCACTTCCAAGATTTAGGCATATTGACGGTTCCTAGCCTATACATTTTGGTACTGCTAAACAATTTTGCTAAGCATATACACGATTATTAATCTGATGATGAGAGAAGGGTTAGAGAAAGCACTCGCAGGAAAGATTTTCAGAGCAAAATTGTGCCTAGCCTGGACGTCGTAAAGCATAGTACGCTCTACAACTCCATCAGAATTTTCAACAAACTGCCTCTAGACTTAAAAACTATTATTTACAAAAGAGAGTTCCACGACAAATTGAAGGCTTTTCTCTTAAAGGGGTGTTATTATTCAGTCGATGAGATATTAAATAAATAGATTTTATACTGACAGCAGAGGTATAATGTAATTACACTGTTATTTTTTTTACGTGTCATGATATTTTCCACTTCTTTTGATTGTTGATTTTCTTATGTTTTTTATTTATATATGCAACTAGCTTTTGCCCGCGGCTCTGCCCGCGTGGATGTCGGTTCCCGGGGATTATTCGAATTTTTCTCGCCGTAAAAACCATTCTTGAACTTCAACGAACATTTGAAAAAAAGAATTGGCCAAATTGGTCCAGGCTTTGTTGAGTTATGCGCTTACCAACACATTTAGCGATTCATTTTTATATTATAGATGTATGTGTACAAACGATGTTCAAACACGATGTAAAAATTGTTAATGAATAAATAAATACAATACAATACAATTGCGTTCGTGGTAAGAGGATTACCTACTTAAGCCCGTATTCTAGAATGACACTGCCTGAATCGCTATTTTTCTGAGGACAGATTGTATAGATAGATTGTTAAATTTGACATATTGCCTATACAATCTGTCCTCAGTTAAATCGAGAATCGGGATGGGCTTCATTCCACAATACGGACCAGTCTCCTAGACTTGAGTTACTGAGTACTTTTTTTTTCGTGCGGAAATCCCCTCGGATACCCCCCTTGCGGGAGACGGAAGGGGAGGTTATGTCGGACTCCAACCGACTAAAACCGCACGCCGACTGTGGGTGCTAGGCCGGAGGTGAGGTTGTCATCAGTTACCGAGTACTAGGGGTGCACCGGACGGACGTTGAGAATTAGATTAACTATAATCACGTCGATTGTGGAGGCTCCTGTCATACACCAATCCGATCATGTAATACACAAATTCACACATTTTCATATACCTACCTATCTATCTACTGCATGTAGGTCTATTATAAAAAGTGAGTGTACTTTACGATGTCAATAAATTCAGTAGATAGGTAACCATTAAAATCACTCTGCATGCGTAAACTTCACTCATAAACCCGATATGGAGCTCCACACCTGTGTTTGCTAATGGAGATTCGTTTTTGTAACACGCAAGACAGTTGTTATGGATTTTATTTTATACTAGCTGTTACCTGCGACTCTACCTGCGTGAAATTTAAATCCCGTTTCCGCAACGCTGAACCTATTTCAGGTACTTATAATATAAAATCCTCTTGATAGCTCCTGTGGCGTAGCGGTAGTTAACGCGACCGCTACGCAGGATGCGCGGGTACGATACCCGCCCAGTGCAAATATTTGTGTGCATGAATATGAATATTTAAGTTGATCTGGTCGTGTCTCGGAGAACACGTCAAGCTACGGACAGCTTGACGTGTTCTCCGATTGCCATACGAACATCTATGGCGTCGAGGAGGATAATTGGAGCCCTAAAAAGTCTACCAACTGGTCTAACTGCAATGCTTTGATATCGCCTTTGGGTTGTGAAGGTCATGGCGGTCACTTCACTATCGAAATTCGAGTCAATTGCTGTTTCTGGGAACTGAGTAAAAAAGTATATTCGCCAGAGCCTTGACGTCTTTTTGTTGGCAGGTGCACCGTGTGTAGGTGAAGTGTTGAACCCTGGAGATGTTAGTAGGGTTCCCTAGCACCCTGGCAAGGTCTAGGTCAGGTACAGGTATTGGGATAGATTATAGGCTGGGTTAGCTCGACCCATTCAGCCGATTGATCATGATCAGTCCGGTCGAATACACGATTGAAGGCCCCAAGGAAGGACCTTTCCATATGAATAGAAGACCATAATGGCATCACACTCAGTGCTCCCGCAGTCAAATATCACCACAATAAATGCCCGAAACTGTGCAAAAATGGTTCAAAACAGTCCAAAACATACAATTTATATGTGGAAATCGTAATTCCATATTGTAGAGAAAAAGGGTCGCAATAAAAGCTAAAGTACATACCATGGACCATAAAAACGCGACTGCTATCACTAAAGAGATCATCTCGACTACATTTCACAGTAATTTATCACAAGTTACGTACAAAATAAAGCGATTCGACCAGACATTTCTGTCAGTTTGTATGAAACTGTCAAATATGTGTCTGATAAAGGTCTGATAGACACGGATATGACGAAGGAACCATTGAGAAGGAGCACAAGTCTACGAGAAAAAGTTCTTAACGGATATTTGTGGTAATGGAGGCAAAGTCAGGGCACGCCGTAATAGCGGCGGTAAGACCCATCATGGAGGAGTGGCTAGAGAGGCCACACGGCAGCCTCTCGTACCGGCTGACGCAGGTGATTACCGGACACGGGTGTTTCGGGAGTTACCTGTGTCGGATCCGGAAGGAGCCAACGTCCGAGTGCCATCACTGTGATGCGAGCGAGGACACAGAGCTGCACACGCTGACCGAGTGCCCGGCGTGGGACACGCCGAGGCGGGTCCTAGTGGCGGCTCTAGGGGTGGGAGTCCTCACACTCGTCACATTGCTCACAGCGATGGTACAATGCGCAAACGCTTGGGGTGCGGCCGCCTCCTTCTGCGAGCAAGTAATGCTCGAGAAGGAGGCGGCCGGTCGGGTCCGGACCAGACTCCGGGCCCGGGAAGCCCGTGCAGAGCGAAGGCGAACCGGACGTCGGAGGTCGCAGAACGACCTCCGTCCTCCATGAGCGCTGGCCTGGGGGTGACCGGTGGAGCCGCCTGTCACCCTAGCAGAAGCAGGCCGCGGCGGCGGCGCAAAGTGCGCCTCCCCGTAACCGGGGCTAATTGGGGACATTTTGGTCCCCACAACCCGAAGGGGGCCATCTCGAAAGAGATGGTCCTGGGTCTGCCGGGGTGCGAGAGATATGCTTTTGGCAATCTCACCTCCGGCAACCAAGGACCCAAGACGGCGTGCGTTTTAGTCGGTTCGAGTCCGACATAACCGCCTCCACCGGCTCCGTGGAGGTGGTATCCGTGGGGATTTTTCGCACGATAAAAAGAAAAAAAAAATGGAGGCAAAGTTGAAGAGAAGAAATAGTTGAGGAAGTTTTTAAATAAGTACTCCATAAAGGTATCGGACTGTAAAGCCCAATGTATGAATGCTCTACTGAATCATAAAATAAAACATACAGATTAGATACCACATAATATAGGCATTTACGGAAACCGCGAACCACCCTGGTCCGTAGAAATGTAGCCTTATCACTATCGCTAAATTAAGATGTAAGCTATCCTATCTTTCAAGTTGGATCAAACTGCACACAGTGTGCAAATTTGATTAAATCGGTTTAGTAGTTTAAGAGTACATCGCGGGCAAAGACGACACGTATCTAATTTATATATACTAAGATGTCTCTTTGTGACGCAGAGGGCGCGTGTTTGATTCCCGCTCAGTGTATATATTTGTACCTATGCATGAATATGGCATGAATTTGCATAGATCTGGGTGATTCCGTGCCTCGGAGAGCTCGTTAAACCATCGGCAACCGGCCATTCGAACAGCCGGTCTTACTACAGAACTTGGATATCGTCACTTGGTTGTGGAGGTCAGATGGCAGTCGTTTCACGGAAAATACCAAAGTTTAACCGCATCACAGCAAGACTGGGAAGTGGCCCCAACTAAGTCGGTAGCTTAGTGGTTAAGGAGTCGGCCTTACGATCGAAAGGTCCCGGGTTCGATCCTGGTCATTACACTACCGACGTGAACCCACTCCTAGCACAAGTAATTTAGCTTAGTTGGAGGGGTTAGAGGGAATATTAGTAATTACGGTTCTAATATTCTTTTTAAAAAAAAAAAGCGTGAAGATGATGTCTCATTGTTATGTACTTACCCATAAATATATAAACGCTATCTAGACCCATGGTAAGCTTAATTAGCTTGTGTTATGGAATCTAGAATGCGGATAAACATACTTAGATACTTTTTTTTGTAAATACATAAATATTATATATAGAAACACCCAGGCCAATGCAAATTGCCATATTCGGGAATCGAACCCGCGCCTCCTGCGTAGCAGTCGCGTTTACTATCATCACGCCACAGAGGCTGTCAATAGATAGATACGACCACATTGGCGCTACAAAGAAGTTTTATTACTAGAATTTTAATAGAACTTTTCTAATCACCGTATTTCTAGTGTTACGTAAATGAGTCTACATTTTCCAGGTAAACATTTTCAATAGGTTCATTATTTTTATCCTCACATGTCAGTAACATAAAGTGTTATACAATGCCTTTCACACGCCGCGCCTGAAAAATTGAGAATTTTGAACGTAAAATTGTAGAGAAATGGGACCGCTATTTACTTTATTTATAATCAACGTTTTAAATTTAAACGAAATTCTACCTTCTATGCTTGTAGTTAGTTTATATTATTAGTTTTCATTTAAACGTTTCCTTGTTTTGTAGAAACTACGTATCCGATCACTAAAATAAGACTAGGTAGGTACTATTTAATTTTTTTTCTTCATTTTGATGAAAGCTACGGAACCTATATTTACCGTCGATTTATAGGTTTATCAAGGGTGTATTGTAAGTTACAGTTTTTTTTTTTGGATGTTAAGTGCACTAATTTACTTGCAAACTGGTTATTGACTGATTTTCAAAACTATTTAATAGCTCTGGTGTTCATCAAACAAATCTAAATAATACATGGTAAATATCCCGAAATCGAAAACAAGTTTTAAACAAATTTTAACATAAGTTACATCATTGGCATTTTTTTAACCATCTGCTTTCAGCCGTTTTCGAGATAATTACAAAATCCCAAAACATTACCCCACAACACACACACAAATTTTGCTATTGGCTAACATGTTACATATGAAAACGTAACATCAGCTATCTGCTCCGATATTTGGTTCCAAGCTAAGAAAAAACGAGAATTAGATACCTAAATACTGCAGCAAAATTAGTTTTTCACAAATATCTTTTAAAGTACAATCTGCATATTTTATTTCCTCTCGCAAAAAAATCCTTCTTAACAAAATAAAAATCTGTTAAAGTTTAAACTCTCTAAAGCACAATATTTTGCTGGGGTAACGCACACGCTGCTCTTTCAGTGGGGATTGACCCTTAGGGTCCAATCCAACCACATCACATAGGCCTCTTACACGACAAACATAACCTTCTTGGCAGAGGGCGGCTTATTGCACTTTTCCCCGTTGACAATCCCCGTTGATGGGGATTATTGAACTTTTTGTTCACTATTCCCCGTTGACGCAAATTTTTTGAATAATGGGGATTAGTGGAGAATAGTGAACTAAAAGTTTAATAATCCCCATCAACGGGGATTGTCAACGGGGAAAAGTGGAATAAGCCGCAGAGGGCACAGACATCATCGACGTATTATCCTGATTGCATTCGAGACCACGGTCCTCTTGGAACTCAGGGTCCGCTTTCCGACCCTTTTCCTCCAGCAGAGTGCACAGTGAAGAGCAAGCGAGGGTGACAGGTGTCTGACAAGCGCCTATCGCCCCAGATGTCACCCCAGCCTTCACCCCAAGGTGAGTTGTGGGTGAAGTGAGGTCACGAGTATTAACATAAAATAAAATTATATTTATATAAAGAATTATATATTTGATTCTCATGTAAAATTAACACTTACAAGCTAACGGGAAATTCACGCATACATCGACGATTTATAAATAAGCTCTGAATCAGACATTTTGTACACTTTATACAAAACAAATGTATATGACTAACAATAACATTGCATTAGTACAGTACATTACTTGTAACATATCTCACCTCACGAGTCATGGTTAAAATAACAATAGTGTGTGTACCATATTCACCGGCAGAGTAGAATTCGGTAGGACGCAAAATTCGGTAAACTTCTCCCATTTTCCCTCCTATCAAAAAAAGCTCTCGACAAAAGTTGAGTTTTAAATCAAAGAACATGTGTGCTAAATTTGATGAAAATGGGTTAAGAAATGTATCCTCTAGACCGGAACTGATTAACTGACATAGATATGGACAAAAGCAAAATCGTTCACCTTATCGAAACTGAAAGTCCCCATGACGCTAGCGGCATTTCACATTCTACACAACGCTTTCTAGACCCATGGTAAGCTTAACTAGCTTGTGTTATGGAATCTAGAATGCGGAAAAACATATACTTTGATACTTTTATTTATAAATACATACATATTGTACATAGAAACACCCAGACCAATGCAATATTCATGCATACAAATATTTGCACTGAGCGGGGAACGAACGTTCACTACCCCCACGCCGCAGAGGAATTGCAACAGTCAACCATTATAATTCATTAAAAAAAAATATACCATGTTTTAGGTTAGAAACTACCTTACTCCAAATTTAAACAAATATGCACAGCAATAGTACACGCAGGTACACAAACTTTTGAGCTCGTAAAGGTACACTAGTTGATGGTAGAAGATAGACTCGCTGAGTGTAGTACAATGGTACAGTGGTACAGTCTACATGCCGTTGTAGGCAGGACCCCCGCCGCCCTCGGGGACCACCCAGTTGATGTTCTGTGAAGGGTCTTTGATGTCGCAAGTCTTACCTGTAAGAGGAGAGAGAAATATAGATGGCGGTGGGGTACAGTGATAGGAGATTAATTCATTATTAATATCTCATTAGTAAAAACCTATTGCCGATGCTTATGGACATCAAGGACATTACAGTATTTGTGAAATGCTCCAGTTCCTTACAGGGGGAATGTTCAAGCCACGTCTTGAGCAACACAATTTTTTTTAAAGAATATTAGAACCCAAGTTACTAATATTCCTTCTAACCCCTCCAGCTAAGCTAAATTGCTTGTGCTAGGTGTGGGTTCACGTCGGTAGTGTAATGGCCAGGATTCGAACCCGGGACCTCTCGATAGTAAGGCTGACACATCGTACTCGGTCAACATCACTGTCTCGCCTCTTTACTCGGCGCGTGTGACCAAAGCATAACTGCTTCGAAATTTAATTGGTTAATATGTACATGTAACCACCACCTATGCCACACCATTAAGACCTGAAACTCCCTGCCAGCTCACGTGTTTCCTTCTTCCTACAGTCCCGGGCTTGATGAGGCCGTCAAGCTGAGTGCCACCACTGTTAACATGGTACATGTTTGCGATGGTGACCCTCTCTCCGAGACTTTGCCTTTAGCTCAGGCGAGGTGAAGTCAAATTGACGTGTCATTAATAAAAGAAATGTGTTTGCGGCTGATACTCACAGTGTATACAATTTTGTGCGTTGATCTGCAATCGTTGTCCGTCGCCGGTCTCCATTGGCACGTACTCGTACACTCCTGAGAAAGAACGTGTACTTGTAAAATACATACTAACTTTTGTCCTTGGCTCCGCCCGCGTGGTTGTTGGTTATCACGACCAAACATAGGCTATGTGTTAATCCCGGGTGCTAATTCCATACCAAATTTTATTAAAATCGCTCCAGCCGTTTAGACGTGAAAGAGTAACAATCATCCATCCATACATATTTACAAACATTCGCGTTTTCGTAGGCTTTATTTTATTCGGCGGCGGCGCGCTAAATAGCGCGCCTCCCCATTCCGGGGGCGAGTTGGGGACACCGTTGTCCCCCCTCCTGAGGAGGGCCTGACCGTAAGGGATGGCCCTGGGTCAGCCGGGGTGCGAGGGATATGTCTATAACAACCTCACCTCCGGCCTAGCACCAAGACCCACAGTCGGCGTGCGGTTTTAGTCGGTTCGAGTCCGACATAACCTCCCCTTCCGGCTCCGGCAGGAAGGGTATCCGCGGGGATTTCCGCACGAAAAAAAAAAAAAAAAGGCTTTATTTTATTGAATGGAGCGTCGGTAGTGGTTATGGAGGCGGCCTTAATATCTAAAAGTCCCGCGTTGGAATCCTTTTTCTGTACATGTTTTTTTTTAACTTTTTTAAATTGATAATTTTTTGTACATCTAAATATCAATCAATCAATTAGCCCACCGCAGCCCACTGCTGGACATAGGCTTCTCTCAATGTGCACCATTTCATTGTAATCAGCAACTAGTAAGTTATAAATCTAAATATGTAACATAGAGAGCGGACGGGGTGGGTATATAGTGCGTGGGTATTCTTTGAGTTATTTTATTTGTGACAAGGTTTTTCCTTCTCCCACAGCCCTAGATTTACTTTTCTATATATTGTATTATTAATAGAAGTGTCCTTTTATTACAAAATGCGTACCTGCGGGACAGAACCGCGCCTCTGGTCCATCGAACACGGCGAGATTGCGCTTGACGGGAATTGTGTCGTCCTGCAGAGTCAAGTGCGGAGGTTGGTCGGACTCGTGGTTCGTACCTGCGAACATATTAGACAGCCGATTTAAATAAAAATTTGAACAGAAAGCACTTTAACGTTGATGTATTTTTTTGGTATATTTACAAACATTCACATAATCTAGATACAGTGATTTGCTTGAGTAGCATAGCTGAGCGAACACCTCACTTCCAAGCTTGTTTATCATCTAAATATTCATGGATTATATAATAACCTTTCTGGCACAGTTTACTCTTAACTCTTACAGATGGTTGTCGCTCTCGTATAAGCTGAGTTTGTAATCTAGCTCTAAAATCTTATCTTTGGACGCCACCGGGAAATCGGAAAGAAAATGATGATTGTAGTACATAACATAACATAAACTCACGCCTGTATTCCCCGAAGGGGTGGGCAGAGGTGCTAGCACCCACATTTCGCCAGTTTATGTTTAGGTCCCAATGTAATAGGTGGCGAGCCTATTGCCATTAACCGGGCACTTATAAACCTGCGATAAATACACACATAACTTCGAAAAGCATCGAAAAGTCATTGGTATGTGCCATGGTAAATACAATACATGATAAGTACAATAACACTGTGAAATTGTTAAATTCCATAACCCTACGGCATGTAATTAAATTAGAGTTGGTAGGGTTACTTACCAGTGAGCGCGACTGACGACAACAGGTCAAATGTGAGCACGCCGTCCGGTTTGGGGTACTCTATAGGCTGGCACTCCTTGGCAGGCTTCAGTCTGCCGTGATCCGAGCCTACGACACACAATAGACTTATTAACACTAATATTATAAACTAAGACCTGGAACTCCCTGCCAGCTCACGTGTTTCCTTCTTCCTACAGTCCCGGGTCCTTTAAGCGGGGCGTGAAAAGGCATCTAATGAGGCCGTCAAGCTCCACTGTTAACATGGTACATGTTTACGATGGTGACCCTCTCTCCGAGACTTTGCCTTTAGCTTAACATCAGGCGTGGTGAAGTCAAACTGACGTGTTCTAGATAAAAAAAAATGTTTGGTATTCTTTACAGTTTACGCGAATGAAATGAATAATAAAATCTACACTAATATTATAAAGAGGAAAGATTTGTACCTATTTTTGTATGTTTGTAATGAATAGGCTCAAAAAGTACTGGGCCGATTTAAAAAATTCTTTCACCAATAGAATGCTACATTCTTCCAATTTGACATAGGCTACATTTCATTTTGAAAAAAATTAGGGATCCTTAGTAAAATTTGAACAATGTAACCGAAGGTGTAGAAAAATGAGTCTTAAAATGTCTTTCGTCGAATGCGCTGCCGGAACTATAAATAATTGTCTACCCCGTGCGAAGCCGAGACGGGCTGCTATCACTAATAAAATGAACTTTTTAACGGATTCTATCTCGATATAAGTATTTCTTATTATTTACTTTTAATCCGACGTTTCGGCCACTTTATAATATATCGTGATAG
The DNA here is from genome assembly GCA_914829495.1 of Eilema sororculum. Lineage (NCBI taxonomy): Eukaryota > Metazoa > Arthropoda > Insecta > Lepidoptera > Erebidae > Eilema > Eilema sororculum. The sequence goes on from OU618535.1 coordinate 22,332,988, forward strand.
AATGTGAGCATTCTATAGCGAGATATTATTCTTATTTAGAAACTAGTTTCGAAACTTGGTTTCGTACATGGCCGAAGGGTATTTGATATACTGGGTGAATTTATAGTCATTTCGGATAAAAATAATTTGGGCACAGTTATGATAAAAATAGTTTGGTTATTCCCAAACATTATAATTTTTTTTCGTTCGCCAAATTACTACTTTCAAATGATTTTGTTATCTAAACTGAGCCCAAACACTTTTTATCCGAAACGACTATAAAATCACCCAGTATACCTATATCTATAATATAAAAATGAATCGCAAAATGTGTTGGTAAGCGCATAACTCACCAACGGCTGGACCGATTTCACTAATTCTTTTTTTGTTGTGTTTGTTATTATCGGGAGAAGGTTCTTACGAAAAAAAAAATAAAACAGTTGTACAGAAAATTTCAGAAAGTAACTTTTCTTTTTCTCATACAAACTTTTTCTATTATGTGAGAGAAGTTTATGTTTACGTTACGGAATTAGTATTTAGTAGTAGTAGGTAGTAGTAGGAATGGGAATGGGAATGGGAATAGGAATAGGAATGGGAATAGTAATGGGAATGGGCACGGGAACAGGAATGGGAACGGAATTGCACGCGGGTGGAAAATATGGCGGTACGAAGTTCGCCGAGACAGCTAGTCTATAATATAAAAATGAATCGCTAAATGTGTTGGTAAGCGCATAACTCAACAACGCCTGAACCAATTGGGCCAATTCTTTTTTTTAAATGTTCGTTGAAGTTCAAGGATGGTTTTTACGGAGAGAAAAATTCGAATAATTACTGGGAACCGATATCCACGCGGGCGGAGCCGCGGGCAAAAGCTAGTCTACTATATAAAAATAAGTCGGGTTTTCCTTCCTGACGCTATAACTCCAGAAAACACGAACCGATTTGGCTAATTTTGGTCTTGAATTATTCGTGGAAGTCCAGGGAAGGTTTTTACGGCGAGAAAAATTCGAATAATTGCCGGGAACCGACATCCACGCGGGCGGAGCCGCGGGCAAAAGCTAGTTTGATAAATTGTTTACAATGGACAGAGCATTCCCCTGTAAGGAAAAGATCGCGGATTTCACCTGGACCGATTTAATTTTTCCTATTTTAATCGAAAAGTTTTTGTTATAGTGGTTATGCCCTTGGGTATTTTAAAGCAGATGGCACTGAGATAGATACTGACCTCCATGTTTGAGAGTCCAAGGTTCCTTCCCGCGAACTATGGTGCTGAAGCCAGAATACGCGATACCTCCGTACAGGCCCAGGGATGTGTGGAATGATGGCCGGCAGTTGCGGACTTCCTACAATATTTTGTAAACAGTTTTATAACATTCTCGAGCCATAGGAGCAGAATAGATAATAGTATTAGCGCCATAGGTCTACCTATAGAACTTCCATATTGTCAGTGGGTTGTGGCTTCAAGGAAAATAGTAGTTGCCTGCGGCTTTACTCCTTTATGGTTTACTCACTTGTTTGAGCGTTTAATTTTGTAATTAATTATTGTTTGGATTTCTTTGATGTATATAATACTAGCTTTTGCCCGCGGCTCGGCCCGTGTGGATGTTGGCTATCGTGACCAAACATAGCCTATGTCCTTTCTCGAGGTCTAATCTACCACTATTCCAAATTTCATTAAAATCGGTTCAGTGGTTTAGGCGTGAAAATGTAACATACAGACATACAGACAGACAGACAGACAGACAGACAGACAGACAGATAGACAGACAGACAGACAGACAGACAGACAGAGTTACTTTCGCATTTATAATATTAGTATGGATGTGCATGTGTTTTTATCCGCAATAAAAACCAATTTTCTTTCTTTCTGTAGAAGTATGGACGATTCGTAGTTTAAAAAAATCGACCCCACATGGGTCGGAAGATGAGTAAGGGTCCAATCCCACTAAAAGAACAGCGGCCGGCAGCGGCTGGTGGCGGCCCGAATTAGTTACGAGAAATGATTACCTTCCTACAGAAATATCCACTGGCGAATATTTTTTTCTACAGCTAGAGAACTAACCTTTAATTCTTTGTAGACATAGGACTGTTTGAGCTTTTCCTCGTAATGTGCAGGAACAACACCATTGTCATGTGTGGCCTCTCCTGATATTATGAGATCCATAGCAGATTCCGCTGCTAACATCCCTGTAGGTAGAACAAGAATATTATACAGTTAATTTATTATAGACAAGTGTTTATATATTCACGACTCCCTCACACCGAGATCTTCCACATTCTGTTTCCCAGAATGACCACTGGTCGCAACGAACCTATATCTAGGATGCTAAGAACCTACAATCAGCCACGTGTCACTTGCGTCAGCCACGGCGGCTGACATAAGTGACATTAAGCGACCACAGATAAAAAAAATATATATTTATATTAAGTGTTATTCCTGTGTTCTTTTTATATTGGTGTAGGGTGTGCGTTGTGTTTGTAAATAAATGTATTTTCTTTCTTCTTTCTTCTTCTGGAAACTGTACGATATTGACGTTTTCGGAAACAGCGCTGCCGAGTATAAATGGCAGAATACTGAGAAATTTCAAAAATAATAACAATACGAGTGATAATGTAAAACTAGCTTAATTTTAAATTCATTACTACGAGTATATTATTTGTTAATTTTCTTATATAGTGCCATGTACTTAGGATTAGGAACGCTGTGCATATCTATAATTGGGTTATGTACTAGATATAAGTCCACAAAACCTTTAAGTTTTAAATGTAATATACATAATCTGTTGATGTGCCTAATAAAATAATCGAAAGAATCGAAAAAACTTTAGAGAATGCCGTAAGGCGAAACCGGTCAGGTTTAGAAATAACATAAATTTAGTGGAAAAGTACAAGTGTGTTATTCAATATGTGTAGCAGATTCCACCGAGCGCCATCAATCTCCAGTATAAACAGAAATATTACAAGTTGGAACTTCAATTAAGTACGAAAGCTGTTCTGAATACAATACTTCGATATCGCTACTGGATTGTGGAGGTCAGATGGCAGTCGTTTTACGGAAAATATCGTAGTTCAGCCTTGTCACAGTTGGACTGAAAAAAGCGGACCCCAGACTCCCGATGTGAAGGCCACCGATGCGAGTGGAATTACCGTTAGGAGAATGATTAGCCTACATACATATTGTATGGCTATAAAAAATTAAGTTTAAAACTAAAATCCGACTACCGAAAAATCACGCTCTAAAAGTAACAAACAAGAAAATAGCCGTGGTCGTATGCCACTTTTCCCTAGAATATATTGTTTTGTCAGAGTAAGTGGCATACGACCACGGCTATTTTCTTGTTTGTTACTTTTAGAGCGTGATTATTCGGTAGTCGGGTTTTAGTTTTAAACTTAATTTTTTATTTATATTATTTTGGGGCAAGGTAAAGCTAATAATTTATACATATTTGAAATGTGCTTATTAAGCCCTTTCATTTGATACCAAACACGGCATATTTATCTCAAATTTATTTTTTAACACAGTACCTTATGAGCGCTAGAGGGCGCCACACAAGATTGAGTGACACGTCATATAGCCTATAACCATCGGACGATCAAGCCGCTTGTAACGATACCTCATATGTCCAGTTCTAATCAGTAGTTGAGGTGCTATGAGGAAACAAATGAACATACATACATACATACATACATACATACATACATACATACATACATACATAGCCTGTCAAAATCATAACCCGCCTTTTGGCTTCGCCGTAGTCGGGTAAAAATGTAACAATGTCAGTTTTATTTCTTTGCGTGACGGTACAAACATATCAAAAATATCGAGAAGCGTCGGTAGCTCTTTGGTTAAGGAGTCAGGAGCCTTACGATCGAGAGGTCCCGTGTTCGAATCCTGGCCAATACACTACCGACGTGAACCCACTCCTAGCGCAAGCAATTTAGCTTAATTGGAGATGTTAAAGGAAATATTAGTAATTTCGGTTGCTAATATTCTTTAAAAAAGAAAAAAAATGTGCGGGTAGATGAAGAACCTACTACCTCACAGAATCTAAGACGGTGGACCACTAAGCCAGTCAGCCTGTGAGCACGGCACGACACAAGTTTAGACTTTATTTCTATACACTAAGGTCCAAAATTAAATGACAAAAGTTTCATTACACTCTTTTATTCACTCTGCTAACAGTTATTTAATATTGAAAAATGCATCGCTTTAAAGTCTATAGATAATGTATTGCCGCTTTTTGCAATCTCTGTGGTTTGACGATAATAATAATAAATAATAATAAATATTCCACAACATTCTACACAACGCTATCTAGACCCATGGTAAGCTTTTATAGCTTGTGTTATGGAATCTAGAATGCGGATAAACATACTTATATACTTTTTTTTTTGTAAATACATACATATTATACATAGAAACACCCAGACCAATGCAAATTGCCATATTCATGCATACAAATATTTGCACTGAGCGGGAATCGAACCCGCGCCTCCTGCGTGGCAGTCGCGTGCACTACCGCCACGCCACGGAGGCTGTAGTTTTGCTTTAGTAGAATCGAGGCCCTGGTCAAAACGTCAGGCAAATCAAAGGTATGTATGTACCTATATCACAAGCGCGTTATTTTTCTTTTTTAAAAAATATTAGAACCGAAGTTACAAATATTCCCACTAACCCCTCCAACTAAGCAAAGTTGCTTGTGCTAGGAGTGGGTTCACGTTAGTAATGGCCAGGATTCGAACCCGGGACCTCTAGATCGTAAGGCCGACTCCTTAATCACTATTATTTTTAATATCAAAATGAATCGCTAAATGTGTTGGTAAGCACATAAGTCAACAACGCCTGGACCAATTTGGTCAATTCTTTTTTTAAAGATTCGTTGAAGTTCAAGGATGGTTTTTACGGCGAGAAAAATTCGAAAAATTGCCGGGAACCGACATTCGCGCGGGCGGAGCCGCGGGCAAAAGCTAGTTGTATATAATATCAGTTTTGTACCTATTATTTATTAATCTAATACGAATCTGCTAGTGTACATACCGCTCTTGATGGCATTGTGCGTGCCTTTAATCCTCGGCACGTTGACGAACCCGGCCGAGTCCCCGGCCAGCGCCCCGCCCGGGAACACAACCCGCGGCAGGCACTGCCAGCCTCCTTCTACCAAGGCACGCGCGCCGTACGCTATACGAGTACCGCCTGGGGACGACACATATATATTATAAACATGTTAAGTAGATTTGAGTATGTTTAAAAAACTAACACAAAATAACATAAACTCACGCCTGTATTCCCCGAAGGGGTAGGCAGAGGTGCTAGCACCCACATTTCGCCAATGTAATAGTTGGCGAGCCTATTGCCATTAACCGGGCACTTATAAACCTGCGGTAAATACACTCATAACTACGAAAAGCATCGAAAAGTCATTGGTGTGTGCCATGGTAAACCTGGGATCGAACCCGAGACCTCGTCTCAGCAGTCCATTACCCATACTACTAGGCAACCGCAGATTTAATAAAAAACTAACAATGTTCTAAATCGATTGAGGTTATTTTTGCAAATAAATAATTGTGCCCTTACATTACTAAAGGTGCATTACATCTTACACTGCTCCTCCATATAACTACTATACCTATAAATACTCATATTTACCTTCAAACATAGGCTTGATATACGCATGTGTCTTGAACCGCTGGAACTCTTTAAAGGGGCTCAGGTAGGGGTTGGCATAGTCCAACCCCACGACGAACCCCACGGCCACTAGGGGGGATTCCCCCTCCGCTACGTTGAGGTGGTAGATGAAGGAACCTCCGTATGTGTTCTTGTCTAAGGGCCAGCCGACTGTGTGCTCCACAAGGCCTGGCTTGTGATTCTGTGATTATAATCAAAACATAGAATTTAAGCTGGTAGGCTGTATGAAATCAATATCCATAAATAGTCTACTGCCGGGATGCGAGAGATATGCTTTTGGCAATCTCACCTCCGGCAACCAAGAACCCAAGACGGCGTGCGTTTTAGTCGGTTCGAGTCCGACATAACCACCTTCACCGGCTCCGTGGGGGTGGTATCCGTGGGGATTTATCGCACGATAAAAAAACCATAAATGGTCTAAGTTAGGGTGTCTTCGCCGAAGACCATCGGCCTCCATGACCGGGCGCTGAGGACGGTGAGTTGGCTGCTCATCGTCCTTACAGAAGCAGGCCCATGACGGCAGCGTGACGTGACGGACTCACGCACGCCTCCCCCCTCCTATGAAGCGGGATGATACCCGAAAACCCCTATAGACGCGGGATAGCACCCGAAGCACCCCCTAGACGAGGCCGCATTAAAGCCGTGGGTCTGTTGGGAGCCCTGGGACATCCTTCCGAGGGCTTACCCGGGGCTCCCAACTATAGGCTGCTGGGCGATACCGTGGGGGTTTTAGTCGGTAGGAGTACGGCATAACATCCATGAAGGATTTCCCCCACGGTCAAAAAAAAAAAAGGGGTGTGTGTGGAGACAGAGAAAGAATACTAGCATCACCACCGCATCTTATCCGAAAGGTGGTCGTAAGAGGCGAATAACGGAAAAATATCGATACGCGAGAAGGGAACCTCAAAATAAAACCCTTTAACTGCCTGGCCAGCACAAGAGAAGTAGGCTAAATCCTCCTAACATTGGGAGAGGGGTATATCCAGTAGTGGACTGCAATGGTCTAATCTAATAGAATGATTGGAAAGTCTTGGTTAGTCTCTGATAGTATCTATTTATCTTTATTAGTATTTTTTAATCTCAACAAGTGTCCATCGTAAAAATGTTGGTAGATGGCACCACCGTCTCCCTTAAAGACGGATATAAAGAGAAGGAAAATTTGAAATGATTCAAGTGTGGCTCAATAGCTCAGTTGGAAGAGCATTTCCCCTGTAAGGGAAAGGTCGTGAGTTCAAGTCTCACTTGAGCGTTTCATTTTTTCCGATGTTTTTCGAACCTAAAAGTTAGCATAATAAATACTATAACAAATTCATTAAAAAAAATGTGTCCATTACTTTTAACTAACCTTTATGAATCTTTACTATAAAGTCTCTCTCTCTCTCTCTCTCTCTCTCTGTCTCTCTCTCTCTCTCTCTATGTTAGTCTTGTAGTAATCAGTACCATTCTCTATTAGACTCTGTTAGTCTCTATAAGCTTCTATTAGTCAGTATTAATATCTGTAGTATATACGTCATGAAAGTTGTAATGAATGGGTAGTAACACTCACCTCAGGCTTCACCTCCCACAACTCTTTCAGCCCAATGCCGTACGACTGAGGTTCGCTGTTCTCACGCAGATTGTATTTCTTTGACACCATTTTTGTTAAATGGCCGTGACAACCTGAAACATTAAAAACAGTCTTATAAAAGAGCTTCAAACATCCCGGTAGAATCCGAGCAAAAGATGTTAGATACTATTTTGAATAAAATTTTAAAGCACTTAGTTTTAGAATTATTCACACACAGTAGGTTTTAGTGATTGATATACCAGATACCAGGGGCAATGTCACTTTAGGCAACAAAATGGCTTAAGGTCTAAAAGATCGAGCGATTTCAGTCGGGTTGACTTTGACATAAGCTGGAGCCAACGGGGACGGTATCCGGGGGGATTTCCGCACTTAAGTAAAAAATAAACAGTCCTTTTTATAATAATTCGGGACTTGTCGTGGTTAATTATGAAACTTACTTTCACCAGTCTTGGGATTAGGAGGTCAAACGGCAGACGCTATAAAAGCCACTATAAACCAAATCGAGAAGAAGTAGGAAAGCGCATACTCCAAAGTGAAAGGATACAACCGGAATTAAATAATAAATAAATATAAATATTATACAACATTCTACACAACGCTATCTAGACCTATGGTAAGCTTTTATAGCTTGTGTTATGGAATCTAGAATGCGGATAAAGATACTTACTTACATATTATATACATAGGAACACCCAGACCAATGCAAATAGCCATATTCATGCATACAAATATTTGCACTGAGCGGGAATCGAACCCGCGCCTACTGCGTGGCAGTCGCGTGCACTACCGCCACGCCAAAGAGGCTGTCAAATTAAGGAAAAATTAGGAAGGTCAAATTAGGAATTAAGAGTATGATGATGATGAAGCACAAACCTTCAGTGAATATAGTGATCTTGGAGTGGAACTCCATGCCTCGTTCAAACATGTCTTTAGGGCTGCCGTCCTTGGCGATGCCCACATCACCCGTCGCGACTCCTTTGAGAGAACCGTCCGAGCGGTATATTAGGTCAGCACCCGCACAGCCTGGCCATACCTGAGGGATAAATGTAATCACTATATAGTATAAAGCAAAATCGCTTTCCACGTCTGTCCGTCCCATCTATATCTTCAAAACTACGCTACAGATTTTGATGCGATTTCTTTAAATAAATAGAGTAATTCAAGAAGAAGGTTTATATGTATATTATATGCTTAATATAGTAGAGGGTGCAGCAGGAACGGGATTGGGCGCCAAGCGGGCGGAAAAAAATCGGCGATACGAAGTTCGTCGGGTCACCTTGTAAGAAATAACATTCAGATTATCATTCAGATGTCAAATCACAAAATAAATATACCCTCACTTGTAAACATAACATAAACATAACATAAACTCACGCCTATATTCCCCGAAGGGGTAGGCAGAGTTGCTAGCACCCACATTTCGCCAGTTTATGTTTAGGTCCCAATGTAATAGGTGGCGAGCCTATTGCCATTAACCGGGCACTTATAAACCTGCGATAAATACACACATAACTTCGAAAAGCATCGAAAAGTCATTGGTGTGTGCCATGGTAAACCTGGGATCGAACCCGACACCTCGTCTCAGCAGTCCATTACCCATACCACTAGGCTACCGCGGTTGCCTATACCCTCACTTGTAGGAGAAATAAAAAAAATATAGATATCAAAATATTTGTAAATAATTTATGCAAGTTAACACATATGTTTCTAATTTTGAGTAAAAAAAAATAAGTATCGAAATTAATAAAAAAGTTAAATATACCTCGAACCAAACTTATGGGCGGCTCGGTAGTAGAAGTTCAAGTCAATGGCGTTTGAGATTAAAATTTAGAAAACCCCCGTCACATAAAACACCTCCAAAAAGTTGAAAATAAATTGTGTTTGCCTTTTAACTTTTGATATACCTAGCAATATTCTGATTCAATGGTTGCCATGTCGGGGGACTCTAACTGGTTAAGCACTCGGTTATATTATCGGAACGATTCAAGGTCCCCCTCCGTCCCTGAACGAGTCAAACTCCGATTGACCTGAATCCGCGCACTCGTACGAATACTAAGAACTGACCAAAGGGTTGTTTTCCTGTCTTCTGGACTGACGGCACAGAATCTCTATTCTTACAGGGTCGCGTCGGAAGGACTAGTGTGTCTCCCCTGGTGTCCTGGTGTTGCACACGTCCATGGGCTACAGTAACCATTTCCCATCGGCCGTGGGCCTGTCTGCCACCTCAGTGGTATAAAAAATCTAGTGTAGTATACATGGTATGTCTCCGTGACGTATGCCATGCTAGCCCTAATTTGGTTGACCTGGCAACTGGCCCTGTGGCGCAACGGATAACGCGTCTGACTACGGATCAGAAGATTCCAGGTTCGAATCCTGGCAGGGTCGCAAATAGTCATTTTTGCAATTTTGTATTTTTATATAAAAATTTTTTTCGAAATATAACAATAATTACAAAACAACATTTTGAATACTGTATATTGATTTTATTAAACTTGAATAGTTTACTAAATTATTAAAAAAAAAACATTCAAGAGAATTTTTTGTTTAAAATGGATTAGGTGTAGGCCTGGAAGAGATTGCTCGTAGCTTTGTTTATGCCAATTACATCTCCAGCAACCTACGACCCACATGCTTTTTAATCTTTTCGAGTCCGATATAACCCCACTGGTGCTGGGGAAGAGGGTATCCGAGATTGCTTGTAGCGATAAGGCCGCCATTTGTACATTAATAACATTGTCCTTACATGTATTATAATTTATTTGTGTATAAAGATTTATCTTATCTTAGGTCTATTTATATGCTACAATGAGTAATAAATTATAGTACAATGCGTACCTCTGCACCAGCTGCCTCTGCCTGCTCCCCGAGCCATCTCACCAGGTGTCCCAGCCTCACCACATAGTTGCCATGATTGTAGTTTGGTAAACCTTAAACAAAAGATTGGTAAACTATACTGCACATAAGAATAACATAAGTTTATTAGACAGTAGTGGCCAAGAGTCTATACATAATAATTCTTAATGGTTGTCCTTTCCAGATTATTGAAGAATTGTTTAATTTTTATCATAATCATTAGTATCTATTGAATACAAAATGAATATTCTCAGGCAGGACTCTAAACCGCGATCTTTCGTTTATAGGAGGGATACCTAAAAGTCCATTCATTAGTATTAGATTCATATTATTTGCAAGGTTATCCATGAACATTGATTTTCTTAAAAATATTTCACTTAGGAAATAGTAAGCAACTTTTTTTTAATAAAGAATATTAGCAACTGAATTTGCTAATATTCGCTCTAACACCGCCAGCTAAGCTAAATTGCTTGTGTTAGGAGTGGAGTATTCACATTAGTAATGTAAAGGCCAGAATCGAACGGTTGAACCTGGAACCTCTCGATTGAAGGCTGACTCCTTAACTATAATATTAAGCTACTGACACTTCAAACATTTTATAAAAACAATTCATTCAAATTACATATTTTAAATCAATTTATGCAATCAAAAAAACTGGCACAAATTAATCTGCATTTTAATTTTTGAAGAAAAAATTAAATTTTGAAAATGGAATTGTCTTTAATAAGGTTTTTAAAACTCACCACGAAAAGCAGGCAATGGTATCCTCCCACCACCTTTTGTAAGAAAACCAAATTTGTCTGCTGTGACTGGAGTGTTCATTGGAGCACCTTTTTCTTTCCAGTCTGGTATCAGCTCATTTAAAGCTATTGGGTCCACGCAGGCCCCAGATAAAATATGTCCACCTATCTCTGCCGCTTTTTCTAGCAGAGTCACTCTTACTTCCTGAAAAGTTATCAAAGAAATTTGAAAATTAGAAAACTTATTAAATGTTTTTTAAGAAAGCAAGAAAAATCAACTGTGTATAATTATTTTCTATCATGGTCTAATTATTATCGTTATAACAAACTTGATCAATTTCATACTGGTTGTCTGAGCAGCTTTATGATAAGACCATGTAATTTTCTGATCAGACTATTAATAATTTTTTGATCATACTTATAATTTTCTGATCAGACTATATCATTTTCTGATCAGACTATATCATTTTCTGATCAGACTATATCATTTTCTGATCAGATTAACTATTTTTCGATCAGGTGATTATTAATATTAAACTATCAAACACCAACTGGTGCCTAGGCACCACGAGTCTATTGTTTATCAATTGTTCTATTTGTTGCATGGCTTGACAGGTTAAATAGTACATCAAAGGTGACAAAACTTGATTTTAAATAAAGTTTAGTATAATACTTATACATAAAAGCTATTGAATACTCACAGCTCCCTTTTCTTCTGCTATTTGTCTTGCTCTGATGGCAGCAGCCATACCTGCTGGACCTCCTCCGATAATGAGAATGTCCGTCTCCTCTGCCACTCTCTCCATACTGATGTCTGAACAACATCATAAGAGGTACAATTTAAAAAAAAATTAGAACAGTAGACAGGTTAAAGTATCATCTGGTAGTGTTAAAAATAGGCATTTTGTTTGTCAATATTCGTTTCTTTTAAATGCAGCTGATAGACATAAGCTCCATTTTAATTATCTGTTAATCCAAATAAAATCAATATGATTATCTCTAGCCGAAATTGCCACAGTGCCGCACTTCGTCAACTTTATCGGAGCTAATATTTCGCAAATTATCGTTATCTGGTGTGTGGACAAACCGCCTAATTAAATAAATTGTGACGTGTATGTATGTGCCTACTTTCAAAGTTATCTATCACTCACCTTTCCATCTTGGGTCCTTATCTCTGGGGTGTATTGTGTAGTGAGTAGTTATTTTAGGATATGCATCTGAATACAACCTTCTTGCAGCGCTTGTTAGCCTCCCCACTGAAAGTTTCAAAAAGTAAAAGTATACGTCAAAAAATCATAACAATCGGAGCATGAACTTTGAACTTTTATATTTAGTACCTTTATTGCATAACAATTATTAACAAGGTCGTTTAATAATCATCACTACGGTCTACATTATTAAAACAATATAAAAATACTAATTAAACTGGCTATTATTAATCAAAAATATTAAAAATCCAACTCACGAACAGCTGATAGCCAACATCCATGCAACAAACTTTTAAACGTTAAACTTTACTTAATTATTCAGTGATGAAATTAAATCTTGCTGTTCAGATTATTTCACAATTGAATGAGCTGTGTAAAACATTGATTTATATTGAGAAAAATAAATTATTTACCCTGACGAGACGAACTAACAAGTGCCGCCGCCATAGTTAAAAACAATATACGTTCGGAAACAGAAACAGAATGTACAATACATGGTACTTCAAATTATTGACAAGGTAAAATTGAGTAATTTATATACAAATACAACTATTAACTTAGCATCAATTAGATTACTAAAGAAACAAAAACGAGCAAAATTATGGTAAGTTTTAGCATGTTTTATAATATGAACAAAATAGTATTTTGGTTCGGATTTTATAATGCCAAATTACAATTACAGAACGTCAATGGCAGTAAATTTGAAAATTGCTATGAAGAATTAAAATAGTTGTTATTTATTAATCTTATTTATATATTAATTTATAAATTACACTATTCACAATAGGCTCGCGTTGGACCAAAAATAGTAAACTTTAGCAGAAGAGTACTTACCTACCTCAATTCAATGACCCTAAAATAAATGAACCACCGTTAGCACCGTATTTCTCACCCACGGTTGTGTTTTTGAAAGCTTTACTTCTGTGCGTGTTCACGCGCCTAACGTGTTTTTTCCTAATATTTGGTCAAGTGCGTCTTCTACACACACGTATGTGTATCTTCGAACCGGTGGTCCATTTACTAGTATTAGTTAGTATTTAATATTTACTTTATGTTGACGTTTTGTAAGTGCCGATTTAATGGTCTATGCAAAATAAATTATTTTTGAATTTTGAATTTTTGAATTTTATCAGTTGACGTACCTCTAGTGCGTTAATACGCGCCAAGCGTGTTTTCTTATAAATGCTACAGCTGTGCGTTACTCACACATACCCTGTGATTTCAACTTCTCACCCTCAGCACGGGTGTGTAATGTTTGATATAATAACAAATGCTCTAATTTTACTTGAAATAACGTTCATATGTTATAATTTTCATATGCTATAATATCAAATAACCTAATTTCATATGATATAATGTTTTATATGATATAATCTTCCTTTGATATAATAACATTTTGTATAAAGTTCATATGATATAATTTTCAAAATGCATAATATTCTTTTAATATAACTTTCATTTAACCTAATGTTCTTTTGACCTAATTTTCTGGTCGAGGTCGGACTTGGTCGACGGAGCCCCGCTTCGCAGGGCTCCTACTTCTGGTTGATTTAAAAAAAAAACCACGAAGACCCCGCCATCCCCTTCTAACCTAACCTATCCGAGTCGGGGTGCCCTAAAGTCCAGATTGCATCCAGATCCTCCTGGTAACAATAGTTGGGTGATGTATAGGGTATAAAGGGAAGAACAAAAACTTAATACAATAGCTATATTAGTTATTTAATCTTAACACATCAATTATAAATATAACATCTTATTTCAGTTTTAAGTTAGAGGCCAAAGCCCGAAGGAATTCGATTTCAGTGTATTCCCTTTTTCTTTTTAAAATATTATCGATTCGTTCTTTTTTCTTTAAACAATGCTTCGTCTTTTTTCGTGGTGACTGCCCATTAAAAAGACATTCTACGTCACCCAATATTAGGTACTTTAGATTCTAGAAGCAACTCATGGGCTAGGTAATAAAACCCAGGATTTTTATGACTTATAATTTGATTGATCCTATGATGCCAGGATTCTGCTGAATTTTGGGTCCTCGGTAGTCCTTTCTCATGTAAATTTGCAATACTCCATAATTTTGGAGGAAAACAAGGGTCATTTTTACCGTTTCCCAAGACGTAATCTTTTCCAAACATTTGTACAAGGTCAGTACTTTCGGAAGAAATGGATTCTTGTAACTTCATAAAATAGTGGGGTATTTCCTTTTCATCTAAAAACGCCAATGCTAACAAACATTTCATTTCTATTGCAAAATTAATATTTGTTCCATAGATTACCGCTTTACCTGCTCTTTGTATTCTTCTATATAAAGATTGAGCAAGATGAAAGAAACATCCATTAATAGTTATGTTATCAAAATTTTGTTTAACACATTTCATTGCAACAAGTTCAAAGTCCATTATGACATTAGTCACCGTTATTGTGATCTCATGATCATTACAGTAATTGGACCCTGTTATGCATAAAAGATCCAACCAACATATTGTTAGTTTTGAGTAAATGCGATTTGAAGTTTAGGAGTGTATATAAAACAAACAGGCACAAGAATAGAAGAATGGATATATAATATTGGTAACACAATAAATTAGCATTATTTTGATTGTATTACCACAGGCTACTTGCTTACAGTTTTCCTGATTTTCTTAAAAAACTACCATGGATCTTTTATGCAAAAAAAGGAAATCATCAGTATAATTTAGACAAAATCGTTTCAAGTCAGCATCAGATACATTTTTAAGAGGAACATAATAATTAAAATCTTTTAAAGATATTAATATTTATTAAAAAAAATGATTCAAATGAAAAAAAAAATTAGCTATGATTTTCAGTTCTCATTTTTTTAAGAGCAGGATCAATTCTTTTTGGTGTGGTTTGACTTACGGCGTTACACTCGCGCTGCCTACCCTGAAGAAACCTTCTAATGCCCCTCTTGAAGAACCCCATATTGTAGTCGCTTGGGAAAACCATGGCAGGGAGTTCATTTCACAGATTGAGCGTACGTGGGAAGAAGTTCCTTTCATACCTCACGGTGCGCACCGTATTCGGATGCAATGTGTGGGGATGAATTCCCTGTCTATGGCGAGCGGTGCGATGATGGAATGTAGCTGTGGGCATCATGTCAAATACTTCATCTGAGCACTAACCATTATATAGGCGGTAGAAAACACACGGTGAGGCAAAATCCCTCCTGAAGCTGAGAGGTTCCACATCGCTTGCGAGTATGGGACTGTCGACGAGCCTCAACGCACGTCTTTGCACCGAGTCGAAAGGGTTAAGCTGGCGTGCGGGCGCTCCGGCAAAAAGATGACAGCAGTACCCAATGTGGGGCCGAACCTGTGCCTTATAAAGAAGGAGTCGCTGCCCCGCAGTGAAGTACTGCTTCGCCCTGTTAAGAACTCCAAGTTTCTTTGATGCCAGCTTGTCCTTGTCCTCTAAATGATTCGGTACTAATGACTACGTCACTTGAAATGTCGACGCCTAGGATCCCGATATTCGGGGCAATGTTAAGCCGTGTGCCTGGAATTGCGGCGCTACAATAAATGGGGTTTTCTTAGCGGTGAATACACATACTTGTGTCTTGGTGGGGTTGAACTGGACCAGGTTTAGTCGACCCCAATCGGATACTCCCGAGAGAGTAGTCTCGATTTCTGACACAAGTTGTTCGCGACTCCCCTCCACCTCGGACTGGGGGATGTTTGCACGGCCCGTGTAACATGCGTCACCAGTACTGTCGTCGGCATAGCAATGAATGGAGTCGTCCAACAGCATGTCATTAATATGCAGCAGAAACAGGGTCGGAGACAACACGGAACCTTGTGGGACACCAGCGTTTATGTCCATGCGGTCCGAGCGACTACCGTCTACGACGGCTTGGATGCTTCTGTTGGACAAAAAGCTGGAAATCCAATTACACAGCCCCTCAGGGAGTCCATAACATGGTAGCTTCGCAAGAATACCTCTGTGCCATACCCGATTGAAAGCCTTCGCTATATCTAGGCTGACCGCTAGTGCCTCACCTTGGCTCTCGATGGCTTGCGCCCAACGTTCGAGCGACGCTGGCGGAAGCCGTACTGTCGGTCGCTCAGTAGATCGTTACCCTCATGGTATCCCAGGAGCTGTGTATTAATAACCGCTCCATAACCTTCGAGAGAAGGGAGGTGATAGCGATGGGCCTGTAGTTGGACGGGTCTGTCCTGTCGCCTTTCTCAGGCACCGGATGCACGTATGCGGTCTTCGACGAAACCGGAACTCCGGAAGAGTCGTGTAAGAACAGGGCACAACTCTGGAGCACAGTGCTTGAGCACCATTGCCGGTATGCCATCCGGCCCACTCGAGTTTCGAACATCTAGGGACTTTAGTTCTCGCCGAACCCTCCGCTGGGTGATTTTTACTTGACCCATTGAAGTTCCACACCAGGGTATACTAGGTGGTTCGGCATTCCCATCGTACATAGTCGAGTTTGACGCACTCCTTGGCACCATGGGCCAGACAACCGTCGGGTTTTAATAGCGGCGGTAGACAGGAATGGACAAAGTTTCCCTCGGCAGCTTTGGCGAGCGACCAAAATGCGCGACTGCCTGATGGGAACCGCGCCAGCCGCTCACCAATTCTGCCGATGAACTCAAACTTAACCCTGGCCGTTGCCTTCTTAGTGGACCTCGAGGCAGCATTCAATTTCCGCTTCACTTCACCGATGTTCGGATACTTATTGGCGAGGGCCGTGGTCCAATCCTTATAAGTAGATTGTTTGCGAGTTCTCGCTTCTCTGCAGGACCTATTAAACCACGGACGCTTGCTCGCTCCTGTCACGATCCATTATGATCCATATCCGTAAACAAATCACAATTAACTTTGAAATTTCACTTACTTGCTACTCACAAGGTAGCTCTAGAGTCAAGAAACAAAACTGAATAAAGCAATTATCTTCATAACTTATAAGTTGGTACTGCTGTTTTGTGTTACCAGATGTATAATAGTTTATTACGTTCAAAAACGATATTATTAGTTGGACGTATAATATTTAAAATAATTTACAATATTGTATATAAAAATAGTTAAAACAAAAAATTTGTAAATAGTATAGGTATCTATTATAACAAAATTTGAAATTTCGTATTATGCAATTTAGAGTCAAACCACTTGGTCCCTGCGTAAACAGTAAGATCCAACAAAATAATTATGCATGAAAGATCCAAGGCACTTGGTTCACTTTAGATTAAAAGTGATTAAAAATCTTATTTTGTAGAAAGGATCCAACCTGCTTAGGTGCAATAAATTATTTGTTTTTTAATTTTTATGGGGTCCAAGAGTCATGAATCTGTTTTATATTTTGTTTTTTTGCGAAATACGATTGTATCTTTGATGAAGTAGACAAATGTTAAGTGAATGTTATCAAACTGCTAGGATCTTTTGTGCGTATATAAAACTCGATTTGCAGATTCTTTCTGTATATATAACTCGATTTTCGACAAATTGTTGGTTGGATCTTTTATGCATAACAGGGTCCAATTAATAATTAAATCGAATAACTTATTATATTATGTTTTTTTATCTTTATGTGTACAAAGAGCAAACAAGAGAGGATATGTGTGTGTATTTTCCTCAAAAATATTTCCGTGAATAACATAAAGTTGTAAAAAATTCATGGCTGCAATGTAAAATGTTCCATCCATTATTAACAATTTTGATCTTCCAAAAAAATCCATCATTTTTAAACAAGAAAAAATGATTATCCTTTTGTTATCATCAAATATCTCATCACATATTACAAAATTGTTATTTTGGATTTGCAATTCGTCATGATGGATTTGGAAATACCTAAATATCCGTTGGTTCTACAATATTAGGTCTACCTTTTTTCTTTTCACGATAAACTACCTGTCTTAACGCAGACGTGGAAGGTAACTCGCTCAAAATCAATTCATCAGTACCACATTTTGCGGTTTGTAAAATCTGACACGTCTTCTTACCGGTATTCTGACAAGAATCTGATTTGATTTTATCCATTATAGAAGCCACTGCTAGCCGTGCTGGTTCCGGGTCATGGTTGTGATTCTCATCATATTTAACTACTGTATGTACATGCATCTCCATGTTTACTGTTGTTATGGCACGGCACACACATTTTTCTACACGTTGTCGTTCACAAATCCAATAAAATTTATTGTTCACTTCCCTGTTTTTATTATAAATGTACCTATCCATTTATAGCAAGTTTTAATCCACCTTTAGAACTTTTGAATGTACTGCAATTTATAGTAGTCATTCTAATAAATAAAACAAAGATCGAGATTGCAACAGCCACACGACGAATACTTTTGCTATAACTGTATGACAGTAAGAAAATAATAATTATACTGTCTACCCACCTCAAGTATAAAAACTAATTTTGGTAGCAATAATGTTTATGCGATGCACTTTTGCTAGCACCAGGTTAGCAGGCGTTTAAAATCGTATCGAATATTCTAAATTATATTAAAAGTTACTTAGAGATTATGAATATTATAGTAAATAAATAATATACTAAACGAATTTTATGTCAAATGTGCATTATAAAAAGTGTTCATTATATCAAAAGAAATTAGATAAAATGAAATTATATCTACAGTTCAATATGACAACTGATCGTTATATTAAATAAAATTATATTAAGTGATATTATGTCAAGTGAACGTTAGATTTTTTGTTATTATATCAACCGTTACACACCCCCTCAGCACAGCCCTCAGTACGAAAACCCACATCATATTATGTGGTTTTTCTTTATTCAGAGGCCCCAAGCACAAGTGGCTGTCGAAAAAGTACCTAATTCAATCGACCTAAGAATTTATGACAAAGGTCAAAAGGTGACGAAAAATAAATCTATGTTTTTATGTCAACGGTGATACGATCATACCACGGAGGAGAGAAGTAACGGAGATGCCCCATCACGGAGAAGGAAATGATAGCGGAGTTGTTGCAAGGCAATAGAGTCGCGTGCCATCCAAACGTCAAATGGACTCTATTGTCGGTGACGTCACCAGATAAACGTCAAGTAAACGTCCTTGCGAGCGGTTGTCCTTTTTGAACAAAAGTTCAGCAATAAAAATTGCTTAAACGTGGTTTAAGAATGAAGTGTGCGGTGCAAGGGTGTACTAATTATACAGATAAGCAATTAAAGCATTTTAGTGATATAACATTTCATCAGTAAGTCCGCTATATTTTTATTTTCATTATTAGAAAAAAATATCTTGACAGACCCATAGTAATATGTAACTTTGTCGTACATATAAAAGAGTTGTAATAATATCTCAATCCATTTCATGAACATTTCACTACAATTATTTCACCCGAGGTCATTAGTAATTCCAAACATGTTATTTTATTTAAAAAATAGTATATTTCGCTAAAATTCAATATAAAAACATTGGGCCATCTGTTGGTGTAAGGCCAAATCATTTAAGTTTTATAAATGATTTTGCCATAATCCGAGAGATGGCCTTATTAAAAAAATATCATGCCCATTTCAAATTAATGCTGTTCATCATTATAGCGAGACCACTATATTCAAATTATAGTTGTCAAATGTCAACATATAGGTATTATTGCTACTACAATTCATTTTAGATTTCCTGGCTAACCAGGAATTAAAAATGCGTGGGTTCGTATTTTAAATAAATCTACAAGCTGGTACCCCCCAATTATTTTGTGGGGTACCAGCTAAACTATGTTCTAAGCACTTTAGTGAAGAGGATTTTTACAAGACAAAAATGGGTTAAAAAAAATTGCGGCAAGGTGTAGGTATTACCTAAATACCGATCAAATTAGTCCAGGTGTTGTTGAGTTATGCGCTTACCAACACATTTAACTATTAATTTTTATATTATAGATTTAATATTTTCAGTACCGAGTATTCATAAATTCACTTTGATTGTAAACAAGCTACCCGGATTATTTTGATTAAATAAAATATACAAAACGTGCATTTCTTCATTTCCTTTAGTTAACAATATTAACATCTATAAACTATATGTATATTATGTACTAATGTTGTAAGGTTTTTATAATTATCATGAACATTATTATTCCCTTTATTCATTAAAGTACGTTAAATCGTATTTTTAAAAATATCTAAAACGAAAACTCCATTAAGTTTAACCCAAGATGTAAAAATGACCTAAGAAATTTGTTATATCCTTATAGGTATATGAATTCAAGCGGACGGAGCCGCGGTAACAGCTAGTACAAAATAGAAGTGTTCAATAGGTAAATAAGTGGTCCCGCACTCCCGCTTGTCATTACACACATAGATTATTCTAGAATTCTGTGCAGCGCTTAGTGGCGAGTTGTCGAACTACAATGATAATTGTTTAAGCTCTGCTTTTTTTCGGTTTCGCTATGCCACACTAGATGGAAGTCATGAACTCCCCCCTCCCCGGCTACTTCCCACCCGCATTGGGCGACGCGCTTTTGTTAAGAGAAATATCAATGGGGCACACGGAGAAGGAAATGATAGCGGAGTTGTTGCAAGGCAATAGAGTCGCGTGCCATCCAAACGTCAAATGGACTCTATTGTCGGTGACGTCACCAGATAAACGTCAAGTAAACGTCCTTGCGAGCGGTTGTCCTTTTTGAACAAAAGTTCAGCAATAAAAATTGCTTAAACGTGGTTTAAGAATGAAGTGTGCGGTGCAAGGGTGTACTAATTATACAGATAAGCAATTAAAGCATTTTAGTGATATAACATTTCATCAGTAAGTCCGCTATATTTTTATTTTCATTATTAGAAAAAAATATCTTGACAGACCCATCTAGTATAGAATAGTAATATGTAACTTTGTCGTACATATAAAAGAGTTGTAATAATATCTCAATCCATTTCATGAACATTTCACTACAATTATTTCACCCGAGGTCATTAGTAATTCCAAACATGTTATTTTATTTAAAAAATAGTATATTTCGCTAAAATTCAATATAAAAACATTGGGCCATCTGTTGGTGTAAGGCCAAATCATTTAAGTTTTATAAATGATTTTGCCATAATCCGAGAGATGGCCTTATTAAAAAAATATCATGCCCATTTCAAATTAATGCTGTTCATCATTATAGCGAGACCACTATATTCAAATTATAGTTGTCAAATGTCAACATATAGGTATTATTGCTACTACAATTCATTTTAGATTTCCTGGCTATCCAGGAATTAAAAATGCGTGGGTTCGTATTTTAAATAAATCTACAAGCAGCTAAACTATGTTCTAAGCACTTTAGTGAAGAGGATTTTTACAAGACAAAAATGGGTTAAAAAAAATTGCGGCAAGGTGTAGGTATTACCTAAATACCGATCAAATTAGTCCAGGTGTTGTTGAGTTATGCGCTTACCAACACATTTAACTATTAATTTTTATATTATAGATTTAATATTTTCAGTACCGAGTATTCATAAATTCACTTTGATTGTAAACAAGCTACCCGGATTATTTTGATTAAATAAAATATACAAAACGTGCATTTCTTCATTTCCTTTAGTTAAGAATATTAACATCTATAAACTATATGTATATTATGTACTAATGTTGTAAGGTTTTTATAATTATCATGAACATTATTATTCCCTTTATTCATTAAAGTACGTTAAATCGTATTTTTAAAAATATCTAAAACGAAAACTCCATTAAGTTTAACCCAAGATGTAAAAATGACCTAAGAAATTTGTTATATCCTTATAGGTATATGAATTCAAGCGGACGGAGCCGCGGTAACAGCTAGTACAAAATAGAAGTGTTCAATAGGTAAATAAGTGGTCCCGCACTCCGGCTTGTCATTACACACATAGATTATTCTAGAATTCTGTGCAGCGCTTAGTGGCGAGTTGTCGAACTACAATGATAATTGTTTAAGCTCTGCTTTTTTTCGGTTTCGCTATGCCACACTAGATGGAAGTCATGAACTCCCCCCTCCCCGGCTACTTCCCACCCGCATTGGGCGACGCGCTTTTGTTAAGAGAAATATCAATGGGGCATCTCCGTTACTTCTCTCCTCCGTGTGTGTAACATTTGACAATATTCCACTGGCAACACTGAATCTATGGTCACTGGTCAGTCTACTTTTGTTGTTCAACGAGTGTACATCGTGTCGTGTTCATGTAACAGTCTGTTGTGGATAGTACCACGTCCGCCTACTCATCTGACGAAATTACGTCCCAACTTGCAGATATGTTTGGAGATGATTCGTGAGTAAATTATTATAATAATGTTATATTATTGTGGCCAGTTGTGTTTACGTGAGTAAATGATTTCTTGAATTAGTGTCCATTTGTGTTAAAATATTAGAGAACCAATATCAAACACTTGAAAAAATAAGCACATTTTGCCTGAAGATACATAAAATTGTACGTACTTATAGGGAGGGAAACATCTCTACTGAAGGAAGTATCTCAACTTCAGCTTCTTCCGAAGAATAGGACGAAGAGAATTCCGAAGGAGGTCATGGCCGCCAAGTTGAAACTGATGAGTGGACTGAGACAGGCCAACTCCAGACATTGGCCTTCAACAGCGTCGGACACTTCAACATTGGTCCAGCTGAGTTTCCAATTGATTATTTTAATTCCACATTTATGGCCATTGTATGT
Source organism: Eilema sororculum (assembly GCA_914829495.1). Lineage (NCBI taxonomy): Eukaryota > Metazoa > Arthropoda > Insecta > Lepidoptera > Erebidae > Eilema > Eilema sororculum. Next base: position 22,355,633 of record OU618535.1, read on the forward strand.
ACCCCTATAAACCCCATTTACCACCAAATAAAAATTTTTGTTAAAACAGTTTGTGTTTTTCTTTAAATCTTTGACAGGTCATTCTCCATTATTCCATTCCTTCCTTCGTTTATGAATTATCTGATAGGCATAAACTAAAAGTTCTTTGACGTAAACAAAGTCAACAATAATATATCTAATTCTATGTCAAATTCAGTCAACTTTCGGCCCGGCTTTGGGTCACAGTAAAATAAAAACAGTAGGTACGTTTTAGTAGGCACAGTACCTAGGTATAGGTAAGCAGTAGAAGTAGTATTGTATGTATTTTGTATATATCATAGGCGCAAGTAGCGCTCGTAGTCATGTGCGCTCACTGTTCGGTAAGCGATCAGTGGGTTGCTTATCAGTGGCCGTCTCATCCAATAGTGACCGCTTAGTGGTACCTATTTCATTTGAGCGCTTCCGTACTTCGGAGGGCAGGTTAAAAGTCGGGTCCCGGCTGTTTACAGTCGTTAGGTCAGTCAGAGGCCTATAGGTATGGGCAACCTGAACAATACTGTCAGTAGGTTGGCCACTAAACTCACAGACTGGGAGGTCAGACGGGAGTCGCTCCCAACATAGCCGAAAAAATCAGCCAGTCTATCAAAAACCCATTAAAAATGCATAATCGGGCTCGGACGCGAAGGTAGAGGATGCAACCGGGATAACTGCTACGATGATGATGACCAGACGCACAAGTAAAATGAGTAGGTATGTGCGTATCTGGTTTCATTACCCGACTTCAAAAAGGAGGAAGTTCTCAATTCATTTGCTTTTTTTGTTTGTTTCTCGTAAGTTGTGACGGAGTGAACCGATTTCGATATTTTTTTTATTTGAATGCTGGTGTCTGTCCTGTGGCCTACTTTTAATTTGGTCCAGAACTACCAATGGGGTCTATGGGAAAACCATATAAGACTCTGTTTAGTGATGTTTTTGACTCTGTTTTCTGCATTCTGTTTAGTGATGTTTTTTTTTTAATTCTTTAGGAGTCCTATTACTTCGCTGTCTTTCAAATCCCAAAACTTTTTCTTGTTCAAATTAATTGTCAAACACAAACAAACGCGTGACGACTTCGCAACCCACAACATACGTGTTTTCCAGTCTGCTTGTAACGTCTTTTAGACTACGCGCGTAGCGTGTTCGCCCGCACCCCCGTCACAAAATCTTTAAAGCTCGATACGTATGTGCGTAATAACAACAATGATGTGTTTTTTCAGTATAGCTGCATTTATATTTAGTATTAGGGCAGCAGGGAATGTGTTAATTAAATTAGGTACGTGAGCGTTTTTCAAAAAAAGTGTACCCTTCACTTTTGCACTGTCCCCTGTGTTTGAATTACAATTTAAAAAATATATATATCTGGGTATTAATAACTTAATATTTTAAAAATATAAACATACTCTAAAGTATTTAAATGATGATGATTTTTAAACAACGAAACGTCAGTTCTCGGCCTGTCCCCTATTCAATTAATTTGATTGTTTTTTCTACTGGGTTAGTATGAGTTTTAGGTACCATAAGAAAGAACTGTGAGTCACCTACTAGCATCCTTAGTTTCTAATTTGAGTCCTCTTTAAATGCAGTTTTGTTTCAAATGAAAACGTAAAAAGTGGTATTGTCCGGACACGTCAGTTTTGTCACGGCTAAAACAGGTATTAAGTATATGAAGATTTTTTTCAATACTCAAAATTGGACATAAATGTTTACATTGTCTGGTAGTCAATTTAAAAGAGCCATATCAAATAATTTTCAAGAAAATACTTGACATTACGTATGAAGTGCCACGGCGGTCAACATTTCTTCCATTCATTTTGAGACACATTTCCAAAGTATAGCTCGTGCGAGTTAACATGGCACCTGCCTCGAAGACACCCTCCTCCCGCTTCCCCGCGCGCGACCCCGCTCTCGCCGTGCGAGGCTAGTAGCGTCAGCGTACACGCCTCCCGCTCCCCCGCGCAAAGCCCCGAGCCAGGTGCCATGTTAACTCGCACGAGTTGTAATTAGAATTAGTTTACATGATTTCATTAGGTATTCTCAGAAGATTAAGACTTCACTATATAACGTTTTTTATATTAGTTATACCTAATTTCTGTCAGAATAAATTAGAAAATAATAAAATGTGGCGAGAACGTCACGTCGGTTATGCGACATTTTGTTCCTCCGGGACAAAACGGACAACAGTCGCAAAGCACAACATTGGTACACTTTGTTTGGAAAACGCTCAAGTACTTGACATTAGTGTCGACGGTAATTTTATGCAAATTACATATAGACAGCCTCCGTGGCGTGGCGGTAGTGAACGCGACTGCCACGCAGGAGGCGCGGGTTCGATTCCCGCTCAGTGCAAATATTTGTATGCGTGAATATGGCTATTTGCATTGGTCTGGGTGTTTCTATGTATAATATGTATGTATTTACAAAAAAAAATGTATTTAAGTATGTTTATCCGCATTCTAGATTCCATAACACAAGCTAGTTAAGCTATGCTTACCATGGATCTAGATAGCGTTGTGTGTAGAATGTTGGGAAATAATTATTTATTATTTATATACAAAATACAATGTGCAACTAATTTCGAATTAGTGATGTGCTGTTAGGAAGTAAGTATGTAATAGGAAACTTAGTGCGCTAGAGCCTTGTCCGTCAATCCGTGTACGTCAAAGGGCCGTGTGCTTGTCTGCAATTTAAGTGGTATAAAAAAACCGGCTTGCTTGTGAGATTAGCTATGGCACAGTAGATCCTATGTTCAGCAGTGAACTGCAGTAGGCTAATTGATCGCTGCCTGCGTTGTATGCGGAAGGAGGACGGGTCGGGTGCTGTGTAGGTATATTGAGAGAGGCGTATATCCATCAGTGGACTGCAATTCTTTCTCTAAGACTGCAATAGAATAACTGATTTACTGAGATAGACTAGGTAAGTACGGAAGATGAAAGAGCGGGTGCTATGGCGAGGGTATGTATAACTATTGGGAGAGAACTATCTCCAGCAGTGGACTACTATAGGCTAATTGATCGATGTCGATTGGCTGGGAGAGACCGGATGCGGGAGGTGGAAGATCGGGTGATGTGGCATATATTAGGTGAGGCTTATGTCCAGCAGTGGACATAAAGTAGAAATGAAATCAACTTTTACAATTACACTTTTATTTAAGAAAGCTTATACAATAAGTTAGAGACGGCGATGTCGTGGTACAATATATGTTGTGGAGTTACTTCACTGGTTTCATTTGCCACAGGCCGTCGTTCAAGTAGTGACAGTTTTCTATGCCCACACCCTTGTTCACCTTGGCTCTGAAAAAAAAAACAATAAAAAACTTTAGGCGGTATGCTTTTCGTTATGTAATCAAATATCCTCTAGTAAAGTCAGTGTTATAAGTGGATGATGAGCAAATGTATTTTAGTGGAAATTGACCGTGTGCTTCCTCCTCTAGTAAAGTCAGTGTTATAAGTGGATGATGAGCAAATGTATTTTTGAGGGAAATTCACCGTGTGCTTCCTCCTCTAGTAAAGTCAGTGTTATAAGTGGATGATGAGCAAATGTATTTTTGGTGGAAATTCACCGTGTGTTTAGTCCGTGTTATAAGTGGATAATGAGCAAATGTATTTTTTGAGGAAATTCGCCGTGTGCTTACTGCTTTAGTATGTCTAACGGGGGCCACATACCCGAGCAGCAATTGCTGCACACGCAGCAAATTGCCAAGAAAAATGCTTCTTGACGAGAGATGAAGTCATCTTCAAGAAGCTTTTGCTGCATAAATGTAAATTATGGCACTTGTGACCTAGGGACACCTAGTACGAGTGCCATAGCACTCCTTGGACATGTATCTACTACCTACCATTAATGTTATTCCTTATTAATATACACAGCTGCCTTACGGAGAATTTTGTACTTTTTATAGTAATAAATGAATTATGAATTAATTTAAATGTGTTGAAACAAATTCTAAATTGAATAGGTATGTAGGTCACCAAAGCAGCAATTGTGTGCACAGCAAAAGCTGCTTTGGCGTGTGGTTGCGTCTCTGAGGGACCCCTTAGACATAACTTACATTGGTGAAAACTATGAGTATATTTTTTAAATCTTGAAAGGCTAGGGAGATGAACTTACATATCCGTAGTAGACAATGAGGTAGTGCCAATAGCCAAAGCGTGTTCCTTGCCCTCTGCCATCACCGCTACCACCTGCCCCTTGTCGACTGTGCTCATCCTAGCACCGGGGGACGTCAGGCCAGGACACATGATGTTCGCACCACTGAGGACGAAGCGAATAGCACCCTTGTCGACCTGCTGCATCGGTAGAAAGAACGGATCTGGAAGTATGAGCAGGTATTAATTAATGTGTGGGTTTTGAAACAACGCAGTGTGTGACCGAGAAAGAATACAGGTATCACTACCCGATTTCATCCGAAGGATGTTGTAAGAAGCCACTAAGCAGGCAAATACGTAGACGATATCACTGCGAGAGAAGGGAAACTAAAAAATAGGTTGTCTGTAAAGTCGGTTTACTGACGATAGTTGAACGTGACAACGTCATAAGATAATGCTGATGGAATGGTTTCATTGTTCAAAAGAAAATCTTAATTTTATTTGTTTGATTTGTCGCTCGTTCCGCGCTCTCGCTTGCACTTCAAGCCTTAAATGGAACGCCTCAGAGCGAGGTAACGCCGCATGACGTCATGTTTTTTCGTGCGTGCACGTCAAAAAACCCTGGCAACAGTACCTAATCCAAAGCTTCTCGACATTAGGACTGCGATAGGCTAATTGATTGATTGGGTTTACGAAACTATATTTTGCGGTTCTAAAGTTGGCTAACAAACAATGGATGTAAGGTAGGTATAAGTAGTGCCATCTCGCTTCCACTCGAGCGTGCTCACAAAGAGTGCGAACGAGATAGTAATACTTTATTATTCGTTTTTATGGCTTCACTTGCTAGTTCTATACGTTTCGTCTACGTTATTATTTTCATTTGAGGTAAGGTATTCCACCAAGACCGTCGGTCCGGTACACCTGCTGATGGAAGGAGGAGGCTCTGGTAAGTATGCAAGTCTGGTAAGCCTATGGGCTGTCCTCTCGGAGTTTTGGCGGCAATCGATCCCGGAACAACTAAAATAAATGACAGCCTCTGTGGCGTGGCGGTAGTGAACGCGCGGATTCCATCCACGCTCAGTGCAAATATTTGTATGCATGAATGTGACTATTGGCATTGGTGTGGGTATTTCTATATGTAAAAAGTATCTAAATAAGTAACCATAACACAAGCTAGTTAAGCTTACCATGGGTCTAGATAACGTTGTGTAGAATGTAGTGGAATATTAAAAAAAAACAAAGCAATATTGGAGCGGATCTCGTCGTCTTCTCATTTTTATTCCTTTTATTACAATTCAATGTAATTTTCCTTTTCAGGCGACGCCCCACCCTCGTCGATAATCGAAATACCTACTTACTTATTCAATTCAAATATGTTAACATAATAAGCCTATATTGACAATCTTCACACAAAGATGGAAATATCACAATAAATCTAACAGATAATGTACTTTTCAAGGGACCAAGGGTCTTCGTAACAAGTTCACACTCCATCTACATGTAAACAGCTTCATCAATCATTACTCCGATGTTTGACACACGGCCATTTCCTACACAACTGACGGACTGACCTTTATGTCAATCGATCTGAGCAACGGCCTTTTTGCGCTCTCAGTCAGTCAGTGTATCTTTTTAGTGGTAGGCATTTTTTAAAGAAAGTACTAACTATAATATAATCCTCCGTACATAATCCTCCTTCAGCATACGTACATAATCCTCCTTCAGCATATTATATTATAATAGTAAGTGATTTGACTATTAAACTTTATGACGTCACTAAATATTTTTTCATACAAGTTACTTTTCGTTTCGTTTTGACATTCATTATAAAGTAACTAATTTGACCTAATTATGCTTACATTTATGCAGTAGTTTAAGGGTCGGCATCCAGGGTCCCTCGCGGTGCCTGAAGAACAGCAGCTCACCAGCGCTGTTCACCATAATCTCGATGTGGTCGTGGCTGAAACATTCACCAAGTTCAGTTATTTTTCTATTTATCTAAAAGCTGCCTTATACGTAATAGCTAGACCCATTTATTTAAAAAACCATCCAAGGATATCAACGCCGTTCGCCTAAGCCTAAAAAATTTATCCGTTTTCTACATGAACCTTGATATTTCTGGGATAAAACATATTACTAACTGACCCGTCCCTTCTTCGCCCGGGAAAATTTCGTATTCGTGACCTAAATGAAGGACTTTCTAACGTTCATCACCAATTTTACCCTCTTAGTAGTTAAATTTTTAAAAACGCTGATACACGTGTTCATTTATTTCATAAAAGACACAGGTTTTGAAATTTTGTGCATCTAGCTCTGAAAATGACGGACTTTCATGCAAACTTCCATCCCTTATTTTACCCCTTTAGTAGCAGAATTTCCAAAAATCCTTTCTTAGTGGATGTTTACATTATAAAATGCAACTACTGTAAAAATTTCAAGTTTGTAGGTTGGTCCAGCGGTTTAGGTTCTGCGTTGATGAATCAGTCAGTCAGTCAGTCGGGAGAAGTAAATCAATGTAATACGGTCGTACTCTACCCGTATGCACAATGTCAGTTAAATCCAAGTAGTCGTTTTTGTGTGATCGAAAAACAAATAAACTCAATTTCGCATTTGCCCACATGCATTACATCAAGGTGAAATACTGGTTCCACTCTCGCGACCTACAGGAATCTATTCCTGGGATAAAAAGTAGCCTCTAAACCCCTGACTAGATTATAATCTACCTCTGTGCCTTTCATCCAGGGCCTCGGTTCTACTAAAGCTAAACCATTGTGATGGCAGTCTACGCAAAAAATTGACATTAAATTTAAGACTTTATTTCAATACAACTAAAGTCCAAAATGAAATGAAAAAAGTTTCAATACACTTTTTCATTCACTGCAAAAAGACATTTAATCTTGAACTTTAAACCCATCGCTTTAAAGTCTATTTTTTCTTGCCGTTTTGTGCAGTCGCTGCGGCATGACTATGGTTTGGCTTTAGTAGAATCAAGGCCCAGAACTATTCAGTCGTTCTCGCGTGATTCAGTAACAAATACCCAACCACACAAAAGTTCGCGATGACGTAAGGATTAGTCAGGATATGTTGACTCCGCAGTCCCAGTATATTATGTTATACTGTACCATTTGACAATTCTGAAAGTATCCTTCTTTGGGAGCACTTGGTCGATGTAGTTGTCGAGATTTGGGTACAGCTCCAGGAGACGTGCGCGGATGCCTTTCTGCACTGAGGACTTGAGCTGCTGCACGCCCGATATGCTCTCCTTCTCATCAAATCTGGAAATTAGAGAACGAGATTGTTAATGATAAGAAATACGTCTTTATTGTACATGAAACTGGAAGAAAATTACAATTGAGTGGTTTACACATACACAATCAATTTATTTGTAAACCACTCAATTTTAAGAGGGCCTTCCAATAGCTAATGGCCTGCCATGACTATAAGCGATTTTTCTAGGCGAAAAACTGGATAGCGATAGGGAAAATTAAGCTTTAAATAGCTCCCGATATGCGGTGTATTTTTGAGCTGTTCCAATATCGGTCTTCCAAGTTTGGAATACTCCCATTTTCCTACATCCATTTATAGAAAACGAGGTCGTTTGATCATAACAGATACATTTATTGAATACAATGAAGTTGGATACTCTACAGTGTTAAGTAAGTACTTTTTTGTTCCTCTTGGGGTCAATTTTATCGATAACAGGAACCGAAAAAATTTACATGGATAGATTTTCGCCGGTGAAATCCAGCCTAAGTTTCATAGTAAATTTGATTAAAACACATGATACGTGTAATCATGAAATGGTTTGATACCTACTGCTTATCAGGCAAAATATTCATAACAAACCTACGCAAATGAGGGATGTTTGACGTCAGACTTGAACATCAGTTAATTTAAATTGCTTTGTAAGGTCACTGCAGAGTAGGTACAATTTACAGAGTGGAAAGTTCTGAATTAAACGCATCTAACACCCAACCTCATGCATACCTAGTGCCAGCGTAGAATTTCAACAAACTGATCAATAGCCAGACACTTGAACCGAAAAATACGCAGACGATATCACTGTAAGAGAAGGAAAACTCGAAATCTAATCTAAATCTAAATAGGTATTATGTAACTCAAAGGTTGATGACTGACATTATTGATCTATCAAGGCACAGCCCAAACCACTGGACGGCTCTGGCTGAAATTTGGCATGCAGGTAGATGTTATGACGTAGGCATCCGCTAAGAAAGGATTTTGATTAATTCTACCCCCAAGGGGATAAAATAGGGGATGAAAGTTTGTATGAAACTTTGTAAATTTTAAACCGATCGGGCTGAGACTTTGCATGCATAAAGCTACTATGACGTAGGCATCCCCTAAGAAAGGTTTTTGAGATGCAGGCTTTATGCTCAATAACGTTGACTCAACACTAAGCGACAACCGACATCCACGCGGGCGGAACCGCTGGCAACAGCTAGTAAAAGATAAAACCCTGTACCAACCCGTCTGGCCAGGCGTGGAGACAATCCCATCCCAACTTTAGGAGAGGTTTATGTCCAGAAGTGGACTGCGATACCTAAGCAAACTATTGATAGATTTAAAATTAGTTAAAAGTTATTTTATGGAATGCTGTTGTAATACCTAGATTAGGCCTGATATCGCGAGTTCTTAGTAGATATTGCGTGCCAGTAATACTGGGTCGTTGCACCGCTGCACTGGCCCAGTTAACCACATTTACGCCGTACCTATAGCATCCGTTATACGGATCGTTTATTACTAGTTTCCCTATCTTCAACCAATGACCATTATACATATATAGTATACATACAGCATCGGTACAATAAACAAACAAAACAACAAAAAAATGTATCACTCTAAAGGACCAAAATTCATCAGAATACGAGCAATGATAAGAAAAAAAGCCGGACAAGTCAGAGTTCTGGACACACGCACAGAGGGTTCCGTATAAAATTGAATTGGGTATTCTACTAACTAGTCTGATTCATCAATGGGATATCCCATCAATGCAGAGCCTAAACCGCTGGACCTACAAACTTGAAATTTTGGCAGTAGATGCATTTTATAATGTAAACATCCACTAAGGAAGGATTTTTGGAAATTCTGCTACTAAAGGGGTAAAATAAGGGATGGAAGTTTGTATGGAAGTCCGTCATTTTCAGAGCTAGATGCACTAAATTTCATAAACCTGTGTCTTTTAAGAAATAAATGAACACCTGTATCAGCGTTTTTCAAATTTAACTACTAAGACGGTAAAATAGGTGATAAACGTTTGAATGGAAACACCGTCTGACTGACTGATTCATCACCGCAGAGCCTAAACCGCTAGACCTACAAACTTGGCACTAGATGCATTTTATGATGTAAGCATCCATAAACTCGAGAACGGCTGAACGGATTTATCTTATCTTGGTCTTGAAATGTTCGTGGAGGTCTAGGGAAGGTTTAAAAGGTGAGAAAAATTCGAATAATTGCCGGGAAATGCCTAAAAACAGCAAATCTTTTTGACAGAACGAAGTCTGTCGGGTCCGCTAGTTACATATAAAAAGATAATTTATTTTAACTACAGGAGAATACCCAATTGAGGGACCAAGTTATGCTACATAAACTGCAATATATTTTGATAGTGTTGACTTATAAGTTTGATTTTGAGACAGTTTCAAGATATTAAGGGGCCAGATCGTGAAAATCACCGAAAAGAGTGCTACAATTTTTCATATTTAACCTATTTAGATATGATTGATATCAATGATACTTTGTATATATTACAATCAAAGTCTAAAAATTATCGTATGCTTATATTAAACTCTTAAAACCTAATAGTTGTTATAATAATAAACGTCAACAAACGCACAAAATTGAGAAAAAATGCAAAAACATGCCTTCGTATTTTTCAGATTTAACCCTATAAATCAACACAAATTGATAAAAAGAAACACTTTATGAACACTGAAGAAACCAATAAAATATATCGTGTACGTTTTTTCTACCTTTACAAACAAGGACTTCCTCTTTTAAAGCCCTAAAATCTAGATATGTTTTACGTAAATTCTCCATACAGGCTAAGTGAAATAGGCTCCAGTTTTTGAGTAAATTCATATTGAAAATGAGTGATTTTAGCAATGAACCGGTATACATTTGAAAGTCAAAGACTTTTTGATAGGGAAGACAAAACTTATTTGATGATACATTTAGTAATCAATCTAAAAAATCACTTCAAAGTTACTGAAAAACGCGTAAAATAGTGTCTTTTTTCTGCCATATTTTTTCTCCTCGCCCGTCAGTCGCCCACGGGCCTTCGAAGCAGGAGCACGTCTCTTTGGCGCGTGATGACAGTTCATGCATACACAAATAGCCCTACCAAGAAATATATGAAATGAAAAATGGCGCCACTGTCTTCATTAATCATTTGGACGGCAATAAAATAGTATGCATTTTACAGTGACAACCATAGTTCCGATTTTAGCCATTTCACACTTTCGTTGGTACATTTATAGCATAATGTTTCAGATTTTGACATACTTGCTTTAAGGTTTGAACTGTAAAGTTGGGGATATACCTAGTTAAAATATTTTTTGTAGAAACAATATTTTTAGGTTCTATTGTAATGAAATTATAATTAGATATTAACTTCATAGTCTATTTTATATGATTGTATAGGTAAGTATATATGTATGTTGTAAAGTAGCTGTTTCCGTACATATTAGTAATAAAAAAAGTTTCGTTGGCTTATGTTATATTAAAGATACTGATTCATATTTAGCAGCATCACTAGAGTCGCAGGAGTCGCGGGTATCAGTTAGTGCGACCACCAGTAGACCTGGTGCACTGGATTAGAAGCCTTATGTATCGCAATGTCGCAGATACGCAAGAGAGCCGCCTTCGTTGGTACGATCACGTCAATCTGCGTCTGATCGATAAGGAGCGAACGTCCGAGTGCCATTACTGCGACGCGAGCGACGTCACGGGACTGCACACGCTCACCGAGTGGTCGGCAAGGTGGGAGCTCGTGGCGGCCCTGGGAGTGAGAGTTCTCATCCTCGCCACCTTGCTCACGGCGATGGTCCGCTGTGCGGACGCGTGGGTGGCCAGCGTCTCCTTCTGCGTCCTCCTTTTTTTTTCTTTCTAATGCTCGTGAAGGAGACAGCGGAACGGGAGTGGCGGCGTGAGAGAGAGAGACTTACAGATCACACCACCCGCGTGCGCAGGCAACGCGGGCGTCGGAGGGCACAGACCGACCTCCGTCCCTCATGAGCGCGGGCCTGGGGCTGACGGATAGAGCCGCCTGTCACCCCAGCAGAAGCAGGCCACGGCGGCGGCGTGCTAAGAAGCGCGCCTCCCCACTCGAGGGCGAGTCCTGGTTGTCCTCCTCCCGAAGAGGGCCAGACGCAAGGGATGGCCCTGATGGTTAGCCGGGGTGCGAGGGATATGCCTAAGACAACCTCACCTCCGGCCTAGCACCACGACCCTCAGTCGGCGTGCGGTTTTAGTCGGTTCACATTTTGTAATGGCGCTCTGAGAACTTGGTGGAGTTCAATGCTAAGAAGACGCGACGCAGGCACAGCAAAGGTAATTTCTTTTCTTACACCATTCCACTCTTCAGAGCACGCCACTACCACTAAACGACAATCGGATCGGCATCTAGTAAGGTCGTCAAGCTGAGTGCCACCATTGTTAAATAAGTACGTGTTTGTAATGGTGGCCCTTTCTTGACACTTTGCCTTTATCTTATCTCGGCTCCTATACATTTTGATTAATATGCGCGCTCTATACATAAAATATAAACTAATGTGATCTTCGGTATCTCGTAGTTTGATATTTCGTACAGGTTTGAACTTCGGAATTTTGTAATTCGGGCTTTTAAATACCGTTTCTTTTGTACGTAACTGGCAGGTATGGTCTGTCTACGCAGTGGGCATTTTAATTTTAAGAGTATTTTCAGTATCCTCAGATATCAACAATTAGGTGTAGGTATGTCCCCAGCCTTATTTTGTTCGAAATCTCATAATCTCTGTGAAAAGTTTTACATGCTATGTATGACACTGAAACAAAAGACATGCCAATGACGTCACGTAACATAATATGACAGGGATGAATGTATAAGAAGAAAAGAGTACGAAATGTAATTGACAGACGTAATACGTCACAATAAATCATATTACTTAAAAATGCACTCTAACCACAAGGCTTAAAATAGTTTTTTCATCATTGGTAAGACAATTTTCACCATTCTTTTGACTGGTAAAGAGCGTCTTGCAGCCCACTGTGCATCTCGGTGATGTGTGCGTGCACGGCTGCGTCTGTATTTTGACAGATTTTGAGTCGTGCGCTCCGCGGACCCGGCCCTTAAAGACCTGAGTTTGTGATATAAATTTCAATTTGATACCACTACGCATTCCCGAGAAAAATGTCTTGATAGATAGACAGGCAGACACACAACGTAGTGATACTATAATGGTTTAAAGTAAAGCCAACGAAGCTAGAGAAAAAAGGTAAACAATGTTTCAGCGGTTCCAAACTTTTTTATTTGAAAAAGATTACGTATCACTTCAAGCGCGTTTCAGACAGGAATGAAATTGCTCATAAGATGGCGGATCTGACATTTTAGAACCGCTGTGCTGACAGCTTTGCTGTACTACAAACTTAGATGATTTACGCTCTTACTTTTGAAAGTGACGTCATCGACACTACTTCTTTAGTGTAAATGCCGCTGCCGCTCGCCAATAGAGTATTTGACTAAGTCGTCGATTCTTCCCAATACTGCTTAATATGATAGCTTGTTCTGAAAAAATATGCCTTGCAAAATAAAATATTGCATATCTAAACTGAAACTATGATTTTTCATTAGTTGAAATTCCCAAAAAAAGTCAAAATATAAACAATCAAATTCAATTCAAATATATAACTTTTTAGATTCCTCATTAAATCTTAAATAACTTTTATTATGAACTATATACGTGTAAACGCAACGTAGACCGAGATAAATGCGATATTCTCTTGCACTCCATACATTTGCACTACGCACTACGGAAGCGTGACGTCACAATTTCGTGCGATTTTGTATGGAGCGTTTTCGGGCAGCGCGAAAAATTGAATTTTTCAAAATCAAATATCTTGAAAACTATTTGTTGTACGAAAATTTTACTTTTACAGGTCATTATATTATTAGAAAGTGGTCATTTTTCTAAAGTAAAAAAAAAAATAGTCAAATAGCCTATTGTCGCGTACATGTGATATGTGCGACAAGGACAGAGAAAATAATCGCTAGTTTTCGCAACGTAACTCAGCAATGGTCGCTTTGTTTACCTTTTTTCTTTCGTCTCGTTGGCTTTACTATAGTTTTTTTGAGATAGGGAACCGTAAAAAGGCAGGTGATGCGTTGTGACGCGTTGGTCGACCCGTCTAAATAAATATAAGCGAGTAGGCAGGTACGACAGGTGAAACCACGGGGCACTGCAGTTTAGACATATTGCAGGCAAGCATAGGCTTATTTTAGAACGACACGCGACAGGCAACATCAGAACCTTGAAGACTTGACATTATCAATAAGGATATATTTAGCATAATATCTTATCTAAAAGAACACGGCCTTCCGTCAAAGATTGGAATACTTTTCAAATATAAAACAGTAGGTCAGCTATTATTTTTCGATAATACAATAAAAATAATACGTATTGAGTGTTGACTCAACATTGCGCATGGCATCAATCTTCATAATTTATATATATAATACTAGCTTTTGCCCGCGGCTCCGCCCGCGTGGATGTCGGTTATCGCGACCAAACATAGCCTATGTCCTTTCTAATAGTCTAATCTACTCCTATACCAAATTTCATCAAAATCGGTTCAGTGGTTGAGACGTGAGAGCGTAACATACAGACAGACAGAGTTACTTTCGCATGACCTGACCCGGCGAACTTCGTACCGCCAATTTTTTTCCGCCTGCGTGGCTGTATGCTGTACCTATGCGTTCGATCCTGTTCCCGCTGCACCCTACATATAACCCTTCTTCCTGAATTACTCTATCTAATAAAAGAAACCGCATTAAAATCTGTAGCGCAGTTTTGAAGATATAGGGACGGACAGCAAAGAAGTGGAAAGAGGAAGAAAGTCATCTTACAATCTATATAGTTATCTGTGTTTTAGGTTCTTGTTGCGGGCGTGAAAATGTATCTGTCAAGGCCGTCAAGGCAAGGATCACTATTTTGCATTCTTGGATTGACAGTATCTGGAATGGTGGTCCACATTATTACCCTACAATCCATAATCCAAACTGCATTATCTATTGAGAACGGGAGCACCCAGTTTGGTTGAACGGATTTTCACAAGCAAAATCTAAAATCAACAGCCTGATAAAAATCCATGTCCATACTATGGATTTTGAACTGTCGGTGAATTATTTTAATATAGATAAGTTATATTATATCTTCTACTAAGCTTATTGTTTATTGAAGCCATATCGACGCCGATAGGCACGTTTGTTATTTATGTACTGTCTATACCTACTGGGTAAAGTCTTGTTTACCGACAAATACATTTTTATTACGGCAATCTACTTATTAATAACAGTATGAGCACGCGACGTAAGGCTGAAGAGTTTATTTGATTGCTTGAACGTCCTAATCTCAATAACTACATGTTCGAATTGAGAAACTACATACATACATACATAAAATCACGCCTGTTTCCCATAGGGGTAGGCAGAGATCACGGATCTCCATTTGCTACCATCCTGACATACTACTCTCGCTTCATTCACTCTCATTACATTCTTCATGCATGCTCGTCGGTTTAGGGTACTCCTGACCTGCCCCTTTTCTAACACTTCCCCGATTTGGTCCAGGTAAGTGCGCCTAGGTTTTCCCCTTCCGACATTACCATCCACATTCGCATCATACACCTGTAAGAAATTACTTATTTAGTCCTTTTATCGAGGAAGGTTAATAGACCATTATCATCGGGTTGAGAGCAGAGCCGTAATGATAAACATCAAAAATCCGGCAGATTCCCACTGATCGCAATGTTGGTCTGGTTCACACTAGTATATCTTTCCAGCAACAGAACTGTTTTGTCGATAATATTCACCCATTGTTCTGTACTGGGAATGAACCGTACAATATGTATCTTTTGTAGATCCGTGGTGGAAGTATAAATATGTCGTTTAGAATACTATTGTTTTACTGCAAATCAGCTATCGGTAGACCGGATGATGCTGCCATAACCCATGGTTATCAACTCTTGGGAAAAAGTCGCCCATGATTTGTTATATTGTGTCCGATTATAATACTCAATACCCCTGGACCAAATTTCAGATGGATGCATTCGGTCCCTGCCAGCTCACGTGTTTTCTTCTTACTACAGTCCTTTAAGCGGGGTGTGAAAAAGGCATCTGATGAGGCCATCAAGCTGAGTGCCACCACTGTTAACATGGTACATGTTTACGATAGTGACCCTCTTCCCGAGACTTTGGCTTTAGCTTACCATCAGGCGAAGTGAAGTCGTGACGTGTCGTTTACAAAAAAAAGGTAATCTGTGGTTAGACACCGGGCGCGATATTCAGGGGACAGGGATCAGTGGGTTGTGAGTATGACTGTTTTGAGACAAACTATGTTTCTATATCTCTCACTACTGCATATTCGAAAATTTCCTACGATTATTTTAAACATCAATGCAATTGTGTGAACGCAACACCCAGTCACAGTTTACAAAAACTATTTTAGTCCACTTTGAGAGCTTGTTTCGTAATAAGTAGCCATGTCGAAAGTTATGAAGGAAACGGGGACACGTGCGTCCTCCCACCGTTTCCTGTCATTACCGATATTCTTATAAAAGAATTAAGAAAAAAGGACCTTGTAGTTCTTCTTTTGGGTCTTTTTGAAGTCATCGCTAATTATGATTAGATACTTCTTGTGTTTTGGGTTTTTTTTTACCGTAGGGGAAAATCCTTCATAGATGTTATGCCGGACTCCTACCGACTAAAACCCCCACGGTAACGCCAAGCAGCCTATGGTTGTGAGCCCCGGGTAAGCCCTCGGAAGGATGTCCCCGGACTCCCATCAGACTACATCAGACTACAATTGCGGCCTCGCCTAGGGGGTGGTTCGAGTGCTATCCCACGTCTATGTGGGGGTTTTAGGGTGTCATCCCGCTTCTTAGGGGGGGAGGAGGGGTCGTCCGTGAATCCCTCACGTCACGCTGCCGTCTTGGGCCTGCTTCTGTAAAGACGGTGAGCAGCCAACTCACCTTGTGTTTTGGGTGCAAAACGTGTTGTTTGCACTTAATTATCTACAGGTGGGTATGTTTTGCCGCATACTTGGTTGCATCGCCTGTTTTTTTGTTAGCCTCCGACCAAAAACGTTTACGATTACTCATCTCATTTTTTAATGTAAGTCACAACTAAAGAAAATGTAAAATACCGGTCATTTACGATGACGTGATCACTAAATGAAATCTTAAGTCGTAAGAAAACAATTCGCTAAACTAAGCACTAGGAAGTGTTTCTTTTGTTTTTTTTTCATACAATAATTAAACGTCGCATCACTGCGATTCATAGCAAAGAAATCATATTACCTAGCTACTTTCGCTGCAGAATATCTTGCTTTCGCTCGAGTGCCTCTGTCCCGCTCAGAAAACAATGTGAAATCTTCACATTTCGAATAGTTAGTCATGCATGAATGTCGTTTATGATAAAACATTTTGAGGATCTATCAAAAACCCATCTACACTTAGGCACGGTTCTATCTTTTACATAGACAAAGAATACCTACACACTAACATAAGCTGCATGGGCTAAAAAAATGTTATTTCAGTTGAGTTCTCAGCCACCTAAAATAAACGTATCTCAATTCTCAATATCTCATAACACGGTTTTGTGCAATATCTGATTATACATTATATGTATATACTAGTCAAATAGGGCACATAGGAATTACTAGTAGGTACAGGTAGGTACCTAAGTACACTCAGCGTAAGAAATATCTTTATTACAAAGAATCAAAATGATATTAAAACTAAGGTGAGCAAAATTAAACTGTTTTAATAATTTAAATTGTGCCTAGTATTATCCGAACTAAAGTTAAAAAAAAACTTTTAGCTCGGACAATAAACCCACCCACGAAGGACAGAATATGATTAAGTAACGGAGATGCCCCATTGATATTTCTCCTAATAAAAACGCGTCGCCGAATGCGGGTGGGAAGAGAGACGCGCGGGGTGTCAAAAGTCGAAGGACTTCATAGGTATAACGTTCCTACCGAATGAGTCCATTTGACGTTTGGATGGCACGCGACTCGATTGCCTTGCAACAACTCCGCTATCATTTCCTTCTCCATGAACCCACCAAATATCATAACATAATAATTGGTCAACAGGAAGGGGGAAAACCAAAGAATTAAGATCATTTGGAGCACTTGGTTCATCATCATCTTTCTGATGCTGTATATAAACCTTAAACACTAATGTTAATGTGTTCACATGTACCTTCTCAAAAACTAAATTACAATGGTGAAATTGTAACTTGTAACAAATGACACAAACATATCGCAATGTTTGTTTATACCGAGGGAAGGAGTGTAATGATCCTCCAATTCCAATAGGTATGTCCTGATTTATATACTCTTCACTTTACACAGCCGAATCGTCTTATGATTAACACACCACCGTACAGTCCGGTTCTCTGACTACCCGCGTTCGCTCGCCGAGTGCCATTCTCATATCGATTACTCACATCGATCGTATAATCGACACGCGTAACCGAATGAGGGACGGATGTTAGGACCGAATGAGAATACATTCGGTTTTGGGAATACTAAAATGTTTTATTAATTATTATTAAACCTTACAATAGTAATAATATTATAGGAAAAAGACCTTCGAACAGTAAAACACTAACATGACATTTATGTCATTATTTTAATGAACAATGGAATAAAAAGCCGACACGTGATAGTTCAACCTACGTATATCATTAATAGCAATTGAATAATAATAATAATAATATACCTTTTGAATGAAATTATATAAATGAAATTAAACATAACATAACATTACATAAACTCACGCCTGTATTCCCCGAAGGGGTAGGCAGAGGTGCTAGCACCCACATTTCGCCAGTTTATGTTTAGGTCCCAATTTTAATAGGTGGCGAGCCTATTGCCATTAACCGGGTACCAACCGGGTATAAACCTGCGATAAATACACACATAACTTCGAAAAGCATCGAAAAGTCATTGGTGTGTGCAATGGTAAACCTGGGATCGAACCCGAGACCTCGTCTCAGCAGTCCATTACCCATACCACTAGGCTACCGAAATTAAAGACGGATATAAAGAGAAGGGAAATTTGAAGTGATTCAGGTGTGGCTCAATAGCTCAGTTGGAAGAGCATTCCCCCTGTAAGGGAAAGGTGGGTTCAAGTCCCACTTGAGCGCTTCATTTTTCCCGATGTATTTCGAATAATATAGGTACCTGCTTCATTATCTACATAGTACCTGTAGATTAAAAAGTGAAATAAAGTCACTTTTTCGCATCTATATGGACATATTTTCACATCTATCTACATGGGACCGGAAAATAAATCATAGTTGACGACTGGTAATACACCTATGCCTACTCTTTCGGAGAATTATAGGTTGAATATTGTTGCGGCCCTTCTTCAACAGCGCGGGGCGCGCGGCTGTCAAAAACGTCAACGTCACTTTATAGAACATGACATTCAAGGAACGAACGCGGCGACAGACGTTTCACTAGTAAATGTAATTACCTACATTGTATTGTATCGTTGTAACAATTAAACCAGCAGTTTATACAAGCATTCGTCGTATCAATCCACAATCCCAGCTATCGAAGCGCAAACAAATATAATAAAAAGCCATCTTAATCAATTGTCACCTTTCACTCAAATGACACTTCACCGTCAAAAGAACATGGGATCAAATTGTGCAATGTCTCATCTCATCTCATCTACATCTATTCTTACAGGTTACCCTAATACAATGCCTAGAGTATGTATGTGGTATCTGTGAAGGGGAAAGATGAGATGTCCTATCCTAAACTTGGTTCTTGGAGTCAGTTCAGACAACACTTTCAGTACCCACATAGTGAATCCGACCTAAATAACTTATTAGATAAATACGAGGTGTATAGATTTTTATTTTTATAAATGTTCTTTTCCTGCCAATTTGCCAGGTAAAAACATTAGGATAGAATTCGAATATGGATTTGAAGATGTGAAATTAAGATTCTTTAGACATTAAAGCACAATACAGAACCTAAGAACATTAGCAGATTTTTATCACAATGCCTCTGCAAACCTACCAAATTCCGCATACTTCTACCAATTCTTCAAAATTCTAAGACCGATCTATAAAAAATGATTTTATTAAACAATCTTATTCCAAACACTGTTCGGTTTCAGACTGAAATAATAACTGTTTAGTATGTTTACCTTGACTAAAACAGGTGGAAATGAATGGGAAAACGGATTTATAAGACGAAGGTGAATTGGCAACTCGGTAACGACCGACCTACGTATACATTTTTTAAAGAATATTTGCAACCGAACCGGTAGACTTAATTTGGTCTGTTTCAACCCCACAAAGACACAAGTTTGTGCGTTCACCGCTAAAAAACAGCCGTTGGTCGTATGCCCTCGTTTTGAGAGCACCCCCTTAACTGTCTCCAGCGGTATTTCCGAACCAATACGACCTTCAAACCTTCAAGAAAAGAGCGTACTCTCTTTTAAAACGAAGGGTCCATAAAAAAAAATTACTAATATTCCCGCTAACCTCTCCAACTAAGCTAAATTGCTTGTGGTAGGAGTGGGTTCACGTCAATAGTGTAATGGCTAGGAGCGAATCCGGGACCTCTCGATCGTGAGGCCGACTCCTTAAACCTCACGCAGTCTCAGAGGGTGTAAGATGGATGTTGCCGAGACGAAGATTTACCGGCGCACCGCCAATGTTTACACATACCTACCTATTATTGGTTTACCCCTATGACAACAAATCGTCTGTCAGCCGGCT
Source organism: Eilema sororculum (assembly GCA_914829495.1). Lineage (NCBI taxonomy): Eukaryota > Metazoa > Arthropoda > Insecta > Lepidoptera > Erebidae > Eilema > Eilema sororculum. The sequence continues at coordinate 22,375,760 of OU618535.1, forward strand.
GTCTGAATTATCACCTCACCAATACGTAAATGCCCAACACTTACCGCGTCATATGTTATTTTGAGCCTTATGTATTTAGACATAAAGTATAAATCGCCTGGTATATTTACTACTAACAAAATTCCGTCTTGTGTAGTAATTATGTGAGTTTACAGTTACTGAATAAACGGGGTGGGTTAGGGTTGTCGATATTGGAACGTTATTTATTTTATTTAACTCAACAGCAATCGTATCTCAGTTGTTTGCCGCACCTCGAACTTTACAGATTAAATAAATGAGCACAATTATAGCCTAGGTACGTATAAGTAGGTATACAACAGAAAATCTCTTCACACACCTACCTAGTCAGTAACAACTGCGAAATTTGACTGTTGGATTGATGAATGGAAGTAAATCATTAATTTGGAATACATAATATTGGGTGTTCTACTGACTAGTCAAATAGTCACTTTTTACTAAACGTCAAAACTACTTATAAATGATATGTTAACTTGTATGAAAAAAGATTTAGTGACGTCATAAAATTTAATAGTCAAAATTTGATAAGCTCGGTTTGATTATTTATTTTAACTATAGGTTAATACCCAATTATATAGTTATAATTATAACATACCATAAAGGAGTTATAAGGTGTAACTTCGTACTTAGTCTATTATTATAAAACTACTTTATTGTTAAAGGATTTACTTCGTTAGTGTATTTATTACGTACGTACAAGTATTGTCGACCTTATTACTAACATGTATTTCGAATACATTGGGGAAAAGAATCTTTTCGGGCGGGATTCGAACCCGCAGTCTTTCCCTTACAGGGGGAAAGCCTTGACCAATTCGGCTACGGAGATAAGCCCGATGTGATTCAAGTTTTCCATCTTATACGTCTTTAAGGCGACTTTAAGGCGTCTTTTCCCAAATGTAATCTATTTGTATAGTTAGCATTTAAGTATGCTGCTGTAGAAATTCATTCAAACATGTATTTCCTTTCATAAAAGACTATAAAACGTAACCAATTGTTGGAGAACTAAATAAATAAAATACCAACTAAGCGTTACATTTGTTTTGCGCCGCTCAGCTGGTTGGTTTTGCTCTGCCATGCCAATATAGGGTTGTCAAAATGAGAAGGATAGGATGAAGAAGAGTTTTTATTCGCTAACGCTTATCCCCGGTCGCATTCTTTTTACCTCGGAGTCCGAGTTTCGTTTTTCCAGTCTAACTGCGTGTTCGGCTGAATCCGTGAAGCGACTGCCATATTACTTCCGCAACCTAGAAACTAAACCCCTGATATTATAGAAGAATATTTAATAAAAGCACTAGCTTTTTCTCACGGATCCGCCCACGTGGATGTGGGTTATCGCGATCAAACATAGCCTATGTCCTTTCTCAAGGTCTAATCTACCCTTATAATTTCATCAAAATCGGTTTAGGCGTGAAAGCGTAACAGACAGACAGAGTTACTTTCGCATTTATAATATTAGTATGGATATTCAAACAATTGAGTTTTTTTTTAATATGTACTTTCAGCTAGATAAACTAAAGTCTTGAATATATAGCTGGGATAATAGTAATGCCAGGGGCGGAGGATTGGATCATTGGATGCTATAACGAGAGGCCTATTGCCGACAGTGGACTATAATATTGACTTGAATATAGTAACAAACAAATAAATGACGTACTACAAACTCAACAACACCTCATTTTCTCACCGCTAAATGAGTTGTTTTGAGTTATGAGCAATGACATTGATAATAAATTTACATAATTATATTCATTGTTTAGGATACGCCTAACATAATACTGCTTATTATTTTGATGTTTTCAGATCACGTTTAAAGACGGATGTTGATGTGTAAATTGCCAGATGATTTTACGGACGGATTCTCTTAGGATCCGAATCAATTCACACCAATGGACTTTGCCCTTCGTCGGACTTTGCCTTTATCGTGAAAAGGCAGACAAATCCGTAGTGCAACATTTGAAGCATGACCAAGAACTTCTTAACAAAAATATCGCATGAAAATCTGTTGGGATGTTTTTGCGTCCATTGCGAACAGACAAGAATTAAAGAAATATGTTCAGAATATGTTAATTTTCTTTGTATAAATGTAGGAATGGAAAGTTATGCGAGGATGCCTAGAATGAAACGTAATGATGAACGACTGAAGTGAAGAATGACTGATCGAACGAGAGAGAATGACGTTAGGGTTTTGGCGAAGAAGGGCACATGTTGTGCGAGTGTCGTAAAAGAGCCTTAAAAATTAAATCTTGAAGTTATTTCGACATCAAAGTGCAAAATTACAAATCTCCATCCCAGATAAATATCCAATATACAGACATTATTTAATAGAATAGTCTAGAAGTCATCGGGGTACTTATAAAGGGAAGGGCTTCTTATCAACATTTTATTACCAAACTTATCTTACAATAGTCACGCAGCCATTTTCAATTCGGTAAAATCTTTTTTATCACGCGACAGCCCTACTACGAATGCTACGTTAAGCAGTTAGTCGCTACGTCGCTCGGTCACGTGCGCTATCGATCACGTTTTCACAAACAACGTTAGGTATATCTAACCTCGAAAACATCGCTACGTTCTACATCCACTGATTCGCTGATAAGAAAATTATTAAATATGTATTAGAATGTCCTTACTGAAGCGGCAATGGACTTGTATGAATAGTAAATGACGTTAATTTTGGCAGTTTCGGCCTGTGATTAACCTCTCGCGTGGTTATGGCACACGTGGGTTTATTCGGTTGTTTTATTGAGTACATTTAAAAATAAACTGGACAATAATAGTTAGGTACGTCACGCGTCGCCGGGTCCAGCAGATTCATAAATATGTTTTACATTTAAGTATGTATGGTGAATAATATACGTGAAACATTGAGGTGATGTATAAAAAACGTAATATACCTACCGTATTTACTATGTAGCATCACTACATAGTACAAGGCAAAGTAGCTTTCCGGGTCTGTCCAAACTATAGTATGCTTATATCTCTAAAACCACGCTACGGATTTCGATGTGGTTTTTTTAATAGATAAAGTAATTCAAAAGGAAGGTTTATATGTATACGAGTAATACGTGCTTAATATACCTAGTAGAGGATGCAGCAGGGAAAGGATCTTTCGCCACGCGCGGGCGGAAAAGAATTGGCGGAACGAAATTCGCCGGGACAGCTAGTTGTCGTATAAAGATGACATTTGTGATACAGATTTAGCTGCCTAGATATCTACATTCCTATGGGGCGCATCCTAATATCATGAAAAACCACTAGTGTGCAGCGAAATGGATATTTGGTACGCATGAGAATAGGACTTAACATATTTTTCACCCTCCTATCCCTCCTTTCACTTAAAATGACTCAACACTTACTAGGTCAATAACATTTACCGGGTCAGCTAGTACCTGATATAATAATAAAGTTTCCTTTGCAATCGTTATGCAGATATGAATACAGACTGCCATCGGTGTGCAAGATCGCCTCATAACTTTAGAAAGTCGGCTAGCGTTACGTTTACGATACTACAGCCTTGACTTGACTGCACGCGGAATAGTGACATTGGTAACCTGTGGTAGGGGACAAATGAAGACGTCCCGAAATGATTGCATAATCTGTGGGTATCCTATACTGTGTGGAGTACCTATGTCATTCTATACAGATTATATAGTTACGTTTTATGAGCTCCAAATAATAACCTCGTACCCCAAGCCAGGTGCATCAGCAATTTGATGATGAAGTAGAGTAGGTTAGTAGAGTAGGTTTTTTTTTATAAAGGACACTTCAATTTGACTTCACCTCGCCTGATGGTAAACTAAATGCAAAGTCTCGGAAAGAGGATCACCATCGTAAACAAGTACCATGTTAACAGTGGCGGCACTAAGCTTGACGGCCTCATCAGATGCCTTTTCACGCCCCGCTTAAAGGACCCGGGACTGTAGGAAGAAGGAAACACGTGAGCTGGCAGGGATTTCCGGGTCTTAATGATGCGGCATGGGCATAGGCAGCATAGGCAGGACACTTTGAAGCCACAGGATCCAAAATGTAAACTTTGAACTTAACTGGGAAATCGTTATGGATGATGACGATGATGGTGATTTCAGAGATGAAATTGCACACTTGGTGCAGTCATTTAAATGACTGCACACTCGGTGCAGTCATTTAAATGCATTGACGTTACACAAGGTCACCAGTCACCTACCTAGCTAGGACCTATAATGCCGGGAGCACACCGAGAGAATGAATACGAACGATTGCTAACAAACGAATACTACCTAATGCAATGTGCACGTCACGACGACTGCGTCTGCCGGGATGCGAGAGATATGCTTTCTGCAATCTCACCTCCGGCAACCAAAGACCCAAGACGGCGTGCGTTTTAGTCGGTTCAAGTCCGACATAACCGCCTCCACCGGCTCCGTGGGGATTTTTCGCACGATATAAAAAAAAACGTCACGACGACGTCAGACAGCGAGCATTCGTCATCAATGTCATTATTACGGCACACTAGAATCTAGCACGTGCGGCAATGATCGACTACGCCTACGCTGTTGTCCGACTTCGAATAATAATAGCTTTATATCAAACTAGCTTTGGCCCGGGACTTCGTCCGCGTTAAGTTCGAAATAGAAAGGTTTAGGGCACACTGCTGCTGTTCCCGCGACCCAGATAAAGTTCCTTAAAATTTCTGTGAGCCTGGTACTTCATGCCAAAAAAAAACCTCTTCAGCTTTATTTATAAGTATAGATTCAATTTAATTTGTACGCCCATTCAATACCGGCATTTGACAATCCCTGCTATTATTAACACATTTCACGTGCTTTTAGCTTTACTTCTACCTATTTGTAAAAACAGTTCTTGGAAATGGAATTTAACCAACTTCTAATTGCCCGTGGACACCCACGTACTTTGTATTTTGGTTACTTCAAAATAAATTGAAACCAACGTGATTCCTGCGGGGCTAAAAAAACGCCACACTGAGCGATTCCGCCAAAAACGTATAATTTCTGATTTTCCAGAAAAAGATTCTAATAAAAATCTTACAATGGTAACTTATATTACTTACTAGCTTTTGCCCGCGGCTCCGCCTGCGTGGACGTCGGTTCCCGGCAATTATACGAATTTTTCTCACCTTTTAAACCTTCCCTAGACCTCCACGAACATTTCAAGACCAAGATAAGATAAATCCGTTCAGCCATTCTCGAGTTTTAGCGAGACTAACGAACAGCAATTGATTTTTATATAAGCAGAATCACAACAATTTTTAGTAAGCAAATTCTAATTTCGTGTAAACATCGTGTAAAAATACGTATCCAAAAAAGTGGCCTTTTTAGACCTGCTGATGATGGAGGATGGAGTTACGAAATTACTGACGAATGTCGATAAAAACAGTTATAAGTAAACCCATCGAATTTGGACCTATTTGGTATGTTTTAACGAGTTCCATACATTAAAGGCAACAATATTTTTATTCAGTTTTAAACTACAATTTATTTACAAAATATTCGAACCAACGTCCTTTCTATCAAACGAAGGTTGCATTCTTAGAACATGATTCAATCCGTGAAAACCTTTAGCATTAAGTAACATTTATACTTCTTCCTTTAGAAGCTAGAAATAGCTTGCATGTCGTTAAATTGAGATTGTTTAGTAACTGTAAGAACAAGTGTTTGTTTCTTCGGAACATCAAAGACAAATAAGCTTGATGATCTACGTTACGTAAGTACATACATTCGACAATTCCCTCAAACAAAGACGTATGTGTAATGTCAAGATCATGCACATACTCATTGTTTATAAATAATGTTCGGGACTTCACGCGATATATTTTTGAAAAACTTACTTTTGCCGACGACGTTTCGGGTGCGTTGCAGCACCCGTGGTCTCGACTTGACAAGTCGTTGTTTCGAAAGGAATTTCTCTGTCCTTTGGAAACAACTTATCTGAAAGACCCGAGCCGGCACACGGTTTTAGTCAGTTCGTGTTCGCACGAAAAAATAGATGGGTAAATATCTATTCTAGAAAAATAAGACAATTTTATTTAGTCATAGTATCGCTAGACATCGCTATTACGACATTGGATCGCAATAATTATTGACTGTCTCCCTTCCTAAGAAATTAAGGCCCGTATTCTAGAATGACATTCAGCCTGAATCGCGATTTATCTGAGGACAGATTGTATAGGCTATATGTCAAATTATGAATCTGTCTATACAATCTGTCCTCAGATAAATCGTAATTCAAACTGAATGACATTCTAGAATACGGGCCTAAGTCTCTTCACCATTGACGTAATTAGAATTGCAAACAAAATTAGCAGATTAATAAATGAACGATGTGTGAAGTTACTTCACGTGGCGACCACGGGACGACTAGATCACGTGGCCCGTTGCAGTCTGCGGTTATCAACACTCACGAGTGCTGACCACGCTCTACAATATCTATGCATGCATGGATGCATGCAATTAAGAGTCCGTACTACCTCAAATGACATAGAATAAACGTGTATAATATCAAAAGTTCTAAAGCATGGACTTTTTAATTCATTTGTGGTAAAGTTGAGGATATATACTAATGTTTATGTGTGGCAAAAACATGATTACGTAAAATTTTCTTGATAGAAAACCATTGCAAAGTTACCTCTAAACCGTACAAATAAAACGATATTATGGATTAATTACGCAAAATAGGATCACTAAACTTACACAATAATTGCAGTTTAGTGGTTAAGAGACATTATGTGTTTCAAATTTTACAAATATACATTGGTTTCTGCGTAACTAGCAAATATCTAAATTTTTACTCAAGCGATACCATTAAACTTAGAACCGCCCTGCCGCCCGGCCTCCTCCTCAGTGTTGCTTCGGCTATCATACGGGGAGCTTGTGTCGCACGCGCTCTGCGCAGACGATTACGATAGACGATACGAAAGTATTCAAGTACCTATCTTTTGGCAGGCGAAATGGGTAATAAAGTAAACTGAAAGAGGAAAAGTGTATGTTGGCGTAAAAAAACATTAAAACATATGTATTATGTAGGCAGCCTCTGTGGCGTGGTGGTAGTGCACGCGACTGCCACGCAAGAGGCGCGGGTTCGATTCCCGCTCAGTGCAAATATTTGTATGCATGAATATGGCTATTTGCATTGATCTGGGTGTTTCTATGTATAATATGTAAGTATGTATTGATGATGATTCCGTGATGGTGGTATCCGTGGGGATTTTTCGCACGATAAAAAAAAATGGCGTCAGTGAACGCGACTGCTACGCAGGAGGCGCGGTTTCGATCCCCGCTCAGTGCAAATATTTGTATGCATGAATATGTCTATTTGCATTGGTCTGAGTGTTTCTATGTATAATATTTATGTACATACAAAAAAGTATCTAAGTATGTTTATCCGCATTCTAGATTCCATAACACAAGCTAATTAAGCTTACCATGGGTCTAGATAGCGCTGTGTAGAATGTTGTGGAATATTTATTTATTTATTATTATAGTAAGTATCTAATCTACCTACCTAAGTAGCTTATACTGTACATAACAATTTGCAATAGGTACTATATTAGTAGAAAGTAATAAATAGGTCAGTAAAAACCTACCTATTTCAAAAATTTGGATTGAAATAGGCATACCTGCCTATGTATCGACAAAAATAATCTTGCAGTAGCAGCCCAAGTCTTTCAGGCAGGTCCTGCCTACTACATGTCGCTCACTGCGACGACGCGACGGACGACGCGGTTGGGCGACTCAGAGCCGAAAGTCGAAGTGTTGTAACTCCAACTTCTGTAGGTTAGGTTAGAACTGTGACCCCAACGCATGAGCCGAGCGAGCGTAGCGAGCGTGCCGCAGCAGCGGACGGCGAAGTGCCAGATCGGGTTATGATAGGAACGAGACCGTCGGGTCAGGTTAGGAAGAGGGTTACGTTCGGAACAAATTTTTGAAGTTTCTACCTAACCCGCGACCGGGTCAAGTTTTCGGGTCAGTTTCGGAATAAACGGAATATTTCTGTAAATACATGAGTACCTACCAACCCGAATGATCATAATATAAATATAGCAGTAGTTAGGTACTACTACCATACGTATTCCTATATTTATTATAGACAGTACGTAATTATGAATTTCCATTCATCTGTTTCTATTGAAGGGTCATCGCCCTCTGTGGGCTCAGCAATCTAGCCACATTACTGGCCGTCAGATTCTCTGCCCATACGGGGGCCCCGTATAGGGCCATACTTCGCACGATCCCCAGGTACAGTCTCCTGCAGGGAGCGTTGGGTCTCCTGATGTTGGGCATCAGCCGCGCGAGTGTGGCTGATGCCCCCCTCAGTTTTGGGACCAAACTTCGGAAGTGATGTCCGAAGTTCCACCGGCCATCGAGCCCCAGATACTTCATCGAGGGCTCGATGCCGATGCTGACACCCCCTATCTGTAGGCTGGATCCCGCAGGTGGCTCCATCCGAGGTCCGTGGAAGCACCGAGCCTCGGACTTGTGAAGAGCGACCTCGAGACCCAGCCGCCGTGTCTGACCCACGACTTGAGCAACCCCTGCCGTGGCCTTTAGTGCTGCGTCTCGGTGCGCTGCTCCCCGCGCCGTAATTATGGTGTCATGCGAACCGGACGTCGGAGGTCGCAGAACGACCTCCGTCCTCTATGAGCGCTGGCCTGAGGGTGACCGGTGGAGCCGCCTGTCACCCTAGCAGAAGCAGGCCGCGGCGGCGGCGCAAGGTGCGCCTCCCCGTAACCGGGGCTAGATGGGGACACTGTGGTCCCCCCAACCCGAAGGAGGCCATCTCGAAAGGGATGGTCGTCCTGGGTCTGCCGGGGTGCGAGAGATATGCTTTTGGCAATCTCACCTCCGGCAACCAAGGACTTGGGACGGCGTGCGTTTTAGTTCGAGTTCGACATAACCACCTCCACCGGCTCCGTGGGGATTTATCGCACGATAAAAAAAACGAGGATGTCATCGGCGGAACACGTTACGCTGACCCCTCTGAGCAACGTACCACGCAGCACCCAATCGTAGCCGATGTTCCTCACCCTCCGTAACTACGGGCACGTCGTTCTTCACCACCTCCCCTAGGTGCCGTCTTCTTAGGGGCGGAGGCCTTGGCTTGGGACCAGTAGCACCACTGGGTGCAGCCGTCGTCGCTCAAGACGCGACGATGGGTGCCGCCAGCGGTGGGCGGTATGCCCGGTCCTCGAGGACGCCAAGGCGTCGCTCGATGACCTCCAGCAGCTGGACCACCATTGGTGTCACCTTAGATGGAGCACGGAGAGCGGGGGTTTTCACACCCCGAGCCTCCCCGGCCCCCTGGACCAGCTGCGTCAGCTGACCGATCTCCTCCCGCATCAGCCGTTGCTGCTTGTGGGAGTCAGCAATCTCCGTCTCCAGGCTCGCAACCCGAGCCCGGAGTTTCTCCTCCTCACTGGAGACGCTCCTTTCCAGGAGCTCCTCCAGCGCTTTGGCGGCACCTTTTATCGCGTCCGCCACGACCCTCTTCTTTCCCGTAATATTTTTCTGGCCTTTTGGCGGCAGAAATGCGGGAAAGAGCCGCCAGGATGTTCTGCACCGCCGGCACCTCCGTGACCTCCCTTGGTAGCGGGGACACAATCGCTGGCGGCTCTGCTACTCTCTCTTTCGCTCTGTAGAGGTCGGCTTTCGTCCTCTACCCGCGCCTAGCCGTCTAGCGTAGCCTTACTAGGAAGGTCCTACTCGCTGTTCGATGATTCAGACCCACGATGAACATGGGCGGGTGTCGCCATGGCTAGTCACCGAATGGGTGTCCATTCGATCACCAGTCACAGCTAGGGATTCCCCAGACGGAGTCCGGGTACCCTCATGGGTAGATTTATCCGTTATCGTTTCCATAACCATATTTTATTTTACGGTTAATGTCCACCGACATTGAGGTGGAAGTAGAGAGGTTGTATGTGAGGATAGGAAAGGTGGGAGTGAGTGAGTGACGCCCTAGGCACTGAGTTCCCCCCAGTGATGCATCCCATTGCCAGGCGTGGGGTTCGGGGTGATTTTTTATAGAGGTTTTCTTCCTCGCAACTCCTAAGAGCTACCATGCCCCTCTGTTGCCAGACGGCGTTACGGCTCGGCCGATCGATGGTCCCCATGGGACCGTGTATTTCACCACTGATCGCTCAGTGGCAAAGTACTCGTCGCCCTTAAAGTTCTCCGCTAGGCTTAGCAGAGCGCGTGCGGAGAACTCGAAACCGACCATAAAGGCCCCCCTCCTTGGTGGACTATTCTGCCGTATTACGGAGAAAAGGCTTAACCAACATTTTTTTCAAATTTGAGTTATATACATATTCGGAATCAGGAGAAAAAGGTGCATCTACCCAATTTTTTGTGTAATTTTATCTCTAGAATCTACGGAAATACATTAAGCCCGAAAGGCACATCTAACGGCTAAATTGTTATTGAATAAATTGAAAAGGCTTATTTGACACCGATTAAGAAGAAACAACATAAATACGTACTTATGTCTTGAAAGTGTTATAAAGAGAAGTCACAAGTGACCAGTTGTGCCTTTTCTTTAAGACGCCACTAAGGAAGCTAAGGAATGTGGGGGTGTCCTTGCGCTCATCATTGCGCCAATGTTTTCAATTCAAGGTAAACGCAAGCTGATTTATTCGTAAGCAATGTTGTTTCTTTCATTGTAAAATCTTAAATTAAGTTATGATTATGTAATCAGATGTTTTTGCTTAGATAATCATAACTTTTCAAATTCGTTCTGATAACTCAAATAGGTAAACATATAACAGTAGTATGAACAGGGGGTAGGCTAATTAACTTGCCAAAAAAATGATATTTTAAATCATGTCATCCAATTTTTGGAAAATGGAGTAATATTTTCAACCTACCCTCTACGCACGACGCACACCCTTGTAAAGTGCCTACCCGCGCGCGCTTACGACGTATATTATAATTAAACAGTCACTAAAGCTACAGACTCTAGTTTTTATGCCGGATATCTGAAGTTGTGTTTCTAAATCTATTTGAACGAAACGGACGAAAAGTCTTATTATATTAAAAAATTATAACTCAAAGAAATAAACAATTATTGACAATGGAGTTGTTTAGCATTTTAATTAGTTTATTTTTAAATTCATGTTTGCTTTGAATTATTCAGGTGCCGTACCTAATGGGTAAAAATGGGACTATATTACTAAGATTCGCTATCTGTCTTTCACCAGGTTTTGGTATTATTACATGAACCGTTATAGCTAGATAATTGAACTGAAACACTTCGTGCGTGAGTCCGGCCCCGTAGAATTAGATTTTGTTCCAAAATCAGAGATAATACGGTGGTTTAAAAAGTGTAACGTCAAATTTATCACTTTATTTGAAATAAAGAGTTTTGATTACCAACTTTTTGTTATTTGTTCAATGTTCATAATTAAAAAGTAAGTGAAAAAGTCAATCATTTTAAAAGTAACAATTTTATGTAAAATTTGCACTCTTTTAAACTCGAAATGAACCTATATGATTACGTTACAAAGACATAATTACATAAATTATGTGTCCTTTCATTTTAATATTGAATTGTTTTTAAAAAGAAAAGACTTATCTGGTTAGTTGTGCCTTTAAAACGATAAAAAGATATTTTATTTGAAATTATTTTGTTAAGATGAAAGGGAAAATTGGGATTATCTGTATAAAAAAATAATAAATAAATATATTCCTATACATGGTTGGATAGGTATTTCGATTGTGTACCTCAATTAATAACTTGTTTCTCCCAATAATACACAAAGGATTATTTTTGCTAAAAAAACCTTGAAAATTTTCAAACTCGATTATCTTACATTTTTGTTTTTGTTAGTTTTGCCTTTTTACAATAAGGCGGCAGTATTGGCCACCAAGGTACCTTCAGGTGAGAGAGCAGTGCCCAGCAGTGAGACATTGAAAGGGCTGCTATTATTATATTATACTAGCTGCTGCCCGTAGCTTCGCCCGCGTGAAGTTTTGTTCCCGTTCCCGCAACCCATGGGAACCTTAACCCGGAATAAAAAGCAACCTATGTGTTATTCCAGGTTCTAATCTACCCCTGTATAAAATTTCAGCCAGATCCATTTAGTAGTTTTTGCGTGAAAGAGTAACAAACATCCATACATACAGCGATACATACTCACAAACTTTCGCATTTATAATATTAATAGGATAAGTATAAATATATTATAAGTTTTATGTAAATTATCATTACAATATGCACACTTTTCTCAAAAGTTTGTTTATTGCCATAACTTTCTTGATGTCTAATTACTAGCTACTTTACCCTATCGATTGATAACGCGTGAACTTGGCGGCCGAGCCTCGCGTCGGCCGGCCCGGGGTCATCGCGGGAGTGAGATAGATGCATCTGCGCGCGAGTAGTACCGGCGCGAGAGCGTTGTTGAGGCGCGCGGGGGTAAAATTTGAATTCGAGCTGGAGTAGTACGGACCCTTAATTGTTATCGCATTTATTATATTACAGCACTATGAATATTACCACTTAATTGGCAGATTCATCCATTGTACTAGATGTGTACTGTGTGAAACTGAATTCGCTAGCTATCTTAGGCAAAAACGATGATTTTTGAGGGGCTTTCGCGGTCCCCGATTTCCCTTTAAATTTATTATTGACCAGTTCGTCAATTGACTGCACCAAGCTGGATGATAAAAAGCTAGGGTGTTGTCTCGAGGAACTTCTACTCCCCCTTAGATAAGGCCAGATAAGATAATAATTATTTCCATAGCCTGATTACAAATTTCTCCTTATAACAATGTTACAATATAGGTACCTACATTAAAGTTCTAGTGCTAAATAAAATTACAAGGAGTGCTCAGGCATTCGTACTAGGTGAACCCTGTATCACGAATGCCGGTGACTGCACCATACTGGATGATAAAAAATAAGGGTAATGTCTCGAGGAATGTCTACTCCCCCTTTCTTATGAACTGATTGATTTAACAAAGAAAACTCAGCCTTATTAAGTAATGTAAGTTGTAACGGGTAGTGGGAACCCTAAAAAAGCAACAACTAGTCTAATTACAGAGCTTCAGTAACGCCAATTATTAGTAGTGGAAGTCACAAGGCAGTTGCTTCACAGAAAATATCGACGTTTTGCGCATAGCAGTTAGACTGAAAAGCCGACCTCAACAGGGTTGAGTAATGGTGCAGAAGATGAGTGACAAATCGGATAAACACCGGACAGTTGGCTTACAGAATAGGGACACTGTGAGTGTGGTATGTGACGGTACATGAGCTATCGACATCGATATCGATATCGAGAATGTGCGGGTAGATAAAGAACCTACTACCTCACGGACTCGACTGCACTACTGAACCAGTCACCCTGTGACCACGGCCGGTGTAACCTGGTCGAAACGTCAGGCAAATTATAGGTAGGTACATTTATGTACCTATACGTGTCTGATCGCGTTAGTTCCCGTTAATATGAGTTGGCTCATTCTACGAACTGAGATACAGCAGCTGTATCTCGATGACTTGTTATTTAGACAATTAGGCATCTAACACAGCCGGCACACAATATTTGTTCAAGTTCCACACAGAAAAATATGTAAATAGAAGAATCTATTTATCACAGTAATTCGAAATAAGTACATCAGGAAAAATGAAACACTCAAGTGGGACATGAACCCACGACCTTTCCCTTACAGGGGGAATGCTCTTCCAACTGAGCTATTGAGCCACACCTGAATCACTTCAAATTTCCCTTCTCTTTAAATACGTCTTTAAGGGCGACGGTAATGTCAGTAATCTTTAAATAACCAGACAGGCCTTGAAACACATTCACGTACGTAACGAAAGCGTAAGAATAAACTACAATATAACGACGGCGACATCGACATACAGTTTAATAGTAAAAGAAGCCAATTGACACTGTTAGTTGAAAGGAAATTCACCGCGATGTCAAGTATAAATACAGTTGTTAAGGATCCTTCTCTATGAAATCAGGCTGTCGCTTAGTTGGTTTTTGCTATTATCTATTTACGTTAGTACCCATTATAAATTGTTTAAGTAGGTATCCAATTGTATTGTGTTGTGACGTCAGATCACGATGAAAGTCTAGAAAAAATAAATGGCGATAATCATGTGAAATTTCTACACCAGTTGCAGTGAATGGAATAATGTATGACATTAATATGATATGATAAATATGATACAGCAGTTTGTCATCAACAAACTGAGCTGGATATTGTTACTGCTACTAGAACTGGACGCCGTTGCTCGGAAAACTGATCAGCCCTTCTATGTGGGCCATTTCACTAATTGCCTGATGTTCGTATGACAACCAGGACCAACGCGACGGCTTAACGTGATCACGAGGCACGATAACACCCAGAACCCAGACCTACGCAAATATGTAGATACGTTTACGCATTAAAATATTTGCACGGAGCGGGAATTGAACCCTTCCTGCGTAGCGGTCAAATGTACTACCTACCGATACAGAGGCTGTAGGTAGAGGATAGTCTTAGTTAGGCTTCTACCAATAAAAATTCTCATCATCTTCGTATTGTTCCCAGTTGGACTCGAGGCTACCTTACAAGGTATTCGTTTGTTAAAACTGGAGCTTGGGGCGCCATCGTCAGGACACCCCATATAATACTTCCGCTTCTACCAATCAATCAATCAGAGCAAAAAAACTATTTTTAACCAATAAAGCAAGCCATTTTCAAAAGCGAAAAAAGGATTTTTTCAGCTCTCCTGTAAAATTCCAAAAACAGATTCGCCACTTTGCCATTGAGGTGACGAAATGTACTTTATTAATCTTCGCAGAAGTGCAACAGAGAGTAGTGTAATCTTCACGCACGTGTAAACTATAAATTGGTCAAAGGTTCATCGCACTCAGATGAACGGATACAGCAGCGCATAAAAAATACGAACAAAACAAACAAATGATTTTTATCATCATCATCATTGCGACCTGATTGCATCCGAGGCCCTCACGGTTCACCTAGGGGCCTGGGGCCCGCTTCTGAAATTACGTCCTCCACTTCGCTCTTGGGTATCCCTGGCAGTGAGCCTAACATTGATTTTTATATGAAAAACAATATGACGTCTTACGTAACAATCCGAATGAAAGCGTGGGGGTATTTTATTGTATTTACGAGAATAGTGACGTCACTAGAAAAAGATAATAATATGTTGACGTAGTTTGAGCACGTGAATAGAATCAATACGGAAACAAATACCAAACAAGTCATATAAAGGCAAATGAAAAGTGGATAAGTCGGAGGCGACCTTGAAAAAGTTAGTCCGACCAAATTGGTAAAGTTTTGATATAAGGGCTCTGGGAAGCAGGTCGGGATCTGTCTAAAAGGTTTAATAACGGTAGAGGGAGCTCGAGGGATACGCTAACTAAGGACAGATGGAAATGTATTAATATACGACTTGGTCTTTAGCTAGCCCAAAGGGAGGAAGGAAGCGTGAGCGTGAGTGTACATGTGTATACATATACCTATATTAAACACACACATACATAAATTGTATTATGCATATGGGCGTGTGTGTATTGCACAGATATTCAAGTGTATTATTTTTTAAATTTATTGTACTTTCAGTAGTGAAATAGGTACCTACTTAATGTAATTCACAATTTCTACCTCATGTCAAGTTTGTGAATCGGTATAAGCAATAGGTTTGCTTCCTTTATTCACTAACATTACAAACAAAATCAAAGGGTTAGATCATAAACTTAATTTACATATACTAACGTTACATTTTCCATGAAGTGTTATCGAATGTTATATCTGTACAACTAATAACATTTCCTTAGATTTTCTCAGAATTTCAATAACAATCATGCAAATATATACTAGTATGTAACATGTTCCTGTACAAATAAATTCCTCAGGTGTGGCTCAATAGCTCAGTTGGAAGAGCATTCCCCCTGTAAAGGAAAGGTCGTGGGTTCCCACTTGAGCGTTTCTTTTTCCTTTAAAAAGTTAGCATAATAAATGGTATAAAAATTTCATTCAAATAAATTCCTTTCAAGAAAAAAATGTATCCGCCTCCAGCCCCCTTAGCACGGCGAAAGATATGTCCTACAACCTCACCTTCGGCTTTGCACTATGACCCACAGTCGCCGTGCGTTTTAGTCGGTTCGAGGTGTTCGGAGAAAGGAAGAGAGGTCACCGCGGAAGTTATAAATTAAATTTTATTAGCATAGAAAATTCAATTCGGACTTGCTATCAACCGAGACAAGACGAAGATGATGATAGTAGACCGGGCCGAACAAATTGGAACCAACGTACACAATATAGCCAACTGTGAAGTGGTACAGAACTATATTTACCTCGGTTCTACTATATCAAGTGCTGGAGGCTGTGGGGACGAGATCGGACGACGGTGTGCCATCACCAGGTCTGCAGTGGAACGACTGGGAAAGATTTGGGGGGACAGGAGGGTTACCAAGAAGACTAAAGTAAGATTGATGAAATGCCTTGTGTTTCCAATCTTTCTCTATGGAGCTGAAACTTGGTCTCTGAGACTGCAGGATCGCCGTAAAATCGATGCATTGGAGATGTGGTGCTGGAGGCGCCTTCTAAAGATCCCGTGGACGGCATTTCGCACCAATGTATCAATCCTCAAAGAGCTTCACGTTAAAGACAGACTATCGTCAACTGTGCAACTACGAATACTGAAGTTCTTTGGTCACGTCTCAAGAAATGAGAACTCGATGGAGAGACTGGTAGTTCAGGGCCAGGTGGAAGGCAAAAGAGCACGCGGTCGATCACCAACCCGCTGGATAGATGCCATCAAAAAGGCTACTGAATCCACCATGACCCAGTGCACTCGCGACGCCTCTAACCGTCAGAAATGGAAGCACATCGCCAGAAGAGCTACCCTCGGAAAAGACATCGACCCAATGAACACCCCACCATGTATCTCGTCAGCGCAACCACGACCACTCTGACAAGAGTGTCCGACTGAGAAGCATAGAAAATGCACACCTTTCCACCGAATAGTAAAGTAAAGTAAAGGGATGGCCCTGGGTCAGCCAGGGTGCGACGGATATGTCGAAGACAACCTCACCTCCGGCCTAGCACCACGACCGGCCCTCCGGCTCCGGCAGGGGAGGTATCCGTTATTTTTTTTTCGCACGAAAAAAAAGGGATACTAATACATAAATAGTACCACTAGACCTTTGTTTGCACACGTACTATATACTAAATTCAATTTTAATAATACTCCCCAGGTGTCGCTCACGAACTGGCGAGCTGTCCTTCCTCCCAAAGGTACTCTGCTACCCTACTCACAATCAGAAGCAATTAAACGTGCAAGGTATAAGGTAGTATGTAAGTTATTGTTGAACCGCAGTTTCTGTAGGACAGACGCCATTCCTTAAGAGGGGGTATAAAGGAAAATTGCCGATCTTTGATTTGATTTTTATACCCGAAAGTGTGCCTCAAATGAGCTTGTTTTTTTTAAATAGAAAAAACGTTATATCTGAGAGGTACTCAATTTGGTGAAAACATAAAATAATAATATTTTTTCGATAAAATAAGATCACAAAGTTAGGCCAAATTTTTGATTATAATTAATTTATTGTCAAGATTATTCATATAACTGAGTCAATTTTTATGTACAAAGTATAAAATTATAAAACCTAGTGACTCAATTTTTCACTTTGTTAAAATTATCTGGAATTTACGAGTAATTAAAAAAAAACTAATTCGGCGCTTACGACGTTCTTATTCCGCGCATAACGGTCTCTTGCTATCGCACCTGACCCGAGGTGCCGGCCATCTGTTGTTTCACCAATTAGTCGGGGTCGCCCCGTTGAGACAAGAGGACTGTTTTTCTGTTTTCCGTCGAAAAAGTTCGTCGAAATTATGGGAAATAAAAAAAATCAAAAGATAAACTCTTAAAGAGAATCTAAAAGACTAAGAATTCCACTCTTGGCTAGTTGTCGAAAGTAATATTTCTTTATTTTCTTTACTTAGTTACTAAGTACAGTTTTTGTATCAACCGTTGCCAGGGAGCCCGGGTATAGTATATGAAAATCAAATAGATGTCTTAGACCACGTCACGTTTGAAGTATGTAACTAATGTTATTTTTTATAGCAGTAATATAATTATATTTTGCGAAAGTACTTATACATTGTATTATCAATTTTAATGCTTTTCAGAGTTGCTTCAGCTCGTAATAATAATAATAAAGATTTATTTCAGGCAAGCCCATATTTTTGTTAGTTACATTGCTCTTATGATCTTTTTTTTTTTTAGTGCGGAAATCCCCTCGGATACCCCCCCTGCCGGAGCCGGAAGGGGAGGTTATGTCGGACTCGAACCGACTAAAACCGCACGCCGACTGTGGGTCTTGGTGCTAGGCCGAAGGTGAGGTTGTTATAGACATATCCCTCGCACCCCGGCTGACCCAGGGCCATCCCTTACGGTCTGGCCCTGCTCAGGAGGGGGGACAACGGTGTCCCCAACTCGCCCCCGGAATGGTGAGGCGCGCTATTCAGCGCGCCGCCGCCGTGGCCTGCTTCTGCTGGGGTGACAGGCGGCTCCACCCGTCACCCCCAGGCCCGCGCTCATGGGGGACGGAGGTCAGTCAGTGCCCTCCGACAAAGCGTTAGTAAAAAATAAAAATAAAATAATCAAAAATCTTAAAATCTGCACTTGTAATATAACATAAGCTGATGAATCCAATCCAGTCGCATCGCTTAGTAAAAACTGTAACTTGTAAGCTTATTGCAAATTTTTTTCTCACATTCAGTAAACATTTAAGATTCTATTCACTAAATAGATTTAAAAAATATACAACGTTGTAAAATCTAGACACGCAGTAGCGTGTAAGCTAAGTTCAAGCAAAGGAACTGGCTAGCCAGCGCCGAGTGTAATAAAAACAAGTAGAGTGGTTTGAGATTCACATGGTCATTCACATTAGTTATGTACATCCCGACTAGTACTGTTTATAAAAAAATATACTAGATAAGTGAGTTTCAAAATCTCACTACATAATAAGCCATTTCCTTTGCTTTGGTTAAACATTCATTTATATAAATCAAGCAAATCAAATATAAAACAAGTAATAGAAAAATTCGACCACATGGAACACGGACGACCGCCCGTGGAAGGCTAGCTCAGAGTAAGAGCACTGGAACGCCAGGGTTCACGGCTCTGGCGTTGAAGTCCCATTGTGGTTTGAATTTTTCGAAAAATTTGTCCAAATTGAATATTTTTAGTTTCATATTCTGTATGAACTAGTTAAAAGTAATACACTCAAGTAATATATAGTTTTGAGGAAAATACGTAGTAAGTTTTTCATACTGTTTAGCCGTCAAAACAATAAGTAATAGGTCATTTCCTAAATCTTTTCCACAAAAATTCACAAATAGGCGTAGGTTTCAGGTAGAATAATCAAAATCATGTAATAAAAATAAGTAAATACCGTACCTAGCTCATTTTCTCATTAGTATTTGAGATGATCTTTCTTATTTATTAATTTAAACTCGAATTAATACAGTTTTTAACTATGAAATCACATTTCTAAAATCACATGTGTCGAGCAAAATGACAATATTTCGAAAACGGCCTCGTAATATCCACATTATTGACGTCATATGCATAGAATAGCTTCAACTCTTTTTGTATTCCCAATTATAGATTAAACAGATTTTTTTTTTCAAATTAAATTTCTACCGTGATCGTCTACTTTTATGAACTGAAAGTAATATTTTTAGGCGTCTTGAACCAATTTCAGTATGAAATATACATTTATTTACCTTATTCTTATCTTCTCATAACAAAATTACAAGTATATTACATGTAAGCATTTTGTAATTATTATTGAAATAAATATTTCTATAACTTACTTTTTCGTATTATTTATGCACTACCTGTAAAATTATTCAGCGAATCGTCAGAGTTCTTAGGGTGATTTTATCTAAAACACAACAAATTATAATAATACAGTGAAAATTTATTAAAATTTATATCGTGATAAAACTGTCTTAGTATAAATATTTGACGATTTCAAAAAATATGCATTCATTTTTTGACCACTATATTTTAAGCTGTTTATTAAAGCTAAGCTGCTTATGTTTATTTTACAAATCGCACTCATTTTATCTATCACCAAAATAAATTTATATATTAATATTAATTCAAATTCCAATTCAAATATATTTTATTGCGATATACGGGTATACAAAGATACAAAGATGTTTATTAATATATCGATGTTCTTTCGATATATTCCTAGAAAGATTCACGAGGCTATTGAAATTAAAAAACACCCAAATTTTATTAGAGAGGATGGATGGAACGTACCACCAGCTTGGGACCCAGTCATCCACTTAATCAAACCCAGTAAGCAGCAAAATCCAGCAAGACTTAACAACACAGTGAGCTCATTCTGCGTAAATTTGCAGCAGCCGAAACGTCGGTTTAAAAAGTAAATAATAACAAATATACGCGACAGAATCCGTAAAAAGTGGTTTTATTTCAATGCTTATGTTTATTTTACAAATCCCACTAATTTTATCTATCACCAAAAATAAAATTATTGTGTGTTCAAAGTATACCTTATATAGATAATGATCCAGCTCGTACTTTGCCAAATTTTATCTGATTATTTTGGGTATACTGTGCGCCTGCGTACTAAACACAGCGGTTAGCTGCCACACAAAATACTGCGGGGCGACAGACGTGTGGACAGACGAGAGCGGGACGTATGAAGTGTGCGGGTGAAATCTGACTTTTTTCTAGCTTTATGCGCGCTCTTAATGAGGCGACTGAATTAGAAATTACGTTATGTATTGCGGCCGAAGTTGTTGATTGGTGGATATATTTGCCTCCTATTGGAACCAAAAATACTTTTAGCTAGCGAAATATAGATGTCAGATACCTAGTAACCTAGGTCCTATAACTCTAAATGCGTCTTTTACTTCGTGATTGGATGTCAGACAGAGAAATTCACCGAATTTCGGAGGTACAATGCCTAAATTAAGTATTTTTTTCTTGCAATCCAACGATGTTTGTTACTTAATTACACTCAAACAAATGAATGGGTCTCGCTGAAATAAATTAACGTCCAGAATAATACCTAAGGCAAATTTTTCTACCTGGAATACGCGCGCAGGAACGGGATCAGAATATCATGCGAGTTACTCGCGGACAACAGCTATGCCGCGGGTAGCAGTACCATTGGTATAATATTTTTTAATTAATTTATTTTTTATACCGCTTAGGTGACAGATAAGCTAACTGCCAACCTGATGAAAAGTGATTACCATGGCCTATAGATGTGTGCAAGACCAAGGGAGCCACACTCGTGCTGCCGAGTGCCGTGCCGACCTTGTAAGAACAGATTGAGAGTTTCTGTGCATCGTGAATTTTCCAAACGTCAAGATCACAGGCGCATTCCGCACAGAAAATCGGGAGCATATTTTGCCCTCATCGACCTATTTTCGCATTGAAGGTCCTTGCCCAAGGCAACCTCCGACGCAATGACCTGAAAACATCACGTAACACGTACTCGTGCAACACAAACACGTTCCCCGGAGGCGTGTTTTATTGCAGAAGCGTTCTGTTATTGATTTGGCAACACCAGCATATTTATCCTTATGGTTTGCTAGCTGTTGCCCGTGATACTGCCCGCGTGGATTTCTGATGCCATTCCCGCAACCACAGCCTGCAACCGATTGGAAACTATTCTGAGGTAAAGCAGCCTATTTCAGGCTATCTATTTTAGCCTGATTCGTTTGAGATGCGAACATGATTGAATAAGAAACGTCCGGATAGGATAGTCATAGCACAGAATAAAAAAAAACGTGTAATTCGGTGAGGGTTTTAACGACAAAAACTCCTAATGGTATTTGGACAACTTTTTCTTCGTCAACACGGACGAATAATTCTTTATTGTTTAGTATACCAAGTGTGTACAGTATATCTATTCCATAAGCAGCAATTTTCCATTTACAAAACAAATTGTGCCGTGTTACAAATGACCATACCATTGAAAGCAATATTTTTCTAAATCATGTCATTATTTTAGAAATCTTGAACTTTATCATTGCAGTATCTATTCAATAACCTGCCTACTCTTTAAACAGTTTACGGAACATCGGAACCACCAATGTAAACCTTTAAGAATGCCGTTAGACGAAACCAGGTTCAGAAATAAAATTACATTCTGTGGAAAAGTACCAGTGTTTTATTCAATATGTGCAGTAGATTCCATCAAGAGCCATCAATCTCCAGTATAAACAGCTTACGGAAATTTTAATAAACGAGAAGCTAGAGTGTATCATTTCAATTTATTGCCAAAATGGTTGACACCAATGAAACTGCAAGTTTTATGTCTGTATTATTGCACATCATCATTGAACATTCCGTGGACTATAAACCTAAATGACTGCGGGTCATTTAGCTCGCTCCACACGTTGGCGAGTGCGTTGGCCAACACATTGCCTATCCGATACAGGGATCGGCGAAAATAAGGGCAAAGTAAAGCCAACGGCAATGTTCTCATAAAACCATTTATATAAGAGCATTACCCCTACAATTACAAACTACGTTGGTAGAAATAGGACATCGTGAAAGTAGCTTATCATAGTTTAAGATACGTCCATTCTTTCTTTCTTCTTTCTATTCTTTATAAAATTGAATTACGATGAGAGTAAAAGGGTTAGATAGTCTGGTCTTAGATAGAACTCAACTTTTCTTAAACTTCATTATACCCTAACTCAGTTATTTAATTTCCATTGTTCTCCATGATAAGATTTTTAACCCTGCGTCAATCTCGGTCGCTCGGATGCGACTTTCACGTCGGAGTACGGGGTCCGCCTATTCCAGTATAGCGCATGTATGACAATGTAGGAAAATCTCATAAGCACATTTCAACATCCCCAAATATAAGTACTTAATCAAAAAAAGGTACACTGTTTAGGGCAACAGTGTTTGTGAGGTTACAAAATCAACATCTCTCTACATGATCCAGTATGATTGATGGAGCATCAGACAATGCTGCGACTTACGACACGGTTTTTTATTATTATGATCCGGTGGCGAATTGGAGCTCTAAGTTACCCGAAGGGGTAGACAAAGGGTATTAAGTATTAACAGTCACATTAATTCATCAATTTAGATTTTCGGTACGTGGGCGTACTTGAGCCGCATGGTTCCCGGCAGAGTAAATTTTGGGCAACCCCATCTCTTCCATGCGATACAAGGCGACTAAGGGATAAGGCTGTTTAACATCAGACAGATATAATACAGCGTAGACTCAGCCTCAGATGCATGGCTCGAATAAAAATAGTGCCCGGAATACGACAATGGCCCCCTTTTACGTGGGACCGAATAAAATGATTGGTGAAATTTGGGTGTTAATTCATCTCTGCCTAACCCTCCAGCGATAAAGGCGTGATTATATGTATATATGTATGTATCTGCAAAAACAAAAACCTTTGTCCAATAAGGAAATATTTTTGTCACAACCCAGCACATTCTCATGTACTTACTCGACGTTCGAGACAACGTCGCCGTAGGTATGTTGCAAATTAACAATGG
Source organism: Eilema sororculum (assembly GCA_914829495.1). Taxonomy (NCBI): domain Eukaryota; kingdom Metazoa; phylum Arthropoda; class Insecta; order Lepidoptera; family Erebidae; genus Eilema; species Eilema sororculum. The sequence goes on from OU618535.1 coordinate 22,399,301, forward strand.
TGTTGACTCACTGTTAGTCTTTACACATATGCTTAGCTTATTATAAAACTAATCTTTACTCATAGACTAAAGTAAAGACAACGAAGAGAGAGAAAAAAGGTAAACAAAGTTTCAGCGGTTCCAAACATTTTTATTTGAAAATTGTTACGTATCACTTCAAGCGCATTCCAGACAGGAATGAAATTGCTCATAAGATGGCGGATCTGACAGTTTAGAACCGCTGTGCTGACAGCTTTCCTGTACTACGAAATACGCAACGACAGCTGTCGCTCGGCCATTGTCACGTACGTGTGACATGTGCGACAAGGACAGAGAAAATAATCGCTAGTTATCGCAATGTTACTCAGTAATGGTCGCTTCGTTTACCTTTTTTCTCTCGTCTCGTTGGCTTTAGTACAAATGCTGGATCAAATCGTCTTGTGTGGATACTTCGCCATTGAAAATGAAGGACATATCTTCAAAGTGAAAATTTCGTAGAAGTTCAGGCTAAATAGTCTTGTGGATACTTCGCCACTGCCGGGAAATTATGGACATGTCTTCCAAGCGAAAATCCCGTAGAAGTCCAGGTTGAGGGACAGAATATCTGCATGACCAGCTCAGTTCTACGTGTGCCTATCATGGGGATCTTAGAAGCATTTTTTACCCACGACGGAACGGAGACGGTATATGCGTTTGGGGTGAAAGGATGTTTATGTGTTTGTTTATTTGTGCAAATTCATGTTGCCATTCTCTCCGAAACTACCAATCCAATTTTACACTTTCCAGTTATGGGTTCGGCTTTAATTGGAGCATGTTCTTAGATAGGTGTTACAATGAAAACTCAACAGTGGGCGCTACAGCAAGCATTTTTAATTCAAATCAAGGTGGCCAATTTTCTCCAAAAATACTAGTCCGATTTTGATGCAGTTTTCAATTATTGGTTTGGGTTTGAATGGTGCATGTTCTTAGATAGGTGTTACGGTGACAACCCACTAGGGGGCACTGCAGTAAACATTTTTTGAATTACTTTTTATAGGTACGTCTTGGGTTTAAAAAAAAAGTAATTTTGCTTTTTACTTGTAAAACAATGATGTCTAACAAGGTCAGAAAGCAGTTCACAACGTCGTCATCCAATGAGTGTCGAGTAACACAATCACAATAATTACGCTCAATATCACGTAATAGTCTACTATGGGACTAAACGGCGTGCTATCAGCCAAGTCTTTATTAGAATGGGGTAAGGTTGAAAATGGTAAAATAAAAGGACGCAATTATGTTGGTTGTTCTATAAAATATTACGATCTTCGTAGCTCAAGGACTTCGTAATGTAGGATGTTTGGTAGATATCTGTCGAGTGACTGAATAAAATTTGTTTTTTTTTTTGTGGGTTTTATGTTGGAAATACTTCATACTTCCTCTTTCATACCATCTATGTTTTCTTCAGCTGCATCTGTGTCGGATATAGTAAAGAGGGGTAAAGTAAACACTTGTGTGAAAAGACCATGATCATTAAAATAAAAGAAAAAAAATACTTGAACCCAGCCGAAATTGATATAGGTAGCTATAATTATGGTTCCCTAATGTACCAACTATTCTGTCCAATGACCGTACAAAATAACCGTAATACGATATTTCTAGGCCATTATTTGATATAAAACAAACTTCTTTCAATTACCTACCATAATACACTAAAATTGAAAACTCAAGCATGAAAGCGTAAAAGCCTTTTCAATTGAATAGTAAGGTAGGTAGTCACACAAATTATTGTAATGTTCTGGCATGTCCCTGAGGAGGGCCAGACCGTAAGGGATGGTCCTGGGTCAGCCAGGGTGCGAGGGATATGTCGATGACAACCTCACCTCCGGCCTAGCACCAAGACTCACAGTCGGCGTGCGGTTTTAGTCGGTTCGAGTCCGACATAACCTAAGCAGGGGGGGTATCCGAGGGGATTTCCGCACGAAAATAAAAAAAGGCATGTCTGGTAAGTATAGGTAGATTCATATAATCTTGAACCTAAAATGTGCTCAAAATATGCTTACGCCCAGGGCCTCGATTCTACTAAAGTAAAACTATTGTCAAATTACAGAGATTGCAAAAAGCGGCAATACATTATAGACTTTAATGCGATACATTTAAAGTTCAATATTAAATAACTGTTAGCAGAGTGAATAAAAGAGTGTAATGAAACTTTTGTCATTCAATTTTGGACCTTAGTGTACAGAAATAAAGTCTAAACTTTAATGCCGCTTTTTGCAATCTCTGTGGTTTGACAATAGTTTTTACCCGACTACGGCGAAGCCAAAAGGAGGGTTATGATTTTGTTACCCGACTACGGCGAAGCCAAAAGGAGGGTTATGATTTTGACAGGCTATGTATGTATGTATGTATGTATGTATGTATGTATGTATGTATGTATGTATGTATGTATGTATGTATGTATGTATGTTCATTTGTTCCCTGATAGCTCCTCAACTACTTATTAGAACTAGACAAATGAGGTATCGTTACAAGCGGCTTTATCGTCCGATGGTTATAGGCTATATGACGTGTCACTCAATATTGTGTGGCGCCCTCTAGTGCGCATAAGGTACTGTGTTAAAAAATAAATTTGAGATAAATATGCCGTGTTTGGTATCAAATGAAAGGGCTTAATGAGCACATTTCAAATGTCTATAATTATTTGTTTTACCTTGCCCCAAAATAATGTAAATAAAAAATAAAGTTTAAAACTAAAACCCGACTACTGAAAAATCACACTCTAAAATGTAACAAACAAGAAAATATCAAGGATGGCCGTGGTCATATGCCAGTTACTCTAACAAAACAATATATTCTAGGGTAAATTGGCATACGACCACGGCTATCCTTGATATTTTCTTGTTTGTTACATTTTAGAGTGTGATTTTTCAGTAGTCGGGTTTTAGTTTTAAACTTTATTTTTTATCGTTAGTAGAATCGAGGCCCTGTACACGTTTCTTGGATGTATTTTGAAGATAGCACGGGGTGCTACTGTGGTGAACGAGCTCAAATTCACCAACCATAGATCCATACTAATATTATAAATGCGAAAGTAACTCTGTCTATCTGTCTGTATGTTACGCTTTCACGCCTAAACTACTGAACCGATTTTGATGAAATTTGGTATAAGGTTAGATTAGACCTTGAGAAAGGACATAGGCTATGTTTGGTCGCGATAACCGACATCCACGCGGGCAGAGCAGAGCAGAGGGAATAAGCTAGTTTTAAAACAATCCACGCGGGCAAGGGTTTTTTATAACTTGCGGTTTAGTTTCAAGATATACGAATCGGGCTATAAGTACCTACCTACATTCTATCAAAATAACCTTCTATAATAGCCATTGTCCGTACTTTTATCTAATAATTACGATCTACTGACGACGTTTAAAATAACTGGTTAGGTAGCGTTTTATACCAACATGCCTATTATAAGGACAGCAATGTATACAGAATGCAAAAGGAATCATTACTTGCCTATGTTATATTGTTAGAAAATTAAATTAGCCCTGGTTTACCCAACCTTATGAACGCCTAATGACCCCATTATTGCAGACCATGGCTGGACGTAGACCCATAGCACCCAGTACTTCTGAGTTCCTCCCCATCCAGGCTGTCTTTCCAAGCTTCCTTTCCAGGTTGCCCATACAATATTTATAAGGTTCATTCATTTTTAACTTAAAACACAAATCAGATTCTTTTAATAATTTTTGCTCTTTATATTCTTCAGTCAAGGTCAGCCCATAACTACAACTACCAACTATTAGATAATATAATCTGTGCTATAAAACAAGATTAAAAAGAAGACAAACAAGTTATGCCGGAATTCGATAATAATTCTCTAAATCAATATATCTTAATAAACGTACCCGTAAATTACGATAGTGTTGTAAATAAAATAGTTTTTTTTATATAAAGGACACGTCAATTTGACTTCACCTCGCCTGATGGTAAGCTAAAGGCAAAGTCTCTGTAAGAGGGTCACCATCGTAAACATGTACCATGTTAACTTACAGTGGTGGCACTCAGCTTGACGGCCTCTTTAGATGCCTTTTCACGCCCCGATTAAAGGACTGTAGGAAGAAGGAAACACGTGAGCTGGCAGGGAGTTATTAAAATTCATAATAATAGGTAATAATTTTTTATGACGTCATAATTCACAAGTAGTAAGTTCAAAAGAGGCAATAATTAATTACACGTCTGCCTACCCTATGAGGAATAAACAGCCATGACCGTGGCTATTTTTAAAGCCTAATAAGTCAATAAACCTTGAGAATATTATTTGCATGCACCATACCAAAGATATAACGGCATACATTTGCATACGATTGCCAAATAATAATAATATTCCTTTCCGGATTATTTGCATACTTCCGATTTCCGATTATAAATTACGTAAGTATGCAAAATAGTCAAATGTTATATACCCTAACATCGCAAAATAGGTACCAAAGACGATTGGTCAATATACTGATGTAGGAAGTTAGTCCTGTTTTGATTGTCAAGGAATTTTAAAGAATACTTCCGATTTTTAATAATATGAAGAGTATTTTTATGTTGTTTAGCACTCTTTTCCCACGTTGACAAAAATAATTATTAAAATCAGTAGATTATGTACTGAAATGATCGTAATGGGCTGTTCCACTTGTCCCTACCAACGATGTCTTTGAATTTAGTCTTATTTCGTAAATTAGCACGATTGCACAAAGTTAATATGTCCGTTCTCTCCCCATGACACCTCACCAAGTGATACCCATGGTGGTGTTAGGAGGAATCGTTTGACCTCATGACATTTCTAAAGGGTATTAAGGGGAATTATCACGTTTATTCTGTGAGACATCAAAATATCTTGTGCGAATGGGTCATTGTGTAAATGAGACATTGCACGAATGGGACATTCTATGCTAGCGGGACTTTTTCCGAATGGGACATACTGCGTCAGATTAAATTATGTAGATATAGGGCGAAAATATACATAATTATCATAGTTTGCAGTAAAAACTGCAATAACCAGTGAAATGGACACAGATATGCAAATGGTCAATGCAGCTTGCAAATCGATTATTTATGCAATGCATTACGGAATTTTCTCGCAGTGTTGTACGTAACGGAGCGGCTCTTTGATTTATATAACTGTCCTCAAAGTAACAGTTATTATTGAATAAGATAAAGTTATGAAGTGGGTAGGTATTAGGTATGCAGTGCCCGACATGTGAGGCCCAAGGCAGCCCCAACTAAACTACCAGAACTCTGGCTCCGGTGAACATTTTCCTCACAAATAAGCGGACGGCGGCGGGGTCCATCTACTGTCGCTGTGAAGATGATGATTAAGCTCAAGTAGGTAAATCACAAACAAATTACTTTTGGGATGAAAACGGAATCGATTTTTATTCTTTAACTTGTGGGTTGACCAAGTGGGTTGAAAACGGAAATAATGTGTAAACAAAATGCATCAGCATAAAAATGTATTATAAGAATAACATAGTTTTTTTAAACTATCGCGGCGTATACTCATAGTTTAAACTACATCGGCAAATCTAACTATTTCAAAATTTATCGCGTGAATTCCTGAAATATTATAAACTATGAATATAGTTTTGGAAGATTTTAAAGTCATTTTCAACCTTTATCCGATAGTTCTCTTACATCACATCATGTCTATTGATATAATAGCTACTAACCGTTACATAACGTTCCCATATACCTATCTACTTCGTATAGGTATAATGGTGGACTTAAGTGATGGCGTTTTGTTCTTCGTCTTGTGTAATAGGATACTGAACATATTACGTTACGTAGGTGTACGTATAGGAACTAGGTAGGTATGTATTGTTTATGTCCACATTACTATTGGTTCAACAATGATGAGATTATTATTTGTATAGGTACGTAACTGCCACCAATGATAGCTTAACAAGTCTCACAATTTTGTGGAGTAGAATAGAACCACCATCTCTTTCTGTGGGTGTCGTAAAAGTTGACTAAAGCATAGGGCTATTCTCCATCTAACAGTAAACATACGGCCCAAGAAAATGTGCCCGCTAGACGACAATAGGCTCATCCCCTATTACGTGGGATCGAAAATCATAGTTGGCGAAACGTGGGTGTTCATTCAACTCTGCCTACCCCTTCGGGAATTTACAGATGTGAGTATATGTATGTATTGTATGTACAATTCTCACGTAATATCCCATTTGACCTACACATAGGTGAATGCATAAATTTACATATTACCGACAGACTTTAGAACAATGACTTCGTGAAAATGATAAAACGAAATAAAATTGATATTAGGTACGTGATGCTTGTTTACGTAATCGGGTACCACCATGACCGTTAAACCAAGTCATTATATTTTAATGAAAATGGTTTAGGTCCAGCTCATAAAGGTATTTTGTCAACAAACCAAGTGAATTGATATGCTTTTAGTGGGCGGCAAAAATAGCTAATTCGATATTGGCCCCCACGATCTTAATGGAGCTCTCATACACGCTTTTACCACGGTATAAATACATTACCTACTTAAGTATATTGTGTTTTTACTGTTCGGCAGGTCAGTTACTTACCTACCGAACTATGAACGTTTTCAATAGAAATATCGTCTTTCCGAATTTGTATATTTCAATCAATTCGTTAGGTAGGTCTGCATGTGAAGTGGGTCCTCAGGATTGCCCGAGTCAATTGTAGAATTACCATAATGTTTGCTGTTCTGAATTGAGATGGTAAAATAATTGAATCGCATTGCTTATAGATATCGACAGAATTATGATCGTACATTACATACGAGTATGACAGTTATCAGTTAAAATCCCCTTCAACTAAATTAAGTTTTCAGTTATATTCTATGAGCAAAATGTCAAATGTTTTTTCTTCTTTATAATCACTCAATTTTACATTACTTATTTTTAACGTCCTGTCATATTCTTATTATAAATGACGAACGGCTGCAGGCTTTCATACATTTAATTTAAGGCCAGGTAGGCCGAATTTTGAGTTTTTTAAAAGCATTTGAATCATAGGAAAAAGCGTTTTAAATTTCGAAAAAAAGATATATATTAGTTAAGGATCCAGTCTAGTCAAATTCGCATTCAGTTACCAGATCTGATGAACTTCACTCGATAGAAAAAAATCCCAAAGTTACCCCTTTTCGTTATTTTTTTTTGAATATTATGACTAAATTACTTATGCTTTCTATAAAATTTTTGTACTAAACTAAAGCCACTACATATGTCTAGACATTTTCGCAGATTTTGACTATATTATGAAATAATTTTTAAAGTTATATTTAAATACCTACTAAATTCGCGAGTGCTCGCGCCGCTGAGGCCCGAAAAGTTGCGCCAGTCGCGCGCTGGCGCTTACCGAAGTAGGAACTGTGCCAGTTTTTGCGCGACAGTTTCGTGCACCAATCAATCGGTTTTACGTATTTATAATAAATTGTTGCAAGTCATTCAATATGGGCAATAAACAACGCAAGCTAAAGAAGTCGTGCAAAGCCATAAACTAAATTTCTAACTCCGATTGGTAATTTAAAAAATTATCATACCTAAATATTACGCTCATAGCGCCATAGTATAAGAATATCAGTATTACTACTGAAGATGCTACTTACGATTTTCTATAATTCATATTTTATCTATATCAGTACAGGGGTACCTAGTACCTACAATATTCGTACATTGTATATAATTTGTGTGTGTGTAAATAAATATAAATTTAGTTTTAGTTTAGGATAGAATAATTTTAATATTTAGGTAGGTTAGTTTAATTATTGGCCTTTTTTTATCGTGCGCAAAATCCTCGTGGATACCACCCCCCCGGAGCCGGTGGAGGCGGTTATGTCGGACTCAAACCGACTAAAACGCACGCCGTCTTGGGTCCTTGGTTGCCGGAGGTGAGATTGCCGAAAGCATATCTCTCGCACCCCAGCAGACCCAGGAGAATTACTGGCCTTGGGTCAGCCGGGGTGCGAGGGATATTTCGATGACAACCTCACCTCAGGCCTAGCACCACGACCCACAGTCGGCGTGCCCACAGTCGGACTCGAACCGACTAAAAAGTCGGTTCGAGTCCGACATAACCTCCCCTTCCGGCTCCGGCAGGGGAGGTATTCGAGGGGATTTCCGCACGAAAAAAAGAAGGTACACTTTAAATTTATATAAATACTTCATAAAAACTAGCACCACGACCCACAGTCGGCGTGCCCACAGTCGGACTCGAACCAACTAAAAAGTCGGTTCGAGTCCGACATAACCTCCCCTTCGGGCTCCGGCAGGGGAGGTATTCGAGGGGATTTCCGCACGAAAAAAAGAAGGTACAGTGTAAATTTATATAAATACTTCATAAAAACTAGCACCACGACCCACAGTCGGCGTGCCCACAGTCGGACTCGAACCGACTAAAAAGTCGGTTCGAGTCCGACATTACCTCCCCTTCCGGCTCCGGCAGGGGGGTATCCGAGGGGATTCCCGCACGAAAAAAGTTGTTAATCTCGTTAACTTTAGGTATTTAACTGCCCTGTCGACGACGAACGGTGCGATTATATAAAGTAACCGTTAGCATCAATTCAAACAAAAGTTTGTAAAATTACAAGCATTATTATTATTATAATGTAAGTTTTTTTCGCCCAAGCAACTAAACACATAGAACAAACAGTTCTCAAACTCATACAGTTTTTTTAATTTCGTATTTATTCGTATTTATATATATGTATATACACTGACGGACTCATAAACTGCATCAAAGTTCAGGTTTACTCTAAAACAGTGTTTCCCAATTAGTGGTACGCGTACCCCCAGGGGTACGTGAAGTTGCATCAAGGGGTACGTGGGGCTATCAGTAAAAACAAGAACAATTTCCAAAATATTATTTTATTACGATCATCACTAAAATTCAGAACAATGTCCAAAATAAATATTATTTTATTACGATGCTCGCTTTGTAAAGCGGATACAAGATATAGCCCCAGAAGCAAAATGGACGCATTGTGGAATTCATCGAAAGGGGCTGACTTGTAAAAAAATTCCAGCCAGCTTAGATATTACTGTCAAAAATGCTGTAAAAATTGTTAACTTAATCAAGGCCCGTGCCACAAACTCTAGAATTTTTGCAGCTATTTACAGAGCTTGGCAGTGAACACGAGACCCTGTTGTTACATTCTGAAGTGCGTTGGCGGTCCAGAGGAAGAGTTGTTTCGAGAATGTTTGAGTTAAGACATGAAACTGAGTTATTTTTGGTCGAGCAGGGACACGATGAGTACAAACAGATGCTGACTGACTATTTGTGGGTGCAAAAATTGGCTTACTTGTCAGATATCTTCACAAAATTAAATGAGTTGAATTTGGGACTACAACCATATTCAGTATGCAGGAGAAAGTTGAGTCCACTATAAAAAAAATATCCCTTTGGACATCTTTGATTGACAAGTGTAAATATGACCAGTTTCCAAATCTGAAACTTTTTTTGGATACAACTTCTTCGACAGTAAATGAAGATTTAAAATCGGACATAAAATGCCACTTACCAAATCTGTCGGCGGCTTTACGCAGTTACTTCCCAGAAATAGCACCGCAATGGAACTGGGTAAAAAATCCTTTCGCGAACCATTCCGTCGACCACCTACCCATCTCTGATCAAGAGGAATTAATAGACATCTCATGCAACAGCAGACTCAAGAGCGGTTTTGCAGAGCAATCACTGGGTGACTTTTGGGCTAATTTAAAAGATATTTATCATATCAGCGAATCAGCAATAAAATATTTACTGCCATTTTGCACGACCTACCTTTGCGAAAGTGGATTTTTGGCCAAGACGAACTTAAAAACTAAACATCGTCACAGACTTCAACTTCAAGACGATTTAAGACTGAAGCTGACTGAAGGACAACCAGATTTTCAAGAGCTGTGCAAAGAAAAACGTGCACATTCGTCACATTAGCGTCCGCGCTAATACATCACATTATTTTGATTTTTACTATTGTACTGTAATTTGAAGATAATATATGTTATTAAAAGTGATGTATTTTTTTAAATATCATTAGCTGTGCCCCGCGGTGTTACACGTGGTTAAAGTAGCCTATCTGTTAATCCAGGGTGTCAACTACCTGTATACCAAATTTCATCAAAATTGGTATAGGCGTTTGAGCGTGAAGAAGTAACAAACATACACACACACACTCACAAACTTTCGCATTTATAATATTAGTGTGATTGCTACAATAAGGGGTACGCAGGTTTGAGGTTTTTTTTTGAAGTGGTACGCAGCAAAAACTAATTGGGAACCACTGCTCTAAAAGGATTTTTTATAATAAGTATGCAAACTTTTTAGATTAAATTATATAAATATGGAAAGACTGGCTCTTAATCTTAAAAAAAAAAATTAAATTTAAAAATAGAACTGCAGTAAAACAAATGAATATAGCCGGGAAATGAAAATTTACTTGTAGTATCAGATTTGCGTGTTATTTATAGCAAAGTTTTAAATTGATTCTCATTGATTGTTTTTGTTTTGTCAATTGAATTATTGTTACCAGCATAATTGTTGGGTTAGTTTTTTAACACATCGAGAGTTTTTGAACCATAATATGGATACTTCGTCCGAACAAGCGGCACAAATTGTAGCATTGGTGCGGGAGGGCTTGGATCAACGAACGATTGGTAGAAATTTAAATTTAAACCAGTCTACGGTTTCTAGAATATACAGAAGGTTTGTAGAGACAGGTTCTTACAGGAGGAGACGTGGTACAGGTAGAACTCGAGCAACCACAGGTCGTGATGACCGATTTATTGTTATAACTTCCCTGCGAAATCGTTTCCTCACGTCAGTTAACATCAAAACCGAGCTTAATGAAGTGCGTGGAGTAAACGTGTGTGCACGAACAATAAGAAGAAGGTTAAAGGAAGCGGATATCACCCCTTTTAGACCAGCAAATGGTCCAAAGTTGTCTACAGCTCACAGACAAGCTCGCTTAAGATTTGCGCGTCATCACCTGAATTTTATTGGACAGAAGAGCAGTGGGCCTCTGTATTGTTCACGGACGAGTGTAGGACATGTTTATATGGTGCAGATGGTCGCAGAAGAGTCTATCGTCGACGTGGGGAGCGATATGCTCAAAGTTGCATTGAGGAGCGTGTTCCTTTTGGAGGCGGTTCATGTATGGTCTGGGGTGGCATATCGATGAACGGGCGAACAGAACTTGTGTTCATAGACATGGTCCGTCAAAACGGTAATAGAGGGGGTTTGACAGCACATCGCTACATAACAGAGATATTAGAAGATCACGTGGTGCCTTACATGGGATTCATAGGCGAAAATTTTACTTTAATGCAGGATAATGCCCGGCCGCATGCAGCTGCACAAGTTCAACATTATTGCGAAGAGGTTGGGATACGTACAATGAATTGGCCAGCACGCAGCCCGGATCTTAATCCCATCGAGCATGTTTGGGACAATTTAAAAAGAGCTGTATATGCGAGAAACCCTTCGCCCACGACAGTGGCAGCACTAAGAACAGCACTTTCAGAAGAATGGGACAATATTCCGCAAGATCTTTTAAAAACCCTTATAAAATCTATGCGGAACCGATTAGAATCCGTAATAAGGGCACGTGGTGGTAATACACCTTATTAAAACACAAATAAACCCTTGCATAAAGTTTGTGTCTATTGTTAAAACCAATTTTTTAATTAAACCAATTTTTCTTAAATTTCTGTTTTTTCTTCAAAAAAAGTCTTAAGGTCCTTTCCAGTACATAAACTTAAACTTAAAGATATGACCCTACGCTGTTTTAAAGTTCACGAACCAATCTAGAGGTTTCAATTTAAATCTGTATAGAAAGTATGCATACTTGGTTAAAATATTTATTTCAAAGTCGTCTATTACTTTGATGCAGTTTATGAGTCCGTCAGTGTATATATATTTATATATATAATCATATAACTAAATAAAGTTAAAAAAACTGCATTTAATTGTCAAATCAAGTTTTCCTACTGCATATTTCTATACTGTGACGCTGGTGGGGTCATCGCCGAGTTCACCGTCACTGCGTTCGCGCGTAATATTTTACGAGCGGCCGGGATCGCTATAAATGCCTACTTTTGCAGGAATAGAGGGCCTTAACTGTAAGGCAAGTATGTCATAATGGGTTGGATTTTGTTTTTCTAGTACAGTAGGCCTACCGTAAAACTTACACTCGAATTTACCAACCCAAGTTTCGGGCATTCAGGAATTTCAACCTTGCTATCGGTTCGAAGATGGTACCGTAACTGCTATTTCAGCTTAAAACCTTTTTTTTTATTAAGCGTAATTCCCCATAGGTTCCCCCGATACGGTTCGGACCGGCTAAAACCGTACACTGTCTCGAGTCTCAAATGTCAGGTTTTGTGTAAGGTGTCCATAAAGAATTTCCTCTCAACCCGGAATTCAAACTTAATTTCTTAGTATAATTAAATTCTATTTCTTCTTATTTCGCCTCTGAAATTTTCGTACTTATGTTTCAATGGTAGCCCAGTCCATAAGCTATAATATTGAGAATCAGGTCAAAGGTGACAATAGACATTACGTGTGGAGCCAGAGGACGTTTATTGAGAGCTTTATATATATCTTTTAAGGCCACCAGCTCACGACCTGATTGAGAGCTATTTACGTTAGTACTTTCGGCTGCCAGTTTTTGCCCCTTGGCTTGTATTTTATCTATTTTACTAACGCTACGAACCTATATGTGTATACGGATAAAAGCATTTGTATTGTAATAAAATTTTAAATCAGTTTTGTCTGTACAGTATATTTATATTATTTATTTATTTATTACTAGTGGTCGCCCGGTGGTCGAAATTCGACCATAAATAATTAAAAATTAAAAGTTTTAACATTATTAACGTTTCTATACATATTGAGATTTTTTTTCAAAAAGAGCGGTATTTCAGTATATAAGACTATAGACAAATAATAACTATATCATGTCTGAAGTTGACTACATACTAATAAAGGTTTGGAAAATATCGTATTCTCCGTCCACGCAATTTTCGTAAAACTGACACAAAGTGTTAACTTCACCCTGCTTCGCCTATTAATCAATAATGGTATTAATTTATAACTCCTTACAATTTTTTTTGTATCTCTTTTTTTATTCTTCAGCTGTGAATATTTCAAATAGGTATAGGACTGTGCGTATTACTAGAGATGGGCGTCTTCCCTTCCCTTCCCTGGGTAAGAATGGGTCGGGAAGGTAAAAATGGGTTTTTTCCCATTTTTACCCATTTTTACCGGGTATTTTCATTTCTTCCCGGGTAAAAATGTTCAGGAGTTAATTCGGTGCGATTATTCATGTAGAATTTCACTTTACTTGCAGTCCCATTCAAATTTTTTAGATTCACCAGTCTAAAACATACGTAGGTATATAGTATTAGCACAGTCTAACGATTCATACTACATACAGTCTGTCAACGAAGCCGTCTAGACAGAGCAATCGTGCAGGGAGTGATGGGTGACGGGGTATTACTCGGTACGCCCATACATTTTACTCGGTACTAAGGATTCAGGGCTGTCTCATTTTGTAATCACAGTAATCACGGGATAATTTTTTTTCATGACTCGTTTTGTTTGTTGAAATTGTTTTTTTTTTCGTTTTCTATATTTAGCTATCCAAGATGGCGGACACGAAATTTTCACAAAAATCGATTTGGGTTTCAGGTTTCGGGGTTTTTGGGGTCGCTGATTGCGAATATGACATCCATTTCGCGATCCAAGATGGCGGACTCGAAATTTTCACCTAAATCAATATGGGTATCGCTGTCAGGGTTTTGGGGTCGCTGATTGCGAATATAACATCCATTTGGTGATCCAAGATGGCGGACTCAAAATTTTCACCAAAATCGATATGGGTATCGGTTTCGGGGTTTTTGGGGTCGCTGATTGCGAATATGACATCAATTTGGTGATCCAAGATGGCGGACTCAAAAGTTTCACTAAAATCGATATGGGTATCGCTTTCAGGGTTTTTGGGGTCGCTGATTGCGAATATAACATCCATTTCGCGATCCAAGATGGCAAACTCGAAATTTTCGCCAAAATCAATATGGGTATCGCTTTCAGGGTTTTTGGGGTCGCTGATTGCGAATATGACATCCATTTCGCGATTAAGATGGCGGACTCGAAATTTTCACCAAAATCGATATGGGTATCGCTTACAGGGTTTTTGGGGTCGCTGATTGCGAATATAACATCCATTTGGCGCTCCAAGATGGTGGACTCGAAATTTTCACTAAAATCGATATGGGTATCGTTTTCAAAGTTTTCGAGGTTGCTGATTACGAATATATTATTCATGTAGCAATCCAAGATGACTGTATGGATGATATATTCGTAATTATTAAATTTCCGCTATCTTTGATCGTCGGTAAAATGGTCGTCAATCCCGATATCAGATAATTGCCGGTAGGCAATCATACGATGGGAAACTGTCGACTATTCGTGACGATTTTTTTCTGACACTTTCGTGTGTGAGCGCTGTCAACTTAGGACTGCAGGCCACCCGATACGATCTGAAACTGCAGGCGGAACTTACAGTAGTTCATCGCGTTTGATGTTTGCGTAAATGCCGCCTTTTGCAGTTTTGTCAGAGTTGTCACTTCAGTTTTTATTTACCTATAATTATTTTTTCTGTAAGATTTTATATATAACCCCTATTTTGATCTCTTTGTCTGTCAAAGCACATCAACTCACGCTAATATAAATTGCTAGCTGATGCCCGCGACTCCGCTCGCATGGATGTCGGCTATTGCGACTTTTGCTTATATCTCTGGTTCTACTCAACCGATTATGATCAAGCAAATGTAATATTTTGACTCGTGAGTTTTTTGGATTTCGATTTCGGTTTCGGTTTCGGTTTCGGTTTCGATTTCAATTTCGATTTCAATTTCAATTTTTGATTCGGGTTCGGGTTCGGGTTCTAATTTCGATGAAATTTCGCTAATCGCCGGGATCGCTAAATTGATGATATATTCTTAAGGAGCCTATCCACGATCAGTCCGCCTGCAGTTTCAGAGCATATCGGGCGGCCTGCAGTCCTAAATTGAAAGCGCCCACACACGAAAGCGATTTTGGCCTGCCGGCCATTCCCTGCTGTCAGTTTTGCGGTTACACACGATCAGTTGGAAGTCGACAGTTTCCCATCGAATGATTGCCTTCCGACGATTGTCTGATATCGGAATTGACGACCATTTTAACGACGATCAAAGATGTTGGACTTGAAATTAAAAAAGTCTAAGTTTTCTTGGTGACTAATAATAAAATCCATTTAGTGATCCAAGATTGCGGACTTGAAATTTCCCAAAAAAGTCAATATGGGTATCGTTTACGAGGTTTTCGGGATTGATAATTACGAATATATCATCCATCCAGTCATCTTGGATCGCTACATGAATAATATATTCGTAATCAGCAACCCGAGTACCTTGAAAACGATACCCATATCGATTTTAGTGAAAATTTCAAGTCCGCCATCTTGGATTGCTAAATTGATGATATATTCGTAATTAGCAACCCCACAAACCCTGAAAACGAGACCCATATCGATTTTAGTGAAAATTTCAAGTCCGCCATCTTGGATTGCTAAATTGATGATAAATTCATAATAAGTTCCCAGAAAAACCCTAAAGGCGATACCCATATCGATTTTGGTGAAATTTTCGAGTCCGCCATCTTGGATTGCTAAATTGATGATATATTCGTAATTAGCGACCCCAAAAACCCTGAAAACGATACCCATATCGATTTAGTGAAATTTTCAAGTCCGCCATCTTGGATTGCTAAATTGATGATAAATTCATAATAAGTTCCCAGAAAAACCCTAAAGGCGATACCCATATCGATTTTGGTGAAATTTTCGAGTCCGCCATCTTGGATTGCTAAATAGATGATGTATTCGTAATTAGCGACCCCAAAAACCCTGAAAACGATACCCATATCGATTTTAATGAAAATTTCGAGTCCGCCATCTTGGATTGCTAAATTGATGATAAATTCGTAATTAGCGACCCGAAAAACCCTGAAGGCGATACCCATATCGATTTTGGTGAACATTTTGAGTCCGCCATCTTGGATTGCTAAATAGATGATGTATTCGTAATTAGCGACCCCAAAAACCCTGAAAACGATACCCATATCGATTTTAATGAAAATTTCGAGTCCGCCATCTTGGATCGCGAAATGGATGATAAATTCACAATCAGCGACCCCAAAAACCCTGAAAGCGATACCCATATCAATTTTGGTGAAAAATTAAAGTCCGCCATCTTGGATCGCTAAATGGATGATATATTCGTAATCGGCGACCCCAAAAACCCTGAAAACGATACCCATATCGATTTTTGTGAAAATGTCGTGTCCGCCATCTTGGATCGCTAAATATAGAAAACGAAAAAAAAACATTTTAACAAACAAAACGATTCATGAAAAAAAATTAAACACGTGATTAGTGTGATTACAAATGAGACAGCCCTGAATCCTTAGTACCGAGTAAAATGTATGGGCGTACCGAGTAATACCCCGTCACCCATCACTCCCTGCACGATTGCTCTGTCTAGACGGCTCGTTGACAGACTGTATGTAGTATGAATCGTTAGACTGTGCTAATATTATAAATGCGAAAGTAACTCTGTCTGTCTGTCTGTCTGTATGTTACGCTTTCATGTCTAAACCACTGAACCGATTTTCATAAAATTGGTATAGGGGTAGATTAGACCATAAGAAAGGAGATAGGCTATGTTTGGTCGCGATAACCGACATCCACGCGGGCGGAGCCACGGGCAAAAGCTAGTAATATAATAAATAGTATCATTGTAATTGACAGAACACATATATTTATATTAAAAGTCATAATTTTGTGTGTAAGTATGATATAATTACATTTTTCATTTTTACCGGGTATAAATGGCAAGTGGGTGGGTAAAAATGGGTAAAAATGGGAATTTTCCCAAAACACCCATTTTTACCGGGTTAGCGCCCATCTCTACGTATTACCAAAGCTTTAAAAAAAGTATGAACACTTGAGTAAAAGTTGACCACAGACTAACAATAATTAAAGTTTTGGGGAATTGCATACTTCTCCGTTCGCGCAATTTTCGTAAAAAGAGATGCAAAGTTACCTATTTATCTATCAATATATATTAAGTTAAAACCTCCTTACTATTTTTTATATTATTTTTTTTATGTCGTCAGCTGTCAACATTTCAAATAAGTACGGGTTTTTTTTTGGCCGGAAAGCGTAGAGGACGCATCGCGGTATATTTTATTTTCCGAAATTGGTGTGAATTCAAGTTTTTATGTATAAAAATGGTGAATTTTTAGCCTGAATGCCTTGGACAACGCACGTGTAGGAAAGTGGCATATTACAGTGAATAGTGATTAAACGCGTTCAATCCAAATCCTGGGGAGATTTGGATTGCTTTTAGTAAAGTCCCCACAACGTTACTAAGGCATGAAATATCTATTTATCATTCACCATCATCATCATCATCATCATCATTATCATCATCATCATCAACATCACCATCACCATCTCACCATCATTAATATCATCCACTGTTATTTCAATGAAGAAAATATTTGTAACTGATGATAAGGCAGCGTGGTCATAGTACCTTAGACTGTTCCGAGAGGAACTAAAGAAACAAAAAAAATCAAATAGTTATGGAACTGTTGTGATGATTTATCTATGCCTAAAAAAAAAACTGTATGTACACGTAAGTGACATGCGTATGTGTGTGTGAAAATTGGCTATAGTGTGCGTAACGTTTATTTTAATAATAAATGATTTTAAAAAAATTGAACCGACTTCAAAACGAAATAGGAAAAAAATGTTTAAAATAACAGAATTTAGAGATTTTTGATCTGTTAGAAGTCGGTGCCAACTTTGTTTGCTGTACCTGACGCTGACCTGCTATAATGCCATTAATGGAGGTATGACTTGTTGAGGTAGAGGTGGCCTATCATACTTAGCTATATTATTTTACCTGTTTGACTTGATACCGACTTTTGTATTGAAATTATCGATGTTTCATTTAAATGCATCATGGCAGGTATTTCAGGTACAGCAAAGTACCAGCAAACAAAGTTGGCACCGACTTCTAACAGATCGAAAATCTCTAAATTCTGTTATTTTAAACATTTTTTTCCTATTTCGTTTTGAAGTCGGTTAAATTTTTTTAAAATCATTTATTTTTCCCTTTTTAGTGGGCCAAGGTTTGCGTTCGTAATCCAAGTTTAATCCAGTCCAGCATGCCAGTAACCATAGTTTTCGTCTTTTGGGAGCATAATACTCCCAATAAGTTAAGGGAACTGGAACTTTTAAATAAAAGACGGCGAGTTGAACAGGTTGGTGATTTCGCAGATGGGGCTGCAGTTAGAAGTTAGAATTTTACCAACGATCAATTGGTGAATGACAACAACTCTAAGATGATAGCTCAACTATTTTACTGAGGGTCTTGTCAACGGTGTAATGCGGATTGTGTGTACGTTTAGGTGGTCTACTCTGCGTCGCGATCGGTCAGAATCCGACGAGTTACCTGATGTAGTTTTTATTAAATTCGACGATGATACTATTGGCACTAGATTGAAAGGTAGTGTGACAGCTTAGTTGCAATTGCAACAAAAGGCTATGGGGATGTGGAAAGAAGAATCCGTTAATCTTGAGCTCGGCTGACACGGTTCATAAGCTTCAGGGCACCACATTAAATAAAGCGGTACTTGAATTAGAAAATATTTTTTTTGCTAAAGGTCAAGTGTATGTTGCTTTAAGTGGACAAGACAAGTGGAGCCACCTGTCACCCCACCAGAAGAAGGCCACGGCAGCAGCGCGCGTAGGCACGCCTCCCCATTCCGAGGGCGAGCCCCCTGCCAAGGAGTGCCAGACCGTAAGGGATGGCCCTGGGCCAGCCGGAGTGCAAGAGATATGTCGAAGACAACCTCACCTCTGGCTTAGTACTACGACCCCAGTCGGCGTACGGTTTTAGTCGGTTCGAGTCCGACATAAACCGTTCCCTTCCGGCTCCGGCGAGGGGAATCCGAGGGGATTTCCGCACGATAAAAAAGACCACCTCAGGAGTAGATATACCCTTTTATAAACATACTTATTATTATTATTAATTGAGGAATTGTCTCGGTTTCACTGAGATTTTTATTACGATATCTCTGAAATTTCGTAATTATCTCAGGAGTATCACCTACCCTTACAAGTATCACGTTAGCCTTGCATACTACAACCAAGTTTCCATCGATCAATTGCAGTACTGCCCTAACTCCTAACCGTTAAGGAGTTTTATAGCTTCACTATCAACACAGCAGCATCAGAAGCAACACGTTACCCTATTTAGTAGTATACTAAATATTTATCATCCACCAATGGCAGTACTGTCTCCCAACTCCTGACCGTTAAGGAGTTCAGCAGCTTCATAATCAGCACAGCAGCATCAGATGTTGACACCCTGAAGCATATACCTGAGTAAGATATTATTACGTAACAAAAGCACCATACTCAACCGTTAAGGAATTCTGTAGCTTCACTATCAACACAGCAGCATCAGAAGTTGATTCAAGCATATATCACAAGCAACACGGTAACCCTACATACTACTAAATATTTATCATCCACCAATGGCAGTACTGTCTCCCAACTCCTAACCGTTAAGGAGTTCATTAGCTTCATCTTCAGCACAGCAGCATCAGATGTTGACACCCTGAAGCATATACCTGAGTAAGACATGATTACGTAACAAAAGTACCATACGACCATACAATTTTCGATAGTTGCCCTCGATTTCTCCTGGATCCCATCATCAGATCCTGACCTGGTGAAAATGGGACCACCTCAGAAGTGAACCCTATCCAACAAAAAAATAAAACTTGAAATCCGTCTATAATTGGCGGAGATATCGGTGAACATACATAAAAAAAAAAAAAATATGTATACAGACGAATTGCGAACCTCCTCCTTTTTCGAAGTCGGTTAAAAATAAGGTATTTTAATGCATTATTATAAAAAAATACTAATCTTATGCACTTCTCTTCGGTATGAACTATCAATATGCCAAATCTCACCCTCCTACATACCCGCGATTTTCGTAAAAAGGGATCCAAAAATTTTCCTTCACGTAATAATATACTATAGATATACTTTATTGTACGCCAATTACAATATTCACAGTATGGAAATTAGGAACACAAGAGCAGTACAAAGGGCGGCCTTATCGCTTTACGCAATTTCTGCCAGGCAACCTTTGGATGGTAATGTATGTTGGTTGGAGTACATAATTGGTAGTTGTTGGCGTTTAATTAAATATTTATATCATACTAGCTGTCCCGGCGAACTTTGTACCGCCAATTTTTTCCCGCCCCGCGATCCGCGTCAGATCCCGTTCCCGCTGCACCATTTAGGGGGATGAAAAATAGATGTTGGCCGATTCTCATAGATACCGGATAAGCACAAAAAATTTCATCAAAATCGGTCAAGCCGTTTCGGAGGAGTATGGCAACGAAAACTGTGACACGAGAATTTTATATATTAGATACATATTTATGTAAATACGTAATACTCAGTTTTTTCATTATTTTTTGTGTTTTTTTCACGATAAACGCAAAATTTATAATGCTATTTAAATCATTAAATAGCATTTTAGACAGGTATTTGGTCAACCCTAAAAATGCTGTATATTTGTTTGCAATTGTTTGAGTAGAATCGGGTAATTATGAACCGTCAAGGTTACTGTTTTGAGACGCGATAACCGACATCGACACGGGCGGAGGCACAACATCATGATCATCAGACATCTATTATTAGTAATATGCAGGTGGGTGAGTTAACAGTTAACTTGGCATTTCTTAGTAAGATATTATTATTTTTATGTTATAAGTGATGTTTTCGGTTTAACCCTTCGAAGAGATAAAAGCAGAAGTTCACATCTAATGTTATCTATCTCGTTTGTTAACTCCGCGTGAGTTCGTTATGTCGTCATCTGTGTTGTGTTGTGCGTCCGTATTATTTATAAAACATGTGCATCTATTTGTGATGCCTGTGCCAGATTGCAACACGTGCATCAATAAAAAATACAATTTATTTTCTTAATACTTCCTTATTATTTAAATAGACATGCCGGTGGGATCATTTGGTTACGCGAGTTTAGATAAATACAAAGAATACAAGAAAAAGTAGTAATCTCAACTATAAAATATGCTCCCCTGGCATCCCTGAGGGATATAAAGGGATGTTTGGCTTTAGCTCCCCTAGGCGGGGGAGATATAGTTCCTTTAATGTTTCAATAGTTTTATGGTAGTTTACATTCATAATCTATACTAGATA
Organism: Eilema sororculum; assembly: GCA_914829495.1. Classification (NCBI taxonomy): domain Eukaryota; kingdom Metazoa; phylum Arthropoda; class Insecta; order Lepidoptera; family Erebidae; genus Eilema; species Eilema sororculum. Next base: position 22,420,647 of record OU618535.1, read on the forward strand.
AATATTTATTCTCATCGTCCTCCGAACCTTCTCCCAACTCAGTTTGTGGTCGGAACTCAGTCTAATACGAAACGTCCGAACTTTGATATATTCAGTAAAGCTACTGCCATTCTGACCTCCACAATCAATATCTCCAGTTGATTGTGGAGTTTGAAGCGACGATGGACCTCAAGGTCTCATTGGTTTGGATACCAGGCCACAGCGGAATCTTGGGCAACACAATGGTTGACTCTCTGGCCAGGACTGCTTCCTCTAGTGGATCATGAGACCAATTTAGATCGTTCTCTCAGGATTTACTCACTCTCGCTAAAACATGCTTAACATCTCAGTGGAATGTACATTGGTCTCAGTCCAGCTCAACTAAGGGTAGACATTATGCTTCGATCCAGAATTGCATACCTTGTAAACCTTGGTTCTTTAAATTTTCCAAGGCTTCTAAGCGAGCAACCTCTGTCGTTTGCCGTCTCCGATTAGGCCATGCCTGTACAAATGTTTTTCTATCCAAGATTCGGATAAGGGATAGCTCTCTTTGTGAATGTGGATTGGACGAAGGAACTCCTGACCACATTTTCTTCTCATGTACTAGGTTGAACGGATCCCTGTATGATTTCCTACCTCCTAACAATATTCCTCTTCCAGCCAACTTTAACACCCTCCTGACTTATGTGAATTCCCCACTAATTTATATGTTATGTCATTTTATAGATCTTAACAATATTAACCTTTGAAATTTTGTGTTTCGTTTGCACTACCACATAACTTTGTGTTTGCTTTAATGTTGTCTCTTCTGTACAGGTACTTCAACACACTATAAATCTTTTGGCCTCCCCTCAAAATCAACCGTTTGTATGGAAGAATTTTACACTTGTACTTTCACGCGTTATTTCGATCAGTATATAAAAACTAAGTCGTTGGCGGAATCAATGGGAACGCCATAGAAAAAAAAAAAAAAAAATGAAGCGACGATGCAACAACAACAGAAAATAATAAAACTATCGGAACTTCAACGAATTTGGGTTCATTGGATCCCCCTTGACATGTAACAAACGATAAGTATATTACATTATTTTATTAGTGAAACAATTTTTTTACATGGATTTGATGCCATTTAAATTTAAAATCAAATTTAAGACATGCTATTGAACGTGATATCGAAAAGATTTTAGATTATATCAATTTATTATATTTTCACATTTTGAGCACAAAACAGGAATATGTACTCTGATAAGCACTTATTGTAATAGCAATAGCTACTCAATCTAGTCACACTTTTCTTATTATATCATGAATTTAATTAATGTTAGATGTTACATGTTTATAATTTTAGTAGGTAATAACCTAATACAATGCTGAACCTAAACCATAATACCGTATGTTAGTACAGGAAATTAACTGAACGATAATACTGCAAATGGAATATTTAATCTTGAGGAAAAATGCTCTTACACATTATACAATAGAACTCTTGTTCTATTATATAAATATTACGTAATAAGCACTAGAGCTAAGTTTAATGGCGATATGTTGGTTATTTTCCGTGTCGTACTGAACCAATTACTTAATTAGTATTATGTACATAGAATATGGGTAATTTACACAAATGTTGTAATAAATGGCGCAATGGTTAAAGTAAGACAGAGTATTTTATTTACGTTATCGTATTTAATTTATTTTTACTAAATCGTGCGTTTGTACTAAAGATAAATCGGCCACGATGTGTTAGTCACGTGCAGAAATGGATGATCTAATAATATCATTTGTATACTAACACAGATCAGATAATAGATATTACTTTTATTTATTTTATCTTTTGCCTGTCATTATCAACTTTGAGTTTTTCCATTTACCACCCACTTTTTTCAACCCACAATTTAAACAAATGATTATAAATTCCGTTTTTATCCCACTGCAAAAAAGGATTCCGTTTTCATACCAGCAGAATTGGTTTGTACCTTTCTGTACGCACCGTCAGCAAATAAAGTACTACTTTGTTTCTTGTTAAAAATATTTATTGTCATATTTTAAAGTCAACGTATCAACGAAATATATTACAACTAATAACTTAAAGTTACTGTGGAAGTAGGTTACTAACAATATAGTAATAAAGGCGTATGATAAGATTAATAGGAATGAGTGGTTGATTCCGGTTGCATGCTTGCCGAGGATTTTACTTCAGAGTTATAGTCTATTCAAAACGAGAAGAAATGCGCATTTAAAGCTCCTTTATGGGACACCGGAACAGAAAACCGATAAAAGGGACAATGTCGTTCTAAACGGGACGTCTGATCATGCCATCATACATGTGGTGACTATGAACGTAACTATATGAAACCGGTCGCTATAGATTACGTAACGTACACGTTAACGTTACACACATGACATACTTTGGACACAGCACGCGTTGATAACAATGTCACAACTCAGATAAGGATTCTAACGGCTGTTATTATAACTAGCAGGAAGGAACTACGCATAATTATCATAAATTAGCTTTTGCCCGCGGCTCCGCCCGCGTGGATGTCGGTTATCGCGACCAAACATAGCGTATGTCCTTTCTCATGGTCTAATCTACCCCTATACCAAATTTCATCAAAATTCGAATTCATAATATTAGTATGGATTAGCTGTGGCTCGCGGTACCGCTCGCGTGCAGTACTGATCCCTTGTACGTTGCACCTTCTGTTCATCTCATGCTCTCAACCTTCACTCGTGGCATAACTCGAACCTCCGTTAAACCAATATATGTATACGGCTATAATTCAATAGATTATAAATAATATATGGAACGGTAGGTACTTACTAAAATTCTCGACTCGAGACTCGCTCCCTTACTAAATACTAAATGTGGTTTTCTAATGGGTAAAAGAGTTTTCCAAACCGGTCTAGTAGTTGCACAACAAAACAATCTATCAAATCTCTCCGCTGTGTAATATCATATAAGTATACCCTACACACAATATTTGCCACATTTGTATAGAGTAGACAAATGAGGCAACTTTACTTGCAAGGGTATTCGCATCATACATACCAAATCAAATATTATCGGCCTGTGCGGTCGATACGGAAAAATTTCGTAATTTAGCGTAAAATATCCAAGAGTCCTTTCGAAGTGAACGTTTGCAATATAAAAGGCATTAATACCTACTTAAAATTTCAAGTTTGTAGCTTCTTCGGTTTTGGCCCTGCATTCATGAATGAAATATAATCCTTATTGTACCAAACGAGCACTGGCAGGTGAGGTTGGCTTGAGCTCCGAAGTTCCTTTTAGAGCCCCGTACATCTTCATCTAAATATAGACAATGTACATTTATTTCCCGTCCAATGGCAAAGCTTATATGGCTTAAATTCGGCCTTCTACTCTATTGGATTTGGAGATTCTCCTTTCCGTAATCTAGGTATGACGTAAGATAAATTGGTTACTAGCACATAGCGTACTGTGTTACTAGTATTACTACATAGGTGTTATAAATAGTGACCTTAACTAATTGTGTTGTAAAATTGGCTCCGTGATATAAGAGGGTCAGTGTGTTTGTTTTATTTGTTACACAATATTGGCACTGAATCAAATTGTATAGTTACTAGTTGACCCCGCTATTCTACCCGCGAGTTGCTTCTTCGGTTCTTTTAAAAAGTAGCATTTGTTTTTAACCAGGGTACCTTACCTCCTCCGGCCTAGCACCACGACCCACAGCCGGCGTGCGGCTTTAGTCGGTTCGAGTCCGACATAACCTCCCGTTCCGGCTGCGGCAGGGGAGGTATCCGAGGGGATGTCCGCACGAAAAAAAAGGGTACCTTAGATTATTGGTGGTTTTAATAAGTGCTGAAGACTAATTCGTTATTTTAAACCATCACAGAACGATTGAATGCAGATGGAATTATGACTTGAATATAAATTCGTATTCCTCACATGCAGGGTAGTGCTGTTTTGTACAGAGATAGATTATAATCTAGAAAAACATAATATAGGCTACTACATATGTTCCTAGAACAGATTTGTATGAGATGCAGGAACGGGAAATTACACGCGGGCAACAGCTAGTAATAAATAAATTGCAATTATGTTCGCCATTTAACTGTTACAATCATGTTCGGATAAAAGGAAATATAAAATAATTATTGCGAGTTGTGGTAGGAGTTACCTAGTGGGTACCTATATGGGTCACTGTTGGCACCAGTTTACGATGACCCATATTATTGGTAGCTTCTGGCAGGTAATGCTTATTGGGGAAAAAGATACCTACTGCTGCACCAACCAAAACCGGTCTATGTTTAAATTCCCCGATTCTGCTAATTGTCTTTCACTGTCATACCATACACACTGCATAAAATGCCAGTGTATACCTAGGGTGACTGTAGCAGAATCGGGCTCCAGCTCTAGGTTCATATTTATTGATGAAGTTCACTCGAAAAAAGCACGTTACTTTCCTTTAAAAAAAACTAGTGGAACCCTCATGCCTGGACGTTTTCAAGGTAGCTCAGTTTATTAGAATATTCACCCCAGAAAGGAACTGGTCGGTTCAAGTTCCATCCTTTATGTCGATTTTTCTTATCTGAATCTGACGAAAAATCTGTTTTTTTTTTTACATTAGGTATATATACGCAATGCGAATCTTCCCTGTACCAGCTAATGTCAATACAAGTTCACAACTACTCTCAATTTCGGAAGTCTGATGTTTACCTTGGGATCCGTATTTGGTCTCCAAGGTCATTGTAAATTGGATAATCGTACGATTTCGTTAAGACGCAAATTCTCCGCTCGCAATGTCACGGCTCAATTGATATAAGGAAATATACGACGGTGTGGGTGTGTGAGGAATTTCCTGCCTTATCAGACTGTTTTTGCAAGATTAGATCCATTATTTGCAATATTTTAGTTTTTTGAGTAAATGTGTGTATGTTAACGTGCGTTACAGGACAATTAATGTTACCTTTTTCGTGCGGAAATCCCCACGGATACGACTCCGGCCAGTCACGCCAGGGGATAAGGTTACCCAATATGGCATTTATGTACCTCGCACGTAAGCAATCCACGGTTTTAAGATGGCATTCGCGACGTTGCGCAGGCCTGCTTCTGCTGTGGCAAACTGCCGTCTAAGTTGCACAGCGTGGAATTCCCGGATCAAGCACTCCACAATTAATATTACCTATATTTTATCTTTAGTTTAGAATGATGTTAACTATTTCTGAGCGCGACTTTACAGGATTTGCCGTAAAGAATTTTCGCGTTCATGCAAAAATATAACAACACTATAATTGACTGATTGTGTACTCCAAATCCAAGAAACGTTGCATTCGTACATAACATTTTATAATTTATAATGCCCATTAAAACTTTTGAAAACCGTTTTCATTGTGAGTTAGGGACTTTTTGGACCGGATCTTCTCAGTAATATGAAATGAAGGGTTGAAAAAAATATCGGCGAGAACATATTAGATTGTTCTCTATGTTCTATATTCATCCCAACACATCTCATTCCATTACCTTATTTTCCTAACTCATCCCAGTTTTTATTCTACATTGACTTCCCGATATATTTGGTCAAAACGTACCTCCAGAAAAAACAGTATTCGATGAAGAATTAAAGGCCAGAAAGCGGATCCAATTCTCTGAGATGAAGAGAGCAAGAGCCTCAGAAGCGAGTGACTAACGCGAGGATGATTACGGTGACTGGATGCATTTCACCAGCGAAAATAATAACGATCAAGTTAAAAGCAACTGAGTTCTCAGGTTCTCACATATAACTTGTAAGTTATTTGATGAAATCAGCTCCAAATTGACTGATTGAATTGCTATCGTGAGTGAATTCTACCCTCGCAGCATTTACTTAACTAGAGCGAGTTTATATTCGCAGCAGTGCTGGTGTCAATGTATAGAGTGTATTGAACTCCTTTAATTTATTTATTTATTTATTTATTTATTCGGAGGACCAACAGCCATAACAAAGGTATAGTGACTAAAATTAGTTACATACAGCCAATTACAGGTTCTCACTGATACAATTCAGAGTTTGTTCATAATGTGGACTTAAATTATATCACTTTATGGAACTAGAATGATAGGTGATAGAAGTTTATCATTGCAAACTCCACGTGAATCATAGTGCAATAAATTGAACATATATCTCTAACATAATTATCTAAATTAAAAAAATTGTTGAAAGAATTCTAGGCTAAGCAACCTCCTGACAGATGCTATATTGCCCATTAATTTAATAATAACGGTACAGTAATGGAATCAACGGAGTGAAATACTCGGTTTCTGAAATTGCCAATTCTTGTGCAATTTTCAAATTTTTTCTTCCCTCGAAAACTTTGACAAAAAACTTAAATGAAATCGGTATATAATATCAGTCTCAATTATCGTTTAATAAGTTTCTCTGTATGCCTCCCTTGTTCTTTTTTTAGCGGTTATTGGCTTTTATGCCATCAATAAAAAAAAACTCATTTGAACTGATGTTTTCCTCATAAATGATTATGGTTGAGATGCGACCGATGAGGGGATTACTAAAATATAATGAATAAATAATTGAACACCAGTAGGTAGGTACGTAGTCACAAATAGTGCAATGTAAGCGATAAATATTGCATACAATGCGTATCCTCGTCCGGCAAGTAATACGCAATAAGCTATGAACCATAAAATAAATCCGGTGTAGCGAAAATTTATACGATTGCTTTACATACATAAATGTACCCTGTTTGAATGTATAACATACCTTCATAATAAAGTACATACGTACAGTACCGATATGCATTGTATTTTATTAAACCTTATAATTTGACTATCTTATCATGAAAGCCTTACTACTCACTACTCAAGTAATAGATTATGAAGGTGTCGGGAAAATACCTATCGGGCCTTTCAGTGACAATTATGCTGTGTGTACCTATCTGTTATTATAATAATAAACCACAAATTCCACCCTTTAAAGCTTTACTCAGAGATAAACGTGACTATATGTACTTAGGTAAGTAAGTATGTAATCAATAAGGAATGTTTGGGATGTTCCGTACTCATCCTCCTAAAATTCACACCGTTTAGAAATTTTCAAATTCATCCTGGTTTTATTTCACAATGATTCCAAAGCATATTTAACCACATAGGTATTTTATTTAGTTAACTCATCCCATTTTGTATACTTGTCAAAAATGTTACCAACATAACGGAACATATGTCCCGGTTCAACAAGCTTCATTTAATATTCCGTAATTAGAATCATTAGATGCCTCTTCGAGTTTAAATGAATTATTTATCGCTTTCTTTCGATCGATAATTTAAATGAACCACATTACCACACAGGTCTCACCTTGGTGCTGGCAAAGTCAAGGGCACTGGATCGATACTCGCGCTTAGAATTTAGATATAAAACCTAGGCTAACATTAATCATAATGTACATAGCGCACCAGTATTCCCTTTAATTACATATTATTTCATAATACTAAGCAAAACGAAAGCGTTTTGTTGTCTATGTGTATTAGACAGAAAAACGTACAAAAATATTTGTAACAAATCGTAGTGGGTAAAAAACGAAATTTATACTATTATTTTAACTTGTAGGTAGAAAAAAAGGTTTTAAACGGAGTCACCATAATTATAACAAAATAGGCTGATTTCGTTTAAAACCTTTAGATAAGTGGCTCGTAAACCGAATAATCCTATTTTGTAACATATTTTTCTTATCCAAAAATACTTATCTTGCGTCTTTCATATTTCAGAAGATATAAGATAAAAAGAATAAATAATGGTATCTATCTGTTTCACCTATGATTCACACAAAGCCACGTGTCGTCTGTTTTTTTTTCAAATCAAATCATTGATTTGATTTGTGTTTTTTATATGTAGAATTACCAAAAGTTTAAAACTAAAACCCGACTACCGAAAAAGTGACAAACAAGAAAATATCAAGGATAGCCGTGGTCGTATGCCACTTTTCCCTAGAATATACTGTTTTGTTAGAGTAAGTGGCATACGACCACGGCTATCCTTGATATTTTCTTGTTTGTCACTTTTTCGGTAGTCGGGTTTTAGTTTTAAACTTTATTTTTTATTTAAATTATTTTGAGGCAAGATAATGCTAATAATTTATACATATTTGAAATGTGCTTACTAAGCACTTTCATTTGATACCAAACACGGCACATTTATCTCAAATTTATTTTTTAACACGGTACGTTATGAGCGCTAGAGGGCGCCACACAAGATTGAGTGACACGCTATATAGCCTATAACCATCGGACGATCAAGCCGCTTGTAACGATACCTCATTTGTCCAGTTCTAATAAGTAGTTGAGGAGCTATGAGGGAACAAATGAACATACATACATACATACATACATAGCCTGTCAAAATCATAACCCTCCTTTTGGCTTCGCCGTAGTCGGGTAAAAATACCCCTTCATACCCAGCTCTTTTAACTAATTTGGAGCCTAGAGGGCCCTAGGCTTCACGGTTTCTCGTCCTGATAAGCCTACCTTTTTTTTATCGTGCAGAAAATCCAAACGGATACCACCCCCACGGAGCCGGTGGAGGTGGTTATGTCGGACTCGAACCGACTAAAACGCACGCCGTCTTGGGTCTTTGGTTGCCGGAGGTGATATTGCCAAAAGCATATCTCTCGCACCCCGGCTGATAAGCTTACCCTGGACTTCACGCGAGTTAAGGGTGTCTTGTCATCTCCCACCCTTGTGAGCTTCAAGCAAAACCATGAGTTCAGCTTAGATTTGACATTCGTTCAGTAATTACGCCTCAGTATTGTTCTAAATGACTAATGAATGAGTTCTCCAGTGGGTCAGTCCAAATGATAAATATAACCGGGTTGTCTAGTTTAGGGTTATTGGGTTAATTAATATATCTACTAGCATCGTACAACGGCGATCGGTTCATCACCAATTAATTACGTACATGGATAAGCAAATGATAGCGGAGTTGTTGCAAGGCAATCGAGTCGCGTACCATCCAAACGTCAAATGGACTCATTCGGTAGGAACGTTATACCTATGACGTCCTTCGACTTTTGACACCCCGCGCGTCTCTCTTCCCACCCGCATTCGGCGACGCGTTTTTTTAGGAGAAATATCAATGGGGCATCTCCGTACTTAATAATATTCTGTCCTCCGTGATTACGTAGCACTTTGAGTGCCTATGAATGTCGAGATTTAAGTCAATAGAGCATGAATCCCTCAATCATAAATGTTTAAGGTTGTAAGGTAATGAGTTGGCCTTTGACCTAAAGGTCCCGGGTTCAAATCCTGGCCATTACAATATCGACGTGGATCCACCCCTGACTTAGCATAGCTCAGCAGGTTAGTTAGAGGGAATATTAGTAATTTTGGTTCTAATATTCTTTGGAAATGCAAGGAATTTAGTTTAAGAATTTAAAAAGGTTAAGTAAGAATAAGGTAGCCTGGCAATTTTTTGGCCTCAAGTTGAGAGCAAAACGCTGTTTTAGCGGTTGAGTTGAGCAAAATACGAGTGTTATACCAACAATTTAGAAAAAGCAGAAGTATACTTCTGCTTACCCCTTTGAGTATACAGACAAATATATATATTATATATCTATTATATACCTAAGGTTACTAAGGGCGATAATAATATGCCAACTTAACACGAAGCTATTGGCAAAACTAATTGTGTTACACTGTAGGGAATCGAAATTTGAATTTCAGGTTTAAATTACATTCAAAATTGGATTTTTCTTTTCAGAGTAGCCAGTGTAACAAGTAAAACAAAGCAAAGTTGCCAGAATAAAAAATAACGGATACAATGTATTTTTTTTCAGGTACAGTACATCGAAGCTATCAAAACCGAAGTTCCATCACGTAGGTTTTGCCGACGCCCCAGAATTACTATAAGATGGAAGTCCCTATGAACCCCAATAGACCTTGGCCCCTTTGCCTCAATAAAGTATCTAATAATGAAGTAATTAGGATGTTTATTATTTACTGACCTTGGATATAAACGATCGTAAATGGTGAAACGTATTAGTAAATGGTTACTTGTAATAATACGTCATCGCGGAAAAATATTCTATTGTTGATATTGAGGTCTCGCGATAAATTATTTATGCTAGTTGACATTTATATTTAATGAGAATCCGTCATCAAATATGTGGTAATTTAGAATTTTAGACTAATTATGTACCTAATCATCAGATGTAGGCTTATTCCTTTGACATGCTAATCCGTTTTTGTGACCCACAAAGCATATTCAGTATCTTCTTCTTGTTAATCCCGATTGCATCTAAAATTGCTATTTTGGAACCCAGAGTCTACTCTCCTACATCCATACCTAAGTAGGTATTGATGTAGGAGAGATATCATAAGCTCTCGAAACAGTAGACATAGCCGAGAGTACATAGGTACATAACGATCCAAAAAGCTGCCATTTTAAATACATGCCGCATTGTTCGCAAATTTCTCCAAGAAGACAAAGAAGATTTAAACAACCAAACGATACTACCAGAACATGAAACTCACTGAGTTTAGAACCGTGATTTCATTAAATTGACCGAAGTGTCTTAAACACATCGAGAATAAAAACAGCAATTAATTAAAAAGTTATTAATAACAATAACTAATAGGTACTTATTGAATAATACACTTGTACCTTAACACTGAGTGGAAAAGTACAAGTGTGTTATTCAATATGTGTAGTAGATTCCACCAAGCGCCATCAATCTCCAGTATAAACAGTCTAATAGGTACTTAATTTTTATACATGTACTAATAATATACATACATGGGTAGGCACAGAGATAGAATATACCTTGGGAACATAGGCTATGTTTGGTCGCGATAACCGTCATCCACACGGACAGAGTCAATAGCTAGTAATGAACAAGCTTGGACTGTACTCATCTTGGTTTTAACCAGAGCGAATGTGTTCTAACCTCTCAACCCCAAGAAAAATACCTCCATTAAAGTACTCGCTTGCAGATTTGGATTGGACACCAATGACCACTATTTCGGAGATATTGCTCCGGCGATAATATCTTGGACCTAAATCGCGAGATAAAAGGCCCTGGCGTGGCGTGGCGCACGGAGTTTTTTAATAACCTATGCTTGGTGAATTTGAACTTGTCCAACGATGTAGCACCCATCCAAAAAACGTGTATTGCGCGTATACCTATTTTAAGTCAAGCTCAAGCAATACTCAGCTTTTATAAGACTATATTTATGAACAATATTTTTAATAATCCTTGCAAAAACAGCTTTGCATTATCGCAGCTGTGTATTAATCTGTGCAGTTATCTATAAACTATGGTGTGTCGTTACAAACCTATCGATAAATCACATACGATATTATGTAATCCTTATCTAAATACCTTGGAACCTTGGAATTAATTAGGTCGAAATAATATTTTTTGATTAACAAAGTTCTTAACAAAAAAGTGAGAATTATTTGATAACATAATGCAATCACAAAATAAAATGCAGATCACACTTTAAGTAAAGTAACAAAACAAAACAATGACGTTGTCCTAGATAAAAAAAACAACTATCTGTCAATGGCGCCCCTGCCGGTTTCGGTAGGAGAGGTAGACGGTAAGTAGGCCTAAGAACTCCTGGCTTGACGTCATAGATAGAAGGTGTCACGCCGTGCTTGCCAATGGTCTCACCACCATGGATGCCCAAGACCGTGTGAAAAGCCGGAAGGCGGTCCCTGAGTTCCGAGTTTACCATGACCTTGGATGCAACCAGGAAAATAAGTCTCTATAATGATGACGACTAGGCAGTGAAATTATGGTAAGGGAAATTATGGCATAAGCATAACCATAAAAAACACATCACTAGTCATTGGCTAAATTCGGCCTAACATTATTAAAATTTTAGGAAAATGAGTCATCCATATCCATACTAATATTATAAATGCGAAAGTAAGAGTAACTCTGTCTGTGTGTTTGTATTTATGTTACGCTTTCACGACTAAACCATTGAACCAATTTTGATGAAATTTAGTATAGGGGTAGATTAGACGTTGAGAAAGGACATAGGCTATGTTTGGTCGCGATAACCGACATCTACGCAGGCGGAGCCGCGGGCAAAAGCTAGTAAGTAATAAAACCATAAGTCAGAAGGTATTGGGGCATATTTACATACAAGGTGGTAGGGGGTAAACGACCGACCGCCCAAATATTACCGAGTACGGTGGGTGAAATGCGATGTTTAGTTAGAGTTTAGCAAAGTTTGTGCAGGTATTGGTTCCTGGCCTGACACTGCATGCATGCCGAAATAAGAAGTACAGATACTTACTTGTACAAGTAGTAGGGCACGTCTAAAAGGAAATTTGGTAGTAACTCGAGCACATCAGATTAAGCATGAGAACTCAATTATTGACAAATTCCTCCAGCCAGTAGGCTGGTGTACACGTAGGCTGCCTTCAATACGCGGGTGCAAACGTGAAAAATTTTATTTACCATTATTCTTTCTATCATCTAATCTACCAATTCTAATAGGTTTCCGCGACTCTCGAGCGACTACAAATTTAGCTGCGTTGCCTCCCTACCAATAGCTTGCGTTGCTGCAAGCTGCAGATTGCTTCAATAAGTATCTAGGTATTCCGGATAATTCAAAACCTTTTAGCTTGTTTGGTGCTAAATCAATTAGGTACTGATATCCGTGGTACCTTACCTACCCATTATTTATTTTAAACGTTCTCGTTTTATTTGGTCTCGACTGAAACGTTGTTTCTTTGGTCTTTAAATAGTTCTAATAAATGAGCCGAGTCACAGATAATACAATAGAGCCGAGCTAATGGTAAGTAGATTAGTGGACTGTCTGTATCCGGGGTGTGTCCGGGGTTTTCTATTTTAATCTTTTTGGTAGATACAAGGAAATCCGATTGGGAGTGTAGGTACCTATTCACCAATGATAGAAACCGAGGTTAATTAAAATTAACTGAATTGTCATAATATCACGTTTGACCGGTGAAATCCACTTTCAAGCTTGATTAACACTGATCGCGTTTAATTCACTTTACAACTTTGTTAGCACATTTTACCTAATGTAATTTTTAACTATCGCGGTGTAAACTCATAGTTTTATACTAGTTCGGGACTTATCGCGATCAAATTTTTGGAACACCAGACTGTTTTGTTTGTTTGACCATTGTCAAGTACTGCAACGCACCCGAAACGTTGGCAAAAGTAAGTTTTCCAAAAATTTTGATCGCGATAAGTCCCGAACTACGTAGTAAGTATAAAACTATGAGATTACCCAACGTCATTGAGTAAAACGTAGAAAATTAGAGATTTTCACGGTGAAATCCAGCCTTAGCTGTCATAAACTCGTTTGACCCCATCAGATAGGCCATATATCTGGCTACATGGTTGTTGGCTACCTGAGTGGTATAGAAAGAAAACAAATTAAGACAAAATTAGGTAGTCTCATGTCACATAATAGGTAGGTTTTGAAATTGCGCACCGAAACTAAACAAGCTTCGCACTGTTCCCACCTACGTAAACAACACTAGACAATCAAACGCGAACTGCTCATTAATAAAAATCTGGGTCAGACGAGACGATCCCGGAAATCGTTAACTTGAGTAACCGAGGAGTCACTAAACGCGCGTAAGTATTTTCTTTCTGTGGTAGCTTAGCTTAGGTGACCATTTATATAGAAGACTGGGACAAATTCCTTAACATAATTTATTTTATTTTTTATATATTTATTTATTAGGCTTCATTCGCGTGGATTTTGGTTATTGCCGACCAAACATGGCCTATGTGTTAATCCAGGGCGTTTATTTTTATTTATTTATTTTTATAGCATTTATAACTTTTTATAACTTTTAATTAACTTTTAATTTTTACTTTTAATTTTTTATAACTTTTTAAGTTCGAAATACATCGGGAAAAAGAAGGTCGTGGGTTCAAGTCCCACTTGTGCGCTTCTTTTTCCCGATGTATTTCGAATCCATACCCAATTTCATTAAAATCGCTTCAGCCGTTTAGACGTGAATAAGTTGTAGGTACCTAACAAACATATATACACTCATAAACTTTCGCCTTTTTAATATTAGTGTGATGAGATCTGTGTTCAAGACGCCCTCGCATTGTTCAATAAAGATAAGACTTGTCTGTCTGGTCGGTGGATTCGTGCCAAGCAGACATAACAACTACAAATCTTTTCATATCTATGTAAGATTGTTGTTTGAAGAAAGTGGAATTCTACGTGAAATGTTCATTTACGTTACGGAAACACGGGCACGAAGGAAGAACCTTCGATCAAATAAACTAGAAGCAGTAAGTCCATACAAAAAAGGGACAGTGTCTTTACAAAGCAGGACGTGTGGTCACGTGAGGTAGGTACGATTATAAGACGTTACTTCAAGAACGACACTCTAAACCGGATTTTAAAATATGTCGTCTAGAACCGGTATGTATGTTCTCCAGTTCCATTTTGAAATCGACATAATATGGAACGACTTCTATGAACAGATACATGCCTAGAACTACCAACATTATAATAGACTGAAGTAAAAAATTGATCGCGAAAGACCACTAATGAACTTTAGCAAATATTCGCAACTTTTTGTACCTATCTGCCATGTACAGTGAGCATCAGAAAAATGTTGATGAATATAGTGCCCAAAATGATCTTAATTCCCTGGTTTCCCCTCCTTCCTGTTGACTGATCGTTGTGGTATTGGGTACACACCTTTAGTTCGGACAATCATACAATTTAAATCAATAAAACATCGTAATTTGCTCTATATACCTCGGTTTTAAGATTATTTTGAGACTTTATAGGTCACGATATTTATGATGCAGACTGTGTTACAAAATGGCGCAGATACAAGTGTCAGGTTAAAAAGTTAGGTTCACTCATTACTTATATCATCCTCTATCCTAACTTTTAAACTCCCGCGTTCCATGATATACAATAATAATAACGGGAATTAACGCGATCATGGTATAGGTAAGGTACATACGTACCTTTCATTTGCCTGACGTTTTGACCAGGTTACACCGTGGTCACAGGCACAGGCCGACCGACGAAAGTCAGCCTGTGACCACGGCTGGTGTAACCTGGTCGAAACGGTACCTATACCATGATCGCGTTAATTCCCGTAATTATAATTGTCATATGTTCCTCTATCCTCTGAGATTTTATTCATCTCAGGTGGGATCGATTACCGGTGGGTGCCAAGTCGGTTACTAGAATAGAATCACCCCATCTCTTCCTGTGGGTGTCATAAAAGGTGATATACCTACAGCCCAAAACAAGTGGCTAGACGGCTATAGGCTCGCCCCCTAAGTATTACGTGGGGCCAAAAATCTTAGTTGGCTAATACACCTCTGCCTACCCCTTCGGGGATTTACAGGCGTGAGTATTATGTATCTGGGATCGGTTTTCCAGTCGAACTGTGAACGGCAGAACTCAGCGACTGCCACTGACCTCCGTAACCTGGCGATATTGGGCTAAAGGTCAGATAGCTCCCACGTCGTCATTAGAAACGGGAACATTCAAATAGGTAATTAGGTAGGTATCTACTTATATGGTTAGGCGGGTATGTAGGAGCTAGTTCATTATGGCAACATCAGGCTAAGTGTTTTAATGGTAGATCACCACGACCCTCAGTCGGCGTGCGATTTTAGTCGGTTCGTTCGAGTCCGACATAAGCTCCTCTTCCGGCTCCGGCGGGGAAGGTATCCGTGGTGATTTCTGCACGAAAAATAAATGGTAGATCGATATCTGTAAGATTATCCTGTGCCCTTTTTTGAAGGCACTGTCTTAATGGCAATAAATGTTACCTTTTTTTTTCGTGCGGAATTCCCCTCGGATTCCTCCCCTGCCGGAGCCGGTAGGGAGGTTATGTCGGACTCAAACCAACTAAAACCGCATGCCGACTGTGGGTGGTGCTGATAGGCCGCAGGTGAGGTTGTCTTCGACATATCCCTCGCACCCCGGCTGACCCAGGTAAATGTTACTACCTAAATACATTGTGATCAAACTTGAATACATTTTAATGGAGCTTACTAAATAGTTATATTCATTTTCCTTCTGGCCTGTTTCAATAAGAAATATGAACCAATTTTTGATATCTACTATCTACTTTTGATGCTGATTATACCAATTCTAATAGGAGCTATCAGCAGTGAAATGATAGGTATTCATCGCAAACTCAATACCTACATTACACATTCCATGAAGCGTAATATACTTCAGAATAATAAGGAAAACGGATAATATTTTAAGTAAAACAAACAAGTTTTGTTTTATTTTTATTTTATTGCGTATTTTTATTCCCACCAAAAACAATATTATCAAACAAATGTCATGAAAAACAAAGCATGCCTTTGCTATTTATGAAAGAAAAAACGATCGCATAAATATAACATTTTCAAGAAAAATACTTATAAGATTTTACAGAAAATATAGAATAACATGTTTTGAGATCTGTGATAGTGTTGTGTGGTATTTCAACCAGAATGTTAATAAGAATTGGAGGCCGTTAAGATACTCCCTTTCATTACAGTGTTTATAAGATACTTCTCAAGCAAAGGTCTCAAAAACAACTAGCTCTAAAATAATCATAATGAACTAAAAGACCTTAAAATGTATTGTCTTTCTTCATCAGTCAAATACTGATTTAGCTAGTTGATATGCTAAATACTGAATCTTAAAATTTCTGTTCAATATCTTGAAGTAATCCAGCGGAAGCAGTTTGGACAAATACTGTATTATGATAATTTAAGACATTGTCTTTACGATACTTTCATGAGAATTTTCTATATCAACATTTCTACTTACATCATTTTTAAGCTTTCCATCCAACATATCAATATAAACTCACTTCGCAAGACAATAGGTTTCAAATTGCAATATACATCACAAACTTGTTTTTTTTTTTTCATTTTCTGTCTCATAAAATCTTTATCTTTACACTTATGAACACTTATAACAATTTAGAATATACTTTGAATTAACTTATTTATGACTAATGCAGACTGTAGTTTAATGAGGTTGGTACATGATTGCTCAAAAATTTTATATAGTTAACAGCCTGTTTTGTATAAAACTCACAAAATAAATCATTCAAATAAAAATAATTCTGTAGTGTAGATGGAATGTGCGACTGTATTATTAGACATGAGTGTTTGAAGAGGCTATCTGACAATTTCAAAATCTTGGGATAAAGGAATTCAAAGGTTTAATACTTCATTTGCAGATAACTATGACGTTTTCTGATTATTTATACAATAATTTGACACAATACTTTTGTGTAAACAATCAGAGAACGACATAGTTATCTGTAAATGAAAAATATTAAAGCTTCAAAGTTCACATCTCAATATTTTGCATTTGACAGATATCCCCTTTATCCTCTCACATTTTCTATAAACATTATGAAACTTCCTATATTTGAGTACTTCCAACTGAAAATCATTTAATTGTAATTTCTCTTTCTACCAGTTGTTGTACTCTGCTGTATTCAGGGCATGAAGTTGTGCCAGCTGTTGCTAAGATAACATATAGACCATGAATGAAATGTTACAAATAGACATCTTTTATTACGGACAAAATGAGATTCTACAACACACATGTGGTGGGTGAGACTAAAATATTATGAAATTAATACATTGCAAGTGGCAAAATGGGGTATTCATTGATTGAAAAGGAATTCACATACAATAAACAAACGATATAAGTTTGTACACCTTTTAATATAAAGTTGTATGAAAAAGTGTGTCACTTATATCCTTTGTCATTTGTACATATTACACCTGATAACTGTCTTTTGAAAATCAACTCTATTGATTAAGCAGTATAAGTGATATTCGTCTATAATGGTAAGTTTCTTACTCTCTTAGTAATTGTGGAAATAACAAAACAGTGAAGAGCATTCATGTGGTCCATTACATTATAGTGAATTCTACATAACACTGTTCTAAATTTAGTGCAAAAGCAATGATAATAAGAAAACAAGTATAAATTAAGTACACTATAACTTCTTGATGGATGATTATTTAACAATTCTTTTTTTTTTTACATTTTTAATAAAATTATATATTGTTTTATGTGCAGTTCTTGGTGCAAATGTTTAACTAGACAGACTAAAAAGTAATTACTAATAATGCACTATTTCTAAGTTAAAAATAAATAGAAAGCTATGATATTATAATTAATTTATAGTAGGTACCCCAAATAAACAGCCTAATATCAGCTTTTAGTTTTCAGCCTCACAATGCACTCAGTTAGCAGTATTCCGTTATCAGTAGTATTGATGTCGTTATAAATTTACAAAATTCATAGTTTATGTTTAAAAATATACGGTGAAGCTATTGAATGTTTGTATTTCTACTTAAATTTATCTAAGGTCTACTATCACATTTGGTATTAGGAGGGGTTAGAATGCAATTGATGATGGAGGCATGGAACATTCCCCTACTGTCACACGGTAAGATGCCAACTCACTGATCCCGTGATAATGCACAAACGCAGCCACAATCACAAGCACGTGGAAGATCTGGTGAGATTGGAACCAGATATCACATTTTCCCGGGAACCACCGCTCTGGTACACGCAGAGCATAGAACATGGCTCCCAATATATACAGTAGACCCATCAGTACCAGCCAACCCAGCGATGCTTTACTAACTTGACTGAACCATCCTTCTGTAATGCCATAATGGATCGCAGGCACTATGCCTGACAGACCAAAACCCATGAACACTCCCGCACGAAGAGGTCTCAACCGTGGCTCTGAGAACCTATCCCAGAGAGACACTATAATAGACAAGATTCCTAAAACTACCACTACAGATAAATATATTATTTTAGGTCTATAGTGGCAGTAGAAACTGTAATATAACCATGGAACAAATGAACCCATTATTAGCAGGGCAATTCCACAATAATCTAACTTAGAAAACAGTTTCCCGACCATCTCCGAATGGCAGTAAAGGGTGTGGTATGCAAATGAGAAACCAAGGCACACGATGGCACCGATAAAGAATACTCCAAATATCATCTTCTCCTGCATTTGTATCTCGATTGCTGGACGTGACAAAAAGTAAATTGCCACTCCAATGAATGCTACACAACCGAGCAGATGTGTCCAGATATTGCCTGTTTCAGTGTGTATACGAAATATGGACGCAAAACATGCGCTGAATGAGGGCAGTGGTGGTCTGTGTCCTTTATGAAGATAATCATTGTCTTGCAACCACCGTGGTAGATGTCTGAAATGACAGACATTCCATGATGCCTCCCAAACCTTACGGACAAACTCCTCAGCCTGCTCGGCTGCGTTGTGTGCTAACGCACCAAGGTCGATTTCGTCAGAGAGCACGCCTGCTTTCAGTACTTCTGCCATTTCAGCATCGAGCAAGTGTTGGTCCTCCGGCGTAGAGGGCAGTGGGCATCCATCTTCTTCTTCTGCGAGGACTTCGTCGAGCTCGTCCATCTGCGACGCCAAACTTTCTCCCTCTGGGTCCCATCCCTGACGTCGCCGCAGCCCGTCCGAGGACGCGCTGCGGGATCCTGTATCAGAGTCAGTTTCCCACATTCTCGCACCGTCAGAATTCACGGAAAGACACAAACACGGCAATCATGGGCCGCCACCTTTGTTAGCGGTACATGAACAGTTACTCGTAGCAAATCCAATTACGTCATGGAAAAGTGCACGATGCACGGCGTAGAGGCACGATTTTTTTGGAAATGTATGAAAAATATTTAGCAATCTCCAATGAGGTAACAGCTGACTGTGATCACGAGAATTTTAAACGTATTTAATCGAAAACTAACAACGCACAGGACAATCAAACTAGAACAGCTGCACAAAACTGAATGTCTGCGAACGAACGTAATTTATATAGTCATTCAACCATTTTATCACAAACTTTCTGTCACACATTCTATCTCTGTCTAGCATGTAATGATTTTCCTACACGAAACGGGCCGTGGCAGCAAAAGCAATCCTTGTGTTCTCACTCGCACAATAACTACGTCACTGTTTTTGTAGTGTTGTGCATTAACCTGAAGAAAATCGTAATTTTTACGAAAATAAATTTGTAGAAAACCGGTTCAGATATGTACTTCCTTACAGACGTATTTTCATTAGTCGATAAATCACTATTTTGCCCGAATACGGGGATTTTCCGCACGCAGGCTGCTTACTTACTGCCAGCAGGGGACACTGTGGCTTGGCGAGTGAAACTATTAATAATATTTCTATGGTTACTTCTACATTATTTATCTACATTAAATTTCCAAAACATTATGTCTGGACATTATTATTGTAGGATTAATACTTTATTAAATACGAGAGGTTTAAATGTAAGAGAGCTTAAAATTCGTGACCAAATCAAGTCAGCTTGGCCGACTGGCTCAGAGACCAACGCTTGTTTCATTATTGTTTTTAGAGAAAAGATGAATTTTAAAGTAGACTCCTTTAGTAGAGAAATCTTGTTCATTTATTTATTTATTTGGCACACAAAACAGAAAACAATCAAAAATGTTTACAAGATATCATTTGAAGGTTCGGTTCTCGATTGAGTTCCAAAACATGTGTACTAAGCATGATACAATTAAAAAGCGTGCATTAAGTGATACAATAAAATAATATTTATAAACTAAAATTAATAAACTAATTATAAGATATTATGGTTTCATTTAGACGAGACGTTAATTTAGATGGTTTAATTTAGACAGTGATGTATCTTTGCAACTAAGTGACAGCAAATTTATAGCTTGGTTGTAACCTGCTTAGTAGTGTTCTTGTATGTTGAGAAACCCCGGCTGAATATATCTATCTCGTAGCTATGCTCATGTAAGAGCTCATTATAAAGACGTCGCATTCTAATCTAACTATCGGGTTGTAAAAAGATGTGTTGTTGATGTGTACATTTAGTAAGAAGCTTTTGGGGTGGGGTTGACGATGTCGAAATTTAATATTAAAGTCTAATAAGGTTAATATTTCCGGAGAGTCGATTAAGGAATGAACAATCTTATAAAGGCATATAAGATCACTACACTTACGGGGATCTTCAAGCGATTGCAAATTAAAATGGTCGAGTTTCTCTGCATAAGACATCAGCTGTCTATGTGTCCCCAGTCTGTAGCAAGCAAAATAAAGACATTTCTCCTGGATCCGATCCAGATACTCAATATGAACCTTATAAAAAGGTGACCAGATGATGGAGTTACATTCCAAGATACTGCGAATTAACATCTGATAAAGATATATCAGACTACATGGTTTTTTGAAGTCTTTAGTTAGTCTAGATATAAAACCAAGTAGCCAAATACTCCTACCAACAACATGGTCAATGTGTGCCTGAAATGTCATTTTATCGTCAAACAAAATTCCCAAGTCCTTAACAGCGTTTTTTTCTTTCTAGGCAGTGTCCATAAACGTTATAATTATAATAATATCTTTTGACGTTTGCTTGTAAAAGATCACACAGCATTTCTGAGCATTTAAACACATGCAGTTTTCCTGACACCAACTTAGAATTCTCATTTATTTCTAATCAGGCGTAGGTATATGAAATTTCGTGTTACTAACTTTAAAAATGACGGACTTCTATACAAATTTTCGTCCCCTATTTTACCGAATTAGCTCAAGTGGGACTAGAGCATTTGGTCAATTCAATGGCTCAGTTGGAAGAGCATTCCCCTGTAAGGGAAAGGTCGTGGGTTCAAGTCCCACTTGAGCATTTCATTTTTCCCGATGTACTTGAATTTTAAAGTTAGCATGATAAATGCTATATAATTCAAATCTCAAATAGGAATTTAATTGAATCAGACGTAACTGTATACGCCGCGATGATTACCTTTGAACCAAATTGTAAATTTCCAAATAGTTCTTCAACTAATTTGATGGCCTTTCTCGTGCAAAAAATAGTATAGGTATAACACTCATAAAAAGTTACACTGATGTAAGAATAATGTGAAGCATTGTAGTTCAATCCATTAACAGCAACTCTTCGTTTATTATAAATTATAATATAGGCCAGGCACCTATTAAAAGTCCGGGAAATGACATTTGCCCAGAAAAGCAGTACACATGCCGATAGTAGGTCGCCTACCGGCTCCAATCGCTTTTTCAACCTATCCAGAAACTCATTGACTTCATGTGATCCTATTACAAACTCGGATTTTGACGTATTGGTGTAGGATGTAGCTCATTTCGCGATTAGTCATTTGTGTATTCGTGATGATATTTTCATTGCTCATTATGCGTACCTACTGGTAAATGTGTGTCTAAAGATTTATTTTAGTCTCAGTAGCCTAATTGGTCAAGGCATTTCCCCTGTAAGGGAATGATCACGGGTTCGAGTCCCGCAAGAGAAGTTTCATTTTTCCTATGTATTCGATTTGTATAGTTGGCAGACATAATGCTATAAGAAACATTTAAAAATATATCATTTGACGTTTTAGTCATTTCATTTCTTAGGTCATCCATTCGGTTACGTAAACACGGTACTTTAAAGTGGCACAACGGTATGCGACTTTACGGGTGCCACTTTAAAGTAACGGTACAACGTTTACTTTAGTGACATCTAATAATGACGATCGTGATATTTACTAATGAATTAATAATTACTCGGTAAAACTAATCGGTCAAATAAAACCGTAATTTACCGCAATATACTGAACGTCACTATTCCATTCATTACTATTGCTGATTGGTTAAAGAAACTGTTACGTCAATAAATTTAACTAACCAATGAACTTCAAGTACACTGAGTGAATGAAATTATAACCTCTTGTGTCAATGATTTTAATAAATTTAATTGTTATAAACATTTTCACCCTAAAAAGGAATAATTATTAATATACTCTTTTACTTACTTTTTGAACATGTTGCTCAGCTAAGACCTCAAAGCACTGGATAAACACAAATTATGTAAATTCACAACACTTCAAAGTTATTCAAGCACTCAAGCACAAGTCGCGTTTAGATTTCAGAATATTCATCCAATGAGCAAAAAGCATAGTTGGGGCAATTTTTAAGTCATAATCCCATTGGTCGGAATATTTTGACGTGGGTATGTTTTACAGTTTGTTTTTAGTTCGTAGTTCTTGCACTTCTTTCATTCATTCGGTCTGCAAATGTTTGGATACATGTACAAAATGCTTATAATTATCACTATCAAAAATATATTAGGAAAATTATTGGACTTTTTGTTTGTCGATTCATTTTATGGAAATTGACTCAAAATGCACACACACATGAGGTCAAGGGTACGAGACCAGTCCTGGACCCAGAATTTGTTACATATTGTTTTACTTTTTTACCCTAGAAATAGATGCAACTTAACTTAAATGATAATTATAAAGTCTATAAATCATCTAAGCTGTAAGTACTTAAGAGCAATGTCAGTATAATTTCATTGTATGCATATTTTGTGCCAAGATTTCCGCGCAACCATAACTATTATATTTTATACGTTAACTTGACCTAAAGGTCTTAGCTACCAGGTCATGAAAGTCTATAAAAAGTAGATTAAGCTGTCAGCTGTAATAACCAAAGTGACAATGACTGAACCAGCTCAAGTCAAAATTTTGAAAACATGACCGCATGCTTTCCGTGTGTAATACATAAATTGTAACGTGTTGGTTTCAGCTTCATCTCAACAGTTCAGTAGACAAGGCTAGGTTTCAAAATAATGGCAACGCTGCTCGAAGTTGTTATTACTAGCGACTCAAATAATACATTGTGGACCGGCTGTGTCTGGGATCCCCACACCGGTACGAGTTTAATGACTTATAAAGGAGGTGGAACTGCTGAAGGTAACACGCTCACCTTTATAGGAAATGATTACTTAGCAGCTGTGGAAAAAACAAAGCCAGTATTACATGTATGGCCTCTGAACTCCTATCAAACAGTTCAAGGCATACGTTTCATTCTACCGGGCAAAGCGACCGCTTTCTCTGTCTCTTATGATGGTGCGTACATTATTGCAGGCATTGACGAGAAGATATACATATGGCAAACTGCATCTGGCAATTTATTGACAATAATAAACCGCCATTATCAAAAGGTTATAATGTTGAAATTCACTCCTGACGGACGTTATTTCGTGTCTGCAGCTGACGACGGGATGGTAATGGTGTGGTCCTTAGCTACGGTATCTGCACATCCTGAAGTGGAATTGACTTCTCAATCTTTTGCTGGTCAACATGACCCGGTCTATATATTTTCTGATCATTCTCTGCCTGTGACCGGCTTGTGTATAAGTAAAACAGGTATGCATGGTCGCTTGTGTACCGTTTCAAGTGATAGAACATGCAAAGTGTATGATTTATCATCTGGAGAGATGCTACTGAATTTAGTACTCGATGTACCTTTGAGTGCTATCACAATGGACGTGTTGGAGTTGAATATATTTGTAGGAACAACTGAAGGTAAAATACATCAGTTTAGTCTGACTAATCCTCCAAGAAGCAGGGATTTACTAGTTAATACTGAAGATAAATGTCATACATTCACTTCTCATACAAAGACCGTAAACTGTTTGTCTGCCTCTCTTGATGGTGAGACCTTGTTGTCGGGATCAAACGATGAGCAAGTCATTCTTTGGCATATACTTAGTAAACAGCCAATGCGAATTATACGCCACAAAGGGCCTGTGTTTAATGCCTTTTTTACCGTCAACTATCCCGCTATATACAAACAAGAGTTCTCACCAAGCATCATTCTGCATAGTCTGGAGAGAACTTTAGAAAAGGATTCTGATGAAGTTACCGAAGTAGAAGTACTGATAAACAAGAAACCGGATTTCTGGCCTAAAGTTAATTCGGAGACTGAATTCAGTATATCAGCAAAGGACTTGGAAAATGAATTCAAGTTTAAGGAGTTTGCTTTGCAAGAAGAGTTGAACAAATTGAAGACAATTAATACAAATTTATATTCTATAGCTGTTCAGAAGACCTTAGAATCTGTTCCTGTAGCGATTAATTCCACTTCTGTAAAAAATAAAAAGAGAAAGAAAAATAAGAAATGAAATTAATAAATAATAATTTTCAAAACAGAATAGTGTATCTTTTACTGACTAACATTTCAACAGATTCATTTTCAGGCCCTACTTCAATGGTTGGATCGTTGAAACTAAGAAACATGTTTAAATCTTTATATGGACACTAGCTTTTACCCGGGGCTCCGCCCGCGTGGATGGCGACCGAACATAGCCTATGTCCTTTCTCATAGCGTAAGCTACCCCTATACCATATTTCATCAAATCTTCAGTGGTTTACATAGGCGTGAAAGCGTAACATACAGACAGACACCTTCGCATTTTCAATACGTATGGATGTAAATAGAAGCATAGAGTATAGAATAGAAGAATATTAATGTGCTCTATATGTGCGGTACACATTCCTTGGATGCATTTTGAAGATAGCATGGGGGTGCTACTGCTGTAAATGACAAACCACCAAGCATAGAATATCAGACCTTATAAGTCTAGCAATTTAGGTCCAAGATAATATTATGGCCCAACCAATATAGGACTTTCGAATACCTACATAAGTTGTGGCATAGTGGTCAAAGCATTCCCCCGGTTCAAGTTCCATCTGAGTATTCTTTTTCCAATCTAAATCGAATTTTAACAGCAAAACCCTAATTGTATAAATTTGAATTCTCGCTTTATTCGTGCGAAAATCCCACAAGTACTGGGGATACTCCCACCAACCTGGTGCAGGGGTGGTTATGTCCAGACTCGAACTAAATTAACGCTGCACCATTCATGACTTTGAGATGGCTCCCTCGGGTGTGGGTACAACGGTGTCGTCATATTTAAATATTGCGCCAGAGAGGGGGAGAGGTTGCGCAACTGCCTGCTTCCGCTGGGGTGACAGCCAAACTGACCTGCCACCCGAGTTTGCCGTAGGCAGCAGCGTCTCCACCACCTTGGGAGAGAGCTGTGCTGCCGTCTCCATTGCCCAAATTACCAGGGTGTATCACGATGTCTTCGTTGCGCAAGTATTGGGGCACCAGGCCTTCCTTCCAAACCCCATTATGTAAAAATGCTAAACCATGCCAATACTATAAAGACTGTGTAAAGTTTTTCTATTGTCTTATTTATTTTGAAAAGTAAGAATAAAATTCATCAGAATATTATGTATTTAGTAGTTTAAATAATAGTAGAATGGGACCACCCCAGCTCTTCCTGTGGGTGTTGTAAAAGGAGTCGCCTTTTAATAACTCATAGGGCTGTAATCTGTAATACCTACTTGATAGGACTAATTGCTGATGTGTTCACAGGCGTGAGAATATAATTATGTATGTGTTGATGATTGATTCATAATTTGATTACTACATTCTCAACGGATTAATTTAATAATTTAATAGAAAGAAATATTCTGTTTTTCATGCATAAAGAGAAACTTCGAATGTTGGCTTAAAAGACTTTGAATCTAACTCATAAACTAAAAAAACCATAAATGCGAAAACTAACTTTTCTACCTGAATCTGTCAAAATAAAACGTCATTCATCCACGGCATCCACCTTTCTCAACGCATTTTTCATCTTCCGTTTAAAAAAACGCCCGAACGCCCGCTGTGCTTAAAATTTTTTATACAAAATGTGCTAAGTAACGAAATATATTATATTGTTAAAGTAATGAGTATGATTTTATGACAAGCCTAAATAGTAAGGTAAGCTGGGCAGCAAAATGATCGTTGTAAAAATAAACTACGAGCTGCGCTTTGCGTCACAAACAAAACAATAAAATGTTTACGATTTTCAGGAGACGAAAATGTCAAAGGCTGTAGCTATACCGGAGTGTAACAAAGATATTGGAGGTATAAGAGAAGAGATATCATTATCGCCAACAGAGAAGCGTGATGGTGCCATTGGATTGTTTAGTAGGCTCCTTCGTTTTGATACGCTGACCAAGAAAAGCAGTATGTCTGAAAGCCCGCCGTCTACAGACCCACCAATTACTTATTATGGCGTGTACATACCTTGTGAAATAAAAAAAGGACCTGATGAAGGTATGTGTACCTATGTCTTTTTTTTTTAAATCTTCTAGCTCTTTTTATGCAGCCTGTGCCTTGTTAGTAGTCTTCTGTTCTCTCTAACTTTCTCTTAGCCAGTTAGTCCATTCACTGATAAAATATAAAGAGTAAAAAAACTAAATATTTGTCTTTTTATCACTTTTAACTACTTACCTAATATTATTGTGATTTTGAGACTTAAGATTCTGAGACTTAAATTCACCTTATTTGAATAACAATGAAGTCTCTTTTTCTATTTAATAATAAATACAAGTACCTACTTTTACATTGTTTACATACATTTTTACATTGTTTACAATTATTTTCTATTGTCATAATAAAATAATTATTATCTTTTTGTTATCATAAGATGTAGGTCACTAGAAATATCACCTTAGCAGGCATATTTTTGATGTTTACATTTTTCTATTGAAATAATAATTATCTTTTTGATAACATCAGATTTAGGTCACTAGTAGTTTTTAAAATATTTGTTGTTGTTTACAATTTTCTTTATATAATAATAATCTATTTTGATATAGCAAGATTTCAATCACCAGAAGTATTATTACTTTTGAATGCAAATTTTACTACTGTTATTAGTATAAAAATTTACGTTTTTGTTTTGTTTGTTTCTCTCTTTTTCTCATGGGGAAATTGTTATTGTTAAGTGTTGTTGGAGTTGTACATACATTCATACAATCACACCTTCATCCCCAGAGGTGAATGAACACCGTCATTTTACTATTCATTGGATTCGGTCCCACTTGATATGGGGTGAGCCTATTGCCGCATTCCAGGCACTATTGTGGACTCAAACCGTGCATCTGAGGCTGAGTCTGGGCTATATTTGTTTGATGTTAAACAGCCCTTAGTGGCCTTGTACCACACCGCATGGGAATAGGTGTTGGGACCACTCAGTGCATATAATTAGCATCTGTTTATTTACTTATACTGTACTTTATAGTTTTCAATGCTTATGTGCTAAATAATGGTTTATTTGTTGCTATACTTATCCACATAAGTTATCCATTCTTAACACTATATAAATTTTGTTTCACTATGATACATATTTTAAATTGGTTACATTGTACAGGTGTGACTATTAACATAGAGGTGACCTTGTGAACAAAAAACCACCCACTATACAATCACAATGCATATCATATTTTGTTATTTGTGTTGAGACCACTTGGTGCATATAATTAACATCTGTTTATTTACATATACTGTGCTGTATAGTTTTTCAATGTTTTAATTATATGCTACATAATGTTTTTTTGTGACTATACCTATTTGCTTATCCACATATATTTATGGGTATAGTCAATGCACATATGCAAACGTTTAGATGTTTGCTTTTGAAGTTGGCCAAGGAGAGGACACTGCACTTAAAAAAATATGAAGGCATTTACTGGTTGCCTCCCCTCCTCTAATAAGTGGCTATTGCCCTTACTATTCAATGATTTTGACTATCTTTTTGGTATTGTCCAACCTAAACTTGTAAGAACAAGCAGCTTAGTTCGGGCTCTTCATGTGTAGTTGGAGATAGTTGAGGAGAGTGACATGCATAGGAATGGTTTTGGGTCAGGTTCGGAATAGTCAGAAAATCTTATTGATATGGCCAATTACTGGGTACGACAACATTTAATAAATCCAGTCACTATATGCCACATCGAGCCATTGACTTGAAGAATTATATTTTTCTACTTTACTACCCAAAACTAATTTTATCAACAGAAGTTCTCCATGTTTACAAGAACAAGAGCGAGGCATTGGAGCTGGTGCGAAGATACAAGTCCTCCAGGTTCAAAGCATTCCGGAACCGCCAGGATGCCGTCTCATTTGCGTTGCGAGGCGCAGAACCTACGGATACCACTGACGGGAATGACAGCTGTGAGTTTTTGTACTTTTTTTTAAATGTTTTGATTTTTTTTGAAAATTGGTTCGATTCCCGCTCAGTGCAAATATTTGTATGCATGAATATGGCTATTTGCATTGGTCTGGGTGTTTCTATGTATATTATGTATGTATTTACAAAAAAAAAAAAGTATATAAGTATATTTATCCGCATTCTAGATTCCATAACACAAGCTATAAAAGCTTACCATGGGTCTAGATAGCGTTGTGTAGAATGTTGTGGAATATTTTTTTTTTTTTTTTTTTTTTAATCATTTTGAACCAATTTTCCAGATGTATTTCGAATTTTTGTACTTTTTTAATTTATGATTGACAAGAAAAAGGTTGTGGAGGTCAGGGTGACAGTTGCTTTACGGAAAATATCGAAGCTCAGTCAAAATCAGCAGTAAACTGGAAAAACTGGATCCCGGACTTCGAGTGTAAGCTTTATTTGAATTAACGCTAAGATGATGATGAGCTGATGTGTCTATTTCACAGTGTTGTTTTTGTTTAGATATTTTATTGACTTTAATTATAATAATTATGATAATTATAATTATCACATTATACATTATAATCGTAATAGCTATTATAAGGTACTAGTTTTTGCGACTTGGTTCCCGTTGACATACGACCTTCTAAGAGTTACCTTTGATGACCGTTGCGCTGTTAGCTAGGAAGATATGCTTAGGTTCTAGATAGCGCTGTGAAGAATGATCTAGATCTAGAATATTATGAATACATGCAGGGCTTTACAGTAAAGCCAACGAGACGAGAGAAAAAAGTAAACAAAGCGACCATTACTGAGTTACGTTGCGATAACTAGCGATTATTTTCTCTGTCCTTGTCGCACATGTCACACATACGACAATGATCGAGCGACAGCCTGCTGTCGTTACGTGGTACGTTGTACCGGAAAGGTGTCAGCACAGCGGTTCTAAACTGTCAGATTCGCCATCTTCTGAGCAATTTGCTTGGGGAGCTTGAGGTGATAAATGTTTGGAACCGCTGAAACTTTGTTTACCTTTATTCTCTCGCTTCGTTGGCTTTACTTTAGATGTCACTAGCATACGATGCAGAATATTTCATCAAGAACTAAACGGTTCGGTGACTCCTTCCTTGCCGCATTATTAAGACCTGGAACTCCTTACTAGCTCACGTGTTTCCTTCTTCCTGCTGTCTTTTTAAGCGGGGCGTAAAAAAGCATCTGATGAGGCTGTCACGCTGAGTGCCACCATTGTTAAATATATCCTATACTATGTCCTGTCCTGTATCACTTATATGTATAAAAATTACCTTATGATCGGTTATCTAGCTGAAGCATGAAAGCGTAACAAAAATAAACAAATAAACTCACTTTCACTTTTACAATATTATTTAGAATTATTCAAGGTTGATACTTGATACACGGCAGGGGCGTAAATTGAAATTATGCTATGCACCATTTCGAGGCTGTACTCATGAAATCAATTAAATTTGAAACCTAGCATTTGTCACACTCTTAATAAATCTGTATGTTGTACCTAGAATATATACAGCTTAGACTCAACCTCGGATGCACGGCTTGAGTAAACAATAGTGCCGGGAATGCGGCAATAGGCCCTCTATTACATGAGACCGAATCTAAGACTGGTGAAATAAGGGTGTTAATTCACCTCTGCCTAACCCTTTGTATATTGTATGTATGTATGTTGTACCTATTTACAGTTTCTATGTTTTTTTATCCCATTGATTTCTATTGTACTTGATTTCCTTCTTATTTATGACTAACTGTTGTGCGCTGCTCCGTCCGCGTGGATGTCGGTTATCGCGACCAAACATAGCCTATGTACTTACTCAAGGCCTAACCTACCCCTATACCAAATTTCATCAAAATCAGTTCGGCATGAAAGCGTAACAGAATGACAGACAGACTTACTTTCGCATTTATATGTAATATTAGTTTGGATGCTTACTTTTCATGAAAACAGAATATTGTGTGTAGGTACCAATAATTAGGGCAACCATGGTCAGAGTAAGTATCATCAACAATGAATCCGATTGCAAACAAGCTCTTACGTCGGACTCCAAGCCTACTCCAAAGTCCACTGTTCTATCTTTTATTGGCTACTATTTGACCCTGCGAACTTCGTACCGCCATTTTTTTTCTGTCCGCGTGGCGTCCGAACCCGTTCCCGATGCACCCTCTGCTATATTAAGCATGTATTATACATATAAACCTTCCTCTTAAACTACTCTATCTATTAGAAGAAACCGCATCAAAATCTGTAGCGTAGTTTAGAAGATATAAGCATACATAGGGACAAAGGGACGCCGAAGACGACTTTGCTTTATACTATCTACTTAGTGATTACGGGAGCTACCACTGTTGGACCCCTTACCATCTCGACTACCTCTAATGTTCTTGAGCATAAAGTTTAATAGATAACAATAATAAACAAAATATAGTATTGTCGCCGGAAAGCATACAAAAAAATACTGCCGCATTCTATAACATTTCTGAATAATCTTTTATTATGCTAGCGATTCGTTTGTGGAATGCAATACCTATAAAAAAATTACGTTATTTCTAATCCATCCAAGGCTCCGAAAGCGTGACTATTTATTGAATACGCTTTAGTAATTAATCGTAATATTGTAATGTTTATTGGCAGCCAATTAAGTGATTAATATTGGTAATAACAGTAAGTCACAGATACCGCCAGATTATTTATTTTTTATTTATCTTTAAAACTGTGGCACGTGTTTTTTAAACCAAACAAGATCAAAGATAAATTATTCAATCGCTTCCATTTAAAGTTTACAAATAAAATGAAATCGAGTTTGATTCCGATGTATTATTGCAGGTAATAAAATGCAATAATGTTACTTTTCTACATAAATCGATATATTTTTTTCTTTCTCTAACTCCTTACATCATTCTCTTAGCTACGGTTGGCTTTTCAGTCAGACGCGACTGAGCTTCGATATTTTCTCTAAAGCGTCTGCTGTCTGACCTCAACAACACTAGTGTTACCTTTACCTTTCGAAGCGTCGGTAGCTTTGGTTAAGGAGTGTGCATTACGATCGAGAGGTCCCGGGTTCGAATCCTGGCCTTTACACTACCGACGTGAACCCACTCCTAGCACAAGCAATTTAGCTTAGTTGAAGGGGTTAGAGGGAATATTAGTGACTTCGGTTCTAATATTCTTTTAAAAAAAAGACATAATAAACACTCGAACACTGCTATATCTATTGTTTGTATTATTTTACACAGAAACAGAGCAATGACCTTGTTATCAGCACAGACTTAGCTTCGGAATTATCATCGCCATCTTCGAACAGAAATTAATTGACATACTTTTCGTAATGTCTTTAATGATTAACGTCTAGATATGCGACAAAAGACGGGACTCGTGTGTTTTGATGTGACCATATTTTTTATTCTCTCACTCAGTCTGTGTAATCACTGAAGGGGTATCCAGAAGTACCTACGTTTTATTTAAGAGGAACTAGAGAAAAGACATCAGCATTCCCTTTCAAATTTAGAGTCGTCCGATTTCCATTCAAGGCATCTATTCTACAGAAAACTAGGAGTGAACTTGCCCAGTGTTTTTTTCCTGGCGATACGTAGACTCACCAGAAAAAAAGTAGCTGAAATGTCGGCTAAATGTAAATAATACATGAGTGATTATCGTGTAAACGTAAATAGTGAAGATTCCAATATAAGTGACGTCAGCAAGTGTTCCCATAGAAGCCTTCAGAAGCAAATACCTTGGTTTTATTTTTCACGAGTCCGACCTTCTAATGTTTTCACCGAGTTCGAGTAAGCTATTTATAGATAGCGAATGTTATGTGGCGTGATAGTGGCGAGATCTATTCGAGAGTATTAATGACACGTATGCGTCATAGTGCATATTTTTTTATAGCATACTAGCTGTCCCACCCTGGCTTAGCACATATCATACTTCGAAACTCCCTTATCACCACTATAACCCATAATATGCCCGTGTTACATTAATTTTCAAATTACGTACGGGAATCTGCCGCCGTTTATCGATGAAGGTTATGTAGCCTCTAGAAAAGATAAAAATAGTTTTTCAATTCGATCCAGTAGCTCCTGAGATTAACGCGTTCAACCAAACTACAAATCATTCAACAAACAAAGTCTTTAGCTTTATTATATTAGTATAGATTGGCTGCTGTCCGCGGCTTCGTTAGCGTGGAACCCTTTTATCACGTTTATTGACAAAAGTTTTCTGTAATCTTCTTCGTGTTTAAGGAGGTAAATCTATATGCGAAATTTCAACAGAAAGGTTCAGAGGTCTACGCTTGCAAATGTCTACTCGAAACGAAATTTAGTTCGCATAGAATGCAATCTAAGAACAGGTGACTTGAATAGGTTAGTCGCCGGATACGGCGCAGACAAATATAGTACACCTGTCATTAGGTCAGACTAGCCATACAGTCTGCTTGCTGGCTGACAACCTCATTGTAAAAATGATTCATAGATAACCAAAGAGTACTAATGACGCCACGTAACCGTTGCCCACCGAACTGCTGATGAACCGATTTGGATTTAGTTTTTTTGTTTGAAAGGTATATTATTAGTCGGGAGTGTTCTTAGCTATGTTTGAAAAAAATCGGTCCAAGATGGCCGCCGCCACAACATGTTGGAATCTATATTTCTTTATAACTCCCTCGTTATGGGTATCAAATGAAAGAGCTTGACTAGTAGATCAATTTAAAAAGTATAAAATAAAAATTAAATTAAATATTTAAAAAACCCCCTTCACAAAAACACCTCCAAAAAGTTGAAAATAAATTTTAATTCAACGGTTGCCATGTCGGGGGACCTTACGATATAAAGGAGTACCTAACCAGTTAAGCTCCCCCGACATGGCAACCGTTGAATTAAAATTTATTTTCAACTTTTTGGAGGTGTTTTTGTGAAGGGGGTTTTTTTAAGTGTTAAATATCAACCTTATGTATGTATAATACATTGCAAAATTGAATATATTTCTAGATTATATACTAGTCTTGCTCGCGGCAGCTTCAATTCAATTTTGCTATGTATTATATATATATTAAGGTAAGGTTTTTGTAAGCACTTACGTCATGTAGCTAAGTTTTAAGACATAATGCGTTTTCTAAGTACTTTCATCATTCTATACAAGATACTTAAATAAATATTCTACGACATTCTACACATCTCTATCTAGCTTAGGTGGCAGACAAGCACACGGCTTACCTGATGGAAAGTGGAAACCTTCTAATGCCCCTCTTGAAGAACCCCATATTGGAGTCGCTTGGGAAAACCACGGCAGGGAGTTCATGCCACAGCTTGAGCGTGCGTGCGATGAAGTTCCTTTCATACCGCACGGTGCGCACCGTTTTGGAATGCTATGTGTGGCGATGAATTCCTTGCCTATGGCGAGCGGTGCGATGATAGAATGTAGCTGTGGGCATCATGTAGCTAGACCCAATGTAAGCTTTGGGTGCCGCCGACGTGTCTTCGCCTAAGACCATCGGCCTCCATGACCAGGGACCTGAGGACGGTGAGTTGGCTGCTCATCGTCCTTACAGAAGCAGGCCCATCACGGCAGCGTGACGGACACGCACGTCCCCGACCCCCCCCCCCCTATGAAGTGGGATGATACCCGAAAACCCCCCATAGACGCGGGATAGCACCCGGACCACCCCCTAGACGAGGCCGCATTGAAGCCGTGGGTCTGTTGGGAGCCCTGGGACATCCTTCCGAGGGCTTACCCGGGGCTCCCAACTATAGGCTGCTGGGCGATACCGTGGGGGTTTTAGTCAGTAGGAGTACGGCATAACATCCATGAAGGATTTCCCCCACGGTAAAAAAAAAACCCAAATTAAGCTAACCAGCTTGTGTTAACATAAAATGCAAGTTGTAATAACTTCTGGTAGATATAAGTTTGTTCTCTATTATCCTTGCATTACTTCAATATCGCCAATGGATTGGGAATGTCAGTTAGCAGTCGCTTCGTGGAAAGAAGTGGACTCCATACTTCGAGGTGAAAGCTTTGGATGTGGAGAGTAACGTTAGGATGAAGAAGATCGTCTGTATTTCTAAAGCAAAATGTCATCATTGTAATTTGTACATCATTTTGTTGTAATAAAAGATTTGGAGTTTTCCCGCCAGTTTTGTAACAGCGTCTTGGTCCATGGCCGGTGACCGTGTGAAACGCGGTGTTGTTTTTTTGTTCTTGCATCGTATTCATTAATGCTAATTTAATCTAGTACCTATTAGTCTTAAGTTGACTGTTGCGGATAGCAACACCTTTTATATAATTTTAATCAAAATTTTACTTTTTGTGCTAGCAACATCAAACGATCTCTTGCCTATATGCCTCAAAATTGTACGGACGTGTCTTCACTATATTATATATATATATATTATATTATATACTGTAAACCAGCTCCTGTGTTTGGATTAAACGCCAACGCCCAGAAAAGCTATCGAAGCAACAAATGGTCCTTCACCCGTCAGACGAAGAATACTTCAACAGAACATACTGGAAACACGTTCCTGTGCTGAGGTCAACTAGAGGACACCCGTGTACAACTGTGCGCCAGGGATACTTCTAGTCTTGGAGAACAGTCAAGAGAGGAGAGGAATATCGCTCCTTCAATGAGCATATACCAAATTTAAGAAAAATCAACAGAAAAATTTGATTCAAATCACAGAAAGCAGAACCGTTGGACTTAGGACCCCACGTTACCTACCTACGAACGTCGCGGGACCACCACGAACAAAGGACGATTTGAGTGAGTTCGTTCCAATTCCTTATATTCCCATACTATTCACTTACCTA
This sequence comes from Eilema sororculum, assembly GCA_914829495.1. Taxonomy (NCBI): domain Eukaryota; kingdom Metazoa; phylum Arthropoda; class Insecta; order Lepidoptera; family Erebidae; genus Eilema; species Eilema sororculum. The sequence continues at coordinate 22,456,321 of OU618535.1, forward strand.
TATATAATCCCAAATTTCTTATATTAATTTTAAGCCTCTAAGACAACTTGGGACCTTTTCATATGTTAAATAATCAATAACGACTTCCTATTTCATTCAGTGTAATCATAAACCTTATTTCAAACAAAAAAAAAAATCATTCGATTATACTATAATATACTACTATTAACTGTATACCTACGCTTTAATCATAAGAAGCTGCTTGCAGTGCAAAAAAAAGTGGTCGGGATCGACCGGGCACCGCGCCTATCAGTTACCTACCTACTACCTACGTCTTACGTAACAGCTCACAGTTACCCTCAGTTGCAATTATTCACGTACAGTCGCAATTATTATCCCATAATTTGTCATCAATCTTATTGTATTAAGTATCTAGGTATTTTTTCATACATTATAAAAGTAAAGTAACTATATACTGTGGTAACTATGAGTGAAAACGATAAAAAGATAAAACAATTAGTAAAAAGACGTGGTGGCGTAAAATCAAAGCTAACATTGTTTAATAATTACCTGGAAATATTAAGTAGCTGTGAATCTTTAAGTGAGTTACAAGTGACTGAATTGAAGTGTCGTTTGACTAAAGCTGAAACCTTACATGGTGAATTTGATAAATTACAGATGGATTTAGATACGTTATTGGATGATCCAAGCTCGGATCTTGCGGAGCGTGAGCAATTCGAGGGTTCATACTTTCCTGTGGTGGCGCGAGCGTACACGCTGCTGCGCGCAGCCGAGCCTCCGCGCCGGCGCAGCTCCGAGTCCTCGACGACCTCCGCGGGCAGGGCCGAGACCAGACAAGACTTCGTGAGACTACCTAAAATCAACTTGCCCATTTTCAGCGGTGACTACCAGCACTGGCTCGAATTCAGAGATACGTATATTTCGCTTATTCATGATAACACAAGCATTACAGATATTAATAAATTTCATTATTTGCGCGCGGCCCTCCGAGGCAGCGCATCCTTAGTTATTCAAAGCTTAGAATTCAGGGCAGATAATTATAACGTAGCTTGGCAATTATTATCAAGTAGATACGATAATGAAAGACTTTTGGTAAATAATCATATTAACGCGTTGTTTAGTCTAGAACGTGCTCAAAAAGAGTCTAGTAAGTCATTACGAAACATGATAGATGTCACTAATAAGAATATGTGTGCATTAGCTACGTTAGGTCAACCAGTAGATCACTGGGATACCCTAATAATTTATATCATGTCTAAAAAATTAGATGATGTTACCTACCGTCAGTGGGAAGAACAACGAAATTCCTTGACAGGTATTCCTACTCTGAAACAGTTTACAACATTTTTAAATAATAGGGCTGATTTATTAGACACACTACAGACTAATAACACGAACATACACAATCAACAGACAGACAAACAGAAGGGAAAAAATCACAATAACACAGCAAATTCAAACCCAAAGAATTCAGATTTAAAAACAGTAACTTGTCCAATGTGCAAACGTAATCACTATTTATTTAGTTGTCAGGAATTCAGAGATTTGAGTGTAGATACACGATTACTTAAAATTACAAATTTTTCCGTTTGTAAAAATTGTTTACGACCTGGCCACTCTGAAAAAAATTGTAAATTATCACATTGCAAGTACTGTAAGCAAAAACACAACACTCTTTTGCACAAGGACAGCGACACAGAAACAGAACACGTAGCATTGTCCGCAAATAATAATCAGACCACTAACACACCCTTTACATTGCTATCCACAGCTTTGGTGAAGGTGAGAGACGCGCAGGGCCGGCCAGTACAGGCTCGAGTACTGCTGGACAACGGCAGCACGTCGCACTACATCACTCAACACCTCTGTGAGAAGCTAGGTCTGGTAAGACACAGCGCGAGCTCCACTGTCACAGGTATTAATAACGTAATTTCATATAGTGCAGAGTCGTGTGACCTAAGTATCGAGTCTTATACGGGGAGTTATAAGGTTAACTTACGCTGCGTAGTTTTACCACAGATCACTAGGCATATTCCATCATCATATATACCTACAAAAAACATAATATTGCCACCAGGAATTAAACTAGCAGATCCTAATTTCAATATGCCATCTACCATCGACATATTAGTTGGTGCTGACATATTTTGGGACGTCCTATGTCCTAATTTCATAAATTTAGGCAAAAATCAGCCTAAATTACATCAGACAAAGCTAGGTTGGGTAATAACTGGCTCAATCAATCAGAATTCAGATCATAAACATACCTGTTATTTTACTCAGACCGATGATGTTCAACTTACTCGATTTTGGGAACTGGATTCCGTACCTCCTGTTTACTCTTTATCCGCTGAAGAAAAAGCATGTGAAAAAATCTTTGCCGAAAATACTTACCGTGACCACGAAGGACGCTTTGTTGTCACTATTCCTTTAAAAGACTCACCAGATGTACTTGGGAACTCGTATTACATGGCAAAACGGCGCTTTCTCTCTCTCGAACGCAGATTCGAACGGGATCCTAACCTGAAAGAAAGGTATGTAGAATTTTTAAAAGAATACTTAAGTCTAGGTCATATGAGTGAAAATATACAACATTCAGAGCAGAATAAACACATTTATTACTTACCACATCACGGAGTCATTCGTGAATCAAGTACAACAACGAAATTACGCGTTGTATTTGACGCTTCAGCAGTCACGACTTCAGGAAAGTCCTTCAACAGCATTCAAATGGTAGGACCAGTCGTCCAAGACGATTTGTTTTCTATCCTACTCAGATTTAGGCAGCACAAGTACGTCGTATCGGGTGATATAGAGAAAATGTATAGAGCCATCCTCGTACAGCCAGATCAGTGTTCATTGCAACAGATCATTTTCAGATTTAATCCCACAGAAAAAATTAAAACCTACACACTTAATACCGTTACATACGGCACAGCATCGGCACCATATTTAGCCACAAAATGTCTCGTATCCCTAGCAGATCACGCATCTAATCCCACTGCTAGAGAGTCTATAAAAAGAGACTTCTATGTTGATGATTACCTAAGCGGAGGCGATACTGTAGACTGTGTCGTACAGATGTGCAAAGATGTCATTGCTACTTTGGAATCTGCTAAATTTAATCTCCGTAAATGGCAATCCAACAGTTCAGAAATATTAAATTTAATAACAAACGTAAAGAATCAGAATAATTCAGAAAAGACATTAAATTTAAACGAAACCATGCCTTGCAAAACCCTGGGTTTATCATGGGATTCAGGTTCAGACACACTTTTATTTTCAATTAATTTAGAGATAAATAACAAAAAAATAACAAAACGAGATATTTTATCACTAATTAGCCAGGTTTTTGATCCTTTAGGTCTTCTAGGACCCTGTATATTAGAGGCAAAAATTATTATGCAGAAACTATGGGTTGATAAATGCAGTTGGGACAATGAAGTATCCTCAGATATAAAGGTAAATTCATAAATTTTATTAAACTACTTTCCTCATTAAACTCACTTCGAATTCCGCGTTGGGTATGTACAGATGACATATCAAACATTGAAATACATACATTTACTGACGCCTCAGAAGCAGCTTATGGAGCATGTGTGTTCATAAGAACAGTTAAACTTGACGGAACAGTAGGGGTCCGATTACTGACGTCAAAAAATAAAGTAGCGCCACTAAAACCGACTACTATTCCTAGATTGGAACTTTGTGGGGCCCTACTAGGCACAAGACTCTGCACTAAAGTTTTACAGTCTCTCACTATTCGGTTCACTGGTTTCTACTACTGGACAGATTCTACTATTGTCCTTGCGTGGCTCAAAACTATGCCAAGTCAATTAAAAACGTTTGTCCGCAATCGAGTAGGTGAGATACAGGAGTGTACTTCAAATGGGCAGTGGAGCTACGTGCCTTCGAAGGACAACCCCGCGGACTTAGTCTCGCGTGGCGTGAAGGCTGATTGCATCAGCGGCGCCACCCTCTGGTGGTCCGGGCCTAGCTTCTTACATCACACACACATACAATTCCCTAAAACTCCAAACACGCACTCATCACACATTTCAATTCCAGAAATCTCCTTACATACTGGAACAGATAATAATATTAAATTAAATAAAAATAGAATCTCAGAATTAATAAGTAGAAAATCCAATTATAATAAACTTATCAGAATAGTAGCTTACATATTAAGATTTATCAACAATTGTAAAAATATTAACAATAAGAATTTAAGTATTTTAACTTTTTCAGAACTTCAGATCTCAGAACAAATAATAATACATACAGCTCAGCAAGAAATGTTTCCAGATGAATTCAAGCTAATTAAATCTGGCAAAACATTAAACTGTAAAAACAGATTAATTTCGCTAACACCATTCATGGACGAAAATAATATTTTACGCGTCGGTGGTCGTCTTAAGAATTCTCACTACAGTTTCGATGTAAAACACCCTATTTTAATATGTAGTAAACATCATCTTACAAAGTTAATTTTTATTAAAGAACACTTCAGTTTACTACATGCAGGTCCACAACTCTTATTATCACATATTCGACAGACATTTTGGCCTCTCGGAGGAAGAAATCTTGCCAAGCGTACAGTTCATAATTGTATTCGTTGTTTTAGATTTAAAGCTAAATCTATTCAAACAATAATGAGTGACTTACCTAGAGACAGAATGCACTTAGAATTTCCTTTTTTAAAGACAGGTATTGACTATGCCGGACCAGTGCAGATAGTCGATCGCAAGGGTAGAGGTAGCAAACTTACGAAGTCTTATATATGTGTTTTTGTCTGTTTTGCAGTTAAGGCCCTGCACCTCGAGCTCGTCTCGGACCTGACCAAGGAAGCTTTCTTGGGTGCTCTCAATCGGTTTATAGCACGTCGTGGCAAACCACAGACAATATACTCCGATAACGGTACCACCTTTGTCGGAGCCAGTAATGATTTAAAATATTTTATTCATAATTACTCAGACGACATTCAATCAGACCTTTCAACTCATGGCATAGAATTTAAAACTATTCCCCCTTACTCCCCCCACTTCGGTGGACTATGGGAAGCAGCCGTTAAGTCTGTAAAGCATCATTTACGTCGTATTCTTTCATTGACACATTTAACATATGAGGAGATGTCAACTTGTCTCATAGAGATAGAGGCTGTTCTAAATTCAAGGCCTATAACACCTTTATCTCCTGATCCTTCAGACTTTTCATGCCTTACACCGTCCCACTTCCTAATTGGGCGCTCACTCTTATCTGTACCTTACCGCCAGCTGACTGAAGTCAACATAAATCGGCTGCAGCGATACGAGAGGATACAGAAACTGAAACAACATTTCTGGCAACGTTTCTCATATGAATACGTTAATCTCCTTCAACAGAAAGTCAAGTGGTCGTCATCATCAGGCGACCTTAAACTGGGATCGCTAGTCCTAGTACGGGACAGAAATCAACCACCTCTTCTATGGCTCCTGGGTCGAGTTGTCAAGCTTCATCCTGGGACAGACAACATTCAACGCGTGGCAGACATTCGCACCAAGAAGGGCATCATACAGCGAGCGTACAACAACATCTGCCCGCTGCCAGTCGAAGCCGAGTCCGACGATCAATGTTGAAGTACTTCAACGCCGGGCAGCCTGTTGCGGATAGCAACACCTTTTATATAATTTTAATCAAAATTTTACTTTTTGTGCTAGCAACATCAAACGATCTCTTGCCTATATGCCTCAAAATTGTACGGACGTGTCTTCACTATATTATATATATATATATTATATTATATACTGTAAACCAGCTCCTGTGTTTGGATTAAACGCCAACGCCCAGAACAGCTATCGAAGCACCATTGACTATAATAACTGCTTGAACGAAGCGTTTCAGTGACTCATTCCTATGTCGCACCACTAAGACCTGGAACTTCCAGCCAGCTCACGTGTTTCCTTCTTCCTACAGTCCCGGGTCCTTTAAGCGGTGCGTGAAAAGGCATCTAATGAGGCCGTCAAGCTGAGTGCCACCACTGTTAACATGGTACATGTTTACGATGGTGGCCCTCTTTCCGGACTTTGCCTTTAGCTTAACATCAGGCGAGGTGTAGTCAAATTGACGTGTCCTTTATGAAAAAAAACATTATAAAATTAATACATAGGTAGGTGCTAGCTGTTTTCGACGACCCTGTAAAAGTGATACCGTTGGCGTGACGCGCAGGAACTTATTTACAGGATTAATAGTAGTCAAGTTTTATTTTATTTATTATAATAAGTCATCACAAGGTCGTCATCCATAATCGACGGTAACCAGTTTTCATCAAGCGTGCCGTGTGCTTGTCTGCCACCTGTGAGTGGTATATAAAAAATACATGTTTAGTTAAACATAAAAAAGAAAACAAGAAGTCCCGAAAATAAACAAACATAAAAACTATACAACAGTGCCAGAAACTGACAATTTTACGCGAATGTATTTTAAGATATTTGTAGGAATTACAAGGTTACTCTGGAGCAGCTGGTTCATTGCCCGGGTATTGCCCGGAGAGATTTGAGTGTAGGGTTTGTTACTCTTTGTTGTGATGCAACGAAAAGCGTTTTATCGGAATCGAAAGCGACAAAAATCGAATGGTGTGTAAGTCCATTGCTGGGAGAGGCAATAAGCCCACGGAACAGAACGGCCATAGAGAAAAGAATGTTCTCCTCGCCTCTTGAGACTCGAGTGCGTCCTATCCTTTGGCCCATTAATAAGTTTAAGACATGAGTAGTCCATTCCGCCACCTTCAGGCCATCATTTCTTATAACTAAAGTGCAAGTTAAATGATTGGCATGATTACTTTTGTCGTTTAATTAACACAAATTTGACACTTATTTCGACCGGGTTGGTACCACCGTGCACAAGTGCGAAAAACCCTCCATAGTAATCCAATCTCGGTTGGATTGCGTTCAGGGATCAGCAAGTGCATAGCCGGGCCGAGGTGATGGTAGTCGCAGCACTAGTGGGACCGGTGGGTTTTGGCGTAGTCTAGTGGGGTGTGACGCGGGGCGCCGCGCCGGGCAGGGAGACCCGTAGAAACGGTGGTGCCGCTGGCCGCCCGCGGCATAGTACAGGGGCCCAACTGGGACTAACCACCCTGGGAGGCTGCCCCACCAGGTCGCGCATAATCCCGATATGGCTCGTCGTGCCGGTTGGCGACCGGACGGGAGCCCGGCGACCATATTCGGGAGGGTACGGGGGCCCTTCCGTTCGGCGCGTCGGCTCTCGTCACGCCTCACATTCATAGATGAAACCAATCTCCCATGTTTTGTCACGCGGTGCTGCGGCGACAATCACCTCTTTTTCACGCCTTCCCTTACCCTTCACCTCATGGCAGCGCACAAAACAAAAATTGTTGAAACAGCGGCTAGGGACTCTCCCACAAAAACTCTATTTGAGGTGGAGTCCACGAACATCTGTGGGCTCCATAAGAACCTCAACGCCGTCCACCAACACCTGGAGACGGCGAAACCAGCTATGCTGTTTCTAACGGAGACACAAATACGCCGCCCTGACGACACGACCTACCTGCTTTACCCCGGCTATGTTATCGAGGAAAATTTCCGAGCAAAAGCCGGGGTGTGCGTGTTTGTTAGGGCGGATATTTGTTGTCGCCGTTTGCGCTGTCTAGAGGACCCATCCTTTTCCATCCTTTGGGTACACGTAGACCATGGCTCCACGAGTCAGGTCTATGTGTGCCTTTACCGTTCCCATACAGGAGATGCAGAGATAACTCGACTATTCGAATACCTGAGTCAGGCGGCAGATGATGCGCAGGAGCGGTTTCCGAACGCCGAATTGGTGTTTTTGGGGGATTTTAACGCCCACCACAAGATCTGGTTGGGCTCCGCCATAACGAACCATGCGGGAAGAGCCACTCACGCATTTGCCCTGGCGCATGACTTGACTCAATTGGTGCACAAGGTCACGAGGATACCAAGAGAGTCCGGCCTAGAGCCCTCTCTGCTTGACCTTCTGTTGACGAGTCACCCGGACCAGTACAGTGTCTCGGTGATTGCTGCTTTAGGTAACTCCGACCACTGTCTGGTCCGCTCCACCGTGCCCATTGTAGCGCCCCCACGACCCGTGCAGGGGAAGAGGCGGCTATGGCACTACTCGTCAGCGGACTGGGATGGATTGCGCGACTATTATGCGTCCATCCCGTGGGTTGAACGCTGCTTTGAGGGTAAGAACCCATCTGAGAGCGCTACTGCCGTCGCCGGTGAGATCGGTCTAGGTATGGAATACTATATCCCATACACCGATGTCACCGGAGTCCGCGGAGCGCGTCCGTGGTTCGGGCGCGAGTGCGCGGAGGCTGTTGAACATAAACAGTCTGCGTACCGCGCCTGGGTGCGGGCGCGCGCCACACGCGATCCCAACGTGGGTCACTTCAAGGCGGCGTACAACAGAGCCACAAAGGTCTGCAAGAGGGCATGCGTCAGGGCGGATGCCCAGCGCATAGCGCGGCTGGGCCAAGAGCTAGTGGCGCATCCCACTGGTAGCCGTGGCTACTGGCAACTGGCCAAAGCCGTGCAAGCAAACTTCTGCCAGCCCTCGCTGCCCCCGCTGAGCAATCCCGATGGATCTCTGGCCCATGAGCCGCAAGAGAAAGCAAATTTGCTGGTCAATCTCTTCGCGGCCAACTCCCGAGTCGATGATTGTGGTATGCAACCACGGACAGTGCCCACTGGTGACCACGCAATGCCTGATATACGTATCAGGCAACGCGATGTCCGTGCAGTACTGCAATCACTCGATGTCCGGAAAGCCAGTGGTCCTGATGGTATTCCAGCGGTTGTACTTAAAAAATGTGCAGCGGAGTTATCTCCTATGCTAACGCGGCTGTACCGACTGTCCTACAGTTCGGGTACAGTGCCTTCGGCTTGGAAGGAGGCGAATGTCCAGCCGATCCCCAAGAAGGGGGATCGCTCGGACCCAGCCAACTATCGACCCATAGCCGTCACCTCAGTGCTGTGTAAGGTGTTCGAGCACATAATTAACACACAGCTCATGCGCCACCTAGAGGATCACTCCTTGCTTAGTGACCGGCAATACGGTTTCAGACCGAAACGGTCAACGGGTGATCTTCTGGCGTACATGACCCACCTTTGGGGTGAGGCTATGGAGAAGCACGGTGAGTCACTGGCAATTAGTCTTGACATCGCCAAAGCTTTCGATAGGGTATGGCACAAATCGCTTCTTTCCAAGCTACCAGCCTTCGGCCTGCCTCCTAGACTGTGTAACTGGGTTGCAAGCTTCCTGCAGGGGCGCCGTATTCGCGTCCTTTGTGATGGACGAGCTTCGGAGTTCTTGCAGGTAAATGCTGGCGTGCCGCAGGGTTCCGTTTTATCTCCCACTCTCTTTCTTCTGCATATCAATGACATGCTCTGTAACGGAAACATTCACTGCTATGCAGACGACAGCACCTTACATGGGAGTTATCACGCACATCCTGCGGCCAAGCAGTCTGATATCGCGGAAAAAAGGCAGCTTCTTGTCACAGAGCTGGACCGGATCCTGGACCACATTTCTCAATGGGGCGCTAGGAACCTGGTCGAGTTCAATGCCAAGAAGACCCAGGCATGTGCGTTTACAGCTAAGGTATCTCCTTTCCTTCCCCTTCCCACTCTTCAGAGCACACCACTGCCACTGCAGGATCACCTCACTATCCTCGGTATGGATGTTCGCTGCAAACTGAATAACAAAAACTATATCGAGAGTATCATAAAATCAGCCTCGCGTAAACTCGGAGTCCTGAACAGAGTGAGACGTTTTTTCACGCCGGAGCAGCGGTGTCTTCTATACAAGACCCAAATTCGTTCCTGCGTGGAATACTGCTCACATCTCTGGGACGGCTCCGCAAAGTACTTATTAGATGCTCTCGACAGGTTGCAGCGAAGTGCGGTCCGCATTATTGGGGATCCTGAGGTCACGAACACCCTCGAGCCTTTGCAGATGCGTAGAGATGTTGCGTCTTTGGCAGTTTTCTACCGTCTCTACCATGGTGAATGTTCTGACGAGCTCTTCCAATTAGTCCCACCCTCCCCTTTCCTCCACAGGACGACACGTGCAGGGCTAAGATGTCATCCATTTACGGTGCAGAGTATACCAGCTAGAACCAAGCGTTTCAGTGATTCATTCCTATGCCGCACCACTAAGACCTGGAATTCCCTGCCAGCTCACGTGTTTCCTTCTTCCTACAGTCCCGGGTCCTTTAAGCGGGGCGTGAAAAGGCATCTAATGAGGCCGTCAAGCTGAGTGCCACCACTGTTAACATGGTAAATGTTTACGATGGTGACCCTCTTTCCGAGACTTTGCCTTTAGCTTAACATCAGGCGAGGTGAAGTCAAATTGACGTGTCCTATATAAAAAAAAAAAATACTCCACAACATTCTACACAGCGCTATCTAAGCATCTACCCATGGTAAGCATAGTTTAACTAGGTTGTGTTATATACTTTTTTTTTTGTAAATACATACAATATTATACATAAAAACGCAAAGCCATATTCATGCATACAAATGTTTGCATTGAGCGGTGATCGAGCGATCGAGCCCGCGCCTACTGCGTAGAAGTCGCGTTTCCATAATATATTATCATCAATCAATATCAAATGTCCTCAGGTTCTCTCTAACTTGATTTCGACTTTTAATTGCAGTATCTATTCTGCATTTCGTACTAACACTACAGTGCGAGAATTTCTCCCTTTCTAATTACCCAAGTATCTCGTATTTTGGTTTATTAACAGCGCTCTTACCAAACCATCGTACGTTACAGCGGATCACATAATTTATAGCAATTACTACGTCACACGATTCAGAAATATATGTAGCTGTCCCACATACGACGGAATGAAAGTCGCGCGTTTGGGTCAATGATCTTATTACTTATTGACTCACTAGCTTACTGTTGCATCTTACTTTACCTTTTGGGTAGAACATGTTAGGTAGCAGTGCTGACGACTTTTCAACTTTTGTTACTACCTTGTAAGAGATCAAGTTGCCAAGTTGGCTAGGGTGTCAGGGATGTTCTTTTTAAAGGGTACCTGGATTCTCTATAACACAGGGACTTGTGGCGAAACACCATGCGGTTTCAGTCCAATATACCTACCTGACTTATAGCTCCGATTACCTCCCGAGAAGTAAAATAAGATCAAATACTGATTAAATTCGAGTCCATCAGGAAAAATTAAATGCTCAAGTGAGACTTGAACCCTTACAAGGGAATGCTCTTCCAACTGAGCTATTGAGCCACACCTGAATCACTTACCTGTCGCCCTTAAAGACGGATGTAATTGTATTCGAATTTTAAAGTTAGCATAATAAATGCTATGAAAAAATAATTCAAATACTGATCAAATTTCAGTAAATGTATGAACACTATTGAAGTATGCGGTCGACATTTTAGCTGTATGTACTAATAAGGCGTAGTAACGGCTCACGCCTAACATAATTAAGACTTAATTAATTTAGGTTACCAGTCAGAAAATGGCTTCAAGTCACGTAACGTGCGTAGGCTTAATACCTCCATTTCTATTCATCACAGATAAGACTGCCTTCTATACAATGAACTTTTGAGAGAACTGAATATTCTTTGTACTATGTGAGAATCAAGAATATGAGAAACGTTTTCAGATTTGTCATAAAAACATCGAATATTTTGACCTGCAGAAGTTCACATCTGTCCAAAACTTCTAATTTAGGTTAAGATTTTTAATGCTTCGGGCCTGTACAGTCCGCACACCATGGGTTCTATAAATAGTTCAGTAAAACACAGAAGTAAATTTTAACTGACTAATATATTGATAGATATGATATACACGACAACTGTTGCTATATGTATATTGTCGAACGCGAACTGAACTAAGTAAATGGGCATGAATAATGAAATGTAAAAAATGCTATGTTAACAAAATATAAAAGTGGAGCAATACTAGGCTCGTACAATGCCTATGCACAGAACATAAAGAGGTTAACTGTTCTGTGGGTCTATTCCACTCGAAATAAAGAGATATTGTTATTAATAAGTCACTATCTATGTTTATATTCACTAACCAAGCCCTGCTAGTCGATAGGCCTGGGAATTGACAGACGAGGCGTAAGCAATCCTCTTGGAGTGGATCTGTCACATCGCTTCCTATAAAAGCCGTAAAAAGCCTCGGATGCAGCGACCATACAGCCAGATTTATACATGTATGGCTGTTTGTATGGCTGTATAGTCACTGGATGCAACCGGGAACTATTCTTAAATGATATTGAAATTATTATTAACTGAATCTAATGCTTGTTACAGCGGTGATGGGTGAAAAGCCGTATCCGTTCAAAGCGCCGTCCCCACAAGAAATGGTAGCGCTTCGGAAGTCCATAGAAGCAGGCCTGTCCGCACACGTCCGAGACAAAGTATGGGATAACCCCAGATTCCTCGTGAGCAGTGGCAACACACCTTCAATACTACAGGTGAGAATTGTTTACTTCCTCTTGACACTATTGTTTGATCGTCCACACATGATCAATGGTCGAACCAACAAGCCGCGTGTCATGTTGCGCGTCAGCTGGCAACATCGCCCGTGTTGTGCGACGTTGCCAGATTTGTTGAGTAACGTCTTATTGCGCATCTAAAGTTACCTAAAGTACAGCCAACGAAGCGAGAGAAAAAAGGTAAACAATGTTTCAGCGGTTCCATACTTTTTTATTTGAAAATGATAACGTATCACTTTAAGCGCGTTCCAAACAGGAATGCTCTTAACATGGCGGATCTAACAGTTTAGTACTAGTAATATAATATAAGTAATCGCTAGTTATCGCAACGTAAGTGCGGTCTGGCCCTCCTCGGGGACCGGGGCGCATCCTAAAACTGTAAATATCGATTTAGGTAATTCACCTCCCAACCTAGAAGAATTTACTCGCAAGAGTAGACTCAAATACCTACTAAATGCGATTACCTAAGATCCGCTGTTGAATTTGAATAATGTATACTGATCGTGAAAGTAAAAGGAATCATAGTAAGTAACGCATGCGTCATAGTTAGCACACATTACGTGGATTAGATATATGTAAATTACTAACATAAACACGCGATTTCGTGCGTGTGGACTTCGTCGAGTTTATAGTTCAATATGTTGTAATCCAAGTGGAATCTATTACTAGGATTACAGGATGTAAAAAGTAGCCTTTATTTTCGTGCGGAAATACCCTCGGATACCTCCCCTGCTAGAAGGAAGAAGGAAGGGGAGGTTATGTCGGACACGAACCGACTAAAACCGCACGCCGACTGTGGGTCTTGGTGCTAGGCCGAAGGTGAGGTTGTCAACGACATATCCCTCGCACCCCGGCTGACCCAGGGCCATCCCTTACGGTCTGGCCCTCCTCGGGAGGGGGGACAACGGTGTCCCCGAGTAAAAAGTAGTCTTTGTATGTATGTGTTGAATTTCAGCCAATTTAAGATCTATCTACCCATCCATATGTATACTCATGTCTGTAAATCCCTGAAGGGGTAAGCAGAGGTGTATTAGCACCCACGTTTCGCCAATTTTCGGTCCCACGACGTAATAGGTGGCGAGCCTCTTGCCGTCTAGCGGGCACATTTCTTGGGCTGTATGTTTACTGTCAGATGGAAAATAGCCTTATCCCTTATCTATTTGGAAATGAAAAATATTGTGATTTATCTAGGCGGGATTTGAACCCGCGATCCTTCTCTTATCGGGAGAATGATTTCGACCACCAAGCTACCAGATCTAGTAATTTTAATATAATATGTAAAAAATACCTTGTATTTAATCTCTGAATAAATACACATATCTATCACAAAAAAATAAAAATTCTGTTACTTACATATATGTTACATTACGTAGTGTGATTTAACTTCCATATTTCAATAGTTTTAAATATTCCATAGTAAGTAATCTATCTATATATATAAAAATGAACCCCCTATTTCCCTTGGTCACGACATCACGCGTGAACGGCTGAACCGATTTCGCTAATTCTTTTTTGTTGTGTTCGTTATTGTTAGGAGAAGGTTCTTATGAAAGAAAAAATGAGGAAAATTGCGTGGAAAATTAGAAAATTTAAGAATACACACCATATAAAATAGCTGATCCGACATACCTACGCCATGTCTAAATTTTGAATTTGGAATACGAATTGGAAAAAAATGTGTTTATTATTCTAATACTGCGATATGATATGCTTCTATGTTATCTGACGTTTGATATAGAATTGACATAATGCGTGCAAATATCGTCAGAGGGTGATTAGTACACATTCTTCTGAATTAACAAAATGCCCGTTGCTTGGGCCGCGATAATATTTATGGTGGCTATTTTTTTATTTAGGTCGAAAAATTGATGGTTTATGGTGGTATGAACGCCCTTGAGCGTAGAGGTATATGGTTGTATGGGTCCCATAGGTATATAGGCTCCGTAGGTGTATGGGCCCCGGTGACCTATTAGTGTCGGGAGCTCCGTGGGCGTATGGTGCCCGAATCGAAATGATTTCTGTTCTCAAAATAATTAGGAGAATTTGATACAGCTAATTGATTCTAATTTCTAAGGCGAAACGAAGTTTGCCGGGACAGCTAGTAGTAGAAAAAATTAATGGTATAATATAATTACAGGAAGGTTCTCGATACAACGCCTTGCACGTAGCTGCCAAGGCGAAGAATGCGGAGATCTGCAACCTCATACTGACGACGGTCGGGAACCCCATGTTCGTGCAGACGCTTTACGGAATGGACGCGGATGCTGAGTCTTGTAAGGTAATTAAAATCGCTTCTTAAGCGACGCTTAGCATTAACGAGGGAACAATGTGGCGCACACACATACAGGTCAAACAAAAATCTTCCTTCTTGACCGCCGCAGCGATGCTGTTGAGCAAACCGGAATACAACATCCAAATTCCATTGGGAAGCTTTGAGCTATTTCAATTGATCATTTAAATTCCATTAAAAAAAAGAAGGTATAAGGATAATCGAGTTCGCTGAGTTTTTTGCTGGTATCTACTCAGTAGAATCAATCTACCGAACCAGCGAAAGAATAATTTTCCAATGATTTGTTTAATTTATTTTTTCTGTGATTCCTGACATTATTGTAAAATTCTGACGTTCATATGTGCTCTTTATGTGCCTAAACTGAATAAATGAAATTGATTCTTTGATTAATTACCTTCCTTTCCCTACACCTTTGTTTTTAGCTGATATTGTCTAGTCTTCAAAAATGTCCAATACACCAAACTCTTTGGCAGAGTTTGGTGTCCTATTACGTCCAATCTCAGAATGCCAAGTGTCTTAAAACGTCCAAAAATAAACATATTACACGAGCAGGACTTAGGAGTCCACCGTATTAAGCTGTTCCAAAACTACTTTATCATCCGAATGATGAAAGAGCTGGAACGCAAATCGCTTCACGTCTTCAACATTTAGACGTGTCCTCCCGTTCATAAAATTCCGCATTCTTTGTCCCTATTTTTAGACTGCACCCTAGCTCCCCGTCAGATGAGGGAGGGGGGGGGGGGGGTATACATACATATACTCAAACCTGTAAATCCCCTCAGGGGTAGGCAGAGGCGTATTAACACCAACATTTCGTCAACTATTATTTTCGGTCCCACGTAATAGGGGGCGAGTCTACTGCCGTCATGCGGGCACTTAGTCATACATAGTAAAAAGTGTACAGAAATAGTGTACCATTGCATAAAACATGTTCACACGTTCAACCGCATGTATGTAGTGGTCTCTCTGTGGCGTGGCGGTAGTGCACGCGACTGCCACGCAGGAGGCGCGAGTTCGATCCCCGCTCAGTGCAAATATTTGTATGCATGAAAATGGCTATTTGCATTGTTTGAGTTGCACTAAACATTTTTAAGGACTATCTTAAAAATCGCAAACAAATTGTAAAGATTGATTCCTATCTCAGCGATGAATATACAACAACGTACGGAGTTCCACAAGGCGGCATACTCTCTCCTACCCTATTTCAAATTTATGTGAATGACCTTTGTAAACTGGTTCTTCCAAAAGCGAAACTTTATGCATACGCTGACGATACCGCAATCGTTGTCCACGGCCCAACCTGGGAAGCTGTAAAAGCAAACGCTGAATCTGCCCTCACTAAGGTAATGAAATGGCTAACATGTAATCTACTATCACTAAATCTTACGAAAACGGCATACATACCATTCTCAATACGACACATAAGTCAACCTCCGGAATCATTTAATATCATAGGTCATTCATGCACTAACCCAACACCATCTTGCACATGTACCAACCTAACAAAAGCCAATACCGTGAAATACTTAGGAGTTCAGATTGATGATGGGCTAAGATGGAACGACCGTATAGATACCCAACCTCACAATTATATGCCGACTGCAAAGTCCTTACTATCCGCCAACTCTATGTGCTCCGATCGTTGCAAAGGAAACATAGTAGTCTTGATCCATCAAATCATAAAAAACGTAAAAACTTACCGATGAGTGTTGCACATAGAACAACGTTCGCAAAGCATCAATTTTATGTTTTGGGCACGTACATATACAAAAATCTTCACAGAAAACTTAACATAAGGGATTTAAACAACTATACATTGAAACATAAAGTAACAGATTGGCTTCTAAAACAAGACTACGAGAACACCGAGCTATTGCTAACATTCATCACTTAACTAACAAACACACGCACCACACACACACACATACACACACACACACACACACACACACACACACACACACACACACACACACACACACACATACATGATTACAATCACTCCAATGCACACGAGACTCTCGCTATAATACAAATTAATTACCGTTAATGTCTTGTGGCTATGTACACGACAGTGGCGCCGCCATTATTTTTTTGCCAAGCTATTAAGCCTTAAGCCTCGGTGTGCCAGCAACCCTAGGTATAACTTCCTGCCCAACCGCGTGGTGCAAATATGGAACTCCCTACCAGAAAGTGTGATAAGTGCTCCTAACGTAAACATTTTTAAAAATAGACTGGACAAACATTATACAATTTTAAAAACACAAGTGCAGTGATATACACGCATCAGCTTAGGCTGCTAGTGTATTAATAAATAATAATAATAATAATAATAATACAACCCTATGGATGTATGTATAATATAATCAGTTATTGCTCTGTAATGTGCAGGAGTTCGCAGCAATCCTAGTGGACCGCTACCTCAACACGCCCGACAAAGCTATGAACGAGACACCGCTGCACTTCGCGGCCAAGTTCGGCGCGGAGCACGTGGTCGACGTGCTGACGTCATTCCCGCAGTGCAACACCACTGCTGTCAACAAGTTTGGGGAACAGCCCAAGGATGTAAGTATAACAGACATATAACTTGGACCTAAAATGTGCTTTATAGGTGCAGTACACATCTCTTGAATTAGAAGATAGCACGGTGTGCTACTGCGGTAGACGAGCTCAAATTCATCAAGCATAGATTATTACAAATCAATCCGCGCGTACCAACGCCATATTTCGCCATTTAGGTCCAATATAAAATTGGAATTTTGGTTTACAGATTATTTTGAATCAGTCGTCAACATTTACCCGATTCTGACTGTACGATTAGTTCTCTTAAAATAAATACTTGTTTTCAAGCACTTCATGTCCACTCCTGTCTCAATCAGTACACATTCTGAGCTGGTTTTGAAAACAAAACTGACTAATTTATACCTAAATTCGTCAGATAATCTGCAAGCGTGCGAACTGCAACAGTAGCGAGGTGGCATCGGCCATCAGCGGCATGCTGCGGGAGCGCTACTACGTGCCCGTACTGCACAGCGACGACGGCAGCACCGCGCCCACCATCGGCCGCGCCTTCACGCCTAAGGAACCGCCGGTACGTAGTACGTAGTACGTAGTACGTAGTACGTAGTACGTAGTACGTAGTACGTAGTACGTAGTACGTAGTACGTAGTACGTAGGCAGACATCTTACCATCAGCGGCATGCTGCGGGAGCGCTACTACGTGCCCGTACTGCACAGCGACGACGGCAGCACCGCGCCCACCATCGGCCGCGCCTTCACGCCTAAGGAACCGCCGGTACGTAGTACGTAGTACGTAGTACGTAGTACGTAGTACGTAGTACGTAGTACGTAGTACGTAGTACGTAGTACGTAGTACGTAGGCAGACATCTTACCATCAGCGGCATGCTGCGGGAGCGCTACTACGTGCCCGTACTGCACTGCGACGACGGCAGCACCGCGCCCACCATCGGCCGCGCCTTCACGCCTAAGGAACCGCCGGTACGTAGTACGTAGTACGTAGTACGTAGTACGTAGTACGTAGTACGTAGTACGTAGTACGTAGTACGTAGTACGTAGGCAGACATCTTACCATCAGCGGCATGCTGCGGGAGCGCTACTACGTGCCCGTACTGCACAGCGACGACGGCAGCACCGCGCCCACCATCGGCCGCGCCTTCACGCCTAAGGAACCGCCGGTACGTAGTACGTAGTACGTAGTACGTAGTACGTAGTACGTAGTACGTAGTACGTAGTACGTAGGCAGACATCTTACCATCAGCGGCATGCTGCGGGAGCGCTACTACGTGCCCGTACTGCACAGCGACGACGGCAGCACCGCGCCCACCATCGGCCGCGCCTTCACGCCTAAGGAACCGCCGGTACGTAGTACGTAGTACGTAGTACGTAGTACGTAGTACGTAGTACGTAGTACGTAGTACGTAGGCAGACATCTTACCATCAGCGGCATGCTGCGGGAGCGCTACTACGTGCCCGTACTGCACAGCGACGACGGCAGCACCGCGCCCACCATCGGCCGCGCCTTCACGCCTAAGGAACCGCCGGTACGTAGTACGTAGTACGTAGTACGTAGTACGTAGTACGTAGTACGTAGTACGTAGTACGTAGTACGTAGTACGTAGTACGTAGGCAGACATCTTACCATCAGCGGCATGCTGCGGGAGCGCTACTACGTGCCCGTACTGCACAGCGACGACGGCAGCACCGCGCCCACCATCGGCCGCGCCTTCACGCCTAAGGAACCGCCGGTACGTAGTACGTAGTACGTAGTACGTAGTACGTAGTACGTAGTACGTAGTACGTAGTACGTAGGCAGACATCTTACCATCAGCGGCATGCTGCGGGAGCGCTACTACGTGCCCGTACTGCACAGCGACGACGGCAGCACCGCGCCCACCATCGGCCGCGCCTTCACGCCTAAGGAACCGCCGGTACGTAGTACGTAGTACGTAGTACGTAGTACGTAGTACGTAGTACGTAGTACGTAGTACGTAGGCAGACATCTTACCATCAGCGGCATGCTGCGGGAGCGCTACTACGTGCCCGTACTGCACAGCGACGACGGCTACTAATAAAGTAATTAATTATACGATACTAATAGCACTCCAAATGCAATGTGGCGAATATAACATTCATACACAAACAATAAGTACATGTCAGCGTAGACACCTCTGTTTATACCTTTAAAGATATAAATGCGTGAATAGTTATATATGAAGACACTACATGTATATAATGTGTAATAAAAATTAACTCTCGGAACTTTGAGGGGTTGGTTAGTATACCTTGAACCAAAGCTAATGGCGGCTTAGAAGTTCATACGAGTGCCAATGCGAAAGTAACTCTGTATGTCTTTCTGTCTGTCTGTCTGTCTGTATGTTACGCTTTCACGCTTAAACCACTGAACCGATTTTGATGAAATTAGGTATAGGAGTAGATTAGACCATGAGAAAGGACATAGGCTATATTTGGTCGCGATAACCGACATCCACGCGGGCGGAGCCGCTGGCAAAAGCTAGTATTTAATAAATTTCTCATTATTTTTCCTACACATATTTTCCATATACAAAGTAATCTCACAAAGATTTGAAAGTTTTTTTACACCTTGTATAGATAGGATGTTAACCCCATTGTCTGTGGATACAGGACATAAACTCCAACCCTCTCTCCCCGCGCTACGAGATCCTGGCGTACGCGGGCCCCATGGAGGCTCGCGCGGCCGACGCCTTCCGCCGCCGCTGGAAGACCCCGCCTCGCTCTCTGCCTACCCCCGCGCCGCCCGACAGCCCGCGCCCGCGGACCTTCCGCCTCAAAGAGACTACGAAGGGACTGGAGAGCGTCGGCAGGTTAGTTTACTTGAAATTTTACAGCATTTAGTATGCTATCTATACAAGTCGAATTACATAGGGAAAAAGAATCTTCTCGGGCGGGACTCGAACCCGCGATCTTAGCATGACATTACTTTTATCCTCATAATGTGATACAAATAAATTTATTTAAGTACAAAAATTATAAATGTTTATCAAAAATACTAACTGCACAGCAAATTAACTAGTGCCATGTAGAAGATACTCATTGTCAAAGTAAAATATCTATCCGAGTAGCATGTATACTAAGTAATTAAGTTCAGAATGATCACCACCCACCCCGAAATGGATAGGTTAGGTTAGAAGACTAAGGCGGGAGCGAAGCGAAGCGGAGTTCCGCCTTATGTCTTCGCGGTTATTTTTTTTTATAAGCAAGTAAGTAGTTTGTTGCTGCTCAATCAGTATTTTTGATGTGAATTTGGATTATTTTAGTCAGGCAGCATTAGCAGTGCATTAATAAAATTGTTTTGCATTAAGATAAACAGCCGTACGTTACGAAAATAAATTGTAGTGTGTTTTCTAATACTTTTGAGTCTAGTATTCTGCTGTGCAATCAGTAATTTTTATGGAAATTTGGATTATTATTTCATAAATAAAGTTTTTTATTTGATTTGCGTTTAAATCCCACCCTAATTTAATTGCTATTGACTGTACTTACTAATCTCTTATGACTTTTAGTACTTCGCTCACGCAAACGATCTGTTATCATAAGCACTGTAATTAATGGCCCTAAAAAAGGAGGCCTTGAATTTTAATTATCAGGTTATTTTGTGAGTCACTGATACATATTAAGTGTACATAATGGAAGCACACATTTGACCTTTTTTAATATTACTTTGTGATATCAACTAGCCGGCTCTGCCCTTTTTTATCGTGCGAAAGGTCTCCACGGATACCACCCCCACGGAGCCGGTGGAGGTGGTTATGTCGGACTCGGACCGAATAAAACGCACGCCGTCTTGGGTCTTTGGTTTGCTGAAAGCATATCTCACGCACCCCAGCAGACCCAGACCATCTTTTTCGAGGTTGTGGGGACCATAGTGTCCCCATCTAGCCCCGGGTACGGGGACCGCCGCGGCCTGCTTCTGCTAGGGTGACAGGTGGCTCCACCGGTCACCCCCAGGCCAGCCGGCTCTGACCTTGGCATACTACAACCCCATAGCACACCTTTAAGCCAGATATGTTGACTCATAATTTATTAATTTTCAAATAATATATGGGAATCAGTCGGCTTTGTTGACTTTTATGATTACGGCTCCGCTCTCTTGAGCAGTAGCGTGATGATTTATAACCTACTAGCTTTTGCCTGTGGCTCTGTCCGCGTGGATGTCGGTTATCGCGACCAAACATAACCTATGTGTTAATCCAGGGTGTCGGCTAACCCCGTACCAAATTTTAATAAAATCGTTTAGACGTGAAAGAGTAACAAATATCCGTCCATTCATACTTACAAACTTTCGTGTTTATAATATTAAGTAAGATATTAACCTTCCCCGAGAAACGAAATATTCAATAAAAAAATATTTTTTAAATTTGAAGCAGTAATTCCAGAGAATCAACCAAACAAATAAATTACTTCTTCAGTATTATAAATTAGTATAGACTAGCTTTTGCCCGCGGCTCCGCCCGCAGAGTTACTTTCATATTTATAATATTAGTATGGAAATATGGATTGGATATTTTTCTTTGTTACTTCTGATAGGCTTGACTTCATCTGATTTTAACATACATAATGCGTATGCGTAGATTTTATGTGATGTTAATAACCTACTTATATTTTCCACAGGACTTTAGCACAACAAATGAAAGTCGGCTGGAAAGAATACTGGCCGTTCCTTGACACTTTTACGGACTTACGAACCCCCGAAGGCCTCTCTCTCCTAGAAAACTATCTCAAAGCTAAATACGAAAGCGCTTGCTCTTTCGCATACAGCGACAGCTGCGCACAATCTCACCACGCAGACGACCTCACGCTCTCCAGACTTAGTTTAAGCATTCAACAAACCCCAAACAAAGATTCCGTTCTAAGTCCTATATCAGAACTTTGTGTAGCTTTAAAATCTTGTAAAATAACCTCTGAAAGGCCGCATTGGAAGAAAACAGACCCTATAAGACAGCGGTTGTGTCGACAGCCTAACGCTAAACTAGTCAACGGAGAAACACCTCCTCCAGTCAACCATACAGTGAGCCCTCTACTATGTATTGAACGGACCTGTCAAGTATTCGCTAAAAGGATTGCAGATGCTCTAACATTCTCACTAAACGCGGAACCAGAAACTGCAGGCGAATCTCTCAAATCTGAAGCTAAGCATTTACAACATACGATATACACGTATATGGACGACGATCGATTTCAAAATATAGATTTTTCTTTAATACATTCTAGATTAGCTCAGTTGGCTGTCTACAAACTGAAGCAACGGACGACTGACCTAGACGATGTGAATAATTTACTAGAATTCTTAGTAAAATTACGTTGTCCTAACGATGATATATTTAGCTCTGATGACGAAAGAAAACCGAGTTATCGAGGAGGTAGTAGGGTCAAAATGACTCATGTAATTGATGTCCATGTTAGATGTTTAGCTAGTTTTATATGTGAGGAGTTGACTGATGGGGAAGCTGTGAAGGCTCCGGCTATGTCTGAGGGGGAATGTACGGAGTTGTGGTCGAAGGCATCTAAGTGTAGATGCGACTGGAAGATAGATGCGTTTGAGAGGAATAGTAAGAAGAATGCGTCGTTTAGGAAGAATAGGTCTACGCTGTCGACAAGCCCGAAGAATGAAAGCTTTATTAGAAGATTGACGTTTGATCATGATATTGGTAAGTGGAACTTTTGTCTTTTGTGCACTATAAAGCCGAAATACACGAATAGGTTTGGATTTGGAAGCAGGTTAAAATTTTAAATTCCGTCCTCTCCAAATAAGTTAAAGAAAAATAGAGTTAATTTACTAACTCAGCGTTTTCAAATTGTATCTCTGATAGCAATATCAATTTCTTGTTGTTAAACCCCAAACAGATTTCATAGGAAATGTTTTGTTTATTACTAACTAACTTTTTTTTTACTTTGTATATCTAGAATTGAGTAATGTTTTACTGTCTATACGACAAAAATATCAATTGTTTTTATCATGTTTAAAAGAAAAAAGTTTTATAGAAATAGAAATCTTTATTTGCAGGAAACATGGTTTGACAATAGTGATGGGTTGCCATATTTTAATCAGTACAGCATGTTTCACCGTATTCGGTGTGCAAATACGTACATTCAGTTTTTGTTTTTAATAATATAATATACTTGTTGTCCTATTATGATATTTTTGACATTAAATTACTTGATTACAATTGATAAATAATATTAGTTACATTATTAAATTACCGCCGCCGCGGGAGCCGCGGTAGCCTAGTCGCATACCACTGGCATTACCCATAGACCCTGAGACGAGGTTTCGGATTCGATCCCAGGTTTACCATGGCACACACCAATGACTTTTCGATGCTTTTCGAAGTTATGTGTGTATTTATAGCAGGTTTATAAGTGTCCGGCTAATAGCAATAGGCTCGCCACCTATTACATTGGGACCTAAATATAAACTGGCGAAATGTGGGTGCTAGCACCCCTGCCTACCCCTTCGGGGAATACAGGCGTAAGTTTATGATGTATTAAATTACCTTGTTAAATAGTATTATTGAATTACATTATAAAATTACATTTACTTTTAAAGTTTTCATTATGTTACTATCCTTAAAATATAAGAACGGATCAATCGATTTGTATGATTGATATTTTATTGTGTTACTTACTTACTTACTTCCAGCGGGGACGTCGTCGACCGGACGGATGATCTGCCCTTTTTGTGGGCCATTTCACCCAAATCCCCTATAATTTATATTGAATTTATTGTGTTAGTTATTATATTGTGTTGTTGTCGATAGGCGATGGAAAGCTGCAACACGCGGAGGCAGCCAGCGTAGTGAGCAACAACTCGCCGGCCGGCGACGGCGCCCCTGCACTGTACACCGTGGACGTGGCCAAGTGCCGCGTCGTACAGCCCGAGGTACTACCGGCACACATACCCCCACCACCACACTCCCCTCCCCTCCCACCTGCACACTTTTGTACCCACATGTCAGGATGCCGATGTAGCTGACACATCATACCGCACATTTGACAGCCTCTGTGGCGTACCGGTAGTGAACGCGACTACCACGCAGGAGGCGCGGATTCGATCCCCACAAAATGCAAATATTTGTATCCATGAATTTACATTGCTCTGAGTCTTTCTTTCTAGGTATAATATGTATGTATTTACAAAAAAAGGTATCTAAGTATGTTTATCCGCATTCTAGATTCCATAACACAAGCTAGGTAAGCTTACCATGGGTCTAGATAGCGTTGTGTAGAATGTTGTGAATATTTGTAGAATATTTATTTCAAAATATGAAATATTAAATATACCGACGCTATATCATCGTTCGATAATACTGTACACGGTATTCAGTCAGTCACTCTCGCAAATACCCAAGACTCAAAGTACAAGCTTTAGATGCAAACAAGCCTAACGTATAATGATACTATTAAGGGTGTGAATAGAGATACCGCGGTCTATACCCCGTCCATCATTTTATTGTATTTTAGACAGATGGAAGTAGTGATTGCATGAAAAATTTAAAGATATCGACAAAACTAAAAACTTCGATTAATAAAATAATTAATCGATAAATGAAAATATTATGATAAAAATATGATTTCATGTGGAATTATAATCTATCATCTTATTCTTATTTTATCTTATTTTCTGTAGTCGATATCGATTGTGACATTTTCAAGTTATTATAATAAAAACGCAGTCGATGGACTAACTACATCCCTAAAATTGCTTTCTGGCTGCCGTGACGTTGTCAATGAAAAATGACGTATTGTCGCCTAATTTTTGTTAGGATTTTAAGGTGTTAACGCTAGAACAAAGTTATACCGGCCACTGTCAGTGAGCTGTCTAAAATACAATAATATAATGGACGGAGTATAGTTGCACTATATTTATTACAACTCAATGAATCAATAAAGCAATTACTAAATAACAGTTCTTCTACACTAAAATTATCTACTATTTAGGGAGTGGGAGCGACACATATGGTCACTATTGCTATTGATTGCATTATTCGTGTTATGGCAAAGGACGTGATTTCATAAGTTATATCATTAATATTTATGCATTCTAATTTCCTTAAAGAAATCACGTTCCTGCCTGCCATAGATATTATCCTCATGACCACATGTATCATGTATTGATGTTATCAAACAATCAAAGGTGTTGCAAAAGAGGTTCAATTGGGCCCCGAGGACCATATCCACTCCCAATAGCACCATTAGATAAAAACTATAAATATTTAAACTTCTTAAACATTTTATTACTTCCTTTTACTCTTCTATCTCTTATAACATCACGACTGTAAACTGTAAGAGCACACATACCTACTAACCCCAGTTCAAAGCACTGATCGGTGACGTGTCCCCCTCCAGCAGATCTCGGAGGACGAGTCGGGCGGCTCGGGACACTCCGACGACGAGCTGTACCACTCCGCCTGCGAACACGACGATAGAGACGAGGAGGACATGGCGGAGGCTTGCGACCGAGCCATCGCTGAACCGTTTATTTATGGGTGAGTTCTCGAGTCATTTTTACTTTATTGTTATAAAAATATATAAAAATCTACGGTAGCCTAGCCTAGTGGTATGGGTAATGGACTGCTGAGATGAGGTTTCGGGTTCGATCCCAGGTTTACCATGCCACACACCAATGACTTTTCGATGCTTTTCGAAGTTGTGTGTATTTATCGCAGGTTTGTAAGTGCCCGGTCAATGGCAATAGGCTCGCCACCTATTACATTGGGATCTAAACATAAACCGGCGAAATGTGGGTGCTAGCACCTCTGCCTACCCCTTCGGGGAATATAGGCGTGAGTTTATGTTATGTTTCATTGGTGTGTCCTCATTGCACCCGTGTTTATCTAGGGTCTGCTGAGTTTTAGAGTAATGTATTTATAATCCGCACGCCGAATGATGATCCCTATGACAGTTCGTTAGCGTTTAACATTGTACTGACGTCCTATCACATCAAATCCTTTAGAGGTCCATTAAAAAGACGAAAAAATCATAATTGTGTACAATTGTAAATTATAAAAATGAATATTAAGAAATTATTACGTAATGTTCGGAAATAATAGAAAAAAACTCAATGCAAATGTACATGGTACGTGCTGCAAAAGTTACGTCGTCAAGCTGTTATCGACTAAGAAGGGACACATCGATAAACAAAATATCGATAATTTGTTGGAAATATAAAGCAAATGCTTTGAGTTTGTATTTTATTTATATCAATCTGATTCTGATACAGGGTCAATCGGATCTTCAAAATCTGAGTCTGAACTGCAGCTATCCGTGACGTTTATTATTAACGGTTGGTCAATGATATTGTCGTATTGTACATCTCGATCCCAGTCTTGTAAGCAAATTTTCTTCGTTCTTTCGACCACTTTTCGCCAATCGTCAGCTGTCACTTGAGCGTAAGCTTCTTCCAATAAAACCATCATTTTATTTGCCGTGAATGGCGGAGTTGTGTTATGCCTAGCTGCATGACCTGAAAATATTTGTACATTCAGTAATTATTTTTAGAAATATATGCATATACATAATATTATATAAATAAAAAATATAGATACCTTTGATCTGCGCCCATATCAACTCGATTGCATTATATTGGCAGTGATAGGGCGGTAACCGAATTACCGTGTGTCCATTTGATTTGGCCAATTCATCCAAAAAATATGATGGGTGCGTCTGTTGTTTGTGAAAGTTCAACAGTCTAACCAACTCTTTTTTTAACATCTGACTGTCAGTTTCCACACCATTGCCGTGTAACCACTCTATAATTTCAGCTTTTTTGTTATTGCTGCTGGGGGGTTTGTTAATTTGAACTGAGTGATATGAAGCATTGTCCATTAAAATATAGTGAGGCTCATTCAAATTTTCTAATAGTTTTATAAACCATGTCTTAAAGTTTTCGAAATTCATTTCCTCGTGGTACTCCGTTGTTTTCACTGACTTAAAAGCCCACAGGCAATTCGGCACAAAACCTGTAGCTGTGCCAGCGTGGCAAATGATTAAGCGCTGGCCCTTTCCTTCAGGAGTTTTTGTGCTGGATTTCGCTGTGTCATCCGTCCATGCCTTACCTACAGTATGATTGGCGTTCAGCCATGTCTCATCAAGGTATACTACCTTCTCCCAGTTATCAATTTGTTTGATTTTGCGAAGAAAATCGCATCGTAGTAAAGCTATGTCAGTACGCTCCATTAATATTTTTCTCTTGTCACATTTTTTATAGCGGAATCCACATTTTTTCAAAACAATTCTAAGAGAAGTAGCACCGCCTTTGAAGAGTTCTGCAGCTTTTAATGAAGATAATAACTTCTGGCAGGTCGGTAGTTCACCTCGTAGGTAGTAACCATAAATATGATTGCGTATAGCATCTAAATCAAATTCATCAGGTTCTGTTATATGACTTAACCTTTTCTTTTTCTTTGGTGTTAATAGTTTATTGTCCTCCATGGACGACTCCCCAATTTTTTCCTTTGTTATTCGAGAAACAGTAGCCTTTCCGATTCCTAGAGCATCGGCTACACGATCGCGAACATTGTCAAGCGGTAACAAGGGTCCGCCATTTTGTTGTTCACGAGCAAAATAGTCTTGCAAACGAACTACAAACTCGCGAACTTCACTGTTGAGAACAGTTTTCCGCTGTATTTTCGGCATTTTGCAAAACCGAAAATCAACAAACAGGTAACAGAAAATCAACAAATACCACAAAACAGCGAAAACAGAAACAAAACTCAGCTAACAAAGAAAGACGTGGCGCATACAAGGCGTTAGAGCACTCGTATGACGCGATGTGATGCGGTGTGACAAGAAGACAAAACAGACTGACAAGACATGACATGACTGAATTAAAAAAATACGGTAGGTCTGTGGCCTCCATTTAAATACTTTTCCATGTAATCCATAATTGCCAGCTAATTATGAATTCTTTAAAATTCAATTCAAAAAGAATTTTAAATTCTTTAAATTATGCAATTTGAATAAAAATTAAAGTATAGTAAAATAAAATATAATAAGGCTGTTACTTTTTTATCTAGTGTTTTATGTCCATCAATGCGCGTAGTCTTTTTTTCAAAATAAATAAATATTGCTTATTATGTTGAATGACCTGGCTGAATGACATGACATTTGCCTGAAAAAACAGTATTTTATCGAAATTGTTTCGCATAACTAATACAACTGTCAGTTGAAACGTCATAGGGATCATCATTCGGCGTGCGGAGTATAATGCTAACGGGGTGAAATTTTATGGCATTTCTGATTACTCTATTCAATTCAATTTAATTTAATAATTTTGTATTTATAATGAATGACTTACGTAAATAATGAAAATGAACCTAAATCTGACTTTATGACATTTGTGTTCTTTATTTTATGTGTAATGATATGAATTTAAATACCTATGTAATGAGTCTCTGTTGCTTGAAATAAATTTATTTTGATTTGGTTGTTTTTTTTTTTAATTTTGAAGACAGTTCGTAGGTTTTAGGTAATACATTAATAATAACAACTAGCTGACTGATGTTCGCGGTTCGATCCTCGTGAAATTCCTGTGGCCCATAGCAACCTTTTTTTATAGAAAATTCTGTGGAACTTAATGAATAGACGAAAGAAAATTATAAATTATTTTTAAGAAGATATGAGCAGTGTAAAGATTAATAATAAATGTTTGGCTTAAGGTTCGGTTTTTTTTTTATATAGGACACGTCAATTTGACTTCACCTCGCCTGATGTTAAGCTAAAGGCAAAGTCTCGGAAAGAGGGTCACCATCGGAAACATGTACCATGTTAACAGTGGTGGCACTCAGCTTGACGGCCTCGTTAGATGCCTTTTCACGCCCCGATTAAACGACTATATTCTCGATGTTACCGGTTTTAGTTATTTACTAGCTGTGCCCGCGACTTCGTCCGCGTGGAATGTACTTAATAAAAAAATAAGTTTTTTTTTTAGCCTAAGTTACTCCTTATTACATAAGCTATCTGCCAGTGAAAGTCCCGTCCAAATCGGTCCAGCCGTTCCAGAGATTACCCAAAACAAACAGACAGACAGACAGACAAAGAATTTAAAAATATATATTTTGGTATGTGTACCGTATATACATTCATATGCATGTAGTAGAAAGCGGTTATTTTAATATTACAAACAGACACTCCAATTTTATTTATTTGTATGTATAGATAACCAATTACTATGTTGTGGGTGCGTTCCTACACGCAAATATATTGTTTCCAGCGAGGAGCCAACTAAGATGGACCGTCTGGTGTACGACGCGCTGTGTGAACTCGACCTCAGCTCGGAGCAGTACCCCAACGTGTACCGCTGGAGGCACAGTGTCGCCCTCTACACCTCGCAACAGAGAGACAGGTTGGTTTACCTACACTAGACACACACTAAGTACATATTAAATTAAAAAAAATTAAATTAAATTTCGTTTATTTCAGGCATTCATATCACATAGCTTTACATTAAATTGTAGACAATGTAATTATGTAATTATATATAATTATAATTATGTCAAAAAAACATACAAAAATAAAGTATAATAAATATATATATAATAACGAAATAGATAGGTAGGTACCTAACTAACTTAAAAGTTAGTTGTACCACAATAACAATAACATAATTCAATTAAATTATTAATAATTATTATCATCATTATTCATTCATTTATTTATTGATTAATTCGTTTATAAGTAGGTACATTAATGCAGTTAGGCACACTGTCATTTAAATTTGTCATTTCTTAACATAGAACAGGTCATATGTGTAAATGTGGTCAAATACCGCCCGGACTACTTCATTTTTGTTTTTGTCCGCGGTATTATAACGTTCCTCTATCTTTATGCTTTTGTCCGGGGCTCCGCCCGCGTGGATGTCGGTAATCGCACCTATGTCCTTTCTCAAGATCTAAGCAACCCCTATACCAAATTTCATCAAAATCGGTTCAGTGGTATAGATGTGAAAGTGTAACATACAGACAGTTACTTTCGCATTTTATGATATTAATATGCATTGCCGCCAATTCTGTTGCTTCAAAATCTATAAAGATATAATAATCAGATATACCTATATTCTCCGCCATCGTGGTTGTCGGTTATCGCGACCAAACATAGCCTATGTTCTTTCTTATGGTCTAATCTGCCCTCATACCAAATTTCATCAAAATCCGTTCAGTGGTTTAAGCGTGAAAGCGTAACACACAGACAGACAGACAGAGTTACTTTCGCATTTATAATATTAGTATGGATTTTCTCATAATTTTTTGCAATTTTGACGCCGACAACGCTATAATAACAGAGGTAACGACATATTTACAGAGTGTTTTGTTGTAAACAAAATACTCGTTAATGAGGAACTTCCGTATTCCGAAAATGTACCTCAATAAATCTCTTATTAAATCTTTCAAACAGCTGTCGATGAATAGAATGAAGACAAGAACACCTCACTATGAGCGAGTATTCTTTGATATAAATTTGTGAAAGTCAGCTACAGAAGTATCCTATTTTGCAGCTGGTTGCCAATGAATCCTCCGACGGCGGACGACAGTACGTCCAACGTTAGCGGGTTCTGGGGCGTGACGTCGAGCCCCGCCCCGTACAGCCCCGCCCTCAATAGCCCCGCGGCGAGATCTGCGCGGTGCTCTACACCTAACAAAGATGCGAGGGATGACTCCAGGGGTGTTCCATTACAGGTAAGCTTACTTACTGACAGCCTCCGTAGCGTGGTGGTAGTGAACGCGACTGATACGCAAGAGGCGCGGGTTCGATTCCCGCTCAGTGCAAATATTTGTATGCATGAATATGGCTATTTGTATTGATCTGGGTGTTTCTATGTATAGTATGTATGTATTTACAGAAAAAAAAGCATCTATAATATTTTTCACGTAGCATGGGTACGGTGACATTTGACTAATTCCATTTCATGCATGATTCATTTCGAAACAATTTACCTAACGCGGAATACAGGAAACAACACTTAATACGAAGATAAAAAGAAAACTGTTTTATTTTGCATTTTTAACTTAAAACTATTTTTATTTCTCCGTAATTATTTAAACTTTAAATATAAACATTCCAAATACATAATTCTTGATGCGTGAATCGGAACAGGTTGCGTTAGAGATTGACATAGTAAAATCGTTATAATCGATAAATTGTCGAATAAAGTATCATAAATCGTTAGTTGTATTTTTAACTAAAATACGATTATAAAATATAATTATGTAATAATAAACTTTAAACAAAGCATTTTTGTCTTTGTGGAGCTTTATTATAATATAGCAACACTGCTTAAGCATGAGCTGGCAGCCATCTTGTTATATCAACTCAGTACGAGTGCGTCTGCCTTGTATGCGGTCTGTTTTCTTTGTTTTGAGCTTGCGTGGTGTTTTTGTTACTTGTTTTTGTTATTGACTATCGTTGTGCTTTGTTGTTTTCGTTACCGTTTTTTGTTATTGACTTTTGTTTTGTTGTTTTTGCCAAAAAGAACGAAAAAGACTGTGCTTGGTAGTCAAGCCCGTGAATTTGTAGTTCGATTGCGGGATTACTTTGAGCGGGAACGTGAGAATGGCGGAACGCTATTGCCTGTGTCCAACGTTTTGGATCGAGTGGCAGATGCGTTAGACATTGGGCGGAACACGGTTTCTCGAATCACTCGAGAAAAATATGGTGCTCACGATACAGAAGAAAATAAGTTGTCCACCCCTAATAAAAAGCGAACCAAAAAGGCATCTGTAACAGATGTAGACAGTTTTGCGGCCGATGCTATACGGAGCCACATTTATAACTATTACCAGAATAAAGAATTACCGACGCTTCTAAAGCTGGTCAAGTCTTTAAAAGATGCTGATTTGTTTACTGGAAGTCCTACATCCTTGTGGCGCGTATTGAAGGACATTGGTTTCCAATTCAAAAAAGTAAACAAAAGAAAAATTGTCATGGAGAGGGGCGATATAGCACTTGCGCGGGTTACCTTTTTGAAAAAGGCTAAAGCGATTACCGATTGGAGCAATGTCGTCTTCCTGGATGAAACTTGGCTGAATGCCAATCATACGGTCGGTAAAATGTGGACTGACGATACACCTCATGCCTGGACCAAAGTGCCAGAAGGAAAAGGGGAGAGATTGATTATTTGTCACGCAGGCACATCGAAAGGATTTGTAGAAAATGGGCTACTTGCTTTTAAATCGAAAAAGACGGGAGAATATCACGAAGATATGAATGCGGAAGTATTCACGGAGTGGTTTCAAAATATGCTTAGCAATTTAGAAGAACCCAGCACAATTATTATGGACAATGCCCCATATCACTCCGTGCAATTGAACAAACCGCCGACTTCTTCCAATAAGAAGAGCGAGTTGATTGAGTGGCTCCAAGCCAATAATGTGGAAGCCGATGAGACGAAATTAAAGGTGGAGCTAGTGAAGCTCGTAAAAATGCACAAGCCCCAAACGACATACAAATTAGATATGATGGCAAACGAATATGGTCACGAAGTCCTGAGGCTTCCACCGTACCACTGTCAGTACAATGCCATTGAATTAATTTGGGCCCAAATCAAAGGTAACTTGTTTAACCATAGTCTATTTACATACTGACAAAAATATGATTATGTTTATTACTTGAATTCTATGACTCAATTTGTTTTTTATCTTGTTTCAGGATACGCTGCACGAAAAAATACAGCTCCGCCTTTTACAGCCACAAAAATGATGGGGTTATTGAAAGAGGGATGCAAAAATGTCACTGGCGATGACTGGAAGAAAGTAGTGGAGAAAACCAAAAATCTAATCTTACATGACTGGGAGCGAGACATTAGAATAGACTGCATAATTGATTCCCAAATAATTATTCACGTCGACGAGTCAGATGACGATGATGATGATGATGATGATGATGAAGATGATGAACATGTTTGATTTTTAATAAATAATTAAACAGGTTGTCAATTTTGTTTTACTTTTTTTCTTCAAAATTATTAGTTAATAGAATCGATTTCTTCTTCATTAATAAATGATCTCGATAAGATATATAATCGATTTTATTTCATGCGATTTTATCTTGACTACATCTCTAGTAACTTCAAATCCCAAACGTCACCGTACCCATGCTACGTGAAAAATATTGTAAGTATATGTATCCGCATTCTAGATTCCATAACACAAGCTAGTTAAGCTATACTTACCATTGGTCTAGATAGCGTTGTGTGGAATGTTGTGGAATATTTATTTATTCATATATACTTTTTGCGGCCGTTACGCAGGAGGCGCGGGTTCGATCCCCGCTCAGTGCAAATATTTGTATGCTGCACCCGTCCGGTCAAACGGCGTCCCTACTGGGTAGTAGTATATATACATTTAGTAATGTTGGAAACAATTTTAACATAAAAAATGAATAAAATAAAAATATTAAATGGCAGTACCATGGTGAGGCTGCTTGCACGCTCCGTGAGTTCTTAGCCTAAGGCCGTGCTCACTTTGGATACGTTTTCGTATGAATTCCATTTGTGCAGAAAAGAAAATTCCCGACCTCCTGAGTACTATGCTGCCGTATTACGGAGAAAAGGCTTAACTAACATTTTTTTCAAAATTGAGTTATATACATACTCGGAATCAGGAGAAAAAGGTGCATCTACCCAATTTTTTGTGTAATTTTATCTCTAGAATCTAGAGAAATACATTAAGCCCGAAAGGCACATCTAACAGCTAAATTCTTATTGAATAAATTGAAAAGGCTTATTTGACACCGATTAAGAAGAAACAACATAAATACGTACTTATGACTTGAAAGTGTTATAAAGAGAAGTCACAAGTGACCAGTTGTGCCTTTTCTTTAAGACGCCAGTAAGGTAGGTAAGGAATGTGGGGATGTCTTTGCGCTCATCATTGCGCCAATGTTTTCAATTCAAAGTAAACGCAAGCTGATTTATTGGTAAGCAATGTTGTTCCTTTCATTGTAAAATCTTAAATTAAGTTATGATTATGTAATCAGGTGTTTTTGCTTAGATAATCATAACTTTCCAATTCATTCTGATAACTCAAATAGGTAAACATATAACAGTAGTATGAACAGAGGGTAGGCTGAAAATATGAACTTGACAAAATAATATTAATATTTTAAAATATGTCATCTAATTTTTGGAAAATTGAGTAATAATTTTTCTACGCACGCCTGTTAGGTGCCTACCCGCGCGCGTTTACGACGTATATTATAAGTAAATAGTACTTAACAGTCACTAAAGCTAAAGTCTCTAGTTTTTGTGCCCGATATCTGAAGTTGTGTTTCTAAATCTATTTGAACGCAATAATAATAATAATAATAATAATAATATGCTTTGGAATATGCGCTGCGGGAATATCGATCAATGCCCATACATGTCAGGCCACGTCTCCCGCGGTTGCCCATACATAGACGTAATATAGCGCTGGTGAGTGCCCTTGATTCATTATTACCTAAATATTTAGAAAATAGTGAAAACCTCGGTGACACTCATTCAATTCTGTATTGTACTGCTGTGGCAGCATGTCGTATGGCAGGTGCTAAATTTCCCATTAAAGATCCTGCCATACGACCTAAGCCTGCCATACCAGCATGGCAATGCAGAATTGAACGACGTGTGGCCGAGGCAAGGGTGCTCATCGGTAAATTAATCTGCTTCAGGTCGGGCAATACTCGCCCAAGGGTGATGCGCTATGTGACCCGAGCGTTTGCGGGAACTAATATTAGTCCCCAAGATTATACGTCTCGGGTCACAGAGCGTATTGACTTCCTGAAGCAGAAAGTCTGTGCATGGGCAAACCGTATTCGAAGATACAAAAAGCGAGTTGATCGATATACCGTCAATCGTATGTTCCAAAGAGACCAAAGGTGGGTATATAGAAGCTGGGAGCGAACAGATGAAAGTGTGGATGACTTGCGACGGCCGGATGCTGAAGCCACAAATGCGTTCTGGCGCAGTATCTGGTCGGTGCCCGTTAGCCACACTGAAGGCGATTGGATGCGTGAGGTCGAAAGAGCATGCGAAACTATTCCAGAAATGGAAGAAATTTACATTGATGCCACCGATGTAGATTGTGCGGTCCGTTCGCTGTCTAACTGGAAATCTCCAGGACCGGATGGACTGCACAATTTCTGGCTAAAATGGCTACGGAGTTCGCATGTTGTTTTGGCCTCACAATTTCAATCCGCTATAGAATCTGGTACGCTACCAGCTTTTATGACGACAGGAGTTACTCACCTGCTCCATAAAACTGGTAGTACCCTGGAGCCCAATAATTATAGACCGATTACATGTCTCCCAACGGTCTATAAACTTCTTACATCCATCCTGAGAGCTAAGATTAACAATCATATAAACAATAATTCTATTATGTGTACCTCTCAGAATGGATGTAGGAATGGGGCCCGGGGTACTAAGGAGCTCCTCCTGATTGATATGACTATTAGCCAACAAGCTCGCCGCAATCGTAAGGATCTGGTGGCATGCTGGATAGATTACAAGAAAGCGTTTGACTCCGTGCCACATACATGGCTTTTGAGGGTGCTGGAGTTGTATAAAGTGAATACAACTCTATGTACCTTCCTAAGGTCATGTATGGGGCAATGGAGGACGGTTCTTCTCTATCCAGGGTGTCGCCAGGCTTTGGGTAGTGGCGAGCCGATAACAATAGAGCGGGGTATTTTTCAAGGGGACAGTCTGAGTCCCCTTTGGTTCTGCTTAGCCCTGAACCCACTTAGTACTTTACTAGTGAATTCAGGGTTAGGTTATAGGTTACGAAGAGAGGGTCAGATGGTATCCCACCTCTTTTACATGGATGATTTAAAGCTATTCGCCCACACCAACCCTCAATTAATAGCTTTACTGAAGGTAACTGAAACATTCAGTAATTCTATTAAAATGGCGTTTGGTGTGGACAAATGTGCAGTCATTCATGTAAAGCGAGGGCGGGTGGTGGAGTCGGAGGGTATACAACTCTCTGATTCCACTAACCTCAGATCACTCCTCGTAACTGAGACCTATAAATACTTGGGTATGTCACAGGCGTTATGCATCAATGAGGTCGGCATGAAACAAATGTTACAGGAACGTTTCTTTGGCCGCCTGAAAAAGGTACTTAACAGTCTTTTGTCAGGTGGTAACAAGGTGCGTGCCTGTAACAGTTGGGTCATGCCACTCTTGATGTACTCTTTTGGCATACTCAAGTGGACTCAGACTGAACTCGATACCATCGATAGGAAAGTCCGGACTCAGTTGACTGCATTCCGAATGCACCACCCAAGGTCGTCAGTCATGAGATTGTACATCCCGCGGAAATGTGGGGGTCGAGGTTTTTTAAATGCTAAGACCCTTCATAATCGCGAGGTGTGCAATCTCAGAGACTACTTTCTAAAGTCGAACGTGGATATGCATCGTGATGTAGTCAACGTAGATACCGGGCTAACCCCGCTCGGTTTGGCTAAAGAGAACTGGCGCAGGCCTACAATAGTTGGCACTGACAGCCGCAGGGAGGTATGGCAGAGTAAGGAGCTACATGGCAGGTTCTATCGGGCCCTCCACAGGCCCGAAGTAGACCTACTGGCATCCGTATCCTGGCTACGTTTCGGTGACCTTTTTGGGGAAACTGAAGGTTTTGTCTGTGCAATTGCAGACGAAGTTATCAAGACGAATAACTACCGGAAGTATATCATGAGGGATGGCACAATTGACATTTGTCGAGCGTGTCACCAACCTGGTGAATCCCTCAGGCATATTACTTCCGGTTGTTCTCGTCTTGCTAACGGCGAGTACTTGCACAGACATAATCAAGTAGCCAGGATAATCCATCAGCGACTTGCTCTGAAATACAACCTTGTGGAAGTTGAGGTACCGTACTATAGGTATGTTCCTGAGCCAGTTCTAGAAAATAGTCATATCACATTGTACTGGGATCGATCTATCATCACTGATAGGACTGTTGTAGCTAACAAGCCTGACATTGTGGTGATAGACCGATCCGAACGCCGAGCATTGATTGTTGATGTCACCATTCCTCATGACGAGAATCTCGTGAAAGCTGAGAAAGATAAACAAGTTAAGTACTTGGACTTGGCTCACGAGGTTGTCGACATGTGGAATGTTGACTCAGCAATCATTGTACCGATAGTCGTATCAGTCAACGGACTGATAGCAAAGAGCCTCGACCAACATCTAAAGAGGCTCGGGTTGGATGGTTGGGTCAAGGGCCAGATGCAGAAGGCAGTACTCCTTGATACGGCGCGCATCGTGAGGAAGTTCCTTTCTCTGGAGCCCTAACCACCGGTAGCTTGGTCCCTGTACCCGATGCCGGTGGGATACTATTTTTTATATTTTTAAATATATGTTTTTTTTTTTTTTTATATGTATTTAAAAATATAATTTATAAGTTTTTTTTTTTTTTTAAATTAATAAAGAGAATAATAATAAAAATAAATAAAAAAAAATAAATAATAATAAAATAAATACACGCAAACACGGATATGCACCGTGATGTGGTTGCAGTGGACAATGGTTTTACTCCTCTTGCGTTGGCTAAAGAGAACTGGCGCAAACCTATAGTACTTGATACTGCTGATCGCAGGGAGGTATGGATGGGTAAAGAGTTACACGGACGCTTTTATCGGGCCTTAAACGGACCCGATATAGACTTAAAAGCGTCCGTATCTTGGCTACGGTTCGGTGATCTTTTCGGAGAAACCGAGGGTTTTATCTTTGCAATTACGGACGAAGTTGTTATGACGAACAACTACCGGAAGTATATCCTGAAGGACGGTACGGTGGACATCTGTCGGGCATGCCACCGACCCGGAGAATCACTTCGACATATTATTTCCGGTTGTTCTCGTCTTGCCAACGGCGAGTATTTGCACAGACATAACCAAGTGGCCAAGATAGTACATCAACAACTTGCCCTTAAATACAATCTTGTTGATTCGGAGGTGCCATACTACAGGTATGTGCCCGACCCAGTTCTCGAAAATGGTCGTATCACATTATACTGGGATCGATCTATTATCACTGACAGGACTATTGTCGCTAATAAGCCTGATATAGTGGTAATAGATCGATTAGAGCGCCTTGCAATGATTATTGATGTCACTATTCCTCATGACGAAAACCTCATGAAAGCCGAAAAAGATAAACAAATGAAATATCTGGATCTGGCTCATGAGGTTGTTGACATGTGGAATATTGATTCAGCAATCATTGTCCCGATAGTCGTATCAGCCCATGGGCTGATTGCTAAGAGCCTCGACCAACACCTTAAGAGGCTCGCGCTGGGCAGCTGGATCAAGAACCTGATGCAGAAGGCGGTACTCCTCGACACGGCGCGCATAGTGAGGAAGTTCCTCTCTCTGGAGCCCTGACCACCGGTAGCTTGGTCCCTGTACTCGATGCCGGTGGGATACTATTTTTTATATTTTTAAATATATTTTGTATTTTTTTTAGGATATATTTAAAAATGTAATTTATATGTAATATACTGAAATAAAGGAAATAATAATAATAATAATTTATTTCTTAAATCAGTGTACAGTAAATTACAAAGGTTCTTAACTTGTAACGTGCATTATTATATTATGGTTATTGCTTATGTAGGTTTTCTATCTAGGAATGGAAAATTATAAATATATAATTATATATATATAATTAAATTATACATACCCATATTATGTTAAATTTAAATGTGAGCATTCAGGGATTTTAAATAGGAATTTACTAATATTACAAAAATTTCTGCCTGAACTAGGTAATCCTGTGCTTCAGGCATCAAGTGCAGTTTAATAACGGTTATATTATCTACTTAATATTACAGGTTCAACGATTTACTAAGAATAATACAATGCTAAAGTGGTTCATTTCTACTATCTAAAATAATGTCTTAATTAAACAACTTAATACTATTTATTTAACAACTGTCATTAATTCCTCTGTTTCATCGTAGGACATTCGTTGGAGGGCCTTCTTTACTGCTTGCTTGCAGCATATATAATTTAGAGAATAAATGTCTGATAAAGCGTTTATCCTATTATAGAGTAGCGGTCCTAAAAACATATGAAATTTGCCTGTGTATTGGCGTTTTATTACAACTCTGTCGGTGCATACAATATCTTTCCGCCTTTTGTTAGTAATTTCGGTGCTGTAGGGAAGCGATGCGTGCTGTTTTAGTACTGCGCTTAATATAAATAGCTGGCGGACTGTTAGTACTTCACAGGACTTGTATAGAAGGTCAGTCGCATATAGGAAAGAGCGAAACGTCGCTACCTTGAGGATCGCTCTCTGAGCTCGCTCGACAGGCAGTAGCAACGTCTTACCCATTCCCCCCCAAGACGTTATGCAATATGTTAATATAGACTGACAAAGGGCATAGTAGATGTTTCTAATCAGTTTTGGGTCACTAATGTATCTTAGTTTTTTGAATACAAATATCAACTTGCGCAGTCGCATAACTAGTGTTTCGCAATGGTCTTTAAACGATAAGTTTTCATCTATTATGATACCTAGGTACTTTATCTTATTTGTTGTGGTTATAACCGGGCAAGTGCACTTGCTGTTGTCATGATTAGGTTCTTTACAACAATGCGCATACAGTAAGTGATTGGGTTGGTTCATAGCTGATTTTTTACGCATAGAGAATGAAACGTATTTGGTTTTATCTGCATTTAGCGTTAGTAGGTTATATTGAAGCCATTTATTTACAAAGTTAAATCCTCGTTGCGCAAGCCTGTACACTTCTATTTCTGAATCAGCAGAAAAAAGGAGGGCAGTGTCGTCAGCGTAAGATATGATTTTACCGTGTTCTAGATTTATACTACATAACTCATTTATATATATTAAGAACAAGGTGCTTCCCAACACGCTTCCTTGAGGAATGCCAAATGACGTGTTGTCCATGTCCTCACTGAGAACGGTGCCGATCTTTACACATTGGGTACGCTCTTTTAAGTAGCTCTTGAGGAGCTCTAACTGTACGCCTCTTATTCCCATGTTGTCAAGCTTGTTCAACAGCTTAGGGATATAGACCGTATCATACGCTTTAGCAAGGTCCAAAAAGATTCCCACTGTACGCTTACCCTTATCAAGTTGTTGTACTATATAATCCGTCAGATGATGTACGGCATCGGCTGTAGACCTATTAGCTCTAAATCCAAATTGTGTATTTGATAAAAGCGCATTATCTTCCAAATATTTCATCAGCCTATTATTCACAATTTTCTCGAGTATTTTTGAGATTGCTGGTAGTAAGGAAATAGGTCTGTAATTCGTTACTTGGTCTTTTGCTCCAGACTTATATACAGGGACTACTACCGCCTTTTTTAGGCACTTAGGGAAAACGCCTGTCGCTAGACATTTTTGGAAAATGTAAGTTAACGGTGGCACCAGTATATGTCTGTATTTTTTCAGTATTTTATTTGATATGAGGTCCCAGCCAACAGCACAATCATCTTTTGAATTCAAGATTATCCGCTCTACCTCCTCTTCGTCAGTATCCAATAGTACAAGAGATGATAGGGTAGTCGCACTCGGGAATAGGGGGTTTATTGTATTTGCTTGCGTTTGCTGTGCAAGTCGCTTACCGACATCTACAAAGAACTTATTTACTATGTTAGCGGATGTTACATGTGATGTGTGGGTGTTCAATAAATTTGAAGGCGATTCATTTTGCTTCGTAGTGTAAGTTATATTCTTAATATGCTGCCAGATCTTTTTACTATTCGACCCCGCACTTTCCAGTTTTATTTTGTCATGATTTATTTTTACTTTTCTTAATAAATCATTGCAAAAGTTCCTGTATCTTTTGTACGACAACTGTAGCGTTAAATTATTGGGGTTTTGTCTACATTTCAGGTGAAGTTGATCCCTGTGTCTCATGCAGCGGATTAGGCCTGGTGTAATCCAAGGTTTCAAATTATGATTTATTTTATGCAATCGTATTAATTTTGTGTTTTTATGTATTGCATTTTTAATATTATCAGTCATGTATTGCATACTAAATTGCACGTCATCAGAAAAATAA
Source organism: Eilema sororculum (assembly GCA_914829495.1). Classification (NCBI taxonomy): domain Eukaryota; kingdom Metazoa; phylum Arthropoda; class Insecta; order Lepidoptera; family Erebidae; genus Eilema; species Eilema sororculum. The sequence goes on from OU618535.1 coordinate 22,497,643, forward strand.
ACTGGGTCAAAGTCGATGTCGCGTAAATCGTCTTCAAGTTTGTTCATGTTTAATTTGGTGACTAAGCGTGTTTTATCTAGTTTGGGTAACATGCAACTCAGATTTAGTAAGGCAGCGCTATGATCGGTAATTGTGGAATTGATGACAAGTGCGTGTGCTGGGTATTGTGTTTTTAGCATGACGTGGTCGAGGCAAGACCCACTTGCCTGACGCGTGATAAAAGAGTGCGCGGGGAACAAGCCGTGAAATGAGCAGAGGTTGAGATAGTGTAAGGCATCCTCCTTTAGGTCTTGTTGTCCTTTTAGGATGTTTATATTTATGTCTCCAATTAAGATTATATTTTTGAAGGAAGACAGGTTTTGCAAGGTGTCATTTAATGAATCAATAAATTTATACTTATCATTAAAGGCGTGCGGCCTGTATATTGCTAGTATGGCCAAGTCTGTTCCTATTTTTATCAATAATCTATTACACTCTTGCATATTTGGCTCCTCTACAGTTGCATTTATATTATTTCTTATGTAAACTACTACACCATCGTTCTGATTATATATTGTGTTACTTCTGTGCATGTTATAGCCCGGTATTAGTGGTATGTTATATGGTAAGGATAGCCTACATTCCGTCAATACGATGACATCAAGATTAATATTTATTCTATGCTGTAATGTTAGAAAGCTATCTAAATTCTTGAAGACACTACGTATGTTCTGGGTTATTATGTTTAATGGGTTAATGCTCGGGGTCAGATATTGTTTGCACTCCTCCGCCTCACACGTCCTGGACTCTGATACAGAGAAGTAATCTATATCATTTATTAAATTATGGATCATTATTCTTAAACTATAAGATAATTTAAAGCTATAACGGCTTAAGGTCAAAACAATAACTTGGTTAAGGGCGCTCTTAGGCGCCTTCATAATCAATGGAATTAATATACCTTCTTTCTGCCATTGTTTTTGCTGGACATTCAGGCGCTCCCGTGGTGTGATTGCTGGGCTTCTTGAACTTTGAGCAAGTCGCGCATTTTGCTTCTTCTGCTTTCTTTGTGCAGTCCTTTTTTGAGTGTCCTTGTTCTCCGCACTGTCCGCAGGTGTATGTGGTCTCCCTACAAGTCTTTGCCGCATGGCCATACTGCTGGCACTTGAAGCATCGAGTAACCAGCGTGAAGTCTCTGACAGGGCAAGACGACCAGTTCACAAATACTCTCTCGTTGGTAATCAGGGCTTTACGAATGTTTGGAGGTACCTCAATCACATAATTACAGGTCTCTGCATCCTTCTTGCCCGATTTATGGCTTAGCCTGATCGAAGCCAGAAACTTTTCGAGGCTGTAATCCTGTAGCTTGTCCTCCAGGTTCTGGTTGTATATGCAGGTAAAAACTTCCTTTTCTTGCATAGACGCTGGTACTCCGATTACTATAATCCTCGGCTTTCTTTTGAGCTGGTCGTCTACTATAAGGCCTGAGTTTGTTAGCTGGGCTGATCGCTTTAGCTTTTCGATGTCTCCCTTTGTGTCAGTGCTAATAATGACGCCACCGTTCTTTGTCTTACGCAGACCTCTTACTTGCAGCTTCATTTGCTCAGGGCAGATAATTTTTTGGACTAGGGACTTGGTGTCTTCACTTGATTTGGCCTTGTAATTGGGATAGATCGCTACCGAACTGAAACGAGATGTAGGTAAAAATTCGTTAGTCCCCTTTTTTACCATATCTGCAAATGATGTCCCGGCTTTGTACTTTGTGGATTCCTCGATGGCATGTTTTAGGTCGTTGAGTTGTTGCGATAGGTTAAGGTCATCCTGGAGGGCTCGGCCAGCTGTGGTGGCTTGAACAGTTTTTGCTTTGAGGGCCTGATATTGCACTGCCATTTGGGACGTGCCGTGACTCACTTTTCGGCACAGTGAGCTAATGCGTAGTTTTTGCTCTGAGTTTAATTTTCCCTCTGCAGCAATATTACATACCTCATTAAGGTACTGCTCGATAGAGGTCATCCAGTTCTGGATCTCCGGGGTTGGGATGGTATCCACATAGGTCACAATTTGAGCCTGCACATTTGAGTGAGTAGCGGGTGAAGGAGTTGCAGGTGGCGGCGTGCGGCAGGTCCGGCTACCCTTACTAAACGGGCTGCTTTCCATTCTTTCGGGTTATAATCCGATCTAATTATATACTTATATTATCTACTTACAGCACATTATTGTCACAGTGGTTTCACTTTGCATCGATGCATGGACGAAAAGTCTTATTATATTAAAAAATTATAACTCAACGAAATAAACAATTGTTGACAATGGAGTTGTTTAGCATTTTAATTAGTTTATTTTTAAATTTTTGTTTACTTTGAATTATTAAGGTGCCGTACCTAATGGGTAAAAATGGGACTATATTACTAAGATTCGCTATCTGTCTTTCACCAGGTTTTGTTATTATTTCATGAACCGTTATAGCTAGATCATTAAACTGAAACACTTCGTGCATGAGTCCGGCCCCGTAGAATTAGATTTTGTTCTAAAATCAGAGATAATACGGTGGTTTAAAAAGTGTAACGTCAAATTTATCATATTATTTGAAATAAAGAGTTTTCATTACCAATTTTTTGTTATTTGTTCAATGTTCATAATTAAAAAGTAAGTGAAAAAGGCAATCATTTTAAAAGTAACAATCTTATGTAAAATTTATACTCTTTTAAACTCGCAATGAACCTTTATGATTACGTTACAAAGACATAATTACATAAATTATGTGTCCTTTCATTTTAATACTGAATTGTTTTTAAAAAGAAAAGACTTATCTGGTTAGTTGTGCCTTTAAAACGATAAAAAGATATTTTATTTGTAATTATTTTGTTAAGATGAAAGGAAAAATTGGGATTATCTGTATAAAAAATAAATAAAAAAATATATTCCTATGCATGGTTGGACAGGTATTTTGATTGTGTACCTTAATTAATAACTTTTATCTCCCAATAATACACAAAGGATTTTTTCTGCTAAAAAAACCTTGAAAATTTTCAAACTCGATTATCTTACATTTTTGTTTTTGTTAGTTATGCCTTTTTACAATAAGACGGCAGTATGAAAGTGCTCACACTGCGCGCGAGTTAGTCGTACACATACGTACATGCAAGTCCGACGTCCGAAATCAATCCGAACTTGTTGGGATTTTATTACACGTTCGTGCGTTCATCATCAATAATGGATGTAGGAAAGTTATTTAACTTGGTTCACGGGCATAAATCTTTGTGGGTCAAAGTGATTCCAGTTATCACTTACGTGACATTCAGCGTTCGTTCGTTCTTCAGATGATATTGTGTCGCGAAAGTTGCTGTATTTAGTCAGGTTAGGTCGTATTGCATTAAGAATGTACTCAAAAGTATCTCTCCCCATGCTTGTATTACCATAAAACAAATCTTCCATAATGTGATGAAATTCACCGAATTCATCTCTTTTTAAAAATATTGCGCGCACCCATTCGGTTCTACGATAACAACGACGGCGTCGCAATCTACGGTTTAGAAGATGATTATCCAAAAGATAAAGATTATTCATCGCATCGCGTAAAAAGATGTCTTCACGTATGCGCTAACACCGGTACTCTGTCTATTTGGCGGAGAAAAACGTATTCAGTGTGCGCACTCAATTCGTACGAACAGTGTTCATACGTTTACGCACGATATAATTCGCATCCAGAGTGAGCGCGGCCTAAGACTCCCATGATGGAAAACTTTGTGATTTTAGTCGGTTCGATTCTGACAGACACTCTAGGCTGCCTTCACACTAGCGATCATCCAGCGTAGGCGTTCGATGAACGTACGCGCAGCGCAGACGCCGCGAGAACGCAACGCACGCGTCGCGTTATCGCGGCGTCTCTGCTGAAGGCGCTCTTACTGCTAGCCGCGATGGTACCCGGGGAAGCAGTCGGGTTTGCTGGAAAAGAAGTTATGTGTACAATGAAAAATAAATAAAACACATAAATACAAATAATCACGCCTTTATCCCCGGAGAGTTAGGCAGAGGTGAATTAACAGGGTACATTTCACAAATCCGTTTATTCGGTCGCATATAATAGTTGTTGAGCCTATGGCCGTATTCCAGGCACTATTGTTGACTTGAGCCATGCATAAAAAAAAATGAAGTAAAGTAAAGCCAACTAGACGAGAGAAAAAAGGTTGTTTCGTAGTACAGGAAAGCTGTCAATACAGCAGTTCTAAACTATCAGATCCGCCATCTTATGAGCAAGTTTATTCCTGTCTGGAATGCGCTTGAAGTGATACGTAATAATTTTTAAATAAAATGTATGGAATCGCTGAAACTTTGTTTACCTTTTTTTCTCTCGTTTCGTTGGCTTTAACTTCAACATAAATAATTTTATTGAATATCTTCAAAATGGTTGTGTTGCAATGTAGTTTAAGAATAATTATCTAATTTATCCATACATTTCCAGATGTCAACGTGGCTTAGAGTGACTGGCCCGAACTCACCGCGCTCGGCGTTAGCCTCTAAAAGCGTCAACCACAACGTGAGCTTTGGTTTCTGAGTCGCACACTTGTACACACTTCACACTACACACATATGGCAAGGCACACTTCACCTCTAAGTGTCATTTAGTGCCATTACACTTGAACTATGAACTAAGTGGATAAGTGACTTTATGTGCATTAAAATACGGACTTGTTTAGTTTATCAACTAGGTCTAAATAGCAATGTGTTCAATAGATATCTGATATTAAAAGTGGATTCATGTGTTGAACAAGAATAAGTGATAAATATATAAAAATATATCTTGACATCCCAGACTAGGAAGAAATATATAGACTACAAGAATCCTCACAAAAAGGGTGTTTATGATTTTGAAACGAAAACACGTTTTTGTTCAATATGTGGGCTCCATTTTCAACGATTCAGTTCTTAATTTTTCTTTTTATTTCATATTTTAGTAATAATAGTTATGTTATCCTAATATTAACTTGAAAACGAATATCTCAACGACACTGTGTTAGATATATTATAATAAAAATAATAAATGCCACAATAATAATATTTCTACTAATTATAAATTTATTTGATAATGATATTAATACTTAAGATTTATTTTCAAATTTATACCCAATAATTTACTTGTCAAATATTTTAATAATTTACTCTCGACATTTTTTGAATTTGTAATAGATAACAATATGGGTATTTGAATACTGGTGTGCTAATATGGTAGCTATACTTAGAGATATTATTCCGATTAACTTGTTGAATGTGTAGTGTGTATTGTGTACACAAATTAATATAATTTCTAATATATAAATCTGACAACTAACAGTAGAAATACTATTATCATATATTTGAATAATAACAGAATATAATTTATTGTCAAATTACTTATAATTCGATAGTAACACAAATAATTTTATTTATAAATGTAATTCAATAATTCGGTTGTAACGTTTAGTTGTATAATTATTTGTCAATTGTAATTTTTATTATATTTATGTATTGTAGATTGGCGTAGTACTTTAATTGATACTTATTCGCTAACGGAACGACTTGAAAGACATGTTTAATTTAACAAAATGTGATGGTGATATGTTGATACTATTATAGGAAGCGTTTGGAAAAAAAAAAATATTATTAATGACGTAGCACTTTAAAAATTGAAACAATAAGTAAAACTCGAGTCTGGCTGAGGAATGATATTTTATTTCTAACTAACTGACCCGGCGAACTTCGATCCGCCAATTTATTACCGCCCGCGTGGCGTCAGATCCCGTTCCCTCTGCACCATCTACTATATTAAGCATGTATTATACATATAAACCTTCCTCTTGAATTACTCTATCTATTAAAAAAAGTCGCATCGAAATCCGTAGCATACATAGGGACGGACAAACGCGGAAAGCGACGGCTTTATACTATATTAGCTTTTGCCCGCGGCTCCGCCCGCGTGGATGTCGGTTCCCGGCATTTATTAGAATTTTTCTCTACGTACAAACCTTCCCAGGACTTCCACGAATAATTCAAGACCAACATTAGCCAAATCGGTAAAGGCGTTGTTGAGTTATAACATTACAACGAAAAGTGGCATTGATTTTTATATATATAGATAGTGATTGACTGCAATCAAGCACTATTGCTTGAGTCTTTTACTAGCTTTCTTTCACACTAGCATTGGCATTGATACAACATTATACAAGTAAAACTATGCCATGGTTATTGTGTATAGGATCATCCCTTTTGGGTAATTAAAATTTTCAATTATGTCTTATTTAGGCGTCCGATAACTAGGTCTTACTGAATTCAGTACTATGAACTGGAAGAAGTCAGGAATTTTCTAGCTCATAGTGAAATACAGACCATCTTTTTCCTTTCTTTTTTTCCGTGCGGAAATCCCCTCGGATACCCTCCCTGCCGGAGCCGGAAGGGAAGTTTATGTCGGACTCGAACCGACCAAAACCGCACGCCGACTGTGGGTCGTGGTGCTAGGCCGGAGGTGAGGTTGTCATCGACATATCCCTCGCACCCCGGCCGACCCAATCTTTTTCCTTCCAATGAACTCACATGCGATCTGTAAAACATAACACTATGCGAGTAGTTTTACTACATGAAAACACTACTTGACCAATTTATTCAGAAAATTATGCTCTGCTTTATTCGATATTATTTTAATTCGCTTATTGGGTACATCGCTCCCAGCCAGATTTGCAATTTGTTGGTTCAGAGCCGCTGAATTTAAAAGACTAAACGAAAGTGCTACTTACATTGCCAGGCAATGATTGAATGTATGACTAAAATGATAAATACTGAAAAGTAATTTACTAAAATTATCACGGGACCCGTCCATATTCTTGTCTCACATTTTCCTAAGTCCCACATATGAACCATTAACTATTTCTTCGTGGCCATACTGATTTTGAACTACTAGTTCTATGAATTAGTCATTGACGCACAAGTCAATGTTTTATTCAATATTTTGCCATGAAAAAACAAACTTTAAATTATAATTCATTATTAAATTGCCCTACTGAATGTATATATTCAAGATGGTAGAATACTTCCTAATCTCATTATTTGACTGAGATTCTGTTGTAGATCTTAATGTATCTGCATCTTTGTATATTTTTATGTCGCTCTTACTTGGTAAGATGCAATGATGCAAATATGAGATAACAACATAATTTATCTACGCAAACCCGCTAGAGCTCGACTCTAGTTTTAAATTCATTATAGTTTATTTCTAACATAGAACAGCAGAAAGATTTTCGAAATTTCCTAATTATTACTGCTGGCATTGATATAAAATTATCTAGGTATAATAAATATCTTTAAAATGGATATCAGTGTCGCCAAATAATTAATTTGACAGTCTTAAAAATGTTTGTCTGTTATAATATGTTCTCGTTGCACGTAAATCCCCGAAGGGGTAGGCAGAGGTGTGTTAACACTCACATTTCGCCAATTACATGTAAGGATAAATTTAGGTCGTTATTTGCAGGGATTAACGTTATGTAGCACAGCAAGAATATTTTTATATCGCGTAAGAACATACGCATCTGATTTGGGTGTAAAAATGTTAGATTAAAAAATAGTATAATGTTTAGTAATGTTATTATATAATTGTAATTATCTTTCGGCTTGTTTGACGTCACAATTCTGTGATGTCATCGACTAAATTACCTAAATGTTATTGTTCTATAGTTGGATATGTTTGTTCAGTGTTGTACGACAATAAACGTTGTTTTATTGTGTAGCATTTATACGTATATATAGTTCGGATGCGACTCTGTATGCCAAAAGCTGTGAGTAGTTGATATTTCGGTTCTTTGTACTTTTATATATGTAACGAGGAAATGTAAAATAAAGAGTATGTTTTATATGATCTATGTTTTAATTCGCATAGACAGTAGATAAAAATATATTATGACTGGTTCTTTACAAGTGTTTTTTATTTCAAACTTTTTTTTATGACATTACCAAATATTTAAAATTATTATACATTTGTAAATTTAACGTAAAGTAGGACTTATTAGAGAAAAATTTACAAGTGACACTCAAAATTGTGACTTGAAACACAAATTGTATATTCTAAAGCTTAAAATTTCGATCATCGCACTGTTAACGATTAAGTTGTTCACGCACATTTTAGTTCCATACATTTTCGTCTTCAGAGGTCTTTAGCATAGACATTGGAGAACTAAAACGACTCATATAGTTGTCAACGTCTGCGGAATAATCATCTATTTCCCCTCTCTTCTCACATTCGCTCACCGTGTCTTTAGAGACCGAATCTTTAACTGAACGGGCTGTTTTATCTGGGTCCGCATTGAATATAGCCTCTATAACATCATTCCTGGTCAAATGTGCCTCCTGTTCTAGAGAAGAGCTTCTCTTAGACCTGTCGAGAGGCCTCAAATCTATATCAACATCAATATCCTCAACGCTTCTAAGTTGGCTGTCTCTAGGACTGACTACAATAACCATTTGACCAGATATATTATGATAGGGGTTGGCATTCTGTGGTATTGATACCTCTCTAATATCGATAGTGTTTTTAACTACTAAGAGTAATTCATCGTCTGCGGCTTGGACCCCGCCCACACTTTCGACTTCGACTCTAAGCAAATTTTGTTCTTCAGTATTCGAAGTAGCGTTTGCAACAGTAATAGGTTCCTGTTCGTGAGCTGAATTTCTTACTATATCTTCACTCGAAATATCGTATGCTTTGTCAGCATTCTTTTTTAGTATACTTTGTACGTGACTGTAGGTAGGCGTGTGTTGCCAAGAGCTGCTACATTCTGGCGATTTTGGTTCACTGTTCTCGTCAGACTGTTTATAGTTCTTTTCGCTAAATCGCGAACTTTGTGTGCTAGTGCGATACAGTTTTCTGAATTCCGTCAATGGAGTTTCGAGATAATCCCGCTGTATTTCCTTTTTCTCTGCAGGCACGTTTAAGTATGATTCGGGTATAGGTTTGCTGAACTCTGGCGTGGCTGGTTTCTTGAAGTGCGTCTTGCCGATGTCGAGGTTAGTTTGGTACTCGCGGAGGTACTTGTCGAAGTCGCTTCGGATAGACTTCTGGTAGTCCGTTAGGGGGACGTCTACTTCGTTGGCATCGTCTAGCTTCTTTTGTGAGTGAGTTGCGTTTGTGTCTGGAATATTATAATAAATAAGTTAATATGTATACTAATTTGATATACCGTGGGGGCATTGATTGAAATCACACATACAATGCACCATTTTCATGATGTACTTTCACCATAAATCGATTTGAATGAATTTTATAGCATTAATTATGCTAACTATACAAATCGAATACATAGGGAAAAATGGAGTGGGACTCGAACCTCCGATTTTTCTTTTACAGGGGGACCTGACCAACTAGGTTACCGAGACACGCCCGATGTGATTCCAATTTTCCTTCTATTTTTATCCGTCTATAAGGCGACTGTGGAATTATCCACTGATGTTCTTACGAACTATCGGAACCAATGACTGATTTTTACAATCATTTTTAAACATTGATTTTTGATAACCCCACCCAAATATTTGAAAAAGCTTTGTTTGTAATATGATAATTTCACAGAGTGGCAACATACCCTACTTCCTAGTAATATTATAAATGTGAATGTCTGAAGATGTTTGGATGATTCACGGTCAGACAGCTGAACGGGTCAGGCTGAAATTTGATACAGTCTAAAGTAAAGCCAACTAGAGACGAGAGAAAAAAAGTAAACAATGCGGCCATTACTGAGTTACGTTGCGATAACTAGCGATTATTTACTCTCTGTCCTTGTCGCACATATCACACGTACGCGAAAATGGCCGAGCGACAGCTGTCGTTACGTGTTTCGTAGTACATGAAAGCTGTCAGCACAGCGGTTCTAAACTGTCAGAGCCGCCTTCTTATGAGTAATTTCATTCCTATCTAGAACTCGCTTGAAGTGATACCTCCTTAATCATTATTAAATAAAAAAGTTTGGAACTGCTGAAACATTGTTTACCTGTTTTCTCTCGCTTCGTTGGCTTCACTTTAGAATTGCATCATACGCGTCTTTTCATCCCGGGAATAGGTTCCCACTGGCTCCGAAATTCACAAGACAAGAACCGCAGTACTTCCTGTACTGCTACTACTAACCAAAGGTCCTATCAGCGTCCGTCGGCTGCGGCGCGTCGTCTTTAAGCAAGGAGCGTGTGTTCCTGTCGACGCGGTACTCGGACTGTCTCCGGCGGAAGCTGAGGTAGGACTTCTCCACCGCCTCGGCCTCTATCTCCAACTTGCGCAGACGCATTTTAGCCTCACGAAGGACCGCGTTGGAGTTTTTCTCGCGAGCCGCCACGGTTAACTCTTTTATGCTGAAAATTTTGCGAGTTATTCGTAAGTATACTGTCTGAAGTTTACGCGGATATCGCTCATTGAAATAAAAACACTTTTGAATGGTTTCTATTGCGATTTATTTGGTATTATTTACATTTAGCCCGACGTTTCAGCTACTTTTTAGCAGCCATGGCGCAGGGTGAATACAAAGTAGCCGAAATGTTGTTATTATTGTAACTAATCCATTCTTCCATACTTAATATTATAAATGCGAAAGTAACTCTGTCTGTCTTTCTACATGTTACGCTTTCTACGCTTTCTACGCCTAAACTACTGAACCGAAATGAAATCATGAAATTTAATATAGCATAGGTTAGACCTTGAGAAAGGACATAGGCTATGTTTGGTCACGATTACCAACATCCACGCAGGCGGAGCGGCGGGCAAAAGCTAGTACCAATTATATTGCGATAGAATGCTTTAAAAAGTCGTAGATCGGAAGTATTTCTTAGAATGAACAGATGTGGAACTTTTTTTTCCGTGCGGAAATTCCCTTGGATATCTCTCTCGTCGGAGCCGTAGGGGGAGGTTATGTCGGACTCGAACCGACTAAAACCGCACGCCGTCTGTGGGTCGTGGTGCTAGGCCAGAGGTGAGGTTGTCTTCAACATATCCCTCGCACCCCGGCTGACCCAGGGCCAACCCTTACAGTCTGGCCCTCCTCGGGAGAGGGGAAAACGGTATTCCCAACAGATGTGGAGCAACAAAAAAGATTAAAAAGAAACAATATACTTTACAAATGATGGGTTATTTATCTTGTATTGTGTTATATATTAATTACTAACTTTCGTAATTTCTCTTTAGCTTCCCGTAGAACGGATTTAGGACTCTTCTCTCTGTTTCTGCTAATATCCAAAGTAACCGATTTGAAATGGCGGTCGGTATTCTCCCTAGAACATTATTGCATGAAAATAAGACAGAACCTTTATTACATTTAATATCAAACTATATTTTATTTTAATAAAGGACAAAGATTTTAAACAAAATGTGAATGAATATAAAATATGTTTGCAATAGGGAATAGTACTTACCTAACGGAATGATTTGGATTGTTGCTGTCTCGCTCCAGCGACACCACAGTGTGCTTACCACTGCTGCCTGTAACAGTACATTAATAAGTACCTAATACCCTTCGGACACATTTCTGCAACTTAGGCCGTGGCCTAATAGGCCTATTACACGCACAAATCTGGCCTACGCAGGTCGGTTTGTACACGTAACATTGTATAAAGTATGATACATTGTTACAGTAGTACCACGTTTATAAGTTACGCCGATGTACCTGCGCAGAAGTCTCATATTTGAAACGCGCCAAAAAATCTTAACCAATCACAACGCTCCGCCAAACATGGCCCTTTATTATTGGTTGCCGCCTGTGCGCCATGTTCGAAACAATGAATAATGAGCGAGAAAGTACTACTCTCTGGGTTTATTGCATTTTCAATCATAACGCAACGCAATAAAGTTGGTGTTTCAATAGCGTTGGCAATCGTAATTAATCGGCGTTAGCTTACTCTTCTGAGCAAGCGAACATTGCCGATGCGACTTATAAATGTGGTTCACCTGTACCCACGATGTTTTCTTTTACAACCTTTTATTTAATTTCACCACGATGTTATCAAATCTTGCAAACAAAAATTGACCCACTTTTCAGTTACCGATTGAGCTGAAATTTTGCATTCAGTGCAATATTATGATGAAATGGTGCTGAACAAATGGTGGAGCTGGAAGGTGACTAAGGGAATTTCGTAATTAAACGACACAACCTCATCGAGTTTGGGCTCATTTGATTTATCTTGACGAATACTTTAGGACTAGGTGGTAACCACGATCTGATGACGGAGCTGGATGATGGCCATAGGAACCACATCGAATTTATGGAGACGGTAGATGGTCATGGGCATTTCTGAACCGAACAAGGTAGACTATGGGTTCGTTGGGCTGGTCTTGGTAAGTACTCTAGTGCTACATAATTATTACGAAAACTAAAAAGTGGAAAAACAAATCTTTAAAACAAGCTTTTAAATAATCTGAAGTATTAATTTTGTACACGGGTTGTTCGTAAACAGAAAATGGAGAATAAACTTCACGATACAAGATTTGGAAATCAGCACAGCCCGTGTCAAAATGATTAATTAAGATTTCTTAAAAGCTTCTTTTTAATTATTTTTTTTTTTGAATGAATTTTATATAGCATTTATTATGCTAACTTTTAAGTTCGAAAAACATTGGAAAAAATGAAATGCTCAAGTGAGACTCGAACTCACGAACTTTCCCTTACAGGCAGACTGCTCTTCCAACTGAGCTATTGAGCCACACTTGAATCATTCCAAATTTGCCTTCTCTTTATATCCGTCTATAAGGGCGATGGTTATTTTTTATTTATGGTTTTTTTTTATTAATTTTTTGGTTCACATAACCGGTCAATACAATTTACAATGACGCATATAATTTTAATTTATATGATCTACTAGATGCGAACACAACATACATAACATTGTTCCGTATACAAACCGGCGCCTGCGCAGGTAAAACTGGGGTGAAGCTTGTGCATGTGATCAATAAAGGAGTTCTGTTATTGAATTTGATCGAATTCAAATTCTCGCCTATTGGCGACAATCCTGTAAAATTTGATAGCTATTGGATTAACTTATAACAGAATACTTACCAGGTCTGTCCTTGACTGGGGAGGGCGTACGTTTGTTCACCTTGGACAATGAGAACTGCCGAGAGCGGAGCGCGCGCATTTGACTCAGCAGTTGTCTGCACCAAATCATAATATATTTAGCACGTGACCAATCGGAGAGAAGACCCAAGCCGACTAGTAAAGGTATAGTGATTCGCAAACTTGGTGAATGTACAGTCATCGTCGGAAATATCTTGACTACGAAGTCTCAAAATAATCTTAAAACTCTTGTATTAAGAGCAAATGAAACTGTCTTATTGATTTAAATTGTTCTAGCTTTGCCCGCGTCTTCACCCGCGTGGATGTCGGTTATCGCGACTTAACATAGCCTATGCCCTTTCCCAAGGTCTAATTTACCCTTATACCAAATTTCATCAAAATCGGTTCAGTGGTTTGGTCGTGAAAGCGTAACATACAGACAGACAGACAGACAAGAGTTACTTTCGCATTTATAATATTACTAGCTTTTGTCCGCGGCTCCGCCCGCGTGGATGTCGGTTATCGCGACAAAACATAGCCTATGTCCTTTCTCAAGGTCTAATCTACCCCTATACCAAATTTCATCAAAATCGGTTCAGTGGTTAAGGCGTGAAAGCGTAATATACAGACAGACAGACAGACAGAGTTACTTTCGCATTTACAATATTAAGTATGGATTATTGTCTGAACTAAATGTGTGTACCAGATATCACAACAATTACCACGCATGGGAAGGGGAGGGGAGGGGTTGGGAACCAAAGAATTAAGATCATTTTGACTATTTATTCATCAAGATCGATCCTGATGCTGCCTACTCGGGCTGCTCGTAACGTCTTTTTAGGTCTCTTTGAACGACGAAACAATATAATGTGGACGCACAGCGCGGATGATGTACGAGCGGAGCAGTCCGCGTGACATTAAAACATGCAACCTCGCTATTCTGCGCTGCCGGATAAACACCGGACAGCTTGCTTACAGAATAGGGACACTGTGAGTGTGGTATGTGACGGTACATGGCGAAAATAAAATATCGAGAATGTGCGGGTAGATGAAGAACCTAGTACCGCACGGACCCGAAGACGGGAATGCTCCACTGAGCCAGTCAGCCTGTAACCACGGCCGGTGTCACCTGGTCTAATCAAAGGTATGTAATGTACCTATAATATGATCGCGTTGATTCCTGTTATCACTATTTTACAACTAAAACGTTTGATAACGAAATTTGCCGATAGCTATACCAGTGATGGTACTACGCACCTCCTGGTCCCGCCGTGCCGGTCCCGCTCCCGTTCCCGCAGCACGCCCACGAAGGGGATGCTGTCCCCGGGCACCAGGATGCGCGGCTGAGCGTCGCTGAACACGCTGAGCTCCTCGCCCGCGCCCTTGTACCAGCTCATGCTCACCGTGTTGGCCGACGCGCACGTGTTCACGCTACGGGGAGGTACGACATGGTTTAGCCTTTACGGTTCGGATTAAGGTAGTTGGTGAGTTTTAGTGTATGAATTGTCGACATATTGTGAAAAAAGGCTGATCAAGTCAAATCAGTGGGCAAAAGGTTTAATGATAATAGAGAACCTGTGCAGGAAGTACTGCGGCTGGCAGGGCGTGGGCGCGGACACGGTGTGGTGCTCGAGGCGCGGCCGCAGCACGTACAGTACCTGTGCAGGAAGTACTGCGGCTGGCAGGGTGTGGGCGTGGACACGGTGTGGTGCTCGAGGCGCGGCCGCAGCACGTACAGTACCTGTGCAGGAAGTACTGCGGCTGGCAGGGCGTGGGCGTGGACACGGTGTGGTGCTCGAGGCGCGGCCGCAGCACGTACAGTACCTGTGCAGGAAGTACTGCGGCTGGCAGGGCGTGGGCGTGGACACGGTGTGGTGCTCGAGGCGCGGCCGCAGCACGTACAGTACCTGTGCAGGAAGTACTGCGGCTGGCAGGGCGTGGGCGTGGACACGGTGTGGTGCTCGAGGCGCGGCCGCAGCACGTACAGTACCTGTGCAGGAAGTACTGCGGCTGGCAGGGCGTGGGCGTGGACACGGTGTGGTGCTCGAGGCGCGGCCGCAGCACGTACAGTACCTGTGCAGGAAGTACTGCGGCTGGCAGGGCGTGGGCGTGGACACGGTGTGGTGCTCGAGGCGCGGCCGCAGCACGTACAGTACCTGTGCAGGAAGTACTGCGGCTGGCAGGGCGTGGGCGTGGACACGGTGTGGTGCTCGAGGCGCGGCCGCAGCACGTACAGTACCTGTGCAGGAAGTACTGCGGCTGGCAGGGCGTGGGCGTGGACACGGTGTGGTGCTCGAGGCGCGGCCGCAGCACGTACAGTACCTGTGCAGGAAGTACTGCGGCTGGCAGGGCGTGGGCGTGGACACGGTGTGGTGCTCGAGGCGCGGCCGCAGCACGTACAGTACCTGTGCAGGAAGTACTGCGGCTGGCAGGGCGTGGGCGTGGACACGGTGTGGTGCTCGAGGCGCGGCCGCAGCACGTACAGTACCTGTGCAGGAAGTACTGCGGCTGGCAGGGCGTGGGCGTGGACACGGTGTGGTGCTCGAGGCGCGGCGCGGTAGCGGGGCGCGGCCGCAGCACGGCGCATGCGCACGACCGCGCGGCCGCACGCGACAGCGACTCGATGTGCGACTGTTGCTGCAACGTCACGGAACGGGTACAGGTACAGGTACGGAGCAAGCACAGAGAGGAGGCGACCTGAGTACTGTGCATTGTTACTCTCGGGCCTTATCGGCATTCGTCCTAGGCTCTCCAATCCTCATACTTTAATAATATCATTCTACTGGACGCTAGATAACGATATTATGTACCAAGTCATAACGTTTAGTGACACCTAGTGTATGATAATTATACTATTAAGCAACATTTAATGAACTAAGTATTCACGCTATTGACCTCTCGCAAAAGTGTAACCCCCGTATCTATAAACAAGTCATTACTTGTTCTTAAGTAATTTCTTAACTAAGTCATTACTTTTCCTTAAGTAATTTCTTGAGTAAATGTTATTCTTTAGACAAGTAACACAGAATACTTACTTGAGCAAGGCTCAAGTATTACTCAGGCCGTAAGATTTTTTTCCAGCTGGCAATACCGTATTCAACGTTTTGTTTCTATAATAGAATTATGGAAAAGAAACAATTTTATCCAATGTATTGCTACGATTTTTACATTTAATAACAGTTTATTGAAAAACGTCATTTTCAATACAATATTCGATCCTTCGCAATAATTTTGCAATGATGTTACGTGAACACTGGTTCCGGTAATAAAAAATGAAAACATTTAAACATAGCAGTAATAAACGGTAAATACCGGCATCTCTCGATTGCGGCGCGTACCCCATCACTGGGTAGTGAACGCGGTCATTACCTTTTGAGGTAATGCATCGTTCTAACGCACATATAAAATGAGTCACACGAATTGATAACCAATCAGCGCATTCCGTCAAACGGAGAATCAGCTGATGGCCCAAAACTAACCGACAAAAAAAAAAAAACACGCCCCGCGCTCGCGCCGAGGTAGACGGCAGACCTCATTCGATCGCGAGACTCCGCAGCGGAACGTGCAATCGTAATCCTAACGCGTAACTAGATAGTAATCTAGATTCTGCCAGTTACTATTATATTATATTATATTAGTGTATATACGAACTAGTCTAATATACGAAGGTCTAGTAAATATAATAGCTGTTCCCAATATAAGGGGTAAGTCTAGTGTCCTTAATAAACAGTGCGCGAGTATTAAACGATAGTCACGTAAATAATAAAGTAAAATAACATCGTCATTCGCGTGTGACATTCCTGCTTAGCCCCTAGGAGCTAAGCGTGATGCTAGCTCATTTGTTAGTACCTGCCTACCTGCGGTCGTGAGTTCGGTAGTTACCTAGATGTAGTTTGTTGTAAATGTAATTAAATTAAAGTTAAAGTAAATTGTGATTAACATCGTAATCGTTAAAATGTTGTAAGAAAGTTATTGTATGAAGTGTGTCCATAATATATGTCGCGAGTGTAGTTGTAGCTGTCTGTCGACATGTATCGACAGACAGCCGAATATAGTAATTGCTTAAGAACTATTCAATTAGTTGTAATGTTTGATTGTTCGTATTCTAAGAGAAAAATCAACACGGTGTATATCTCGCCATAATTTTCTACGGATACCCACATTTTGAGAATATGTTAAATTGTCGAATTTTAATCTCGTTTTAAATCCACGGTTCAGCATATATTAGTATTAGATCTTAATTATTACTGAATCATTTGTTTATGGTTGATTGAACCGTGGTTAACGGGATTACAGACGTACTTACGATAAATACTTACGATTAGGAATTCCGGAACAATCCAGTTTTATTTCTTTGTTTTATTGTTTATTTTATGTGTTATGTGTACCTACCATTGTACAGCGCCGCCGACCTTAGGGCCCATGTAGAAAATTATACGTTGGGGCCCGGCGCTGTTGCATTGGGTTCACGCACCAGTGCCTAATCGTGTGGTTGTCTCCCCAGAACTTGGTACCGGCTGGAATACCGGTCCAACTGCATACCGGCTGGAATAGCTTCGCCGCACCGTACCGGCCCGCCTCCGAACCAGCTGAGGTTGCCTGCCCGCTCCGTACCGTCTCGAAGACGGCCTTGGCGACGACTCCGGCGGACCAAACTAGCAGCTGCGAAGCCTGGTGACCTTGAGGGGAAGACAACGTCACACTCGCACGGGGCCAGCCCGGAACCCCAAGTTGAGTACATTACTCAGCCTGCTGTTTATAGTGACGTGTACTTGTACCCGTACCGACACTCGACCTTGACTTAGAGTAGTTTTAGTATTGTAAAGCAGGACCTACGGATTAAAGTTGTGGATCTCGTACCAATCGTTTTCTTCATCCTTGACCCCGTAGGGCCCCGTATCAATGAGTTATATGGTTATATTTTTGTCATGCTCTATTGTAAAACTAAACGACTTTACAGTAAGTAATCCTTTATGTGGAATGGAAAGTACTATTGAGTGTTTGTTACCGTTTAAGAGAAGAAGCATTTTTTAAACTTATGTTTTACGTCATTTACCTAGCCTACAGTTACGTTAGCCGATGCTATTTTGTTGTAATTGCACATTATAGAACAATAGAAAGTAGTAGCGTAAAAAGCATACCTATAATAAAAAAAAGTCTTTGTTACAGTTTTTGATGGTGTATTGTGAGTTTGCTTACGTCATTATAAGGGTTTTTATTAGTTGTAATAAATAACAATAGAAAACAGTAACGTAAAAATGCATATACTTTATGTATAAGTACACCCTGATTTTATAGTCGTTTCGGACAAAAAATGGACACAGTTTCGATTCCAAAATTAATAATTTAAAGTTGAAAGGTTTACTGTATGGTTGTTAAAAAATTCCCAATTTAATATTTCCAGATAATTTTGCCATCGAAACTGTGTCCAAAATCTTTTTATACGAAACGAATATAAAATTACTTGGTATACAAATCTTCATTCACATCACTGTCAAAACTGTAAAATCAACTTTCAATAGGTTCTATTATTATTTATTAAATAAGCTACATTCCTGGCTAAAACAACTATTTATCACAAAGTCTAACCTTCAAATCACTGTTAGATTTGAGCAAAGTAATGCTTAAGTAACCGAAATGGTGACTATTACTTGGCTAAGAATTCTAACGTTAACGACAGTTCTTACTTAAGTAAATTTCTAAACTATAGAATCAAAATCGTTACTTAAGTCATTACTTTTACTCAAGTAATTACTTTTTCTTGTCTATAGATACGGGGGTAAGTCCGCCTATGTACAACGTGCATAAATGTAAATAAATAAATATTTGGCGGTATCAACTGACCTGTCTAGCGCACTCCTTGAGCCGGCTGTTCTCCTCCCGGAGCCGCGCGAGCGCCTCAGGCTGCTCGTTGTGCGAGGGGTGCGCGGTGTCGCCGGCGTCGCTGGAGCCCGACGAACGAGCCAGCGGGAACGAGCACTCGCGGTACAACTCGTCTACCTTCGACTGGGGTACAAAATATTGGGAAGAATCGAGTAAATTGTACCGCCTTTTAAATCGTACCACATCTACATTTCTACTTTTTTTCTACACTGGCAACACGTTAATATCAATTTAATGGGTAAAGAAACTTATGGCCGATATAGATTAACGAATAAGGGATAATACTGGCGACCTCCGCTCCGGATCGTACGTGGTGCAAAGGGTAGCCATTGCGATCAAGCGCGGAAATGCGACCAGTGTTCTGGGCTCCTTTGCACCAGACACGACCCGAGGCGAGGTTATTTACATGACAAAAGCTTGGCTGGCTTCTTGACATTTATGTAACAATTCATAGTTGAATAGTAAATTATACATTTAATATGGTAAATGGGGCTCCTATTTAAAGGGTGAGTTGGATGCGATACTAAAGCCCAGTTTTGGTATTACCAGTGTAGAAAAAAAGTGTCATTCGATTTAAAAGTGGGTACAATACCGACTCTCCCCTACAGTGTAACACTCGCGTTTGTTTCTTTGTAGCTAAAGGGTGTAGGCAGAAGCTGCCGCGCATGCAATAAAATATGTACTGGAAGACTTGTCACACAAACACATACAAATACAAATAAACTATTATTTGAACTAGTGTTTCGATTACGGTTTTAAACAAAAAAACTATTGATTTTTAAATAAAAGACTTTGAATAAAGGACTTTAGTTAAATACTTAACCAAGTGGAGCTTTATATTTGGTCACACGTAATAAGGCTACATATATTTTTAGAGCCCCGTTGGAACCATACAGGTTCCCAAACATACACCAAATCTCATGAAAAAATTGCAGCCGTTAAGGACGAATTTACTAAAACACACACACACACATTCAACTTAATTTTCTACTATCTACAGCAAAAAGGAAAAAAATACTAACCGGTGTGAAATTAACATTCTTCTTCTTAAAATCATTGACCACTTGATTCTTCAACCTTTCATCGAAATCTTCACTTTTAAATTTGTCCGTGTGTTGATTGTTCAAGCTGACATTCAACTTGGAAGTCACATTCTTCAATTCAGTGACCGTGCCTTTCTCGGTGACACACTTAGGATTCAACTTAGATGTTTCGAGATACTTCTTTAATGTAACTAGTTCGGTTTTAATCAAATCATAGTGTGATTGGATTTCTCCGTTGTCCATATCATGCACTTTGATCACTTTGCTGGCGGCGTTTTCTATATTTTTTAAATTTTCGAGTTCAGAACGCTCTTTATTGATGGTGTCCCGCTCGAGTTTTATCGAAGTGAGATGATTCTCGAGAGTCGCTAGCTCTTCCGAGATCTGCGTGCGCATATCTTCAGCGCGTTTTCTTATCATCAGTTCTGCGTCTGCTAGCCGAGATTTTAGGGTGTCTTCCTGTACAATAATTGTAGTAATGTCAAAAGGATTTTGATAAGGGGAACAGTTAGATAATTAGTTTATAGCGTGTCAGTACATATAACAAATACAGAGAGGATGGTGGTAAATGTGTACTGTGTATTTTCAACTAGGTCCAGTGTGGTCAGTGTACTGTCTACGTTCGTCTTGTGTCTCTAAATATAATGTGCTCGTTGCTAAATGGCGACACTTGGGTTTGACATCTAGTAGAGTTAGACTACGTATTGACATTGAACACAGAAAGTAGTGAGTAGTTTTAGTATTGACCCGTAGTTGGAAACGAAGAAGTGGGCCATATCTCTTTACACCACACTCTGACCCACATAAAGTATCACGCATTCTTTTTAGGGTTCCGCACCTCAAACTAAAAAAACGGAAACCTTATAGATCACTTCGTTGTCCGTCTGTCTGTATATCTGACTGGGTTACAATCATCTCGTCTTAAACGCAACTGGTAGAAGTAGTATCTGGTCTGAAACGCAGCCGGTCTAAGTATTATCTCGTCTTAAATGCAACTGGTAGAAGTAGTATCTGGTCTGAAATGCAGCCGGTCTAAGTATTATCTCGTCTTAAACGCAACTGGTCTAAAATGCAGAAGATATGCAAAAAATTCCATCATTATGTTAACAGACAATGGCTGTCCTTGGCAATGATTAGCTCTGCTCATGAAAAGCACCGCACAACAAATTACCTAGTGTTGAAGCATGGCATCGTAGATTAAGATATTTTAAAGCACAGTCAATAATAAAAAAATGGGAGATAAAATATTCAATGCTGAGTACTCGAAGTTATTGACTGCTTTTGAAAATGGATTGGTTACAGCATTCGATTGTCTAGAGAAAATATCGGAAGCAAGAAATAAAAAATATACATATAAACAATAGTGTAGAACAAAGATTTGTTTAAAGCAGTCTTCTCTTTTCTGTGCTTTAAAATATCTAGTATTTTCGCTTCTCGTAGTAATTTCTCCAAAAATTGAATAAACGTGGGCTTGGTGTTCTGTGGTTTAAAGTAAGGGACATT
Organism: Eilema sororculum; assembly: GCA_914829495.1. Classification (NCBI taxonomy): domain Eukaryota; kingdom Metazoa; phylum Arthropoda; class Insecta; order Lepidoptera; family Erebidae; genus Eilema; species Eilema sororculum. Next base: position 22,519,097 of record OU618535.1, read on the forward strand.
TTTAGTTGTACAGGGAGCAATTTTAGTTTTATAGTTTTCTATAGGATTTGATTATTCGTATGTTTTAAGGTAATTACATACATAACTATTAATAGCTATTGCTCTTCTTTTATAATAATCGACAAGGAGATACTATTTAGCCCGTTTTCCTCAGGTACAAATACGTTAGCACAACTGGTTGTGCCATTGGCATTTTAGACCAGTTGCGTTTCAGGCGACTTGTATTTTTCGACTAATTGATACTTAGACAAGCTTCGTTTTAGACCGGAAGCGTTTTAGACAAGGTGCGATTTAAACCCAGTGACCAGCTGCGTTTTAGACCAGTGGCTACTTCTACCAGTTGCGTTTAAGACGAGATGATTGTAAACCATCTGACTGTGTCCGTTAGTCTTTGCGTCAGTATTCGCCTAGAAAAACTACAGCGGGGAGATCATGCATGTTCAGATTTAAGATTCTCTCATTCTGCAGCGTTTTGCCGGTCACGTGTACACATTACCTATATTTCGTATCGTCCATGGCCTACGTAGCTGTGTGAGTGCCGATCGACCGGCGACACGATGATGCCTTGATTACACGCACCGAGTTGAGAGAGCCAGTGCTGTCGGCTGAGTGCGATGTACGTGCAAAATACTCGGCGCTATGTTCACACGCTGCGAACATGGGCCGAGTGCACTGTCTCGCCAGTCCACTAGGTGCGTGCGACCAAGGCATTAAGCAGGCACGAGCAGTACCTCCTTAAGACTGCCGGTCCACCGAAGCGGAGCGAGGCTGCGGAGCAGAGAAACGGACAAATATTAACCAATAGGATTGCACAAAATCGAAGAGCGGACATTTTGTGCAATCCTATTGGTTAATATTTGTCTGTTTCTCCGCTCTGCAGCGTCGCTCCGCTTCGGTGGACCGGCAACGTAATGCCTTAATACCTTGGCCGAGAGGCGCTGCGTCTCGTCCTGCAGCTGACGCATGGCGCGCGTCATATGCGCATGCTGGTCGCGCAGTGCACGCGCGAGCCCCCACAGAAAGCGCTTCTTCTCGCACACGTTCTGCTCCAGCGCTGCCTCGCGCGCCTTGAACGACTCCTCGAGCTGCCGGACAACGCGATAGCGTTCTATCAAGGGTATGCCGTACCATTAAGACCTGGAACCCCCTGTCAGCTCACGTGTTTCCTTCTTCCTACAGTCACGGGTCCTTTAAGCGGGGCGTGAAAAGGCATCTAATGAGGCCGTCAAGCTGAGTGCCACCACTGTTAACATGGTACATGTTTCCGATGGTGACCCTCTTACCGAGACTTTGCCTTTGCTTAACATCAGGCGAGGTGACGTCAAATTGAATTGACAGCTAGTATACTAGCTGATTATCGGACGAGGTTCTGGTGCAGACTTACCTTTCAACCCGTCGTAGACGGATATAAAGAGAAGAGAAATTTGAAGTGATTCAGGTGTGGCTCAATAGCTCAGTTGGAAAAGCATTCCTCCTGTAAGGGAAAAGTCGTGGGTTCAAGTCCTACTTGAGTTCTTCTTTTTCCCGATGTATTACCTTTCAAAGTAAAGAGGCGGCTTTTAAGAAGGAGTTATCGGAATTCAGTTTCAAGAAGACCTCGAATCCTTTTGTTTTTTTTGCAGAAAATCCCCGCGGTTACCCCCCGCCAGAGCCGGTGGGGTAGGTTATGTCGGACTCGAACTGACTGTGACGTACACCGACTGTGGGTTGAAGTGCAAAGTCGAACGTGACGTTGTTAGACATAATCCCTCGCACTTGGCGGATCCAGGGCCATCCCAATCGGTCTGGCCCTCCTCGGGGGGCCTCGAATCCTGGTTTAATAACGTTGATACTGATGATAATGATACTACTAAGCGTTTTGAAATTCTCGTAAATGCAGAATCTACAGCAGCCTTCATATCTGTGACATCTTAGACAACAAAATACAGGAAAGTTGCCTACCCCGGTATGATTTGTGACGACAAATATCTGAACATATTATTATCATTAAACCTCTCTGTTAGACTCCCAAGGGAAGATCTAGGATGTCACAGGGACACCATATATTTTTTTAAAGAATATTAGAACCGAAGTTACTAATATTCCCTCTAACCCCTTCAACTAAACTGAATTGCTTGTGCTAGGAGTGGGTTCACGTCGGTAGTGTAATGGCCAGGATCGAACCCGGGACCTCTCGATCGTAAGGCCGACTCCTTAACCACTAAGCTACCGACGCTGTACCTATATTGAGATGATGATGCCTCACCGTCTCTAAATATAATAATATATACTACACAGCAGGTTCGCTACGTTACCTCATCCCGTTGTTTCTGCAGCTGCAGAGCGTGGCTCGCCATGGACCGCTTCACTCGCTTGTCTTCCTCCACTTTGACCATCTCCACCTCAGCTTCGTACACGCTCTTTAGTTGTTGAAACATCTACCAAAGGAACACCAACAATATAATTATGACATCCATACTATCCATACTTCCATACTAATATTATAAATGCGAAAGTAACTCTGTCTGTCTGTCTGTCTGTATGTTACGCTTTCACGCCTAAACCACTGAACCGATTTTGATGAAATTTGGTATAGGGGTAGATTAGACCATGAAAGGACATAGGCTATGTTTGGTCGCGATAACCGACATCTACGCGGGCGGAGGCGCGGGCAAAAGCTAGTTTTGTATAAAAAAATCTTTGATTATATAATGTCTAGATAGAGCCTCGTCCTACTGTCAACGGAAATAAAACGAGTCAACCTGTGCAAACATGTGTGCGTGCGGCCCGTGTTTTACACGTTGCATTCGTGCTTCTGTGTGCGTAAATATGATACCAGCTACAAGGAAAATTTCCCAAAAAAATCACCTACATAGGTATAATTAAATTGTTTTTTTTTTGACAGCCTCTGTAGCGTGACAGTAGTAAATGAGAATAGTATGCAAGGGGCACGGGTTCGATTCTCGCTTAGTGCATATATTTGTTTGTGTACATATGACCGATTTCGATTTCGTTTTCGTTTTCGTTTTCGTTTTCGTTTTCGTTTTCGGATTTCGGATTTCGGATTTCGGATTTCGGATTTCGGATTTATAATGAGAAATAATGTTCTAATCCAAATCAATAAAAAGGACGGACATTGGCTCCCCCAATCGGCACAAGGCTCCCCCAATCGAACCAAACCATGAATTTAAAAAACTAGCAACACTTACAAATATGGCGCGTGATAAATGACATATTGTTGTGATGAAAAAAATTATTAATTTAACTTGTATTTTGGTTACTTTATTCATAAAAGGTAATGTGTGTAGTAGTATTTAGGCGTCCTTTTTAATTCCGGCAAACTTTGATAGTGCTAGTCGCCATATTTCGACAGTTTTTAATTAATGTTTTTCGCGGGTTTTACGTTATGACACCGAACCGACGCGAACGTCACTGAGCTGTGCGTAAGTATTATGAGATTGAACAAGCTGATATTTTTTGAGACGTTTGTACGCATTTGACACTCCATCTAGACATATAAATAATCAAAGAAAAAAATTATGATATGGAGAAGTTAACGATATGAAGATGAATAAACAGACTCCCAATGGAGAAATACGAAACTGACATTTTTTAGGACTAATCACACATCGAATAGATCAGGAAAAAGTGAATCACTCGGGTGGGACTCGAACCCGCGATCTTTCCCTTACAGGGAAATGCTTTAACTGCTAAGCCACCGAGCCACGCCCGATGCAATTCAATTTTCAGAGCCCGCACTCGATGATTGAGCCTGAGCGATTCAGTTTTTCCTGATCCTGATGTATTTGATTTGTATAGTTAGTATACTTAATGCTTAAAAAAATCATTCAATTTTTATCACACGCTTTAAATATCTGTTTCGTTGGCCCTTTGAAGGCGAGAATGGCAGGAGTTGGAAGACCCAGAGACAGGGGATTGCAGTTCGAATATTCAAACTTTAGACAATATTTACTTAAATTGGAGGAACAAACTGCTAATAGTGTGAGTGGAATCAGTGTTTATAGTAGAAGTAGTAGGAACACTGATTCAGTACCGCTAGCATTAAAAACTATCGTAATTGTAATGTAAACGTATTGAAAGAACGGAGCATTGGGATTGGCTGGCTTCAGGCGGCCAATCGCAATCCTCCGCTAATCTAGATAGAGTGATGCCTGGGTGTTGTAGTTGGTTTAATCGTGTCTGACGCGAAAACACACTACACTGGATAATGAAAGTGGAGGTAAGATAATTCGCTTTACACCTATTATGAGGATCAAAATTAATTGGGTACGTGTTTATTTATGGTATGAACGAAGTAGTAATGACAATACAACATATAGTATAATCAATAAATCAATCATAATTTTAATGCCTTGATATACAAGTATATGAGATGATTAAAATCTGAGCTAAGTATGTATCTATAGTCTTGTAGATGACTAGTGCATTAAGTTACAGATATATTCCTACTATAGATATGATTTTAATTTTTTTTTATCACTAATATTACTGAATGAGAGTCCTGTATTTTTGTAATGGTATGAATAACAAATCAGTATTATAAAATAAAAATGTCAAGACCTCATCAATGAGGTTGCGTTCCATGATGCTGATACTCTTCATAATACTTTCCAAATCAAAGGATTCCACATCGTGATTTAGGTTCTGAAATGAAACCATTTTTAGACAACTGATACCTAGGCACCCTAGTGACCATCCATCCATATGCTCACGTCTGTAAATCCCCGATGGGGTAGGCAGAGGTGTATTAGCACCCACGTTTCGCCAAATATGACTTTCGGTACCACGAAGTTATAGGGGGCGAGCCTATTGCCGTCTAGCGGGCCCGTTTAGTGACTATCCCTTCTCCCAAAGAGCACATATGACCCTATCTAATCTTCAAATAACTCTAGTAACCCTATTTCCTCTCCAAAAAGCTCATAAGACCTAATTTAACCCTAGTGAACCTATACCCTTTACAAAAGGCCCTGGTAACCCTACCCATTCCCAAGAAACTCTGGTTCTGAACTAATATCCATTGTTGGTGGCTTTTTTTTTTTTTTTTTTTTTTTTTTTTTTTTTTTTTTTTTTTTTTTATCGTGCGAAAAATCCCCACGGATACCACCCCCACGGAGCCGGTGGAGGCGGTTATGTCGGACTCGAACCGACTAAAACGCACGCCGTCTTGGGTCCTTGGCTGCCGGAGGTGAGATTGCCAAAAGCATATCTCTCGCACCCCAGCAGACCCAGGACCATCTCTTTCGAGATGGCCCCCTTCGGGTTGTGGGGACCAAAATGTCCCCATCTAGCCCCGGTTACGGGGAGGCGCAATTGTTGGTGGCTTAGCAGTAAACGAGACTACCTTGCTAGCAAAAGGTCCCGGGTTCGAAACCTGGCTGAACCGTGCCCTATGGACTTATGCAACACAGGGACATCACATTTGACCCTGTAAGAGCATCTGATGCCATTTGGATAAGGGTCAATGCCCACTAAAAAAGCGGCGGCACGCAGCAGCCTCGCCTTCAAATGACTATGATCTTTTACTCAGCGCAAATAAGATTCAAAATGGTTTGTTACATTTTGCCTTAAAAATCCGCTGCACGCCGCTGCTCTTTCACTGGAGATTGACCCTTACACTACCGACATGAATTCACTCCTAACAAAAGCTATTTAACTTAGCTGAAGGGGTTACTATTATAGAGGGAATACTAGTAATTAATTACTACTATTTTTCATAAAACTATTTTTTTATGGAATAGGGAGGCAAACGAGCAGACGGACGGCCTGATGGTAAGCGATCACCGCCGCCCATAGACACTCGCAACACCAGAGGAGTCACAAGTGCGTTGCCTTCTTTTTGAAAGAGATTACGCTCTTTTCTTGAAGGTTTGAAGGTCGTTACATGTCTTAGATTTGAAAAGGAGTACTTGCCTTGCATAAATTCTTCTTTTTCTTCTTATATTTCTCTTTGATCCTCGACATTTGAGACTGGCATATCTTACAATACGAAAGGTGCCTGCATTTCTCTTCAACTGAAGGGTTTCGATGCAACACTTTGCCCTTGTTCAACAAGGTTTCAGAACTCCTTTCACTTGATAAACTTTCTGCAGAAGGAATGTCTGAAAAACAAGTAGGCATCAAATATATGAAATTTCGGTCAAGTGCGAGTCGGACTCGCACCTGACCGGGTTTCATACAAATTTAATTTAGAGACGAACTCAACGATTGCGTTAACTTAGAAGTTTGATTTTTTGCACAGATTCAAGATGTTTATTTTTTTATCGTGCGATAAATCCCCACGGATACGACCCCCACGGAGCCGGTGGAGGTGGTTATGTCGGATTCGAACCGACTAAAACGCACGCCGTCTTGGGTCCTTGGTTGCAGGAGGTGAGATTGCCAAAAGCATATCTCTCGCACCCCGGCAGACCCAGGACTATCTCTTTCGAGATGGCCCCCTTCGGGTTGTGGGGACCACAGTGTCCCCATCTAGCCCCGGTTACGGGGAGGCGCATTTATGCGCCGCCGCCGCGGCTTGCTTCTGCTAGGGTGACAGGCGGCTCCACCGGTCACCCCCACAGTTTCAAGATGTTAGAGACGACCTGAGTATGCGGTATGAATTTCAAATTCCACACATTCCTGAATTCCCGTTTTTTTTTCTTCTTAAGGTACGGAACCCTAATAATGATGCAATATGTGGTAGCATATGTACTCGTACTCTGTACTGTAGTGCTGCTGTGTAACAGACTGGGTAAATACAGAGAGGAGGCGGCTCACGTAACTGTGCACTGGTGTCCTCCAGAGTCTTGCAGTCCATCTGGCAGGCGACTGAACTTTAATATTTTCCGTGAAGCGACTGCCATTTGACCTCTACAGCCTATTAGCGATATCGAAGTTTTGCAGTTCGAATAGTTGTTGGCTTGTCATAGATGTGCATATGAGAACTGGACCAATAGCTCAACATGCTCTCCAAGGCATTAGCCTCAATATCTTCAAATATAATTCTACTTGATGCTAGATGGTGACACTGTGTATCTGAGTAATCCATGTGGGTTCAACGCCATGTAATAATGGTAATAAAGGAAATTTTACAATTCCAGTAAGTTTAAATGGTAAACCTTTTAGTGTGTACAGCATCTCATTTCCAAGTGAATCTATATTGAAATGATACATAAGTAAGTACCTTGCTTATGTATTGTTAAAGTAACATATTTTTGGTAAATCTTACCATGTACTTTTCGCAGTGGTACCTGCTGATACATAGGTAGACATTTTAGTATACATAGCAGCAAGGATACCTGCTCATTATTTCTGTACATTTCCATCGTATGAGTTGCATGTTCCGAATCACACTGTACTCCTGCAATTAATACATTTAACATTAGCAACATGCACACTAGTTACTAGGAATGTTACATAGGTACGTACTAGGTACTAGGTACACAATCTACTATATATAAATAAGTCGGGTTTTCCTTCCTGACGATATAACTCCAGAATGCCTTTACCGATTTGGCTAATTTTGGTCTTGAATTATTCGTGAAAGTCCAGGGACGGTTTTTACAGCGAGATAAATTCGAATAATTGCCGGGAACCGACATCCACGCGGGCGGAGCCGCGAGCAAAAGCTAGTAAGCTATAAAATTGCAAGAAAATAGATGAGGATACTATATGAAGAAACCACTTATTAAAATAAACGTATTTTCAATAGTTTATTTGGGTCAACATTGGGTTAAATGTAAACAATCTATACATATAAAAAATATTAAATAAATCAAGATAGAATCCATTTAAAAGTGGTTTATTTCAGTTATTGATGAGTAAGGTTTATAGATTTAGTTAAGTTAATGTCTATAACAGATATTTTATCCACATTAAACCATTTCTTACCTAAATAATTAAGTATAGACCACACATCATTGTCCGAAAACCTGATATTGGACACATCCTGTGTATTGCTTTCCATCAAGGACTTTGCAAAATCAAACACCATGTTGGACAATGGCATCTCAGAGACAAACACTGACAGGGTGTAGCTGAATTCCTAAAACGTTACAAAATTCATGACCGTAAAGTAGACTTTTGAAATGGTGCTGACACACTGGTTGACCATCACTTCTTCAGTAATAGAGTGGTCCGTAATTGGAACTTGCTGCCGGAGGATGTATTTTCTGCCACCTCAATAAACTCATTTAAAAATCGACTTTATAACTGGCTAGGACTAGACAATTGAGTGGTTAAAAAAAATGAACAACAATTAAATACAAAAAAAATCTATAGAACATTATATTTTATCACGAGAAGTGAACACAACAGCTTGTTCATAAATATATAAATAAATAAATATATAAATAAATGATATTGTTTTTTTTACTTACAAACCGCAGTAAATACTCTGCAACAAGTATATTAAGTGCTTGATAGGTATATTCTAACCGTTGGGTAAAATTTTTATGGCACACAGGTGTACTTCCTAAAATAAAAAACATTCTGATAAGAGTTATTTGAAATTCTAATTTGTTTGGTATTTTGATGAATTTTACTGATAAAATTCACATACTTGTATAGGGTATATTAGATGATAAAGTATACAAGTACTTGTATTCTTTATCATATTAACAACATGCCCAGATTGAATCCAAGGCTTTTACCAAGAAGTGCAAGGTTCGTTTTCTGGCTTTTCCACCTGTGCAAACCACTTTGCAAGGTCTTGGGCATTCATGGCAGTAAGGCGATTAAACATGTTAACTTTATTGCGTTAATATTTCCAAGTAAAATATATTGCACTTAAAAAAAGATCTGCGGTAGCCTAGTGGTATGGGTAATGGACTGCTGAGACGAGGTCTCGGGTTCGATCCCAGGTTTACCATGGCACACACCGATGACTTTTCGATGCTTTTCGAAGTTATATGTGTATTTATCGCACGTTTATAAGTGCCCAGCTAATGGCAATAGGCTCGCCACCTATTACATTGGGACCTAAACATGAACTGGCGAAATGTGGGTGCTAGCACCTCTGCCCTACCCCTTCGGGAGTATTTCCCGAAGGGGTAGGGCAGAGGTGGGCGTGAGTTTATGTTATGTAAAAAAATATTGACATACACTCACACCCTTTTACCTCCAGGGTAGGCCGAAACAACAGCCCGCCATTCGCCTCTATCTTTACGTACTTCACAAGCATCCTCATAAGTACTTACAAAAATATCTACTTTATCATATAAAACTGATAGTTACAAAACAACTACTCTACAAGTAGGAAAATTTGGGGAGCTGGGTGAAATGGCCTACACAGATGGGCAGAACAGTCGGTCAATGCCTAGCTGCAGTATGTACGAAAATTGAATTGGAAATAAAATACGGAACTGAGGTCTCTGTCTACCTAAACAAATCCTTGTTTTGATCCAGGTATCTAGGTACAGGCAGAAGAAAAAATACTTATAAAATATTTACAATTAAAATATTTTGTAACAGAACTTTACCTGTTTGTGCACTTCTTAATACACTCACGATATGTTTGCGTAAGTACGTCCGTAAATCATTCAGTATGCCATTTTTCTCAAATAATTCACATAGAAATTTTTGGAACTGCTCCGTAGATTCGTTGTTTTCAACGTTTTGAGAACCAGCGAGAGGGATCTCTACATCTTGTGTTACATTGTTATTCATTTTTATTTTAAGTATTTTACAAGATTTCGTTTCAAAACTATTCCGCTACATTCTTTTTTTGTAAGAAATTTTCTTCACCTGAAATTTCAAACTTTCCAAAACATAGAATTTTGACAATTGCGGTTTCTTGTTTGTTGACATTTCCGGTACGTCTTCAATAATTATAATTTATGCCCGGAGAAATAAGTTTTTATAGGTATGTATGTACATTAAATTTTTGTCCCAATAAATTATCCTTCGTCGTTTAAAAGAGAGAATTATTGAAATCAAAACTTTATTTATTTTAGTTTAAACATAAAAACAACACAATATACATCGTTTGCTTGTGTATATTTCTGTAGTTACTATGCCGATATAGTGTAATTTTATAGTATTGCGAACGTGTACACCTATTTTGACAATCCCATCACCAGTCCCTGTGGCGCAGAGGATAGCGCGTTGGACTTCTAATCCAAAGGTCGTGGGTTCGATCCCCACCAGGGATGCAATAGCATTTTTGTTTTGTTTTGTAATTTTTAAGAAAATGTTATATTTTGTTTAACATTTTCAAGATATTTTGGCAACTTTTGAATAATTTTATAATTCTGTCTAATGGTTATCTGTATAAAAAACGCTCCACCTAACTTTAATTATATTTTATGATATCATAAATATTACTAAAGAAGTAAATAATGCTTCATCGTAAAGATTTTCAAAAAGATCTCTCATCTGGGATTCAAACCGACGACAGTGCCACCTGGCGGTGCGACACTGTAATTTCTTTTCATATGATAACAACGGAGGAAAGAATATGATTATGTTTCCTTCTCCATGTATAATAACAATAGAAATAGAGCTTGACCCCTTTTTATAAAATTGATTCAAATTGCTATGATGATCACACCGCAGTTTTGTTTTTATTCCCAGTGCCTCGTGCTTGCTATGATTATGATCATCATTGTATATTTTTTTAGGGGGACTGGGAAAAACTGAAACTGGATCCAGAAGACGGAGGATCGGCAGAAATGACGCACATTGGGACAGGTCTAGCAGTGGACTGGAATAGGCTAAATGATTGATTGATTCACTTTTTTGGGTTCGATTCCCGGACAGCGAACTAACTAAACTGTATGATGATATCAGCGTTCTAGGAAAAATTGAGGACAACGCCATCTTTTGCATACATGTGAGTTCTTGAATAACTAATTTTAATTTCAGTTATGAAGTTAAACTATTTAATTATAAAAATCAAGAGAAAGAGCAGAATTATACTAATTATAATCATAATCGTTAAAATATTTTCATTTTGTTAAAATAAATCCAGATAAAATCCTTCATAAACGATATTCACTGCTGTCAGAAGTGTCAGAGCTGTCTGCTGTCCTGTCCTGTCACAACAGTCAACACTTCAGATAAGTTCAGTTTGACATTTGGTATTTGTGATTTTAGAAAATTTTGCTCATCTTCTGCTGTTGTTTTTATTAGTTAATTATACTCTTTGAGTTAATCTCTGAATAGGGCTATTGAATATATTGTTGCTCTTGCTATACATATACAACCAACATGAGGCGACGCGCTGGTGTTGGAGCTATTCAAAAACAAAAACTAGAGCAAGAAAAATACAGGGAAAAAGGGTCTGAAATTCAAGAAAATCAGTTCCAACAAATGTCTAAGCAACTGGAGGTGTTCAGGGATAACTTAGAAGACTTCGCGACTAAACACAAGAATGAAATAAAGAAGAACGCTCAGTTTAGACGTCAGTTCCAGGAAATGTGTGCTGCCATTGGTGTGGACCCTCTTGCTTCAGGAAAAGGCTTTTGGTCTGTCTTAGGTTTGTACTTTCCAATAGTATTTTTTTTAAATTTTGAATTTACTAATACTCCCTCTAACCCCTCCAACTAAGCTAAATTGCTTGTGCTAGGAGTGGGTTCGAACCCGGGACCTCTCGATCGTAAGGCCGACTCCTTAACCACTAAGCTACCGACGCAGTATCAACATTATCTGCCCATAAATTCTAGGATCACATACAATGGCCCAAGAAGAGAGCGGAGATGCAGAAAAAAAAGAGTCCCCTATCCTACCCATAAATTTTCAGAATAGTAAAGATGTTATTTTATTTTACATTTTTTTACTGACTTTGCAGCATTTGAGTAATAGCTTTTATTGTTTGCAAGATGTGGCGAATTCAGTAAGATAGTTGCTACATATTTATTTGATATATGTTTTTCCTATTGTAGTGACCAGATATCCATACTAATATTATAAATGCGAAAGTAACTCTGTCTGTCTGTCTGTCTGTCTTTCTGTCTGTCTGTCTGTCTGTCTGTCTGTCTGTATGTTACGCTTTCACGCCTAAACTACTGAACCGATTTTGATGAAATTTGGTATAGGGGTAGATTAGACCTTGAGAAAGGACATAGGTTATGTTTTGTCGCGATAACCGACATCCACGCGGGCGGAGCCGCGGGCAAAAGCTAGTATGTAATAAAGAGAAAATTCATATGATTCTATAATTAAAAGTATTTTATGTTCTTCAGGTTAGAGGCTAACAATCTCATAATAAAACTTGTGGTCCAGAAAAGAAAATGTAATTGGTAGACAGAGTTTTCACATTAAATGAAAGTCCTCCGAGTCCAGGGTTATCTAGCTTTTTTTCTTTTTTTTTTTTTTATGCAGGACAATCTGTGCCTGGTACCTATGTAAAGAATTGTGCTTCAATTTCAGGTATTGGAGACTTCTATTACGAACTTGGAGTTCAAATAGTAGAAGTATGTCTCGCTACAAACTATAAGAACGGTGGACTGATAACGTTAGACGAACTAAGAACGAGATTGATAGCAGCCAGGGGGAAGGCCAAGAAGCATCAGGATATCACTAACGAGGACTTACTCGCTGCTGTAAAGAAATTAAAAATATTTGGCAATGGGTATGTAAGGATGAGGCTGAAACAGGCAGCCAAAATCAATACAAGTAGCAGCAATATGAATATGATGATGGAGAAACTTCTATTTTGAAACAAATTTTTTTTTTGTCTTTTTAATGAGAATATTAGCAACCAATAGGCTCAATTACATTGGGACCTAAACATAAACTGGCGAAATGTGGGTGCGCTAGCACCTCTGCCTATCCCTTCGGGGAATACAGGCGTGAGTTTATGTTTTTTTTTTTATTAGCAACCGAAATTACTAATATTCCCTTTAACTCCTCCAACTAAGCAAAATTGTTTGTGCTTGGAGTAGGTACACGTCGGTAGTGTAATGGCCTGGATTCGAACCTGGGACCTCTCGATTGTAAGGCCGACTCCATAACCACTAAGCTACCGACGCTTCACGCTACACTTTACGCTTTTGTAGTGGGAATAATTATAAATGGCTACCGAATTTGGCTGTTATTTTCAAGCTCATATGTAACCATTTTGGCACTTTATGTAATTTAGGAAAAATTAAGAAAAAAAGGATCTAAAATGTTTAAGTTTAGGGGAAATCAATACAGAAATAAAATAAAAGAAATAAATGTAGTCTTTGTTATTTCATATGATCTATTGCTGCATCGAAATTTAGCTACATTTGCTCAGCCATTTAGGCATCCTTGTGTAAGAAACATCCAAACATCTTTGCACACTAACACATCTGTAATATAAGTAGAAAGTATGATACATACGTTTGGGTAGATGTTGGTTACTCAATCACACCAGAATGGCTGAATAGATTCTGAAACAAAGATACTACAGAGATAGATTAGCCTGGAAAAAGCTCTGGAATAAGCTTTACTTTTATATTATCAAGAAGGTTCCTTTGATTATCTAATCTGATAATATATGTAAGGCTGATAGGCTGATGGCAGATATCCATACTAATATTGCTAAGTAACTCTATCTCTCTGTTTGTATGTTACACTTTCACGTCTAAACCACTGAACCGATTTTGATGAAATTTGGTATAGGGGTAGATTAGACCATGAGAAAGGACATAGGCTATGTTCGGTCGCGATAACCGACATCCACGCGGGTGGGCCGCGGGCAAAAGCTAGTAAGAACATAAACTAGAAAAAAAAGAAGGTTCCTTTGATCTTTTGGGAATGGGATGATTATTTCACACGAATTATGGATAACAGAGTATAGAAATGGCTATTAAACATTGCAGATTCACAATGGTACCAGTTGGCAAAGGCAAATGGTTGGTGCAGTCTGTCCCTGGAGAGTTGAACTTAGATCAAACCTTAGTGTTGCAGAAGGCTAACTCCCTGGGTACCGCGTGGGTCTCTGCTGGAATATTAACTGGAGATTTAGGGTAAATATATTTCCTACTTACCATATACTTACTAATAATTTTTCTTTATAAAAGGACACATCAGTTTGATTTCACTTCGCCTGGTCAGCTAAATGTAAAGTCTCGGAAAGAGGGTCACCCTCATAGACATGTACCATGTTAACAATGGTGGCACTCAGCTTGACGGCCTCATCAGATGCCTTTTCACACCCCGCTTAAAGGACCTGGGATGGGGACGATAAAATGTCTTCTTCTGATTGTTGGTAAATTACTATATGAGCTGTTAAACTTTTTAGAATGCTTATTCAGATTCATACTCACAACTGTATAAACTGATAGGGTAAGCAGAGATACTCTTCATTTGAGTACCAATCTCAGATCCATCTAAAGCAGGCCATTAAGCCCTTCTATAACTTCTTTTAGTTGGTTTTCAGAGAAACATCCCCTGTCCGACCCTAGGCCCCGATCCTGAGTTCTAAGATCCAGAACATCTTGGTCGGATCCATACACCCTGATCTCCAAGCAAAACTATAGAATATTGATAATTGCTTTCTTAATTGGAATTTATTAAATATTTCAGCTGGAATGAGACCAGAGCTCAAAATGCTTTGAACCACATGGTGAAAGAAGGTCTGGCGTGGGTCGACAGTCAAGACGCCAAGGAGACGCTGTACTGGTTCCCGAGCATGTTCGCAGAGTGTGTGTCGGCATGATGGACTGTTCAACAAATATAGTGTAAATATTGTGATATTGTTTATTGAAAATCTGTAATATATTACGCCTGTAAGGATCCTATTTATGTATTTTATTGAAGGAAAGGTAATGTAGATAAATTATTTTACATTTTGTGTTCACAGAATGAGTAAAATATTTCCTATGATGGATTAATATAAAAATATTTTGTAATACAATTAGTATGAAAATGACAGAATATGAATGAAGCGAACAAAAAATAAAAGAATACAACATTTATTTATATTTATAACTTTTTATTAATATTGCACTGAGCTTACTATCTTTTATTCGTCAATTTTATATTTTATTTTGTTCTATAGATCAAAAGGGTCCAAAGTAAAGCCAACGAGTCGAGAGAAAAAAAGGTAAACAAAGTTTCAGCGGTTCCAAACTCTTTTATTTGAAAAAAATTACGTATCACTTGAAGCGTATTCCAGTCAGGAGTGAAATTATTCATAAGATGGCGGATCTGACAGTTTATAACCCCTGCGCTGTGCTGACAGCTTCTCAGTACTACGAAACACGAAACGACACCTGTCTCTCGGTCATTGTCGCGTACGTGTGACATGTGGGAGAAGGACAGGGAAAATAATCGCAAGTTATCGCAACGTAACTGAGTAAAGGTCGCTTTGTTTACCTTTTTTCTCTCGTCTCGTTGGCTTTACTTTACAAACAAATATTATATCGCTAGCTAGGGCTTTCTTCTGGGGATCCAATGTATGGCATTTTCAATTTGGCCCGTAGTTCATCGTTTTCCTTCTGTAAGTCTTGCAATCTCTTCTTCAATTTCTCGGTCATTTCTAAGTAAGACTCTTTCCATCTGTGAAATATTAAAAATAAGAAACTCTTCCTTCATAGAAAAAATTAAGTATGCTATGCACTGCATTGCAAACGCCGCCGGAAAAGTAGGTAGTATAAAGCATAGTTTTTTATTTTCGTGCGGAAATCCCCTCGGAGGCCTCCCGCCGGAGCCGGAAAGAGAGGTTATGTCGGACTCGAATCGGCTAAAACCGCACGCCATGAGGGTCGTGGTGCTAGGCCGGAGGTGAGGTTGTCTTCGATATATCCCTCGGACCCCGCCTGACCCAGGGCCATCCCTTACGGTCTGGCCCTCCTCAAACATACTCTATCTGAAGAATTGTTTAGTGTTTGTCATGAAGATTATGCCAAATTCTGGCAGGGTAATTTAAAGTAGGGTGAGGTCATATCTTCTATAATTTAATATGTAATTATATAGTTTAATAAGCAGTTTGGCCGTCGGTTAATCGAAGTACGAGAGATGTAAATAAATAAATATTCCACAAAATTCTACACAACGCTATCTAGACCCATGGTAAGCTTAACTAGCTTGTGTTATAGAATCTAGAATGCGGATAAATATACTTAGATACTTTTTTTGTGAATACATATAATATTATTATACATAGAAACACCAGACCAATGCAAATAGCCATATTCATGCATACAGTATTTGCACTGAGCGGGATCGAACCCGCGCCTCTTGCATGGCAGTCGCGTTCACTACCGCCACGCCACAGAAGCTTAGGCAATCAGAAGATTCGAGACGGGCGGCGGCGGCGTGCGGTTATAATCCATTCGAGTCCGAGCGGATACGCGCACCAAAAAAAGCTTCTAACATAAGGAATAAATGGTTATATAGAATTTGGAAGTAAAAAGTGACTATCGAATACATAGGGAAAAATAATTTTCTCGGGCGGGACTTGAACCCGCGATCTTTCCCTTAAAGGGGGCATGCCTTGACCAACTCGGCTACCAAGACGCCCAAGTCCCGCCCGAGAAGATTCTTTTTCCCTATGTATTCGATTTGTATAGTTAGCATACTTAATGCTGTAAAATTCAATCAAAAAAAGGTGATTACTCACCTTAGATAATGTTAGAGCACACTCACCTTTTACTTAGCTCCATTTGATTTTCTAAATGTTTATTTAGTTCCATTAACTCCTCTTCCTTTGTTGATACCATTCTGAAATAGTACCATAGAGAGTGAGTACATTCGCGAACAATATATCAAGTCCCGCCCGAGAAGTTTCATTTTTCCTTATGTATTAAGTAAAAAAAAAACAATGGCAGCATTCATGGCCAGGTACCATCCAGCGATCAATCAGTGGGATAGGGTATGATTGTCATTTGGATGGGTGACTTGGTGGTATTTCAACTGAGTGCTCGTTGATTTTTAGAGAAATAATAGTTTAAAAAACTAAAAAACACGCTTTTAGCACGCCCTAAAAATTACAACATTTAAGTAACGTGACTATTTTTTTCGTATTCCTGACAGCGAACCCTTTCATTTGATACCCATATCATGGGGGTGGATTTCAAACAGTCACTCCGCCATCTTGGGGAGGCCGCCATATTGGTATTTTTTTTTACTATATTACTATATCTATATAAAAATGAACCCCTATTTCCCTTGGTCACGACATCACGCCTGAACGGCTGAACCGATTTCGCTAATTCTTTTTTTTGTTGTGTTCGTTATTGTTAGGAGAAGGTTCTTATGAAAGAAAAAATGAAGAAAATTGCGCGGAAAATTAGAAAATTTAAGAATACATAACCACCATATAAAATAGCTGATCCGACATACGCCATGTCTAAATTTTGAATTTGGAATACGAATTGCAAAAAAATGTGTTTATTATTCTAATACTGCTGTATGATATTCTTCTATGTTATCTGACGTTTGATATAGAATTGACATAATGCGTGCAAATATCGTCAGAGGGTGATTAGTAGACATTCTTCTGAATTAACAAAATGCCCGTTGCTTGGGCCGCGAAAATATTTATGGTGGCTATTTTTTTATTTATGAACGCCCTTGAGCGTAGAGGTATATGGTTGTATGGGCCCCATAGGTATATAGGCTCCGTAGGTGTAAGTATGGGCCCCGGTGACCTAGCTATTAGTGTCGGGAGCTCCGTGGGCGTATGGGGCCCGAATCGAAATACTTTCCGTTCTCAAAATAAATAGGGAGAATTTGATACAGCTAATTGATTCTAATTTCTAGGGCAAAACGAAGTTTGCCGGGACAGCTAGTTTTTTATAATAACGTGTCTTAGCTAGTCATGTATTGTCATCAGAACTCAGAGCGTGTGCAAAATTTCATCCTAATTAAAGACCAGGAAGTGGGTCAAATTAAGATTTGTTTGTTGACGTTGATTTTCTTACATACATAGTTTTTTTTATACCACTTAGGTGGCAGACAAGCACACGGCCCACCTGATGGAAAGTGCTTACCGCGGCCTATGGACGTATGCAACACCAGGGGCGTTATACTCCTGCTGCCTACCCTGAAGAAACCTTCTAATGCCCCTCTTGAAGAATCCCATATTGTAGTCGCTTGGGAAAACCATGGCAGGGAGTTCATTCCACAGCTTGGCCGTACGTGGGATGAAGTTCCTTTCATACCGCACGGTGCGCACCGTATTCGGATGCAATGTATGGGGATGAATTCCCTGCCTATGGCGAGCGGTGCGATGGTAGAATGTAGCTGTGGGTAGAGTGTAGGTACCTGCAAGTGAAGGTAATAAAAGCGTGTTAAAAAATCAATACAAAGCAATACTATTGTGTATTACTTACTTTTGGTTCAATTCTGTTCTGGATGACAACATGTTTTGCAGTTTACTGACCATCTCGTGGGTTTCATCTAACGACTTTTGGAGATGTTCCACCTGCAACCTGTATGCATTTTTATTATTATAACGTCTGTACGTTTGTACACCTTCAGAGGTTTTTTTTTAACGTCGGGGAAAATCTTTCATGGAAGTTATGCCGGACTCCTACCGACTAAAAACCCCCACGGTATCGCCCAGCAGCCTATGGTTGGGAGCCCCGGGTAAGCCCTCGGAAGGATGTCCCAGGGCCCCATCAGACCTACGGCTAAAGTTCGGCCTTGTCTAGGGGGTGATTCGGGTGCTATCCCGCGTCTATGGGGAGTTTTCGGGTGTTATTCCGATTCTTAGGGGGGGGGGGGGGGGGGGGGGCAGGGGCTGGCTTTTAGGGAAAGATTACCATAGGTTGATTGTCCACACGCGTGAACTGCTTGGGTACTTTATCGCCCATCAAAATAGGCCCAGCCACTTCGGAGATTGGCCGAAAAAGCAGACTAATATTGAAATATAGCCGACTCACGCGCAGCGGGTTCATCCCTATATCATCAGCCCAGAGATAATAATAAAATTATTCAGTGCTATAGGTATATATTTTGGGAATTATATTCGTGATAGTAGTATTTTTGAATGAATTTTTATACCATTTAAGCTAACTTTAAAATTCGAAACACATTGGGAAAATGAAATGCTCAAGTGAGACTTGAACCCACGACCTTTCCCTTACGGGGGGAATGCTCTTAAAACTGAGCTATTGATCCAGACCTGAATCAATTCAAATTTCCCTTCTGTGTATATCCGTCTTTAAGAGCGACGGTGGAGCCATCTACCAACATTCTTACGAACTGTTGGAACCAATGAATGTTTTTTTTTTATTTCAAGAGAAAGCCAAGTGTTTCACAGTAAATATAATTCTATTGTTATAACACCAGATATAATTTCTGTTAACAATTTAGTACCACCTTGGTGAAAATTTGGTTACCATTTTTAAACATAGATTTTTGATGATTCCGCCCAAAAATTTGAATGATTTTTTATGCTAACTTTAATATTCATGTATCTTGCCTTATAGAAAGAAAGAAATAATTTATATTTCTGTCTTTTTATACCAAGTATATTTGCTGTATACCCACTTCAGCTCTTCGCACTGTGTTCTCAACAGCTTCTCTTCCCAGTCGCGACGTTTCGTTTCCCGAGTGTGAACATCCTGTATCCGCTGTATATCGACAGCCAGAGATTGTTTCTCGCACACTAACTGGATGTTGCGTCTCTCTGATGCCACCTATGTACAATATAACACTTTAGCCGACTGCTAAAAAAGAAGTGAAATGTGTTCATGGTTCATCCGAGCGCCCGTCCCGGTTGTTTGATATACATGATTTGCTAACTTTTAAACTCTTGCGTTCCATGATATACAATAATAATAACGGGAATTAACGCGATCATGGTACAGGTACATACGTACCTTTGATTTGCCTGACGTTTCGACCAGGTTACACCGGCCGTGGTCACACGCTGACTGGCTCCGTTCCGCCGTCTTCGTCCGTGTAACCTGGTCGAAACGTCAGGCAAATCAAAGGTACAATTGTACCTATACCATGATCACGTTAATTCCCGTTATTATTATTGTATACATGGTTTGATTTGGTTGATTTTTACAGGAGCTACTGCATTCTGACCCCTCAACTCCGAGTGGAAAGCCATTTAGCAGGTGTACTGTCTTCATATACCCAATTTAGATTATTTGTTCCTGCATCCTAACTACATTTGAATGCTTGAATACATTTGTAACAAACGATACGGCTGATTAGGCTAGACTCTGGCCAACGAAAGATGGCGCAAAAAGTTGGCGCCAAATTTAAGAAATCAACAAGTTACTACACTGAAATAACGGTTTTTCAAATTTGGCGCCAACTTTTTGCGCCCATCTTTCGTTGGCCAGTCTAGTTGGCTGCGACATTTATACAATATGCTTCCATTACCAGTTCTTGGTACATGGCTTCCAACCGCTGTTCTGCGAGCGCCAGTTTGGGATCAATCGACTTTAAATCGTTCTTCTCTCTCTTCAAGTAATTGTCGTTGGCTGCTTGTAGCACTTTGTTTTCTCTGCAAGAGGAAACGAAGTACGGATCAGGTGGCTACCATGAAACGTCCGAAACTTCGGACCCGCACGAAACACTGACGAAAGACTCAACATTTAGCCAGGAAGTCTGTTTAAGCAGAACCGAAATTTCGGGTAATGTCTTCGGAACCACCTTGTTTGTTCCATGGAACCGATTACCTGCAATTCCGCTCCGCTACTGAGGATGTTTCATGGCACCAAGACAGAAAGTGAGTCTTCAGAGTCGTAAAAATGCCAGGAAGTATAAGTTGTGTGAAAACTATTTACTTGCCAGCTATAGCTAAACAAATCGAATACATAGGGAAAAAGAATCTTCTCGGGCGGGACTCGAACTCGCGATCTTTCCCTTACAGGGGGAATGCCTTGACCAACTCGGCTACCGGCCTCGGTTAAGGCCTTAAAAGACGGATAAGAAGGGAAATTTGAAAGATCGCGAAGGGAAAGATCGCGAGTTCCAGTCCCGCCCTAGAAGATTCTTTTTCCCTATGTATTTGATTTGTATAGCTAGCATATTTAATGCCGTAAAATTCATTCAGCTATAGCTAAAATTGCAATAAAATGTTGCCAAAATAAAAGGATTAAGCATTTTAAAATACCATAGGTCGCTCGTTTTTTCAGTGATTTTCTACTTAAATGACTATTGTTTGATATAAATTCGCAAATGGCAGGGCTCCATTCACCCCACAATCACCCAATGACATTATTCACCTTACCTTAGCGTCTTATTCAGCAACAGCCCTTTCTCAACCAATTCGGCGTCCAAGTTCCGTATGTGGTACAGCATGTCTGATACCTTCTCGTTGTATTTCTCTTTGGCGTCATCCATCTCTTTCCTACATGATGCTTCTATCTCATTCCTTAAATTGGATTGGGTATGCTTTAGTTTGGCGATTTCTCCTGCAATATGGAATATTCTTTAAATAGGTACTTACTGGTACAGTCGACAAAGGAGATACGGTCGCACCTTTACATACAAAAAAAAATATAAGAAAAAGTGCAACGGTATCTCCTTTGTCGAATGCATTCCACAGAGGGAGTAATGCGTCGACAAACCACTTAACATTTTCTTTTATCGTGCGAAATATGCCCACGGATACCACCCCCCAGGAGCCGGTGGAGGTGGTTATGTCGGACTCGAACCGACTAAAACGCAAGCCGTCTTTGGGTCTTTGTTTGCCGAAGGTGAGAATGCACAAAACATATCTCTGGCACACCCTGGCAGATCCTGGACCATCTCTTTCGAGATGGCCCCAAACTACTTAACATGCTTTTATTTTTTACGACACAGTGTACACATAGATATTTTTTGCAAAAAGCAAAACAAAACCTAATGTGGGGCTATGGATTTTTCATAAGAAATCGTTACAATCGCACTTTACTTTTAACTTTGAACTGTACCACCAAATCGATGATTGAAAAAATGCACAAACATGCATCGATTTGTTGGTGGTGATAAGTTTATGTGTAGATAGCCTCCTCGGTTCTGATTTTTGTTTAAAATTCCTTACTTGTTAGTTCTTGTATCGTTTTGTAGGCTTCGGTTTTCTGTGTGGATACGACGTCATACAGCTGCAATGCTTCCGCAACCTGTTAAAAAATATCGTGTTTACGTATTCGCCTAAAGCGCATGTAAGGGATTCAATTGCCATTCAGTCATGGACAGAGGATCAGATAGAGACATGAAGGTTCATATCTCTTTCCCTGAACCGGTGTCGAATGTGAATCTCAATTGAATCGTTTTCGCGCGTCGTGGTAGGCTCACAGATCTTAGCAGTTAACTATGCCTTAAATATAAAGTTTGCTTTACGTAAGTATTCCAAATGGTCAACGTAAAGACCCAAACTGCCCAAACCAACGTTGTATGCTGATACACTTGCTGATTAACGGACGAAAATCTGGCGCAGACTACCCTTTCGAGATTGGGAGGTCTTAAAACCAGTAGGTATAAGTCAAACCAAAAAGAGGAGTAAGTGGATCTCGGGTTCGGAGGTTCGGCTTGAATATAATAATAATATAAATCATGCATCAAACATCCAAACTCTCTAACTTTCAGATGAATAAATCTATAGGATAGATAATTACCCTCATAGACGCGAGATATCACCCGAACCACCCCCTAGGCGAGGCCGCATTGTAGTGTAGCCGTATAGGTCTGATGGGAGCCCTGGGACATCCTTCCGAGGGCTTACCCGGGGCTCCCAACCATAGGCTGCTGGGCGATACCGTGGGGGTTTTTAGTCGGTAGGAGTCCGGCATAACATCCATGAAGGATTTTCCCCCATGGTAAATAAAAAAAAAAACGAAAGGATATATAATAATCTAAGTAACGTACTTTAGATTTAGCTTCAGCCTCTTTCTTGACCTTCTCGATACATTTTTTCTGACAAATAGCTAACTGCGCTTTCAAATCGTCATTATTCTTCTTCTCCACTCCGAATTTTATTCTGTGTTCTTCTAAACTCTTTGTCAATTCATCCAATTTCTTCTCTACTTCCTTGCCTCTCTCTTTGTAAGATGCGATTTCTTTGTCTTTATTTTTAATGTCGTTCTCTAGATTTGCGTGTTTTGTTAGCAATTCGTTGTATTTCTTCTCCAATTCGATGTAATCTGTTAGTGCTGTTTCTAGTTTCAGTTCAAGGTCTCTTCTTTGTTCAGTTGTATTCTAAACAAAGTTTGTAAGAGTTTCTTATAACGTAGTTAAATCAGATTTAAGCAATGTAAAGGACATGCTTCAAGAATCTCAGGTATAAATAAATAAATATTCCACAACATTGTACACAACGCTATGGTATGCTTAATTAGCTTGTGTTATGGAATCTAGAATGCGGATAAACATACTTAGATACTTTTGTTTTGTAAATACATACATATTATGCATAGAAACACCCAGACCAATGCAAAATTAGCGAAGATCGAACCCGCAAAGGTGGTCAAATATATCGAGTTAAGTTACCTGCAAACCCTTACCCCTGTCGCTTTTGATTGGCGCTTGGATGAAAACTTGAAGGAGTGAGAGGATATTTCATAAGACGTACCTTCTGCTTCCCTCTGTTGTCGTAGCTCTGGTAAGTTTTCAGCTCAGTTTCCAAGGCTTCAATAGTCTTCTGTGATGTTTGCCACAGCACGTGTAGTGAGTCTCTCTCCTGTACAACATAAATACGTGCGTATCACAAAATCATTCGGACTGCTGGACAGGTCTATTCAGTTTTTTTTAAACTGGTTTGAAGCGTGAGTGTGTGTTGAAGGGAATAACGTCTACGGGCGTTGTCTTGGTCCGTTTTGGAGGTTCAAAACAAAAAGACCATCTTCTTGATGCTCAAGCCTACCTCACCTGGAAGTCGCTGCACCTACACCTGCTCAACAACGGATGAGACTCTGAGGCAGATCGAATGGCAGCCGCTCCTGGAAAAACCGACTTACCAACCAAAATAACTACGAGGATAATGATCTAGGCCGCCTCCTCTCTGTGTTTGCTTTGTGGTTTTATTACTGCGATGTGATAAGGACTATTAAAATTTGATGACCTTAGCAAGTAATGATAATTGTTTTCTTGCTTCATCCAGCTCCTTGCTAACATCTTCGTCCTTGCCATTTGCTTGTCTTGCGTGGTCCAGCCTCTCTTTCAGCAGCATCCCGACTTGTTGAGACAGCTTCTGGTTGTCACAGATCAATGATCTTATTTCTTCTGCCACGGCGTTTTGATTTTGCTGAGGAATAGATAAGTACTTTATGGGGTGGTATGGCTGTAACAGGAATTTTGGGGCCAAGGCAATCTCTTGCACACCAGGTACCTACCTACACTGCACGACGATGACTACTGATTGTAGAAAAGTAACAATAAATGAGAAAGGTATTCAGACGCCTCCTCAGTGTACTCTTTGACGAGTTAACCAATAAATTATAGTTATCATTAGGTTGGTGCACGTTGTCTACATAAATAGAAGGTAAATGTATTTTGATCTCTACTGTTTTACAAAAAACTAAAGCTGGTTATCTGTTATATTATTTACCTTAGTTACACAAACTGTAGGCGTGTAAGTACCTACCCTGTAAAATTCCACTTCGGTTTGAAGGGCTTCTAAAGTAGTATTTTCCATATCTAACGAGTACTAAATAAGTACTTGCAATAATTATAATATAATGAAATAATAGTGCTGATATAGTTCTTCGTGTTTAAATAACTAATAACAGTGAATAAACTAAATAAAAAACTTAAAAATATTGCAAACTTTGTGTCCAGGTTTGTTTACATTTCGCGCCTCAGCAACGTCACCTTTCGTTGCTAGGCAACCGGACTTCAAGAGAAAGACAAGTAAGCCAAGTGTTTCACAGTAAATATTTCTGTTGTTAAAACACGAGATATAATTTCTGTTAACAATTTAGGAAATAGTTGGTGAAAAGGTAAATAAGAATCTGAGTAAGTACTTACTTACATCTTATTTAGAAACGCCCGTAGAATGTAGTTAGAGTTAAAGTTTGTTTAACCTTTCCGAACGTTATTTCTATTGTCACAATTTTATCAAACTTCAACTTCACCTGACATCCGCGAAAATCGAAATTCGTTTGTGAAATTTTGCTACATTTTGTTACCTGCGTAGTTGTGTTAATTCGATTTCAGAATGTGATAATTCGTAAAATTGTGGCATAGCATGCATAGCTTATGATGCTAAAATGACCAGGTTTGTGATTGATTACGTACGTACGTATTGGTATTAAAATAAACAATGTTGTTAACGCACAGTTCATACGTTACTCGTCATAATAACATAATTTATTTATTAAATTACAGTTTATACTTCGACATCAGGGATGACCAGTGGCCGCTGGTGTACCACGATAGGTATAATGTATCGTTCTGTGGCTTGGAGAAGTTGCATGTATTTGATGCCCAGAAATGGGGCAATATTATACGGGTGAGTAGTAAAGTAATAAAGTAACTTAACTATACGCCGTTTCCTTTATTTCTATGTGCCAGATAGGATTGTTTTTTGTTTTATTTTTTCTTTATTTACCAAAAGTTGAAGGCTTGATCATGCATTTGACTTGAGATAAATCAGTTAATCAGGTTGTTTTGAATTACGATAAATACACAATCATCTGTTGCAATTGTAATAAGTATGATGTGAAGTGGCCTACAGATGTCATGGTCCGGAATTATGTAGAGTAGTAAAAAAGTGAATCATTGACACAAGAAGAAGATGAAGGTCCCGAAGACTGTTAGTGTCCACATTAGTAGTAATAATAGTGATAGGGCAGTACTTCACCGTTCAGGCCATCAATTTGTAATGTCAACACTCATAACACTCAACACTTGTTAATTGGAGAATTGTTTTAATTTCCAGTATTTAAAAGAAGCGGAACTGATAACAGACAAAGAACTTGTGGTTCCCCGTGAGCCTACTAAGGAAGATCTTCTAGTTGTCCACACAAAAAAGTATTTAAAGTCTTTAAAAGTAAGCTCAAATTCTCTTCTTTTCCTAGTACCTAGTTTTTTTTTTTTTTATATATTTCTGCTAACATGCGATCAAGCAGGCAGCACCCATAAGCAGTTGTTATGGGTGATTAATTGGCGTGCTAGGCTTTCCCTTCCATTGTCAGGTAGCCTTTACAATTTTTTTTATTTTTATTTTTTAATTGAGATTGTCCCATATGTGCAGCCTCTTAACGCGTCTTATTTTGGGTGCTTCAGTAAGGATTTGGGCAAGCTTATTCTCATGATGTGCAATCCTGTCTTTATAGGTTTTTGTTATTTTATTAATCTCCTCTTTGATGGTGGATATTTTCAAATATTCGTGGATATCTTCCGATCGTGTGAACCACGGAGCATTCACTATTTTTTTTAGCACGCCATTTTGGAATCTCTGTAGAATCTCAGTATTTGAAGTTTTGGCTGGTTTCTTTGTAAATTGTAATTTTATTTTCAACTGACAGTCGTGAGCCTCTGCCAAGGAGCCATTCCAGCGATCTGAGTCTATGGTTTAACTCGTCTCTCTTCTTTTGTATGTGGTCGAGATAAAAGCCAAGATATTTCACAACTGTCTGGTGTGGTAGTACCTCCTCACCCAATTTTACTGTAGGACAGTTCTCCTTTCGGAGCGTGAATGTGATTTGGTTGGATTTATTTACGCTGGCTTTGATCCTCCAATTTTTCATCCAGGCGTGGACCTTATCCAGGTGTCTCTGAACTATCTTGTACGCAACTACAGGATCTGAACTGGATGATAGGACTGCTGTGTCGTCTGCGAAGGTAGCTGTCATAACGTTTTGGGATTCTGGTACATCGGCTGTAAACACTAGATAAAGTAACGGTCCTAGGACTGAGCCTTGTGGTACTCCGGCCTTAATGTCAGAGAAAACTGAATAAGAGTCGTTTATTTTAACGTAGAAGATACGATCTTCCAGGTAGGACTTAAGTAGCAGGTACATATTGTGTGGTAGTAGGGTCTTCAGCTTAAACAGTAAACCATCGTGCCAGACTTTGTCAAATGCTTGCTGTACATCGAGGAATACTCCACAGCAATATTCTTTATTTTCCAAAGCATTTCTTACGTGTTCTGAGACTCTATGCACTTGTTCAATAGTGGTATGGTTTCTGCGGAAACCGAATTGGTGTTCCGGAATGCTCGAATTTTCATAGATACATCGGTTTAGCCGTTCAGAAATAATCCTCTCTAAAACCTTCGATAGCACTGGCAACAAGCTTATTGGCCTGTACGATGAGGTCAAATTGGGTTGTTTCCCAGGTTTTGGGACCATGGTTATTTGTGAGACCTTCCAAATGCAGGGATAGTATGATGTCCTGAGTATTGCGTTGAACAGTGCTGTGATGTAGATTATTGCCTTTTTCGGAAGTTTCTTTAGTATCTCTGCAGTAATTAGATCAAAGCCCGGTGCTTTTCTCATCTCCAGCTCAAGGATCAGCCGCCGGACTTCTGTCGGAGTGCAACACTTCATAGGGGGACTGAGCTGCAGGTCACTGCTCAGATACTTTTGTACTTCATCATCTAGACTTGAATCCAAATCATAATTTGGAGTGAAGACATCTCTGAGAAACTGCGCATATGCTTCTGCTCTTTCTTCGTCACTTTTTGCCCATTTTCCATCCTGGGTTCTAAGAGGATGATCTACCTTCTGCGGTTTAGCACGTGACTTGATTGCGTTCCAGAGGGAGTGTTCACTTTTAGCTGGGGCTGAGGGAGTCAAGTTTTGTAAGTAGAACTGTAGCGTTTCGTTTTCAGTCTTGATTATAAATTGTTTGAGTTCTGCTGCGGCCTTGTTAAATGCTCGTTTATCAGAAGGATTTCGGTTGCGGTGCCACACTCTTCGCAATCGTCTCTTCTCTAACACTCTTTGTTTCACTTCCAGTGTTACATTTTGTGTCACCTTTTTTTGGATTACACTTTTGGTTGTACTAGCCCTTGCTGCAGACTGTATACTCTGTGTGAGTGAGATGGTAGCATGCTCTATGTCGTCGTCTGTCTGTAATGGAACTTTGAGCTTTAGCTTTTCATTTAGTAGGTGTTCAAAGTATTCCCAATCTGTGTGTTTATTACACAAAAATACACTTCTTTCTTTATTAATGATGGATGTGCTCATTGTTAAAATGACCTGTGAATGATCAGAGGAAGTATCATGGCAGTCCTCTATTTCTAAGAAGTGTGACTGTATTCCTTTAAACAGGAAAAAGTCCAGTAGGTCTGGTAATTTGTTTGTAACTGTTGGCCAATGTGTTGGTTTTCCAGTAGAGAGACATTGGAGGTGATTCTTTTCTAAGCTTCTCTTTAGACTTCGCCCTCTTGTTGTGATGAGACGCGACCCCCACTGTGTGTGTTTGGCATTCCAGTCACCACCAACTATAAACCTATTACCAAGGGTTTTAATGAAGGAATCAAAGTCATTTTGATCAATTTCACGTTCTCGTTTTTTCTTAGGCGGGCAGTAAATTGATGTTAGCACGATTGGGCTCTGCTTATCATACACCATCACTGAAGTGGCCTGTATCCTTCGTGTCCGATATTCAGGAAGCAACTGATGTTTGATGCCACTCTTTATTAGTATAGCAGTACCCGCATGAGCTTTGTTGTCTGGGTGAGGTGTGGAGTAGGCACTGTATCTATCAATTGTTATTGATGTTTTTTCCGTTAGGTGTGATTCTGATACTAACAGTATAGTGCGTCAAGAAAGTCGTGAAATTAATGTTGAAGGAACTAATATTTTTCATTGTATTTGCAACACTCAATAACTGTCAAACTGAGTTTTCAGCTGTCATTCCTTGTTTTGTTGTGGATATGTTTCGTATATCTTTTGCGTTCATTTAATTTATTTACGTCTAGTAACAATATAAAGTGTAAAAATGAATAGCAATGTGTGTATTAGTTGTGAGAGACATGTCGTATTCAAAGTATTTCAGTGATATAGTATGATATACGGTGGGTTTTCAAACCGGCAAGCTGGTTTCTGATTTGGAGGATATTTATGGCCAAACAGCTAAATAAGCCGGTACGTACATATATTTTAATGTTAAACACGGTATGGGAAGTGTAATCTATTAAAAATTATGTATATTAAGTGAACATTTTATTTTTCAAAGCATTGTTTACATTTGTCGTGGTTGAGTCATTAAACCTACGATTTTAAGAAATCGTAGTACGACACTTTGACGTTTTTGAACATTCTTGATCCATTTTGTATTAACCACTGAGGCCCTTTGGACTACTAAAAAATTACACGGTATATACAGCTGTATTTATCCAGTACCGTACGTTTTTATTTGTTTCAGATTTTCAAAAGCACATTTCAGTATGTGATGTGATGATATATCCAGTGAGTCAGAAACTATCGCGGATAAATTACGCAGGAGTTTCAAGCAGCATTTTGGGTGTTCAATACTCACTCCAATAAGTTAATGTTCTAAAAGATTATAATTATATTATATTATAATACGTACTGTACCTACATCTTTTGTTTTCATTGTTTAATACTTTACAACGTCTGTAAAAAAATCGACTGTCCAGCTATCACGGTTCATGAGACAGACAGGTAGGCTTTGGGTAAGGTATTGCTCGGGACATGTTTCTTGGACTTTAAATATGCTGAAAACACATTTCACACCCACGGTACCCATGGCCATACTCCTGGTGGTACCGTGGGTCTAATAAAGTTAAAGTGTACCACTGAGTAAGCGATTCTGTGACCAGAGCGGTGGTGGACGAGCTCAAAGTCACCAAACATAGATTATTACAAAACAATCTGCGCGCGCCAGGCCAAACAATTCGTTTATCTCGCAGCTTGGATTTTAAATAGTGTCCCGAGGCATATCCTAATAACGTCCGACACGGCGTGTCCTTGTATATGAGGCCTTATGCTCGTTTATCGGGGTGTAAGGTTAACGACATTTCCCTCACACCCCAGTTAACTTTGAGCTATATACGGGTTTAAGATGGCCCTCTTGGGTGTCCTCATCTAACCTCTATATCCGCTGCTAGTCACAGGGACCCGTGGCGAGTCTCCGCGCAGGTCTCTATAGGGCTGCTCCCGCCGCGGCCGTTAATTGCAATAAGTGGTAGCGTCTCCCATGTGCTGAGTAAGAGAGTGAAGCATTGCCGTTAGCGTTGTACAGGTTGCATCGAATGGAGGCTTCGGATCACGCGCACCAAATTTAACATAATATCTGTGCTTCTAAATCCCGTGTGCTTGTCTGCCACCTGAGTGATTTTACAACCATGACTTCTAACTGAATCACTCCGCACTCGTTGATTTCGATTAGTTGTTAAAGTTTTATTTGCAAAAAATAATATCTAAATGTTACTGCAAGCCCTGCAACCATTTAAAAAGGATATAACGACTATTCTGTAATTAAGTATATATAATTTTCTAGCTTGAAGTTTGATTTATCTCTAAAGTTTGCCCCATTAGTGCCTAAATAAAGTGAATGAAATAATTGCCGTTTTTTTTTTCACTTTTATTCACCTACTATCCTACTATCGTAATGAAATCATACCATAAAAAGCAACCGATCAAGTCTGTTTAATTATAGTATGGCAGGGATACCAGATTAAGCGCAGCAGCGCCACCCTCAATTTTCACGACTTTCTTGACGGGCTATACATCAAGGTTCTGAACTTTTAGCAGAATTTCTACATCATATTTCTTATTTAGTATACCGTTGACATTCCATGTACCTATTCTCAGTGTCATTTTAGTGCACTAGTTTGGTCACGATTGTTGTTAGGAGGCCCATGAGGGTGCCCATCTGGTCAAGTAAGCGGTCTAGCTTTTCAGCTTGTTTTGTTAATATTGCTTCAAGGTTTGGAGTAGTTCCTGCTGTGGCCTGTGCATATGTCCTTGTATTTGCATTGGGTGTTGCTGATGGTACTGCTTCCTCATTTGGCGAGTCTCTTTCTTCAGAATGGCTAGTGGGTTTTTGTTTTTGTTGTGTTCTAGTACCAAACTTCCTTTTTTGTATTTCTTGAAACACTTTACAACCTTTATAGTTCGCAGCATGGTCGCCTAGGCAGAGGGCACACTTGGCAGGCTCTTTTCTATCCTGCTTTGGGCAATCCATGGTGTTGTGACTTTCTGCACACTTTACACACCGGTACGGTCTCATGCAATAGTTTTTTGTATGACCATATTGTTGGCACCTCTTGCACTGGGGTATAGTTTTCCTTTGCCTAGGTTCTTCAGTTTTGACACTGGTGTGGTAGATGTATTTCAGTTTTTTAGCAGCATCAGTATTAGGTCCGGGCTCCAAGTTTACAAACCAGGTTGACAGGGGTGTTTTGCTTGGGCCATGTCTAGCATTAAGGGTCCGTACCACTCCAGCTCGAATTCAAATTTTACCCCCGCGCGCCTCAACAACGCGCTCGCGCCGGTACTACTCGCGCGCAGATGCATCTGTCTCACTCCCGCGATGACCCCGGGCCGGCCGACGCGAGGCTCGGCCGCCAAGTTCACGCGTTATCAATCGATAGGGTAAAGTAGCTAGTAATTTAGACATCAAGAAAGTTATGGCAATAAACAAACTTTTGAGAAAAGTGTGCATATTGTAATGATAATTTACATAAAACTTATAATATATTTATACTTATCCTATTAATATTATAAATGCGAAAGTTTGTGAGTATGTATCGCTGTATGTATGGATGTTTGTTACTCTTTCACGCAAAAACTGCTAAATGGATCTGGCTGAAATTTTATACAGGGGTAAATTAGAACCTGGAATAACACATAAGTTGCTTTTTATTCCGGGTTAAGGTTCCCATGGGTTGCAGGAACGGGAACAAAACTTCACGCGGGCGAAGCTACGGGCAGCAGCTTTTTTTTTTTTTTGGACCGTGGGGGAAATCCTTCATGGATGTTATGCCGGACTCTTACCGACTAAAACCCCCACGGTATCGCCCAGCAGCCTATAGTTGGGAGCCCCGGGTAAGCCCTCGGAAGGATGTCCCAGGGCTCCCAACAACCAACTCGTCTAGGGGGTGGTTCAGGTGCTATCCCGCGTCTATGGGGGGGGTTTTCGGGTATCATCCCGCTTCATAGGAGGGGGGAGGCGTGCGTGAGTCCGTCACGTCATGCTGCCGTCATGGGCCTGCTTCTGTAAGGACGATGAGCAGCCAACTCACCGTCCTCAGGCCCCCGGTCATGGAGGCCGATGGGCTTCGGCGAAGACACGTCGGCGGCGTCCAAGCCGCCGACTGCGGAACTCGGGTGGGAGAGTTCTCTCCCGCTCCCGCCCCGCCGCCTCCTTCACGAGCATGACCTGCTCGCAGAAAGAGGCGGCGCAGTCCCACTTACTCCCGCTGGAGACCATGGCTCCCACCATGGTCTCGAGCGAGAGAGTGTCCACGCCCAAACCCACCACGAGGACCTGGCGCTGTTGCGCCCACGCCGTGCACTCCACCAGCGTGTGGAGCGCTGTGTCATCGCTGCGGTCCCCGCAGTGCTGACAACCGGCCGTGGTTTCCCGGTGTCTTCGCCACAGATACCTACCGAAGCTACCGTGCCCGGTAAGCATCTGTGACAACCGGTAGGAGAGAGCACCATGTCTCCTCTCCAGCCACTCGTCCATGACCGGTCTGACGGCCGCGATTGTGGCGAATCCCCCCTTTGGTTGCTCAAGTCGCACCTTCCATGTCTCCACGGTTTCCTGGTGGAGCTGGGACCGCTGGGCCTCGATTTCTCGAGACGCAGGCCATTGGCCCCGCTCCAGCGCCTCCTTGCGCCATTTAAATAGAGACGCAAGGGCTCTCGCTTCCAGGTCCCATGGAGGGGTCCCGGCTAAGAGACATGCCGCCTCACCTGAGATCGTGCGGTATCCCCTTATCACCCTGACGGCCATCGCCCTCTGTGGGCTCAGCAATCTAGCCACATTACTGGCCGTCAGGGTCTCCGCCCATACGGGGGCCCCGTATAGGGCCATACTTCGCACGATCCCCAGGTACAGTCTCCTGCAGGGAGCGTTGGGTCCCCTGATGTTGGGCATCAGCCGTGCGAGCTGACACCCCCCTCAGTTTTGGGACCAAACTTCGGAAGTGATGTCCGAAGTTCCACCGGCCATCGAGTACGAGCCCCAGATACTTCATCGAGGGCTCGATGCCGATGCTGACGCCCCCTACCTGTAGGCTGGATCCCGCAGGTGGCCCCATCCGAGGTCCGTGGAAGCACAGAGCCTCGGACTTGTGAAGGGTGACCTCGAGACCTAGCCGCCGTATCCGACCCACGACTTGAGCAACCCCTGCCGTGGCCTTTAGTGCTGCGTCTCGGTGCGTTGCTCCCCGCGCCGTAACGAGGGTGTCGTCGGCGTAACACGTTACGTTCACCCCCCTGAGCAACGGACCACGCAGCACCCAATCGTAACCGATGTTCCACAGGAGTGGCCCTAATACCGATCCCTGCGGAACACCGCACGACACATCCCGCCGACCCGGCCCTAGCCAACTCGGGTAAGTAATGGCCCTCTCGAAGAGATAGGCCCCGACAATTCGACGGAGGTAGGGAGGCACTCCATGGTAGATAAGCGCCTCCCTAACGCAGCTCCAGGGCAAGGTGTTGAAGGCGTTGGCGATGTCAAGAGACACCGCCACTATCACCTCACCCTGTGAGACTGCTTCCTCCGTCAGGCCTCTAATGCGCATGATCGCATCCACCTTGGAGTGCCCCTGACGGAAGCCAAACTGGCTATCCGCCAGATCAGGCCCCACGCGTGTGAGATGCCTGACGAGGCGTTGTGCAATAATGCGCTCAAAGAGCTTGCACACCTCGTCAAGCAACACGATCGGCCGGTACCCTGATGGAGAATTTGCCGGCCGCCCCGCCTTTCGGATCAAGACCAGTTTTCCTGTCTTCCAGACCTTGGGAAACTGGCCTTTTTCGAGGCATGCACTAAAGAGCCCTAGAAGTCAAGGCCCAAGCTCCTCAAGAGCCAGGACCCACGCTCAGCCTGGAATGCCGTCGGGTCCAGGGGCGGTGTTTCTGCGGGATTTAAGCCGCAGTACAGCCGCCCCTAGCTCACCCTCCGTGACTACGGGCACGTGGTTCTCACTGCCTTCCGCGCTGGGCGCCTGAGACGGAGCCATGCGCGGAGAAATGTGTTCCTCCGCTCTTGATGGAAACAAGGAGTCCAGGACCACCTCCAGCTGCTCCGGCTGGAGACTCTGGGTCAGTGGGGGCGCCTTAGCGCGTAATTTGCCCCTTACCATAAGGTACGGGCGCCCCCACGGGTTGCGCTCCAGAGTCTCTATCAGCTCCTCGCGGCTCAACTTTTTGGACCGCTTGAGGGCCGTATGGAGGGCCCTCTTGGCCTCCTTGTACCCACCGGGGAGGCTTGGGGTGTGAAAACCCCCGCTCTCCGTGCTCCATCTAAGGTGACACCAACGGTGGTCCAGCTGCTGGAGGTCATCGAGCGACGCCTCGGCGTCCGAGGACCGGGCATACCGCCCACCGCTGGCGGCACCCGTCGTCGCGTCTTGAGCGACGACGGCTGCACCCAGTGGTGCTCCTGGTCCCAAGCCAAGGCCTCCGCCCCTAAGAAGACGGCACCTAGGGGAGGTGGTGGAGAACGACGTGCCCGTAGTTACGGAGGGTGAGGAACATCGGCTACGATTGGATGCTGCGTGGTACGTTGCTCAGAGGGGTCAGCGTAACGTGTTCCGCCGATGACACCCTCGTTCTTTTTTATCGTGCGATAAATCCCCACGGAGCCGGTGGAGGTGGTTATGTCGAACTCGAACTAAAACGCACGCCGTCCCAAGTCCTTGGTTGCCGGAGGTGAGATTGCCAAAAGCATATCTCTCGCACCCCGGCAGACCCAGGAGGACCATTTCTTTCGAGATGGCCCCCTTCGAGTTGGGGGGACCACAGTGTCCCCATCTAGCCCCGGTTACGGGGAGGCGCACCTTGCGCCGCCGCCGCGGCCTGCTTCTGCTAGGGTGACAGGCGGCTCCACCGGTCACCCTAAGGCCAGCGCTCATAGAGGACGGAGGTCGTTCTGCGACCTCCGACGTCCGGTTCGCATGACACCATCATTACGGCGCGGGGAGCAGCGCACCGAGACGCAGCACTAAAGGCCACGGCAGGGGTTGCTCAAGTCGTGGGTTAAACACGGCGGCTGGGTCTCGAGGTCGCTCTTCACAAGTCCGAGGCTCGGTGCTTCCACGGACCTCGGATGGAGCCACCTGCGGGATCCAGCCTACAGATAGGGGGTGTCAGCATCGGCATCGAGCCCTCGATGAAGTATCTGGGGCTCGATGGCCGGTGGAACTTCGGACATCACTTCCGAAGTTTGGTCCCAAAACTGAGGGGGGCATCAGCCGCACTCGCGCGGCTGATGCCCAACATCAGGAGACCCAACGCTCCCTGCAGGAGACTGTACCTGGGGATCGTGCGAAGTATGGCCCTATACGGGGCCCCCGTATGGGCAGAGAATCTGACAGCCAGTAATGTGGCTAGATTGTTGAGCCCACAGAGGGCGATGACCCTTCAATAGAAACAGATGAATGGAAATTCATAATTACGTACTGTCTATAATAAATATAGGAATACGTATGGTAGTAGTACCTAACTACTGCTATATTTATATTATGATCATTCGGGTTGGTAGGTACTCATGTATTTACAGAAATATTCCGTTTATTCCGAAACTGACCCGAAAACTTGACCCGGTCGCGGGTTAGGTAGAAACTTTAAAAATTTGTTCCGAACGTAACCCTCTTCCTAACCTGACCCGACGGTCTCGTTCCTATCATAACCCGATCTGGCACTTCGCCGTCCGCTGCTGCGGCACGCTCGCTTCGACTTTCGGCTCTGAGTCGCCCAACCGCGTCGTCCGTCGCGTCGTCGCAGTGAGCGACCTGTAGTAGCCAGGACCTGCCTGAAAGACTTGGGCTGCTACTGCAAGATTATTTTTGTCGATACATAGGCAAGTATGCCTATTTCAATCCAAATTTTTGAAATAGGTAGGTTTTTACTGACCTATTTATTACTTTCTACTAATATAGTACCTATTGCAAATTGTTATGTACAGTATAAGCTACTTAGGTAGGTTGATTAGATACTTACTATAATAATAAATAAATAAATATTCCACAACATTCTACACAGCGCTATCTAGACCCATGGTAAGCTTAATTAGCTTGTGTTATGGAATCTAGAATGCGGATAAACATACTTAGATACTTTTTTGTATGTACATAAATATTATACATAGAAACACTCAGACCAATGCAAATAGCCATATTCATGCATACAAATATTTGCACTGAGCGGGGATCGAAACCGCGCCTCCTGCGTAGCAGTCTGTCGCGTTCACTAACGCTATTTTTTTTATCGTGCGTAAAATCCCCACGGATACCACCATCACGGAATCATCATCAATACATACATATTATACATAGAAACACCCAGATCAATGCAAATAGCCATATTCATGCATACAAATATTTGCACTGAGCGGGAATCGAACCCGCGCCTCTTGCGTGGCAGTCGCGTGCACTACCACCACGCCACAGAGGCTGTCTACATAATACATCATTCATATGTTTTAATATTTTTTTACGCCAACATACACTTTTCCTCTTTCAGTTTACTTTATTACCCATTTCGCCTGTCAAAAGATAGGTACTTGAATACTTTCGTATCGTCTATCGTAATCGTCTGCGCAGAGCGCGTGCGACACAAGTTCCCCGTATGATAGCCGAAGCAACACTGAGGAGGAGGCCGGGCGGCAGGGCGGTTCTAAGTTTAATGGTATCGCTTGAGTAAAAATTTAGATATTTGCTCGTTACGCAGAAACCAATGTATATTTGTAAAATTTGAAACACATAATGTCTCTTAACCACTAAACTGCAATTTATTGTGTAAGTTTAGTGATCCTATTTTGCGTAATTAATCCATAATATCGTTTTATTTGTACGGTTTAGAGGTAACTTTGCAATGGTTTTCTATCAAGAAAATTTTACGTAATCGTGTTTTTGCCACACATAAACATTAGTATATATCCTCAACTTTACCACAAATGAATTAAAAAGTCCATGCTTTAGAACTTTTGATATTATACACGTTTATGCTATGTCATTTGAGGTAGTACGGACTCTTAATTATTGCCACCTTGATGGCATTCACAGGAGTAGTGGAGGTTTTTAATTACAATTCTGTTTGATCGTTCATTCCGTGGGGTAAATGTGTGGCCGATAAGGTTTTTTTCACGTACCATTGATAGCAGTTGTTTGTACGAGTCTATACATTCAGCAGTTACCCGTAACTGATTTTTTGTTACAACTTTGAAGGTGTATTTTGAGATCTCTAGCGATTCTTCGATGACTTCTTTCAATTTGGCTACATCTTTTATGCCATAAAGCATAATGGGTGGGGGTCTGTTGAGTCTTTCTTTGTTTGTGGGGTCCACATTCTCATCTATTGGCAGTTGTGAATATCTATTTTGGGTGGGTAGGTCTTTATCTGGTGATAGGGAACTAAGTTTCCTTTTTTTGTATTGGCGGAGGATTGGTATTGTTTGCCAGTTGTTCTCGTCATCAAGAGGTGGGTTGTAGGGATCTAGGTTTACTTTTTGAAGCATATCTAGGCGTGAACTATTTCCATGGGACAATGTTTTAAGTGTTGGTGTTCGGGGATTCATTCCGATTTGCACATTAGGCGATTTTTCTTTTCCACCAGTAGCATCATCACTCCCACAGGCCTGGACAGCCACTTCTGTGGGGTTTCTTTTCTCTGGATACTTTATTTTTAAAATTATTTAACTAAATTTAATTTTTTAAATAAATAAATTGAATTGAGGGTAGGTGATAGATTTGGAGTTATGTGGAACCATCACTCGCGAAATTGTTTGCACTATTTTCAATATTAATTTAGTGTTTCACACGAGGATAACAATGTCACACAATCCACTAGTGTTTATTTACACAGTCACTGTATTTTCACACACGAAATCACTGTTTTTCAATATTTAACATAGTAATTCTTTGAGAGCAGTTTTGCTTAGTTTTTTACTTTAAGTAAAGTAGTACCTATTTAGTATATTATGTATGTATTTACAAAAATAAGCATCTAAGTATGTTTATCCGCATTCTTTATTCCATAACACAAGCTAATTAAGCTTACCATGGGTCTAGATAGCGTTGTGGAATACTATTGTTTATTTATTACCATTCCTGAGATTGTACTAAGTGTAGAAGAAAATATAGCAAAGTGGGTTTAAGGCTTCTGATGCAATCGAGACATAACACATCAAAAACTTAAACCTGTACAATAGATGATGATTTTAGTAATCAACAACAACTGTACTTTTGCTTATTTTTTTTTATTTTTTTGACATAATTATCCATCCTGTATATAATTATCCTCACAGAATTCTTATGATCCATAAATATGACACTATTATTTTATTTACCATTCCAACTACTTTTAAACAATTTCTTTTGATAACCTTTCAAACACTTAATTATATTGTTTTCAGTGGAGTGCCAAAGTCGCAATCATAGCTGAAGTGCCAATCATCGCATGTGTGCCTAATGTATGTGTCCAATATTCTTATCTGAAGCCAATGAGGTAAATTATTATACTTTTAATTTAATGTAATTGTTTAGGTTTATTACTTTATTTTAGTTTGGTTTTTTTTTATCGTGCGATAAATCCCCACAGATACCACTCCCGCGGAGCCGGTGGAGGTGGTTATGTCGGACTCGAATCGACTAAAACGCACGCCGTCTTGGGTCCTTGGTTGCCGGAGATGAGATTGCCAAAAGCATATCTCTCGCACCCCGGCAGACCCAGGACCATCTCTTTCGAGATGGTCCCCACAACCCGAAGGGGGCCCCTTCGGGTTGTGGGGACCACAGTGTACCCATCTAGCCCCGGTTACGGGGAGGCGCACTTTGCGCCGCCGCCGCGGCCTGCTTCTGCTAGGGTGATAGGCGGCTCCACCGGTCACCCCCAGACCAGCGCTCATGGAGGACGGAGGTCGTTCTGCGACCTCCGACGTCCGGTTCGCCTTCGCTCTGCGCGGGCTTCCCGGGCCCGGAGTCTAGTCCTGACCCGACCGGCCGCCTCCTTCCCGAATTACTTGCTCGCAGAAGGAGGCGGCCGCACCCCAAGCGTTCGCGCATCGTACCATCGCTGTGAGCAATGTGGCGAGTGTGAAGACTCCCACCCCCAGAGCCGCCACTAGGACCCGCCTCGCTAGGGCACTCGGTCTGCGTGTCGGTTAGTTTGGGTTTCTGGGGAGCTCGGGCAAGGAAGCCAAAGGCTCAATGAGGCGACCGGTGACTCTCGTCCCGGATCGTTAAAGATATTTAAAGGCTGGCCTACGCCATTCAGCGTGGTAGGGCAGCAAGTGTGGTGGGCATTTTTCATGTCCTGTCCATCGGGCCCCAAAAGGACCCAAAAAGTAACCTCCTCTTCCGGAGCCGGAAAGGGAGGTTATGTCGGACTCGAACCGACTAAATCCGCACGCCGACTGTGGGTCGTGGTGCTAGGCCGGAGGTGAGGTTGTCATCGACATATCCCTCGCACCCCGGCTGACCCAGGGCCATCCCTTACGGTTTGGCCCTCCTCGGGGATTTATTCAACCTCAGTGTACTCTCAGAACAAAAAGTATTTGTTCAGTACAGTGTTCTAAAAGATCCTAAACGCAATTCCAGGTTACAAACCGGAGGCTCCGTTCTAGCTGGTAAGCTGGCTCTTGAGAGAGGCTGGGCTATCAATGTCGGAGGTGGCTTCCATCACTGCAGTGGTGAACGCGGCGGTGGTTTCTGTCCATACGCTGATATCACAATGTTGATCTCGTTTCTAATCCGGGCGGAGAAGATAGAGAATGCTATGATAGTTGATTTGGATGCGCACCAGGTTGGTAATAGTTATCTAATATATAAAATTTCCATGTCACAATATAGTTTATACTGTTCTTCACGCGATATATACCTAATGGAAAAACTTACTTTTGCCGACGTTTCGGGTGCGTTACAGCACCCGTGGTCACGACTTGACTGGCCTGCGAGCGTCGCGCGGTGTGCAGGAAACATTTTTTTCATCTATACTACTTTGCTCCCTTGTAATACAATCTACTATTTCATCCCTTCTATTCGAAAAATGTCACTTTACTGTCACTGTAGCGGGGCGCAAAATAGCTCTTTTCTGTTCAAGGCCAAGCAGCGGGCCGTAAAAGTGATTTGAATTTAGAACATTATCATTCATAGAAATTGAACGCAAATTGTACGGATTACTGGCTGGTACGTGTTGGCTGCATAGCTCGGGGTGACCTGTGCTAACTAAAAAAAAAAAAAAACAAAGAGCGCCATTTACCTCTCTGCTTGTAATTCGTACATTACCTATTTAAGTTGTATTTTGCAAAATAATATGAGTTCTACTTCGAGTTAAGGAAGTGACAATGCATTAACTCTTGAAACAATTAGATATTATAGAAGCTAACAACGCCGTACAAAACTTGTTACGCCCGAAATCTCGGGAGAAATAAATTTTCTCATAGAAAGGGGATGAAAAGTAGAGTGTATAACTCGGGAGCAAATTATTTTTCCCTCGGGCGGTGTACTTTGAATCCCTCGCTGCGCTCAGGATTCTACGTTAGAATCCGATAGAAATTCTATTCTAGAATCCTTCGCTTTGCTCTTGATTCAAAGTAGCGCCCTCGCCGTAAAAATACTACTTTGCTCCCTTGTAATACAATCTACTATTTCATCCCTTCTATTCGAAAAATGTCACTTTACTGTCACTGTAGCGGGGCGCAAAATAGCTCTTTTCTGTTCAAGGCCAAGCAGCGGGCCGTAAAAGTGATTTGAATTTGGAACATTAACATTCATAGAAATCGAACGCAAATACTGGCTGGTACGTGTTGGCTGCATAGCGCGGGGTGACCTGTGCTAACTAAAAAAAACAAAGAGCGCCAATTACCTCTCTGTTCTTGTAATTAGTAACTTACCTATTTAAGCTGTATTTTGCAAAATAATATGAGTTCTACGTCGAGTTATGGAAGTGAGAATGGATTAACTCCTGAAACAATTAGATATTGTAAAAGCTAACAACGCCGTACAAAACTTGTTACGCCCGAAATCTCGGGAGAAATATTTTCTCATAGAACGGGGATGAAAATTAGAGTGTATAACTCGGGAGCAAATTATTTTTCCCTCGGTCGGTGTACTTTGAATCCCTCGCTGCGCTCAGGATTCTACGTTAGAATCCGATAGAAATTCTATTCTAGAATCCTTCGCTTTGCTCTTGATTCAAAGTAGCGCCCTCGCCGTAAAAATACTACTTTGCTCCCTTGTAATACAATCTACTATTGTGCGCCTACCCTCCATTACTTACTAATTGAATGTAAGGCTGGCGACACACCACACTCACTATGTCAGTTTTAGACGGAATCGGCACTGTGTTTTTGGGTTTCACTAATTTGATCACTGGATTCCAGGACCCGGATAATTTGAATCCATCTTCTTTTTTTTTTTTGAATGAATTTTTTATAGCATTTATTATGCTAACTGTTAAGTTCGAAAAACATTGGAAAAAATGAAATGCTCAAGTGAGACTCGAACTCACGACCTTTCGCTTACAGGGCGACTGCTCTGCCAACTGAGCTATTGAGCACCACCTGAATCATTCCAAATTTTCCTTCTCTTTATATCCGTCTATAAGGGCGACGGTGCAGCCATCTACCAACATTCTTACGAACTGTTGGAAACAATGAATGATTTTTCCAATTGTTTCCAACAGTTCGTAAGAATGTTGGTAGATGGCTGCACCGTCGCCCTTATAGACGGATATAAAGAGAAGGAAAATTTGGAATGATTCAAGTGGTGCTCAATAGCTCAGTTGGCAGAGCAGTCGCCCTGTGAGCGAAAGGTCGTGAGTTCGAGTCTCACTTGAGCATTTCATTTTTTCCAATGTTTTTCGAATCCATCTTCTCTATTGAAATTTTTATATTTTTTAATTTCAATAGCTTCACGCACAATCCGTGGATAGTAGTGGCGATCAGTGGAGAGGACTTTCAAAGTTGATGAAGTTCAATCCAGTGATTGGTACCCGATTCGAGGTGTTCTGCAAGTGCCGATTTGTGGAACTGACGGTTTTTACAGTCAAAGAACATATCGCAGCTGTGAAAAACCGTCAGTTCAAAGTTCCATGTCACAATGTTAGTTACCGTACTCCTCCGAAACGGCTTGACCGATCCTCATGAAATTTTGTGTGCATATTGGGTAGGTCTGAGAATCGGACAACATCTATTTTTCATCCCCCTAAATGGTGCAGCGGGAACGGGATCTGACGCCACGAGGGCAGGAAAAAATTGGCGGTACGAAGTTCGCCGGGACAGCTAGTAGGTACATCCATAAAAAGGACCACTGTTGTATTGCACATTGTCATATGCAGAGACATCATTAGACTTGTTATGATGTTAGCCTACACCTTTCGCTACCTCTAGTTTCATTTTTGAAAGTATACGTATAAGTATTTTTCATCCCTTCTATTCGAAAAATGTCACTTTACTGTCACTGTAGCGGGGCGCAAAATAGCTCTTTTCTGTTCAAGGCCATGCAGCGGGCCGTAAAAGTGATTTGAATTTGGAACATTATCATTCATAGAAATCGAACTCAAATTGTACGGATTACTGTTGGCTGCATAGCTCGGGGTGACCTGTGCTAACTAAAAAAAAAAACAAAGAGCGCCAATTACCTCTCTGTTCTTGTAATTAGTACATTACCTATTTAAGTTGTATTTTGCAAAATAATATGAGTTCTACTTCGAGTTAAGGAAGTGACAATGCATTAACTCTTGAAACAATTAGATATTATAGAAGCTAACAACGCCGTACAAAACTTGTTACGCCCGAAATCTCGGGAGAAATAAATTTTCTCATAGAAAGGGGATGAAAAGTAGAGTGTATAACTCGGGAGCAAATTATTTTTCCCTCGGGCGATGTACTTTGAATCCCTCGCTGCGCTCAGGATTCTACGTTAGAATCCCTCGCTACGCTCGGGATTCTATTCTAGAATCCTTCGCTTTGCTCTTGATTCAAAGTAGCGCCCTCGCCGTAAAAATACTACTTTGCTCCCTTGTAATACAATCTACTATTTTTTTATCGTGCGATAAATCCCCACGGATACCAGCCCCACGGAGCCGGTGAAGGTGGTTATGTCGGACTCGAACCGACTGAAACGCACGCCGTCTTGGGTCCTTGGTTGCCGGAGGTGAATACGTATAAGTATACTTTGCAGTTGCCGGTTGTCTTTTGTATGTTAAAAGTATAGGGTTTGACACAGAATGTGCGCTTGCAATATAGTGTGTGTACATGGTGTTTATGGTACCATCTTTTATA
The DNA here is from genome assembly GCA_914829495.1 of Eilema sororculum. Lineage (NCBI taxonomy): Eukaryota > Metazoa > Arthropoda > Insecta > Lepidoptera > Erebidae > Eilema > Eilema sororculum. The sequence continues at coordinate 22,562,312 of OU618535.1, forward strand.
TGAAAACAATTTATTACTGTGCTGCTAACTTTTTGGTTTTCTTTCGACTCGTCGAAATTTACAGTTTAAATAGGCTATACCTATTTCCTGACACCACTAAGATTTAAATATGACCTTGAATGACTGATCTATATTTGTTCGCAGGGTAACGGCTATCAACACGACTTCCTAGGAGTCCAAGAAGTCTATATAATGGATATGTACAACAAAAACATTTACCCGAGAGACAAGGAAGCGAAGAAGGCCATCAGACGGAAAGTGGAACTTGGCTTCAGGGTGGAAGACGAGGAGTATCTCTCGAAGTTAAAACAGTATGTACTAAAGTGATACTATCGTCTCCACTACCTCGTGTGTCACCGGCACATTGTTCAAATCGTATCGGTTTTTTGAACGACTGTGCAAATTATCTGCATGAAATTAACTCGGTATTGTTTTCACCAAAAAGTGTCTACATTAGTGCTTACGCACGACACAGCGCAGGCCCTTAAAAACTTATCATCGTTCTAAAATGTATAAAAAAAAACACGGCCAAGTGCGAGTCGGACTCACGCACCAAGGGTTCCGTAACTTGAGCTACACAGACAGACAGACAGACAGACAACGAAGTGATCATTAAGGGTTACGCTTTTCCTTTTGAGGTAAGGAACAAAAATGTACATTATTAGCGGATGTTACTTTGATCCGGTTCCCGCAGCCTATGGGAACCTATTCCCGGGATGAAAAGTTGCTTAGATTTCACACGGTAATATATCCCGGTACCAAATTTCAGCCAGATCTGTTCAGATGAGAGTAATTGAATAACAAACATCAGAACATCTTCACAGACTAGTAGGATGGTGCTCCACAGATAATACAATCAATTAGCCCACCGCAGTCCACTGCTGGACATAGGTCTCTCCTCAATGTGCAATTTCATCCGATCCTCCGCCTTCCGCATCCAGTCCACCCCAGCTACCTTTTTCAGGTCGTCAGTCCAACTGGCTAGGGGTGTTCTACCTTGCGTTTGCCTTCCCTCGGTCTCCACTCTAGGACTCGTCTGCTCCAACGGCCATCGGTCCTTCGACAGATGTGGCCAGCCCATTGCCACTTGAGCGAGCTTGCTTATTCTGCGAGCTATGTCGGTAAATTTGGTTCTGTGTCGGATGACGTCATTTCGAATTCTATACTTCAAAGAAACTCCAAGCATAGCTCGCTCCATAGCCCGCTGCGCGACTTTTAGGTTATGGACTAACCCTACCGTCAGTATCACAGATAATACAAACGACTTCCATTTCAAATATCATTTCAATACAAACTTTAACTGCTTGCAGGCATCTCAAAGCTGCTCTGGGTGAGTTTCACCCTAAAATATTGGTGTACAACGCTGGCACAGACATTCTCGTGTCGGACCCGCTTGGGGGCTTGAGTATCAGCGAAGATGTAAGTACAATTAATATTTGTATTTTTCACATGTATTTTTAACGAATGTTAAGAAGAAAATGAAAATATTGCAATATTGCACGCTAGTTTTCTATTGCATTAATATGTTGAGGTATTTGTTGAACCAGAACATTTGCCTATTTTGTTGGGATATATATAGCTTAAGTATTGAAAAATCCTAAGAGAGTTATAAAAGTCAAATTGACGTGTCCTAAAAATTTTTTTTATTAAAAATTAAAATTTGTGATAGGTATATTTGCGATACCTAATACGTTAATGAAAGAGATTTATATTTAATAGTATTCCAAAAACAAAAGTTTGAAACCCGGCTGGACAAAGTTGCAATCAGCGGAGGGTAGTAAACAACAAAATGGGGCTTATTCCACTTTTCCCCGTTGACAATCCCCGTTGATGGGGATTGGTGAACTAATAATTCATGATAATATTTAATAATAATAATATTCAAAAATTTTGTGTCAACGGGGAATAGTGAACAAAAAGTTCTATAATCCCCATCAACGGGGATTGTCAACGGGGAAAAGTGGAATAAGCCCAAAATGGGTTACGAAATTAGTGCCTACATAATTGTAATTATTATTTTTACAGGGTATTATAAAAAGGGATGAAATCGTATTCGAGATGTGCAAGCAGAGGCATATTCCGATCGTGATGCTGACCAGCGGTGGATATCTGATGGAGACGGCCAAAATCATCGCCCTTTCCATTGTCAACTTACATAGCAAGGGCTTGATTAGCAATGAAAGTACGTAAGGAATATTAGGTGAAGTAGGTAGGTACGAGACGAAAAAAGGTAAACAAAGCGACCATTATTGAGTTATGTTGCGATAACTAGCGATTATTTTCTCTGTCCTTGTCGCACATGCTACACGTATGCGACAATGGCCGAGCGACAGCTGTCGTTGCGTGTTTCGTACTTAGTTCGTAGTCCAGGAAAGCAGTCAGCACAACGGTTCTAAAATGTTATATCCGCCATCTTATGAGCAATTCCATTCCTGTCTAGAATGCGCTTGAAGTGATACGTAATAATTTTTAAATAAAAATGTTTAGGACCGCTGAAACTTTGTTTACCTTTTTTCTCTCGCTTCGTTGGGTTTACTTTAATATAATATTATGTATGTGAAAGTTTGTGAAGAGGTTTGTTCCTTAAGCACACTCTTAACAGCTGAACGTATCTGGCTGAAATTTGGTACATGGATAGATCATAGTCTAGAGTAACACAGGTTTTTATCCCGGTTCCAATGGGTTGCGGGAACAGGACGTAACAGCTAGTATTCGATATTTGAGGTTAGTTTTAGAAGGCCTAGTAGTGGTTTTAGAAATAATGGAATAGTGTAAATTCAATAAAGCCTAGTGGACTGGCCACCGCAAGACATATGTATACTCACAATGAAAGTTCGCGCAGATGTTTAGTATGTTAAAGAATAGTGTAAATTAAAGACTCGTAATTAAAATTTGCACCAATCCAGTATTAATGTCCAAGACTAAGTACTTAACAATTTAAAAGTTTAAATTATTGTGATAATATTTTATGTTGTTAGTTGTGATTTAGCATTAAATTTGACATTGTTTTAAACTATATTCTAAAAATGTTGAAATGTAAGATTACTATTTCAAATCAAATAGAAACATCATATACTTACGATCACGCCCAGTAAGGTATAGCATATACCTTTCTAGGCGTGCCATAGCACCGTTCGCCATAGACAGAGAATTCATTCTCACATATTACCACCAGAAATGGTGCGAACCGTGCGATATGAAAGGAACTTCCTGCTGTGGTTTTCCCAAGCGACTACAATATGGGGTTCTGACGAGTGTGACGCCCCTGGTGTTGCATACGTCCATTTTTCTTTTTTTTTATCGTGCGAAAATTCCCCACGGATACCACCCCCACGGAGCCGGTGGAGGTGGTTATGTCGGACTCGAACCGAGTAAAACGCACGCCGTCTTGGGTCTTTGGTTGTCGGAGGTGAGATTGCCGAAAACATATCTCTCGCAGCCCGGCAGACCCAGGACCATCTCTTTCGAGATGGCCCCCTTCGGGTTGTGGGGACCTTAGTGTCCCCATCTAGCCCCGGGTCCTGGGAGGCGCACTTTACGCCGCCACCGGGGCCTGCTTCTGCTAGGGTGACAGGCGACTCCACCGGTCACCCCCGGGCCAGCGCTCATGGAGGACGGAGGTCGTTCTGCTACCTCCGACGTCCGGTTCGCCTTCGCTCTTCGCGGGCTTCCCGTCCCCGTAGACTAGTCCGGACCCGACCGGCCGCGCATACGTCCATAGGCCATGGTAACCACTTACCATCAGGTGGGCTGTGAGCTTATCTGCCACCTAAGTAGTATAAAAAAGAGACCCTGTTATTTAGTTATTAATTGTACACAGTAGAGATAATACATACATGAAATATGAATTTATATGTACAAAAGTAATGTTCACGCAATATGAGTGCTCTTCCACCAAGCCTTTGAGTACCAGAGTATGGTAATGGAAGGGTGTGAAATGTACGTGAATATTTGAGATAAAAAAAAACTTGTAAATTCCTAATGAAACGCATTCTGAAACGTGTTCGGCCGGCGGCCATTTTGGACCTGCAGTGTTTGAATTGAACTGATACGTTATTTTACCCGACTACGGCGAAGCCAAAAGGAGGGTTATGATTTTGACAGGCTATGTATGTATGTATGTATGTATGTTCATTTGATCCCTCATAGCTCCTCAACTACTTATTAGAACTAGACAAATGGGGTATCGTTACAAGCGGCTTTATCGTCCGATGGTTATAGGCTATATGATGTGTCACTCAATCTTGTGTGGCGCCCTCTAGCACTCCTAAGGTACTGTGTTAAAAAATAAATTTGAGATAAATAAGCCGTGTTTGGTATCAAATGGAAGGGCTTAAGAAACACATTTCAAATATGTGTAAATTATTAGCTTTACCTTGCCCCAAAATAATGTAAATAAAAAATAAAGTTGAAAACTAAAACCCGACTACCGAAAAATCACACTCTAAAATGTAACAAACAAGAAAATATCAAGGATAGCCGTGGTCGTATGCCACTTACTCCAACAAAACAATATATTCTAGGGTAAAGTGGCATACGACCACGGCTATCCTTGATATTTTCTTGTTTGTTACATTTTAGAGTGTGATTTTTCGGTAGTCGGGTTTTAGTTTTTTAACATAAATTGTTCTCAGTGATTTGAAATGGCAATCTTATACAAAAAACATATATTTAGTTTGGATCTCAGTTTATAATAGTGCTAATATTGTTATAAATTCGAGCAAATTAAATTTGCTCTTAAATAGTCAATTTTTGTAGTGAGTAATGAAATCTGTATTTAATACGATATGCTTGGAGTTTATTTTTAAAATAAATATTTATTTATTTTGAATGTCCGTATTCTTTAAGGATGTGCCCCAAATGGAGGAGCATTTCTTATCCAGGTTCCCAGTGCATTAGTCATTTCTGGAATGAGTCCTTTTATAAATAGGTCATTTTAAGATAGGAAGGTATCAACGTATTCAGACCGGAATAGGTAATTTTTGGGGTCCTTTTAAAAAGGCCCTCTCAGAGAACAACATACTTTCCGAACTCGTGGCCATTGGCGAAAAAAACAGCGATGTATTTACATTTTACAACACAAAACAACAACACATTTACAATGATATTAATAAAATAGTCGTTTTGAGCGAAGTACCTAAATTGCACGATGCATAATGAAGCAAATTGCCTAAAGTCAATTCACGTAAAGTAGTTTTTATATATTTAAATGTAATATCGGTCTTCGTCGTGACAAGTGTCAATGGAATGTGGAATCGGCTACCAATAGTACCAATTGGCCACGGCTACATTAGCGGTAGTTGACGTATGGAAGCGCTCGATTCACTACAATTAGCGTCAGAATTTATAAGGGGGACAGCGCGTACGCAGTCCCCCACTACCAAAAATTACGCATCCGAGTTATCCACATTAGGGATAATCGCAAGGGTCAACCCAACCGCAGTGCAATGGATAGGTCTCGCCCTGGGGGAACCGCCTTATTGATCACGGTATCCCCTATGCCATACTTGGTATTGTATTTTGAAATAGTATTAGGATTCCTCAATCTTGAAACAGAGCTTATTAATAATGCAATTTATTTTATTAAAAGCAAAAATGATGATGATGCCAATTTCAGGATTTTGTATATATTCAAACTAGCGAATAGGTATTTGAGTAAAAAAAACTGAAAGTTTTACGATTTTATTTTTGTACCATACTATTTATTTATTTATTTAAGGTACATCTACAGGATACATTATTATACACTATTTGCAGTAATATTTAGGGTACCACTTCTAATATGCATCCCTATTACAGACATACACAACTTCATATTACAGCTGTAGTTTGTTTAATGTCTACAATACAAACTTGAGTCAATAAAATAAATAAATAAAAATTGTACATAAAACCTTGTACATTTTGTAATGTATAGAACGCTAAATATCCATAGATAGCGCAATTTAAAAAACGTAGTTGGTGTTAAACTACTACGATATTCCCGATACCAGGGGGCGCTGTGTCAATGACGTCACTTTCTAAACTACGGTGTTAAGATTCTCCGCAACAGAATGACCTCGCACAGAATTTATAAAGTTGTTATCGCTTCTCGGCCTTTTGGCTAAGATCAAAGTGTAGTATCTGTTCTTTTCAGCTTAATATCTGAAAGTTCCCTCACTGAGGGACCAGTATATTAAACTGATTTTTGTAAGCTGACGGGATGTTCGGGGCTCGCTCCACTCCCGTCGCGGGTCGGCCCGGCATTGCAGTGCCGCCGGGATCGGCCCACAAAATCCATTGATATCTTTGTTATTCTTATTTGCCCTTTGAGAATTTCTCATAGGGCGAATAACCTCAAAGCTATAGATATAGATAGAAACGTAACGTCCCTCTCTCGTATCAAATTAATCAAATCAACTTAATTTATTTGCATGAATATGGTACAACTTAAGATGTTACAATAATGTTATGTTACTACTTATCCTGCCACATACGGCGTGCAAATTATTATTTATGGTTTACAACTTTCACAAGTAAGAATGTTACATGCAATCAGTATTTCAGATAACATAGGGAAAGCAAACATAGTTATTTATAATAGAAAATAACAAAGTGAAAATAATCATTACAATATTTAATCAAATATTCTATAGTCTTCCTTCAAATTCTTCCAGGTATTCTTTTACTAGTAATGTCTTTTCTACCAGGATAGCATGTAAATCTTTTTTGAATTTATTTACGTGACATTCATTTCGTAAGGCTAGTGGAAGCTTATTATATATTTTAGGACCCATTCAGAAGACACTTTTATGAAGTAAAGCAGTTTTAGAGGGTTACATGCATAATTTTCCTGTGACGCTGTCTTTTGCAACGCGCAAATAAATGTCGATTACAAAAACAATAGCTGTTTCGTAAATATATTATATCAAAGAGTTAAAAGATTTTTTTTTTAATTATGGTTTGCATGAAACTCGAAACGGCTCTCGGTCGCGGTTTAATTGGTTTTTCGTGAATCGCCCCATTCGCAATATGTCCTGTTCCCTTTTAGTACACTACCTACCTTTCTATTCCGAACTTAACGCGGGCAAAAGCAAGTATTCCATTGTTTCAAACAAAAGTTTGAAACCCGGCTGGACAAAGTTGCAATCAGCGGAGGCTATAAACAACGAAATGAGTTACAGAATCAGTGCCTACTGCCTACATCATTGTAATTTTTATTTTTACAGGGTATTATAAAAAGGGATGAAATCGTATTCGAGATGTGCAAGCAGAGGCATATTCCGATCGTGATGCTGACCAGCGGTGGATATCTGATGGAGACGGCCAAATCATCGCCCTTTCCATTGTCAACTTACATAGCAAGGCAAGCTGAAATGCGCTTGAAGTGATACGTAATAATTTTTATACAAAAATTTTTGGAACCGTTGAAACTTTGTTTAGCTTTTTTCTCTCGCTTCGTTGGGTTTACTTTAATATAATATTATGTATGTGAAAGTTTGTGAAGAGGTTTGTTCCTTAAGCACACTCTAACAGCTGAACTGGCTGAAATTTGGTACATGGATAGATCATAGTCTAGAGTAACACAGGTTTTTATCCCGGTTCCAATGGGTTGCGGGAACAGGACGTAACAGCTAGTATTCGATATTTGAGGTTAGTTTTAGAAGGCCTAGTAGTGGTTTTAGAAATAATGGAATAGTGTAAATTCAATCAAGCCTAGTGGACTGGCCACCGCAGGACATATGTATACTCACAATGAAAGTTCGTGCAGATGTTTAGTTGGTTAAAGAATAGTGTAAATTAAAGACTCGTAATTAAAATTGCACCAATCCAGTATTAATGTCTAAGACTAAGTACTTAACAATTTTAACTGAAATTATTGTGATAATATTTTATGTTGTTTGTTGTAATTTAGCATTAAATTTGACATTGTTTTAAACAATATTCTAAAAATGTTGAAATGTAAGATTACTATTTCAAATCAAATAGAAACATCATATACTTACGATCACGCCCAGTAAGGTATAGCATATACCGTGGGAGAGCCATGCTTCGGCACGAATGGGCCGGCTCGACCGGAGTGATACCACGGCCTCACAGAAAACCGGCGTGAAACAACACTTGTGTTGTGTTTCGACGAGTGAGTGAGGGCACCGGAGGCCCAATCCCCCCTTCCCCCCTCCTATAATGGCGCAGTCAGAAAACTTTATTGTACCCCAGGAGGGTACCAACTGCGTTGGAGAATCCCTCTCTGGACGTCCACGCTCAGGGCACAACGCACCTGGGCGTGGACGCCCAGGCTGCCTCTCGTATTCTGGGGGGGGCAAAACTGCGCGAAGGAATGCTCGAGGCAAGAGCAAAAACTCTAGGGCACCCCCTGCCACGCTGACCGTGGACTTTTGCAACATCAGGGGATTACACACTAACCTAAATGCTGTCCACCACCACCTTGAGACAGCACAGCCAGCCTTGTTCTTCCTGACCGAGACGAAGATATCGTCTCCGGCGGACACATCCTACCTCACCTATCCCGGGTACGGACTACAACACTCCTTCCTGTCTAATGCCGGAGTGTGTGTGTACATCAGAGACGATATCAGTACTCGTCGCCTCAGCAATCTTGAAGGTAGGGACCTCTCCATTCTATGGCTCCGTGTAGACAGCGACGACCATCCCCGCGTCTACGCATGCCTCTATAGGTCCCACAGCGGTGATGCCGAAACAGACCGACTCATAGAGCACATCCAAATGGCCTCAGACCTCGTGCAGCAGCAGATCCCATCTGCAGAGTTAGTCATACTTGGTGATTTTAATGCCCACCACATCGAGTGGCTCAATTCCAAGAAGACCAATCATGCGGGAAGATCTTTTCACGACTTCGCCCTGGCTTATGGCCTGACACAACTGGTTACCACGCATACGCGAATCCCAGATGTGGAGAGCCATAGTCATTCACTGTTGGACCTTCTGCTGACTTCACATCCGGATAGCTACCAAGTGTCTGTTGGGGCCACACTAGGTACTTCAGACCATTGCCTTATCCGGAGTACAGTGCCTCTTGCATGCCCGCTGCGTTCGCGAGTCGCACGCAGCCGCCGTGTGTGGCACTACAAGTCGGCAGATTGGGATGGGATGCGGTCCTTTTTTGCATCCTACCCATGGGGTCAAGTATGCTTCTCGCCGGATAGTCCCACCACCGCCGCCAGCTCTGTCGCTGATGTGGTGCTACAGGGCATGGAGCTTTTCATCCCATTCTCTGTGGTTCCCATTGGTAGCAGATTTCGGCCTTGGTTTGGTCAATCTTCCAAAACGGCTTCTCGCAGGAAGCACGAAGCTTACCAAGCCTGGGTCAATGCGGTGACGGCACGGGACCAAAATACCAGCGCACTAAGAAAAGACTATAACTTTGCCTCCAGGTCCTTCAAAAGAGACATAGCAAGGGCGAAGTCGGAGCACATCCGTAGAATTGGCGAGAGGCTCGAGCGTCTACCTTCGGGAACTCGTGCATTCTGGTCTCTCGCCAAAGCTATCGAAGGGAACTTCTGCAAGCCATCCTTCCCACCTCTGCACATGGGAAATGATTCGTTGGCCCACAACGCAAAGGAGAAAGCCGATCTTCTGGGCAAACTCTTCGCGTCTAACTCGACCTTGGATGACGAGGGACAGGAACCGCCCAGTATACCGCGTTGCGAGAGCTGTATGCCGGATATCCGGTTTCACCAACGCTCAGTGCGTTTAGCACTTACGTCCCTCGATATCCATAAGTCGAATGGGCCTGATGGAATCTCTCCATAGTGTTGAAGATGTGCGCTCCAGAGTTGGCACCGGTCTTAACGCGTCTTTTCCGGCTCTCTTACTCTTCTGGCGTAGTCCCGACATTATGGAAGACAGCGCTGGTCCACCCGATCCCTAAAAAAGGCGACCGCTCAAATCCATCCAACTACAGACCAATAGCCATTACCTCCCTTTTCTCGAAGATAATGGAGTCCATTATCAACTGCCAGCTCCTTCGGTATCTGGAGGGTCATCAGCTACTCAGTGACCAGCAGTACGGTTTCCGTAAGGGTCGGTCGGCTGGTGATCTTCTAGTATACCTGACGCATCGTTGGGCACAGGCGATCGAGACCAAGGGAGAAGCCATGGCGGTTAGTTTGGACTTAGCGAAGGCCTTTGATCGGGTCTGGCACAAAGCGCTTTTATCAAAGCTTCCTTCTTATGGGCTTCCCGAGAAATTGTGCAAATGGATTGCTAGCTTTTTAACAGACAGAAGCATAAAAGTCGTAGTCGACGGTGAATGTTCTGACTCTATGTCTGTGAATGCTGGTGTCCCTCAAGGTTGTGTGCTATCGCCCACTCTGTTTCTCCTCCATGTCAATGACATGCTGCAAATTAGCAGCATTCATTGTTATGCGGACGACAGTACAAGCGATGCCCTCTATACCGGCTGCGCGAACATTTCTCGGGAAAACGTCAACGAGAGCCGAAATAAACTTGTGTCTGAAATTGAAACCTCTCTAGATAAAGTATCAATTTGGGGTAGACTTAATTTGGTCCGTTTTAACCCCACAAAGACACAAGTTTGTGCGTTCACCGCAAAAAAACAGCCGTTGGTCGTAGTCCCTCGTTTTGAGAGCACCCCCTTAACTGTCTCAGTCGATATTGGAATACTTGGTGTTGACATATCGAGCGAAGTCCAGTTTCGCGGTCATTTAGAGGGTAAAGCTAAATTGGCCTCGAAGAAGCTGGGTGTACTCAATAGATCGAGACAGTATTTCACTCCGGCTCACCGCCAACAACTTTATAAGGCGCAAGTACGGCCACATATGGAATACTGTTCTCATCTCTGGGCAGGAGCACCTCAGTGCCAACTTCTCCCTCTGGACCGCATCCAACGGAGAGCGACTCGAATCGTCAACTGCCGGGATGTTTCAAATCGGCTAGACTCTTTGGCACTGCGTAGAGATGTGGCTTCGCTTTGCATCTTCTATCGCCTATACTATGGGGAGTGCTCCGAGGAATTGTTCGGATTGATCCCCGCCGCCTCTTTCCGCCATCGTTCCACGCGACAGCAGTTCCACACTCACCATCTGGACAGCTGGCGGTCCACAACTGTGCGTTTCTCGAGAAACTTTCTGCCTCGCACAACTAAACTGTGGAATGAACTGCCACCAGCGGTATTTCCGAACCATTACGACCTTCAAACCTTCAAGAAAAGAGCGTACTCTCTTTTAAAAGGAAGGCAACGCACTTGTGACTCCTCTGGTGTTGCGGGTGTCCATGGGCGGTGGTAATCGCTTACCATCAGGTGATCCGTCTGCTCGTTTGCCTCCCTAATCCATAAAAAAAAAAAAAAAAAAAAAAAAAAAAAAAAAAAAAAAAAAAAAGCATATACCTTTCTAGGCGTGCCATAGCACCGTTCGCCATAGACAGAGAATTCATTCTCACATATTACCACCAGAAATGGTGCGAACCGTGCGATATGAAAGGAACTTCCTGCTGTGGTTTTCCCAAGCGACTACAATATGGGGTTCTGACGAGTGTCCATTTTTCTTTTTTTTTATCGTGCGAAAATTCCCCACTGATACCATCCCCACGGAGCCGGTGGAGGTGGATATGTCGGACTCGAACCGAGTAAAACGCACGCCGTCTTGGGTCTTTGGTTGGCGGAGGTGAGATTGCCGAAAACATATCTCTCGCAACCCGGCAGACCCAGGACCATCTCTTTCGAGATGGCCCCCTTCGGGTTGTGGGGACCTTAGTGTCCCCATCTAGCCCCGGGTCCTGGGAGGTGCACTTTACGCCGCCACCGGGGCCTGCTTCTGCTAGGGTGACAGGTGACTCCACCGGTCACCCCCGGGCCAGCGCTCATGGAGGACGGAGGTCGTTCTGCGACCTCCGACGTCCGGTTCGCCTTCGCTCTTCGCGGGCTTCCCGTCCCCGTAGACTAGTCCTGACCCGACCGGCCGCGCATACGTCCATAGGCCATGGTAACCACTTACCATCAGGTGGGCTGTGAGCTTGTCTGCCACCTAAGTAGTATAAAAAAGAGACACTGTTATTTAGTTATTAATTGTACACAGTAGAGATAATACATACATGAAATATGAATTTATATGTACAAAAGTAATGTTCACGCAATATGAGTGCTCTTCCCCCAAGCCTTTGAGTACCAGAGTATGGTAATGGAAGGGTGTGAAATGTACATGAATATTTGAGATAAAAAAAATCTTGTAAATTCCTAATGAAACGCATTCTGAAACGTGTTCGGCCGGCGGCCATTTTGGACCTTCAGTGTTTGAATTGAACTGATACGTTTTTTTAACATAAATGGTTCTCAGTGATTTGAAATGGCAATCTTATACAAAAAACATATATTTAGTTTGGATCTCAGTTTATAATAGTGCTAATATTGTTATAAATTTGAGCAAATTAAATTTGCTCTTAAATAGTCAATTTTTGTAGTGAGTAATGAAATCTGTATTTAATGCGATATGCTTGGAGTTTATTTTTAAAATAAATATTTATTTATTTTGAATGTCCGTATTCTTTAAGGATGTGCCCCAAATGGAGGAGCATTTCTTATCCAGGTTCCCAGTGCATTAGTCATTTCTGGAATGAGTCCTTTTATAAATAGGTCATTTTAAGATAGGAAGGTATCAACGTATTCAATCCGGAATAGGTAATTTTTGGGGTCCTTTTAAAAAGGCCCTCTCAGAAAACAACATACTTTCCGGACTCGTGGCCATTGGCGAAAAAAACAACGTATTTACATTTTACAACACAAAACAACAACACATTTACAATGATATTAATAAAATAGTCGTTTTGAGCGAAGTACCTAAATTGCACGATGCATAATGAAGCAAATTGCCTAAAGTCAATTCACGTAAAATAGTTTTTATATATTTAAATGTAATATCGGTCTTCGTCGTGACAAGTGTCAATGGAATGTGGAATCGGCTACCAATAGTACTGGTGGAGCGCTTATGTATTTTCTTAATTATTTCCCACATAATTTAATTGTGTTTCAATTTGTAATTTAAGAAACCGCTTCTATGTATCGAATAATGTTTGAATATTGGCGCTCATTTGTTGACCACTTAGTGTTGGAGGAGGCCAATGAATGGCGCTGTGAATGGATCTGTTCGAACTATATTTTGAGAACGAAGTTTCTATGAGCGGGACTCTCAAGCACCACGGCGGATCATCTACCCGCTCGCATTTTTAGTCACTAAAACGCCCCAGCGCCGAAAGGTGTCTTTGACTCACGCGCCGCCGCACCAAAACGGAAGTTTGAGTTATTCAACTCCTCGTTTCTTTCTGTGTAATTCTATAAGTTCCTTTGGCCACATTCTCAAGTCAGTATAAGTGAAGTGGATCGGAAGAAAACGACTCACTCAAGAAAATAACCGACCGGTCGAAAATTACCTACCCACCAGCACGTGCCAGGAACCACGCCTGTCTGCAGCTGAATCCTCACGAGGTGGAACACAGGTCAGTGCCGATTCTCTTACGTTTTCGTTCATAGAAGCGGTCACATGAGTATTTCCTTTCTTACAACCTAACTGCAGTGTCATAGGAGCTTATACGCTTTGTGTGCAAACACACCACGTGGTAGGACTATATACACGTCCTACCATAATTTATGGTCCTTACGAGTCGGATAGGCCAGTAAATAACATATTCACGTAATTATTGGTGAATAATATTTCTTTCCTATTCATTTAATTAAAAGATTCACGTAATTTTGGTGAATTCTTTCCGCCATCTTAGTTTCATTACTTTCTTTCGCTAACAGATTTACGTAAATTATTTGGTAAATTCTGCATTTAAAACGCTAAATCTACGTAATAATTGGTAGATATTTATAATAGTTGGTGATTTACGTATTAATTGGTAAATAATCATCATTCTATTCGCATACGCGTAACTTTGTAGGTAGGTACCTATCTAGGTACGTAAGTACATAGTTACATTACTATTATTATACGCTCCGCCGTGCTACTTGCGCTATTATATAATAAGCCGTAGTACAATTTTCAATAAAAAGTAGGTATATCTAAACTGTTTGTGTTGAATTACTATTATATTATAGTAGGTACCTTACAGATAATCTTCTTGTTATATTTCAATAGGTAGGTCCTACCTATCGTTAATTTGCAAACATGTCGTCAGATCTCGAGACGAAGCTTATTCTGTTGAATCAAAAAAAGGAATTATTGTTTGCACGCATTAATCGTTGGTATAAATCGTCGAAATCAGTTGTGTGTTTTGACATAACAACGCGAGCGAATGAAGATTTTCTGTCTGAGACCGAGAACATCGATGTCGTTCGCGATAAGTTCGAGTCGATTGTAGATCAAATAAATAGCTTAAATTTATCATTACAATCCCCTGTAGAATCCGACTATTCTTGCCTTGACTCATTCGATGAATTGTATTCGAGAATAAAACGCATTAGAAATAAATTATCTACGCCCAAGGTCAAGGAGATCGCCTCACACGGGTCGATTAATTCAAACGCGTCTGTAGTGAAATTGGAAATGCTTGTTATTCCGAGTTTTGACGGACGCCCTGAAAACTGGAATACATTTTATCAGTCCTTTAAGGCCAATATTCATTCGAACACACAATTGTCTGATTCGCAACGTGTGCAATACCTATTCTCAAAATTAACCAAAGACGCATTAAAGTTCACTGCCGGTATTGTTCCGTCAAGTGAGACCTACAGTATAGTGTGGGACGCCTTGGTCAAGAAATACCAAGATAAACGCTCATTAGGTTCATATTATCTTAATAATATATTAGACTTAAAGAATTGTTCACCTAGTGTGAACTCACTTGATTCATTTATAGGTATATATTCCTCATCTATCGCCGCGCTTAAAGAGTTAGGTATAAATGATTTAACGGACTTCGTGTTTCTACAATGTGCCTTGAGGAAAATGGACACGCTAACCATCCAAGCCTTCGAACTTTCTGTTCGAGGTGTCGATATCCCTACGACACAACAGCTGATCGACTTTGTACAAGATCATGCTAAGATGATTGAACGGTCAAACCCGCGGTCTTCGTCATATGCGAAGTCGTCCACTGCTGGGATGCCACAGTCTAATGATAGGCGTGTACAGCGTAATTCTAAGTCGTTTGTTGTCAGTGAGCCGATTAATAATAAGTCGAATGCGCCCGCCGCAGGTAACGCGCCCTGTTGTTTATGTGGCGGCAGTGACCACCGACACCTGTATGACTGCGCTCAGTTTAAAAATATGCAAAATGCAAAGGCTAGATATGAGTTTATTAAATCTAAGCGTGGTTGCGTGAATTGTCTAAGCACATTACATAATCTCCCGCAATGTAAAAGTACGTCAGTTTGTTTCTGTCAGAAAAAACATCATAAATTATTGCATTTTGAGAATAATATTAATAATTCGCACTCGCATGCGACGACTGTTGCCGCATCCCCGCCGCCCCAGTGCGACCTTGACGGTCCCACTCCTGAGTCATCGCTCGCTTCAAGCACTGTGCATTCGTATGCCTCTAGCCATAAGGGTGATATTCTCTTGGCAACCGCTCAGGTGTATGCTCGCCCTAAAGGTAGCACTGGAAATAAATCTGTAGTCAGATGCCTAATTGATAATGGCTCACAGAATAACTTAATAACATTGTCCTGTTGTCGTTTATTAAATTTACCAATAATACCAATGAGTAATTCTGTTGTCAAAGGTGTTGGCTCCATTTCGCACACGATAATAGGCTATGTGTATTTGGACATTGAATCTCGTATTTATGCAGATCATAAGTATACTATACATGCGTTAGTTATGAATAGCCTTACGGATCAATTGCCCTCGCAATTAATTAAGTGTGATAGCGAGTTAAATCTTCGCGATTTACCGCTTGCTGACTTAAGCTGGAACATTCCAGGAAACATTGATATAATATTAGGTGCACAGCTCTTCCCGTATATCTACTTAGGAAATAGAGTCGAGTGTGGTCCCAGTGCCCCTTGTGTACTATCAACCGCGTTTGGGTATGTACTTATGGGTGATTACCCACGTAAAGTTGTTGTGCCTACAACCGCATCCTTTTCTGCGCTAGCACTAAATGATTTAGTGCAAAAATTTTGGGAACTTGAGGAAGTTCCTGTGAAGCGCCTATTGTCTCCAGAAGAAACCGAGTGCGAGAATATTTTCACATCTACTGTGACTCGCGATGACGTGGGTCGTTATACGGTTGCGCTGCCGTTCTGCAAGGATCCCTCTGAACTAGGGAACTCGCGCGGCGTCGCTCACCGCCGGTTTTTGTCGCTCGAGCGTAAACTTCGTCAATCACCAACCGTACGCGAAAATTACAATAAGGTTATTCGGGATTGTTTGGATAACGGTTATCTTGGTCTCGTTGATGACTCTAATTTGTCTATGGATGGTTATTACATACCACATCGCGCAGTGGTTCGACATGACAAACCGATGCCGCGTATTGTGTTAGACGCGAGCGCTAAAACCCACACTTGTCTTTCGCTCAATGATATTTTACATATTGGTCCCAATTTACAGGCAGACCTGATTTTATTATTATTAAATTTTAGGCTATGTCCTATCGCAATGAACGCTGACATAAATACTCACCGCAAATCGCTTGAGTTTGATGTTGGCAGTCATGTCGCAAAGGTTTTAGGTCTCTCGTGGGAGCCGTGTGGAGATAATTTTTATTTCACATCCACCTTGGTAGATGAGAAGTGCACTAAGAGAAATATACTCCCTATAGTTGCACGACTATTTGACGTGCTCGGGTTGGTGACACCTGTGATACTCTACGCCAAGTTGTTAATTAAGGAACTTTGGCTTAGTAAGAGTGATTGGGATGACCCTGCTCCAGAGCATATACGCTCACGCTTTTCCGCTCTCGTTCAAGAATTAAAATTGCTTGACACATTAAAAATTCCGCGATATATAGGTGTCGAAGTTGACTGCGAATTACGTCTTGTCGCATTTTGTGATGCCAGCCTGAATGGCATGGGATGTGTTATTTATGCACATTGTACCTACCCATCTGGCATTCAAACTCGCATTTTGTGTGCGAAATCAAAGGTCACTCCGACAAAGATTACTACGCTTGCTCGATTAGAGTTATGTGCCATCTTGCTTATGTCAAAGTTAATAAGAACTGTACGTGATTCTTATGCATTACGCATTCCCGTTACTGACATTTGCGCCTTTTCTGATTCCACGATTGCCTTATCATGGGTTCACTCGTCACCACATCGGTGGTTGATTTTTGTTAGCAACCGGGTCGCTCAGTGTCAAGAAAACTTGAACGCTGAACATTTTTATCACGTCGCCGGAGACATTAACCCGAGTGATTGTCTATCACGCGGTATGCTCCCCTCGCAACTTTTGGCTTATGATTTGTGGTGGAACGGTCCAGCATGGATCCGCGGCCCCCCTGATGAATGGCCTATTAAGTCATTCTCTCCCGCCAACTGTTCTGACTTACCTGAGCATGAGGCAAATGTGTTGAGTGTGACAACGGGACACACAGAGTCGCCATTGTTATGTACATTAGCACAACGTGTTTCTTCTTGGCAGAAACTACTACGTATCATTACATACGTTTTAAAATTCGCACGATTTAAATTTAAGATCGAACCTCATTCTGTATCAGGATTACATCCTGTCCTTCTCCCTAAACGCGATCACGTTGTTGATCTAATAATTCAGCATTTTCATGTTGTCAATTGTCATACTGGACCTGGACTCCTCATGTCTATCATAATATATAAAACGCGTTCTGGTACTTACAAACGCGCTGTAACCAAATTGTATCCTATCCCAACGCAATAACTTACAACGCTAAATAGAATCTTAAACTTTAATTTTTAACTCAAACTTTAAACATACTTTAGATAGAATATTGTTAGTCTAAGTTGTTATTTTCGCTATGTGTATTATTATGTTATACAAATTCACTATGGGCTCTAATCAGCCAGTGTTCGCTTGTTTGTTTCGTAACGTCTTGCGACGTTCCAAAGCCGGGTGCATGGTGGAGCGCTTATGTATTTTCTTAATTATTTCCCACATAATTTAATTGTGTTTCAATTTGTAATTTAAGAAACCGCTTCTATGTATCGAATAATGTTTGAATATTGGCGCTCATTTGTTGACCACTTAGTGTTGGAGGAGGCCAATGAATGGCGCTGTGAATGGATCTGTTCGAACTATATTTTGAGAACGAAGTTTCTATGAGCGGGACTCTCAAGCACCACGGCGGATCATCTACCCGCTCGCATTTTTAGTCACTAAAACGCCCCAGCGCCGAAAGGTGTCTTTGACTCACGCGCCGCCGCACCAAAACGGAAGTTTGAGTTATTCAACTCCTCGTTTCTTTCTGTGTAATTCTATAAGTTCCTTTGGCCACATTCTCAAGTCAGTATAAGTGAAGTGGATCGGAAGAAAACGACTCACTCAAGAAAATAACCGACCGGTCGAAAATTACCTACCCACCAGCACGTGCCAGGAACCACGCCTGTCTGCAGCTGAATCCTCACGAGGTGGAACACAGGTCAGTGCCGATTCTCTTACGTTTTCGTTCATAGAAGCGGTCACATGAGTATTTCCTTTCTTACAACCTAACTGCAGTGTCATAGGAGCTTATACGCTTTGTGTGCAAACACACCACGTGGTAGGACTATATACACGTCCTACCAAGTACCAATTGGCCACGGCTACATTAGCGGTAGTTGACGTATGGAAGCGCTCGATTCACTACAATTAGCGTCAGAATTTATAAGGGGGACAGCGCGTACGCAGTCCCCACTACCAAAAATTACGCATCCGAGTTATCCACATTAGGGATAATCGCAAGGGTCAACCCAACCGCAGTGCAATGGATAGGTCTCGCCCTGGGGGAACCGCCTTATTGATCACGGTATCCCCTATGCCAGGTAAGTATGATTTCACAAACGATGCTCGGGGTAGTCATTCAGTTGCGGAGAGTCTTAACACCGACTTCTATCTACGTGCTGCCATCTTCATATTTTGAATCGAACTTAAATGGCTAACTATCTCAGGTTAACGTCGCAGTAGCGCCATGTAGCAAAAAATATGTGAATTGTGTATGAAACTCAGGGTGTTCCAAATTCAGACTAAATGGCATATTTTTGTTCGTGTATCGTGTAAAATCGAGTTGTTTAATTGCAGTGGTACAGGTGGTACTGGATCGTAGGTCGCGTAGACCATTTTTAAGTAGTTAATTGAGTCCTTATACACAGTGGACAGCGGGCTAAGTTTCTATGGGTCGAATCAACTACAAAAAATAAAAAATAAAATAAATCGCGGCTAAATTGACCTTAAGAGGTCGATACGATAGTGATCCACTGAGCCTGGCCGCGGGCTGAGTTTCTGAATTATGGGACGAGTCAACCATTAAAAACTGGCTGTCAGTTGCGAGATAAAATTAATGTGTTTTTTCGCTACTACTACAAAATAACAGAAGCCATTTAATTTTATTTTATATATTTTCCTTTGTTCGCTGAATTTTCATTTTTAAAAATCAGTTCTCATTTGTTTGTGAACAAAAAAAACGTTGATGCCGGTTTCACGTATTGCCTAGTAGATGGAGCTACTTTATCATGTTTAGCCATAGCCATGGAACAGTGTTTAGCGATGTGTTTTATTATATTTGAGGTTGTGGCCGTTTTAGCCCTGATGTCTGCCAATTTTTATTCTTATTTTTATTTACTTTTTGTTTCCTGAGTATTCGATAATTGTTCAATTAATTATTATTCACGGGTCCACGCCGCCGCCGCCGCCGCCGCGCCGGTTTAGTTTTTGCTTGTTGTAATGGTTTTAGAAATTCTTTGTAAATACAATGCTTTTGAACTCCCACTGTATCTGTTTAATAATGAGTGCAAAATAAATAAACTTCACTATTTGGTTTTGTATTTTGAAATAGTATTAGGATTCGTCAATCTTAAAACAGAGCATAATAATAATACAATTTATTTTATTAAAAGCAAAGATGATGATGATGCCAATTTCAGGATTTTGTATATATTCAAACTAGCGAATAGGTATTTGAGTAAAAAAAACTGAAAGTTTTACGATTTTATTTTTGTCTCATACTATTTACATATTTATTTATTTAAGGTACATCTACAGGATACATATTATACACTATTTGCAGTAATATTTAGGGTACCACTTCTAATATGCATCCCTATTACAGACATACACAACTTCATATTACAGTAGTTTGTTTAATATCTACAATACAAACTTGAGTCAATAAAATAAATAAATAAAAATTGTACATAAAACCTTGTACATTTTGTAATGTATAGAACGCTAAATATCCATAGATAGCTCAATTTATATTCCCGATACCAGGGGGCGCTGTGTCAATGACGTCACTTTCTAAACTACGGTGTTAAGATTCTCCGCAACAGAATGACCTCGCACAGAATTTATAAAGTTGTTATCGCTTCTCGGCCTTTTGGCTAAGATCAAAGTGTAGTATCTGTTCTTTTCAGCTTAATATCTGAAAGTTCCCTCACTGAGGGACCAGTATATTAAACTGATTTTTGTAAGCTGACGGGATGTTCGGGGCTCGCTCCACTCCCGTCGCGGGTCGGCCCGGCATTGCAGTGCCGCCGGGATCGGCCCACAAAATCCATTGATATCTTTGTTATTCTTATTTGCCCTTTGAGAATTTCTCATAGGGCGAATAACCTCAAAGCTATAGATATAGATAGAAACGTAACGTCCCTCTCTCGTATCAAATTAATCAAATCAACTTAATTTATTTGCATGAATATGGTACAACTTAAGATGTTACAATAATGTTATGTTACTACTTATCCTGCCACATACGGCGTGCAAATTATTATTTATGGTTTACAACTTTCACAAGTAAGAATGTTACATGCAATCAGTATTTCAGATAACATAGGGAAAGCAAACATAGTTATTTATAATAGAAAATAACAAAGTGAAAATAATCATTACAATATTTAATCAAATATTCTATAGTCTTCCTTCAAATTCTTCCAGGTATTCTTTTACTAGTAATGTCTTTTCTACCAGGATAGCATGTAAATCTTTTTTGAATTTATTTACGTGACATTCATTTCGTAAGGCTAGTGGAAGCTTATTATATATTTTAGGACCCATTCAGAAGACACTTTTATGAAGTAAAGCAGTTTTAGAGGGTTACATGCATAATTTTCCTGTGACGCTGTCTTTTGCAACGCGCAAATAAATGTAGATTACAAAAACAATAGCTGTTTCGTAAATATATTATATCAAAGAGTTAAAAGATTTTTTTTTTAAATATGGTTTGCATGAAACTCGAAACGGCTCTCGGTCGCGGTTTAATTGGTTTTTCGTGAATCGCCCCATTCGCAATATGTCCTGTTCCCTTTTAGTACACTACCTACCTTTCTATTCCGAACTTAACGCGGGCAAAAGCAAGTATTCCATCGTTTCAAACAAAAGTTTGAAACCCAGCTGGACAAAGTTGCAATCAGCGGAGGCTATAAACAACGAAATGGGTTACAGAATCAGTGCCTACTGCCTAAATCATTGTAATTTTTATTTTTACAGGGTATTATAAAAAGGGATGAAATCGTATTCGAGATGTGCAAGCAGAGGCATATTCCGATCGTGATGCTGACCAGCGGTGGATATCTGATGGAGACGGCCAAAATCATCGCCCTTTCCATTGTCAACTTACATAGCAAGGGCTTGATTAGCAATGAAAGTACGTAAGGCATGTTAGGTGAAGTAGGTAGGTACGAGACTATGCTACTAAAGTAAAGCCAACGAGACGAGAGAAAAAAGATAAACAAAGCGACCATTACTGAGTTACGTTGTTTCTCTGTCCTGGTCGCACATGTCACACATACGCGACAATGGCCGAGCGACAGCTGTCGTTGCGTGTTTCGCACTTAGTTCGTAGTCCAGGGAAGCAGTCAGCACAACGGTTCTAAACTGTTATATCCGCCATCTTATGAGCAATTTCATTCCTGTCTGGAATGCGCTTGAAGTAATACGTAATAATTTTTGGAACCGCTGAAACTTTGTTTACCTTTTTTCTCTCGCTTCGTTGGCTTTACTTTAATATAATATTATATACGTGAAAGTTTGTGAAGATGTTTGTTTCTTAAGCACACTCTAACAGCTGAACTGGCTGAAATTTGGTACATGGATAGATCATAGTCTAGAGTAACACAGGTTTTTATCCCGGTTCCAATGGGTTGCGGGAACAGGACGTAACAGCTAGTATTCGATATTTGAGGTTAGTTTTAGAAGGTCTAGTAGTGGTTTTAGAAATAATGGAATAGTGTAAATTCAATCAAGCCTAGTGGACTGGCCACCGCAGGACATATGTATACTCACAATGAAAGTTCGCGCAGATGTTTAGTTGGTTAAAGAATAGTGTAAATTAAAGACTCGTAATTAAAATTGCACCAATCCAGTATTAATGTCTAAGACTAAGTACTTAACAATTTTAACTGAAATTATTGTGATAATATTTTATGTTGTTTGTTGTGATTTAGCATTAAATTTGACATTGTTTTAAACAATATTCTAAAAATGTTGAAATGTAAGATTACTATTTCAAATCAAATAGAAACATCATATACTTACGATCACGCCCAGTAAGGTATAGCATATACCTTTCTAGGCGTGCCATAGCACCGTTCGCCATAGACAGAGAATTCATTCTCATATATTACCACCAGAAATGGTGCGAACCGTGCGATATGAAAGGAACTTCCTGCTGTGGTTTTCCCAAGCGACTACAATATGGGGTTCTGACGAGTGTGACGCCCCTGGTGTTGCATACGTCCATTTTTCTTTTTTTTTTATCGTGCGAAAATTCCCCACGGATACCACCCCCACGGAGCCGGTGGAGGTGGTTATGTCGGACTCGAACCGAGTAAAACGCACGCCGTCTTGGATCTTTGGTTGTCGGAGGTGACATTGCCGAAAACATATCTCTCGCACCCCGGCAGACCCAGGACCATCTCTTTCGAGATGGCCCCCTTCGGGTTGTAGCCCCGGGTCCTGGGAGGCGCACTTTACGCCGCCACCGGGGCCTGCTTCTGCTAGGGTGACAGGCGACTCCACCGGTCACCCCCGGGCCAGCGCTCATGAACGTCCGGTTCGCCTTCGCTCTTCGCGGGCTTCCCGTCCCCGTAGACTAGTCCGGACCCGACCGGCCGCGCATACGTCCATAGGCCATGGTAACCACTTACCATCAGGTGGGCTGTGAGCTTATCTGCCACCTAAGTAGTATAAAAAAGAGACACTGTTATTTAGTTATTAATTGTACACAGTAGAGATTATACATACATGAAATATGAATTTATATGTACAAAAGTAATGTTCACGCAATATGAGTGCTCTTCCACCAAGCCTTTGAGTACCAGAGTATGGTAATGGGAGGGTGTGAAATGTACATGAATATTTGAGATAAAAAAAATCTTGTAAATTCCTAATGAAACGCATTCTGAAACGTGTTCGGCCGGCGGCCATTTTGGACCTGCAATGTTTGAATTGAACTGATACGTTTTTTTACCCGACTACGGCGAAGCCAAAAGGAGGTTTATGATTTTGACAGGCTATGTATGTATGTATGTATGTATGTTCATTTGTTCCCTCATAGCTCCTCAACTACTTATTCGAACTAGACAAATGAGGTATCGTTACAAGCGGCTTTATCGTCCGATGGTTATAGGCTATATGATGTGTCACTCAATCTTGTGTGGCGCCCTCTAGCACTCCTAAGGTACTGTGTTAAAAAATAAATTTGAGATAAATAAGCCGTGTTTGGTATCAAATGGAAGGGCTTAAGAAGCACATTTCAAATATCTGTAAATTATTAGCTTTACCTTGCCCCAAAATAATGTAAATAAAAAATAAAGTTGAAAACTAAAACCCGACTACCGAAAAATCACACTCTAAAATGTAACAAACAAGAAAATATCAAGGATAGCCGTGGTCGTATGCCACTTACTCCAACAAAACAATATATTCTAGGGTAAAGTGGCATACGACCACGGCTATCCTTGATATTTTCTTGTTTGTTACATTTTAGAGTGTGATTTTTCGGTAGTCGGGTTTTAGTTTTTTAACATAAATTGTTCTCAGTGATTTGAAATGGCAATCTTATACAAAAAACATATATTTAGTTTGGATCTCAGTTAGTATAATAGTATAATAGTATAATAGTGCTAATATTGTTATTTTGAGCAAATTAAATTTGCTCTTAAATAGTCAATTTTTGTAGTGAGTAATGAAATCTGTATTTAATACGATATGCTTGGAGTTTATTTTTAAAATAAATATTTATTTATTTTGAATGTCCGTATTCTTTAAGGATGTGCCCCAAATGGAGGAGCATTTCTTATCCAGGTTCCCAGTGCATTAGTCATTTCTGGAATGAGTCCTTTTATAAATAGGTCATTTTAAGATAGGAAGGTATCAACGTATTCAGACCGGAATAGGTAATTTTTGGGGTCCTTTTAAAAAGGCCCTCTCAGAGAACAACATACTTTCCGGACTCGTGGCCATTGGCGAAAAAAACAGCGATGTATTTACATTTTACAACACAAAACAACAACACATTTACAATGATATTAATAAAATAGTCGTTTTGAGCGAAGTACCTAAATTGCACGATGCATAATGAAGCAAACTGCCTAAAGTCAATTCACGTAAAAGAGTTTTTATATATTTAAATGTAATATCGGTCTTCGTCGTGACAAGTGTCAATGGAATGTGGAATCGGCTACCAATTGGCCACGGTTACATTAGCGGTAGTTGACGTATGGAAGCGCTCGATTCACTATACTTAGCGTCAGAATTTATAAGGGGGACAGCGCGTACGCAGTCCCCACTACCAAAAATTACGCATCCGAGTTATCCACATTAGGGATAATCGCAAAGGTCAACCCAACCGCAGTGCAATGGATAGGTCTCGCCCTGGGGGAACCGCCTTATTGATCACGGTATCCCCTATGCCAGGTAAGTATGATTTCACAAACGATGCTCGGGGTAGTCATTCAGTTGCGGAGAGTCTTAACACCGACTTCTATCTACGTGCTGCCATCTTCATACTTTGAATCGAACTTAAATGGCTAACTATCTCAGGTTAACGTCGCAGTAGCGCCATCTAGCAAAAAATATGTGAATTGTGTATGAAACTCAGGGTGTTCCAAATTCAGACTAAGGCGATTGGCACACTGCAACGCTCGACGCGGCGTCGGGCGTCGACGCGCGTTGGCGCGATAGTCCGAGAGATATTAGAATTTTTTTGATAGGTAGGTGTGTGAAGTAATCTAAAATTTCGAGAAAAGTAAAGTAAAGCCATCCGACCATTAGCTCGATAGCCCAGACTATATTAAGAACGCTAGAGATGAAAAGAAAATGATTAGAAGTGCAAGCTATTTTCGACTTATTGACATGACATAGTAACTAATTTTTTTTCTTATATTCGTGATCAGCGTCATCTATTAACGCGAAAAGAGACGTAACTAAGAAAATGCCATTTAGGTTGAAAGTCGCTTGCAGTCTCTGCGTGTTCCGATAACGAGCCAAAACAGTGGTGTCGGCTCCAATACCCGATATTGGGCATCGATATTTGACTTCCTCCGATTTCGGATATCGGATATTGGATATCGGACGTCAGTTGATGTGAAAGCGCTCTAAATTTGTCATGTTGCATTGCAATAATATTAATTTAAAATTCGTCTCAATTACCTACACAGAAATTTCTAACAGCTCTCGGACTAAAAATCCCTCGAAAAACACGCGCGTGAATGCAGATGTCAGTGTGCCATACCTCGCGTTTTCTGCTTGTACGCGCGTATTCTGCGGCAACGCGCGTGATTGCGTTGTCAGTGTGTGGGACCCCGCGTTTTTCTATACAAAATGAGCTCCGTAGAGGGGACGAGCGCGACGCCGCGTCGACGCAACAACGCTCGACGCCGCGTCGCGAGGTATGGCACACTGAAATCTGCAATCACGCGCGTGATTTTCGAGGGAGTTTTAGTCCGAGAGCTGTTAGAAATTTCTGTGTAGGTATTTGAGACGAATTTTAAATTAATATTTAGGCAATGCAACATGACTATTTAACATCAAATTTAGAGCGCTTTCACATCAACTGACGTCCGATATCCAATATCCGACATCCATCCGCAGGGATCGGTCCTGGGACCGCTACTGTGGAACATCGGTTACGACTGGGTGCTTCGCGGTGAGCTCGCGGACGGTGCCGCCGTCACGTGTTATGCGGACGACACGCTGGTGACGGCGTGCGGGTCTACATACCGCGAAGCGACCCTGAAGGCCACGACCGCGGTTGCCCAAGTCGTGGAGCGGATCCGGCGGCTGGGTCTCGAGGTGGCTCTGCATAAAACCGAGGCCATGTTCTTTCATGGGCCTCGGCGCGTCCCACCAGAGGATTCCAGCCTCATAGTGGGAGACATTTCCATCGCCATCAAGCCCCAGATGAAATATCTGGGACTCGTTCTCGACGGCCGGTGGAACTTCGGGGAGCATCTCCGAAGACTGGCCCCTAAATTGAAGGACACAGCTGCCGCCTTGGGGCGGCTGCTGCCCAACATGAGGGGGCCGGATGACTCCTGCAGGAGACTCTACGCGGGAGTCGTGCGGTCTATGGCCCTATATGGGTGCCCAATATGGGCGGACACCCTGACGGTCCACAATGCGCGTCTGCTGCGTGGGCCGCAGCGTGCAATGGCCAGCAGGGCCATTAGGGGGTACCGCACGATATCTCTGGAGGCGGCGTGTCTCCTTGCCGGATCCCTACCGTGGAACCTGGATGCGAGAGCCCTTTCGATGCTATATCGGTATCGAAAGGAGGCGCGGGAGCAGGGACGGGAACCCGAGCCTGATGAAATTCGGGCCGTGAGGTCTCAGCTCCACAGGGACATGGTAGCGGAATGGGAGCTACGACTTGGGCGACCAAGCGCAGGGCACGCCGTAATAGCGGCGGTAAGACCCATCATGGAGGAGTGGCTAGAGAGGCCACACGGCAGCCTCTCATACCGGCTGACACAGGTGATCACCGGACACGGGTGTTTCGGGAGTTACCCGTGTCGGATCCGGAAGGAGCCAACGTCCGAGTGCCATCACTGTGATGCGAGCGAGGACACGGAGCTGCACACACTGACCGAGTGCCCGGCGTGGGACACGCCGAGGCGGGTCCTAGTGGCGGCTCTGGGGGTGGGAGTCCTCACACTCGCCACGTTGCTCACAGCGATGGTACGATGCGCGAACGCTTGGGGTGCGGCTGTCTCCTTCTGCGAGCAAGTAATGCTCGAGAAGGAGGCGGCCGGTCGGGTCCGGACCAGATTCCGGGCCCGGGAAGCCCGCGCAGAGCGAAGACGAACCGGACGTCGGAGGTCGCAGAACGACCTCCGTCCTCCATGAGCGCTGGCCTGGGGGTGACCGGTGGAGCCGCCTGTCACCCTAGCAGAAGCAGGCCGCGGCGGCGGCGCAAAATGCGCCTCCCCGTAACCGGGGCTAGATGGGGACACTGTGGTCCCCACAACCCGAAGGGGGCCATCTCGATAGAGGTGGTCCTGGGTCTGCCGGGGTGCGAGAGATATGCTTTTGGCAATCTCACCTCCGGCAACCAAGGACCCAAGACGGCGTGCGTTTTAGTCGGTTCGAGTCCGACATAACCGCCTCCACCGGCTCCGTGGTGGTGGTATCCGTGGGGATTTTTCGCACGATAAAAAAAAAAAAAAAAATATCCGACATCCAAGATCATAGGAAGTCAAATATCGATGCCCAATATCGGGTATTGGAGCCGACACCACTGTTTTGGCTCGTTATCGGAACACGCAGAGACTGCAAGCGACTTTCAACCTAAATGGCATTTTCTTAGTTACGTCACATTTCGCGTTACTAGATGACGCTGATCACGAGTATAAGAAAAAAAAAAATTACTATGTCATGTCAATAAGTCGAAAATAGCTTGCACTTCTAATCAT
The DNA here is from genome assembly GCA_914829495.1 of Eilema sororculum. Classification (NCBI taxonomy): domain Eukaryota; kingdom Metazoa; phylum Arthropoda; class Insecta; order Lepidoptera; family Erebidae; genus Eilema; species Eilema sororculum. Next base: position 22,590,318 of record OU618535.1, read on the forward strand.
TTTCTTTTCATCTCTAGCGTTCTTAATATAGTCTGGGCTATCGAGCTAATGGTCGGATGGCTTTACTTTACTTTTCTCAAAATTTTAGATTACTTCACACACCTACCTCCCAAAACAATTCTAATATCTCTCGGACTATACTAGCTCTCCCGCGTCCACGCGCGTCGACGAACAACGCCGCGTCGCGCGTCGCAGTGTGCCAACCGCCTAAATGGCATATTTTTTATTAATTGTTCGTGTATCGTGTAAAATCGAGTTGTTTAATTGCAGTGGTACAGGTGGTACTGGATCGTAGGTCGCGTAGACCATTTTTAAGTAGTTAATTGAGTCCTTAAACACTGGACAGCGGGCTAAGTTTCTATGGGTCGAATCAACTACAAAAAATTGCAGTGGCCACTGAAATCGCGGCTAAATTGACCTTATGAGGTCGATACGATAGTGATCCACTGAGCCTGGCCGCGGGCTGAGTTTCTGAATTATGGGACGAGTCAACCATTAAAAACTGGCTGTCAGTTGCGAGATAAAATTAATGTGTTTTTCGCTACTACTACAAAATAACAGAAGCCATTTAATTTTATTTTATATATTTTCCTTTGTTCGCTCAATTTTCATTTTTATAAATCAGTTTTCATTTGTTTGTGAACAAAAAAAACGTTGATGCCGGTTTCACTTATTGCCTAGTAGGTGGAGCTACTTTATCATGTTTAGCCATAGCCATGGAACAGTGTTTAGCGATGTGTTTTATTATATTTGAGGTTGTGGCCGTTTTAGCCCTGATGTCTGCCAATTTTTATTCTTATTTTTATTTACTTTTTGTTTCCTGAGTATTCGACAATTGTTCAATTAATTATTATTCACGGGTCCACGCCGCCGCCGCCGCCGCCGCACCGGTTTAGTTTTTGCTTGTTGTAATCGTTTTAGAAATTCTTTGCAAATACAATACTTTTGAACTCCCACTGTATCTGTTTAATAATGTGTGCAAAATTAATAAACTTCACTACTTGGTATTGTATTTTGAAATAGTATTAGGATTCCTCAATCTTGAAACAGAGCATAATAATAATGCAATTTATTTTATTAAAAGCAAAAATGATGATGATGCCAGTTTCAGGATTTTGTATATATTCAAACTAGCGAATAGGTATTTGAGTAAAAAAAACTGAAAGTTTTACGATTTTATTTTTGTACCATACTATTTATTTATTTATTTAAGGTACATCTACAGGATACATTATTATACACTATTTGCAGTAATATTTAGGGTACCACTTCTAATATGCATCCCTATTACAGACATACACAACTTCATATTACAGCTGTAGTTTGTTTAATGTCTACAATACAAACTTGAGTCAATAAAATAAATAAATAAAAATTGTACATAAAACCTTGTACATTTTGTAATGTATAGAACGCTAAATATCCATAGATAGCGCAATTTAAAAAACGTAGTTGGTGTTAAACTACTACGATATTCCCGATACCAGGGGGCGCTGTGTCAATGACGTCACTTTCTAAACTACGGTGTTAAGATTCTCCGCAACAGAATGACCTCGCACAGAATTTATAAAGTTGTTATCGCTTCTCGGCCTTTTGGCTAAGATCAAAGTGTAGTATCTGTTCTTTTCAGCTTAATATCTGAAAGTTCCCTCACTGAGGGACCAGTATATTAAACTGATTTTTGTAAGCTGACGGGATGTTCGGGGCTCGCTCCACTCCCGTCGCGGGTCGGCCCGGCATTGCAGTGCCGCCGGGATCGGCCCACAAAATCCATTGATATCTTTGTTATTCTTATTTGCCCTTTGAGAATTTCTCATAGGGCGAATAACCTCAAAGCTATAGATATAGATAGAAACGTAACGTCCCTCTCTCGTATCGATTCAAATTAATCAAATCAACTTAATTTATTTGCATGAATATGGTACAACTTAACTGTATTGATGAGGATATCCATACCTACAGTCAACATTTAAGTGCCCTGCATGTTGACTTCAAAACCAGGTTTGAAGATATGCTGACAATGGATATACCACCATGGATCATAAATCCATTTGATGAAACGGAAGTGGCCAATGTAGTATTACAAGAGGAGCTGCTCGAGCTAAGCACCAATGAGGAGCTGAAGGTGAAATTTAGAAAAGGCTACCAAACATTTTGGCTGCAAGCAGAAATACCCGAAAAATATCCTGGACTGTGGGAAATCGCAAGGAAATTTTTAATAGCTTTTCCCTCGTCATACCTTGTAGAAAGAAGTTTTAGTGCCGTTTCAAATCTCTTTACAAAAAAAAGGAGCAAATTAAACATCACAGAGCGGGGGGATTTGCGGTTATTGCTCACAAAAATAAAGCCAAACATTGATCGTTTGCTGACACTCCACCAAATACATCCTTCCCATTAATTAAAATTATGACTTACCTTTTTAATTTTTTCTTGTAATTCTATTCTTTTAATAAATAAAGTGTTATAAAATGTACCATTTTTCGTTTTTATTTTACCTATCGGAATATAGGGACAGAACTCAGAAGCGACACTTTTTCATTTTTTGGCGACTTTAAGAATGTGGTAGAAATGTAGCAGCAGGGGGTCCATCGAAACTAGTAACATTTTGAAAGTGGTCCACGAGAAAAATAAGTTTGGGAACTACTGCTCTAGACTATGATCTATCCATGTACCAAATTTCAGCCAGTTCAGCTGTTAGAGTGTGCTTAAGGAACAAACCTCTTCACAAACTTTCACATACATAATATTATATTAAAGTAAACCCAACGAAGCGAGAGAAAAAAGCTAAACAAAGTCTCAACGGTTCCAAAAATTTTTGTATAAAAATTATTACGTATCACTTCAAGCGCATTTCAGCTTGCCTTGCTATGTAAGTTGACAATGGAAAGGGCGATGATTTTGGCCGTCTCCATCAGATATCCACCGCTGGTCAGCATCACGATCGGAATATGCCTCTGCTTGCACATCTCGAATACGATTTCATCCCTTTTTATAATACCCTGTAAAAATAAAAATTACAATGATGTAGGCAGTAGGCACTGATTCTGTAACTCATTTCGTTGTTTATAGCCTCCGCTGATTGCAACTTTGTCCAGCCGGGTTTCAAACTTTTGTTTGAAACGATGGAATACTTGCTTTTGCCCGCGTTAAGTTCGGAATAGAAAGGTAGGTAGTGTACTAAAAGGGAACAGGACATATTGCGAATGGGGCGATTCACGAAAAACCAATTAAACCGCGACCGAGAGCCGTTTCGAGTTTCATGCAAACCATAATTTAAAAAAAAATCTTTTAACTCTTTGATATAATATATTTACGAAACAGCTATTGTTTTTGTAATCTACATTTATTTGCGCGTTGCAAAAGACAGCGTCACAGGAAAATTATGCATGTAACCCTCTAAAACTGCTTTACTTCATAAAAGTGTCTTCTGAATGGGTCCTAAAATATATAATAAGCTTCCACTAGCCTTACGAAATGAATGTCACGTAAATAAATTCAAAAAAGATTTACATGCTATCCTGGTAGAAAAGACATTACTAGTAAAAGAATACCTGGAAGAATTTGAAGGAAGACTATAGAATATTTGATTAAATATTGTAATGATTATTTTCACTTTGTTTTTTTCTATTATAAATAACTATGTTTGCTTTCCCTATGTTATCTGAAATACTGATTGCATGTAACATTCTTACTTGTGAAAGTTGTAAACCATAAATAATAATTTGCACGCCGTTGCAAGATTACTATTTCAAATCAAATAGAAACATCATATACTTACGATCACGCCCAGTAAGGTATAGCATATACCTTTCTAGGCGTGCCATAGCACCGTTCGCCATAGAAAGAGAATTCATTCTCACATATTACCACCAGAAATGGTGCGAACCGTGCGATATGAAAGGAACTTCCTGCTGTGGTTTTCCCAAGCGACTACAATATGGGGTTCTGACGAGTGTGACGCCCCTGGTGTTGCATACGTCCATTTTTCTTTTTTTTTATCGTGCGAAAATTCCCCACTGATACCACCCCCACGGAGCCGGTGGAGGTGGATATGTCGGACTCGAACCGAGTAAAACGCACGCCGTCTTGGGTCTGTGGTTGGCGGAGGTGAGATTGCCGAAAACATATCTCTCGCACCCCGGCAGACCCAGGACCATCTCTTTCGAGATGGCCCCCTTCGGGTTGTGGGGACCTTAGTGTCCCCATCTAGCCCCGGGTCCTGGGAGGCGCACTTTACGCCGCCACCGGGGCCTGCTTCTGCTAGGGTGACAGGCGACTCCACCGGTCACCCCCGGGCCAGCGCTCATGGAGGACGGAGGTCGTTCTGCGACCTCCGACGTCCGGTTCGCCTTCGCTCTTCGCGGGCTTCCCGTCCCCGTAGACTAGTCCGGACCCGACCGGCCGCGCATACGTCCATAGGCCATGGTAACCACTTACCATCAGGTGGGCTGTGAGCTTGTCTGCCACCTAAGTAGTATAAAAAAGAGACACTGTTATTTAGTTATTAATTGTACACAGTAGAGATAATACATACATGAAATATGAATTTATATGTACAAAAGTAATGTTCACGCAATATGAGTGCTCTTCCCCCAAGCCTTTGAGTACCAGAGTATGGTAATGGAAGGGTGTGAAATGTACATGAATATTTGAGATAAAAAAAATCTTGTAAATTCCTAATGAAACGCATTCTGAAACGTGTTCGGCCGGCGGCCATTTTGGACCTGCAGTGTTTGAATTGAACTGATACGTTTTTTTAACATAAATGGTTCTCAGTGATTTGAAATGGCAATCTTATACAAAAAACATATATTTAGTTTGGATCTCAGTTTATAATAGTGCTAATATTGTTATAAATTTGAGCAAATTAAATTTGCTCTTAAATAGTAAATTTTTGTAGTGAGTAATGAAAACTGTATTTAATACGATATGCTTGGAGTTTATTTTTAAAATAAATATTTATTTATTTTGATTGTCCGTATTCTTGGATGTGCCCCAAATGGAGGAGCATTTCTTATCCAGGTTCCCAGTGCATTAGTCATTTCTGGAATGAGTCCTTTTATAAATAGGTCATTTTAAGATAGGAAGGTATCAACGTATTCAATCCGGAATAGGTAATTTTTGGGGTCCTTTTAAAAAGGCCCTCTCAGAGAACAACATACTTTCTGGATTCGTGGCCATTGGCGAAAAAAACAACGATGTATTTACATTTTACAACATCACGTAAAATAGTTTTTATATATTTAAATGTAATATCGGTCTTCGTCGTGACAAGTGTCAATGGAATGTGGAATCGGCTACCAATTGGCCACGGCTACATTAGCGGTAGTTGACGTATGGAAGCGCTCGATTCACTACAATTAGCGTCAGAATTTATAAGGGGGACAGCGCGTACGCAGTCCCCACTACCAAAAATTACGCATCCGAGTTATCCACATTAGGGATAATCGCAAGGGTCAACCCAACCGCAGTGCAATGGATAGGTCTCGCCCTGGGGGAACCGCCTTATTGATCACGGTATCCCCTATGCCAGGTAAGTATGATTTCACAAACGATGCTCGGGGTAGTCATTCAGTTGCGGAGAGTCTTAACACCGACTTCTATCTACGTGCTGCCATCTTCATATTTTGAATCGAACTTAAATGGCTAACTATCTCAGGTTAACGTCGCAGTAGCGCCATCTAGCAAAAAATATGTGAATTGTGTATGAAACTCAGGGTGTTCCAAATTCAGACTAAATGGCATATTTTTGTTCGTGTATCGTGTAAAATCGAGTTGTTTAATTGCAGTGGTACAGGTGGTACTGGATCGTAGGTCGCGTAGACAATTTTTAAGTAGTTAATTGAGTCCTTGAACACAGTGGACAGCGGGCTAAGTTTCTATGGGTCGAATCAACTACAAAAAATAAAAAATAAAATAAATCGCGGCTAAATTGACCTTAAGAGGTCGATACGATAGTGGTCCACTGAGCCTGGCCGCGGGCTGAGTTTCTGAATTATGGGACGAGTCAACCATTAAAAACTGGCTGTCAGTTGCGAGATAAAATTAATGTGTTTTTTCGCTACTACTACAAAATAACAGAAGCCATTTAATTTTATTTTATATATTTTCCTTTGTTCGCTGAATTTTCATTTTTAAAAATCAGTTCTCATTTGTTTGTGAACAAAAAAAACGTTGATGCCGGTTTCACGTATTGCCTAGTAGATGGAGCTACTTTATCATGTTTAGCCATAGCCATGGAACAGTGTTTAGCGATGTGTTTTATTATATTTGAGGTTGTGGCCGTTTTAGCCCTGATGTCTGCCAATTTTTATTCTTATTTTTATTTTCTTTTTGTTTCCTGAGTATTCGATAATTGTTCAATTAATTATTATTCACGGGTCCACGCGCCGCGTCGACGCAACAACGCTCGACGCGGCGTCGTTCGTCGACGCGCGTGGACGCGAGAGAGCTAGTATAGTCCGAGAGATATTAGAATTTTTTTGGTAGGTAGGTGTGTGAAGTAATCTAAAATTTTGAGAAAAGTAAAGTAAAGCCATCCGACCATTAGCTCGATAGCCCAGACTATATTAAGAACGCTAGAGATGAAAAGAAAATGATTAGAAGTGCAAGCTATTTTCGACTTATTGACATGACATAGTAACTTTTTTTTTCTTGTATTCGTGATCAGCGTCATCTATTAACGCGAAAAGAGACGTAACTAAGAAAATGCCATTTAGGTTGAAAGTCGCTTGCAGTCTCTGCGTGTTCCGATAACGAGCCAAAACAGTGGTATCGGCTCCAATACCCGATATTGGGCATCGATATTTGACTTCCTCCTATCTCGGATATCGGATATTGGATATCGGACGTCAGTTGATGTGAAAGCGCTCTAAATTTGCCGTTAAATAGTCATGTTGCATTGCAATAATATTAATTTAAAATTCGTCTCAATTACCTACACAGAAATTTCTAACAGCTCTCCGACTAAAAATCCCTCGAAAAACACGCGCGTGAATGCAGATTTCAGTGTGCCATACCTCGCGTTTTCTGCTTGTACGCGCGTATTCTGCGGCAACGCGCGTGATTGCGTTGTCAGTGTGTGGGACCCCGCGTTTTTCTATACAAAATGAGCTCCGTAGAGGCGACGAGCGCGACGCCGCGTCGACGCAACAACGCTCGACGCCGCGTCGCGCGTCGCAGTGTGCCAATCGCCTAAATGGCATATTTTTGTTCGTGTATCGTGTAAAATCGAGTTGTTTAATTGCAGTGGTACAGGTGGTACTGGATCGTAGGTCGCGTAGACCATTTTTAAGTAGTTAATTGAGTCCTTAAACACAGTGGACAGCGGGCTAAGTTTCTATGGGTCGAATCAACTACAAAAAATAAAAAATAAAATAAATCGCGGCTAAATTGACCTTAAGAGGTCGATACGATAGTGGTCCACTCCACTGAGCCTGGCCGCGGGCTGAGTTTCTGAATTATGGGACGAGTCAACCATTAAAAACTGGCTGTCAGTTGCGAGATTATTGTGTATATAAGTAAGTATAGAAATTAATGTGTTTTTCGCTACTACTACAAAATAACAGAAGCCATTTAATTTAATTTTATATATTTTCCTTTGTTCGCTGAATTTTCATTTTTAAAAATCAGTTCTCATTTGTTTGTGAACAAAAAGAACGTTGATGCCGGTTTCACGTATTGCCTAGTAGATGGAGCTACTTTATCATGTTTAGCCATAGCCATGGAACAGTGTTTAGCGATGTGTTTTATTATATTTGAGGTTGTGGCCGTTTTAGCCCTGATGTCTGCCAATTTTTATTCTTATTTTTATTTACTTTTTGTTTCCTGAGTATTCGACAATTGTTCAATTAATTATTATTCACGGGTCCACGCCGCCGCCGCCGCCGCCGCACCGGTTTAGTTTTTGCTTGTTGTAATCGTTTTAGAAATTCTTTGCAAATACAATACTTTTGAACTCCCACTGTATCTGTTTAATAATGTGTGCAAAATTAATAAACTTCACTACTTGGTATTGTATTTTGAAATAGTATTAGGATTCCTCAATCTTGAAACAGAGCATAATAATAATGCAATTTATTTTATTAAAAGCAAAAATGATGATGATGCCAGTTTCAGGATTTTGTATATATTCAAACTAGCGAATAGGTATTTGAGTAAAAAAAACTGAAAGTTTTACGATTTTATTTTTGTACCATACTATTTATTTATTTATTTAAGGTACATCTACAGGATACATTATTATACACTATTTGCAGTAATATTTAGGGTACCACTTCTAATATGCATCCCTATTACAGACATACACAACTTCATATTACAGCTGTAGTTTGTTTAATGTCTACAATACAAACTTGAGTCAATAAAATAAATAAATAAAAATTGTACATAAAACCTTGTACATTTTGTAATGTATAGAACGCTAAATATCCATAGATAGCGCAATTTAAAAAACGTAGTTGGTGTTAAACTACTACGATATTCCCGATACCAGGGGGCGCTGTGTCAATGACGTCACTTTCTAAACTACGGTGTTAAGATTCTCCGCAACAGAATGACCTCGCACAGAATTTATAAAGTTGTTATCGCTTCTCGGCCTTTTGGCTAAGATCAAAGTGTAGTATCTGTTCTTTTCAGCTTAATATCTGAAAGTTCCCTCACTGAGGGACCAGTATATTAAACTGATTTTTGTAAGCTGACGGGATGTTCGGGGCTCGCTCCACTCCCGTCGCGGGTCGGCCCGGCATTGCAGTGCCGCCGGGATCGGCCCACAAAATCCATTGATATCTTTGTTATTCTTATTTGCCCTTTGAGAATTTCTCAAAGGGCGAATAACCTCAAAGCTATAGATATAGATAGAAACGTAACGTCCCTCTCCCGTATCGATTCAAATTAATCAAAGCAACTTAATTTATTTGCATGAATATGGTACAACTTAAGATGTTACAATAATGTTATGTTACTACATATCCTGCCACATACGGCGTGCAAATTATTATTTATGGTTTAAGTGGGTATTACATCTTCCTGAATTCAGAAATCTAAATTCAGGAAGCTATTTAGGAAAAAAAATTCAGTCACCGAAGCTCGCGATTACACGTTCACTAATTTAGGATCCTAAATCATTTTTGAAGGACGAGCGGCAAGGGACGGACGTGTCGACTGTCGAGTGAATTGCGACAAAATGCCCTCAATACTATAAAAAAAAACAAAATATTGATATTGCCATAACCCTTGCGGTTAGCTTAACGACGAACGAATTTTTTCTTTCATAATCAATTTGAATAATTAGCATACCTACTACATGCTGTAAAATTTCATTCAATCATTTGGGCGGAGTAATCAATAATCAATGAATAAAATGAATGACAGATCATTCATTGGTTCCGATAGCATAGCTCGTAAGAGCGTCGGTAGATTGCTCCACCATCGCCTTAAAGACGGATACAGATTGGTTTGGGCGTGAGTCTGGTAGCTAGGTGGTCAAAGCATTCTCCCTGTAAAAGAAGGATCGCGGGTTCAAATCCCGCCTCGACCGATCATATAATTTTTCCTTGATCGATTTGAATAATTAGCATACTAGATGATGTAAAATTTCATTTATTTCGTCGGTACATACGCAATATTATATTGGGAGGGAAAGACAAACGTGCGCTCTCGACGGCAGGCGCGCGGCGACTGAGCGTCCTGAATTTAGAAAACGTAATTACACTCATCCGATTTAGCCATTTAGGACGTCGGAAACCATTCTTTTCCTAAATAGCTTCCTAATTAGGAAGCTTTGCTTCCTAAATGCAATTACACTGTTCTAAATTCAGAATTTTCTAAATTCAGGTTTCTGAATTTAGGAAGATGTAATACCCCTTTTACAACTTTCACAAGTAAGAATGTTACATGCAATCAGTATTTCAGATAACATAGGGAAAGCAAACATAGGTATTTATAATAGAAAATAACAAAGTGAAAATAATCATTACAATATTTAATCAAATATTCTATAGTCTTTTCTTAGTAATGTCTTTTCTACCAGGATAGCATGTAAATCTTTTTTGAATTTATTTACGTGACATTCATTTCGTAAGGCTAGTGGAAGCTTATTATATATTATATTTCGTCATTTTATTCTTCAGATATAACCATGTAGTCCTTTTATTCTACAAGGCAGATGTCGCACGTTTTTAAAGAAATCGATAATTCAATCGATTACAAATACATTTTTTTTTTTCACATCGCCACCCTACGGCTACCGCCGCTTGCTATCATTCTTTTTTCGTGCGAGGCAGCGTGAGCACGCGCCATTTTCGTTAAGAAAAATACGTACCTACATTAGTTTAAAATCGAACTAGAAGTTTTTGCGGTCGTTTTATACCATGCCTAAAAGAAAGCGTGATGATAAAATCGAAAGATATCGTCGGAAAATTCAAAGACTGGAACAAAAGTCACAACGGCGACGTCATCGAGGAATTATTTCGTCGTCCGATTCGGAGCAAAAATCAGGTAAATTATTTTATTAATTACTATTTGCGTACGGAATGTACGTAATTATTTTTACCTAGAGGTCGACCGTGGGTCGTCACAATGGTATTTTGCACCAGGAGGTCGACCGTGGGTCGTCACGATGGTAGCTAATAAGGTCTGGAGGTTAACCGTGGGTTATCACGATGGCACTTTATCCTGTTTTGAACCATATGGTTTTAAACATAATGTTCCTTCTCGAACATTTGCTCGATTTATTTATATCCTACCCTCAATAAAGCGGTACAATTTTTTCGCTTTCTAGATATTGAGGAGCCGATAACGAACGAGGTCGTTCAAGTTGATGTGGAGGTAGACGCCCTACCCAATGACAACACGGCATATGACTCCACCACGGCAGGCGAACCCGCCGCGCCAGATGAACCCATGGACGTACCCGTATTAGATCCGGAAATACTATCCGCCTTAGGCGAAACTACGCCAGAAGTACCGAAGTTCGGTCCCAAAATTCACGAGAGTTTAGCTCGGCTTTGGCAGCCTATATTACGCAAGGGGCTGAATAAGGACACTAAGGATAAACTGTACAAGGAGTACTCAGTTCCTGAGAACTGTGATCTTTTGAGAGCACCTGTACTCAATCCTGAAATATCAGCCGCCGTGCCGGACGTATCCCGCACGCGCGACAAGAGGGTTGAAGGGGTCCAGCAGCAGCTCGGACTGGGTGTGACAGCCATCAACAAAGGTCTAGGTCTACTTTTAGATGGCGAACCGAACAGGCTGGAAGCCATCAAATATATGAGTGACGGTTGCCGTTTGCTGTGCGACCTCCATTTCTTAGAAGGCGAGGCAAGAAAGAAGTTCGTCACACCGGGCCTGGATAAATCCTTCTTGAATATAATTCAAGAGGTTGAACGCGACGACATGCTTTTCGGCAACAAGTTGTCAGACCAAATAAAAGCTTCCAAGATTATCGAAAAACAAGGCTTACAGATAAAGAAACCTGTCCCGACGCCCAAGCCGAATTCTTCATCTCAATCCCAGCCGTCATCTAGCCGTTCACGCTCGTCGGGAAACTGGAGGGGCCCTCCTCGCTACTCCTCGAGGGGAGGAAAGGGGGGGGTGAAGAGAGGCGGGCCAGTGTACCGAAGCAGGTTCCAGGCAGCCCCGGCCCAGACGAAGTCGTCTTCAGGCCAAGCCAAACAACGTGTCACCAATCGACAGCAATAAAGGTACTTCATGCTGGTAGAATTAGCTTCTTCCATAACTGTTGGTCACATGTTACCGATAATCCGGTTATTTTAGGGTGGATATCCAGTGGATATTCTATACCATTAGATAAGAAAGTAGTGCAACCATTTCCCCCCTGTAATCAGTTCTCTGCTAGTGACGAACAGGACATGTCTTTAGCCATAAATAATCTTTTGGACTTTCAATCTGTAATCGTACCGACGGCGATTTCTTATCTCGAATCTTTTTAGCGCCTAAGCCAAACGGGGGTAAAAGGTTTATTTTAAACCTCAAAAGTTTAAACAAGTTTGTCACTAAGACTCATTTTAAGATGGAAGACCATAGGACTGCTGCTAAACTCATACCACAAAACGGATACTTAGCCACGGTGGACTTAAAGGAAGCCTACCTCTTGGTACCTATTCGGCGTCAAGATCGTAAGTATTTACGTTTCGAATTCAGAGAAACGGTGTATAAATTTAACGCCATGCCCTATGGTCTATCCGACGCGCTAAGAGTGTTCACAAAATGGATGAAAGAAGTGATTACGTTCCTGAGAAATAAAGGTTATAAGTCTGTCATATATTTAGATGACATACTTTGTATAGGTGATACTCTCGAAGAATGTTATACTAACGTTAAAGAGACCTGTCAATTGCTGGAATGCTTAGGGTTTGTAATTAATTACGAAAAAAGCGTACTGAAACCACAACAAATATGTCGTTTTTTAGGTTTCTTATTCAATACAGTCGATTTAACCCTTAGTTTGCCGCCTCACAAAGTCAATAACATATTAAATTTATTGCGGAAATTTATGCGGTTGCCCAGATGTACAATTAGAGATGTTTCACGGCTAATTGGGGTTCTAGTAGCGGCATGCCGAGGCATTAAGTATAGCTGGCTTTATACTAAATCGCTAGAACGGCATAAGTTCCTTGCTCTTAAAAAACACGGAAACTTCGAGGCAAAAATAAATATTCCCCAATCTATTTTACCCGACTTGCAGTGGTGGGAACAAAATTTAACGTCTTGCAACTCTATGCGACCACAAGAATTTTTTAAGCTAGAGATTTACACAGACGCCTCCAGGACAGGCTGGGGTGCTTTCTGACAAGGCAACCGCGCCAACGGAGGGTGGAAGGACGAAGAATCGTCTTACCATATAAATTACTTGGAGTTACTTGCCATCCTAATGGCTTTGAAATGTTTTGCGAAAGAAGTTTCTAATTGCTCTATTTTGCTCAGAGTAGACAACACAACAGCTATTAGTTATATCAACCGAATGGGGGGAGTACAGTTTCCACATCTCAACGACCTAACAGAGGTAATTTGGCAATGGTGTGAGAAGCGAAATATTCACCTCTTCGCGTCGTATATTAACACACGCGATAATATAGAAGCTGACGAGGAATCTCGAAAGGTAAATATCGACACAGAGTGGGAACTATGTGATTGGGCTTTCCATAAAGTGGTTCGAAGTTTGGGTCAACCGGCACTAGACTTGTTCGCTTCACGCACCAACGCCAAATGCGCTAAGTACGTTTCGTGGAAACCTGACCCCGATGCCATAGCGGTTGATGCATTTACTATCGACTGGCGTCACGAATTCTTCTACGCATTCCCCCCATTCTCACTAATTTTGAAATGTATCAGAAAAATCCTTGACGACGAAGCCACTGGCATTTTGATATTTCCACACTGGCCGGGACAAGCCTGGTTTCCTCTTCTCAAGACAATGTTGAGATCGGAAATTATATATTTTAACCCTAATAGAGGTCTTCTATGCTCACGTTTCAGGACAGTGCACCCGCTGCACGGCAGCCTTACCCTGGGGGCCGCGACGCTCTCAGGCTCGCGTTCATGAGACGCGAAACCCCGGACGTGGCCTTGGATTTGATGTTAGCCTCGGTATACACTAAAACAGTATTCCGTGACATACAAACTATGGTGGCAGTTTTGTAACGACAAAAATTTAAATTTTTTCGATGTTCCCGTAGCATCTGGTATCACTTTTTTGGTCGATCTCTTTAATAAAGGTGCTTCATATGGCACTATTAATAGCCACCGATCTGCCCTATCATTACTCCTGGGGAATAACATAGGGTCAGATGAACTAATTAAGCGTTTATTGAAAGGTATTTATAAGAAAAAGCCTTCGCGCCCTAAGTATACATGTACTTGGGACCCCCAGGTGGTGTTACAACACGTGTCAAATTGGTACCCTAATACCAATATTACGCTAGAAAAGCTAACTAAAAAGCTTACTATCTTATTGGCTTTGTGCACCGGGCATCGAGTCCAGACTCTGTCCCTTATAAATATAAAAAATATTAGGCAATCTCCTTCTGGGTTAAACATTTCGATCACTGATATAATTAAAACGTCAGCGGCTGGAAGAAGCCAACCACTGCTATTCCTACCGTATTTTGCGAGTAATCCGGCCATTTGTGCAGCGAAAACACTCGACGACAATCGCGAGGCCACCGCGGGGTTGCGCCCCGCCGGTATGGACAATCTTCTCTTGACATTTAAGAGGCCCTATAGGAAAGCCACCTCTCAAACGATTGCTCGCTGGATCAAGCAGACACTAGCGGAGAGTGGCGTGGACGTGACGGTGTTTGGTGCGCATAGCACGCGCCACGCCTCCACCTCCGCGGCAGCCTTCGCTGGTGTCTCCGTAGATACAATCAGTAGGACGGCTGGCTGGTCAAATTCGTCATCAGCCTTTGCCAGATTCTACAATCGCCCTTTAGCTGATCAAGGTATCTTTGCGAGGACCGTATGTTCGATTGATCACATCGATGATACTTAATTGTAATAAATTATGAACCTAATTTAAGAAAATTTGTGAGACTTTTTGTTATTATTAGAGGTACAATACAAGTTGTTATTTTGTTTTTCCTATAAATAATCGTAAATAAAAACAAACATTTGTTACTGATACAGTATACCTATATTTTGTTTCATTTACAATCATAGGTACTTGCCCAATACTTAACTTATACTCTAAACATCTACATGGTTATATCTGAAGAATAAAATGACGAAATATAATATAAGATCAAACGAACTTCTAGAAGTGAAGTTCGATCAATATTATATGAGTCATTTTATTCGAAGATATAACAACCCACCCACTCCAATCAGCAGTATCAAAGTTCATTAACTCTAAAGAATGATAGCAAGCGGCGGTAGCCGTAGGGTGGCGATGTGAAAAAAAAAAATGTATTTGTATGTAGAATAAAAGGACTACATGGTTATATCTTCGAATAAAATGACTCATATAATATTGATCGAACTTCACTTCTAGAAGTTCGTTTGATCTTATATTTTAGGACCCATTCAGAAGACACTTTTAAGAAGTAAAGCAGTTTTAGAGGGTTATATGCATAATTTTCCTGTGACGCTGTCTTTTGCAATGCGCAAATAAATGTAGATTACAAAAACAATAGCTGTTTCGTAAATATATCAAAGAGTTAAAAGTTTTTTTTTTAAATATGGTTTGCATGAAACACGAAACGGCTCTCGGTCGCGGTTTAATTGGTTTTTCGTGAATCGCCCCATTCGCAATATGTCCTGTTCCCTTTTAGTACACTACACTTAAATCCTTACTTTTGTTCCCCTATAATACACTTTTTTCAAACGCAAGCAATCGTTCTATTTATGTACACTTTTGGGTACACATATGTAGGTACAAAAAAAACTCATTATTTGTATATTTTTATCTTTGTCTTATTTCTATTTCTAATTATATGTACCTATTATATCCAATAAAATGATGATAATATTTTTTTTGATATACTTAATGCTGATAATTTTAGAGGTTTCGAAAATGATCAGAGTGCCAATCCCATTGCATCTTTTACAAATTTACAACTTACCCGGGTTCCGCACGCCTTATGCCCCCAATATGTTTAAAAAGTGTTGATATGGATCTACGCGGAAAGTATCTACGGGGAATTCACGTTAATTTATTTTGCTATGTTGTTCAATTTTAAATTAAGTAAATAGAATTGTATTCGCCTGTACTAGACGAAAGTGTATCAAAGGTGGGGATTTTCAAAAAGTGATTCTGTACTAGAAAATGGACAAATATACCAAAAGGGAACAAACTGTCTCGAGAATGGGCCGTTTTGAGAACAGGCCACCACACCACACACACACCACCGGTGGTGCAAGACGGTGGTGTCAAGGGTCCAAAAGGGTATCCTACGATACCGTACTAATCGTACGGATTTCAGAAATAAAATCCTAAATAATTTAAGTTGGTATTCCTGGTACACTTATTTCTACACACAACTATTTCCTTTAGGGCCATCTCGTCCACTCTATCAAAATGTCCACTGTATAGAAATATCCACTGTACCAAAATGTCCACTGTACCAAACATTTTGTTGAACTTTACAAGCCTTCAGGACCATTACGTTGAATTCCCATTATGTTGAATTTTGTGAAAGTTGGATTAACTCTAGATTGAAGTTAATACACACCTCTTGCCTCATATCACTTAATAATTTTGATATTTTAATTTTTTTCCTAGTTGCGAACAAATAATACCTACTTTATTCGTGCTGGACATTTTTTATTTATGACATTAGTCCACCGACCCTATAAATGGGTCGGTAGACTAATGTCAAAAGAATTCAATCTGCGATCGATTTGTGACTTGCACATAATGCTATGAATCGACCGTAAATAAGTGGTCATTTCAATACAGTGACCATTCTGATACAGTGGACAATTTGATAGAGTGGACGAAATGGCCCTAATGGAACTATTTATCCATACTTAATATTATAAATGTGAAAGTAACTCTGTCTGTCTGTCTATCTGTATGTCAAAACCACTGAACCGATTTTGATGAAATTTGGTATAGGGGTAGATTAGACCATGAGAAAGGACATAGGCTATGTTTGGCCGCGATAACCGACATCCACGTGGGTGGAGGCTTGGGCAAAAGCTAGTATTATATATGGTTGAAAATTAAAAACAGGTGAATGAATAAGATGTTTTTATTTAACCAGGTACAGACTAAATACGAGTGCTAAGATTTTTTGCAATATGTGATGCGTGCGAGTCATTATTACGTGAGTGCGCTTGTGTGTCTATTTGAGCCCGGGTGGATTTTCTTCAGTTTTTCCACCTGACACATACACAGATAAACATTTTGACTTATTTATAATTTAACAATATTCTAAATTAATATAACATAACACAATATAACGACGTATCTATTTAATTTTGAAGCGTACTAAAATTTATAAAAAATTAAGAATTTCATGTGTCAGCAATTAGCATATGAAAAGTAGATTTAATGCTAGAATTACATTGTCAGTTCTTTTTCCGTAAACAATATTTATGACCGAGCTCAAGATTCCAGTTAAAAATGAAATCGATATCTAATTATTATAAGTAGGTAATAATCTAAATTACATTGCAACTAAAAGATACTTTAGACATTCTTTAATATTAGGCAAGTAAAACTAACATTACTTTTTAGGGTTAGTCGCGTTTCCCCCGTTCTCGATTTCCCTCCGAATTTTTTCGGTTTTAAAATAGCGTTTTATCACGCTAGAATGGAAAAAATTAGGGGGAATCAACAACGAGGGGAATCGCGACTACGTTATCAGTAGATATTTTTATTAGCTGCAATTATGATTACACTGTCTTTGACGGAAATTGAACTATTTATCATTTTATTCTAGCACTAAGCAGGTATGAAATTCTACCATTAGTCTAAAGAACTCTTTCTTCAATTGCGCATGAGCTGGTAATTTTGAAAATCACTAAACTTTTTATTCGGATAGCAGCTATAAGGGAAGGTTCATATCTGACGGAACATGCGTCGCGTATTATCGGTCGCGTAACGCCAGAACAGACAAATGTATAGAAAAACACTTGACCGTTCACTCTCGACGCACTAACGTAACATCGTTTGAGTGTGAACGGTCAACTGTTTTTCTATACATTTGTCTGTTCTGGCGTTACGCGACCGATAATAGTACGCGACGCAAGTTCCGTCAGATATGAACCTTCCCTTATTCAGCCAAAACAAAATATAGTGGAGTCTGGTGAAGCAATTTATGTGAGTATGTGTATATAGACGAATGAATGATGTTAGGTCTGTTGCAGTCATTAATAAATAAGTCACCAAATCGGAGGATGCCTAAGTCGTTCATTAAACGCCGCAGGGATTGGCGAAGCCACGAATAAATTAGGATTGAAAGGCCTCTCGAGGCCCCACCATACTTTTTGTGTTAGATATTTTAGATAGTGACTGACTGTACGAAGAGTTGTTCTTCAGACATTAGACGTTCAATAAACAGCCTAGGCATTGAATTAGCTGACTGTCAAACCAAATGCCTGCGACAGTTCCATAGATCTAATTAACCTAGTTAAAAAATGCGAGTATTAACACTTCAATTTATAAACTGGTACTTTCTACCCATTACCAATCTTAGTAGCTGTTTAGGTACATTGGCGTATACCCGTAACCTTTTCATTGTAAAGTAAAATATGCAGCGTCTCATACTGCAGTTAAGACGTGTGGTATACATTTTTTTAGGTTAATTGCGCGAATTGAGTTAAATCTACATAAGCCACTCAGAGACAAAGAAAAGTGCATTCTAGAATGCGTCGTCGGCCAATGTACGCAACGCAACGGCAGTAACGCGTGTCGTGGTTTCCTCTCGTGCTTACGTCAATATTCTGCTGTTCCTATTTAAGAAAACTAGTGGGTTATTGTTGTAGAAATGCGACGTTTATGCAGCCGCACTCTATCGTAAGGACCCGGTGTTGAACAAACGCAACGTAAATAATTATCGTGAATCAATCGATCGGCTACATCGTCACCGCGTTGGCAATACTCTTTGGCGCCTTTGTCCGTCGATTTGGCGCCAATCGCACGAGCAAATAATAGGAAGATGTATATATTTAATACGATTTGTCGTAATAATGGATGGTGTTTATGTTTTATGTTGTTAGAAGATTCTAACGTCTAGATTAGATGAAGACGTGTAATTCGTGCGTTGCTAAAAATGCTTCAGTTCAAAAGGACTTCTGGAAACATTTATAGGGTAGGTACTTGAAGTGTTTACCCAGTCGACAAACTTAAATTTGAACCGAAGATCTTGTACCTTTGCTTAAATATTTGAGCTAGGTTCGGTTTGGTCTAACCGGGGAAGTTCCTACCGACTTTTAGAGATCGTTCTAAAAAATTACACACATGTAAACTTTTCATTTTTATCATTTGTCCATTTCCCAGTGCCTCCTACGAATGGAGTCTTCTATATGGAGTCTTCTATATAATCTTAGGATGTTGGCTTCCGAGTCCAGAAGAAAGAAGAAAAGTCCAGTGGACTTAGGAAAACATATATTTCCAAAGGACCCCAAACGCCGTCCTGGGAAAAGGCGTTGAGAATCTAAAAATTTAAGGCAACTTACTCAGTATTGTGCTACGCACATAGTATATTTTGTAAAAACAGCCTTTCAGTTGTTTTTTTTTCTAAAGATCATTACTATCAGTTCCCAGTTGATGATCGAACATGGGCTCTAAGCTAATCGGAAAGCTAATCCGGAGAAGGGCAAATGGAATCTGTATGTAGCCACACGTGAGCTGATTTTTCTCCGTTTTTTTATCACCGACTAAATTTTTTCACCTACGCTGCACCATGAAACCTGGTCACAGGTAAGTGTATCCACAATTCCAGCTACTAAGATGGGTAATGTACTTAACCTAACCCTACTAGGCTAAAGGTTGTTTATCTAGTAGTGGTGTTGAACTGCGAGTAGTACTCGTCAGTAGGCGTGTTGTTGTATACCACTTCTTTGAAGTACTTCTGCTTCTCCTTCTGTTGGAGTGCCATGAGCTGGTTCTCTTCCATTAGCTGGCGGGCTATCTCCCTGTTAGCGAAAATGGGCAAAGGTTTAGTGTTGGCTTTTAGGTTGACATGAAATATTCGGAAATTCGTCTTGTGTCGTGTCTTTTAATCTTCATCTACATACTTACAGAAAATTAACTTAACCATTGTTTCAGTAGTCCACGCGGACGGAGCTGTGAGCAACAGCCTAGTAGACAAAATATCTAAATAAAAATAATCTCACCTCCTCTTCCGCTGGTCTGTGATGTCCTGGCGAGCCACCTCGCGCTGGATGGCCTTGGCCAAGGCTTGCCACTCAGCCTCCATCTTTTCCTCAGCTTCGCGTTTAGCCTGTGCAACGAGTAACGAAACACAATAGCATGGACATTAATAAACAACAAAATGTACAAAGGGTAGTTTATCACCAGTGGCGATCTCGTCCAGGCAATCTTTCGATGGACAGCAAAGTACAGAAAAGACAAAAATACCTTAGCCGCCGCCATCTGCTCCTTCTGTGCGGCGTAGAACTTCTTCAGCTCCTCTTGGTTCATTCCCTTGTACATGAAACCGATGGCCCTGCAAACGACAGTACGAAAATATAAATTCCTGATAACATCCGTACTTATCACCATCTCAGCTCGAGTCCGGTTGCATCTTCCGGGTCCGCTTTGTAGCTATTTCTCCTCCACTTCATTCGGTCAGCATACTTGGCAGTGAGACTCCTTGACCCTAGTTAATATCCGTATGCATTCATCTTCGTGCTACTCCCGGTTGCATCCGAGGCTCTCAACTCTGGAGTCAGGGGTCCACTTTCCGGCTGTTGAAAGTTGTGACGATGTATGGATTAATGTTACTCATTCAACTGGATGCATTTGGATGACATAGATTATGCTCTGGAATAGCATGTAGGCTTTTTGCCGTGCGCGCGTAACGCTCCCGAGGACAGATTCCTGTGAGTCGCAGTGACAGGTTTTTCTTTAACCGACCTATGTGTGACCCCTTACCTATCTTTGCCCAGGGCACTCTTGGCCACGTCTGGGTTCTCTGTGAGCATATCCGAAGTAAGGTTATTGTACATTTCAGCTGTGTTGTCCGCTTCCTCTTGTGCCTTCATCACCTCTTCTAGTTGTTTCTTTTCAATTACCTGTGGAGTGAAAGAGATGGTGTCATTGGATGAAGGGTCTTTAGGTTAATTTTACATTGCATTACCTTTTAAGGTCATATTTAAGCCGAATGGAACCACACCGTTTGGACAATCGAACAGTGTGGTTCCATTGTGCTTATATACTGTAAAACCCGTATCTGAGATATTTGATAAAGTCAAAAGCGCAAGGAATATTATGTGAAATTCAAAATGAATGTATGTTGTGATGTGACCCTGGGTGACCAGAGCCTCGAATATATTGGTGCTAATAAATATCTTGTTTAGCTTTATTCATTTACGAATTATTAACATGATCTTGGGTCATTTTATTAGCACAACTAAGACCTTGTCTATCAAGGCGTTTGTTTTCAGGACATGTCCACCATGTAATCAAACATTTATTTATTACAGTTTACGGCTCATTCAAACAGTTTTAAGATAATAAATAAAAGGTGAAATACTAAACACATTTTCTGAGTATTCTTAAAATAATAATGAGTGCATTAATTAAAATAACATGTTTTGTTATAATATTTTCAGCGTTCAGCAATTTTAGTAGGTACTCTACAATTAAGAAATTAGAAGGGAATGCGTTTTGGCAAAGTGAAAGGTATTCTATTTGTTCGATGCTCGGAGTTCAGAGCCAAACATATTGATCTAAATAAATCTGGTATTATTCTGTTATCACTTATGTATTGCCCATTGTTTTGTTGCGATTTTTTTAGTCATAATATCTGAAGGTTTGCACTAGTTGACGTCGTTGAGGATGTCTTGCGTACCTGCTTCTTCTTCTTTTCGTGTCAACGATTCACTTTTATAAATAACTAGCTTTTGCCCGCGGCTCCGCCCGCGTGCATGTCGGTTATCGTGACCAAACATAGCCTATGTCCTTTCCCAAGGTCTAATCTACCCATGTACCAAATTGAATCAAAATCGGTTAAGTGGTTTAGGCTAAAGCGTAACATACAGACAGACAGACAGACAGACAGAGTTACTTTCGCATTTATAATATTAGTATGGATTACACTATTCGGGAATATAATTCTGCCATCTTAATCGCGCTGTCAGTGGCTTTATTTAGATTGTCTACGTGCGTACCTACCAATGGTCTCACTACTATGGATGTTCAAGATTGTGTGAAGTGGATGAGTAAAAGCAAAAGCCAGTGGACCCCGGAATTTGAGGTGAAATCCTCAGATGGGCTAAGATGATGATAATGTAAGAGTTTAGCGACACTAATTTCCATACAAGATTAAGAGTACTACCTCCTGATGTGGCCGATTTCTTGAATATGAAGCTATCGAGGGAACCTGGTATTCTTGTATGTAAAAAAGTATTGTACATAAACAATATGGATTCTCACTCTAGACATTAAATAAAAATTAGCCCAAAGGCGGATCCTGAGCTCCGAGGGCACCGTGGCCTCGTATGCAATAAGGACTGACGTCTAAATATGGATGATGAGGCATTAAATAACTGAACTGAGAATTACCAGTGCTTCATTGTACTTCAGGTTGGCCTGTCCGAGCCTGTACCGACACTCCCGCTCCATCCTGTCTAGCTCCCCAGCGCGAGCGTCGCGAGCTTTTACCGCCATCTGAATAAATAAGAAAATTACGATTTGATTTACAATAAATGGACTATAAGGATACTGCAACTGAGATAAGAGGGCCACACACCATAGCAGCATTTCCTCCTCGCACAAAAGCTTCTTGACAAGAGATGTCATGAAGTATTTACTGCGTGTTTAAACTCGACCAAGAGATAGAGCTTGTTCTCCATCCGACAGTAAACAATTCATAACAAAGTTCCTTTTTAACGTGATGTGACTCTACAAACAATACGGGGTGAGCCTGCCCTCTACGTGTAACTGAAAAAAAGTAGGCAGAAAATCACCTCTGCCTACCCTTTTGGGAATGATGTGTGATATAAAGAGTACTCCCAATGCCATTCGTATACGGTGCAGAGTATACCTGCTAGAACCAAGCGTTTCAGTGACTTATTCCTATGCCGCACCACTAAGACCTGGAACTCCCTGTCAGCTCACGTGTTTTCTTCTTCCTACAGTCCCGAATCCTTTAAGCGGGGCGTGAAACGGCATTTGATGAGGCCGTCAAGCTGCGTGCCACAACTGTTAACATGGTACATGTTTACGATTGTGACCCTCTTTCCGAGACTTTGCCTTTAGATTAACATCAGGCGAGGTGAAGTCAAATTGAGGTGTCCTTTATAAAAAAAAAATCAAAGCAAGGCAGGTTAGCTCTTTTCGATGTATCCCATCAGAAGCCTGGTGGTGTACTAGTTACGTTACCATGTAAGCAGCTTCGGCTTTCTTCCTCTCGTCCTGGGCAGCCTTCCGCTCCTGCACCTGCTGTTCTAGCCAGGAGTTCTTCTGTTCAGCCATTATTTTCTTGCGCTCCTCGTAGTCCAAATCTTCTCCTTCGAACCTGTGAACATGATTCAAAGTTGTAAGTATTCATGTTTTCATAATCTCTGGGGGAGCCGGTAAATATGCTGATATATTTGAGGTCCTCTCTGGTACAGGCTTTCCTCACAGGATTGGATGGTCAAACAAGCTAACCCGCTCCCATAAAAGCCAAATAAGCAAAGGGATAGGAGAATAAGTAAGCGGTTAGGATGCATCCGCGAACAGCGCTAAAGGTGATTATGATTACACTAGCTGGTGCCTGCGACTTTGTCTGCGCAGGATTAGTATTTCGAGTAGCTTATTAGAGTGGCAACAGAAATAACAACACTGTCACTTCTGCGTATATGCCGATGCCGGCTGAATTTGTTGACATTAATGATCACTGCTTCGTTCCCTTGAGCAGTAACTTGATGATATATAGCCTATGTATTATTCTAATGTATAAGCTATATTATTGTAAAGTTTCATGAAAATCCATTCAGTAGTTTTTACGCGAAAGAGTAACAAACATCCACCCATAGTCACAAACTTTCGCGTCTATGATATTAATAGGATTTTATTTCAAGGCAGAAGTATTTTTTTTGCAGCCAGTATTTCACAGTGTTACTCGTTTGGGTTTTACTGGATGGGAATACTGTATACACCCATCATTCTAATTGGTAACAGAATATAAAAAAAAAATTCTTCGTAACGCAACAGATAGAGGCGTGAAGACATAAATAAAATCACAGTTGGTATGAACTGTGAATAGATCTTGTTTGCGTGTACTGTACTGTACTCAATGTTTGTGTACATATCTCACATACCGCGGCGAGGAAAAGTTTTTTAGTTTGTTTTTGTTTTGATAGATTTCAAACGAGTTACTTGCGCTATTGAGTAGATACAGTTTTAAGGCGCTCCTTCACTGGGATGGTATTCAGATTCGATTTGTTACAAAACAAAACTGCAATTGCAAAATTGTAATGTAGCAATCTTAGTTGAACACGATAAACATTATGTATATTTTCAGGTTGTGGTGAGAAAATAAATTACTTATTAATTTCTGAAATGTTATAGTAATTAGTAGGTATGCAAAGTTTTCTTATAGCTTCAGATCTCAATTAGTAATCTTCCAAAACGGGACTTGGGAATATAATTGTACGCAGGCGAAGTCGCTAGCTACAGCTAGTAATTAAATAATCTCGGAAGCATTTAGTAATAAACTAAGAACTAACTTCTGAGCGCTAGACATTCCGACAGGCTCTCCATCACTGGCTCTTGGAGGCAGTTGCTTCTTCAGCACTTCAGGGTCGTTCAGGTCATACTCGCGTCTGTCCTCGAAGCGCTGGTAATTCTTGCGGTACTTGTTAATTTCCTCTCCAATACGGCGACGCTCCTATGAAAAAAACCACATTGATCGATATAAGCAAAAAAAAAAACATATCTTCAGTGTATTAATTATAAAAGGATTGATACGTATAAGTCATAGATGCTGATTCCTTTAAGTGCTGAGAGTGTGACATGGATGCCGATTCAATACAATACAATGAGCATAGCATAGCGAGGGAAATATCATCATCAGACCAAGTAACTGAGTTGCAGAGCGACCTAAATCAAGTGATAAAATGGTGCACTATGAATGGCATGCAATTGAATCCTAAAAAATGCTGTTTCATAAGATTTACCAGAAAGTTAAAACCTGTCGCTTCATCCTACAGCATACGGGGTAGTGGCATAGGGGAGGTTGAAACTGTGAAAGACCTGGGTGTGGTCCTTGACAGTAAGTTAACGTTTGTGCCTCATGTAGAGCAGACCATTAAGAGGGCCTCGAGAATGTTAGGATTTGTTGTTCGTAACGGGAGAACCTTCCGAAAGCCAACTACAAAAATTCTACTTTACAATGGCTTAGTCCGTAGCATCTTGGAATATTGCAGTCAAATATGGAGGCCGCACTATGCTGTTCACTCACTTAGACTTGAGAGGGTGCAGAAAAGGTTTCTATGGCATTTATGCCACAGTGTTGGGTTAAGGCATTCCTTGAGGTCGTACAGTGAGAGATTACTACATTTTGATATGCAATCTCTGGCGAAGCGTAGAGATTACTTAGATGTGACTTTCCTTTTCAAAATCTTGAGGGGACTAATAGACTGCCCACAGTTACTGAATAAATTTAAGCTGACTGTACCTTCAAGAAACCCAAGAAAAGAGATTGCTCCTCTTACGGCCCCATTCAGAAGGACAGAGTTTGGCAGAAACTCGGTCGTTCCCCGATTATGTAGGTTACTAAATGGGTTTAGTACTTCGGTGGATGTGCACCATGACTCTCAGTTCACATTTAAAAAAATGATCAAACTCGGTTTAACTTAAGACACTCTTCTTGCTTATTGTATCTAATGAATTTAATCAGCTTTTAATTACATAATATAATATAATTTAAATTTAAAATCAATCTGCCTTAATACATCTTGTCTTGGTTTTAATTTAGTATAAAAAAATTAATTTAAACTTGAAATGTATGCTTTCTATTTTTTTTTTTTTTTTTGTAACTGATTTTATATAATTTTTTTTTTTTCATTGACATGATGAAATACTAATTAATTGACATGTGTAAAATTGACATTGCGACTTATTGACTCATTGTAACCAATTAATTGACGCATATCCTTAGCGTTTTATTCTCTTGGTGCTTGTAGGATTGTTGAATTATCGTTATATTATGTCATGCCGATTTCAATTTTCTACTTGACCAACAAATCGAGCATGCTGTGGCTGCCTTAAAAGGTTGAACAACCATAATGTATTCTGGATGTATAAGTGAAAATTTTATTGTATTGTTGTACTTAACCAATGGCTGTCCAAAATAAATAAATAAATAAATAAATAAAGTGAACATGAGTCACAGATAACATAATACTCATGGGTGCTTCTTCTGCTGAGCACAGTGAGCATACAGTGAGGTTGGCGCCGATTCTGCTGCGAGCAGTTAGTTTATAGTGACATGGGTGCTGATTCCGCTGATAACAGTGAGCATTGTGCATAAAGTGATATATGCGTGTTGATTCTCGTGCGAGCAGCGAACATAAGTGACATGGGTGCTGATGCCGCGGATAACAGTGAGCATTGTGCATACAGTGATGTGTGTGTTAATTCTGCTGCGAGCAGCGAACATAAGTGACATGGGTGCTGATTCCGCGGATAACAGTGAGCATTGTGCATACAGTGATGTGTGTGTTGATTCTGCTGCGAGCAGCGAACATAAAGTGACATGGGTGCTAATTCTGCTGAAAACAGTGACAATTGTGCATACAGTGATGTGTGTGTTGATTCTGCTGCGAGCAGCGAACATTAAGTGACATGGGTGCTGATTCTGCTGTCTGAGAACATCTCTCAGTACGTACCTCTTTTTCCCTAGCTTCCAACACCACAGCGAGGTTGCTGTCCTTGATCATCTGCGCTGCGAACGCCAGGTCCTTCCGAGCTTGGTCATCCCTCTCAGCTCGCTTCTCGACTACTTGACGCTCCAAGAATGGTAAGTCCACCTAGAAGTTCATTTTATAAGTACCAATGTTTGTGCGTATTTTATGCGCTGCCATAACTGGCATTTCATTTTGATACAGGTGCCTCCACACCAGCTTAATCGGCCATATTGAGTAGATACAATTTTTTTTGTTATTCATATAGGCTAACTTTTGACCTCCTGAACTAGCGGTAATAGATAATATATTGTATTATAGATCACGTTTGCCTAAAAGGAACTTCTTAATTTGAGATTGCAAATTCCCAGGCTATAGCTTTCTGAAAAGACTCGACAGAGTTCCATTCGAATGAATTTTTTATAGCATTTCATATGCTATCTTTTAAAATTAGAAATACATCAGGAAAAAGAAGCGCTCAGGTGGGACTCGAACCCACGATCTTTCCCTTACAGGGGGAATGCTCTTCCAATTGAGCTATTGAGCGCTTCTTTTTCCCGATGTATTTCGAAAGTTACATTCCTTAACTATACCTACGCTTCATAAACGAGTTACTGCTACGACCGTAGGTCTACCTGTGTCCAAAAGTTTAATAAAACTAAAACCCGACTACCGAAAAATCACACTCTAAAAAGTAAAGTCGTATGCCACTTTTCCCTAGTATGTATTGTTTTGTTAGAGTAAGTGGCATACGACCAAGGCTATCCTTGATATTTTCTTGTTTGTTACTTTTTAGAGTGTGATTTTTCGGTAGTCGGGTTTTAGTTTTAAACTTTATTTTTGATTTATATTATTTTGGGGCAAGGTAAAGCTAATAATTTATACATATTTGAAATGTGCTCATCAAGCCCTTTAATTTGATACCAAATACGGAATATTTATCTCAAATTATTTTTTTAACACAGTACCTTATGAGCGCTAGAGGGGGCCACGCAAGATTGAGTGACACGTCATATAGCCTATAACCATCGGACGATAAAGCCGCTTGTAACGATACTTCATTTGTCCAGTTCTAATAAGTAGTCGAGGTGCTATGAGGGAACAAATGAACATACATACATACATACATACATACATACATACATACATAGCCTGTCAAAATCATAACCCTCCTTTTGGCTTCGCCGTAGTCGGGTAAAAATATTAGCTACATCCTTCCAGACAAAACATGTGTGTAATGAGTAACGAAAAACGAACTCTCTCTCGTATATTATTAACCTTAGCTGGTGGCCCGCGTCTCCACTCCAGTCGAATGAAATCACTGCACCTCGAAACATTTAAATTTTCGAATTAAAAAGTCTTTTCCATTCTGCCATCCAAGTGGTATAACATAAAAGCTATCTCTAGGTATTCCAAATTTTTAATAAAATAGGTTTGACAGCCTCTGTGGCGTAGCAGTAGTGAATGTGACCGCTACGCAAGAGGCGCGAATTCGATCCCCGCTCAATGCAAATATTTGTATGCATGAATATGGGTATTTGCATTGGTCGTTAAGCCATCGTTACCGGTGGCCATACGAACATCTATGGCAGTCGTTACGGGTAGTTGGAGCCTTAAATAGTCATAACAACTGATCTAACTGTACTGCTTTGATATCGCTTTGTGTTGTGGAGCTCAGATGGCAGTATCTTCACAGAAAATATCGAAGTTAGCCAAATCCGCAGTTAGACTTGGTAAAGCGGACCCCAGACTCCAAGTTGAAAAGCTTCGGATGCGACTGGGATTAATGCGGGAAACTGGGATTAAATAGGGACGGGGACAGGCTAATGTTTCTACAGCGGTACTACTACCGGAAACCTTAGCCTGGACCTACCTTCCCCCTCCTTCTGAGGGGTAGGGTGACGTGGTTTTGAGGGAGAGCGCAGGTCGTGTAGATCCTCAAAGCAAGTCTGGTGGACTATCCTTCCCGAGGTTGTCATGTCCCGTTCTTTGTCTAGTTCATAAGAAATAGACGCAACAGAAACCTCCAGACGAACCAACACAGAGATATAGAGATCATGTCTCGCGTGTTCATCACCAAACAAAAGCAGGTGGTGGATAGTAATGATCTCCCGCGTGTTTGTGCCGTGCGCGGGGACCCGTACGGGGGGATGAAGGAGTCCTGGCAGTTGAGCGAGCGGTGTGCCGGAGTTGTTGCACACCGTAAGCAACACGCTGCTTTGGTCTGGATTTCTTCCTACACGGGAGGTCACAGAGTAGCTACCTGTGATCAATCGGCTGTGGCATCCCATAAGCGGGCTGCCTAGCGAGGTCTCTGGGGTTGGGGAAAGGCAGTCGGCGCGGCGCGGTGGCTTGGACGGAAGCAGCACTGTCTCATGCTGTGGAAAGCCCTGCTCATCTCGCTGTGTGCGGACGCGTCTTTTTCTCAACTCAGGGGACCTATACCGAGGGAGTAGCTCTGACGATCGCTTGTTTAAACAAGTGACGTCCCCGACTTGAGGGCTCCGTGGCGGGTGGAGAGCTCCTGAGGCGAATTTTTACTCGTAGTTAACACATGAATTCCGAGGCCATATCAACAACCAACAACGGAAAGATCGCTGCTGCAGAAGCAGTTCTTTCAACAATCCCAACAGGCACAATTTCTGCTGCACAAGCAGAAATGCCACCTACAACACCAACTAGAATCGCTGCTGCAGAAGCAGTATCCTTCCCCACCACTTCGGCTTCGGGCATGATTGCTGTTGAAAAAACAGTATCCTGCCCGAACATCCTACCAAGCCGCATCAGGAAAGCTGCTGTAAAAGCATCCCTGGGCCGCAACCTACCAGCCAAGGGGACAACGGGCAAACCTACCGGCAAACCACCGGGAATAGTTTCCCGTCCTGTACCCGAAGCTGGGCCTAGCAGAGTCCCACCTTACACCGCGAGGCCTGGATCTGGACAACTTGCGCCGCAAGGCGCCGCACCCCAAAACATAGCCGAACAGGCTGCGTCGAAGGGCGTGACCCCGACAACCAGGGGTAAACCGGCCAACCAGGACTCCGGTAATCAGGTGATCGTGACCTCAGGCCAACCACCGGCATCATCCGAGACGATGGACATGACTTCTCTTAGAGAAGCCATACAATTGCCCGTAACCAACAACACCACCTGGTCGACGGTACAGAAAAAGCTGTCGTCGGCACAAAGGCGCCGAATGAAGGCAAGAATAGCGGCAGGTGTGAATGCAGCAGATGCCGTAAGGCGTCCCGCCAACCCTGGGCAACCCACGGGTGGCCCGTCAACTGCCCCAAACACCAAAGCCGCTCAACCAAAAACCCAACGCAAGAGACCGACAAAGCGCTCACGGCCAGAGGACACCGTGACTCCCACCGGAGAGGGCAAAAAGCCCAAAAGCTCCGGAAGAACCTCTGGGTCGTACGCTGAAGCGGCTGCCACCTACCTAGCGAATAGCCTCTGCGTAGCTGTCATGACAGAGCCTTTCCAGGATCTGTCACAGACGCAAGCGGAGGCTATTCGGGACGAAATCGAGAGCAAGCTCAGAGACGAACTTCTGGCGGATCTGGACGCTCCTCTCTC
Source organism: Eilema sororculum (assembly GCA_914829495.1). NCBI lineage: Eukaryota > Metazoa > Arthropoda > Insecta > Lepidoptera > Erebidae > Eilema > Eilema sororculum. The sequence goes on from OU618535.1 coordinate 22,620,423, forward strand.
CACCACTCCCAACGACATCAGATACCGTGGTCGGCCCCACCACTCAGATGGCGTCCTCAAAACCTGGTGCGAGGACGATTTCACGCTGGCGTGGCTCGTGGCGGTCGTGAACGCCATGGAATCACCACTCCCCAACACCAGCCTTGTAGTTCGGTCGCAGTCGGCTATACCGAGGAAGTTTCCCTGCGTGGTCAGCATTCCTGGCCGCGTAGAGAACCCGGAGAAGTCGCAAAAACTACTAGCTAGGCAGAACAGACACCTTAACATTAACTCCTGGGACCGCACCGCGACGAAGGAACACCCGGACGGTACTAAGACCAGCCTGCACTTCCGCATCCCGGAGGCGGAGGCGAGACTGGTGATGGAGAACGACCGTAGGCTGTATTACCTGATGGGAAACATATATGTCATCTTCCGCGAGCAGGTGCCAACCACCCCAAAAACCGAGGCAGAAATTAACACTGTCCCAACACCGGCACAGTTGGAAACACGGGAGACCCCAGTCCCATCTGGACCGATGGTGTCGATACCCACAGCACCACCATCGTCAACTCGGATGGACACTGACGTATCCGGGCCAGCTGTGCCACCTAAACCCGTCGACATGGAGCAGGACGTCCCATTGTTACCACTCCTCGAATCGGAGGAGGAGTGCTTTCTAGGGGGGGAGGAGGGAGTGAACTTGGTGAACTCCCGTCCTCCCCCTTGCGGGATTGACATCGTCCAGGTAAACCTCCAGCACAGTCAGGCTGCGACGGCTTCCTTGCGCAGAGTGCTGGAGAAAAACCCGCAGACCATTGCCATGATCCAGGAGCCGTGGATCAATGGCAACAGGGTCTGTGGTCTGAATAACGCCGGAGGCAAATTGCTGCTGGACACTTCCGTAAGTAGACCGAGAGCATGCATGTACCTCCCCAAACACTCACCAACACTGTTAATTAACCAATTCTGCTCAAGGGACCTGACAGCCGTCAAGTTCAGCAGAAGTGACCATCACCAACCGGACATCGTCCTCGCTTCCGTTTACCTGCCGGGCGACGAAGACCTACCCCTACCGGAGCTCAGCGCACTGGCTGAGTACTGCGAAAGGGAGGGTCTGGACATCATCGTCGCAGCTGACACGAACGCACATCATACTCTGTGGGGTAACAAAGATAACAACGACAGAGGTAAGGATATTCTTAACTTTATTTTCACTAACAACTTTAATCTGCTAAACCGAGGCTCAGAACCAACGTTCGTCACGAGACTCCATAAAACTATAATAGATCTCACCCTGGCGTCAACCAGGATATCGGATTTAATTACCGGTTGGCATGTGTCCAAAGAGGCCTCATGCTCGGACCATAGATGGATCCGCTTCCATCTAAACATTAACTTACAAAAACCCAAACCATGTAGGCTGCCGCGCAAGACAGACAGACAAAAATTTGTAAGCCTAGTCAATGCAAGTATGAACAACCTACATATGCCATTAGAAAACCTCAAAGTAACAGACCTAGACTTCTATACCGACATTATCACCTCGATACTTATCTCCAGTTACGAACAGTCATGCCCCCTCACCACACCAAGGCTGGGAAAGGGACAACACTGGTGGTGTTCATCCCTCGAGAGACTTCGACGAAAGTTGAGAAAACTCTTCAACAGGGCTATGAACACCAGAGAACCGACCGACTGGGATGAGTACCAAATCACAAAAAAACAATATAAAAAAGAAATCCGGCAGAGACGCACAGAGACCTGGAGACGTTTCTGTACGAACATCGAAAACAGCAACCAGGCCTCCAAGGTCAAAGCCTGCCTCTCTAAGGAGCTGGACCATTCCATTGGCTGCCTCAAAAAACCAGACAACACTTTCACAACAAATGATGCTGAAACAAGCGAAATTTTACTTGCCACCCATTTCCCTGGTTGCAAACTGGCAACCGAACAAGTATGGGTAGATACAAACGAACGACCAACTAGCCCCGAAGACTGGGAGGTTGCTCGAGAAACCATAGACAAAGAAAAACTGCTATGGGCAATTAACACTTTCTTACCTTTCAAGGCAGCGGGCCTGGACGGCATTTTTCCAGGACTCCTAAAATGGAGCGGACCTATTATAGCGGACCAACTAGTCAAACTACTGCAAGGTTGTCTCGCACATCGCTACATACCCCTGAAATGGAGGGAAGTTAAAATAATATTCATCCCCAAACCCAAACCTATCAGCCTTACCTCGTTCTTACTAAAGACTTTGGAACGTCTAGGCGATAGCGTGATAAGAAGCCGTGTACTAGCACTGAAACCTCTACACCCCAATCAACACGCCTATAGCGAGGGCAAGTCAACAGAATCAGCACTCCACCACGTGGTCTCCCGTATCGGTGGTGCTCTAAAGTCAAAACAACCCACCCTAGGAGCCTTTATTGATATTGAGGGTGCTTTCGACAAAACAAACTTCAACAGCATAAACAAGGCACTGCTCGAACACGACGTGCCTTTAACAATCATTGAATGGATAGACAACATGCTCAGACAAAGGGCTGTGCAACTCACAGTCAACACCACAACGCGAGGCATCGTAAGTAGAGGATGCCCACAAGGAGGAGTACTCTCCCCTCTATTATGGAACCTGGTGGTCAATGAGCTTATAACAGATCTAAACGCAAACAACCTCTTCACTGTAGGGTATGCGGACGATATCACGATCTTAATATCGGGGTTGTTCGAAAGTGCCATATGCGATAGAATGAGACAGGCTTTCAAGATAATTGAAGCCTGGTGCGCGAAGCATGAACTATCGGTCAACCCCCAGAAAACCGAACTAGTAATGTTCACAAACCGAAGAGCACCGGGTCCTTACAAACTCCCGAGACTCTTTGCAACCGAACTAACACTTAAGGAAGAAGTAAAATACCTAGGTGTAATTCTCGATAGCAAGCTGCTCTGGAATAAACATCTTGACCATAAACTGAATAAGTGTACAATCGCTTTCTACCAATGCAAAAGAATGATGGGAAGCAAATGGGGACTTTCGCCAAAAATAGCCCTGTGGCTGTACACGGCGGTGATAAGGCCCATGCTAGCTTACGGGGCTCTGGTATGGTGGACACGCACAGAATTGTCCACTGTGATCGCCAAACTAAAGTCCTTCCAAAGGCTGGCTTGCTCATCAATCTGTGGATGCATGAAAACCACTCCAACTGCAGCAATGGAGGTAACTCTGAACTTAACGCCACTTGACATATACATCCAACAAGAGGCCACCATCACCGCCGTTAGATTGTGGCACCTGGGGCTCTGGGGTAACAACCACACTAGTACCCACACCACAATTCTTAGGCGAGCCCTGGAGTACAACCCACTAATAGCTGCTCCATGCGACAAAACTTTCAAACAACACTTCTTCAACAAAAAATACCATATAAGAACAAAAGCCGAGGAAAAGGATTACGCCGGAATTAGAGAGATACGCGTTTACACCGACGGCTCCAAAACAAAAAATGGCTCAGGAGCTGGCGTACACTCTCTAGACCTTGGCTTAAGCATCCACCTACCACTAGGCGAACACAGCTCGATTTTTCAATGCGAGTGTGTCGCCATAACAACGGCTGTGACGGCAATAAGTGAAATGAAGGTAAAGGGCTTTAATATAAGGCTCCTAACCGACAGCACAGCCGTCTTAAAAGCGCTAGACCACCAAATAACTAACAGCAAATTAATAGCAGAATGCCAAACTGCTCTAAACAAGATATCCACCCATAATGTAGTAACGCTACAGTGGATAAAAGGGCACAGTGGGTCCTACGGCAATGATGCTGCGGACGAACTCGCGAGGAGGGGTTCCGATACAACCACTGCTGGCCCGCTACCACTATTGCCAATACCATTCTCACAGATCCGTACTTGGATACGCGAGAGATCTGTGAAACTACATAATGATAGATGGGTACAAACCATTGACTGCAGGCAATCAAAAATGGCCATGCCGTCGAAAAACAAACGACTAACGAAACGTCTCTTAAGATTAGACCGAACTAGTCTAAGAACAATTATAGGGACAATAACGGGTCACTGTCCCCTCAACAAGCATTTATACACCATATATAACCAACGATCCCAAATCCTCGGCACAGTGAGGTCGCTCCGCGAAGCCCCCAGTAAGCTTCTGCGCTTCTGGGCGGAGCTAGGCTGGCTGATCTAGCCAGTGCTCTTCACGTACAATGGCCCAAGAAGAGAGGCTATGTGCGGAAAAAAGAGTCCCCTATCCTATCCTATCCTATCCTGGGATTAATGCAAGGATATAGAAAGTTTTGAGGCTTTCACGTGGAAAGTGAACTCGGTTACTTCAGCATTGAAAATATTCGTATGTTTTAATAGGATATTATGGATAAGATGTATAGACTTACAAAGGCTATTCTACGGACCCCTGGGAAGTAGTGAACATAATAACAATACTACCTAAATTCAAGCTAACGTCAATAAAACACGTAAAACTCACACCAATCTTTCTATTCCACGCATTGAAGATTCTTGACCTTCTCTCGAGCTCGCATTGCCTCCTCCTTTCCCTATTTTGAGCCTCCCGTCTGTCCTGCTCGTTAGATATCTGCATTTTAATCATTTTTGCTACTCAGTGTTAAACAAACGACCCAAAAACTTGTCACGGCTAATACGAATATAAAATTGTGTTGAACGACATAACAAACTTGTCACTATGGCGATTGGAGTTTATTTTTCTGGAAGATATCGATTTTTAATGTACTGGCTGGAATATTTATGATATAGAGTCATGTGGCACCTGAAATATTAGGACTTTCTTGGAGCAACGATAACCTTACGAGTATTATAGGCTTATATTGGTCCGGGGCCCAATGGAACGTCTTTAACTATTTAACGGATTTTAATATGGCAGTCGCTACATTGAGAGTTAAACAATGGTGCAACCGGGAGCAATGCTGGGATGGCAAATTTTTATGTTGTGGCTACAGGATGTACGTGGTGGTAGCCGGGCTTCGGAATTATTGCAGGCAAATGCTGGCGTTCACCAGGCGCCCACCTCTGCATTTTGAATTAGGGTATCTACTTAATTTATAGTTCTAGTAACCTTTTTTTTTCGTGCGGTTATGTCGGACTCAAACCGACTAAAACCGCACGCCGACTTATTACTAGTTCTAGTAACCATCTGGATTGGTGACCTAAAAAAGTTTACTGGGATAGACTTAATGCGGAAAATAGACGATCGGGTGTTATAGAGCACTGCGATACGAAAGGCAAATTAATAGATTGAACAGTTCTAATCTCAGCGAGTTGTGTTATTTTTTCGGTCGATTTCAGTTTTATTTAACAAACGTACCTACCTATAAAATGAATATTAACGTTGTAACCGCTTAACAACCGGCTCCCCGTATGTTTACCCAAGCAGTATAAATTATGGATTAGAATAAAAATAAGCATTAATAAACTAAACGATCACCACTAAATCTAAAAGAATACCATAAAAAAGCTATCATAGTAGAATATATTTTGGAGCTGGCAACACAGACTGCGGACAACATGAGGTGCGCGTCACAATTGTCGGCCGAGTCGCGAACCGCCAGTAACTGCGCGTCAGTGTGCACCGCGCCGCTACTGAATAAGGCCATATCACACGCTCGCGAACCGCCGTATTGCATGCGCGTAAAATTCGTAATAGTATTGTACGTGAAAAAATAATATTTTTTTAGTGTTTTTGAAAAATATACTATAAAGTTTTATATACAGCAAGTGTTGTGTTTATAAAATTTAGTTATAAGAAATTGTGTTTTGTGACGGAATTATGACAAGTGTTTTGAAAAAGTCTAGAGGCACTAAAGGAAAATCTGAGTCCATGCAAGAAGATTTGCCTTCGCGATGGGGGGGTTTGACCCAGCAGAACCAATCGGAGGACATTGCTAAGCTGATAAGGTGCATTGATGAAAACGTAATTGGAAAAGGAAATGCGTTTTGCGGTCCTTTTGGTCGACGAAAAGGTGAGTTTGGATTTAAAATGTTTACAAATATTTTTTAATAAATATATATGTTTCACATCCACTGTTAAGATGAGACTATTTGGTATATTTATTCTAAAAATGGTTGCAGTATGTATCTACCTTCTATCTTTATCACAAGCCAGGCAAAAAAGAGTGTAGTGATTTCAGGGTTCTCAGTTTCTTTATTCCACTATAAATTAAATGCTCAACAAGGCTTCAACAAGGCTGTGGGGTTTTCTATCTGGTTTATATTTATATAATCTTGAATATGCAGCAAACCGGCATTCAGAAGGTAAGCATCTACTCTATATTATAGGTGTGGGTCACATAACATCGCACCAATTCTTTTAAACTGATAGAGGCAAAAAGCAGCGAAAAAGATACAAAGCCTTTGGCTATTGCAGGAAATAATAATGTTGACAATTTTGTAATTCTATATATATGCACATACTTCCTTATATCCTTCGTATTCCATTGTTAACAGTTTAATATTTAAAAAAATATTACATTGCATGTTCAACACCATGCAAATGAGTGGCGCCCATTGCCACACTAAATATAAATAAAAAAAGACGCATGTTTCGTATAATTATAAGCCATGCGGGTAATAAATGTTGAAATAAAATTTGTCGTTGTGGAAAATGCTAACTAATTTATTTCAGGTCTTCAATAAAGGTTCTTACGCGTTGAGTGAACGTACGCACAGTATTTAGTTTAGAATCTTTTAATACAAGACTGAATAAAATTTCAAAAAAATATTTAATGTCGTTGAACTCTCATAAGCCGTCTATCACACACTCAGGATAAGCCGTATGAAGCCCTTTCTAATAAAATGGTTGAAACGTTTATTCAAGTAAATTGGTGTTTCATTTTGTTTTGTAAATATGCACATATGTTATGTTTTTCATTCATTTAAAATTCTTGTAACATTGAGCAATCAAACCGAAGCAAACTGTGTCGAATTGATTATTTGGTTACGGTATTGGTAGGCAATAACAGTCGTAGTATTTGAGCAGCTTCACTTTTCATTCTATTGATATTTTGAATTCCACAGTGTAAAGAACAAAATAATTTTTTGACATTTTTAACATTACCACAAGCCAAATTAATGAGTATCTCTACTATTATATTAGTTATACTAGTAGGAAAGCGAACTTTAGGCTCCAAATTAGATATTGTAATACAATTGTACTAATAGAATCAGACCTAAAGTAGAATTAGTGCAGTTCCAATGTTTTCATGTCATATTATGTTTGCTTTTTACTTGGAAAAGAGAATATTTTTTCTATCAACTACTATAAAATTGCTTTACGTATGTTCCTGTATAGTATACAATATTATACAATGTTATGTGTTGTAAGCAGGTACTTCGATGGGCGACAAAATTTAAATTTTAAATTCTGGCATCACTTCAAACACTCGCGCTGGTAAATCTTAGTTTGTCGATATTGTTATGTCAGAAGTTGGACATGATATAATGCGAATCATAAATGTATTATTTTATTACGTCCAGGTGTCCTTATAGAAATAGATTGTAGTGAGCACTTGAAGTGGAATCACTTCTGGTTAGGCTAGCCTTGATTTCCGTCTATAGAATACGTGTTTCCTAAGACTAAGACAGACAGATTCCATTTAATAAACATAAAGTTTTGTAAAATTCACTTCGTCATAGCAGTCCGTGTTATATTAGAATACAAGCTGCGGCTATGACGAAACCTCAAACAGAAACAAAATGACCTTGATTCCAAAATTTGATAAGAAGATATTTCCACAACATTTTAGACAACGCTATCTAGACCCATGGTAAGCTTAATTAGCTTGTGTTATGGAATCTAGAATGCGGATAAATATACTTAAATATTTCTTTTTTTGTAAATACATAGGTACATATTATACATCGAAACACTCAGACCCACAGGCAGTCGCGTGCACTACCGCCACACCACAGAGGCTGTCATATTTATTAACAATTTTACTAATCTTTCGACGCACTAACGAGTCAAATTATTTACCTACATTGTGTACTATTTTTCACTAAATAGCGCATCGACGGATTACTGTGTATTGTCAAGTGAGCCTGTTTTAAAAAGGAACTCTTTTTCATCTCATCTGTTAAATATATTGGTACTTTTCATATATTTGCATAAAACCTATAAGTACTCATAATAAGCTGATCAATAAAAGTTTTTTAAGGTAAATGTACTGCGTCTGTTTTTCTCGTTATATTTGGGAAAAAACATCCCGGTGAAACTTTGACCTAAACAGGTTTCCGAAGTCGTTTTACGTGTCGGGAGCAAAAACTTCGGCAACTTTCTTTTTTCTATTTTGATGTCGGCCGTCACTCAGACTTTATGATAATATAACGTTTACCATAAAAACGGAATATAATTTCAGAATTTAACGTTTAGTTATGGTATATAATAAAGTAGAAGGTACGAAACTCAGAGTGTAATCGTCGCAAACTAAACTGGTATTAATGAAGTGCTTAAGTCATAAGCTCCACTGATTAATACCAGTTATATTAAATAGTTATTTTAACTTCGTGTCATAATTAAAATAAAATAAATATATATTATACTTTTCCGAATTTTTTGATTGCTTTCAACAGTAGGTATAGTTAAAAAAACTTTTTCACAAAAGAATAAAGTACTCTCACTGTATGCCGGTAATTGTTATTTTCACCCTACGGGTCCTATTTGACACATTATTTTTTTTTGGTTTTCAATAACTTTAAAATAAACTGTAACGCTTAAACACAATTAATTAAGTTAATTTCATTACAATTATATAAACATCTTTTTACGAAAATTATCATGCCTTATGGCCTTACATTATAATGCAATTATAATATTACAGGAGAATGATATGCCCTTAGAATCTGGGTGTCACTGCGTAGGTCATAGACATCCATACTTCCATACTAATATAATAAATGCGAAAGTAACTCTGTCTGTCTGTAATGTTACGCTTTCGCGCCTAAACCACTGAACCGATTTTGATGAAATTAGCTATAGGGGTAGATTAGACCATGAGAAAGGACATAGGCTATATTTGGTCGCGACCACCGACATCCGCGCGGGCGGAGCCGCGGGCAAAAGCTAGTATATAATATACTCTCTGTCTACGGCGTAGGTAGATATATTAAAATTGTACAAACATACAAAATGGTAGACATTTGGTGGTAAAATCTGTTTCCGAAAATGTGCGTTTGTTTTTTACTATTATTACTAGGTAGTTATGAAACATTCAGTTTATACAACAAGTCATATCTTTTATTATGGACACGTCCACGGCTCCATCATGCAGTGACAGGATATTAATGTCAGGTCATAAATGAACTGAAGTGCATATTAATTGGACTGTATATGTGCGGAAGTATATCGTACGCGGTAAATACGTATGGTAGTCAGTGTGGATCACATGCGCGTGCGGCGTCACGTGGAGCCGCACTAGTTTTGTCGTTTATGGTTACAGTCAGGGGCAAAACCATAATATTACGTAAAGTACCTACCTATAACAAAGTTTTGAAAATAAAATTACGTAGGTACTTTTCTTAAAAATGATTTCTTAGGGTGGATAAGAACCAGAGATGAGTGGTCTGAAACCTCCACACGGCATACAAGGGTGAAAAATTTGAAAAAGCTAGCTATTATGGGTGAAATGTAGGAAAAAATCATCCCTTTAGCAATTTTGTATGGAACTCTACCACGGTTCTCTTTGTAGAGCAAGCCACTGCGTATCCATCGTATCCTCGGTAATGGAGACGGCTACGCCTCTTTTTCAAGAGAGATGCAAAACTGGACACACCTTTTTTCACATTCCACTTTGCCACACCAGTGAGGACGCTTGGTGGGGTAAAGTGGAAGAACCCCCTGTCAACGGCCAATACCAGCGTGCGGTTTTTGTCGGTCAGGGTTTGATATCTCCCCTGATGGCTGACGGAAAAAAGATAGTCAACCTTCGATTTAACAGATCGGTCAAAGTTTAAGCATCAGTTAAAATCTCTTTGACAATAAATAGTTTAAATATTCATATTATATTCAGAATGCGGTTATTACGAAGGTCTTCTTCGGGTGAGTGAGCGATCTCAGGGCACCGCTCGCCCTGACACAGACAGCTTAGGTTAAAAGGGTAGAGACCTCCATCATGCGGCAATCTGCGGCGTGCCCTTCGAGTTACTTGAGATACTGCATTTTAGTTACAAGTCGCGTCAATAACGTCGATTTTAATAAGTAACTATACAAGCGGTAGGTAACCAATAAAAAAAAAAATAAAAAAAAATTGTGCTCAGAAGAATTGTTTGACAATGTTTTCCCAAGCGACTACAATATGGGGTTCTTCAAGAAGGGCATTAGAAGGTTTTTTCAGGGTACGCAGCACGTGTACCTAACGCCTCTGGGATTGCATACGTCCATGGGCCACGGTAAACACTTTCCATCAGGTGGGCCGTTCGCTTGTCTGTCACCTATTAAAAAAAATAAGAGCGAAACATCAGGGAACGTGAATCACTCGGGCGAGACTCGAACCCGCAATCTTTCCCTTACAGGGTGAATGCCTTAACCAATAGACCACCGAGCCACGCCCGCAGTGATTCCACTTTCCCTTCTATATTTATCCGTCTTTAAGGCGACGGTGGAGTCATGTACCGATGTTCTTACGAGCTATCTACTTAAAAAACACCCAATCCGAATGTTCAACTTATAAAAGTGAATCAGTGCAGCGGAACCATAATTTAGTTCCAATTGGCTCGCTAGATGGCGTTTATACAAATTTTTAGATCACGGTATGGTTTCGTTCACACTGTTAGTATAAGAACTAAAGTATTATTCGATATTGTGGTCGGACTTGGATCTCTGATAGCTTGCGACAAACATTGTGGTGCCCTCTGTGGGAATGTACGTGTTTGTAACAATAGCCGTCTATCATTTACCTCGCTTACGAACCCGTTCCGTATTCACCGAAATTAGTACATGACGGAGAAAAATACAAGTATCACCACCCCATCTCCGGAGGGTGCCGTAAGAGGAGACAAACGAACAAACGGACGGATTGGACTACGTGCGTGAGAACAAAAACTCAAAATAAAATCTTATACCAACCAGTCTGGCCAGCTAAAGCCTCCCAACATTCGGAGAGGCCTATTTCCAGCAGTGTGCTACGATATGCTAATAAAATTTTAAAGAAATTAGTACGCCAACTATCGATTCCGAAAAAGGGTAATAATGAAGAATTTAGTATGTCCGAAACGTGTCCTGCAGCTCAGATGGTCAGAGCGTTCGCCCTGTAAGGAGCTGTCCAGTTCAAGTCACGTCTTAGACATACACTCTTACCAACCTAAATTGATTAGCGAAACTTCATAAAAACAAGAAAGAAGAGCTCTGCATCTGCCCCCTGCCTGTCGATAAGTCGTTTGACAAAGATAAATATTTATTGACAGCTATTTTGGCAGCTATGTGCACCAAAATATGCAGGAAAGAAGATTAATATTCAGAGAAATGTACAACAACATACAAAACACTTACGTCCGTTTCATTGATTACACTCGAGCACGTGCTCAATGAAATGCTCAACTTCAAGATATATATCATTCAACATACCTACTGTGCGGGACTGTACCATTGACTGAGTGATGATCGCCAGCGCATTCAACCAATCAATCAGCCAAATATCTCATAAGCTTTTCTGCCAGAAACATAAATACGTCAACAAATGCATCAACTGTCATACAATAATAAGTCGAAATGTGATGTAGAAATTATCGGAGAGATTTAAGCCTCGGTAGCTTAGTGGTTAAGGAGTCGACCTTACGATCGAGAGGTCCCGGGTTTGAATCCTGGCCATTACACTACCGACGACGTGAACCCACTTCTAGCACAAGCAATTTAGTTTAGTTGGAGGGGTTAGAGGGAATATTAGTAATTTCGGTTCTAATATTCCTTTTAAAAAAATAACGAAAGTTTTTATGTGAGAATAAGCCTCTTGTCTGTATTCTATAATCATTTTATTCCATTTAAATTACGTTAATAGTGTGTACCCAATTTTCTACGGTAAGTATTTGCACTCGAAGAGCACGTTATACCGGCGGTCCCGGTTGATATACGTATATCTGTGGCAGTCTTTACGAGTAGTTGCACTCCCTCAAAAATCCGACCAGAACTTCAATATCGCCAATTCTTTGTGTAGGTCAGATGGCAGTCACTTTAATATCGATTTTCAGCCGCACTGGAAAGCTAATCCCAATTTAGTTGGGAAAACGGCTCAAAAAAGTCTGGTCCCAATTTTATGCTTCCTTTGTTTGTGCATTACAAAATTTACGCGTATATCAACTGTCACCTGACAGTAAGCCTTCATGTCACGTTAATTACAAATAATAAAAATAAGAATTTTATTTTGAACTAGCTTATGCCCGTGACTCCGTCCGCGTAGATGTCGGTTACCGCGACCAAACATAGCCTATGCCCTCGCTCATGGTCTAATCTACCCCTATACCAAATTTCATCAAAATCGAGTGGTTTAAGCGTGAAAGCGTAACATACAGGCAAACAGACAGACAGACAGAGTTACTTACGCATTTATAATGTTAGTATGGATAGTATGGAGTATGGATATTAAGAAGTTAATCTATAGATATGATTAAAACCACACTCTGTTCCGTGATTAAAACCACAGATTAAAACCTATCAACGAGTGTAGACCCAATCCAGGCCAAGGCTACTGCCAATTTGTGGAGATATAATTATGTTCCAAATATTCGTCCGTATCACGAATTACTTATAGCCTAGCCTAGGCAAATTATATACCTATCTATCTTACCAGTTTTCAAAGCAAAATGGGGTAAACTGAATTTAATTTTAAAGATTTTCACAGTAAAAGAGTTGATTCGACAGAAGATGAAGAAGAATTATAAAATGGTAGAAAATCGTTTAATAGTTACGAATAACAGACTTACATAATAAAATAACCTCGCTCTTTAGGGGTTTACTTCATTTTTACCCACGACGGCACGGAGACGGTATATGCGTTTGGGGTGAGAGGTTGTTTGTGTGTTTGTTTGTTTGTTTGTGCAAGTCTATGCTGCCATTTTCTCCGAAACTACCAATCTAATTTTGATGCAGTTTTCAGTTATGGGTTCGGCTTTCATTGGAACATGTTCTTAGATAGGTGTAACAATGACAACTCAACAGGGGGCACTAGAGAAAGCATTTTTAATGCAAATCAATGTTGCCAATTTTCACCAAAACTACTAGACCGATTTTGACGCAGTTTTCAATTATTAGTTTGGGTTTGATTGGTGCATGTTCTTAGATATGTGTTACGGTGACAACCCAGTAGGGAGCGCTGCAGTAAACATTTTTGAAATATTTTTATACGTCGTGGGTTTTTTCAAAATTTTTAATTTTTATCCGACTTCGAAAAAGTTGCAGGTTCTCAATTCGTCTGCATACATAATATTTTTTTTATTACTTGTTATTATAGTTTTGTCTTCACCATATTACCTACAAGTGTTTTGTAAGCAATTGTACTGGCTGTACACACATTATTTGTTTTACTATTCAACGAAACGAAAGCTGGTGTTTTTAATTAAAATTTTGTGGTTTTGAAATGTTTTTGTTTGAGACTGACTAAGAACGAAGTTTACTAACTCGCATTTGACTTAACTCATTACCTGCTCCGGCAGTAGTACTGTCGCGGTCAAAAGCGTAAATAAGTGATTCTTCTTATCATCCGAGCAACAATCCCGTTTGTATTAAAAACTTGTACTTTGGAGTCTGAGCCCGCTTTCCTACTCCTCCAGAGAGGACAGTCGTCTATCAGCTCCAGGTTGCCTTGTGCTAGATAATAAATTATCAATAAAACATACATAACAATACAATCATGGCAAATATCCCAAAAAAAGTCATTCAATCCAAAATCATATTAAGTATCCATTTTTCCTGTTGCGAGTTGAGGCACCATTTTATACCCAAAATGGACAAACCGGGTACGCCGCAGGGCAAAGCTAGTTAGTAGAATGTTCATGATTTTCCTTAAGAGAAACCGGTTTGTAAGGTATAGTTAACGAAATCTTGCACTGAATAATGATCGGTTCCCGCTCGGCTGAAATTGACGAAGGCCTAATATTAATATAACTTATTGTGTCATAAAATGCTTATTAAAAAGGCAATAAAAATTACTATTAATAATACTTCGATTGTTAGTGCCCTTTGAACAACTTTCGTTAGGCTCAGGCGGACCGTCACTTAATTTTATGAAATTTCAGAGCGATAGCGCATTAATTTGTTCAGAAAAGCAATTAAAATAAATTTGGTTTTCTATGTGAATGTAAGCCTTGATGACTCTTAGTTTGTTTATTATTAGAAACGCCTATTTTTCAGATACGGTTTTACACGCAATTAAGGAAAGATCGAAATAATTTCTGTCTTCGTGAAATACTGGTACATTATCATAGTTGGGATTAACTCTCTTTATCAGAATTTGGCTGTGTTGGCTGTAATGGGAGTGAATTTCAGAAAACTTTTTAACCATTTCCATATTTCGGACGGAACTACGGGTATAGCTATCATCTATATATATAAAAATGAATCCTTATTTCCCTTGGTCACGACATCACGCGTGAACGGCTGGACCGATTTCACGAATTCTTTTTTTGTTGTGTTCGTTATTGTTAGGAGAAGGTTCTTATGAAAGAAAAAATGAAGAAAATTGCGCGAAAAATTAGAAAATTTAAAAATACATAACCACCATATAAAATAGCTGATCCGACATACGCTATGTCTAAATTTTGAATTTGGAATACGAATTGGAAAAAAAATGTGTTTATTATTCTAATACTGCTGTATGATATTCTTCTATGTTATCTGACGTTTGATATAGAATTGACATAATGCGTGCAAATATCGTCAGAGGGTGATTCATTCATTCATTCATTCATATCATTTATTTGCGAAAATGGGTACATAAGGTGATTACATGACATATTATTTGACCAGCCAAATTCCGCCTCAAGGCATGCAAATATGGTTGGGTTCATAATGGTATAGTTCAGTAAACCATATAGATACAGAATCAATCATAATCGTTAGAAAGATTAGTAGACATTCTTTTGAATTAACAAAATGCCGGTTGCTTGGGCCGCGAAAATATTTATGGTGGCTATTTTTTGTTTAGGTCGAAAAATTGATGGTTATGGTAGTATGAGCGCCCTTGAGCTTAGAGGTATATGGTTGTATGGGTCCCATAGGTATACTTATAAGCTCCGTAGGTGTAAGTATGGGCCCCGGTGACCTATTAGTGTCGGGAGTTCCGTGGGCGTATGGGGCCCGAATCGAAATGCTTTCCGTTCTCAAAATAATTAGGAGAATTTGATACAGCTAATTGATTCTAATTTCTAAGGCGAAACAAAGTTTGCCGGGACAGCTAGTGATTATATAAAACATTAATCCCGAAAGACTCCATCAATTTCGAAGCTTTATTCAAAAACTGCAGGACATTTATTAAACTGACAGCCTCAATTAGTGTCGTGGCGTGTCATAAAGATATTTTCGTTCGGGAATATGAAGCCATCTGTGTCTATTTTTATATTCTTTTAATAAGCTAGACGCCAGTGTCACTCACTTCACCTCACGTGTTGAAAACGAGTTTTTTTGGCAATTTGAAATAAATTCATCGAATATATTTGAATATTTTTCTTTTTAGGCTTGTCATCGACATATATTATTATATACAGTAGGTAATATAATATGTTGTAGAAGGTTATTCAAATAAATAAACGGTATGTGGGGATCTACTAAGATTCTTACGACCTCTTTTGCCGTGTTGGTTCCAAGTGAAGTAGAATAAGGCTACCCCATCTCTTCGTGTCATAGAAGGTCGCTAAACACGCATGAAATGCAAACCTATGACTGAGTGCCCACTTGACGGCCATAGGCTCCCTCATATTACGTGCGATTGATAATCATAGTTGGCGAAATGTGGGTGTTATTACACCTCTACCTACTCTACCTACGAGGTACTGAGAACAAACTTTCCTTTCAGCATTGTGGTTTAGAATTAGCGAAATCGGTCCAGCCGTTCAGGCGCCATCTCGTGACAAAGGGAAATAGGGGTTTATTTTTATATAGATTGGATTTTAATTATATCCTGGCTGTACTCTGTCCCTGTTCACTAAACTCGACATGACGGTAATAGAAAGCGTAAAATATTAATACTTTGGAGAACAATAGACTCCCAGACTCGACATATCGGAACTCGACATAAAGGGAACAAACCGGTCCAGCGCTATATTTACCCCTTTTATCTTCGCGAAAGTCCACAATTCAACCAGTAACTTTTCGTTTCTATCAGACATTTTAAACAGGCGCTTTGTCTACATAGATTGTCAGAAATTATTACCTACTGTGTCCTGTTCCAAAATCATGAAACCGTGGCATAATCCTTGTTTTAAACAGCTTGTTCGAAGTCATTGATAAAAAGCATCTTTCTATTAGATAACGTACGAGTATATACACGGTCTGCTGCTTTCCGACGCGTCTGACCTTGAAAACTCTAGCACGTTGTGACGTATGATGTTGTAACGTATGATGTTGTAACGTATGCTGATTGTGTTTGTGTCACTAAATGGTTATTATTAATAAAGCTCGTTCAGCTAATATACATGTAATGGAACTTTTAACATCGCAAAGCAATAGCACGTGCCTTGGCACGTTTCGGAGTACGAATGTTGTAGCTAAAGTGTGTAAATATTATAGTTTAAACACTGAAAATACGCTTGTTAGTAATGACTGGGACTTGTTAAACAAACCAAATTAACCGTTTACTAGTAACTATTGAATAGTTCTTTACTTTATCATCGGATCAGTTCTATCGTTTAAAGATAATGCATTCTAATCTAATATTAACACGCTTTTATTAGCTTCACTTGTAACTATGTATGTTAGAAAATCTTGGAATCTTAATTTGACCCACTTCCCGGTCTTCGATTAGGATGAAATTTTGGACTCGCTCTGAGTTCTGATGACAATACATGACTAGCTAAGAAGTCATTACAAATCCAATATGGCGGCCTCCCTAAGATGGCGGACTGGCTGTTTGGAATTCACCGCCATGATATGGGTTTGCTGTCAGGCATACGAAAAAAGCGTGTTTTTTAGTTTTTTAAACTATTTACTATTTTTCAATCAATTAGCCTGTCGCAGTCCTGGACATAGGCAATGGTAGAAGCTAAGGTAATCTGCGCCGAATTGCCCTAGATTCGTTTGTTAGGAGGCAAAATCACTGATTAAGGAATAGGTAAGACTTAGAGACGAGACCTATATTTAGAGACGAGGCTTTCCCAAGCTCTTTTGGTCGTTAAATAAAGGTATCGTCGTATCGACAAACGAAAAAGTTTGTTAGCACAATAAGCGAGTAAAACAAAAAATATATAAGTACACATTTTGATATTAAATAGTAAATTTAATATCAAAATGGGTGATTCAGATCTAATTAGAATAGGATTATACCGTTACAATGAGCGGAGTTGACTCACTGACGGCCCGTATCCTAGAATGACACTCGGCCTGAATCTCGATTTATCTGAGGTCAGATTGTATTGTCAAAATGTCAAACTATCAACCTGTATATACAATCCGTCCTCAGATAAATCGCGATTCAGGCTGACTGTAATTCTAGAATACGAGCCTGAATGCGTAAACATATACACTTTCCATTACAAAAATAAAACAAAACATTGACCTCCATGGTCATAGCGACCGTCTTCCTAGCCACGAAGCCAACAGTGCGTTAACACAATTAAATGATTAGGTATCCTTGTGGCTAATAATAGGTATACCTACTGGCAACATTGGTCAACCAAATAACGCTTAACCGAATTGGAGTTTGTGTTTTTCACGCGCTACGACTGGACCATCCTGTCGAATTTGCACAAATTGTGTAACTAATTAGGGGTACTCTGCATCTACAACATGGCATATGACATTACTATAACACATGACATAACTATACATTAGGGATAGGTAGTTACAGTCGTACAGGTATTCAAAGCTTTTTCCGTCATACTAAGGGCCTCGGATTCTCTGCGAGCGCATAAGCATGACAATCAAACCGGCCTGTTTTTCCAGGATGGATGGTAGGTCGGCCAGTTGGTGTGTATATCGATATCACCTTTATATAGATATTATTCACACTTCACTAAGTACTGTTATCTGAGTTCAAAGAATCCTTTATGATAAAAATGGAAGACACATCGTCTAGACTTATATTTTTTAATCTTGCTGCTTACAAAAAGATCGATATAACGTTCACACAAGGATGGGCTTTGTTATAGTCACAAGCAGAGGTCAAAGGGTAGTGAACACGCTCAGAATTGATAGCATCCTTTGTAAAAATTACGTTAACAATATGATAACTGTAGCTGATAATACCCTTGATCGTACAACTAATAAATGCGAAAGTTTGTTTGGCTCGATTACTCAATAACGTCAGAGCTGAGAGTACCTGGATGAAATTTGGTAAGGAAATAGACTATAGGTATGATATTTTCTAAAGTTTACGCGAATGTCACTCTTTGAAAAATAATACTTTTTAGGGATTCTATTGTTATTATTTACTTTTAAACCAATGTTTCGGCTGCTTTTCAGCAGCCATGATCGCGGTGTGACTCATGCATGATGGTAGTTGTTGGTAGGACGTGTAAATAGTCCGACCACTGGTGTGTTTGCACACAGAGCGTATAAGTACCTATGACCTGCAGTTAGGTTGTAATGAAAAGAAAATACACATGTGACCGCTTCTATGAATGAAAACGCAAGAGAACCGGCACTGACCTGAGTTCCACCTCGTGAGGATTCTACGCTACTTAAGCAAAGCATTGTATCTAGACCATAAGTTTTAGGTTAAGTAAATGTTTGTAAATAGACCAAAAAAATGCCCACTGAGTTTCTTGCCGGAGTCTTCTCAGGTCTGGGCCGCGTTTCGAACCGGTGGTCCATTTGCATAACTAGTATTTAATATTTATTTTATATTGACGTTTTGTAAGCGCCGATTATTTGCATCTATATTATTTTCAATATAATGCAGAATAAATGATTTTTGACTTTGACTTTTTGACCAGAGGGCAAAGAATCAAGAATCAAAGAATCAATTTTCGTTTATTCAGTTAACGCACTTAAAGAGTACGTAATTATTACAATTATTAGTCTTACTATGACCTGTTAATAGTGTCTGTGTTTCGAGCGAGAAAAAGGGATGGAGCTATAACTACATTATATGTATCTACACTACATCTTATATGGCACCATTCTACTTTCTTGCTCGATCGACACGTCATGGTAGGCATCCTCAAGGTCGAAGGTTGAAACTCGAATTAATGTATTAATGTAGGTATTTTTTCTTCTTCTGCATCATAGCGTGAATCCTGTCGCATTCGAAGCTTTAAGCTTGAAGTCTGGAGTCTGCTTTACTAATTAATGTAGGTGTGAATGTCACGTATTTACGAAGATTTCAAACCTGTACGACATTTGACTTGATTGATTGACTGATTGATTGATTTGCCAATAAAGCGGTAATTGACTTGTAAAATATTTTTTTGCCAAAGGTCAAGTGTATGTTACTTTAAGTGGAGCCACCTGTCACCCCAGCAGAAGAAGGCCACGGCAGCAGCGCGCGTAGGCACGCCTCCCCATTCCGGGGGCAAGCCCCCAGCCGAGGAGTGCCAGACCGTAAGGGATGGCTCTGGGCCAGCCGGGGTGCAAGGGATATGTCGAAGACAACCTCACCTCCGGCTTAGCACTACGACCCTCAGTCGGCGTACGGTTTTAGTCGGTTCGAGTCCGACATAAACCGTTCCCTTCTGGCTCCGGCGGGGGAATCCAAGGGGATTTCCACACGATAAAAAGTCCACCTCAGGAGTAGATATACCCTTTTATAAACATACTTATTATTATTATTAATTGAGGAATAGTCTCGGTTTCACTCTGAAATTTAGTGATTATCTCAGGAGTAGCACCAACCCTTACGAGTATCACATTAGCCCTACATACTACTACCTAGTTTCCATCGATCAATTGCAGTACTGTCTCCTAACTCCTAACTGTTAAGGAGTTCTATAGCTTCACTATCAACACAGCAGCATCAGAAGTTAATTCAAGCATAATTTACAAGCAACACGTTAGCCCTTTATCATCCACCAATGGCAGTACTGTCTCCCAACTCCTAACCGTTAAGGAGTTCACTAGCTTCATCATCAACACAGCAGCATCAGATGTTGACACCCTGAAGCATATACCTGAGTAAGACTAAGACATGATTACGTAACAAAAGTACCATCCGACCATACAATTTTCGATGGTTGCCCTCGATTTCTCATGGATTCCATCATTAGATCCTTACCTGGTGAAAATGGGACCACCTCAGAAGTGAACCCTATCCAACAAAAAAATAAAACTTGAAATCCGTCTATAATTGGCGGAGATATCGGTGATCATACATAAAAAAAAATATTATGTATACAGACGAATTGAGAACTTCCTCCTTTTTCGAAGTCGGTTAAAAAGAGGAACCGCGTTTGAGGCTGTTAGTGTAAGTACGATACAGACATCGTAATGAAATTAGTGTTTGACAGAATAGGATAAATTACTACAATTTATCACGTTTTTTTATAAAAGGACACGTCAATTTGACTTCGCCTCGTCTGATGGTAAGCTAAAGCTGGAAACGTGGGATCTCAGTTCATTTAAACGAATTTTCACTGGTGAAATCCAGACAATATTGCACGCCACTATAATGGGGCTCTCCCAATGTGCATCATGCAATCCATGGTTTAAAGTGGTTATCGGGATTTGTTTCACTAGTAGTAAATTAAAACGTGATCAAAGGAATATTTGTATATAGTTCGTTGAGAAGTTCAATATCAGCTGTTAGCATAAGATCAATGAACTTTAAGAGACACTCTCTTAAATACACAAAAGTAGATATGTATCTACTGTCTACGTACTTAACATGCCGCGTGCAGTCTAGACGTGTTATGGTAAACAGCACTGTGTAAATTAAAAAAATATTGTTATTTTTAGTAACTTTCAAAGTTGAATTTCACCGGTGAATATTTTGAGTTCAAGTTCAACTAAACTTGGTTCTCGTGTTTTATTCATATAAGGACTTTCGCAGTAGCCTTCGTGTCCATGATATCACATATAAAATGCAGGACAGTAATAGCCTTCTCTGCCACCAAGTTTGGGCTAACCATCTGACTACGTGCCTACACAAATATCTAATAGCAACTATCACCTGTTCCCGACAGGAGACTGTGGCCTAAGAAGCGCTGATTTGACATTGTAAATGATGACTGAAGTCTCGCTGCCCACATGACATAATATTAAAATTATACAGATTCAAGCAATTCGTTATGTACCTATTATAGTTCTGACAATATTTATTGACATAGTCTGCACGCTCTGCGGAGCAGAATATGCTGTACCCGCTAGTTTTTAAGACCTACAAATGTAACCATATTCGAAGCAAATAAAGATTTTGAATTGAATTGAATTGAATAGAATAAATGACTGAGATTGTGCGAAGTGGTACAGGAAAAACCGGCAAGCTAATTTAAAACTGATCGCGGAAAAGGCTCAGAGAATGACGAGTGCAAAAAATGTACTCTATCAACAATTCCGAAGTCAGCTGTTGCCTCAGTGAAACTCGACATCGAATTTGTGTAGCTATTACAAAATTCAAAAATTCAATTCTAAATTCGAAAAACATTGGAAAAAATGAAATGCTCAAGTGAGACATTTCATTTTTTCCAATGTTTTTCGAACTTAAAAGTTGGCATAATAAATGCTATAAAAAATTCATTCAAATTCAATTCTAAATTCTCAATTTATTCTCCATAGACCATTAAATCGGAACTTACAAAACGTCAACATATAGTAAATACTAGTTTAGCAAATGGACCACTACCGGTTCGAAACGCGGCCCCGACCTGAGAAGACTCCGGCAAGAAACTCAGCGGGCATTTTTTTTGGTCTATTTACAAACATTTACTTAGCCTAAAACTTTTTGTCTGGATACAATGCTTTGCTTGAGTAGCATAGCGTAGCATAGAATAGTAGGTACCTACTGTTGTTGTTAAATGACTGAACTATATTGTTTTGTGGTTGTGGGGTATCGCGGCCGCGTGTATCGGGCGATAAGCCACCCGTTGTCATGAGTCATGGCTCATGACCCTGAGCCGACAGCGGTACAGACACCGACTGCGCACATTATGTAATCTTGACAACAAGTGGTTGTAGTTTCAAGTTATCACTCCACATAAGTGTTGTTAACACATAATTCTATTAATTTCATAAATAATCCTTCAAGCGGTTTCCTGGTTGCGTCTAAAGTTTAGACTGTATGGAGAGTCCGACTAATTTATTTTTGATTGGTTTATTGTCATTTATGAGAGGGAATGCCGTCTAGTCTCTGAATCCAGGAAGGAAAACTTGCACCAGAGCCTTGTGTATTGTTTAGCAAATCCACCGATAGGTAGATGAGGTTCACTTGGACTCCGAAAGCCATAAGTTGTAGGGTTCTGTACAGTGTACATACGTTGTAAGTAACTGTTAACTTACAATTAAACAAAATTTGCAGGCATTCACAGTAATACATGGTATGACCACCAAACGTACACCCACCGACTAGATTGGAGCCGACCAAATTGAATTACTTCAAAAACTGAATAATCTTCCAAATTAATGTTAACTGGAATTCGCAGAAACCATAACTTTTATAGAGGGTTAGAAGGTTTAATTTTATCCAAGCATTCCTAATGGTGGCATGGTGTTAGAGATAAACCTATTTCTCAATAACCAAAAGGACAACACGTAAAGAATTCCAAATGAGGCAAAGAAAATAGCTGCAGAACTGTTAAATTTTATTGTAATTGCTAATTGTCAACAAATTCAATATCTCTAATCATTATCACTGCATAGTATAAAGCAAAGTCGCTTGGCGCGTCTATCCGTCCCTAATAAGCTTATATTTTCAAAAATACGCTACAGATTTTGATGCGGTATCTTTTAAAAGATAGAGTAATTCAAGAAGAAGGTTTATATGTATAATACATGCTAAATATAGTAGAGGGTACAGCAGGAACAGGACCGGATGATACGCGGGCAAAAAAAATAAATAGACGGTACGAAGTTCGCGGGGTCAGCTAGTTACTTAATTATTTTTATTCAGTAACAGTTAGGGGCAAAAAACAAACGACCACTCAACGCTCCAACAATTTGTCAATATCAACTAATAACTGCTTAATTGCTATGACGTATATGAAGCAACTAAACAACATTCATCATTCATTAATATCGAAGTTCAGTACCCTGGCGTCAAGCAGTCTAGTCATGCGCCTACCAGTCTACTAATAGGAGCGAGTTTTTGCCAACTGACAAAAAAAAAACAATTAAAACTGACAATCATGCTGATCATATGTCATGTTGAGGAAGGTTACTGAACTTCAATCTAATGTTACACATCTGGCAGACTTCCTATCTATTTTTCTTGGAATATACTGTATCTATGTACCTTTTTTTTTCGTGTGGAAATCCCCTCGGATACCTCCCTTACCGGAGCTGGAAAGGGAGGTCGAACCGACTAAAACCGCACGCCGACTGTAGGTCGTGGTGCTAGGCCGGAGGTGAGGCTGTCTTCGACATATCCCTCGCACCCCGGCTGACCTTACGGTCCGACCCTCCTCGGGGGTATCTATGTACCTATGTGTTGCAGTAAAAGTTGAAAACAGGCGATATTAGGAATAACTTGATTATTTTTGTCACACAATCAATCGAACGTTGAAAACAATTATGATAGTATAAGCGAGTAGCAAGTGGAAAAGTGTAGTCTCTGCCTACCCCTCCCTTTCTCTCCCAATGTTGGGAGGTTTTGGCCTACTGTTTCCCCGCTAGCCAGAAGAGTTGGTACAGGGTTTTATTTCGAGTTTTTCTCGCCGTGATATCGTCTGCGTATTTTTCCGTTAGTCGCCTCTTACGACAAACTTCGGATAAGATAAGGATAAGATACTTACTCCGTCACCACACGTATTTCTAAGTTCTCTTTCTAACTGCTCCAATTTACTTTGCGGGTTCCAAGACAGTATAACTTTTCTTGGCACTCCTTCAGTGTCCTTATTAGGTACTTAGTGTGTTCGTAGAAAATTTACTACGGTTAAGAAAGCTGTGAGCAGTTATATTAGTGGGACTGTGAGTGGGATTAATCACGTAGAAATAGTAGACAGGGAGAAGGCCTCTTAAGGTCCATGTGCTACTTCACTAGACTGGGAGCATTGGGTATTTGATTGTATGTGGCCCCGATAACATCTTCGAGTCGAGACTCAATGCAACTTCAGCTGCTAGCTGGTGGCACTATTTGTCCGATGATGGTATCGGAGGGTGTGTCTTGCGCGTCCTCTCGGCGTCAGGAAGTCAGATGACAGTCGCTAACATAAGCTATGTTAAGAGAAACAGTAGGAGAGCGGATGCCAGCTTCCAAAGTGCAAACTTTAGATAGTTAGATAGTTGGAGGGGTTAGAGTGAATAGTAGTAATTTCGGCTCGAATATTATAAAAAAAAATTGAAGCTAACGCTGTGATGATAATTGCAACGACTTTAGAAAGCCGGTTTTAAATCGGTATATCAATCCATCCCATCTGTCATAGTTTCCTTCGAGCTATCTCTATTACAAATCAGGATCATCGCGCCCTACGCGCCAACTGTGAGCCATAAACCAATTCATTTCAATTGGTAGGTTGATGCCCTCTTCTATATCCTGTTGGCGACGAAGGGCAATGAAGTTGCCACAGATTTACAGTAGCCTAGATATCGCATGTGTTAAATAGTATGGGAAGACAACGCAGAGTGTAATATTTTTAACACTATCGAAGACCTCACGTAGCTACATACATAAGCGGGCCGGCATTAATCGGCAAGGCCGGGCGGTAAAATAAAATATATATAGACGAATGTTCGGGAATCACAAACCGCTCGGCTGCCGCACATTACCACTCGGCTTGGTAGTTGCTAAACACAGCGAGCTGGCATCAATCGGCAAAGCCGGACGGTAAAATCGAATATAATGTAGGATGTTCGGGTTGTAGTTGTTGTAGCAGTTGCTTTGGCTTGGCTTTTTCATCCTGCAGTACTGCCGAATGGAATGTGTCGACCCGAATGAACAACTCGATCGGCACTAGCCGATTGAAGTCGAACAAGTGCAGTAATTACTTCGGATCGGCTTTGTTGTTCGACAGATACTGCCGAACCGACAATGCCGGCCCGCTTATGTGTGTGGCTACCCTAACTGTGGATAGTGTTCAATGGGTTCCATCAAGATCTTCGGGGTAGTAGTCAGCCTCATCTGCAAGGCGGTTGATTAATGAACCACGCTCTATTAAAGGTTCCAGATTCTCGCTGGGGTTAATCGGTAATCCATAGGTATTTATATTTCATTCTAAAACATAGCTAGCATAGCATAACTTGTTTCGAGTCTACGTGTACGTGGGGTGTGCCGATGCCGCACGAAAAAAGGTGACGGAACAACTGGTGCTGAATTTATTGGGCAACCTTACACCCCGGTATATAAGACCCAAAATGGCGTGTGGTTGTGGTCAGATCGATTCTGACATATCGGCCATGTTGGATGGAGGTCTCCGTTGGGATTTGTGCACACAAGAAAAGAATATAAAAGTATACATACACAATACAACATATATTATACTTCATTACATATTATAAAGCAAAGTCGCTTTCCGCGTCCTTATGTATGTAATACATGCATAATATAGTAGAGTAGAGAGTGCAGCGAGGACGGGATCTAACGCCATGCGGGCGGAAAATTTTTTATTACGAATTTTCCCGCCCGCAATTATTTTCCGCTGAACAGCTAGTCCATACTAATATTATAAATGCGAAAGTAACTCTGTCTGTCTGTCTGTCTGTCTGTCTATCTATCTGTCTGTATGTTACGCTTTCACGCCTAAACCACTGAACCGATTTTGATGAAATTTGGTATAGGGGTAGATTAGACCATGAGAAAAGACATAGGCTATGTTTGGTCGCGATAACCGACATCCACGCGGGCGGAGCCGCGGGCAAAAGCTAGTATAATATAAAAATGAGTCGCGAAATGTGTTGGTAAGCGCATAACTCAACAACGCCTAGACCAATTTGGCCAATTCTTTTTTTTAAATGTTCGTTGAAGTTCAAGGATGGTTTTTACAGCGAGAAAAATTCGAATAATTGGCGGGAACCGACATCCACGCCGGCGAAGCCGCGGGCAAAAGCTAGCACTTAATATAACACAGTTTAGTAACACCTATACTTACTTAATTTGGTTTCAAAAAAAGAACTATAAAATCGTAATAAAAAACAGATACAAAAAATAGTTTCGTTCACAAACAAGTTGTACGTTCTTGACATCAAACTCGTACAATAACCTTTTGTCCTACTTATCTGCACAAGATAATTATTCGTCGAGATGAAGTTTAAGCTACGCTTTGAAGATAACATCGTGTTGTCATGCAGAAATACGACACCGAAAGAAAGGAATGAGGCTTAAACGACAGATGCTTGGTCAGAGTACTTATTATGTAATCGGGATTACGGACAGACGAAAATTCTTTAGTCTGAGGTTACGGACAGACTAAAACTTTTAGTCTGAGGTTACGAACTAGAGCGTTAGGGGCGGGCGTGCCTTCCTTATGCAAGAGAAATTGAGTAGTTTTGTATCAATCAATCAACTATCCACATAATCAGTCCACTGCTGGACATAGGTCGGTCTTTGACCTCAGTTCCCGATCCTCCGCCTTGCACATCTCTGTATCCTGGCTATCTTTATAGGTGCTCCATTTTGCTGGAGTTAACTTTTGGTTTGCCGAGTTTTGTATGGTTAAAATTTATAATATTACTAGCTTTTGCCCGCGGCTCCGCCCGCGTGGCTGTCGGTTATCGCGACCAAACATTGCCTATGTCCTTTCTCATGGTCTAATCTACCCCTATACCCAATTACATCAAAATCGGTTCAGTGGTTTAAGCGTGAAAGCGTAACATACAGACTGACAGACAGACAGAGTTACTTTCGCGTTTATAATATTAGTATGGATATTATCAAACTATTCTCGTTCTTAATCTTTATTTATAGCAAGATATGACGTCATACTTTGTAGTTTCATAAAAAATATTGTTAAACTGAGTTTTCTAATAAAATATGGTAGAATAGCTGCAAAATAACGTGCGTTCACAATTTTTGTGTGCTTTTATTATTTTTAGATTTCACACCTGCCCATTAAAAGTGACATGTTATTTGACAGTTTGCTGTACGATATGACGTCACCCCTTGGTTCATATAAATTTTCCATGGAACAAAGTTTTGTTTGAGTACCTGCTAAAAATAAACTTTTAAAAAAAGTTACTTAAAAAGTACCTTATTGTGTAAAAATGTATAAACCGATGAAGTCTACTGTAGTATTTTTTTTTATAAAGGACACGTCAATTTGACTTCACCTCGCCTGATGTTAAGCTAAAGGCAAAGTCTCGGAAAGAGGGTCACCATCGTAAACATGTACCATGTTAAGTGGCCACCACTTAACTTGACGGCCTCATCAAATACCTTTTCACGCCCCGTTTAAAGGACCCGGGACTGTAGGAAGAAGGATACACGAGAGCTGGCAGGGAGTTCCAGGTCTTAGTGGTGCGGCATAAAAATGAGTCACTAAAACGCTTGGTTCTAGCAGGTATACTTTGCACCGTGTACTGTAGTATTTGTTTATTAACATATTAAGTGATTCGAATACATTGAGAAAACTGAAATGCCCAAGTAGGATTGAACCCACGACCTTTCCCTTACAGGGGTAATGCTCTTCCAACTGAGCTAATTTTTCCCGATGTATTCTTATTTTAAAGTGAGCATAGATAGCATAAATGCTATAAAAATTCATCAATCAATTAAGTGATATTATAACAGAGTGAATCACACAGCCCACTTGATGGAAAGTTAGCTACGGACGTATGCAATACTCATACTTATGAACTTTTTTTTTATAAAGGTCACGTCAATTTGACTTCACCTCGCCTGATGTTAAGCTAAAGGCAAAGTCTCGGAAAGAGGGTCACCATCGTATGTATCAAGGAACATAATATGTATCCTTCATGAAGAACCCCATATCTACAATATCTACAATATGGGGTTCTTTATGAAGTTGCTTGGATAAACCACATTTTTGTGACAACACGTAATAACGTGCAACAAAAATATTCTGTAATATTTTTGAGGAATGCGACCCTTCTGTATCCGTGGTCAGATAGCATTGTTAGATCAATCTAACCACGTTCACTGTTTCGTGTCCTTGGTCAGACTGATCTAACCCAAGTCCGAGAAATAAAACCCGTACTTAGCAACCGGTCTGGCCAGCGTGGAGACAGTGGGCTAAAGCCTCCCAACATTGGTAGAGGCCTATGTTAACCGGGACTGCCACCATCATGATGATGATGATGATGACGATGATGATGATAATAAAATCATTTTCATACATGCTAGCCGCAAATGGCTGACCAATCAAAACTAGACCAGACCAGTTAATTACGCTTGCAAACGTGTCGCATTAACTCCAGTGTCACTCGCCAACCTTTCTATACACTGATAAGGTTATCTGCATTGCTTCTAATATCAAGTACATTTCCATGCTTAGGTACTTAGGTGTGTACCTACCTTCTGTATAAGTAGAGGTGTTGGATTTAAGATTGCAGGGAAAGATTATATTTAAAAATCTATTTGTGCTAGTACCATCTATACGTACTTAGGTATATAATTGTAAAGTAGTCGTGTATATCCATTGGAGATACTGTCATTTTTTAAAAAGGATTCGTGACGTCATAAAATTCAATAGTTAGATCAGTTATTATAGGTATAGGTTGGGTGAATGATTAAAAATAAATAAAAACTATAACATAAAATAAGAAACGACGCATTTTTTACCGCTCTTTTATTATTCTTAATTTAATAAGCTCGGTTAGATAATTTATTTTAACTATAGGATAATACCCAAATAAGCTAACTTTGACAAAATTGATGACCAGAACCTGTTCCGATTTCTTGAAATTCTCAACCACATGCCTCGGTGATATACGTTAAACATTGAACGTCAATATGTTTCGTTTTAACCGAAAACAACAAACAAAATAACCCATTAAATATATTGAATACAGTATCTATAAATTAAAATATTAGTACTTAACGACACGGAAAATTCGCAAGACTCTTGGCATCGGACCACCATCAGGACAGGAGGAAAACAAATAGAACGATACAAATTACAATAGACAATAATAATACCGTTTGTTGCCAAAAAGTTTTTCTACGAACTCTATTCGGCTAGTTCGCCAATAACCTACATTAAATAATGTTACCAATTAATAAAAGAATTTGTTTATTATGTGACTTCCTGAAACGTTATTACGTAATCGCTTAGTGTTTATTATGCCTTTCCATAAAGAGAACATCTACCACAGATCTTAACTCCACCAACGCACACCATAATCTCAAAAGTCAAACCCTCTCTGTCTTAGCATGAATCAAAATGAGTCGTCATCATCATCTGTTGTTGATGATGATGAAGGGAAGTTGATGATGATTAATGAATTGTTTTGAAGCAAAAGCGCAGCCTGGCGTCTTAAACCCAAGAAGAAAGTCTGTACTAGAGTCTCGTCCCTTATTTAGTTGGAGAACCACAGATTAAGTAGGTTGTATTAAGGTAATTAGGTACTTAATCTGTGGTTAGGATGACTTAGGCTCCTAAGCAATCCTTTCTACCCTGGTAAAATATCGAGCGTAAAATAATATTAATGTCTTGGTTCGTATTACCAGAGAAAAAGCACATACAAATGAGTCACTCTTGTTTATGACTCGCTACTGAACAATCAGTTCTTTGTGATATATTTGACTCACTTAAAGTGGGTTACCAGTAATATTAATAAAAACGACTCGCATTACATCTATAGTCTATTAAAAAACTGGTCAAGTGTGAGTCGGAAGCTAGATTGGACATGCTTAATGTTGTTTTTGTAAAATTTTCAATTTTCAAAGTGACATCAGGCCATACGAGTATCTGCAAAATACCGATATGAATCGCAAATGAGTCCAAGGGTCCGCGAATCGGTAAGCGAATGATAGAATTTCTCATATTACCTGGTGACCTGGAGTGGAAGACATATGTATGTTTGCCATCACAACAGCAGATCATACCGATCACAACCCAAGACGCGACAATATTTAGGTATTCACATCTGAACCTTGCTATATTCTTATAGTTAGACGACACACTTTTTATATAGGGCACGTCAATAAGACTTCACTACGCTAGATGGCAAGCAGCTGCAAATAATGTCTACAGAATACAGAATGAAGGGCACGATTATATTTGCCGGCAGTGAACAGTACTAAAATGGAGGTCTTCGGTTTGATAGCATTGATAGCTGCTTTTTCATGCCCCACTTAGAACCTGGGATTAAGTGTAGGACGACAGGGACATGTACCTTATGGTTTCATAAATATCTGAGCGTCATAACGCGAACGACGAAGTATCAAAATGATCTTAAAACTTTCGTATTAAGAGCAAATCAAACTGTTTTATTGATTTATTATGGTATTATTGTCCAAGAACCATTGGTCAACTGGAAGGGGGTCAAAAAACTAAATTATGATCATTTTGAGCACTCTGTTCGTTAACATCTTTCTGATGCTGACTGTAGACTGTGGCACAGCAACGAGAAATAGTTCAATGTGCAATGTGTCTTGTTAAGTGCATCGTTAGATAGACGCGTAATTTGCTGTCTGTTCTTCTTCATCATATCGTCAAGCCCAGTCGCAGCTGAAGTTTTTATCATGGAGTCTGGGATCCGCTTTTACCAGGTTAACTGCGGATTTGGCTGAACTTATATTTTCTGTGAAGCGATTGCCTTCAGACCTCTGCAACCCAAAGGCGATATCGAAGCATTGCTGTTAGACCAGCTGTTGGAATTTTTAGGATTCCAACTACCCGTAACGATCGCAATAGATATTCGTATGGCAATTGGGGATGTTCGTATTATGTGCTCTTTGTTGATTATCTTGTGTATGATCTTATCTAGGAACTACAATATAAATAAAATAAATACATAATCGGTACAGTTAAATCGTAGCGATTTCTCGAAGTGTGTGTACCGTCGTATTTATTTAAAAATGTTACTATTGTTTTTATCATGTAATATTTTTCGCTTAGTGGAATGGAATGTCAGAAAGTGATTTGGGAACATTGCCCAGAAAGCCGTAACAGTATCGCCCCATATTACACGAGACCTGACATAACAGAGAAACATGTAATTCATATAACTTTGCCCTACTTTCGTATGTGATGTAATGTAATTTTATTTTTGGATTCCCTTTCAAGGGTTTTACGCCCTTGGAGAGTATATAAAATATCAATAAATGTATTATTTATTACGTATGTACTTTTGTATTGGACACCGTACATGACGCGGCAATTGGAATAATGGATATTATTTATAGAATTCTCACATGCGAAACCGAGACAGGCTCGCTAAATAGTAGTTAAAATAATTATCTCTTTATGAATTCTGCCAGGAGCGAGGATCTTTGATATCCCCATTTACCAGAGACATCCTGAGACTTGGGAATATGAAAAAAATTAGACACGCCGCGCGCCTTTTTGGGGGCAGTCCCATCCCCCAAGCGAAAGGGTTAAATAAAAATGACGGATGCAGTTCCACTGATAAGTAAATTAGTTGAAATAATTATATTTTTACACTATTATGATTGTGAATAAGCATATTTATTACAAGCACTTATGCCTAAACACTTACCTACAACTAAGGTATGATCCAAAATTTGTCGAAACTGAGTTCCTCTGTGATCCGAGCTAGGTATCTGCACGGGAAGTACTTCAATCTAGAGTAGGGTATCTCGTAATTCGACCGAGTGCCTCGTTATGCCCTGTCTCCTGCAATAACAATGATATAGGTCATGCGTCTCGCAGTGACCTAACCTAAATACTAAATTGGCACATTCACAAGAGGAAAACATTGTTTTTGAGTAGAAATTACATTTAGCATAAACACAAAAGAAGGGAATATATTTAGTCACCTTTTTTAAAGCGAATCATGTAATAAATACAGTCGAACAGATAAATAAAAGTGTCTCTGTCAATACTTCTTTTCATCTAATAGCTCAATAGCTATTAGACTGACTGACAATTCATAGCCCCCGCCCCCCTCTATATGGAACTAATGAACAGAGTATGATTCTATGTATTTATCACTAGATTTTCTGTACGGCACCTAAAAAATTGTTATCACGAAAGGCCAGTAATAGACCACGAACAATGCAACGCGCACTATACCAAAATATTGTCTCAAGTTTAGGAATTTATCTGGTCTCTATTTCCCGTCGGAAATTATTTTTACTGTGCCAGCCTTTGACCAGATTAGTCTGCTATACTGATAAGATAATACTGACTGCTCAGTTGTTCGCTTTTTAACATATTACATCACGCCCAACGCTAGTGTGTACACAACTTAATGTACACTCCTCAGTCTTTGACGACATGAACCGCGTTACCAAGTTAACGCACAATAAAAACGGTCACAAAATGGACAAGTCTGTCTACACTTGTATCTTAATATAGGTCACTCAATGTGACACTTGCGAAGGTCTTTAGCATTACATTTAGTGCCAACTGGACTATAAGTATAACTTGTTAATACAGAAAATTGTTACAATTTTTTCCAATAGCTCAATGAACTGTATCTATACTAATAAAGAGAAAAGTTTTTTGTAATGGAAAAAACTACCAGGGGACACCGTTGTCCCCTCTCCTGAGAAGGGCCAGACCGCTAGGGATGGGTCAGCCGGGGTGCGAGGGATATCTCGAAGACAACCTCACCTCCGGCCTAGCACCACGACTCCGGCGGGGAAGGTATCCGAGGGGATTTCCGCACGAAAAAAAGAAAAAAAAAACAAGGTCTAATGTTAATAAATCTTTCATCGTTAGATTGTTAGATACATTATCTGTGAGTAACGTTGGCTACTTTTTATACCGATATGCCCATAGGATCCGGAGTTACGGCGGGAGAAACAGGGAGTAGAATGAGTTAGTAATTTCCTAAAAACCGATTGCAGTCATGTAATAACAACGGTTACGATAGCAACCTGACTATAACAAATAATGATTCATTATTTCCCCTACCCGTGGGAACAGCCACATACAAAGTACCTATGTATTAACACCCTTATATTGCATAGTAGGTAGAATATGCTGTCGACCCTGGCATGCAATAAATGCAATAATATATCATCGATCTTTTGAAAACAAATTGACTACAAGTTGTGACTATGTTGATCGACAATTTATTAATTAAAACAGGCATAAAATTGCACAATTGCAATTCTCGGAAACATTCACAATGCAGAAGGAAGCGGTTAATATGACTTTTAATTGCTTCTATCAATGATAGATGGCGTTATTAGCCGGCTTCATGAGATTGTATTACTTCATGGGAATGCGGAAAAACTGGCAATTGTCGTGCAGGTATGAAGGTCCTTTGATCGCTGATGCAGGTTTTTAAAATATGGAGGAACCGTATCATGTTACAAGTAATTATTGCCTGGAATCTATACCAGGTATAATTACATGTAATATGATACTTTATCCCTATATTTATCATTTAGTTAGACCATATGTTAAGAACAAAGAAATATGTAGGTACCTACAGTCAGCGTCAAAAGTATCTTAATTACAAAGTCTCAAAATAATCTTAAAAGTAAGGTATTAAGAGTTTCACGCAATTCAAACTGTTTTATTGATTTAAATTGAATTATTGTTCGAACTAAATGTGTGTAGGACCAAATATCAGAATCCGACAACAGGAGGGGGAAAACCAAGGAATTAAGACCAATTAGAAAAAAAAGAGTAATTCATCAAGATCGACTTGATGCTGAATTGCTGACTATACATCTATAGTAGAAAATAAACTTCCATCGGGCGAAACGCCCAATCAAATATTATAAATATTGTGACTTGGTCGTTTGGCCTGTTGAACAAATGGCGGGCGAAACGATCAATTACTCAGGAATTAAACACCGTGGGTTAGTAATGTTGGTATAAATTCAAGATAGCTGACAATGGTACTTAATACAAAATACTTACATTCACACGTAAAGAAAAGTTTGCATCCCTTTGGAGCATAATTGAAGCTTTAAGTATATATTTCTAGAAGGTAACTTAAATATCTCTTACTCGCGGTTCCACTTGTGTCAGTGTGGAAACAATAATGACTGAAAGATTATAAGTATTTAATTTACCGAAACCTACAACTGAGCTTAATTAATTAAGAATGGTGAAAGAGCTGTAAAAGTTATTCCGTTCTTATTTAATCATCCTTAGAACCTATAATAGTAACTTATTTGATAATAAAAAACCGTCAACTGTTTATTCCATACAAGTTTCTTTTAACTTACCGTTTTGATGTTTATTAAAAAATAACTAATTTGATATACAGTCAATTACCCAATTCATGTGGCAAAGGAAACAAGTATAAAGTTTCTGATTACTATCTATCACTTTAAGGAAGCAACATGTCAAGAGGCTGCGCGTACGGAGAATATCCTCATAAAGTTATGTTGTCTGCGATCTCAGTCACAAGATAGCAATCGTTTGATAGTTAAGGTTAATCTATTGCATTGCTCACATCCGTATTTTGTTGGGAAATGTTATTTAAATGAGCACATGATTCTATATTTTACTACGTACCAGTATTATTTAAATTCTTTCTTGGGTGTTAAGGTCGCCATCATACGAATATAATCGTCGAAGCGATTTTAGCAGTTAAGTCTAAATATTTTTTTTGTAAAGGTCCCGTCAATTTGGCCTGATGATAAGCTAAAGGCAAAGTCTCGGAAAGAGGGTCACCATCGTAAACATGTACCATGTTAACAGTGGTGGCACTCAGCTTGACGACTTCATCAAATGCCTTTTCACGCCCCGCACTGTAGGAAGAAGGAAACACGTGAGCTGGCAGGGAGTTCCAGTCTTAATGGTGCGGCATAGGAATGAGTCACTGAAATGCTTGGTTCTAGCAGGTATATTCTGCACCGTATACGAAAGGAGACGGTGGGGCTAATTTGCTTTTCTAAAATGCCCTAGGTTTACTTGTTGTTCTTTTTTGGTATGTTTATCAGCTTTTGCGGGAGTGATTGACTGTTTAACCTTTTCCTGGTGAGGTTGGTTGATCTCAAGTAGGTAGGTAATCGGCGAGGAGATACGGTTGCGCTTTTTTATATAAAGTTGTATGTAAAGGTGCTACCGTATCGCCTTTGTCGACTTACATACCAGCAGGCAGCCTCTGTGGCGTGGCGGTAGTGAACGCGACTGCTACGCAGGAGGCACAGGTTCGTTCCCCGCTCAGTGCAAATATTTCTACGCATGAATATGGCTATTTGCATTGGTTTGGGTGTTTCTATGTGTAATATGTATGTATTTACAAAAGAAAAAGTATCTAAGTATGTTTATCCGTATTCTAGATTCCATAACACAAGCTAGTTAAGCTTACCATGGGTCTAGATAGCGTTGTGCTTCTGTAGAATGTTGTGGAATATTTATTTATTTATTTTATTTATACTGCGTTTCTTGACTCTTCATATGAAATTAACTGTCGTTATTCTTGTTACAGGTAATTCGAATTGATTCTTGTCTAGTAATCATGTCGAGAAGGTGAACGTAAGTATTTTGAGAGAATATAATGCAATATTACATAGTAACAATAGTTGTAGAATGTTTATTTGTGTACATATTTTTGTAATATGGACCACCAGATATATGCGGTGCGGAGGAATTTCACGATGCATTTTAACAATTTTTAGCTGTAATTTGTAAATAGGTCTTTTAGTTTTGTTTTAATTGTTAAATAGGATGTATTATTATGTTATGTGTAAAAACAGCAATTACATAGATATGTTTCAAGTCAATAAAATACATATAGTTTAGCAAAATATAAATTTACAGGATTTTGTTATCTGTAAGAAAACTACAAGAAGTAGATGTTGTGGTCCTTTCGCGACGATGTAATATCAAAATACATTATATAGTTTAACTAGCTGTTGCTCGCGGTGCCGCCCGCGTGGATGTCACTTATCGCTAAATTAAGATGTATGCTATCCTATCTTTCAAATTGGATCAAAGTGCACACGGTGTCCAAATTTGACCAAAATCGGTTAAGTAGTTTAGGAGTCCATCCCGGACAAACAATGTGACACGTAATTTATATATATTAAGATGATATAAATAGATGTCATTGTTAACTAATACCAATATCATTAGCTAAATAATGCATGGTGAGCTTAAATCTTAATTAAATCACAGTGAAATCAAAACAGTCGGCGGTTGGCGTAATGTCAATGCTAGACGACAAGGTTAACTAGAAATAAATCGAGTAGTTAACCGTTGTCAACCTTTGATCAAAAGATATAACATTCGGTTAGGTAATTTGTTTAAAACTTGACATTAATTGCGATTGCATAGTTTTATAGCCAGTCGCTCAACGTTTTGGCAGACTTCACGGTCTTTCGAGAACGTTATGGAGAATTCGAGATGTTTGTGTATATTGGTGACCATGTTTGTCCCAACATTTGTCAAAAGTAGAAGGAAATTGTGAACAATTTTAGTCTAAAATCGAGACTTCATAAGAATGTCTGACTGGTGTAGACTGGACATAGGCCAATTTGACCCAATTAAGGAAATGTTTATTTTATTTTTTATTTTATTCTTTATGTACACATTAATAATTTAATTACAGTTATATAAAATAGTGAGATTAAATGTACAAAGGCGAGCTTAACTCAAAGTCGAGTTTTCTTCCAGCAAACCCAGGACTGCACAGAGGAATTGCAATATGTGTGGTAAAGTCCAGTGTACAAGAAAGTAGCGATGTTGATGTAAGAGGTATACGAGACGTATACCCCAGGTAATAGGCATAATTTTCATTATTTGAGCTCTACAATATCTTCCCCTATATCATTTGTCCAGTAACATTCAGTTAAGGGTACCAGGTGTGTTACATTACGTGTAATAAAAACTGCACAGCTTTTAGATTCTTTTAGCACACGTGCATCTACGAGTATATCGGTGTAGTTATGGCGTAACGTTTTCTAGTAGAGTGTGTGCCGGACTTTTGCGAATGGAGGTCTACCATCACTACATAGTATAAAGGAAAGTCACTTTCCGCGTCTGTCCGTCCCTATGTATGCTTATATCTTCAAAACTACGCTACAGATTTTGATGCGGTGTGTTGTAATAGGTAGAGTAATTCAAGAAGAAGGTACTATACAGGCATGCACAATGCATACCTGTATAGTAGTGTGCAGCGGGAACGGGATCGGGAAAATTGGCGGTACGAAGTTCGGCGGGTCAGCTAGTTTAATATAATGTAGTATAACACCATTGATTTACGAGTATATTGCTGCTAAAGTTACAATACAAATAAAATTGAATTATTTAGAACATCTTACTTTTTATAGACTGTCTATCACAAGTTATTTACACCAGTTTTTTTGTTATAATAAATAACATTAATACTAGATACTACTAATAGACTGGTAAAAATAAACACCAGGTGCATGGTTCTGGGTATCCGCTGATGTAGTTTAAGACACCGATACTTTACACGTGTCCATTGTTATACGGCTTTCCATTAAACGTGACGGGGTAAACGTAAACAATCCCATAATGCGATATCTTACTAATAATAAAAACGCGAAATTTTGTGAGTATGGATGGATGTATGTATGGATGGATGTTTGTGACTCTTTCTCGTAAAAACTACTGAATGGATTTTCATGAAACTTTACAATAATATAGCTTATACATCAGAATAACACATAGGCTATATTTCATCACGCTACTACTCAAGGGAACGGAGCAGTGATCACGCGGGCAGAGCCGCGGGCAAAAGCTAGTAAATAATAAAAGGTGCATGATGCCCAACCAAGTCCTTGGAGTCAAGCTAATCTCACATGTAAGCCGGTGTACGAGTTGATTGACGGATGAATTTCTGACATTGACGCTCTGGCTAAGGGTTTCCTTTTAGAGTTGAGAGTTCAGACGGTAGTCGTTCGTCCAAAAGCCATATAAGCAAAAGCAAAAGGAAAAAGGCGTAAGTCCTAAAATGAGAAGGTTATTATTGACTAAAAAGTAGCCATGAGGTAATTCAGGGTGTAAATCCTGCTTACATACTCATACGATTAGAAGTTTTTGCTATTCATAAGATCTTCCATCCTCATATTGATCTGAAAGCAGATTCAAGCTACCCTATTCAATAAAATAATAATAAAGTTCAATTAACTTCCAATGAACGAATATATCAATCCGACTTTAGCTATATTAAGAATCACATTTTTGAGGTTTCTTATTTAACTGCGCAGCCGTGAACTGTAAGTTTCATTTCCATGATTATAATTTGCCAAAATGAAAGAACTATATTCGGTAGATACAGGGTGTTTCTTTTAAGGTGTAAAGCCGCCACTAGCTGGTAGCAGGGTTCCATACCTATCGATTGAACCCCCATGTATGTTCTACGATTTTTTGTAGTTTTCGAGATATAATTTTTTTTCGTTATTTTTTATAATTACGTGTCCACGTGGCTTTAAATAATTACAACTTCTTTTTGGCTCGACTTTTCTTGGATATTTTTTTATTATTATAATGCCTATTGATTGCAGTATTATGGACAAAATAATCTCCTTCCTAACTTTGATACAAGATGTAAAAAATTTAATTGATAATAAAAAAATAGGGAATTATGCAGAACATTAATGGAAATTCGGACTTAAATAAAAAAAAGAAAGGTATTCCATAGCTTCTTACTAATTTTAAAAACTGTCTAGCCTCATAAGCTTTCATAATAATAGAAAAAAATAATGTTCTTAACGGGGCATTATTCGCTGAAATTGGTGGTAAAATTAAAGGAGCCAAAATAAAACTTAAATTACTTTATAAAACAATTTATTAAACATTACAAAAGTGTAGGACACAAAAACAAAAGAAAATATGGATGTCTCTCTCTAACGTATGGACCCATGATATTTACAATCTAATTGGAATTGGAATGCGCTAGTTTTTGTCTCTTTCTGACATTGACCCTTCGGCTACCTGCTTTGAGCTGGTTTGAGTCATTATGCTCGAATTAAGCGTAGCTTTTTTTTATTTAAGTCCGAATTTCCATTAATGTTCTGCATAATTCCCTATTTTTTTATTATCGATTAAAATTTTTACATCTTGTATCAAATGATTTTTTTATAGCATTTATTATGCTTACTGTTAAGTTCGAAAAACATTGGAAAAAATGAAATGCTCAAGTGAGACTCGAACTCACGACCTTTCGCTTACAGGGCGACTGCTCTGCCAACTGAGCTATTGAGCACCACTTGAATCATTCCAAATTTTCCTTCTCTTTATATCCGTCTATAAGGGCGACGGTGCAGCCATCTACCAACATTCTCACGAACTGTTGGAAACAATGAGTGATTTTTCAACCATTTTTAAATATTGAATTTTGATGACTGCGCCCAAATATTTGAATGAATTTTTTATAGCATTTATTATGCTAACTGTTAAGTTCGAAAAACATTGGAAAAAATGAAATGCTCAAGTGAGACTCGAACTCACGACCTTTCGCTTACAGGGCGACTGCTCTGCCAACTGAGCTATTGAGCACCACTTGAATCATTCCAAATTTTCCTTCTCTTTATATCCGTCTATAAGGGCGACGGTGCAGCCATCTACCAACATTCTCACGAACTGTTGGAAACAATGAATGATTTTTCAACCATTTTTAAACATTGAATTTTGATGACTGCGCTCAAATATTTGAATGAATTTTTTATAGCATTTATTATGCTAACTGTTAAGTTCGAAAAACATTGGAAAAAATGAGAATATAAAGAGAAGGAAAATTTGGAATGATTCAAGTGGTGCTCAATAGCTCAGTTGGCAGAGCAGTCGCCCTGTAAGCGAAAGGTCGTGAGTTCGAGTCTCACTTGAGCATTTCATTTTTTCCAATGTTTTTCGATCTTGTATCAAAGTTAGGAAGGAGATTATTTTGTCCATAATACTGCAATCAATAGGCATTATAATAATAAAAAAATATCCAAGAAAAGTCAAACCAAAAAGAAGTTGTAATTATTTAAAGCCACGTGGACACGTAATTATAAAAAATAACGAAAAGAAATTATATCTCGAAAACTACAAAAAATCGTAGGACATACATGGGGGTTCACTCGATAGGTATGGAACCCTGCTACCAGCTAGTGGCGGCTTGACACCTTAAAAGAAACACCCTGTATATACGAGACAGGCGAAATCACGGCGATATGCCAGTGTTCTAATACATGGCTATATCATTAATCATTTGATCTTGATTTTTTTGCAACCAAATCTGATTTTTCATAGAATCGGTGATAACTGTGATAAGATAGAAAGAGAAAGATTGATATCTTTATCTTAAGATATCCATATACTTACCTACGGACAAACACGAAGACAGAGTCGACTGTCTTACTTCCCACCATAAGCACATCCAGGGTAGAGTATCTTTAATACGGGCTACTACGTATCCTAGCTAAGGTACTTACCAGTTGCGACCTTTGTAAGTATTTTAAAAACAAAAACCAATAGCTGTACTGTAGACACTATTTGCTATTGTATTATGGTATTGTTTTGTTTTGTGTGAATAAAGAAAATATAAAAGGGGGTGGCTTTG
Organism: Eilema sororculum; assembly: GCA_914829495.1. NCBI lineage: Eukaryota > Metazoa > Arthropoda > Insecta > Lepidoptera > Erebidae > Eilema > Eilema sororculum. Next base: position 22,661,245 of record OU618535.1, read on the forward strand.
GTGGCTGTTTGGGTATCGGCGCAGTTTGAACGGTACAGTGTGATCGTAACGATTTATCGTAGCAGATAGTGTTGTCGTAGCGCGTGGTCTAATTGTAACGTGATGCTGACGTAGCGTGTGATATTTGTTCTAAATAATTATAGTTCCTTTACTATGGAATTAGCTTTATATTATTCAATACTAGTTTTTGCCCGTGGCTCCGCCCGTGTGGATATCGGTTATCGCGACCCAATATAGCCTATGTCCTTTCTCATGGTCTAATCTACCCCTATTCCAAATTTTATCAAAATCCGTTCTGTGGCTTAGGCGTGAAAGCGTAACATACAGACAGACAGGCAGAGTTACTTTCGCATTTATAATATTAGTATGGATTGTTCAATACATGTTCAATAATGTGTTGTGTGTTAACAAATAAATTGAAAAACCTTGTACATGTTGCCAAATACATGTATAATAATGTATTTAACAGAATGTTTCATGGTCAGTTAGCACCTATTAGCAAAACAAAACGTTAATGAATATATACTGTATGATGATATTACCAGCAGGCCGCTTCATATAATGATCATTCATATTTTGTTTAATAAATTATTAATTACGCCTAATTAATTACTGCCCTTAATTATAATTTCGGTAATTTAAATAAAAAAAGGTATATACCGTAATTCATTGAAGTATAAATATAACTTTACATAGCTACATTGGTACATATACTCGCGCCTGTAAATCACCAAAGTGGTAGGCAGAGAGGTACATCAACAACCACATTTCGCCAACTATGATCTTCAGCCCCCTTTTTTTTCGTGCGGAAATCCCCACAGATACCTCCCCCGCCGGAGCCAGAAGGGGAGGTTATGTCGGACTTGAACCGAATAAAACCGCACGCTGACTGAAGGTCGAAGTGCTATACCGGAGGTGAGGTTGTCTTCGACATATCCCTCGCACCCCGGCTGACCCAGGGCCATCCCTTACGGTCTGGCCGTCAGGAGGGGGGACAACGTAGTCCCCGACTCGCCCCCGGAAGGGGGAGGCGCGCTTCTCAGCGGGGTGACAGGCGGCTCCACCCGTCACCCCCAGGCCCGCGCTCATGGGGGACGGAGGTCAGTCTGTGCTCTCCGACGCCTGATGATTTTCAGCCCCACGTAATAGAACCTATTACCTTCAAGTACTTTGCCATAGGCGGTATGATTACTGACGAATGGAATATTTATAAGATAACAATGCGAAATGCTTGGTCATACATATCTGTGCCTGGTAGCAAGACTTAGATATTGTCAAAAACTAGTTAAAACTGGTTTTTTAGATAAATTGTATAGAAAGGTCTAATCTGACTTCTAAAAATAGTCTGTTATCTGTAGGTATATGATGAAATCGCGTGCTCACGCTACGATAATGGTAATTCATCTAGAAACATAAGCCGCACTGTCGATTTTACGTACTTGATATACTTATCAATGTAGATAGTTTTGTTATTCATGTACGCACGTATAGTGATATATAAACAGATAAAAAATAGAATAAAAAATCACTTTGATAAGTGCTTATTATCGCAACGTAACGATTAGGGATCAGCCATAAATTACGTCGCTTATCCGTGCGATGAAACGATGTAGGTATGTTTATCATATTTATGTTAGTAATTCAGATTTTTTTAAGAATCAAAGGTTAGCTTTCTTAGTTGGTGTCTTGTAAAACACCACAATGGCTTTATGATATCAAAGTGGTAGGTAAACTTAGAATAAGTAGAATTAAAATTGACGTCAATAAGAAACAACAATTTTATTGTTCAACATTGAAAATAAATAACTATGACTATGGGTCCCCAGCCGGGGAGTGAAGCTTAAGATCTGGAACTCACGTGTTTCCTTCTTCCTACAGTCCCGGGTCCTTTAAGCGGGGCGTGAAAAGGCATCTGGTGAGGCCGTCAAGCTGAGTGCCACCATTGTTAACATGGTACAGTAAGCTTCAGAGAAAAGGAACCCCCCTTGATAATGACATGAAAGCATTGAAGTTTTTTGATACGTTATGTAAATGGCATGTTGGTCTAGTGGTTATGACCGACGCCTTGAGTATACGGTAAGCGGAGGTTCAAATCCTCCGACACGAAGTTCTTTTTGTATTCATATATGTAATTATTTTTTAGTCTCTTAAGCACTTTTTGTTAATTATTATTTAAGGAATCAAATTTTATAGTAGGTATGAGGTTTGTAAGAAAAATAGACTTGTTGCATAAACAATATTTATTTATTTCTCGAATTACATTTCTAGGACTACATGGAGGTCATTTCCTGGTTGAGTATACAGTTTTTCTATCTGAGTTAAAATAGGGTTACTTATTTTTAGATTTCACCTGACCTAAATTTATTGACAAAACACTATACCCTAAGTGAAGTATAAAATGTTTAATATTAGATATTTCTAGAAACATAACTACAATATTTATTTAAAGTTGCCAACATATTTTTTTTACACTCTGAATAATCTTCGAATATAAAATAATGGTTGAAAAATGAAATGTTATCTGTGCCTGTGAATCACAAAGAAAGAACCAACATGCTAAACTATAACGGGATAGCAATATACATCTTCCTCTTTGATCACATTTTCTGATAAGTAACCCTTTTAACACAACATTAGAAAAATATGTGAGGTCAGATGGTGCATCGTTAACACATTAGAAGATTACTAAACTTGTAAACAAGAGTAATGGAATATTAATAATTTACTATTATTATTATGAATGTTAGGAAACTTTATACACAGCGTCATCTAGCCCAAAATAGCACCTTAATGTGATAACTGATAAGAATACTAGACAACTGATATAATATTTATTTTAGATATTTTTTTAGTTATCTAAACTAAACATGCGGCTTCTTCCTTTTTTTTTACTTTATTTCACTTGAGTCCCAGTTTAAAACCATCTGACCCCACAAGTTTTTTAAAGGATTAAGATCCGGGCTTTTAGCCGGCCACTCAAACACCGTTATATCTTCTTGTGTATTTAGCCAGTCTTGCACAATTCGGGATCGATGCACTGAAGAGTTATCCTGAACCAGGTAAAATTGTCCTTCTGGATATGCGACCCGCACTGAAGGCAGCATTACGTCTTTCAACACTTCTAGGTATCGCTCACTGTTCATGCGGCCACCTATTTCCACTAGCTCGCCTGGGCCCATTGAAGACATCCATCCCCAGTAACCTAAAATAATAAACCTTTTCAAATCTGTTGCAATATGTAAAACAATGCCAGGAGCAATAATAATTAAAATATATATAAAATATATATATATATATATATCGGGGTAGAGAATAATAATTTAGAATAAACAAGTTTTATGTTTTTATTTATATATTTATTTGTTAGAGAATATAATCATTTACTTACCTAATGTTAACCGTAGCATTTTTCGTCGGTAAATATAACAATTTTGTTTTCCCAGTCGGAATTTAAATAACGAGTGGCAAAATTTACTCGGTTGGTGCGATGATCGTCAGTATGTTAAATCTTTCTGGCTGGCTTATAATTTATGGATGTTCGCAGCGTGTAGATGTCGTCGAACAGTGCTCAGCGACACTCCAAAAGTCTCAGCACATCCTTCACAGCTTCCACAATGTCACGGTGCCGCTCTGATTCATGAGTATAAGCAACTGGGTCCTTGGCGTTCACATTAATATCACTCGTCGCTTGATACCTTCGCATCCACCTACGCACTGTATTTCTCTGTAATGAAAATGATAATAAATAAAAGAAACTCCAAAAAACTAAATTGTAAACGAAAATATAACATGATTGATTAAGCAATATAAATAGGTATATAATATAGGTATTTTTATCGTAACTCTTACCGTTATGCCCATATCAAGTACTATTTTTCTTATGCTTTGTTCTTGCTCACAGAGAACAACAATTTTAGCTTTCATAAAAGTTGTTAATCGAACCATACTTTCAATTCACTCAAAAAACTGATCAAAAACTTAATAAATAGAATAATATTACGAGGAGGATTAATACAGCAATGCAAATTACTACGAATTATAAAGTCACCTTCAATCACAGTTTAGTAAATAAGGCAAAGAAGTATGTTAATTGCAACTTTAGCGCGCTGTAACAGATATTATAATACTATAGCCGCAGCTCATACTGCAGATAAGTTTTTGAAGTAAAACATGACGGTAGCTGTATCAAGCGTAAACTATTGAACTAAAAAAGAAATCTATATAAAATTCAACCTTATCTTTTAGTCAATTGAGTTATTATTGTTACATATGGTGGAAGTTGAAATTTAAACCTTATGGTCTAGAAAATTACACCGTAATCAATAATCAACCTTGTTCGATAAAAAGAGTAATGTTATTCATAATTTCGTCATTTTTATTAAGTGAACCGATAGCCTAGTGGTATAAGGCACGGTCTAAGTTAACGGCTGGCGCTGGGGATGCGGGTTCGTATCCTCAAGCGGCAGTGGCTTCTTTTTGTGACTATATTGTATCCATGGTATACAATTGAGCCGAAAGACGAAAAATATCATAAAATTACAAATATGAACATGCAAATAAAAGGCAGATAAAGCTGCTCGCTCGTTCGCAGCTCTGCGACGATCGCATCACGTGACGTCATTCGTGAGTCATGTGACGCGGCCGGCGCAGGCGGCGATATTCTTTAAGTATTGAGGGGGTCTGTTTTCTCTGACGCTGGCTGTACATGTTTACGATGGTAACCCTCTTTCCGAGACTTTGCCTTTAGCTTACCATCAGGCGAGGTAAAGTCAAATTGACATGTCCTTTTATAAAAAAAGCTACCTTACCCTCGGCAACTAATGACCCGAGATGGAGTGAGGTTTTAGTCGGTTCGAATCCTACATTGCCACTCTCACTGGATGCGACGGGTGTAGGAAGGTTACCGTGGGGATATCCATACATAAAAAAAATGAAGTGCTTCCATTTTGAACCCACAAAACTGTACCCACAAGCTAAAAGAATAATAAATATTCCATCTTCTACCTCCTGGAAAAATTCATTCCAAATTCCACCCTAGCTAGGCAATTTTTTTATTGTTTATGATGTTCAGTACCTACGCACCGTCAGCAAACAAAGTAATACTTTGATACTTGTAGATGGGGCGTTTCAATACTAACGTGGTTTATGGATGCTTCACATTGATTACGTGTATACCGATAAACTTACAGATTATTATAATAGGTATACGTATTTAAAGCTATCTCCAATTTCGTGCAAATCACTTCGCACATTGTATATCATGTGAACCGCGTACACCCGCACACATACAAGCGCCGTTGTCAATCGTTGTTTGAGGATTTTACTGTTCAGTGGCTTGCAAATATTGTTTGTTCCCGAGACGCATGATTTATATTCTATAACAATAATATAAATATGTAGTCATGCTTCTTTCTTATTGCGGTAGGTAAAGACATCTTTCCAGTTGCCACGGTCCTGGGCCTGGATTCTGCTGTCTGTCTGTATGTCACGCTATCACGCCTAAACCACTGATCCGCTTTTCATAAAATTTAGGGGTAGATTAGACCTTGAGAAAAGACATAGGCTATGTTTAGTCGCGATAACCGATATCCACGCGCGCGGAGCCGCGGGCAAAAGCTAGTAAATAAATAAATATTCCACAACATTCTACACAACGCTATATAGACCCATGGTAAGCATAGCTTAACTAGCTAGTGTTATGGAATCTAGAATACGAATAAACATACTTAGATACTTTTTTTGTAAATGCAAAATACCTGGTGAAGGTCAGCCTAGGTTATAGGTACTGATTGTTCACGTCTGAAATAATACGATGAGCAATCCGCAGTCTATCCTTCAAGACATTACAATTTAAATTAACATCGGTTACTGAATCACTTGACTTTCTTTATTGTAACCGTTCGCATTAAACGCATCATTAACTGACCTACATATATTTATTTTAATTAAAAGTTTTATCCTAACCGGGAAGAAAGTTCTATCCCGCTTAAACACTGCTTGAAAATATATTCCAGAAATGTGTAAGCAATGGAAACGTGCTGTATTTAGGTAAATCACTCTGGTCTCAATAGACCGGTAAGCGTTTTATAATGGCGCGGAAAGCATTCTAGGAAAGCATACACGAAATTATTGCACGACACGTTTAGCGTAGGTAGAGTTCAAGCAGTTCAAATCACCTGGTTTACGTAAATTTTGAAGAACTATCTTTATTATCTTTTAAAAATACCTATTAGATTTTTTTATACTGTTGATAGATGGCACTTGGTGGAATTCACTGTAACACATATTGAGAACACTTGTACTTTTCTACTGTATTTATTGTATAACACCTGACCGGTTTCGCCTTACGGCATTCTCAGAGGTTTACATTTACAAAACCTTTATAAATAAATATAGGTAAATCAATGTGTCTATTAGAAATTGTTAATATTTTGTTTAATCCCATTCCCAATATTGGGAATATTCATCCCATCTGATAAGTAGTAAGAATTGTCTGGTATTATTTTTTCCCGTAAGTCTTACCGTTATAAAACATAGACCTGTATGAACTACATACGAGTAAAAAAAAAATGGGAACAAAATGGAAATAATGAGCAGATTTCACAGACGTGCAGTCTGTGGACATGCTATACCCAGGGGGCGTACAGGGCCCTGCGCACTCAATATAATAATGCGGTCAGGATGCTGATGGGGCTGCGTCGCTATTGTAGTGCTTCAGGGATGTTCGCAGAGGCTGGCGTTGATAGCTTTGCAGCCATCGTAAGAAAGCGCATTGCATCCCTGATCGATCGTGTGCGGGGCAGCTCCAACAGCCTCCTGCAGTGTGTTGCGGCAAGGCTTCACGTGGACAGTGCTATTATGTAGCATTGGACACAGGTTCTCCTTGCCAAAGACACACACATTTATGTCCATTTTACGACTAGGTTTTGTTTCTGTTTTTGTACTAAGTTTACTAACATAAGGCTTTCTGTAACTAACACTTATGGGCAATTGAACAATTTTATTTATTTATTTATTTATTAAAAACATGTCTGATTTTGATGAAATAACAATAGATTAGACCTTGAGAAAAGACATAGGCTATGTTTTGTCTCGATAACCGACATCCACGCGGGCGGAGCCTCTATCAAAAGCTAGATATTTATATAGGTACGGGTGCAGCACCGTGCTTCACCTGGGCTTTCCACCTGGGTGAAGCAAGGGGTTAAAAAAGGTACCAATAGGTCCTTAAATGCTCCAACCCCAAGTTAGTACAGTTGCGTGCAGATGTTATATAATAAATAACATATATATTAAGGTATAAACTACCTATCTTAAAGTACGCGGGTGCCCAAGTAGGTACGCAAGCAATCCACTTATTCATTCATCGTTATTAATCATTGAGAGGGAATTTTACCAATGATATTCCTCAATCCTTCATCAATTAACTCTAACAATGTTAGCGTTATCTCGTTTCATTCAATAAATTCCATTGAGTAATACTAAATAACCGGGCAATTCCCTCCGCATTCCACCGTTCTCAAAGAGACAGCAGTTTCATAACTCCTTAACCAATGTCATCCATACTAAGATTATAAATAGCAAAGCAACTCTATCTGTCTGTATGTTACGCTTTCACGTTTAAACCACTGAACCGATTTTGATGAAATCTGGTATAAAGGTAGATGAGACCTTGAGAAAGGACATAGGCTATGTTTGGTCGCGATAACCAACATCTACGCGGCGGAGCCGCGGGCAAAAGCTAGTTTGTTATAGTTATGCTAATGTTACAAGTACAAAAATAATTCTGTTTTTATGTTACACTTTCACGCCTGAACTGATTTTAAAGAAATATTGTTTCGAGATAAGTTAGAGAAATGACATAGACTTTTTGGTTGCGATATCCACACCGGCGGAGTCGTGGACAATAGCTCGTATCCATACTAATATTATAAATGCGAAAGTAACTCAGTCTCTCTGTCTGTCTGACGCTATCAAGCCTAAACCACTGGACCGATTTTGATGAAATTCGTCACAGCGATAGATTAGACCTTGGTTAAAAAAATATAGGCTACGAGTATTTTTGAGTACTATAACCGACATTTACAGGCCGAAGCCACTGAAAATAGGTAGTTTAAGATAAATAAAAAAGAAGAAGAAAAGACTGCTGCATCAATCTCGAAATACAGAGAGGCCTTATCACCCACGCACGTCTAATCAATTAACGTCTTTTCTTCAAACATGACGTCACCATCTCGGCCTGCTTATATTCGGTTATGCATTATTAACACAATGCCGTATGAGGGAGGTTGCTTGTTTGATTTTCAAAGGTTATTAGCGGTATTGATGGTTCAATGGAAAATTACTGTGTTGTGAAGTTAGCTAGTTGTCTTTTGGGGCGATTTTCGTTTGTGTTATAGCTGTCACTTATAAGGAAGTAGCTTGACACTTTGAAATTGTTATTGATCAAGTATATGAACTGTGAAGCGAGGGTGTTTGGGGCCCCACTGAGATGTTTGGAGTCAAAACAACCTTACTTGAAAGTCGATACACCTGCTAAGTGACGTATAAGATACTAGCACTGGCTTTTCTCTCAGTGCTGGAAGGTCAGCCGGTAGTCGTTTCCATAAAAGACGTATACCTACTTATACCAAATCAAATTTTCTTCCTTTTGGTAGCGGATCTGGGTTCAGAGGTCAAAGCCTTGAAAAAGCCTTGAATACAATCAGTGTTGGCTTGGCTCGTACACATAAAATCAAAGTGTTGTTGAAGGCCATTTTTTAAAAAGAGTTCCTAGAACTCTTTTATACTACTTAGGTGGCAGACAAGCATACGCATGATGGAAAGTGGCTACCGTGGACGTGTGCAAATCGGGGGAGTCACATTCGTGCTGCCGACCCCAAAAGAACAGATAGTTTCTGTACCGTCAGTATAGAAGACAGAGCAGGACAAGCCTTTGCTATTCCCACGGCACAAAAACTCTCCATTATTGGATAATAATTATGGATATTAGTTACGGTTGAAACGACTCCAAAACCTTAAAAAAGTGATTTAATCTACAAATCTGCGGTAGCCTAGTGGTATGGGTAATGGACTGCTGAGACGAGATCCCAGGTTTACCATGGCACACACCAATGACTTTTCGATGCTTTTCGAAGTTATGTGTGTATTTATCGCAGGTTTATAAGTGCCCAGTTAATGGCAATACATTGGGACCTTTTTTTTTCGTGCGGAAATCCCCTCGGATACCCCTCGTGCCGGAGCCGGAAGGGGAGGTTATGTCGGACTCGAACCGACTAAAACCGCACGCTGACTGTGGGTCTTGGTGCTAGGCCGGAGGTGAGGTTGTCAAAGACATATCCCTCGCACCCCGGCTGACCCAGGGCCATCCCTTACGGTCTGGCCCTCCTCAGGAGGGGGGACTGGACTATGGGGAGGCGCGCTCTCCAGCGCGCCGCCGCCGTGGCCTGCTTCTGCTGGGGTGACTGGCGGCTCCACTCGTCACCCCCAGGCCCGCGCTCATGGGGGACGGAGGTCAGTCAGTGCCCTCCGACGCCCGAGTTGCCTGCGCGCGCGGGCGGCGCGATCCGCTAGTCTTTCTCGCTCGCTGTGAGCAGGGTGGCGAGGGTGAGAACTCTCACTCCCAAACATAAACTGGCGAAATGTGGGTGCTAGCACCTCTGCCTACGCCTTCGGGGAATACAGGTGTGAGTTTATGTTATATGTTTAAATAAAAATAAATAAATAAAAAAATCTTTTAATTTCAGACCACAGATCCATAATATTAGTAACAATATACCTTATAAACTATGTTAGTATAACAAATAGAATAATAAAATGAACAATAAAATTAAAATAGGTATATACCACCGCTCCGGGGGCAGGCTCACCGACCTTTTTTAACATGTAGCTCGATGAACCTACCAACCAGGACCGAATCAAGGCGTTCACCAACCATCCTCAGGACTCCGTTCGAGCTCCGCCTCACCCTGCATACCATCGAGGCAACCTTCTTGCGCATTACCGCGTAAAAGTCGTCCACACAGGCATCGGCAAACATGCCTGAAGCGCTACAGTAGTGTGGAAGCCGGAACAGAGCCCTGAAGATGTTGTTGTATTGAACGCGTAGGGCCGTGTAGGATTTTTTTGTAAAGCTGGCCCACCGACTGCCCGTGTAAAATCCCTGGCAATATGCTTTAAAAAGCGTGATCTTGACCTCTGCTGTACACCGAGCAAACCTATGTGCCAGCATATTACCACGTACCGACAATGCCCTACGCTCCCTTTCTATGTCTAAATCATCACACATATTTTCAGTGACAATATGTCCTAAGTACTTAAAATGTGTCACACGGCTCAAAGCAACTTCGTTTAGTGTGAGTGGAGGAATTGAGGACGGCCCCTGTTTGTGGCTTTTAAATAGCATAAACTCACTCTTTTTCACATTGTACTTCAAGCCGTGCGACACAGCGTAAGACTCACAAACTCTTAATAACTTTCTAAGTCCCCCTATTGAGGGGCTCAGCAACACCATGTCGTCTGCATAGCTAAGATTGTTTACACATACATCATCCACAAAGCAGCCTACATGTGTGCTGCTAAGCTCCTCAATTAGGTCATTGACATAAATGTTAAAGAGACGAGGAGATGTCAAACCCCCTTGTCTCACACCACATTTCATATAATATTCATCAGAGTACGAGTTTCCCCATCTCACTATGTTGATCTGATTGCTATACCAATAGGAAAACATTTTGATAATATCAGGAGCCACACCAGCCTCTCCTAGCTTTGTCCACAGCTTGCTATAACAGACCATATCGAAAGCCCTGGACAAGTCCAGGAAGCATGCATAAATGGGAGTTTTCCTTTTAACGTAGTAGTGGACTGTATGTTTTAGGGCTAGTATTGCACTTTCTGTAGAGAGCCCTTCCCGAAAGCCAAATTGAGTATCTTGCAGTTCCACCCTGTCCAGCTCCTTGTTCAGTAATCCATCTAAAACCTTTGCCGTGATTGTGGCTAAGGATATTGGTCTATAATTTAATTTATCCGATGTGTCTCCAGTAGTATTTTTTACTATTGGTACCACAATTGTCTTCATAAGATCTTTAGGTAAATAAGCATGACGCAAACACAGAGTAAACAACAACCCCAGTACCCTACCAAGATGAGGTCCAGCATACTGAAAGTGCTCGATGCTGAGTCCATCATGACCTGGTGACTTACCTCTTTTCATGTTCTTTACAATAGTTAGTACGTTTTTGGCAGAGAATCTAATGGGCTGGCTATGACCAAACTCAGCACCGAACACCTCCTGCACACTCGGTTGTAAAATAAAGTTATCCTTAAAAATATTAGCTATTTTCCCTTGGTCACTAACTCCATCAACACTAACAGGGAGTCTTATTTTGCTGTTCAATTTCTTAGTGCCCTTCCAGAACTCACCAAACTTTTTTGCTGAGTGCTGTGAGGCCAGAATATCCATTTTTATCTGTTCCTGATTGTTTACACAAAATTTCAGCCTAGATTTAAATATTTTCCTGCTCTCACACATCTTTTCAAAAATTTTTAAAAATTTTTAAAAATTTTTAACCAAAGAATATTTTGTTAACGTGTAATACGTTTTGTAATATGGGGCGAAGTGTCAACGATAATGACAACAAAATTTCCATTTGGGACGTCTGTACAAGCGATATTATTCAGTCGCGCGCTCGCGACCCAGATACTTATGTAGTTTTCGGGAAACGAGCCGATACAGAGTTCACTCGTAACCTAAATTATATTCATAAATTACACTGCTGCGTTACAAAAAAAGTACCCACTTCAATTTTGCGTGTTTGTTTGTTCATAGGCATCACTTATCATTCATCATCATCTTATCATCACTCATCAAATCATTGCAAAGGGAGATTTATGGGTATATGAGGCCCCATTATAACCTTTGAGGCTAAGCCAGCCTCGCCAGCCCCACAATGACATTGACATGTATTTTGACGTCAACAACAGTCGTAAAGGAAGAAAAGGAAGCCGATTGACGAATGAGGCTTAGACATAGTATTTAAGGCCCGAATTTTTCACGATATAAGGATTATGTCCTTTCGCAAGTTTTACAAGATTTCATTAAGTTCGGTTCAGTAGTTTAGGCGTGAAAGTATGACATACAGTTACTTTTAAAATATTAGTACGAACTATGAATCACTTTGATTCTTATTACAAGCATCTGTGGCGGTAGATAACGGACCTTGGCACAGTTAAACATAAAATTCTAACCACTACGGTCGACATCTACATTCCCTAATGAGAACTTAGTACTTAGTAACAGTAGACTCAAGGTTTGCAACACAATTACAACTCTCTCGATCAACATCGGCCTCAGGTAGGTGACAAATTGTATGTTCATTTTAGGAATCTGTTGAAGAAAAAACAATGTTCAATGTTCTGATGAGATGAACTCACTGCTAGCTCACGTGTTTCCTTCTTCCTACAGTCCCGGGTCCTTTAAGCGGGGCGTAAAAAGGTATCTGATGAGGCCGTCAAGCTGAGTGCCACCACTGTTAACATGGTACATGTTTACGATGGTAAACCTCTTTCCAAGACTTTGCCTTTAGCTTACCATCAGGCGTGGGCAGTCAAATTGACGTGTCCTTTATAAAAAAAATGATTTCTTTTTAATATTAGAAAGAATAAACAAAGGAATTAAAGAACCTAACCTAACTCTTGAGACAACCCAAGACAGAACTTCATGGCGCAGACGTATCTACATAAAGCCCGTCTCCTGATAGATATGAAACTAGAAGATATATGACTTATTCTTCTTGACCCTGAATTGCCCATACACCAATCCATTGCACACATGTCCTTTGAGGTTGTCTGGAAGAAATAGCCTAGCGATAAGACCGCCATTTGTACTGCCATTTACATTGTACATTACAATACAATATTCTTTATTGTTCACACAAAAACAATATTTACAGAAAAATTACAAATTAAAATATATTATGAGGCAGTACAAATGGCGGTTCTATCGCTAGGCGCGATTTCTTACAGACAACCTGTGACAATGGAGTCTGTGCAGGGGAGTTATGCATGGGCAGTTTTGTGGTGTACAGTATTGTACAGTATAGTGTATTGTATTATATTGTATTTATGCTAAGCTGAAGGCGAAGTCTCAGGAAAGAGACTCATTAGTAAGTATTCCACATTTCCACAACATCCTACACAACGCTATCTAGCTAGACCCATGGTAAGCTTAACTAGCATGTGTTATGGAATCTAGAACGCGATGCTTTTTTTGTAGATACTTACATATTATACATAGAAACACCCAGACCAATGCAAATAGCCATATTCATGCATACATATATTCACACTGAGCGGGGATCGAACCCGCGTCTCCTGCGTGGCAGTCGCGTTCACTACCACCACGCCACAGAGATAGCTGTCATCAATACAGACACCAACATTGTTTTAATGGTGGCTCTCAGCTCGACGGCATTAATAGATGCTTTATCACACCCAGGAATGATCATGATTTGAAAATTCTACCTGCAATCAAACTTGTTTTGATCTGTTTGATTATCATGGCAACTGAAATTACTAGCATTTCTCCTCCAACTAAGATAATTGCTTAGCTACTAAGCTAGTTTGATTGCCACGTCAGATTTCGAACATGGGACTCCTTAACTGTTAAAATACCAACACTTGGATATGTCTGCCCAACAACCGACTAACATTGTTAACCCACTAGTAGATAATAATTTATTCACAGACGTAGGTAGCTACCAAAGTAAACACATCGATAAAACGTGGTTAAAACCGTCAGCCATTGATCACGTTTCACGAAGCAATATAAACGGTAGGTAGTCATGAAAATTTGCAACTCCGACGCACCATCACAACAAGTATCGTTGGCTATGCGCGTGCGCTGAAACGTGTGCTTCAGATTTACGAGTGTGTTTATTGCTATCGCATAAGGGACAACAGGATACTGTGTAAACATGTTTTTATTGTACTTATTAGGTTATATTAATACAAGACTCTTTATAAGTTTATGGGAATTTCGCAGTTATATGAAACGTAGATTGAAATAATTATGATCCATTTACGTCGTAAGGTTTTAACAATGGCGTTTTATTATTCTTTTCAGGTTTAAATAAATAAGCTTTTTTATATTTAGCACCTGCACCCGTCTGATGGTAAGCTGGGGCGCAGATTAGTCCAAGGAATAGTGGCTGCCATTACAGGATTCTGCCTCAAGAAAAGCGGTCCTTATCCATAAGTCCATCGGCCGATGTTTTATCACGCAAGTGGATTTCTGAAATGATGGTATTTAGCGAAGAGTATTTATTTCCTGTGGCAGCCAACCAAAGTATTCTAAAGGTCAATCTTAGAGCGACTTAGTACTGAATGATATGAGCGGGCCGGCTGGGGTCGACCTCACGGGGACACCGTTAGGGCCAGACCGTAAGAGATGGCCCTGGGTCAGCCGGGGTGCGAGGGATATGTCGAAAACAACCTCACCTCCGGTCTAGCACCACGACCCACAGTCGGCGTCCGGTTTTAGTCAGTTTGAGTTCTACATATAGGCCGGTCTAAGGCCTAAAGCCGGTCGACCTCACGAAACATAAACTGATCAAATTGATAATGTTTTGAATAAAATAGCAGTTCAAAGCTCAGGAGTATTGAAGACAAAGATTCAATGACAGTAGAGGAACTTGTAAAGAGTAAAGATGGAAGCAGTTGGCGAGTGTAATTTCTGCCTAAGAATAAAGGACTCAGAATTTATCGAATATACTAGCTGTTGCCCGCGGCTTCGATCGCCTCGGTTTAAAATTCACACAGTTTCATACAAACTTTTATCCCCTTGAGGGTAGAATTAATCAAAATCCTTTCTTAGCGGATGCCTACGTCATAACATCTACCTGCATGCCAAATTTCAGCCCGATCCGTCCAGGGGTTTGGGCTGTGCCTTGATAGATCACTATGTCAGTAAGTCCGTCAGTCACCTTTGAGTTGTATATTTAGATTGGGTGAATGGTTTATTTATCTATTTCTCAATAATAAACAGGAAATCTAACTATTACAAAGATTCCTCTTATATTTTCCTCGAACGCCTGATAAATACTGTTAATAACTGCAACTATTATACTTCATACTGACCTACTTACAGAAAATTTTCCACAGTCTTGGCGATGTGATTCATTCCCAAAGACATTGTTCTCATATCTGCTAAGTACGATGATACCTAACATGTTATAACATCCAGTTTATTCTAAGAAACAAGTAATATAGCTATCATAGCATGCAACATTCCTGACTCGATCTATCTATCTTCTATTGTTCTATCTCTGTATGAATAATAGCTGTATCTCTGCTACCATCCAATCAAAACAGGAAATATAATTGTTGACCTAAAATAAGATTAAGAATACTCGTAATTACTAGAATCTTGGTCGAATAGAGTCAAAACTTAGAAAAGTACTAATTATATACTGGTATATTTTTGGTCAACCGCAATCAATAATACGATAGTTTTTAAGTCTGACTAAAACATTCTAATAACAAAACGCCTTAAAATCCGTTTTATTGAATAGACAAAATAAGAATTTACAACCAAATTGATTCAGGCTCGTTAATTTTTAAAGTATCAACCCAAGTAAGTATTTTCTTTTAAATACTTCGCAACTATTTTAGAATCAAATAATAGTATAGACATCCAGTTCGTTCCTAGAAATCAATAATACCGCGACCATAGCACGCCTAGCATATACCATACCACCTGCGGTATACCATAACGGTATACCGCAGGTGTACCGCAAGGAATTCATCTGGGACCCTTCCTGTTTATGCCCTACAATATCATATAACTTGAAGCGCAGTAGCTTAAAGAATGCATAACAGTGAAGTTGTGAAACTTAAAACTGCTGTTTACATGAATCGTGGGTTTACATCAACATAATTGGGTCGACACGTGGTCTTTAAACGTGAATGAACGTCTTAGGTATCGTTTTAATACTTGCTTTGTTTACAGAAGCTAGCATTACGTTGTTAACACTTATGTGGCTATTTATGTTATTCTATATTTGTGTTTATTAGTTTGCGAGTATGTTTTGATTTTTAATATTTTTCGTAAAATGCTTAAAATTATTTTGATGACCTACCTCAAGGTATTTGTAGGACTCTGCATATTCTATGTGGATTGTTATTTTTGTCAAAGTTGGGTATGTGTTTGCATGTAGCACTACTGATCTTTGAGGCGAAAGAAAAGTATGAGAAAGATACTCGGGGCAACTCGATAACCGGACGTCGGAGGTCGCAGAATGACCTCCGTCCTCCATGAGCGCTGGCCTGGGAGAGATGGTCCTGGGTCTGCTGGGGTGCGAGAGATATGCTTTCGGCAATCTCACCTCCGGCAACCAAGGACCCAAGACGGCGTGCGTTTTAGTCGGTTCGAGTTCGACATAACCGCCTCCATCGGCTCCGTGGGGATTTTGCGCACGATAAAAAAAACGATACAATTTAATAGCACATTCAGCACAATACTATCTAGAACAAAGTATGCTTAACTAATGGGTTATGGGTTGTAAAATGCGATTATGCATGAGATACGAGATTTTTTTCCTTTTTTTTAGGGAAAGATCGTGGTTAAAAGTCCCACTTGAGCTTGCGCATTTCATTGTTTCATTTTTCCCAATGTATTTGAATAGATTGCCTTTTAAAAAGACATACACATTATTCATAGAAACATCCAGATCAACAAGGCACAGGCAAACAGACATATAATCCCAGGCAAATAGACAAATAATCATGCATATCCAAATCCATACTTAATATTATAAATGCGAAAGTAACTCTGTCTGTCTATCTGTATGTTACGCTTTCACGCCTAAACCACAGAACCGATTTTGATGAAATTTGGTATAGGGATAGATTAGACCTTGAGAAAGGACATGGCTTCGTTTGGTTGCGATAACCGACATCCAGACCGACCGACTAAGCTAGTACTATAATATTTCCACTGAATGGCTGACTTCAATTCTATCTTGAACTCTCTACAGCTACAACAGAGAGGTTGCCAAACTGATTTCACGTTAATATAACAATATTAGCTGACCTGGTTAACTCCGTACCGCCAATTTTTTCCGCCCGCGTGGCATCCGATTCTATTCCCGCTGCACCCTTTACTATATTAAGCATGTATTATACATATAAACCTTCTTCTTGAATTACTCTATCTATTAAAAGAAACCGCATCATTTGTAGCGTAGTTTTGAAGATATAAGCATACATAGGGACATAGGGACGCAGAAAGCGACTTTGCTTCATACTATATAGTGATGAGTAGGTATAACAATTATGGGTGTAGTGGAATTTTTAGCTGTGTACCGATTTGCGTTGTGAAATGTTTATATTTCATTCGAATTTTGCAATCTTGTTAGGAATTTGCTTTGCAGTAACGTCAACAATCGGGGTTTGAAATAGTTTTGTTGATCGATTCAGTTGTACTCATTCAGCTGTTTTTGCGTACTTGAGTAATAAATAAGTAAATCCACGTTTGCATTTTATAATATCGGTTGTATGTAACATTTTCACGTTGCACTATTCATGGAAAAGTTACGAAGAAATTGTTTGTCCTGGTACGGACATGTAATGTCGTAAGGAAGGTATTAACTATGGATGTGGAAGGCTACAAGGGGAGAGAAAGACCTAAAAGGAGGTGGATGGACTGTGTGAAGGATGATATGGTTAAGAAGGGAGTGAATGTAGAAATACTCGTAACTGCAAATAGAGATGAATGGAAGAAACACATATGTTACGCCGACCCTAAATAAACTTGGGATAAGGGCAGGATGATGATGATGATGTAACATACATATAATCTCTACTAATCACATAAAGTTAAGAAGAAGTAGGCAGGGTACATTTTTCTGTTTTATACCCTACTACCTTTTACCCGCGGCAGTGGTTTAGGCGTGAATGCGTAACATACATACAGACAGACAGACAGACAGAGTTACTTTCGCATTTATAATATTAGTATGGATTCGTATAGGTATACAAACAAAACATCTATGGCAGTGTCACGGGTAGTTGGAGCCCTAAAAAGCGTATGGCAATCGCTTAAAAATATCAAAGTTCAGCCCCATTCTTTCACTAGAAAGCCAACCCAAGCCAAGCAGATTAGGAAAAGAGTCAAGGAATGATGAGAATGAAGTTCCTTTGGCAAAAATATAAGAGAGATAGAGAGAGGGAGAGAGAGAGTGATGAGAGAGACGAGAGACACATTGTATGTAATGGGCTATCGGGGCGCGATGTTTGTATATTTGACCAATATATTACCCAATCATCCAATTTGGGTAAGCGGAAAATCACTCGCTCGTGGCGCCAAATGGACGCATGCCAGCTTTTACTCGCGATAATGGCAACACTGGGGACTTTGTAAGACCATTGCAGATATCAAAACGGACAGGTAGGTAGGGAAACTTCACAAGAGATTAGTCAGATGTCGTAAACATATTGCGATTGTAACATTTTGCTGAATTCTTGAGGTTAAAAATACGTTTGATAAACTAGTTTTTCTTTACGTCTGTTTATGTCTGAAAGGTAGTCAGAGAGACTGTTTTGGTTTCGTTGCAATGACGTCTACGTATATCTGCTACTAGACAAATACTTCGCCCTTAAAGACGGATATAAAGAGAAGGGAAGGAGAAGGAACAGTTAGAAGAGCATTCCCCCTGTAAGGGAACGGTCATGGGTTCGAATGTATTTCGAACTACTTCAAATAAAATAGTCAGAACTTATTGGAGAGTTTTTGTGCTGTCAGTGGGAAGACCAAAGGCCTGTCCTGCTTTGTCTTCTACACTGATGGCAACAGAAACTAAATATCCTGATGAGTGTTAAATCTACTATTAAAGACATAAATTTAAAAAGAAATATTAAAGACTAATTAATTACAGTATTATATCTAAATTTACAATATGTACAAAAGTGAATGACGATGTCAATCTCAAATCATTAAAAGTGTACTAAAATACTGCACAAAAATATTTTCTTTTATATTTTCTCTTCTTCGAGATCATCATAATTTGTTTATGTATGTCATTGCCCTCTCCATTTAATCTCCTTAATTTTGGTGATATATTAAATGTAAATTGGGATATAATCGCGGTAATATATTACAGATATGATATATTATTATTTAATCGTTTCCAAGTGTAAAAGTTAGTGAAGACATTTGAATGTTTGTTACTCACGCTTTAACGGCTGAACGGATAGGGCTGATTTTTTTCTTTTTGAATTGGTAGATAGGTAGATAGTCTGGAACAAAATATAATACATTTAATCTCTGGAATAGGTTCCCATAGGTTGCTGGAATGACATCGGAAGTTTTAGACACGTACCTACTGATTATATTGATTTTACGTTCCTCTTACTGTTTTTTTCTTCATTTCTGTAATTCCGATTCTAGAGTATTGGCGGAATAATGGTAGAATTTACTTAGTAGGTTCTTGATGTTATCATCTCTTAATATCTAGGTAGTTAGTTCCAGCATCTTAATCACCGATACACTTTGTAAACACGGTCTTCATAGTTGCGAGCTAGTGGGTAGCCTTGAATTTTAATGCTAATTTTATCTTACTTAAAACCTTGCGAATCGGGACGAAAATGTAAATATAGGAACAGTTAATCTTGAACTTTAACATAATTACTGTTAGAGATATCGGGATATTTACCATGTATTTTTTATCTCCAAGCTGAAAGCTGCGGATGTGACTGGGATTAACGCTAAGAGGAAGAAGGAGACCATTGTCTTCTTTCGTCTGTGTCTAACAGTAATGTTTGACCATTATAGTTTATATACATATACATAACATTACATAAACTCACGCCTGTATTCCCCGAAGGGGTAGGCAGAGGTGCTAGCACCCACATTTCGCCAGTTTATGTTTAGGTCCCAATGTAATAGGTGGCGAGCCTATTGCCATTAACCGGGCACTTATAAACCTGCGATAAATACACACATAACTTCGAAAAGCATCGAAAAGTCATCATTGGTGTGTGCCACGGTAAACCTGGGATCGAACCCGAGATCTCGTCTCAGCAGTCCATTACCCATACCACTAGGCTACCGCAGATTTGTATAGATGGATATATACATTATATTTAACATTATTACTTTGTATAGGGCTGTTTAACATCAGACAGATATATACAGACCGGACTCAACCTTTTATAGGCTCGAGTCAACAATTTTGTGCTCGGAATACGGCAATAAGCTCACCCCCTTTTACGTGGGACCGAATGACTGGTGAAATGTGGGTGTTGGGTTCACCTCTGCCTAATCCTCCGGGGATAAAGGCGTGATTATATGTATGTATGTTTGTATTCGGTGTTTTAAGTGAAGTTCTAAAGGGTAAAATAAGGACGTACAGGTACCCACACAGAAGGGCTGAGCAGTGATCACCCGTTCGGTCATGGGCGCGAAGCGTTTACATTGGCTTTTTTTCATATTTTTTTCATGCCTCCTCTCGGATACCTCCCCCGCCTGAGCCGGAGAGGTTATGTCGGACTCGAACAGACTAAAACCGCACGCTGACTGTGAGTCGTAGTGCTAGGTCGGAGGTGATATTGTCCTCGACATATCTCTCGCACTCCGGCTGACTCAGGGCCATCCCTTACGGTCTGGGTCTCCTCGAGAGGGGGGACAACGGTGTACCGACTCGACCCGGAATCTGCACCGTGGCCTGCTACTGCTGGGATGGCTCCACCCGTCACCCCCGGCGTCTACATTGGCATGAGTAATGTTTAACCAAGTTCTAAAAACCAAGTTCTAAATGTTTATGCTTAGTGTAATACGTCTTAGAAGCATATTCGATGAATAATTTCGTAATTCTCAAAGGCATAGTAATCAATTTGCTTAGCAGAAACGTTGTGTGTATTTTGCTAACAACACGAAGGAAAAAGATGCGTAATCAATATTGATATGACCCAGTTTCCTTACGATCGTGTTTTGGTCAAACAGACGCTTGTTATTATTAATACTTCATTAGTTTACGATAAACGTACTTTTGACCTCTAAATTGAATAAATATTTACGAAAATAAATGTCGATTATTCAAAATTTAATTTGAATTCAACCTCTAGACTTTATAGAGGGTTTTTGTTTATGGATCTGGGGTCAATGATTGACCTGGGTCAATGGTATCGCGAACATTTATTTTTATTTTAGGGTAAGTAACTAAACAATAAATCCTCCAGGATCAATTCAACCGTTAGCAGAATTGAAACAAATATCCATTCATCCGAACTTTCGTATTCATAAAAGTTGTAAGATGGAACAGACGAACATAAAACCAAATGATACTATTTTTAATGTAAAGGAGGTTTGCTTACAAAATGTTCTGTTCTATGTTTAAATCTTAAATATTCTTGAAAGTCGTCTTTTGTTGAGATTCTATTTTCAAAAACTATAATTTAAAAAGTAAACCAACCATATAGTTACCACCACATCAAACGCGATTGCGTTTTCGTCGCGGTATCATTCAGTCGTCTGGAAACTTTCCAGTTTTTGTATCATAAATTATTTTTATGATATCGGAACTGATACAAAGCTATTGTAGAATATGTTCGACATTAAATAAGCACTTTACACAGCCAATTTTGTGTTGTTAACGGTTAACAAAACTGGCAAAAGCAACTGAAATGCTAAATCTTAAAATATATCTCACAAAAGAACTTTGCTTATTTCAAAACTTCGGACATAGAGTTATAGGTTTAGTTACAGGTTGAGTTATAGGGTGCAGAAGTCGGTGGACATTTAAAAAAAATGAAGTGACATCATATTATCTAGAAAGTAAGTACCTTTATACACTGGTAACTAATGTATTGAGTATATTAACTTTAAATCAAAAATATGAAAAACAATATAATATTACTTAACCAGCTTTTCCCCGCGGCTCCGCCCGCGTGAATGTCGGTTATCGCGACCAAACATAGCCTATATCCTTTCTCATGGTTTAATCTACCCCTATACCAAATTTCATCAAAATCCGTTGTGGTTTAGGTGAGAAAGCGTAACATACAGACAGACAGACAGAGTTACTTTCGCATTTATAATATTAGTATGGATATGGATTAGGTTTAGGTGCACAAAGCATTATAGAATTTATAGATTTTAAGCTATCTAGGGAATTCTACAGCCCACTGTACACAATATTTAATTATGGGCCAAACTTTGACGATCGATAGCCCTGTACCTAAGTTGTTGAACAAAATGGATGCTCACCAATCATGTTTACACATAGGTAATCTTCACAAACAACTGATTGGCTCGAGTCAATATTAATACAATGTTTCAATCAATATTATTTCGAGTTCACGCTGGTTTTGATTATAAAAATGGTTAGGTTATGTCAATAACTGATAAAATTCATAAATTATGTATTTATGTAAATACTTCAGTACTTTATTATAATTATTTTACTGTTCATTGGCGAGTTCTGATTAGTTATTTAGGTCAGAATAATATTATGTAAACAACCCAATTTGCAATTTGTATTTATCTTTAAATAAGGGACAAATACTGAATAACTCATATTTTACGTTGAACTTCCTTGAATAAATATACTTAAATGCGAAAACAAAATAGTTAAGGTTTAACTGCTTTGTTTCTCGTTTGTTCGTTGCTTTTGTTTTCTAGTTGTTACTGTCATGATCGAATCATCATCATTTGTTGATGAAGAAAGTACTCAAAATGATGTTTTTTTTATCGGGCGCAAAATTACCACGGAGCCGGTGGAGGCGGTTATGTCGGACTCGAACCGACTAAAACGCACGCCGTCTTGGGTCCTTGGTTGCCAGAGGTGAGATTGCCGAAGGCATATCTCTCGCACCCCGGTAGACCCAGGACCATCTATTTTGAGATGGTCCTGGGTTCGAATCCTGGCCATTTCACTACCGACGTGAACTCACTCCTAGCCAAGGAATTTAGCTTAGCTAGAGGAATTAGAGGGAATATTAGTAATTTCGGTTCTAATATTCTTTAAAAAGAACGAAAAAATAAGAAGTCAAGTGACACTGACTGTAACCTATACTCCGTCCATTATATTATTGTATTTTAGACAGCTCACTGACAGTGGTCGGTATAACTTTGTTCTAGCGTCAACACCTGAAAATCCTAACAAAAATTAGGCGCCAATACGTCATTTTTCATTGACAACGTCACATCAGCCAGAAAGCAATTTTAGGGATGTAGTAAGTCCATCGACTGTTTTTATTATAATAACTTGAAAATGTCACAATCCATATCGACTACAGAAAATAATTCTTCTAAAAAAAATTACAAAACTGGTGGTTTTTTACCGGTTTCTAAACACCAATTCGGATGTTTATAATTTTTAATATTTAAATTGTATAAAGATTTGATGATGGGTTTCAGAGACAGATCATGGAACTCTTCAATCTTCAATACCAGGAAATCAGCATGTTGGAATATTCTTCTAGAAGTCGGTTGTTTTGTTTTGGAGATTAGCGTGTGCGTTATGGCCCACAATCGTTTTACAATACATTTGTAAATTGTACGAATAGACACGAAATATCTACTGCTTTATTATTATGTACAGAAAGATAATAGATTATAATTTCACATGAAATCATATATTTATCATAATATTTTCATTTATCGATTAATTATTTTTTAATCGAGTTTTTTTAACTTTGTCGATATTTTAAATTTTTATGCAATCACTACTTCCATCTGTCTAAAATACAATAATATGATGGACGGGGTATAGTTAGCGTAGAACCTATCTAACCTACCTAGAACGTAGCGAGTAGAGTGAGATTTAGGTCGAGTAACTGCGTTCAAGTTATACTAAACTGGATTCTCACATTTTCTTCAATGAAATTCATTGAGAAACAGTTGATACCGTTATTTACTTCGACGATTGCATTTAATAGATTTGATTTACGAATAGATTGAAATAAACTGTGGAATATTTACTTTTAAGCCGACGTTTCATGTTCGTATAAAAAAGATATATATCGCAATAGAATCCGTAAAAAGTAGTTCTATTTCAATGAATACTTGTCTTATAAACTTTAGAAAATATCATACGAATAGATATCTAAATAGCTATAATCCATACTAATATTATAAATGCGAAAGTAACTCTGTCTGTCTGTCTGTCTGTATGTTACGCTTTCACGCCTAAACCACTGAACCGATTTTGATGAAATTTGGTATAGGGGTAGATTAGACCATAAGAAAGGACATAGGCTATGTTTGGTCGCGATAGCCGACCTCCACGCGGGCGGAGCCGCGAGCAAAAGCTAGTTTGTAATATAATATAAATAGTGGATAATTTCTCAAGAAGTTATTAATTAAGAAGTCTAAGTACTTGTTTCATTAATTTTTCCTTCGCAATAATGTTTATGGTCGAATTCTATTAATGGATGAAGACTCCTTAAAATATTCGATTACAATAAAAAAAATATTACAACGTAAATACGTAGTCCTGAAAGATATTACCTACTGCGCATTTACCAAAAAGGCTTCAATGGTTATGGTACTTGCCAAGAGTATTAGAAAAGGACAGGGATACAGGATAGAAAGGGATAGGTGGAAAACAAGAGTGACCCTGAACGTAAACATGGCCTAGTCCCGGGTCGGATCAATAGTGGGGAGTGGGGAGCGGGGACAAAGATGCAACGGTACGCAAGTCAACACGGGAACCGGTTTGGAAATTACGTAATAAGGAAGTTGGTTCCATCTCTCTCTCTCTCTCTATCTTTGTGAGTAGGTAAATAGATGTTCTTATTTCAAAATACATATAAATCTATCTATATATATAAAAATGAACCCCTATTTCCCTTGGTCACGACATCACGCCTGAACGGCTGAACCGATTTCGCTAATTCTTTTTTTGTTGTGTTCGTTATTGTTAGGAGAAGGTTCTTATGAAAGAAAAAATGAAGGAAATTGCGCGGAAAATTAGAAAATTTAAGAATACATAACCACCATATAAAATAGCTGATCCGACATACGCTATGTCTAAATTTTGAATTTGGAATACGAATTGGAAAAAAATGTGTTTATTATTCTAATACTGCTGTATGATATTCTTCTATGTTATCTGACGTTTGATATAGAATTGACATAATGCGTGCAAATATCGTCAGAGGGTGATTAGTAGATATTATTCTGAATTAACAAAATGCCCGTTGCTTGGGCCGCGAAAATATTTATGGTGGCAATTTTTTTATTTAGGTCGAAAAATTGATGGTTTATGGTAGTATGAAACGCCCTTGAGCGTAGAGGTATATGGTTGTATGGGTCCCACAGGTATAAGTATAGGCTCCTTAGGTGTAAGTATGGGCGCCGGTGACCTATTAGTGTCGGGAGCTCCGTGGGCGTATGGGTCCCGAATCGAAATAGTTTCCGTTCTCAAAATAATTAGGAGAATTTGATACAGCTAATTGATTCTAATTTCTAAGGCGAAACGAAGTTTGCCGGGACAGCTAGTCTATATATATAAAAAACTAAAACCCGACTACCGAAAAATCACGCTCTAAAAAAAAGAATCAAACAAGAAAATATCAAGGATAGCCGTGGTCGTATGCCACTTTTCCGTAGAATATATTGTTAGAGTAAGTGGCATACGACCACGGCTATCCTTGATATTTTCGATTTGATTCTTTTTAGAGCGTGATTTTTCGGTAGTCGGGTTTTAGTTTTAAACTTATTTTTTTATTTATGTTGTAGCTACGGGGATCTTCGGGTTCGTCTTCAATGAGTAGTACTAATTTGATATTTTACAGAAATACGTTTATTAACGAAATAAAAAATGGTATACATGGGTCGTCGTATCACACGTATTTATAGGAACGATTAAAATGTTATAGTGGGGGGCAATCGATGCCGGGTGTCGACCAATTGTACGCTAGTTCCTTAAGCCGCCGTCACGTTCGCCGTCTTCAAACGCTGATAGATGGCGCTGCGAGTGTAGTTTGCGTCGCAAATTTATATTATTTTGGGGCAAGTGAAAGCTAATAATTTATACATATTTGAAATGTGCTAATGAAGCCCTTTCATTTGATACCAAACACAGCATATTTATTTCAAATTTATTTTTTAACACAGTACCTTATGAGCGCTAGAGGGCGCCACACAAGATTCAGTGAAACGTCATATAGCCTATAACCATCGGACGATCAAGCCGCTTGTAACGATACCTCATTTGTCCAGTTCTAATAAGTAGTTGAGGAGCTATGAGGGAACAAATGAACATACATACATACATACATACATACATACATACATACATACATACATACATACATACATACATAGCCTGTCAAAATCATAACCCTCCTTTTGGCTTCGCCGTAGTCGGGTTTTTTTTTTTTTTTTATCGTGCGAAAAATCCCCACGGATACCACCCCCACGGAGCCGGTGGAGGCGGTTATGTCGGACTCGAACCGACTAAAACGCACGCCGTCTTGGGTCCTTGGTTGCCGGAGGTGAGATTGCCAAAAGCATATCTCTCGCACCCCGGCAGACCCAGGACCATCTCTATCGAGATGGCCCCCTTCGGGTTGTGGGGACCACAGTGTCCCCATCTAGCCCCGGTTACGGGGAGGCGCATTTTGCGCCGCCGCCGCGGCCTGCTTCTGCTAGGGTGACAGGCGGCTCCACCGGTCACCCCCAGGCCAGCGCTCATGGAGGACGGAGGTCGTTCTGCGACCTCCGACGTCCGGTTCGTCTTCGCTCTTCGCCGTAGTCGGGTAAAAATGAATCACTATTTCCCTTGGTCACGACATCACGCGTGAACGGCTGGACCGATTTCACTAATTCTTTTTTGTTGTGTTCGTTATTGCTAGGAGAAGGTTCTTATGAAAGAAAAAATGAAGAAAATTGCGCGGAAAATTAGAAAATTTAAGAATACATAACCACCATATAAAATAGCTAATCCGACATACGCCATGTCTAAATTTTGAATTTGGAATACGAATTGGAAAAAAATGTGTTTATTATTCTTCTTATTATGATATTCTTCTATGTTATCTGACGTTTGATATAGAATTGACATACGTAATACGTGCAATATATCGTCAGAGGGTGATTAGTAGACATTCTTCAGAATTAACAAAATGCCCGTTGCTTGGGCCGCGAAAATATATGGTGGCTATTTTTTTTAGGTCGAAAAATTGATGGTTTATGGTAGTATGAACGCCCTTGAGCGTAGAGGTATATGGTTGTATGGGTCCCATAGGTATATAGGCTCCGTAGGTGTAAGTATGGGCCCCGGTGCCCTATTAGTGTAGGGAGCTCCGTGGAATTTGATACAGCTAATTGATTCTAATTTCTAAGGCGAAACAAAGTTTGCCGGGACAGCTAGTGCTTTATAAATTAGCTATTTTTAGCTTTTTCGAACATGAACACTTTCATGACTTCTATGTGATCATAAACTAGTAAAACTAAAATGCCTAGCTACAATACGTCAGGGTAGACTTTGGAATGAAATTTTGCAGGGTGGTAGAAGATGGAATATTTATTATTCTTTTAGCTTATGGGTACAGAATGGAAGCACTCATAGTTACCTACTACTAGCAGTATTAGCACGGCTAGGTAGTATACCTATACGGAACGAAATTGGTAACGAAAATGGGAATCAATCGCCCGACTTCTGGTCACGTTATATTGTTATAGCAAAATAACAATATAATAATCATAATACTGTTTATAGTAATAAAAAATTAAGTTTAAAACTAAGACCTGACTACCGAAAAATCAAGTAACAAACAAGAAAATATCAAGGATATTCGTGCTCGCTCCCACTTTTCCCTAGAATGTGTTGTTTTGTTAGAATAAGTGGTATACGACCACAACTGCCACAGCTACTTATCCTTGATATTTTCTTGTTTGTTACTTTTTAGAGCGTGATTTTTCGTTAGTCGGATTTTGACTCTAAACTTATTTTTTTAAATATAACGTTGGGGCAAGTGAAACCTAATAATTTATACATATTTGAAATGTGCTAATAAAGCCAAAAATTTGATACCAAATACGGCATATTTATCTCGAATTTATTTCTTAACACAGTACCTTAAGAGCGCTAGAGGGCGCCACACAAGATTGAGTGACACGTCATATAGCCTATAACCATCGGACGATCAAGCCGCTTGTAACGATACTTCATTTGTCTCTAATAAGTAGATGAGGAGCTATGAGGGAACAAATGAATAAACATACATACATACATAGCCTGTCAAAAATAAACCCTTCTTTTGACTTCGCCGTAGTCGGGTAAAACCAGAAAAAATCGCATAATTTTGGATATTGAAACGTAAAGGCGGCGTTATACGGTGCGTGATTCTGCGGAAGAACGCGGATTAGTTCGTACTGATGAACCGTGTGGAAACCGTGTCATCTGTGGGAAAGCAGACAAGGATCCACAGCTTCAAAAAATTCTTAAAAAAAACAAACCAACTCAGTGGAATGTAATTGATATCGAATTGAAACGTGTTAATATTAAGAATGGATAGTTAATTGATAAATATGTTACGTGGTGAATATACATATATATCACGTATAATCACTACATAGTATAAAGGAAACTCGCTTTCCGCGTCCCTATGTCCCTATGTTTGCTTATATCTTCAAAATTACGTTACAGATTTTGATGCGGTTTCTTTTAATAGAGTAATTCAAGAGGTAGATACGTTTATATGTATAATACATGTTTAATATAGTAGAGGGTGCAGCGGGAACGGGATATGACGCCATACGGGCTGAAAAAAAGTTCGCTGGGTCAGCTAGTATTCTTATAATGAGTTTATGAGTTGTTTCACATGTACCGGATGTACAGTGTGTTGCTGTCTGTGTTGTCAGAATAATATACCTACTGTGTAAAGCAGCCTTAACATGCTGACTTTTTCTTATAAATTTCAATCATAATATTATCATAAAAACCATCTTTGTACCGCTCATATTTTACGCTCAATTATCATCTCTTCCCACACGTGGCCGTCGAAGCAAACATATAAAGACTATTATTACAAACATGAGACAGAAATGGAATTACCATTAATAAATTTAAACATGGAATGGAATGACAATGAGAATCTACTTATGAATATTTCAAAACATTGTCAATTTGATTGCGATTTTTAATAAAATGATTCTTAAGAACAGTCAAGTTCTTTTTCATAATTTGCAATGTAACTACAGGGTCAGACAACCGGAAGGATGTTTGACTTACTAAGGTTGTCGTTTATCCATAGATTATTATCTATTAATCATGTTTTTTTTTCTTTTATTTTTAAACTTTAGGTATACACTTTTTTTGTTTTTGTTTTTGAAGAAAATTGGTCCGTGGTTCGGAGGTTTAGATAATGAAAATTAATGACGAAAATTACATGACGAGTTGGGAGATTAACATGATGTGATGAGTTAATGAATTTTGACTTTTGTGTAGGCATAACGGCTTTTTTGTAGTGTTATAAGTTTTTTTTTAAAAAAGGACACGTCAATTTGACTTCACCATGCCTGATGTTAAGCTAAAGGCAAAGTCTCGGTAAGAGGGTCACCATCGTAAACATGTACCATGTTAACAACAGTGATACTCAGCTTGACGGCCACATCACATGTCTTTTCACGCCCCACTTAAAGGACCCGGGACTGTAGGAAGAAGGAAACACGTGAGCTGGCAGGGAGTTCCAGGTTTTAGTGGTATGACAAAAAGTCGCGCGATAGTGTATCAACTTTTTTGTATTTACTAGAAAACCGCATTACTTTAACAGGCGCACGTGGAGAATCAAACGTGTTCATTACACACAACACACAACCACGCCACCAATAAGGCAGTCTAAGTACATTTCCAAGGACTTAAGCACTTTTAATTATTTCTTTATGGGCTATAAAAGCTTTTTATTTAGCTATGAAGCTCATTGAGTGCAGTCAGCCAGTACTAAGTCTTATAGTTCTTGGAGATCGTTGATTTTTATGAGCTATTTTAGAATAAAACCTACTTGCCTTTAACGATTTCTATCTAGGTAATCTTATTGATTACCTAGTTGACCACCTCTTAGAAGTTTTTGAAGTTACATTTTGTCATTAAATTGCTTAAGTGTGGTATAATATTTATAGAGCCAAATATTGCATTTATTATTTTTTGAAATATTTATTATTGGTCAAAGCACTTACAATAATACAAAACATAACATAACATAACATAAACTGACGCCTGTATTCCCCGAAGGGGTAGGCAGAGGTGCTAGCACTCACATTTCGCCAGTTTATGTTTAGGTCCCAATGTAATAGGTGGCGAGCCTATTGCTATTAACCGGGCACTTATAAACCTGCGATAAATACACACATAACTTCGAAAAGCATCGAAAAGTCATTAGTGTGTGCCATGGTAAACCTGGGATCGAACCCGAGACCTCGTCTCAGCAGTCCATTACCCATACCACTAGGCTACCGCAGATTTATTGTAGAAGATTACATTGTAGTTGCAGGCGGTTATACTGTAGGTAGGGAATTATACTGTAGGGGATTGTACTCTAGGCGATAATTCTTGGTACAGTAAGCTTCAGAGAAAAGGAACCCCCCTTGAGAATAAAACCATTATCAAGGGGGGTTCCTTTTCTCTGAAGCTTACTGTACTATAATATTGTGGTACATTATACTGTCGGTATTTATGGAGGATTGTACTGTAGGCGACTATGTTGTAGGCAAAAAGCTGGTAAGCGGTTTGTTTAGTCTATCTGTCTCATACCTCTCCCCTATTTCCATCTCACTCAGTGTCATTCTTCGTTCTAAACAACTTGGTATGGAACGTACATGCGAGTCATTGTTACTACGCAGTACTTATGTACTTCTAAAGGAAATTATTCATCATATTGAATAACACACTTTTACTTTTCCACTGAAATTATTTTTATTCTGAACCTGACCGGTTTCACCTTACGGCGAATTATATTCTATTCTCAATGAGAATGCCGTAAGGCGAAACCGGCCAGGTTCAGAATAAAAATAAACTCAGTAGAAAAAATACAAGTGTGTTATTCAATATGTGTAGCAGATTCCACCAAGTGCCATCAATCTCCAGTATAAATTATTCATCGTTGCAACAAGTGCATAGAATAATTATTTGTAAAGCAAATTATACATCTGCGACAAGAATGACGTGTATTCAACAATGATCTTATATTCAAATGAGCTGTATAATGTCGTTCACACTCACGGTTCAGTGCATGTGCAGTTGTGCATGCCCTATTACACTATTGCTTACGTTGAGACACCCGTTTTCCGTGCGGAAATTCCGTATGTCGAACTCAAACTGACTATCCTAATAATATTATAAATGCGTAAGTTTGTGAGTATGGATGACCGGATTTTCATGAAACTTTACAATAATATAGCTTATACATCAGAATAACACTTAGGCTATATATTATCACGCTACTACTCAAGGGAACGGAGCAGTGATCATTAATGTCAACAAATTCGACCGGCATCTGCATATACGCAGAAGTGACGGTGTGGTTAGCTCATCCTTGATTTTCCAGGTAGTGAGTGAGCTATACCAACTATAGGTAATCTGTGGTATTAGTGAAGCTGTCATACAGCCGACGCAGCTATACGCTACGGAATTTCCGTCGAGTGTAGCGAAGACCTTCGATCTTTTAATCTACGCTACGGATTTTTATGCGGTTTTTAGTCATATGCGTGATATATAACCGACGAATAATGGACAATCAAGTTGATCACATGTGAAACCAGGGTGAGTTATTACTTCAACAAATAAATGTTTACAACTGACCTTGTCCAAGTCACATGTGACCCACATGAATAAATAATTCGAGTTTCATTTATCGATCTGGCAATAAACGATCGCTGCGAATCTATCGGTTTCTATTTGAGTTGACTATTGTTGTTGCTAGTCAACAAGGCGGTAAGTATATACGCGCCACGTGTTTGGCATAAATTCCGACCGCCCGACTCTGCAAGGTTATCGAGAATAACACGGAGCGCGGTGAGACAACTCTAGGTTTTAGTAAAATGGTTGTCTGTGGTTTGTCGTTCTTATTTTGAATTTTAAAAATGTTTAGAACTAGGGTTGTTTTGTTCCTGTTACTGTTTATACTCGTATCTATTATCATAATATTCTATATTCAACATAAAAAATAAAAATAAAGGATTTAGGTAGGATTTTAATAATGAAAATAATTACTTTCAAATCAAGTACGTACAGTTAAAAATTTAAACCTGCAGATTTTTTGGTGTAAAGCATTGATCTACTACTAAGTACTACGAGTACACAACTAACGCTTACCTACTGCTACGCGCGTAGCAACGCGAACTTTAGGATAAACGAAAACGGAAGCAAGTTATGAGTTATTTATAAGTTATAACTTTCTTCCTTTAGAGAGTCCGTGTTATAATATAACTTATAAGACGGACTAACCCAGTAAAGTAGTGAAGAGGTTTACCTATTAGAAACTTGTAGGTATGCCATTTCTCTACATTAGTGTAAGTACGTTGTCGTAGTTATCCAAATATCATGCAAATGCAAATGCAATTCGAAAATGTACAATCCCATTGTTAACATGGACATGAATTAAATTGAGGACTCTTTTGAATGAATTTTTAAATATTTTGTACCTAAGTATGATAATTATTTTAAATCGATTTAGAAAGAAAAGAAAATGTGATCGATCCAGGTGTTATTTGAACCCGCGATGTTTCTCTTGCAGGGAGAATTCTTTTGACCACTAAGCTACCAGACCCACGCCCGAACTAATCCAAATCTTTTCTCTCTTTATACATTCGTCTTTGAGGCGATAGTGGAGTCATCTGCCGACGCTCTTATGAGCTATGTTGTCGGAACCAAATGAATGATTTTTCAATCATTTCGGTCGGTCATTCGGTCAAGTCGGTAGATTACTCCATCGTCGAAAGGAAAGATCTGGGTTAGTTCAGGCGTGGGTCTGGTAGCTTAATGGTCAAAAAACATTCTACCTGTAAGGGTTCAACCACAACAGTGCCGCACAACGCGTCGTGGAAATTTCCATTGCATTGCCGCATCGTACAAATCTGCGATTAGACGACGCGTTAAGGTGTCTACATTATTTGTCCACTTTTAACGCTTCACACATTCTTTTGAAATGATTGCCATCATTTTTTTTTTTTTTTTTACACAGGACACGTCAATTTGACTTCACCTCGCCTGATGTTAAGCTAAAGGCGAAGTCTCGGAAAGAGGGTCACCATCGTAAACATTTACCATGTTAACAGTGGTGGCACTCAGCTTGACGGCCTCATTAGATGCCTTTTCACGACCCGCTTAAAGGACCCGGGACTGTAGGAAGAAGGAAACACGTGAGCTGGCAGGGAATTCCAGGTCTTAGTGGTGCGGCATAGGAATGAATCACTGAAACGCTTGGTTCTAGCAGGTATACTCTGCACCGTAAATGGATGACATCTTAGCCCTGCACGTGTCGTCCTGTGAAGGAAAGGGGAGGGTGGGACTAATTGGAAGAGCTCGTCAGAACATTCACCATGGTAGAGACGGTAGAAAACTGCCAAAGACGCAACATCTCTACGCATCTGCAAAGGCTCGAGGGTGTTCGTGACCTCAGGATCCCCAATAATGCGGACCGCACGTCGCTGCAACCTGTCAAGAGCATCTAATAAGTACTTTGCGGAGCCGTCCCAGAGATGTGAGCAGTATTCCACGCAGGAACGAATTTGGGTCTTGTATAGAAGACACCGCTGCTCCGGCGTGAAAAAACGTCTCACTCTGTTCAGGACTCCGAGTTTACAAGCGGCTTGATCGTCCGATGGTTATAGGCTATATGACGTGTCACCCAATCTTGTGTGGCGCCCTCTAGCGCTCTTAAGGTACTGTGTTAAAAAATAAATTTGAGATAAATATGCCGTGTTGATACCAAATCAAATGTCAAAAATCAAATGAAAGTGCTTAATGAGCACATTTCAAATATGTATAAATTATAGCTTTAACTTGCCTCAAAATAATTTAAATAAAAAAATAAGTTTAAACTAAAACCCGACTACCGAAAAATCACGTTTTAAAAAGTGACAAACAAGAAAATATCAAGGATAGCCGTGGTCGTATGCCACTTACTCTAACTACTAACAAAACAATATATTCTAGGGAAAAGTGGCATACGACCACGGCTATCCTTGATATTTTCTTGTTTGTCACTTTTTAAAACGTGATTTTTCGGTAGTCGGGTTTTAGTTTTTCCTTTCAAAATCAATTTGAATAGATTCAGGACTATTAAGTAGCTTGATAGCCCATGTAAATGATGTGCAAATGCAAATTAACACTTTGTATCTATGTCTTAAAATCCACCATTTTTTACATAAATATAAACCTCAAGTTTACAATCATTTTACAAAACAAACAGGTAATATAATCTATGCCTTGAGTTCTTTTTCCGCGTTGGCGCCAAAACTCCTCATACGATGTTCTTATCTTAATATTAGTTCTGTGATGTTGATCAATATTTTTAAACCGCACAGACATCACATTCATTCGGCCTGGACCCCTCTATACACGTGTTAGTTGAAACGGTCGATAAGGATGATGTCAGCGGCGAGTGTTATGTTGTTTTCATGGAAGAAGTATTTTTAGGATCAGTAGCGGAATGTATTCGATATTTTAATGATATCACGCATGGTTCCCAGCACCACTAATATCTTTGATTGAAGCCTAAGCTCATATGCTAGTCGGCTAATAACATGCTTTCATCTCGGACAACAGGTGGAAGGGGCTTCCGTAAAAGCTGAGATCAGCTGGATCTAGAGAAAGAGAAAGAGAAAAAAGAAAGAAAAGAGAAAGATATCCGCAAGACACAGTGACAGGAAGAACATAGCACAATAGGTACATTACAACGCAACATACTACACATACAACATAAACGATAGGAACCAGAAAATAAATGATTCATATAATTAACACATTTAAAAAATGGATTCACATGTCAGTGTTGTCACAATGTAAGGACACGCGTCTTACAGCCGCAGCAATAGGACCCAGTTCAGTATCTGCCAGAGCACGAGGACTTGGCGCTGGTTTTCAACTGGGCCCTAATATAACGAATGATAGAATGAAGACAGGAGATCTCAGTCTTCCAAGTGTTCACTTTTTGGATGCAACTGTGGCAATGCTGCGATTATGACGAATAATGAGTGTATACATACAACCGCAAACTGTATGATCTATATCTGTGCAATAATCCATACTAATATTATAAATGTTACGCTTTCACGCCTTAACCACTTAACCGATTTTGATGAAATTTGGTATAGTGGTAGATTAGACCATGAGAAAGGACATAGGCTATGTTTGGTCGCGATAACCGACATCCACGCGGGCGGAGCCGTGGGCAAAAGCTAGTCTGTAATAATTTTGATGTACAATAAAGAATTATCTATCTGTCTACCTATCTTATTTGTGTATTGATATGTTCTAACACTAATAGTTAAAAATACGTCTGAAGACTTGGTTTGTTTATTTATAACTAGCTACCCCGGCGATTTCTTTCCGTCCGCGTGGCGGTGCATCCTCTACTATAATAAGCATGTATTATACATATAAACCTCCTTCTTGAATTACTCTATATATTAAAAGAAACTGCATCAAAATCTGTAGCATAGTTTTGAAGATATAAGTATACATAGGGACAGACAGACGCGGAAAGCGATTTTGCTTACCTACTATGTAGTGAAGATTAAATAGAATAAAAGTCAAGGTCGTCCCTATAACTCGTATACTCGTAGGTACTGATACTATTATTTATTCTGTGCTCGTACTGGCTGTTTCCAGCATAGATAACAACATACAATACTCTAAAAAAGGGATTTGTCTGTCTGTTTGTTCACCTAGTCTGAATACTAATATAGTTTTAACTTGTTACAGGTAATTATATAACAATCTAATCGCGGGGCTCATCAATTCTTCAGATATTTATGGAGATCCTGATCATTCTGGTAGGTAGGAGGGTAGGTAGGTATTCTGGTAGGTTCGAGTCCGACATAACCTTCCCTTCCGGCTCCGGCAGGGGGGTATCCAAGTGGATTTCCCCACGAAAAAAAGGTAGGAGGGTATGCACTGAGCGGGGATCGCGCCTCCTGCGTAGCGGACGCGTTCACTACCACTTCGCCACATAGTCTGGAACCTACGTTACATTACAAGCTAGTAATGCTGTCACTTTAAGTTTAAATAACAGCATGTGAGAATATTTACATGCTTATCGACATACCAATTTATAAAAATATATTTTCAAATTAAACATTGCAAACACGTGGATCGCCACGCTATCTTAGTTATGAGTTATACCTACTCATAACAAATAACAGATTATAACTACGAGTACAAATATGGTTGATATAATATTATTTTTGTTCAAGTAGCGGAATGGAGTGGGCCTTTTACCTACATAAGTTACTTAATTAAAAATAAGTAAATACATACATAACCACTTGTATACCTCTGTATAAGTAAGTGTGTTTATTTTTTAAATCCTCATTCGAAAACACAATGGAAAATAAATTTATTAAAAACATAAACGAATGATGTAGGTACATAAATAATTATTATTATGTTGCGCCATTTTTACATCTTACATTACAATGTGGTGTACATAAACACGCGGACGCGTGGGCGGCCGGCGTCTCCTTCAGCGAGCAGGTAATGGTCGTGAAGGAGACGGCGGAGCGGGAGAGGCGGCGCGAGCGAGAAAGACTCGCGGATCGCGCCGCCCGCGCGCGCAGGCAACTCGGGCGTCGGAGGGCACTGACTGACCTCCGTCCCCCATGAGCGCGGGCCTGGGGGTGACGGGTGGAGCCGCCTGTCACCCCAGCAGAAGCAGGCCACGGCGGCGGCGCGCTGAACAGCGCGCCTCCCCATTCCGGGGGCGAGTTGGGGACACCGTTGTCCCCCCTCCTGAGGAGGGCCAGACCGCAAGGGATGGCCCTGGGTCAGCCGGGGTGCGAGGGATATGTCTTTGACAACCTCACCTCCGGCCTAGCACCAAGACCCACAGTCGGCGTGCGGTTTTAGTCGGTTCGAGTCCGACATAACCTCCCCTTCCGGCTCCGGCAGGGGGGGTATCCGAGGGGATTTCCGCACGAAAAAAAAAAAAAAAAAAAAAAAAAAAAAGGTGTACATAAACAGAAAAGGTACTTCTAATTGCTATTAAAGCGAGAATATACATCTATTATACTTACCGTTAATTTTCTATGCCATTAAGCGATTACACGAGTGTAATATTATACAACACTAGCAGGCACATAAGACTAGTGTTGTGCTCGTAACAATCAAGGTCAATGAGTGATATAACGCTGGTTTATTTTTGAATTGCGAATCCGAATCATAGCCCGCGTTTGATGTTTGAAATTTAATCTGTCTGGAAAGTTTTGTGTGCACTCTATGGATGTTTGAAAAAAAATTTGTAAAATTGCTTTATTTTTTTAAAAGCGAATCGTAACATGACATCATCGTGAAAATTATAGATGTTTGAATAAATTAAAAAAAAAGATTAAAAACATGAGCGTGAGTTTTTTTTATTTGATAAGTATCTGCTTCTTTGGTGGTCGTCGGTCGTGACATTATATTATTATAAGTAATGTATTGTAACGGTTTTTGTACCTATCTATTGTGTTTTTAAAGGAACTGAGGAGTCAGGCCATAATCATATGATTACCTTAATAGGTAGGTATTATGTCTAACCACATATATATTGGAAGTCACATAACTAGCAAAAATAGGTACTTACTGTCCTTTGTTTTGTGTCTACCGGTTTCTCCCGTATCCGTGGTTTAACTCTTCTAACCTAACTAATTTGAATGAATTAAGTATGCATTAAGTATGCTAACTGTACAAATCGAATACATAGGAAAAAATGAATCTTCTCGGGCGGGACTTGAACCCGCGATCTTTGCGTTACAGGGTGAATGCCTTGACCAACTAGGCCAACGAGACACGCCCGCCATACTTACATTTGGATCTCAATATTGTTTTATAAGTGTTTGTATTTACTTCTCACAAATCGTCTAGCTGCTAGAACAATAGTCTACTATCGATAACGTTATCTTATCGTCCGCAGCTCAGACAAGTAGGTAATCAAATAGATACACGGAATCCGTGTGCTTTTCAAAATTTGTTTTGATTTAAAGCATTCTGACTTAGCTAAACAAGCAGTTTAAAAATTGTGTTACATTAGAGAGTGGGGAGGGGGATATTTAGAAAACGTTTTGTGACCACAGATTTTGAGTAGCTTTGACTTATACGGAAGTGACTACTGTCTAATATCTAGTCTAGTCCGAAGCTGGTCTTCCTATCCCAAGGAATCGAACAAACGGGTAAAATTTAAGCCAGAGCTTTGTCAACAAATCTGTAAGTGTACTTACTGGTATGCAGATGAAGTTGCCTTTTTTATCGTGCTAAAAATCCCCACGGAGCCGGTGGAGGTGTTTATGTCGGACGCGTACCGACTAAAACGCACGCCGTCTTGGGTCTTTGGTTGCCGGAGGTGAGAGATGAAGTTGCCTTGCGCTGCGCTCTGAATATCCTATAACTTGAGTGACACTGGCTAGGTCCAATGTATAAGGTCTGCAACGTTTATAAAAAAATACCGTAATGTATTTTTTTTTTATTACTCATTTACTTGTCAATATTTGAAAAGGGTGAAATACG
Source organism: Eilema sororculum (assembly GCA_914829495.1). NCBI lineage: Eukaryota > Metazoa > Arthropoda > Insecta > Lepidoptera > Erebidae > Eilema > Eilema sororculum. The sequence goes on from OU618535.1 coordinate 22,699,953, forward strand.
CTGCAATGTAGCCGAAATATTATTTGTACCTCTTGCGATGGAGACTATGGACAGTTGGGGATCGGAGATAAAGAGGTAGATCGGGGAAATTGGCCACCGAATCCATGACCAAGGCGGAATGGGAGTCACTCCGGCTCGTTCCTGGGGCAAAGGGTAGCCATCGCGGTTCAACGAGGCAACACGGTCAGCATCATGGGCACCTTTGCGCCGGGAACGACACGGGGTGGGTTATTCGACACGACATAATCATGAAATTTATTTTTGGTAAATTAAATAAATAATATTTGAATTGAATTTGAATTGTAACTGTCACCAACACTGTGATGATGGTGATGAAAATTTATGTATGTGTACAAAATAACGGTTCACGACTGTGCAATCACACACCTATGGTTATTTGCACGTCCCTATGTTTATTTATCTTTTAACACACAACACGTGACAGATAACCTATAATCTGTAGATTTAAACAAACAAACACACTCGCGATACTGAGAAGGATCGTGTTTTAACGATTAGGTGTGTTTGCATTAGAATATTATTATTTCCTTATCATTTGGTAGGTATACTAACTCTGTTATAGCTAGAACTAGACTCATTGTACCTGATATCTTTTTTTTTTTTTCGTGCGGAAATCCCCTCGGATACCCCCCTGCCGGAGCCGGAAGGGGAGGTTATGTCGGACTCGAACCGACTAAAACCGCACGCCGACTGTGGGTCTTGGTGCTAGGCCGGAGGTGAGGTTGTCAAAGACATATCCCTCGCACTCCGGCTGACCCAGGGCCATCCCTTACGGTCTGGCCCTCCTCAGGAAGTCTGGCCCTCCTCAGGAGTCTGGCCCTCCTCAGGAGTCTGGCCCTCCTCAGGAGTCTGGCCCTCCTCAGGAATGTGGCCCTCCTCAGGATGTACCTGATATCTATAGACATACAGTAGTGATTCTAACTCTGCCTGCACCAAAGTTTAATAAGCGTGTATGTCTTGTACCTGATATCTATAGACATAGGTACATGCTTATTAAACTTTGGGGCAGGTAGAGTTAGAATCACTCATAGGAAAATAGGCAATTTAAATATTTATTTTATAGTTTTCAATCAATCGTCCCCTTCCGACCTGGATAAGTACAATAACCAAGGATATGAGAACGATTGGCGTAAGCCATGAAATGACGCATAACAGGCAGGAATGGCGCGAGTTGATACTGAGAGCCGACCACAAATGAAATGGGAGAAAGGCTAGGAAGAAGAGGAAGAATCACATAGCATGTTGTTACTGAATTTGTGGAATATAGCTATTGAATCGGTGGAAATTATGTTGTCTCTGCTTACCCAAATAGGAAAGGGGCGTTACAGTACAGATTGTGTAGCATCATGAACTAATTATTTGATGCTACCCGTTTTCAATCAAAGCATTCTACAATACCCGTGGTTAAGTATTTCACAGTTAGTTCTATTCGTTTGTGGAATGCTTCACTGGTGCAAAGAAGTAACAATTTTGTAGTAACAAAGTGACACTATTAATAGCAAACAATTGGAATAAGGTTAAAAACTTCTCTTCATCGCTTCTTTGCATATTTTGTAGACTTTATTTTCGCAATCTGTTACCGTCTGCAAAGTTTTACTGAAAATGAAATATTACTTTTTATGAAATATTATTACCTATTTAAAATGCTTTGAGAGTTTTTGAAAGGTATGTTAACTTTTTGGAACGTTTTCTTTTTTGAATGTTTTATTTTGAAATTTACAAACTTAAAATAACAGTTACAAAATAACGTGGCATGTTTCACAACGATGTATATTTTGAATAGATGAATAAATTTAATGGTAACGAGTAAAAGTCTAATAAATATTATAGTTCCATCAATGACTTATATGAAAAACTAGACAAGCTGGTTACTGACCAAACAATCATAACCCTCCTTTGGTTTTGCCATAGTCGGGTGAAAACAAGGCAGAAGTGACCATAAGTTGATTAGCGTGTGATACCGGTTCGAAAATGAGGACACTTACATTTTCTTTTATCATACATAGAAACACCCGGACCAATGCAAACAGACATAATATTCATGCATACAAATTGCAGTGAGGTATACCAAAATCTGTCACACCTAACGCCATCTACCGAATACAGTTTGAAGCTTTGCATTTTCATAATTATTTACATACAATAGCATGATTTGTTAAAAAGACTTATGAATACTGCTTTTAGAATTATTATGAGGCGTAAACGATGACTAAATGGTGCTCTCAATGTAATCAGTAATTAAATGATAAAGCGATATCATAATGTAAACAAAACTACGTAGCTGATTATGTAAAGCGGTATAATAATCATGATTTGGTGATGAGGTAATATCGTTTTTTATACATACATACATAAATTCACGTTTGTAAATCTCCGAAGGGGTAGGCAGAGGGGTTTTAGCACCCACGTTTCGCCAATTATGATTTTACCCAACGACGTATTAGGGGGCGAGCCTATTGCAGTCTAACGGGCTCTTTGTCTTGGGCTGTATGTATAATTGTCGGATGAAGAACAGCCCCATCCCTTAGTTGCCTTTTACGACACCCACAGGAATAGCTGGGGTAGTCCTATTCTACTCCACCGAGAACGAACACGGTTTCAATCACCTTTTAAGTATTTTATTATTGACGGAACGTTTTTTGATGCGTCAGTTGGATGATTTGATAACGGTGAAACTGGTTAAATGTTCTTAGATTATATAATACTAGCATTTGCCTGCGGCTCCGCCCACGTGGATGTCGGTTATCGCGACAAAACATAGCCTATGTTCTTTCTCAAGGTCTAATCTACCCCTATACCAAATTTCATCAAGATCGGTTCAGTGGTTTAGGCGTGAAAGCGTAACATACAGACAGACAGACAGACAGAGTTACTTTCGCATTTATAATATTAGTATGGAAGTATGGATTGAACAAAAAGGAAAAATATCTTTGGCATTGAGCCTTCATAATCACTAATTTTGAATACGTTTTCATTTAGCTTTAAAAATACTATTATAAGTTTTCGTAACTTTTTCATAAGTTACATACTTTCACACACTTCCTGTAAACTTTTACTGAATCGTGTTAACTCTTAGAATAGGAAATCGTTTACGAATTTTTACAAAATGTTTTGTATTGGTTACATTCTTTCACACCACGGCATTGTTTATTTTTGATGTATTATACATTCAGTTCCACCTGTTATCCCAGAAGAGTTATGCTAAAGTGGATGAGTAAATACTACCATTTCACGTACAGCACTGTATAAGGCATGGCACTGTACGGCACCGCAATAATACCTAAAGGTATTGTTTACAAAATTCACGCTTTTAATGTAGCAATCAATATTGTATTTTAACTATCCTATTAAATACTTATTAACATAAACAATGAATAAAGCATGTTTATTTACAAGCTGTGTGTTACGTACGTAAATCGTGTAGGTAATTTTATTACAAATAGTCTTAGAAAATAATGGTAGTTTTACGATGGCAACGTTGGCAACATTGAAACATTTGTGGAGTTATTTGCAGCACAACACACATCATGTGCATGGTAGCTGATGTTAGTATCATCATCATCACCATCACGACCGTGTAGTTCCAGGCCCTCAATTCTACTAAAGCTAAAAGATTGTGGTGCCGCAGTTACTGCAAAAAATGACATTACATTTAAGACTTTATTTCTATAGTCGTAAAATCCAAAATGAAATGAACACAGTTTCATTACACTTTTTCAATTATTTATTTTTATTCATTTATTATTATACTTTATTGTACGTCAATTACAATATTCATAGTATGGAAATTAGGAACACAACTCTGCAAAAAGTCATTTAATTTTGAACTTTAACTGCATGCATCGCTTTATAGACTATTATTTAATGCAGTTTTTTGCAGTAGCGGTGGCACCACAAATCGGCTAAAGCCACACTTTAGCAGAATCGAGGCCTAGTTGCATTCAAACTTGAAGGTCCACTTCACGGTCTGTTCCGTTCTCCCACTCTTGATATGGTTTATCTTGGTGTTTATGGTGTCTGCTGTCTGATCCTGACAGGAGAGCCTGCACTAGCAGATGAGGTTGGCTTGGGCCTCGAAGGTCTTCGTGGGGCATCAAATATACCCACCCAACTAACAATTTTCTTACAAAATATTTATGGAATCGAAATCCATGCTAATATTATAAATGTATGTTACGCTTTCAAGCCTAAACAACTGAACCGATTTTGACGAAATTTCGTGCAAGGGTAGATTATGTTATTATGTTATAGGCTATGTTTGGGCACGATAACCGTCATCCACGCGGGCGGAGACGCGGGCAAAAGCTAGTTACTAATATACCTTGTAACCTCTCCAACTAAGCTAAATTACTTGTGCTAGACTCGAACCCGGGACCTCTCGATCGTAAGGCTGACTCCTTAGCCATTCAGCTACAGACGATGGCAACATTACCTATGTGTTTTATTTGTAGTAAAGCACTCATCATGCGCATGTCAGCTGATCCTCGCAGTGTATTTGTACTAATATTGACAGATTAAATGCTATTTGCAAACTTGAGTCGTTGTGCTAACACAAGATACTGAGCGGTTTAAACAGGTTTGAACAGTTTTCATATAAGAATTACTTTTTTTTTGTTTGTTGTTCAAAACATAACATTATATGGAATAATACATTTTGAACCGCCCACTTAAACCACGAGGGTTTTTATGTTAGCGGGAGATCGCCTATTGACATTTGCAAATACGTGAATACATAATATAAGTACCTAAAGTATACGACATTTTAAGTGAGTTAAAGAATCAATACAGTCAGGTCAATAGTTAAAATATTTTCCATTATCTTATGTACGTCAATTCATGATCACCGTCTTAGCCAGATACCCGGTTTTATAAGATATTTTTACCTCTGAAACCGGGGTCTAATGCCATCTGACCTCCTACTTCCGAGAGAGAACTTGCATCAGAGCGTCATCCGTCAGTCGGCAAGTGCATTAGTTTGCAGGTTAGGTTGATCCCGAGGATCTTGGTATCGTCCCAACAACACTTACATAATTGTGTGTATTTGTTCGGTATCCAATCCCGCCGAAACAGCTTAAACTGGAAATTTTAATCCCTCTCGCGTTAATTTTTGCAATACGAGTATAAATAGCGCGAGAGAAATGAGCAGCGCGATCCGGTTGTCGCTAATCGTTGGCACTGAGACCTAGCTTTATCACATTTTTATACCTGACTATGTGTACGAAAAAAGGTAAATAGAGTTATTTCCTGTATATCTTACGTATCAAAGATATGAGCTATTTAAATGTGGGTTGGTCTTTAAGCTAATATGTTTTAGCGCCGCAAAAAATAGGCTGTATTAGTTTAACTATGTCTGATTTTGTGTGCAAATAGAAGACGATAATCTCAAGATATAATAGGCATAAAGGTGCATATTCACTCAATGTATTGTGTATTCTTCTTAAGAAGTTATCAGCTTACCTTTGCAAGGAGATGAAATGATATGATAGGTTCATATCATTATAATGTTATGTGGAGGCTGGAGTTTCGGCTATTTTCAGCTTTAGAGGAAATGTTATTTTTTATTTCATTATTTATACTGTTTATACTGGAGATTAATGGCGCTTGGTGGAATCTGCTACACATATTGAATAACACACTTATACTTTTCCACTGAGTTTATTTTATTTCTATTTCTAAACCTGACCGGTTTCGCCTTACGGCATTCTTAAAGGTTTACATTGATGTTTTTTTTAAACGTAAGGCGAAACCGGTCAGGTTTATAAATAAAATACACTCAGTGGAAAAGTACAAGTGTGTTATTCAATAATTACGTATAGTATAACGTAGGCCTTACAATCGAGAAGTCTCGTGTTCGAGTTCTAGCTATTACACAACCAACATGAATTCACTCCTAAAACATTCAATTTAGCTTAGCTGGAGAGTTTAGGGTGAATTAGTGACTTCAGTTCCTAATACATTATTTACAGAAAAAACAGTCCGACTGTGGTAGGGTAGCCAGAGCTCGCTGGAAAGTTTTTGTACTGTCAGTGGGAAGACCAAAGGCTTGTCCTGCTTTGTCTCCTGCTCTGACGGCACAGAAACTCCCTGTTCTTACAGGGTCGGCAGCACGATGGTGATCCCTAGTATTGCACAGGTCTATAGGCCCCGGTAACTACTTTCTATCTGGTGGGCCGTGTGCATTTTTATTTATTTTTATTTAATCTTTATTAGCCAATAATTACTTATGTCTGATATATAAACAAGGCCCCACAAAACCGTTTCCACGGTTTGACTATGGGAACAGATCAACATAATTAGCTACCTGCATTTGCATGCGGACATTATAATATATTACACAATATCTAATATATAAAATTCTCGTGTCACAGTTTTCGTTGCCATACTCCTTCGAAACGGCTTGACCGATTTTGATGAAATTTTTTGTGCTTATCCGGTATCTATGAGAATCGGGCAACATCTATTTTTCATCCCCCTAAATGGTGCAGCGGGAACGGGATCTGACGCCACGGGTGCAGGGAAAAATTGGCGGTACGAAGTTCGCCGGGACAGCTAGTTTAAATATATTAATTACCAATATCAGTAGTATAAAAAATATTCAGAGTACTCTATAACTAATAATAACGAAGTTATGTAACTAGGTAACCATTGTTTCTAATATTATTGTGTTACAATAACACAATGGTTCATGGAAACGTAAGCGTCGCTATTGTTATAATATTTATTTGCTGCGGAGTTCTGTATAAAAACAAAGCATGTTTTTGTATCAAATGTGAGGATTTGTGACAAGTTTTCCTTTTTCCCGGTAAAATGCTGGGAAAGAGGCAACGCCTCTACGTTATTGTAAACACTCAAAAATTGTGACGTCAGGCTGTCCGACGACGTGATAGAGGGTGAGCCTATTACCGTCTGCGGGCTCTATGTTTACTGTCGAATGGAGAACATCCCTATCCCTTAGTCGCCTTTTTTTTTTCGTGCGGAAATCCCCTTGGATACCCCCCTGCCGGAGCCGGAGGGGGAGGTTATGTCGGACTAGAACTGAATAAAACCACACGCCGACTGTGGGTCGTGGTGCTAGGCCGGAGGAGAGGTTATCATTGACATATCCCTCGCACCCCGGCTGACCCAGGGCAATCCCTTACGGTCTGGCCCTCCTCAGGAGGGGGGACAACGGTGTCCCCGACTCGCCCCCGGAATGGGAAGGCGCGCTTCTTATAGCGTGTTTCTGCTGGGGTGACAGGCGGCTCCACCCGTCACCCCCAGGCCCGCGCTCATGGGGACGGAGGTCAGGCCTTTTACGACACCGACATGAAGAGTGGTTCTATTCTACACCGCCGGGAACCAACTCTATTATTTATTTATGCTATAGGAATGTGGTATGCAATAAAGAGTATCTATCTATCGTTCACCTCTGAATACAGAGCCCGTTTACTGTTTCTCCTTCTTTTGATTTGATTTATTTTGGTGATTGCCGATTGACTGATCTGGAGTGTCAGAGGATTTATTCCCGTGAGGTTGAGTCCCACTATGTCGAGTTCCCGCTACGTCTAATTTGAAAACTCTCGCTTTTATTCCCACCTAGTCGAGTCGTTGAAAAAGTCGATTTGAGTTCCGCCACGTCGACTTTACAAATAAATTGTACAGTCGCCCCAATCAACACTTTACCGGAGATGTTACCGGAGTTTGTCATTTCTTCTTCGGCTGTACTTATTCATCTGTGAACTGGAACGGTAAGGTTTGGCATAATATATTTGTTTGTATAAAACGTCGCCTACTGTGAACCTGTGTGTGTGAGAAGCCGGCAAATCATAAGTAATGCTCCGTTCCCTCGATACATTTATTTTATTTTTACGTGCTAGGGGTACAGGTCTACCTGCGTGGGTATACCGGTATTCTTTCCCCTTCTTCTGGTTTGCAGGTGAGGTTTTTTTTTATCATGCGATAAATCCCCACGGATACCACCCCCACGGAGCCGGTGGAGGTGGTTATGTCGGACTCGAACCGACTAAAACGCACGCCGTCTTGGGTCCTTGGTTGCCGGAGGTGAGATTGCCAAAAGCATATCTCTCGCACCCCGGCAGACCCATTGCAGGTGAGGTTGACTTTGGTCACGAGGATGGAAAATTAATTTTTAATAGTTATTTTGTTTCTGTGCACGTCGTTTTACCGATATGGTTATGATTCACATGCATGATGCATGTAATCTGACCATTACAACGTTTCCTATGTAATTATGTTAATTGAAACAATAGATAAATTAGTTATTGTATATTCATATTATGCTTGAATAGATTACAATGATATATTAGTACGCCCATTTAATTGAGTCATTTATAATATAAATTGTGTCTATTATTTAATTAAAGTTAATCTATATTTTAATTATTACTTTTACCTGTATAATATACTAGCTTTTGCCCGCGGCTCCGCCCGCGTGGATGTAGGTTATTGAGACAAAACATAGCCTTTGTCCTTTCTCATGGTCTAATCTACCCCTATACCGAATTTCATCAAAATCGGTTCAGTGGTTTAGGCGTGAAAACGTAACATACAGACAGACAGACAGTTTTTCGCATTTATAATATTAGTATGGTTTATAATATTAGTATGGATTATTTGTAAAGGGGTGTACAAAACAGTGTTTTATGACGAAAGGTCGAATACATCGGGGGAAATGAAATGCTCAAGTGGGACTAGAACCCACAACCTTTCCCTTACAGTCGGAAAGCTCTTTCAACACACCTGAATCACTTCACTCAACACTCAACTTAGTCAGGCGGCTAGTGACGGTCAGGTGACGAGCCTATGGTGCAGGGTTTCCTCTCGGAAAGACCGACAGCAGTCTTTTCCACAAAAGCCTAGATAAATCCAATCAAAAGTAAGAGTGGACCCGGGGGGAGCACTTTTTGGTTGGAGAACCAAAAAGTGTAAGTTTTGAATGTAACCAGGCCCTTGATTCTTCTAAAGTTAAAACATTGTGGTACCGCAATCACTGCAATAAAATTAAATTTTAAACTTTATTTCTATACGGCTAAAGTTCAAAACGTAATGAAAAAAAAAAACAGTTTCATTACACCTTTTGAATTATTCTGAAAAAGTCATTTAATTTTGAACTGTAACCGCATCGCTTTAAAGTCTATTATTTAAGTTTTTTTGCAGTGGCGGTGGCATGGCACCACACTGTTTCGAGGCCCAGGACTAACGCTCTAATAATGATAACCTGAATTCATTGTCAACAAAACTGTCATGATGAATTTTGAATCTCCTGCTGCGATGAACTATAAGCGAGAAAAGCGAAATTTCATTATGAAGATTTTAAATGAGTTCGTACGAAATTCAATGTTTATTAACGGGTCGTATGCGGTCGGGGGTCCAAACTTGGTGGTCGTACGAGAACGTAGTTGTATTCGGCTTAGATCGTAGCCTTCTAAGTTTCTTATTTATACTTTTAATCGATCCTAAAAAAACAAATACATTACTATCGAATGTTTGCCGTTTCGCACTGAAATGTCAAACGTTCGATATCAATGCATTTAAATTTGGAATACTTTCGCTAACGTAAGTCGCATTTCTGTATTTTTGGATTATTGAACACCGAAATTCAATGCGACAGTTGTTGTCAACTTTTGACTTAGCAACAAAACCACCTTAATTATATTCCTACACATTAAGGAAGCCAAAACACATCTGAATAGTGTAGGTACATATACAGCACACAAGCACTAAATCATTCCACATTAGTAACAACAACGCAAGTATTATTTCACAATAGCAGTACGTTATAAAATACATAATGCATTCAATCAGAAAATGGTGGCGCATTCCGCGCGCCGGCCGTGCAAAAACACGTGAGCGAGATAGTGCAAACGTGCGGGAATATAAAGATTGGCGCACAAACAAATACTACATCACAATTGGGTATTCTACTGACTAGTCAAATTAGTTAATTTTTACTAAACGTTAAAACGATAAGTTTGGCAACATGTATTGTATGAAAAAAGATTTAGTGATGTCATAAAATTTAATAGTCGAATCAGTTACTAATAAAGGTTGGGTGGATGATTAAAAATTTATATAAAAAAAGTTTAAAACTTAAACCCGACTACCGAAAATCACGCTTTAAAAAGTAACAAACAAGAAAATATCAAGGATAGCCGTCCCGTGGTCGGGTGAGTGGCGTTTCCACCCGTTCCCATTTCCACCCGTTGCGATTCAACCCGTTACCGTATCTACCTAAATCGTTTTTGCCAGTAGGTACAGTCAGGAACAAAAATAATAAATCTTTTATTGGTTAATAATTTTTTATTTGAAATAAAAAAAAACATCTATAAAAAGGTAAATCACAGAACTTTAGTTCGTTATGCCACTTTTCCCTAGAACGTATTGTTTTGTTAGAGTAAGTGGCATACGACCACGGCTATCCTTGATATTTTCTTGTTTGTTACTTTTTAAAGCGTGATTTTTCGGTAGTCGGGTTTTAGTTTTAAACTTTATATTTTATTTATATTATTTTGGGGCAAGGTAAACCTAGTAATTTATATGTATAAATTGCTGTGCTTATTGAGCCCTTTCATTTGATACCAAACACGGCATATTTATCTCAAATTATTTTTTTAACACAGTACCTTTTGAGCGCTAGAGGGCGCCACACAAGATTAAGTGACACGTCATATAGCCTATAACCATCGGACGGTCAAGCCGCTTGTAACGATACCTCATTTATCCAGTTCTAATAAGTAGTTGAGGAGCTATGAGGGAACAAATGAACATCATACATACATACATACATACACACATACATACATACATACATACATACATACATACATACATAGCCTGTCAAAATCATAACCCTCCTTTTGGCTTCGCCGTAGTCGGGTAATAAGAACCGACGTAATTTTTACCGCTCTTTTACCATTCTTAATTTAATAAGCTCCGTTAGATAATTTATTTTAACTATAGGATAATACTCAATTCAATTATGCCGTGTTAGTCCCGGTGGAGTACAATAGAGCCATCCCATCTCTTCTTGTGGGTGTCGTAGAAGGCGACTACGGGATTTGTCTCACAGAACTGCAACAGCCTTGACAGATTTTGTGATTGGTCGATTTCCAGTGACGTCACCCAGTCTGACCAATGATTATCTCTAATAATGTTGTCACAGCGTTGGGATTCACGCTGTATGCTTAGAGAATTGGGTATCATACTAATATTATAAATGCGAAAGTAACTCTGTCTGTCTGTCTATATATTACGCTATATGTTACGCTTTCACGCTTAAACCAATGACCCGATTTTGATGAAATTTGGTATAAGGGTAGATTAGACCTTGAGAAAGGACATAGGCTATGGTTGGTCGCGATAACCGACATCCACGCGGGCGGAGCCAAGGGTAAAATCATAGTAACATATTTAAAGCGCTTTTTTGTTATTTCATCTATAGCTTTTATTATTTGATGGTCTTTCGCGAAATTATCATTTCTTTGTTTCGCACAAATAAAAGCTTGGGTTACACAACCGTGATATGTAAAATAATTACCGCATTAATGGCAACAACGCCGCAAGATTTGTGGCCATAATTTTACAATTCCAATCAATTTTTTTCGACATAAATATTGATTGATATAACATTATCACTTCATAATGCCATAATTATTGCGGTAGCAGCCCGGTAGACGGTAGGGTAGTGTGGCCCAGTATTATAGCATACACAGATGTAAAGTAAAGCCAAGGAGACGAGAGAAAAAAAGGTAAACAAAGCGACCATTACTGAGTTGTTGCGATAACTAGCGATTATTTTCTATGTTCTTGTCGCACATGTCACACGTACGCGGCAATGGTCGAGCGACAATTACTGTCGTTGCGTGTTTCGTAGTCCACGAAAACTGTCAGCACAGCGGTTCTAAACTGTCAGATCCGCCATCTTATGAGCAATTTCATGCCTATCTGGAATGAGTGAAGTGATACGTAATATTTTGAAATAATAAAGTTAAAAGGCAAACTCTATTTATTTTCAACTTTTTAGAAGTGTTTTTTGTGACGGGGGTTTTTTAAATTTTTAATTTAATTTTTATTTTATACTTTTTAAAGTGATCTACTAGTCAAGCTCTTTCATTTGATACCCATATTGAGGGAGTTATGAAGAAATTCGTATTCCGATATGTTGTGGTGGCGGCCATCTTGGACCGATTTTATCCAAACATAGCTAAGAACACTCCCGACTAATATACCTTTCAAACAAAAAAACTACATCCAAATCGGTTCATCCGTTTGGGTGCTACGATGCCACAGACAGACACACACTCACACACACACACACACACACACACAGCCACGTTAAACTTATAACACCCCGTCGTTTTTGCGTCGGGGGTTAAAAATGTTTGGAACCGCTGAAACTTTGTTTACCTTTGTTCTCTCGCTTCGTTGGCTTTACTTTAGTAATGTACTTAGTAAATTGAGTACAACTCCATCGAATTTCGCGACGTAAAACGACATAAAATCAATTTGCAATTGCTACGGGTAAATTTTATACGGTGAATATGAAAACAAAACGTCACAAATGATAAGTTAGTTTATACTCTACGGAGTACGGGAAAAATACGGTTTACTCGGATTACTTAGGTACTATTGTTTTTATTTTACATACTGGTTGCTTTATCGTATCGGTTACGTGTATAGCAATTATAGTGAGTAAACAATTGGTACTTTTAATGGCCATTTAATTAACATAGGACGTTTTACTACGGATGAAGGTCAAAAAGAGTAGGTACGAGAATTTATAAGCCATGATAACCCCACTTCATCAGGTGGACCGTGTGCTTGTCTAAAAAAATACTAGTATTTCCCCTAAACACTCTAGCGAAGCTGAACATAATTACTTTTGTTATAAATGGGTTCATGTGGGCTGTATAATAAATAGTCAGGATTCGAATCTGGGACCTCTCAATAGAACTAACCTAACCTGTACTTATCCGCCATTTTTCTGTAAGGATATTTAAGAAAGTGACAATTGATCGCAAGGGAGGCAACTTAAAAGCGATAAAAAATGGATAAAATAATAATATTTTATCATTGTGGAGACACCTCTAGGTTAAACAGCATTAAACCACATTTACATAGTCGGTACAGAACAATGGCTGTCTTTTTCCTTGTTTTTATTGTCAAACAATTAATTTTCCTTTGTTTTAAATAGGTGTTTTTAACATTGTTGTTATTCTATTAACTTTTGCTTTAATACAATTAAAATGAAAGCTAATGATTCAGTTTATTATTTACATATTTTCTTATAAGTAATTTTTACACCTACAGGCTTTTAGCAGGTTTTCTTTCAGTAGAAATCAAAGTCTCTTTGACGTCCTTTTGGGTATGATGTACTTCGCTTTCATCTTGAATAAGAACAATGTCTTGAGGTCTTGCTATTTTGTACTTTTTTATACAATAAAGTATCAAAACCGTGTTCTGTTTTCTTTTTTATAATATTGCTTAGGTAACTACCTAATATTGGCCTTCTACAAGGTGCGTAGAAAAAAAAACGTTCTGAAACGGCTGTACAGAACAATAAATTGGCTTCCCGATAGACTCCTAATCCCCACTAAGTGCTGAAATGCCACCAACAAAGTGCGACTTTTTATAACTGGTAAACCGATGACAGTTACAAAATGAAATTATTTAAAGTTTTTTACTGTTTAAATATTGGGGATTTCATACAAAAAGTTGTTGAAAGAGTACCTAACATAAATCAATGTATGGCGGGAATTTTGAATTTGGAACGCGACGTAGAATTTTTCTCGGACCATTTGATTATGAACATAAAACTTTTTTATTATTCACAACTGTTCTAAACTCCGATATGAGATCACCTTTACACCCGCGTAAGACGTTATCACTTAGATAACTCTTGGCAATAGTTCATAATGTGAATATTTGGAATGCTATTAATGGTACTATAACCACAGACTATGACTAGACAGCTGATTGGCAAGTGTCCGTGGCCGCCATCTTGTCTCGTCTGTTGTGTGTTTACAGCTTTATTTTCGTTATCTGTGGCAATTGTAAACGTTGATGACCTAAAAGGCCACGCGCCGGTTATCAGCTGTGAATGGTTATTTTATTATATTGTTTATGTTATGTTATTGTCTAAGATCGAAATCGGTCATAGATACAGAAAAGTTGTGATAAAATCAAAATAATTAGGTGGAAATTGAGTTCGATCTTGGAGAAATTCTTTTTCGTTCGTTCGATTAAGAACTTGTTAAGAGTGGTTTCACTTACTTAACGTAGTGTAATGGTCAGAATTTGAACTTGGGACCTCTCGATTGTATCGAGTAATCAACCTGCCCTGCCGTCCTCCCTCTCTGCGTGCGAAAATTCAATTTTCATATTCATAGTATCGAATACAAAACGATAATATTCATACATCTGTGAAGCATGTGTGAAGCATTATCGATTGTATTTATCTCAATGGCCTCAATATTTTGTTTTGTATAGGTACAGTGGAAAAGATTTTGTAGGACAAATTATTAAATTATTATACGTGTCTGCGACTGCGAGTGTGGTCACTGTTTATTGATAAATTTAGTAATACAGATATATATTCACGTCTGTAAATTCCTGAAGGAGTAGTCAGAGGTGTTTTATCACCCTTATTGCGCTCGCTTTTCGGTCCCACGTTACAGTGGGCGAGCCTATGCTAAGCTAAACGGGCATCCTGGGTCTGCCGGGTGCGAGAGATATGCTTTCGGCAATCTCACTCCGGCAATCAAGGACCCAAGACGGCGTGCGTTTTTGTAAGTTCGAGTCCGACATAACCGCCTCCACCGGCTCCGTGGGGTTGGTACCCGTGGGGATTATTGGCACGATTAAAAAAAAAAGCTAAGCGGGCACCATTATTATGGGCAGTAGTACCTACTTATTTAAGTCTAGATAGCAGCGGATAGACAACAGCCCTATCCCTTAGTCACCTTTTACGATAACTACGGGACAAAAATATCAATCGAATTGAAAACCTCCTCCTTTTCGAAGTCTGTCAAAAATAAACCTTTCTTTGAGAATTTGGTCACTTCATACGCCATCCGTCGCGGTCGTCCCAGTAAATTGTTGTTAAGAAAAGAGATATTTAATTTAATTTTTAATGATAATATTATCTTCTTCATTTGTCATAAGTAATTGTAATATATGATTCTTGATTGATTGAAATATAATAATGGTAATGTAATAATTTTATTATAATTAATTATTAAAGAGAAATGCAATTATACTGGGTGTAAGGGGAACGCTTCCGAAGCCGAAAGTAGTAAGTACTCCAGGTATGTACCTACATAACACATTTGCATAAAAAAATCGATTTTTTTGCGTTATTTTTATTTTGTGTTAGTAAAGCTAAATGAAACGGTAATTTCATAAAAAAACACATCACTACAAAAAAAGACAACTAGCGCCAAGCGCGTGCTTTTTTTGTCCAAATATGTTTTAGCTAATGTGTTAATGTACCTGGCCTGGAGTGACCGCTAAAGGTCTACGCTGCGTGGTGCATGAGCAAGCATTTTAAGAGGCCGTGAAGATATGGATCAAAGCGCCTGAAATGGACTTCTTCCTGGTTTTTTATCATCCAGCGGGGTGGAGTCGATTGACGGGTGAATATAAAACGCTCTTCTGATAAAATCATGCAATTACTTACGACAAGAAAATATTGTGTCGGATATCCAGTACTTATTATATATTTATCTACTAGCTGACCCAGCGAACTTCGTACCGCCAATTTTTTTCCGCCCGCGTGGAGTTCGATTCCGTTCCCGGTGCACCCTCTAGTATATTAAGTATGTATTATACATATAAACCTTCTTCTTGAATTACTCCATCTATTGAATGAAACCGCATCATAATCTGTAGCGTAGTTTTGAAGATATAAGCATACATAGGGACATAGGGACGCGGAAAGCGGACTTTGCTTTATACTATGTAGTGATTATCCGGATTGTAATTATAAAATAAAGTTACGGTGGACATAATACTCGAATCGTGAATGATGACGAGGGTAGTATCTCTATTCAATAAATTTCCAGTAAAGTGAAGTGTAGCCATTATTAATCGTATCTTCATAATTAACAACTGTGCCTTTGTTCGGCACCAGGGCTTTTGACATTGACACGCGAGGTCAATGATCTTTATTATGACCGATCTCTGATGATATAGGGCATGTTGACACATTTTTTTTACTACTGAGGTTACAAACTAGTAGGTACATGTCCCGCCTTATGGTAAGTGGTTACCGTGACTTAGGAACACAAGATGTCACTCGCGGGTTGCTACCTTCACGTGAGTACATATTTTGGTTGCGCAATTAATATAGTTCTGCCTATTCCTTCGGAGATTTAAAGGTGTGAGTATCTGTATGTATAGAGTATATTAAAAAATGTGCACATTTTGCCAATCGTCGGGTACACAAGGTTGTACACTAATTACGAAATGCATATACTGCATAACGTGCTTATTCTGGGAATTTGCATATTCTACTTTTTAAAAGAGAAATGGATACTTAGCTGGTTATGCTATTTTATAAATTCATCTAATAAATATTTTAGGACGTTTTACAAAACCGAAAGACATCTTAACTAGCTTATGTTACCGATTTTGAAATCCGGATATCAGTGGCAATGGGTTCCTAAAACCCGATTCCTGCCAGCTTCCTAATGAGTCGCAGGGAGCATGAAAAGCTAGATCGAAGTGAAGTACCTACTTTTCCACCGGCTTCGTATTTGAAAATTTTCACCCGTCGACACTGACCAATAAACTTACGATCCTCCTGCCTCTTTAGACCAGTGGCAATTCGTTGCTCGACGTCAGAATAGAATGACGAATTAATGGAATTTTACGTTTATGACATATTCTGACGACTGTCGTAAAAGTCATATCCCATACTCCGTTATTCTATACTACAAAACGCCAGCCAACGAATTGCCACTTGCCTGGAGGGCTGAGACCTCCTGACTCTGAGGAATGCCTGCTCAAGCTCCTCAATAGGCATTCCACAGAATAACGACATACAGTGGTACTTGATTCCAAAGGTCTTGAGGGACTCCCCTCCCATACATCGCATTTTACAGTCCGCAAAACTTTAAGTTCGGACGATAATACGATCATTTCGAGACTGCGGTCAAGATAGTTCTGACGCGGACTACACTAAGCGATAGAACAGGATATTTCTAACCAATCATTTTCTCTTGTCAAACAGTGGTATACTGCGACTACAATGGATCTGGCAGAGCACTGCAGTGGATTGAAGATTACTTGGCAAGGGATGTGCTGCCCACACACGCTACGAGATGTACTGGGCTTTCGTACACTTCGGGGCAGAGCGAGATATACAGGCAAGTACCTTTAAGTAAAGCCAACGAAGCGAGAGAAAAAAGGTAAACAAAGTTTCAGTGGTTCCAAACATTTTTATTTGAAAATTATGACGTATCACTTCAAGCGTATTGCCTGGCAATGGCGCCCCCATCCGGTCCAGGTAGAAGGGGTAGGCCCAAGAAGTGCTGGCTTAGCGTCTTGGAGGGTGACATGCGTGAAAACGGTCTCACTACCTTGGACGCCCAAGATCATGCGAAGTGGAGGAGTAAGAGCCAGAAAGCGGACCCTGAGGTCCGAGGGCACCGTGGCCTCGGATGCAATCAGGACTAACGTCTTTATGTGGATGATGATGATGATGACTTCAAGCGCATTCCAGACAGGAATGAAATCGCTGTGCTGACAGCTTCCCTGTACTACGAAACACGCAACGACAGCTGTCGCTCGGCCATTGTGAAGAGAAATGTGGCCCTGGCGCGCGCAGATTGTTTTGTAATAATCTATGCTTGGTGATTTGACACCTTAGCACACTTTTTTTTTTTTTTTACGTTGTGGAATGCGTTTAAGCACTTCGCTCACCCCCCACGGGGGCAGAGGGTGGGCTTCGTGTGGGACTCCTAGCCTCCGAAGAAGGCCAGACTACCCACTAAACCACCACGGTGTCCGTCGTCACCACATATCGACGATGGCGGGAACAACATCTTCTGCCATCGTCGTGTGGGTCGCCCGCCACTGATCGAGGGCAGGCCCGTCTCTGGTGCGGCAGAAGAGGAGTCCTTCTGCCACCCGCCTAGGCAAGGCACACGCGACACGACGTGCGCCTTCAACCTCGAGGCCTATGTAAGGGCAGCAGACGCCCCCGCGTCTACTGCCCGGCCCGGTTAGGTTATCCTCATCGCCGCCGTCGACCATAGACAGAACTACGGCCGGCAGCGAGAGGTCCGTCCCCACTTCGGCGATGAGAGCACGGCGCTCCCCAGCCCACGCGGGGCACTCCTCTAGGGTGTGCTGCGCCGTGTCATCATCGCCGCCACAGTGGTGGCACCCACTGGTCGGCTCTCGTCCCACCCGGCACAGGTAGCTTCCGAAGCAACACCTTAGCACCCTGTGATATCCTCAAAAGACACCAAAGAAACATATACAGTGTCTCTAAAGCACCATATGTACCGACGTATATCTACAATACTGCCTGAACACCGGTTTTCCACGCACTTACATTCGTTGGTTCAGAGGGTAAAAGGTTAACACTTGTAACACAAGAGATGTCCACTTGAAACAAAAGAGGTTTCCACTTGCGCGTGGCGGAAATAATCGGCTCCATAAAGACCCTGATGATACTTGTGAACTTGATGACTCTTGAGACCCTGATTACCAACAGAAAAACTCTTCCTGATTATATTATGTCTTTTAAATCATTCCACGAAATTCGAAACATGAATCAAAATATTAATCTTAAATGAACATGATTTTGAATTAAAGTAAAGCCAACGAGACGAGAGAAAAAAGGTAAACAAAGCGACCATTACTGAGTTATGTTGCGTTAACTAGCGATTATTTTCTCTGTCCTTGTCGCACATATGACACGTACGCGACAGTGGCTGAGCGACAACTGTCGTTACGTGTTTCTTTGTACAGGAAAGCTGTCCGCAGCAGTCAGCACAGCGCGGTTCTAAACTGTCAGATCCGCCATCTTATGAGCAATTTAATTCCTGTCTGGAATGAGCTTGAAGTGATACGTAATAATATTCAAATAAAAATGTTTTGAACCGCTGAAACTTTGTTTACCTTTTTTCTCTTGCTTCGTTGGCTTTACTTTAGATTAATTCATTCACATTCATGTTCATTTCGTTCGTCGTTCTTCCTACAGAACAGAGTCCAAGGCGGTGATCAGAACATTAGTGGGAGCTTGTCCTGAAGATGTCGCAGTCGTTGGGGCGACACTGGTTCGCTTCCTGCGGGCGTTACGACCGCAGAATGTGCTGCTGTTTGTGTCTTCTAGGGAGACGGAGACTCAGATCGCGCCCTGGAGAGAGTATAATACTGAGGTAAGGGTCTTCATTTAGTAAGTATCCGATTATCTAAATAGTGGAGTACAGAAAAGGAAATTCGAACTATAATCGCAATCATAATTAGGTGTGATCAATGATTATACAGCAAATAGAATGTAAATAACCAAAGATTATACATGTAATCTATACAAAACATTTAATAATTTTAGCACTTTTTTTATACGTTCACATAATACATACGACGAGTAGCATAATCGTACAAATCGACGCATACGCACGACTTTGCTTTGATTACACTAAGGCATAAGCGTAAAGTGCTTTGTGCCATATATGGTATGCCTTTTTGGTAAAAGTGTGTTTTGATTTCCTACATGTGTGCATATACATGTGTAAGTCGAGATTCTGAAAAACTTTTTATACTGCAAAAGTCAGGCGTGGCTCAACAGGAGATCTCTCAACAGGAGATCACTCAACAGGAGATGTACTGAAGTATTATGAGTTTAGAAGCCAATTTTGATTTCAATTTCATAGCAATTTATTTTGATAGCATTTTAATCCTATTGTAGGATTCCTTGATTTCTCTTATTTGTCGTGATTGTTCGAGTATTTCGTAGACTTTAGTAGCTATAATATTATAATAGCGCACTCTTTATAGCTGGCTCTTCTCATTGGCCTGACGGCCATAATATGCGGTTTAGGTCACGTAAAGTCTTGTCATGGGGCTCTGCTGTCATACAGTCGTAACTTCATGCGCGTGATCAGAATTATTTATACACCTGTTGTTTTACTACTGTTGTAGGTAAATACACATATAAATATTACATGAACTGTATAGATGAAGTACAATTACAATATTGGCATTGCAGTGTATTGTATAGGGCCCTACCAAAGTACCAACTGTTGGCGACGGGTCCCTGTAACCCCATTTCTGCAGGCTTCCCAATGGGTTATGTAATATAATTCGGATCGAGAAAAGTTTTTGTATCACGGACTCCCCTTTATATAAAATTACGCCACTTACACATTTTTGAGGTTGAAACCAACATCACCTGCAAGTGGATGTTGCTAAATAACGGGCGAGACTCTGGCGCAAGTGTTTCTCTTAGGATTGGGAGGTCACACGGCAGACGCCAACTTGGATACCTCCCCTGCCGGAGCCGGAAGGGGAGGTTATGTCGGACTCGAGCCGACTATAACCGCACGCCGACTGAGGGTCGTGGTGCTAGGCCGGAGGTGAGGTTGTCTTCGACATATACCTCGCACCCCGGTAGACCCAGGGCCATCTCTTACGGTCTGGCCCTCCTCGGGAACTTATTATAGCAATGCTGATGATAACTAGGTACATAATACTAGACTGCACGTGGCAAATAATAAATGGTACGGTACCGAGCGAGGTAATTTACACTTTATTGTATGAAACTAAGAGTAGTCTTTCATTTAAATTCCCCCGCAAAGTGAGACGTCTGTGTAAAATTATAGTTATTCTATGACCTAGCTTTGTCTATTTCTCTGCGACTGCACTTTACTGCAATACAACATACCCTTGACTTACGCAACTCCTACTATATATACTTAGATATTTTGCATACAATGAAATATAGGGGTTAAATGTGGACGCCGGACCGTCGTCGTCCGGTATATAAATCACATGAATTTTATATTAGAATCCGAACGGCTTGGTTCAATGTCATCGTGTAATGGATGTGAACTATACATCATTGACTGACCTCCGTCCCCGATGGGTGGAGCCAACTGTCACCTCAGCAGAAGCAGACCGGCTTCCCCATTTCGGGGGCGAGTCGGGGACACCGTTTTCCCCCCTCCCGAGGAGGACGAGGGGAGGGTCAGCCGGGGTGCGAGGGATATGTCGATCCAACCTCACCTCCGGCTTAGCACCACGACCCACAGTCGGCGTGCGGTTTTAGTCGGTTCGAGTCCGACATAACCTCCCCTTCCAGTTCCGGCGGGATTTTCGCACGAAAAAAAAAGAACTATACATAACTCTTTTGTGAGCGTTAGAGGTTAGGAAATCAACATTTTATGACTAATGGGTCAATTTTTGCAGCATTATTTGATGAGCGTTTCGTATTATGCTTTAGCGGAATGAAATTCACAGACTCACAGCTGTTTTTCTTTTGTTCCTAGCTTGATATACATGATGATGATAACATGACGCTGCATGTAATCATCATCTTAGTGTTGTTCCCGGTTGCATCTAAAAAGCATTCTTTTTGGAGCTCGGAGTCGGTTTCCTCCTCCTACTGATTTATTTTGGGTTCTACGGCTTCCAGCGACAGTCGTTTGATCTCTCAACACTGACATAAGAGCCTTCCCCAGTGCTTCGTTCATCTGGTCCATCCGTCGTCTGGTGTAGCGGCTTTTTTTTTATTTTTTATCGTGCGATAAATCCCCACGGATACCACCCCCACGGAGCTGGTGGAGGTGGTTATGTCGGACTCGAACCGACTAAAACGCACGCTGTCTTGGGTCCTTGGTTGCCGGAGGTGAGATTGCCAAAAGCATATCTCTCGCATCCCGGCATGGTGTAGCAGCTTGCAGGAGAGAGTCCCATACACGCCAATAATGTACCTCCGATACGAGAATAAATTTCACGTTCGGTTAGCAGCCTATCATTTAAGCACTACGCCAATAATGGCATCAACTGAGTTTGGTACTGATCACGTAGTAAAATTAAAAATAGGCAGTCCTCCTCATTGTTCAGCCTCTTGGTCGTTTTCGAAGCTTTGTGAAGTCTTAAAACTTATAGGTACCTGCTTTGTGTATTAAGGTCTTCATCGTATTCTAAAAGATCTGTTCTTTACCTACTGAAACACACGAGTTGAATACCAATGAGAACGAAATATGTACTAACTACTTGGAAGCTCTATAAGTGTAGTACTTACTTACAGTTTTTAGTTCAGGATTATACTAAATACAATTATGAAGCTAATTAGGAATAACGACTGCTTCAGGCAAATGAAAAGAAAATATTTTGTAGTATTTAATATTCTAACATAATAATGCAATTTTTGTTTTCTCTTTCAATTTGGGATTTGGACCCTGTTCTAGATCGCCTTTAGGCGTGTTTGAAATAAAATAAAACTAAAAGAAATGTCAGCTTATGTTAGTAAATTTGAAGCCCGGGGCTTGTAGCGGGTTAGCTTCGTGGTAACAGAGTGAGGTAGCACGTTGCAAGGTAACTCATCATGTTCGTCAGGTCAGGCTTAGGGTGGGTCAGCGGTTCAGACCTTCTGCGAGACGGTTATCTCGCAGAAGGAGGCAGCGGAGAGGGAGAGGGAATGTGACCCACTTTCCCTCCTACAGCGCCGCAAGCGAACCGGGGCTCGGAGGAGGCGGTACCACCAACTCCTCCCCCCCTAACCGGGCCGGGCAGTAGACGCGGGGGCATCTGCTGCCCTTACACAGGCCTCAAGATTGAAGGCGCACGTCGTGCCGCGTGTGCCTTGCCTAGGCGGGTGGCAGAAGGACTCCTCTTCTGCCGCACCAGAGACGGGCCTGCCGCCGATTAGTGGCGGGCAACCCACACGAAGATGGCGGAAGATGTTGTTCCCGCCATCGTCGATGTGGTGACGACGGACACCGTAGTGGTTTAGTGGGTAGTCTGGCCTCCTTCGGAGGCTAGGAGTCCCACACGAAGATCGCCCCCCGCCCCCGTTGGGGGTGAGCGAAGTGCTTAAACGCATTCCACCACGTAAAAAAAAGGCTTAGGGTGTGTGACCAGTTTTCATTCTTTCATTCCTTGTGTCTTATCTGTCGGCCTCGGAAGCCTTACGAATTTGTGGTATTTTACCAACGATCGATTAAGATCGATTAAAACAAAACATGTGACCTGAGAACCCAATTTTATTGAACGAATTGTCAGTATTTTCACTCTTTGAAACTATCTAAAGTCATTGATTTTCCAAGTATCAGATTATCGTAACTAATAGACCCGTATATTAATGACCTAAGTATTTATCTAAATCTAAGCATAGTCATAACAATTTACCTACATAAACATACTAGATCAAACATTTAATTTTCCACTCACGTTCGCGCACACAACACTTGTCCGTATGTTTTGCACTACGTATTGAATGCACCAGGCGAGTATGTTTACGATCGGCAAGTTCCGCGCGTGCTGTCAACATTATGTTATCGCCGCTTGCACTATTTCCTCACGTGAATCATTAAGTAGGTGCTTGTGCCGCCATCAGCGAATAACCTTGGATTATTTCTCTGACAGGTTATCGTTGTAGACATTGTACATTATTATATGAGTATATCTATAGCTATTAACTGATTCCCGCGGCAATAACATAGTCTGTGTCCTTTCTCAAGCTCTAGTTTATATACTTACTAGCTTTTGCACGTGGCTCCGCCCGCGTCGACGTCGGTTATCGCGACCAAACATAGCCTATATCCTTCCTCAAGGTCTAATCTACCTCTATACCAAATTTCATCTAAATCGATTCAGTGGTATTAGTGAGAAAGCGTAACATACAGACAAATAGACAAACAGACAGAGTTACTTTCGCATTTATAATATTAGTATGTACCTACACCACAAAATGGATCAGTCAGTATTCAAGAGAAAAGTATAACAGACCATTTATATGCTATTAAATTATTAGTATGGAGTATGAATATGTATTGTAATCACGACAATGTACTCCGGATCCATCGCTTGTATGCCATAAGGCTGTACGAAACAAAGAAAGAATTTATGTTCTCTTCTTGTAGGAATGATGGAAGGGTTTTACACATACCATCCCACCAAGATTGGGAGCCCACCCAAACCTAACTCATCTGCTAGCTAGATGACATGTTCTTATTAGTATATTTGGTAAATTTACCATTTTTATTACCTACAAACATTGAGGTGAACTTTGATCACAATAAATATAGTTTCCCGTTATTAAAAGGGAACTATAATTTTTGTGCGCAAAGTTTATAATAACAGACCTGTAAATTGCCCCCAACTCAAGTTAGCTGTATACTTAGGTACTCAATAGATTTTATTTCTAAGAAATTAAGTGCCTAACATCTAGCGACCCTGAAATCGTGCTCTATAAAGTCTAGACTTGTTTCTTTCGAACAAAGCTTTTGTTTAAACTGTATAGTAATTTCTTTAATTGTATTGATAATGGCTAAGTTACTCTGTATCTAGAACAACTATTAACTGCGAGGTGTACTTATATTATTTAAGTAGGTTTGTAGTTTGACCTTCTGTGGTACTTAAGCTAGTGGGGCACATCTAAGTCGACTGTATGTGAATGTGTGTGTATAATAAACAATGTTTTCACTTAGGAGATTTATAACAGGTGTTCTAAAACTATTAACGATTTCATTTGAGCTTTTTATGCTGACTTTTATCAGTAAGTATAGTATACTAGCTTTTGCCCGCGGCTCCGCCCGCGTGGATGTCGGTTATCGCGACCAAACATAGCCTATGTCCTTTCTCATGGTCTAATCTACCCCTATACCAAATTTCATCAAAATCGGTTCAGTAGTTGAGGCGTGAAAGTGTAACATACAGACAGACAGACAGACAGAGTTACTTTCGCATTTATAATATTAGTAAGGATTAGATGAACTGAGTTCAACATGCATGCATACAGCATACATGTGGTAACTCTGATTTTTTATCCCGACTGCCGAAGGAAGGAGGGTAATATTTTTTTAAGGAATATTAGCAGCCGAAATTACTAATAATCCCTCTAACCCCCCTAAGTTAAATTGCTTGTGTTGGGTTGTGGGGTGAAATGGCTAGGATTCGAACCCGAGACCTCTCGATTGTAAGGCTGACTCCTTATCCACTAAGTTACCGACGCTTCGTAATTTCGAGATTACTTCACTTTAATCCAAATTCCCAATCATTGGTGAAATTCAGCCTCTAAAATATCAATCAATCATAATCCCATCCATCCCATCTGGCTGGAGACGGCTCTCCACCTTAGGACTTGTTTGCTCCAACGGCCATCGGTCTATCGACTTTAAAGACCCTAACGATAACAAATTTAGTTAATTTCGTTCTGAATATTTTGATGGGGCCCCATACACCCTTGTGGGACCCCAAACATAAATCTTTGTTTCATATTTACCAGTCGTCCCGCTTAGCCTCTGTGGCGTGGCGGTAGTAAACGCGACTGCAACGCAGGAGGCGCGGGTTCGATCCCCGCTCAGTGCAAATATTTGTATGCATGAATATGGCTATTGGCATTGGTCTGGGTGTTTTGATGTATAATATGTATGTATTTACAAAAAAAAAGTATCTCAGTATGTTTATCTGCATTCTAGATTCCATAACACAAGCTAGTTAAGCTATGCTTCCCATGGATCTAGATAGCGTTGTGTAGATTGTAAATTGTGAAATTTACTTTTTACTTATTACATGATTTGATCAAACGTATCATGAAAGCATAACTTTAATCATATACCTAGACAAAACTAATGAGATCAGTAGGTTTCTGACATTACTCAATACAGAATCATAAAGATGTGAGGAGGAGTGTAGGAGTTGTGTACGGTACATTAAATCCTGTAGTAAATGACTTGGGATTTCTTTCGACCTTCTTACAAATTGAATCCCCCGCAAGATGGACGAACGACCGGAAAAAGGTGGCTGGGATGGATTGAATACGCAAGGGGGAGAATTGAGTGCTATCGTGCACTTTGGGAGTGGACTGCTTGCAATTGATGCTATTATAACTAGAGTGGCTTTGAAAAGATGGCATTGGTATGCACTAGGATTATCAACCCAAGTATATAATAAGTGGTGTCTATACAGGGTGATTCTATAGTCGTTTCGGATAAAAAGAATTTGGGCACAGTTTCAAAAGCAAAATCATCTGGAAGTATTTATTTGGGGAAAGAAATTTTTTTTTTAAAACCCCCATAAATTTTTTCTTTCACCTGAAAATTATTCCCATACATTATCAGAAAAAATTTCCTCCTATTATCTCCTTTTATCCGAAACGACTATAAAATCACGTGTATAATAGGGTCATTGACCCTATATTATGTATGGTGCCAGTAGTCATCTACCGAGTATAAAGATACATAAACAACACACATTTTGGCAATAAAAAAATTTGGATTTGAATTTGCATTTGAAAATACATATTTTTTGATGAAAATGTCCGGACTCAGCTCTCCTAATCCTCATGATCTTGATTTTACTGTCTGACCCCCAAATCTAAGAGAAAAGTCTGCGCCAGAACCTCGTCTGTTTATACGGTTTATTCAATAGGCATTAATTATGTACAGCGACATTTTGGATATGAAATTGGCTATAAAAGTCCGCCATTTTGTTTATTTTTGGTAACAAATGACGTATTCCACTTGCGGCGTAGTTAGTGGCGTGTTTTGAAGTCCTAAGCGCGCCTTGTTTGGCCCAAGGATGACATCAACACACGCCGGCCTTTATTTTTATGTGGGTAACTAGGATTTAATGTATTGGGCTTGTTTGTACGCAACTTATATAGGTCAGGGCCTTTTATGTTTACTGCTAGACTGTATGGAACAAAAAAATTGCGTTTAGACCACTCATTGATCACTAATAATACACTACTTTTGGGCTGATGTCATAAAAGATGCGTTTATACCTTCCAGGTAGGCGAAAAAGTTTATCCATTAGCAATCGTATCGACTTGCAGATGAGGTTGGATTAGCCCCGAAGATGGGTGGCCCAACTTTTTTGCATATCATATTTTTGCAGCCCGACTACATCCTGCTGTATGGTAAAAAGGGTAAACTCCAGAAAGAGAGAGAGAGAGACAGAAGAATAGATGTATTAAACTAAATTGCCCGTGTTATCGATTTAGTAGGTTACCCACAACTTCTTCATCGTGAATCTAAATTTTCAGCCACCAGTTACTCCCCACATGCCCATATACTTTTTATACACTGTATATTCCAACATACATACATATATAACATATATTCACGTTCGAAATATATCGGGAAATAGAAGCGCTCAAGTGGGACTTGAACCCATGACCTTGCTCTGCTCTTCCAATGCTCTTCCAATTGAGCTACTGAGTCACTTCAAATTTTCCTTCTCTTTCGTCTTTAAGGACGACGGTGGAGCCATCTACCAAGTTCCTTAAGAACTGTTGGAACCAATGAATAATTTTTTAACCATTTCTAAAGTCGATTTTTGATGACTGATGATAGATGCTATAAAAATTTCATTCAAATATATTCACGTCTGTAAGTCCCCGAAGGGGTAGGCAAAGGTGTATTATTAGCATGTAGTACGAGTATATTCCAACTTTTCTGTAATAAATATTTCATCATATCAATTTGTACGCAATTCTTACTTCCATTACTCTTTATTCCAAGTCTAATATTATTCCAATTTCCGTGATATTACATTTCAAAATATATTCCCCCTGTATGTTCACCCCTGCCCCCAAAGTTCATTGCGAAAGGTCAATAACCTGGATAATTTTTTATTCACGAGGCTGGTCGACCCAGTTTTTTTCTTCGCATTCCTGTTTACTTGCTTGTGTTATTATGTAATTATGTTATTGTATATATTATTTATGAGCACGTAAACTAGTTTTTGGAGGGACCGATGTCGAATGCGTTGTATTACTCATCTTGTAATAATATAAATATAAATTTAATATTTACAGTACATTAATGCAGAGAGAAAGATGCAAATATTAGGTAATCTATTACCTATACAAAGTAATTGAGTGTAGTGTATTTATCGTGTAGTGTATACAGGTTGATATTATAATCGTTTCGGAAAAAAAGAATTTGGACATTTGAAATGCTAAATTTAAATAAAATACTGAAGTTTATCTAAGCGTCATTAGTCTCTATTACGTGTCGTATAATCTTTGGGGTACCAATAGTGCAAGTGGTAAGTATCTGCATAGTTGTTGGCAAGGAAAAAATATGTCGTAACAAAATGGAAAAATGGCTGCCCAGGTACATTTTTGTCAACAGAAAACTGAACTCCATTAATCAATATATTTTATTGTTCCCAGGTCATTAAGATCCCAGAAACAAAAGAAGGCTTCATAGATCTGAACAATTTGGAGCAAAAACTGCAACAGAACTCTGGCACCGGCAAGAGGATGATCGGCTTCTTCCCAGCGGCTTCAAAACTGACTGGAGTCTTGACTGATGACGTAGCTACCACCTTACTCCTGCACCAATACGGAGCGTGGTCTTTTTGGGACTATACGCTAGTAGCACCGTCTTCTGCAGTAGATATGAACCCGACTTTTCCCGGGGTGGAGGAACAAATGGTGAAGAAAGACGCTTTATTCTTTAACTGTGAGAAGTTCGTTGGTGGCGTCCAGGGACCTTGTGTGGTTATTGTGAAGAAGGAGGTGTTTAAAAATACGCCGATATATTCTGATGATGTAGAGGTAAGAATAGTTTACATATTATGTACAGGGATAGATTCTATAACAATCTGGAATAATAAGTAAACTTTTCATCCCGGGAAAAGATTCCCATGGGTTACGGAATGAAAATTCTACGTGGACGAAGTGGCGGGGAACAGTTATAAATATTGTAGCTACTAGCTTTTGCCCGCGGCTCCGCCCGCGTGGATTTCGGTTATCGCGACTAAACATAGCCTAGTCTCAAGTTCTAATGTACGCCAAAACCAAATTTGATCAAAATCGGTTAAATAGTTTAGGCGTGAAAGCGTAACATATAGATAGACAGACAGAGTTATTTTCGCATTTAAAATGTTAGTATGGATGTGGTTTGTGATCGCTCTTACGGTTGAACGGATTCGGGATTTAGCTGATGTACAGGTATAGATTCTAAGTATAACAATCTGGAATAAAAAGCAAACTTTTCATCCCAGGAAAAAATTCCCTTGGGTTACGGGAACGGAATGAAAATTCCACGCGGACGAAGTGGCGCCCAACAGTAATAAATATGGTAGCACTTACTATAACAAAACAATACGTTCTAGGGAAAAGTGGCATACGACCATATCCTTGACATTTTCTTGTCTGATACTTTTTAGAACGTGATTTTTCGGTAGTCGGGTTTTAAACTAATTTTTTAAAATATATGAGACATTCTTTAGATAGGACCTACCTATGTACTTTACTGAAGCTTAAATGATGGCTCTGATTTGTATCGGTTGTGCTGAAACTTTTTTTTCACCAGTGCGTTTTTTTCTAGGTCCTGAGTGAGAAGATAGAAGAACTGAAATGTACAGAGGCTGTGAGAGCTGCTCTTGTCATGCAGTTGCGAGATGCTGTTGGACTGCAGACCATCGTGGAGAGGCAGGACCATATCACCAAGTAAGTGTAATTAAAACCTCCTGAAACATATATATGTGTAAAATAGGTGAAACAAGACAGATGGCTCTATAAGTGATCAAACAGGTTTAACACAATCCAGCTCACGTGTTTCCTTCTTCCTACAGTCTCGGGTCCTTTAAGCGGGGCATGAAAAGGCATCTGATGAGGCCGTCAAGCTGAGTGCCACCACTGTTAACATAGTACATGTTTACGATGGTGACCCTCTTTTCGAGACTTTGCATTTAGCTTACCATCAGGCGAGGTGAAGTTAAATTGACTTGTCCTTTTATATAAGAAACCCACATAATTATAGATATAATATCAAGGTCTACTAGAACTGTTACTGTACTTAATAACAGGTCTCTAGTTTTTCTTATTAAATGGGTTAATTGTCGGTAATTACATCTATACGATAAGTACAGTTATAGCCAACGAGCTTTATCTTCACATGGCGATACAGAATCCAGTATTTATTATTTACGTAAACATCCGTGGTACATATGCAAAAATAAAACACTTTTTTACTTCCGTTATGTTTAATACCCTCTTTAAAAAAAAGGTTCTTAAGCGTTGGCATCCACCGAACTGCAATTTGTTCGCGCACTTTTTAAGTGTCAGTTAAATATCAACCTTATGTATATATAATACAT
Source organism: Eilema sororculum (assembly GCA_914829495.1). Lineage (NCBI taxonomy): Eukaryota > Metazoa > Arthropoda > Insecta > Lepidoptera > Erebidae > Eilema > Eilema sororculum. The sequence continues at coordinate 22,730,262 of OU618535.1, forward strand.
TGCAAATTTGAATATATTTCTAGATTATATACCTATTAGTCTATGCTCGCGGCAGCTTCAATTCAATTTTGCAATGTATTGTACATAGATAAGGTTGACATTCAACTAACACTTAAAAAGTGCGCGAGCAAATTATTGCAGTTCGGTGTGCTCCAACGCAAATTCGTGTCTTTTTTTTTTAAATAAAAATCGGCTATTTGTAAACAAGTTCGTTTTTTTTTAAGAATATTAGACCGGAAGTTACTAATATTCCCTCTATTTTGTCATATCTATTTATTTAGTAGGTCGGTATCAATAAAAAATGGGAATAGGTCTTTTTTTGTAATGATTACGGTCTATTTCCGAGGGTGGTCCGAAAAGTACTAACAATAAACAACATTCCAAATATTCCAATCGTAGATTTTTTAATAATTCTGGTCATTTCAATTCAGTCAATTATTTATTCTAGTCATAATATTTATTTTGTATTCCAAACGGATACCACTTTTAAAACGAATACCAAAACAAGTCTATTCTAAAATCAACATACAAAATATTCCATTAACATTCGGAAACATGTCAACATACCTACTCTTCTTTACATTTCACACGTTCATCTGCTATGAATGCTAAGCTATAAATTATATTTATTTAGCTAAATATAACTACACCAAGGACGTATCTATATTTGTAAGGTGCCAAATCGGTACTCGACACACGTATGACTACAATAACGAGCTTGTTTCGTTCGAAAATTTGTACGAAATTACGAGTAGGAACTAAAAATCTTTGCATTTTACATTTTCATAATCGTCATTATCAATTAGTTAGTTAGTTAGTTTACCTAGGATTTCCGCACTTAGCCTCTTGATTGGGCCATTGTGCATACCATCTTACCTCTCATTCCAACCAACTCAGATCCTCCCAAAAAGCCAGCAGCCTTTTCAGGTTTCCACATGCTTCCCGGAGCGACGCTGGTGACTGGAGGAATTTCGCCCGTTGTTCGGCCACGTTCATGCACTCTGTAAGCACATGATGTGGCGTTTCTTGTGCCCCCATGCAGCCTCTTCACAGGGGGCTGTCCGTCACTCCACATCATATTGTAAATAGATGCTTGTTTAGGTTTCATTATCAGTGTGTGGAGTCTCAGTCGCAACCGTGGCCTTCGCATTTTTGGCCCATATCCTAGATACTCACTTACGAATTTCTACTTAAAAAACTAGCTCTCAGTTACAAATCTCTACTTAAAAAACTAGCTCTAAGTGCCGATTGTACTTATTCCAGAACGAAACTTGAGGTGAGATTTTATAAAAGCCGAAAACTGCTAACGAATTGTTACTGTTCGATGCGCCTCTTTCTGTACCTTTAAAGATTATAAGGCACGCCATTGTTTCTTTTGTTCTCTGCCTTTTCAAAATTCAATTATTCCACTACAAGCATACTTCAGCCGCCACGCGCCATTTTAATAAGACAAAGGTAACTCTGAGGGCAGCAAAAGTATTTGCGTCAATTCAGCTAAGTTTACGAACGAAATTAAAAAATATACAGTAGGCAGTAGACTGTTTTATTATTGCTGATGTTTCAGAACGTTAGTGTTTGAAAAGGATTTTATAATTCAAATGTTGTTTATTTTGGCGGGCACTGGGCATTGTAGCGTGTGCGTTACCCCAGCAAGAAAGTACCTCGTAGAGAGATATGTGTGGCACTGGCACGTTTAATTAGAACGAAAGTGCTGTGAATGTGCGCTGCCTAAAAAATTGTGCGTGTTGTCGTTTTGAGAAAAAAACGGAAAAAATGATTCCTGCGGAGTAACGTTGTTCCGAGCAAGAAAACGAACGAACTGAACGAATGATCGGAGAGAGAACAAAACAGTGATTTATTTGCAAAATTGCAGAAAAGACATTCGTCTTATTTCTCACTTTCAAGTCCCAGTTTACGATTCAAGGACAGAAAAATAGTGTTAAAATATACAAAGATTTCAAAACATCTAATTTTGTTATATTGGTCTGTCGTCGAAGTTATTGAACATGAAACATGTTATAAGCGTGAACATGAAAGAAAAATTGCAGTACAAACAGCTAAAACTAATAATAACTCGGTTGTTGGTTGTAAAGTTCTATCAACATAACATTTAGGCCATGTGCAAACGTAGACACTTTTTGTTGCCTGTTTTCGTTAGTTGCGATCGCAGTTGCCGGTTACTGCTTTTAGTGACTGGTAACAATTAAGATGCGGAAAACTGCATAGAATATTACGGATCTTTTCACCCTTCAAATTGAATATGGAAACTGGCTACCCTAAAGAAAAGTTTTTAATCGGAGACAAGTATCCGTCAAAAGCAAGCAACTGGACAGTAAATGTCACTCCTCAAGGAGTGACTGATTTCATGATAATTAAATGAAAATAAAATCTGCACTGTTAGCTTGTATATGTCGTCTTTACTAAACAACACCGTTCAACTAGTGGTCTGTTATTGGGCCATTTGATCCAACAGCCAGACACTGAATGCAATTCAGCTAGTTAGCTGCGACATCTACAAAACACAAAACTGCCTACGTCTGCGCATCGCCTAATAACAAGACGGATGGTAGTTTATTTGGCCTATCAAAAAACTTGTGGCGTTCATCCAACACTCTTCTAGACGTTGCACGTGTTGTGATACTGTTGGTTAATTTTACTAATGTCCTTCCTTGTCAACCTTGGCCGTCGTTTTATTAATAACTGTCAATGGGTGCCCGTGACGTAATAAACTTGCATAGGTAGGTAAATAAAGGTGATATTTTTTTGTTTGTTGCAAAACTTTTCCGAAGTTTCGTTTAAAATTTCACGGTGATTGTTTGTGTAAGCTTTTTTGAAATAAAACAACCTTTTAACGGATTTTATCGCTGGGTATTTATTTGTTATTATTAACTTTTAATCCGACGTTTTGGTCACTTTTCATTACCATGATCGCGGGGTGACTGAAACATAACCACTCCGCGACTACGCTAGTACTATTATCTATTCTGTGCCGCGACCATGGCTACTGTATAGTGGCCGAAATAAATCGCGAGATAGGTAAGTGTCATTCGCGTAAACTTTAGAAATATCATCACACACCAGACAGCCTTCGTGGCGTGGCGGTAGTACACGCGACTGCCACGCAGGAGGCGCGGGTGCGATTCCCGCTCCGTGCAAATATTTGTATGCATGAATATGGCTATTTGCATTGGTCTGGGTGTATGTATGTATAATATGTATGTATTTACAAAAAAAAGTATACAACTATGTTTATCCGCATTCTAGATTCCATAACACAAGCTATAAAAGCTTACCATGGGTCTAGATAGCATGTGTAGAATGTTGTGGAATATTATTATCATGTGCTGATATACTCGTATAAGGAATGAATATCATGTACAATGTAGCTTTACTTTCACAAAAAATGCAAATTTGGTAATACTCAAACTTTTACTGTCAATGTAAACCTTTGACAATGCTGTAAGGCAAAACCAGTTCTGTTCAATAATAAATTTAATAATTTTTCAATATGTGGCTCTATCTTAGAAGTCGTCAAGATAGTTGACAATTGCTAAGACTAAGAAATAATGATCATTAATCTACATATTCATGTCCCAATTATTTGGGGTCGACCGTACACAACATGACATTCTCCACCATACATTTCAATCATATGCAGTCTAAAAATTCATAGTGAAAGAACAAATGGTGGTTGAAGATGGTCATGAGGACAGGTGCTATCACGCATATGAGAAGTATTTGAGTGTCCAATGGGCTAATACGACTTACTAATAAACTCACGTTCGAATCCAATACCTACGAAACATGACAGGTTGAAAGATGATATTATAATCATAGTGTTTACCACATTGCTGCATTGCTTTGTATACAAACAACGCATATCATAATATCACCAGTTAATATGTCATAAATATGCCAATGTTACCGCTACGTCGCAGTGTCCATCTGGCACCTTGTTATATCATTTATCTCTCATCTATTATATAAATTAAGTACCCACGGAAGGCGCCACACCATCGCATCGCAAACAGAAGCTCGTGCGTCATATCCAAAGTTATTTAAAATGTCGCAGGCAAAAAGAAATTTCGCATCTGTGAAATAAATTCCACGTTATTAAACATAAATTTTAAGAAATGTTGTTTATTATGCCCCCTGCCCTTTCATATTATTTATGATTAACATAAAAAAATTATATCATGTTAAAATAAAAACTAAAAATATCGATGGTACATATTTTTATCGTAATATTATTATATTTTATGATTCTCAGTTTTATAGCTAAACTTCAAATCTTTCTCGTACTTCATTTTATTCGTGTCTAATTTTTAAATCAGCCCGATTTATCAATTTCACTGCTACATTATATATTAGCATATATCACATGGTATACACATACCAACTAGTTTTTATTTTGCAGTCTTCCGGGCCGCGATGAGATATCGCTTTTATTTCGGGAACTTTTGGCAAACATAATATATAACGACTTTGAATTACACGTGGTATAGCTCGTTTATTGACAGAATTATACCAGATTACACACGGTTATATCATGTTTGTGTATTTAAGAATGTTGTCAAAATGATATTTTTGTTGAGAACCTCGTAATAAAATGTTGAACAAGTGTAAGAAGATGGGCCCGTAAATGCCAGACCTAGGTCGTCGTGTCTCTTGAGAGCCGGTCTCAAGTGCTTTCAAATATCCTAACTTTCTGGCTGCTAAGAAAGAATGTCCAAATAGTTATTACTGATTTCATCGATTCAATCGAATCAATCTCTTGTAGTTGAGACGAACTGTACTTTATATAAGAATTAGTTCTATTTCTGTAATAGTTGGATCTATCGATAGTAAAACACGCGCCGGGATATTTAACATGTTTTCTAAAGTTTTTGAGGATCCGATATTTCGGCGCTGTTACAAGTGCCTTGATCACGGATGCACTCGTGAACGCCGGGTTAGTTGTTATTAGGCAGACCGTATCGGTCTACCCTCTTCCGCACTCGTTTATGACGCACATCGTCCCTACCATTGTCTGCGTTCTCACACTGCACTAGAATACGTTCGCGACCCAGACTCCAGGACTTCTGTCGTCTTCTTATTGTCTCCAACTCAGCTCAGGAGCAAAGCTTGCGCCTTTGCTTTGATTGTCACTCAGTAGGTAAACCGGCATTCAAGTGAAGTTGGCTTGGACAACAAAGATCTTCTTGGAGCACACAAAGAAAGTTTGTGATATTTATAGATCTTTTTTCAAGGCCAATACCGCTTGTCTGTTGGCATAAATTCACACCAAAGTAAGATTTATGCTCACGATTCGTATCGTCTATAAACATCCTTACATTTTGATTAATTAAAAGCAGTATTCACGGCAGGTTTCTCTTCAAAGACACCGTTAAGTTGATATGTACCGGACAAAGTAACTTTCATCATCGTTTATAGCTTCCGATGGGAAGTATTAATTGGATTCATTTCCTTATTTGATCCGACTTAGATGCAAACAAAAGCTTTCAATGAGAATCAGTTCCGAAAATAAAATTCCATCATCCCCAGTTGCAACCGAGGCATGAGTTTTGTCTGTAATGGTGACCCTCTTTCCTGAGACTTTGCCTTCAGCTTACCATCAGGCGAGGTGAAGTTAAATTAACTTGTCACACATAAACAAAATCACCTTTTAACTTGGGATCAGAAAGAAAGAAAGAAAGAAAAAAATATTGTTACAAAAAGAAATCCGCAAGACACAGATCAGCTTATTCCTTCTGCTCCTTTTGGTTTGGCCTGTACGACTTTTGTGACTGCCATCTGATCTCCTACGCAGAAAGGAAATTCTGCGCCACAGTCTCATCTATAGTTTACCACGTGAAATGAGTTTCAAGCATTAATGGCTTGGGAATCGAATGTTTATTGGATTCTATACACTATAACATAAGAGACTCTCACTCAAGAAAGATTAATTTTAAGAGGTAAATACAACGACGGGGCAAACGTCTCAATTTCGCATATCCGCCGGTGTGCGAAAACGAGTCTCGAACCGGGTCAATACAGTGAGCTGCCCTCAATACGTCCGGTATATGGGTCACGCGCAGGAACCACCAGAATAGATCGTGTTGCTATAGCGATTGGGTGAGTAGTGATCGTTGGTAACACGAGTACTTAGTCACAATATTGTCGAAAGTTTACGCAAATGACATCCATAGAAATCGTTCTCCGTAAATGTAACACCAAAAATTCATCGTAATTCGGGTACGTTGATATACTTACACTTCAAAGTATGTTATAGCTACCTTCTTTAGTCCGCAATCATGGCTTGTGAAAAGTCGACGAAAAGTCGGACTAAATAATACCAAATAAGGGGCGATAGAATCAGTTAAAAAGTTCGACTGTATTGGGAAAAATGAAATGGTCAAGTGGGACTTGAACCCACGACCTTTCACTTACAGGGGGAATGCTTTTCTAACTGAGCTATTGAGCCACACCTGAATCACTTCAAATTTCCTTCCTCTTTATATCCGTCTTTAAGGGCAGTGGAGCCATCTACCAACTGTCCTACGAACGGTTTAAAGTCAGCAAAATAAATGCTATAAAAATTCTTTCGGTTAAAAAGTGTTTCATTATTTTGTTTGGATTTGGTGGTATGTACAATGTGTACACGCGTTATTGCCAAACGGCTTGACTATAGACTTATAACAACCTTATTAACACTTCTTCATTTATCCTCATCAGATGCCTGCCTCACTTAGACCCATCCTTCAGAGCCAAGTCAACCTTACCTGCTAATTCTCTGAGTGCTCCAAAATGTAAATTTTAGACGCAACCAAAGTTCCCTCGCTAGGACAATGATGACTATGTTGTTTTTTGGTATTTTCCCTATATGCATTGTGTATCACGATGGGAAACTTCAAAATAACTAGGTCATTGTATGATAAAGTTTGAGTAACTCTGTACTAGAATACACAACACTCTGCACACAAAACCGCGCGTCGCCGAAAATGGGACAAATCCCAAAATAGACCAAAATAAAGAGGTTAAGAGATTGTATATGAACACTTTTAGACTTATTTTGGCTTTATATATATTTCTTATGTGAAATAACAGCGATTCCTGCCAAAATATTTTCGATTCTTACGTATTTGTTTTGGCCAACGGTTCATTGCTCTAGAACGATAAAAATTATAGCATTAAACTCATTATTTAGACTTGTGTTCTATAAAAATGTCACCCCATTTCAGTATGAGTTATATTAGATAATATACTCCAAATCATCGTGTTGGACAAATAACTTTTACATGTTTTCCACATCATGATAATTATGTAGTATATATAGTATTTGTGTTTGTAAATAAATAAATAAAAATAAAAAAAATATTTTATGGGATATTTTCGTCGTGTAAATTTATTTGGACAACTTATATGTCAAAAGGCGAATGACCCGCATGAACTAAGAGCTAAAAATGTTATTTCCGTTGAGGAAATAAAATGGTTGAAAACAAATACGTTTATTTGTTTTAATTGTAGCTATAATTAGGTACGGATCACTGCTAAATGTTGAGGAAACATTTATGTAAAACATATCCGGTTGGATTAATGATTTGAGAGATAATAACGGAGGTAAAGCGGAGGTGTTTGCAAATTGTACAGACACAGATTGTAGTGCTTTTATTGCTATTGAGTTTGAGTGATATACCGTGTTACGTATTCAGTTACTCACAACACTTTTAAAGACAATCGATTCGACAATCGGTTCGAGTCTGACATAACCTCCCCTTCCGGCTCCGGCAGGGGGGGTATCCGAGGGGATTACCACACGAAAAAAAAAAGGGGATTGAAAAGCGTTTACTATTCCACTACGATCCCCAGGGGAAGGTCCAGGAAAAAATAATCAATCGCTGGACAGAGGACACACTAAGAAAAGGAGTAAGTAGGCAACTATGGGCATGATGACTGATAGGAATGTATGGGTCCATTGCCGTTTGATATCCCAAGAGGAGAGCCTGCGCAAGAGCCTCGGAGCAGGTGCATCGACTTGCAGGCGAGGTTGGAGATCCTGGTACAGGAACCCAGGATACCATGCTACCTCGGATATAAACTAGAAACAATGCTATGATACAGAACTAAAGATAATGACAGAATGCTTTTACTTCTCATTTCCTGATAAACCTAGTTCAAACATGTGAAATCTCAAAGAAAAGTGATAAAAATCTTTTCCTGACCCATTTTAACAGTTTCCGTGTACGCTTGCGGTGATAAATTACAAGAAAAGATATAAGGAATTTATGGGAACTTCCACTTCAATTGCATATAAATTTTGTTTAATTTCTTTAGCTATACTATTGGTGAATTACTAAAAGTGCTGGTCCTATGCCAAGCAGGTTGGTTTTAGAGACGAATGTGTTTGGATTTCAGCTTAAAAATATTTAGCGTACCTATTAATATGATAAAAATATAAACATGTTAACGAAATTGAGATTTTAAAACATCAAAAATCTCTCTTACTCGTATAAACATTAAAATTTGTAAGTATCTGCATCTGCACCTAACGGTCCTGAATTTCTTTCTTTCACTTTCAACTCCTATTTCACCCTGTTAGGAGCAAAATTTTGAAAACACCGATTTACTTGTTCATTTATTTCTAACCAGAAGCAAGTTTATGAAATTTTTGTGTTTTCAAAATGATGGAACTTCCATACAACTCTTATATAATAATTTCATCCCTTATTTTACTCCTCAGGGATGAAATTTCCAAAAATCTTTTACGCATTGACCTACTATTGCTTACTATTGCTTTTCCGTGGAGCTACTACCTTAATGATATTTTGACACCTGATATGCCTCCTTTTATTCCCCCGTCAAATCGCTAAGACGCTATCATCGAGGACCCAGGGGAATTGTTTACTGATTATTCCATGGCCACTACTGTGAAGTTATTTGACCCAATGTTTACTACCGTATGTCTTGTGTATGGTGTATCACATGCGAGTTAAACAGACAAGTTAGCGTAAACAAAAGTGTCGACTGGCGATGGATCCAAGTAACATGAGTCCTACTAAGTTGTGTGTTGGTTTATATTCTACGACATTTTTCGCAAAAGTATCTAAACTGAAACCAAGAATAACTTGTAATACCTATAGGTTCTGGAATGCGTATAAGTATAATCTTATAGTTACGGTTCTTTTTCATTGGGGTGGTGGGCAGAAACTTATTATTTCCAGTTGCTACTATGCTGGCATACCTACACCTTATATAAATAATTAGTACATAGGTACTGAATACACGACCTTTAGCTTCTTCTACTTTCTCAATTGTTTTCATACATGCACTGTAACTTTTCAACTATCGCGGCGTTTACTCATAGTTTATAATTTTGACGTCACCGCGCGACGCTCGCAGGCCAGTCAAGTCGTGACCACGGGTGCTGCAACGCACCCGAAACGTCGGCAAAAGTAAGTTTTTCAAAAATATATCGCGTGAAGTCCCGAAAATTATAAACTACTAACTTTTGCCCGCGGCTCCGCCCGCGTGGATGTCGGTTATCGCGGTCAAATATAGCCTATGTCCTTCCTCAAGGTCTACTCTACCCCTAATTTCAAAGTTCATCAAAATCGGTTCAGTAGTTCATGCGTGAAAGCGTAACATACATACAGACAGTCAGACAGACAGACAGACAGACAGAGTTACTTTCGCATTTATAATATTAGTATGGATACATGCACTGCGCAGGAATCGAACCCCTGATATCTACAGTCGACCGCCCTGCCACCGCGTTGGTCGTCAGGTTCTTGTGAAATACGTGATACGTGACCAACACTATGTATTCTTAATTCTCTGTACAGTATAACGATAAAACGTACCTGGGTGTGGTCGGCTCCAACCTTGGCCACTGGCAAACACTACAAAACTGTAAACAAATCGATATTAGATTATGTTGAACTTGAACTACTTGAATATACACACTCATGCATGTAATGTATACATGCGTGAGTAAGTATACTTTATAAAGTAGTAAGGAATACATGTGAAGGGATATAAGTACAGAGGACGTACAGCTTACATTGCTCCAACTAAGATTTGAATTTGCAGTTAATAGATAATGTGCCTATTACCATCAATTGGACCTACTCGGTGTGAGAAACATGTGAGTGTATGTATGTAAGAACTAGCAAGCAAAATCATTATTATTCCGTTAATCCCCCAAGCTTTCCCAAGCGATTACAATATGGGGTTCTTCAAGAGGGGCATTAGACGAATGTAACGCCCCTGGTGTTGCATACGTCCATAGGCCGCGGTAACCACTTTCCATCAGGTGGGCCGTGGGCGTGTCTGCACCCTAAGGGGTAAAAAAAGAAACTAAAATATCTGTGACAACACCATCACATACCAAGCGGTTCCAGAATTCCTTTATCGTACGAATGATTAAAAGCTGAAACGCTCTATCCTTACACGGAGGAAACCCCATCATAAAATCCTGAGCACTTTAAGAAAATTATCAAGTCCTGGGCTTGAGTAACGTCAAGGTAGGGACAGCCATTACAGATCTTTGGACTGCACCCTAGCTTACCATTAGGTATAGTACTTTTAATTTGACGACCTAAATATAAAATAACTAAGGTATGTTATTGCTTGAATTCATATTGACGTATTGTAATATTATATCGTTGTAATTTGCAAACTTGCCAAGTAAATAAAATACCGTGAACGGACGAATAACTTCGTGAATACCGTTCTCGCTTTTAAAAATATGTAATCTATAAATTTTATTTCAGTTATTTTCAATCTATTTTCGTAAGAATGAACGAACTCTAATTTTATCCGTATATTACTTTCAAGTAAATTTCCGAGATGCTTGGATGGATTGATGGTATTTTATGTTTTAACTGACTGCAACGTAGAAAAAAGGGAGAGTTATCTGTTTGACCTTTATGTCCTGTATGTTTGTAAGTCTCCATGTTTGCTCTTAAATACTAAACGTCACTCCTATTCGTTTTTCCAACAATTTTTCAATATGATAATGGTCAAGCTGAATATTTGTTCATGAATTTAAAAAAAATAACAAGTTCCTGTATTTTGTGCCAAAATGAAAAGAATTTACTTTCGCTAAATATGAGCACAAACCTACATAATTACTTAACGCTAAATCAGAGAGGTACCCCTCATAGATTCGAATCAATTTAGTGTTGAACAGCTATTGCGGAATAAAGAAACAAACACATATCCACATCAACACTAAAATATTACACTCCTTTTTGATCAGAAGTCGTGTAAAAACAACCGAAGTAGGTTCGGAATCGATGTAGGTAATTGAGCCAATTGTGTTCCCAAAAGGTTTCAATCAATTTCAGACATGTTTCTCCGCACATTACACGGCTTCCAGCTGGTTGATTTGGTATATGAAGAAGTGGTACAAACATTGTACACGAGTCACAGATTTAGAATAGGCTAGATGACGCTTATATATTATGACTGCGCCCCGTGCTCCTACTAAATAGTCCTACTGGTAGGAGCACCGGGCCACCCATGTCCTGGTGCTCTTACTGAGCATGGGGGTTAAGACACCTTCGGAAACCAAGGCAACCTCACCTGGATACCGACTGATTCACTGACGAAGCTCAGGTACAGATTTTCCACTGGAGAAAAAAAAAATGACCCAATGATTACTGAAGGTAACATACGAGTTACTCTTTTCGCATTCAAGTGCCCCAAACGTGAGGCAATTGTTTTGCCCATACCATTCTGAGGTATTCAAGTAATTTATTGACTATTCAAGAACAATTTTTAATTTTGCCATTAGAGATATCGGAATATTTACCATGTATTGTTTGAGTGTCCGATAGTTCTGCAGTGCAGTAACGCTTCAGCCGCATTGCCATGAAGCTGACACTGCTTACACTTCAGCGATTGTTAGGGGGGCTACACTTCAAAATAGCAATTCCTATGCGCAAACTGGAAATGGCCAACAAAATGCACCTGGACAAGAGATGTCAATAAACATTTGCTGCGTAAATGTTAGGTATCAAAGCTCTTCTCGCAGCAAATACTTCTATAAAAAGTGTTGTGAAACTGCATCAGTTCAGTAACACGCTGAGATGGATGCTTTACGATATCTAGCCTTCTTTAAATCTACGGTAACTAGATTGTGTGTGATGTCATTGACAATGATCGATTGGGTACAGACATAAATTGCGCGAACTAGGTGTATTATAGTATAGGAAGAACGATGAAGTCATTCGCGACACTCCATCAAGTAGTATTATTATGTCTGGCTCTCTTTGTCTCGGGTATCCTTCTTATCTTTTCCTGGTATTATTATAATACTAGCTGTATGATTACCCGCGTACTGCTCTTAAAGGTGCAGAATGGTAAATAGCTACAACCATCCCCAAGAACTGGGCTATCAAATCTAGATTGATTTCTTCAAATGGCGCCTTAGCTCCAGAGATTATCGGGTTCAAACCAATGAACGGTTTCGCTTCGCACGTTCAAACAATCAATCGCCAAAATTCCAAATCTACGTTGAAAAATCAGCCAGGACAAGTAATTTTGTGATTATCTATGCAATATAGATATTGAGTACCAATAGCACTATAAAATTCGACAATTATTCAACGATACTCATTTTATACTACAAAAGGAGGTCACTAGTTATGTAAAACTTTCAAGTACAGTAATGCCATCGAGGGGGACGAGTTAACCTACACAACCCCATATCTTCCTTGGAAGATTGCCAACCATCGATTAATGGTAAAAGTTTAGCTCCGAAGATACATTTTTCTGATAAAATGCAACTCGCGATTACAATTCTAACAAGTTTTTGAAATTTAGATGTAATTTGTTCGTGTCTGGAACACGCATTTCCACAGTTTTAAAATAGCACTTGCAAAATAAACATGATCGCGTTATTTATAGCGGAAAGCAGCACTTCAGCTATGTTTTATCTCCTCATATCGAATTAAGAAACGTAAACAAAAATATTAAAGAATCGCCTAGAATTGCTTTTAAATACGAGCTTGCGAACAGGTTTCCTGAACAAAATCGTGAGTAAATCCAATGTATGTTTGCTCAAGAATCAGTGATAAAAATATGAAATTGTACATTTATTACAAATTTAAAAATAAATGCTGATAGAGATAAAATTATTGCTATTGCACACATTTTTACTTGTAAAATTTCAAATGAGAAAGAGATATAGATAGAAACCCACAGTGTAGTTGCTTAAGATACTCGAGAAAGTCAATAGGTTAATATCAGAATTGCAGGGAATTAGACTTTGTAATACATTTCGCAATCTTAAGCCGTTTAACTTAATATTTTAGATAATGATTACAATTTTTATGAGCCTGCTAGCTTTGATGTGCGTGGATGTCGGTTATCGCGACCAAATATAGCCTAAGTCCTTTCTCATGGTCTAATCTACACCAACCCAATTTCATCAAAATCGGTTCAGTGGTTTAGGCGTGAGAGCGTAGCATACAGACAGACAGACAGAGTTACCTTCGCATTTATAATATTAGTATGGATAATCCGTAGTGAATAATTTGCGTCTTTCCATATACATTTTTTTGAATCACTGTGTTAACAAGAGTCACAAGACACTACGAAATGGGCAAGGAAATACAATGTCAGGTGAAAGAACTAAATTTGCATTGGGTAGCTTACCTTGTCCCAGTTTTAACACAAAGGAAAGCCAAATACTTATATTAAAATATACTTAAAATATTCAACAACTCTATCTTGAACAATGGATTCCTTACTCAGGTAACTGGTTCAATCAATGAATCAACTGTGTTTTAGGTATGTCTTTAGACAGAAAATTACATAGGCACGCCAAAATATCGTGTCTTGCAGAGAAACTTAAGACTGCGGTTTTTGCGGTTATCGTAGTTAGGCAGTTGAGTGATGTAGCAACCGCAAGGTTGGTTTATTTCAGTTACTTTCACAATATAACATCCTACGGTGTTCTGCTTTGGGCAGGCCAGCTGTTATTCAAACTATATTTGTCATTCAAAAGTGAGCAATATGTGCTATTTATAATTTAGATGTTCGAACTTTCAGAAATAGTCATGTTACCGTTGCATCGTAATATGTTTTGCAAATATTGTGTTTACTAAACAGAATGTTTAATATGTATGTATTTACAAAAAAAAAGTATATAAGTATGTCTATCCGCATTCTAGGTTCGATAACACAAGCTATAAAAGCTTACCATGGGTCTAGATAGCGTTTTGTAGAATGTTGTGGAATATTTATATTTATGAATGTTCATCTATATTGTGAAATTAGAAATGTATATTCGTGTTTGTTTGCAAACGAATTCTATTCTATTCTTATGACTATAAATAATCACAAATAATTTGGCATGCAGTTCATGCATCATCGATTGCGAAACATCCATACCATCTTTGTTACGTTAAAATAAAATTTCCGAAAATATACTTGTCTAAAACTAATATTGATGTTATGTTAAGTAACAAATTGTTCTGTCGTTATATTGATCGTTATTTATTGGTAGCTCTTCTGATAAAGGAAGTACAATATAAAACGTTATTTTTAGCACATTTGAGTAAACCGCGACAATCTAGAACACTGCAATGACGCGATAGTAGGGAGCCATTTCTATCAGAATGGGGTTGAGGGAGTCTGACGTTTGTTTTCCGCACATTCAAATAAGACATCCTCTTTGCATATTAGATACTTGACACAGATACGTAGAATATTGTGTTAGAAAATGATGTTGGGTAGTATTCCGAACAGTTTTAGACAGAACATGTTTAATAGACAACCGTGGGTACTTGGTTCCTATTTTTGGCCATTTCATGGAATCACTGGATTTACTATACGTAATGTAATGTAGGTATAATCTATCTGTATAGTACTCTATGGGCAAACTAACAATTCCGTGAACTGAAGGGTGGTGCCACTTTCCCTTCAATATTGTATGGCGTGTTCAGTAGATCGAGACAGTATTTCACTCCGGCCAACAACTTTATAAAACGCATGTACGGCGCAAGTGCGCAAATGGAATACTGTTCTCATCTCTGGGCACCTCAGTGCCAATTTCTCCCTCTGGACCGGATCCAACGGAGAGCGACTCGAATCGTCAACTGCCAAGATGTTTCAAATCGGCTAGACTCTTTGGCACTGCGTAAAGATGTGGCTTCGCTCTGAGGAATTGTTCGGATTGATCCCCGCCGCCTCTTTCCGCCATCGTTCCACGTGGCAGCAGTTCCATACTCACCATGTGGAAGGTTGGCGGTCCACAACTGTGCGTTTCTCGAGAAACTTTCTGCCTCGCACAACTAAACTGTGGAATGAACCTTCGCCACCGGTATTTACGACCTTCAAACCAAAGAAAAGAGCGTAGGTACTCTCTTTTGAAAGGAAGGCAACGCACTTGTGACTCCTCTGGTGTTGCGGGTGTCCATGAGCGGGGATTATCGCTTACCATCAGGCGATCCTTCTACTCGTTTGCCTCCCTATTCCATAAAAAATGGTCAACTCGTGTAAAATCTTTGATTTGCAATATTTTTTTATATATTTGACAGCTGTGCTAATCGAGGTCCGATTTAAGCTATTTCACGGAATCCTTGGTACATCTATTCTATACTTCAATATAGGCGTAGATATTAAAAAAATACAACTGCTTCACAGCACTTGACAATTTGTTTTATTACTGTTCCAATTTAAATTCTAACGATGTCCTACTAAAGTTGGCACTTGGCAGGGATATTTATTGTCAAATTCTTCAAATAAACGATCGGAGTTGTTCTCGCGTTACGATCTTTCATTAGTGTTCATCTTAACGAACATAATGTGTTGTAAAAAATTAAAAATTTTAAAAACCCCCGTCACAAAAAACACCAAAAAGTTGAAAATAAATGAATAAATTTTAATTCAACGGTTGCCATGTCGGGGACCGTAACTGGTTAAGTACTCCTTTATATCGTAAGGTCCCCCGACATGGCAACCGTTGAATTAAAATTTATTCATTTATTTTCAACTTTTTGGTGTTTTTTGTGACGGGGGTTTTTAAAATTTTTAATTTAATTTTTATTTTATACTTTTTAAATTGATCTACTAGTCAAGCTCTTTCATTTGATACCCATATTGAGGGAATTATAAAGAAATATGCATTGCAACATGTTGTGGCAGCGGCCATCTTGGACCGATTTTTTTCAAACATAGCTAAGAACACTCCCGACTAATATACCTTTCAAACAAAAAAAACTATATCCAAATCGGTTCATCCGTTTGGGTGCTACGATGCCACAGACAGACAGACACACACACACACACACACACACACACACACACACAGACACGTCAAACTTATAACACCCCGTCGTTTTTGCGTCGGGGGTTAAAAATGTTCTGTCACGCTTTCAATATTACAATTGTTTGTTTTAGCGCTAACCGGGTTTCAGTAGCAAATCGTATATAACGAGGGGCCCTATATTACAGCACAAACACTGTAGACAGTTTTATTATACATATGTCGTTTACGTGATAGTGACTCCACGTTGACAATATCAATATCACTGTGTCATTAATCAAATTTAAAGTTAACCTGAAGCAATTAATTAATTGGTATAGTCCACTTAGAGCACTCAGCTGAATAGCACCTGAGCGAATAGCACGAAGAGCACCTAGGCTGCGATGTATAGGGTGCATATGTTGTTGGTCCTGGCATTTTCACATTTAGTTCTGGAAATTTAAAGCTCAGTACATCATTTATTATTTATTTCTCATTATTTTTATGTTTAAGTAGTTGTTATCTATTACCTATTGGTAGACTAAGTTCTATTATAATCCATATTGATTTATTAAGAGAAGGGAGGTAAAGAACTAAATTTCGTCGGATAAACAGCACAGAAAAAGGTACTCAAAGATGCCTGACTGATGATCTTACTGTCGTATCATCAGCCAATGCATAGGTCGAGGATCGATCTAAGTACTTTGAAAGAAAGAAAAAGTTTAAAACTAAAACCCGACTATCGAAAAATCACGCTCTAAAAATTGACAATCAAGAAAATATCTAGGATAGCCTTGGTCGTATGTGACTTTTCCACGACCGTGGCTATCCTTGATATTTTCTTTTTACGTCATAGGAGCCTATAACCATCACACGATCAAGCCGCTTGTAACGATACCTCATTTGTCCAGTTCTAATAAGTAGTTGAGGAGCTATGAGGGAACAACATACACACATACTGTCAAAATCATAACCCTCCTTTTGGCTTCGCCGTAGTCGGGTAAAAAGTAATAAAAATGACCTAACCTTCAGCACAGTCCGGCCCTGTGTATGTGACACTTATTATTATAACTCTCGTTAACGATGAGGTAAATTGCTTTCGTTAGGAGTGGGTTCATGTCGCATCGGTGGTATACCGAGTTGTCAATGTCATAGTAATTACGCCCCTGTCACTTCGAATAATATTGTATTGTATGATAAACATACTTGTGATATACATGTCATATCAAGTAAAGTTTATAGCAATATTATTGTAATTTGAAGTGTCAAAAACATTGTTGCCTAACCTTTGATAAAGAAAACAAGGTTATAAATAATTTAATAAACTGCCCTTTTTCGATAGGTAAATATATATTGTCGGTTAAGTTTTGAAGTTAAAACGAGGCGACAGAAATAAAAAAATATTGCCCTGCACAAAAACGAAATAAAGAGAAAAAATCTTATTTGAAAATGGAACCTTACTGTCGAAGATAGTCATATTTATTTGTATTTTCAAAATGCCAGCCAGTATTACTTGGGACGATATTAAAATGACATTATACACATACACAAATCTGTTAAACTGACATCATAATATGAAAAAGAACCCAAAAAACTTCTTAATTTTTAGGGTTCGTATCCAAAGGGGAAAAAACGGAACTCCACTGTACGTCTGTCGGTCACCAAACTATATTTCACGAACTGTGATATTCTAGATAGCTTAAATATTCGCAGAATGGTATTGAAGCTTTTTTTTTATCGTGCGATAAATCCCCACGGAGCCGGTGGAGGTGGTTATGTCGGACTCGAACCGACTAAAACGCACGCCGTCTTGGGTCCTTGGTTGCCGGAGGTGAGATTGCCAAAAGCATATCTCTCGCATGGTACGGAAGCTTATGTGCGCGAGTCCGATTCGCACTTGAATCGTTTTTGTTTATTGTCATTTGTCGTGGAAAATATGTAGGAAGCACGCCATACAAGTCATATTCGGAAGTAGGTACTTCCTTCGTAATATTTCTTAATATGACTTCTTCATTCTCTTAACACTTTTTCCTGGTTAATAAATAAAGCTTTCTAAATAAATCTAGCTCATGCAGGTGTAAGTCTAAAAAGAAAGTTAGTATTCGATTATAATAGTAACAATATTATAATTTCTAAGAACATTTGATACATCGTACGAAAAATATTCCAAAATGACATCAATACTTTCTTCTGACATCATACTTAACCTACTAACGATAATCTTTTTATTAATTTGTTTTGATTTTGAAGATTGATATTATCTTTTATTACCTTGTTTTGATTTGAAACATGTTTTGATACATAACTCTAAAATAAAAGTCAACCTTGCTGTACACTTTCCTTGTTATCTGTGGTCACTTAAATATGCTGGGTTTGAAACGTTCTTATGAGTGCCGGAGCACCGATTTTATGCAATTGTTCCTATGAGTTACTAGGTACGGCTTATTGCCGTGCGCTCCAAAACTTTTGTTTTCTAAAATACATTTCTCCATACAATCATTACCGGCGGCTCCATGTCTAAACTAATAAGGAGTGTTAAAACGGAGTTCAAACTGGTGAATTCCGTGTGTCATAATTCCGTGGGACACTGCATTCTACATTTTCATTGGTAAAATTTAAAATTGGCAAGGCATTTCACTTAATAATTATTTGCATATCGCTATTAACTTATTATTTAATTTTATATTAACGAATTAAAATTCTCGTAATAATCATAAAATGTCCATCACGTAAATGCGCCAAATACTTAGTCATACCACACAAATTGTCTTCGCAATAATCAATGAAGGTCGAATACTCTTCTTGATTTCAAGTGCCTCAAACATCAATGAAGCAATTGTTTTTATCAGAACGGTATTAAAGTAATTTTATAGTTGTTCAAGAACTATTTCTGATGTTCTTCTGTAACTAAGTTACTCTAATGCTAGCCATTATTGAGTTAGAATGAAATAAAGCTAGTGTGCACGACACACCTTTTTTTAAACAATGAATTTGTATACCTTTTGTTTTCCGGCGCTGTCATATCTTGTAAAAATAGTAAAATGCAATCTCACTAACAATATGGCTTCTTTTCTATATTCCCTATAATTAACCTAACCAGTTTAATTCATACATACAGTCCACATTCCATCATTCACAGCTAGCACTACATCGATTGTATCAAACAAACAATTTAATGAAATATACATCTCCTTCGAAATAGTTCCCGAGTTAGTTAGGAGTTATTTTGTATTATAGATCAATGGAAAACATTGGTAGACAAGTATGGTGCAACGATATGTATGATGGATGAGACAACTAGCTGGACTTCGATATAATGAAATGACAAAGTCTAGAAATTACTTTTATTTTCTGATCTTCGAATAACTTGGGATAGCCGGCTTTAATTACATTTGGTCGCTCGACTTCGATGAATTAAGTATTAATTTAATCTGGCATAAGTCAAAAGTTATGCCAGAGTAGAAGTCTACTAATATCTTGTCCATTCAGCTTGTTTACTTACTTCTCCAGCACATAGCAAGCGAAAAGGGTTCGAACCCTTTTCGCTTGTATCTGTCACAATAAATACTATAAATTAGCAAATAGCCGTACTCGATATTAATTTATAAATAGAAGCTAGAAATTTGCACCCAAATAGCCCTGACAAGGTCCACGGATTGGAGAACAATAAAAAGCACAAATCGATAAAGTGAGCGACTAGTTCTTTCTGTATTTTGTTGAGCCAAAACTATCAGATATATTAATTGTTATTTGTTATATGATATTTTAAGGTATCAATATCGTTCAAACATCTTGTAGCTTGAAGATATTTGCGAGCTCAAGTAAAAATCAATTTCAACTTCATACCTCCACGCATTCCTGAGAAGTCTTGACAGACAGACAGACAGACAGAAAACGAAGTGATCTTAAAAAGGGTTTCGTTTTGTTCCTCTTGAGGAAGGAACTCTAAAAAAACAATATAGGTACGAAATAACTTTTGCAAATCTAGTTGACATAATTCCAATGAAGGTGAAACTGCTAATATCTAGACGGAGCGGAAGCCTCGAGGAAGTGACAACGTGACTAGCGCACGAACACCTCCGTAATGCACTAATATAACCGGTGCTGGCCCAACCTTGAACTTGCTGCCTTCATTTGAATGTATAATGGAGCCGGTTGTGACAATAATGTTGTTTTTATTTCAAAGGACGCAAAATAAAGCGATAACCAAAGGCCGCTTTATAGATGGTAACCTTAGTCGCTGACATTTAATGATAAATCTTATCAATTTCGTTGTACGGATACTATGAGTCATTTGTTATTTTGATCTTTTTCCTAAGTTTCTAAAAATTTGCTGGTGATTTATTATTGTTCACCGGATTTAAAGCTGGTTTGATTTTTTTTATTGAAAGACTATTTATACTGTTGATTGATGGCATTTGTTGGAACTTATTGTTACACATAATTGAAAATTCACTTGTACTTATCCACGTTATCTGTTTAAGAACCTAACCTGTTTCGCTTTGCGGCATTCTCAAAGGTTTACAGTGATGTTTTGAATATTCTAATTCGTAAACACTTAGTAAGGCGAAACCGGTCAGCTTTTTAAATAACATGGAAAAGTACAAGTGAATTTTTAATTATGTGTATTATTGAGAGCTTTCACTTTGGAATTCAAGATCTATTTATCTGCTGCAATTCCTGCCTTTTTTCATTCTTTGAACTTTTACGACGTGAAGCTAAAAGGCAAATGCGAAGTCGGAGAGTAGGCTAGGATCATTGAGTTTTTAGGAGCTGTAAGGAAAGAAATAGGTAATTCATTATTTTAAAATAATAACCCTTAAAGTACCTGATCATAAAAGTGTGGAGAAATGCATTTTGGTAAAGAATACGTTTGAAGCGCATGGGGATAGGCCGTGTAGAAAGGTCAATAGACAGGTAGCAGGTTTCTTAGAAGATTGTAAGGCTAAGAGAGTAAAGTAAAGTTGCGTTAGACATCTAACGGACCTCCCTAACTTTTTAAATTATTTGTTTCAGGCAAGTCCTCTCACACATCAAGAATATACCAGAATTAATACTTCTTGGAAATCTATCTCCTACGGTCAGAAGACTTCCCATCTTCTCCCTTATGGTGAAGCATCCCAGAGGAACATTCCTTCACCACAATTTCGTCGCAGCAGTCCTCAACGATGTGTTTGGGATCCAAGCAAGAGGTGGACTCAATAGCAATCTGAATTACGGATCTGATGTTTTAGGAATTGACAGCCAGCTGCTAAAGGAGTATGAAAAATTGCTGGATATTGAAGCGTAAGTACTTGTTAAAATTGGGTTGTCTGGATGAGAAAATGTTATATTATGAATGAATAATTTAAGAACCATGGTCTTGGGACCAACTCCACACTCGTATCGTAATCGACCTTGTCGGACAAGATTTTTGGAAGGTTGTTGGCCTGACTTTGGAGTCTGTTTATAGACTGCCCTTTTGTTTAAGGAACAGCAAAAAAGGTGGATATTTTTTAACTGGTTAACATTAGCTTCGTTCTTTGATTTCAGATTACATATATATAATATTCAGGGTACCTTAACCGTTTTAGTTGCAATAAAATGTTCGTAGGACCTTCCCTTTCTTTTTGAGATATTTTGATTTGAATTCACAGATTTATCAAAATAATACGGTCAGAAGAAAAATGTTTAAAGTCATTTTTTTATGCCAGTCGATCCCATTTTATGTAGGGATCAGATCTGATATACCCTGTATAGTCATCAAAGGTCAAATACTTTGCATGCACTTATAAGTAATGAATAATTCAATATGCGATATTCACCATTGTAATTTTATGTTGCAGGCAAAAAGAAATCGCTCGCGTTCGCAAAATAAGTGACGTAAAATCACCCAATATACCCATACATAATGAGCACCTGAGGCCCGGATTCTGCCGTATTTCCCTTCCTTTCTTCATGTCAGATGCGGAACTTGCCTTCGTTCTTGAAGCTCTTAAGATGGTTGCCACAGAAGGCTGGAAGATTTTGCCGCAATATATCGTTAATCCTGAGACAGGACAATGGAGACACCACACTTGCTCGGTGCTTAGAGACAGGAAGTCTCTGCATTCTGTGCGATTTGACGGTGGAAAGATGACAGCTCATGAAAGAAGAGTCTCTGGTTAGTACCGTTTTTAACCAATATTGAGCCAGAGAAAGCGGCGCCGACAATTAATCAGATTATTTTGTGCTATTTTAGGTCCAGGCATTTTCCCACAAACATATACGGAGTGTCTACAAACCGCCAGGAATTTATTCAACCGAGCAAGAAAACTAGCTATGAAATGCTCAACAGCTGAGCCAGAAGTCACTTTCAATCCTCGTATAGATTATCTTAGGTGGTTTATGCTCCCCAAAGAAGCTCACGACCTTCTCTTAGGACGGTCAGCTAATGTCAAACATATTGTGCCATTTGATCCTTCAGGGTATACAGGAGCCAGAAAGAGCCTCAACGTTTCAAGATCTTCGATTACCTCATCGCCTATTTTAGGTTCATCACCAAGACACTTCAGCTTATCATCAATAGATGACTGCCAAATACTCAGACTGAAACAGAAGCAGAAGTTCTACTCGAGAGAATCTAGTCTTCGAGAAACGCACAAAGAAGAGGCAGAATCACCTCGTCCAGTGCAATTTGCAGTTGGTGAATCTGTGTCACCTTTACGATTGATACCACTTTCAAGACAACCTCTATTAATTCGGTCCAGGTGCTACAGCTTAGGTTCTGATATACCAGCGGTAGCATTTAGCGCCAAAACTAAATTGAATTTAGGTTTAAAGGAAACCAGCCCAAACAACGTAATAGAGAAATCAAACTTCTGTAATTGTGGTAGTCAAACAGATCTTCAATCCTTAGACGATCCAATGATTTCACCTGAAAAAACATACCCGTACAGTACACAAAGTAGTACATCAACATCGGATTGTAGTCAAGTTGGCCGAACTTCTCCTACCACTTCGCTCAACTCTCATACTTCTGAAGACCTGCAGGCTTACGTTAAAGAAATGACCAGAGAAATTGCTACAGAAATCAAATCCGAAATTCGTGAAGTTATTTCAAAAGTTGACGATATTTTAGAGAACTCAGATGCACTTGAACTGTCAAATCTTAGCATGAACTCAATTTCTAGTCAAAGTGAACATAATTCAGTATCAGTCATAGATGTAGCCGAGTATTTGATGGGTATGTCAAGAGAGATGGCTTCGGAAGTGAAACATGAAATACGTGAGATGGTTAATCAAGTCGATGAAATGATGTCGCCGGAATTCAATGGGGGTTGTTCCCGAAAAAATTCGCCACCAAAACCTGGTAGACAAAGAATTGGCTCGGCTGCGGAACTCGGATTAGACCTTAAAAAGTCTACACAATCCTTGAAAAAATGTCCCACTAGCCCTATTTTACCGATCCAATTTGACGAAGAAGACCGATTTCTAAAACGCTCTCCTAATACAAATTCTCCGAAGTCGACCCATGGCACTCCTTCACACGAAGCTTCAGGCCCTAACAGCATCTCCTTCAACTCAAGTGAAACTTCAACGCCGGACACTATAATTCAAGTTGTCACAACTCAAAACTCACCGATACTTCCTAAATCATTAAGTTCAACCAAATTGTCTGATGATGAAGTAATCTGCAATGACTTGACTTGTAGACAATGCTGTACAAAGAAAAACTGGTGCCAAAATCCGTCCGTGAGTTCACAAGACAGTGGCATAAACATGACATTCACAGAAACGGAGTCATTTTTAGACTTCGGTAAGTAATTAATTATTATGTTGAATTATTTTTCAGTTAATGCATGTCTGTCGGATGCTTTCAGTCGAATAAAATAAGTAGGTAATACATTTTATGCCCACATTTTAATGCGAATGACATCAAACGATCCCAATGTCAATGATATTAATTGATAAAAACATTTATAGCTACGGTTGCTTTCCTGATTACAACAACAATTTTATAATTTCAATCGTTCAAGGGACATAATCAATCTAACTAAATTGTATATTGAATTTTATTAGGTAATTATTTTTTCATATAAATTATTTTATCTTTAAACACAGAATATAACACAATTTAAAAAAATCTAAAAAAATAAAAAATAAACACAAGCTAACCGGCAAAACTCCGCAGATTCATCAAACAAGTCCAGAAAAGCACGTTACCGCGTTTGCCAGAAGCACGAGAAGAGTGAAGTACCGGACATTATTGAAGGGGTGCCCGTATGTTCTGGCGACCACGTCCGCCAGATCAAGAGATACGAGTCCAGTGACCCCACTAGAGTCATCTTCCAGATGCCTGAGGATGGTGATGGTCAAAATAGGTAAAGATCTTTGTCAGTCATTTTATGTTAGTATTTACTTTACTACCTTTTTATGCTTTAATAGAGTTAAACCTTTACTAATCAGAACTATTTGAACTTAATGGCCTTCTTTCTCTACATGGAATATATGCAACATTAATGGATTTTAAAAATATAAACTAAAACTTGTTTAAAAGGTCATTAAACTATGACACTACTTGGCAATATGTCAATATCGTAATAGAGATCAAATTCAATTTGTTTCTCAGCATAAAAAGAAAACTTCGCTTTTGTGCGTTTGTATAAAAACAAATTATTTTGAATTGAAATGATTTTATAATAAAATGAGGTAAATATTATGTTATCTCAACATTAACACAATGTCAAACATTTGTTGTTGTTTGATAGAAGTCCTATTTTATTCCTGTTTTACATTTTGTGTTGAGTTAGGCAAATAAGCCTAGTTTAGAGTGATATTTTTAGGTACCAGTATAAACCTCATTTTAATGTAAGATTCTTGTGCTTTTGTTTTCAGCATTTAGTAAAATTACATTAAACACTTGACAAACTTTACTTACTACCTAATCTTTCTCTTCACCGATATTCTGCACACCTTTCTTTCTTTCTGGTTGTTTGCTATTTCTTTCCTTCAAAGTTTTCGCTTTTATTACCATTCAGTGTGATTTTGACTTTCTTATTTTGGTAACCACTGTTTTGCAACTGCTTTCTTCGAACAACGTAATGTCTTCCGGCTTTGCCTTTACTTCTCAAACGCTTAGCTTGGGTCCACCCCACTGTTAGTGCTTTCTATATTTTCTCTCAGTGCTCCTAAATGTTTGTGCGTGTTTAGGGACACGACAACGGTGGTGGACTCAAAGCGGAGCAGTCGTTCATCCAATGCCTCTTCCAGCAGTTCAGACCGAAGTTCCAGGTCCAGTGGTTATGGAACTGATCAGCCATCTACGCTAGATGAGCGGTTTTATGATAGAAGGTGAATATTTACGAGAAACACTTAGGAAATCTACATACTACATACAAAAAAATATTTAATGTCAGTATTGGAAATCAACTCACGTGTTTCTTAACTCGGTTTCGATTTATAATTGGCCTGATTTGAGATATTGAAGATGAATCTCGCCTACATCAAGCACAACACTGTGCGTTAGAACGGGCACTGCGTTTTTTGTGCAAAAAATTCTATGACTGTTTTATGCTTGTGTGCATACATGCGATAGCAGACGACATAAGCAGCTTTAAATTTTTCAATTCAGAAACTGACATTTAATTAACCCTTATTTTGAAGAAGATTAGTCAATGTGGTTTAATATGTTTTGTTGTTGTTTATAGTGAATCGGAGTGTCGTACCTTCAAGCCCCAATGGGAAGAGGAGCGTGAAGGGGAAGACAGCAGTGCGTGTAGCGATAACTCTTTAACAGACTTCACGCTCGATGATGATGGTAACTGGCAGTGCCCGCCAAGAGGCGTCTGGAAACCTACTGTTGAGGTAGGTTGAATTCTTTCGTATTTCTCACAGGCATCTTCATATTTATAAAGCAACTCTCAGGTGCAGGTTATTTCAAAATATTTATTGTACATTCTTCTTGTTTTAATATTTTTTCGTTAATGAGCGCCATCTGTTGTTTCCTGAAATTATTATTCAGTTTATAATGTTTTG
The DNA here is from genome assembly GCA_914829495.1 of Eilema sororculum. Lineage (NCBI taxonomy): Eukaryota > Metazoa > Arthropoda > Insecta > Lepidoptera > Erebidae > Eilema > Eilema sororculum. The sequence continues at coordinate 22,756,492 of OU618535.1, forward strand.
TTTTCTTTGTAGCATAACCATTATGCTAAAAGTCCACGATAGAGCTGTCCGTTTAAATCTTAATGGTGATCCATACACCTAATTTAAACCTTAACTACTTATGAACACACTGAATAATGCCCGGAATTGCGTATTGAAATATGTTGTTCAATTTGAATTACAGGCGATCCAAGAGTTCAACATGATCAGGCCTGGTGATAAAGTGCTGGTGTGTCTTTCGGGGGGCAGTAGCTCCATTGTACTGCTGCACACACTGCATCAGTACCAGTTCTACGCCAGATCCAAGGGTATCCACTTCAGTATTGGTGAGTACCCCTACGAATTTCTAGATACTTTTGGCCTATATAAGTAATAATATACAAAGCTGGATGTCCACTGCTACTTGTATTTGCAATTGCTGCAGGATTTGATGCATTCATGGTTTTTGAGCCATTTATGACCGTGCGCGTTCTGTGTTCCAATAGCTGGTATTTTTGTGCGCTCTTGACGCTCTAAATCGACTAAACTGCGTTAATTGAACATTATATAAAAGTCAGCTTGTTTTACTTTTCAGGTGCTCTATTTGTACATGAGAAGGATTCTCAAGTGGATCCGTTGCATCTAATGGCGTACTGCAGAACCCTGGGGGTCAAGTTTATTTACGAGGACAAAGTAGAAGATGATGAAGCTGAAAGTAAGTACCTACTTAGACAGGTTTTCAGGACACATTTTGACAGATACCACCCGATAGAAAGTATTTACCGTTGCTGATGTAAACACTAGGGAAAGTATAGGTTGCGAAAGAGAAGCAGGGCGAAAAAAATCTTCGATCTAGGTACCATGTGATCCATTAGGAAGCAGCCGTCAGGAATCGGGTTATAGTGACCCTTCGCCACCGCTAGGATCGTCACACTCATGTTACCTGTAATAACCTTCTTGAAGAACCCCGTATTGTAGTCGTTTAGGAATACCATAGCAGGGTGATCCTTCCATAACTTATAACAACTTCCTTGTGTGTCAGGTTCCAGTTCCTCAGAGGCGTGGCGCTGGGCGCGGCGCGGCACTCGTGCGCGGGCAGCCCGCGCGGCGCACGCGCACGGCTACGGCGTGGCGGCGCTGGCGCAGGCGCTGGACCGCGCCGCCGTCACCTTCCTCGCCTCCGTTATGCATGTCGGCGCGCTCGCCACGCTCCGGGCGCATTACCGACTGAGGTAAGTTTGTTTGTTGAATTACCAGGACGCGGGGGTGGGCTATGACTACGGTGAACCACTGCAGTCGATGAACCACCTCCTGTCGTTATTTTCCAGAGTGGTGGTGTCCCGGGTTTCCACATGAGCTTTTGTCTAGGGGAGGGGGAATCAGATCCCCAACAATGCGTCGAACTCGCCAACGCCGTTGACCAGAGTAGTTCGGGTTTCCTTTCTAGGGTGCATCAGATTCTACAAATCTGTTTCATAAAAAAATACCCTCTTTTTATTCTTGCAATTTTCAACACCACGAGTGCCATTTCCCTTCCCGGCCTCGCGGGAATTCGCTTACTTCTTTCCCTGCTTTTATTTGAAAAACTACCTTCTGATGTACAACTTAAGAAAATCAGCGCAAGTTGAAACAATTTTACCCAAAACGACATTCTGATCAACTTAATGAATTTTATTTTGTACCAGGGACCCCGAAATTCGTGTAATAAGACCGTTTATCTACGTGCGTGAGCGAGCACTGGAGGCGTTCGTTTGTGCGCGTGGGTTGCCAAACTTCCGCGTGCGTGACGTCACGAACAGCCCGGTGCACAGCGACCATAGTGATGGTCATAGGTAAGTTTTGAGTTTTGATTTTGCAAGTTTTGCAAGCAATGGGGAATAGTGCTCATTTGGAGTTAGAGAATACTACTGCAAAATTTGTAATTATACGTATTTACCCATTTACAGCAAGGAAAACGTCCACTTAGATCGTTCGGTGTCAGAACCAATTGGTTCGTCAGACAAGCGTCCAGAGGTGAAGTCTCAGCGATCTTTGGTGGAGCCTCTCGAAGATCTCCAGGCAAGGCCTCTTCCAGACGCTTTGGACAGCGCAAAAGAGCTGTTGAGTTCTCAGGAGAGAATATATCCGTATCTGTTTACTAGTCTGAAGAGTGCGTTACGGCCACTTATCAATGGCAGGTTAGTTTATAATTTAAATATTTATGCAGTGCAAATTTTTAATGTTCTTATAGAGCCACTCAGTGTTAAACAGAATTACACTACTCAAAAACTCATGTCTTGATTGTGAAAGCTATCATCTATTATTGACATTAACTCTTCATCATCAATGTGTAAGATGTAAACAACTGTTGGTGGACCAATAAATAAATAAATAAATCATAATAAAGGTCAAGCTATACATTAGTCCTGGTCCCATCTGAGACTCTCATCGCGAGGATCCGCGTTCCGGTTTTTACTCTTCCCTTCCATGGTTTTGGGGCTCTATGAAAGTGAGATCTACTAGTATCGCTTACTTATGTAAGTTCTCCAATCTTCAGTTACAGAAACATCGACAAAGATCAAAAAGAGAGACACAGGAAGAAATCAGTGATTCAGATGCGCAACGGTGAACCTGTGTACGACACTGATGATGACAGCGAAGAAGAACTGCTACCATAGGTACCATAACTACAAGTTGAAAGCAAATTTCTAATAACCAGGAACCAGTACGAGCGGTTCCTGAATGAAAGGTAACAATGGTGCTTATCTTAAACCAATTGTCAAAGTCTATATGGGGCGTTCTTCTGCTTGACAATGAGTTTTAATCGCAGTCGCATAGAAGATAGAACTGGCGTAAAACTGAACCAACTTAAATATGGTTGGTCAATCCGAAAAAGAGTCCTGATTAGACTAACCCTTCAACTGAGAAAGCTAGTTTAGGAGATGGTCCAGTGTCATATAATGATGCCATTAATCTGTCATGATCAAATGACTGTTTCCTCTGGACAGAGGGAGACAGTAATAAGTTTGTGGATAGGTTTTATTTGGATATTTGTGGATGTATGTATGACGGAGCAGTTGCTACTGTCAATTTTTGTATCTATGTGTAGTAAAGACTTCTGTGCATAGCACTAGACCTGCTGTAAGAAATTAAAAAAATAATTTTGTGCGTTTTGGTCGATTTGAATTTATTAGGTTGCCATTTGTGCGATTATTTTCGACTTATTTTATCCTATTTACTCGTAATTTGTGCCAAGTCGTTTAACACTTATTGTTAATTTAATTTATGCAATTTTATTGAAAATAAATTTCACTTAATTTATGATCATGTATAAGGGCTTCCAAACATTATACAGATTACAGTTTGCCTTGTATAGTAGTATTAAGTAACATATAGTACTATGCATAGAAGTCTTTTTGTGTAGCCGTTGAGGGCACGCCAATTAACTATTTGACGGTGAAACCGGTTATTTGTAGTGTATAAGATACTGGTGGCTATTTGTATTTGGAACTAGACATTTGAAATTTTGAAAAGAATGCCAAGATAAAATATGTTGTGTGTTCCTATTTATGTCGGTTCCAAAAGTAGCCACCGAATTTGTGATTACTCAGTGATCATGACGTGTGTTATTTTTTGAGGTTATTTTAGTGGGTCTCTTAGAAAGTAGAGAAACTAGAAATAGAAATATTTGCTATTGTCATTTAAGAAGTATTAATAGCATAGAGCAAGGAAAAGAGTCACCTCTGGTTTCCACAATTGTTTCGTGGTCTATGGATGAAATGCTTCTTAATTTGAACTGTTATTTTTTTACTTCTGTTACTACAGAGCCACTAAAATAATATTTACGTGACTCCGTAATATTTTTAAGTGTGTGAGTGGAAGTATTTTATATTTTAAGTTTTTAGAGACGCCATGTTGATAATTAATTATCTTACTAATAAATACGGTACAATTATTCGTACGAGTGGAATTGAAAACAAAGTGCATTTGTTACAGTCTGTTATTGTAATGTTAAGGAATATATTTTTTAATATTGTTGTATGTATTGAGTGTTGAAATACATGAAAATTTTTGTATTATATAATGAGAACGATTTATTCTGCAGTTGTTTATTGAGATATACAAATATATCCAATATATTATATATTTATTTTATTTTAGGTTTTACCTAAAATATTTAAGGAACGAAAGAGTTAATATCTATAATACTTATAATATCATAAGAAATATATAATTATACAGATATACAAAGTAGTGAGTATAAAGCTGTTATTTGTACAAATTGTAGATGTAGAATATTACGCTTTTTTTCTTTAATGCTTAACGATATTATTCCTTGATATAATAAAATTACTTTTGTGTTTCTAAAACCAGTGTGAACGATTAGTTGTATAAATACATCAACAATCAGCTTCCTTATGTTGCACATACACACAGCGAGCGGTCGTAACAGAATGTCAGGACAATGTGCGGACAAGTGATAGATCTCAGTTGTGAGAAAAATGTCTCAGTTGCGAGAAAAAATTCTCATTTGTGAGAAAAATGTCTCAGTAGTGAGAAAACTGTTTCATCAAATTCGCCTGAGAATGTTTAAAGGCATATTCGGGTATGAAGCTCGTAGATCTTATTTCAAGCTGATGTATCAGCGCTTATTCGAATAAGTGTGTGCAGGTTGCTAAAGAAAAAAGCTTTCACCATTGCTTTTCTATCGGAATCTGATTTTTGATGTGGGACTGAATTTTAAATAAACTCATTTTTTATTATTACTTTTTTTACGCAACGAGACTACTAAGACATACGTATTTGGTATTTCTCTTGTATGCGTTAGATGTAAGTGTGATTCCTACGTGTTAGAATAAGAGTGAATATTGTAATCTTGTAACAAGAAGTCCCATTAAACTGCTTCCATGATATAATTATTGTATTCATATACATTTTGAAGAATGGAATAAAACATGTTATAATTAAATTATGAGTTTCATTTTATGGTGATGGCACATGTATTCGGCGCCATCTGGCGGTAGCTATCAAGCGGAAATTCTATGGAACTAACATCTCGCACTAGATAACCAAAACCTCGAAGTGGTGAAGGAGGTCAAATATTTAGGAGTAGTATTGGACAGCAAACTGACCTTCAAAACACACACAAGAAATGCATGCTCAAGAGCAAAAATGGCCATGATGCAATGCAAAAGAGCCATAGGCAGAAGCTGGGGAATGAAACCAGCCATGGTGCTGTGGATATATAAGGCAATTATTTTGCCAAGGATACTCCACGGATCCCTAGTATGGTGGCACACAACCCATAAAGTGAAAAACAAACAAGAATTGAACAAAGTTCAGAGACTGGCAACACTAATGACTACCGGCGCGATGAGGACCACTCCCACAGCCGCGCTAGAGATCATACTGGGCCTAAATCCGATAGACCTTGAAATAAAAAGGAAAGCAATAGAACAATGGTTCAAATTGAGAAGCACAGGTCAATGGACAAGCAATATCTTTGACGAAGGTCATGCCAAGATCAGTCAAGGATATGAAGATAAACTGTCAATGGTCCTATCGAACAATGATCTTATCAGTAAAGAAAGGATCTTTGACAAAAAGTACAGAGTACACATTGGACAGAGGGAGAATTGGAAGATGGATGCAGGAGGCACTATCTGTTACACGGATGGCTCCAGAAAAGAATCCACCAAACTCTCTGGTTCTGGAATACACATAAAACGTGGAAATGGAACAGTAATAAACAGGACAATCTCCCTAGGCAAATATGCAAGTGTCTTCCAATCAGAAATCTATGCCATAATGGAATGCGCGGAAATGGTGAGCCGCCTTAAAGATGAAGGGAAGGTAACCATCTACAGCGATAGCCAGGCGGCACTGAAGGCACTAGACAGAATAGAAACAACATCAGCACTTGTCAAGGAATGCAAGAAATCATTGGAAAGACTGACCAGGCAGCTAGACGTAACACTTGCCTGGGTACCCGGACACGAGGGTAACACGGGCAACGAAATCGCTGACGAACTGGCCAGAAAAGGAGCTGACGTGAACCAGGTGGGCCCTGAGCCAAGATTGCCCATAGCCCACAAAATCACGAAGGGAGTGATAGGCCACAGCATAGTCGCCGAAACAAATCGTAGATGGAAATCCTCGCCTGTCATGAGACAGTCGAAGATCTTCATAAAAAGCATAGACACGAAGAAATCAAGCCAATTGTTGAAACTCTCCAGGAGAAACATGAGGCTGGTTATAGAAGTAATAACAGGACACTGTCGACTAAACAGGCACCTGACACTTATAGGAGTGAAAACCGACCCCAAATGCCCAGAGTGCATGGAGGCCGAGGAGACCAGCCTCCACCTGCTTGCCAAATGCCCCATGTACTCAAGAGCAAGATGGGAAAACATGGGGACGGACACATTAGAAACACCAGACCTTGAGGATCTGAAGGTGGAACAGATCGTAAGATTCTGCAAAGAAACAGGTAGGTTCGACGGAGCGCCGTGATTGCCGGACGCCCCCTTGGCCTCCCCAGGGGAGGCACAGGGGATTTGGGTGAAATGGCCCACAAAGAGGGCAGATCACCCGTCCGGTCGACGGCGTCCCCCGCTGGAAGTAAGTAAGTAAGTAACATCTCGCATCAATTATGATTTATCTTGGCTTTTACGAGAGTTACAGGTTAGGTTGATACATCTGTCTGATACATTTTCTACAGTTTTAAAAATATTTTGATTTGCTCGAATCGAATTTCTTGAAGGTTGTCCTTTAACCGACGGTCTGAGTTGAGTAGGTTTTCATACATATATCTTTTCAGTTGAGTAATATTATATTATCCGTAGACAATTAGACTCAGTGGTCAGAAAAACGTCTCTGTAGTAAGAAAAATGTCTCGGAATTCAGAAAAATGTCTCAGTAGTAAGAAAAATGTTTCGGAATTCAGAAAAATGTCTCAGTAGTTTTTTAGAAAAATGTCTCAGTACTGAAAAAAAATGTCTCAGTAGTAAGAAAAATATTTCAGTAGTGAGGAAAATATCTCGATAGTGAGAAAAATATCTCAGTAGTGGAGAACATTATTCTCACTATTTCTCAATTAGTCGGTGAACAAACAGATTTCATAAAATAAAACAAAATATACTTGCTTAATTTATTACATACGTAAATACACTACACAAATATTAGTACGTGCGCGTGCGCGTGCTCACATACATTGACCCTAAGCTAATGAGTATTACAAGTACTAGGACAAACCCTTTATTGAGACAAGCTTAAAACACTGAATGTGATAAATATAACTACACTTACATTATAAGCAGAGATGAATTTAATTCTATATAAACTAACAACTATGATAATAATTATAATACTATATTTTCTTCTAAATCTAATTTCATTTCATGACGACACAATATTTTCTTATAATATAAGTTATATTTTCAAAGATCAACTACATTATAGCTTTAATAGTTATGAGTTACGTTCTATAGTTAACTAAAAAATTATATAATTATTTTTAAATAGAGCATCATTAAGGAAAGTTCTGAGAAGGTTGGTTACTTTTTCTCGCCTCCCTTGCAACAAGGCTTAGTTCCTGAAAAAAAAGAAAGAAACATTATTCATAACCTGAAACTTAAGAAAAGAATTGACAATTTAGACTCGTTATGAGAATTGTAGTAATAAAATAGTAGTATTAATAGGAATTTAAGGCAATTAAGTCCATACAATGAGACAAAACTAATAAAACCTACCTACATTTATAAATAGTTTGAAACATACCAGCTGATAATAAAAAAGTTATGTTTCAATACTTTCATTAAATGTATGTAATGTATAGTGTATATTTTTTGACACCCCATATTTTAAAGGCCAAAGATTGTAGGGAGATGGATACACGTATCTTGGTAAAGAACTTATAATATAGTGCAGCAAAAAATTGAGTAAGTAAATGTTTCTTTTTATCCTATAAGGTAGGTGCGAGAAAGACCACCATTCCAAAATTGACAGTTTTTGCGTGCTTACTTGTGCTTTACTTTTTAGATCGTACGCAGAGTGCTCGCACGATAAGTCTGCGCACGAATGGCGGCGCTGAATTACATAATGTTGTTGTAATTTTAAATTGTTGTAGTAACGTGTATTTCTTTTAATTTAACCTGACCTTCAAAATTTAATTTCATTGTTTGAGTGAATTTTTTTATAGCATATAATATGCTAACTTTTAAGTTCGAAAAACATTGGAAAAAATGAAATGCTCAAGTGAGACTCGAATTCACGACCTTTCCCTTACAGGGGGACTGCTCTTCCAACTGAGCTATTGAGCCACACTTGAATCATTCCAAATTTTCCTTCTCTTTATATCCGTCTATAAGGGCGACGGTGCAGCCATCTACCAACATTCTTACGAACTGTTGGATTTCATTGTTTTATGTTATGTACCCTTTTTTTCGTGCTGAAATCCCCTCGGATACTTCGGTCCGGCCTACGCCGGACACTCGTTGAGCGTGTGCAGCCCCTCGCTTGCGTCGCAGTGATGGCACCCGGACGTTGGCTTCTTATCGATCAGACGCAGATACCGCCCGAAGCACCCGTGCCCGGTGATAATCTGCTACAGTCGATACGAGAGGCTGCCATGTGGCCTCTCTAGCCATTCCCCCATGATGGGACTTACCGGCTCTATGTTATATACCCAAAGTGTTTGTATTATTTATTGTTCGAAAACAATATAATAGTTCCGATTTCGGCCGCGCGTAGCCTTATCTTGCGAGCACTCTACGCCCTCGCTGGGTCCTCAGACGGAGTACGGTGTCAGTCTGACTGACGGAGTAGATATATATTTAAAAAGGAATACAAACCAGAGGCCTTCCCATCTCCGCAGGCGCAGTTGGGGCCACAGGTGCATGTGGAGCCACACGCAGCTGTGCCGCCCCCACACGTATCTGAAAATACCAACAAAAACTATTTAGAAACTAGAATATAAAACTAATCGAAGTGATGTATTTATTACCCGACTGCCGAAGGAAGGAGGGTAATGTTTTTATTTAATTGAAGAATGCAGAACTGTATCAGCTGAAAAATCTGACATCTAGAATCTAGATACCCCCGGCTCGAAATGAAACCTTTTTATTGGAGGTGTTTTTTTCTCCTCTCGCTATTCCATTATTTTATGTTGTTTTGGAGCAATGTCCTTCGAAAATTGGAAACACACCGACAGCTGTAATTTAACAGGTAAGTGCCTCGCTATTAAAACCGTTGTAAGTGAACAGTTACTTGGTTGTATGCGGTATTGGTAGGGGTTCTCGTGAGAAGGGAGGATGTTTCTATAATATACTATGTTCGACACCTTTATTAGTCCTAGTAGTAGCTGAAAATAGTTATGTCTTGTGCCCTAATGTGAGAACCAATACCTCACTGGTAACACTGCTGACTAAGATAGGTGTGGTTAGAGGGTTGGGTGGCAGTCCGTGAAAAAGCCACAATACTTACCCTAAACAATGGAGTATATTGTAGTGAAATACGCAGATAGATACAAAAACGTGGATTCCAGACTATGAGGTGAACACTTCGGATGCTACCGGGATTAAGGCAAGAATGACTGGAGTTTTAGGAGAGCGTACCCGGGGCTCACAAGCTTGCAAAAGCAACGAGAATTGGCTTTCAGAAGAAAAACATATTGTTTCGAAGTTAATTCAAACATCGCCGCGTGGTTCCCGGCAGAGAAGAATTTGGGTCACCCCATCTCTTGCCACGCGGTATCGTACAAAGGGGCGACTAAGGCGACTTAAGAGATAGAGCAATTAAATATCTGACAGATATACAGCCCTGAGTCAGCCTCAGATGCTTGAGTCAACTAAAGTGCCCGGCAATAACAAGAATAACACCAAGGATATAACAATATAACACATAATATTAATGTGGTAGGTAAATACAATTGGCGGCCTTATCGCTCTGCGGCAATCTCTTACAGGCATCCATAGGATGGAGAGAAAAAAATAGGAGAAAATGCTCATAGTTCAAAAAAATCAAAATTCAAAAATAGTTTATTCTGCATAGACCATTAAATCGGCACTTACGAAACGTCAACATAAAGTAAATATTAAATACTAACTAATACTAGTAAATGGACCACCGGTTCGCTCATCTCCTACGTGGGACCGAATTAACTTATTGGTGAAATGTAGGTGTTAACCTAACCTAACCTAACCCTCCGGGGATAAAGGCGTGATTATATTTATATGTTAGATATCTATGCATGTTCCAACATTATATTAATTGTGAGCACGTACGTCACAAAACTGAGAACTGAGTACATTAAACTCTGCCTCGATAGTTAGACTCCATCGTGAGAAACCGTTACATACCATTAAATTAACTCTTTGAGCGCGACGGGCCATCCACTACGTGTCTAAGTAATAAATATGGAGATTTCTTAAGGATTGAATTATAAGAAAAGACAAAAGGTAATGTATAATAATTAAAGGCAAATCGTACGGTTTGATATGATTTTACTCTACGTGTCGATATGTAGTTATGATTTAACTTGACTCCTACTACACCTCTTCGCTTTTCTGTATCACGAATAGTAGAATGTTTATGAGACGAACTCAGTCTTCTAAATATTCCTGCTAAGACGTAATACCAGCTAGTAAATAACTTGTTTGTTGTTGTAAAAGTTGTAATTGAGTTAAGTCTACACCCGGCTGCAAAATGATGAATGAAATTGGGACCCAATTTGCTTTGCCATCAAATAGGGTCCCAATTTCAAAGTTATACCGTTAGCTTGTGGCCAAAAAACTATAGTTATATATTTTTATGATAAGTACGCACTAAACAGCGTGACGTGAGGGATTCACGCACGCCCCCCCCCCCCCTTAAGAAGCGGGATAACACCCGAAAACCCCCCCATAGACGCGGGATAGCACCCGAACCACCCCCAAGGCGAGGCCGCAATTGTTGCCGTAGGTCTGATGGGAGTCCTGGGACATCCTTCCGAGGGCTTACCCGGGGCTTCCATCCATAGGCTTCTGGGCGTTACCGTGGGGGTTTTTAGTCGGTAGGAGTCCGGCATAACATCCATGAAGGATTTTCCCCCACGGTTATAAAAAAAAAAAAAAAAAGTACGCACTAAAAACTCATATTTTTTATTTTTGAAATTATTAGCGTAGCATGTGCATAATTAAAAAGCTGACTTATTTATATTTTGTTTTCTGGATACTTACAATACAAAAAACAAAATAAGGTAAATTATTTGTGTAAACATAAATTGATTGTTTTTTCCTGTTATTTTATTTTTGCTGTTAAGCAACAGATACTGTATTTTACGCCGCGATGGTTGCAAGGTATGGAGTGTACTGGAATCTATGGTATTTAATTGTATTTATACGTTTCGTATAAATATACGTTATATTACCTACTTATATTACATTGTTTACTCAGTCTCCTAAGCCCCACATATAAATTAATTATTATGAAAAGGTGATACTTAGGTATATCCTTTGTCGACTATTACGTTGAAGATATTCTATTTTAATTAAATAGAAAGTTAATAATTAAGTAAAATATAATGAGTTAACACATCAAAATTATTAGAAAAGAGAAAGAACAATGAAAATGTCTTCGCTCTGAGAATCTCTCGAGTGAAACGGAATGCGGGCAGACAATTAATTCTAACAATGTTATTATATCTGTCTATTTAAATTCAGCGTAGGATTAATTTATTATATTTCGATTATACACGCTTTCATATACGATGGAAAGACACCAAGTCACTAACGAAATTCTGGTCCACTAAAATTAAAGTAAAAGATATAACTGCGTTTAATTAAATTAGTTACCACATTAATTAATTATATTGCAGATATGTATATGCTTTCATCTAAATATTACAATATAAAAATACTTGTAATAAATCTTTCAAACATCCTATTTGAAAATAATACAATCAAATAATGAACCTATCATACAGCACAATTTTAAACAACTAGCAAAAAAAAACAAATAAATAAAACAATATAACAAAAAAGAAATTTCCCAATTTCCAAACTGCGTAATATGCGAAACGTCACCTCACCTTAAAATATGAAAACAAAAACAAATCGATTCACATGAATCAAAAACAAAAACACAACATCTTACTTCCGAGAACAATTATTACACAAAAAAATAAATAAAATATAAATTTATTTACCTTTACAGGAGTCGCACGGCGCAGGCATTTCTAGACTTGGCTAAGCTAGACTGGGGAAGCGGTTGGGTAGGCGCGCGCATATACGACCGCTGCGGAGGGAGCTCGTTGGGTCAATAACTGCGCGACTGGAGGGGAATACCGACCGCGACTATAGCCTAGGAGCCCGCAGATCAAAGCGATACCACTATCAGTCTCGTTAATTAATGATAGTCGTGATAGTTTAATTATAGAGATTGTTATTTGATGCCAGTCACGCATAGTTGTAGTGATTTTTGAAATTGTTGTAATTTAAATTATTGGATAGAAATAACCGAAAAAAAAATGTCGTGTACATATAGGTACGTGGTAAACGAGATCTGCGTAGCATGACCATGTATCTAAACGGCTTTGTGATTACCATAGTCTATGGTCAGTGGTATCCCTAGTGGCGATAGAGCTGTACTGGTACTGGGAGAAGCTCCCAGTATACATTTTGTTGTAAACTAAACTAGTTAAAAAAGCTAGCGTGATGGGCACTTTTGCGCCGGGTACAGGTCTGGGCGCACCCTTTTAATCACGAGCGCGTTTGCGTTTTTTGTATTTTGTATGTTGACGGGTTTTTGAATTAATTTATGATATCTGTATATTGACATTGTTTTTGACATTATTTCTTGCTGGTATCTTCTCACTAGAACCGACGTACCGAACCAGCGAAATAATCATTTTTCAACGATTTATCTTATTTAAGTAATATTTTTATATTTCTTGACATAACTAAATTAATTATAAAATTTTGACATTCATATGTGATTTTTATGTACCTAAACTGAATAAATGAAATTGATTATTTGATTTTTTGAATATAGAGGAAATAACTCGAGGTGTAAAATACCAAAGCCCTTTCAAATATTGAATACAATTATTAAAAACTAGCTTTTGCCCATGGCACCGCCCGCGTGGAAGTCGGTTATCGCGACCAAACATAGCCTTTGTCCTTCCTCAAGGTCTACTCTACCCCTATACCAAATTTCATCAAAATCGGTTCAGTAGTTTAGGCGTGAAAGCGTAACATACAGACAGACAGACAGAGTTACTTTCACATTTATAATATTAGTATGGATATAGTTTCCATTGAGAGAATCTTCCTTACCCCTACTACCGGAAAAGAATACAAGGTTATTGTGACTTCTTTTGTACGACAAAGATGCTTTCACTACCACTGTATTTATTTATTTTCATACTTCGTATTGTATTATTTCAAACAATGCAATTGAAATATGTATCTAGATTTCAGAAGCTAATAATACTAATTAATTGCTATACTTACTTCAGGATTCAGGTGCTTTATGTAATATGGTATTTTTAAATACAATGTGTTCAATATGAGACTTAGGTATTTTTACTTAAAGCGAGTTCAAACTTATAGCAGGCGACGATAATAAATCTGCTCTGATAGAAGTATGATGATAGATTTGACCTAGGTTAACAAATTAAAAAAAAAGCTATTGAGGTAGGTAATATTTTTTATTGTGTACCATCATTTATCATTACACGTATGTGACTTATGAGCGTGTTTACTTAATAAAAACATCGCCGATTGTAGTACAAAAGAAGTATTAAATTCACTTCGTTCCATCCTTACAAAATTGATAAACTCACGCTTTATAGTTTAGATAGATGTAACTCTTCCTTCTCTCCGCATTGTACCTTTTTTAAATCATATAGATTGTGAAGGTTTTTTGATACATAAAGTAGCATAAAGAATTACTTTTACTAACAGCGAAAATAGTATCATCGAATAAGATATTCTCAGAATACGTGATATAAATAATTCATAAATGAATTCGTGATGCTGCAACACACAGACAAAATAGTTGGTGTCTCATTATTTGAGAAGAAAAGAGGGAATTTCAATCTCATTTTAACACAAAAGCTTGTTTTATTTCAGTGCTTATTTATATGAGTAAATCCATATTTATGTAGCTTCACTTTCATATTATCTGGCATTTTCAACAATACAGAAGGTCATGTAGTTATTCTGGTAGATGAAGTTGCTGGCGAGAGCCAGCATTATGATCTATACAAATAATAAAACGGCAGAATTCATTTATTTGAAACTTAACTCGGGTACTACGTTTATGATTTGCAGCCAGTCGGCAACCAGCGTTCTTTCCGGTCACGAGAAACGTCGACGTGATTTAAGATTCTTTTCTACGGTTAAAGTACAGTTTTTGCTGAAGCCTGTAGTACAAGCTATGTAACATCACACTACAAGCCTTGTATCTTAATATCTATCACTGTACCAAATTACAGTCAATTTAAATAAGAGTGAATGATTAACAAACCTTCATACTATAAAATTTTAGGATAGGATAATGGTTACTTTGTACTCTTTGAGTAAAAGATAATCAAATCAAAAAACACAAATACACGCTATATTTTAGTCTCAAAATTTCTATCACTAAAATGTCACTATAGTCTCCTAAACTATAATAAGATAGTGAGGTGGCCTGCGCAGGTATCGTATAGATACAGTAAATGATCGGAGAATCGTAAATAAAAACAAGCCTGCCGTCTGGACCGGTTCAAACAACTCGGGAAGGGATACATGAGCAGAATGCTCTTATTTGAATCCATCTTGAAACAAACAATCAATTTTATTGTCCAAGCCATTCGTACTTACGAGATAACCTTGAACAGGATACTTCGTGAATAAAATTTTAATCATAATCAATATTATACTTACTTATTCCATGGTGCTTCTTTGTTTTTTTTTTCTTTTTGTTTGGTCGTTTGTAATGTATATCAATAAACGCTCAAACTGTTGCACGAATGAGGCTGGGTACAGGGATAGATTAGAGTTTGGAATAACAAAGAGACTACTTTTGTTTTTGGAATAGGTTCTCATAGGTTGCTGGAAGTACAGCTAGTTCTTCATATAAGCTTGCAGTCACCCATTCCTTAAAATTTGGTCCATCATGATAAAAACCTGCTAGCTAAAGCAAATACAAATAGGATAAAAAGGTACATTTACTTATTTTTTTCTAAAATACTTTGTGTTTTATTATTCATACCACCAAACCATCTGGGGCTTAACATCGGTATGTTGATACTCATCTCGGTGCAAAATAATTAAAAGAAGGTAATGACTACGTAAGAGACTGATAATATTTCTTTAGGATATGTTTACTTTTTTTTTTAAATTTAAAACGTCACTTGTTTCGGTAGGCATACATGGCAATATGTATTCCCACGTCCTATTTCCGTAGAAATTGCAATTGGTATGTTTAGGTGATTTATAGGGTATCTTGTTAGTCGATTTTCTTTTTTTTTTGCTCAGGCCTTAGATATAGGTTACCTAAATAGTTGGTTGCTTCAGATAAGGTCATGGAATAGGTGAAATTTTCTCTTTAACATTATAATAAATATACCTAATTATATCTTGTCAACTCAAGTAGTTTTAGTTATATTTTAATTCTGCTATAAATACTATTGTTAATTTGAATGTTTTTTTTTAAGGGAAAGGTCGTGAGTTCAAGTCTCACTTGAGCTTTTCATGTTTTCCAATGTTTTTCGTACTATTGTTAAATAATTATGAATAAATATATTCTGTAAATTTCATAACAAAATATATTTAATTTTAAAATAATCATAAATTATTCTTTTTAAACGACTTAAGAATGAAAGTACATTTTGTTTTATTACTCAAGTATAAAATAAATGTTGTATTTCCTTAATTACTTTATGTGGTACTTTAATGTGTCTTTCATTTGTCGTTCTTTTGATATTTATTGAGTGAAAGTCGAATAACATTTAATGTTTAAATTATTATCTCATTTCTAGTTTTCTTATTCGAAATCCGTAATAATAATAATAATCAATAGTTATAACCGTAAATGGACTTATAGCCAAGAGCCTCGACCAACACCTAAAGAGGCTCGCGCTGGGCAGCTGAATCAAGGGCCTGATACAGAAGGCAGTACTCATTTAATATAATGCTAAAGAGAACTAGTGCAAACCTGTGGTGCTAAGCATCAGTGATCGGCAGGAGGTGTGGCAGAGTAAGGAGCTTCACGGTAGGTTCTATCGCGCTCTTCATGGGCCCGATGTGGACCTATTAGCCTCCGTGGCCTGGCTACGTTTCGGTGATCTCTTCCGAGAAACCGAGGGTTTTGCCTGTGCAATTGCAGATGAGGTTATCATGACGAAGAACTACCGTAAATATATCCTGAGGGACGGCACGGTCGATATATGTCGCGCGTGCCAACAACCCGGTGAGTCCCTCAGGCATATTGTTTCCGGTTGTTCTCGTCTTGCTAACAGCGAGTACTTGCACAGGCACAACCAAGTAGCCAGGATCATCCACCAGCAGCTTGCTCTTTTATCCCAACTTGTGGACGCTGAGGTGCCGTACTACAGGTATGTTGCTGAACCAGTTCTCGAAAATGGTCATATCACATTGTACTGGGACCAATCTATCATCACGGACAGGACTGTTGTTGCCAACAAACCTGATATCGTGGTGATAGATCGGTCTGAAAGCGGCGTGCAATGATTGTCGATGTCACAATCCCAGAATCTCGTGAAAGCTGAAAAAGATAAACAAATTAAGTATATTGATTTAGCTCACGAGATTGTCGAAATGTGGGAGGTGGACTCGGCAATCATTGTTCCAATAGTTATAACCGTAAATGGACTTATAGCCAAGAGCCTCGACCAACACCTAAAGAGGCTCGCGCTGGGCAGCTGGATCAAGGGCCTGACACAGAAGGCAGTACTCCTCGACATGGCGCGCATAGTGAGGAAGTTCCTCTCTCTGGAGCCCTGACCACCGGTAGCTTGGTCCCTATACTCGATGCTGGTGGGACACTGTTTTTTATATTTTTAAATATATTTTGTTGTTTTTAGGATATATTTAAAAATGTAATTTATATGTTATTTACTAAAATAAAAGAAATAATAATCAAAATACTTTGTGCAGACGGCTAAGGAGATAATTATAAGATTATTTTATGTAAGTACAAATTAATGATTATAAATTGAACATTTTATTGAGTATGTAGGTTTATACAATAGCAAATCCGTTAAAAAATAAATTAATAACTAAAAAATGAAAATAAATTATAAGCTCTAGGACATTCTATGCAGCGCTATATAGATCCAAATTAAGTACTTATAGCTTAACTAGCTCGTGTTATGCATTCTAAAATGCATTTTTTGTGAATACAAAGTACCACCTTGAACAATTCAAATAATATTCATGCATACAAATATTTGCACTGATCGGGAATCGATCCCGCGGTATCGTAACCGCTGGTTTCAACAAATGGTTAAAATAGGTACTTACGATACTGTCATCTAATACAGTAACTACGTGGTCCTGTGTATTTTGATTTAAGTAACTCAGAAAAACAATACATATGCCTATTATAAACACCCCGGTTAGACTCAGAAAATGCTTTGGACGAAATCGAACACAGAAAGTGATAGACCGCCATAAACATAAAAAGGTACCTAGTTACCTATACTGTTTTAAATTCGTATGTCTCAAAACTTATAGGTTTTTCCTAAATTCAACAAAAATTAATTTAAAAACCAGCGTAAACAACTCCAAATGCGTAAAAAGAAGATGAATCATTTTCAACGGTATCAAAATAATAATTTAAAAGGTAAACAAACGAAACATTATTTTGACGATAGATAGAAATCAAGATGTTATAGAGATTTTAGCGAAACGACACGACCGGAGTCGACGACCTGGCGCCACGGAGCGCGGACTTATTCGCTTCATAGAGATACGAGTATTAGAGAGTATCAAATTCTTTTACGTTTACACTGAAACATTGCCATGTTGCCCTTGCCATTACCAACAAAGCCATTCATTTAGCATAACTTTCTTGTTAACAGGCTAGGAAGTTGTTTTTCATAATATAATACACATCAATTTGAAATTTCGCCTGATGGTAAGCTAAAGGCAAAGTCTCGGCAAGAGGGTCACCCTCGTAAACATGTACCATGTTAACAAAGGTGGCACTTAGCTTGACGGCCTCTTCAGATGCCGTTTCACGCCCCGCTTAAAGGACCCGGAACTGTAGCAAGAAGGAAACGTTCCAGGTCTTAATGGTATTAAATAGAAATTAATCACCGAACCAAGTTTTACGGAAGATAGGTATATTTTGCACCGTATGCGGGTGACATCTAAGCTTGCACGTGTTGTCTTGTGGAGGAAAGAAGAGGGTCGGACTAATTGGAAGAGACATTCACCATGGTAGAGACGGTAAATTACTGGCAAAGTTAAATGAATGAGAACTAGGTGAAAGAGACACCAAGTAACTAAGTATGTAAGGTATAAGTAACCAGCAAGTCAGGAATGCCAGGGTGGAACCCGCAGAACACTTGTCAAATTAATTTTGCTTCCTGTACTATCATTAAATAGACAAGATACCGGGTGTAAGGGGAACGCTCCCGAAGCCGAAAACCCCTACTAGTACTACAGGATATTAACACATTGGCATAAAAATCTACCTATGTAAAGTAAAGCCAACGAAGCGAGAGAAAAAAGGTAAACAAAGTTTCAGCGGTTCCAAACATTTTTATTTGAAAATTATTACGTATCACTTCAAATTCATTCCAGACAGGAATGAAATTGCTCTTAAGAGCGCGCATAAAGCTAGAAAAAAGTCAGATTTCACCCGCACACTTCATACGTCCCGCTCTCGTCTGTCCACACGTCTGTCGCCCCGCATTATTTTGTGTGGCAGCTAACCGCTGTGTTTAGTACGCAGGCGCACAGTATACCCAAAATAATCAGATAAAATTTGGCAAAGTACGAGCTGGATCATTATCTATATAAGGTATACTTTGAACACACAATAATTTTATTTTTGGTGATAGATAAAATTAGTGGGATTTGTAAAATAAACATAAGCATTGAAATAAAACCACTTTTTACGGATTCTATCGCGTATATTTGTTATTATTTACTTTTTAAACCGACGTTTCGGCTGCTGCAAATTTACGCAGAATGAGCTCACTGTGTTGTTAAGTCTTGCTGGATTTCTTGCTTACTGGGTTTGATTAAGTGGATGACTGGGTCCCAAGCTGGTGGTACCTTCCATCCATCCTCTCTAATAAAATTTGGGCGTTTTTTATAATATTAATTATAATCAAAAATTAGGCCTAACTTTGTGATCTTATTTTATCGACAAAATATCATTATTTTATGTTTTCACCAAATTGAGTACCTCTCAGATATAACGTATTTTCTATTTAAAAAAAACAAGCTCATTTGAGGCACACTTTCGGGTATAAAAATCAAATCAAAGATCGGCAATTTTCCTTTATACCCCCTCTTAAGATGGCGGAACTGACAGTTTAGAACCGCTGTGCTGACAGCTTTCCTGTACTACGAAACACGCAACAACAGCAGTCACTCTGCGATTGTCGCTTTCGTGTGACATGTGCGACAAGGGCAGAGAAAATAATCGCTAGTTATCGCAACGTAACTCAGTAATGGTCGCTTTGTTTAGCTTTTTTCTCTCGTCTCGTTGGATTTACTTTATGTATTCAGGATCGTATTTTTGCTACAATCGGGTTTGGGTGTACTTGCTTACGACACAGTTTCCTAATAAACCCTAACAAAAGTTAACTATTCCAGATACTAACGTCACTCGCACAAGCACTCGAAACCGGCGGACATGCAGGACAGGATTAATTTCGCGAAGATGCAAAGATAGAAGCAATCTGCGGGCTTTTGTGTCTGCCTTCCCTGGAAATAGGTGTGAGGATATGTATAGTGTAATACCTATGCCCATATTCTAGTATATCTTTAAATCAAAAAATCTTGCTATGAAATAGTGCAAATCTTCATAACCACGTACGTGATCTGCTACTGAAATGAAAAAGCCCTGACTGATTTTTTGTCCGCTTATTTTTTTGTTAAGTAACAACTAAATGGCTCGCTACCGTGACTCACGGGGTCAAGGACCTTTAATATCTTCCTGCCAATCTTTATACCGGATGCTAATTTTCTTTTTTATATTCATAGAAAAGTCAGGTTATCAAAAGTTCACCTTGAGAATTAAATGTGATTTAGAACATCTACCCTTGCAGCATTTTCCTAACTTCGTAAACAAGATCAGAAGTCCTATTCAGTGAAATGATGTTTAAGGAGGATGTTATTAAAAACTTAAACCAGTAGGTACTTACTAAAACTACCAAAAGTTCCGACCCCGTTCTTACTGCACTTTTTATTCTTCCGCGTGTTTTTCTTATCCCGTTCCCGCTGCACCTTCTATTCATTCTTTTTATACAAACCTTGGCCAAACGAACAAAACAAAAAGAACTTGATTGAAAATTAATTGTTTTTTTAAAGAATATTAGAACCGAAGTAATTATCAAATTTATTTTGTGCAGTCTTTCAGAAGCATTCAGAAGTTATACACGTAGGTGACATAGGTACTCGTGGGTACCTACATACATGTGAGGGTTTCATTTTTATTTAAATACCTAGAAATAGAAATACAAATCTGTTTTTTTTTGCAGGTCCAGCGGATTTATACAAACATTACGAAATAAGATAAGGCTGTGATTGCTATCTGGAGTTTACTCAGAAGAATAAACACCCACACCGCACTCTCCAATTTAGCTCATTATGTAATTACAGCTAATTCGCAGGTGTAGACAGACATCATTCCTCAAATTATACTGCTTTGTCGGTCTAGTCGTGGGACCGAGCAGGATAGCAGGGAAGCAGAAGCTGTTTTATCAATTAACAAATCCCTGTTCTTTACTTTTTTTAGATTCATATTATTGCGTAAAATTATACTATAGTTGCAGTTAGACTTGTCAGATAAACGGAGTCTCGGATGCGACCCAGATTGATGCAAGGAGGACGATGATTATAAATTTCATTGAATACATCTACTACATTTAGACCACGTTTAACCAATAGATCGTTTGATTTCACTACAATTCCCAAATGAAGACAGTTCCTTGAATATTGATTGACATAATTACATTCTGCTATTTGGTGGACTTATTCCCGTGCTCCACAAACCTATTGTTCTCCGAAATTTCTGTTTCCATACATTCCTCGATGGATCGGTCCTCCACGGCTGATGCGTGAGTTGCAACCGTTGCAACATTATAAATAAAATCAAGGTATTCTCTCGTTTTCCATAAATTCATTTGCACTAATATTGTTTGCCTTAATCATCCCCGACCATAATATTTACTTGCACTATTATCATTTATACTAATAACGTTTACCATAACAACTCAACAGTCATAACTTTTATTTGCCATAATATGACTTTCTATAACAACATATGTCGTAGTCGTAGTGCTCGAAGCATGTGTGCAAAACCAGCTCTCTACGTTTGTTCATCGTAACAGTCTGTTGAGCCCGCTACAGTCAGGTTTCAGACTTGGTCATAGCACTACTACTGCTCTTCTAAAGGTTAAAGGTGATATAAGGACTCGCATGGAGGCCACCAAGATAACGGTGCTTGTCCTGGTGGACTTCTCCAACGCCTTTAATACAGTCAATCATGATATCCTTTTAGCTATACTTTCCCATCTTAAGATCTCAGCGGATGCACTGGAATTTTTCTCAAACTATCTTCGGGGGCGCCAGCAATGTACTCGCATTGATGAGTCCACATCGCGCTGGTGTGATCTCACCTCTGGTGTCCCTCAAGGCGGTATTCTCTCTCTATTTTTATTAATCTTGCTACTTACAATCTTCGATGTGCGTATCATCTGCATGCAGACGACCTGCAGCTATACGCTCAAGCACCTGTCGGTGAGATTTCACAAGCCATACGCGAGATGAATTGAAGTTTTGGGAAATTGGTCCACCAAATTTGGGTTAGCAGTTAACCCATCAAAGTGTGCAGCGGTAGGTTAATGAGTGGAGTCGATACTTCGACACTGCCACCTGTTACTTATAACGGATCAACTATACCTTACAGCTCTTCAGTAAAGGACCTGGGACTGCATCTCGATTCCAACCTAGACTGGCGAGTGCAGGTAACGAGCATGAGCCAGAAAATTACGAGTAGACTTAGAGTTCTGTACCGACTGAAGAATTTCCTGCCAACTGGAACGAAAGTTACGCTGGCCCAAAGTTTAATCTTTCCGCTAATAGATTATGGTGAAGTGTGCTATTTTGACCTGAATGCAGACCTTCTCGATAAATTTGACCGGCTTCTCAATAACTGCATTCGATTTATCTTCAATCTTCGTAAATATGACCACGTGTCGTCTTTCCGCTCGCAGCACAATTGGTTAACTATCCGTCCTCGCCGTAAGGAATATTACAAACATACCTATATACATGCATACACACAAAAACGCACGCGAAAAACAAAACCCTTCTTGACTGTGGGATAATGTGCTACATTCTAAAACCGTATTTTATTTAAATTTTTTATTGATACAAACGGTTTTAACTACTCTATACCTTGCAAAACTCACGTCTATAAAGTTTCGTATTTATTATGGCACAAATGTATTACAGATAATGTCGTACTTTATTGACGGGTAATATAACCCTTCAATGCACACTCATTTACTGACGTGGAATTGCAGTAGGTTATTTATAAATGTTAACTAAACGAAACTATATATTATCATTTTTATGAATTTTCATTATTAGCGCACTATTTAAATTATATTTTCTTCCGATGTGGGTGCTTCATAAAATAAAAATAAAAAAACCTACATAAAGTAGAAATACGTCTTGTTGGTTAGCCCTGCAACTTTGATAAAAATACTTCGTAATATTTTGAGCCAAGCGTCGCCGTGTCGGGGGACATTTGGCTCCTTGTTTACATCAAGGAGTTAAATATCCAATGTCAAATGAACGTATGTATGTTGCAACTTTTCTACGTTTTGTAAAATCCGTTTTAATGGTATAGGTATATATAAAAAATGATTTTTGACGTTGACTTTGAATACAATCAAAGCGGGCGAAGTCGCTGGCAGAAGCTACAATAATTCACTAAACACTCACCCATCAAAATATTTTTGCAAAACCATTATTGTGCCTACATGTTTGTGATTTCAATAACAAATAGTAAGATTGAATTGTGATATTGTGTTATAATTTATCTATTTTAGAAATCTACATCTGCACATAAGATATATTATCCCAGAAATACACAAGGCACACACAGACCCAGAAACACACAGAAATAGGTAATATTTTCTATTTTTTTAAATTTTCTGATTCATGAACATGTAGTCTCCCAATGTGCGCTATTTCTCCCGAACCTCCGCCTTTTGCATCCAGTCAGTATGTTACAGTGAATGTCCGAAATGCAGCGTATGTTAAGATAAATAATTGTCTTTTGACTTTCTTATTGTATTTTTTGATGTAAACGAAGGGTAATTGGTAATGCACTCCGACTTGATCATCTCTCAATTCACGACTCACACTGCAATCAGTTTTGTAGGACTTTTAACGAATTTAATCCCTGACTAAACCGGTAC
Source organism: Eilema sororculum (assembly GCA_914829495.1). Lineage (NCBI taxonomy): Eukaryota > Metazoa > Arthropoda > Insecta > Lepidoptera > Erebidae > Eilema > Eilema sororculum. The sequence goes on from OU618535.1 coordinate 22,780,088, forward strand.
ACGGGCTGCGGTAATTATTTAAATGAAAATCATGCATTTCAGGGTTAAATCAAACTGTGGGTTGTGCGATAGAGAGGAAGCTTTACAAAATCGAAGTAAGCCGATCTTCTCACTCTTCTCCTCGACGTATCGTACTATGCACCTTTGAAAGGCACATCCCTTGTATTATGTGCCTTTAATCGTACCTCTGATTCGAACGTGCGGGGTGAGGAAATGAAATCTGCGCGGGGGTGGGAGCTTCCATTCTGTACGCTAGTACTATTATCTATTCTGTGCCGTAAGTTACGCGCACTTACTACTCTTTACAATATCCTTAACTCTCCCACTATCCCTACTTACTTAACTTCCTATTTTCAGCTCCTATGTTCCAACAATGTTAAAAATCTTCGCTCTACTGATAACCGGCTACTCGCATTTCCCTGTCATAAAACTAACTTTTTAGGCTCTTCTTTCTTTATTGAGGCTGTTCGTCTATGGAACGCACTCCCTCTGGAGATCAGGAAGAGCACGAGCCGCGATGTTTTCAAGGCCAAGGTACGGCAATTGATCACCACGGAATTGGCAGAATCATCGTCACAACGATAATGATATTTCTACTCTTATTTATTTATGTATATATAAAACATATATATCTCTATTTTAGTATAACCTGTATGTATTTTATTCTATTTGTATATTTTATTATTTTATATGTACATTGTTTTATTTATATATTTGTGTTAATGGGTTTATATATATCCTCCCACATTTATATGCGCCTACCTCGTAATAGCTCTGCACCACCCTATGGTAGACTGGCAGAGAATGCCTACGGCATTAAGTCCGCCTATGTACTTCGTGCATAAAGAATAAATAAATAAAAAAAATGTCATAAGAATTAGTTTCCATAAATAACATATCTCATAATCGACTCTTGACATAATCAAAATTTGATATAAAGATGAAAATAATTCATAATCTTGTTAGGTCGAAATTAATTATCGTTAACATCCCGACTCAGTGCAATCCGACTCGGATAGGTTAGGTTAGAAGACTAAGCCGGGAGCGAAGCGAAGTGGAGCTCCCGCCTTAGTCTTCGTGGTTCTATTTTTTTAAGCCACCCAGAAGTAGGAGCCCCGCGGAGCGGGGCTCCGTCGAGCTTTTCCGTCCGTAAACATTTAATTGAATGCCACCTTTTGTAGTTTTAAACACTTCACAACTTTCACTCATCTCGACAGGACCAATAGTGAATTGACGACTAATGTTAATAAGGACTGTCTATTTATGTCAGACTTATTTTATTTTACCCTCATACTATTACTTGAAGTTTGAATATGTTAATAGCAAAAAATATATTAACTTACTCATTAACATAAAAATTGCAAGCGCTTGTACTAAATTATCTTTATTTAAATTATGGTGAATAAAAGTTATGGAAAATGGCATGAAAACGAACATTATAGCAAATACATAGGTATATGGATTTAAATTATTATGACACTTTGATCGATTATGACCAATGAAATTAGTGAAAGTCATTATGTCATTTCACGATTATGGCAACTGAAGCGTTATTTCTATTGAAATTATGGCAAATACCAGTATGGCATATGAAATTATGGCATTTTTAATTATGGCAAACATTAGTAAACCGAAAATCAATGGTCCACAAAAAATATTTTGTATCATTCTTCCTTCCCCTCTTTTGATAACTCAACTCGACTAATTTAAATGAATACAGTTTGCTCTTAAAGCTACCATGACCTATAAGAAATTCCGCGTCATACTTAGTGATGCAGTTGTAAAGGATCAGCTACATCCTGTGTGAGAGACATCTTCAATTGAAGGAAGTCCACAATTGTGTCTTTATACGCCCCTTATTGGTTAGCAGTAGAAATATTCTCTGAGATGGTATGTCTGCACAGAATGACTATTCATGCCGTGTGCTGTGAAATGGTACGAGTTCGTCACTAGATGACAAATTTTATACTAAAAAGTTGTGTTGTTTTTAAACACAAAACATTCCTTTTCAGCGTCTCTATACCTAGTTTTGGGCATTTCCCATCGCCCTAATTTCATAAAATATTATTGTTATATTTCAATAAATAGCTCAAAGTTGGATTTCAAAACTGATAATCCGGGTAACTGAATTAAATGTTCACTTTTTACTCGACGAAATACAGTTAATTAGTTGCGCTAGCGCACAGTTAGCATCAGAAAGATTTTGATGAACTAAGTGTTCAAACTGGTCCTAATTCCTTGATTTTCCCCCTTCCTTCATATTTCGTACATACCTTTAATTCGGACAATAATACAATTTAAATCAATAAAACAGTTCTATTTGCTTTTAGTACCTTAGTTGAAGATCATTTTAAGACATTTTAGTCGCTGACTGTACATAGTTTAGATGGATTTTAACCCGTTAATATTCGTCGGTAAAATCCAACAAAGCATTGAGCCCTTTACAGATAGCTTCTAATATAGAATCTGTGTCTGTATATTCTGTCTGGAACTAAATCAAGGCAAATGAATGTTGCACAAGAGGCTGCAATGTCGTGGGATCGAGTCACGCTTTTCCAAAGTGCATGAAGGCGCTTTGGATTGGAATACCTCCAAAAACACAATTCTTAGATTATCTTCTGTTTATTCCAGTTAAATAATTATTGAACTATGGCATTATACCTACCGATAAATTCTTTAGAAACGAATTGAGTTAAAATGCTGAGATATGTATTCACAATTCCTTGATGAATCATCAGGTCTCCAATACTGTGGCTTGACGTCATGGAGGGTGAAATACTGTGGTGATATCCGTGCCGAAGGTCTCTCCACCATGGACGTCCAAGATCCTACGAAGTTGACGAGGAAATACCGGAAGGCGGAACCTGAGCTCAAGTTCACTTTGGCGTCGGATGCAATCAGGAAAATACGTCTCCACGGTGATGATAGTATCGACATTTTAACTAATGTGCACTCTATAGACAATTTTGCCTTATAATAAATAAATACCTACCTATAATATACTCCAGTTCAGTAAAAAGTCCGAATCAAAAATATAATCTGTGATCTCGAATATGCGCCGGAATTTTTGGCGCTGCAAAAAATATGTGGTTAGGTTACTTACAGATTAGCTTCTTGAGACAGCGATTTTATCCGCACTTATATTGGAAGGCTGTCCTTGTGACCCACAGGAATCTACCCCCAGGATAAAGTACCTAACTAGTTATATAATTATTCCAGATTGTAATCTATCGCAGTGTTATTCGATCTCTGTATAGGCACCTATTAACGGCCGTTCCCAATAATATATTGACAGTTAAAGATGGATCGCATCTACGGATAAAGTGCTCGGCTGTTTAAATTCAAAACATAGTAACTCCTATTTCACACCAATTTCGGAAAATTAAATTATACCGCGATGCGCTTTCCCGCAAAAAAATTTGTTACCATGTTTTGAATTGAAACAGCCGATACGTCAAATTATACTGTTGCGATCTATCTTTAACTGTAAGTATGTTATTGGGAACGGTTATTACGATTACTCTAACAAATACCTTCCGGCAAGAACTGAAAGTCTTCTTTATAAATTTAATATAGCACAGTGCCGGGTTTCGAAACATTGAAATTGAATTTCAAAACACAACTCTTCACGCCTTTATATCTTCGAAAGGGTAGTAGTAAGAGCCATATTCGGCCAGTCATGATTTTTGGTTAAAGGGGCTGTATGTTTACTGTCGAATGGAAAACAGCATTATCCTACTTCGGTATTAAGTCAGTTTTTTTTTTAAACCGTCGGGGAAAATCCTTCATGGATGTTATGCCGGACTCCTACCGACTAAAAACCCCCACGGTATCGCCCAGCAGCCTATGGTTGGGAGCCCCGGGTAAGCCCTCGGAAGGATGTCCCAGGACTCCCATCAGACCTACGGCTACAATTGCGGCCTCGCCTTGGGGGTGGTTCGAGTGCTATCCCGCGTCTATGGGGGGGGGGGGGTTTCGGGTTTTATCCCGCTTCTTAGGGGGGGGGGGGGGCGTGCGTGAATCCCTCACGTCACGCTGCCGTCATGGGCCTGCTTCTGTAAAGATGGTGAGCAGCCAACTCACACCGTCCTCAGGCCCCCGGTCACGGAGGCCGATGGTCTTCGGCGAAGACACGTCGGCGGCACCCAAGCCGCCGACTGCGGAACTCGGGTGGGAGAGTTTTCTTCCGCTCTCGCCCCGCCGCCTCTTTCAAGAGCATGACCTGCTCACAGAAAGAGGCGGCGCAGTCCCACTTACTCCCGCTGGAGACCATGGCTCGCATCGCACCATGGTCTCGAGCGAGAGAGTGCCTACGCCCAGACCCACCACGAGAACGGTATTAAGTCGGTAATAATTTCAAATCCTGGATAGCTAAGGTTAGCTTTTGATCTGACACCTCACACGTCCGGAAGATGAGCGGTTGGATGCTCAAAGTTATGATTGTTATGATGTAATTAATTCATAATAGATAGCTACTTGAATCTTGTATAGATACATAAATGTATAATAGCGTTTATGAAACTTTCAGGGTTAATTGGGGGTAGGAACTTATACGTAGATAAGGTCCTTCTTCTTCTTCATCCTTCCGTTAATCCCAGTCGCATCCGAAGCTTTCAGTTAGGAGACTGGGGTCCGCTTGACCAGTCTAACTGCTGATTTGGCTAAACTTCGATATTTTCTGTGAAGCGACTGTCATCTGACCTCCATAACCCAAAGGCGATATCGAAGCATTGCAATTAAATCACCCGTAACGAATGCCATAGATGTTCGTATGGCAACCGGGACCGATGGCTTAACGTGCTCTCCGAGGCACGACCAGACCAATGCAAATACCCATATTCATGCTTACAAATATTCGCACTGAGCGGGGATCGAACCCGCGCCTCCTGCGTAGCGGCCTCGATTACTACCGCTACGCCACGGAGACTGTCAGTTAAGGTACATACACCTACTTAAGTATATGTAACAGGGCAGAATTATAGGCCGTCTGTCAGCGAAGCAATCGTTAGTGTGTAAACTATCTTAATAAGAGATCAGTGAACCCGTGTGGCGGCACTAATTGTCGTAAAAAACACTGAGTAGGTACTCACCGCAGATGTAATATGCGCTGTGAGAAAAATCACGAAATTTAAAACAACTTCAATAGTATATTACATGAGTCATCTAAATCTGTTTTTGTTTAAAGTTGGAAAAAATATAGGTATCTGACGTATTCGCACGTAGTACAGACAGAACTTACAGGTCGAACTTGACTAGCAAAGTACAACAAAATGATCTTGATACTTTGGTAAAATAGAAACGGGCATTACTAGAACCAGGCGTAACAAGAAGTGGTCAAACACAGAATTAGTCATATCCAGAAGAGGACGTCACAAGAAGTTGTCACAGACCGCCTAAACGATTCCCCCGTTCCTGTTGACAGATTGATCTGATATTTAGTAGGTACACACCTTTAGTGCGGACAATAATACAATTTAAATCAATAAAACCGTTTGATTTGCTCTTAATACGTAAGTTTTTTGATCATTTAGAGACTTTATAGTCAAGATATTTCTGACGCTAACTGTACGAGTATCTGACATACATAGCAACAGAAATTACTAATATTCCCTCTAACCCCTCCAACTAAGCTAAATTGCTTGTGCTAGGAGTGGGCTCAGGTCGGTAGTGTAATGGATCTCTAGATCGTGAGGCTGACTCCACGTGCGAAGTGACGGTAAAACTTTGGCCATCTACTGGTAATCATACGAACTATCCCACCGTCGTCGCTGTTGCTCCAAGATGGTTGTTATAGAAGAATTTCAAATGCTCAAGACGTGGTGCAGTAGCTCAGCGGTCAGAACATTCCCCCTGTAAGGAACTATTCGCGGATTCATTTACTTTATCCAATCTAAATCGATGTCATACAAAGCATGACATAACACCGCGACTGATGAAAATATATTTTTTAATCATTCATACAAATATTTGCACAGAACGAAAATCGAACTTGCGACCACTCACTAGCAGTAGAACGCCACAATTAAATTGTCCTAACATACATAAGCATTATTAGTTCTGTGCAATAATATTTTATTTTTGTACATGACACTTCACCTCACCTGATGTTAAGCTAAAGGCAAAGTCTCGGAAAGAGGGTCACCATCGTGAACATGTACCAATGTTAACAATGGTGGCACTCAGCTTGACGGCCTCATTAGATGCCTTTTCAAGCCCCGCTAAAAGGACCCGGGACTGTAGGAAGAAGGAAACACGTGAGCTGGCAGGGAGTATAGTTAAACGTATATTAAATATAGTACACGATTATAGTAAAATAATTAAATATAAAACAAAAATTTATTATACATAAGCATGCTCAGTGGTTTCAATAAATTAACGAATAAATAATAATAACCTATGAATAAATAGATTCAGTGCAGTGCCACAAACGTTTAAATATCGAATTAATCTTGCTTGGAATGAATCTTGGACTTCGAGAGTCGCCTTAATATCGAGTAGCACACCCAAAAGACGAGATATACATTAGAATTTGTAGTCACTATCAAATATGCTGCAAGTAGTGCGACTATTATGCCTATAGCTGTGAAAAGTGAGGGTTTGTGTGAGGCGGTCTTCTTGCATGCACAGTCCGGAGGGCATCCCAAGGTCTGTGGAGGTATACCACTCTTGGTTTTAGTGGGAAAATTCATTGTAGGTTTCTGAAGAGTGATTTGTTTCGGCAGTGTGGTTGGCAGGAATTCTGTGAACGTAGTAAATAAGACGAATAAGTATTAACAATAGAATAGAATAGAATGGAAATAGACTAGAAATCATTATTTGCAGGAAACATGGTTTAACAATAGTGATGAAAATTGACATATTTTAATTAGTACAGCATGTTTCACCGTATTCGGTGTGCAAATGTATTAGGTACATTCAGTCTTGTGGTAGGTTTCTATAAGTTTGTTACTTATAGGAAGGACCACGGAGGATTGGATTTGATATTTCCTTCTCCGGAAGGAATAACAAAATTGCTATTGCAAGCGCCTGTAAATTTTAAGATGGTCTTTGTGTTCGTATTGCTATGAATAAACAAAGAGGCGGTTTACAAATATATACCGCTTCTGCGCGCAATTACTATACTATACGCAATTATTATTATACGTTAAACACGATTAAAGACACGGATATCGGATTTCTGTGTTCTTTTACAATTATCTACTAATGCTCGAGAAAAACAACTTGAACTATTTCTAGATACCATTGTTTTTCTCAATCTGCGTGGTTTTTGTGGGGTGAAATTATTATTACATATTTTTAATTACATTATCATACTTAACTACTCAAAGGGTCAACGTAGGAATATGTAGAGCATTTAAAAAAAAAAGGCTATGTCAAGTGTACCCTAAACCGTCGAGCATTTTGAAAGTTAATAAAACGAAAGATGTAGGCCAGGATCATCATCAGTAGAAACATTTATGATATCTACTTACTTACCCCATTAGAAAAAAGGTAGATAATGTATTCGAAACGTCAGGCAAATCAAAGGTACGTATGTACTTATAACAGGATCGCGTTAACCTCTGACATTTATTTATACACACACTAACACACACACACACACACACACACACACACACACGCACGCGCACACACACACACACACACACACACACACACACATACACACACACACACACACACATGCACTGGTACAAAATAGTTTATCTTGTTTTTTTTGTTTATTTTTCTATTATTCTTCACTGACATTAAAATGTAATTGTGTCCAACTAAATACGAGGGGAAGACTGCCTCCTGCAACACAGTTTCGACTAGCGCAGGAGTCAGCGGATCCTTAATTATTTGTACAACAGTTAAATGTCAATAAAGATTATTATTATTATTATTATTATTCCCGTTATTAGATATTATTGTATACCATGGAACGCGAGAGTTTAAAAGGTAGATAATGTGATTGAAATAAAGAAGAAAATGAAATGAAATTACCAACAGTAGCTACTCACCTTCTACTGTTTCCGTAATAGTCGCCATCACTGCGTGTTGCCGTTTCCTGGGGGCGAATGATATCAAAATTAATGTTAAATCTGTTAATATAGTTATCAATACATTCGCGAAGGCTGTCGAAGAAGCAGGAAAGACCTCGCCAGGGCTTCTGCAGTATTCAATTGGAGTAATCGTGCGGAACATGAGTACATTGATGAGCTACCGGAAGAATTAGATGAAAAAATGTTTAAGGTATGCTTGAGTGACCGAGCGTGATGCTATGAAGAGTGTAAACTTCTAGAATATTTGAAGTTTGATTCAATAAAGATTTATAAAGGTATGCCAGGTATGACGCTATAAGTCTTATCCATATCCATATTACTTCCATACTATCCATACTAATATTATAAATGCAAAAGTAACTCTGTCTGTCTGTCTGTATGTTACGTTTTCACGTCTCTAAACCACTGAACTGATTTTGATGAAATTTAGTATAGGGTAGATTAGATGAGAAAGGACATAGGCTATGTTTGGTCGCGATAACCGTGGTCCACGCGGGCGGAGCCGCGGGCAAAAGCTAGTTATTAATAAGTTTAATAATATTCTGATCAGCGATACAGTGAGTGACCAGCTGCTTTCCTGGATAGGCTACAGGTGGCTTATGTTAAGAATAATCATTGTACATGGCACTTGGTATGGTAGACAATGATTTTTACTTAAACTCAAAATTACACTAGGCTAGTAAGGCTTTCAGTGGGGTTATTCCCGTGCGCTCCAAATCTATTGTTCTCTAAAATTCATATTTTCATACATTGATTACCAGGAGCTCCACGGATGTTTTTATTAAAATAATAAACAAAGCCAAATTTACCAATTTCATTCCCTAGTGCTCCAAAATATTGTTTAGGTACTTTGACATATTATTCCCAGCAGCTCCAATAATAAAGTCAATTCTTCAATATAAAAATCTTTCCCACCAGCTCCAAAAAATTTAAAGTAACGTCAGCAAAACCCGAACGTAGTAAAGAATGAAATCAGTCAGTGCGGCGGTGCACCCACACAGCGTTGTCGCGTCACCCCCACCCCGCACCTTTCCTTGCAATCTAACATTGCCTAATGATGTGCAAACAGTGGTCTCGAACCTACCGATTTTTCGGTATTTCTACCGATATGGGCTCTGTTCTACCTAAATATCGAAATATAAAGTTTTTCTACGATTTCAGAGTATATATGGAAATTCTCAATTGATACAGAGTGGCGCATTTTAAGAAATTGTGAATAAATCAAAACATTTCCTACTACTTCGATATACGGATGGCCTCTTAGCCCTGTGCGACTCCTGTGAACGAAAGGAGAGGGTGGGACTATTGGAAGAGCTCATCCGAACATTCACCATGGTAGAGACGGTAGAATGCTGCCAAAGACGCAACATCTCTACGGCTCTGCAAAGGCTCGAGGTTCTTCATGACCTCAGGATTCCCAATAAAGGGGACCGCACGTCGCTGCAACCTATCGAGAGTATCTAGTAAGTACTTTGCGGAGCCATCCCAGAGATGTGTATTCCACGCAGGAACGAATTTGGGTCTTGTATAGAAGACACCGCTGCTCCAGCGTGAAAAACGTCTCACTCTGTTCAGGACTCCGAGTTTACGCGAGGCTGATTTGATGATGAGTTGTGATTTGATGAATATGTTTATTTGCGTTGGTCTGGATATTTTCATACCTCGGAGAGCACGTTAAGCCGTGGGCCCCGTTTGTAATACGGACATCTATGATAGCTATTGCAGGTATTTTGAGCCCTAAAAAGTTCAATAACTGCAATACTTCAATATTGCCAATAGGTTTTGAAGGGGCAAATGGCACTCATTTCGTGGAAAATATCAAAGTGCAAACACGCAGGGTGAAGTAGTACAAGGAACACTAAACAACATAATTCTGTATATTCACTCAATAAGCACGATTACTTTCCATCAAGTGGGCCGTGTGTTTGTCGGCCACTTAAAAAGTATAAAAATTAACATACATACATATAATCACACCTTTATCCCCGGAGAGCAGGGGTGGTAGTTAGGCAGAGGTGAATTAATTCTCACATTTCACCAATTATTGGCTTCGGTCCCACGTAATAGGGGGTGAGCCTATTACGTGGGATATTGACTCAAGTCATGCATCTGAGGCTGATAAAATTAAATCCTCATACATTTTACTATAGAGCGTATCATTGGTAGATCTTGTAATGTCAGTTGGGTGTTATTTCAATCTGCTACTACCGATAATACATTATAGCTGCAATCTTATCGATTGCGTCTAATAAGTATCTAATAGTAAGATCCCAGAAATGATAACAGTATGCCAGGAGAAGCCAACCTATTTATTATTAGGTTTATTAAAGATACCGCTGCTCCTATCATATAAAAGAGACCAAATGTGGGCAGAGAAACACTCAGTTCCGGTAAATTTTATCAGACCAAATAAATGCGGCCGCGTGGATATCAACTCCAGTATCAATTTGGAAGTATCTACATCATCTGCTGCTACACAAGCTTGCCAATACAAGGAATGCGAGTATATAGAAAAATGAGGCTATATGACCCCATCCCAGTCAATGCTGTATTTGCTCTCTTGCCCACTGCGCCTCTCTCCTCTAGCTGTGTGTAAGGCAACGAACAACGATGTCACTGTGGTCGATGGAATTTATCATAAAACTGGAACTAACCACCATTGGCTCGGCAAAGCAGAGGACCACTGCGTGCAAGGCTCCGGGTTTTCTTGTAACTATTTTGTGTGATGCTTGATGTATTTTTAATCGACTTTAAAAATGGAGGAGGTTCTCAATTCGTCTGTATTCATAATTTTTTTTTTATGTATGTTCACCGATATTTCTGCCAATTATAGACGGATTTCAAGTTTTTTTTCTTTGTTAGATAGAGTTCACTTCGGAGGTGGTCCTATTTTCACCAGGTCAGGATCGGATGATGGGATCAAGGAAGAATCGAGGGCAACCACCGAAAATTGTATGCTCGTATGGTGCTTTTGTTACGTAATCATGTTTTACTCAGGTATATGCTTTAGGGTGTCAACATCTGATGCTGCTGTGTTGATGATGAAGCTACAGAACTCCTTAACGGTTGCGTATGGTGTTTTTGTTACGTAATAATTTCTTACTCAGGTATATGCTTCAGGGTGACAACATCTGATGTTGCTGTTCTGATGATGAAGCTACTGAACTCCTTAACGGTTAGGAGTTGGGAGACAGTACTGTCATTGGTCGATGGAAACTATTTAGTAGTATGTAGGGCTAACGTGTTGCTTGTGAGGTATGCTTGAATCAATATCTGATACTGCTGTGCTGATAGTGAAGCTACAGAACTTATTAACGATTAGGAGTTAGGGGACAGTACTGCAATTGGTCAAAGGAAAATAGGTAGTAGTATGTAGGGCTAACGTGATACTTGTAAGGGTAGGTGCTACTTCTGAGAAAATCACGCAATTTGAGAGATATCGTAATAAAAATCTCAGTGAAACAGAGACAGTTCCTCAATTATTAAAAATAATAAGTATGCTTATAAATGGGGTTTATCTACTCCTGAGGTGGTCTTTTTTTGTCGTGCGCCGGAGCCGGAAGGAGAGGTTATGTTGGACTCGAACCTACTAAAACCATATGCCGAATGAGGTTCGTAGTGCTAGGCCGGAGGTGAGGTTGTTTTCGACATATCCCTTGCACCCTGGCTGGCCCAGGGCCATCCCTTACGGTCTGGCCCTCCACAGGAGAGGGGACAACGGTGTCAACGACTCTCCCCTGGAATGGCTCCCCATCCCGGGGGCGAGTCGTTGACACCGTTGTCCTACGCGCGTTGCCACCGTGGCCTGCTTCTGCTGAGGTGATAGGCGGCTCCACACGTCACCCCCAGGCCTGCACTCATGGGGACGGAGGTCAGTCTGTGCCCTCCGACGCCTGAGGCGCATGCGCACGCGGGCGGCGCGATCTGCGAGTCTCTCTCGCTCAAGCCGCTCAACAAAGTTGGCACCGACTTGTAACAGATTGAAAATCTTTGAATGAATTTTTATAGCATTTATTATGCTAACTTTTAAGTTCGAAAAACATTGGAAAAAATGAGATGCTCAAGTGAGACTCGAACTTACGACCTTTACCTTACAGGGTGACTGCTCTTCCAACTGAGCTATTGAGCCACACTTGAATCATTCCAAATTTTCCTTCTCTTTATATCCGTCTATAAGGGCGACGGTGCAGCCATCTACCAACATTCTTACGAACTGTCTATTAACTGTTTATTATTGAAAATCTCTAAATCCTGTTATTTTAAACATTTTTTCCTACTTGATTTTGGAGTCGGTTCATTTTTTTTTAAATTATTTATAACTAGCTTTTGCCCGCGGCTCCGCCCGCGTGGAAGTCGGTTATCGCGACCAAACATAGCCTATGTCCTTTCTCAAGGTCCAATCTATCCCTATCCCAAATTTCATCAAAATCGGTTCAGTGGTTTAGGCGTGAAAGCGTAACATACAGACAGACAGACAGACAGAGTTACTTTCGCATTTATAATATTAGTATGGATTTGTTCAGTTCATAAGTTGTAGAAGTATGTTTTAAGAATTTAGGAAGAAGGAAGAAGAATATTTAAATCATTATAACTGATGAACATTGCTAAGTCCACATTTAGCAATGTTTATCCACATACTTGATAATGATTTTGTCAGCAAAATATTGAATTTTTCAAAATCCTTCCGCAGTATTTGCCAAGCCTATAGAAGAAGTCTGTCTCTTTTCGTAGTTTTCAGTAGTTTAGCCCTGTATACATTAGTCAGTCACTCAAAAAAAACTGTCTTCATAATTTGTAATTGAAAAATACAGGGTGGAAGATGTCAAGAAAAATAATTGAAAACAGTTTTTTTTCTTTTTTTAAATAAAGGAATGTTTTCTTTGTGTAAAATTCACTATTTCCAGTATTTCAACTACTTCCATTCCAGTTGGGATGAAAATCTTCCACCATAAATAGAAATAAAAGCATTAACACCCACATTTCATTAAACAATATAATACCTAGTCAGTCCCACGTAATAGGGGGTAAGCATATTGTCGTATTACATGCACACTAGAGTCATGAATCTGAGGCTGAGTTAGCTGTATATTATATATATTATCTGTCTGATGTTAAACAGCCCAGTGATGTTATTATAACTTCAGTGCTAACATTACTTTCTCTGTAAAACCCCTTGAATACCGAATTCATACCTAACTCAAGACTTGGCTAATAGACACTATATCCTGTTAATCTATTGAGTTCCTATTGTCGTATCATAGTATTAAATGTTTTAATTCTGCTAACCATACACTTTGTTTTGGAGCTGTTGGGAACACAGTATTATATGAGTCTTTTTTTAATTAAAGTAGTATAATTTGGAGCTACTGGGAATTGATGTATAGAGATAAGAAGTTTTGAAGTAAAAGGCATAAATAAGTTTTTGGAGCTCTTGAGAACGATTTTATAAAATAATAATAATATTTAATTTTAGTCTTGGAGCGCTTGGGAACAAAATCGTGGAGCGGACGGGAATAACCCTTTCAGTGTTGATCATTCTATCCGTGTTTTTGCAAAGTATTTATATGATTACAAAACTTTACACTGCTGGTCACCATAGGAAGTCATAATATACGGATTCTACCGTACCTACTACTTACTAAGTTTTCCATCGTTACTCATGCCTACCTACCTTATTCAAAGGTACGATAACCTCAATCTAGATCAAGTGTTCAACTATTTATTTAATATTGTTGACTACAAAACAAATCAAATTTCAAATTTGATTTGATTTGATTTGATTTGAAAACATCTTCAAATGTTGTGGCAATAATTGTTTATATACGAGTAGTGGGTATAGTTTACTGATACTGATATAATTGGGTATTCTACTGACTAGTCAAATTCAAATTACTTACTTTTTACTGAAAATCAAAAAGTTAACTCATAAGGTAAATTGTATGAAAAATATTAAATGACGTCATAAAATTTAATAGTCAAATCAGTTACTATTATAAGGTTGGGTGGATGATTAAAATTAAATAAAAACTATTTATGTTTAGCGCTCTTTTACTATTATTAATTGAATAAGCTCGGTCAGATAATTTATTTTAACTATAGGATAGTACCCAATCGTTCTAATATGATAAATAATGCCCGAATACTTTTTGATAATCGTCGTCTACTGCTGCTCATGCAGTCGGCTACAAACTCGTATGCTACCTCGGGAGAGATATTTCGGACCTAAATCCCAAGAAAACGAGGGCCTTGCGCGCGCTGATTGTTTTTAATAATCTATACTTGAGGAATTTGAACTCGTCCACCGTCGTTGATATCCTCCCTACCCAAATCCTGTGCGTATAGTCAAAATACAGGATTCAAATTCAAAAATCATTTATTCTGCATAGACCATTAAATCGAACCTACAAAACGTCAATAATAAATATAATTTAGCAAATGGACCATATCGCTACATGGTTCGAATCACGGCTTAGACCTGAGAAGACTCCGGCAAGAAACTCAGCGGGATTTTTTTAAGGTCTATTTACAAACATTTACTTAGTCTAATACTTATGTTCTAGATACAGTGCTTTGCTTGAGAAGCATAGCTGAGGGAACAGCTCATTTCTAAGCTTTTTTATCATCTAAATATTCTTGGATTTTATAATAACACATTTTGAGCACGTTGTAGGGTCCAAGAAAATGCATCCTAAGGTATACCTTGTTCTTACTCGTAACTCTGCCTTTACTTGTTTCATTATACACAAACAATACATGTACATTAATATAAACTTCCACAAACCGTACGAAATTAAAGGTACATTACTACACACGAGTGAAACAGGCTCTGTCAGGAGTGTCAGGTAGCTACCAAAATTACTTAGTTAATTTAGGGCTGGTTTGAAAAAGTAGATACCCTCTAAGTTGGGTGAAGGTGCCTTGGACATTAGCGGGACCTTGAGCTCCGACAAAGAAATTATTTAATTCCTGGCGTTTGATGGAACCTTCCGAGAATTATCCTACTTAAAGGCAAGTCTAAAAACTTAGGTACGTAGCTAATTTAAAAATTTTAACACGCATGTATGTCACTTTTGCGTCTCGGCTGCGCAACAATTTTTTTATTTAAGACACGTTAATTTGACTTCGCCTCGCCTGATGTTAAGCAAAGGCAAAGTCTCGGAAAGAGGGTCACCATCGTAAACATGTACCATGTTAACAGTGGTGGCACTCAGCTTGACGGCCTCATCAGATCCTTTAAGCGGGGCGTGAAAAGGCATCTAATGAGGCCGTCAAGCTGAGTGCCACCACTGTTAACATGGTAAATGTTTACGATGGTGACCCTCTTTCCGAGACTTTGCCTTTAGCTTAACATCAGGCGAGGTGAAGTCAAATTGACGTGTACTGTATAAAAAAAAAAAAAAAAGATGCCTTTTCACGCCCCGCTTAAAGAACCCGGGACTGTACATCTTTAATAATAAATAAATAATTTTGATTAGGTCAGATTTGGTTCCGATATCTGATTAGATCAAAAAAAGAGTTACTTGTCCGAGGAACACCTAGTTGCTAGGTCCTAGTAGATTAATTAATTTTGTAAAAATGTAATTTGTTCCATGGTTACTTTTTTGGGTCCATTGTTCACCTAATAGGTGTTAGGTACATAAATTTTGATCTAGAAAAACATATGGTACTTAAGGTTCATCAAGATTATCTACGTTTTTTTTTATACAGGACACGTCAATATTAATTCTTCTCGTCTGATGGTAAGCTGAAGGCGTAATCTAAGGAAATAGTGCCTCTGCATTGTAAAAATGCTAGTAGTTTTTGTTTCCGCCAAAATTGTGTAGTCCCTCGAAGAGCCAGTTGAAAACCAGCACCGGGTACTTATGAACTGGCTCCTTATTTCATTGTGCAGCGTAGATGTGCACTGCACAGCTCCATGAAGATAAATACCTACCCATTCTTCTGTATTTTTTTGACTATCTGTTTTTCGAGTTCAACTTGTGTTTGAATGTATGATTGTGCTGAGTAAGGAAAATAAATTGTGTTTTCTTTCTTTCTCTAGTTAACTCAATATCTACAAAAATTTTCACTTTTATCTTACTCTATTATTATAAGGTATTTTAAACGTTAGATATATTATTCTACAGCATCGATCATTTCAGTATTATAACAGATATTTTTTTCCAACAACCTTGCTCTAGAAACCGCTAGTTTTTGCGATTTCAGTGCAGTATAAAACATGGCTGTCGTCTCAACAAGTGTATAGTTTGACAACTGACATAACAACAACCAGCAACATGCCTTCTCCTTGTGAACCGTGCAAAGGTAAGCCCAAAAACTTTTTTGAAATTATAACAAAATAACAAAATTGTTTCTTTAGAAATCAGTTTAATTTCATGACAATCATTGTCATCATCCCGATTGCATTCGAGGTGTTTACCCTCACACACACTTCACAGTGTTCCTCTCTGTACCACGCCATGGACCCGGCGACCGCACGGTGAATCCATGGAATGCTGAGAACCTCTCTTTCTCCTGAACCTTTCTCTCTGAGAATCTTTTATTAAAGCGACTACTGTTCTAGCTCTTAATCCATAAAGGAAGCCTGCACCTCCGTTCCGTTAATAGTCGGCTTGCAGGTGAGGTTAACTTGGGCTCTTGAGATTTTAATTTCGAAGAAGATAACATCTTTCCACAAACTAATAGCCTGGCATACGCCTTTCACATATTCTGCTTTACTTCTACCGATACTATTGACTTAACCGGGACCTTTTTTTTTTCGTGCGGAAATCCCCTCGTATGCCTCCCCTGCCGGAGCTGGAAGGGGAGGTTATGTCGGACTCGAAGCGACTAAAACCGCACGCCGACTGTGGGTCGTGGTGCTAGGCCGGAGGGGAGGTTGTCTTCAACATATCCCTCGCACCCCAGCTGATAATTTCCTTGACCACAATCAAGGTTTTTTAAAAACCATATAAATGTGTATCTAATTCTATTATAATCAGTCTTACTGCTATTTTGTAACAGTAATGACCTATTTTACTTATCCTACAAAATCATTATTCTGCTAGTAGGTATATCAATTAGCGTCTCTATCACTTTCAATTGATATTATGAGAGATACAAAACTACATAAACCTTTAACATTTCCAGAGTCCTGCAAAGGCGGCGCGTGCGCTGATAACTGCTCTTGTAAAGACAAGGGCTGCAACGACTGCACTTCCAAAGGTAAATAAATAAATGACTATTCTGATAAATATTAAATAGAAATGGAGAGGAAGAAACATCTAAAAGATCAAAAAGACATTCATAACTATACTCCGTCCATTATATTATTGTATTTTAAACAGCTCACTGACAGTGGTCGATATAACTTTGTTCTAGCGTCAACACCCAAAAATGCGAACTAAAATTAGGCGCCAATACGTCATATTTCATTGACAACGTCACGTCAGTCAGAACTCAAATTTAGGGATGTAGTAAGTTGATCGACTGTGATTTTATTTTATAACTTGAAATTGTCACAATCGATATCGAAAACAGAAAAAAAAAATATTACTTTTTATTGATTTCAAAACAAGGAGGAGAGATTCTCAATTCGGATGATAATAGCTATTTTTTTATAGTATTTGAACGCGCATGGCTCCGTGATATGTAGATGGATTTACAAAATTTTTTTTTGTTTAAAAGAAGTTTATTCCGAAATGGTTCCATTTGAATTTCATAAAGATCTGATGACGGGTTTCAGACACAGACCCCGGAACTCTTCAATAAATACCAGGCAATCAGCTGTTGTTCTAGAAGTCTATTGTTTCAAGATTAGAGTGTGCGCTATGGCCCATAATTATTTTATATATTTTTCATTTATCGATTAATAATTTTTTGAGCAAACATTTGAAATTTATCGATATTTAAAAATTTTATGCAATCACTATTTCCATCTGTCTAAAATACAATAATATAATGGACGGAGTATACAAATAAATGCCCTTATGTTCTTTTAATGGGAATTGAATCGATTGTGGCATCACCTCTGACGTTGCAGTCGAAAACCACATAATATCGAAAGTATTTCTAAAAAGTTCGACAACTGGCCTAACTATAAAACTTCAATGAGCTAGTTTACGGAAATTATCGTAGTTCGTTCTGTGAACTAGACCGAAGTTAGTACTGTTAGTTAGACTGAAAGTTAGAGTACCAAGTAAATTATGAAAAGACTCGGTGGATCATAACTATTTATCCATTCGTTTTTTCTTCAGGTGGTTGCTGCTAAGCGTACAAGTTCACAATGGACCGTGAAAGACGCCCCCGTAGACCGTCGGTCTTCTCTCGGACCAGCAACTTCCTCGAGTCCTGCTTCCCTGTTGCCTTCTGCGTGATGTTCTTTGTCACTATTGTATTCTTCTACTGTCTTCTATAAACAGCCTTGTGAACTTACTCTGCTTGTATCATTTTGATTAGTTTTATTTATTACGTTGATACGACGATGATAAGGCTGCCTTTTCACCGGAGATGTGT
Source organism: Eilema sororculum (assembly GCA_914829495.1). Lineage (NCBI taxonomy): Eukaryota > Metazoa > Arthropoda > Insecta > Lepidoptera > Erebidae > Eilema > Eilema sororculum. Next base: position 22,798,627 of record OU618535.1, read on the forward strand.
TATGATACGTTGCTATAGATGCGTTTGATATCCAATAATCATATTCGTTGGTCCACATTGTATACACTACGACACTATGTACACTGGCAAAACTGGTGGAAAAGGATGTTTTCATATAGAAAGATACGTGCTATGGATATATTGCGTGCTATAAATGCCTATGAGAAGATTCGAGTTTTGAAAATTTGTAATAGAAATAGCCCAAGCTTGGCATCTTCATAACAAATCCCACTCGCTTCGCTACATAGCACAGCTCAGTGGAAACGGTTACATAGTTTCATAGCTTGGTTTTTACATTTACGTAACATAGCTACATAGCACATCTCCGGTGGAAAGAAGGGTGAAACGAATATACGCCCTTCAAAGTAGTTATTAGATTCTAGCACCGTACCCTGAACTCGCCCTGGTGCAGTTATAGCATCTTACCCGTGTACTTTCCAAGACTTGCTTACATTAAAACCTTATTATGATAGTAACGTATACAAAAAAATTGTATTTCAGGAAAAATCTGACGCGTCGGGGATTTTTTGCAGCCCATTTTTCTGAGATGGGAAAAAAACCATTGAACTAAACACTACACCGCTACCGTCACCTCTTGCGTGTTGGGAAGCAAAATATACCAGAGTATTTATATTCCTAATACTAGCTGTTGCTACCCTTGTGAATGTCGGCTATCGCGACCAAACATTGCCTACGTGCTTTCTCAAGGTCTAATCCACCCCTAAGTATACCAAATATCATTAAAATCGGTTCTTTGGTTTAGGCATGAAATCGTAACAGACGGACAGACATCCAGATAGATCCACCTTCGCATTTGTAATATTAAGCATGGACTATGGAATTTTACCACAAATTTTGTCTTCTGCTTACCAGCTTGTTTTCAACTTCAGTAAAGTTAAGTCACATTGTGATGTACTTAAATGTCCATACCCATACTTCCATACTAATCCATACTAATATTATAAATGCGAAAGTAACTCTGTCTGTCTGTCTGTATGTTACGCTTTCACGCCTAAACCACTGAACCGATTTTGATGACATTTGGTATAGGGGTAGATTAGACCATGGGAAAGGACATAGGCTATGTTTGGTCGCGATAACCGACATCCACGCAGGCGGAGCCCCGGCTAAAGCTAGTATGTAATAAGTAATCGAAAAGCTACATTGAAAAAAAAACAGGTAAGTAATCTCAGATGTAGAAACTTCTTTTATAAATATCATTTCGTAAACACTTAATATGTAGTTGGAACCAACACCCCAGCTCTTCCTGTGGGATTCGTAAAAGGCAACCTAGGGGTAGGGCTGCTCTCCATCCGACAGTAAACATACAGTCCAAGACAAATAGCCCGCTAGATGGCAATAGGCTTGCCCCCTCTAGCGACATGGGACCGAAAATCACAATTGGCAAAACATTTGTGCTAGTACACCTCTGCCTACCCCTTCGGGGACTTACAGACATGAGCATATGGATGGATGGATTAACAGGTAGTAATTGCCATAAAACTAATTAAATATAATCAGTCTCTGTTTGATAAACTAAAATAAAAACAATTTTGATGACTGTTTTTACCCGACTGCGCGACGCAAAGGAGGGTAATGTGTTTATCAGTCTATGTATGTATGTATGTATGTTTGTTTGTTTCTATGTGGCGTTCTAGAGACCAAATGCATGGGCCGATTTTGATAATTCATACGTCAATCGATTCGTCTTAACCTTGCGAGTGTCACTAAAGACATGACAGTAATCAAAATCCACCACAGCGACAACCAGACGCCATATTGTCCAACTGAAAAAAATAAAAGTCGATGAACTATGTCAAGTGGGGTGTCGTTGAATAGGTATTTTAAAATCATCTTTAGGTTCCTTTTATCATTTTTCATTTTAAATAATAGTTTAGGATATATAACGATTTAAAGTTGTTTAACAAAACAATCATTCTCGCTAATGTTCTTACTTATTGATTTAAGTTTTTATTTCAAGTATAAACGATATGTAAATTACAAAAAGATATACATGTCATATCATAACTAAAAAGTATAAAATAAAACAAATGATCAAAAAATAAAAAACCCGACTGCCACTGAAAAGACTGAAATAAGTTTGATAGCAGGCGGTAACCATTTGCCAATCATAAACCGAAAGAAAATTAATGGGTACCGCCTGCTATCAAACTTATTTCAGTCTTTTCAGTGGCAGTCGGGTTTTTTATTTTTTGATCATTTGTTTTATTAATATGAATCTCTACAATTACCAAGAAACTTCGTCGATCTACCCGAACCTTATTACAATTTCATCTGTTTGTTCCGACTAATCTCAGAAATGGCTCAACCTGTTTTGGCTGGCAGTCTTTCACTGGCAGATAGCTGATATTACAAGGTTTAACTAATGTTATTATAGCCTCTGTGACGTAGCAGCAGTAAACAAGGCCGCTACGCAAGAGGCGCGGTTTCGAGCCTCACTCAATGCAAATATTTGTATGCCAGAATATGGGTATCTGCAATGGTCTGGTCGTGTCTCGGAGAGCACGTTAAGCCGCCGCCGCGCCGTTGCCATACGAACATCTATGGCAGTCGTTACGGGTAGTTGGAGCCTTCATAAGTCCAACAACTGGTTTAGCTGCAATTTTTTTTTTTTAACATTCTACACAACGCTATCTAGACCCATGGTAAGCTATTATAGCTTGTGTTATGGAATCTAGAATGCGGATAAACATACTTATTACCTTTTTTTTGTAAATACATACATATTATACATAGAAACACCCAGACCAATGCAAATAGCCATATTCATGCATACAATTATTTGCACTGAGCGGGAATCGAACCCGCGACTCCTGCGTGGCAGTCGCGTACACTACCGCCACGCCACAGAGGCTGCTTCGATGTCGCCATTGGGTGGTAGAGGTCGGATGACAGTCGCTTCACGGAAAATATCGTAGTTTAGCCAAATCCGCAGTAATACTGCTAAAGCGGACCCCAGACTCCAAGCTGAAAGCTTCAGATGCCACTGGCATTAACGCAACTTGAAGAAGAAGAACTAAAGTTACTTTTATTTCAGAAAAAGAATTAGGGTTCCGTGCAAAGTATAACCCAGATCTTTGTAGTGTAGAGGTAGAGCGTTGGACTGCTGCATTGTAGGTCATGCATTCGATTTCTACTCCTTGTAAACATTTGTTGCCATGAATATATTTTCATTGCTTTAGATGTGTGTAAAATGTATTAAGTAATCCGCATTCCAGAAGTCACTAAAATAGTTATACTTTAAACTTATACTTCACTAAAATATTTATACTTCACTAAAATAGTTATACTTACTTTGAGTCTAGAGCGCTGAACATCACTATATTTCTATACTAATATTAAAAAGAGGAAAGATATTTTTTGTATGTAACGAATTAACTCAAAAACTAAGTACTGGACCGATTTAAAAATTCTTTGCCATAAGATAGCTACGTTACCAGGTATCAACACAGGCACATATCATTGCTAGTGTCAGCGATGAACGGAATCATAATTCCACGCAAGTGGAGCCGCGATTAACAGCTAGTATTAATGTTACTATCGATTTGCCAACTCCAACCTTGAAATTCTGCAAAGATTTCAATCAAAAATGCTAAGGTTGATAGTAGACGCACCATGGTATGTCACTAATGAAAGGCATCACCGAGAGCTTGGGATCAAAACCGTAAAAGAGGAAATAAAGGAAAGAGTCACAACGTATAAAGACAGACTGCAGCTGCACCCTAACATATTGGCACACCACCTTATGGACAAAATATTTCCAAGTGTGGGGAGACTTAAGAAAAGAGTCCCTCAAGATTTACTTTAAAGACTCATTTAAGAGGACATGTCACTGGACCTGTACCTCACATAACACCCATCACTACATAAATATTGCTGAATGTCTCCTGGACAGATTGCGATAAAGAAGAGAAAAAAAAACTATCGATTACTGGCGATTATCGACCTGGCGAACTTTGTACCCATTTTTTTCCGCCCGCGTGGCGACCGATCTCGTTCCCGCTGCACCCTCTACAATATGTTAAGCATTTTCTCGAATTATTCTATCTATTAAAATGAACCGCATCAAAATCTGTAGCGTAGTTTTGAAGATATAAGTATACATAGGGATCGACAGACGCGGAAAGCTACTTTGCTTTATACTATGTAGTGAAGTATATATTGCTTACATGCCAACTTTAGATTAGAATAAGTTTGGACTAGCCACGAAGGACAGAATATTGTTAGATAATAACTTCATTCCTCCACGGGACACTTCCTACTTGCTCTTGTACCATCCTAATACTGGCGAACTAATATATGAATTGAAATAATAGAAACATATTCAACACAACAACTTTATTAAACAATCCAGGACAGAATTTCCATCACAAGCGAAATATTATTATGTTGAGGTGTTCACATCAGCTGTACATCACTCAGCAGCAACCTCCTGGAAACAAGATAGGAATATTTAAAGTAATACTCGGAAAATAATTTTTAAGTTCACGGCCCACCTGATGGGAAGTGGTTACCGTGAGCTATGGACGTGTAACACCAGGGGAGTCACATTCGTGCTGCCGACCCTGTAAGAACAGGGAGTTTCTGTGCCCTCAGAGCAGGAGACAAAGCAGGACAAGCCTTTGGTCTTCCCACTGATGACAGCGCAAAGGAATCCAGTGAACTGTGGCTACCCTGCTCACCGCCGGGAACACAACATAAAGTTATTATTATAATTATACTAGCTATTGCCCGCGGCTCCGCCGGCGTGGAGGTCTGTTCCTGGCAATTATTCGAATTTTTCTGGCCGTAAAAACCATCCTTGAACTTCAACGAACATTTAAAAAAAGAATCGGCCAAATTGGTCCAGGTGTTGTTGAGTTATGCGCTTACCAACACATTTAGCGATTCATTTTTATATTATAGAAGATTATAGCCATGTATTCTGTAGGGCGGAGGTACTTCCCAGTTGGACAGCTCAATTGGGATGGAAATACCGTCGTGTCCTACCTCCGAGATATTTTGCGATTACTGACATTTTTATACATAGTAGATACGTCAAGTGAGTGCCTTTCGTTGGATAGTAAAATGGATGCCCACATGAGAAAAAGTAACCTGTATCTTACATAATTATCCTGCTGCTACGACTTAATAAAACATTATTATTGTGGTTTAAAGAGCCAACATTGGTGACTAATCTGCTATTTTCTTGTCAACAGGTCCAATGAACTGCAAATCTTTCCACCGTGTAATAATGTTAAGTTGTTTACGTACCCATTGCTTATCAGTGTTATGAATTACTATTGTGTATTAAAGTATGGTTCCGAAGGTATCCCTATGCAGCACATACATTACTTGTCAAACTTTGAAACGGATAAAGGGGACCATTGAAAAAATGCAATGAATTACAAGTATATGTGCTACATGCGTTCTGTGGTCTAAAGTCGTATGCAGTCACTTACTGAGTCATACCTTTATCATCAAATATTGATTTTGTATTGAATATAGTTTCGACTCCGAATAGAGCTCCATATTTCCAACTTTTAGGTAATCTGTCCTCATACACCCGTTTGGTGGTTAGCGTTATGCACGGTTGCATCTATGGCTTTCACCTCGTCGAATCCAGGATCCGCTTATTTCTACTCGTAATTTTCGTTTGACTTATATGGCCTTTATGAGTGAGACCGCTGCCAGAAATCCCAACCCCGAGAATAGAAGTCTGAATGTTAAAAAAAGAATAAAGTAATTACCTCCCGAGGACTTGCAGTCGGAGCAGTCAGTCTCGCAGTTGTTGTCCTTGCAGCAATCGGCATCTTTGCACGAATCTGAGTAAATAAAAATGTATGTAGATTAATTTGAAAGAATGAAAAAGATTAATTTACGAGTCTACCACTACCACTCGTTTGTGCTAGTTGCTTTTTGAGTAACGACACCCCACTCAAATAACTTTAATACAGTCTAATAGCTCAAATAATAACTGGTCTCTAACAAATGTGCAGGGTTTGAAGCCTTTAGACACCAGAGGAGTCACAAGTGCGTTGCCTTCCTTTTAAAAGAGAGTACGCTCTTTTCTTGAATGTTTGAAGGTCGTATTGGTTCGGAAATACAAAAGTCGATTATAATAATTTAATTAAATCTGACGTACCTTTGCATGGCTCGTTAGGGGCAGGCATTTTGTATGATATAATGTCTTGATAATAAAGAATTGAACAGACTATGCTTCATTGGAAGTTGTCACTAGTTTATATAGTTAAGAACATTTTAGTGTAACAAAAACTGCACAAAGCAAATCGCAAGGCTAGCTGGAAGACCTCGTTCTTTTTTGTACCTATGTCGTTTTAGATCACTAGAGGTAGAATTAGTGAAGAACGTTTTATATAGTGGCATTTCTCTAGTATACTTTCTTACAGATTCTTCTTCATCTTGGCGTTAATCCCAGACGCATCCGAAGCATTCAGCTTGGAGTCTGGGGTACGCTTAACCAGTCCAACTGCGGATTTGGCTAAACTTCGATATTTTCTGTGAAGCGATTGCCACTGACCTCCACAACCCAAAAGCGATATCGAAGCATTGCAGCTAGACCAGTTGTTGGATTTTTGAGGGCTCCAACTACCGGTAACGACAACCGGGACCGACGGCTTAACGTGCTCTCCGAGGCACGACCAGATCAATGCGAATACCTAAATTCATGCATACAAATATTTGCATTGAGCGGGGATCGAACCCGCACCTTCTGCGTAGCGGCCGCTTTCATTACCGCTATGCCACAGAGGCTGTCGTGTACCTACTTACAGATTATTATACAGAATTAGTTATTTTATAAATAAAAAGGTCTTCTTAGCAGACAGACAGACGGAAAATGAATTGATCCTCTAAGGGTCTTTTTTCCTCTTGAGGGACCCTAAAAAGACTTAAACGCACTGTCTTAATTTTCGTAAAACAGATACATTGGACCGTTTCATTTTTTGTATCACATTTTCATTTTTTATACTTATTTGAAGAAAATTACATCAGAACCCTGCTCAGTGCAAGTATTTCTATACAGAAATATGGCTATTGGCATTTATCTGAGTGTTCCTATGTGAAATATATATGTATTTAAAAAAAAAATTATCTAGTATATTTATCCGCATTCTAGATCCCATAACCAACACAACCTAGTTAAACTATGCTTACCATGGGTCTAGATAGCGTTGTGTAGAATGTTGGGGAATATTTAATTATTCATTTATTAATGTTGACCATTCCCAGGGTTTTATTTCGAGCTCTTTACTCAATTAAGGGCCTTTGCATACGTGAAGGGTTATTCCACACGACCCGTCCCGTCCGCGCAAATACCCGTAACGTATGCAACGGCCTTAAGTATGTGTTCGATCATCCAATAAACTGTCGCTATCCGCGACATTATTCACTTTACACTTTTTATTCACTTTGTTCAATGTCAATTGTTTCTTTTCGTGTTTCTTTCAAGTCTGCAGGTTAGAATGCAGTTAAATTCATTGTCAAAAGTTGTTTACCGCCGATAAGACGTGACCATTGTACCGAAGTAACTTTGATTTCATTTTATTATTTTTCAATATGAGAATTTACGACAGCCGTACTGGTAAATATACTACCATTTTTTTTTAAATACAACCTGTAAATAAACGAATTAGTTCAGGCACCCAGATACGAACCCACTGGTGACCTAAAATTCGTACCCTGTGCCCACTCATCTCCTCAAATATTTGAGGTTCTCACTCAAACGTTAATCAGATTTTTTTCCAATAAATCTCTTTTTGGGAGCACGGTAGTGTCTCCGCCAAGACGAGATAGCGGAAGCTAGTTCCCACATTTAGTTTAACGTAAGTCATTTAAAAAAAATAAGGATACTGACTAAATCCAAAATATATAGCTAATTGCCGTCTTTTTTTTTTCAGATTTGACTCCAGATACGCCAAGCTGCATTAAATGCGTACCAGGTTGTGACTGCCACGATTTTTATATCGATAGTAAGTACATTCTGGTCAATTATATCTACCCATTTAGGCTATGCTATCATCATCAGCCTCATAGCGATTTGTCAGTTAAGTCCAAAGTTTGGTTCACTATCCATTTGCATAAAAAATAACCATAAAATGTTTTGGCGTATAGTTATGGATAAAAAAAATATGCATAAATATCATAATTAAGTATAATTATGCCTCAAAAGTATGCCAAATTCATCATGCCAAAGCATTTTAGGATTGCATATATTATGTTAACGAAAGGGATCCCCCAAAGTTTGCATAAGAGTCTGAGAGCATATTGATAGAGCCCCGTAGGTTAGGTACTTACATTTTACAGAATAGTTATTGCCTTGGCCGCGTTCACGTAAAATACTGAACACAAGATAACAAGATGTCTTTTCTGCCGCCAACAAGTCCATACCTGACTTATCTTTACTTTTGCAGAAATTACTCGGTTGTGATTTCCACATAAAAATATGTAGCATAATTACTTCATACCTTTTGTAAACCATAACATACAATACACACAATCACGCCTTTTTTCCAACGTGGTAGACAGAGACCATTAGATATAATTTGTTGTTTTTTCTATTTCAGATTCCTGTATGAAGTAATCCTGGATAAGCTAAGCAAATCTTTAGATATCTATTTTCAAAATTTGTTGCTGAAAGAAAGAAAATCTCAGATTTCACTACCCGCTACACTACCGCGATCAATTCAAATTCTAGATATTCAACCAAGTTTAGTAAAATAAAACATTACATTACAATGATAATTTTTATTTTATTTTCTAAATACAATATCGAAATATGGACACATTAGACAAATTGGAAGCTACAAATGCCACAAAATAAAATATCGAAAATGTAATATTATGCCACATGGTAAAACTAATTAATAACTTCGTGTGTCCTTTTCTCTCTTGACCTGGATCCTTAAAAAACGCAACATGCGCTACCTTTTGGATGGGTGAATAGCAGACGTGAGTGGATGAAGAGGCTATATAACAATTCCTAAATGTGAAAAATTTTAAATGAATTTTTATAGCTTTTTTTTTATTTTTACTATGCTAACTTTAAAATCCGAATACATCGGGAAAAAATAAATTTATTTGATATCAATCAATTAGCCTATTGCAGTCCTCTGCCTGGACATAGATTCGATATAATAACAATTATGTGCAGTTATCATTATATGTAAAGTATATTTATCTGGAAATTAAGTTCTATTATTTTATACTTTGAAGTCCATTATCTCTAATTAGAAATTGTCACATAACCCCTTCATCCACTAGCACATAGCTCAATCCTAATAAAATTCTCAGTAAATAGTGATACAGTAATAGTCGTAACAGTGATAGTCGTAATGAAGAAGTGAAGAAAGTATTAAAATACTGTTTTGTTTGTTATTTAACACTTTAACAAATAAACTGGTAATATTTTCATTGCTACGAATGGCGACACAAACATGGATGATATTTTTTAATACATAATAATTTGTATTTTTACTTTATAAATGTATTTTAACAGATGCTTATAACGATATTCGTAATATCATAATTACAATGCAACAGATGTTTATTTTTTTAATTACATATAAATGAAAACTTATTGTACAGTAACCTTATTCATGTATTTGTAGGTTTCCATGATGAGTTACTTTTTGGTTTTAGAATCGTCGGTGGTGGTGGATTTCTTGCATGCGCAAGAGCAAGAAGTGTCGCACTTGCAAGAATTGCAACACTGGCTTGAGCTGCATTTACAACCTGTCAAAGAAAAAAGTATGTTACAAATCAATGGATTTAGGTGGAATGGAGGAGAGACGTGGGTAGGGAACATTGAGTTACCTACATGGTTTTTTATTCTAAGACATTTTTTCTTTATCATAGCGTTAATCCCAGGCACATCAGAAGCTTCACCTAGGAGTCTAACTACGGATTTGGCTGAACATCAATATTTTCCGTGAAGCTGTCAACCCAAAGTCTATTCACAATTCAGTCTTAATCTCATATCCAATTTCCCAAATGTCAATAAATGAATTAAGTTATATTTTTTGGTCCTGGTACCTAATGGTTAATCGGACGGTAAATACCTAAATTCACAGATACTCACTGTCATAATTGAGTAGGTACCTATTTTAAACGTTTGGAGATTGATGGGACATTTCGCGAACGGGACTATTTGCAAACGGGACGATTCGCGAACGGGACTATTTGCAATGGGACGATTCACGAAAAACATGCGAAAAACTCATGTTTTTAACAGCAGACTGTTTCAAGAAAGGTACGCTAGCGTCCTAATCGATGTCAATGTTCGATCTTAAAAGTTGTGTACGGAAAAAACATTAAGAAGATTGTGATTTGATCTAGAATGAATTTTGAACAGACTCTCCGGGGTTAGGAGCCCCAATGTCGCCCCTCAATTGACAGGTAAACCTAACCAAACTTAGTTTAGTAAACTTAGTTCGTTAACGCTCAATACTATTAATAACTCCAACCTGATTACTGCCGCAGATATCTACCGCCATATAGATAATATCTACCTTTTGTGCCACTTAGATAACATTATAAATAAATATTGATAGCCAATAAAATATAGATATCTAGATTATAGTGAAGTAATTAAAAAAACTACGAAGAAAATTTATGAAATAAAAGTTATATGTTCAAACTCATTGAAATTAGTGCCGAAATATTTCAGTGAACAAATGCAGTTTATATATTTTATATCGAAATATATTAGACATGATTTTTAAGTTTAGTTGCATTTATTCCATTTTGAAAGTCAATGCAACAAGTGACAAAAAATATTCTAATGCTGGGGCCACAGTACCGCGACACTTTTACCAAAATTATTGCCAAACTTCAATAACGCTTAAACAAGATGATTTTATAGTCGTTTTGGAAAAAAAGAATTTGGGCACAGCTTCGATAGCAAAATCATCTGGAAGTATTAATATGGTGAAAGAAAAAAAAATTACAACCCCCGTACATTTTTCATTTCATTTGAACGATTTTTTTTTGGCAAAATTTTTTTTTTAAATAATGTATGGGACATTATCAAAAGTTTTTTTTTTTGCCATGATCAGTGGCCATATTTTTACAATGCGAATCAATATGGCAATTGGCGGTGTACAATTTACCGCCTAAGTAAGTTATTGACATATTACTGAGTCTTCACAACGCTATAATTATTGCGGTAACAGCCCGGTAAATGGTAAGGTGGTGTGGCCCCATCATATAACTCGAAATTGTGTTCCATGAAACAAATTAAAAAAAAAACATAGAAATTAATGATAACAAATCTTATATCCTTAATATTATTAAGTAGTGCTTAATTATAAGCACTAATGATACAGTGAAGGGATTGCTTATTTGTTTGAACGTGCGAATCTCTGGGACTATTAGTGCAACCCAGGTATTATATAATTTCCTATCGTTAAGTGTACCGTTTGCGAACAAAATAACAGTAGCATTGAAATAGGCAACAATTGTATGATAAAGTCGTTTAAAATTTTACATTTGTCATTGTAATTTATTGAACAGACCGTATATTGTTCAATCAATATTTAATTAAATACCTACCCATGTAGAGGAAAATAATACACGGAATTTTGTATTATTTTCCGGTCCCAACTCCTAACGAAAATTAATTAAAAATAATACCTAGTTCAATATATTTTTAACAATATCTAGATAATATATCTTGTTCTATATTGTTACAATTGTTTCACCCTCTCGTTACATGTCTGTTATATACCTTTGAAGCATTTTGATAGAAAATGTACACTGACGGACTCATAAACTGCATCAAAGTTCAGGTTTACTCTAAAAGGATTTTTTATAATAAGTATGCAAACTTTTTAGATTCAATTATATAAATATGGAAAGACTGGCTCTTAATCTTAAAAAAAAAAATTAATTTAAAAATAGAACTGCAGTAAAACAAATGAATATAGCCGGGAAAAGAAAATTTACTTGTAGTATCAGATTTGCGTGTTATTTATAGCAAAGTTTTAAATTGATTCTCATTGATTTTTTTTGTTTTGTCAATTGAATTATTGTTACCAGCATAATTGTTGGGTTAGTTTTTTAACACATCGAGAGTTTTTGAACCATAATATGGATACTTCGTCCGAACAAGCGGCACAAATTGTAGCATTGGTGCGGGAGGGCTTGGATCAACGAACGATTGGTAGAAATTTAAATTTAAACCAGTCTACGGTTTCTAGAATATACAGAAGGTTTGTAGAGACAGGTTCTTACAGGAGGAGACGTGGTACAGGCAGAACTCGAGCAACCACAGGTCGTGATGACCGATTTATTGTTATAACTTCCCTGCGAAATCGTTTCCTCACGTCAGTTAACATCAAAACCGAGCTTAATGAAGTGCGTGGAGTAAACGTGTGTGCACGAACAATAAGAAGAAGGTTAAAGGAAGCGGATATCACCCCTTTTAGACCAGCAAATGGTCCAAAGTTGTCTACAGCTCACAGACAAGCTCGCTTAAGATTTGCGCGTCATCACCTGAATTGGACAGAAGAGCAGTGGGCCTCTGTATTGTTCACGGACGAGTGTAGGACATGTTTATATGGTGCAGATGGTCGCAGAAGAGTCTATCGTCGACGTGGGGAGCGATATGCTCAAAGTTGCATTGAGGAGCGTGTTCCTTTTGGAGGCGGTTCATGTATGGTCTGGGGTGGCATATCGATGAACGGGCGAACAGAACTTGTGTTCATAGACATGGTCCGTCAAAACGGTAATAGAGGGGGTTTGACAGCACATCGCTACATAACAGAGATATTAGAAGATCACGTGGTGCCTTACATGGGATTCATAGGCGAAAATTTTACTTTAATGCAGGATAATGCCCGGCCGCATGCAGCTGCACAAGTTCAACATTATTGCGAAGAGGTTGGGATACGTACAATGAATTGGCCAGCACGCAGCCCGGATCTTAATCCCATCGAACATGTTTGGGACAATTTAAAAAGAGCTGTATTTGCGAGAAACCCTTCGCCCACGACAGTGGCAGCACTAAGAACAGCACTATCAGAAGAATGGAACAATATTCCGCAAGATCTTTTAAAAACCCTTATAAAATCTATGCGGAACCGATTAGAATCCGTAATAAGGGCACGTGGGGGTAATACACCTTATTAAAACACAAATAAACCCTTGCATAAAGTTTGTGTCTATTGTTAAAACCAATTTTTTAATTAAACCAATTTTTCTTAAATTTCTGTTTTTTCTTCAAAAAAAGTCTTAAGGTCCTTTCCAGTACATAAACTTAAACTTAAAGATATGACCCTACGCTGTTTTAAAGTTCACGAACCAATCTAGAGGTTTCAATTTAAATCTGTATAGAAAGTATGCATACTTGGATAAAATATTTATTTCAAAGTCGTCTATTACTTTGATGCAGTTTATGAGTTCGTCAGTGTAACATTTAAGTAGGTAGTACCTATTTAAACTCGCCTTGTAAATCATAGGCTGGATTTCATCAAACACGCGAAGTTTGTTTAAGACAAGTTAATCATTTTTTTCAACGAAATATGAACCATTATCCCGATGTATTTTGAACTTAAAAAGTTAGCATAATAAATGCTATAAAAATTTCAGTAAAAAAAATTTGAAAACTTTTTTAATTTAAATTATTGTAAATTAAATTAGTAAATCCAGCCAGAATATTTTATAAATATTTCTCAACCTATGTTATTCGCTGTGTACAATTGGGTAGTCTCCTGTAGTTAAAATAAAATGATCTACCCGAGCGCATTAAATTAAAAATGATAATAAAAGAGTGGTAAAAGTTAACGTCGCGTCGGTTCTTATTTTATCGTTTTAAAAAAAAATCCGCCCAACCTCCCAAAATAATTTCATTTAATTTGTTTTTATTGTAATTTAAATTATGACGCAAATTAATTGAATACTAACACTAGTTCTAAGTTGTATTGTTACTAACCAGATATGAATCGTGTGATTTGAGATAAATAAATTAATTAATTTAAATTAAAATATAATAGTAGGTAAATTATTTTATTATTAAATTTTATGACGTCACTAAAAATGTTTGCATACAAGTTACCTTATAACTTACCGTTTAGACGTTTAGTAAAAAGTAACTAATTTGACTAGTCAGTAGAATACCCAATTTTGAAACAAAAACATAAGTAATTTACAAAAGTTAAATGTCTAAAATATTCTAGAATAAAGACTCACCGTCACTGCAACCTCCGCAAGGCATCTTGATAAAAGTTTAAAAATTCAAAATTCAAAATACGAATGTGTTCTGAAATGGAACTCGTTGTGTTTTCACAAGCGCTGCCGTAGCAATGGTCTTTATACGCCGTGCCTACGTTTGTTATCGGTAGACTCACAGACGCACGTTCTGAAATACGATCGCATGTTTAATTTATTTTCTCACTATTGGTGTGAGAAATTCATTTGAAGCTAACCTGAGATAATTGTTAATCGAAAGGTGGAAACTGTGTTTAAGGTAAATAAATAACTTAGAGAACTCGTTCTAAACAAGAATTTTTAAGTATTCAGTTAACACATTGGTTAACACCTACTTAATTTTATGAAACTAAAAAATGATAACTTTGCAGAAGCTATTTAGCACTGCACTTTATGTTTAAATCTTTTGGATAAGACGACGACAAATCGTCACTTCAGTCCCAACACCACGTACTTATGTAAAATACACTCACAAACGCATGACATTACAACGAACTATATTCGTAGTTTTAGCCTAATAGGATGTTATTTTATGTTTCATCCGTGAGACACGAAACACATTTCCTTCTTCCTACAGTCCCGAGTCCTTTAAGCGTGGCGTGAAAAGGCATCTGATGAGGCCGTCAAGCTGAGTGCCACCACTGTTAACATGGCACATGTTTACGATGGTGACCCTCTTTCCGAGACTGCCTTTAGCTTCACATCAGGCAAGGTGAAGTCAAATTGATGTGTCCTGTATAAAAAAATCTTTTAAGTGCTTGTTTGCTACCTTATATTGTACTTATAGTGCAAATCACAATGTCTACCGCACTGTTTTCACGTTTTATACATACAAGACCTCTAAACTCATGAAAACTGTGAAAGATAACTTTAATAGTACGTTTCCATGTGCCTACCAGAGACATTGTTTGCGCTTGTTTTTGGTATAACATTTGTTTTTGATCTTTTTATGTATTTCTAAGACAAATACATAGGTACATAGTTACTTGCTTCATGTTTGTGGAACGCACTAATAAAATAAATTGCAGCTTCAAAAGTGATGCTAGTAAATTTCGGAACATCCCTGTAACAGTTAATTACATAATGTTGTTGCAATTTTACCACGAACCAGAACAAGAAAAACTAACACAACCGTTTCGCAATATAGAAGCACCATTGCCCTTCTAATTCCTTGATTTCTTTAGACAAATTCTACTTGACAAGCAATGGATGAGATGCCAGATTTGAATTTCATTTGGTAAGTGTAGTGCCGTGTGGCTAATTTGTTTTGCACTCCGCCTTACAAAAGGACTCTTGTTGCTGCGTATATCTGAAGAACGTCTTGAAAGATATTTAGGACACTGATTCATTCGATTCAATCTAGAAGCTTGTTCAATGATTGTAAATAATATAGTTTGTTATGTTAGTTTCAGTAAACAATAACAACTCAGTGTTTATATCACGAAATGTTTCCTTATTTTTCCGTTGTGCCTGTACACTTCGTGAATCTAACAAGGCATAGCAGGGAGTCAAGGTCGAATGATGGGATCCAGGGAAATCGTCAAAATGTGGGGAAAGTACTGTTCCTTATGCCATTACATTACTTATTTAATTTGATACATAAAGCGTGATATGATTTGTATCGGTTGTTGTTTTGACGATGATGGTGGATCTGTAATAGTTTTCCACCGACTTCTAACAGTCAGTACATCAGTAAATCGGTAAATTGAGTTATTTTTGCTTTTTAGTATCTGTTTATTGTTTTTAGAAGTCGGTTTAATTTTATGTACAATGTACGTATAATAAGTAAATACTTTTTTAATTAATAAATAAGTATTATGTAGCCGTAATGAGTCCATTGTTATATCATATCAACGAATTTAAAAAATAATTGTTTTCTATTCAAAAAGAATGGCATTGAATACAAAAAAGAAAATGTTTTCAGTGTCAGATTCCAAGTAAGTAACTCAAAAAAAAACTAATAGTATTATCTCGTCTTCATGGATTGTCCATTTGATGCAATACCTCTTAAATTGGTAAAATTATGGTTTTGTAATTGCAATTGCTAGGTACTTACCTACAACTCCAGTACAACTACTTATCTATTCGATTTGTATAGTTAGCATACTTAATGTTGTAAAAATCATTCGAGTATTTGGGCGGAGTTATCAAAAATCAATCTAAATGATTGTAACATCATTCATTGGTTCCGATAGTTCGTAAGAAGATCGGTAGATGACTCCGCCGTCGCCGTAAGAACGGATAAATAGAAGGTAAATTTAAATCACATCGGGCGTCTCTCGGTAGCCGAATTGGTCAAGGCATTCCCTTTGTAAGGGAAAGACTGCGGGTTCGAGTCCCTCCCGAGAACATTTATTTTTCCCTATATATTCGATTTGTATAGTTAGCTAATGCTGTAAAATTCATTCAAGTAGTTATCTATATTAGAGCATTAAGTATCTACTTAAACGTTAAACTTAATTAAGTCATATTTTCGTACGTGCTAAGCTAAGCTAAGCTAGCTAAGTGCGTTGCTCGAGAAACTTTCTGCCTCGCACAACTAAACTGTGGAATGAACTGTCACCAGCGGTATTTCCGAACCATTACGACCTACAAACCTTCAAGAAAAGAGCGTACTCTCTTTTAAAAGGAAGGCAACGCACTTGTGACTCCTCTGGTGTAGCGGTTGTTGATGGGCGGCGGTGATCGCTTACCATCAGGCGATCCGTCTGCTCGTTTGCCTCCCTAATCCATAAAAAAACGCAATATTTTTGTAAAGCTACGAAAATAATGGCTTAATTAAATTTATATTATATATAATTAAGCCATTATTTTCGTAGCTATATTTATGTAAAGCTACGAAAATAATGGCTTAATTAAATTTATATTATATATAATAAGCCATTATTTTCGTAGCTATATTTATGTAAAGCTACGAAAATAATGGCTTAATTAAATTTATATTATATATAATTAAGCCATTATTTTCGTAGCTATATTTATGTAAAGCTACGAAAATAATGGCTTAATTAAATTTTTCGGTCAACACTAGGACGGGGTTTGAACCTGTGGCAGAACTGTATTTTTTTATCTAAATACATGTGCAATGTGCATTGTAGGAACCAGACACAGTGTTCTATAAACTGCAATCATCCAGTCGGCGACTGCGTTTCATAGGTGAAGCCATTGACATATAGTTACTGGTGAAGCAAATCATAATGTATGTACCAAGGAGAGACTTAAGTTTACTTTTCGCCAACCAATACCCGTCCAATCGACGGCTATTTGAGAATTAAGTACGAGGATTCGATTCATAGTTATTATTACTATTCTAGCCTCCCATCATTCTCAGCTGACATCCCATCATTCTGACATCCTCTGTGGCATGGCGGCAGTGCACGCGACTGCCACGCAGGAGGCGCGGGTTCGATTCCCGCTCTGTGCAAATATTTGTATGCATTGGTCTGGGTGTTTCTATGTATAATAATATGTATGTATTTACAAAAAAAAGGTTTCTAAGTATGTTTATCCACATTCTAGATTCCATAACACAAGCTAATTAAGCTTACCATGGGTCTAGATAGCGTTGTGTAGAATGTTGTGAAATATGTATTTATCATTCAGAGAGGCTTGTGTCCAGCAGTGGACTGCGATAAGCTAATTGATTGTTACACGTTGTTTCTTATACATAGATGGAGCATTATTCTCTTAATCATCAATTGAAGGCCAAGCCCTCGATTCTACTAAAGCTAAACCACTATAAAAAGTTACATTCAATTTCAGACTTTATTTCTATATCGCTAAAGGTCAAAATGAAATGAAAACAGTTTCATTACACTTTTTCATTTACTCTGCAAAAAGTCATTTAATTTTGAACTTTAACTGCATCGCATTAAAGTCTATTATTTGATGCCGTTTTTTGCAGTGGCGGTGGCACGACTATGGTTTGGCTTTAGCAGATTCGAGTGTTTGGTTGCATGTTTCTGTTACTGTGAAGATGTTTCAGACAGTTACGACAAACCTACGTAAATCGCATGAACTGCATCATTTACAATTCTACATACACTCCCGCCATAAATCCTTTAAGGGGTAGGCAGAGTTGTATTAACACCCACATTTCGCCAACTATGATTTTCAGTACCACGTAATAGGAGGCGAGCCTATTGCCGTCAAGCGGGCACATAGTTATGGGGTTTTTTTGTTTTTTTTTTATCGTGCGATAAATCCCCACGGATACCACCCCCACAGAGCCGGTGGAGGTGGTTATGTCGGACTCGAACCGACTAAAACGCACGCCATCTTGGGTCCTTGGTTGCCGGAGGTGAGATTGCTAAAAGCATATCTCTCGCACCCCGACAGACCCAGGACCATCTCTTTCGGGATGGTTACGGGGAGGCGCACTTTGCGCCGCCGCCGCGGCCTGCTTCTGCTAGGGTGACAAGCGGCTCCCAAGTCGTAGCTCCCATTCCGCTACCATGTCCCTGTGGAGCTGAGACCACATGGCCCGAATTTCTTCGGGCTCGGGTTCCCGTCCCTGCTCCTGCGCCTCCTTACGATACCGATATAGCTATATATATATATATATAACTTAGTTATGGGCTAAACGTTTACTTTTTTTTTACATAACATATAACATAACATAAACTCACGCCTGTATTCCCCGAAGGGGTAGGCAGAGGTGCTAGCACCCACATTTCGCCAGTATATGTTTAGGTCCCAATGTAATAGGTGGCGAGCCTATTGCCATTAACCGGGCACTTATAAACCTGCGATAAATACACACATAACTTCGAAAAGCATCGACCAGTCATTGGTGTGTGCCATGGTAAACCTGGGATCGAACCCGAGACCTCGTCTCAGCAGTCCATTACCCATACCACTAGGCTACCGCAGATTTTTTTTTTTTATAAATATTCCACAACATTCTACACAATGGTAAACTTTTATAGCTTGTGTTATGGAATCTAGAATGCGGATAAACATACTTATTATATACTTTTTTTTTGTAAAAACATAAATATTATATATAGAAACACCCAGACCAATGCAAATAGCCATATTCATGCATACAAATATTTGCACTGAGCGGGAATCGAACCCGCGCCTCCTGCGTGGCAGTCGCGTGCACTATCACCACGCAACAGAGGCAGAGTGGATGTAAAATAGCCCAAAACCTTTGTCGCGTTCAATGAAACCCACGGGCAGAGATGGGGTAACCTTATTCTACTACACCGGGAAAAACACGGTATTTACACTATGCAAAAATTGAGAACCGGATTCATATATACCTCAGAACATATATCGTGGACCTAAAATGTGCTCCCTAAGCAGCATCAGAAAGACGTAGACAAATCAAAATGATCTTAAAAACGTTTTTTCATCCTATCCAGTTGACCGACTATTTGATATTTGGTACACTTATATCTCTTTCTTTTACAAAAGTTTTATCGTAATATTTTGAAGACACGTGTAGTTTCGGTTTGGCAACAATAAGACAACTGCCTTGTAAAAAAATCATAGCAATATGCTATTAAGAGACATTCAATCAAGTCTTTGTAGAGCGCCTACGAGTATAACTTTAGATATTGTACTGAACTAATTCAAAATGTCTCTTCTTTATATCAGCACCAATCTTGGTTGTATCCATAGCTTACAATTTAGAACCAAGGCTCCATGGCCTCCCAATCGCAAGGCTGCTTTTTAGCTACTAGGTTGCTGAAGACCCTTTATAATATAACTAGCTGACCCGGTGAACTTCGTTCCGCCAACATTTTTCCGCCCGCGTGGCGTCACCTCCCGTTCCCGCTGTACCATCTACCATATTAAGCATGTATTATACATATAAACCTTCCTCTTGAATTACTCTATCTATCCAAATAAACCACATTGAAATCCGTAGCGTAGTTTTGAAGATATAAGCATACATAGAGACATAGGGACGCGGAAAGCGACTTTGCTTTATACCTACTATGTAGTGATTATGTACTCTATCTTGGTGTAATTATAAACTTTATGTCCCTAATGTATATATGTTTGCAAGCCTCCACGATACAATGACAATCTTCTAAACGGGAAAATAGGAATGCTCTCAAAAAATAATACAAATTTTGTAAACAATCTTTCAATAAAATTGAGTTTTTGGACAGCTTCTTCCTTTGCTACGTTCTACCAAAGTAACCATCTACATCAAGGTCTACAGTAACCACAATGTTACAGCCTAAATAGTCTTTACTTTGTATGCCTTTTACACAAAGTTTGGCTTTGCTTTTGCCGTAGGCTCGGTGTTCACAATCTAAAATGGCCATTTATAAGAAGATGTTAGACATCTTGCGCTACCGCCAATTTTCCTTATCAATAAGAAAAATTAAGTAGCCATAAATTGTTACAAAACAATGCAATATTAGATCCGGCATGACACAAACTACTTCCTAGAAGGATATTCAATGAAAAAACATCAAAACTCTGAGTCACCACTCCCAGCGAGCGAACGGTGAATCAAGTTGACCAGATATCTGGAAAATATACGTTATCAGATGATAAAACACTGGCATGTACTTACATATCGATTATTTTACACGAAGGGTATGATAAACATTGTAAAATTGTGCAAGAATTACCACGATACAATATTGAAGAATATGTGAAAAACTTCTACAATAATGTCAAGAAAATAAAGATGATCTTTAGACATGTTGGATGCCTTTTTCACGAAGCAACCCTAACTCTTGAGACTTTCCTCCTTTCGAGGGATATTGGGGCTTCTCCACATCAGGCTTTCGTGACGGAAAACCATGTGATTTTAGTCGGGTCTGTACCTGTATTGATTTCACCAGTAGGTACGAGTGAGAGGTCCCACACGTAAAACAATAGACAACTCATATTTTATTTGTTCAACATGTTTAATTGAATTCTTAACAATCAAATTGTTTTCTTAACAAGGTTATTGCAATGTACAAAGGGTTAAGGGCAGCCAGAGTGCTCTGTTGTTTTGGTTATTATTTGTAGGATTAAGTTAGCTACATTTTCAATCCTTCAGCAAAGGGTAAAGTTATCTAAATATTTCAGAAACAAAAATAACGTAAGTTATTAAGTAAAACCAAAAGTTTAATAAAAATTTCAGTAACTTTTTTGATTCCACATAAAGTTTATCATTATGAGCCCTATGTACACAGGGCTATGATTAGGACAAAGAATTTGGCACACCTAACGTTCCTATTTGCTATCTTATCATGTTCGTAAAGATAATAGCATATCATTGGGCACACAATGTACCACTACTCTAGTCGACCAGAATAATCGCCAGGCACCTGACGTAAAAAGATAGCAGAAAAAAATTGTGATGGTCATGCAAGTGTGAAGATGGGTGTTAAAGTTTTAGTGTTAGCTACACTATTAGTTGTAAGTGTGTTTGGACAGGACGATATTGCGAATGAGGATGTTCTCAAGAGTATAAGTGAAGTACCAACGGAATTAGAAGTAAGCACAGAAACGAAACCAATCGAAGATGCGTTGATAAACGATGTGGAACTTACACCAGTAGAAATTTTGAATAATAATACAGATCAATTGCTAGTAAGAAGTGGGAATTATCAAACTTTTAACGATCTAACTGGCGGAGAAGAGTCGGTAGCTGTAGATTTGAAGTCGGATATCGCCCCACAAAGTGAAAATCAAGTTCTCTACCAACCCGGTTCGACTAATACAGTGTATGATGAATACGGTGAGTCTAAAGTATATTATTTTATCATGAATTATGACCTCGTTTTGGTTACTGATACTTACTGTAAGTGGAATATCTGATAAGTACGAAATTACTGAACTTTGTTTCAACATGTTTGTTAAAGGATTGGATCAATTTTGAAACTACATGAATAAGTAGTAGGTATAATAATGAAGCCTTATTAAACGTTTAATATATGATACGTAAATAGATAGAGGTATGTATGTTACTCGTAGTATAATTAATTTAAGGAAGTTTTAAGTCAGAAGATGATGTAGAAGAGGCATTATACCTAGTCTAAGTACGCAAAGCTGAAAGTGG
The DNA here is from genome assembly GCA_914829495.1 of Eilema sororculum. Classification (NCBI taxonomy): domain Eukaryota; kingdom Metazoa; phylum Arthropoda; class Insecta; order Lepidoptera; family Erebidae; genus Eilema; species Eilema sororculum. The sequence goes on from OU618535.1 coordinate 22,820,873, forward strand.
ATTCAGTGAAGCCAAATAGTAATGTAGTTTTAGAATGAATCATTGTAATGAGTAACGTTATACTTAATCATAAAGTACATAATGATGACGTCATCTCATTGAGTATGTAGTATATACTCAATGACATGGCGTCATCAGCGTTACCTGTTCATCAACCTTAGTACATTGATGAACGATACCAGGTCTTTGGTAAAAGTTTCAATGACGGATTACTGAATCAAAGAATCGTAATTTATGGAAATAACAATAAAATCTTGATTTTAACCTCAATCGAGATAGATAAGACCACCTCTGAGGCGTGGCCGAAGAGTACTTAACTCATGAATAATTTATTTACATTAATCGGGGTATACCTACGTGCACAAATGTATTGAAGTACGTTCCCTCGGGAACCTGTTAAGTACTAGATACTTAAGTTAAGCTTCGAAGGGTATCCGAAGGGGAAATCCCTTCAAAAATAAGGAAACAAGGGACTTCTTCTTCTTCTATTATGGCGATGCCTCGGCCCTCAAATTATCTTCTCCCAGTGTGCTGCCACCTGTATGGCGTTCTCGGAGGCGCACATTAGGTCCCGCGGTGTACATGAATATGGGCATCTAGCCCACGTTAAAAGTTGGGCCATTCTGTTAACAAGGGACTAAATAGCGCGGAGTATCCTACAAAAAAAGCACAGTTAATCTTATAAGATTTTGATTCCAAAATACAAAGGAAGTCACGTCACTAACAAAAACATTACACCTAATGTTTATGATATTATTGGTATTGTTAAGTATATAGACACAGAAAACATAACTGACCTTTGGAAACTATATTAGGTGTAGCGCCGGCAAACAATTTAATAATATATTCTAGCTGCGCATAAAGCGTTTTTTAAGTCTCTTTGGTGGTTACGGGTTACTACGACTAAGCCCTTACGTCTGGTTAATGGATAGATTCATATTAAACCAACCATTGAAACTTACGCCTAAGCGTCAATGGTAGATCAATCGGTTTTTTGCTTGGTCACACATAATTAACGAGAATATTAGATCCGAAGTTACTAATATTCCCTCCAACCCCTCCAACCAACCTCTACGCACAATGGCCCAAAAGAGAGGCTAAGTGCGGACAAAAGAGTCCCCTATCCTATCCTATCCCCTCCAACCAAGCTAACTTGCTTGTGCTAGGAGTGGGTTCACGTCAATAGTGTAATGGCCAGGATTTTGAAACCGGGACCTCTCGATCGTAAGGCCGACTCCATAACCATTAAGCTACTGACGCTGAGACTGGGCCTACCTTTGCTTTTACCTTTTTTCTGTCACTTCTTCTCAAAATAGATATAAATCCATTCTATGATAAATCTTCACATCAAATAAAACTGCTCTTCTTCATCCGAACGCTTATCCTTTTTTTTTTTTTTTTTTTTTTTTTTTTTTTTTTACGTGGTGGAATGCTTTTAAGCACTTCGCTCACCCCCCACGGGGGCAGGGAGTGGGCTTCGTGTGGGACTCCTAGCCTCGAAGGAGGCCAGACTACCCACTAAACCACCACGGTGTCCGTCGTCACCACATATCGACGATGGCGGGAACAACATCTTCCGCCATCGTCGTGTGGGTCGCCCGCCGCTGATCCACGGCAGGCCCATCTCTGGTGCGGCAGAAGAGGAGTCCTTCTGCCACTCGCCTAGGCAAGGCACACGCGACACGACGTGCGCCTTCAACCTCGAGGCCTATGTAAGGGCAGCAGACGCCCCCGCGTCTACTGCCCGGCCCGGTTAGGGGGGGAGGAGTTGGTGGTACCGCCTCCTCCGAGCCCCGGTTCTCTTGCGGCGCTGTGGGAGGGAAAGGGGGTCACATTCCCTCTCCCTCTCCGCCGCCTCCTTCTGCGAGATAACCGTCTCGCAGAAGGTCTGAACCGCTGCCCACGCCTCATCGCCGCCGTCGACCATAGACAGAACTACGGCCGGCAGCGAGAGGTCCGTCCCCACTTCGGCGACGAGAGCACGGCGCTCCCCAGCCCATGCGGGGCACTCCTCTAGGGTGTGCTGCGCCGTGTCATCATCGCCGCCACAGTGGTGGCACCCACTGGTCGGCTCTCGTCCCACCCGGCACAGGTAGCTTCCGAAGCATCCATGCCCCGAAAGGACCTGCGCCATGCGGAACGTTACCGACCCCCGCGATCTGTCCATCCAGTCTCTGAGGACAGGACGGATCGCCTCGACGGTCCTTCTGCCAGCCGTGGGATTGGCCAGCCGCCGCTCCCACTCCAGGAGCATGGACCGTCTCACCAGGAGCCTCCGCTCTCCCACCTCCGAAGGTGCCGGGAACTCGCCCCGGCTCCGGGCCTCCTCGCGCCAATGATACACTAGCGCGAGGACTCCGGCCTCCAGCTCCCACGGAGGAGAGCCCGCCATTGCGCAAGCCGCCTCGAATGAGATGGTGCGGTATCCTCTTACCGCCCCGACGGCCATCACCCTCTGCGGACGTCGCAAGAGGGCAATGTTGCGTACCGTCAGGGCGTCGACCCACACAGGGGCCCCGTATAGGGCCATCGACCGCACCACTCCCAAATAAAGGAGGCGGCTGCTCGTCTGGGGTCCCCCTAGGTTCGGCATCAGCCGCCGAAGGGCAGCAGCCGTGCTGATCAGACGGGGGACCAGGCGGTTAAAATGAGCGCGGAAGCTCCATCGTGGATCGAGGACAAGCCCAAGGTACCTCATTTCAGACTTGACCTCGATCCGGGTGCCACTCACTACGATGTGGGAGTCCGCCGGTGGCGCTCGCCGAGGGCCATGGAAACAAATGGCCTCCGACTTGTTGAGCGCCACCCCGAGTCCCAGCATCGTTATTCGCCGCACGACCATGGCCACCGACGCTGTGGCGAGGCGCGCGGCGTCCCCATAGGTCGCCCCCCGGGCAGTAACCAACGTGTCGTCTGCGTAGCAGGTCACGTTGACGCCCGGGAGGCGAGCTCCTCGGAGTACCCAGTCGTACCCGATGTTCCACAAGAGGGGCCCTAACACTGACCCCTGCGGAACACCGCGGCACATGGCCCACCTGTGAAGGCTGCCATCCTCTCCTGGGTACTCCACGTACCGCTCCGATAAGTAGGCGCCAACGACCCTGTAGAGGTAGGGAGGCACGTCATGGTATTTGAGCGCCTCCCGTATGCACTCCCAGGGCAGGGTATTGAACGCATTGGCGATGTCCAGCGACACCGCCAATAACACCCCGCCCTTACGAACCTCCTCTTGCGCCAGCGCCTTCACCCGAAGGACGGCGTCGACGGTCGAGCGACGTGGCCGAAAACCATACTGGTAGTCGGACAGGCCGCGACCTCCATCCTCGAGGTGCCGGACGATGCGAGCGAACAACACTCTCTCAAAGAGCTTGCCCGCCTCGTCCAGCAGCACTATCGGTCGGTACGCCGAGGGCGATTCCGCGGGTCGTCCCTCCTTCTTGATGAGTACGAGTCTGCCCGTCTTCCACCGGACCGGGTATTGCCCAGTTTGCAGGCACGCACTCATCAGCCCGCAGAACCGCTCCTCGAGCTCCCGGAGTGCGACCACCAAAACGCGTCCGGGAACTCCATCAGGTCCAGGAGCCTTCGCACCTTTCTCCTGGACCCGTCTGACGGCCACGGCCAACTCCGCCGTTGTGACCTGCGGCACCTCCGTCGTGACCTCCTCTCTGCGTGCCGGAGCCATCACTGGGGGAACGAACCCCTCCTCCCTCTGTGGAAACAGAGAGGAGATAACCTCCCCCAGCACTCTCGGCTCCAGGCACTCCGTGATCGGAGGTGCCCACGGGCGGAGCTTAGCCCTGACCATCTTGTAGGGCCGCCCCCAGGGGTCCCGGTCAAGGGTGGCTAAAAGAGACGCCCTCGAAGCTTCCTTCGCGTCCCCTATTGCCACCCCGAGGGACTGAGCGCACGACCGGTAATCGGCGTACAGCTGCGCCTCCTCCTCCGGCACCCGCCGCGCTCTGCGGCGGTACCGGGTGTACCGGCGACGTTTCGCGACGCACAGAGATCGCAGTTCAGCGATCTCCGGCGTCCACCAGTACACCTTCCGGTTGGGGAGTCGAGGCTTGGCCCGAGGCATGCACGCGTCACAGATTTGCGACGCGGCGCTCGCGAACCATTCGGCCTCCTCCTCGACTCCTACTTCCACCGAAGGAGTCGCCCACGACTGGACGATCGACGCCAGCTCCAACGCCTCCCGGTCTATGCGCCCCAGGACCCACCTCTTGGCGGACGGCCCCTCGCGTCTGGGACTCACCCCGTGCTGGCCCGTGGAGATATCGTAACGGATGTACCGATGATCCGTTAGATTCTCCACGTCATCCAGGACTCGCCAGTCCCGGACTGCCAGTGCGACGGCAGGGGTCGTGAACGTGATGTCCACGATGGACTTCCCCTGCTGTGTCACAAACGTGTCGACCGACCCACGATTACTGATCGTCAGGCCGGTCGTCGTGGCCCACTCCTCCAGCAACTGGCCGCGCTCTTCGACAGCGGCCGCGGGGCAACCCCAAGCCGTGGATTTGGCATTGAAGTCCCCGGCGACCACCGCCAGACGAGGTGAGATTTGCCCCAGCAGGGCACCCATCACGTCTAGCGCCGTCTCGAACTCGGCCAGTCTCATGCTGGGAGGGAAGTACACCGCAATGATGATGTACCTCCCCCACCCACAGGCCACGAAGCCCCTCCCCCTGAAAATGAGGGAGGGAGGTGCCACTCGCTGTGTCCCAGACGCGATAACACACACCGACCCGTCCGTGTCCCCCAGCCACAGACTGTGAGGAGGGACAAAGTACGGGTCGGATACTATCGCCACATCAATGGACCACTCCGCCATGGACTGCAGGAGGAGGTCCTGCGCCCGGGCACAGTGGTTCAGATTCGCCTGGAGGAAGCGATGGGGGAGACCGTCCATTACGGTTCCATCGCTTCCTCTCGCCCTTGCGGGGGCGTCGCTGCCACGGGAACTGGGGCTGCCGGGGTCCTTCCGGCCGCCTTTTTGCCCTTACTGGGCTTTGTCCCGCGGCATGCTTTGCCGCCTAAAATGTGGTTGCTCGGTCCCCCGCCCATTGCTGCGCAGATGACGCAGTTGGGGTCGGCCGAGCAAGCCGCGGCTTTGTGGCCAGGACGACCGCAGCGGTAGCAGATTTCACCGCGGTCGTCCTGTGAGGTGCACTGTGACCTGACGTGTCCTGACATCAGGCACCGGAAGCACCTCATGGGTCTCCGCTCAAGCAGAGTTACTTGGGCAGAGACCCAGCCCACTATCAGACGCCCAGAGGACAATTTTTTGGCCGCTTCCACGGGGCAGCTTACCACCACCGTGCCGCTCCCTCTCCACGTCCGGCGAATCTCGCCGACCTTGACGTTCAAGGGAGGGCAGCTGCCACGGCGCGCAACTGCGTCAGCTACCTCCTCCCTCGTAACAGAGTCGTCCAGACCGGTAATGCGCAAGTCCGCGCACTTGACCGGCCTGGACACGTTCGCCGTCTCGGAGCCGAGCACCTCACGGAGACGCGCCGCTAGCCTGTCGGCCCTCTCCCCGCTGGAGTCATCGACCACCTCCAAAATGGTGGCACCGGTCTGCGCCCTTTTAAAATTCATACGGGGGATGTTAAAGTCTTGCAGGTCAACCTGCGACTTCAACCCCCGCATGACGTCCGCGTACGTAGCGCCCCTTTCTGAGGCTTCCGGCAGCAGCGTTATCACTACTGCCGAAGAGCGGGGCACACGCGGTCCCTTCCTCCTGCGTGTACGCCTCTTCTTCTTAGAGGAAGAGGGTGCAGAGGAAGCTGCAGTCCGGGCCAACGTGCTGGCCTCTTGGACAGCAGCCGTCGCTCGAGGCTTCTTCGTCTTCGGCCTCTTGGCTACCGTCGTCCACCCCTCGTCCATTGACGACGGTGCAGGTGGTAGCGGCCTGGGCTCGCTCCCCTTAGGGGTGCTCTTCTTCCCCTTTCCCTTTCCTTTCGATGACCCCGCTTGCGGGGGAAGGGGCGGCGGTGATGGCTTAGAGGGAGCCGATGGTGACGGCTGCGGGAGAGCCGATGGACCGGGCTTCGGGTCGGCCTTGCGCCTGGCGTCAGAAGTTAGGGGCGGGCGGAGGCGTGGCTCCGGCAGGAGTCTGGGCTCCAAGCCCGCCCACCTCGCGTCCACCGCGGACAGCACGCGGTCCATAATGGTCCGCGACATCTCTTCCAGTGGAGCCACAGCGGCTTGTTTCGCCGCTGCCTTCTCCTCCCGGAGGAAACGGACCTCTATCCGGAGCCTCTCCACCTCCGCCCGAAGGGTGGCCACCTCGTCATTGACGTTACGGCCCTCAAGCACGGCTACGACATCAATGACGTCAAATGCCGCGTCCCTGAGGGCCTTTATGAAGCCACCCTTCAGGTTCTTAGATTTGCTGGCAACCTCCAGCACAATGTCCATATTGCTGCGGACCTTAGCCGCCAGCTCATCGGTGGGCAGTTTCTGCCATGCAGGGTCCGCTGCCATCCTCCTAGAGGATCGCGATGCCACAGAAGACGTTCGCGACCCTGCCACCGCGCCCGGAAATTGGAATACTTCCAACTCCTCGACGGCCAGACGTTTTGCGCGGGGTGACCGCGCGGACGCGGTCGGCGCAGCCGAACCCTGGAGGACCGGGGACTCGGTCTCCTCCTCGCCGCGCTGTCTCTTGCGAGCAGCGCTGCTTTCGCGAGACGATGACGCACCGACATCCATGTCGGATCCCGCCATGGAAGGCGCAGGTGTGGGAGGCCTCGACAACCTCGTCAGCCTCACCGAGCATCGACGGGTCTGTCCTTCGGGAACTTGGTCCCGGCAAGACACTGCCGTCTTCTCCTTGCGCTCACGCGCCTGTCGCTCGGGAGCTTGGTCCCGGCACGACTCATCCTCTCTGCCAATGCTCGACATCGTCCTAAAAAGGACAGTGCCGATACGGACAGAGGACACCAATAAACAGTATTACTACTTGCCGCAAGATTCGCTGTTCCAGATTCGGTCACCCAACGTGCCACTCCGTTACGGTGGTCACGTTGGGGTCCAGGGCACACGACGGGGACGTACTGGAAAGCTCTTGGGGCGTGCCCCCCGAACGCTTATCCTGGTTGTACCTAAAGTAACTTTGGCAACTTAATCTTTGGCCTAATCTATAAAAGGTGAGGTCATAAGTACTGGTATTTGGTGCTAGGGTCCAAATAGCAGATCGTAACGGCACGTAGTCACATTGGAGTCAGGGCCCCACTCTCCCACTCCACACTTCCACAATTTGGCATTATTGTCTTTTACGGGAGTAACTGACCTCTGACACAGCCAAATCCAAGAGCAAAGCCTACGCTAGCTCCTCATCGTGCAGATGAGGGACTCAACAGATGATCTTAGTGAGGCCCCACACAAGCTTGTAAAAACTACGTAACTAAACACAAAACCTACTTCGAATTAATTGCCAACAGCACTCATTTGCCGTATCAAAATGGTGGTGTAATCTCTGATAAGGGCACACCTTAACGATATCTGAAAAAATTAAGAAGTGCCTTCGTTTCATGACGGTTCGCAGTTATAAATTACTATTTAAAAAGTCGGGTTATATGACGGATAACCAATTAAGTATAGATAAGGGCTGCACACTATCAAGAGATATGAAAACTGGTCAAGTACGGTTGTGTTTGCGTACCTATACAAGTGCTTTTCTGTGAATTGAGTTCAGAAACCTTATGATAATAGTCGAGATAAATAATATTTAAAAGAAACTGCTAAGGGTGTATAAACTCGAGTGGGTTTCGTGCTATAATTTCTCTACATTTGACAATAGTACAGTCACCCACATAAGTTGCAGAAAAAAAGCCATCCATACATTTTATACAGTTGTCTCTATGAAAATAAATATATCGCCGAGCCTTTTCCCAGTTTTCCAGTCTGCGAAAAAATAAAATATAGGTACCTAACCTGAAAAGAAGTCAATAAATAATTGTACATACAGTTATTTTTGTAACCCTCAGAGGAGAAGTAGTTACAGTGTAAAACTTTCGTTTATTATTTTACGCAAATTTTTAAGGTTAAGGTGGTTGGTAACATGTCTTCTTCTTCACCCTAGCGTCCATCCCAGTCGCATCCGAAGCTTTTCAACATTTATTTATTTATTTATTTATACATCATACTACCATCCTTACAGGTCATCACCCAATACAATGGTAGTAGACCACAATAATTGGTGTCTGGGGTCAAACATGGAGTCTGGGGTCCGCTTATCAGTCTAACTGCGGATTTGGCTAAACTTCGATATTGTCTGTGAAGCGACTGACCTCCACAACCCAAAGGTGATATCGAAGCATTGCAGCTAGACGAGTTGTTGGTCTTTTGAGGGTGGTCGGAGGTCGGAGTGGTCGGTAAATTGTAATGTGCGAATTTAATACTGTGACTATACTTTCCTAACCACTATGCTAATTACTTCTACCTTAATAAATAAATAATAACTTATACATAATAAAAGAAAATAAGAACTTCGAAAAAAATCTCAATAACACTTTTTGCCTTTTGCCGTACTCGGCCATCAAACTCAGAACATTGTGCACGCTTATAATACCTCTGTGCCATTGATAAAATACTACTGACAAAAATATGTAGTGAATTGGGATCTTCCTCCTTTTATGGAGTAAACTTGAAATGGATTTATATCTGTATGTATGAGATATCGATAAGATATCAACGATTTAAGATGTCATTTCGATATTTTTAGCAGCCATAGAACCTAACATCTTTAAGCACTTGGCCAAAATACTTACTCCTCTATAAAATAAAAAATATAAATCAAAGTTAAAATGTGCAGTAATCGGTAAAAGTAGTTACACCCTAATTTAGAAAGCAATGCTTCGAAATTATTTTTGGGTGGTAGAGGTCATGTGGCAGTCGCTTCTTGGAAAATATCGAAGTCCAGTCAACTCCGCAGTTAGACCAGTTAGACGGGTCGACGTTCTTCGGAAGCGACTGGGAGGAAGAAGAAGAAACAAAATTATAAATAAATTGACCTTGCCCTCTAAAAATTACAAAATCTACTTTTACTAACATCGTTTTGTTACTCTGGTTCATATTTTTAAATCAAATCTTTGAATTTCATAACTCATTTCTTATAAAATATATTTAGAAAAAAACTGTTTATAATCTGAAAAAATTGTCTGCATTTGACTCCGAAGAAATAATCTTCCACACAGCTTAGAAGAAATGTCTTCTGAATCGACCCTAACTGCCTGCCTACCTGCCTAAAGGGTTTATTATTTTTAATTAATTTTGTCGCTGCCTGTACAATTCTGAATTCAAAATGAGACCAGCAGCTTTGTGAACATAAGGATTAAGATTTGGGTCAAATGTGGCACAGTGGCGCGTAACGAAGCCCCAGTTCAACATTGGGCGTGAAGTAACGCATTTTATAGTGTTGTGAATATAATATTGTCTCTCTACGACGACGACGTGAGAGTGACGTACGGCAAAGGTCGTGGATTCTATTGCCGCTCAGTATAGGCACAGGTGATATAATACATATAATTCTTACATACATACATACATATAATTACGCCTTTATCCCTGGAGGGTTAGGCAGAGGTGAATTAACACCCACGTTTCACCAATAATTGTAGTCGGTTTCATGTAATAGGGGGTGTGGCTATTGCCATAATATTCCGGGCACTATTGTTGACTCGAGCCTATATCTGAGGCTGAGTCTGGGCTGTATATTTTTTTTTTTTTTTTTTTTAAATAAAAAAGTATATTAGATTTCTGTTTGATGTTACACAGTCCTATCCCTTAGTCGCCTTGTGCGACACCGCATGGGTAGAGATGTGGTGGCTTAAATTTTTATCTGCCGTGAACCACGCGGATTCTTGTATAGGTAAATATTTGTCCGCATAAATATTTCAAGTTTTTATGTATTTACAAATACAAAAAATACATGGTTTCTATACGAAAATTAATCAAAACTTATTTTTATACGCTATTAGTGCAACATAATTTGTTAGAGAAAGCTTTTAACTAAAAGTACACTAAACAAAAGTAGATTAGTAGATTTCAACAATAATAATAATCACGATCAGTTCGAACTAAACCACCTTATCACATTTTTAAGTAAAACGTGATAACGCAGTTTAGTTGAACTTGATCGCATTTATTTTCACTGGTTAATTTCGACCTATAAACGCCTAGTGTTGAGCATCATAGTGATTGCACAACAAATTCTGTTTTCGTAAAGTATAGTAATATGATAGGAGTAAATATTGTATGAGAGATAAGGCTAGCCTGCCTTATCTCTAGAACCTCAACATAAGGACGATAAAAACAAAAGTATAAGATGAACTAGCGGACCCGACAGACTTCGTTCTGTCAAAAAGATTTGCTGTTTTTAAGCATTTCCCGGCAATTATTGAAAACGCTGATACAGGTGTTCATTTATTTCTTAAAAGACACAGGTTTATGAAATTTAGTGCATCTAGCTCTGAAAATGACGGACTTTCATACAAACTTCCATCCCTTATTTTACCCCTTTAGTAGCAGAATTTCCAAAAATCCTTTCTTAGTGGATGTTTACATTATAAAATGCATCTACTGCCAAAATTTCAAGTTTGTAGGTCCAGCTATTTAGGCTCTGCATTGATGAATCAGTCAGTCAGACGGTGTTTCCATACAAACGTTTATCACCTATTTTACCGTCTTAGTAGTTAAATTTTGAAAAACGCTGATACAGGTGTTCATTTATTTCTTAAAAGACACAGGTTTATGAAATTTAGTGCATCTAGATCTGAAAATGACCGACTTTCATACAAACTTCCATCCCTTATTTTACCCCTTTGGTAGCAGAATTTCCAAAAATACTTTGTTAGTGGATGTTTACATCATAAAATGCAACTACTGTCAAAATTTCAAGTTTGTAGGTCCAGCGGTTTAGGCTCTGCGTTGATGAATCAGTCAGTCAGTCAGTCAGTCGGGACAAGTGATTTTATATATATCGATTATTATGAATTTAATGATTTTTAAAGTTAAAAAAATAAACATATTCGCTGAATAAATAAAAAAAAATCACAAAAACAGGAACCGGTTAAACTTTTCCCTATATGAAATAAGTTTTACATAGTGTTTTTGAAATGCACGGATGCAGTGTTGTCAAATCGGTTTATAGGCTGACGCTAAAAAGTAAAATACCTACATATATATTTAGCCTAGTGGTATGGGTAATGGACTGCTGAGACGAGGTCTCGGGTTCGATCCCAGGTTTACCATGGCACACACCAATGACTTTTCGATGCTTTTCGAAGTTATGTGTGTATTTATGGCAGGTTTATAAGTGCCCGGTTAATGGCAATAGGCTCGCCACCTATTACATTGGGACCTAAACATAAACTGGCAAAATGTGGGTGCTAGCACCTCTGCCTACCCCTTCGGGGAATATAGGCGTGAGTTTATGTATATGTTATGTATATTTTCAAAGATAAATATGAAACAAGTTTTTCAAAAAATAATTCTGACAGTCTGAAGCGGCTAGAAAGCGTCCACAAAAGAGTGCAGAAAAAAGACAATTTTACCCTGATGAAGATCTAGAGCATTCTTCAACAGCCTCTGTCGTGTAGCGGTGGTGAACGCGGCCGCTACCCAGGAGGCGCGCGCGGGTTCGATCCCCGCTCAATGCAAATATTTGTATGCATGAATATGTGGGTGCAATGGTCTGGTTTTCATACGAACATCTATGGCAGTCGTTACGGGTAGTTGGAGCCCTCGAAAGTCCAACAACTGGTCTAGCTGCAATGCTTCGATATCGCTTCTGGGTTGTGGAAGTCAGATGGCAATCGCTTCACAGAAAATATCGAAGTTTAGCCAAATCCGCAGTTAGACTTGGTAAAGCGGACCCCAGACTCCGAGCCCAAAGCTTCAGATGTGACTGGGATTAACACAAAGATGAAGATCTAGGGCATTCTTCATCTGACTACCAATCCCGGTTGCATCCAAAGCTTTTGCAACTTTAATGCACCCCATAATTTGTTCTGGTGTCGATCACCTAAACCCAAAAGAAGCCTATGGTGAAACCTCATTCAGCAAGTGGCAGTCTTGCAGGACCCCGATTCTGCTAAATTGTGACCACTGTAATGTCACAAGGATTTCTAACAACGGCATGCAATTGTAGATTTTATTATCATGCTGTTAAAGTCTTCAATCAAATGGCATCTTGTTTAGTGAACGAAAAATCTTGTTAAACCTTTGCCATTTGGTACCTTTGCCTTTGCCAAAATGCCATTTGGTCTTTTTTTATGGATTAGGGAGTCAAACGAGCAGACGGATCGCCTGAGGGTAAGCGGTCAACGCCACCCATGGACACCCGCAACACCAGAGGAGTCACAAGTGCGTTGCCTTCCTTTTAAAAGAGAGTACGCTCTTTTCTTGAAGGTTTGAAGGTCGTAATGGTTCGGAAATACCGCTGGTGACAGTTCATTCCACAGTTTAGTTGTGCAAGGCAGAAAGTTTCTCGATGGACTTTATTATTAAAGGTCCATGGCATTTTTCACAGTATCAGTAAAACAGTTGTTGACAATCGGCATAATGGAGGTCACCCAGGGATAAAGTCTAATCGGTCTAGTCTAAATCTAATCTAATGGCCTACCCACACGGCGCTGTATACCATATTTCCCCTGCTACTATATTGCTATGCTGAGAAAAGTTCTATTAAATAAAATAAAACCCCATAAAAAATACTCGCAAAGTTGTTTACACTATTAAATGAACAAAGAAACATTGGAAGGCACTAAATGACATCAGCGCTATAGGAATTGAGATATAATACGCTAGATATGATATCGTTATCATATCGGGGCCGTATCGAGGCTCGGTGCCAATAGGATCAGCTTCGTCGATGATAGTATTACACACTACTATAAAATAACGAGGATAATATAGGTAATAATATTCTGAAATACATACAGCGCCATCTAGACTAACAGTTAGTGAATTGAGTATTATAGAAATACTCAATTCAATAATCTCGAATGGTAATAAGCTTCGGGTTGTACGCGTATATCTGTTTATACTCCTATTATTTTTAACGCGATGTCGACGCCAGACAACAGACAACCCTCACTCTCACAGATAACCTCCTCCCTTGGTTATCTGGTTGACCCGTATGTAGGACGTCCATTTCTATTTATATACGTACATACATACAATCACGCCTTTATACCTCTGCCTAGCCGAGGTGAATTAAGACCCACATTTCACCAATAATAGTAGGTATTCGATCCCACGTAATATTACCATAACCCGGGTACTATTGTTGACTCGAGCCTATATCTGAGGTTGAGTGCAGGCTGTATATATCTGTCTGATGTTAAACAGTCCTATCCCTTAGTCGCCTTGTACTACACTGCATGGGAAGAGATGGGCTGACCCAAATTCTACTCTGCCAGGAACTATAGCGCACAGATTTTGATGAACATAATGTTATTTGATTGACTGTAGTTTTGAGTAACAATAAAAAAATTAATAGGGATTTCTTGCCGCCAAAATAATTAATTTTTCTATAACTATTAATTACTTCCAAAAATAAATATCCCGTTTATTTAACCATATATTTGGACAATAAACTAGAGTACGCTCATAACGAGAGAACAGATTAAATAGATTGAATCACTACAATATTTCCCAGTCAAATCAGAGACCTTTTTATGGGAAGTGAATGACCTCTTAACTCAGAGAAAATCGGTGCCAAAGTCTCATCCATCAGTCAGTCTGGCTTGCAGATGAGCCTCGAATATCTTGGTGGTGCTCCAAAAATACCAAGGTTTAATTGTTCTGTACTCATTACTAATATCGATGAGGGATTCACATTGGGTATCCAAGTAAGACACCCGAGTCTTTCGGACTTAATAAACCAATGGAACATCAATAACAGTTCTGATAATTCCAATTACAGACATCTAAGTTACATGCTCTTTCTACCTTTCAGCTCACATAGACGGCCGCGTTCTCCCCGACATAAACTACCGGAACAATGACCAGCCCTACGTCATCACGGCAGCTCGGCTGGCCCAGGTCCGAGGGAACTTCATGTACTGGTTCTACGACATGGGCGGCAACGACAACAATGGTGACTACCAGCGCGATATCCACACCAGCACGCCTCAGATCCATAAGAACTTCAACTTCCAATTGCCGTTCTTTGGATTTAGGTTCAATTATACAAGGGTACGTTAACAATTTGCATTCTACAATAACTCTATATAAAGCGACTGCCAAGTACCAACTGTCATTTACAACCGACTGGCGATATCAAAGTTGGACCATACTATTTATACTGTTGATTGATGGCACTTGGTGGAATTCATTGTTATTTAACATATTGAGATAATATCCAAAACCTTTGCTAAATGTAAACCTTTGAAAATGCCATAAAGCGAAACCGGTCAGGTTCAGTATAATAAATACTGTGGAAAAAGTACAAGTGATATCAATATGTGTATAGTCAGACCAGGTAACCGGACTAACCCTGACGGACGGTTTTAAATATGCTTTCCAAGATTTAAAATGCTTTTGTAGGTCTCAGTGTGTTAGAAATGGTCATTCATCGTAATGAGACTGACCTGGTTAGCATTTTAACCTTGCAATGTTCTAACCGGTTCTTTGACCACCCAGCCACTCAGGTTATGCCAAATGTTTTTGAAGTTTTTCCTTACATTGTTAACACCTCTTATATCCACGAATCTAATATTTCCAATTTTATATCCGTTAGCTCTCCATGAACGGTTACATCTACTTCAGCGACCCTCCAGACCACTACACATACCCTCTGTCCTTCCCGATAAGGGACTGGCCTGATGTCCACGATCCCTCCTTCATTGGAATCTTCTTCAGCAAATGCCGTATCGGCAGTCAGCGTCCCGAAGACCCTGATCAGAGAAGACCTGGAGTTTACTTCAGAATGGACAGGGATTTGCAGGTATTTGAATTTATTTTTAAACTACTAAACATGATAAGTACTCGGTGTGACGTCTTGTTACAGCATACATTGCTTCGTATGTTTGCTAATGCACTTTAGATTGTTTAGTTATCTACATGCATGTGTCTTCTTACACATTCCATAACCAACTGAAATCAACCAAACATTGCACCTAATTGAATTAATTGGAAAAACGAATAATGCATCAGATGGGAAGTCTCCAATCCATTTTAGGACAGTAACACCGCATTAGAACAAATCTTCGTTAGACTGTGGTAGTACAACGTAAATCAACTCATAGCGAGTAGGTTACAGAGTGGAATGTCCCCTGTCAAACTGTTCCACTAACTTAGCATTTTTTCTCAGACCCGCACAGACCAACTGGGTGTGGAGATGAGAGAGCGTGTCACGTGGGACATCCGCCAAGGAGTCATCGGCTCAAACACGTTCTTCCCGAAGCACGCCGTCACCATCACGTGGAAGAACATGTCCTTTGCTGGTGGTATCGACAACTCGCTGTTTAAGGTATGTTTAAAGTGTGCAAATATCTATGTACTGTGTAGATAAACGATCAATCTAGTATGTTGAAAACAAAAACGCCCAAAAATAGGACCTAGAAATTTTCAAAGTTTCTATAATCCATATTAATATTATAAATGCGAAAGTAACTCTGTCTGTCTGTCTGTCTGTCTGTATGTTACGCTTTCACGCCTGAACCACTGAACGGATTTTGATGAAATTTGGTATAGGGGTAGATTAGACCATGAGAAAAGACATAGGCTATGTTTGGTCGCGATAACCGACTTCCACGTGGGCGGAGCCGCGGGCAAAAGCTAGTATATATATATATATTCCATACCGGGTGAGTTTCAGAAAACCAGCTAGTATATAGAATACTATACTGGTATTACCAAAAATATATATCGGTAGACTCCGGACTCTAATGGGAACCGACCGATACTAATTCAGAAAAGTTAGAAACAAGATTCATCGATTTCCCTTAAAAAACAAAGTCTTCCCCTCTTATTACAGACGAACACTTTCCAAATGGTGCTGGCGACTGATGAAGTCTTCACCTACGCCATATTCAATTACCTTGAGATCAACTGGAGCTCTCACACCGAGGCTGGTGGTGATACCACCACCGGTGAGGGGGGTGTGCCTGCTTATGTAAGTATCAATCAATTAACCTATTGCAGTCTGGACATGGACCTACGTTATATGCGCCAAAACATTCAATGAGAGGATTATCATGTCATGTATTGAGAAGAAGAAATGTATTGTTTCTCAGTATACCTACCCAGATTTCTGTAAATTCTTTATCTTTTTTTTATTTAGATTGGAAAAACTGAATGCTCAAAACGGGACTATAATCCGTGACTCGACGCGTTCAAGTTCCGTCTTGAATAGTAGTAGAATAGTTAACTTATTAATTGCTTTAAAACACAAAATATTTTTTTATCTTTGATGGACCTCATCAAAGTGATAAATACTGAAATACAATTCAAGTGCCACTAAAATTGAATAATAGCTAAGTGTACCTATTCGGTGAAAAACTAAATTCTATAGCTAGATTTATTTCATGCCATTTTCCCTATATTGAATAATAGTGGATTATCTACCAGATCTGGTCAAGGTCACGATGGCTGTTTATTTGACGGATGTTATTCTAATCAGAATGTTATTTCCAGATTGGTTTTAATGCTGGGAACGGAACTCGAAGCTATGAATACAAGCCTTACTCCCAGGCGTCAGTGCTTAGAGACTTGACGGGTAGAGGATGGGCCAACGGGTTCCCTGGACGACACATCTTCAGATTAGATGAGAATATACTTATGGGAACGTGTAATAAGGATATAGGTAAGATAACTATAGAGACTTGATAGTTACTGGTTTAGGATTACAAAAACTATGATGGACTATGGAACTATGTAGGACATTTGTATTAACTATCATATCCATAAGACGTTTAAATAAAACAAAATGAACTGTGCGATGACCACTCTTATAGTCCCACAAATAGCGACTACTTTTTTTTAATATTATTAGAACCGAAGTTACTAATATTCCCTCTAAGCCCTCCAGCTAAGCTAAATTGCTTGTGTTAGGAGTGGGTTCACGTCGGTAGTGTAATGGCCAGAATTCGAACCCGGGACCTCTCGATCGTAAGGCCGACTCCTTAACCACTAAGCTACCGACAATATAAGATAGTTTAAAAACGGAATAAACCCATCTAAAAACGTAACCAAATAATGCAGGAGCATATAAATTTTCTACACAGATGGTGCCAACCTCCCTCTTATGTTCGCTCCAGAGAGCGGCAACATGTTGGGAGGTACAATCGTCAACATCACCGGACCCTGTTTCAATCCAGATGATAGGATCACGTGTCGCTTCGACACAGAAGCTGTTGTAGGTGCCGTTGTAGACGTCAACAGGGCTATTTGTGTTCAACCAAGGTTCTGGCATAATGGATATGCTAGATTTGAAATTGCGATCAATAACGAACCTTATAAATGGAAAGGCAGATTCTTCGTAGGTAAGTGATTTAAGATGGATTATCGCAAAAGATACTATAATATGAATTTTGATTAAAATAATATTTAGCGGATATTGAAATCTTAAACATCTGCTATTATTTAACATTATGTTTAATTTATAGAAACCCCTGCTACCGCGGCTGAAAAGATATTCTTCACTGGTGATTCAGTTCACGAACGCTATCCTCAAGAGATACGAATCACGTGGGACCGTTTCAATCTGACCACGAACCTCAACGTACAACTGCAGATCAGCTTATGGGGATACAAAGAAGTTACCATCAGACCTCAATTGGAGTACATCGATATAATTGAATCTGGTGTGGCGAACACCGGCGAATATGTGATCAATCCCCAGAATTTCAGAAATAGAGATAATTTCATGCATAACGATATGCAGTTTGGTTTCCTGCAAATTAATCTGACCACACCTGAAGTATTCAAAGGTGTTTCTATTTCTCCGTAAGTATTGACTTTTTTAATCAGCATCATCAAAGTTCATAAATATCCCAATAATTCCATTTGGCTACATGCATGATTCTTTTGTATAGATTTGATATCGCATTTAAATTCTAGTATATCCTTACCTTACCTCATACACAATACATATTTCTATATTTTTTTTTGTTTGCCAGAATAAAACATATCTTTGTTTTCATTGCAGCGTTTTGTACAGTCGTCCAATTCCTCTAGGCTGGTATTTCGCTCCTCAATGGGAAAGGCTTCACGGACGACGCTGGCCTAACGCCATGTGCAACAACTGGCTTCGAACTGATCGTTTCTTGAAAAACTTCGCTTCACAAGTCTGGGTTTGCCCTTGCACCTTGGAGCATGCTCTACTGGACAAAGGCCGCTTCTTGCCTGACATGGATTGTGACAAAGATACCAACCCTACTTGTAGATACCATTGGGGAGGTATTCATTGTGTCAGAAGTGCGTCACCCAGGTAAGTTAGATAATTTTGAGAACCCATAATCACAAAAAATTGATTACATTTGACTTGAATTAGTAACCTCTAACCTTCCTAGATGTAGAACAGGGAACTCTTCCCTCCTTTCCTATTAATCATATTTTATTTTCTTAGCCCCGAGGGTTCAGGCCAACAGTGCTGCTACGATAAGAACGGCTTCCTCATGCTGTCCTACGATCAGATGTGGGGCTCCCGACCCTCAAGGTCTCACGACTTTGGGTTCACTCCTTACAACGAGGCTAACAAAGTGCCTTCTCTCTCCCATTGGTTCCACGATATGATTCCTTTCTACCAGTGCTGCAAGTGGCAAGAAGAACAAGCCGTAGGATGCGAAACATTCAGGTATGATTTCTTAGTTTTTTTCTTTGTTTAAGTTTACTGTTGTTAACTGGATTTTCAATATTTTATACTAAGAACATGTGTTTCATGTCTCTACATACTTTTTTCTGCCGGTAATTAAATGTGGGTAAAAACAAATTACAAACGTAATTCAAATAGAGATACTTCGAGATGACGGCCCAGGCAGGATACGACTGGAACTAACGCAAGGATGATAATGATACACCCGTTTATTACATGAATTATAGTTTTGAATATCCCAATCATTTGAAATACGAAATTAAATGATTTCGGCATTAATTACCTTAAAAGTTTACTGTTCAGTTTAAATTCCTTAACTCAAAGAAATGTTATTATCTATCAAATACCTATCACAATTGCAATTCTTTTCACCAGATTTGAACGTCGCCCATCACAAGACTGTGTGGCCTATCAGTCTCCTGGAGTAGCTGGTATTTTCGGTGATCCTCATATTGTCACGTTTGATGATCTTCAGTATACTTTCAATGGAAAAGGTATGTAGAAATTAAACTGTTAAAAGAAAGTGTGTTATTTTATTACTTCTAACAAGTGTTTTATCAAATTTACTTATTTATCTATTGTTTCAAACAAAATCATTCAGTATTTGTATATTGTAATGCGCTGCAGCTATGCAAAAATAAAGACATTTTCCTTTTCCTTCCTTTCTAAAATATCATTAAGATCGTTGACAAACTTTTTAGTTGCTAAGGAATAATTATCACTTCCTTTGATCTTTCTTCTTTTTTCTTCGTGGTTTCGATGATGTCGATGATTTGAACAGTGTGGAAGGCAGATTTAGTAGGTTAAAGAAGATCTTTATATGTGTGATGGCTATATAATCGATCGTTATCTACGCAATAACGTCACTCCCCACACATTTATGTTCATAATATATCTTTCACAAAAATGTATCACCTTCTCATTCAATTTCTTTTTTCTTAGGTGAATATGTTCTAGTTCGAGTAGACCATCCACAGTTAAAACTAGACGTCCAGGGTCGCTTCGAACAAGTAGCCAGAAATAGATTCGGAAAAGTTAATGCTACACATCTAACTTCCATCGTCGCTGCCTCTAATAATTCCGTGCCTGTTGAGGTGAGTGTTCGAAACTTGTGCAGAAACATAATAATCTATTGTATCCAAACCTGCAATTGAAATGATATTTTTTTTTGTCCAAGCTAGTAGTTCTACCTGACAAAATTCCGTCAATATCCATTAATCCCGTTTATATTAATTTATGTAATATATTGCAGGTTCGTCTCCGCCCCACACATGCCCAATGGAGATACAGACTTGATGTGTTCGCTGATAACAGGAGGGTCTATTTCGATAAACCTGCTCTTAGGATCCAATATTTCCCAGGTAAGACTTCTTCTATTCTTATTTTTGCCAGGAAGTCGCGCCAATCTTCCGAGCGCCAATCTGGGTGTCCATTTTGCAACCTGGGTAATCCTCTCCTCATCATTTCATAGTTTATCATGGCTTACACAGAAGCGACCGATCACCGATTTCGAATGAAAAGACTGCACCACAATGTTATCCATCAATCACCAGAGTACCGGCTGACAGGGTAGATTGATGCAGACCAGCAGTGGCATTGGGTACCGAACTGCTACTCTGCCTCAAACTATTATTATTACCTTGATACAAGACTTAGTACCTTCACACATCGATATTTTTCCTCAAGTGTCAAATGCAGAACCACTCCAAAACTTTCTAATCCATAACTGTTTTACTTCTCATTCCCGCAGGTGTGACCGTGTACCAGCCTATGTATATCCTAAATCAGTCAGAAATCGTGATAATGTTCGCGTCTGGAGCGGGGGTGGAAGTCGTTGAGAATAAAGGATTCATGACAGCTAGAGTTTATCTGCCCTGGAACTATATGGTAAGTTTCCACAGGGCCTTATCAATTGATAAAATTTAGCAAAATTATAATCACATTATTATCAATGATCAAAAATATCCAAATCCAAAATACATTTCTATTTTTCCCAAAGACTCATTTGAAAATAGAATTCATTATAAGATTAGTAGAAGCGTAGATAGCTTAGTGTTCAATATGTCAGCCTTACGATCGAGAGCTCCCGGGTTCAAAGCCTAGTCACACTACCGAGGTGAACCCACTTCTAATAAAAGAAAATGCAATGCAGCTCAACTGGA
This sequence comes from Eilema sororculum, assembly GCA_914829495.1. Classification (NCBI taxonomy): domain Eukaryota; kingdom Metazoa; phylum Arthropoda; class Insecta; order Lepidoptera; family Erebidae; genus Eilema; species Eilema sororculum. The sequence goes on from OU618535.1 coordinate 22,841,867, forward strand.
CTCTCTGTAGATGTATCTATGTTATGCTGTGCAATTCACCAAGTAAGCACAAAGATGAGAGTGTGCTCGAAAGAGATTGTCATTGGTCGGTCTCCAGTGACGTGATACAATCCGACCAATGACAATCCCTATCGAGTACAACGTTGCGACTTGCATCGTTGTGCTCGCTTAGTGAATTGCAGTGTTAGATCTTCTGACGATTTAATATTTTGTTTATTTCAGAATCAAACGCGAGGTCTATTCGGTAATTGGTCTTTGGACATGACTGATGACTTCACGAGACCGGACGGCACTAGGGCTCAAGTGAACCTGAACAACTTCCAATCGGCACACAGGGACTTTGCACAGCACTGTAAGATATCGATAAACATAATATTTAATCTAATTGCATGCCAGGCTAAGGTGAATTCGGAGCTCAAGGTCCGCCTTCCGGCTTTTCCTAATCCACTTCGCAGGATCTTGGACGTCCATGGCAGTGAGACCATTGCCACACATGTCACCCTCTACGATGTCATATCAGCACTTCTTGGGCCTGTCACTCCTACTGGGACCCGGTGGGGTTGTCATTGCCAGACGTTTGAGATCTACTATCTAAAGGCTAATATTTCCCAGTTTGAACTTTGGAGCCTGAGGTCCGATTGTCGTTTTTGATTGGAAGGTATATCGGCTTTTCCGGAAGCGATTGCCTTCTGACCTCACAACACTATGAGTAAAGAATGCGTCACAGCCTTGTCCGTTGTTTAGCATCACGAATCAAGCGGCTGGGTAACTGTTTTCTTTGCAGCACCATAATCTGGATTTTTTTACCAGCACACGTGTTTCCTTCTTTCTTCTTCTTTTAGATATGGAAGAAACCAGATATCATTGAATGTACGTACATGTTATTAAATTTTCAGGGCAACTGACTGACCGAGAACAGCGAGATATAGGTGTGGCCATGTTCTTCAGAGAATACGGTCGGACAGCAGCTTTTTACAATGACAATTCGTTTTTACCGAACTTCATACGAGAACCAGCGGACTTCTTGGGCAATAGGACGGACGACATAGAGATGGCTACGAATATATGTCAAGATTCATATCAATGTCGATACGATTATGGAATGACCTTGAATCGAGATATGGCGGAGTTCACCAAGAATTATTTATCATCTATTGTAAGTATACCCCTGATGATTTTTTATGTGTGTTGGTCGAAAGTAAAAGTGGGTTTGGTAGCAAGGGCATCCACATCCCATCATTTATGATGATGATGGGATAAAAAACACTCAGGTATAAAGAAAAACACGAACCTATGACCTATTGTCAACTCGGCAAATTGACAATGAATCATAGTTTCCCACGGAAATTACAACTAGGATGTGCCAAGGATTACTATGAATAACAAATAGGTGAAACTACCAGTTTACTTTGAAACGTTTTGCGTCATCACCAATTACTTTCTTTCTTTAATTGTTTTGGATTTCAAGTACTTCGCATTTTTTTTTTACTTTATTTTAGTTAATGTGCACTTACCATAAAAAGTGTAGATAGGTACCTATACATTATTTACTGTATTCTTCTCTATTCATAGTTCCACAAAAACCCTGCTCAGTTATCGTGTGAACTCAGATGCATTTATCCATTGTTATACTGCATCTGTCAAGGTCTACCATGGTGCTTAACTGGCTTAACTACTTACTGTTTATTAGTTACTGAGTTTAGTTCATTCATAGTCTTGGTAGTATTGAGTCGTAGTTAACCGATAGTACCTAGTTTTGTTTTGTAGTTGAGTAAGTAGGTACATTGTGAGTATAATGTCTCCCTGAGTTGGTATACTGCAAATGTATAGAGAATTTATTTGTGGATCATTTAAGTACTTATTTATGTTATAATAAATGATAATTCCCGTTCCTTACATTCAATTTTGTAATACTAGCGATAGATTTGCTTAGTTTGTTTTAGCTCTTTTTATAGAAACTGCCACAAAATATTATTTTGTATGTTATTCTATATAAGGGTGAATAGCAAAAGCAAAAAAAATACACGGCAAGCCTGAGAACGGTAGTGCAATGTGTTGGTTTTACGACTTTGATTACTTTTCATAGTATAATAGGTACTTCTCTACCATGGCAAAAAAAATTGTTGAGTAATGTCCTCTATTACATAAAAAAAATTAATTACAAAGTGTCATTTTATCATTTCGGTGACCTGTCCTGAATCGAATTTCACTCGTAAAATATCTTGCCCTGCAGTTGTATTTAACATTTAGACTAAAATCGAATTTTGTATGAATAAATTATAATATGACCCATAGAACAAAATTAATATTGTTTGTTTATCTTATTTCTTATACATTGTATTAAACAGTCTACTTTTGTCCTGTAAAAAGTTATCATTTTGGTGGACAGTAAGTTTTAGTAGAGTAACTTCGTCAACATAGCGTTTTTGCGCCCCCCGTGCCTTTCCTTACTTCGAATCAGGCCACCTCCATTCGTTGGAGCGCACGAACGCGTCACAAAATCATCGTGGATTCCCGCCGAAAAGTAAGTATATCATTTCAGTGATATGGGGACAAAAATAGTGTCATTTCTGTGGCCGTTATAGCTCGTGTTAGGTTCATTCAATTTATTTCAAAATTGTGTTTTAAATTCGCCGTAAGATATGTTTTGTTACAGCAGTGCTGACATTTTAATATTAATTGTAATATCGGAGTTAAATGTAAAACTTATTATTTTTATCACCTCGGTGTTATCATTTCAGTGGATTCGGTGGACTGTAATACCGATAACAGTCCACTTAAATGAAATTTAACTTAGAAATGATAAAATCATAAGTTTTAGAGATCCTTGAGTCTAAGATTGAATCATAAAAATTTGGTGAGAAAATTCTAGATATTGTAGGTTCGATATTTGGGATTAATTTGATGTGTTAATAATTTTTTTTCTTTTATTTATCACAATACAATAAAAAAACCGTTTAAAATATCTTGTTAGAAAATGGATAATAGTTGTACCTACTTACCTCTAGACAATGTGTATTCTCAACGATAATGTGATATTCAATGTTTAAAAATTATGATTTGGATTTTAGGATGCCGCGACCTAAGCTACAGACCAGAAAGGAAAGGTTAGAAAAAAGAAGGTTATATGAAAGAAGAAGAGAAGAGAGAATTAAGAGCAATGACGTCACACGCGAAGAGTTTCTTAGAAAAGACAGGGAGAGATATGCTAGAAAAAAAAAGCAGGATCGATTCATTGAATTCATTCATTCTGTTGCAATAGTGACTAGTGATTGCGCTATTTTCATTCTTTTCGCATAAGTACATAATCGGATTATATAGCCAAACTGTTTGCAATAATTTACGATAACGTGATCTAATTTTTTTTTGTTATGTTTAAGATGAAGTGTTTAGCTCTTTTGAACGTACTTACATTATTTTTATAATTTTTCTTATTAAATCATTGTGTCGTAAAAATATAAGAGTTGATTTAGTACATTTTGAAGTTTTACATACAAAACACTATTATTATTACCAGTAAATAAAAAAAACCCGACTGCCACTGTAAAGACCGAAATAAGTTTGATAGCAGCCGGTACCCATTAATTTTCTTTCGGTTTATGATTGGCAAATGAGTACCGCCTGCTATCAAACTTATTTCGGTATTTTCAGTGGCAGTCGGGTTTTTTTTTAATAATTTGTTTTATTTTATACTTTTTAGTTATAATATGACATGTATATCTTTTTGTAATCTCCTTTTAATTTCCTTCATATCGTTTATACTTGAAATAAAAACTTATAACTTGAAATAAATAACTAAGAAAATTAGCGATTGTTTCGTTAAACAACTTTAAATCGTTATATATCCTAAACTATTATTTTAAATGAAAAATGATAAAAGGAACCTAAAGATGATTTTAAAATACCTATTCAACGACACCCCACTTGACATAGTTCATCGACTCTTTTTTTTCATTTTGACAATATGGCGTCTGGTTGTCACCGTGGTAAATTTTGATTACTGTCATGTTTCTAGTGACACTCGCAAGGTTAAGACGAATCGATTGACGTAAGAGTTATCAAAATCGGCCTATGCATTTGGTCTCTAGAACGCCACATAGAAACAAACATACATACATAGACTGATAAACACATTATCCTCCTTTGCGTCGCGCAGTCGGGTAAAAACACAACACTCGTTCCGCAAAAAAATTAACTTTTTTTCTCTAATATAATAGTTTGATCTTATATTTAATAAATATCACAAAATGCAGTCTAGTGATATCTCTATGGAATTTATTTAGATTCGTTTCAGACAATCTACGGAATCCTCCTAAAAAATAAATGATGTCCTTGGCTGTATCATTTCAGTGGGCTAATTTCATTCCGGTGCACAGTCTAGTCATTTCGGTGGACGATTTATCATTTCAGTGGACACTTTTCATTTCTGTGGGCTCCCAAAAATTCAATCTTAAATATTTCAGTAAGTTTTGATGTTACATGATGTCCACTCACGCATATGTTACAAATAAGATTAAAGTTTATTTTCGTTACAAGATATAGTAACAATACATTGTAATAGAAAAATCTCACCGAAATGATACAAAAAAATCACTTGTTGAAAATCACCCATAAATGACGTTTAGACGGACATTGACCAAAGTACTCCTGGATCCGGGACCCATGTCAGGTAGTACCCGAAACCCTAAAACACTCATTCCCGATGAGTACATGCGCCCGACGATACGAGAGGTTCCCATGATACCTCTTTTGGCACAGAAATTTCTTCGTCTGACAATCACTGAAGTGTGGAAAATGAAACTAATTGTTTATATTTTCAGACGAACATAAAAGAAACGAACGCTCGGAGGGTCATCAGCTGTGGTGTGTTGGAGACTCCTCGCTTTGGCAGAAAGAGTAATTTCTTCTTCACCCCTGGAACCAGAGTAAGTTTTTGAATATATTTCTTAAATCTGCTTGTCATAATAGTAAACGCATTGGACATCATCAACAAAATACGACGCGAGATTTTTTCTGGGACAGTTTACACAAGCTATTTAGCTAGTTATCTAGCTAGATCCAAAGAATGCGACTAAACATTACAGAAATACGAACAATAGTCAGCTTGTTAACGGACAATAAAACCGTGTATGCATGAATATGACTATTTGCATTGGTCTGGGTGTTTGTATGTATAATATGTATGTATTTACAAAAAAAAGTATATAAGTATGTTTATCCGCATTCTAGATTCCATAACACAAGCTATAAAAGCTTACAATGGGTCTAGATAGCGTTGTGTAGAATGTTGTAAAATATTTATTTATTATTTATTTATTTATTTAATCACAGAGGACAGAATATGATTACTTCAAATTTCCCTTCTCTTTATATCCGTCTTAAAGAGCGACCGTGGTTCAGGTGTGGCTCAATAGCTCAGTTGGAAGAGCTGGAAGAGCATTCTCTTGTAAGGGAAAGGTGGTGGGTTCAAGTCCCACTTGAGTGCTTCATTTTTCCGGATGTATTTCGAATTTAAAAGTTAGCATAAATGCTGTAAAAATTTCATTCAATGAATTACCATGCCCCGTACCCAACCAGTAGGCAGTATCACTGTTAAGTTTGGGTGTGAATGAATGGGAATAAACTTGACTAAAATAAGGTCGACGAAATTCATAGTTTAAAAATCCAAGTCTACCTACCCATGAGGGGATATAGGTAGTTACAGGAAAAATTAAGCTATATTATGTATGACGTAATGAGTAATACTTTATAAGTAAGCAATTACAAATATTAGTGACACCCAGTAAATATCTAAACCACGATACGTCACAAATCACGGAAAAATATGCAATATTTATGAAAACAACCAATTTTCTGTTGAATTATTAGTCAATCATATTTCTCCTACGCTAGGTCAATTTCGAGTGTAACCAGGACTTCATTCTAATTGGCGACAAGCGACGAGTGTGTGAGGAAAACGGACGGTGGAACCTGCCGGACTATGGATACACTGAGTGCCTACGTGAGTTTGAGCATTTTGTCTCTTATTTTATTTAGAAATTAGTTAAAAATAAAGTTTTATTATCAATTATGGCAAAAACAATAAAACATGTGGTTTCTATTCGTTGTTTGAACCACAGAATACTTAATTTGAACATAATTATAATAATAAACATGTCAGTGTTGGAAACCTGTCTAAGGGTTTTAGTACGTTCGATTCTGTCCTAACCACTTTGTGGTAGTATATTTTATATTTAAAAAAATACCACTTTTTGTACTGAATACTATTTTGTTTTGTCTTAGTTGTAGGTAGTTATATCTACCAATGATTTCTTCTTAAATCGTCACTTTACTAACATAATTTGACTCTCATTTCAATATTTAATTACGTCATAACTGTACTCGCCCTATTAAATGTGACAAGCTAGTGACAAAAATATTTCGAAATTCAGGTAATCAAGAATACTCACAACGCGCACTATTCCTAACGTGGGGAGTCATAGTGGCAGTTATTCTACCGTTAGGCCTCTTGATCTGCTTACTCTGGTTCTGGTGCTGGCACAAACCACGCTCCGAAGGCAAAGAAGGATTCCGCTTCCAAGACATACCGCGTGCAAAATCAGCCTCTCGACTTAACCTTAGGTCAACATCAATGGGAAACCTCACAGACACTATGAAATCATCTACGTTACCAGGCAAATATCCTGAAACACCTACAGAAGAAACTCCAATGACTAGGTCAGCTGCCATAGCTAGATCAGCACCCCCAATCCCACAGGATGATGTAGGAGATAGCTCTGGTATCGGATACCCAGATTCTAGCAAAAGCGACAAATCAGACAAAAATAACCTAAAAAAGCGTAGATATGATAAAACCTACAGAACCAACGAACCAATACCGAATGCCCCTGATGTAGAATTCCCTGAAAAGCAGTGGGACTTATCTGAAGAAGACCTACTTTCTATAACATCTCCTTCCGATACCGAATCTAATAGAGATTCTACCTTAACTCGACCTGCAAAAGACATAGAATACGTTGGTAAACCACGTCAGACTGGACGCAGGGCTCTTCCTAGTGAATCCGGGTACTCCACAAAAGAATCTGAGGATCCTTATTCACCAAAATATGAAGGTCAATACAGCCCGATTCCATCACCAACTTATTCAGAAATTTACTCTCCACCAATAAGCCCTACTTCTGACAATAGTCCTAGGAACACATACAACAATCCTGGTCTGCCCGAAGCACCAAAAAGTGCTCCATCTGATTCTATAAAGACCTTCACCATGCCAGCCCAAAAGGGTAGATCTGTGGAAACTCTCATTGATCCACCTGCAGGCGAAGTTCCTACAATGAGCAGTCGTTCTACTATGGTCTGAGTTTCCAAAATAAAAAGCATTTTTTGAAACTAGGAATCAGGATAGTTTATTTCCACTGCCTATACTTATTATTAAAGTAGTTTAAGAACTAGTTAAGAAGTTAAGTGAGCACAATTTAGTACTTTGCACGTTATATATTTTAGGATTCTAGGCTCTCGTGAGTTTCCCATCGCTGTTGAATGTTTGTAAATCGTATTTATATTAATAAAGTTATTTTAAACCACCAAATAAGTCACACGAAGAGGAAATTTCTGTTCCTAATGAGGTAGAATAACTTTCACATGACATTTCTAATGTTTTTTGTTGATAAGAAAGCAAGGAATTACTTAAGTTCACCACTTATTGTGGAATAGAAATTTCTCTCTGAATTGTGATGAGTTTTAATTTAATTATTTCCTAAATTGTGAAGTTATTGCTTGCTTTCTTATCTAGAACACATAAAAGATTGAGGTCACGCGCACAGGTGAGTGTTACATTTTTATTTGTTTTTAGTACACAGATAAGTTAAGGGCTTTGCGCGCAGATAACGTATTTGTTTGATATATTGTTTATAAGCATAGAGTTACACGTACCACAAATGTATAATCAACGGCAAAAGTACCTAACTATATTACACATTCTAATAAAACCACGGAACAGAAAATACTATTTCATCTGTTAATCTGGCTGTTTCGCTTTCACGCCTAAACCACTGAACTGAATTTGATAAAATTTGGTACAGAAATGGATCAGACCTTGGGAAAAGACATTGGCTATATTTGGTTCTAATAACCGACATTCAAGCGGGCGGAGTCGCGGGCAACAGCTAGCAAATAATTAATTTAGCCCTTAAGTATTTACACAATACACATGCAACACGAGGTTACCACATGGTCTCTAAAACGTCGTCAAAACTCTCACACACACAAGAGCTTACAAATAAAGGGGACCACACACCAAAGCAGCATTCGCTTTGCATACACCAAAATTTAAAACAGCATTTAATGCTGTTTTTGTGCCACAGCTAAATCTCCTTGACATCAAAAAACCATTGTCCTTGGCAATTTGCTGTATAGATACGCAGCAAATATTACCTTAGTGTGGACCCCACACCTTAAGTATACCTACCTAATGCATTTAATCATTGCAAAACTAAATTCCCATTTTAAAACTCCAGGTAAACAGGAGTACTCTTCTCGTACTCTTGGAGTCACTTGGGGCATCATCAGCGCAGTCATGGTGCCCATCATGATAGTGCTCATCTGCATCGGATGGAGGATCCTCAAGCGAAGGAAGAAAGAAGAGAAAGAAGAAAGAGACTTTTTGACCATCAGGTAAAAGAATACCACAACATCATATATGCTTAATCAATCAATCAATTAGCCCACCGCAGTCCACTCCTGGACATAGGGACATAGGCCTCTTTAAATGCGCACCAATAATATACTACGTTGTTCCAAATTATTTCCTAGGTTCTCCTGACAAGCTCTTTGGTCATCTTTACACTGCGTCTCCTCTGCGACTCTTGCGCTTCAATATAAAAGATAATATCCCTTCTGAAGAGTAATACATTGTCCTTTTCCTCACCCAGGGATGTTTTCTACACCATCTCCTTCAAACTATATTCGACATTATATGCAGTAGTCTTAAGTATTTGCCTTACAGTTTACAGTAATATGACGTAAAGAGACAACCAAAAATTACACCAACTTGTAAGTGAGGAAGTACTTATTCTTCACCAATATTTTCTTCTTTCCAGACCTTTGGACCCAGATGAATCGATGAAAATCAACTCTGATGACGACAGCATACCCTATAAGAAAGATGTCAGTGAAGACAGTCCTCTACCCACAGATCCTGTGAAAGTTTCTGACAATGTTGAAAGTGAAGGGGTACCAGAACCACCATATAATTATGGGCAACCTTACGACCCTAGACAAGCTAGGCAGTATGGTGGAGAAACAGAAATTAATTAAGTTCATACATTTCATTTAAGTGTAGGTACTTTTCAATCACATAGATAATAATTTCCAGAAGAAACAATAAAGTGCTCGGATTGAATTATACTTATTGTTATTTAAGCTGTGGTTTTACGCAGATGCTACTGTGAAGTCTAGTAAAGTGACTGTTTAATAATTTGAGCTATAGCCTGGATCAGTGTCGAGCGCAGTCACTTCAGGTATCGAAGTTGGCAGATGACATCACCCACCGAAACATACCTAATAGAACTATAATTTAAATTTAAACGTGTGAAATGCAGCAGTCTGAGAGACCCCTGTTAGAGCCTTTGTGTAAAATACTGCACGAAGAGCTGTTCTTTAGCCACCATTTGTTAGCGAATGGCCTGCAAAATGGCCTCCTGCCACTGACCTATTCTTTCTGGCTTCTTGTAAGTTTCTTTTGTGTATATAATACTTCTCGACAATGAAGTGTCGTAATTTCATTTAACTATGGTTCTTGTAGAACCACGTTGTGTTAAAATTTATTAAAACATTTTGTAATCCATAACATTTAATACTGGAGTTTTCATATTTGTTAGATTATAAGATTAATAATAAAGCTAATCAAAGTTCATCGTTAATCATTTAGAGCGGACATCGTCAGTTAAGTTAACCGCGATCAAATCGAACAAAAACTAGTACTTTTGTATAGTTGACTTTGATCGCAGTTACTTTCACTGGAGAAATTCGATGTTAGTAATAGTTATACTTAGTTGTAAATTAAAATATTTTCTTTTATAAAAAATGCTGACATTTCTATAATTTTATAAAAAAGACATTAACGTCTTTTCTCCCCTTTTTTGTATGACAATTTAATATCTATACCTATATTTGTCAATATCATTCAAAGTGGATATTTTTAAAGCACTTTTCTTCGTATCTTTAAAGTCGTCGGACACCCATGACCGAAGATCTCATATTCTTCTCTTCACTTATCCCCCAGGCACTGAAGTGCGTCTCCATTTTATCCGTGTCCTTCATTCCATACAATAAACATAAAACATAATCTATATCGCACCTATAGTAATTCTGTCGTGTCGTTCCTGTTAATTTTCCTTCAAACTTTATATTGTTTAAAATGTATTGTATTTTTATTGATGTCTCAATAAAGTACCGAAACTAAATAAGATGCACGTTTCATTTCATCATCTTGACTATAATGCCAGCTGCCAACCTCTGGATTCTGGGTTTCTGTAATTTTAAAGTGCTTCGCGCGACAGATCTTGTTGATAATCCATATCCATACTAATATTATAAATGCGAAAGTAACTCTGTCTGTCTGTCTGTCTGTATATTACGCTTTCACGCCTAAACCACTGAACCGATTTTGATGAAATTTGGTATAGGGGTAGATTAGACCTTGAAAAAGGACATAGGCTATGTTTGGTCGCGATAATCGAATTCCACGCGGGCGGAGCCGCGGGCAAAAGCTAGTCTGAAATAATCCGAATGTATGACCTGCTCTAGTTATTATCTCGGTGTAGTTCTTGTATGCACAGGATATCATAGCGGGTATTTTGGCAGTTATGAAACTCGGTAAATAGCACGGCCAAGAATGAAAACCTTCAAATATCTTTGAATCGAACGAACCAATTGAAGCAGCTAATACGATAGAGAGATTTTAATGTTTTTAACTCAAGTGAAAGATAAAATAATGATATCAGTCATTTATTTTTATTGTTTCGGAGTCTCACAACCAACAGTTAAAATGTTGATTAAACGAAATTCACCTGTAGAGTAACACCTTTAACCCATGGCGCAATGCCAATACAGACCATTAATTTCAACTAGATATAGTATTAGAGGTTTCAATGGAAAAATCATTTAAAAAGAGCAATTATTATGTTCTCTTGCTGCTTTCGTTATGCCAGCTTCCACTCTGTAATTCCCTGTTATCATTCTCTTGTGCAAACTCTCGCAAACATTAACAGGAGGAGGCTTTATCTTTTTCCCTGCTTTCTTGGATGGAGCTGGATAAGCTGTCATCCATACTTTAACACCAACACTCACAGGGGTTGTTTGAAAAACAACTTTACAAGATTTATGTAAATGTCCTCCCCATGCCAAATGATTCATTTTTTACGCGTAAGAAGCCACTAAACACAAAAATAATACTGATGAACCGTCCCAGAATCTCTTCTGTCAGGTAAAAATTGACTAATATTGACAGTTACTGACCATTGCAGCTTGTTATCAGTTGTTGTTATCATGTCAAGCTGTCGCAGTTTTGTTTATAACCAGTATTATTTCATAAGCCGACGAGCATGCATGAAGAATGTAATGAGAGTGAATGAAGCGAGAGTATTTAGTAATGAAGATCGTAGCAAATGGAGATCCGTGATCTATGCCTACCCCTATGGGAAACAGGCGTTTTTATGTATCATACATAGTATTTTCTGTCTGTTTCATATGTATTTTCTGAAATAGAAATAGATGAAAACAAAAATTACAGATTCCAGGACGATTAAGTAGGTACGCAATCGCAAACGCGACGATTCGACTCCGACGCGACTTTTTTTTCATTTTTTTTTTACTTTTATAAGTATTAAGTAGATAGGTACGTACCTACACCTGTGAGCTGTGAGATACAGTCATTAAGTAGATAGGTAATACCTATCCTTCAACTCAATTTTGTGTAGGTAGGACACGATGGTAGCCCCGTCCCAATTAAACAGTCTGACAGGGGAAATACCTCCGCCCTAAGGAATACCGCGGTCTAAATAACCTAGTGTTTTGTTCCGGGCAGTGAGTAGAATAGCCAGAGCTCACGGGAGGGTTTTGTGCTATCAATAGGAAGACCAAAGGCTTGTCCTGCTCTGTCTTCTGTACCCATGGCACAGAAACTGTTTGTTCTTTCAGGTTCGGCAGCATGGGTGTGACTCCCCTGGTGTTGCACACGTCCATTAGGCCACGGTAACCACTTTCCATCAGGTGGGGCCTGTGCTTGTTTGTCACCTAAGTGGTATAAAAAAACTACAGTAGAGTCCAGTTTCAGGACGGCCAGGCACATCAAGCAGTTCCCAGTCCCACACTGGGAAATGCCGCCTTTCCCAGGGATCCACTTTGACGCCCCGTCGAGCGTTGCAGTGTGCCAATCACCTAACTTCATTCGTAGTAGTGAAACGACTTCCATCTGACCTCGATGAATGTCACAACCCATTGGTTATATTAAAGTAAGATGAGTAGGGGCAATAACGAAAACGGCGTAAGACAATCAATTCTATATATAACTCTGCCGGAGTGCGAGAGATATGCTTTCCGCAATCTCAAGGACCCAAGACGGCGTCCGTTTTGGTCGGTTCGAGTCCGACATAACCGGCTCCGTGGGGGTGGTATCCATGGGGATTTTGCGCACGATAAAAACATCCCATATATAACATCTGTTTCAGTGTGTTTTTTGCAGTAGTCGTGAAATAGCTATGTCCTTACGTGTCCCTCACCTCGGTCAACGTTAGTCGCTGGGAGCGAGTGGTTGTGCGCAGTGAGCCAGTTTTGACGACACGTACAATTGTTTTGTTAGAATATCTAATACCTACAGTCCGTCAAATCTAAGAAGTACCGTTTGACAGTTCTGACAATTGAATGATAGGGATGGGATGAAAAAATCGATTACTATAATATCCGAACTTTAAGAGATCGATTACTATAATATCCGAATTTTAAGAAATCAATTGTTATAATTAAATAAAAGAAATGTTTAGGATATTTTTTTATTCACTACTAGTACTAGTATCGTCGTCTTCGTCATCATCGTCATTTAAATTAATGACCAGTTGATTGTCCATTACATTATCAAAGTGTACGTCTCTTTCGAAGTCGTCCATTATTATTTTCTTTGTTTTTTGTACTACTTTACTCCAATCTTCCTGTGTAACTTGGGCACATGCTTCCTTTAATAAACCTTCCATTTTCTTGACACTGAAGGGTGGTTTTGTGTTGTGTCTTGCTGCATAACCTGTAAAACAATAATGTAACTATTTGATAGCAGACGAAAACCATTGTTTAAATTATAAATGTTAGAAGTACTCGTGTTATTATTATAATATTATAAAATATTACCTTTAACTTGGGCCCAAATCAGTTCAATGGCATTATATTGGCAATGGTACGGAGGAAGTCGTATGACTTTGTGCCCGTGCTCTTCGGCCAATTGGTCAATTACATATGTCGGTTTTGGTGGTTTATGCAATTTCACTAACTGTAATAATTCAGCTTTTAATAGTGACATGTCGGCATCCACTCCTTTTCTTTGCAGCCATGCCACCAAATCTGCTTTCTTATTGGCTGACGTAGGTGCTTTATCAATTTGCACAGAGTGGTATGGGGCATTATCCATTATAATTGTGCTGTTAGGAGGGATATTCTGTAATAAATTTAAGAACCACTCTCGGAACCTTACTGCGTCCATTTCTTCATGATACTCTTTAGTGCTTTTGGATTGGAAAGCTAATAAAGAGTTTTCCACGAAGCCTGTAGACGCTGACCCAGCATGGCATATTATGAGGCGTCCACCTTTTCCTATCGGCACCTTCGAGCACGAAGCTTCAGAATCATCAGTCCATGTTTTCGGCACAGAATGGTTGGAATTTAGCCAAGTTTCGTCCAAAAATATTACATTATCCCAGTTTATAATTTGTTTAACTTCGCGCAGGAATGTTAGTCGCTGCATAATTATGTCATGTCGCTCCATAACAATTTTTCGTTTGTCAACTTTTTTGTATCTGAAGCCAATTCCTGTTATTACCGTTCTCAACGACTCTATGCTTCCCTTATACTTATCTTTTAAAGTTGCACATAACTTTGCCAATGTTGGAAATTCGCCTCTTGTAAAATACCCGTATATATGGTTTCTAATAGCATGACTATCGAATTCATCGATGCCTGTCACAGGTTTATTTCTTTTTCGTTTTTTCGGTGTGTGAAGTACGTTACTGTCACTCCCCGAAGGCCCATATTTTTCACTTAATATTTTGCCAACGGTGCGGCTACCAATACCGAGAGCTTCACCGACGCGATCCCGAACTTGTGTAACTGGCAGTAGAAGTCCACCATTTTGAGATTCACGCTCAAAATACTCGTGTAATTTCACCACCAATTCACGAGCCTGGCTGTTCAAAGTACGTCCTCTTTTCGACATTATTAATAAACACTTGCTTAGTTCGGAGTCCAGTATAAATATTGCCAAGGTAAACGGATAAAGAATGATCAGGGGGCCAACCACAACCTCTTAAAGCAGTATTATTTCAATCTTACTTCGTGTTTTGGTACCATGACCTCTTAAAGCAATATTACAATAATGTTGTTTAAATTAGCAGTTTTGGGACGTCACCCATAGTTTTCGTTCTTTTTGTTCGTTCAGCGTCAAATATGACATCCTTTATAAAGTCAATAGTTACAAAAAACGATTGAAAAAACAATATTCGAGGAGTTTATCAGCTTCTAAAAGCTATGCTAATATTGCTTATTCACGAAATCGTCATCGAATGCACTCGCGATAAAAATGAGACCCTTTCCATTACCTATATGAAATTGGTTCAATAAGCGAAAGAGACTCCCACAGAATGATGAATAGAGTCCACACTGTTGAAAATCCCTATCTACAGAGTTCTCTGTAAAGACTAAGGTAAGCCCATATTTATATTGAATTAAGTACACGCTAATGTATTGTAATGTGTGATTGACCACTATTAGTTTCGTAAATATATCATGTTCTTAACATAGTTGTTTTTTTCTAGGTGTTCATTGCATTACCATTTTATAGGCAACTGATGCGAGAACCATAGGATAAGCTGAGTGAACAATCACGCACAAATAATAACATGCATGATGGCTATTCAAGAGTTCAACGGTTGTTCGAAAGGCCGCATTAAGATCCAGTTATAATAATAACTATTTTACAAATATAATTGCTTTTATAAATTATTCCATGTAATACCTACTAAATAAATAATATGGTGTCTATATTAATCGAATAACCATCTTTGTACGCTTGCTTCCACCATCACACTTGCCGCGTTTCCAAGCTGGATTGCGATGGCCAGCCTCAGCACCAAGAACGATCCGGAGCGAGAGTCTATTGTAATGATGTCGATGAGGTGATTACCGCTCAGTGTAAATATCTATCAAGCTATGAGTATCAAGCATTATTA
Source organism: Eilema sororculum (assembly GCA_914829495.1). NCBI lineage: Eukaryota > Metazoa > Arthropoda > Insecta > Lepidoptera > Erebidae > Eilema > Eilema sororculum. The sequence continues at coordinate 22,857,355 of OU618535.1, forward strand.
AATTAGAATTCGAGCTATTAGAGCGGGTGGCGCGGAGATCTAGATAATAGAAGCCAACTAAAAGACAAAATGATGTGCAGTGTGCATTTTTTATAGTGTTTAAAATCCCCACGGATTCCACTCCCACGGAGCCGGTGGAGGCGGTTATATCGGACTCGAACCGACCAAAACGCACGCCGTCTTGGGTCCTTGGTTGCCGGAGATGAGATTGCCAAAAGCATATCTCTCGCACCCCGGCAGACCCAGGACCATTTCTTTCGAGATGGCCCCCTTCGAGTTGTGGGGACCCTAGTGTCCCCATCTAGCCCCGGGTTCGGGGAGGGCACTTTGCGCCTTTGGGCACTTTGTTGTGACAGAGCATCAGTGCGCATCAAGTGACATCGGTTCGGTTCTCATAGCAACAATCTTATTATAATAACAACATAGCTGCACGCCTTGGCTTCGCCCCGGTGCTATGAATTACCTAAGTATATACTTTTAGATACAAATCTTTCACACAAACCTTGTCCTAAGAATACCTACCTACCTACTGAATAGGTGTAACCAAAATAAATCGGTAGGTAGGTAATGAAAATCTGTCCCATTGTGGAATGCACTAAAAAGCTCTATCTAACCTTGGGACTCAAGAGCCTTGAATGTCGTCAAGTTCAAAAGCAGTATTCCTAATTTGGGTGCCACTCCGTGCAACGTCATACGTATCGCACTCGAGTCGGTGCTATCGATGTGCTGAAATAAAACTTGCCTCGCACCCCTTGCACCTGTTATAATTTTTTGATGTGATCATGAATGCCCAGACAATTAAAAACATATAAAATTATTACGGCTTTATATTTGCGGTAGAAAATAAAATTTTACATAAGTAGGTACCTACAATACAAAATGCACGATTGTTATGAAGACATTGAATATGAATGAATTGTATTTTGTTCTTAAGTTTGCATGCTTGTCACAAAGAGGGTTCAAAACAACACTGCTCCTGCGTTTACTTAGGTTTAGATGTTGGAGCATTTGAAGATTCTTTGTATCGCACATTAATTATATTATTCCACGTTGTTTAATAAAGAAGTGCAGGTCGATGTGTTTTAATTTGCTACTTAGGATAGCATTTTCACATAGCTTCAATGCCACTTGGTTATCACTGCAAATCATTCACATTCATCAAACACTGCTGTCATGTCTTTCAGCAGTAGCCTTAGATGGAGAGCTCTTTCATAACTTCGGATAGCGACATAATAATATTATATTCTTCATTCAGCATAAGCAGTTGACATAGTAGATGCTCGTTGCTTTGGACTCCCAGCTTACAAAGTACAACCACGCTCTGCTACCACTTTAAATAGTACATATAAAATATAAATAGATAATATTTGCATGATTTGATCATAAATGCCCAGGCAATTTAAACTATAAAATTATATAATGGCTTTACAAGGCTATACATATTATTTGCGGTATAGGTGTAAAATAAAATGTCATAATAAAATTATTTTAATGTCAGATGACAGATAGTTTACTTTTTTTTTTCTTTCAATATTCTGCCAGTTACATAAAAGAGTATTTATATCAAAAACGTTTTACAAATTACGTGAATGTTGCTCCGTTTTGTGTGAGGAAGAGATGGCGCTACACAGTATGACAGAACGTACAGCGATCTCTCTTTTCTTTGTTTGCAGGCTTGTTGCAGGCACAAAAATAACCTTACTCAAATTCGTACCATGAGCGTACAATAATGTTTTATTTTATTCCTGCTTATTGACGGAAATGAATGAACTATTTAGAAAGAGTTATGTATTCCTTGCAATAATTCATTCGCATTAGGGCTGTACTCCGGAGACAAAAAAACCGGAGCACCTCTGGAGATTTTTGCGAACAACCGGTTATCTTTCTCAAAAACTCCGGAGATTTTATATAGAGTTAAATATTCGCCTTTTTTCATGAACACTATTTTACTATATATTTTTGATTATATGATTAGATTCCATAGCTATACGATTTTATCGAAGTATATTATGACGTATAGATGTTCGTGCATTTATTAAAAAGTAGGTAATATATACATATAATCACGCCTATATCCCCGGAGTGTTAGGCAGAGGCGAATTAACATCAACACCCACATTTCATCAATCATTGCATTCGGTCGGTCCACCTATTGCCGTATTCCGGGCACAAAGTCGGTAATAAGTTGATTTCATTAGTGTACAAATTGGACGTTTTCATAATGTTTTAATAAGAGGATTATTATAATAATAGTAATACAATGTCTCAAATGGGTAGGTACTTAAAATTACAAAACTGACTAAATATACTTCCGCGTAATCGAAGAATGTCCGGAGGCTTTTCGAAGATTAATTAAACCTCGAGAAAAATCACCGGATACTGAAATCTTCCCTGGAGTCAAGCCCTACGCCTAATGTCAGTGATTTCTTTTTTAGAAGACCATAGAGTTTTTTTTATTCAAAAAGGATTTTTAAAAAGAAGTTTTTACTTTGAAGTAAAATACTTGTAATTTTTAGAATTGTATTTTTTTGCTTAATATCTAAGCAATTTCTATGCATTCTTCTATATAATTTATACTTGTAATTATAGGCGTTTCCCGGGATGCGAGTCTTCTCACTGGGCACCATGCTAGCTAAAAACTAAGTTATAATAGTCAGCTTGACCATTTCTTGTTTAAGTTAATGTATATAAATAGGGTTTACTTGCTTTTTGGGTTACGAAAATGATTTTTTGAGCAGTATTTTGCAAAACAATAATATAAAAGTTGCTACCTAGCAACTTTTTTAAAACGGCTAAATTTGACATAAAAACAATAATGTTAAATACAATACTGCTCTAAATTCTCGTCATGGTACGAATTGAATGAACTACAATTAATTTGACGTCACAAAAGCACTAAGCAGGAATACATGACATGCACAATGTACGGTTGTGGTACGAATATAAGCAAGATTACTTCAAGCTTGACACAAAACTCTCCTGCAATAAGACTGTTTTGTAAACGGTTGTGGTAGGCCCCCTGTCCAGAAAAGTAATAGCCAAGTCACAAATTGTAAAACACAAACGAGAAAGCAAGTACGCGCACAGTCAGCTTCCAAGATGGCGAGAGACTGCTGACGCCGAACCGACCGAGCGGACCGCGTGCGCTTGTAGTTGGCAGTGTTGCCAGAAAAAAAAAATTGTAGAGACTTGGACACCTGCGATTTTGCCTATTGACCTAAAAATAATTAAATTAATTTATTTTAGGGTATCTGTGTATTCAGTGCATTATGCGGTCGCGCAGTAACGTCGTTAATTTATAACATCAGGCAACAACATTTTTGTGAATGGGTTCTACATACCTTATTTTTATTAGTTTTAGACGTAGAAATAAGACTTAGAAGAAAAAATTGTAATTGTAAAATCAATGGATGTGCTTGTTAAAAATTTGTTTATTTCTCTGTAATATGCAAACCCATACTATCATACACAAAAATAAATGTAAAAAACACTATCCCTGACTCCATTTACTATTTCGACAGCGTTAGCGCGAGAAACCCCGACTTATTTGGGCGCGAAAATCAAAAATCGACAAATCGCTTTCGACAACTTTTTAAAGAAGCAAATATATTTGATTTATAAATACGTATTTTTGGTGAATGGGTTTTATCTCATATTTTACGATTACATAACTATTTAGTTATGTAATCGTAATATGTGAGATAAATCCCATTCACATGAAAAAATATTTGTTTGGTTGTCAAGTGTAATTTGTAAATAATACATTCGATTTTTCGTATATGTAAACGATTTTTTTGCATACAAGTGTATCCGAAGAGTCGCAACACTACGTGCAGTGACCTAACTACGTAACTTTGTAATGAGGTCAAGAATATAACTATTAGAAATTATTTACTGTGTAAATATGTGTTATTTTGCTTTGTTTGAAAGTTTTCAATTACATTTAGATATTAAGAATTGTACATTTTTAGATACAATAATGAAATCTTTCTAAATTCATGGTTTTATGAAAAAGGTTATCGAAACTGAATAATGTACGTATGAACAAAGTTGTTTCGGTTTGAAAAATATGAAACGTCAAACGGTACCTCTTAGATTTGATGGACTGTAATTATTTTTATTTCTTAAAAATTTCATTGAACATAAATATAGATATCGCGTGTAGTTTAGAATTTATTCATATTTTCCGTCTTGACCCATCAACATTTACGGAGATGCACATTAGAAGTTTCAAAGTTACCCCATTTAATAAAGTCATACATAAGAAAACAAGATAACAATTTAAAAGTAAGATGATTAGCTAATTATTACAATAAAAACCCAATTTGATTGTTAGTGATGATTTATTGGAGTTTGAGAATCTCTATTCCAAGATCAACATCATCATCATCAGCCCGCGGCAGTCCACTGCTGAACATAGGCCTCTCCCATGACACGCCACTTAGCCCGGTCTTCGGCTGTCCTCCTCCACTCCCCACCAGCTGCTCTGCGTATATCGTCGCTCCATCTAGTCGCAGGGCGCCCCACACTACGTTTGCCGGTTCGCGGTCTCCACTCAAGGACTCGTTTTCCCCAACGGTTATCGGTCCTACGGCAGATATGGCCAGCCCACTGCCACTTCAGCTTGCTAATTCGTTGAGCTATGTCAATAACTTTAGTTGTCTGCCGAATTACTTCGCTCCGGATTCGATCCCTCAGAGATATACCGAGCATAGCTCTTTCCATAGCACGTTGAGCGACATTGAATTGGTGGACCAACCGTACCGTAAGTGTCCACGTCTCAGCTCCGTATGTCATTACAGGTAGAACGCACTGGTTATAGACTTTTGTTTTAAGACATTGTGGCGACGAGAATACCTGACGAAGCTTTCCAAATGCAGCCCAGCCCAACTGTATTCTTCTTTTAGCCTCACCCTCAAAGTTGTTCCTCCCTAGTTGGAGCATCTGCCCTAGGTATACATACTCCGAAACAATCTCGAGGGGAGTTCCGTTCACAGCAATCGGCTGCCGATCAACGTGCTCGTTAAACATGACCTTGGTTTTATCCAGGTTCATCCGGAGGCCGATGCGTTGAGAAGAACAAGTTAGGTCGTTTAACATTTGTTGTAGGTCCTGCAGCGTCTCTGCCATTATAACAATGTCGTCGGCAAATGAGAGATGTATTCGCCATTGATGTTGATGCCCCGATCTTTCCAGTCTAAGGTCCTGAACATATCCTCCAAGGCGCTAGTGAACAGTTTCGGAGATATGACGTCTTTTTTTTTTTTTTTTATCGTGCGAAAAATCCCCACGGATACCACCCCCACGGAGCCGGTGGAGGCGGTTATGTCGGACTCGAACCGACTAAAACGCACGCCGTCTTGGGTCCTTGGTTGCCGGAGGTGAGATTGCCAAAAGCATATCTCTCGCACCCCGGCAGACCCAGGACCATCTCTATCGAGATGGCCCCCTTCGGGTTGTGGAGACCACAGTGTCCCCATCTAGCCCCGGTTTCGGGGAGGCGCATTTTGCGCCGCCGCCGCGGCCTGCTTCTGCTAGGGTGACAGGCGGCTCCACCGGTCACCCCCAGGCCAGCGCTCATGGAGGACGGAGGTCGTTCTGCGACCTCCGACGTCCGGTTCGTCTTCGCTCTGCGCGGGCTTCCCGGGCCCGGAGTCTGGTCCGGACCCGACCGGCCGCCTCCTTCTCGAGCATTACTTGCTCGCAGAAGGAGACAGCCGCACCCCAAGCGTTCGCGCATCGTACCATCGCTGTGAGCAACGTGGCGAGTGTGAGGACTCCCACCCCCAGAGCCGCCACTAGGACCCGCCTCGGCGTGTCCCACGCCGGGCACTCGGTCAGCGTGTGCAGCTCCGTGTCCTCGCTCGCATCACAGTGATGGCACTCGGACGTTGGCTCCTTCCGGATCCGACACAGGTAACTCCCGAAACACCCGTGTCCGGTGATCACCTGCGTCAGCCGGTACGAGAGGCTGCCGTGTGGCCTCTCTAGCCACTCCTCCATGATGGGTCTTACCGCCGCTATTACGGCGTGCCCTGCGCTTGGTCGCCCAAGTCGTAGCTCCCATTCCGCTACCATGTCCCTGTGGAGCTGAGACCTTACGGCCCGAATTTCATCAGGCTCGGGTTCCCGTCCCTGCTCCCGCGCCTCCTTTCGATACCGATATAGCATCGAAAGGGCTCTCGCATCCAGGTTCCACGGTAGGGATCCGGCAAGGAGACTCGCCGCCTCCAGAGATATCGTGCGGTGCCCCCTAATGGCCCTGCTGGCCATTGCATGCTGCGGCCCACGCAGCAGACGCGCATTGTGGACCGTCAGGGTGTCCGTCCATATTGGGCACCCATATAGGGCCATAGACCGCACGACTCCCGCGTAGAGTCTCCTGCAGGAGTCATCCGGCCCCCTCATGTTGGGCAGCAGCCGCCCCAAGGCGGCAGCTGTGTCCTTCAATTTAGGGGCCAGTCTTCGGAGATGCTCCCCGAAGTTCCACCGGCCGTCGAGAACGAGTCCCAGATATTTCATCTGGGGCTTGATGGCGATGGAAATGTCTCCTACTATGAGGCTGGAATCCTCTGGTGGGACGCGCCGAGGCCCATGAAAGAACATGGCCTCGGTTTTATGCAGAGCCACCTCGAGACCCAGCCGCCGGATCCGCTCCACGACTTGGGCAACTGCGGTCGTGGCCTTCAGGGTCGCCTCGCGGTATGTAGACCCGCACGCCGTCACCAGCGTGTCGTCCGCATAACACGTAACCGATGTTCCACAGTAGCGGTCCCAGGACCGATCCCTGCGGAACACCGCACGACATCTCTCGCCGACCGAGCCCGGTCGCACTTGGGTAGACGACTGCTCTCTCCGACAGATACGCCCCGACTATGCGGCGAAGGTAGAGAGGCACTTCGTGATACACGAGCGCGGAGATATGACGTCTCCCTGTCTCACTCCTCGGCGCAGGTGGATATGTTCCGTTTGTCCATTCTGTACTTGAACGGCTATCGTAGCTGCGTCGTATAAACATCTCATCACCTCGATATACCGCCAATCGACTTGGCACCGCTGCAAGGACTCTAGAACAGACCAGGTCTCGACAGTGTCGAAGGCTTTCTCATAGTCCACGAAAGCTAGACACAAGGGCTGATTATACTCTTCTGTCTTCTGTATTATCTGCCGTACTGTGTGGATGTGGTCTATGGTGCCATATCCACTTCGAAACCTGGCCTGCTCCGGAGGTTGAGCCTCGTCAAGTCTTCGTGCAAGACGGTTCGTGATGACCCTTGAGAACAGCTTATAGACATGGCTCAAAAGTGATATGGGTTGATAGTTCTTCAATAGAGTTTTCTCTCCTTTTTTGAAGAACAAGACGACTACACTTCTGTTTCATGCCTGCGGAGTTCTTCCAGAGAAAAGGACCGAGTTAAATAGTTTCTGGAGCTCCTTAAGTACCGGAAATCCTCCTGCTTTAAGGAGCTCGCTCGTGATTCCATCCTCTCCTGGAGCCTTTCCATTTTTAAGCTGCCCAAGGGCCAACTCGATCTCGCCTAGGCTGATGTCCGGCAGGTCTTCTGTGAGGTGGCGTGTCAGAGTGGCTCTAGGGTCTCCGTCATCGAATTTGGTCGCGGCGTGTGTGAAGCGTACAGGCTGCCATAAAAGTGCTCAACTTCCGAGAGAATCTCCGACTTCGAAGCGACCACAATTCCTGCCGATGTAGTCAGCTTCGTCAGGTGGCTTCTCCCAAGTTGTTGGACGAACACTTTCGATCCCCGATTCTGCTCGATTGCTTCCTTAATCAAGAGCGTATTGTACGATCGGAGATCGCGTCGCACCAGCCTGTTGATCTTTTTATTGAGTGCCCGGTGTTCTGACGAAGCCATTGGGAGATTTTCACGACGCTCTCTCATGAGCTCTAGAGTCTCCCCTGAAAGCTTACACATTTTGCCCGCACGCTTCCCGCAGAGTTTGGCGCCTTCATCCCGGAGCACATCCACCACTTGCTCGAGCTTCCGGTCAACGCTGTCTGTGGTCTCCAACGCAGCGAATCGATTTTTCAGTTTTAACTGGAAAGATTCAGATCTGGCAACAGTTTGGGCCATGTTTGGTTGGAGCTTTGACTTCATCAGACGGGTTCTTTCACGCTGAATATTTAGATTCAGTGTACCTCGTACAAATCGTGATCGCTTCCGGTTTTAAACCTAGCGATCACTGAGACATCTCTGAATATGCGTTTCTTGTCCGTCATGATGAAGTCAATCTCATTTTTGGTGATGCCGTCGGGACCCAGCCACGTCCATTTCCGTTGAGGAGGCTTTTTGTAGGAGTTCATTAAGAACAGGCCTTCTTTCTCAAGGAAGTTGACGAGCATCTGCCCCCTATCATTTCTGTTCCCATATCCGTGCGGTCCTATTGATGATTCACTGCAGCTCTGTACTCCCACTTTGGCGTTGAAATCTCCCATTACAACATTGTAGTGCGCCTTGGAGGTGTTGTGTAGTGCCTTAGAAATATCTTCGTAAAGATTTTCCACTTCGTCGTCTGAGTGTGTCGAGCACGGTGCGTAAACCTGCACCACCTTGAGGTTGTACCTATCGGTGAGCTTGATTGATTGATTCTTTGATTGATTGACCAGAAACCCAACGCCATCATATGAAGCCCGGTCTCCCTCTCTGAAATACATAAGATGGCCTGACTCTAGGGTTACGGTGTCCTCGCCCCCTCTTCGGACTTCGCATAGACCCAAAATGTGTCATCTCACGTATCCAAGTGCCTCTTCGAGCTGCTGGAGATGTTCATTGAGCCGAATCGGTCGAAGATCAACATATAAAAATAATAATAAACGAATGTTATCGTTTCTAAATTCTATAACTAATGGAATTTTGACATTGCAGTCTGATAAAATTATTTAGAGCACTAACACCGGTCTGTAGTGTAAAGACCATCACAGAGTAGTTAAATAATAATATGAACGTCTTATTCATTGGAACTATTTTGGAAAGTAAAGGGTGTCTCAATAAGAGTGCACTTTTTAATTTTTAAATAAAAACTAGTATTTTAAGACAGAGTTGTGATATTTTTATTGTATTTTAAAGAGGACATGTTGCGATAAAGTATGGAATAAAATATCCGGCATATAAATGAAATTTTCTATGACTTTTGCACAGAGATGTGGCTGTATCTCACCGATAATGCGTTGGATTTTCGATTTGAGCTCAGGAATTGTTTTAGGTTTATTCGCACAAACCCGAGTTTTAACAAACCCCCAAAGAAAAAAATTGAACGGCGTTAAATCGCACGATCTTGGTGGCCAGTTGACATCAGAATTTGGTGAGATAATGTGTTCTGGAAATCGTTACTGCAATAAATCGATTGTTGATTGAGTGAATGAGTTTTTACAATTGTAACGGGTTGTTCTTTTGAAAAGCGCTCCATTTTTAATAATCGGAATAAACTGAGGTGACAACTGTAAAATTTCAGTTTTTTTTTTTGTTTTTCTGGCTTCTTGCTGAACATTTAGCCAATGTCAAGTATTTGATCTTACCCCTATATCTAACCCTTTGATTTTTTCACTGCTTTTTTTGTATGTCATACCAAGGTCTTAGCATGTTTTATTTTTATTTTGGGGCAGTTTTATCAGAATTGCATATATCCCATAGAAATTATACACTCTTTGCTCTTCACTTACTACATTTGCACGTAAAGTTTGAGTTAATACCTATTTATTGTTCAAACACAAGACTAGTCATCTCATCAAAAACCCATTCCGTCTTGACCCTACTCATCTTACCTATTGCATGTTTTCATCAACCATTGTTGGTTGTTGGACTTTTTTTTGACTCCAACTACCCGTAATCCGTAACGACTGCCACAGATGTTCATATGACACTGTTGTCATATGAACATCTGTGGCAGTCGCACCCATGCAAATATACAGGTACCTAATTTATAAACAATTTGCATACAAACATTTGTAGGTACTGAGCGGGAATCAAATCCTCGCCTCCTTCTCAACAGTCTAGCAGCCGTGTTACAGTCTTGTTCACTAACGCCACGCCTCCTCCACAGAGGCTAAATTTTAAACAAACTTATACGTACTGTTTTGTTTGAATTGCCGATATTTTGGCACTGTAACAATTTAGTTGACATCGCCCTAAATTACGGTTCCTTTAATAATAAATCATTCCGTTCCTTGATTATTAATCATAGTACGTTACCTCACTGAATATTAAAATCAACAAAGTTAATAATTTAATAACTACACTTCGCAATTATTATTTATAAAATGAAAATGAAATGTGCTTGACCTAAAGGTTTTTGCTACCAGGTCCTAAATCCCACAAAAAAAAATGTGCCTAACTTCAGTAACTTCATACCAGCGTTGCCAGATTGTAACTTTTGTTACAATTTTCGTAACTTTTGACCCCCTTATGTAACTTCTCCGTAACATGACTCAAAATGGAACTTTATTGTAACTTTTGCCGTATAGGTTTGGGTCAACATTAGTGTTCTGTAGTCTGTGGTCAATAATGTCAATATTATTCAATTCGCTATCCGTATTATCAGAAATACCAACCTTGGTATTGTTAGAGAAATCTCTTGTATGGAGATGACAACGTTCTAACAACTTCAAACCTTTTTTCCCAGTTATAAAGTTTACTTCTGTTCGAACAACTATCAATCAAAGAATAATATAATATTTTCAATTCATTCATTTATGTTCATTCACTAGTGTGGTACTAGTAAAAAAAAATATTATTTTTATCTACTGTAGAAGAGCTATTCTCTTAATTAAAAAGATTTTGTCTCGATTCGATTTGAAAATTTCTATCAGTAAGTAACCAATACAAAAAAATGTTCTCGTCTTCGTTTTATTTGATATCATGGTCGTTTTTAACATTTAACCGAGGTTAAACTAAATAAACGCAGCAGAATATAATTTACGAACAATAATTTTAACCAAAGTAATATACTACAAAATAAGACTTGACATAAAGGTCTACCTACCATTGTCATAAAATTTGACATAGACAAAAAATTGTCGTCAACTCTGAAAAGCTATAAATCCAGTAGGACTAGTAGTCCTAAGTCCCCATCATTCCCGTCTAAGGAAAAACAATTATTCAAGGTCAAAGGTCAAAAAAATGAGTTTTTCGCGATTTTCAACAAAACGGTACGATTATCATAAAAGTACTTCAGACAAAATTTATTATATAATTTATAATTTATATAATTTATAGATTATAAAATTATCTATAAAAAATGTGTCAACAGTTTTTTTCCTACGAGCCACCGTTTCTGAGATATACCAATTCAAAAAGTTATAAAAGTTATTATCTAATCGTAACTTAAAGTCCTCGGTAACTGAGTATTCGCATTTCACAATGTCCGAGGAGCACTACCCAACGGTTAAACCAACGATTAAATTACTCACTATACTCCTTCTGCTGATTATAACTGCTGATTGATAACAATTTTTATAACTTTTTGAATCGCGAAGCTTATGATGATGACATTTCTTAAATTGATTAACAAAGTGAGTTGTAGCTAATCAAAAGCCATTGCTGAATTACTTGGTGTATAATTCACTTTATTGTATGTCTTTCCTTTGCAGGATTTTCATGTGTGATACGTCAATGTGACAGTGACTACACTTCCCCAGATGGGAAGCTGAATCGATAAATAGTAGATGATGACTTGTTTTAAATTGATTAATAACGTAAGTTATAATGTAGTTCATCAAAAGTCATTTCTGAATTAGTTCGTATATTATTAATTTTATTATATGTTTTTTTTCAGGTTTTTGTATAGTATGATACGTCAATGTGACTACACTTCGTGTGATGGGAAACAGAATCGATAAATAGTTTAAGATGATGACTGTTTTTAAATTGATCAACAAAGTAAGTTTCTCCTTCAAGTTTGTAGTATTTCTGAATTAGTTGTTATATTATTGATACATAATTCGTTTTATTGTTTTCGTTATCATAAAAAAAAAAACGAAAAATTGCTGCATTTCCTTAAGTAACTTAACTTTCCTAAGTCGTTACTTAATAGGACTGAAAACATCTTAGATAAAATGTAATAAAGGTACCTACTTAATAACGTTTGTATTGAAGTTTTCCTCGTGAAATAAGGTATCGTAACTTTTACCCTGAAATTGTAACTTTTTAAGCAGTCCTGTGTAACATTCGACAATATTCAACTGGCAACACTGCTTCATACTTCGTAAAGTTCGTAACTTCATACTTCATAGTTAGCTTCCTTCACTTCACTTCACTTTCTTTACAATAGTTTTCATTAAAAAACTAAGAGAATGTTTACAGTAAAATAGTAACGGAAATATTTCACATTCAAAATCAAAAACTCTGTGCCGAAAACTGTATTCAATCAAATCAAATATCAAGGAACAATTTTGTGAGTTCCATCCAGAAAATGTCGTTTTCGTTTGGTAACTTCTCAAAACCAACGAGCGCTCCAGCAACTTCAGGACTCACCGGCTTCAATTTTGCAGCTGCCAAGTAAGTTAATAATACCTCAAACACTTGGTAATTAAAAAGAATAACTGCCTATAAATACATAGAGGTTTTATTCCCTAATTGAAATCCCAACGTCTCATAACCTCTTTACAAGAAACGTCAATTATTATTGTCAAATTAATTTCAGGCCGGCTACACCAGGGTTTGGTTTAGCGGCGACTTCGCAGCCTTCTACTCTATTCGGTGGTCAGCCAGAGCAGCAACAGCAACAGAGTGCCGCTTTACCAGGTTTTGGCGCTACAGCGACTCCCGCCTTTGGAACCACGACACCCGCATTCGGAACTGGAGCCTCGGCTTTTGGTACAGCAACTCCAGCATTTGGCGCCGCGTCTGCCGCACCAGCTTTCGGGACCACTACGCCTTCGTTTGGTGCCACCGCTGCTCCTGCATTCGGTATGTGTTAAATACGTTGAGGCGGAAGATCTATTCAACTAATTTAGAAGTTTTATACAATGGCTCAGTACTTAAAGGCATCTCATGCTATTCATTGAAATTTAGTCTTAGTAATGTTGCTAAAATATTATGTTCTGAGACTAGATTTCTCCCTGGAAAATTAATTATTCTAAAACTAGTTCACGTTTATCACAACTTGCAATATCAAAAGTGAACCATGTGATATGTCAAACACCAAACATTCTCATTCACTCACGTGTGAGCATTGGAGCAGGCAGCGGAGTCTCACCTTCAGTACCTAGTTTTTGCCAGCTTGTTTTGCAAAGGGAAGCTGTGGTAGAGATTTTTACATTTAAACTCCAATAATTCCACCGGCTTGCCTTTTGAAAACCTTCACCACTGCTGCTAGTACCTAGGTCTATCTACCCGTGTCATTCTAGAATACGGGGCTTAATGTGTCTGTTTAATATAATATTTCAAAACTCAGTTCAGTTACTGTCGGCACAGAAACTCTGTACTTTCAGGGTCGGCAGCACAAGTGTGACTGTCGGTTGCACACATCCATAGGCCATGGTGACCAGTTTGCACCAGATGGACCGTGTGCCTATCTACCACCTAAGTTTAAAAAAAAAAGCTAAATTTTTCTGTTTAGAAACTTATTTTGTGACTAAAAACTGAAATTGAACCACTAGTTAGTCATTATTTGTTTTTTTTTTATAAATATTTACTTTTTTACCCTTAGTTTAATACCTAATCAAATATATACATCATTTAGTATAAAAAATATGTGTTACAGGAGCTACAACTACACCAGCTTTAGGCGCTAGTGCTGTTCCAACATTTGGTGCTACGACAAACACAGCATTTGGCACTCCGGGTTTGGGTACAGGAGGCCTGAATTTTGGGGCAGGTACTAACACATCTACACCTGGTACAGGTAAGCTCCTAAAATCAAAAAATACTTGCAGGTTTTAAGTTTGAAACTCTTGCATGATATACAATAATTTAATGGAAATTAATGAGATCACGACATAGGTAAATACTCGTACTGATGTTTGGACCAGGTTACACTCTGGCTGTGGTTACCATCATCACATTCTTGTTATCATTATTCTTGTCAACATTATTTTAACATTATTTAACTTTTTTATTGACCACTAGCTTTTGTCCGCGGCTTTGCCCACGTGGATTTCGGCTCCCGGCAATTATTCGATTTTTTCTCGCCGTAAAAACCATGCTTGAACTTCAACTAACATTTAAAAAAAGAATAGGCCAAATTGGTTCAGGCGTTGTTGACTTATGCGCTTACCAACACATTTAGCGATTCATTTTTATATTATTTATTGACCATTAGGAGAATCAGAATCATAATCAGACTTGACAAACTGCAATGGATATTTTAAAATGGCAATGGACATATTAACTGTGCATTTGTATCTACATTACGTATTGTTCTTTATTCTTGCGAAGAAATTATTTAAGTGTAGTAAAAAGTGTGTGTATACATAGTTATTCAAAGAATAATTATAAAATATTCTGTTAATTTAGACTGATTACAGTGATTACAGATGTTATTTACAAAATTTTCTAGGACTATCATTTGGAACTCCAGCTACTTCAGCAGCTCCAGGCCTTGGTGGGGGCTTTGGTTTTGGTACAGCTGCTACCCAGAGCACGGCATTTGGTAACTTCGGTTCTACAAGCACTGCTACAACTTCCTCAAGCCTATTTGGTGAGTTAATAGACATATTTTGACAAATTTATCATCTGTTGTTGCAACTATTTTACAGCCTCATTCCTCTTAGGCAGAGCATGCGTTGAAAACACACATGCAACCTTGATGCCGTATAATCCAGATCTCTCTCGATGAATCCCAATGATCATAAACGCCGGTGAGAAGTTCTTGAGTTTATAACTTCCTTCCTTTTTTGAGAGGCAAATTAACCACAAATCAACTTTTTATGTATAAATCGAATAATGCGGAAGTAAGTAATAGAACTTTGTCTGTGTGTCTGTCTGCTACGCTTTCATACCAAAACTACTGAATCGATTTTAATAGCTAGTTAAAATATAGCTAAGTTAAACTACTTTTTCCTAGGTACATATAACTCTACATTACAATATTTTCTTTTCCAGTCTAATATGTACCCCACCCCAAGTTCATCACCGTTCAGTACTCCCCTTATACCGGTTACCCAGACGTTTCAAATGTTAGCACCGACGGTACCTCACACCCCGAGACTAGACTTCCAGCTCAGTCCTATACAATGTGAACCTAATTGTGAATACAAACCATTGAGCACTAAGAAAGACTGCTATTCGATTGTAACACCCTCTTGTGGTGAGATATTTTATGTACTGAGTAAAGTAAAACCAATGAAGCGAGAGAGAAATGGTAGACAAAGTTTCAGCGGAATGAACAGTTTAGAACCGCTGCTGTGCTGACAGCTTTCCTGTACTACGAAACACGCAACGACACCTGTCGCTCTGCCATTATTGCAAACGTGTGACATGTGCGACAAGGACAGAGAAAACAATCGCTAGTTATTGCAATGTAACTCAGTAATGGTCGCTTTGTTTACCTTTTTTCTCTCGTCTCGTTGGCTTTACTTTAGATCAATTTTTGTTTAGATATGAGGCTACCACATGCACAAGTTCCACCACAGTCTGCACAGGCCCGTTTATACAAAGAACACCATACGTGTTATTTTTGACAGACTGTGGCGTGGCGGTAGTGAACGCGACTGCTAGGCAGGAGGCGTGGGTTCGATTCCCGCTCAGTGCAAATATTTGTATGCATTAATATAGCTATTTGCATTGGTCTGGGTGTTTCTATTTATAATATGTATGTATTTATAAAAAAAAGTATGTATCTTTATCCGCATTCTAGATTCCATAACACAAGCTAGTAAAGCTTACCATGGGTCTAGAACTCTAGATTGCGTTGTGTAGAATGTTGTGGAATATTTATTTTATTTGTTATTCTGATAGTTACAAAATATGGTGTTCCGTGTAGAAACCGTCTTTCAAACCGAAGACTGGTGAGGCTTGTGCATATAGTAGGCCCATTACTAAGACTCTTATGGTCATTGTAGTTACCATTAGTACTGTCAATTTATAAAATTAATAACTAGCTATTCAATTATAGTAGTGATTCAAATTACCGAATATATTTTTTGTAGTTACAGAGTTCGTAGCAGTCATTTGAGTTCATCTTATATAGTGTTAATAGATATAGTATTAATTCCCACTTTAATTAATAAATTCCCACTGAGAGAACAATGGTGACAGTAGCTTCTAGAGGCAAAATATTACAAACCATTTTGAATCATATTCATGGGACAAAAGGTTCATAATTATTTAAAGGTCGTAAAGCTATTTAAAGCATCGGTAGCTTAATGGTTAAGGAGTCGGCCTTACGATCGAGAGATCCCGGCTTCGAATCCTGGCCATTACACTACCAACGTGAAGCCACTTCTAGAACAAGCAATTTAGCTTAGTTGGAGGGGTTAGAGGGAATATTAGTAATTTCGGTTCTAATATTCTTAAGGTAAAGAATGAGAGCACGGCTGCACGACCCTTCTCGCAATTTTTTCTTGTAACAAATTCTAGCTACCCTATGGTAATTGTTCATACTTCACGCCTGTAAATTCCCGAAGGGTTGGGCAGAGGTAACCGTAACACCCACATTTCGCTACATATGATTTTCGGCACCACTTATAGGGGGCGAGCCTATTGCACTTAGCGGGCACTTAGTCATGGGTTGTATGTTTACTGTCGGATGAAGAACAGCCCTATCCCTTAGTCGCCATCTATGGCACTAGAAGAGATGGGGTGGCCCTATTCTACTCCACCGGGAACCAACACGGCATTCTTCCTTACAGTATATTAAGGCCGGCGCCGATTATCGGCATTGGCGAGCTTCAGGACTTTTTTGCCAAGCGTAATAGATCTTATCACTTTCAACATAAAATTGAAATTTCAATGACGATCGTCGACTACCGTCGGCATCGATCGGCATTCTGCAGCGGTATGGTTACCAATTAAAGTTCATTCTTATTTCTATAACAATAAGATCTTTTATTACATGACAAATACAAATCGTCATGCTTGCCGATGCCGGCACTGGGCGCCGGCCCTTAGTCTAACCCCATTTACAACTTAACTCGTACAATTATTTCGTTCCCTGATGAGTTTTTGATAATATTGGGTTTTTAAACAACATTTTTGTAAATCCACTTGTTTCATTACAGGTTTGAAATTGGGTACAACATCTGTCACAGGTACTCAGCCATCTATTTCAGGTATATTCTATATTACTAAAATAAAACTATAGATAAACTGAATAGTTCAGTACCTATACAAAATTACATATAACATAACATATCATAAACTCACGCCTGTATTCCCCGAAGGGGTAGGCAGAGGTGCTAGCACCCATATTTCGCCAGTTTATGTTTAGGTCCCAATGTAATAGGTGGCGAGCCTATTGCCATTAACCGGGTACTTATAAACCTGCGATAAATACACACATAACTTCGAAAAGCATCGAAAAGTCATTGGTGTGTGCCATGGTAAACCTGGGATCGAACCCGAGACCTCGTCTCAGCAGTCCATTACCCATACCACTAGGCCACCGCAGATTTTATACAAAATTAATACAACATAAATATTAGAATTGATGTTTATGGGTGCTATTAGACCTCTGCCTACCCCTTCGGGGATTTACAGACGTGAGTATATAGATGGACGTTTATTCACCTCTCTCAGCTTTTCGATCTAGACTTCCCTGGATCCTATACTAGCCATTACACTACTGACATAGAGACATTCCTAATAGAAGCAGTTTAGCTTAGCTAAAGTAAAGCCAACGAAGCGAGAGAAAAAAGGTAAACAAAGTTTCAGCTGTTCCAAACATTTTTATTTGAAAATTATTACGTATCACTTTAAGCGCATTCCAGACAGGAATGAAATTGCTTATAAGATGGCGGATCTGACAGTTTAGATCCGCTGTGCTGAAAGCTTTCCTGGACTACGAAACACACAACGACAGCTGTCGCTCAGCTATCGTCGCGTACGTGTGACATGTGCGACAAGGATAGATAGATCGCTAGCTATCGCAACGTAACCCAGTTATGGTCGCTTTGTTTACCTTTTTTCTCTCCTCTCGTTAGCTTTAGTTTAGATGTAATTTCTACAGTAAATTCTTTAAAATAAATATCAATAAAAGATCTATTGTCCCAATTATTGTAGGATCTTTATATAGGTTGAAAAGCAAATTTTATTTTTTGTTGCAGCAACACCAAGCTTCGGTTTAGGCGGAGTAGTCCCTGCGACGAGTGGAGCTGCCAACACTACAGCTGATTCTAAAGGTAAGCTATAAGGACTTGTATTTTTTTTTTTTTTTTTTAAAGAATATTAGAACCGAAGTTACTAATATTCCCTCTAACCCCTCCAGCTAAGTTAAATTGCTTGTGTTAGGAGTGGGTTCACGTCAGTAGTGTAATGGCCAGGATCGAACCCGGGACCTATCGATCGTAAGGCCGACTCCTTAACCACTAAGCTACCGACGCTCTTCAATGTCTGTTTAATAAATATATAAAAAAATCATAACCCTCCTTTTGGCTTCGCCGTAGCGGGTAAAAATGCTAAAAGTAAGCTCAGTTAGCAACATGTTTGGATGTATGTTACTCATTACACTCAAACGGCTTAACGGTTCTGGCTGAAATTTTGTACAAACTGCAAAAATTATAACATAAAAATGATCAAATATCTTAGTACAGTATGCCTACTATATGGTCTATGCCTAAATTATTCTATTTCATTTTCATCATAAAGGTTTTATGTGACACGTAACCATAGCACGTGAAAAAAAAACGATAATCTACATTAAACGTGTCATAAACTTATCAAGAGAACGGAGCAATGCGATTGGTCGGTTTAACACGCACACAGGTTCACAGTAGGCAGGCGGCCAAACGCAATGCTCCGTTCTCTCGATGCGTTTATGATAAGACTACGATAGTTTTTCGTGCTAGTGGTACTGGAGTGATGTAGTTTATGAGATTGACTCACAAATATTTTAATGTTTCATAGGTGACCCGCCTAAGCAGAACAAATTGCCAAATGAAATATCGATCACAGTGGACAGATTCAAAGAGTTTGTAAAGAAACAGAAGTCTTTGAGCTCTGATATCATGCGAGTATCCATCAAACCTTTACATAAGGTGAGTAATTATTTAACCGCCGTTCCCAATGACATACTGACAGTTAGAGATAGATCGCATCTACGGATAAAGTGCTCGGCTGTTTAAATTCAAAACATAGTAACTCCTATTTCACACCAATTTCGGAAAATAAAATTATACCGCGATGCTCTTTCCCGCAAAAAAATCAGTTACCATGTTTTGAATTTAAACAGCCGATACGTAAAATTTGACTGTTGCGATCTATCTTTAACTGTAAGTATGTTATTGGGAACGGCCGTAAGTTGCATTGAGACTGATGAGGTCATTAGCCGGGTCGAGACGACGAAAGACTTGTTGCTAGTGCCTTCAGTAAATTTGAACGATTGCGAGCATGACTGAAGGCTATTAGAAGATACACTTGTGGAATATATAGGGAAAAATAATCTTCTCGGGCGGGACTCGAACCCGCGATCTTTGTTAGTAAGTAGTTCGTAAGAATATCGGTAGATGCCTCCACAGTCGCCTTGCAAACGGATAAGAAGGGATATTTGAATCGCATCGGGCGTGTCTCGGTTGCTGAGTTTTATTTTATTTTATTATTTTTATTAAATATTCCACAACATTCTACACAACGCTATCTAGACCCATGGTAAGCTATTATAGCTTGTGTTGTGGAATCTAGAATGCGGATAAACATACTTATATACTTTTTTTATTGTAAATACATACATATTATACATACATGGTCAAGGCATTCCCCCTGTAAGGGAAAGATCGCGGGTTCGAGTCCCGCCCGAGAAGATTCTTTTTCCATATGCATTCGATTTGTATAGTTAGTAGGTATACTGGGTACCCGGTATACTTAATGCTGTAAAATTCATTCAGATACATTTGTGATTTGATATCATGATGTTTCGTTTTATCCATCATCTATGGTCGTAGCGCGAGTGGGACGCCCCTGGTGTTGCACACGGCCAAAGGCCACGGTAACCACTTTCCGTCAGGTGAGCCGTGTGCTTGTCTGCTACCTAAGTGGTATGAAACCCATCTAGGGTTGAAACATCTAAGGATCTTTTTCTCCGTCCTAACAACTATAAATTTTATGTTCGGTCCGGTAGGTTCGGTCGACATTCTTTTCGATAGTATGCAGTCATAGCTATAGAATACCAATTTGTATATATTTAAACTCTACGCCGTATAAGTAGGAGCGATTGGAATTCCAGCTAAATCGTTGTATAACTTATTTAAAGACCTCGGATTGCCTAGAGCTTCAGTAAGCTCTTTACTCAAACGAATATCTAAAACGGCGTTGATAGGATCTTACCAAATTTGGATAGATAGAGGGGGGAACACGACTGACGGTGGAGGTGAGCGCTGATGCATCACAAGGTGGCCACTCTAAACCTACATTTGGGTCGCAAGTCCCAGGCGCCGTCACAGTGTTCCTCTCTGTACCACGCCATGGACCCGGTGACCGCACGGTGAATCCATGGAATGTTGAGAACCGGATCTCTCTCACGGTGTTTATGTATTCTCTATATCGTCCTATGTCGGCAGGTGGCGCGCGAAGCCGAGAGTACGTTCCGCGCCGCCAGCGCGCTGTGCGGCGAGGTGGCGCGGTCGCGCGCTCACTCGCGGCGCCTGCGCACGGCCGCCGCCGCCGCGCTGGCCGCCGCCGAGGCCGCCAACAGGGACTACTCCACCCCCGGTCAGTACACACTACACTGAGCCGTATATCTTGACCCCCGTGACGTCACTAAATATGCTCTATATCTCGCAGCCAACTGCGTGGTCAACTTTATTGCAGTCGCAGTGACTATTCAAACTGCAAACTTGCGTGCGACATAAATTTGAAATGCAGTCCGTTTATCTAGAAACCTTAGTTATTTTAGGTTATTATTAATAACAAATGTGTTAATTCACCTCTGCCTAAAGGTGATTTTCCACCAGAGTGGCGAGACGAGACGAGGCGAGAAGAGAATTGAAATCGCACTGACCTTTTTCCACTAAAAATAGCTCAGGTAATAACACGGTAATAAGTATAGCACCGAACAACAATAAGCCTCTCGCGAGAAGTGTGTTTCTGCAAAGTTAATTTATACTCTATGCCGGAAGCAATACGGTTTATTTTTACACAAACAAATATTTCATTTCACGCCTCGCATATTCTCGTCAATCCACACTGTTTCCACCAAAGATGGGCTGGGAGAGGATTGAAGATTTACCACACAAATTTCAATTCTCTCCTCGCCTCGCCTCGCCTCACCTAGCCACTCTGGTGGAAAATCACCACACTATAAATCACCACACAATCACTCTTCGGGCGTGATTAAATATGTGTATGATCGAACCAGTTGATCGTTTCGTACAAAGTCGCGTACTACCGTAAAGGTTAAATTGTATTTATAGGAGCATATTAGTTTCTTCAGTGGCGAAAACTTGTTTCAAATAATCAAATATGATGTTATGACCTTTTATAAATATCATATTTCATTGTAATATAATTATTTTTGTGAATAATACTATTTTTATTTAACCCTTCTTAGGCTTAGAACTAGAAGGCATGGCACCACCCCTCTATATAAAGGAGCTGATATCAGAATTGGAACAACAGCTGATTACTTTCCGAAGACAGATGGAAGTAGCCGATAAGCAAATGCAATCTTCTCCTAAACTACTCACGGAACAAGGTACCAATCATATAGTTTTTTTACTAGTTAGGTAACTCTTCATGCTGCTCAATTACTGTTCGTGTATACATATAACTGCAACTGGGATAAGCTGAGATGATGATGATAATGTTAACTAACTTGTACCCCCTCCCGAGGAGGGCCACACCGTAAGGGATGGCCCTGGGTCAGCCGGAGTGCGAGATATGTCGAAGACAACCTCACCTCCGGCCTAGCACCCCGACCCTCAGTTGGCCTACGGTTTTAGTCGGTTCGAGTCCGACATAAATTCCCCTTCCGGCACTGGTGGGGTAATCCGAGATTCTGTACGAAAAAAAAAAATGTTAACTTACTGTTCAGTGATAAGCAACAGGTTTCTAATCCAGAAATTAGGCTGCATTCTGACTCCTTCTACTTGTACACACAATCAAAGATATACATTGTAGATTATGTATGAATACCTTTACATGTTATGGTGTCTTCTTATTCCTTGGCAATGTGTACAGTCAACAAAGGAGATACAGTTGCATCTAAACGTTTTTAGTTACATAACATAATACATATCTAACTAGAGCAACATATGGTTTTTCATATAAATTTATAAAGGGTTCAACCATATCTCTTTGGCCGTATCTACCTATACATAAATGTAATTATTCGACTTATATTCGACTAGCTATTGCAGGCGGCTCCACCCGTTTGGATGTTGGCTATCGCGAACAAACATAGCCTATGTTCTTTCTCAAGTTGTAATCTCTCCCTAAACCAAATTTCATTAAAATCGGTTCAGTGGTTTAAGCGTGAAAGCGTAACATAAAGACAGTTAATTTCGCATTTATAATATAAGCACAGTATAACGAGAGATCTTACAGTAGTTCATCGCGTTTGATGTTTGCGGAAATGCCGCCTTTCGCAGTTTTGTCAGGGTTGTCACTTCAGTTTTTATTTAAAAATCTGACTGGTGTGATTACGAATGAGACAGCCCTGAATCCTTAGTACCAAGTAAAATGTATGGGCGTACCGAGTAATACCCCGTCCCCCACCACTCCCCTCCCCCCGCACGATTGCTCTGTCTAGACGGCTTCGTTGACGGACTGTATGTAGTATGCATCGTTGGACCGTGATATTAGCATGGATATTGCTGCTTACCCCTTTCTGCGTAACTTTTTTTTGTCTTGTTGATTCTGCGTAACTTAACAGATATTTATATTTTCAGAGTTAACAATGGGTATAAGGCGGATGCACGAGTCCCTGGTGGCTCTGGCCGGCCGTCTGCAGGCTGTGCACACGCAGGTGGAGGCACAGAAGGAACAATATCTCAATCTGCGCAAATATATCCTAAAAGACCCCACCAATGTGTTCGATGCACCTTACCGTAAGTACCCTTGTAAAGTAAAGCCAACGAGACCAGAGAAACAAGGTACACAAAGCGACCATTACTGAGTTACGTTGCGATAACTAGCGATTATTTTCTCGGCCCTTGTCGCTCGCTCATATCACACGTACCCGACAATGGCCGAGCGACAGCTATCGTTGCGTGTTTCGTAGTACAGGAAAGCTATCAGCACAGCGGTTCTAAACTGTCAGATCCGCCATCTTATGAGCAATTTCATTCCAGGGCTAAGATGCCATCCATATACGGTGCAGAGTATACCTGCTAGAACCAAGCGTTTCAGTGACTCATTCCTATGCCGCACGACTAAGACCTAGAACTCCCTGCCAGCTCACGTGTTTCCTTCTTCCTACAGTCTCGGCTCCTTTATGCGGGGCGTGAAAAGGCATCTAATGAGGCCGTCAAGCTGAGTGCCACCACTGTTAACATGGTACATGTTTGCGATGGTGACCCTCTCTCCGAGACTTTGCCTTTAGATTAACATCAGGCGAGGTGAAATCAAATTGACGTATCCTAGATAAAAAAAAGATAATTGTTTGGAACCGCTGAAACTTTATTTACCCTTTCTCTCGCTTCGTTGATATCATCTTAGGAAATAATTAATGAATAATTACATTTATGTTTGCAGCAAGTACAAGTCTGGACCAAATACTTCGGGACGCGGAAACGAACAGAAAAAAATTGAAGGCGAGTGCTTTCAGTGACGTCAGCTATGGCAGCGCGGTTCTCGCCGACCCTAGGGCCGCTCTAGGTAATACACATACATACATATATTCACAAAGGGTAGGTAGAGGCGTAACACCCACATTGCGCCAAATATTTAGTCCAACTTAGGCCCACTGTCCACGGTGGCGTAGCTTCATAGATGCTTCAAAATACGATGTGTTGCTTGTGCAGCCCAGCGTACTGAACACTATCCACGAAGCGTATTGCACGCGTACGTTTTCATACTTTTCATTCATTTGTCGCCATTTTTAAGGAAAGAAGTCAGTCTTTATTCGTTGAATATGGTACAAAATGGTGTTTAGGTACATAATGTTCAGATATCATATTCTCATACTAGCTTTTGCCCGTGGCTCCACTCGCGTGGATGTCGGTAATCGCGACCAAACATAGCCTATGTCCTTTCTCATGGTCTAATCTACCCCTAAACCAAATTTCATGAAAATTGGTTCAGTAGTTGAGGCGTGAAAGTGTAACAGACAGACAGACAGAGTTACTTTCGCATTTATATTATTAGTATGGATTCGCAAGCTCGCCGTGAAGCTTGCATATACAGCTGCGCGAGCCTGTCCATCGACAGAGTTACATTGTTTTGTATGGAAGCAGCAAGCAAGCGTACACCAAACGTATAATGACGAATACGCGCCCATGAAGCTACGCATCCGTGTATAGTGGGCCTTAATAGGTGGCGAGCCTATTGCCGTCAAGCGGGTACTTACGGCCGTTCCCAATAACATACTTACAGTTGAAGATAGATCGCAACAGTCAGATTTGCTGTTTAAATTGAAAACATGGTAACTGTTTTTTTTGCGGGAAAGCGCATCGCGGTATAATTTTATTTTCCGAAATTGGTGTGAAATAGGAGTTACTATGTTTTGAATTTAAACAGCCGAGCACTTTATCCGTAGATGCGATCCATCTTTAACTGTCAGTATGGTATTGGGAACGGCCGTTAGTCATGGGCTGTATGTTTACTGTCGGATGGAGAACAGCCCTATCCCTTATTCGCCTCTTACGGCACCCACAGGAAGAGTTTGGGTGTCTTTATTCTACTCCACCGGGTTGAGACCACTCTGGGTAAAATAAATCAGTACTGTTATTGGCTCTATCAACATTTTATGAAGAACCTGCAACATGCTCAAGCCAGTCATTTTTATCGTTTAATTTTTTATTTTTTTATTTATTTATGAAATAGTATTACATTGTAGGTACATTATGATAACACCCATAAAACCCGTATTGGTTTATCTTGGGTGTGAGTGTACATATATTATCATCAATTACAATGCTGGCATACAATTTATATAAAACAATAATAATTAGGTACATACATAACAATCTAATAAGTATATAAAATTCTCGTGTCACAGTTTTCGTTGCCATACTCCTCTGAAACGGCTTGACCGAATTTGAAGAACTTTTGTGAGCATATTGAGTAGGTCTGAGAATCGGCCAACATCTATTTTTCATCCCTCTAAATGGTGCAGCGGGAACGGGATCTGACGCGACGAGGGCAGGAAAAAATTGGCGGTACGAAGTTCGCCGGGACAGCTAGTATAAACATAAAAAAGTTTCACCAAAGACAATAAATAGTCAGTGCAGAGTAGGTAGGTGTGCAAGTCTTTTGAATGTAAACCGGTTTTTGTTTACGCTTGTACATTCGCTAAGAGCCTAGACGCGCTAGGGGTACAGGATGATTCACAATTCGTACTAGCAGTACTAGCACAGATAGTATAAATAATAATATTCATATTTTTTAATATTAATCACTAACTTTGAAACTCGCGTTCCATGATATACAATAATTATAACGGGAATATACCAGGATCGCGTTAATTCCTGTATAATTATTGTATATGTTCCAGTAATCATTTGGCTTATAGTATGTTTGTTTAGATACGATGAATAACTATATTTCTAATTCACAGGTAATTTGCAACATCTAGCTGGACCTACGCCATTCACTTACGTGGGCAGTGCGATGTCACCGTTCCCAACGACCGACACTACAGGTAACAAAATGTTGATTTACTTATATATCATCATTCGCTGAACTCTTTCCAACGACAGCCTCCGTGGCGTGGCGGCAGTGAACGCGGCCGCTACGCAGGCGTTCGATCCCCGTTTAGTGCAAATATTTTTATGCATGCATAAGCATGTCACTACACTTCTTTCTTGCTAACATAATCAAATTTCAGGGGGCTCGGGTTCGATTCCCACTCAGTGTAAACATTTGTATGCAAGAATTTGATATACTAACTTTTGCTCGCGGCTCTGCCCTTCATAATTTTTCTTTACAATATTCTCTTTCAGATCACACTATAATTTGCATATTTTTCTACTTCATTGAACGGTCATATTATACAAAAAACTGTATGTTTAACAACATGACATAACATAAACTCACACCTATATCCCCGAAGGGGTAGGCAGAGGTGCTAGCACCCACATGTATTTTTATATTGTGAATATTATTATTGTATTCGATAAACAGGTCCAACATGGCAGCCGCAGCCTCAGACGAGTTTCAACACATCGTTGAACACCAGCGGCTTCGGCGCCACACCGGCAGACAACACCAGCGGCTTTCAGCTCCAGAAGCCGCCCGGGAAGCGCGGGAAACAATGATATTGGCGGTAAACGCGCTTTGGAAGCCGTTGAACTTTTAATGCCAATGGCACAAGTGTGTGATGAAATTAGTTTGTAATATATTAAAATTGTTATACTAAAATTAAGACAGGATTGTTTTTGACTGGTCCAGATTGATATACTGGGTAAGATTCCGATAGTTCGTAAGAAAATCGGTAGATGACGCCACGTTGCCTTAAAGACGTATAAGATGGGAAATTTGAATCATATCGGGCGTGTCTCGGTAGCCGAATTGGTCAGGCATTCCCCCTGTAAGGGAAAGACTGCGGGTTCGAGTCCCGCCCGAGAAGATTCTTTTTCCCTATGTATTCGAATTTTCTAGTCGTTTCGGATAAAAAGAGTTTGAGCACAGTTTCGAAAGCAAAATCATCGGGAAGTATTTTTTTTTTTTTGATAATGTATGGGAATAATGTTCAGGTGAAAGGAAAAATGTGTGGGAGTTTAAAAAAGAAACATTTTTTTTTCGCCAAATTAATACTTCCAGTGATTTTGCTATCGAAACTTTTCCCAAATTCTTTTTATCCGAAACGACTGTAAAATGACCCAGTTTAAAGAAAGATTTGGATTAGTTCGGGAGGGGCCCGGTTAAAAAAATCCTATCTTTTAATTTGAATAGTTAGTATACATGCTTTAAAATCATTCATTTCAATTGTAATAGCATTTTACTTAATTGTACCTTGGGACATATTACTTGGATCTAAAATGTGTTCAAACATACAGTAGCTTAGCATATTTCTTGAGTGTCTTTTGATTATAGTAAACGGTGCTACGGCGGTGAACAAGCTCAAATTCACCAAGTATAGAATACTAGCTTTTGTCCGCGGCTCCGCCCGCATGGATGTCGGTTATCGCGACCAAACATAGCCTAAGTCCTTTCTCATGATCTAATCTACCCCTATTCCAAATTTCATTACGATCCGTTCAGTGTAGGCGTGATAGCGTAACATACAGACAGACAGGCAGACAGAGTTACTTTCGCATTTATAATATTAGTATAGAATAGAATATTACAATACAATCGCGTGCGCGAAGGCCGTGTTAGTCTCACGACTTAGTCCAAGATATATGTCCCGAGGTATACCTCTATGTATATTACTAGATATTATGCTGTTTTTATAATGAAAATAGTGTCACGATTCCTTGAGGTGGTTTCAGGGATGGAGACTAGATTAACGAGTTATTGAAATTTGACACTTATCTCTAAAGGCATAGTGTTCCTTTTTGTGTTGTCATGTGTATGAAAACATCGAAGATTTGGGCGTGTTTATTGACCTTTCGCGATGTGATCCCTACAGCCATCTTGTAGTATACATAGAAATAATTTTACATAATATAATTCAAATATTGACAGCAAAACATTACGAGTGTATTGTTAAGTTCTGTCAAAGTTTTCCATTAAACAGTAATGGAGTCGCGTTCAACTTAAAGCGGATTTCACCATTAAAAGTAACCGAGATCAATTTTAACTAGACATGATTATCACAAGCTCAATAAAATTTATTGAGCAGAACGTGAGAACGGTGGTGAAATCCGGCTTTAACTTGTTATGATAACGTTAGGTTAATACAAGTGTGCCTCTGTGGCGTGAACGATACGCAGGAGGCACGGGTTCGATTCCCGCTCAGTGCAAATACTTTTATGCAAGAATATGTCTATTTGCATAGATCTGGGTGTTTCTGTCGCTTCTGATTGTCATACGAAAATCTGTGACAATCGTTACCGATAATTGGGAGCCCTAAAAAGTCTAACAAACGGTCTAACTGCAATACTTCGAAGTCGTCATTGGGTTGTGGAGGTCAGATAGCAGTCGCTTCACGGAAAATATCGAAGTTCAACCAAACACGCAGTTAGACAGGACCCGGACTCCAAGGAGAAAGCTCCGGATGCGACTGGGATTAACGCAAGGATGATGATGGATGCTAGTGTTCTAACAAAGACTGGCTGGTGACATTTCCGAACTCGTCAAAATGTATCTTGAAAAAAGCATCTGTTCTGACAGAAAAAGACTGCTTCCAGAATCGACAATTTCTTAAAATAAAACCGTTGTTTTTCGTAATTTTGTTTTGCACGTTATTTATAGCCCCTGAGCCAAGTATAAATTTTGACAGTCTGGGGTGATAATTTACAAAATGCTTTAAAGAATTTCTGGGATCATCAGCGTAATGTTCAAGGAAGGCTGACGATCACGGAACTTTAATGCAACTTTGAAGCATTTTACAAATTTCCATCTGACAGGAAATTGGTCATACAACTCTGATGCTAGCTCCTGGACTAGTATTTGTTAATATACAAAAAAATAGGGGTTTGTCTGGCAGTCATTGTTTTTTTTTAAATATTGTTACTACGTCGTTGTAATTTTCTATTTATAAGGTTCTATAAAAATATATTTTTATAAATACTACGTATTTTTGTAAAATATATGTAACCTAAGAATATTATTTTTATTTATTTATTTATTTATCACGATGAATGTTGTAAACCTATGTTTAGAACTTTAGACAGTCTACGTCTTGTGGTGTCAGTGTGAGTAATGACTAAAAGACGGAGCGGCTCACAAAATTGTTTGGAATTTCCTAATGGTTTCGCCGCAATACATAGCGATAAAATTCCTTGGAAAATCTTCGTCTTCGGGCAACGACGAAGTTTCTTCTCTACATATTGCGCGAAGTTTGTCGCGATAAAACCCTTTGATCTGCGGAGTTTGCCGACAACGGAACGAAGATTCTCAAGTCGGCCGCAACTGCCGCGGACGCGGGAAAATACCGCTCCGTGAGTTCTTAGCCTTACTGTTTTCTTGACTTCTTTGCCTTCTATTCTTTTTTCTCTTTATAAATTGACATGGCGGCGTTCTGAAAAAAAAAGCAAGCTAATTTAAATCATTCCGATAGCGCCCTCGTTGATTTCGTTCTATACAAGCAAAGAGTGCGCGCGCGTACTCTTGCGCACTCTACAAAATGTGTATTTTAAAATTTATTATAAGAAATAAATCTAGTGGCATGCCTTATAACCTCAAAACCAAACTAAAAAATATAAACAATCAATTTCTCGATAAAGCAATATCCTCAAGTTTCATGTTCATATGTTCATGAAAATCTTACATTTTAAGTGTCAAACTGTATTTGAAAGTGATTAAACCCTTTGCGCTATGTATGCCTAATACGCAGTTCACCTAGCTCGCGTTATGACTAGTCAAAAGGATAAGTAGGCATAACGCTAGTTGGACCTACTGCGATATAGGTTAGAACAGAGGAAGACAAAAAGAGTCTTAGACCTACTGCATTACAGTTCAACAGCGAGGAAAGGAAGGCGATAAGAGATTAAAACACTAGTCCTTTAAAAATTATGTTTATATTGAAAACTGAACTTAAATGAATGACCAGTAGTGACTTATACTAGGACATGCTAATTAATGACTGTGAATATTAATAAGATCTTTAAGCTATTGAAAATGATATTTAGTCATAACGCGAGCTAGGTGAACTGAGATTTAGGCATTTGTCAAAAAAGTCCTTATGCGAAAATGGCAAACAGCGCTATAGGTATACGTCCACTTAGGCTTAAAGCTATTGAAAATGACATTTAGACATAACGCGAGCTAGGTGAACTGCGTATTAGACATACATAGCGCAAAGGGATTAAACATACCTAAAAAGAAATCAAGAAAAGTTGATTTTAAAAAATATGGTAGAGTAAGCAGGGGGAATGGCGTTCACTTAAGGAAAATTAGCTGTGTTTTTTAAAATATTTACTAAAAATAAAAATAAAGAAATCAAACAAAGTCTTAAACTCTCTAGTAATCAACAATTTAACAAAAGACATATCTTTAACCTTCTAGTAGTGGGCAAAAATTAAAAAAAAAACACGTTTGAGCGGCATTGCCCCTGACTGGGTAATGCCGCTCAGGGTTAGGGGTAATGGCGCTACAATATGTCTTTTTTAATGTTATGAGTAAGATACATTTTTAATTAGAGATACAAGATCAACGTCATAAAAGTAAAGTCTAGAATCACAAATTAGCATCAATTGCTATTGCACCAACGGCTGTGTTCTATGAGAGCTATTTGTGTGTGTGGTGGAATGGAAAGCATTGTGATGTGGTTTATCTTGCAAAAAATAAAAGCTTGAAGGGAAATGTGACTGCTGTGGTTATCGAGAATCAACAACACAGGTGATTCTCGGCTAGGTTTGGCAAATACTGTGAAATGTTTGAGCCAAGTGACAAATAAATCTTCGTTTATCCAGCCATTTTTAGAGTTATCGTATAATGCACTAACTGGTCCACTCTAATAAAGGCGTCATTTCTCTGTCTGGCAAAGATAAACATAGGCGGTATGAAATTACCGGCTGCACTCATCGCATACATAACTGTTATGTTGCTTCCTAGTTCGCCGCTTGTTACTGATCCAACTCTTCTTTGTTCTTTTTTGGCAAGCACTTTACCTGGGTCTGTTACCGTTGTGATACCTGTTTCGTCGGCATTGTATATATTGTTGGGAATAAACTTATGTCTTTCCATCATGTCGCCAAGTTTATCATAGAAATATGTTATTTCTTCTTTGTTAAAAGGAGAAATTCTATTCAAGCTTGTCGCTTCAGCCTTGCGTTTGTTTTTGATATTGTTGAGCTCAGCATATTTATAAACAAGTTTACGCAGATCTGCGATATTAAGTCCGTAGGAAAGCGAACTCAGCACCTTAACTTGTTCAGCAATTTCAGCTTCTTGCTGTTGGGTGAAAATGGGCATGCGACCTAGTCTTGGGTTGTTCATATTTTAATTTTTTTGTCGATCTCTCAAGGTAGTAAATGGAATTTTATATTGTTTGGGGCTTTTCTTTTGGACATACCTTTTTCAATCGCAGTTTTAGCAGACAGGTTTTCTTCGGTCCAAGCCGCTTTAGTGGTGGTTCTTGGACGGTTTCTTAGCATACCTACAACAATAAAAAAATTGTCACTACGGGGTAATGGCGTTCACCTGAGCGGTATAACCCCAAACGGTCGTTTTGTAAATAAATTGAAAACAAAAAATAAATATACACAATTATTGAAAATTAACACACTTCACGGTCGAATGCGCGTGGCTGACTGGACTTTTGCATCTCTGCCTGTTAGAGGCCCCCGCCCCGCGCGTCTCACTCGATGTTTCGTATTGCGACGTTGTATTGTGACCGAGTTATAGAGGTGAGCGCCATTACCCAGTGAGCGTCATTACCCTTGTTTACCCTAAATATCCCGGCGAGTGTTAAACTATCGAAAGTTGTTTTTTCGGACTATTTTCTGGCCAGTTTTTATCGGATATACGTTGTTCGTTTTGACGCTATTGGCTGTGTGTTTAGGCTCATTTTCATGCTGTAAGATCCAGGCAAATGATCGTCCGAGTAGATAATCATTGTGTGGTCTAATATATTTTTGTAGGGATCCATTGTAATTCTTCCGAACGAGTCCAACTCCACATCCGAAAAAAAAAACAAACTTACCGCCATACACAGGCGCAAAATCGATAAAAGTTGGCATAAACCTAATTTTGAGATAATTTTACACGAATATTTTTTATTCAGTATAAATGAGAAGGCAATATTTGGATGAATTTTTTAACCCCCGACGCAAAAACGACGGGGTTTTATAAGTTTGACGTGTCTGTGTGTGTGTGTCTGTCTGTGGCATCGTAGCACCCAAACGGATGAACCGATTTGGATGTAGTTTTTTTTATTTGAAAGGTATATTAGTCGGGAGTGTTCTTAGCTATGTTTGGGAAAAATCGGTCCAAGATGGCCGCCGCCACAACATTTCGGAATACGAATTTCTTCATAACTCCCTCAATATGGGTATCAAATGAAAGAGCTTGACTAGTAGATCTCTTTAAAAAATATAAAATAAAAATTAAATTAAAAATTTAAAAAACCCCCGTCACAAAAAAACACTTCCAAAAAGTTGAAAATAAATGAAGTTTGCCTCTTAACTTTAACGATTGCCAAGTTCGGGGGAAATTGAATTGTTCCGATAATATAACAGAGTGCTTAACCAATTAGGGTCCCCCGAGATGGCAACCGTTAAAGTTAAGAGGCAAACTTCATTTATTTTCAACTTTTTGGAAGTGTTTTTTGTGACGGGGGTTTTTATAGCATTTATTATGCTAACTATAAGGCAATATGTTTAAGAATGGTTATTTCTGTATGGTGTAAAATAAAAAATCTATTAACATAAAATATATATTAGTACAATTAAAAGTTAAGAAAAGCTTTCATCAAGTAAACTTAAATCTAAAGAAGAGAAAGACGACATTTTTTTGGGTATTAATACTCTTAAACCTGTTATATAGGGGTCCGAAGAGACCATGAGTCTATGGTAGGTATCTTCCATGGCCATTTGTCTCAAAAAATTCTTGAAAAATGTTCTCGGTATGTCCTAATATCTTTGTTGCGACTTTCTTGCGCGTCTTCACTGAGAAGTCCAATGGCTATGCCCATATGTTCAAAAATTTGATGACCATGGATTAATATTTTATGAATAGTAGT
Organism: Eilema sororculum; assembly: GCA_914829495.1. Lineage (NCBI taxonomy): Eukaryota > Metazoa > Arthropoda > Insecta > Lepidoptera > Erebidae > Eilema > Eilema sororculum. Next base: position 22,890,409 of record OU618535.1, read on the forward strand.
AGGCATGTTAAACCACGGATAATTCATATTTAATGTTGACGCTGTTTGCAGGCAAAATCTCTTAAATTTTTCTGAATTTATTTTATAACGGCACGATAAAAATTTTAAAATGGTATGTAGTCTATTTATTATGTTTAAACTGATGCCAGTTATCTTAGATGTTTCTTCCGAGTGTTGGAATATTATACGAACTGTATTTCCGTCGGTTGACGTTCCTCCCCCTTGTCTTGGTTTGTCCACATGTAGCCCAAGTTTTTCTTGAAATTCGTTCTGTATACGGTTTTTTTCAGCAGCAACAATATCTTTTTCCCTTGAACCTCTTGCTTGCCACTTTCCAAGTTTTAATTTATATGCTAAATGCAATATGAATTCAGCAAATCTTATCCAGGCTTGAAGAGACGAAATGCCATATTCAAAATTTTCAATATTAACAAACATTCAATTTATTAAACTCTTTTGATGTTGCGCCACAAAGGTAGCAACGCATCGCTGAACTAGTATCTGTTAGTGCATTTATCATTTTGCCGTCTAACATTGTCAATTTTATTTCGTGTTTCATGCACCATTTCACATTTACGGTTGGCAAAAGGTTTGCATCTTACATGTGCAGCTTCTTGTCTTGTCAGCTCAGCTGTTTCATGAGCCATCTGAAGCCTCAAAGGCCGGCAGTATCGTGGTGAGGAAGGGCGAGGATTTTGCCAGACAAGTACGTTATTGGTGGTTATTACACGTATCGGCACTATTGATGTAACCACCATGTTTTCGTCCGAAGAGTCTTTGTCTTGAAATTTTTGTTTATATTGGGAATGACTCCCCTGATCCATCACATCCCCACTTTGAAATAAGACAAAAGTTTTGCCTCTGGCTGAGACTTAAATGTGAAATTACTTCTTTCAGATGAATCATCAGTCTGTCAGCAATGTTATTTAAAATATTTTGAAGAGGTACTTGTAACGGGATTATGTTTATAAAGCTTGTTAATAGAAGTTTAACTAATTGATCTCGTGAGCTGTAAGAGCTGTAAAAATGTAAGTAATGAATCTATTTGAGATTTGAAATGAGAGAATGTAAATATGTCTATACCGGCTAGGGTATGAGCAGAGATATGAGATTAAATAAAAAGATTGGATTCAACAATTGAAGTCACAATATTATATTCGAAATTAATGCGTTACATAAATTTATATAGGTATCGAAAATGAATCTCAGGGGATGGATTCGTATAAGTATTCTGCCGAGGCGTTGTTTGGATTCGCAGTGCAAAGTTGGTAGTAATGTATGCACTTAGCTCGTTGACATCGGAGCAGGTGATGTGCTGGTGATGATGCCGGCGTCTCAGGGTCTCCGCTGGTGTGCCCCACTGCCATGAATGATGGCGTGAAGCCCGGTGCGAAGACCCCGGTGCCGACAACAGCAGTTGGCCGCCGGGGTCAAAGCAACCTCCCGAGGCGAAGGACGCCAAGGAAAAGGGGCGATTAGTCTCGCTCGCGCAACCATAGACAATTAGTGATAAAAACTTACTAAATTATCGGTTTATTGCAAGGATTAATTAAAATACGTTTAGAAAAAGTCCACAACGTTACTACAACGTTCTAACGAGAGCCTAATTCATTAGATTGTTCAAGAATTTTTCCAACATAATAGTATTTTTTCTTTTTTTCCGTTTCAATTAGAATAATAACATAATCACCCATGTTACGATTTCTAGACAAAGGTTGCGAAATGATATTTTCATCCAGTATCATTTCAGCATCCTCACTATCACTGAAAAAGTTCGTTTCGTTGGTAGGTGATCCCTTTGATTCAAAAGTTTCATCAGTATCAGTCTCATAGTCAGTTGACTTTTCCACTTTTTTTGGTTTTGTTATTCTTTGTGATGATTTCGAATTATTTTCTTTAAACAAGTCACTTTTCTTAACTCTCTTAGCTTGTTGATTTTTCTTTTCAGCTATTTTATTTTTCTCCGGAGTATCTGTAGCGATTATGCTTTTGCCCAATGGCCTATTGTATTTTCTCTTCCTCGGGCCTGCTTTCAAAGGGTTTCTCAACATTTTCGGAGAAATGAAACTCTTCTCTATTTTAGAAGGAGTTGCTTGCTAATGGACGACATGTTGCTCTTGTTTTTTCGCTATTCCTGAGGTTGAAGCTATTTCTTTAAATTTTCATGACCTTGACCGGGTTCTTTCGTTACATTTAATGCCTCTTCTTGTAATTGTGGAATGTCAATACCAGCAATGGTTGGAGTAGTATCTGAAATTACATTGCATTCTTCTGCATTTCTTTCCTGAGAATGGAGTGCCATTAATACGGAAGGTGAAGGTGGGCCATCTAAATTGTCTTCCATGTCGGTTTCATCATTTTCTTTCCCAGGATCCGGTCTATCAGTCACCATGCTCGGTAAAAAGTCTTCTTCCGTAAAGATAGAATCATCAAATGGGAATATTCCACATTTTCTGAAGGCATTTGAAATATTGACTGGTGTCATTGACTTCATATAAGCCTCTCCAACACATGAAGCTATATTGTAGATAGAAAATGTTTGACCTGGGTTACGGATGTAGGGGTTTCGCGGTGCTACAGGTGTTATTATTGAAACACTCGCGGAAAGTTTTATAAAGTTTATTATACAAGCGGAGGCACAGAAACAGTAAACAGTACATATGTATGAAACAGAAGGAGTATAGAGAGAGTCACATAAGAGGGAAACAGAAAAGACATTAGGCACAGTAAAGAGTTAGCGTTTACACTAAAATCACGCACGGAAAAATACCACCACCGAGCGCACAGGTGTCGCGTCGAAAGGCTCTCAACGACTGGCCGGCCGCCGTCGATCGAATGCGCTGGAGCATGGCTAAGCCACGCCTACTTCGTTCGACGGCGACGGTGGAAGGCTCGGTGATTTATCTATATAAAGAAATGTTTGTTTGTCGCCCAGTTTTAAATTTTATTTATTAAAAGTTTTACATATTAAATAACGATACCTATATTAAATAAACATATACAATAAACGCCATATCACCCCCCTCCAGAGACCGTCCTACGGGCGATAATAGTCGGGAAAGCGAACTGTACGTCCCGATCGTGTCCTTCCCACACTGTCCCCCTCGGAACGAGCTTCCCTGGTGGTCTGTGTTGGTGGTATTGGTTTGTGTGGTATGATAGTATGTTTGTTCAAGTTGATGTTTATGTGTGAGTTATTGATGTAAGTATCCTGTAATAAGTAGGCTGGTTTCAAGCGGTCCACCGAAACTGTCATCGATTTATCTTTCACCAAAATTTTGTACACCTTGTCGCTCCTTTCGAGTACCTCATGAGGCCCCGTGTAAGCAGGTTTTAGGGAACCACGGTTAATTTCCTCCCTAAGGAATACGTGTGATGCGGTCGGCAAGTCCTTGTAAACAAAGACAGATCGTTTACCGTGACGAGATGCTGGTGACGGCTGGAGTTCTTTGGCGAACTTACGGATACGTGACAGGTAGTCTGTCATGTCTGGGAAATCATTCGCTTCGGAGTGGAAGAACTCACTGGGTAGTCTCAGAGTATCGCCGTATAGGAGTTCCGCTGACGAAGCGCGCAAGTCTTCCTTGTAGGCAGTCCGTATACCCAGCAGCACCAGCGGGAGAGATTCCACCCAGTTATTGTTGCCATGACAAGTAATCGCAGCTTTTAACTGTCTGTGAAATCTTTCCACTAAGCCGTTACATGCGGGGTGGTATGCGGTAGTCCTCCGGTGTTGAAAACCTGTCAGTTCTGACAGGCGTTTGAATAATGCACATTCAAATTGCCTACCACGGTCGGTAACTATGTCGGTTGGGCATCCAAATCGAGCTATCCATCCGTATAGTAATGCGTTGGCCACTGTCTCAGCGGTAATGTCACGCAGCGGTATTACCTCAGGCCAACGAGTAAACCGGTCGATGGCAGTGAGGCAGTACGTGTACCCTTGTGACATTGGAAGTGGTCCTACCAGGTCTATATGAATGTTGGTGAACCTCGAACGTGGTAACCAATAGGTGTTGAAGCATGACGGGTGATTTTTACCTTCTGGCAAGCTAGGCAGTTTTTTGTCCATGTCCTGCAATCCTTTCTAACGCCTGGCCATACAAACCTATCGGCGACCAAATTCGCTGTCGCGGTGGCACCAGGGTGGCTCAGGGAATGCAGGCTCTCGAACACTTGATACCTAAAGTACTGTGGCACATATGGTCGGATGTTCTTCCCGTTAACGTCACAAAACAGTTCAACATCTGTACCAGGTACCCTAACCTTTTTTAAGCGCAGTGATGTGTTGCTGTTCAGTAGGTTAGAAAGCTCTCGATCAGAGCCTTGTAGGGTGGCCAGTTGCGTAAAATCGATTGGTTGAGCAACTTCTTCTATCCTGGACAGTGTGTCGGCAACGACGTTATTTTTACCGGATATGTGCCTGATATCGGTGGTAAATTGCGATATAAAATCGAGATGTCTGAACTGTCTGGGCGAACAGTGCTCTTTGCGGGTATGGAATGCATAACAAAGAGGTTTGTGGTCGGTATAAACTATAAAGTCTCTAGCCTCGACCATATGTCGGAAGTGCTTGATGGCCTCGTGAATGGCCAGCAATTCCCGATCATACGGTGAGTACTTACGTTGGGAAGAGCTGAGTTTCCGAGAGAAGAATGCTAGTGGCTGCCAGGCGCCGTCTTCCTCCCTCTGCTGCAGTGCTCCCCCGATAGCTATGTCAGAAGCATCAGCAACTATTGCCAGCTTGTTGTGACAATTGGGATGCGCCAATAAAGTAGCCTTACACAAACCTTCTTTGCAGGCGTTGAAGGCTTTGTGTTCAGCCTCGGTGAAGTTGACAGGATGTGAACCCTTCACAGAACCTTCCAGAAGTGCGTTGAGTGGGATCTGGTGTCGGGCTGCTTCGGGAATAAACCTTCTGTAAATATTAAGCATACCTAAAAATCTTCTCAATTCTCTGACGGTCTTTGGTGGCGGGAACTCCTGTATTGCCTGTACTTTAGATGTTAAAGGCATGCTACCATTGGCATCGATGCGGTATCCTAAAAATGTTACCTCAGAAGTTCCAAAAGTGCATTTAGATGTGTTGATTACCATACCGTAGTCCTTTAATCTGGTGAAAAGTTCCCTCAGATGCTGTTTATGTTCTGCCTCGTCACGTGAAAATACCAAGAAGTCATCTAAATATGCAAAACAAAAGTCCAGGCTTCGGAGCATCTCATCCACGAAGCGCTGGAAGCTCTGGGCAGCATTTCGAAGACCAAACCCCATAAAGGGGAACTCCCATAGGCCAAATGAGGTAGCTATTGCCGTCTTCGGTATGTCCTCAGGGTTAACAGGAACTTGGTTGTAGGCTTTTACTAAGTCGATAGTACTAAACACCCTACAACCAGATAGGCTGTGTGAGAAATCCTGTATATGACGTATAGGATACTTGTCCGGTATGGTTCTGGCGTTTAGCATTCTATAGTCGCCACAAGGACGCCACCCCTTATCTTTTTTAGGGACGAGGTGAAGCGGTGAAGACCAAGGTGAATCAGAAGGTCTGGCTATGCCCATCTGACGCATAGTCTCAAACTCTTCTTTGGCAATTTTGAGCTTGTCTGGAGCTAACCTACGTGGAGTGCAAGATACAGGAGGTCCTTGTGTAGTGCGTATGTAGTGTACCGTGTTATGTTGTGGAATGTGATGAGTACCCGATGGACGAGTGATGTCGGGGAACTCATCTAGTATTTTGTGGTACACAGACTCACCAGTGAAAACCTTAACCGAAGAAACCGTGTCGGCAGGACACGCAGGCAAAGCCGGGGTGGCTAAGCTAGTAGTATTGTCGATTAGTCGCTGATTCCTGCAATCAACTGCAAGATTAAAATAACACAAAAAATCGACGCCTATTATCGCCTATTTATTGTACTACCATTAGCGGCACACAAAGAATAATTCGTCTTACTGACGTGATATTTAACTTTAGACACAGGAAAAACACATAAATCACTACCTGTATCTACTAGGAATTGTACCTTACTTTTACTGTCCGTGACAAAGAGGCGACCTGCGTTTGGGCAGTCGTGTATCGCCATTATCGGCCGCCCGGTGCGTTTTCCGCAAAGTCGCATGGTTTCACACACTGTCTGGCCTTATTTCCGAACTTCGCATGGTACCAGCACGTCGGAAATTTCGCGTAACTGGAACTGGACCTTCTGGAGCCGTATCGACGACGCTGTCTGTTGTCCGGCTGGTCGCGTCTACTCGGTCGCGATCTTCGCGCTTCTGCTGAAAGTTGGTTGACCTGCTCCGTCAGCGCCGCGATTTGCCGTTCCATAGCCGTCATTGGGTTTCCCCTCGCAGAAGAGCTACACGTGGCTTCGGCCACATGTGGACTGACGGATATGACGTCATGCACGCGGTCAGCTAGCGCTGCGAGTATCTCTAGCGAAGCGTCCTGCTGCGATGCAATGATAGTCTGCGTACCTTGTGGTAGTCGGCTCGCCCAGATTGTCTTGACGAACTCTTCAGGTATACCCGGTCCTGCCAAGTTCTGTAAGTGTCGCGCGAACTGCGAGGGCTTCCGGTCGCCGAGCTCCTCGTGGTTGAGTAGTTGTTTAACCTTCTTTTCGCGACTGGCTGAAAGCCGATTAATCAGTTCTTCCTTGAGCCGCTGGTATTTGTTGATAGCCGGTGGAGAGCTGACAATATCTTCGACTTCCTCGAAGTATTGGGGCGACAGCTGCGAGATCGTGTGGAAATATTTTGTAGAATCACTTGTGATATTTCCCAGTGCGAATTGGGCTTCCAATTGTGCAAACCACAGTGCGGGGTTTTCGGGGTAAAATGGTGGTACTCGCACGCCGATACGAAATGACTCGGCGTTACCTTCGCCACCATCTTGCTTGGGTCCGGCATAACTATTTATTCAGTGCAACTCCTCGTGTTAACGTGCGTAAGCGGGGTCACCAAATTGTAGGGGTTTCGCGGTGCTGCAGGTGTTATTATTGAAACACTCGCGGAAAGTTTTATAAAGTTTATTATACAAGCGGAGGCACAGAAACAGTAAACAGTACATATGTATGAAACAGAAGGAGTATAGAGTCACATAAGAGGGAAACAGAAAAGACATTAGGCACAGTAAAGAGTTAGCGTTTACACTAAAATCACGCACGGAAAAATACCACCACCGAGCGCACAGGTGTCGCGTCGAAAGGCTCTCAACGACTGGCCGGCCGCCGTCGATCGAATGCGCTGGAGCATGGCTAAGCCACGCCTACTTCGTTCGACGGCGACGGTTGAAGGCTCGGTGATTTATCTATATAAAGAAATGTTTGTTTGTCGCCCAGTTTTAAATTTTATTTATTAAAAGTTTTACATATTAAATAACGATACCTATATTAAATAAACATATACAATAAACGCCATAACGGACTAGCCAAGAATCGACTGCGGCTTTATAATAAATTTTGAATGGTCCATTTAATCCAACATCCAGCGGTTGAAGTTTTGCAGTAGTATGAGGTGGAACAGTGAGGATTGTTACGCCTGAAGCCTTTGCAAGGTCGAGGGCTTGCACTGACAGATGACTCTCATGATTATCGAGTATCAAAAGGGCTGGATTCTCCAGTGATGCGCAGGTGTGCTGGATAAAATGCTCAATAACCTGCACAAATATGGCTGAATTCATCCACCCATTTGGTGCAGCTAATCCAAGAGTTCCAGTAGGGGCCCCATGAAGCATGTGTGATTTGAAGTTTTTCCTAGGGAAAACCATAGCTGGAGGCACAGCTTGGCCAGATGCAGAAACGATGCAGCATGTTGTTACTGGTATACCCCTTTCACCACTTGTAACTTTGCAAACGTTGCTTCTCTTTGGTGCTAGGACCTTCTGTGGTCGTTGTACTGTTGTAGTGGACGTTTCATCAAGATTATAAACACGTGTTCCATCGCCAAATCTTGGGTGACGAGTCATTGCCAATTTTAAGTTTTCAAAAAATCTGGTTACATTAGTTTTGTTGAACGCTGTAGCCCTTGCCAGGCTGCATGCTTCTGGTTTTCTCAAACTTAACTCGTGGTGCCTACTCTTAAAAGACCTCAGCCATTCTATTCCGGCTATTTCCTTTTCCTTCCAAGATCGTGGAACTTTTAGGTTGTTGGCAATCGCCACTTGATAAGCCAACAAACGAGTATCTTTAGCAGTAAGCCCATAGAACATTAATGCGCATTCACTTATGTATTTTTTTAAAATAATTTCTGGTTCTACAGTCCGTCAAATCTAAGAAGTACCGTTTGACAGTTCTGACAATTGAATGATAGGGATGGGATGAAAAAATCGTTTACTATAATATCCGAACTTTAAGAGATCGATTACTATAATATCCGAATTTTAAGAAATCAATTGTTATAATTAAATAAAAGAAATGTTTAGGATATTTTTTTATTCACTACTAGTACTAGTATCGTCGTCTTCGTCATCATCGTCATTTAAATTAATGACCAGTTGATTGTCCATTACATTATCAAAGTGTACGTCTCTTTCGAAGTCGTCCATTATTATTTTCTTTGTTTTTTGTACTACTTTACTCCAATCTTCCTGTGTAACTTGGGCACATGCTTCCTTTAATAAACCTTCCATTTTCTTGACACTGAAGGGTGGTTTTGTGTTGTGTCTTGCTGCATAACCTGTAAAACAATAATGTAACTATTTGATAGCAGACGAAAACCATTGTTTAAATTATAAATGTTAGAAGTACTCGTGTTATTATTATAATATTATAAAATATTACCTTTAACTTGGGCCCAAATCAGTTCAATGGCATTATATTGGCAATGGTACGGAGGAAGTCGTATGACTTTGTGCCCGTGCTCTTCGGCCAATTGGTCAATTACATATGTCGGTTTTGGTGGTTTATGCAATTTCACTAACTGTAATAATTCAGCTTTTAATAGTGACATGTCGGCATCCACTCCTTTTCTTTGCAGCCATGCCACCAAATCTGCTTTCTTATTGGCTGACGTAGGTGCTTTATCAATTTGCACAGAGTGGTATGGGGCATTATCCATTATAATTGTGCTGTTAGGAGGGATATTCTGTAATAAATTTAAGAACCACTCTCGGAACCTTACTGCGTCCATTTCTTCATGATACTCTTTAGTGCTTTTGGATTGGAAAGCTAATAAAGAGTTTTCCACGAAGCCTGTAGACGCTGACCCAGCATGGCATATTATGAGGCGTCCACCTTTTCCTATCGGCACCTTCGAGCACGAAGCTTCAGAATCATCAGTCCATGTTTTCGGCACAGAATGGTTGGAATTTAGCCAAGTTTCGTCCAAAAATATTACATTATCCCAGTTTATAATTTGTTTAACTTCGCGCAGGAATGTTAGTCGCTGCATAATTATGTCATGTCGCTCCATAACAATTTTTCGTTTGTCAACTTTTTTGTATCTGAAGCCAATTCCTGTTATTACCGTTCTCAACGACTCTATGCTTCCCTTATACAGCCCGGCATCTTTTAAAGTTGCACATAACTTTGCCAATGTTGGAAATTCGCCTCTTGTAAAATACCCGTATATATGGTTTCTAATAGCATGACTATCGAATTCATCGATGCCTGTCACAGGTTTATTTCTTTTTCGTTTTTTCGGTGTGTGAAGTACGTTACTGTCACTCCCCGAAGGCCCATATTTTTCACTTAATATTTTGCCAATGGTGCGGCTACCAATACCGAGAGCTTCACCGACGCGATCCCGAACTTGTGTAACTGGCAGTAGAAGTCCACCATTTTGAGATTCACGCTCAAAATACTCGTGTAATTTCACCACCAATTCACGAGCCTGGCTGTTCAAAGTACGTCCTCTTTTCGACATTATTAATAAACACTTGCTTAGTTCGGAGTCCAGTATAAATATTGCCAAGGTAAACGGATAAAGAATGATCAGTCCAGAAAAGTAATAGCCAAGTCACAAATTGTAAAACACAAACGAGAAAGCAAGTACGCGCACAGTCAGCTTCCAAGATGGCGAGAGACTGCTGACGCCGAACCGACCGAGCGGACCGCGTGCGCTTGTAGTTGGCAGTGTTGCCAGAAAAAAAAAATTGTAGAGACTTGGACACCTGCGATTTTGCCTATTGACCTAAAAATAATTAAATTAATTTATTTTAGGGTATCTGTGTATTCAGTGCATTATGCGGTCGCGCAGTAACGTCGTTAATTTATAACATCAGGCAACAACATTTTTGTGAATGGGTTCTACATACCTTATTTTTATTAGTTTTAGACGTAGAAATAAGACTTAGAAGAAAAAATTGTAATTGTAAAATCAATGGATGTGCTTGTTAAAAATTTGTTTATTTCTCTGTAATATGCAAACCCATACTATCATACACAAAAATAAATGTAAAAAACACTATCCCTGACTCCATTTACTATTTCGACAGCGTTAGCGCGAGAAACCCCGACTTATTTGGGCGCGAAAATCAAAAATCGACAAATCGCTTTCGACAACTTTTTAAAGAAGCAAATATATTTGATTTATAAATACGTATTTTTGGTGAATGGGTTTTATCTCATATTTTACGATTACATAACTATTTAGTTATGTAATCGTAATATGTGAGATAAATCCCATTCACATGAAAAAATATTTGTTTGGTTGTCAAGTGTAATTTGTAAATAATACATTCGATTTTTCGTATATGTAAACGATTTTTTTGCATACAAGTGTATCCGAAGAGTCGCAACACTACGTGCAGTGACCTAACTACGTAACTTTGTAATGAGGTCAAGAATATAACTATTAGAAATTATTTACTGTGTAAATATGTGTTATTTTGCTTTGTTTGAAAGTTTTCAATTACATTTAGATATTAAGAATTGTACATTTTTAGATACAATAATGAAATCTTTCTAAATTCATGGTTTTATGAAAAAGGTTATCGAAACTGAATAATGTACGTATGAACAAAGTTGTTTCGGTTTGAAAAATATGAAACGTCAAACGGTACCTCTTAGATTTGATGGACTGTAGTGTGAATACAGCATTCACTTCATAATTTGGTACTAATCTTGATTTGCTGTTTTGCTCATGTTTCTTGACATATCTTCTGAGTGTTGAATATTTTAAATTACATTTGTTAGCAGCTTGGTGAATACTTATTCCGTTTTTTACAAGCTGGATAGTTTCTTTCATAACTAAAGCGCTATGACCTCCAATTTTTCTTTCAACTGATTTCTTTCGACCCATCCTGTAATAAAACATAATACTAAGGAAAATGATAGAAGGAAGGCCCACCCCATCAGGTGGGCCGTGTGCTTGTCTGCCACCTCAGTGGTATAAAGAAAAAGGAAAAGTTGATGCATTAATATAGAACTGTGTCTAGTCTTTTCGTGAAGGTACCAAATTAATGATAAAATATAATATTATGTAGTGAAAATGCATAATGTCCAGTATATAAGTACACAGTGAACCATGGTTCACTGTGTACCACCCCATTTCAAGCCACTGTGCACGTCTATGATTTATTTTCTTTTAAGTTCAAATTTGTTAATGATGGAAACGTTTATAATAATTACACAGGCCTACAACCATTTTGGTGCCGGGGCTTTTAGACCTGATTTCAAGTATGCCTTACATGGCAATATTAAAAATGTTACCGGTTTTTTTCTATCAGCTTTAGTTTCCGAGATATAAAAAAAATACACTTTTCCGAAAAAAGAACAAAAAATTGGCATTAAACATCAAGAAAGTGCCTTTTGAGTGATTTTCTAGAATGAAACTGATTTGGGCAATCTCGTATGATTCCCCAGCAATAGTCAGCCATCATTATGAGTGTCCCCACCTTCCTTGGTATCTATTTTCCATAGTTTTTAGGTCTTGGTGGAATTATTCTCTTTGTTCTTCGCTTAGATCTCCTATATTGTGTTGGAATTGATCTAGATGACTATTGAGATAGTGTAATTTTATACTCATATTACAGCCTAAATCTTTGAAATGAACCAGCATTTCCTCTACTAATTCTACATAGTTATCAGCCTTATGATTTCCGAAGAAATTTTGTGCAACTGCCACTGCCAGATTTCCACGCAAGCCTTTCCAGATCATTTATAGAAGTCTCAAAATTAGTGGTGTCTTTCATTAATTGACGTATTTAAGATCCATCAAAGATACCTGCTTTCAGTTTTTCAGTACTTAAACCAGGAAATTTCTGTTAAATAAACGGATCTTTCGAGAGCCTTAACAAATTGCTTCATTAGCCCTAATTTTATATGCAATGGCCACTCATTGAAACTTTAACATTTAACGCTATTCATTGGGCTGATAGGTCTTCAAACCCATGAAAGTCAGCAAACCACTCAGACACTCACACATTACAGCAATACACAAAATTTTCATCAGATGAAAAAACTGTAATAAGCTTCGTTCTCTCGTGCGATATGTAGTGACTCAAACGTCTGAGCAAAGGCAATTTTTTTCTTTAAATCTCGACGCTAGTAACTCAGCATGTTCCTTAAAAAGATCTAAGGCTCTGATGAGTTCATTAAGCTCATCATGGCTTAGGATTTGATGTTTTTCCGCAGTATTCAATATCAACATCGATTTGAGAAGAAATAGGTATTTCAGCTTGATCCTTTTGAGAATGCTGCATTAGCTGGTGAAAAACTGGTATTGGAACTTTTCTGAATGAGGAATGGGTCTTTGTTCTGAAGAAATACTACGGTATTTCCATTTTCGGCGATTGTTTTTGTTGATGCCCACATACAAAAGTAACAGTCGTCATTATGATTTTTTTGTTTTCGCCTTATCATAGGTACTCCAAATTTCAAAGACGGACAGGTCCCTTTCTCCCATTGTCGCCAATGTTCAACGCATATTTTACACACACTATGAGGCACCCACACTTTATCTTGGTGTCTAATTTCAATACCGAAGTAGGCACAATACAAGTGACTAACAGTATTTGTAATCGATTTAAGCTAATATTTTAGTATGAATTCACTACAAATATAACAAAATGTATCAGGATTGTTAACACAATATCTGGAGGTACTAGCCATAATGAATTAGTAACATAAACTTTATCAGTGTTATTGTTTTAGTGACTATTTACGAGTAAGACCGGCAAAATTTTAAAATGAAGGTAGTAGAAAAACTAGAGCTGATGAGTAATAGTTACGTATGCCAATATACTGTATATTACGTATTTTATCGACTATAGACACAAACAGAACTGCACCAAAAAAAATTTTTTTTTTTGTAGGCCTGTGTTATTAGTATACTATATACTAAGAGAGTGCACTAGAAAACAAAATGGTACTTACGTAATTTTTAAGTTTTTCGGACGCAAAACAATTATTGTGTTCCTACACGACTGTTCTCGGAGCGAGCGCGCCGGCGACGGGGTATGTAGGATAGACTCAAGAAACAAGTTTACTCGCGCTTACTGCACGAACTGGCAACGTCGCATTCGTGAGATATGAATGGTGGGCCACTGTGTACTACTGGTTCACTGTCCAGCATCTGACCCTATGTAAATATGTCTATACCGGCTAGGGTATGAGCAGAGACATAAGATTAAATAAAAAGATTGGATTCAACAATTGAAATCATATATAACAATTGAAATCATATATTATATTCGAAATTAATGCGTTACATAAATTTATATAGGTATTATCGAAAACGAATCTCAGGGGATGGATCCGTATAAGTATTCTGCCGAGGCGTTGTTTGGATCCGCAGTGCAAAGATGGTAGTATGCACTTAGCTCGTTGACATCGGAGCAGGTGATGTGCTGGTGATGATGCCGGCGTCTCAGGGTCTCCGCTGGTGTGCCCCACTGCCATGAATGATGGCGTGAAGCCCGGTGCGAAGACCCCGGTGCCGACAACAGCAGTTTTCCGCCGGGGTCAAAGCAACCTCCCGAGGCGAAGGACGCCAAGGAAAAGGGGCGATTCAATGTTAACAGTTGACAGTTGAATAGTGCTGTCTAGTCTCGCTCGCGCAACCATAGACAATTAGTGATAAAAACTTACTAAATTATCGGTTTATTGCAAGGATTAATTAAAATACGTTTAGAAAAAGTCCACAACGTTACATACTTCACCTAATATTTCCGTACACACAATACCTTCGGGGTAACACATCTTTTTTGCTTCTGTTATAGACTTGTACGGTGGATAAAGGTTGCAATTAAATTCTAATGCAGACTTACGCAGTAAATTGTATTGATGTTTTGTTGGCTGGCTTTCGATTACTCGAGATTAGCGTTGAAAATTCTGAAAGAAACAAATTGTTTTTTTCGGCGAAAAAAACATTTAGTTCGTTCTTTACCGTTTTATTTGTTTGTTACATTGAAATATATAAGAAAAAATCTTACGGGAAAATAACGATCTTGTTGAAAATTTCACCTGTTTGAATGAATTTTTTATAGCATTTATTATGCTAACTGTTAAGTTCGAAAAACATTGGAAAAAATGAAATGCTCAAGTGAGACTCGAACTCACGACCTTTCGCTTACAGGGCGACTGCTCTGCCAACTGAGTTATTGAGCACCACTTGAATCATTCCAAATTTTCCTTCTCTTTATATCCGTCTATAAGGGCGACGGTGCAGCCATCTACCAACATTCTTACGAACTGTTGGAAACAATGAATGATTTTTCAACCATTTTTAAACATTGAATTTTGATGACTGCGCCCAAATATTTTCGAACTTAACAGTTAGCATAATAAATGCTATAAAAAATTCATTCAAATATTCACTCAAATATATAAAAGTCAGAATAGACCCTGCCCATCTAGTCTTACTGGGCAGTTTCAGGGTGAGATATTGACTTCCATACTTTTCCTTTTGTTTTTCTTCAAATGTGGCTAAGCAAACATGTCTTTTAGTAATATATTTTACAATTTTCTTGCATTCCTCATAGAAATTCTTAAAATCCTCGATTTTCATAATATCATTAAATAATAAATTTAACCCATGAGCAGCACATCCGATGCAATCAATATGAGGGTACAGAGCCTGAATTTTTCGCCACGCTGAACGCATGTTACTTGCATTATCTGTAATAATAGCAACAAATTTTTCTGGACCGATTTCTTTAATTTGATCACTTATATAATCTGCTGTCTCTCGTTGTTTGCCAGGGTAAACACTTTTCCAAAAAATAGGTTCAGGGGTTGTGATTATGAAATTAACCACTCCTCTGCCACAAATGTTCGTCCACCCATCCATAACCAAACCTAAGGCCATTGCAGACTTTATCTTTTTATCCATATTAAGTTTTAATCTGTGATATTCGGCTTCAAGCAATGCATTACTCATTGCAAATTTGGTGGGTGGTTTATAATTACTTTTTAATAAATCCATAGCATTTTTCCAGTACTTATTCTCAAATAAATTAAGTAGTTGCCTAGAAGAATATGCCGCACGGGCTAACGCAGCATCTATTTCATCATTATCAACAATCGGTTCGACAACCGCATAATTATTATTACTGTTTGAAATATTTAGTTCCGAATTATCAGATTGAGTTATTTGGATATCTGATTCCGGACAACTTGATACAGTAGAAATCGATGTTAAATCATTATGAGTCACTCCCACTACTTTACTGACAGGACTTGAAGACACAGGTATCGAATTCGTTTTCTTGCTAGGCTTCTTCGCTTTATCCCTAAATGAAGTCTTTATATCGTATGGACATTGAGCACAGGATAATAAATGCTCCACCATACGTGTCGCATTTGCAAATGCATACTCCTTTGAACAAAATAGGCATTTTGCATATTTTTTACCATTTTTATCTACAGTTTGACAATGATCCCATATATTACTTTTTTGCGAGGCATTGTAATAATGGAATACAACTTTACACAACACAAGCACAGCACAATATCGTATAATGCAAGTGCACTATTTAGTTATGAACTTTTATGATAACGAACTGTACCTACACAAGCTGTGTAATTAATACTAGTAATAATATGTGATAAGATTATTTACCACAGAACAAGAAAAAAGTCTTTCTACCCTCATTAAAAATTCAAAACACAATAAAAAGCTTCTAATAAAAAAACATCAATACTTTTCCGCTTTTTTTTATATTTTGCTGTTTTTTCCGTTTTATTAATGAAGAACATGAAATATATCATTTTAATTTTTCTTGAAACCTTCGAATAAAACTTGGAAATAAACGAAGGATTTTGAAAAAAAACCGCGAATATTCCTGCTTTTTTCAACGCTACTAAAAGATATAGATAAAGCTTTTTCTGGGGTATAGCTTACATGTGATTCAGTCACTGGTTTTGATATTGTACCCATGGAAATATCTTTTATTAATTTGGATTTCTGTACTTCTCCAGTGGCACGGTATTTCATTTATGCAGCAAAAGCTAATTCTGCAGGTGTCAAATTCTTCCGAACGTCTTCGGTCTTTTTGCGTTTCGTACGTTCAGCACAGTCTTCAGAATCTTTATTAGGGCGACCACCAGATCCACTACTCCTTTTTTGTCCAACATTCGGTACAGGAAAGGTAACATACGTTTTAAACCAATTCTCATTGGAGTTTTTACAACGCTCAAAGTTTTTATGGGATGCTTCAAGCTTTTGTTTGTAAATGTAAATCAGTTTGCTTAAAACAATCTTAATATTGCTAGACAGTTCTGATACCTTCAGTACATTTGCAACCTTGTCCCACAAGAAATGCATTCTATCAGTATCCTTCTTTGAGCTACCTACACTCTCTGAAATAACTCACAGGAGTTAATCTGCTAATACGAATTTCTTCATTGTTTGATCCTAGAAAGAACCTAGAAAGATCCTAACATCATATCAGACAAGCAAAAACTATTGCAAGGATTTTAAAACAGTATAGATATATATAGATAGTCTGATTCACAGGGGGGTATATATATCTAATTTGTATAAATAAACTGAAAAATGATGACAAAATTTCGATCATGTCAAAAAAAAAACAGTCTACTGAACGCTTACTTGACGTGTCCTACCGTAATCGTTCAAACAACATAGAAGCAATGAATTGAGAAATTGTTCCTCTCATTGAGTTCTAGTGAAAAGTCAACTACATTGTATGTGTACGTCTACATATGAAGACAAAAATGTTAAGCCGAAGCAATTTGCTACTATACAATTGAGTTATATAAGTAAACGCAGTGAAATCTTTCAATAGACTGATTTATTGATACAACTTACATAGGTAGACAGGTAGATGGCGCTAGTAGTAGCAAGCAGCTACAATCATTACATTGATGCAATACAGGTTGATGGGTCATTTTCACAGAAAGTGTACCGCTACGAAAAATATTATTTAAATATTTAAGGTCACGATAAGCTGTTTCAGGATTATATATTGATTTGGCAGATATTTAATTATGGAAAAATGATTACAATAGAAATGGTTCTGCTTTATTTATCGAAATATGACAATTTTAATGCTGGATTGTAACAAATTCTATTCCATTCCGTGACCAATACTTTAAATTTATAGAAATAAAATAAAACAAAATTGACCTTCACTAAGTAGTTTAATTTCGTCCACTATCATTAACTTTCATTACAAAGTAGAGAAAACTACAATCAGCTATAACAATCAGGAACAATAACCTTGATAATCTCCATTACGTTACTCTTTGGAAAAATAGGAACATTACTTTTATGTTTCTACAATTACAACAAATATTTGAGACTTATCTTTAATCATACAAATAAAAAACTTATAATTATATTAATATATCTGCAATTTGGTAACAATTAGACAGCACTTTAGTGCTAAAATTAATATTAAAAAATAAATCATAATGGGACAGTCACGGTATGGAATATTCCAGTAACGGAGTATAAACATTAAGACCATGTCACACTTGTGCTCCTTTCCGTTATTGAGACAGTCCATTCCGTGACTATTCCGTGACAAGAAAAGTGAGATTAGAAATTTTTGCGAAACTTTAATATTCTTCACCAAAACATTTGCGACATATGTAATCGAAATAGTTTTGGCCTTCAGTGCACGTAGTACAAAAGTGTTTTTTACATACCATACATTTTACTACCTCCGTCAATTTGATATTTTTTTTGCATGCGAAACACTGCAAACTTCGTGATACTATTGTCTTAATTGAAGGATTGTTATTTCGAGCCCCATTTTCTTTAACTTTAACATCAGTAATTCGTATCTTTTTAAATTCTTTTATGTTATACGTTGTTGAAGAAGCCTGTCGCTTATGGGATGGTAAGTTTTTCGGAGGTTCTTTATTTATTTTATTTTCTCTAACGATTTTAGAGCATACCAGATCGCTCTTCAAATCACCGTTTGCAGATCCTGTATTACTGATGTCATTTAAAATTAAAACTGGCAAGGCGGATATATCTGTATCTGTGTCTATTAAATTTGTTAGTGCTTCAAAATTATTTAACCCGTCATCATCTTCTAATAAATCGGGTACGTTCAGGTTCTCTCTATAGTCAACTGAGGTTAGATCATGTGTACCCACATTTACAGCAAATTCTAAATTTGATGTCTTGCTTGTTGATTGTTTTGAAATTACATCACTCATATTTTCAGCAACTTCTAAATTTGATGTATTGCTTGTTGATGGTATTGAAATTATATCACTCACTACATAATTTGGGAGGACATGTTTCTTCAACGCAAAACATTCACAAATCCGGTCTTTATAAATTTGGCAAAAACAGCTTAATACTCTGTGATGTAACTGTAGCCAAACAAATAGTTATCACTTGATGCAAGTTCATCGTGCCAGGCACTGCTTTGAGTGTAGCAGGGATGTTTTTTTCAACCGTTTGAATTTCGAAGTCTTCAATGAAAAAGAACTGTATTCTTATGGAAATAGATTGGAGTATCTCAAAAGCGTCTTTAGCCATTATTATATCCCGTCCGTAAGCAACTTGTTTGTCAAGAGTCCTTTTAACTGATCCCCCTATCCCATCCGCTACGCCCTTTCCATGCCCGCTCTCAGAGAAGTTCCAGGTGGATAACTCTAATCCCAGGTTTGTGGTATAATAATTCAAAAGAAAGAAATTCTTTTTCTGCCTATATTGGGAACTGGGTCCATCTGAGAAGAAATGAAGACGTTTTACTTCAGGGCACTTTGTTTTTAACAAATCGACAACTGGTAATAGATGAGCCCAAATAGCACTTGGCTCGTGACATTTACTATCCGAAACCGAACAAAATGACTGTGAATCAGAAGCCCAGTAAATCATACCACAGTGCAAAGTTATTTGACTTTTAGACGCCCCAAAATGTGTGGCTTGTACCTCTTCACTCAATTTGCCTTCATAATTTTCACTAAAATCACACAATATCAATGCCTCATCTGGTTCCAAATTAGCAATTTTTTCCCTGTATTGGAGTTGCTGGTGTTTCCAATTACATACGTGAATCTTGTAAGATAGTACATTATTTTCAAATATCTGTATTAATTCTCCAAGTGTGCCCTCTTTGCGATTTTTCACTGTTTTTTTCGTTATAATTTTTTTTAATTTCCCTTGTTCTATCTTCTCATATGTGTGGTCGATCCTTTCCCAACGTTCCCAGTACACATTTTTAGACAAAACTTCTCCTTCTAATGCATATGTCAATTTTGATCGGTTGCAAATTGTACATGTCCCATACATACAATCATATGAATTTGAATCGCAAGATAATTTTGAAATTACGTCAGTAAGTGATTTGATATCTTGTGGGAATGCCTTATTCCTCAATAAACTGGAAAATAGCATATTCATATTACTATGCTTTATGCATAAGCAAGTGTCTCGATTATGGACATTGGGTGAGAGTATATACGCCGGTTTGTGTCGGAAAAAAGTAGTAAAGCTGAACCGTCCACCTTCATTCCTATAAATTTGGTACAAATTAAATAATTTATCAGTAAGGTAACGAATTTGATGCTTCTCTTTATTGACTGTTTTGCACTCTTTCTTCCCACTTGTACTACGACTTATATCATCCCGTATAAAAAATGATTTCAATTCTTCTTTAATCTTAACACTTTGAAGTCTTCGCATCCGTTGTAGCACTCTTACACGTCCTTTTAAACCCAAAAGATTTGCAACGAATGTTTTGCATTTATTTCTGTTAACTATGTCAGTATTGGCAACACTTTTTAAAATACGTTTTTCTTTCCGACCTTTGGATTTATAAACTGTTTGTAGAGCACACTCCATGACTTCTTCTCTTGCTTTCATTTTTAGAATTCTATTTTCCAAGGCGTCAATTCTTTTTGAAGATTTCAATTTTAAACGATAACACCTCTTTCTTAATTTTTCTATATTTTTATGCAGATGATTATTATTATTAACCGCTTTTTCGTACATCCGCCGCAATCTCCTGATGGTAAGTAAATGATTTTTGTTCAAACATCTGATTCCTGTGGTAGATGCTTCAGTTGATGTGGTTGGTCTCTCATTTTCACTTGTATTATTTTCGGTGTTAGTCTTTATCCTTTCACTTTCAGCCTTTTTCTCTTTCTGTCTCTTTTTCTGCTCTCTCCATTTTTTTCTTTGATCTGCCTTCTCTTTTTCTGACAGTTCTGTTACTTTTTTATTTTTTAACTTAATTCTACTTAAATCTTTTTTTTTATACTGCTCGTATTTAATAGGGTCCTTTTTTAGTTTTTCTCTGTAGCGTTTCATTTTTTCAGCCGGCGTAAGTGGCATCTTTAAATAATAAAAAGTATCGGTAAATATATTGAAAATTACAACCTGAGTATAAAATACACTTTAAGTGCCTACACAAAATTGACGATAAAAATATTCTTTAGTAAACATTACTTAAATATTACAATAATCACATTCGTCTTCACAATAGTGGTCATATATAGCATAAGTTGTGCAGTGCTGGCACCAAAAAAAGTCACAATTTATCAAATCCTTCACTTTAGTATTGTTATATATAACAAAGTGGTACAGCCCGTTAGTAACTGAAGTAGGAAATTTACATCCAAAACATTTCTCCGCTATGCGAAAATGAGTGATTTCCCATGGCCAAGCAAGTTCTTTGAGTAACCAGAAATCATGTTTAGTTAAATAATCGTCAATGTCTGCAACAACAACCATTTTTTTCCAAGTAAGTACCTGAAAGTAAATTGGTGTATATTTGTAGTACTTATCAATCTATTTTTTGGGCACGATTATCGCTTAGTTGTAATGAAAGTAAAAATCTCCGCTCCATTAATAATTAGGTTATATCTGCAAATTGTACAATGTACATTCTGCTTAAGGATTCCATTCCGAAACTTTTTGGTTCCACATCTACGTTACCAGTGTTTTGGTTTCGGAAAGAAGGTAGCGGAAAACTACCTCTTTGTAAATTTATGTTTCCATCTTTTTGATAAAGTAACTAAGCAATAAGTAAAATAACAAATTAGATTCAGTGCATTTCAAAGAACTATTATAACTATTTGCAAGAAATATACTCATAAACTTACCTTAAATATCGGTTTCGGTTTGTGGAAGATCAAAATTGGAATGTTGACACTGAGGCACCTGTTGATGTTATTGTCGCCGTCAAAATGAACGATTCAAAATGGAGGCCGTTCCAAAAAGTAAATTAAGTGTTGCCAAATAAAATAAAAATGTTTTATAAAGTAGTTTTATTTTTCAGAATGGATTAAATTATGGTTTCGGAATGGAGTTTCCCATCGTTACTGATTTGTGTCCAAGTCTTAGTAAATTAATTAAAAATATCATTTTCATATAACATTATTTCAATAAATTTAAAATAAATAGTTAATTACCATATTTTCTAGAATAATAAACATACTTGTCTTAAAAATGTAACTATAAATTGAAATTTGATTTAAATTTGACAACTGTACGTCGGGACAGAGAAAAAGTAGGGTACTTGCTTGAAATAATTTTCAAAAATAAAAAGATAACGGTTTACACCATGCTGAGTTCTATAAAAACTTATAAAATAATAAATGTAGATTTGAATTTTTTTAAAGTCTTTCACAGTGTTCACAAGAAATATAGTCAATAATAACAACAAAGCTGCGGGACAGTTCTAAAACGCCATGTACAAATTCTGTGAAAATGACCCTTCTGACATGGCAATGTATTCTGCCTCTGTTGATGACAATGCAACATTTCTTTGCTTCCGACATTCAAAAGATATAACAGAACCTGACAATTTAAAACAAAACCCTGAAAAAGATTTTCTATCATTTACATCTGAACCCCAATCTGCATCAACAAACCCTTCGATGCAAGATTCATCTTTAGAAAATAAAAGACCATGTTTTTTAGTCCCTTTTAAATATCTTAAAATTCTTTTCAAGTGTTTCCAATGGGTTTCATCATATGAATGCGAAATGGACCAAATGCGACGAAACGTTTTGTCTGCTATCAATATAACTTTTCGAGATTCGTCTTGCTCTCTTTTTTTTTCTTTTAATTCCAAACATTTGGAGCAAACGTCTGTTTGCGGTATGCCAAACCCTATATTATATTCGGTATTAAAAATGTGTCGAAAATATGATAGCTTTACTCCCATTTGTGAATTTTGCTGGTCCGAATACGGACCGAATAATACATGAGAAATATTTTTTTAATATTTAATTCGCAAGGAAGGTATTTTCTTTCAGCATGTTTGTTTTTGCGGCAATAATGTGCCTCAATGCAATTAAGATTTTGAATAAATCGGTGAACCGAGTTTCTTTTATCCGCATATTTTATGGCCTTGCGATCTCCTCCACGAGCTTCACGGGGAAACTCTCCGGTTTCATAATATTTTTTCATTAAATACTCTACTCTATACTTCTTTATTCCAAAAATATTAAGGAAGAATTTTTGGCAAATTGGCACTTTTGTTTTGTTAACAAATACAGAATAGTGAGTTGTAAACTTTTTCTTGCCTTTAAATTCCGGCCTTTTTTTGTTTGTTGTATTGAACATAATTTGAACAGCATAACATCTTGATCAAGTTTTGTAGATCTCTTGTAAAACTTCTGATGTATTAATTGTATATCACGCATCGTAAGAGTTGTACACTTTAATGCTTTTGTGTTATGTTCACATACTCGATCTGGCAAACTTTTCGATGAATATCTAAAACAAAAATGAATCTTTAGAACTATTGAAAATATCTATGTTTATTTCATTCACTAAATGTTTTTTAATGGTAGGTAATTTAAAACTTAAATCCGACTTCCAGCTAACACCTAATATGACACACCATTTTTTTTGCGGTGGGAAAATTATCTAATGACATCCCCCGCTCTTGGGCGGGGCGGGAGATAGTGTCAAACTTTTACTGACTAAAAACCCACTCCTGTTCCTGCTGTATTCGTTGCCTTTCGTACCGGGGCTGAGCTATCTTTCGGAGCTAACCCTGGCCCCAATAGGCTTCAAACCAGCTGAGCCCCTGCTGGTGCTGACACTCCTTGAAGCGCTCGCGCGCGAGGTAATCGTTAGACACCTATTTTGTGGGAATAAGTCCACTTGTTTAGAATACGCAAACGAATACCCGAATGATAATATCAATACGCTTCTTTTCCTTCGTGCGGTCGAGTTAACAAACTGTAGTAGTATTATTAATAATAATGTAATAAAAACTATAACTTGTAGAATCCAAAACAGAATGCAAGAATGCATAGCGTAAATTAAAAACCAATTTCGATTTTCTTACCAAAATATCAATCAATATAGTTAATAAACATTGTCATTTGACAACCCTTGAGTTAAAATGGCATAACCTTACCTTGCACGTTTGGCAACATTTACTTTCCAATTTACGGGATCTCTTTTCTTTTTTCTCGCATATCTATTGTTTACACGTGTGGGATGTACATCCATGTTCAGTTTTTTCACATCCAAACGAATTATTTAACACTATTTTTGCAATAAAATTACAAAATACGCACGCGGATCACAGGATAAAATCAATGCAGACGCCATCTTGATGTCATGAACAATGAACGCCTGTGATTGGTCGAAGCTAGCAGATTGCTGTTTTCGAATCTCACCGTATGTAGATTGCTGTATTTGATACCAATATGGGCTTTTGGTGGGATATTGCTGTTTTTGATACGATGTGACTAAATAAGTAAAAAATATTTTAAAATGACAGTGTTACCATGTTAAAAAAAACCGCGGTAGCCTAGTGGTATGGGTAATGGACTGCTGAGACGAGGTCTCGGGTTCAATCCCAGGTTTACCATGGCACACACCAATGACTTTTCGATGCTTTTCGAAGTTACGTGTGTATTTATCGCTGGTTCATAAGTGCCCGGTTAATGGCAATAGGCTCGCCACCTATTACATTGGGACCTAAACATAAACTGGCGAAACGTGGGTGCTAGCACCTCTGCCTACCCCTTCGGGGAATACGGGCGTGAGTTTATGTTATGTTATGTTATGTTACCATATTTATAACTCGAATTGCGTAAAACTGACAGATTGCTGTTTTTGATTCTATACGACTCAATTATTCTACATGATTTTACTGAGGTTTAGAGTGGGGTTTTACTCATATAAGTTTAGTGCTAACATTATTGTTTATTGATACGTGTTGTTTATATAATATTATTTCCTAGTTATAGTGTACTTTGCCTATGACGCATAGCACGTCATAGTACTCCCCCCTTTATAAAAATTCTAGTTATTATTTGCTGTGGTGCGTCGACCTTGTCCGTGAACGCTGTTTGCTGAGTTGTACTTTTTCTGCAGTTGGTTACACTTGTTGCATTTCCTTGATTATTTTGTTTATCTTTTTGTCCATGACTTTGTTAGTTTTCCGTACGAGTCTGGTGATTGTTATTATTATTGCTGCTAGTATAATTATAGCGATGAGTACTCCGATCCAGATTTTTTTCAATTTCTGCTGCCATGTGTGTATTTTTTTCTGCCTTTGTTGCCAGGTTATTGTTCTGCACCATGTTTATTTGTTCCTTTTCGTGGGTTTGACTGCTTCCCATCTTGTGTGTTGTTTCTTGTGGCTTGCTGTGGAGTGACTTTCATTTTCATTTTGCCCTTTTTATATCATTGTTTGAAACGGACGGTGGGTCGTGATATTCTTCCCGAACGTGTTCTTTTTATGTTTTGAATTGGCTCTGCCTTATCTTGCTCTTGATTTTGGGCTTCTATCTCGTCGTCGCTCGTCGTGAATGCTGGCTTTAGCCTGTCAATCGACACGTTCACTTCCCTGCCGTTTCGCTTGATCGTGACTATTTTGTTGTCACGTTTGACTACGAGAAACGGTCCGTCGTAAGGTGGTGTGAGCGTAGGACGTAGCTTATCGCATCGTAGAAATACGTGTGTACAGTCGGCTAAGCGTGGGTGTACGAATATGTTTTTGTTTGAGCTTTGTCGTTGTGGAATTGACGTCATGTGCGTTATGTTATCTTTAATTTTTTCCACAAACTCTGCATACGTTGTGTTTTTAGAACAGTCGCCAAAATATGCTGCTGGTAATTTTATTGTTGTTCCGTAGACCAATTCGGCTGCTGAGTATCCAGTGTCTTGTCGAATGCTGGTACGTATCCCGAATAATACCGATGGTAATTCTTTCGTCCAATTTTCGGTATTTCCTCTTGCCATCAAAGCTACTTTCATGGTTCTGTGCAGTCTTTCTACTTTGGAGTTTGATTGAGGGTGATATGGTGTAGTACGGATTTTTTGTATACCCAGGAATTTGGTTAGGCTTCTGAATAGCTCAGACTCGAATTGTCGTCCTTGATCCGTTGTTATATAATTGGGGCATCCAAAACGTGTGATCCAGCCATCGTATAGGGTTTTGGCTACAGTTTCTGCTGTGATGTCCGAAATAGGATATGCTTCTGGCCATGACGTACAACGATCGATCATAGTGACGATGTATCTTTTGTTTTGTGATGTCGGTAGGGGGCCCACAATGTCTATGTGTATGTGGCTAAATCGTTCTGCTGGCATAAATTTGCCCAGGGGTGATACTGTGTGCCGCTGAACTTTTGATTGCTGGCATTGTAAACATGTTTTGCACATTTCGTAAATGTCTTTGTGCATGCTAGTCCAGACGTATTTTGCGGTTATCAACTTTTTTGTTGTGTTTTTCCCTGGGTGGCTCATGTTGTGAAAACTATCAAAAATTGTTTTTCTGAACTTTTGTGGTAGGTATGGCCTTGTTGTACCGGTGGATATATCACAATAAATTTTGGTATTATTGTTTTGTATTGGTACCCGTGCCATTTTTAGTGACCTAATTTGTTTTAGTTTTGTTAACTCCGGGTCACTGTCTTGGTATTCTTTTACCTCTTGCCAGTTAAGAATTAGGGGTAGTTCTATTGTTTCTATTATCCGTGATAGTGCGTCGGCTACCACGTTTTCGCTGCCCGTGACGTGCCTTATGTCTGTGCAGAATTGTGCAATATATTCTAGGTACCTTATTCTTCTAGGGGATTCATCCACTGATTGCTTCTTGTCGAATGCATGAATCAGTGGCTTATGATCCGTGTATATTGTAAATGTGCGACCTTCTATTAGTCGTCTAAAGTTTTTTATTGCCATGTAAATACCGAGTAGTTCTCGATCGTATGTGGAATATTTTGTTTGTGTCTCGCTTAACCCTTTTGAAAAAAATGATATGGGTTTCCATTTTCCTTGAACTTTTTGTTGAAGTACGGCGCCTACACATTTTAAACTAGCATCTGTCATAATGGCTAGTGGTGTGTCTGTTTCCGGGAATGCGAGTGTTGTGACATCTCTTATGTCCTGTTTGCAGTGTTCGAATGCTTGGTTAGCTTCCGTATTCCACTCGATTGGCGTATTGTCATTCTTTTTGGAGTTTATTAAGTATTTGTTGAGCGGAGCTTGGTGTCTGGCGGCGTGTGGGATGCTACTTCTGTAGAAATTCATCATTCGCCATAAGTTTCAATAATCGACCCGTTTGCGGCATACAGTTTGTAGTTGCTCGCGTTTTTCTTATCCCGTGTCTACTAAAAACCTATAACCACTGTTTGAGTCGGTTATAGTTAGACGGTTGGCGGGGTGTATGGCACAGAGTCCCGTCTCATTCTGCGCTAGTTCTCGTTTCCCGAATTTTTATCGGTTTTATTTATCCACGAGCACGGCTGATCGCATTTATATGCTTTTGTTTTGAATCGTCTGTGATAATAACATAGCCGTGTCCGTGACCGTGAGCGTGATTGCGACCTTGCTCGGAATTTACTGCGTTGCATCGGTCGGCGATTACTCATACCGCGGAGCTCGTTTATTTCAACTCGCATAGCTGCAATTTGTGACGTCAGCATTGTTATTAAGTTAACGTCGGCGGATTCCTGTGACGAGTTGTTTGTTGTTGTGGTTTTATAGCGCATATTTTCATAAATTCGGTCCGCCATTTCGCATAATTTTGTGAGGTCGAGGTCATCGGAGACTGCCAATATGGAGGTGATTGATACCGGAAGCTGTCTGAACCATAATAATCTGATGGTATCTTCGGTCATTTTGTCGCAGCTGGCTTCTTTCATTTTTCTCAACAGCTGTGATGGTGTTGAGTCACCTAGGTCCATCTCCGATAGCAATTTGTGGAAGCGTCGTTGTTCGCTTTCCTCATAGCACGCAATTAATCTTTCCTTGATTTTAAGGTACTTGTCTGCGTTTGGCGGTGACGTCAGGATGTCGCTAACCTGATGTATGACCTCTTTTGGTAATTTTGCGATGATGCTATTATATTTATATTCGTTACCTTGCTTTTGGGAGGCTACGATGGCCTAGAATTGCGCGAACCATAAGCGCGGTGAATCTGTCCAAAACGATGGTATTTTCTCCGTAATGCTAATTGCAGCCACCACCTGGCTGTCGCTGATTGATTCAGCCGATGTACCGGGGTTTTTTGGGGGTGTCCATGGAATTATCGGTGCCTTTTTTTTTTGTCTAGCCTCTTGATATTTCAGCTGGTTTGGACCCGCTTGTGGGAAGTCAACTGAAATGTGCTATTTCGCTGATGGTGTTGGTCGGTAAGCTGGTGGGCTGTTGGGTAAATTTTTCCTTATATGGCTCCACCGTGATCTGTGATAGTTCCTAGGTTTGCTGCTGAAAACCTTTTCAGGGCTGCAGTTGGCCTGCAATTATATCAGCACTAGGAGATCACGTCGGGGTCACCAATGTTGCGGAGTAAGTAAAAGATGTTTTACCAGTTGGAACAAGATTAATTTATTTACTATTTACACACTCTTATATACTAATTTATTCTACATGATTTTACTGAGGTTTAGAGTGGGGTTTTACTCATATAAGTTTAGTGCTGACATTATTATTTATTGATACGTGTTGTTTATATAATATTATTTCCTAGTTATAGTGTACTCTGCCTATGACGCATAGCACGTCATAATGTGCATGCTCACACTACCTAATTACTTGTACATACATACAGTTGCATCGGTTTCTAAGACTTAAATAAACACAGAGCATAAATTAATTTAAAAAAGTATGTAATCACAGCCAGAAATTACAAGACAAAAAATCAGTATTAGTCATTGCCGTTTACATATTGTCATTACCATTAACACAGATTGAATGGTAATGATGATGATGGTTATGACGTTTGCGACTTTATATGTAACTATTTACTAAATAGTTACTACGAAGAAAAACACCAGCCATTTTTAGGGTATTGTACCTAAAACTAAAAAGCTTAGATAATTGAAAAAGATGTAATATTGACGCTTACCTGATTTACTAGTTCAATAGTGATGACGTAAATATTTGACAAAGCCCCACAAGCTCACTTAAATCGAAATTTCTGATACTCGCGCGTGGGTGAATTTGACGTGCGTTCCGCTCTCATCATAGCGTAGCTCTGAGAACGTTCGACAAATGAAACTTTGACGGTACTGCAACGGTGTTGACGAATTTCCGTGACAATTTTATTTTTATTTTTTTATATATCTTACATATTATCAAACTACTTCATGATTTATTATGTTATTCTATAAAATATTTATTTTCAAATAAAGTTAAAAAACCCGATAATTATGTTGGTCACTTTTGTAAAATGAATTACAAAGTACATAAATCGATGTTTTACTGCGAATGGTGATGACCTTTTGTGCGTGTTTATCAATATAAAATAAAAAATAATGGTTCTATAGTATTATAAATAGTAGCATCTTACGTAAAAACAAACAAGAAATTATGTAATGAAAATATAAACTACAGCAATGATATTTATTTTATTATTAGCAAATGTTTGTCATAACTGAACATTGATGTTCCAACAGGTCTAGATCGCAAAGCTTTTAGCGCCTCTGGTATCTCTCGTTTATTTGACCTAATAGTTCCTACCAAGGTCAAATTATAAGGTTGTCTAAGCAAATTTTTAGTTAAAGGAACCGACGTGAACCAGTTGTCACATGTGACGTTCCTATTACTGCCGTGTATGGATTTTGTCAGCTCTTTTACGTAGAATTCACCAAGTGGTAATCCGTTGGTCTGGGTACATTTTCCTAGATATGGCATTGCATCAATCATATAACGTGTAGCACTATCACATATCATTGGTAATTTTATGCCGTATTTATTTGGCTTGTTGGGTATATACATGCGAAATGGGCAGCGTCCTCTGAAAGCTAAAAGCTGTTTATCTATGGTGACGTATGGACCAGGGATATAATTTGATCGGCAATGACTTACGAAAATCTCCCATATTTTTATTTTTTTTATTTTTTTATTTATTTATTTAACCAACTTATACTTACAGCTAGCTAGTCATATAAGTTATAGGTCACATACATTATTCATTTTCAGACTTATCAATTTCATTATAATAATATTAATATTCCATTAAAATATAGATAGCATAAAAAAAAACATCATTACATTTTAGCATAGGTTACAATTCGGATGTTAGATTAAAATAATCACCACAAGGAGAGTCCAAAACAATAATATGGATGTCAATAAAAATAAAATCATTATAAATTAGCATTAAGGTCATCAATATACATATCAAATAACAATATGGATGTCAGAAGTTAATCCAAAATAACATGCATGTCAATACTTAAATCTAAATAACAATTGGGATGTCAAGAAAATTTTTCTTTTTCTTATTGGTATAAACGTGTCGCTAACGCGTAGTTCTGGTCGCAATGTTTTATCATCCATACGTAAGCATCGCACTAAAAAATCGAACCTATCTCTGCTCATTGTTGCTATATATCTATCACCTGAATAGGAACAATCGAAAAGCTCGTCTGAAGATAAATGGTTGTCTTTCATGGCTGCTGTTAGTGTGAAAATTCCAATCAAAGCTCGAATTTCTTCGGCACAAGTCTCTTTAAAAGTTGCTTTTACATCAGGTCTTTGAATTTTCAGCCGGATTTCCACGTTAGTCCATTTTGTGATCTCGTCCACTATTTCCTCAGTTATAAATATGCTGAAGCATTCTAATGGGTCGTATAAATTCTGTTCATTCTAGAAGGACCCCTACTTGTTCGTATAATATTAGAAGCTGAAGTCCTGCCACTCGATCTTCCTTTTGCAGCCGACCAACGATGACCATCTTTACCACGAATTGTTTCACTCTGTGGCATAACAATTGAAGTTGTTTGTGTGGAACTTCTTGGAATATCAGGAATAGTTTCTTGTTGTGTAAAGCTTTCTGCAGGTGGTGTATCGTCTTCTAAATACTCTAAGTCGCTTTGAACATCATCCTCTATTAAGTTATTTTCGACTTCACTGTCCGATCCCTCTGCTTCTTCATCACTACTTTCCGACAAAAACCGGGCTATTTGTGTGTCTTCTAATGGCATTTGTGTGTCTTCTAATGGCATTTGTGACGTCATTATAGACTTGTAGGTATGTATGTAGTAATACAAAACTAATCTGAAACGATATAAAAAAAAATTATGTATACGCTTAAAATTTGTACAACAAATGTGAAAAAAGATATGCACTTAATTACAAAAAAGTTATAATAAAAATAACCATGCGTCACTTTGACTCACGGACGATGCATATTTACGAAAATAAAACATTTACCTTAGCAATACGAATGACTGAGGTGGCGGGAGCGGGGAACGCCGTGCTGCGAAATACGCGCGAAATATAACAGTTTTTCGAAATGGAGGGAGTCGATTTGACTTAGGTTATCTTTCTAGGGTTAAATGTTTGACGAGACAAGCTGCAATGTCTTGAGAGCCTCGCCCGCCTTCTACCTCATTCCAGACATTCATGTATCCTGTATTGTTATTGAAACAGTGTATTCCCAAATTATATAAATACAGATTTCTCTTATAATAGTGCTTAGTTTTGGAAAAGGTAAAGCTTTTTGCAAATCGAAGGTTACTATGTATGCCTCATTAATCTTTTTGGAATCTATTTGTAAATTTTCCCTTGCCGAATCTGCTTTTCTTTGATGCAATTCCTTTTCAATCTCAAACAGCTTTGATGCAACTCTCTTGGAGCGGTGCTTTAAAATGCAAATTAAACTTTGTATTGAAAATTTTACTATAATATTTTAATTTTTTAGGTTCGGTATTTTCTGTTACACATTTTTCTTTATAAAGATCATACATCTTTTGTATAGTTAGCCCAGGATTTAAAAATTTACGGTTTGGATTACTCTTTCGTGTATAATGGCTTTGGTACGCGGGAAAGGATTTGATGTGTGCAATTACATCAGAATCGTCAAGCTTGCGGGAGCTAGTAGTGTCTCTTTTATCTTTCGATTGAGAGACATCTCCTTTTGACAGACATAGGTATAATCTTCCATCACTTATTTGGAATGTATTCAGAAAATATTTTTTACAAACTTGTTGTGTTTTGATATTATACTTTAGAAAATACTTAAAAGATACGTTCTTCCCTGCACGTGACTGGTCTTTAGGTCGTTTTCTATTAACTGAAGTTTTCTGCACCAATGCGTAAAGATAAGAATTTAGCAAATTAAAGTCTTTTAAATTCCAGAATGATTTGAACACTTCTTGCCTTTCAATTTCCGTAAAAAGCGTAATACACTTTTTAGGACAACTACAGTCGATATTTTCAAAGATTTTAGCACTTTTCTCTATCCCCGTTTTAGTTACATAATGTTGTCCACTGTTACGTAATAACTTCCTTTTATTAACTGCCCAATTTTCTTTGTTGAGTGACCTTTTTCTGGACTTGGATGGTCCAGGTTCTGGTAGACTTAGCTGCTCAAGATGTTCATCATGGCTAGTATCTGTTTTTAAAAGAAATTCATAATTTTAATCTTTATTTTTGACAAAATGTTTTGAGGTTAGAAAAACAATGAATGAATTTATCACTTACCAGATTCTGTAAGATTTTCTTCGGAAATAGGCTGATATTCAGACCCAGAATCTTCTATGTTCGACATATTGTAAAGCTACACGAACCGCTATTTAAAAATACTTTTTGCAAAGATCACGATGCGTGCACTAACTTAACTGACAAACAGCGGTCACAATAAAAGTGAATCAACTCCGGACTTACTTCACTGTTATAGTGGCTCGTGACTTACTTCACTATTATAGTGAAGATTAATTAAAATCTGTTTCCGAACTGCACTAGTAACGCCGTCTGTGGAGGTATAGTGGAGTCAGTGAAGTTGCTTCACTTTTATAATGAAAGATATGACTAATTATGGGACAATTATGAAAAAATACGCATATATGTAAATTATATAGTTACACCACTTTTACAATGAACGACACAATAATTGATTGAACGGAGGTGAACATACCTTAAACGTACCATCTATTAAAAAATATTTCCAAACTACTTAGTAAAATGTCTATCTCAGGATTTGAAAAAACTAAAATTCTATTATCATCCATGTAGTCAGCCAATAAAAAGTTCTCGAACTTTTTTGGTATTTCTACATCTTCTGACCGTTGATAGTGTAGTCTGGCCACATTTAAATGTTTGTTTCGATTGTTGTACTAACCGCTCTTAATACTGCCGAATGTGGGCAGTTTCGAAATTAAATCTGCACCGCTATCCTTAAGCTCACACACTACTTGCTCGTATTGTTTTTGAATCGGTTCATAATCTATAATATAAAAATGAATCGCAAAATGTGTTGGTAAGCGCATAACTCAACAACGCCTGGACCAATTTGGCCAAATCTTTTTTTAAAATGTTCGTTGAAGTTCAAGGATGGTTTTTACGGCGAGAAAAATTAGAATTATTTCTGGAAAAACCCTAAAAATAGCCCTTTTCTTTTTCCCATACAAATGATTTGTAACTAAAACGTAGTCAATTTGAGCTTTATTGCTATGGTATAAAGTTCATATTAAATTACAAGCACTCACTGTTGTCTAAGCAATGTAGGTGTGTTCCTAACGTCAAAGATCATATCTATCAAAACAATGTGCGTGTGTGCGTTGGAGCACAGAATACATAGTTGGAGGAGTTTAATGTCGCGTTCCGAAACTCGCGTTTCTTTTGTATTAGTTTCGGCACGCGAGATAAAATGCATCAGTTTCCACGTCATTACATCAGTCAAACAATAATCGCGTTACCAACAGTGTTTTATTATTTTTAATATCCAAATTTTAAATAAATAAAACAATTCGTACGGCTTAAAAGGATTTGACTTCAAGTCATATCAAATTTAAAAAAAAAGTTGTCTGTTACCTAATCTACTGAGTTTATTATTAAATTAATAAATATTAAAAAAAATAATATTAGAAAAAAAAAAAAAAGTTTGCTTTTGTCAAAAATTCTGCCGGGAAAATTCGTATATCGTGTTTTGTGCAGAGTGTTTAGTTCGTGATTAGTGAAAAAATAATTTATATTTGATATGCCTCCTATAAGACGAAGCAATTTAGGTAGAAGAACCAGAAATGCTACAAACCAAGCTAATTACCGATCTAATCGTACTGCACAAGAACGTGACGACGGAAATGAACGTGAAAGAATTCGGATATCACAAACGCGTGAAGCGCGAGCGCGACATTCAACTAATAATCGCGCAAGTTTGAATCGAGCTGCTTTCAGTTACGATGTGTCAATTGACTACAGTAACTACCAATGTGTTGTTATTGGTTCTATGAACTCGGTTTGCTCACACTGTAAGGCATTAAAATACAAAAACGAAGCCAATGGATTGTGTTGCGCAAATGGTAAAGTGAAATTGATACCATTGGATCCACCACCAGAACCATTGTACTCATTGGTTTCAGGAATAGGAACAGATTCTATACACTTTTTGACACATATCCAACAATATAACAATTGCTTTCAAATGACTTCATTTGGGGCAACAAATGTAGTTCGGGAAAATTTTATGCCAACTTTCAAGGTATGTATTATAGCAGTTACTCATAATTATTTTAGCGAACAAAATTTTCTGTCACCAAAGTTAAGATGTGTCACTAATCTTCAATTTCTTAATCATTACGAAATATATCACTTAGTCATCATATTATATGGTGATTCAGTTTCAGTGACACTTTTATTATATTTAATATTTGATAGATATTAGTTAAAACTAAATATATACTTTTTAAGATCAAATATTATTTAAGTTTGATCACTGACAATCCATTAATTTATACCACACCATAATTTTTTTTTTTTATTTACAGATACAAGGGCAAATATATCACAGAGCAGGTTCACTGTTACCAGTGTCAGATAGCGACAACAAATTCCTGCAAATTTATTTTATGGGCAATTCACCACAAGAAATTGATCTGCGTTGTGCACATAACAATTTAGTAAAGAGGTCTATTGTAGAACAATTACAAACTTTATTTCATCAACACAATCAATTGATTATATTGTTTAAAACTGCCCTGGATCTGATGCCATCCGATAATCACAAAATTGTAATCAGAGCAGATAAAACACCTGCAGGTCAACATACAAGACGTTTTAATGCACCAACTATTGATGAAGTTGCTATCGTTGTAGTTGGAGAAAACTTGGAATCCCGTGATATTGTTTTACATCGTCGGAATGATCAATTACAACGTATAAAGGAAACACACCGCTCATATGATGCACTGCAATATCCCATTATATTTTGGCAAGGTGAAGATGGCTACGATTTCTCAATAAAAATGATAAATCCCATTACAGGTAACTAAAATATTAGTTTAGCTATGGCGATAATATCTCAGTCATTATATTATGTATTTTAATTTTATATTTGAATGTTATTAAAACAAAATCTATTTACAGGTTCTGAAACCAACAAAAAAGTCAGTTCAATGAACTATTATTCATACCGCCTAATGATTCGGGAAAATGAAGATAATCACATATTGAAATGTCGGCGATTATATCACAAATATGTTGTTGACATGTATGTTAAAATTGAAACGGAGAGATTAACATTCATCAGGTTGAATCAAACCAAACTCCGATCTGAAGAGTATATTCACCTTCGAGATGCGATTAATACTGATGGAAATGCACAGAATGTCGGTCGGATGACTATTCTTCCAGCAACATACATCGGAAGCCCTCGGCATATGCACGAATATGCTCAAGATGCCATGTCGTATGTTCGTCATTATGGTACAGCAGATTTGTTCATCACATTTACATGCAATCCGCAATGGATAGAAATCAAGCAGGAGTTATTCTCTGGGCAATCACCCATTGATCGTCATGATATTACAGCCAGAGTCTTTAGACAAAAGTTGAAATCTTTAATGGATTTCATCGTAAAACATAATGTGTTTGGTGAGACACGCTGCTGGATGTATTCTGTGGAGTGGCAGAAACGAGGATTGCCACATGCACACATTTTGATTTGGTTGGTTGAAAAGATAAGGCCAAATGAAGTTGATGCAGTGATATCAGCTGAAATCCCTAATGTACAAGTAGATCCTGGATTGCATGAGGTAGTTATCAAAAACATGATACATGGTCCCTGTGGAACTCTTAATGAAAATTCACCGTGTATGATGGATGGTAAATGTTCAAAACGATATCCACGGACATTAATATCGGAAACAATTACTGGTAATGACGGTTATCCATTGTATCGTCGCAGATCGACAGCAGACAATGGAAAATCAACAATTGTCAAATTAAATCAACAAGATATTGAAATAGATAATCGTTGGATTGTTCCATATTCACCCATTTTATCAAAGACATTCAAAGCACACATCAACGTTGAATCTTGCCATTCAGTGAAATCTATTAAATACATTTGCAAATATGTAACCAAAGGGAGTGATATGGCTGTGATTGGAATTGGTGCAGAGAATTCCAATGATGAAGTTACCCAATACCAAATGGGCCGCTATGTCAGTAGTAATGAAGCAGTTTGGCGAATATTTTCTTTTCCTATTCATGAGAGACACCCTTCTGTTGTTCACTTAGCTGTGCATTTAGAAAATGGACAAAGAGTGTATTTTACAGCACAGAACGCAGTACAAAGAGCTGCTCAGCCACCATCTACTACATTAACCAGTTTTTTTGAGACATGCCAAAACGATTATTTCGCACAAACATTGCTATATTCTGAAATGCCAAAATATTATACCTGGAATCAATCCTCAAGGAGATTTATACGACGGAAACAAGGAAAACCAGTTCCAGGATATACAGATGTATATTCCACCGATGCGATTGGCCGGATTTATTCAGTACATCCAAGCAATGATGAATGTTTTTATTTACGACTGCTATTAGTCAATGTACGTGGCCCAACATCATTCCAACAGTTACGAACTGTTGATGGTGAATTGTGTGGATCCTACAGAGAAGCCTGTCAACGTTTGCAATTGCTTGAAAATGACGCTCATTGGGATCAAACTCTCAATGATGCTGTAATATCATCACACGCTCATCAAATACGAACATTGTTTTCTATAATCATATCTACATGCTTCCCATCAAACCCAATTGATTTGTGGATCAAGTACAAAGATTATATGTGTGATGATATTTTGTATCAAATACGGAATAGAATGGGAAATCCAAATATACAAATCAGTGAAGAAATTTACAATGAAGCATTGATTTCAATTGAGGACATGTGCTTGATAGTGTCAAACAAACTATTAATTCAATTAGGCCTGACCGCGCCCAATCGTCCAATGCATGACGCTTTTAACCAAGAGTTGCATCGAGAAAGACTGTATGATCTCAACGCTTTGAAAGAATTAATTCAAACAAATCTTCCACTGTTAAATGAACAACAGAAGTATGTATTTGAAACTCTTATGAAAGTAACAAATGATGAAACTGGAGGGATTTACTTCTTAGATGCACCTGGTGGTACAGGAAAAACTTTTTTGATTTCATTAATATTAGCAACAATTCGCTCACAAAATAAAATTGCACTTGCACTCGCTTCGTCGGGAATCGCAGCAACTTTGCTTGAAGGTGGTCGAGCAGCCCATTCAGCACTAAAATTGCCATTAAATATGCAAAGCAATGAAACTCCAACCTGCAACGTTTCGAAGAACTCTGCAATGGCAAAGGTTTTGCAGCAATGTAAATTGATTGTTTGGGATGAATGCACGATGGCACATAAAAAATCTTTGGAGGCTTTAGACAGAACCTTAAAAGATCTACGGAGCAATAATAACCGATTTGGTGGTGCAATGATTTTATTAGCAGGAGATTTTCGTCAAACATTGCCAGTGATTCCACGATCAACGCCAGCTGATGAACTCAATGCATGTCTAAAGTCCTCCAATTTGTGGAAACATGTCAAAGTACTTCATTTAAGCAAGAATATGCGTGTCGAGTTGCAAAATGACCAATCTGGAAACATATTCTCTAAACAACTCATTGACATTGGTAATGGCAAATTTCCTATAGACATGTTGACTGGCTGCATTAACTTTCCTCAAAGTTTTTGTCAGTTAACTCGATCAAAAGATGAACTTATTCAGAAGGTGTTTCCAGATGTTTCTCAAAATTACAGAAACCATGATTGGTTGAGCGATCGAGCTATACTGGCTGCAAAAAACATAGATGTAAATGAATTAAATTTCAAAATTCAAGAACAAATTACAGGCGAATTGAGGATATATAAATCAGTTGATTCGGCTACTAATCAAGATGATGTAGTCAACTATCCACCGGATAATAATAATAAACTCGCTGGATTTGCCAGGATTGCCACCTCACAATCTTCAATTAAAGGTTGGATCGGTGGTTATAATGTTGCGAAATATCAACCAACCGCGTCTTTGCAACGGTACACGGTTAGCGATAAAAAAATTACTAAACAATGTGATAGAAGCAACTATACTCAAAGGAAAGTATAAAGGAGAAGATGTTCTCATACCGCGCATCCCAATGATTCCGACTGATGTGCCATTTGAGTTTAAACGACTACAGTTTCCAGTGCGGCTTGCTTTTGCTATGACTATAAACAAGTCCCAGGGGCAATCATTAAGTGTTTGTGGTATTAATCTAGAAAACCCATGTTTTTCACATGGTCAATTGTATGTTGCCTGTTCCCGTGTTGGAAAACCATCAGATTTGTTTATCTATGCGCCAGGTAATCAAACAAAAAACATCGTATACCACAAAGCACTACAATGATAATAATAATAATTATGATTCACATGATTAACAATAAAGCGATTACTTACATTTAAATCCTTATATATGTTTTATTTAATTATTTTTTATTCACAACGCCCTATCACCAGGGTGACGGTTCTGTTAAGGAGATTTTTTTAAAATACGTAGGCACAAAAACTGCCACATTACAAATCTTTTTGACAGGACGAAGTCTGTCGGGTCAGCTAGTTGTTAATAATTCTTTATTTTAAGTCTTCAAACGCTTTTGAAATATGACATTTGGCAAAATCTTGTTGACAATCTGGGTTGTGAGGGTTTTCTTTAACAACGATATCTTCACGGTTCGTTATACCCCCTTTGCAACTTAATTTGTCGCATAGCCAAAATTTATTGCCACTAACATATGTTTTACGTAAATGATATACGCGTCCATCATATATGAGCTTCATGCCACCTCTTTTAGTTGGTAAGAAATCCATAGCTTTGTCCATGTTCCATTTAAATAATACAAACGAAGTTCACGATTATTGACTCAATTACTTATTTTATTGTCCGTTTGACACACAACTCCAAATATCTATGACTGTCAGTCCTTATTTATCATTACTCATTACAAATAGCCAGTGACTTACAAAGAGATTTCAACTATGTGACGCACGCATCCATGGTTAGGTATAACTTATAACACATTTGAGGAAATAGGACTAGAGGTGTCCTCCTATTTCCTATAACTGGTTACTAAGTTCCAAATATGGAAAATAAATTCTGCTACCACAACTAGTTACAAATATGGAAAATAAATTCTGCTACCACAACTAGTTACAAATATGGAAAATAAATTCTGCTACCACAACTAGTTACAAAAAGCTACGAAAATGGAAAAATAATTCTGCTTTCACAACTAGTTACAAAACAGCGAAAAAAAATCTTCCCTCGTAACTGGTTAGGTAAATCTAGTTACCAATATGGACGAAGGGTATTTTTCAGGTAATCCTGCCAACATTAATGCACCGATCCACTCATCTGATATTTTGAAACCTGTACCTTGTAGTCGCCGGCTTATTTCAACTATCTGAGTTACGTACTGGGTCATCGAGTCACTATTTTCAAGTCGAATGTTGATAAGTTCACGCAGCAAACCAATTTTTCTTGTATAGCCGGTATCATCGAACAAATTAGTACTATCAGAGTCAGCCAGTTGGCTTCCAATTTCATTACATATGGTATATATTGAAGTACTTGGTGGTAATGAATCTTCTTTGTTGATTTCAGCTGTAGCAATAAGAGTAACGCCATCTCGTCTTCGTCACAGATAGGAATGGTTGTTGGACTTAAAGGCGATGGTTCCCTAATAATACCTTGACTTCTCAAAGTAACTAAGTTGTCATTTGATGCCGTGGGTTCATTTTGATCTGTAACAGAAGAGGGAGCAAAGTCGGTTTCATTAAACAGATCGTCTGCGAACGGAAATATTCCTGTTGCTCTAAACCCAGACTCAGCCTTACCTATTGTGGCAACGTGTTTGAAGGTGAGACTAGCGACCTGAAATTGGGTTATACCTCTGCCAGGGTGCTGATTCATCCACTGACACATCTCACATTCGATGGCATACTTGGTTTTTAAAGGGCTATGAAGAGCAACATCCAACGGTTACAGTTTGTGACTGCCATGTGGTGAAAGAGTTATCATTACGATGTTGTTTTCTCGGGCGTAGTTGGTGCCTTCCAAACTAATGTGTGAAGAATGATTGTCCATAATGAGCAATACAGGATCTTCTTTTGATGGGTGAACGAAATCCTTGAAATGGTGTAACCATTCGACAAACAGGCTTGTGTTGGACCACCATCCAGTAATTCTGGCCGTACCATTTTGCGCGGATATATAAACGCTGGTGGTACGTAATGCCCTGTGGCGCTCATGCACATTACAGCAGTGACAGTCGTGCCTCGCTCAGCAGTCACTACTTTGCCAACCACTTTTTTGCCTTTAATGGAAACTACTTTGGGCGTTTTTTTCGGGACAGTGCTCATTCCAGTTTCGTCCATATTATATATTCTATTTGGCCGGAAGTTGTACGTATTATATACTTCTTTGAGTGTGCTATAAAATCTCTGTACTTGAATTTTATTAAAACCTATTGCTCTGGCCAAGCTGATGGGTGCTGACTAGGGCATCGAAACCCGAACCCATTTTGGAAAACCCGGGTTTCGAGCTTACGTCTAAGTAAAACCCGGGTACCCGGGTTTTTTCGAGCTTTTTTGTATTTTTTGTTATAATTTAAAAAAAAACTCAAAAAGCTCTTAACAATGATTAAAAAATACACGAAATATATGTATGTTAGAGGAACAATTAATATAATTAAACAATGCTTTGCAAATCATAAAAAAACTTTTAATATTTAAAAAGTCTTTGAGACAATGATCCTTTAATTTCAAACAACTATAAAAATACAAACCTAATTCATTTCTTTTTTAACCATAAAATCAGTTCTTGTTCTTAAATGCTAATAATAAGAAAATACTATTTTTTAAGAGTGAGTAAGTTTTTGTAGATAACTTATGTGAAGGCACTGGCAGGTGTCAGTTAAGGTACTTTGGATTAAATTCTTAATCGTCGTAATTTGGATTCTTCTATTGGGATTAACAAACAAAATTTTTAATTAGCACTCTTTGTAATGTAATGATACAATCAGTCCTTTGTCTTAATAAATAAAATCATAAATATGAAGAGCATAAAAATGTTAAGCCTGGTAATGCATAATATTTAAAAACAGCGAAAATTTTGACTAGCTAGGAATAGTAATTAACCTTTTAGGAAAAAATACTCTTTTAATAAGATTGCACAAATTTAATAAAAATATTGAGGAAAAATATGTTCATAGAGATCTAAATTCGCTTATTATTAGTTATTCTTCTTAAGTACTATGAACATAAAAAAATTAGAGCATCTAAAGTTTTGTCATTCAAAGACGAGCGTAGTCTATTGCAAACAATACCAGCCAAAGAAAATATACGTTCCGGCTCCACACTAGTCGGTGGAATTGTTTTTAAATGTTCATAGGCCAGCGATAGGTACCTACCTAATGACCTCGTTGTTGCTGACCCGCATTTTCGAAGAGTATCATTTCTACCCTCACAGTCGTAAGCAGATCACATGAGCTTGGCTTAACTCTTTGTTAAGCTCCTCTTCATTTTGTCAAAGTAGGGAACTGTACTTCCTCTTCTATCGTATTTTCATGAGATATGTGTATTTTGCTAGTGCGCTTAATCAGGTTTACAATTTCTTGTAGCATTTCATCACCCACTGGCCGAAAAAAAAAAACACTTGAACCTTCTTGGTAAAAAACTATCCAGAGTCAGCCTCCTCGTTGCCCTTGGTTTGGCCAGTCTAATCTAAATAGAAATTTAGTTGCCACAGCTTTGAGACTAAGTTCTGGTTATATCCCATCACGAAAATGCGGACACATGTTGAGAGTAGTTGACTCACCTAACTGTTTAACATGTGGCACAATAGAGGATGTCCACCATTTGTAATAATATAATGCATCAAAACGTACGTTGATTCGCAATCGAGGCTTATACTCAGACTTTACTTATCAAATAATGACATGAAACCTAGTTTTGAAAAAAAAAACACCGAAAAGCCCGGGTTCTGATTTTTAAACCCGGGTTTTTTTCGCCACGTAAAACCCGTAAAACCCGGGTTTTTCTGATCCAGGTAAACCTGGGCTCGATGCCCTAGTGCTGACTGAGGTAAACTTACGTGAGCATTTCTTTTGAGAAAACCTTCTACCCAATCTCGACCGGCCATCTTGCAGCAGTTATCGAAACGGTTTTCTATTCTATTGACTGTAGCAAACTCATATGCGAATCGCCTTAAGTCGTTAATTGTAATGACAAAGAACCTATTATCCATATCTTGGCACTGGACAGCAAATTGTGCCTCTTCATCTTTAGTAAATGTTGGTTTAAAACGACCTAGACATTGGCACATGGGTTGTTTTTAGTCTTTTTCTTAAGGCATGAGGGTGCCTTAAGAAAAAGACTAAAAACAACTTCTAATGCCTACTTCTTCTGCAGCACGTCGTTGGCTTCGTCCTTCTTGGATTAGTTTTTTGGCTTTTTCTATTTGTGCCTCTGTGATGAGGGCCCGTTGTGGGGCTTTTCTTACGTAAGTCCTCGGCATTTATTTTTATCCTAAAAGCATAGATTACCCCAATTAGGCATGTAATAACACACCTATAAATCAAATTGTAACTTTTAATCAAATAATTCAAACGTGATTTTTAACTGTTTTCCTAAATAAGCTTTTAAACCACATGAAATTAATATCAGTTGTATTATTTTATTCACAATCATGTTAAAAACAATTGTATGATACACGTGTGTATTTTTGATTAGGTACCGCCCTCGTCTCAATAGCGCCTCAGCGGTAATTACACACCATCGACCACACAGCCCATAGACGCCTAATAGTCCAGTAAAGGAATGATTGTGGATGGAAAAGTCGAAAGCAGAAATTTTGACTTAGGAACTTTGTTTGGACTAGTTAGGAGATAAACATACTAAAAGTCCCCACCCCTCCGAGGTGAGCCCGAGGGGGGGGGGGAGCACAAAGAAGGTCCCGTTTTTTGGTCTTTTGCTTAAAACTCGAAAATGCGTGCGTCGCACGAAATTTTGTTCAACTA
This sequence comes from Eilema sororculum, assembly GCA_914829495.1. Taxonomy (NCBI): domain Eukaryota; kingdom Metazoa; phylum Arthropoda; class Insecta; order Lepidoptera; family Erebidae; genus Eilema; species Eilema sororculum. The sequence continues at coordinate 22,933,565 of OU618535.1, forward strand.
CATATTAAATGCTTATTAAATTCTCTACAAGTTTGTTCTTTGTATGTTGTATCTATCTCCAATAATTGCCTAGCTATGAGCTTCTAAAAGTGGATGATTTTCAAAGTTGTGTTTTTTTCCCTCTGGAGCACATTGTAACGGTACAAAGAACAATGGCAGCCTCCCATACATATTTTTATTTGAGAATAAAATGATGCGTCTTTAAATGAAAAAAATACTATTTAATACAGCGTGATTACTTGTTCACTACGTACTAGATTTTGACTCTTGAGAAGGCCGAGTATAATAGATATTCGGGTTTGAACATTTTGTAGGTTATATCTTTAGATCATCTTTAATGTGTCAATGTTTTTGATTAATGGCATACCTATATACACTGAGGTAAACAATTAAATCAATACTTATATAGGTACTCAATTTTTGTTTATATTTATGTACCTACCTACCTACATGAATCACATTTCGCCAACATGATTTTCAGTCCCATTTACGTGCAAATGCCTATGTCGGTAAATCCTTTTTTCTTACTTGCCTCTTTCAAGATGTTATGAATTGGAACTTCTAAACTAGTTAACATAACACACGTAGGACACGACGGTATTCCCGTCCAACTGAGCAGTCCGACTGGGGAAGTACCTCCGCCCTACAGAATACCACGGCCATAACAACCTCGTGTTGTGTTCCCGGCGGTGAGTAGGGTAGCCAGAGCTCACTGGAGAGTTTTTGTGCTGTCAGTGGGAAGACCAAAGGCTATTCCCGCTTTGTCTTCTATACTGGCGGCACAGAAAGTCTGTGTTTACAGGATCGGCAGCTTAGTGTGACTCTCCTGGTGTTGCACACGTCCATAGGCCACGGTAATCACTTTCCATCAGGTGGTCCGTGTGCTTGTCTGCCACCTCAGTAGTATAAAAAGAAAAACCAGCAACGGCCACCCACGCGCTACTCGCCGTCACGTCATGTGTTTATTACTCAGAGAGAGAGAGAGAGAGAGAGGGGCAATCTTTATCATTCTATTAGTTAAAACATTATATTATTATATTTGTAGGGTAAAAAATTAAATCCTTTTATTTTAAAGTAAGTTTATTCATCGTCTTCTCGGACAATAATTGCATCAAGAAATTCTGCCGGTGCTGAAATATTTTGTTGACGTCTGGCCCATCCCAAATACCAGACAAGCGTCATCACATGAGCACAACAGCCTACAGTGCGACGACCAACCAAACAATTGCAGCAATATTCTAAGATTCCTGCCCGGCCTGGAATATCATTTTGTATTAAAATATACACAAAGTATTGTTTATTGCTAACATGGCGTGACTTTATTTTACCTCTTATTAACGTGGTCATGCCAGAACTTCTAAGATTATATCGAGTGGGATCAATCTGTTCACTACACACTTCAATTCTGTAGCCTCCATGGAAACGTACATGCTCGCCATAATATGAGCGTGCTTGTCTTATTTGGTACGTTCCCAAGGCAAACAAAATTAAATCCCTATATTCCAGGGTTGGGAAGTATAATATATTATTTTCATCCACTGTAATATTTTCAAAATGGGATGACCTTCTGTTCATATTTATGAACTGGACCATGTCAGCCAGGTTATTATTTAAAGCCATGCGTTCTCTTATAATTTCCAAGATTTCATTCGCATAAATGTTGTCATGAAAGCGAACACCAAACTTGTTAAGGAGAGCCGCTGCTATTTGGAATGTCTGCATCATGTGTGGCAGAGACCTATGGAAGTATTCTTGTCTGAAGAGTTTAAAATCTCTTTTGAAATGACCATTTACAGCCTCTACCACCCATCGACAAATAGTAATGCAGCGGTTACGGTTAGCTTGAGCTGTAGTTAATTGGTGTTCACCTTCTAAAAGAGATTCTGGCATACATGTTCTATAGCCACATCCCTCTAATAAACTAATACTGTCCCTAAAACCCCGGTCTAAGATGAACACATCACCTTCTCTGAAATATGGCCTTAGAGAACCCGTTGCAGAAAAAAGGTTGGCCATTATTTCAGCGTCCGATGTAGTTGCTTTATATGGACCAAAACAATCAACAATATATCCATCACATGCAACAATCATAAATGGCTTTAATAAATTCCTGTATTTGTGCAGAGAATAACTCTGTTTCTGGAACATATAATTTGAGCTCTTATGTATGTAAATGTAGGTGCCATCACATATTACAATGGCATTGCTGCCATTACCATATAATCCGTTTGGGATCAACATATTATGTTGTAATAATTCCTCTCGTGTCATTTGATTAATTCCCAGGTGCTCAGGAACAAAATCTTGTACTAAAACCTCCCTCACTTTATCCATTAGGCATTCTAATGTGCGACGTGGTACTTCCACCAATGTTGAAATTCTCTCATCGGAATCACCAGTCCTCATTTTCAATAGCAGCGCTGCCAGACCTAGACTGCCTCTTTTTATTTGTGTTATTCTAGGTACTTCTTCAAGTAAGAGATTGAACTGTTCTTTAGTGTACCCCACCCAATATTCAAATACTCTGTTGTCCATTTCTTCTAGATTTTCAAAGTCAATTGCTGGACTAAATGAATTAACAAATGAAAACACATGTTGTATTTGGTCTGCGGTAAATGAGTCAATACTATTTTCTGATTCAAATAGTGTCTGCCATGTATTACTCCATATGTTCAGCACAAACACGAGCTAGGTTTGGTACATAATAATGGTGATTGTGAAGAATAATTGCACGCAATTTATCTGATATACCATGCAATGTGGTACTATTGCAGTTAGGGAAAACACAATGATTATTTGAGTTGGCCGCTCTTCTGTACTCAGGTAATACTATTGTATGAGTTGCCACAGGTTGAGATATCTCTTGTGGTACTGCTGTTGATTCCTCTATTGAAATATTACTGCTACTAGGCAATGGTCTAGTATCATCAATATGGGTCATACGGCGTACCTCTCTTTGAGTGCGTAACCAGCATGGGTGGCACACACGATCAGATGCTGCTATCTGAAAATAAAGAACACTATTTTAATTTTCAACACTCCGAATTAAAACTATATATGCATTTTCCTATCATATCTAGTCACATTTAAATGCATAACACAGACTGCTTTTTCCATGCATAACATTTTTTAAAGGTATTTGATGGGACCTTACATATGAAGCTAAGATGATGATGATGATGAAATACCATTTTATTGTTGTTAAAAATATAATATAACCAACCTGTCTTGGTGCTATTCTGCTTTCTATAATATTAATCATGGGCTGCTGTTCAGACGGATTGTCCCTTAATATTTTATCACTTTGACGTCGTAAAATGGAACAACCACATAAAATACACACATTAGTATGGCCATGGTGGCTAGGGCCAGCTTGTGGTTCATCATTTTGATTTGCTTCTTGCTGCAAATTAACATTCACGCTGTACATAGCCAGTTCTCTACATGCTTCACATACATAGTCTTCATCAGTAATCTGAAAAACAATAACATAGTAATGTGAAAACTCAGTTTTAATGTTTGTAATAATCAAGCAATGTGATGTTTTGCTTTCTAAATAAATTGAATGGTATAACTCTTAGGAATGGTTTTGGGATCACTCAACTAGTTCCTAATGTAAAAGGTATGCTTCATAAATCTCAATACTTACGATTCGGGGATACACCCAGCTACAAAGTAAAGAGGTAACTCGGGTATCAAGTTCCAAGGCTTGATATCGGCGCAGTGTATTAACACATATATTGCAATTGATGCATAGAATACGGGTTGGCCTACCACGTCCTCCCATCTTGGCGGCAGCAAACAAGTTTCAAAGCAACGAGATCCACAGAATAGGCAAAATCGGAATCCAATATACAAACAGCACAGTCACTCAGGTAAGTATCGGTATCAGAGTCCGTAGGTATGCAGGGGGTCACAAATGGGAAAGATCAGAGTCCTTAAGCAGTCCGGGTCACAATACACTTTGAAAAAACGGTAAAGATGATCGAAAAATTCGAAAACACTCGCCACGACAAAACAACAGCGCAAACGTCGAATGTTGTCATAGTCATTTTTTTTTGCAATGGATATCGGGCTTTTAGAATCTTTGAACAGTATACACAACACAAGGTATGTTTTTATTTATATTGCTTATACATACATTACAGAAAGCCTGTGAGGTTGAAAAACATGAATTTACTAACTAACATATTTCATTGATTCAGTTCTTACAATAATTTATAAAACTAAAAATAATTACAAAGTAGACTTTACTGCACATTTTACGACCTTTTAGAATAGCTGCAAAATGGTAACACTGAGTTGATAAGGAAATAAATTAATCAAATAAGCCCATAATAATTTGTCTTTCTTTTCCTCGGCCCTTATTAGCTTAGACGATAATTTCATAAAACGTAGGTATTTACTAGAATCAATTTGCTATTAATGACATTTTAAGACGCTTAAATTTTAGTCAAATATGATTTCGCCATTGTTCTTTACCAAAAACCTTTCTTATTTCGTATGGATGAGCACCCACAGTATTAAAAACACCTACACAATATTTAAATATAGCACATAAGCTGGGAGTACCTCCACGCGGTGAAGGCAGAAACAGTTTAAAACTGGCTAAAACTCCCAATAATATCTATTAAGATGCCTTCGGGCTTATGTTGTTGTTTCTATTGTGACCTATCGATTATTGTGACTGTGCACCCCGTAACGCAGGGAAGCAGTCACAAAATATTTCGAACATCCGCACAGTTCCAACATGTCAGACAAGTGTTTCATATGTCATGAACTGCTCGATGAAAGTGGAGAAAATGTCTCCAAGGTTGGTGAAAAAGGAATAAATTCATTGATTTCTGCCAGTAACCTCAGAAATGATCAAAAAAGTTCCCAACTTAAGGGTTTTAAGTCACTGACGGTCCATACATCTTGTCGAAAAAACTACACAAGACTCAACAGCATCAAAGCTGATCTGATAAAAGATGTTCCGTCTGGTGGGCCCTCCAAAGTTCATACTTTAAGATCATCAAAACCCAAATTTGACTTCAAAACTCGATGTCTTTTTTGTGCATGCGCATTCAAAGATGAAAAGAAGAAAGCTGTGGAAAAGCGTCAGACAGTATACTCTGTTAGAAACGTAGCCTTTGGGGACACTTGCATTGAGGCTGGACATGCATGACAAGATGATTGGGGCGAAGAAGTAGTGGGTCGTTTACTGACAATAATAGATCTGGTTGCAGTGGAAGCCTTATACCACGATGAATGTCGCAAATCATTTTTCAGGCCGTTGTATAAAATCCAAATGGACTCGGAAAACTCAGACGTTACTGCAGATTACATAACTAAAGCCATGAATGAAATTTATAAGCATATGGAGACTAACAGTGACTGTCAGTTCTCTATTACAGAATTGCGGGCTGCAGTATCAGGGCAATTGCCAAATGACAAAACAGCTAGGCTTCAAAGACATTTTATTTCTACACGCCTTCACGGGATGTGACACCACTTCTGCTGCAGTTCGGCGAAGCAAAGTTGGTTTTTGTAAACTCTACTTAAAAAAACCTGAGATCCGTCAAGCCGCAGAGGTGTTTTCGAACCCCACTTCATCGTATGCTGACATAAAAAAAATGGAAACTTATGCTTTTTAAGGTGGTATGGAGCAAAACAGAAGGATACCTCTCTAAATAACTATCGCTACCAACGTTTCCTCCAGTCAGTGTCAAACGTCAAACCAGACATTTCCTCCCTGCCTCCAACCGAGGGGGCAGCGATGGAGCACTCTTACCGCGCTTACCATCAGTACAGGCTTGGCTTGGACAGGACCTTTCTCCTGAACTATGGGGTTGGAAACGAAATGAATGTAACCTCTTGGTCCCTGTTCAAACTAAGGAACCAGCTGCACCGGAAGAATTATTAAAGCTTATATTTTGCCGTTGCACTACTGATTGTAGTAGTGCTAGATGTGGGTTTAGGAAGGCTTCCATGCTGTGCTCTACCATTTGCCACAATTGCAACGGAAGCTGCACTAATGGCATTCGCATTTTGGAGGACAACGACGATGATGACGAGGATGAAGATGATGAAGCTGGAGTATCTACTACTCCTGCTTCATCATCCCCATCGTCGTACGTTCCGTTGTCATATACTGATTTGACTGATGACGAGACAGAACAGGCAGGAAATAAGGAACCCCAACCAGGTCCGTCAAGCCCAAAGAGGAGGCGACTGGTTAATTAGTCATGATTCTTGTATATCTACGGTCGCAGCTAAGAACAAGTGCCAAAAAACGTAAAGAAAAGTGCATTTTTGAAAATCATCCACTTTTAGAAGCTCATAGCTAAGCAATTATTGGAGATAGATACAAAATACAAAGAACAAACTTGTAGAGAATTTAATAAGCATTTAATATTTAGTTGAACAAAATTTCGTGCGACGCACCGTTTTCGAGAATTAAGCAAAAGACCAAAAAACGGGACCTTTTTTGTGCTCCCCCCCCCCTCGGGCTCACCTCGGAGGGGTGGGGACTTTTAGTATGTTTATCTCCTAACTAGTCCAAACAAAGTTCCTAAGTCAAAGTTTCTGCTTTCGACTTTTCCATCCACACCCCCCTTTTGAGCATTCCTTTACTACACTATAATGTTTGATTTTGCGTATTGAATGCATTCTGGCGACTAGCTGAGGTAAGATGAAGCGGGGTTGCAACGCCGTGATTGGCTAATTCAAGGCCACAGTGAAAGAAAGTGATGTACAGAGTATATTTTTTAGGTTAGTGGTTGTCGATACACTTATCGATAAATTATATTTGTTCCAAAAGAAAAACAATTTGCAAAGTTCTTTTGTTCAATACGGAGTGTCAAAGAAATAAAACATTTTTTCTAAATTACATTGATTTATTATTATTGTAATGCTTGTAAATCTTTTATTTCTTACATTAACACATAAATTACAATTATTGAGTTCTTTCGTTCTCCACAAATAAATCACATAAAAGTCCTAGGAAAAGGTGTGGAACACGGTTGTAACTTTTAGCGCGAACACGATGCGTACGCGTCCTGTGCACTGACGCTACTGGAATGGCGCGGGCGGCGGGGGCCGGCCGCGTCCCCGGAAATTTACAGTTAAGGGATGCGATGCGAGGCGCCCGGGGTGGACACTGCGACGAGAACAGATGGTACCCAAATGTTTCGCCTTACATTATTTAATTATCCATCACAAACTTATTGACATTGTTTGCCCTTTTTGGCTTAATACACAGCTAAGTGATATTAATTGTTTTTAAAATATATCAATTTAGTATAAATCCTTCTTATGGTGGGTTTCTGCTGTGCATTCTTAGTAAGGAAGCTTAATCTTGTTGAAATGTATTTTTGCATGACACTCATCGCTAATCAACTACATGATTTGTCATATCGGAGCGAAATTGATGAGAATGAATATTTGAAAAAAATTCTTCGCCTATAAAAGTACTTAATGTCTTATTAACTAAAATATTCGTTTTACGTAATTGATTCTTGGGCATCTGATCTAAATAGGCTTTTATGATTTTTTCACTGCAACTGCAAATTTTAACCACAGTTGGTGACGGATAAATTAAACCACCCTTATCTCTGTAAGCTATAAGTGAACCCGATAACTTACGGGCATCCTGCTTAATAGATACCAAAGCACCTATACAAGTCTTGCATTTAATTTTATTTATTAGGGTACTTGACACAAAACCAGCAATATACTCTACTGCTTTTACAGAGAACTTGACAGGGTGATTCTCTCAAGAGCTTGATTTAAATCATCCAGACATGTATTTTCTTGCCAATCAACTTCTCGTTTTTCATCTAATGTTGAAGTAAAGTTGATTCTCGTAACAGCAGATGAACAATTCAGAATTGAAATCTGTTCGAGTGATACGCAGTTTCCCGTGGAGAAGTCCATTAATTCTGAGTGAATTAATGTTTTTTTGTAAATAGATTCAAATTGCCTGGGGGTAGGATTATCATTGCTGCCATTATGCGACCGAATGTTTGAAAAAAATAATTCTAAATGATCTTGCGAAATCTTATTATACGGAATATATTTTATAAATGCATTGTTTCTATCGACTAAATCATTATACATTCCACATGCGCTTGTGATGGAAATACAAAACCCCAGAAATCCTGTGTAGCGAGGAGATATAATTAATTTTATAAATTTATTATTTTTTTTACATCGACAGACACATTTAAGAGAAATTGTTTGCATTCATTTAATCTATTTAAAATAACGGGTGCATTTTCTTTATTAATAGCCCTTTTAAACCCGTAACCATAGACTCTCGAGTCTAAAATATCAAAAAGATCATTAATTAAAAGCAGCATAGCAGTAGTTTCATCAGCGTTTTGAAAATCAGAAAGTTTCAATTCAACATTACAAAATTGCAAAGCCGTTGCTGCCGTTGCGCCGCCGCCGTGGCCTGCTTCTGCTGGGGTGACAGGCGGCTCCATCCGTCACCCCCAGGCCCGCGCTCATGGGGGACGGAGGTCAGTCAGTGCCCTCCGACGCCCGAGTTGCTTGCGCGCGCGGGCGGTGCGATCCGCGAGTCTTTCTCGCTCGCGCCGCCTCTCCCGCTCCGCCGTCTCCTTCACGACTATTACCTGCTCGCTGAAGGAGACGCCGGTCGCCCACGCGTCCGCGCAGCGGACCATTGCTGTGAGCAGGGTGGCGAGGGTGAGAATTCTCACTCCCAGGGCCGCCACTAGCTCCCGCCTCGGTCCGGCCCATGCCGGACACTCGGTGAGCGTGTGCAGCCCCGTGTCCTCGCTCGCGTCGCAGTGATGGCACTCGGACGTTGGCTCCTTTTCGATCCGACACAGATATCTCCCGAAGCACCCGTGCCCGGTGATAATCTGCGTCAGTCGATACGAGAGGCTGCCATGTGGCCTCTCGAGCCATTCCCCCATGATGGGCCTTACCGCCTCTATGACGGCATGCCCTGCGCGTCGTTGCTCAAGTCGTCGCTCCCACTCCGCCACCATGATCCCGTGGAGCCGGGACCTCTCGGCCCGAATGTCTTCGGGCTCGGGATCGTATCCCCGCTCCCGCGCCTCCTTACGGAACCGATACAGTGCCGCAAGGGATCTCGCTTCCAGGATCCACGGTGGCGATCCGGCTAGGAGACTCGCCGCTTCAAAGGATATCGTGCGGTACCCCCTAATGGCCCTGGAGGCCATCCTCTGCTGCGGCGTATGCAGCAGGGGTACAAACCTGGCCTGCAGGGTGTCCGCCCACACGGGGCACCCGTACAGGGCCATGGACCGCACGACACCCGCGTAGAGTCTCCTGCAGGAGTCCTCTGGGCCCCTCAAGTTGGGCAGCAGCCGCATCAGCGCGTTAGCTGACACCAACAGTTTGGGGCGCAGACTTCGGAAGTGTTCTCCGAAGTCCCACCGACCGTCGAGTACGAGCCCCAGGTATTTCAACCGGGGCTTGATGTCGATGGGAGTACCTCCTACTGTCAAGCTGGATCCCGGGGGTGGCCTGCGCCGAGGACCATGAAGCCTCGGATTTGTGCAGAGCCACCTCGAGACCCAGCCGCCGGATCCGATCCACGACTTGAGCAACAGCGGTCGTGGCCCTCTGGGTCGCCTCGCGGTGTGTAGCGCCACTCACCGTCACTAGCGTGTCGTCCGCGTAGCACTTGACGGTGGCACCGAACGCGAGCTCACCGCGAAGCACCCAGTCGTATCCGATGTTCCACAGGAGCGGCCCCAGGACCGATCCCTGTGGGACACCGGCCGCGCGCCCTGCCAGTGTTGTGACCTCGGCCGTTTGGCGGATCGCGGGAACGCGCTGATTGGTCACATTTCGGTGTGACTCATTTTATGTGTGCGTTAGAACGATTCTTTACCTTATATGGTAATGCTTATGTTCGCTCGCTAGTGATGGGACGCGTGCTACAATTGCAGGATCCCGGTATTTCTCGTTTAGTACTGATATATTCTAAACGTTTTCAACTTTTATTCCCGGAACCAGTGTTCACGTAACACTTCTGATAGCTCAGACTTGAATTGTCGTCCTTGATCCGTTGTGATATAATTGGGACATCCAAAACGTGTGATCCAGCCTTCGTATAGGGTTTTCGCTATAGTTTCGGCTGTGATGTCCGAAATCGGATATGCTTCTGGCCCCGACCGTACAATGGTCGATCATAGTTACAATGTATCTTTTATTTTGTGATGTCGATAGGGAATATTCACATGTTTTACACATTTAGTATATGTCTTTCTGCATGTTTGTCCAGACGTATTGTGAGGTTATCAGCTTTTTGTTATATTTTTCCCCGGGTGACTCATGTTGTGAAAACTATTAAAAATTGATTTTCTGAACTTTTGTGGTAGGCCTTGTTGTACCGGTAGATATATCACAATAAATTTTGGTATTATTGTTTTGTACTGGTATCAGTGCCATTGTTAGTGATCTGTTTTCTTTCAGTTTGGCTAACTCCGGGTCACTGTCTTGGTTTTTTCTTACTTCCTGCCAGTTGAGGATTTGACGTAGATATATAGTTTCAATTACTCGTGATAGTGCGTCGTCTACCACGTTTTCGCTGCCTGTGACGTGCCTTATGTCTGTGCAAAATTGTGCAATATATTCTAGGTATCTTTTTCTTCTAGTGGACTCGTCCACTGATGCCTTCTTGTCGAATGCGTGAATCAATGGGTTATGGTCCGTGTAAATTGTGTCAGTTTGTCCAGCTTGATTCTCCCATTTCTGATGCCTCCCAAGTTCCCTTTGGTACAATTTCTTTATTCATGTTGGCTCCCGTCAATATTTGATATATATCAGTCCTAGAATTTATATTATTAATTGTCAGATTGTTATTGAATATCCTCATCATTTTGTTTAGTTCTAGTGGGTTTATTACACCTATGCTTGATCCAGAAACCCTAAACATGCACCTCTGAACCTGTCCAATTTGTACTATTCTGGAGTCCATGTGGAAAGGTTTTTTACTTCTGAATTTCCCCAGAAAAGAGTATCGTCTCATGTGCATGGTCGCTTCCTCCTTGTTGTCTCTTTTAATAACTTTGACCGCATCTTTCCAAGACAGTACAAAAAAGGAGTCTATCATGTTCTGTGCAGTCTTGTGGTGTATAAAATTTCCGGTGGCAACTGAGAGCCAATTCAGAAACCCTATGATCAATGTCCCTACATTGTATACAGTTGGATCTGAAGGAGGTATTTGATTGGTAGGGCATAGAGCCGTGATTCGCAACAATGAGTCTAGACAAACAAATAACAGCAAGAAAGGCATCTCTGGGTTGTCTGCGGGATTTGTTATCTTAAGAGTTTCTTCTATTAACACGTTAACTGCCACGTAGGTCACCGGTGACCGGACCCTAAACTACATCTTGGCGCCACGTAGGGCACCAGTGACCTCAGGGACGACCAGTTTTCAAACCTGTGTTGTGAGCCATAAGACCGAGATTCCGTTGATTTAGTGTATGCGTGTGACCACTCCGGCGCTGTAATATATTTGTGCAAAGTGGTTTTTGTTTACCTTGTCAAGTTACAAATTCACGTAGAAAAATCTGCAGATTTCGTCAATTCATTCTGGAATGTGGAAGTTCAGGTTTTAGGTGTAACATAACTATTCGATTTCATTACTTTCCGTAGCTTATACTACTAGTTTTATGGCCTTTTTAATATAAAAAAGTATTATTGGTTTTCAAATTAGGGAGTAAAGTTTGAAATAAATTAACTACCATAATATGTAAGTGAAAATATTTATTCAGTAGAAAATTAAATTTATAATCAAAGAAAAAAGAAACAGTTAGTATTAGTACTTGTGGATCTTATTGAAACACGGCAAACATAAGTGAGGTTTATTTTCACATTCACCGCAAATAGTAGAAATGTTTTATTTTTTTGTTTTTCGCAACTTTCGAGCCAAATGACTGCATATTAGTTTTGTAACAATTGATACAAAATCGTCGTGTACTCTCTTTAATTAGTTTATGTTTGCTCCTCTTAGGTCTTTTTATTATTTGTTCTTCATTCTTATTTACTGCTAAATATTCCACAATTTGTTTTCGGTAATCCACAATCCCCATCTTGATGTTATTATTTTCACAGTAAATCACCCAAGAGTTCATCAAAGCAGTGTTCAAAATTAATTCTACCCCTAACTTCTTGTACCATTTCATGGTCTTTCTTAATGGGGAAGAATATGCATTCATTTGATCCCTAAGATCTACTGCACCTTTTGCCATATTATATGCAACAACCATTTTTGGCTTTCGAACTACTTTTCCTTTTTTTGAAACAGTTTTAAAGCCTTTGGAGTACTTGGTGGACATCATAAGCACATCCCTCTTATCTTTCCATTTTAAAACACATATCCCTCGTTGATTTTCTTTCGCTATTGACTCACCTGGTTTGAGCTTAGCTTCAACAACATGTTTTGGTAATCCTCTTCTGTTCTTTCTCAAGGTACCAACGAGATGAGTATGGTTGTCGAGTAATTTATTGGCAAGCTCAAGATTTGTGTACACATTGTCAGTGGCTACTGTATGCCCTAAATTTAATAGGTCATCACATAGACCCATAACCACATTAGTCGGAGTTGTATTAAACAATTCATGATTTTTACCTGCATATAACTGTAGCTTACATGTGTAGCCAGGCAAGGTGCAAATCTTAAACAACTTTATCCCATATTTATGTCTTTTGCTTTTATTGTATTGGCGGAATATTATACGGCCGCGGAAAGGGATTTGACTCTCGTCAACACATAAATCTTCTTTCGGTGCATAGCATTTTTGAAGTTTCATTGAGAGCATCTATAAGAGGCCGAATTTTGTAAATACGATCCGATGTATCTGAATTTACATTATTTGCATAGTGTAGATGTTGCAATATCAACTCAAATCTGTTTCTGCTCATCACGGTTGCAGCAAACGTTTGACCAAAGATGACGTCTGTACTCCAATAATCTGCTATTTTTGGAAGTTTGACCGATACCCATGGAAACTATCAATCCAAAAACTTTTTTTATTTCGGTTACCGTCGTTGGTTTCCATGAATGTGAACGTGATGAAGGTTTGGAACTTTGACCTTGACCAACTTGCTCAGCAAATAAGTTTGTCTGTGTGGCAATTTCTTCAAAAATGGTGTCTGGAACTACCAAACTAAAATACTTTCCAGGTGGGCTATTTTTAAGCTGTGTCGCAAAAGGCTCTTTCATGCCTGAAACAAAAACACCATAAAATAAACATAAAAATAAAATATAAATACCCTACCTAATCATATCTACTTGTGAACCTAATCTATACCAAGGTTCGAAATATCCGACATCCTACTAATAGTACTGTAACAAACCGTATGTATTCGGTACTGAGTAACGGGTTCGCCATCAAGTACTCAGTAACGAAACGTTACTCACGAATCCAATTCGTTACTCGCATGTTTCGTATCGTATGATTCGTATGATTCGTATGGGTAATATGTATCTATGGGTAGTCAAGTACCGTTCGTTGGTGCGTGCGAATGACAGAAGAGATACGTCATACGTGTATTGAAACGTTGCGTTAGCTGATCGTATGACATATGCGGTACTATTTTATTTATCGTCATAATTATCATCAACATCATTAACTCACTATCATCATCATGAACAATCATTTTAACTAAAAAACTAATAACTGATGAGATGACAAGGAAGCATGGTCATAACACCTTAGCCTATTCCGGAAGGGACTAAAAAAATTATTCGCGCATGCGCACTTTATTTTATTATTTTTATTTGAATTTTTATGAGAATTTAAAAACGTACGCTAACGTACGTTAGAAAGAAGAACAAGAACAATGTTTGGTTATATTTTATATATAGTACATTATAATTTTATTATTAGTTGTAAATTCGTCCTGTAAATTAAATTTTGTTCTCTTAAGTTCTTTTAAATTATATTTGGCGTGTAATTTAATATTGTAAACAAAGTATGATCTTGGAACATAAGGTAAAAATAAATAAATAAAAATAAAAAAGCCTTTTATTCTATACAAATAAATTATTGTTACAAACATGTTATTATTATGGTTCATTAGTCATTGTTGTTTACAATTTGTTATTCATAGTATCATCAGTTCATATATCATATATGATGTATATATCAATGTTGTATCATTAATATAATGATCAATATAGTATCATATTATCATGATTTATAATTGCTAGGTACTACTGATTGTTTATTAATGAATTTATAAATAAATCTATTCAATAATTATTTAATTAACTTAAATTCCTGTAATAATAACATTATTTTCTCTAGTATTATTACATTAAATTATAATTTACTGAACTTGTTTAAGTTACTTAAATTTACTTGACATGCAATGAAAATACAACATCATTAATATAATGATCAATATAGTATCATATTATCATGATTTATAATTGCTAGGTACTACTGCTTGTTTATTAATGAATTTATAAATAAATCCATTCAATAATTAATTAATTAATTTAAATTATAATTTACTGAACTTGTTTAAGTTACTTAAATTTACTTGACATGCAATGAAAATCAATAAAAAAGAAATAAAATCATTACTGTGACATGCAAGAACCCCTCCTTGTGAGGGTGAAGGCCTCCTCCAGATTTTTCCACTTGTCCCTATCTTTGGCTTTTGTTTTCCAATGTTTTCCTGCTATTTTTATTAAGTCGTTTTCCCAGCGAGTTGTCGGTCTTCCTCTTTTTCTGATGCCTGCAGGGCCCTGCCATGACGTCAGTCTGGTAGTCCAACGGTCGTCCTCCATCCTAGCCACATGTCCTGCCCAGCGCCATTTTTATCTTAGTGAGAATTGGAGTGCATCTATAATTATAGTATTTTTTCTTATAATACTGTGTGGAATTTTTTGTATTTTCCTCACATTTGTGATGCTTCTCTCCATACTCCGTTGACATGACCTAATCATGTTTTTCACTCTTAGTGTGTACTTCCATGTCTGGCACCCATAGGTGATGGAGGGAAGCAGGCAGGTGTTCATAACTTTTTTCTTTAAATTAATAGGCATAGTTCCTTTTAATATTTCCTTTAAGCTCCAGAATTTTCTCCATGCGCCTGAAATTCTTCTTTCTACTTCTAGTTCATTATTTTAATTATCGAAAGAGACTTGTTTTCCTAAGTATACGTAGCTTTCCACGTATTCTAATAAATTTTGGTCAAGATACAAAGGATATTTTATGCTGTTAGTCATGATTTTGTTCTTATTTAAATTCATTTGTAAGCCTACTTTGACGCTTACATCTTTTAGCGATAGTATCATTGATTCTAGTTCTCTTGCGTCTTCGGATAGAAGAATAATATCGTCTGCGAACCTTAAGTGGCTGATGAATTTTCCATTGATGTTTAGTCCTGTTCTGTTCCAATTGACTTGGCTGATGGCCATCTCTAGGACCGCTATAAAAATTCTTGGTGACAAAGGATCCCCCTGTCTTACACCTCTTTTTATGCTTATTGGCGGTCCTATCGACTCAAGCTTCACTCTGCTACTGCAATTGTTGTATATATACTTAATGACCTCTATATATTTTTGTTCTATGTGCTGAACATAAGGTAAGAAAGTGTTTTTATCAATTAGAAATATGTAGATATGTACATAAGTACCTGTTTTAGTTCTTATTATTTAAAATATTTTTATCTCTATCTTACAAGAGATATATTTACTTATTTAATTTGTAATTATTGTAATTTGTAACTTTGACTTTTGTAATTTTGTGTTGTTTGCCGCCATTCGTTCAGTGCAAAAAAGGATAGACTTATGTATTCGTGAAAATGGAAATCATTTTGAGCAATTTATTTCATAAACCAATTTCTTAAATGTTTAAATGATTTTTTTTATTTAAAAAGTTCAAAATTTTACCTGACCTATGAGTTTCGAGTTGATTTATCATATTTCCGTACGAAATGTATGGGAAACGTTTTTGGCGATTTCTGTCTTTTCTAGTACTGAAAGCTAAAATGGTCCCATAGAGTTTTTTGATCCCCACATGAAATAGAATCGATTGGCATAAAAAAAAAATTTTGAACTTTTTGCATTTTTTTTGCTAACTGTAAGTTTTTTACAAAATCTGTGAATGCAGTTCAAAATGTCCCAAAAAGTTAGGGAAGGTCTTTTAAGAACGTTTTGCTGTAACTGCAACGGTTAAGGTACTTGCCCTTACTGCCCCGTTTCAAAAATACACCCTGTATATGTTATACGATCCTGCAATTTTGAGAAAACACCTTTTTTATTTCGGTATATTTTTAGGCTGAATGCGAACAAAACTTTTGCTTCCTGTGCGCAATAAAATTCAAAAGTTAAAAAATAATAAGTTTAACAAATTGACACCGACTGTGTTTATACTTTATGAACTTTTTTTGTTTGATTTTCTGTTTACTTTGAGTAGTTTCAGTATGCTATGAGGGTGAGATTTCTCCAAATAAATATAAAGAGAAAAAAAAAAACAAACATCAAAGCGAGACGAAAAGTGACTTAAGTGACAGTTGACAGTTCACAACTATAATTGCGATTAAAAAAAAATGTATTGCTATCCTCAAATTAAAATATCTACTAACATAAAATAACTTTTGGTGTCATTCATAAATGCAGGATTTAAAAAATATTTTTAACTACTTCCCGATTCCTAATTTTATCCACTATAATATTATATCATTGTTATTTGAGCCTTAACGGATTTTATGAGTAATAAAAAACCAACGTTCTAACGAAAAGTGGACATCTCCATTGGCATTGAAACGTATATAAGGTAGGAAAGTATTTGGTTTTCAAATTAGATAAATTAGAGTAATAATAGATAAGTCAAATAAGTAGTAGTAGTAGTAGTAGTATTTAGTACAATTATGTTATATTTGCATTATATTATATATTATATTATGCATTATGTGTACTTCAAAATATAATCTAAGATTTAAAATTATAGTGAAGAGAAATATTTTTTTAAAATTTTTTATGACATAATTACCTATTTTAAAGGTTTTTGTTATCTTAAAAGAGATATCTACATCTAGGTATACTAAATCTAAGTACATTATATTCAAAGATTGTGTTATGTTTGTGTTGTGTAGTGTAGTGTAGTGTAATGTAGACAAAGTTTGAGATTGAAACATAAACGAGGTAAGAAAGCATTTTTTAAACATTAGTAATATTATCACGTAATATACAGATTTTTATTCTTATTTCATAAGAGGTGTCTACTGTCTATATCTATTACAAGGTACTATTTTATAGAGTAAAGATTTGATTGTATGTTTGTTTCTTTTTGTACTGAATATACTTCGAAACTAATGGATGAATTTGAAAAAATATTTTACCAATAAAAAGCCACATTATTTTTGAGTGACATAGGTTATATCATCACGCTACTATCCAAGGGAGATGAGCAGTAATAATCATGTGAATAAATTAGATAGACTGCCATAATCATATTGTTTTAAATCTATTAAATTACGGACATTTAATTGGTTAAATAAAGGGTTTCAATACAGGGAAGTTCAAAGTACAAATGTCACGAGCAATGCTGGGGAGGGAGGTCAGCTGAATAGTCTAAACAGTTATAGGAGGCACAGTCGAAATGGGCTTAGAATTAAACGCGGGTGTAGCGCGAGTATCAGCTAGTATTATAATAAAACCACCCTAATCAGAATTCATTGTTTCTTGGTAAACGAAAGCTGTTAATGATCAAATACTGTTTTATGACTTATTATTATCTACATTCTTTTTTATTTTAGTTCAAGTAACCTATGACCATGGAGAGAAAAAGGAGCAAAATATGGAATTTTTTTACTAACGTCAAAGACGATAAAGCAAAATGCGATCTTTGTAATTCATTTTATTCGGTAAAAGGCGGCTCTACCACCAATTTAAAGAAGCATCTACTGAAAAAACATAGGTCAACATATGAATCACTTATACCATGCCCCATGTCCCAGATAGAGCCAGAGTCCCATGTCCCAGAGTCAGAAGCCCCTATAAATCTTACACCTACACCATCAACTTCGGCAAATACAGAATTCACTACTTCTACTGATACTCGAAATAAAACCACAACCAATGAAACAAGGTCCCAGCAGACAAAGTTAACTGCCTATATTAAGCGTCCAGTAGGGGTAGCAAGAGAAAAAAAAATAATGATTTAGTTTTTAAAATGATTATAAAAGACCTTCAACCTTTTTCAATAGTAGAAGACACAGGCTTTCAAGACCTTATTAATTATTTAGAACCGGAATACAAAATGCCTTCTAGATATATTTTAAGTAACCCTTTACTAGATGCTCAGTACACCGAAGTCCAAAATAAATTTAAAGATGAATTGGAGAATGCCAAATTCATATCCATCACCACTGATGGCTGGACTTCGAGGGCAACAACTTCCTATCAAGCTGTGACAGCCCACTATTTAATAAATTGGGAGTTGAAGTCTGCTTTGTTAGGATGTTTTGAGTTCCATGAGCGACACACAGCCGAGTATATTAAAAATGAGCTTCATAGGTTGCTATCCCAATGGAGCATACAAAGTAAAATAAATGTCTGCGTGACAGATAACGCAGCAAATATGAAGGCGGCTATACGACTAACAGGATATGAGCATTTACCATGCATCGCTCACACGCTTAATTTAGTCGTGCGTGCAGGACTCCAGGACAGTGGACTCGGAGAACTAGTAAAAAAAATAAAGGCCATCGTAGAACACTTCCATAAAAGTCCAATCGCTTCTAAAAAGTTATTTGCAATGCAGGAGCAGTTGAGGCCTACCCAAAAGCCTTTAAAATTAAAAATAGACGTGGCGACCAGGTGGAACGGCACCCTGGACATGATTGAAAGGATTGCATCACTCCAAGAACCACTTGAAGCCTCACTTGGGATCTTACATAACCCAGTACAAAATCTCTCCGAAGGCGAATGGCAGTCACTGCCAGAGATTATACAAATTCTAAAACCGTTCAAGCAGCTGACTGAAGAATTATCTGCAGAAAACAAAGTAACGGTTTCTATGATCCTGGCTGCAACGGAAAGCATCATTACAATATTTCAAAATTTAGACACAACTATTATTACAGATACAGGGAAAAAACTGGCATACAAAATTATCACAGAATTTAAAAATAGATTTAAGAATTGTTACAGGCACCCAGTATTGTCCAAAGCAGCATTATTAGACACACGGTTTAAAAAACTAGCATTTAGGTTTGATGCTTCGAGCTATGAGTATGAGAGAGAAAGATGCCATAAAAAGTGAACTGCAAAACTAAACTTGCAGGCAATGCAGCCTACGGAGAATGAGACGCCGTTGCCATCGTTCGATACCAACGCTGACGACTTAGTATGGAAAGATTTTGACGCTTTATCAACGTCAGCGTCTGCTGTGAACTCCATCGTAAGTAGCAGCCTTATTACCATGAGGCAATATTTGGAGGAACGTCTTATTCCTCGAACGGAATGTCCGTTACGATGGTGGCAGACGCGGGCAATTATATACCCGGAACTATCCAATTTAGCCGAAAAATATTTATCAGTGATGGCTACCTCTGTACCATCGGAACGGACATTCTCAAAATCAGGCCAAATAATAAGCGACAGGCGAAGCTCCATTAAACCAAAGAGGATGGAAAAAGTTTTATTTTTACATATGAACCAGAGGTTTCTATAGCTTTTTTTATATTTTATATTTTTGTTATTTTTTTAGGAATTTTGTTATTTAATTTTTAATGTTAATCAGGGATATTCATTTAGCATCGATATATCGAATTTATTGGATGTTTGCCATAAGATATATTCGATTCTTCCGATGTTTTGAAAAATATTGTATTATTCGATTATATCGATATATTTATTGGCAACATCGAATAAGAAGTATTCTATGTTGCCAATAAATATTTTCGCTTATCGTATTGTAACTTTTTCCCTCGAACATATTGATTAGGATATCAAAATGAAGGGGATAGAAAGGAGACTACAAAAATATCATATACTTGTCTTATCGTAACTAAAAATTATAAATTAAAATAAATACTTCATGCTTGTCGTATCGTAACTTTTTCCCTAGAACTTATTGATTGGGGTTATTTAAAAGTAAAATAAATATTAAAAAATAAAAAATCCTACTGCAAGTAAAAAGATTGCAATAAGTTTGATAGCAGGCGGTACCTATTCATTTTCTTTCAGTTTATGATTATAAAAATTCAAATGGATGCCGCCTGCTGAAAAAAATATTTCTATCTTTTCAGTGGCTGTCAGATTTTTTGTCGAATACATCATAATAGGTATATACAGGAAAAGAGAATCACTCGGGTGGAACACGATCTTTCTCTTACAGAGGGAATACCTTAACCACTAGGCCAGCGAGCCGATTTTTAAGTTTATAATATTTTTCTTTTGTTATACCTAGTTATGTAATAAAATATTTCTATTAATTTGTCTTTTTTTCAGTTACAAATGTAGGTAGGTATATCAGAATCAGAACGCATCCTAGTCATATGACCGCTATCTTAGTAAAACAATTATATTCAAGTAGCACCCATAGAAAATCACTTTTATTACACTGTTAGTTTAGCTATGTTACTCTGAGACCACAAACTTTGTGCGTTGCACTAGAAAAACATAAATTTTCATAAGTTCGCATAACTTTACTGACGCAGCAATAATCTCATTCATCGTCATAATCATTAACCATTCCAATGATATTACATACAAAAAAGAGGCAGATATGTTATTAGACTGCGCCTGGTGAAGACGCGAAAACGTCCCAATTGGGACGTATCGCATTTAGTATATGTCTGGCAAACGCCGAGTTGTCACGTATGTAAGCGCATAATAAAATGACAAAAAAAATGCCACCGTGTATTTTTAAAAATGTACAATTTACGACACTAAAATCAATAAAACACGAAGGACCTTCTATCACATGTAAGTACATACAATATTACCGATTTTTTAGTGTATTTCATTAAAATTAGTTTAATATTATTTTTAAAATAATGGCGGCAAAGAAAAAGGACAGAAATACTTTTTGATATAAGCATGACAAGGACACAACAACACTGCTTGCATAGATTATCAGCACAGATGCGACATAGGGTAATTTTCAGTTTACTGCCTACTAAAGTAATAATTTTGACCTGCTGTTCAGTTTTATTTGTTATTTAAAATAGAGTAACATAATTTTTGTTTTATTTATTTGTTGTCCTTTAAATAATTGTAATAACCTAAATTTTTTTTCAAGGTTTCCGACTAATGAAGTTCGACTTCAAGAGTGGATTGCAATTGTTAAAGAACAACGAAATGAGTTTGACTGGACACCTTCAAAAAGCAGCAGAATTTGTAGCAATAATTTTGAAGCCACTGAGAGATATACTTCGAAAAAAGGAACATTGCTCAGGAAGAATATAAATAACTGACAAATATACCACTGTTCGGCTTCATTCTGCTCATAAAAATAATCCCAAAATAAAAAACTTTCTAAGAGGCAGAAAAGAAATAAATTAAATTTATTTGAAGGAGTTTAATTTTTGATTATAACTTTAGTACGGCACTATGGTTTTATTTTCGAGAAGTTTCCTAATTATCTTTTAGAATTATTATCATTTTCCGAAATAAATAATGACGTATTATTTTTTCATCGAATTTAATTTCTTGCCTACCAACGAAATACCCCTTCTGTTCAACAAAATCATAATCTATGCTTCGAAGCGATCATACAAGTGCAATCGTCCGAATCATTCCGAATTATAGCTATCTTTTTTACTCACGTGCTTATCCCATCTTTCGTACTACTTTAACGCTAATTGTCAACTATTGTGCACTGACAGACTGCTGGATCAGATTTGAGAAGTCAGTTACTATGAACGTAACATATCTTGTATAAAATATCATTGAACCATTCAATCATTTTATCTAAGCAATATAATACTAGCTCCTAGTTACCATGTCATAAAATCACTTTACAAAATCTCCTGTTGTTTTAATTTTTGTTTCTTTAGTTCTTTTCGGAACAGGCTAAGGTAATATGACCATGCTGCCTTGTCATCAGTTTTATTTATTTTCTTCATTGAAATGATTGTGGATGATAATAAAGATGATGAGTTGATGACGTTGATGATGATGATGATGAAGATGATAACGGTGAATGATGATTGATGCCTTAGTAAAGTTGTGAGGGCTTTACTAAACGCTCCCTGGGGAGATTTGGATTGAACACGTAGAGTCACAATTCACTGTAATATGCCACTTTCCTAAAAACTCGAATTAACACCAATCTCGATAAATAATATAATAATAATACAATAATACCGCGATGCGTCTTCTACGCTTTCCCGCCAAAAAATCTTCACCTCTGTTGCTTTTTCAATATATCGAAGCATAACACGGCATACTATACGGATACACGCATACGCAATACGACTATTAGGACCTATTAGGTCCCATCTTATTCAATATTTTTATAAATGACGTCGGCACATGCTTTCAAAGCTCTAAAATTTTACTATATGCCGACGATATGAAGGTCCTGAGGCAAGTAACAGCTGTAGAGGATGCTTGCTCTTTGCAGGATGATTTGAATAGGTTTCATAACTATTGTGTCTTAAACAAGTTGGACTTAAACTTATCTAAATGCTACGTTTGTTCATTTACACGTAAACTAAACCCAATAATTTATGATTATATGCTGTCAAATTCATCAATATCAAGAGTCACTACCATACAGGACCTTGGAGTGACATTCGACGCAAAACTTTTATTTGATACCCATGTAGAATCGGTAGTAAAAAAAGCATCCAAAGCATTGAGATTCATAATTAGGTTATCCTCCGATTTTAACAACATTAAGACCATGAAAATCCTTTATTGTGCGTTCGTCCGTAGTCACCTCGAATATTCTTCACCAGTATGGAACCCGAACTATGATATATACATCAATCGGCTTGAAAGTATACAGAAAAGATTTCTGAGGTACATTCAATATCGTTCTCAAATATTCTCGGTTTTTTTCCGTGGTCCGGTTCGGTGGTCCGGTTGACCGGACCACAGGTAATCAATTTTTTCCGTAGTACGGTCGACCGGACCAGGGGAGATTACTTATTTTCCGTAGTCCGACCAGCCGGACTATGGAGGATGGGTTAAATTTAGATTTATTGCTGTTGCTAATAACTTATTACTAGTATAAACTCGAGCATCAGGTTAGTGTTTCAGAAAGTTTGTATTAGGTTTTGCTAGCTCAATATCTCGTATTAATGGTATTACATTATACCCCGTCCATCATATTATTGTATTTTAGACAGATGAAAGAAGTGATTGCATGAAAATTTAAAATATCGACAAAGTTAAGAACCTCGATAAAAAAAATCGATATATGAAAATATTATGATAAATGTTATAAGTGATTTCATGTGGAACTAAAATCTATTATCTTTCTAAACATAATAATAAAGTAGTACTTAGATATTTCGTGTCTGTACAGTTTACAAATGTAATAGAAAACGATTGTGGGCCATAACCACGGATATCACGGGATGTGTTATGAGCGCGCGACGAGTGTCGCCGCGATATGGTAAATCTGACCATATAATCGAACGACGCCCGAGCGCTTCAGTTAGTCGCTTTGCTAGTTGCGTGATGTCTGCTTCATATTCCAGAAAATACAAAATGCCGAATTGTTCCGTGTTAATTTGCCAAAATGGGGCAATTACTACAAACCTTAAGACAAGTAATGTATCCTACCACCGGCAAGTAGACAAATATGTAACTATTTCATATTTTAAATCAATTTTTAAATAATTTATTTGCGTGCTTCTGAGACCTCCCGAGACGAACCGAAGTTGTCCGAACGTTAACGAACGGACGGAACGCTTTAGCCTTAGAGATGTGCATTGTTTAATGAGTGCAGAAGACTATCGATAAAAAAAATTCAAACACTTACTCATAAAGATGTTATTATTTCATCTGTTGTATCAAACTGTGACTTTTTCATTGATATTATTCACAAACGAGTTACATAGATTTTTTATAAATCTATAGGTTTAGTTGCTTTGTTCTTAAAAAAAAGTTTAAATACAAAAAGTTATTTTTCTTTGTATCGAAACTCATTTCAAAGACTCCAAACCGGAATCGAACCAATCAAAGTCAATTAATTAGCCTAGTTTATTTGTTTTGTACGATTTTTTTTAAAAATTGTTCATTACAAGATTGTTTACCTTTAGTTAAATACCTAACCTAGTTCTAATTTTATTAATCACTTTTTCCTAACTTAATAAATTATTTTAGTAGTTTAGTAATTGGTTTCCTTTCAATCAGAGCGTCATTTGCTCTACACACTTTGAAGAAGACGTAGAGTCCCCCTGTAAGGAAAGGTCGTGAGTTCGAGTCTCACTTGAGCATTTCATTTTTTCCAATGTTTTTCGAACTTAAAAGTTAGCATAGTAAATGCTATAAAAAATTCATTCAAAGACGTAGACTTATTCTTGAAAAATAAATTTTACAGACGGAAAAAATAATGAAAATATCTTTTTTTAATGCCTCCGACCTAATATAACAATAATAACTTCCCGTCCCCGTCCTTTTACGATCTATGTGGAAATTGTCTATTTGGCTTCTAAGTCCATAAGTCTAAAATCAAACCGGCTAAAATAAAATATCGATATAATTTGGCCAGTCCCTAACTTCGTTTGTGTGCGTTGGAAAGTTGTACTTTGCGATGGTTTACAGGCGAATGATCCGCCCATTTTTCGTATGTGTGCTATTATGATTTAATTACTATTGGTCGCAAATGTTTAGTGTGTCCTGAAATTTGCGCATGTGTGTCATACTTACATATTTGTTTTATGTGTTAACTATTTTGGTGGGAGATAAGTGGCGACAGTCGAACTCTTACTATAACGCAATGAAGGCCCATCTCTCGGATATCTGTGGCCATAACGCATACGCTAATCTCTAAAACAAAACAACTGACTTCTAGAATAATAATAATTTCCTGGTATTTATTGAAGAGTTCCGTGGCCTGTCTCTGAAATCCATCATCAGATCTTTATGAAATTTAAATGGGACCATTTTGGAATAAACCTCTTTCAAACAAAAAAAGAATTTTGACAATCCGTCCACAAATGACGGAGTTACAAAAAACATTTTTCCGTGAAAATCATACAAATATAAATAATTATAAACATCCGAATTGTTGTTTAGAAATCGGTTAAAAATCGCCAGTTATGTAATATTTAAAAAAATATATTTTCTGTAGTCGATATCAATTGTGACATTTTCAAGTTATTATAATAAAAACACTGTCGATTGACTAACTACATCCCTAAAATTGCTTTCTGGCTGACGCGACGATGTCAATGAAAAATGACGTTTTGGCGCCTAATTTTTGTTAGGATTTTCAGGTGTTGACGCTAGAACAAAGTTATACCGACCACTGTCAGTGAGCTGTCTAAAATACAATAATATAATGGACGGAGTATAGTTCTTTCTCGTATTATTCTTATATTGAAACTCTTTGAATAAGTGTCATTTAAGGAAAAGTATTTATAGTACAATGATAGTACTCTAATCAGCTATGGTATTCATTAATTATTGTTGACATTATTATTTTCCCGTCATTTTTATGATAGTAAAGACATGATGCAATTATATGTGATTCATATAATATAGTTATTATATTATGTGATTATAAGCCATCAAACTAAGAGTTAGAGTTGATTATATAATATTATTTTTTTCTCTCTTGGTTTCTTTTGGTTGGATCTGTAATTATTACTGATGTCGGAGTCCAAGTATATATTTCGAAAAGGGGGAACAGTAGTTTTATATAGAGGGCATCAATATTATAAAAATTGTGTTTATAAAAATGCGACGTCTTTGTGGAGATGTAGCTCTTATAAGAAACTTCAGTGCAGAGGATGTATTACAATGATGTATTTTTGTCAATGCTCACTTGTTTTTAATGATGTTCATTTGTTTTTGTCAATGCTCACTTGTTTTTAATGATGTTCATTTGTTTTTGTTACATTAAGTCCGGTCGGACTACGGAAAATAAGTAATCTCCCCTGGTCCGGTCGACCGTACTACGGAAAAAATTGATTACCCGTGGTCCGGTCAACCGGACCACCGAACCGGACCACGGAAAAAAACCCAATATTCTTACCTAACTACATAGCTCGATGTAGAAGATTCCATATACTTCCACTTTATGAGAGAAGGAAAATTGCTGACATAACCCTATTGTTTGATGTTATGAATGGTCGTATTGACGTCCCTGAATTAGTAAGCAAGATTGATTTCCGTGTGCCTTCAGCATTCCTGCGAAGAACAAATCTCCTAAATGTACCAGCTGTCAAAACCACATATAGACAGAACTCGTGTCTCATTAGAGCATGCCGCTCATTTAACACGGAGTGTCGTAGGGTCGATCTTGACTTGTTTGCAACGAGTATTGCTAAAATGAAAAGAGACCTTAGCTCTTGTTTCTTTGACAATAATTAAATAATATATTTGTGTATCCATTTTGATGATCTCGGCTGTTTCCTGCTTCATCCCTTTGTATTTTAGGCCTGCATATAATAATATTGTGAAAGTAAATTGTCTACCTAATACTTACTACATAATTTGAACTGCATAACAGTGAAAACTTTTAATTGGCCGTCTCTTAGCATAATGATATATTTAACACTACATTATTAGCTGTAAGTTTTCCTAAGATGTAATAAATAAAATAAATAAAAAATAAATCAGCAGTAACGTTAAGGCATCAGAGTAACGAGTAACGTAACGATACGAAAGTAACGAATACTCATTTATACAGTAACGAATACATACGGGTACTCTTTATTTCGTTACTTTTACAGCTTTACCTACTTCCTTCACACCTCCCCTTTCCTTCACAGGACGACACGTGCAGGGCTAAGATGTCATCCATTTACGGTGCAGAGTATACCTGCTAGAACCAAGCGTTTCAGTGATTCATTCCTATGCCGCACCACTAAGACTTGGAATTCCCTGCCAGCTCACGTGTTTCCTTCTTCCTACAGTCCCGGGTCCTTTAAGCGGGGCGTGAAAAGGCATCTAATGAGGCCGTCAAGCTGAGTGCCACCACTGTTAACATGGTAAATGTTTACGATGGTGACCCTCTCTCCGAGACTTTGCCTTTAGCTTAACTTCAGGCGAGGTGAAGTCAAATTGACGTGTCCTGTATAAAAAAAAAAAAAAAAAAAAAAATATCATAAACGCGAAAGTTTTTATGGATGGATGGATGTTTGTTACTCTTTCACGTAAAAACTACTGAATGGAACTGGTTGAAATTTGGTACAGAGGTAGATATGAACCTGGAACAACTCATAAGCAAATTTTAATCCCGGGAAAAGGTTCACATAGGTTGCGGGAACGTGATCAAAATTCCACGCGGGCGCAGCCGCGGGCATCAGCTAGTATTATATAAATTGCAATATATTTTGATGCATTGACTTTGAAGTTTGATTATTACACTTTGAGTAGGTATGAGGTATGAATTTCAACTTGATACCTCCACGCTTTCCTGAAAAAAAGGTCGTGACATACAGACGGACAACGAAGTGATCATAAGATCAAACTCTTGACGTACGGAACCCTAAAAACAAACTAAACCGAACTTGCATTGTTCCCTATGATAAAATCCGTGACGTGTTCGTAATAGCGGCCCTCTTTTTCCAAGACTTTGCCTTTAGCTTACCATCAGGCGAGGCGAAGACAAATTGACATGTCCTATATAAAAAAAATAATAATAATAATAAAGTACTAGCAGATAGGTAGGTATATAAAATTCTTACCTGTATGTTCTGTAAACGCAATTACAGATGGTTGATGACCTTTAGGCTCCGACCATCTTTGCATCGAAATATCCCGAAGTTCATCGATTTAACTTCGAATCATGTCTTCTACAGAATCGTTGTCACTTTCGGAATCACTGTCAATAATAATTCGTTTACGCCGTTTCGGTGGACGAATGATTTCGTCGTCATCACTTTCCCAACATCTTTTTTCGATTTCATCGAAAATACTTGCTTCCAACAAGTCAATGCGTTTCAAGTCCTCTTGTGTAAGGCCTAAATCTATGGCGAAACCGTCGGAATCCATAATAAAAATGAATACGCGAATACGAATAAAAAAGCGTGCGACTCGTTCGAGCGCAAGTGTCCGACTGCAGGGGGGTGTGACCGGCGGGGTGACCGGTCGGCGCCAAAATAACGACAATGCATGTTTTTACATCGCAGCGCCACTTAGGGCACGGGTGACCTCATGGGGTTTTTCGTAGTTATTTTATAAACCATTCATGCTATTAACATCTGATATAGACATAAATCCATATCTTACTATACTATATTGAAATACGCATGAAAAAAAAAAGTAACTTTTGCCCGTTGTATGGCTGGCAGTTAACGTGTTAACGGTCTCTGGTAAGATTGCAATGTCATCTAGCGGATCCGTTATAAAATCTAGTAGGAACATGAAAGTAGGTACTATATAATTTAGTTTTGGCACTTATCGGTCTACAGTATCAGTCTTCACTATGAGATTACATTTGTTATATTGCAGTCAATTCTGTACTTAATATTGAGTATATTGTACTTAGTTTGTGCAACAGATACATTCATCAGTTACAAAATGATCATAAACACTTAAAAAACAAACATTACACCAGAAGAAGGAACTTTTCAATAAAGTCTTTAAATGTTGGCGATGCATGTTAATAATTATAAAATGTTTAAGTCCACTATTTCTTTTTTTACATAGAAAGCATAAAGAAAGTGAGTGCGTTTCAGTCCAAGGCCATTTGAAATCATTCTTATAGAAATTAAGGTAGTCTTCGTAAGCAAGCACCTTGTCAATATCTGCGTATATTACCATGTTGGCGAATTATTCTTCAAAATATTATTACTACAATGATTTTATCAATAGATGGAAACACGAAGCCTAATCTGCAAAATAGGAATAACAAATTAATAGGAAACTTTGATCGACATAAATATCGTTTTCTGTAAACTAAAGTAACATGAACGGACTGTATTTTAGTGCCCTACGAACCTTCCAAACATTCGTCGCAAATATAGTCAATTTCCATCGGACTTCCATCGACACATATTTCGCAATACCATCTTAGACATACCATACATTTGACTTTTTTACTAGAATAGCAATTAGTTTTGCATTTGTGGCATTCTAGACATTTCAAGTAACTTTTGGTTTGTTGAAAGGGCTTTCGGCCCCTAAGAGACGATTCAGTATTATCATGAATCATTGCTTCAGTTTTAACGTTCTTTGTTAAGTTATCAGTTGTCATCGGCAATGTATCAATATCCACAGGATCAATATTTAAAATAGTAAACGACTCAATTGGTTGTGAAAATGGTGGTAGTAGATCTATATTAGACATCCATAAACTTTGATCTGAATTTGCTGGTTTCAGATTGATTTTTGAAGTTGATGAAGCAGAGTCATTGGTGTACGAAATGAAATTAGAAATATCGGAACAACTAGTGTCTATACTTTGAGATCGTTTTAGGTTTTCTGTGCTTAATTCAGGTTCTTTGTAAGGTAAGTTTGTTATACAATGTTTTTTTAGTTTCTTAGATGCTGGAGTCTTGACCTGAATTTACTTTTTTAACATTTTTAGGTAAATTCGTTAGCGAAACCTTTGTTGATGTCTTAGATGTTAGTTCTAGAAAGTCTTGACCTGATGGTTTCAGATTGTCCTTAATCGTTGATAAAGCAGAGTCGCTGTGAGACGAAATGGTAATAGCCGGATTGGAAGAAATATGTTTTTTTTACTCTGTAGTTGAGTATTTACGTTGCATGGAGCCACATAATGGATTTGTGGAGAAAAACAGTCGCAGTGCCCTGGACGTGGAACGCAGAAGCAACTTATGTCCCTGAATTTGAAAGAATTTTCATCTCTGGTGATGACTTGATGTACCTGGAGAGTGCCTTTTAATACTTGTACATTTAAAGGCAAGATCTTACTAATGTCATTAATGGCACTGTCAGGAATCATAAAAACTTTGATCCTTGTGAGCACTGGCTAAGAATTTCGTATGCATTTTTTTGCATTAACTGCGTCCATTCCGTGACAAACCTTTGCATCTAAAGTTCGTTTCACACAGCCACCTATGCCATCTGCTACACTTTTCCCGTGACCAGATTCAAAGAAAGACCAGGTCGCATAATCAAATCCATGATATTTGGTAAAATATGCTAGTAAATGTGAAACTTTTTAGATGAAAACAACATTTCAAATTGATATTCGAACATGTGTTTTTGATATGACTTGTGTCATTCACTTGAAATAAAATTTTCTCTGTGCAAACAACGTTTTTGCTTCCATATCCTAGTTATCTAGTTTATTTCATCAAAAGTTTATGGGCCCAGTCACCAAATTCGCCATCAAAAACCTCTGTGGCCTAGATGACTGATGATACTCTACGTGGAAATTCGCTATTAAAATGATTCTCTTACGAGACAAGTTGTTCACGTTTACGTCAGAGTATCCTGATTCTAAAGACTCCACCGCTATCGAGAAGGACCAAGACGCACTAGCTTTGATTTGTTTACATGTGGAACCTACACTTTACGCGTATGTACAAAATTCAAATCATGCTAAAGATGCTTGGGATAGCTTAGCGAAAGCGTTTGAGGACAAAGACGTTAATCGCAGGATCACCCTCATGAACGCTTTGTTGAATGAGAAGCTAGAGAGACACTCGTCGATGCATGAGTATGTTGCGGCAGTTATGTCTCTTTCTCAAAAGTTGAAGGATATTGCCACCGGATTTGACGATGATCTTGTAGCTGTCGTGTTACTGAGAGGACTACCTGAAGAGTACAGGCCTATGCGAATGGCACTGGAACACTCCGGGATGAAGTTGACTTCAGAGAACGTACGGCAGAAGTTACTACAGGAGGATTCACGTCAAGGCAGCAGTATATTGTCTTCAGCGGACTCGGCATGGGCTGTGAATAAGAGTAAGAAGCGAAATGGATACAAAGATATCAATATGACCAAAGTTAAATGCTTTAAATGTGGAAAGAGTGGACATAAGAAGCCGGACTGTCCTGAAGGAAAGAAAGCGGGTTCGATCTCCAAACTGAGTGACGTTGCGATCGTGAGCCTGTCTTCATTCAGCACCGGAGACTCCTTTAATCCGACGGAGTGGTACATCGACAGCGGGGCTTCATCACATATGTCTTTCCAGAAAAATTGGTTTAAAAATTTGGTTATGAGTAACGTGAAATGTGCGAACAATGATAAGATTGAATGCAAGGGTAAGGGTGATATCATGGTTAGTTTGAAAGGACGAATGCTTGCTGTGAGGGATGTCATGTATGTACCTGGTTTGCATGTTAATCTGTTATCAGTGTCTAAATTAGTAGAGAAAGGATGGAAGGTGAGTTTTGACAGAGATGGGTGCAAGCTAATTCACCATTTGGTTCCAGGTCATCTCAAGGGAAAGCTTCTGGCTACCGCAAGTGATTTCTCAGGGATCTACAAGTTTGAAGGTTGTCAGGTGGTTGTAGATGGGACTGCGTTGGCGTCGTCAGTGAAAGCAGGTAATCCTTTGATGTTGTGGCACCGGCGGCTTGGACACGTAAATGAGCGAGATTTACGTAAGCTTCCAGGTATGGATTTTGGAAAGAGCGTAATGGAGACTTGTGTCGCCTGTATTAAGGGGAAGGCACATCGTTTACCTTTTCCAGTTGGTGAGGCTAAGAGGGCAGTCGAGAGATTGCAACTGGTTCACGCAGATATCTGTGGTCCAATGTCTGGAACCACGTAGGGTGCATCTCGGTATATGCTAGTTATTTTAGATGATTTTACACGTAAATCTTTTGTATTTTTCCTTAAATCAAAAGATCAGGTTCTCGATCATTTTAAAGTATTTCTAGCTAGTGTAGAGGTTGAAACCGGATTGAAAGTAAAGTGCATACGCACGGACAATGGAACAGAATTTGTGAACAAGAAGTTTGATGGGTTTCTACGTCAAAAGGGTATAAAACATCAGTTAACTGTTCCCTACACTCCAGAACAGAATGGCGTAGTGGAGCGAGCAAACCGCACTATTGTGGAGATGGCTCGTACTATGACTACTTCGAGACTTATTCACCGGTCGTGAGAAGATCGACAGTTAGATTGCTGCTATCGTTGGCCGTTGAACAGGATTTGTTCATCAGTCATTTCGATGTGAACACCGCCTTTCTGAACGGTGATTTACATGAAAGAGTTTATATGCGACAGCCGGAAGGTTGCATAGACGAAAACTCGAAGGAAAAAGTTTACTTACAAGGAAAAGCGATATACGGCCTCAAACAAGCTTCACGGTCTTGGAATGAAAAAGTAAATGAAGTGTTATTGTCTTTGAACTTCAAGCTCTGTGACTTTGATAGCTGTCTTTACAAAAATAATAATTTTTATATCGCTCTATACGTTGACGATTTTTTATTATTTTACAAAGACAAACAGCAGAAGGAAGTTTTATTAGACAATCTTTGTAAGCATTTCAAGATAAAGGATTTAGGGGAAGCGAGACAAGTTTTGGGTATGTTTTTGTCTAGGATGGATACCGGAATATATTTGAATCAAGAGAGGCTTATTTCGAAGATCTTGGATGAATATGGTATGTCCGACTGCAAATCAGTGATTTCCATAAAACCTTGGCGCTCATAGGGTCTCCTAAACTATTTGGCTTGTAACACACGCCCAGATATTGCGGCTGTGGTTAATTTTTTGGCGCAGTATAACTCATGTTGTGAGGAACGTCATTGGAAAGCTGCTAAACATATCTTGAGATACCTTAAGGGTACAAAGGATCTATGTTTGATATTTCCTAAGTCGCCGGTGCAGGACATCACGGGATTCGTAGATGCTGACTGGGGAGGGAACATCAAAGATAGGAAATCTTATTCAGGGTTTATTTTTAGATGCGGGAACTCGTTGATTAACTGGGAATGCCGGAAACAAGCTTGTGTGGCACTGTCGTCAACGGAAGCCGAGTATATTGCACTTTCGGAGGCAACCAAGGAGGCAGTGCACTGATAATTTCGCAATACCTCCCTGTGATTAATAAATCACGTTACTGTTCCAGGCACACATATCAATCATACGAAAAAAAATAACCATAGGCCTGCGAGGAGTACGTCGAATGGAGAAATATACAGAACACTTTTGATCAACAGAATCAAACCCTGCTTTTGTAGCATTATAGTATTCCACGATTTCAGGCTTATTTTTATTTTCTGGGTTTACTTTGTCGTCGTGGTGTATAGTTGAGTAGAGTATCACAGCTTTATTCTTCTTTTGAACGAAGCTCACCAGTGTGCATTGTTTGGTAAATCCAAACATCGAAGTGTTCTCTGCTCTTACTTTGTTTGGTAAAAACTCCTTTGGAATAATTGCTTTGTTTTTCTTCAATGTGCCAACAGTTGTCAGACCTCTAGTTTTTAGTTCCTGGGCCAATTCTATAGAGGAGTACCAGTTATCGGTGGTAACATTTCTAACAGAGTTGTAAATGGGTTTACACAAACGGAGCACTGCTTGAGTTTGAATCGGTAATTTCTTCTCTTCTTTCGACAAAGTAAGTCCATCCGATCCTTTCCCAGTATAGAGATATGTGTTGATTACGTAGAATGTGGTGGAGTCAGCCAAAACCTGAAGTTTTGTTCCATATTTATGATCGGTCTACATAACTGCCATAACTGCCGGGCGACTGTTCAGGCATGCATGCTGTGAACAAAGCAGAAAATCTTAAAGCTTTGAGTCTAGGTCATAAATTAAGACATCGAAATTATATCTGAACTTACCAACTGTCGATATAATTGGATCGCTAGGGGTAACCACCGGGCTTAATACAGTAAGTCGCTTAGGAGTGCCTCTTTGTTCCGCTGCAATAATTAGTTGTATATTTAAAATATTATTCCAAAATATCAAATTCACGAAGACACCTTTGATGTAGAACATATTTACCGCAATTTAGGCCACCAATTTCGTGAACAATAATTCCATCCACATGTAGGTCAGCCAATAGTGGTAGGGAAGCGTCAGCGCTTATATTTTGCACGGTGGCTGTACTGGTGGTGGAAATATAAGACGCTAGAGTTGCTATAAAAGAAAAAACAAATATTGGTATTTTCTAAACAGGTTTCCAAAAATTTAATTCCTGCGTTAGTTTATATTGGAATCTTATACATACTTGATATTTCCCATTGTCGGAGCTTTTTAACTGGTGGAGTCGTAGGAGTCCCTGGCACTAGGACACATTGCACATCCTCTCAGGAGAAGGTGGCGGGGTTTTCTTCCTTTTTTATGGGGCGGTGCATCAGGCATGAGCACCCGTCCCAATTCCTTTTCTCTTTTCATCTTGTACAATTTCTTTGTAAGCTCCGCGGAAAGTCCTCTTACATTTTTAATGTCATTTACGCGGGCAGACCTTATTTTATTTAGCTCATCTTGCAAACCACTTCTGCAAACAAAAACTTCAAGTAAAGAAAAACCTTATGAAAATATTGACTCATTTCACAGAAAATAAAAAACATCTGTACATACGTTGAGAGTTGTGGCGCAGATGAGCTAGCTGAGGCATCTCTGCAAGAACACAGTCATGTTAAATAAGTGTATAGCTACTCAGTAAAAGTGTACATCTTCATGACTTACTAAATAAAATACAAAGTTAAGATAAAAGTTTCAAGGAAAGATTTCTCAGTAATAAAAAAACTTCAAAAAATATACCAACATGCCAAAGGAAAAGGATCGTCTTGTAACATTACTTCCTTTCTTAGTAGGGCGAACGCGACCTCTTCTTTTTTATCCATTATAAAAGCAGAATAAGCACTAAAAGGTTTAAACCACACCATAAAATAATTGCATTCAAATCTGCGCAACAAACAAATAAATATAAAAACAAGCAAAAGAAAAGTTAAGACTTAGCACAGTAGCTACCATGCTTACGCAAGGTAAAACAAAAGAATGACATACGCATATACATAATATACATGTTATTTTAATATATTTGAAACCTCATTACAGTTAAAAAATGAACAATAATTATATAGTTATATTATTAGTATTATATATTATATAGTAATAGCTTACAAACGATTTCAAATTTACGTAAACGTATGTTAGTACATTGTGTTATCAGTCTTATACTAAAACGCTTAATTATGTTGGGTTATAAATATAACCAC
This sequence comes from Eilema sororculum, assembly GCA_914829495.1. Classification (NCBI taxonomy): domain Eukaryota; kingdom Metazoa; phylum Arthropoda; class Insecta; order Lepidoptera; family Erebidae; genus Eilema; species Eilema sororculum. The sequence continues at coordinate 22,968,792 of OU618535.1, forward strand.
AAAATTAGGTATGCTGACTGTTCTGTTATTTTTGCCGTATCCTATGAAACAAAGCTCCCTTTTGTTTATATTATCTAGAATAACATACAGATTAAATAATATACTTATTATTAAAAAACTTACCTATTTCCCGTTAATATTTTTACCAGAACACTTGAGTCTGCTCATCAATCTAGGAAGCACTGTCGTAATTTGATGAAAAATGATGTAATAAAATATGATTTAAAGTCTATTTCACTTACACCAACACGTAGATATTTTAGTTGAAAAGGGGAAAAAATATAAGGAATCAACAAGCGCGCAAGAGATAGCGCTCTTTATTCTATGATTGGAGTATGTGTGCGTGTGGTATGGTTTTATACTCACGCACACTCAACGGTCCACAGTTCGTTGGTTAGTTTTCATAACCAATCTCAATCTACAGCCAATTTATATTTCGCTCGACGAAAGCGAGCGGATGAGTCACAGGGAAAATACGGTCCCTTTACGGAGGTAAGGCGGAATCTCGAGTGTGACCTGTGACTGCTAACACAGACACCCTCCGTTACACCAGCTTGCCCTCTGGTCACGAATCCTCGGCACGGGTCGACTAACACCTAGGATCGCGGTTTTTCCCCGGGTATGCTCCCTGAGAGTTGGTTTTACTTCGGAGTGACCTTCTCCTAGATGGTTGCAGATCTATGCTGACGAGGCTCATCTCCCCGGGTTTGATTTCAGAGTTTTCCTTCTCTTAGACGGGTTGCAGCCCAATAATACTACATCATCATCCACATAAAGACGTTAGTCCTGATTGCATCCGAGGCCACGGTGCCCTCGGAGCTCAGGGTCCGCCTTCCGGCTCTTCCTCCTCCACTTCGCACGATCTTGGGCGTCCAAGATAGTGAGACCGTTTTCACGCATGTCACCCTCCACGACGCCAAGCCAGCACTTCTTGGGCCTACCACTTCTACCTGGACCGGGTGGGGGCGCCATTGCCAGGCATTTGTTACCCACGTAGCTGGGCGGTTTCCGCAAGACGTGGCCGCACCAGCGAAGGTGGCTCTCTTGCATTTTATCTGCGATGTCACGGACATGAAGGCTGCCGCGGATGAGCGAGTTCCTCACGCGATCTTTACGCGTGACTCCACACATCCACCGCAGCATTTTCATCTCCGTGACACGCAGCATCTGCTTGTGCCGCTCCTTGTAAGAGGACAGGTCTAATGATCGTTTTATAGACCTGCCCCTTCAGTCTGACTGGCATTTTAGAGTCGCAAGTGACGCCAGTCATTTCCCGCCACTTAGCCCACGCGGCGGCAATACGTGCCTTGACGTCGTAGTCGATGTCACCAGAAGCGTGAAGTACAGATCCCAGGTACTTAACCTGATCCGTGCGCTCGACCAAGTCATCGCCTATGCGAACGGGTGTGGGATCTGTTGAGTTTAACGCCAAGTACTCTGTCTACGCCACATTTAGCTTCAATAATACTACAAGAAAACTTAAACGCAATCTCAGTCTGGCTGAGAGACTGGAGAATTAAAGCCAACGAAACTAAGTCGGTGCAAGTAACATTCACACTTAGACATAACACATGTCCTGTTGTTTCCCTTAACGGAATCACAATCCCCCAGTGTGATGACGTACGCTACTTGGGTATTTATTTAGACAGACGCCTTACTTGGAAGAAGCACATATTCACAAAAAGAAAAGGCCTCAGTGTTCAACTTCGAAAGCTCTATTGGCTCTTAAATCAGAAATCCAATCTGTCGTTGAATAACAAACTTCTTCTATACAAATCCATCCTCAAGCCAATTTGGTCTTATGGAGCAGAACTCTACGGCACTGCAGCAAACTCAAACCTGGAAATTATTCAACGCTTCCAGCCCAAAATGCTCCGCATGATAACGAACGCTCCATGGTTCATCACTAACTCTCAGCTGCACCGAGACCTAAAAATGCCCACAGTGAAAGAGGAGAATTAAAAAAAGAGATTTAAAAAAATTTGAAGTCATACTCTCGCCGTATTGGAAAGCACCCCAACAAGCTTGCTGGCAAACTATTACTATATATACCTAGATACTTTTTTTGTAAACATACATAATATATATATATATATATATATAGGTACAAACCAATATATGCAAATAGTCATATTCATGCATACAAATATTTGCACTGAGCGGGGATCCAACCCGCACCTCCAGCATAACAGTCGCATTCACTACCGCCAAGCCACAAAGGATGTCAAAAGTATTATAAATATTAAGTAAACATGTATTTGATACACAGAACTTATGTAAAACTTTGTGTATGTACCTATTACCTATGTAGTACTTGTATGTACTTTTGAGTTCTTTTGATTACTAAATTACAATAAATTGCACCAGTGATAGGGCATTGAAGCACTAACATTGTAATTGAAGCACTTACATTTTACTTTTCTTTCTAGGAAAAACCTATATTATTGTAATCAGTTGCAAAGTAATTACCACTTTAATACAAGTATGATGATTTATTGTTTAAGGTACTGTGACTATGTTAGGCGATAGCAATGATGATGCTTGGCACAAACAAAATGATACATCATGTAAGGAAGATAAGATGCACGAAAAAGAACAGATGATCTGTCCGACACCGAAAAGAACAATATATACCGAGGAAAGATCTTATAGAATAGATTTTTTTAAATGTCAGATATTAGAAGCAGAGTTGGAGCATAAAAATAAAATATATGCAGAAGAATTGAGAATGAAAATTTCTGAAAGGGAATATAAAGAAAAATTACAACAGATAGATTTGGAAATTAAATATAAATTACTAGAAAAAATGGACAAATAAATGTTATAATATGTATTATGTCTTTTCATGTAAAGTCTCTTGCTATCATGTTAGCCCGAAGTACCATTCCATCACTTGTGCCATTAACATTTGTAATCAATACAGAATCATTATAATTGCTATAATCCTCATCATCTTGATAGTCCGTACCATTAACGTCTATGCTAATATTAAGTAACACAGCACAAGCAATGATAATGTTAGCAGTTGTGCTTAACTTTGTGCCCAATCCTTTTTGCAGACAGGGGAATCTTCTTTTCCACAAACCAAACGGTATTTCTAAAGAATTTCTGGTTTTAATCTGGGCTTTGTTGAACCTTTCTTCTGCCAGAGTAGAAGGATTTGAAAGTGGTGTCAGAAGGTGTCTTGTGCAAGGATAACCTGCGTCAGCCACTAAAATACCATCAATTTCGTTCTGCATTCTTAAATTCAAACGAGAATTGCGATATATCCGACTGTCATGAGTACTGCCTGCCCATCTTACAACTATTTCATTAATTTTGAGATCGGGGCCACCAACTACTTTGACATTCAGTGAGAAATAGCCCTTCCTATTTCTATATTGTTCAGTATGTATAATGCCTCTTGGTTTGGAGATTTTACTGTGTGTGCAATCTATTGCCCCAACAATATTTTTTAAACCGGGCATTCTTCCAATGCGTCCAAGATTTTCAAATTCTTTTATCTTCCTCAGATCTATGGGAAACTTTACATATCTTGGCATTTGGCGTGCCAAAGCACGGCTCACTCGCTTAATTATTGTACGCACAGTGGATTGCGATACATGCATAATATCCCCGCAAAAATTTGAAAACTATTCGTTGTGTAAAAACGTAGAGTCAGCAAAAGCTGCATTTCCGGGGTAATAGGTAATCCTCTTTGAGTGTCCGAGTCCGACCGAAGATCATTTATGACGAGTGGCAAAATATAATTCTTTACGACACTTTTGTTAAACCTAAACCTTTTTTTAACGGACTCTTCGGAAAAGTCAAAAAATGGGTCCACATCACGAAAGTAAACTCGTTGACTATTTATTATCATGATATTTTCTACCTCATTTAGAACTTCACTCACATCACTATCAATATTATCTACTGCTGCAAATAAACTTTCGATAGCTTCCATTTTGATATATTATATGAGTGAGCTAGATTTCTGACAAAAATATTATTTATCACAAAGGCTAACCTTCAAATCACTGTGAAGTGTTAGCAAAATAATGCTCAAGTAACCGAAATGGCGACTATTACTTAGCTAAGAATTCTAACGTTTCACAGTTCTTACTTAAATAAATTTCTAAAATATAGAATCAAAATCGTCACTTAAGTAATTACTTTTACTCAAGTAATTACTTTGACTTGTCTATAGATACGGGGGTTATACTTTTACATTTAAAGTACGCGTGGGTTAAGTATTTCACATGGTAAGCTTTTGTCTTCTTCGCTTTTTGACAGACAGTTATATACTCAGCTGGTACAGCCAGCGTCAGAGAAAACAGACCCCCTCAATACTTAAAGAATATCGCCGCCTGCGCCGGCCGCGTCACATGACTCACGAATGACGTCACGTGATGCGATCGTCGCAGAGCTGCGAACGAGCGAGCAGCTTCATCTGCCTTTTATTTGCATGTTCATATATGTAATTTTCTGATATTTTTCGTCATTCGGCTCAATTTTAAACCATGATACAATAAACTCACAAAAAGATGCCACTGCCGCTTGAGGATACGAACCCGCATCCCCAGCGCCAGCCGATCACTTAGACCGTGCCTTATACCACTAGGCTATCGGTTCACTTAATAATAATGACGAAAATATGAATAACATTACTCCTTTTATCGAACAAAGTTGATTACGGTGTAATTTTCTAGACCTTAAGGTTTAAATTTCAACTTCCACCATATGTAACATTAATAATTACTCAATTGACTAAGAGATAAGGTTGAAATTTGTATAGATTTCTTTTTTAGTTCAATAGATTACGCTTGATACAGCTTATTGCACTACCGTCATGTTTTACTTCAAAAATTTATCTGCTATATGAGCTGTGGCTATAGTATTATAATATCTGTTACAGCGCGCTAAAGTTGCAATTAGAATACTTCTTTGCCTTATTTCCTAAACTGTGATTGAAGGTAACTTTATAATTCGTAGTAATTTGCATTGTTGTATTAATCCTCCTCGTAATATTATTCAATTTATTAAGTTTTTGATCAGTTTTTTGACTAAATTGAAAGTATGGTTCGATTAACAACATTTATAAAATTGTTGTTCTCTGGGAGCAAGAACAAAGCATAAAGAAAATAGCACGAGATATGGGCAATACGGTAAGAGTTACGATAAAAATACCTATATTATATTATATTATTTATATATTATTATATTATCATGTTATATTTTCATTTACAAGTTAGTTTTTTGGAGTTTCTTTTATTTATTATCATTTTCATTACAGAGAAATACACTGCGTAGATGGATGCGAAGGTATCAAGCGACGAGTTATATAAATGTGAACGCCAAGGACCTCGCCCAGTTGCTTATACTCATGAATCAGAGCGGCACCGTGATATTGTGGAAGCTCACTCAGTGGCACCCTTCAAAACTACGCGCTGAGACGAAGTGCTGAGACTTTTGGAGTATCGCTGAGCACTGTTCGACGACATCTACACGCTGCGAACATCCATAATTATAAGCCAGCCAGAAAGATTCAACTTACTGACGATCATCGCACCAACCGAGTAAATTTTGCCACTCGTTATTTAAATTCCGACTGGGAAAACGAAATTGTTATATTTACCGACGAAAAATGCTGCGCTTAACATTAGGTAAGTTAATGATTATATTCTGTAACAAATAAATATGTATATATATGTAACATATAAATAAACCTAAAACTTGTTTATTCTAAATTATTATTCTCTACCCCGAAAAAAAAAAAAAATATATACACATATATATACATATATATATATATACATATATATACTTGTATATATATATATATATACAATATATATTTTTTTATATTTATCGACTTTAATTTTAATACATTTATGTATGTATATTATAATATATGTATTATATATAATATATATATTATATTAATATATGTATGTATGTATGTATATATATATGTATATTATATATATATTTTAATTATTATTGCTGCTGACATTGTTTTACATATTGCAACAGATTTGAAAATGTTTATTATTTTAGGTTACTGGGGATGGATGTCTTCAATGGGCCCAGGCGAGCTAGTGGAAATAGGTGGCCGCATGAACAGTGAGCGATACCTTGATGTGTTGAAAGACGTAATGCTGCCTTCAGTGCGGGTCGCATATCCAGAAGGACAAATTTACCTGGTTCAGGATAACTCTTCAGTGCATCGGTCCCGAATTGTGCAAGACTGGCTAAATGCACAAGAAGATATAACGGTGTTTGAGTGGCCGGCTAAAAGCCCGGATCTTAATCCTATAGAAAACTTGTGAGGTCAGATGGTTTTAAACTGGGACTCAAGTGAAATAAAGTAAAAAAAAATGGATGAAGAGGTAAACAGAACTTGGGAATTAATGCGAAATAGTGCCGCAGGTTTTAATATGGTTTCGGGGATGAAAAGTCGTCTTCGATAAGTGATACAGTGAGGGCCATCCTCTCCGTTATTAATGCAGTTTATCGATTCTTAACCAGGACAAATCTTTGTGTGATGAACACGATTAGGTATTTGTTATGTGTCTGGGTGTAATTTATCTAAAAAGTATCTAAAATAAGTATTATATCAGTTGTCTAGTATCCTTATCAGTTATCACATTAAGGTGCTATTTTGGGCTAGATGACGCTGTGTATAAAGTGTCCTAACATTCATAATAATAATAGTATATTATTAATATTCCATTACTCTTGTTTACAAGTTTAGTAATCTTCTAATTTGTTAACGATGCACCATCTGACCTCACATATTTTTCTAATGCTGTGTTAAAAGGGTTACTTATCAGAAAATGTGATCAAAGAGGAAGATGTATATTGCTATCCCGTTATAGTTTAGCATGTTGGTTCTTTCTTTGTGATTCACAGGCACAAATAACATTTCATTTTTCAACCATTCTTTTATATTCGAAGATTATTCAGAGTGTAAAAAATTTATGTTGGCAACTTTAAATATAAATATTGTAGTTATGTTCCTAGAATTATCTAATATTAAACATTTTACTTCACTTAGGGTATTGTGTTTTGTCAATAAATTTAGGTCAGGTGAAATCTAAAAATAAGTAACCCTAATTTAACTCAGATAGAAAAACTGTATACTCAACCAGGAAATGACCTCCATGTAGTCTTATAAATGTAATTCGAGAAATAAATTAATATTGTTAAACAAGCCTATTTTTTCTTACAAACCTCATACCTACTATAAAATTTGATTCCTTAAATAATAATTAACAAAAAGTGCTTAAGAGACTAAAAAAATAATTACATATATGAATACAAAAAGAACTTCTAGTCCGAGGATTTGAACCCCCGCTTACCGTATACTCAAGCGCCGGTCATAACCACTAGACCAACATGCCATATACGTAATGAATCAAAAAACTTCAATGCTTTCATGTCATTATCAAGGGGGGTTCGTTTTCTCTGAAGCTTACTGTACATTAATGGTTTGATTTTTTAATTTCTTTTCAATCATTGCGTGCATACTATCGACCTCCATCTGCGTATGGCCGACTTCCAAATATTTTTGTGTGATTGTCACATTATACAACATTAGAAAAGGCATTCGCTAAGACAGTATTCCTATTTTGGTAACAGCAACCATCGGAGGTTAAAATCATTTCAAGATTATTATTACTCATTTTGGGTTTAACAGTTTCTATAAAGAAATTGGCTATTATGGCGGTGAACTCGTCTGAATTAAGACCACCCTCAGTCTCGTTCCAAAGAAAGCAATATCCTTCACTACTTTTAATATCATAAATACAAAAGTGGTGTACGCACAACTTAGTTTTAACGTAAGACTACGTTATAGTATCGAGGCCTCACGTTACGAAAAGTTAATTCTCTTCTTCTAGCAGATCGTAAAAGCGGTTGACTTGAACTTTATTAAAACCTCTGATTCTGCGATGAATGTTGGTTAAGGAGCACGCAACATATACATACATACATAAAATCAAGCCTGTTTCCCATAGGGGTAGGCAGAGATCACGGATCTCCATTTTCTAGGATCATGACATACTACTCTCGCTTCATTCACTCTCATTACATTCTTCCTGCATGCTCGTCGGTTTAGGGTACTCCTGAACTGCCCCTTTTCTAAAACTTCCCCGATTTGGTCTAGGTATGTGCGTCTAGGTCTTCCCCTACCGACGGTACCATCCACACTCGCCTCATACACCTGTTTCGTTAGTCTTCTTTCATTCAAACTCTCAACATGACCCAACCATCTTAACATTCCTTTCTCAATTCTCGTCACTACATCTTCTATCACTCCACATCGCTCTCTTATCACGCTATTTCTCACTATCTCTCAAGGTCAATCCACACATACTTCGCAACGCACGCAATTCTACTGCATTCACTCTATTCAGATGTTTTTTCTGCCACACCCAACTTTCGCTACCATACATTAAGAGACGGCACTAACACTCGTCGATGTACAGCCCGTCGTGCCTTTTCGGACAATTTCCGGCTGCTCATAAAGTTGTGCAGTGCCCCATTCACTCTATTTCCAGCGGTCACTCTCCTTTCAGCATCTTCATGCTTTCCATGTCTCGTAAACAATGTTCCCAAATATATGAACTCCTTCACTTTAAACAGCAATGTCCATTTGATAGTTCCAGCCGCAAATCATAATATTAGAATTATGAGTTATTTCAAACGTCATTGGTAACTGAAATTTTTGTAAATGGCAGTAGATTATTTTATGACGATTACATAATATTAAAAGTTACTGAGTTTCGTATATACTCGTAACTACAATAAAATTAAATAAACGTTTGGACATTGCGGAGTCTGGAATATACAGGTGGACCTTGCTGTTACTGTTGCATGTGATTATTGGACATTGCTTTTTTTGAAACATAACTACTTTAATGCAACTCGCTTAACTATTTTTGATACTTCAGTGTGTAGTTTCAACAGAAATGTAAAAGTATATTCCAGAATAATGTAATTTACATGCGTTAAATACTGATGTAAAAATTACGATTACTTAAAATTTGCGGTACTTTTATTTAAAAATAAAAACTAGGTAGGTACATAATGTTTACTTTATTATAAAGAATGTTGAGTTAATCAAATAACTAAATTATTAATGAGGGCAGCTCGTCTTGGACTTCGCACATCGTATCTTCAGGGTTATTGTCTTCGTCGTCAACATTTTGGTTTATTGGAATGTCGTGTGGCAGCACTCGAGCAAAATATCCTAGGGTATTTAAACTACGCCAATCGTCACCGTAATGAGTTTTAAGTAATTGACCGACGTCTCTCAGTTTTAATTGTTTTACTGATACTCCCTGTGTTATTGTAGCTGGTGTAATCATTGAAGATTTTTTTTTTTTACAAATACTTTTATACTGACCTAAGTCTTGTCTATAGTGCAATTCCCCTCGTAGGCCCACCATGTCACTACATCTGCTGGCTCTTTTTAAATAAAATCTTTTGCATTTAGCAAACGGTACATGCCACTTGCCTACATTTAAAAATATGTCTTTTACCGTACTTTTGCAGTCGAAGACTTGACATGTTGCCACGTTTATAACCGATGCATGTTGACTTACCACGTCTATGTATTCAGTAGGATTTATTATATTTTCTATCTTTCGCAATTGCTTTTCAATATGGGCAAATACTCTGTCAGCTGGAAGAAATGAGTGTCCCACTACGGGGAATACTATATCTATAATTTTAATTTGCGTTGGTGCATGATGGACTAACCATTTTGAAACCATTGCTATTAATATAGAGTTTTTATTTTGTCCGGCGCATCCATCAGCCATAACCCGAAGTGAATTACATTCTGGTGTAAATACGGTATTACAGAGTCGATGGAAAACTGCAGATGAAATTAGGTTTGAATCCTTGGCATATTCATCTTCGGTCCAGCAGTAACTAAATACATTTTGGCTTGTTAACGATGATTTTGAATTACCTTCTACTATTGTGAAATTAAAAAAATAAAGTTGTCTCGAGTAATATGTACTCTGATCTGGAATTTTTGGTAATACCATATTTTTTGGCAATCAAAAGATATTATTTTTATTGAAGGGTCTTCTGTTTTTAACATGTTAAAAAATGATTTTGCGCGTCTATTATGGACAGTTTTTTCAGCCATCAAACGATTTTTATCAGTCTCATTCACCACTTTTATTTTTTCTGTCAACTGCAAACACGTTGAACACACATCAACGCGTGGTGATCCAAATCCCAAATTGAAACAAGTATTAAATATATTCCGGAAATATAAGGCCTTTACTTTAAGATGTTCAGCTGCTTGGTCATTGTATAGTTTCGCCATTTTATTTATGCTCAATTCTGACGGCAAATACATTCGCTTAGAATTGCCTCTGCAATAGTGAGCTTCAGTGCATTTAAATTTTTTTATGAATGAAATTACATTTAGTTTCTTGTCTTCGTATTTGTGGGACTTATGGTCACCACCACGGTTTTCTTCTGGGATTTTTCGTTTTAATTAATAATTCTTTACACCATTTTCTATCCGATACCTTTTTATGTGCAATATATTTAAAAAAGCTGTTTGGCATACGAATATCATCTTTTTTTGAGATCTACCAGTAAATTCTGTACATCCTTTCCATATCTCTGGGTTTTTACTGCTTAGAATTGGACCTAGGACGACGGCGTTTTGTTTGTACAGCTATAACATGTTTTAATATGAACATATCCTGTTTTATTTTGTCCTTCACGGCATAAAAAGATTCATGAAAAGATTGTAAATCATTCATACTTATTGTAGAGCATTGTAGCTTTTTGTCTTTATGTACACATGTCGGCTTAACTGGTAAGTCTTTTGAAGCATATCTGGAACAACAAATACATATGATGCAATATCTACAGTTAACACATGTATATATAACGTATAAAGGTTAAAAAACTAACTTCATTGTTTCATAACTCAATAATAACTTAACTTTCCAACAAATAAAATCTAAATCGGTTCATAAACGACGTAGTTATTCGCGAATATACGTAAAAAGGTAGAAAAAAGCTATTTTCACCCCAACTACTAAACAGATTTTCATGAAATTTTATGAAACTTTCAAATATAATATATAATATAATATAAAAAATAAATGAAAAAAAGAAGTTCCGTAGAAAAACCCTCAATTTATATATCCAACCATCAATTTATATATTAAGAACCTCTTTTTTTAAGTCGGTTAAAATATTTATAAATTTATATATACATTTATATATGTATAATGTGGTTTATTTTAATTATCCTTGGGTATTATGATGAACAGTAAAACTACAACCAAACTGAGTTGCTCTGGAAAGAGAGGAGGTTTTATTTTAATAAGTAGGTACATAAACTAGATTTACACTTTTACAACACGTTAATTACAAACTCACCTGGAAAGAGAAACAACATTTAAAGCTATTGTTTCACCAGTTCTTATTAACTAGAATACTAATGATTCTAATTGCAATATAAGTAATTCTCGTGGTTTTTACTTAACCTATAAAAAGCGTCAATCTGACAGCCCGCTCCACAGACTAGAACAAATTCATAGCTAATGTTACTACGCGGCAAATTCAAACTGAACGAAGTGACACGCACTTTGTTTACATCTCCCCCCCTTTCTAAATTATTAAGGTAAAATTATCAAAATTATAAATTTACTGTATTACTCTATAAACTGGAATAAGTTTTGTAATATGGAAGAGATTCGACTCTGACTTTTTGTGACCGGTGTTCACTCTGTAAATTGAATTGGATATTTTGTCCACAATTTGATATGGTCCTATTTTCAATTCATCTAGCTTTTTTCGGTTTAACCGGTTTCCATTTTCCACAAACAGAATCTCCAGGTTTCAGTTCAAAATATTTTCTGTTTTTATCAAATCTTTGTTTATTACAATTGTGGGATTTTATACTATTTTCCAAGGCAATTTTTCGGTCTCGCAGTAAATGATTATGTGTTACATTTTGTTTCAGTTCGTTTGGTAGAATATCAACATTTTTTCCATCTAATAAATATTTTGGAGAGAACCTTGTTACGCTATGTTCAGTTTCGTTATATTTTTCTGTGCATTCGTGAGCAATAGTGGTCCAAGCAATTTCGTTCTTCGTTTCATTAATCTTGCAACGAATTTTATTAACTAACGTTTGGTTTAGCCTTTCATTCAATCCATTTGAAAATGGCGCATTTACGGCAGTGAAAACTATGTGTATATCTTCATTTTCCAAAAAATCCTTGAAATCCTTTGAATTTATCCCTGGATATTGGTCGGATAGAATCAAGTCAATTTTATAGTCTTGTATTACTTTTTTTACAAGTTTTATAAAGTCATTAGCACTCTGAGTTTTGGATCTACCAAAGTGAAGTGATCTACCAAAAGATGTAAACATGTTTTGGTTAAACGAGTGTGTCAGATTTGGGGGGGTAAAATTTGGGGTACCATATATATATCAGTCTATAACTTACTATATATACCCATAATTAAGGATGCCATCTGTAATTATGTATTTGAACCAAGGAAATTAAACAAATACAATTCTGTTTTATCACTCTTTTATTCTGTTATACTACGTCAGTTCCAAAGGCTGTTGTAGACAGGAAAGAACTAACAAGAAAACCTGTCTGCCTTCTAACCACAACATAATTATTATTTTACTTTATGTTACACCAGGCTCGTAGCCAAATATTACAATATAAGACAACCCTGGTTTCAGACCAGTTACAACAGCATAATAGCTAAAACTATAACACAGATACTTATCACATAGGAACCACATTGGAGTCGAACCACTTCTCATAATTATAAGTATGACAATACTTGCACAGTCACTAATACGCTATAATGATATTGTATCACCTGGTATATCAGTTAAACAGAGTAATAGCCGATACTTTGATACTTAGGTAGTACATAAAAACCTAGATACCACACTGGTATCGAACCAGCCCTTTGATACGGGGCCCTACGGGGTCAAGGATGAAGAAAACGATTGGTACGAGATCTACAACTTTAATCCGTAGGTCCTGCTATACAATAATAAAAATACTCTAATTCAAGGTCGAGTGTCGGTTCGGGTACGCGTACACGTCACTATAAACGGTTGGCTGAGTAATGTACTCAACTTGGGGTTCCGGGCTGGCCCCGTGCGAGTGTGACGTTGTCTTCCCCTCAAGGTCACCAGGCTTCGCAGCTGCTAGTTCGGTCCGCGGGGTCGTCGCCAAGGCCGTCTTCAAGACGGTACGGAGCGGGCAGGCAACCTCAGCTGGTTCGGAGGCGGGCCGGTACGGTGCGGTGAAGCTATTCCAGCCGGTATGCAGTTGGACCGGTATTCCAGCCGGTACCAAGTTCTGGGGAGACAACCACACGATTAGGCACTGGTGCGTGAATCCAATGCACAGCGCCGGGCCCCAACGTATAATTTTCTACATGGGCCCTAAGGTCGGCGGCGCTGTACAATGGTAGGTACACATAACACAAATTACACAATAAACAAAGAAATAAAACTGGATTGTTCCGGAATTAATAATCGTAAGTTATTATCGTAAGTACGTCTGTAATCCCGTTAACCACGGTTCAATCAACCATAAACAAATGGTTCAGTAATAATTAAGCTATAATACATATATATGCTGAACCGTGGATTTAAAACGAGATTAAATTCGACAATTTACATATTTTCAAAATGTGGGTACCCGTAGAAAATTATGGCGAGATATACACCGTGTTGATTTTTCTCTTAGAATACGAACAATCAAACATTACAACTAATTGAATAGTTCTTAAGCAATTACTATATTCGGCTGTCTGTCGACATGTATACTCGCAACATATATTATGGACACACTTCATACAATAACTTTCTTACAACATTTTAACGATTACGATGTTAATCACAGTTTACTTTAAATTTAATTTAATTACATTTACACAAAGGATAAACTACAGCTAGGTAACTACCGAACTCCCGACCGCAGGTAGGCAGGTACTAAAAATGAGCTATCATCACGCTTAGCTCCTAGGGGCTAAGCAGGAATGTACACGCGAACGAAGATGTTATTTTATTTTATTATTTACGTGACTATCGTTTAATACTCGCGCACTGTTTATTAAGGACACTAGACTTACCCCTTATGTTGGGAACTTTATACTTATAAGACTTTTCTTGAGATGCCGAGATATACTATCTACGATACGATATTAGCCTAGTTCTTATAGACAATTATAATAGTAACTAGCAGAATCTAGACTATATGTTATCTAGGTTTTAAGATTATGACGTTCACGTTCAGATTATCACGTTCCGCCGCGAAGTCTCGCGATCGAATGAGGTCTGCCGTCTACCTCGGCGCGAGCGCAGGGCGTGTTTTTTTTCTTGTTGTCGATCAGTGTTGTGCCGTCAGCCGATTCTCCGTTTGACGGAATGCGCTGATTGGTTATCAATTCGTGTGACTCATTTTATATGCGCGTTAGCACGATGCATTACCTTAAAAGGTAATGACCGCGTTCACCACCCAGTGATGGGGTTCGCGCCGCAATCGCGAGCTACCGGTATTTACCGTTTATTACTGCTATGTTCAAATGTTTTCATTTTTTATTACCGGAACCAGTGTTCACGTAACACCTTATAATCATACTTTTACAGCCATTATTATTATGATAGTTTATTATCCCCAAGGATTATCGCAAATACATCAAGTAATACTTTGATTCGGTTACTTTACAAGTATATTTTAGTTACACAATATTTGGAACACCCAAAGAGGGTATTTAATTATAATTGCTAATTCAATTAACTTGTTAAATACCAATCCACTATTATATTATTCACTATAACAGTAATTATTACTACATTCACTGTGATAACACTATACTTTTACATATTATTATTATTATAACATTATAAATACAACAGAGGTATATCGTACCTCACACTTCGACGGCTCGGGATCGACTGTCCGAATGACAGCTGACATCGTCTTTTTATAACATTTGAGACGTCGCATTGCATCGAATGATTTTCACCTACCTACTTATAAAAATATTGTATAAAGTAGGTTCTTATTTACAAATCCTTTAAAATATTCTTTATAGTAATATAAATACACTATAATACATCAAGCTACACCTCACCTGATCGCTGGCCACTCCATATTTTAACATGATTCTAACAAGTGCCACCAAATCCCCCTATGGTGTCAATAGACACTATTTCGAATGGATAGGTAGAAGGACCTAAGTGAGACATTAGGCCAAATTTGTATTTTCCTCTAGATTTGTTTTTTATACAGACATCACACTTTTCACAAAACATTTTTATATTATCTAATAAATTGTTAGCTTGATAAAAGGGTTTGATCTTTTTTTCCATTTGTTGTCTTCCTATGTGACAGTAGTAGTGATGTACATATTTTATAATCTTTTTACTAAACTCCTCAGTTAAAACAATCTTTTCATTTTTTCCAATTTTTTTATAATATATATTATGTTTGAAAATAAGTTTATTTATATTTTGTTGTATATCTGTATTTTGTTGTTGATCACTTCGTATGTCTTGCAATTTAACAAAATTCACTACTTTAAAACTGCTATCTTGATTTTCATATGATTCTAACACGGGGTTTCTGCTTAAAGTATCTGCTTCTATATTATATTTACCTGGAGAATATATTATTTTAAAATTGAACTGCGCCAAATAATACGTTAAATCACCCAGTTCCTCATCAGTTCTGGCTTTTATATTCAATTTTTCTAATGGTTTGTGATCTGAAAAAACCGTGAATGCTTTTCCTATAATGCTAAACACTCAAGATATATGGCTTTTTTCTTTTTTTGAGAATCATTTATTTTTTTGGAAAAATATGCACAAGGTTTTTCATCACCATTGGGTTGAATTTGTTTTAAAATCGCACCTACACCTTGTATGCTGGCGTCTGTATAAATTCGTATTGGCAAGTCTGGATCAAAGATGGCTAGAATAGGCTTTGAGCAAAGTAGTTTTTTTATAGTATCGAAGGATTTTTGACATTTATCAGACCAAACGAATTTTTCTCCTTTTCTTAATAAATTATGTAAGGGATCCAATATAATCGAAATATTTGGAACATATTTACCATAGAAGTTAATTTTTCCTAGAAATTGTCGGACGTTTTTTTGTGTTTTTGGAATTGGAAATTCTCTTATGGCAATCAAATTATCTTTTAATGGGGTGACAGTATTATTTTTTATTATGTGTCCTAGATATTTTACAGAATCCTGTGCGAAGTTGCACTTCGTGAATTTTAATTTAAAACGTTCCTTCAAAATTGCCTCCAGTAACAAAGATATATGCTCCATGTGGTTTTCAAATGTTTCAGAAAATACTAGAATATCATCTATGTAATTGACAGTAAAATTTGAAAGTTTATACTTTCTTATAATGCTACTCAATATTCTCTGAAAAATGGCGGGCGATGTTTTCAGACCAAAAGGTAAGCAAGTCCATTGAAAGTGTGAATTTTGAGTAACAAATGCAGTTTTGTGTCTATCTTCAATTTTAAGAGGTATGGACCAGAACGCTGAATTTATATCAAAAGTAGAAAAAAAAATTACAATTCCTTGTTTTGATCATTAGATCTTCGATTAGCGGAAATGGTTGCGACTGAGGGACAACAATTTTATTTAATTCGCGAAAATCTATACAAAGACTTGACCTCCTTCCTTCATCTTTTTTAAATGCCAGTGTTACCGGAGCGGCAAAAGGGCTATATGATTCCTCAATTAAATTATTTTGTAGTAATTTTGATATTTGATGTTCAATTTCTTTTATATCCTCAATAGAGCACCTATACGGTCTTTTACTACAGTATTTATCGATCAGCAAATCAATATAATAAATAAATAAATAAATAAATAACTTTATTGATGCCATATTCCTTATACAAACATGTCTTAGATGGTATACACAATACAATTTAGTTAAGGTAATACAAAAAATTATAAACCCTGGCTCCCAAACTAGGTAATCCTGTGACTTGGGAGTCAGTGTTCTGCTGTAACTGTTACACAAAGATTAATTGAACATGCGTGTCATTGCATTATTATAATATGAGGACTATATGGCATAATGGCTATTTGTTATAATTAAAATTTTATCAGAGCAAGAATGTGTGTTTGTGTGTGTGTGTGTGTGTGTGTGTGCGTGTGCGCGCGCGTGCGTATGTGTGAATGTGTGTGTGTGTGTGTGTGTGTATGTGAGTGTGCGTCTTCTTCTATAGGAGATGGAAAAGCAGAATTTCAGTTTGTGTGTAATCAAGATCTTGTAACCAATTCCGAACTTTATCTTTTATTCTGCATTACTTTAAGGACAGCTCTCTGTGACCTCTCCAACTCGAGTAGCTTTGTTTTACCCGCTCCACCCCACACCACAATGCAGTATGCGATGACGGACTGACATAATGTTTTATATACCATGGTAAGGATGTTGGGGTCGGTGATATCTCTAAGTTTCCTAAATATATAGATAAGTCTTCTCACTTTTGTGGAGATATAGTCTATATGGTTGAATCACGTCAGTCTATCATCTATCACTACACCCAAGTATTTGGTATGGTTGACACGGGTTAGAGTCGTGCACTTGCAGGTACTAGAGTCGGTGCATGTGTGTACAGTGATGTTGAATTCAGCAGGGGCCTCCGTTCTAGTGCTTATCGCGAAGGGAATGAAGTTACTTTTGGACAAGTTTAGTGTAAGGAGGTTATGACGCAGCCAAGTCGATACCAACTGTAAAGACTTTTCGGTGTTATCTTTCACTTCATCCCAAGTGGATCCATATACTATTATCGCCGTGTCATCAGCATAGGTAATGATTTTTGATTTTTTGAGGGGGAGCGTGCAAAGGTCATTGATGTAGAGTTGAAATAGTGTTGGTCCAATCACGCTGCCTTGTGGAACTCCATAAGAGATGGTGTGATAGTCACTAGTGTGATTTTTTATTTTAACTATTATTTGTCTATTTTGTAGGTAACTTTTAAATAGTTCTAGTGGTTTCCCGCGAATGCCTATGTATTCTAATTTTTGTAGAAGTGTGGGAACAGAGACTGTGTCAAATGCTTTGGCTAAATCTAAAAAGATAGAGATGCATTTTTGGCGGTCGTCCACTTTTCGTGTTACAAACTCAGCTAGGTCAAGAACGGCGTCTTCGGTAGAAACACCTTTTCTGAAGCCATATTGATTATTAGCTATAATACTGAGTTTGTTAAGATAGTTCACTAAACGACAGTTAATTAATTTCTCCATGACTTTGGACATTGCAGATAGTACCGAAATTGGTCTGTAATTGTTGACGCAGTCTCTGTTTCCACCTTTGTGTATCGGATGAACCAGAGCTCTCTTGAAAGAATCCGGAAACACTCCGCTCGCTATCGAAATATTTATAATATGCGTGATTAGGGGTACTAATGTATTTCGACAGATTTTCAAGAGGGCGACCGGTATTCCGTCCCAACCAGTTGCAGTATCTTGTTTAAGATTCATGATAGTGGATTCCACTTCAGAGTCGGTCACTTTGAACATTGCGAAAGAATCCGCGGTGTGAATTTTCTGTGCAGTGTTGCTAGGTGTCATAGATGTCGAAGATTGAGGTATATTTGAGGCAAGGTTAGCGCCGATCGTGGCGTAGAAGGTGCAAACATTATTTATTGAGGTTTTTTGGTTCGGGTCTAGGTTTAAAAGTTCCACTGGAGGTGCACATTTCTTTTTAGTATACGTAATTTCTTTTATTTTATTCCATAGAGCCTTGGGGTTACTTTTAGCTTTGTCTAGTTCAGTTTTTTCATGTAATGTTTTAAGCTTTCTTAGGAGGTCGTTACAATAATTTCTGTAACGTTTGTACGTCAATTGTAGGATATGATCATTAGGTGACTTTCGTGCTTTTATGTGTAGCTTGTCGCGGTGTCGAATGCACCGCAGTAGACCCGGGGTAATCCAGAGTTTTAAGTTTCGGTTCTTTTTAGAGCAAAGGGTGACTGAGGTGTGTTCTTTTAAAACGGATTGAATTATTTTAACTAATTTATAGGTGGCTAAGTTAGGATCCTCTGTATCTACAATTTGGGAGAAGTCTTGGCTTTCAATAGCTGTCTTGACAGAAGAGAAATCTATTTTTGGAATTTGGAAGGTTGGCGCTGCTTGTTTCGTTAAATTTAAGTCGTTAAATGCTACTAAGACCGGTAAATGATCGGTGATGTGAGAGCCTAAACAACCACTGTGGTGTCCATATTTCCTTTTAAGTTCACGTGATCGTAGCACTTTTCTTCTCGGGTTAGGAAATAGTGTGCAGACAGTAGGCCATGTGTGGCAATCAGAGTCAGGTAATGGAAACTGTGGCGATCTGCGTTAGAGGGTTTAATGTCTATATTGGCATCACCTATGAGGCAAATATTCTTATGTTTGTTAAGGGAGGTTAGTACATTGTCAAGACTTCTTAAGAAGAGATCGACTTCTTCTATAGTGTCATAGGAGGGTGATCGATAAATGGCAACTATTGCCAGCTTACTGTTTATTCGGCAAGCGAGACATGTACCATTAATGAAATTAGGCTCCTCAAAGTTGCATGGAATATTATCTTTTATGTAAATAACTATACCATCATTTTGGTTCTTTATGTTATTGGTGTGATAAGAGTTAAATCCGTCAAGGGTAGGCAGGTCTTCAATTTTGCGTAGCCAACACTCGGTGAGTATAATTACGTCGCACGGAATCTTGATTTCTGTCAGTAATATTAAGAGTGAGTCGAAATTTTTGTTAATGCTGCGTATGTTCATATGGAGAACTGTTATGGAGCCGTTGGAACCGTTTGAGATGTTTACGTAGTTTTTACAGTCTTTCGGTAAACTTGTGTAAGCTTTCGCAACCTCAATATCGTCAAGATCTGACATAATGTTTTTAAGTAGGTTGGCCATCGAATAGCATTAATACACCAAATAAGAGAACGCCTAGCAATGCTTTATAGTTGCATTTTTGGAATAAGTGTAGAATCATAGTAGGAATAGACGTATTGTTGTATGGTAGTGTGTGTATAGTATAATTAGTGGGGTTGCAGAAGGTATGTATGTGAGTGAGTTTAGCATGTGTTTGTGTGCAACTTTTTGTTTTTTTAGTGTTATAGTCAGTTAATGGTACATTATGTCTTTTTTTTACTAGTGATAAGCTTATAACTATATTCAGTACGTACAGAAAAATGTCAAATCTGATAGAAACATCACACATGGAGATGAATGGACTGATGTTAGACTTAAATAATAGTCAAAGTTTCTTCAGAAGTTCGAGCAAAGTTTCTTCAGACTTGATGAGTACATGATTTTGTCCCTGTTCTCTACGTAGGAACACGTTGCCATTTGAAGAAAAGCTTCTTGACGGATTGACTTAAGTGCTCATCTACGTATACGGGCTGTTTTTGCCCAGATATTCCCAGTAACTGAGTGTTCAGCTTGTCTTCTTTGTTAGGGCGTTTTGCGTTGTATCCACGCACGTGAGAGATAAGGTCTGTCTTACATTGTACATTTACAAATTCTGCTATTATTGGTTTGTTGTTCGAAGTACCGGGAGCACGATATATATCCCGAACATTAGATGGTACGATGGGGAAGTTTATTGTTTTACCAATGTTGGACACAATTTGAGAGAGATCTGCTGTGGTTTCATTAGGATGTATTGGGACATTACGGATCTCCACGGTTGAGGAGCGTGGTTTGTGCCGTAGGTCTCTTATTGCCTTTTCAAGTCCTTCCACATACAGTTTATATCCCTTGAGATCATCTTGTAGCCTTTTAACTTGCGATTTCATGTCTTCATATAGTTCGCTAGTAGTAATGATAGACTTTTCGATTTCTTTGTTCGAATTTTGAATCTGTAAGTTCTGGAGTTTTAATTCAGACAAGTCGGATACCAACTTTGTTATTAGGGCGGACTGCTCTGTTAACACCTTCTCCATTGCATCGTCATGGTCGGCCTTCCACGATAGCAGCATTTGTTTAATTTCCTGTTTAAAGTCATCTAATTGATCATGCGGGAAGTCGTCCAACCTCGGGCGCTTATGGCTAAGAATGGCAAATTCTTGGTCCACAGCTTGGACAATATTTGGTGCGGATCGCGCGGGATCTATTGTAGCAGACTGGCTTTTAACAGCTTTTTTAGGCGAGCCTTTCTTTGAGGAAGACATTTCGTAGCTTAGTATGAAATGTAACCGGTACGGTTTAGCTCCAGTAATGATTAAGCGGCGACTCCCGTAGCAGATGTCGACCCGTAGCACTTTCGTAAAGAGGCGGGGCTTACCACAAGGCGTAGCACAGTGACGTAGTCGTAGTCGTAGGCGATATCACTTCGTAGGTTGTCCGCAATTTCGATGACGACACGCAATGTTGATTTGGTCGGGTGGCTACAAGTGCGGCACTAAAGTATCTGCGGTGTGCAGCGGCCGTGGCGTGGGTTCAAATCCTCACCAATCACAAAAAACACTCAACTTGGTTTTGAGTATGTGACAGTGCGATATCACTATATCTCACTCTAGACACACCCAAAGGGCGTTACTCAGTCATAAGAACACTTTAGGAAGGACAGAGAATCCGCAATTATCTATCCAACCAATCAGATAAGGGCACGGAGCAAAAATAAGACACACGTCTACTCTAAACGACAGCAACGAGCAGAATCATAACCTTTTACTGTACCTATATCATATTTGTCTTTAGCGAAGACTGAATTATATTTGCATATCAATTTATCAATAGCAGATTTTTTTCCTCATCTAAATGATTTATAGAAATATCAAAATTATCAACTATTATATTTTCATTAAAGTTTATTTTATACTCATAGAGGAGATCCGGTTCTTAGCATTCCATGGATTCACCGTGCGGTCGCCGGGTCCATGGCGTGGTACAGAGAGGAACACTGTGACGGCGCCTGGGACTTGCGACCCAGGTGTAGGTTTAGGGTGGCCACCTTGTGATGCATCAGCGCTCACCTCCACCGTCAGTCGTGTTCCCCCCTCTACCTATCCAAATTTGGTAAGATCCTATCAACGCCGTTTTAGATATTCGTTTGAGTAAAGAACTTACTGAAGCTCTTGGCAATCCGAGGTCTTTAAATAAGTTATACAGGGATTTAGCTGGAATTCCCCTTGCTCCTACTTCCACGGCGTAGAGTTTAACCACATAGCCATTTTTGGTTAACTCGTTGGTCAGGTCAAAGTATTTGTTTATTTTTATAGCGTGGTCTTTAGGTATGTTAGTTTCCCACGGTACTGTGAGTTCTACTATAATCAGCTCGGCGAACCTTGATCCCTATGACACTGACAGTTATTCCCACGACACAACCTTGTAGTAGCGTCACCGTTATATTATAATCGAATTGGCGGTGTCTAAAAATGATATTTATTAATTTTAGGCAGATATATGCAATTACAATAATATCCCGTTGGAATTATAATAATTATTAACACTTACAAGAAATTATCTCAATCAGACTTTACGTTGACGTCCTGCAAAAGTTACTCCGTTTGGAAGATATCGACTAGTGCGGAAAAGTATCGATAAACAAATATCGAAAATGGAAACGAGTGTACAAAATACATCAATAGAGCACCTACGCTCTTAGTGTCAGATTTATAATCATTTAAGTTGTTTGCGATAATAAATTAAAGGAGATTTAACAAATTTATTGTATATACCTACTCAAATAAAACAAAAGCGGTTTATTTATGATTTTTTAATATACATTAATCTGAATCTGACAATGGTGTCACCGATTGCGTCTCAGACTCGGAATCCGAACTGCAGCTGCTTTCTTCTATGTTTATTAAAAACGGCTGGTCTACTATATTGTCGTATCGCACGTCTCGATTCCAATCATCTAAGCATAGTTTTTTCGTCTTTTCAACCACTTTCCTCCAATTGTCCGGAGTCACTTGACTACATGCCTCTTGTAGCAACGTAAGCATTTTATTAGCTGTGAATGGTGGAGTGGTGTTAAGCCTGGCTGCACAACCTGAAACAATAATGGTTTAGATTGAAAATGATGCAAAGTCAAAGAGCGAGATCGGGGTAAGTACATTATAAGTACATAATTTTGTACGTTAAAAGTGTGTAATTGATATAAGCACATGGATAAAAATAAAAATGCAATTTGCTAGTGAAATAAAATAGCTTTAAATAGTACTAGCCGACTAGACAGTCACCAGTGACCTAAATAAAAACATGTTAAAATAAATACAAATCAACCCACCTTTGATCTGCGCCCATATCATTTCGATTGCATTATATTGGCAGTGGTAGGGCGGTAGCCGAATCACGGTGTGCCCTTTTGATTTTGCCATCTCATCCAAGAAATATTTCTTCTTTGTTTGCTGTTTATGAAGGTTCAACCATCTAACTAATTCCTTTTTCAGCATTTGAGTATTAGCTGCCACACCATTGTTTTGCAGCCACTCTATTATTTCGCCTTTATTGTTGTTCGCGGTAGGCGCTTTATTAATTTGCACAGAGTGGTATGGGGCGTTGTCCATTAAAATGTAGTGAGGCTCGTTTAAATTGTCTAATAGTTTTGTGAACCATTTCTTGAAATTCTCAAAATTCATCTCTTCGTGATAATCACTTGTTTTCACGGATTTGAAGGCCCACAAGCAGTTAGGTACAAAACCTTTGGCTGTGCCAGCGTGGCAGATAATCAAACGCTGGCCCTTGCCTTCTGGTGCTTTGGTACAGGATTTCTCTGTGTCGTCTGTCCATGTTTTGGAGACTGAGTGATTGGCGTTGAGCCACGTTTCGTCCAGATAAACCACCTTGTCCCAGTTCTCGATGTTTTTTATCTGTCGTAGAAAATCACACCTCATCAATCCAATGTCCTTCCGCTCCATTATCACTTTTCTTTTGTCACACTTCCCATAACGAAATCCACATTTTTTTATAACCTGTCTGAGAGAAGTGAATCCACCTTTAAATAAATCAGCCGATTTCAGCGACGCTAATAATTTTGTGCAAGTCGGCAGTTCACCTCGAAAATAAAAGCCGTAAATATGGTTTCGTATCGCTGCCATGTCGAAATCATCGGGGTTAGTTACGGGTCGTGCCCTATTATGTTTTTTCTTCTTTGGAGTTGATAATTTGTTCTCCTCCATCGACGATTCGCCGAACTTCTCCTTTGTAATTCGGGAAACGGTAGCTTTGTCAATTCCCAAAGCATCAGCAACACGGTCGCGTACGTTGTCAAGTGGCAACAAAGGTCCGCCATTTTGTAGTTCGCGAGCAAAATAGTCACGCAAGCGTACAACAAACTCCCGCGTTTCACTGTTGAGTACAGTTTTTCTCAGTCTTTTCGGCATTTTGAAACACCAACAAAAACAAAACAGCAACAATAACAAAAACAGAAAACAACAATAGTAATAAACAAAGGATTCCGTTGACACAACAAAACACGTGGCGCATACAAGGCGTTAGCACTCGTACTGGCGTAGCGAACTGACAGTACTAGCGTAGTGACAGATCAGATAGTGTTGCTATAACTAAAATTTTAATTCACATTAAAATTATACAGTCCGACCATGTTACCTCTGCATCGGAATATTGGCAACCCCATATACAAATACACGGATACTTGTAAATATAACAAGCATTATAATTATAGTAATGTAGATTATATTTTAAAAACATGTTTATCGATGTGGCTGAATGCAAGTCACGCCTTTGCCTATAAAAAGTTGCGATATATCGACACGACCCGTCACTAGTATGAACTGTCATAGGGATCAAGGTTCGCCGAGCTGATTATAGTACTGCACGCTTTTGCTGTTTTGAAAATAGGAATATATCGGGTCTGGATGACGAGGCACAAACATCCTCCGGTATTTTATAGTGTTTCTCATACGAATCTGCGAGTAATGTCCAGTCAGCGGCTGCTATCAAAATTGAGTACGGCTTTTGATTTGTCTTTTTTGAGCAGCCTTCCTTTACAAACGCGACGTCATTTCTTTGGTTTGTGGTTAAACCCTTTTTCGCTCTAGCTACCGCCAAACTTACCGCCTCACGTACGATTTCTAATACCTTATCATGTCGGCGCGAGTAATGACCCCGGTCTAATAGCGTCCTACAACCCACCAGTAGGTGCCTAGCAGTACCAATTGCTTCACCACATGAGTTACATGTTTTATCTGTGGCTTTTCCCCATCTGACAAGATTGCTTTGGTCGGGGAGGGTCAACTGGAATGCATTGAGATAGAATTTAAGGAGAGCCGGTGACCAGTCGTATATTAAGGTACGCCATTTTAAGGCTATGGGAATACAAAATTCACCTAGTGTTAACCATTCGTTTTGTACTTCTAGGTTCATTGCGTGCACTTTGTAGGTATTATTTTCATCTACTTGAAGAAAAGATTTTGTTATGTCTTTGTCTGACTGCCTCCTAGTATTACCCAAACCTACCCTACCAGTCTGCGAGCCTACCATGAATTTTTTATGGAATTGGAGGCGCGACTCGAGCTCTTTAGTACTTAGGTCTTTTGGAAGAGCTTGCACGATTTCGTCTTTTGATTTCGCTAGGACGTGCATTTTGGTTACTCTTAGATGTTTATATAGTTCCGATGGACGATAGACGATATTATATTTTGTAATAAACACATCTTTTTTTTTATTACATAAACCTTGTTTATCCCCTATGTCACTACCTGTACTGCCAGGAATTATAATTGTGTTTATAGGTTGCTTTTCTTTATTTTGAGTAATATTTAAATTCTCATCCTGAGCCAAACGAAACCCCTGTATACAGTCCAACCCCACTAGCAAATCGTGTTCAAAGTTTTCTTCATTTATGACAAAAACATTAACAAAATTTTCAATGTTAAAAATTTTAATTTTCAAAGTCACCACTCCCATAGACTTCTTTACGCCATTAATTGTTTTTAAACCAGTATTTTTCTCAAAGGTAGTTATTTTTTTTAAAGATAATAACCTCGAATTTATAAGGGACACATTAGACCCTGAATCATAGATTCCTGATGTTTGTAAAGTATCATTAATTAATAATTTAATTTTGATTAATGGCGGCACTATCAGTTTTTTGGATCAATTTCATTTAATTCTATCTCCAATTCAGAATTGTTAACACTCCGTAGTTGATCTTTTTTTGTGCTATCATTATTTTTAATTTTGAACCAACATTGGGATTCTGGGTGGTAACGTATACCTTTATTCTCTTTTTCACAAATTTTACACGGACTAACCAAGGGCTTCACATTTTTCTCTTTAATTTTACTTTCTGATGTTCCTAGCTTTTTATCAAATGTTTTTTTGTTTACCGTAATATGTTCTAAACATCTTAAATTATTAAATAAGTCTTCAGTTTCCTTTAAACTATTCCTATCTATCTTATCTGCAATAAAATTTGGTAATCCGGTGGCAATCAGATCAATTACAGTTTGTTTATCTAAGTACTTATTTATTTCTAACAGTAGTCTCTCCTTCTTTAACGCATATTCCAGTAAAGAGCCCTGTTTGTATTTAAATAACATTGCATACCTGATCGGCGACCAACCCTTATCTGCATATGTCTCACAAAAGTTCTTTTTCCATATTGCCCATTTTGAATTTATTGTATGTTTTATTAGCATGGAACTATACCAGTCTAGACAAGAGTTTTCTATAAACAGCCTAAAAATTTCAATTTTTTTCACATCTTCTATTCCTATACGAACACATTCCGCTTCAAAGGTAGTCATCCACTGGGACACATTAGTAATCTTGCTATTGAATTTTTCTATAACAAATTTTTCTACCACTTTGCTCATATTAAAAGTTTTTGATGGATCTTTCTTCATTTCAGCGAAGCTGTCTATTAATTTTGCTAGAGACTCTTCTGAAATTCCTGTTTTAGAAGTCTGTGGTTTTGTTTGTTCTTCCAATAGGCATCCCATAAATTGTTTATTTCCATCTTCATCACAATAAGTCGCCTTCATCTCCGGCCTCATGGATATCCACACCTGTGGTTTTTATGACGTTTTTGCAATGTAGTCTTTACTTTCTGATAGATATCGGTCTGTACTATTTCAACATGTAATTTCACAGGTTGTAATTTATCTGGGATCGTAAAAGTTCGGCCATCTAAATCCGTGATTGTCGTTACACAAATGATATTGGTTTTCACGTCTTCACCGGCTTTGACCATGAACTCAAATCTTAATTTATCCATTATTCCTGGTAACCAACTGTAGAAATGTTGTTTTATAATGTGGTTTATTTTAATTATCCTTGGGTATTATGATGAACAGTAAAACTACAATCAAATTGAGTTGCTCTGGAAAGAGAGGAGGTTTTATTTTAATAAGTAGGTACATAAACTAGGTTTACACTTTTACAACACGTTAATTACAAACTCACCTGGAAAGAGTAACAACATTTAAAGTTATTGTTTCACCAGTTCTTATTAACTAGAATACTAATGATTCTAATTGCAATATAAGTAATTCTCGTGGTTTTTACTTAACCTATAAAAAGCGTCAATCTGACAGCCCGCTCCACAGACTAGAACAAATTCATAGCTAATGTTACTACGCGGTAAATTCAAACTGAACGAAGTGACACGCACTTTGTTTACATATGTATATATATACGGTCAAATTATGATACCTGGTACGTTTATGAAACCGGTTAAAAATAAAATCATAATAAGAAAATTTAAAAAATAAAGTATCAAAACTATCTAATTCTGATATACTCACCGGTCGTTTTTGGCCTTGTTTTTTATCCAGTTTGCACTATTAACTCTGCGTCTGCGTGCATTTTTACTGTCTACCACTTGGGGATAACATTCCATAACTCTATCTATTTAAAAACTATAGCTTACAAATGTGTTTTATCACCTCAAAAACAAAAATAAACGGGCGCACTCCTAACAGTGAACACAACAATCCGCCATATTGTTTACGCCACCGTGATTGGCTGAGAAGGACATTGCTTGTTTGGATACATACACTAGTGGACAATGCTTTTTTTGTAGCAAACATTTATTTTAAACGTGAATTTCTACGAGACATTGCGGTTTTAGCTCCATAGTGAATAAAGAAAAATGAGATTTTTTTACTGGAGATTCATACGTCAATATAACACAATTTCAGTTTTTATGGACATTGCTGTTTTTGAATTAAAGGCTTTAACGTAATATAATAAGTATGTTGGCAATATTTTTTACCACAGGAATGATGTTCACAGAAGAGATGTGCCATAAAAAAGTCTTACTTGCTTGATTTCTAACCTCACAATGAACTACTCTGAGTTCATTGTGAGGTTAGAAATCAAGCAACTTATTTTTGAGTCACTTTTTCAGAGCCGTATAGTTTGAAGTGTGGTGTTAGACAAGGAGGGCTAACGTCTCCTTCCCTTTTCAATCTATACATTAATGCACTGATCGAGGCGCTCAGCAGGCAGCACATTGGTTGCCATATCGATGGCGTTAGTGTAAATAATCTGAGTTACGCAGATGATATGGTCTTGCTGAGCGCGTCGGTCAGTGGTATTAGGTCTATGCTGGCTACATGTGAGCAGTATGCTTGTCAACATGGATTGATCTATAACGTAAAAAAGAGCATGTACATGGTCTTTGAGGGTGGGGGTGGGAAATGTCCAGAGGTACCAGCTATACAATTACAAGGCGTTCCGCTTGAACGAGTTACGCAATTTAAATACTTAGGACATATTGTTACCTCTGACCTTAACGACAATGCGGACATCGCAAGGGAACGGAGGGCTCTGGCGGTGCGAGCGAATATGATAGCCCACCGATTTAAGCGCTGTACAATACCGGTACAGGTAACGCTCTTCAGAGCATTTTGTACGTCCTTTTATACGTGTAGCTTGTGGGCGGATTATAAGCAAGCATCGTATGGAGCTCTCCGTGTACAATACAATAATGCCTTTAGGAAATTAATGGGCCTGCCCTGGCGCTGTAGTGCATCGGGCATGTTTGCGGCGGCGCGAGTAGACTGTTTTTACACCGTAATGCGTAAGCGAGCCGCATCGCTTTTGCGCCGCGTCAGGGCAAGTAATAATGTGGTCCTACACATGATTGCAGATAGATTGGATTGTGTATATATGAATCACTGCTGTAGGCTGCATATTGTAAAGTAATTTCATCAATTTCGTAGTTTTAATCAATTTAATAGTAATTTTATTTTTATTTATTTTAATTTTATTAGTTGATCATTAATTTAATTATATAGGTAATTAATTCATAATTTTCACTGTTTAAACTCTGATTTTAATTTTATTATTTGGGACAGTGTAATCAATCTTAATTTAGCCATTCTGATGACATTATTTTAATTTTGACTCATATAATTGATTTAAGTTGGGAATTTGATGAATATTTTATTTTATTTTATTGTGTGTTAAGTTTGATTTTAATTGTTATTTTATATTTAATTGAATTTAGAATTTGAATTGCGACATCCCTATTATCAAATGCACACTGTTACTAACATAGCTTATAAGTGTATTGTATTACTAACAGTTACCTATATGGATCATGTTGCGAATTAAAGTTTCATTATTATTATTATTGTGTTTTCATTCTTTTAGAAACTCGGCTACTGCCGGTTTTTTCAGATAAACACGGGCCTAAGCCAAGTGATTACCTACTGGTGAGTCTGTGTGGGTGAGTGCGTATTCGATGTATTGTCATTATTTAAAAACTTTCGTACTATTCGACAAGTATTGAGTATCACAGCTTTCTGCAAAATCTTATAAATGGAGCAAGGTAAGTCTATGGTTTTAATTGACTGGTGTAGTTGAGCCGGCATTACTCCTGTAGTGGAAAGCACGATTGGTATTATGGTCGCATTGTTTAGTCGCCACATTCGGGTCACTTCCATTTTCAGCTCAACATATTTGGATAGCTTTTCTGATATTGTGGTCTGTAGGTTGTGGGTGTTAGGTACGGCAATGTCTATCAACTGTGCAGTTTTGTTTTGTTTATCAATCAAAGTGATATCTGGTCTGTTATAGTGTATAGTTTTGTCAGTCAGTATAGCACGGTCAAAATATAGTTTGTGTGTTTGATTTTCCAGTACGGTTTCAGCAACATATTTGTAATAAGGTAGTGGTGTTGGAGTAATAAGATTATATTTTAGAGCTATTTTCTGGTGTATAATGTTGGCTACTTGGTCATGTCTGTGTTTATAGTCGGTCTGCACTATTGCTTTGCATGCTCCTGTTATATGTTGGATGGTTTCAGAGGAACTGTTACACCGTCTGCAAACATCTGATACAAGATGGTTTCGTATTATGTGTTTTTGATAGTTGCGTGTTTCTATAACTTGGTCTTGTATTGCCATCATGAATCCCTCTGTCTCCGGAAAAAGATATCCACCACGGAGCCATTCGTTCGACGCTTTCTTGTCGACGTGCGGTTGACATAAGTCTTGCCGGTGTCTGCCGTGTAAAGACTTTTGAGTCCATTCTGCTATTTTAGTCTGTATGCTTTTAATGGTTTCGTTGTTTTGTGTTGTCCAGTCGTGCATGTTTAGTGGGGTTTGTTTCTTGTCATTATATGCTATTGCTTTGTGTAATGTTGAGGTAGTAGTTTTTGAGCTAAAGTATGATTTGAGAATTGTTATTTGTTTGTTGTGTAAATTAATCACATCTATTATACCTCTTCCACCTTCTTCTCTGGGTAATGTAAGTCTCTGTAAACAAGATCTAGGGTGATGTTTCCTGTGTTAAGTCATAGTGGTGTTTATAATTCGCTGTAAATTTTTGAGTTCTGTTTTAGTCCAATTAATTATACCAAAGGAGTATGTGAGAATGGGAATAGCGTAAGCATTCACAGCTTTAATTAAGTTTCGGGAATTTAATTGTGTATTTAAAATAGAATTTAATCGATGCTTAAATTGATGGGTAAGTTTGTATTTTGTTTCCTTATGGTGTATTTGCTTGGACTGATTGTAACCTAAATACTTGTAAGTATCGTTTTCGTCTAGAGAGTCTATAGTTTCGCCAGTCTGTACCTCATAAGAATGTTTATGTATTTTTCCTAATATAACTGAATTTATTTTACATTTATCTAAACCAAACTCCATCGAAATATCGTTGGAGAAAGTTTCAGTAAATTGAGCTAATATATCTAGATCATCAGGTGTAGTTGCGTAGAGTTTAATATCATCCATATATAACAGGTGATTGATTTTACACGTGCGTTTTTCGGTCAGTCTGTCAGTTGGGTTTTCTAAATAATCAAGTAGATATCCAGAATCTAACGAGTTTAAGTGTTTAGAAAGAGGATTTAAAGCCATGCAGAACCATAATGGGCTAAGTGAATCTCCTTGAAATATTCCACGCTTAATTTTAATTGAGTCTGTTGTTACTGTTCCTGTACGGGTATTCAAATGTATATGTGTTGTCCATCGTTCCATAACATTGCTTAAAAATGTAATAATCTGCGGATTTACTTTATATATTTGTAGAACTTCCTTAAGCCATGTATGGGGTACTGAATCATATGCCTTTTTGTAATCAATGTACATAGTACATAAATGTTTTTTACTACGTTGGACCTGGCGATGTATTACTGAATCTATTGTAAGTTGTTCTTTGCAACCTTGACTGAACTTTCGGCAGCCTTTTTGTTCTTCTGTTAAAATATTATTGGTTTCTAGGTGTTTGTAAATCATGTGAGTCAGGCAAGATGTGATTATTTTATAAATTGTTTGCAGACAAGTTATTGGTCTATATTTGGCGGGATTAGCAGTATCTTTGGGGTCTTTCGGGAGCATATCGGTGATATATGCAAGCATTTTTGAAGAATCTATAATAAAGCTGTTGATATAATTGTGCAGGTATGGGTGTGACTTAGTGCATTTTTTATACCAGTAGTTATGTAAGTAATCAGACCCTGGCGCTTTCCAATTGTGCGATTTTTGGATAGTAGTTTGAAAAATTTCTATTGGTACACATTCAAAATGCATTTCACTTGTATTAGCTTGACTGGACTTTTCAGTTTTTATCCATTCGGCTTCAGTGTTATGTCTAACGGGTTTTTCCCATATATCAGACCAGAATTTTTGTAAATCATCCAGTTGTGGCGTATTTGTGATGCTTCCGGTGTTATTAGGTGTGTGCCTGTTTGTTGTTGACTGCTTTAACTTACGATAGAATTGCTTTTCGTTATTGCAGAATTGATTGTTTTGTGACTTACGTTGAGTGCAAGCTGTATACCTATTAAGTCTACTTTTTATAACAGTAAGTTTTTGTTTAAGAGTGTCTAGAAAGTGTGTTAGTTGCGTGTTAGGTTCTTCGTGTGATGTATGAATTTTATATTGTTCTAATGTTTTATTTACTTGCTTGACTAATTTTCTATTTCTATTGCCTTCTATATATTGAGTAAGCCTACCTATTTTAGATCTGTATTCTAGAATTTTTCGCTCTAACCTTCTTTGCCATTTAGGCTTGTAATCTTTTTGTATTTGACCTGTTACTTCTGTAGGTGCGAGAGAAAGTTTGGCACCATTGTGCTTTGCAGCCGTCCATGCGGCACAATAAATGATCGTTTGCAAGGTTTCAAAGCTTGTATCACTGTTTAAGTGTGCTGGAAGTATAAAATTGTTTATGTAATTTACAGTATCTGTGAAGCTTTTGGCTGTCTTTTGTTTTGGTATATAGTTCCTAGCAGTGGGGTCCGTATTTGTGTAGAATTGCAAAGCTTGCGAAAATGTTTCTTCTATTTTACAATTTTGCTCCAGGGTGGGTGAAGGATGAGTAGTGGGTTCAGTGGTTTCTTCCAAAAGACGTTCTACCTCAATATTTGTAAAAGTGTTGCAATTATTTTCTGTTTCGTAAGATTCTAGTCGTACATTTTGTGTCTGTTCTATGTTAACGTAGCCTATATCACTGTTTCTATGTGTGAGTAGTAACTCATCTGTTACTTCCTTTTTTATTTCCTCTAACCTTGTTTTACTGATGTATCTGTTATTTTCTATTAATCTTCTTTGATCTGCTATTCTCTGTTCTGTTAGATGTGCCAAGTGTGGATATATCCTAATAAATTCTTGATGAAGGTTCTTTCTGTAGAGTGTCTTATTAGTTTCTAATTCTGTTACTTTAAAATATGATCTTATTATTGCTTCGTTATATTCAGTTGTCCATCGAAGGCGTTGCTTCGGTTGGGTCTTAGCTCCCGTGTTAGCTTGTGTAAAATGTTGTGTAGAAAGCTGTGTAGGATCTTGTGTAGAATGTCGTGTAAAATGTTGTGTAGAGTACTGTGTAGAGTGTCGTGTTACTTGCTTTTGAATATTTCGTAACTCAGTTCTAACCTCGTTATATATTTTATCTATTGAATCCTGTGGTAATAATTTTCTCCTAACTATAGCTCTACGTTGATCACCTATTCTTTGTCTGCTGACTTCCATTGTAGGATATTTTTCTAAAAATTTTGTGTGAAGTGGCGGAAGATAGCTATTAGTGTCTGTTTCTAGATTCGTCAGTTGTAGATACGTTCGTAAGATAAATTCGTTCATTTCATATGTCCATCTCTTACGTTTATTTACAACGCTAGTGGTGGGCACAGGTTCATTGACTTGATGCGTCTCCTGCGCAACATTCACTAGCTGTACAGAATGATAGGTAGTTGAAGATTCAGTAGTGCTTGGAACTGGGGAGGTACAAAATGACTGATTACTTGAGGGAATCGAAGAAAACAACGTGGGACTAGAACCTGCAAGAGATATTTGGTCATTCGTTACTGCGTTGTCATTAATTCGTATACATTGTGCTCTACGATCATCGTTCCTAGTTGGGTCCCGGCGACCCCCGGGCAGCGGTTAGGCTAGGTTAGGTTATATTTTCGTTTATGATTTTCCAATTCTAACATATTATTCCCACGAGAAGCTGGGGACATAAAAGGTCCACCATGGCAGAGCCCCGCGTTCACCATGGTAAGGGTCTTTTCAACTGAAGATCCCCTATCTTCAGAGTTCGCATACTAACGACTAAGCTCCCCCTTAGCCATGCAGCCCTCAGCGTATCCTGTTTCACCTTGGCTTGGGTCCACCCTAACTACTTACAGCAATAGTGAATAGAGATAGGGAGTGATAGAGAGAGACAGATAAAGAAGGGAATAGAGATAGGGAGTGATAGAGAGAGATAGAAGGAAAGTAAGTGTCCGGCGAAGATCGACCCGGCCCGGTCCCACAGAGCTCTCCCCCCACCACCCAACGGACCACCAGTTTGACCCCTAAATATCAAACAGTCAGTCAGACGCGCGATAGAGGAGTCGCTCCACAGAACCACAGCAAACCGATCCCAGCAGAACCCCCACTCCCCGAGTATCCAGAGCCATGTTAGCCGCGCCAGTGATAGTATTATCGCGTGTCCGCCACCCCACGTGAGTCTGGTGTTCGACTCGGACGTATGGTTGTATTAGGGGGCTTATTATTATTATTCTCTTTATTTCATTATTAAACTTATTAATTACATTTTTAAATACATATACAAAAAAATAAAACATATATTTAAAAATATAAAAAATAGTGCTCCACCGGTATCGGATACAGGGACCAAGCTACCGGTGGTTAGGGCTCCAGAGAAAGGAACTTCCTCACGATGCGTGCCGTATCAAGGAGTACTGCCTTCTGCATCTGGCCCTTGACCCAACCATCCAACCCGAGCCATAGATGTTGGTCGAGGCTCTTTGCTATCAGTCCGTTCACTGATACGACTATCGGTACAATGATTGCTGAGTCAACATTCCACATGTCGACAACCTCGTGAGCCAAGTCCAAGTACTTAACTTGTTTATCTTTCTCAGCTTTCACGAGATTCTCGTCATGAGGAATGGTGACATCAACAATCAATGCTCGGCGTTCGGATCGGTCTATCACCACAATTTCAGGCTTGTTAGCTACAACAGTCCTATCAGTGATGATAGATCGATCCCAGTACAATGTGATATGACTATTTTCTAGAACTGGCTCAGGAACATACCTATAGTACGGTACCTCAACTTCCACAAGGTTGTATTTCAGAGCAAGTCGCTGATGGATTATCCTGGCTACTTGATTATGTCTGTGCAAGTACTCGCCGTTAGCAAGACGAGAACAACCGGAAGTAATATGCCTGAGGGATTCACCAGGTTGGTGACACGCTCGATAAATATCAATTGTGCCATCCCTCATGATATACTTCCGGTAGTTATTCGTCTTGATAACTTCGTCTGCAATTGCACAGACAAAACCTTCAGTTTCCCCAAAAAGGTCACTGAAACGTAGCCAGGACACGGATGCCAGTAGGTCTACTTCGGGCCTGTGGAGGGCCCGATAGAACCTGCCATGTAGCTCCTTACTCTGCCATACCTCCCTGCGGCTGTCAGTGCCAACTATTGTAGGCCTGCTCCAGTTCTCTTTAGCCAAACCGAGCGGGGTTAGCCCGGTATCTACGTTGACTACATCACGATGCATTTCCACGTTCGACTTTAGAAAGTAGTCTCTGAGATTGCACACCTCGCGATTATGAAGGGTCTTAGCATTTAAAAAACCCCGACCCCCACATTTCCGCGGGATGTACAATCTCATGACTGACGACCTTGGGTGGTGCATTCGGAATGCAGTCAACTGAGTCCGGACTTTCCTATCGATGGTATCGAGTTCAGTCTGAGTCCACTTGAGTATGCCAAAAGAGTACATCAAGAGTGGCATGACCCAACTGTTACAGGCACGCACTTTGTTACCACCTGACAAAAGACTGTTAAGTACCTTTTTCAGGCGGCCAAAGAAACGTTCCTGTAACATTTGTTTCATGTCGACCTCTTTGATGCATAACGCCTGTGACATACCCAAGTATTTATAGGTCTCAGTTACGAGGAGTGATCTTAGGTTAGTGGAATCAGAGAGTTGTATACCCTCTGACTCCACCACCCGCCCTCGCTTTACATGAATGACTGCACATTTGTCCACACCAAACGCCATTTTAATAGAATTACTGAATGTTTCAGTTACCTTCAGTAAAGCTATTAATTGAGGGTTGGTGTGGGCGAATAGCTTTAAATCGTCCATGTAAAAGAGGTGGGAAACCATCTGACCCTCTCTTCGTAACCTATAACCTAACCCTGAATTCACTAGTAAAGTACTAAGTGGGTTCAGGGCTAAGCAGAACCAAAGGGGACTCAGACTGTCCCCTTGAAAAATATCCCGCTCTATTGTTATCGGCTCGCCACTACCCAAAGCCTGGCGACACCCTGGATAGAAAAGAACCGTCCTCCATTGCCCCATACATGACCTTAGGAAGGTACATAGAGTTGTATTCACTTTATACAACTCCAGCACCCTCAAAAGCCATGTATGTGGCACGGAGTCAAACGCTTTCTTGTAATCTATCCAGCATGCCGCCAGATCCTTACGATTGCGGCGAGCTTGTTGGCTAATAGTCATATCAATCAGGAGGAGCTCCTTAGTACCCCGGGCCCCATTCCTACATCCATTCTGAGAGGCACACATAATAGAATTATTGTTTATATGATTGTTAATCTTAGCTCTCAGGATGGATGTAAGAAGTTTATAGAAGTTTATTATTATTATTATTATACTAAAAAACCAACAAATATACATTTTGAAATGAAATACTTACTTGTCTATAACTGGAACAGGTAAGAGCACTTGATTTTTTTACGATTTTGTGTGTTTTGGAATAAAAACTTTATATTCACTCGAGTTAGGTAGTAGGTATAGGCGAAAGGCTTTTAAAAAACACACTAGAGACGTGTGCTCGCTTGAAGAGCAATTCAGAACTGTTTATTCAATCAAAAGCT
The DNA here is from genome assembly GCA_914829495.1 of Eilema sororculum. Taxonomy (NCBI): domain Eukaryota; kingdom Metazoa; phylum Arthropoda; class Insecta; order Lepidoptera; family Erebidae; genus Eilema; species Eilema sororculum. The sequence continues at coordinate 23,005,614 of OU618535.1, forward strand.
TATCTTAAATACAATTCTTAGAACAAAGGATTGGTTATACAAAACTAATGTTTCCTGTGTGGCATTACCAGGAAGTGATATGACACTTATCTTAATGTTCTACTTAACAATAAGGCCATTATGGGATGGCATTGGTTACAAGGACATAACTCCTCCCCCCTTAAGATGGAGGCGTGCCGAAGGCTGCTGCTGAAGCTGGATCTTTTCAGGTTCAGGCTGCTGTGCTGAGGTTTGCGCCGACCTTGGTTTCCACCAAAATTTGTATGATGCTGTTCCAGCTGCTGCCAGGATGATGATGATGTAGAGAAATACTGATGGCCAACTGGGTGTGGTTGAAATGAGATTTAGATCTTCGTCCGGTATTTGAATCTCCTTTGCTTGTTTCAGGACATCTTTTAGGGTGTCCAGGTTTACGTTTTCCAATTCAATTTTCACTGGTGAAATTTTTCTATTATGGTTGGACCTAGGTAGTGGTATGGTTTCTCTTTGATTAATGTACCGTTGGTGGGTCGTTAATACTCTGTCTCGGATTTGCACCTTGCAGTTGTTATCTGTGGTAATTAGGAAGACTCCTTTGTTGCGTTGGTATTGCACGTCGTTGTTGCATATAGTTTTTACGACTTCTTCCTGTTTCATTATTACAATCCAACTGTTTTCTTTAATTTGTTGCACTATGTTGTTGTCGTAGCTTGCAGTTGCATACGTGCAGTTATGTGGTTCTTGATGCTGTATTAGTTGTGCTATGCAGTCAGTTGAATGTAGTATACTACGAGCGTTATATGATGATCCCTATGACGTTTCAACTGACAGTTGTATTAGTGATGCGAAACAATTTCGATAAAATACTGTTTTTTCAGGCAAATGTCATGTCATTCAGCCAGGTCATTCAACATAATAAGCAATATTTATTTATTTTGAAAAAAAGACTACGCGCATTGATGGACATAAAACACTAGATAAAAAAGTAACAGCCTTATTATATTTTATTTTACTATAGTTTAATTTTTATTCAAATTGCATAATTTAAAGAATTTAAAATTCTTTTTGAATTGAATTTTAAAGAATTCATAATTAGCTGGCAATTATGGCTTACATGGAAAAGTATTTAAATGGAGGCCATAGACCTACCGTATTTTTTTAATTCAGTCATGTCATGTCTTGTCAGTCTGTTTTGTCTTTTTGTCACACCGCATCACATCGCGTCATACGAGTGCTCTAACGCCTTGTATGCGCCACGTCTTTCTTTGTTAGCTGAGTTTTGTTTCTGTTTTCGCTGTTTTGTGTTATTTGTTGATTTTCTGTTACCTGTTTGTTGATTTTCGGTTTTGCAAAATGCCGAAAAGACAGCGGAAAACTGTTCTCAACAGTGAAGTTCGCGAGTTTGTAGTTCGTTTGCGAGACTATTTTGCTCGTGAACAACAAAATGGCGGACCCTTGTTACCGCTTGACAATGTTCGCGATCGTGTAGCCAATGCTCTAGGAATCGGAAAGCCTACTGTTTCTCGAATAACAAAGGAAAAATTTGGGGAGTCGTCCATGGAGGACAATAAACTATTAACACCAAAGAAAAAGACAAGGTTATGTCATATAACAGAACCTGATGAATTTGATTTAGATGCTATACGCAATCATATTTAAGGTTACTACCTACGAGGTGAACTACCGACCTGCCAGAAGTTATTATCTTCATTAAAAGCTGCAGAACTCTTCAAAGGCGGTGCTACTTCTCTTAGAATTGTTTTGAAAAAATGTGGATTCCGCTATAAAAAATGTGACAAGAGAAAAATATTAATGGAGCGTACTGACATAGCTTTACTACGATGCGATTTTCTTCGCAAAATCAAACAAATTGATAACTGGGAGAAGGTAGTATACCTTGATGAGACATGGCTGAACGCCAATCATACTGTAGGTAAGGCATGGACGGATGTCACAGCGAAATCCAGCACAAAAACTCCTGAAGGAAAGGGCCAGCGCTTAATCATTTGCCACGCTGGCACAGCTACAGGTTTTGTGCCGAATTGCCTGTGGGCTTTTAAGTCAGTGAAAACAACGGAGTACCACGAGGAAATAAATTTCGAAAACTTTAAGACATGGTTTATAAAACTATTAGAAAATTTGAATGAGCCTCACTATATTTTAATGGACAATGCTTCATATCACTCAGTTCAAATTAACAAACCCCCCAGCAGCAATAACAAAAAAGCTGAAATTCTAGAGTGGTTACACGGCAATGGTGTGGAAACTGACAGTCAGATGTTAAAAAAAGAGTTGGTTAGACTGTTGAACTTTCACAAACAACAGACGCACCCATCATATTTTTTGGATGAATTGGCCAAATCAAATGGACACACGGTAATTCGGTTACCGCCCTATCACTGCCAATATAATGCAATCGACTTGATATGGGCGCAGATCAAAGGTATCTATATTTTTTATTTATATAATATTATGTATATGCATATATTTCTAAAAATAATTACTGAATGTACAAATATTTTCAGGTCATGCAGCTAGGCATAACACAACTCCGCCATTCACGGCAAATAAAATGATGGTTTTATTGGAAGAAGCTTGCGCTCAAGTGACAGCTGACGATTGGCGAAAAGTGGTCGAAAGAACGAAGAAAATTTGCTTACAAGACTGGGATCGAGATGTACAATACGACAATATCATTGACCAACCGTTAATAATAAACGTCACGGATAACTGCAGTTCAGACTCAGATTTTGAAGATCCGATTGACCCTGTATCAGATTCAGATTGATATAAATAAAATACAAACTCAAAGCATTTGTTTTATATTTCCAACAAATTATCGATATTTTGTTTATCGATGTGTCCCTTCTTAGTCGATAACAGCTTGACGACGTAACTTTTGCAGCACGTACCATGTACATTTGCATTGAGTTTTTTTCTATTATTTCCGGACATTGCGTAATAATTTCTTAATATTCATTTTTATAATTTACAATTGTACACAATTATGATTTTTTCGTCTTTTTAATGGACCTTTAAAGGATTTGATGTGATAGGACGTCAGTACAATGTTAAGCGCTAACGAACTGTCATAGGGATCATCATATAACGCTCGTAGTATAGTGTCTGCCATTCCAGGTGCTTGCATATGACGTTGTCTTCCGCTACCTCGATGCATGGCTCGTGAGGATATGCAAACTCATTATTTCCCAAGATTAGGAGAGGGCTTTTAGGTATGAGAATGGTGTCATTATTGTTGGGAATTGAATAAAGGTTGAGTAAATTATATGATTGTTCTGCAACTATCGGAATGTCCAGTATAAAGGTTAAGGTCCCATTAGTGCTGAAGGCTTTTACTATAATTGCTTTTTCCCAAAAGTGAACAGTGTTTATGCTAGGGTCGAAGGGTAGTTTCCCATTAATTTCGTTTTGGATAATGTTTAATTCTTCTATTAAGAATGTGGGATCTACTATACTGGGATGCATTTTACTAAGGTGAGAAAACGTTAACGCGTTTTCTAGGGTTTCTAATCTATCGTATAGTTGTTGACACGATATCTCTATTTCGTTAAAGATACTCATTGTCAAGTAATTCGTTCCTAGGTTCGTTCTCTGTTTAGAGTACCTGTTAATTGCTAATGCGATTGCTTCTTGATTAGTTTTTATGTATTTTAAATTGTTTTCGTATTCTTTCATAAAGTCTTGCATTAGGCTGATTGTGCGTTTCTGATTTGATTTGTTGTTATTTAATGCAGACTGTATTGCTTTTAATTCGTTATCGTACTTAATTGCATCATTTTGATCCAAGTTTCCCGTGATGGCTTTTACTATTGATCCCAAACCATCTATTAGTCCTCGTTTCTGTCTATATCTTGATTTAAATCCTATAATCTGTAAACCTAAGTATTGTAATCTAGTTTCTATAGTATCTATAAGATATTCTATTTGTTTCCTAATAGCTAATGTATTTACTGAACTATTATGTTTTAACTTAAATGTAAAATAATTGCTACATATTTCGATGTAAATATCTCTTAAGCTAGTTGTGTTATATGTTATTGCCAGGTGATATGTATCTATTTGATACTGCACTAATGCTTCTGATAATACTAATACTTCATTGTGATTGTCTATTGGCTGTATGACCGCTGTGCTTGCGGCGAGTCGGAAGAGTCCGATAATGGTGATGGCGTTCCTGAAACATTTTCAGGTCGCCTTAGTAAACGGAAGTGATCTCTTATAGTTTTCGCGTTTACATGTTTTCCTACTATTTCTGCTATTTGTTCAGGGTGTATTCTTACTATTGTGTATGGTCCTAGGTATTTAGGTTCAAGTTTGTTAGCTCTAGCTGTTTTTGTTACTTGTTTGTATACGATATCGCCGACCTTGAAAGGTGCCAATTCTGTATTTATGTTAGATCTTTCTATTGATTGTTGCTTATCATTTGTTTGTTTTGCATTTATTAATTTCTGCGTATTTTCCATTATTTGTTTGTGTTTTAGTACGTACTCTTGATAAAATTCCTTAGGGCAATGCAGCTCTAATGGATTTCTGCTATCGGTATGTCCATATAGTAATTCGAAGGGGGTGAATCCGGTTGCCGAGTGTATTGTGATATTATATGCAATAATCGCGTATTTCATTAGGTTTGCTGGTTCATCTTTGTCCGTGATTCTTTGAATTCTTATAATTTCTGCGAGGGTTGAATGTAATCTTTCAATTGGTGAATTTGAATTAGGATTATATGGGGTGGTGAAGTGTATGTGAATATTGTGCATTGCACATATTTCTGTTATTACTTCGTTATCGAATTTTGAATCTTTTTTTTTTTTTTTTTTTTTTACACAGGACACGTCAATTTGACTTCACCTCGCCTGATGTTAAGCTAAAGGCAAAGTCTCGGAAAGAGGGTCACCATCGTAAACATTTACCATGCTAACAGTGGTGGCACTCAGCTTGACGGCCTCATTAGATGCCTTTTCACGCCCCGCTTAAAGGACCCGGGACTGTAGGAAGAAGGAAACACGTGAGCTGGCAGGGAATTCCAGGTTTTAGTGGTGCGGCATAGGAATGAATCACTGAAACGCTTGGTTCTAGCAGGTATACTCTGCACCGTAAATGGATGACATCTTAGCCCTGCACGTGTCGTCCTGTGAAGGAAAGGGGAGGGTGGGACTAATTGGAAGAGCTCGTCAGAACATTCACCATGGTAGAGACGGTAGAAAACTGCCAAAGACGCAACATCTCTACGCATCTGCAAAGGCTCGAGGGTGTTCGTGACCTCAGGATCCCCAATAATGCGGACCGCACGTCGCTGCAACCTGTCGAGAGCATCTAATAAGTACTTTGCGGAGCCGTCCCAGAGATGTGAGCAGTATTCCACGCAGGAACGAATTTGGGTCTTGTATAGAAGACACCGCTGCTCCGGCGTGAAAAAACGTCTCACTCTGTTCAGGACTCCGAGTTTACGCGAGGCTGATTTGATGATACTCTCGATATAGTTTTTGTTGTTCAGTTTGCAGCGAACATCCATGCCGAGGATAGTGAGGTGATCCTGCAGTGGCAGTGGTGTGCTCTGAAGAGTGGGAAGGGGAAGGAAAGGAGATCCTTTTGCTGTAAACGCACATGCCTGGGTCTTCTTGGCATTGAACTCGACCAGGTTCCTAGCGCCCCATTGAGAAATGTGGTCCAGGATCCGGTCCAGCTCATTTCCTATAACTGAAAATATGCTCAACAATGCCTCTGCTATATGAATGCTTGTTGCTGCTGTAAGGGGTGTTGTCTGCGCGTATTTCGTGAAATTATCGATTATAGTTAGGAATGTAATTCCTCCACTGCTGTAAAGGTCCATAAACATATGTTCCATTGGTTTGTGTGGTGTGTTTGTGAGAGATAGGGGTAGTTTAAGAGGGTTGCGTTCGTATTTACTTTTCAGGCACTTGTCAAATGCGACAAGTGCCTGAAAAGTAAATACGAATTAATGAATTTCTGTATAGATGTTAACATTTTAGGCCAGTGGTAATTTCTGTGTATATGTTTGTAAGTTTCCTGTATTCCTCTGTGTACTGTTTTTCCTTCATGATATTTTCTTTTTATATCGGTTTGTACCTGAATATTGTCTATTAATGTAGCTCTATTTATGCAGCGTATTAATTTGGGGCCACGATTGCGAAATATTGTTCTATATACTTCACAAAATAATTGATAGAATTCTTCGTGGTGAAAGTAACAGTGGAAGATTCTATCTGGTATGGTGTGCTTTCAAGAATTCTATGATTTGATCTTTGTTAATCGGGATATAGACGTCTTTTATAACTGTTTTTCCTTTTGACCGATCGTCTACTCTATCTGTGTTTCCGGGGGTTTTTCTAATGTGAAATTGTTTAAGTTGTCGATCTATTGCATCGTTTATTTCAGGTATCTTAGCGTATTTGAATCTGTTTCAGTTGGAGGTGGTGAGTCTGTTTGTGGTGGCATGCCTGTGGTACTGGCAATATGGTCCAACCCTTCCACATTTGCCTCCCAACTGTAATTTTGCCTGGTACCGTGCCCGACCAGGTAGGCGCCTATTTCTTTTACGCAGTCTAACTCCTCGCCCGTTCCCTCGATGATAGTATTCAAGAAAGGCAGCAACTCCCCCATGAGCTGGGGCGCAACCGCTTCGTCCCCAAGACCCGCGCTACGTTTCCATTCTTCATAAGCTCTTCTCTTGTGTAACACTCTCTCTACGTCGTCTATAGCGAGGCCTGTTCCCTCCTCGGGATGAGTCTGACCTCCATCAGGATGAGAGTATGTCGCCACCCCCAGACCCGTTGCCAGTTCTACTTCGTTACCCCAGTTCCCAACCATAAACGCCGGCCGTTCGTCCGCCAACACGCGCTCCACAAACACATTATCCGTGTAGGTTACGGCGTGGACGTGATAAAAATCCTCCTCCTCCCGTGGTGGTCTCAGACGCCGGCGGGAGTGTGTGTGTAACATATTCTTCCGCCAAGTAGGCTTGCGGGAGCCAGGATGTTTCGTCACCGGCGTCCTCGTTCCTTGCCACTTCCGGTTGTGGAATGAAACGCATCGTCATCCAAGCGACGATTTCATCGATACGGAGCTAGTCTATGCTTCCCGCACCGACCCTCCCACGCAACCATGCTTTCGCCGCGTCCTTGAGAGGTTGGGTACTTGACATGACCATGGTAACAGCATTAGTGAGTAGCTGCCTAGCGGGGAGCACCACCACGTCCTCAAGCTCACGGTCCCTGGCAACGTGTGCGGCTGGGAAGTGAACCCCACAGATGGTTATTCCCTGCTGGTGACCAGCAGTGACCAACAGGAATTTCCTCTTCTCGTTGCGCATCGTTACGCAACACTCGTTGCGACGCATCCCGCAGAGTTGTACTTCGTCGCCCCCCCCCCCCCCCCGCAATTGTAACTGCGAATAGTTCATCAACCTCCAACAACGGATAGGGTGCCGCAGCAACCAGTTGGCACGCCCACGTCAGGTCAGCGTTACAATTGACCCTGACTTATCTATGACGACAACTGCCACCTCCGGGTCATCGAGATACCACTCGTCGGCTATTCCAATCCTCACAGACTTATGAGGCCTTGACAGTACCTCATCGAGGTAGCTAGCTCCAACAAGGGCTACTTGCCACTCATCGTCTACGTCGTCGAATATTCTGTGTACTCTGGGCACATCTGCCCTCAGGGGAATGCCCCACTTTGTGCCCGTGGGGAAGTTGCAGCTCATATGGCGCAGATGGTCGTACAGCCGGAGCTTGATGAGTTGGGAGGTCATGTCAGCTACGCCTATGCTTGCCCCCTCAACTAACGTAGCTTGCAGTAGTGGTGCCTCAGCTATGTAGCGCCAGACACGCAGCGGGAATTGGGCGTTGATACGCCCATCGCGTGCCGTATGGTCACCCGCGACCGTACGGAAATCTGCTGCCAATTCGGTCAGTGAAAGTGTTCCCCTGTTGTGTTGCGGCGATTCTCCCACCCCGATCCAGGTGAGATGCCTTTCCTCTATACCTAGTTCTTCTAGCTCGAGAGGCCCGATGGTGGGGTCGCTCCCCTCTGGCCCTCCCCGGCCCCTTCCTCTGTTGCCGAGAACGCGGGCTATGTCCGCAAGCTGTCGTGCCATCGCCCGGTTGCGCCGCGGCCGCTCCCCCCGGCCAGTTAGTCTGCGCCAAGCGCGTAGCAACCTGACACCGGTCCTGTTCGCAGTGAGTCGATGGCAGTTACGTGTTGCTTCCCCCTCCCCTATCAAAACGCTGCCTCTTCCACTCACAGCGCACTGGTTTTTGATCCCTGCTACTGCACCACCAACTGCCGCGACCTCAGCCGGGTGGGCGTGTATCTCGACTATGTCGCTAGTATCACTGGATGTTAGTGGGCCAGCGGCGTTAGTCACTGGTCTTGTGGTAGACGGTTCAATTGCTGCATCCTCCGCTGCCGGGGGCTCTCTGCCCTCCTGTGACCCTTGCGATACATCGTCACCGTCGTCTCCAGTCCCTGCCCGCCGTACAACCACGAAAGTTGGTGGTTGGAGGTACGGATATCAGTTGCACCCCATTGCCCAGCGTACTGGCGTATATTAACATCGGGAGCTCCTCCTGAGCCGCACGCACCTTTGCCTCGTCGGTCACGCGGTACGTATGCTTGTGTTTGATGGTTGCCAGTGACTTATTCAGACAAGTGCTCACTACATCCCCCCTCTTAGCCCTGTAGTCCGTGATGTAATGTATATTTCCGTTCGTTGAGTGCATCTCCCACACTTGATTGCCCTGGTATTTCCCTAAAATAATGTTTTCAGAAGGTATTTCTGCTGCGCCAATTTCCTCTCTTTAATACCTCGTCAATATCGGAGCGATTACTTGTCCAGATGTCAGTGACCACTGCGGCTCTAAAGCTACCTGCGGAGGCATCAATACCTGCTTCCTTAAAAAGCTATCTAATCCAGCCCGCTATGATGGCACGGGAAGCATTTTTGACAACTCCTCTCGTTGTAATAAATAAGTTATGAATTTCCTTGCTGTCCCGGCGGTGCGATGAGCCGTAATCAATTTTCTTATCCAAAATACCAAGTCTAACCGATTTCCTTCACCTTCGCCGGATTTTAGCAACCATCCCGATTGTCTGTAGGAAGATGTGTCTGTTTTAGACCCAAAGTTAGGTCAAAATATTATTTCGTCACCCTTATCCTCAAATGAATCTTCTTTGATGCCCAAAAGCGTCAAGTCATGTACTCTTCTACCAGTTGCCAGTAATAATAAAACACGTGTGTCTGGATATACCAAATAAGCTGTCCTCGTCGAAACTATAATCCTTAAGATGATTCGTGTTCGGATCCTTAAGGTGGTGCGTTTCTTGCAAATATTCCCTTAAGAACCTGTTTCACCAGCGGGTGTGAGCTCAGCACTGTACATTAACAGGGTTTGCGAAAGTAGCGACGACTGATTTATGTAGGGCTGATTTATGTTCTTGGTGCTAGCTTTTCATGGATGAAAAGGTGACACAAGTATTTAGCCAGTGATTGAGGACTTGGGTTATTGACCGAAGTATCATGTGATAAGGTAGAGATGAGACATACTTGTAAAATCCCGTATAGTGCGTCAAGAAAGTCGTGAAATTAATGTTGGAGGAACTAAAATTTTTCCTTGTACTTGCAACACTCAATAACTGCCAAACTGACTAGTCAGTTGTCAATACCAAGGCTCGTCGAAGATGTTTCGTATATTATTTACGTGTATTTAATTACTGTTCATAGGATAACAGTTTTGAGTGTAAAAATGAATTGATATGTGAATAATAGTTGTGCGAAACGTGTCGTATTCAAAGTATTTCAGGGATATAGTATGAAACACGGCAGAAGTTCAAGCCAGCAAGCTGTTTTCCGACTTTGACGATTTTGATGGCCAAAATGCTAAACTAACCAGTACGTACATATACTTTAATATTAAACAAGGTATGGAAAGTGTAATCTATTAAAATTATATAATTTAAGTGAATATTTTGTGTTTCAAAGCATTGTTTTCATTTATTGTGGTTATGTCAATATCCTACGATTATAACAAATCATAGTGCATCATTTTGACGTTTTTGAACATTCTTGATCTAGGTAATTTGTATTAACCACTTAGGCCCAAACTAATTAAAAAATACTCGAGGTATGAATACAGCTGTATTTATCCAGGACGTTTGTATTTGTTTCAGATTTTCAAAAGTACATTTCAAGACATATCATTTCAGTATGATGATATTGCCAGTGAGTCGGTAACTATCGAAGATAATATAATTACTCATGGAGTTTCAAGCAGCATTTCAGGTGTTCAATACTCGTACCAATAAACTATTCTTATATAAGATTATTGTTTTAATTTTGTAATACTATATATATCGTGAAAATTGCGACTGTCAAGCCATCACGGTTCATGACAGACCTTAGTGAAAGGGTCCTGCTTTTTTTCTTTGGGTGTGCTTCGAGTAAGGTATTGCTCAGGATATGTATCTTGGACCTAAAATGTGGTCAGCAGCGGTGGAAGAGCTCAAAGTCACCAAGCATAGATTATTACAAAACAATTGTCGTTTGTCTCGCAATTTATTAGGTGCAAGACACGTGTCCCGAGGTATAACCTTAAAAGGTCCGACACGTCGTGTCCTCGTACTTGGGGTCCTCAACTAATTACCGAGGGAGGTGTTATGTTAAAGAAATAAGGCATTTCCCTCGCACCCCAGTAACCTTTGGCGATATACGGTTTTAAGTTGGCCCTCTTTGGTGTGGGAAGCATGGGGTCCTCATCTAACCTCTATGTCCTCTGCTAGTCACAGGGACCCGTAGCTACGGGTCCCTGTGACTAAGGACTCCCACTGCGGCCCTTAATTTAATGGAGAATGTGTGGATTTTTGTGAACGTAGAACTATCTACCGCACGGATTAGACGATGACGTGACGACGGACGTGCAGTGTGTGATCTAGTCAGTCTGTGATCACGGCCGGTTAATCTGGTCGAAACTTCAAGCAATTCAACCGTACCATAATCGTGTTAATTTCTGTTAACATTATTTTCGGTTCTATATATTAATAATACCTAAATAAAAGTCTGCGGTAGCCTAGTGGTATGGGTAATAAACTGCTGAGATGAGGTCTCGGGTTCGATCCCAGGTTTACCATGGCACACACCAATGACTTTTCGATGCTTTTCGAAGTAATGTGTGTATTTATCGCAGGTTTATAAGTGCCCGGTTATTGGCAATAGGCTCGCCACCAGTTACATTGGGACCTAAACATGAACTGGTGAAATGTGGGTGCTAGCACCTCTGCCTACCCCTTCGGGGGGTACAGGCGTGAGTTTATGTTATATGCATATATGATGTAAATAAAAGTAAAAAAAAAATTACTGCCATGATTAATTTTTCACTTTCATTTATTTATTATCTTTAGAGGTATATACTATATTTAACTTAATACCATAAAAAAACAACAGATCAAGACTGTTCAGTTGCAGTATGACAGGGATACCAGATTAAGCGCAGCAGCGCCACTCTCAATTTTCACGACTTTCTTGACGGGCTATACCAGGGCTTCTAAGTACGAGTACACAAAAATACCAGGGTCGAAAACCAGGTTTTAAAATACTTGAAAGTATTCATGAGTATGTTAGTATCAAAGAGGACTGGTAGTGGTAATTCATATGCGTACTAATTGTACTAAATATACCTATAGTAACCTATACGTACTTAAAATATTTAATAAACAAAGACGACTCTGTTTGGTATTGACTTTAGTATTTGTCCCACAATTTGGACGGTTCTTGTTAATGAAATGAAATCTTTCCTTCCTACTTTTTAAATCACAGGCTTAGGACTGTCTGCTTGGTTTATTAAGTATGTGTTTTTACGATACATATTTTGTCATGAACTAGTTTTATTAAAAATATTGAATTGATTTGCATTTGCAGGCGTAGTTAAAAGATTTCATTTTATGTACATGTAAAAGACTCGGGGGTCTTGTAGAATAAAATATTGTAGTGTAGTTTGTAATATAGTTTGTATTAAGGTGTAGCGAGGCTATTGTAACTAAAAAATATATGTTCAATTTTTTCAACCGGTTTGCCATTGTCTATGAGGATCGTGGAGTTAAAACAATCGATTTAGTAAGTTACAGATATATGAATGAATACTCTAGATATAATACTAAGGCACAAAAGCAATGCGTGCAGCGTCAAATATCATTCTTTTCTCGGAATAATCAAAATAGTTGCAATAACCCCTTACCGAGGTAAATGCAACTAATAGTTGTAGCTATGATTTACATTTGAATTTAAAGTTAAACGTTTGATTACGTAACATTCAAAATTGTATATTTTCTTATCATGGACTTTATACCATCACAAGAAGGTTTAATTTACCAGAAACTTACCTAAAATATATTGAGGGGCTAATGTAACTTTTTTCACAGATGATAGTGGTGGGACGTATGACAAAATGACGAGTTTATCGATACTATATATATACTATAAAATTACCCCGTCTTACTTCCTAGGAGGTAGTTACTACGAAGTCGAAGCTTTAACAACTATTTATTTATTAGTAGGTGAGTAGGTGGTTAACAAAAACAAGGTAAATTTTTTGAGATCATTTTATTTATGACAAAAATTAATTTACTAGTACGCAAAATAACTATTAATTCAGTCTCATATTTAGGAACAACTTCAAAGTTTACTTTGGTTTGGTTTCAATCTTCAAACATTTTAAGTTTAAGTTTTAAATTAAAACTGTTTTGGAAAATTTAACCGAAAAATTAAGTTTCTTACAAGTAAACATCATCATCAAAATTTGCCAACAATAAAGAAAATTTAGATAAACAATGTTCATTAGGTTTGCCAACTTGTTTTGTCTACCAAGTCAGCAAAAATTAGACATAAATCGCTAGTATCGCATAGTTCGCCTTTTATTACCCGACTACGGTGAAGCAAAACAAGGGTTATGATTTTGACAGGGTATGTATGTATGTATGCATGTATGTATGTATGTATGTTTATTTGTTCCCTCATAGCTCTTCAACTACTTATTAGGACAATTGAGATATCATTAGAAGCGTCTTGATCGTCCACTGGTTATAGGCTATATCACGTGTCACTAAATCAAATGTGGCGTCCTGTAGCGGTCATAAAGTACTGCATTAAAAAATAAACTTAAGATAAATAGACCGTGTTTGGTATCAAATTAAAGGCCTCAATTAGCAAATATTTATAAATTATTGGTTGGCTTGCCCCAAAATAATATATATAAAAATTAAGTTTAAAACTAAAATCACGCTCTAAAAAGTATTAAACAAGATAATATCAAGAATAACCGTGGTCGTATACCACTCTAACAAAAATAAGAAAAAGTGGCATACGACCACGGCTATTCTTGATATTATCTTGTTTAATACTTTTTAGAGCGTGATTTTGCAGTAGTGGGGTTTTAGTTTTAAACTCAATTTTTATTGAATATTTTTTTTTTTCAAAATTCTACACAACGCCATCTTAGACCCATGGTAAGCTTTTATAGCTTGTGTTACGGAATCTAGAATGCGGATAAACATACTTATATACTTTTTTTTTGTAAATACATACATATTATACATAGAAACACCCAGACCAATGCAAATAGCCATATTCATGCATACAAATATTTGCACTGAGCGGGAATCGAACCCGCGCCTCCTGCGTGGCAGTCGCGTGCACTACCGCCACGAAACAGAGGCTGTCTTATGAAATTGCTAAAATTAAAATTGTGGGACGGGGTCACTATTTGTCGAATGAAAAACTCAACTGATTGTACTCGGAGATTCGTTTATTGTACCACAACGCAGATATTTTTACAATACTTAGTGGTAACGTGGACTATAGACACCGCTCAACTACCAGCAGGCGTTTCGAACGAGACACCGTACAGACACTGGAGCGATGATTCCTAATTTTCAAGGATTGCAGTGGAAGGTGATCAATAGCTTGAAGGCAGCCCACCAAGTACAATACTTGCTCCTAACAAATTCTCCCTGAAGTAAAATTGCACTTTATACTTATAGGATTCTACCATCACCCACGATAGCGCGATCTAATTCGATCCCAACGCCATCTAGGTACAACTGTGGTACTAAATTTCTACATGGCTACATGTTAGTTGTTTCGGGTACTACACTCCCCCCCTTTTGTTCCCGAGGTGTCCCACCGAGGTAAGTTTTAATGCTTCTTTGGTCTCCCGCGACCGCGAGCAGGTTGATCCTGTGTATTGATTATATGTTCCACCCCCTTTATTGGTTTACCGTTGGATTCAAAGACATCCCTAAACTCAGATAGTAAATTATTGAGTTCCATCGTTTCTACTGCGTTTAGAGATATGTCTAATGCGTATATACCTATATCTCCAAAGAGGGTCTCGGCGTGTGGAGAAAGGGTGATCTCAGCTTCTTCAATGCTTTGTATGGCATCCCTCAGCATATATTCCTGTCTTGGCGAGTATCCGTCGAAGAGCAGTTTTTTTTTCGACCATCCTATCTTTGGAGGTAACTCAGCGGTTTCAGGCGGCTGTATTGTTTTGATACGGGTATCTTCCGTCCTTGTCGTCATCCTTTCCCTTTGGATATTTACCGGGGCAGCACCAAGTTTGGAAGCCGTAGCTTCCGGTCTATCAAACATTATAAACCTCTCTTGGTATAATTCATACTCATGTTGGGGTTCTTGTATGTAACTAAAAGTGAATTGTGCAATGTTCAAAATGATACCAGCTCTTTGCAGAAAGTCAATTCCTAGCAACGTTCGGTTGTCACTGGATTGCAATAAGACGATGAAAGGAGTTTTCGACCGTCGATTACAGAGGTTGATATCTGCCTCAAATGTCAGTACTTTCTGCGGTGTGGGGTATCCATCTGCCAATGTGACTGTGGCCATTTCTTCAGAGAAAGTTTGTCCACGTGCCTTCAAGATTTCATATAATTCAATTGACGCGACGCTCACTTTGGCACACGTATCTATATACGCTCTGCCCTGGATGCCATTGACTTCAATAAACACCATAGGACGAGATCCCTTGTCTAGCTGTACATTCATCGCACAGAATCCCAAACTACCTCTGTTCTCGGGCACCTTGGTCTGTTTATCGTTGCATATCTTGCAGTTACTCCGATAAACCCCCGGTGTGCCGCAACCGTAACACGAAAAGTTCACATCTTTGGGTTTAGATGGCACTGTATCTGTTTGCTCGTTACTAGCTTCCATCGTCTTCTTGCGTTTTCTACACTCGTCTAAGACATGACCTAATTTCTTGCAGAAATTACACCGGACCGCTTTTTTTGTGCGCGTTGGGGCCGTAGTCTCAGATTTTGAAGTCTCCAAAGTCTTCTCGCTGGTATTTGTTTTATTTGTTTTTCCTGCTTTTTCTTTTAGTAAAGCTTCTGTGCTGCGTGCTTGTCTAAGAAGGTCGTCAAAATCTTGAACTTTTTCTCTGGGGACTCGCTCCCTTATTTGTAAGTTAAGCAAGCCGTAAATGATGTTTAGCTGCTGTTTGGAGTTAAGCTGTTCATCGCTGGGTAGCTCAGAGAATAGCATCCTCTTCCTTGTGACGAAATCATCCGTGGACACGTCTTGCGCTTGTTTGGTTCCACAGGCCTCTAGATAGATCTCGTATGCGGGTTTCTTTGGTGCGAAGGTGTTCCTTAAAGCCTTCTCGAAGTTTTCCCATGTAGTAATCGTGCTCTTAGTTCCTTGCCACCATACAGCTGCATCTTCACGTAATATGAGAGGAAGTCCATCAAGTGCATCAGAATCACTTATGTTCTCTAGTTTTTTGAAAACTTGCACTGCAGTGAGGAATGCTTCCACCGTTTCCCTGTCTTTGTGACCGTTATACGATGCTTTGCACGTCGTCATGCTTCCTCGTCGGTTGCCCCCTATGCTTGCTAACAGCTGTTGGAATTGTTCCTGCGACAGGTTGACGCTCATCTTTGTTTTTGTTTTCACTGGAACAGTAGTTTTCCGTCCGGCGCGCGTGACCACGTACCTGGGTTCGTTCGAGCCCGAGTTGGACGCCACTGTGGGACGGGGTCACTATTTGTCGAATGAAAAACTCAACTGATTGTACTCGGAGATTCGTTTATTGTACCACAACGCAGATATTTTTACAATACTTAGTGGTAACGTGGACTATAGACACCGCTCAACTACCAGCAGGCGTTTCGAACGAGACACCGTACAGACACTGGAGCGATGATTCTTAATTTTCAAGGATTGCAGTGGAAGGTGATCAATAGCTTGAAGGCAGCCCACCAAGTACAATACTTGCTCCTAACAAATTCTCCCTGAAGTAAAATTGCACTTTATACTTATAGGATTCTACCATCACCCACGATAGCGCGATCTAATTCGATCCCAACGCCATCTAGGTACAACTGTGGTACTAAATTTCTACATGGCTACATGTTAGTTGTTTCGGGTACTACAAAATCAAATATTAAATGTCCACGTCGAGCAATTTTTGGCTCAGGCAACACTAAAAGTACGTCGTCTAAATGTTTAATAACGCAAACATCGTCTACGGTAGGATAGGTAAACGTACTCTTCTCAGATTTGGAATTTTTCACCTTTCTCACGAATTTGACCGTAGAGCACCTTATATTATTTAGTGACAAAACTTTGCCTACGAAATGTTTTACGCTCTTTTTGGTAGAGAATCGGGCTATAACCCAGTCATCTTCTTTCAATTTAACTTTTTCGTCAGTGCAAAAAACAATGTCATGCAAACCAAACGGAATTTCCGGTTCGATATTTTCTTTTTCTCCTTGTTCGTTAAAGCATTCAGCTGCAAGTTCTTTCTCTTCTTGTTCGCGTAAACATTCAGCTATATAGTAATCATGTAATGTTTCGTAATCAGAATGCTCTGTGTCATCTAACTCAAAAGTACAGGTTTAAGATATTGAGGTTGATTCACTAACTAATCGTTTCGTTGTTCTTTTTATCAATGCATGTCTTTAGGTAGTCTTGTGTCCTTTGTGACTCTGCTTTTTTGTGGGTTTTTGCTCTTTATTCGCGTTAGGTAATACCTTTTTCGGTTTTTTATTTGCTTCCTTTTCGTTATAAATGTTTTCTTTGTCAGAAAATTTAATATTAGAAATAGCTGTTATAGAGCTCGATTCACTATCCAATCGTTCCTGTTTTCGCTTTACAGATGCACGTGTTAGATAAACAGAAAAGTGAATCTAACAGTATCTCTTAATTTGTCAATCTAACTATTATATATTAGAATATAGATATATAACCATTAGAATATATATCTATCGATAATATGATATGTCAGGATCTTGCGTAGCAACCACAAATACTTTATAGTGCTAGAGGTTCACTATGGTCCACTTGTATATCCCAGAAACCAAGTTTAGCTATTTATCTGTACTAGGGAAATACAAAGGGGAATACTTAGTTGTGTCATACGATTAATAAAACAACAATCATGACTATATCGTTCTCTTTTATTCTTTTACACTACGTTAGTTCCCAAAAGGCTTTTATAGACAGGAAAGAACTAACAAGAAAACCTGTCTGTCTTCCAATCGTGATATAGTCTTTCTATAACAATTCATAATTACAATCTAGGCTTATAACCAAACATTACTATAATAGTTACACAATATAACAATATTAGACTCTTGTATCAAAGGTTATCAGGCTTGTAGCCAGTTAATACACAATAGATCTCATCAAGTAATATCATTACAGGGACTATATCCAACCATATCGATATCGTGAGGCACAATATAACATACCTTGCATAATTACATCATACCCGTGAAGGGTATAATCCAGTAATCCATATTTGCATCTACTAGACAGATAATATATCTATCTGCAGATATTACCATTTACCAAATTATAACAACAATTATAGATCAAGTAAGTACATCTTACATAGCCAACACGATATGGTCAAATAGTTACAGCACAGCATAATAATATTACACAGTAAACAGTATAAACATATCAGAATTATATCGTACCTTACACTTCGACGCCTCGGGATAAACTGTCCCGATTTCATTCGGTGTCTCCTTTTTATATCATTTGATACGTCACATTGCATCGAATGATTTTCACCTACCCACTTATAAAAATAGTTTATAAAATGGTTCTAAAATTATTCAATAACATTTCATCGTTATATATTATCTATAAATTGGTCACATAATCTATACATTATAATTAATATATCTATCACGACCATACTGATAAGAACTTCGCTCTCGAAGTTCAAAAATAGTTTATAAAATGGTTCTAAAATTATTGAATAACATTTCATCGTAATATATTATCTATAAATTGGTCACATAATATATACATTATAATTAATAAATCTATCACACGCCTTTGGGTATTCTTTTCTTCTTTTAAACTTTGTTTAATTGTCGATTTCTGTACTTTACGCTGTTTAAATACTTCACTTTTCTGTTTTTTCCTTGTTTCCTTCCGGTTTTTTTCTAGCATCTTTTTTTTCATTCGCTCTATTGTAGCTTTATATGTTAACACTTCTGCACCCTTAGTATTGACACGTTTTTTAGTTTTCTTGGGTATATCATTTCGAGCTATGGACTGTAAAACTAACTGTTCAAATGATATGTTTGTCTCATATTGTTTGGAATGAAATTCTTCATAAGAACTACATGTTCTTGTAGGTACGATCACTTCATTAGATAATATTTTTACAGAAGATGCCCAATTAGTTGCAGGTTTATTTGGTAAGGGTAGTTTGTAAGCTCCAGCTTGGTTTATTGGCAGATGAATAACAGCCTTGTCATTGTTACATGTTGTATCAGTAGTTGATTTGTTCAATATTTTTGTTGGTTCAATTAAATTGTTTGTGTTTTTGTTTGAGTTAATAGGTACTTGAGTTGATTTTATTAATCACAAAGCTCAAAAGACTTGGTACTTCTTTGACAGGTGATTCAAGATGAAATTGGTCAGGTTCTTCATTGCAACTTTCAATGGAGGAATTAGGAATAGCAGCATTAAACTGTTCCGAAAATCGAAATTGGTCTTGACATGGTCTATCAAGGCTAATGAATCTGGATTCATTTTGAGTAGATTCATCGTCGAGACAATTTTCCATGTTAGAACTATTGGCATTTTTCTGTTGCTATTATCTTTTTATATTGCTTCCATTTCAGCCATGACAAGGAATTAAATTTTTCCTCTGGAATTGCGTGTCTATTGACAGGGAAAATCCCTGTTTTCCTAAAACTGTTTTGTAATATAACAGGATTTAAGGAATTCCAAATTTCGGTTATAATGCGCGCAAATTCTGCTTTTGGCAGTTTCATTGCTACGTGCAACCGCTGCCATTTGACCAGTGCATCTTCCCATTTATCTTTCATTGGTTTCATCGTGCTACAATCTAAAGGTTGCAGCACGTGTGATGAATGTGGGGGTAATTTTATAATGTTGATCCCATTAGATGCTGCTAGTTCTACGACACTCAAATCGACATGGGTAGAATGCCCGTCGTAAACCAGTAATACGGGTCTTTTGTCACCGATTGCAGGTATAAAAACATCTTTTAAATATTTTTCAAAGATGGTCGTCTCCATCCATCCTTTTTGGCTTACTGCATAGGCAGTTTTTACGTCATTATTTTGGTACATCCACTCATTCCAGAGATATTTTCCCTGAAATATTACCAATGGTGGAATCTTTATACCACTGGCACTGGTGGCAAGCAACACGGTTGTATTTTCGCGCCCAGGACCGCTTGTCGTTCTAGTAGATTGATATCCAGTAAGTCCAACTATTTTGCTTTTGGATGGATCGGAGCAAAAACTCGTTTCGTCCAAATTGAAAATTTGTTCAGGCTTATCCGTAAGCTCCAATTCTTGCATGACCTTTTCAAGTATGTCAAAATACTCATAAACGATAAAAGGGTTGCATGCCCTTTTTCTTGCTATTTCAACAGACTGTGGTTTTTTATACGACAGTTTATGTCGTTTACAGAAAGCTTGAAACCATTCTTTTCCTGGGACATCATTTTTAAATGGAGTTACAATACCATTTCGCCGAATATATTCAGAAATCATAACTATGATTTCTTTTTTTGTTAAAGGATATCCACATTTCTCAAGGATGTGAATATAAGATGCAATTTTTCTCTCCATTTCTATGGAAAACACTCCAGGCCTTCCAGCTCTAGACATTTTAGCTCCTCGTGTACCATATAGTCGTGCGATAATAGTAGACCTTGGGATCCCATATTTCTCAGCAGCAGTGTAGCTATTAATTTTTTTGCTACGCACGGCTTCAACAGCCTCAATAAGCTGTTCTTGGGTATATTGTTTCTCTTTTTTTCTTTTATAGTTTCGCACCATCTAAACAAAAATACACATTTTAACTAAAGTAAAAAAAATAACATTTAAGAAAGCAATCAGCTCATGTACTGTGCTTAACTAGTTTAAAATAAGCTATCAGGGCGCTCACTTTACGCACATAGGCAATGCAAGTCTCAAACTTCATAAGAATAGCTTTGGACGCTTTGGAATTAAATAATATTTTGCGAGTGCCTAAGATGCTTATTTTAGTTACCGGGGAGTAGGTTCATATGTATATACTTATAAATAACGAACGTCCCCGAAGCAAGGACTATAAACACATAGTCACCATTGCATTGTTTAAAATCAAATCTAGTAATTAACAGGACCCTTAGATCATATGATCTAAGCCAGGACCATAGTCTGACAAACATCCAGGCAATATTTGCCGATAATAATATAAAATGCTATTCCTTTACCTTACTAAAACATCGACATGAGCCCATCACTAGCTTTAATCAATTTCATATAAATTTGATGGGGTAATTGCAACTGCACAATAAAGTCACAATAGCCCCTCTACAAGATTTCGAGGGGCTAATGTATCCGTGGCTATATTATATAGTAAACGCAGCATTTCTATCTAATAAATCATAAAAAAAGGACTTACTGTATTCTAGTTCTGCTCCACACTAAAGACACAGGCTTAAAATGAGGTTTTTGATTTTTTTTTGCACAAAACTTTGTCTTCGGTCGTTTCGTAAATGTCATCATAAAAATGGCGGATATTAAATCTATTATTTTCTTCGAAGAGTATTTGTTCCACTGTCGTTTCATAGATGTCACTATTTTAAGAAAAATATACAAAAGAAGTTATATCAATTAGTTACATTTTCCCGGTAGTTACAATAGCCTCCCTGGACCTTATAGTTTTTCACAATATTAGGTACTTAAGTTAAGTATAGGTTAGCTATAACGTACACGCGCGGGACGATGGATAGACGAAGTGTGCGGAGCCCGAGGCTGTCTTAGGAGCGGCGGCGGCGGGCGGTGGGATGGTGCGTAACGCCCCCCACCTCACCGCGTGCAGTTGCAGCCGCAACAGTACATATTTTTTGTTTTTTTTTGTTTTTTTGTATTTTTTTGTTTTTTTGTCTTTTTTGTATTTTTTGTTTTTTTTTTGTTGTTTTTTGGTAAGTAGTTTTTTTTGTTTTACTGTTAATGTATTGTTTTATTTTTTACGGAATGATTAGACGGGCCCTCCTCTCTGTTAATATGTTTCCCGCTACAGAAAACAGCCGTTCACACGGTACGCTGGAGGCCATTGCATTTAGCTTAATTTTGGCCAGTTTCGCTAAATTTGGATAAATTGATTGATTGATTTGCCACCACTCTAAAGGATCTTTGTCTGGATTCAAAACTGCGTCGTCTAAATATTTTTGGGTTTCAATAATTGCCCTGCTATTGGCCGTCCCTGCCGGTCGCACATTATGCATTTGCCTGTTGTAATGTTTCCATAATAGACTTTTAGAATGTGTTGCCTGGTTATCCGGTTCATCAGAAGTCGATGCTGAAGACTGGCATCTTTCATTTTTAACCCCCGACGCAAAAACGACGGGGTGTTATAAGTTTGACGTGTCTGTGTGTGTGTGTGTGTGTGTGTGTGTGTGTGTGTGTGTGTGTGTGTGTGTGTGTCTGTGGCATCGTAGCACCCAAACGGATGAACCGATTTGGATTTAGTTTTTTTTTGTTTGAAACGTATATTAGTCGGGAGTGTTCTTAGCTATGTTTGAAAAAAATCGGTCCAAGATGGCCGCCGCCACAACATTTTGGAATACATATTTCTTTATAATTCCCTCAATATGGGTATCTAATGAAAGAGCTTGACTAGTAGATCAATTCAAAAGTATAAAATACAAATTAAATTAGAAATTTAAAAAACCCCCGTCACAAAAACACCAAAAAGTTGAAAATAAATGAATAAATTTTTATTCAACGGTTGCCATGTCGGGGGACCTTACGATATAAAGGAGTACTTATTTTTACCGTAACTGGTTAAGTACTCCTTTATATCGTAAGGTCCCCCGACATGGCAACCGTTGAATTAAAATTTATTCATTTATTTTCAACTTTTTGGTGTTTTTGTGACGGGGGTTTTTTAAATTTTTAATTTAATTTGTATTTTATACTTTTTGAATTGATCTAGTAGTCGTGTATCATTGCAGTTACTAAACTCACGATATGCTTTTTCGTACTGTCTGCAACGTTTTCATTTTCAAAGTATAACTTATACCTCGGGTCTAAAAACATAGCGACAGTGTATGTCCGACTATGTTCTAAATTAGCAAACCGCGTACTTATTACTGCGAGGAGATCCTGTCGGCACATTTCAACCTCATCAGGGAAAACATCAATGTTGTTTTCTCGCCCATATGTTAAACTTGCTATCTCATTGAGAGCGTTAGTGAGACCTATTGTTATGGGAAGGACTGAACTTCCACTGACATATTTTTGACCACTCAGTTCTCTAGCGACTTCTTCACACGGCTGTAATACTGTGGTCAACGACTGGCAAATATTCCATTCATAACTAGTGAGTGTAATTAAATTACCGGTATCTAGATTGCTGATTGCACACTTAATTTCATCTTTGAGTTCGACAAACCTTTGCACCATATAAAATGTGGAATTCCACCTTGTAGCTACATCTTGAATGGGCCTCTTTACGACTTTATAAGCCTGTTCCTGGTACTTTTTTAACTTATTCCAGGCTAAATTACTTCGTTTGAAGTATGATACTATAGCCTTTACTTTACCAATTACGTCGCATATGTTAGTACCTCCCAATACTTTCTGGACTGCCACATTAAGCGTATGCGCGAAACATCCAAAATGTTTCCACTCTAATAGGGCTATGGCACTTTTGATGTTGGCACCATTATGAGATACAACAAGCAGAATTTTGTCAAGAATATTCCACTCTTGAGCGACATTTCTTAATTCTTCAGCTAAATTATGACCTGTGTGACGGCTCTCTAGTACTTTACATTCAAGGAGCACTGATTGCATACAATAATTTTTATCAATATAATGACCCGTGACAGCTAAATTTGAATCATTATTTCGCGACGTCCACATATCGGTCGTTAGACATATACTTTTAGCATCCTCACTTAGAGTTGCTTTGGTATTAGTTTTGACCTCTTCATATAGCCCCGGCAACAAATTATTGGCGAAATACTTTCTAGATGGTAACACACAGTTAGGGAAAGCAAACTTAATTAAATCGCGAAATCCCTTGTCTTCCACTATAGAAAATGGCTGCAAGTCCCATATAAACAAATTCATCAAATGATCATCAATTTGTTTTTTTATCTTTTGACAATCTCGTCGAAGGAATGCTGAAATAGTGGCTCGATTGGACCTTCCCGTATTAGAACTACTAGACGATGCGGCAGTTTGCAGTGGAGCATTCGATGTCGTAACTTGTTGTGCAGCATGAGAGAGTACCTCTTGATGCTCCACTTCTTGTTCCCTTCTCACTAAATTGACAGAGATATGTTTTCTCTGAACATGTTTAGTAAGGTTTGATACTCCAGATTTATATGAAATAATGACTTTGCACATCTTGCATTCAGCTTTATATTCTCCTTTGTCCACAAAATGATCCCAGGCTAAACTTTTCTTGGGAGCCATTGTTATAGAAATACTTAATATGTAGTTAGCTTATTGACTTTTTAATAATATAAACCAAGATACACAATAAAATAAAACAAAAACCTAATTATTATCCATACACAAAAAAAAACACTACTTATAGCTACACTATTATTTAACTTTCTAACTTTTATACACAACCTACTCAAGTACTCAATAATGTTTATTTTTATTTATTTGCACTTATAGTACACACTAATTAAAAGTTTCAATATTGTCATTACGTAAATTTCTTAAATAATAACTTTTTATTAATTAGGTCACGGTCAGTAGATGAATTAGTTGCAGTGCAATAACTGAACTGAACTGACAAAAAATTAAAACAAAACAAAAGGTAAACAGCGCGAAATAGTCAAAAGAAGCAAGTTTATGCAATCATGTACCTTATTTTGTTAAGCATACGTTAGCTTATTTGATTGATCAACCGGATAGCACGTGCGTTATGTACATACACAGATCAAGAGTTCGGCCCTAATCTCGAAAACTCGGATGCACTCGGACACGGCAAACCCCCCGACGACGCCCCGTCCCTGCGTCCCTGCGCGTTACATTGAGCTCACGCCATGCTAGCGCTGCTTGCGAACGTGCATCGCGAGTAAAGTATTCAGCCGCGGCGGTGAAATACTTGCATAGGAATTTGAGCCGTATTTCATGTCGTCGTTATTAAAATCGTGTCAAAATAGAATAAATAAAAAATACTTTGAAAGTATTTTTCATTTACTTATTAGATTGTTTCTTATTCACATTGTGGTACAAATCGTTTTCCTATGTAAGTATTTTAGGTGTAGGTACCTACTGTTCTAAATTTCAAGTTCTTAGCTTAGCAGATCCGACTTATAACATATACTTTCATACTTGCAAGTATTATTTGTTCGTACTAGGGCGCCGTACTTCGAAGAGAAAACCTGGTTTTGAAACCTGGTAACGTAAATACGTCTCATCTCTATGATAAGGTCCAATTCCTCCATCTAGTCCAGACTGATTTGTACGTTCTTAAAGTCGACGCTCTCCACGAGCTCTAGTAAGTTGACTTCTAACTCCGACGAACCATCTAGCTGACTCATCCATAGCCTGAACCTTCCATACCATTAAATTTCATTTGTCTACCTCTGGTGGTGGTCGGTTGGTTCGTAGATCGACCAGGTTCGCATGAAGATCCGGGATCTTCAGTGGAGATCTCAAGGCACGCCTACGTATTTCTGGTTCCCAGAACGCTCGTAACCAGATTGGAGTTACAATCAGGTACTGACCTTCGGACATTTTCAAATGGTGTAGCACTTAGGAAATTAACGCTGGTGGAGGAAAGATCCAACCCAACTTGAACCGCCACGTCCTGCTGAAGGCGTCCGTAAATTGACTCTGTTTATCCGTGGAGTCCTCACAACGTTCTTAGTAAGCCATTTCTCATAATAAATTGTATCATCGTCATTAAAATCTGTTTTATTAATAGTTTTGTTAAAGCAATTGGCGCACCTTCTCTCTAAACTGTCAACTTTAAAAAAATAATTGAATTAAAACCCATTAATTTAAAGAATCATTACAACACACGTGTCTAATCAAATCGTAGCTGAATTGTATGTAATTATTTGGCTAGTACGGAGCGCTTGAACAATATACTCAACATTAGTGTGCATAGCACAAAGGCAAGTATTTCTAGAACTAACTTTCGGAAATAGAAACCAAAAGGGTCTATTTGTGCGACACGTTTCGTAGGAAATCTTCATCCCTGTCTTCATCACAAATTCTTTGTGTAAGTTTAACAAGGAGTCATTTAGTAAACGAATTTGTTTTTGTATTTTATGCCGTGTAATTGTGTCCTTTTTCCCAGCTGTAAATATACTGTTCTCATCTTCGGTTAAAAAAATATATACCTCTCTTCTTATTTCTTCACTATTTGCAACGTTTTTATTCCAATTAGGTAGTAGGTGTAGGCGAAAGGCTTTTTAAAAACACACTAGATACGTGTGCTCGCTTGAAGAGCAATTCAGAACTGTTTATTCAATCAAAAGCTTATCTTAAATACAATTCTTAGAACAAAGGATTGGTTATACAAAACTAATGTTTCCTGTGTGGCATTACCAGGAAGTGATATGACACTTATCTTAATGTCCTACTTAACAAGAATAACATAATAAGATGGCATTGGTTACAAGGACATAACTCCTCCCCCCTTAAGATGGAGGCGTGCCGAAGGCTGCTGCTGAAGCTGGATCTTTTCAGGTTCAGGCTGCTGTGCTGAGGTTTGCGCCGACCTTGGTTTCCACCAAAATTTGTATGATGCTGTTCCAGCTGCTGCCAGGATGATGATGATGTAGAGAAATACTGATGGCCAACTGGGTGTGGTTGAAATGAGATTTAGGTCTTCGTCCGGTATTTGAATCTCCTTTGCTTGTTTCAGGACATCTTTTAGGGTGTCCAGGTTTACGTTTTCCAATTCAATTTTCACTGGTGAAATTTTTCTATTATGGTTGGACCTAGGTAGTGGTATGGTTTCTCTTTGATTAATGTACCGTTGGTGGGTCGTTAATACTCTGTCTCGGATTTGCACCTTGCAGTTGTTATCTGTGGTAATTAGGAAGACTCCTTTGTTGCGTTGGTATTGCACGTCGTTGTTGCATATAGTTTTTACGACTTCTTCCTGTTTCATTATTACAATCCAACTGTTTTCTTTAATTTGTTGCACTATGTTGTTGTCGTAGCTTGCAGTTGCATACGTGCAGTTATGTGGTTCTTGATGCTGTATTAGTTGTGCTATGCAGTCAGTTGAATGTAGTAGTGTCTGCCATTCCAGGTGCTTGCATATGACGTTGTCTTCCGCTACCTCGGTGCATGGCTCGTGAGGATATGCAAACTCATTATTTCCCAAGATTAGGAGAGGGCTTTTAGGTATGAGGATGGTGTCATTATTGTTGGGAATTGAATAAAGGTTAAGTAAATTATATGATTGTTCTGCAACTATAGGAATGTCCAGTATAAAGGTTAAGGTCCCATTAGTGCTGAAGGCTTTTACTATAATTGCTTTTTCCCAAAAGTGAACAGAGTTTATACTAGGGTCGAAGGGTAGTTTTCCATTAATTTCGTTTTGGATAATGTTTAATTCTTCTATTAAGAATGTGGGATCTACTATACTGGGATGCATTTTACTAAGGTGAGAAAACGTTAACGCGTTTTCTAGGGTTTCTAATCTATGGTATAGTTGTTGACGCGATATCTCTATTTCGTTAAAGATGCTCATTGTCAAGTAATTCGTTTCTAGATTCGTTCTCTGTTTAGAGTACCTGTTAATTGCTAATGCGATTGCTTCTTGATTAGTTTTTATGTATTTTAAATTGTTTTCGTATTCTTTCATAAAGTCTTGCATTAGGCTGATTGTGCGTTTCTGATTTGATTTGTTGTTATTTAATACGGACTGTATTGCTTTTAATTCGTTATCGTACTTAATTGCATCATTTTGATCCAAGTTTCCCGTGATGGCTTTTACTATTGATCCCAAACCATCTATTAGTCCTCGTTTCTGTCTATATCTTGATTTAAATCCTATAATCTGTAAACCTAAGTATTGTAATCTAGTTTCTATAGTATCTATAAGATATTCTATTTGTTTCCTAATAGCTAATGTATTTACTGAACTATTATGTTTTAACTTAAATGTAAAATAATTGCTATGTATTTACTGAACTATTATGTTTTAACTTAAATGTAAAATAATTGCTACATATTTCGATGTCAATATCTCTTAAGCTAGTTGTGTTATATGTTACTGCCAGGTGATATGTATCTATTTGATACTGCACTCTTGCTTCTGATAAGACTAATACTCCATTGTGATTGTCTATTGGCTGTATGACCGCTGTGCTTGCGGCGAGGCGAGTCGGAAGAGTCCGATGATGGTGATGGCGTTCCTGAAACATTTTCAGGTCGCCTTAGTAAACGGAAGTGAACTCTTATAGTTTTTGCGATTACATGTTTTCCTACTATTTCTGCTATTTTTCAGGGTGTATTCTTACTATTGTGTATGGTCCTAGGTATTTAGGTTCAAGTTTGTTAGCTCTAGCTGTTTTTGTTACTTGTTTGTATACGATATCGCCGACCTTGAAAGGTGCCAATTCTGTATTTATGTTAGATCTTTCTATTGCTTGTTGCTTATCATTTGTTAGTTTTGCATTTATTAATTTCTGCGTATTTTCCATTATTTGTTTGTGTTTTAGTACGTACTCTTGATAAAATTCCTTAGGGCAATGCAGCTCTAATGGATTTCTGCTATCGGTGTGTCCATATAGTAATTCGAAGGGGGTGAATCCGGTTGCCGAGTGTATTGTGATATTATATGCAATAATCGCGTATTTCATTAGGTTTGCTGGTTCATCTTTGTCCGTGATTCTTAGAATTCTTATAATTTCTGCGAGGGTTGAATGTAATCTTTCAATTGGTGAATTTGAATTAGGATTATATGGGGTGGTGAAGTGTATGTGAATATTGTGCATTGCACATATTTCTGTTATTACTTCGTTATCGAATTTTGAATCGGAATCCGTAGTTAATTTCTTAGGTATTCCTATAACTGAAACACTAAAAATATTTATTAAGAATTAAATATTCATCATTAATTTGAGCACAAGAAAGACCTACAATTTAGGAATGATCCCCACAAATAATCTTTTTGCACGCTGTGCATGATTTCCTTCTGCCTTTATTGCGCGCTCTTCCACAATCATAGCAACGGCGCACTACATTGCCAGGTGTACCCCTCGGATACCCCCCCCCCCTGCCGGAGCCGGAAGGGGAGGTTATGTCGGGCTCGAACCGACTAAAACAGCACGCCGACTGTAGATCGTGGTGCTAGGCCGGAGGTGAGGTTGTCGTTGACATATCCCTCGCACCCCGGCTGACCCAGGGCCATCCCTTACGGTCTAGTCCTACTCGGGTATAACTATAGACCTTGGTAATGATTTTTGGTCAATTATCTTTTGAGCCAATGGCTTCATCCGAGCTAAAGCCAAGTCGATGAGGAAGTCACGACGGCAAACACTTCAATAATCTTTGTTTGCTGTATAAACGCACAGTGCGTTGAGTGCGCTCAAATTCAACATATCGAAGAATACTGTTAGAGGCCATCTTCTAGAGTTTCTCGAGACGTCATACAAAGAAGACATTTTTCAACCAGGTCAACTCCATTTTTTGTCCTATTGTGATAGGTGACTATTTTGGGTTTCTGCTTTTCTCCAGAAGCAGCATCAATAGTCGCATCGTTACGCATTGTTGACATTATACGTACTACATTTTTTTTTTTTTTTTTTTAAAAAGAATATTAGAACCGAAGTTACTAATATTCCCTCTAACCCCTCCAACTAAACTAAAATGCTTGTGCTACGAGTGGGTTCACGTCGGTAGTGTAATGGCCAGGATCGAACCCGGGACCTCTCGATCGTAAGGCCGACTCCTTAACCACTAAGCTACCGACGCTTGTTGTGTTGTTGACATATAGTCAAATATATCGCTTCAATTCCAGTGTCCAGTTCCAGTGCTTTTCATGTTCAAATATTTGAGCAGTGCTTGATGGGCTTACCTTCATTACTCCAGCCAATAGTAAAATACCAATGTAAACTCTGATTTCAATTTCATTTTTGTATTTTTTGCGTCTCTTTCTCTCTGATAATTATTCTTCATGGCCTTTTTTTTATATTCGTATGCTTAGTTATCAGTTCTATTACTTGTTCATCGAAAAAAACTGAAAAACAGTCTTGAATTGAACTTTTTTGTCTACCTATTCCTTTTGCTAAACGTTAAGAAGAAAAAAACAATGATGGCATCGAAACATCCACCGAGATATAGGCCTATTGTGTTAGAGGATAGCAATTTAGAGCTAGTGGATAGCTTTAGGTATCTCGGCAGTATTATAAACAGTAGCTCGAGATGCACACCGGATATAATTACCAGAATTGCAATCGCCAAGCAAGCGTTCAATAATAAGAAGCATTTATTTAAGACCTAAAATATATCATTATCAATAAGAAAAAGATTTATTAAGACTTATATTTGGAGCATTGCACTCTATGGATGTGAGACGTGGATTATGACACAGAAAGACAGAAACAGGATGGAGTCATTTGAAATGTGGTGCTGGAGAAGGATGGAAGGGATAAGCTGGACGGAAAGAATGACAAACGAAAGAGCATTAAACAAGGTATAGGAAAGCAGGTCTATATTGGAAATGATCGAGAGCCGAGGAGGAAAGATGATTGAGCACCTAATAATACACGACAGATTTTTAAAAAATATCATAGAAGGGAAGGTAGAAGGAAGGAGAGGAAGAGGTAGACCAAGAGGAACTTTTAGGGCACAAATAAAGGAAAGGATACAAGTCGCATCGTATCGGGAGGCCAAAAGATTGGCGGAGGAGAGAGAAGGATGGTGATTACTCCACCGACAACAGCGCAGCTCTCAAGTTTAGAGAGATTCCTTTTGGACCAGGAGGTATAAACACTATATTATGCGCACGCGTTCTTCCTCTGTTTAGAGGAATTGTTTTCAACCACAACGTGTCATCAACTCTAATATAAAAATCATCATGACTTCGTCGCTGAGGAGACTCATCATTGTCGTCCGACGGCTCATAACAGTTGTCTTGCTCTTGCTCGGATTCCGATTCATGATCTTCCTCTTCTAAATGATCAACTTCCTCGTCAAAGCTTCACTCAGCTTGATAATCATCATTCTCGCCATCAACTTCATTTAGCCACGCCTGTATATTAGCATCTCGGCGGGAGTCCATTCTATGCTAAAAATAAAAGTTCATATTGCTTTATAACAAAAGTACATACTAAAACAAAGCTTAACTGGGCATTTTAGGCTTATTTGAACAAAATAATAAGTAAAAAAATAATAATCATTCTTAAAAAATAGTGTGTGTGTGTAGTCCTGCAATTTTGGCGCGCTACTGCAACACATGCGTACGCGACTGGAGCGTGCGCGGCACTGATTATCTGCCTACGCTACTCCTGTATAAGTACCTGGAAGCACATCGTAGGGTTACTACGCTTACCGTTTTTGAGAAATTTGAAAATTTGCACGAGTGTATTACATATGTAATCCGCACGACCACTGCAGGGTTAAATATCAGCCTGCACGAATTCTCTACGTTTTTACTTATATCCCCTAGCCACTAAGAAAAGGTCCTACTTCTAAATTCAGATATTAAAAAGTTTTCTTATAACTGCAATTGCGTCTTATGGTCAGAGAAGTAGTAGCCTCTAAAGCTAAAATACCTATGGAGTGAAATATTAGCCTCAAAAGCTGAAACATATTCATAGTGAAAAATAGCAGAAGTCGCTATAGAGGAGCTGAGGAGCTGTAGTGCTGACGGGCGCCGTCTGCATCAGCTCCCTCAAAGGATTTTCAACCGACTTCTGGAGACACCTGTTGCTTCAAGCACAAACTAACTAGTACCATCCAGACAAAATTACTGTTATATAAAAAAAAACTGAATAACAGACCTTATTCTCCTTTTTACTCTTTCTTTCGAGTCGCATGTGACAAAATTGGGCTATAGTTATATGATATCACTCTCAGCTAAATAAAAAACAGGTGTTGGGTAAATTCCACCAAGGTGTGCATTTTTTTTTTTCTTAGATTTTCTTCGGACGTACCGGCGGTGCGCGGCGCTTCCGTGCGTATGCACACCCGTCTGGCCGGTACGTCCTCCAAGACCATGCAGCCTGCCCCAGCTGGAACTATAGTGCAGCTGGGGACAATGGCTGCCGCGACGTCATTTTTGCGCCGTGTGTCGCCAAACATCACGACTAGGCCCTGCAATTATCGTAGATTTTTGAATATCAGTAAAAAAACGGTATCAGAATTTTTCGGTTTTTCCACTCCGACCAACTGGCTCTATCAGCTTCTACTGACGTTGGAACAATTGTTAATGAAGCATTGTATATTTGAGAAAGATGTTTGCCTTTTAAACCGCCATTATCAAATAAAGCCATTTCGATTTGTACGATTCGTTGCAGGTCATTTGTCGTTACATTTGAAGTACCTCCTGCCGTCCTTAACCGCTTTCTCCACCTGTTCTTTTAAATTAAGCTCGGTCGTATTATCTGTTATGTTTACGTCTTTCTCATCATTAGTATAAATCGTTACATTTGTTTCGTCAATATTCAGTCTTTTTAATATGGTGACCAGTTTTCCAAGTGTCTCGTCATGAGCAGGTCTTTGAAAAATAGCTTCTCTGTCTTCAAAATATTTTGTAGGGTTGTGCAAGTAAGAGAGAAGAGATGCTTCAATTAGTCTTCTATCATTAATTATAAATTCATCATTTACATTTGTTTTTTATTAATTTAATGATCTATTAAATAGATTTGAATAGGTAAGTCTTTAGAATGAAAAAGTGTAGAGTAGAGGAAATAAAATTACATATGCCAACATTTTTTTTTATTTTGTAAAGTTGCACAAGTTATTTACAAACAGAATTTAAAAATAACAGTTTCGACAGGCGATTTCTTTGTTGGATGATTGTAGCACCAGCTTTTGTCGTTCACTGGGGCTGGTGTTGCTACAATCGGTAAGTATTTAATTGCACACTTATATAGACCTGGAAACATACTTTTCATGTCTTCCCATGTGTGGATAGGGTTCTGTGTGATCGGAGCTATAGCTGATAGACCTGGAAACATACTTTTCATGTCTTCCCATGTGTGGATAGGGTTCTATGTGATCGGAGCTATAGCTGAACCTAAATACATTTGAACCTCAGTTTCCATGGTCCCAATAGATGATGACTGCCGCGATTTTATATTAGTGTGTGCCAAATGTTTATGGTACTTCCCAATATCGAAACTAGCCTTATATTCTTTTTGGGAGTCGTCGGAAGTATCTTGTTGAAGAATGTTTTTATTGGCATCACTTGCGAATCCATTTAAATATGTAACCATTTTTCGCCAATGGATCTTTGAAATGCAATAACTTAAATCTCGGATCCAACGTTGTAGCCAGAGCCGTGGTCTAGTTGTATTCGACTTTTTTAAATCGGTTCGTCATTTGTTTCGCTAATTCATTTTTTAGCTACCATCGAATCTTTTGGTATAGTATTGCTTAAAGCGGTCACATAGACAGCTTACTAGAGGATAACTTTGCTGACCGTCACATATAAGTCTCTTGAAGTCTCTTTCGTAACGATTTCATAGCATTTAAAGAGATCAATTATCTCCCTGATATTATTTAGTTCGGAGCCAGTAACCATGCATGGTGCGTCCTGACGACTGAGCAGAATTTTGCTTACTAAAGGAGTTACTTCGACAAATTTCTCTAACATGTAAAAACAGGAGTTCCATCGGGTTCTGGCATCTAAAATCAGTTTTTTTGTATTGCCTTCTGTACATCCGGCATCGATCTGTAATTTGCGTAATTCTTCACTAGCATTTACGCTATTTTTAATGAATTTGACAATATTACGAACTTTGTTGATCAATGCTGTCAATTCATTGGAGTTGTCTATTGCCTGGGTCACAATTAAAATTAAAGTATGAGCAAAGCAAGGAATTATTCTTTTCTCACCAAAAAGGGATCTATTGAGCTTCATCATAGTGCTGTCATTATCAGCCACACAAGCAGAAACCTTCTCTGCCGATACATCCAATCTTGGAAGAGTTGTGATAATTATTTTCTAAGTAATTAGCTGTATGACGCTCATATAGTTCTAGCACTTCTAAAGTGCCGCTTAAAAGCTGTAATCTAAAAAATGGTTGGTTATTCCTAAAAAGGATTTATTTTGCATAGTTTCAGTCCAAATGTCATAAGTGACACAGAAATTTTCAGATTTTGTAATGTTCATATTTTTCATCAATTCCCGATTTAATGGTTTCTCTGGTTGGTACTTTGTATAAAGGCGCAACTTCTTTCATTAATTTGAGAAAACCTTTTCACACGACAGTAGAAAAGGGTTTATTGCCCATTATTATGTAATTAACAATAGCATATGTAATTTTCTTGAATCTAGCACCATCTTTATTTTATTTTATTTTATTTTACTTTATTAGGAAAGGTAAGGTTTTTTTTTTTAATCTTTTAAAGGAAACAGTAAAACTACATCAATCAAATTGAGCTCGACAGCCAAGACGTCACGCCGAACCAGTCGTTTGACAATATATTTCTAATTTTGTATGGGGGGGTGTTAAACAAATCAAAATCGGGTAAGTCAATGTTATTTATATATTTTGAGGCTCTGTTGAAAAAGGAGTTTTGAAATACTCTTAATGTTATCAAAAAAGTCTTTGACGTTCGGTTGGAGTTGTACCTTTTTTGTTTGCGACGTTTCAATAGATGGATCATCATTAGCAGTAGAAGTACTAGGTTTCATTATCGCACTATCAAGTAATTCTTTGCTAGAATGTGACGTTGCAGGTTCACGCGTAACGCTAAAATTCTCAGATATTTTTCTTTGTTTTGGCTGAGTGGGTGTAAAATTGTCAGATTAACTTGCACATTCTGAGATATTACCCAAATCGTTCAAAATTTGTTTATATACCTTTTCTAAATGGCAACCGAGATTGGATGTATTTCCTGAAGTTTTAAGATCTTTGTTGCAAAGTCTACAGGTGGCAGAAATATCCGAATTCTTATTAAAGTAGGTCCAGACTTTACTTTTTAACTTCGATGGCGGCATTTTGGTAACCTTAAACGAATAAAACTTACATTATTGACATAATATGTATAAAGTAGGTAAATACCTAACATTAGTGGTATTTTATTAAATATAACAGAAAGATCAATATAAACATAACTTTTCAAATGACAATAGAATATACGAGTACCTTTATTACCTTTTCATATAACTATTTCATTTCTATAAAACAAACAACAAAAATAGCAATAACCTAACAAACAAACATTAACGCTAAGGTAGGTAATTACCGTTTTATCATAAACAATTGAAAATGTAATTGCTAATTATTCTTATTATATAAAATGTAATAAACAGACTTGATTTAACGAAAGAGCAAAGACAAATGTAATGTAGCAGCTGTTTATTTGTTATTTGATTTAAAAACGAACAAATCGCTGGTTAAATGCCAAAGGGCCACATTACGGAAATGGTAAATTTTACAGGAGAGCCCATCAAAGTTTTTAATTTTTAATTTTTTTAAGAATCTATAAGTGCTACATTTATGTGTTATATATCATTCGATGCGTATTTCAGCTTACTCATTCTACGAGCTGTGTCGTATGTCGTACAGTTGTATTTCTTTGTCAGATGACCTCGTTTAGATTTTTATCGTTCGAGGAGAATGTTTCATCCCCATGCCTCTACGCTGGAGGCTTATGGGTTCTGGTCTTGGAGCTGGACGGACAAAGTGGCGGTATCATATAAGCATCTCAGCATCTCGATGTATCACCAATCGACACGACACCGCTGTAGGACATCCAGAACTACCCAGGTTTCGATAGAGTCGAAGGCTTTTTCGTAGTCCACAAACGCCATATACAGCGGCTGACTGTACTCTTGGCTGCCGAACAGTATGGATGTGGTCTACGGTGCTATAGCCTTTTCGAAACCTGGCTTGTTCTGGTGGCTGGAACTTGACGAGCTTACACGCGAGGCGGTTTGTGACGACTCCCGAGTTTGCAGACATGATTCAGTAGTGAGATGGGCCTGTAGTTCTTCAGCAAGGCTTTATCACCTTTTTTGAAGAATAGTACCACCGCAGTCCCGCTCCATGCCCTAGGTGTAAGGCTCTGCTGGATGGAACTAAACAGGCTCACTAGCTCTTTCAGTATAGGAACCCCGCCTGCTTTCAAGAGCTCAGTAGTAATTTCATCATCACCAGGGCACCTGTTATTCTTCAGTTGCCTGAGAGCCGCCTCTATCTCGCACTGCTCGACATCGGGTATCTCCTCGGTGTAATGGCGCGTGAGTGGGGCTCTATGGTTTTCATCGTTATGTCCATTCGGTTGAGTCATACGTGATGCATACAGCTGTCCATAGAATTTATCGATCTCTTCAAGAAAAGTGCCATTTATTGATTATCTTGTTCGGTATTTATATTGTTGAGACTGTTTAGTATCGGTGAGCTCAATTTTTGATGAACAATATTGGGAGTTGAGTTGAATGTGTTATTTTGTGTTGAGGTAGTTTGAAGATCTTCATTTTCGGCTATTACCACCATACGTATACAAACATAGACCCTACTATCCACTCCTAATGATTTCATCATCCACGGCAGCAGTCTACGAGTCAGGCAGCACAGTTATTATTGGTACCTATAGCTTGTCTAAACTGAAATAACGTTCACATCATATTCAGTGTAAAAATAGTAAAGTATTCCATTGTTTCAGGAATTTTATCGTCAATAGGTATAATTTGTTTGTGTGCGTGAGAGAAGTGGTTGGGCGCGTCATTTGGGCTTAGACAAGCTATACCTAATTGTTTAGGTAGGTAAATTTACTAACTGGCAAAAAAAAAAACATACAAGCGAACCATTACACACACCAATACAGCCACAAAAGAAACATTTCAAATTTTCGTAAAGAAATAGTAGTGTATTTACTTTTTTCTTATGTACAAAACTCTGGTTCTGCACTTTCATCTTAAAAAAAAAATAATAAGCTCATGGTATTAAAATGCAAA
The DNA here is from genome assembly GCA_914829495.1 of Eilema sororculum. Classification (NCBI taxonomy): domain Eukaryota; kingdom Metazoa; phylum Arthropoda; class Insecta; order Lepidoptera; family Erebidae; genus Eilema; species Eilema sororculum. The sequence continues at coordinate 23,042,260 of OU618535.1, forward strand.
GCGGACACATTTTATAATAGGGCCCTTTGGCTTATAAAATAATGATGTACTCACTTGATATTTATATTCCACACAGCCACAATCCAAAATATGGCACTTCAGTCTATAAAATTTAATTAAAACTAAGACATATTTCGCAATATGGCCCTTTGTCTTATAAAGTACGTGCACTTACGCCGATTACGAGGGCTCAACTGAAAATGTGGCTGTTTCGTCCTGAAGTGAGTCACCAAAGTCGCGGAATGCCAAAAAGGCGGTTGTCTGATTTTACCATTTTTGTTGCTAAAATCACGGGTGTCTTTTTCAAATTTAAAAGTTATAATGATTTGGATGCCATTTTTGGAAAAAAATAGATTTCAGATTTTTTTGCGTTGTGCCCCTTTGGCATTTAACCAGCGAAATATCTTTGATTTTCCAGGCAATTTCCCTCATTTCCTTGTTTTTCTTATTGTATCTACTTTTAGGTAAGGTCGGATAATTTCTGGAGTAATCAATCCCACCGATGATGTAACTGATGTTGCAGGCGGAAATCTTAATGGACTAGTGTGGTGGTATAAATATTGTTGAGTTATCAATCCCAAAGATGGTTTAGACGGTGATGCAGGCGGCAAATTATATGATAAAATTGGTTGAGTATGAGTTATTTCATCAGGTATAATTTGTTGCAAATTGTCATGTGTATCTATAGTTTCGGCATGGTATGGACAGGAGAAAAATCATCGTCACTGAAATTCAATTTTTTTAAAAGCCATATGCCAATCTTTTGAAAAGCATTTGTAATTTTTTTTAAATGATTTTTTTTATAGCATTTATTATGCTAACTTTTAAGTTCGAAAAACATCGGAAAGAATGAAATGCTCAAGTGAGACTCGAACTCATGACCTTCCTTACAGGGGGAATGCTCTTCCAACTGAGCTATTGAGCCACACCTGGTAGCAGCTCCGCTTTAATTTCAGGCTATTCGGGGTTACATGTAAAAGTGTACACGTCATCGCGTCCTGCGTTTTCTCGTGCATGAAACGCGGAGAACCCGTAAATGACGATGGCAATATGACATGTTGATCGGTCTGTAGGTCATTTAGTTCCGAAGTTAAGCGAAAGCAAAGTTTCGCATTTATGACACTCACTCATGATCATCAAAATAGAACTAGTACTTCCCATAAACTCAGAGAGCTGAAATTGGCACAGAGTTAGGGTTTAATGGCCACATAAAGGGAAAACTATAAAAACTAGGATAATCGAAGATCTGGAGTACCCTGGTGACCCTGATTAGAAAACACAAGAGCCCAACCAAGCTAGTAGAGATCGACATACCGCCTTTCCAAAAAATATTCAACTTGGTGGGCCGCTTCAATTGATGTCAAAAATCGAAGGTCTGAAGTATCTGATGAAGAACCCTCAGCTGGTCTCAGCTGTATAAAGGCTTGGGCACACCAAAAGCAGGGCAGGCGCAGCTCCATAGCAGGGCAGATCAGTTGCGCCGCGGTTGATGTCACACCAGAAACATGAGCAGTCAGAAAGCAGTTTAAAGGCAGTCCCCGCTTTATAACCGCGTTATGTGTGTCGTATCCATCGTATCGATCGCCACACTCAATACACTGCAAGATGTTGAATGGTTCGGACTCTGACGAAGAGGAGCTATTGTTGCTTCTAGCATTAAGTAAAAAAAAAAGGATATGGGTTCACGACATAAATAAGAGAAGAGAAGAATATGGGGAGTATCATCGTCTATGTCGGGAATTAGAATCTTTTGAAGATCGGTTCTATACTTATTTTCGGATGTCGAAGAGTTCTTTTGAAGAATTGCATGAGTTGATACGATTGAAAATTATGAAAACTGATACAAACTACAGAGTTTCCATCTATTCAAGAGAGCGGCTGGCAATTTGTTTGCGGTAAGTACAATTTATAAGATTTGTTTTGTACTTATTATATATATATTTTTTGTTTTTTTTTTATTTTTTTTTTGTATTAAATCAGTAATTATCAGCATGTCTGTAAAAAGACGTATACGTAATCAAAAACGTTTTCAACTTATTGCAAAGTGGATTGTCCTATTGATTGTATTATTGAAAGCGTCTTGTTTTAGAGACACCTGATACAGAGTTAAATGAAAAAAAAACTAGCGTAAAAATCACATCACTCGGCATATTTTAGTATTGTTACGTGCACGGAGTACAATTAAATGCCGTTTACTTAACGAAGAGATTTATTAGTTCGCCACAAACTAGACAATTAAATCACTAGTACACACAGTACTCTTCAACAGTTCCAATCGCTCAGTAGTTCACAGTCGTTGCTCAGGTCGCAGGTTGAATCTTCTTAAGTCGCTTCGGCGAATCTTCCAGAACATCGCGAATAGTACCTACTAGTAGCTACTAGAACAAGTAGCTTCATACATATCGCTTTGAAGGTGCCGACGACGCCGAGTTCATTTTTAATTTTATCTATTTTTGTACTCTGTAGGTAGGTATCTAGAGTAGGTGTGTGACTTTGTGTTGACGATTCTGGATTTTTCTATGTCGATCGGTAGAGTACCTCGTCACTAACAATGCGTTTTCATTTCTAGAAGATTTGATCACTAGATCTCGAGATATCGACGCCCATCGTAACAGTATATTTTGGTCTGTAAATTGTACATCTACACAATAAAAAAGAAATACCATCATTTAAAACGTATATTTAGTAAAAAAACAACTATATTAAAATAATGAACATTAATAGACATTTATTTCTTAAAAATCACAGATATGCTTTATATTAAGATTGTGAAGATTGGTAGAATAACACTCATTTCTCTTAATTTGGTACAAACATATGACCTGACCTAATATTGTATTAGTTACAAAGGTGTGAAATTATTTTCAAATGTCAGGTCTTCAGGAATAGGTGAGCCTCTATTCATTTGTGGTCCATCATGCAAATTGTACTGGTCTCTGTTACAAGTGAGCAGGTCTTGTTGAGTAGTTGTTGATAAATTTTGTAAATCATTTCTGTAACTCGTGAGCTCTTGTGGAGGGAGCGTTCTTGATGAACCTTGCGAGATGAATGAATAGGCGGGCGATGGTACCGGGGTTTCTTCGATTTCACTAAACTCTGCTTCTGCGAATATTGTTGCCAGTTTGACTTTTAATTCGGTTTGTTTACGACGGGAAAGAGTTTTAAAGGTGCTTGCGTAGCTTAAAAATAAGTGATCGATACCATCATGAACGGGTCGGTTTTTCGATTGCAAATATTTTAAAGCTTTATCAACATCAGACTCCCTCTGTCGGCAGTTTCGAGTTTGAGCTTGAAATCCCTGGGCCGGTGACAATGCAAGAGGATTTGGAGATTCAAGTTCTTGCGGTGACATCAATGTTAAATCGGTGTGTATGTCTGAAGATGTGGTTGGGTTCACAGTGTCATTTACATTGTCTGAATGAAGTGCCTGATCCATCACCGTAGTTTCAGAACCTGAGTAATTGGACTGCTGAGTTTCATTATTTTGAGGATCTCCAATTGTTAGTGGCATGAATATGGTTTTTGATGATCTTGGTTGTATTGTATCATCCAAAAAGCTGAGTTGCTCCGACCATATAAAAGTAATATTTTTCTTTCTGATCCTGTCTGTTCAGCTAGCTGTTTTTTATATTTCACATATCCATCTCTTAAAATCTTCCACTTGTGTTTCACCACATCATCTGCAAAAAAAGAAGTACAAAATCTTTATTATTATTTAAAAAAATCCAAGGCATTTCACACAAGACAAATAACGGCTATGCAATACCTACATAATATTTACCTACCTACAATACCTACTATTTTTTCTTTCAGATACTTATCAACAGGAGATTCGTATCAAACTATAGCATTCTCATTTCGAGTAGGACGAAGTACAGTTTCGAAGATTGTTGAAGAAGTGTGTAAAGCTATTTGGGAAATGTTGCAACCAATATTCATGCCTTCGGTAACTAATGAAAAATGGAAGGAGTCTGAGTCAGGATATAGAGAACTATGGGGATTCCCAAACTGTGTCGGTAGTATTGATGGCAAGCACGTGAAACTTGAATGTCCACCAAATAGTGGTTCTAATTATTTTTGCTATAAATCATATTTTTCAATAGTTTTATTAGCAATAGTCGACCCATATTACAAATTTATGATCGTCGACATAGGCAATTATGGCAGGCACAGTAACAGTGGCATATTTGAAAACTCTGTTTTTTATAATAATTACATAGCAAGAAGAGAAATTTTGCCAGCTAAACCGCTACCAGGGTCCACTGATCCTATTCCACAGGTCTTGATTGGAGACGAAGGATTCGCTTTGAAGCCTTACCTAATGAGACCTTTTCCTAAAAACTCAGTTGTGAACGATGAGAGAAAAAGAAGATTCAATTACAGACTTTGTAGGGCACGTCGCGTCGTTGAAAACGCTTTCGGTATTTTGACAGAGAAATGGCGTGTTTATCACAGGCCTATTGAATGCAAAGTTGAAACAGCTATATGTATCGTCCAAGCAACTTGTTGTTTACACAATTATGTTCGAGCAAAAGATGGTCACAGACAAGACACTTCTACTACGGCTACAACACAGCCAGAAACAACATCACAACAGCTGGAAGCGTTGGCACCCTTAAGACGTACTAATCAAAGATCGTCAAATTTAGCTTGTAATGTGAGAGAAAAGTTTGTATCATACTTTAATAACAATCAATAAAAGTTTCAACTTACTTGTCATGTTCATTTCTTGAGCTATCTTCACCCATAGTCGCATCTTGTAAACCGTATTTCTATAATATTTGTCCTTTAAATCGTATAAACATTTATATTTTCTCACCAACTCTATCAATTTTTCATTTGATTCCATGATAAATTTGTAAAAAATCACAACCGTTTACAACCTGCGCTGCGTCTGTCCCGCTCAACTGCTTTGGTGTGACTAGTCAAAATGGCGGACGTAGTAATACAACATGTGCTCACTGCGGCCGCCTCGCGCATGCGCTGCCACCGCCCCGCGTCTGCGCTGCTCCCGCCCAAATGTTTTGTCAAAGAGCAGTGCGTGCGCGGCGCAGTAGCGGAGCAGGTAGGTTCAGCAGGCCCGCGTTAGTTCAGTGTGTCATCCCTCATATAACTACATTATTTACTAACGTAGACGCACTGCAACTGCTTTTGGTGTGCCCAAGCCTTTAGAGATATGGTTAGACCCCTTCTACTATTGATACATAAAAAAATAGACTATCATTGCAAAAAATCCAGCGTAGTGGGACACGTCTTCTAATTTAATCTAGCGTATATAGTGCCACTGCTGGGCGAATGTCTCCCCTTCTGCTTTTAATACGCATATAAATAAAATTAAAGGAAAACTCTGGATAAGACTAGACTGGCTTTTATATTTATACGTTTACAAGAAGAAATAGTCGAAACATGAACTATATTCTACTCGAACATTACACAAATTAAATAGACAAATTACACTAATTTCACTAAAATGTCTTCTTCTAATTTTGTTAGTACTGTTTGTAGCCCCATTACACACTATAGAGGACTTTTGCCAGATATTTTATTATAAAGTGTAATACGAGGCACCCCAAACCTTTTTGCAGCCGTAGCAATCTTCTCTCCCTGCCTGACTGCTTGAATTGCTTGCCCCATTGCGTGTAATCTTTTTTCGGCGCCATCTTACAAAAGCAGAGTTCAACCATTTTCATTCTTGAACACATGTTCATCACTGGTAAGCGTTGATAAAATAGTCGTTGTGATAAACAGAACGACTTTAGTCAATATTGTCATAAAATACCTAAAAGCTTAACTTTCGACTTTGTCCATTATTAGGCAAACCACTAATGACCATCGCGTAAAAAATATTAAACCAAGTAATCTAAAGCTTTAGGTTACCTTTTTGAACGAATTTTTTATAGCATTTATTATGCTAACTGTCAAGTTCGAAAAACATTGGAAAAAATGAAATGCTCAAGTAACAGTTCGTAAGAATGTTGGTAGATGGCTGCACCGTCGCCCTTATAGACGGATATAAAGAGAAGGAAAATTTGGAATGATTCAAGTGGTGCTCAATAGCTCAGTTGGCAGAGCAGTCGCCCTGTAAGCGAAAGGTCGTGAGTTCGAGTCTCACTTGAGCATTTCATTTTTTCCAATGTTTTTCGAACTTTAGGTTACCTTTTATTATCTATATACATCCCTTAACTTTAACTAAAATAATATCATGTGTCAGAAGGGAATGCATAGATCTTCGCCAGGAGTAAAATGCTTTGCGAAATTGATATTCATTACATCCAATAAATATCTAACACGGTGTAATCTATCAGATTTGTGAGTATCTTGATGATACTCACAAAGCTGGGTCAAATGAAGCATTGGAGAAGCAACTCAAAGCGATTACGAGACATAATCGTTGCAGCAAAAGGGTGGCCTGTTATTTCGTCCCTTGACCAATAATCTTACAACTTAGGCAGCTTTACCAATCCCATAAATATAATTAGTGCAAAAAAGCTTTTCATCTCAGGCCTTCGAAGCTTGGTGCGAGGCGATTTTATTAATAGCGAACTGACTCGTATCGTCAACTATCTTCTCAAAAACTTTATCAGGAACCAAAAGGCAATAAATGTTAGCATTAGTAAGCGAAGATAGGTAATCAAACCAGGATTTTATCTCCCATGAATAATTAGAAAGTAAATCAGTTTCAAATCAGAAGTGATTTGAGACTGATTTATTGTCGTATCATAAGACGTCAGTTACAGTTGAAATGTAAGTTTATTCTCATCAAAATTACATAAAGTCATTCTTAAGACTACGCTGACAATAATGCATAATTAGGCATTACGCGATACGTTATATTAACGTGGGACGTCTAAGGTAGGTCCTTACACCTCCCCATAAAGTTCGATCCTCACACGGAGAGTCGGTACGGTAGTTTCAGTGGTTTTTTATATTTGATGTCGGAGCGAACGCAGACTTCTATCAGGTGGTAAATTTTCAGGGAGAAGAGTATTTATTACATTCAATCGGTAATCGTATAGAGACATTTGACGTTGCCCTGAATATTTGTTGACATCTTCATGGAATTCAAGAAAAGTAATTGAAAAGTGTGTATAGATACCACCATTAAGTTTTTCTTTCGCAAGGATAGTACGCCAAAAGTTGGTTTTGCCTGTCCATTCCTGACATGTAATCATTGTATTTTGAGTTAGCCTCTGGCTTTTGTGTAACTTGGCCACGTTTATTTGCAACTGGAACCATTCTATTTTTATAATGTGTAGTGATTTAGGGCACAATACGTTTGTCTTTCCACACGCCATCATGAACCCCTTCTCTTAACATTGAATAATATTAAGTATGGCTGCCGTATTTGTGGGGTTTTGTGAAGGTCGGCTCTATGCACTGTCACGAATCCTTAGGGTAAACGTCAGCGGGAATAGACACAATGAGAACTCAGGTAATACGATCAGATAATGTATTCTCGGCACTACAATGTTGCATACAATAAACGTCCCGACAATGTACTGCACGAGTAACCTAGGAGGTGCGCGCGTAGCAACTGAATATCCGACGTCATACCACGCCTGTGTTACGTGAACACTGGTTCCGGTAATAAAAAATGAAAACATTTGAACATAGCAGTAATAAACGGTAAATACCGGTAGCTCGCGATTGCGGCGCGTACCCCCATCACTGGGTGGTGAACGCGGTCATTACCTTTTAAGGTAATGCATCGTGCTAACGCGCATATAAAATGAGTCACACGCGTTGATAACCAATCAGCGCATTCCGTCAAACGGAGAATCGATCGAGCACAACACTAATCGACAACAAGAAAAAAAAAACACGCCCCGCGCTCGCGCCGAGGCAGACGGCAGACCTCATTCTATCGCGAGACTTCACGGCGGTACGTGATAATCTGAACGTGAACTTAAAACCTAGATAACACATAGTCTAGATTCTGCCAGTTACTAGTGTACTATTGTACTACAGTGTAGTCTACTAGCCTAACATAAAGGCTAGTTAATATAATAGCAGTTCCCAACATAAGGGGTAAGTCTAGTGTCCTTGATAAACAGTGCGCGAGTATTAAACGATAGTCACGTAAATAATAAAGTAAAATAACATCTTCATTCGCGTGTAACATTCCTGCTTAGCCCCTAGGAGCTAAGCGTGATGATAGCTCATTTTTAGTACCTGCCTACCTGCGGTCGGGAGTTCGGTAGTTACCTAGCTGTAGTTTGTTTTTGTGTAAATGTAATTAAATTAAATTTAAAGTAAACTGTGATTAACATCGTAATCGTTAAAATGTTGTAAGAAAGTTATTGTATGAAGTGTGTCCATAATATATGTCGCGAGTATACATGTCGACAGACAGCCGAATATAGTAATTGCTTAAGAACTATTCAATTAGTTGTAATGTTTGATTGTTCATATTCTAAGAGAAAAATCAACACGGTGATATCTCGCCATAATTTTCTATGGATACCCACATTTTTAAAATATGTAAATTGTCGAATTTTAATCTCGTTTTAAATCCACGGTTCAGCTTATATATGTATTATAGTTTAATTATTACTGAACCATTTATTTATGGTTGATTGAACCGTGGTTAACGGGGTTACAGACGTACTTACGATTATTAATTCCGGAACAATCCAGTTTTATTTCTTTGTTTATTGTGTAATTTTTGTTATGTGTACCTACCATTGTACAGCGCCGCCGACCTTAGGGCCCATGTAGAAAATTATACGTTGGGGCCCGGCGCTGTGCATTGGATTCACGCACCAGTGCCTAATCGTGTGGTTGTCTCCCCAGAACTTGGTACCGGCTGGAATACCGGTGTCCAACTGCATACCGGCTGGAATAGCAGCACCGCACCGTACCGGCCCGCCTCCGAACCAGCTGAGGTTGCCTGCCCGCTCCGTACCGTCTGGAAGACGGCCTTGGCGACGACCCCGCGGATCGAACTTGCAGCTGCGAAGCCTGGTGACCTTGAGGGGAAGACAACGTCACACTCGCACGGGGCCAGCCCGGAACCCCAAGTTGAGTACATTACTCAGCCAACCGTTTATAGTGACGTGTACGCGTACCCGAATCGACACTCGACCTTAAATTAGAGTATTTTTATTATTGTATAGCAGGACCTACGGATTAAAGTTGTAGATCTCGTACCAATCGTTTTCTTCATCCTTGACCCCGTAGGGCCCCGTATCAGTGTGGCGGTTTTGCGTTGTCAGCGGAAACATGCATGTTTTTTTTTTTTTAATATTTCTGAAAAAATCATTTTTCTTGAACAAGGTTTGAATCAAAACAAAATAAATAAAATAACAACAGCCTGTACATGGTATGCGTCGTCCATTGCGGAATGTATATTGAGTCGCCACGCTCGCAAAAATGCTTATCACTAACCGCGTTGCCCGAGCGCACGGATAAAAGGTACACACTCCTACGATATCAAATTTCCTTCATTTGTTATTGTGGCTCTGGTTCTTGGGCTCTCTGATACCGAACTACTTATTAAATACGCTAGCACATTGGTAATAATAATCACTACACTTTTTGCTAGATTTTAAAACTGGAAAAATAAAACACTAAGACAGATGATAGGTAGTAAAAAAAACTTCTTGGTTACGCGTATACTGTAACACCCGCGTCTGGTGCCTGCTGGTTTGTTTTATCAACTGCTACTGTTAGTACGATGATTCCAAAGAAATCCATATTTCCTTTCAATTCGTCCAGTTGTTTCGAATTAATCTCCCCCTGTTGCGCGATGACTCCAATTTCATTATGATTCACGTAATTGCCCATCGTAACGAACATATGCGACCACTTTTGGTTTTTATGTGCTATTAAAAATAGTTTTAACTAGATACACAATCGAACTATTTTAAACTCACTGATGTAGTGATCATTATTTTACTACTTAGGTATCTACTTTAACTAGGGCAGCCTAAAACGCACCGGTTGCCTGATCTGTCGGCCGCTTCGTGTGGAGCGCGTCATAGGCTGAAGCGATTTACTCTGGCTACAATCTGTTATGCTAGTATTCGAATCCTTTCCTGCACACCCGTCAAAATAACCTTCTCTATCCTCCACTGAGAAAGCGAGCTTTAAACGATCTACCGATAAATTCACTATCCTATTTGACATTTTTATCTTAAAAACCTTGTCATTTCTACTGAGTACCTCGAATGGGCCGTCGTAATTTGGACAATTTTTTTTTTTAACATGTCGTTCCTAACAAAAACCTGTGTACAGTCCTGTAATGCTTTGTGTACGAAAATATTTCGAGTATCGCTACTCACCTGTAACTTGGGCCGCAACTTGTTCATTGTTTCATGCAGTTGACTTACGAAACAACACGGGTCACATACCTGCTCGTTCTGCACTTGCAAAAAATCGCCTGGTAATCGTATCGTTTCGCCGTAGAGCATTTCTGCCGCGCTTATACCTGAATCGCTTCTGCAGGTTGTCCTTAACCCCAACAATACTGTAGGTAATTCCTATACCCAATCCTCGTTGTCCACTAAACGTGCCGTTAGGGCGTTTTTCAAAGAGCGATGCCATCTCTCCACTAACCCGTTACTCTGTGGGTGATATGGCATCGTCCTAATCCTCTTTACACCTAAATATTTCATTAGATTATCGAATAGGTCGGACTCGAACTGCCTCCCTTGATCCGTACTAATAATGGAGCATGCCCCGTATCTAGTGATCCACTGTTCGTAAATTACTCGCGCGACGGTTTGTGCTGAAATGTCCTGAACCGGGTAGGCCTCTGGCCACCGCGTGAACCTATCTATGATGGTTACACAGTACCGATATCCTTCCCTGGACGAACTAAACGGCCCGACTATGTCCGTATGTATGTGTTCAAATCTATTGCACTGGGGGAAAATACCTAACTGGGACACCGTGTGGCGTGTGACCTTTGCCCTCTGACATGCTACGCACGCTCTTGCCCACGAGTTTATGTCCTTATTCATTCCCGGCCAAAAATACCGTTGTGCTATCATTCTACGCGTCGTGCGGACACCCGAGTGGCTCAATGTATGAATGCTATTGAAAACTAATTTCCTGAATTTTTTCGTCAAATACGGTCTAGCATTTTTTGTTGACACCTCGCAAAATATTTTTTTATTGCACTCTGGCAAGACGATGTAACGAAACTCTTAACTGGTTGTTTGTGTTCTTTCCGGATGCAACCCGATCCGTCTCCTGTGCCTTTGCTAGTTCGTCGAAATCGACTACCGTAGGACAAAACACTGCCTCAACCCGTGATAATGCGTCGGCCACCGGGTTTTGTATGCCTTTTATGTTACTGTATATCGTTTGTGAATTCTGATATGAATAATAACTGCCTATTTCGCCTAGGAATTTCTTTTTCACTGTTTATCTTTGTAAACGCGTAGGTGAGAGGTTTGTGATCGGTGTAAATTATGACTTTCTGACCTTCGATCATGTCTCTAAAGTATATTATCGCTAAATACAGGGCCGTCAATTCTTTATCGTAGGTACTGTACTTTTTCTGCGATTCTGATAACTGCTTTGAAAAATACCCTAGCGGTTTCCATGCACCCCCCTGATTCTGCTGTAAAACGCCTCCTACACACGAATCTGAAGCGTCTGTCATCAGTGACAATGGTGCCTCTGCACTTGGATGAGCCAGAGTGACGGCGTTTTGTAGGCTCGTTTTACACTGCTCAAAAGCTATGATGCTATCCTCCTCCCATTTAATTTTTGTCTTATCCCTTTTTTTTGAATTGCACAGAAATTTGTTTAATACCGCTTGTTGTTTTACCGCGTGCGGTAAATGTAGCCTGTAAAAATTTAACATTCCGAGAAATCGTCTTAGTTGCTCAATGCGACCTACTCTCAAATTATAGACAAAATTGTGTCTTCTAAATATAACAGTAGTTCCACTATTGTGTTGCTAGTGGGTGAAGGTAATGGAGTAGGCAAGAAAGAATAATGTACGGTATAGACTGCCTAAGTAAATTAAAAGTATTTAAAACAATATTATGTGCATTCCCATGGGTCGTGCCAGTCTGCATGTTACAATAGAAATATACATTACTTGAATAATTTTATTCATACCTTGACTTGTCGTCACAGTGACACTTTTATATTTTTTGACACTAATAATTTTATTAGTAGTTATTGTTTTAAGACCAAAGATAATATTTATCTTACAAAATATGACAAACATAAAATTGCTACATTGGTGGCAAATAATATTCACTTTTGGACGAGTTTACATTGTAAACAAGTGAACGACCCAATACATACAGATTTGCCAGGTACTTGTAGTAGTAATTCTGTATGTTTACCAGATAGTTGTACTGATTTAAACTAAATAATCAGACAACAGGAATGCCAGAGCTAAATATATTTCATCATGCAAGGTCTTCCTGGCAAAGAATTAATAATTGAGTTATTCCTAGAGGAATTAAATGTAGATATTTTGTGTTTAACTGAGCACTGGCTAAAGGAGACTGAGATAATGTTCAGTATAGATAATTATACAATTGTAAGTTGCTTTAACAGGCAGTCTGCTGAAAGAGGTGGCTCCATGGTCTTAATAAAAAATGGTCTCCGCAGTAAAGAGCGGATTGACATTGTTAGACTTTCTGTTGAGCGCTGTGAGTGCTGAGGTGGCCTGTGCCGAGCTTGATAATTGTGTAGTAGTATGCGTATACAGTCCACCAAGGAGTGACTTTGGAACTTTAATTGGGGTCATGGACAAAGTTCTTGGGATAGCGTCAAGTAATAATAAAAAAGAATATAAAGATATATAAAGAATAAAGAGCTCGAGTCGCGCCTCCAATTCCATAAAAAAATCATGATAAGCTCGCAGACTGGTAGGGTAGGTTTGGGTAATACTAGGACAAAGACATAACAAAATCTTTTCTTCAAGTAGATGAAAATAATACCTACAAAGTGCACGCAATGAACCTAGAAATTCAAAACGAATGGTTAACACTAGGTGAATTTTGTATTCCCATAGCCTTAAAATGGCGTACCTTAATATACGACTGGTCACCGGCTCTCCTTAAATTCTATCTCAATGCATTCCAGTTGACCCTCCCCTACCAAAGCAATCTTGTCAGATGGAGAAAAGCCACAGATAAAACATGTAACTCATGTGGTGAAGCAATTGGTACTGCTAGGCACCTACTGGTGGGTTGTAGGACGCTATTAGACCGGGGTCATTACTCGCGCCGACATGATAAGGTATTAGAAATCGTACGTGAGGCGGTAAGTTTGGCGGTAGCTAGAGCGAAAAAGGGTTTAACCACAAACCAAAGAAATGACATCGCGTTTGTAAAGGAAGGCTGCTCAAAAAAGACAAATCAAAAGCCGTATTCAATTTTGATAGCAGCCGCTGACTGGACATTACTCGCAGATTCGTATGAGAAACACTATAAAATACCGGAGGATGTTTGTGCCTCGTCATCCAGACCCGATATATTCCTATTTTCTAGCGTGCAGTACTAGTAGAACTCACAGTACCGTGGGAAACTAACATACCTACCAAGACCACGCTATAAAAATAAACAAATACTTTGACCTGACCAACGAGTTAACCAAAAATGGCTATGTGGTTAAACTCTACGCCGTGGAAGTAGGAGCAAGGGGAATTCCAGCTAAATCCCTGTATAACTTATTTAAAGACCTCGGATTGCCAAGAGCTTCAGTAAGCTCTTTACTCAAACGAATATCTAAAACGGCGTTGATAGGATCTTACCAAATTTGGATAGGTAGAGGGGGAACACGACTGACGGTGGAGGTGAGCGCTGATGCATCACAAGGTGGCCACCCTAAACCTAAAAAAATTATGTGTAGGCCCATAACCTTTAATAAGATTAAAGAATTCAAAGACTTGTTAGAGAATAAGCTCAATTCAATAGCTTACTTAGGTAATAATCCTGAGGTTCATTATTAGTTTATTTAATACATTAACAGACGCGTTTTCACACACATTTAAACAAAAAATTCAAAAACTTAGTACGAAATCTAAATTCTGTGAATGGGCTACCGTAGGTATATATAAAAGTAGACGAACCCTATTTGATCTTTACGCCCAAAAACAGTACAGATTCGACAATAGTTTCATTGAATATGTTAAAAATTACTCAAAGTTATTCAAAAAGGTATGTAGACAAGCAAAGGCCATTCATATTAAAAGAAAGATAATTGAGGCTCCTAACAAAATGAAAGAAACTTGAAAAGTTATTCACAAAGAGTCTGGTAGATGTAAATTGAGGGATAGTGTTCCTAAAATTAAAGTAGGAAACAAGGATAAATAACCTCCCCAAAAGATGACGTAAATGCTTTTGAAGACTATTTCACCAATATTCCAAATCAACTCACTTCCTCTATTAATTCAAGCGCTCAGAGTGCTGTTGCCCTAGTTGAGAGTAATATTAGTTCTTCTAAATTTAACTTCCAACATATTGATCCTAATGACATATTAAAAGCATTTAAAAATCTCAAAATCAAAATGTCTAAAGATTACTGGGGCATGTCAGTTAGTTTAATTAGTCATGTAATTAATATCATTGCACCTGATTTAGCACTAATATTTATTTTAAGATTTTTGTTTATTTTTATTTTAGTAGCATATTATTTGTTAAAACACACAAATTTATCAATGTATCATAATGATTTTGCCATGGTACTGTATGATGGTACTGCTGTATGATACTATCTAAAGAGGTTATTTCGGATCTCCACGTTCCATTAATCAAATGATGGTCGTTGTGATCGTCATGGTCTACACAAAAAGTAGTCATATAATTGCTTGACTTTTTTCTCAACCAATTATGTAGAGAGCAAGCTGCATACACAATGTGATCCACAGTATGTAACTTAGTTGAAATAGCTTTTTCGAAAATTCTGAATCGACTTACTAATATTCCAAAAGCGTTTTCTACAATGCGTCTAGCACGGGACAGCCTGTAATTATATATTTTTTGTTCAAAAGTTAAATTAGCCCCAGGATATGGTTTCATTAAGTATGTTTTTAGTGGAAATGCTGCATCAGCCACAATCACTCCATCTTCTGGAATAAAACTGCCATTTTCTAATTCAGTAAAAATGGAACAGTTTTTGAAAATACCACCATCCGAAGCGCTTCCATTTGCGCCCACATTGATATACGTAAAACAGTAATCATGGTCAACAAGAGCCATCAATACTATGCTGTTTTCTTTTTTATAATTAAAATTCGTACTTCCATATTCATAGGAGCCAGTAATTTTTATATGTTTTCCGTCTAACGCTCCGTAGCACAAAGGGAAGTTCCACTTATTCCGAAAGCCTTCCTCGACTTGTTTCCATTGTTCCGCAGTGGGTATCTGCAAAAAGAAAGTAAAAATATTTTATTTTCAGGAAAATACTGATGATGCTCAAAATAAAGAAAATACTGATAATATTCAACCTAGTGACCAATGTGGGAACCCTACCCATACAAACCCAGAAGTAAGTCTATCAGAACCGCGAAAGAAAAGAAGTAAAATTTCACAGCTGTCTACAATAGTCAGTAGCATGAAAGATATGCAATACGATTTATCCAAATCAGAAACAGTGGAAGATGAATTCGACATATTCGGGAAACACATTGCGAAGCAATTAAGAACCCTTTCTACAGAACAGGCTATCCTAGGCCAAGAAGAAATACAGGGTGTGATAACAAGATGTCGACTACACGATTTGGATAGTCCTAAATATTCTGCAAACACACATGCCAGTGACAATTCGTCAAGACCAAATTACAATTATGCGTCAAGACCAAGCACGAGTAGTAGTACTTATATGCCATTGAATAGTCCAGCGTCTGTAGATACACAAACCACCGAGGACTCGTTAAATGTAGTACCATGGCAAAATCATTATGATACATTGATAAATTTGTGTGTTTTAACAAATAATATGCTACTAAAATAAAAATAAATAGAAATCTCAAAATAAATACCTGTGTTTTACGCTTCACCATCACATTTTTAATAAATGAATTGAATTCGGCGAACCATTTCACTTTGGGTTGGTAAACATTGCCACTAGCACCAGATGTGGATGATTTCTTAATCTTGTCTAGTTCAAGGTAGTATGTCGAACGAATGCTTTTTATTTTGTTTTTCACATCTTCCGGTATGAATCCTTCAATTTCCATACCAATGCACAGATTTTGCAAACAGTTTGGCGCATAGCTTTGTTTTTATAATGTTCTGATGTTATATCCCATAAACACGGATTTTCTCTGTATATAGTGACAAACTTTACAGTTTCGTCTTCAGATAACTTCTTCACCATTGTTAAATCCTTTTTCTTTGCAAAAAAAGTCCGCAAAAACAACCAACACGTCTGTACTTCGTCAGCACTGGATTGGCCGTCTACATTATCCCAGTTGCACTGGATTGGTCCCACTGGATTCAAAAGTAGACCGCGAATCCAGTTACTGGACTGGAATGCTTACTGGATTCAGTTCATTCCAGTGCCGGTTTACATTTTTCCAGTAAGCAATCCAGTACTGGACTAGATCACTGGACTGGAATAATGTAAACCGGGCATAAAGCCAACGCAACGAGAGTAAAAAGGTAACCATGATACCATTACTGAGTTACGTTGCGATAACAAGCGATTATTTTCTCTGTCCTTGTTGCACATGTCACACGTACGTGATAATAGCCGAACGACAGCTGTCGTTGCGTGTTTCGTAGTACAGGAAAACTGTTAGCCCAGCGGTTCTAATCTATCAGATCCGCCTTCTTATGAGCAAAATTTCATTCCTGTCTGGAATGCGTTTGAAGTGATACGTAATAATTTTCAAATAAAAATGTTTGGAACCCCTGAAACTTTGTTTACCTTTTTTCTCTTGCTTCGTTGGCTTTACTTTACAGACATGTAGAGTACAATCATAGTTTTACAAAAAAAGTCAGCATCTATTACCCGACAAATGCGGCTAATGAGAGCCCATTTAACATTCTCACGGGAAATGGGAGCCTTATAATCTCTTTTATACCAAAAATTAACAAAACATACTTTAAATGAGTTATTATATAATGAATACAATAAAAGTATTTGTAACATCAATTTAAGAAAAATTCAAACAAAACGAAGAAGTAAATATGTAATTATGAATGAAAAACACATCCAGACTCAGGGATTCAAACAAATGCAATATAGGAATTTGGACTATCACTGCCAGAGCACTCTTTAGGGGCCCAGTTTCCGCAACTCCAGCATCTGTACCACTTTTTCCAGTGTAAACACACCTCTTATACTTTGGAGAGTCACACACTCCAAAGAAAACATAGCATCAGAGATCTAGGAGTGCACCATGATTTCAAGTTGCTTTTTGAATTGCACATTGACACTATTGTAAAAAAGGCTTCAAAATCATTTGGTTTTATTATACGTGTGGGCAAAGCCTTTTCTGAAGCCAAAACCCTAAAAATATTGTATTGCACCTGTGGGGACATAGCCTTATGTGCGGTGAAGACACAGCTCTATATTAGAGTAAGCAAAATTGTATTCCATACGAGAACACCAGTCACGGGTTTGTCGGGCTGTGTGTCGGTCATACACACTAGTAAAATAAATAATTAATTCGATTCGCAACTTAGTCTTTCCTTCTCCACCCAATTCTTAGAGCTCGACCCCGTGCCTCCACATTGGTGACCCGACCGACGATCCAAGTGAACACAAACAGTTTTGAACATTTAGTGGAAAATATTAGTGGAAAATATCACAGTAATTGAGAAAAAAGGTGGAGAGAATGTCAAACGACTCGGAAACTGCAGGACCATCTTCAGCCAGTGTCAAAGGCGAGCCCGAAGGAAATACCATGTCTCAAATTACGGTATCGTCAAGAATTCCAGAATTTTGGAGAGACGCACCACGCTTATGGTTTGTGCAATACGAAGCAGTTCTAGCGAATCAGAAGCTATCGGAAGAGTGCAAATACTATCTCACTATAGCGAAACTGAGCAAAGAGAACATAGAACAAGTGAGCGATATTGTGTTGAATCCGCCAGCTGTTAACAAGTACAAAACGCTTAAGGATAGGCTTTTGGCAGTATATGAGGAATCCGAGATACGGCAGGTGCAAAAACTTCTAAAGGAGCAGGAGTTGGGTGACCAAAAACCTTCCCAGCTTCTTAGAAAAATGCGTGAACTGGCGAGAAATAAGTTCAAGGATGAAACACTACGTATGCTGTGGGTAGGGCACTTACCATCCGCAGTACGAGCCGTCCTGACCGCTAGTGAGGTGGTGAACATGGAAAAACTAGCAGAATTAGCTGATAGAATCATGGAAGCCACGCGTGCCAGTGAAATAGCGGAAGTAGCCGAGACTAGAACCAGCGGGAACAATGACCTACGTGACCAAATCAATCAGTTGACGAAACGCTTACAACAAATGGAAAGGTCAAGGTCAAGGACAAGATCATCGCATAAGGGAAATCAAGGCGGGAGATCGCAATCCAGGAAGAGGAACAACCCCAATTGGCAGTGTTTTTACCATTTTCGCTATAAGGAGAAGGCTACCAAATGTATAGAACCGTGTGCGTACAAGAAACGGCAATCTAAGGAAGAAACAAAAAACTAGAGATCGTGCAGACAGCGACGGATGTCTGCACAATATCACCTGCAAACCGTCTGTGCATCACTGACTGTAATAGTGGTATGCGATTTTTGGTGGATACTGGTGCAAACATCTCTGTAATACCTGTATCTAAGGTGAAGTGTAAAGTGTGCAGTGATAGCGAATACAAACTCTATGCGGCGAATGGTACGGAAATTCGAACTTTCGGAGTTAAAACGCTGAAATTGAATTTAAATTTACGTAGACCATACACATGGACATTTGTGATAGCGGACATTAAACAACCAATATTAGGCGCAGATTTTTTGGCTCATCACGGAATTATCGTGGACCTGGCCTCACGTAAGTTAATTGATAGTTTAACTAAGATGAATTCTATAGCCTCTATTGTTAACTCATGTCAACCTACTGTGAAAACAGTGAATGATAACCATCCTTATCAAGAATTATTATGTAAATATAAGGACCTTACAAAACTTATATCTTATAACGATGTACCAAATCATGGTGTTTTTCACCACATTGAAACATTTGGACCTCCGGTATATGCCCGGGCTAGACCATTAGCACCGGATAGGTATAGGAAGGTTAGGGATGAATTTGATATGATGCAGGAACTTGGCATATGCAGACCGTCCAAAAGTCCATGGGCCAGTCCTCTACATGTCGTTCCCAAAAAGAACGGCGAGATACGTCCATGCGGAGACTACAGGAAGTTGAACGCTGTAACCAAGCCAGACAGGTACCCAATCCCTCGAGTGACTGATTTCACGTATAATCTGGCAGGTAAGAAAGTATTTTCTAGGATAGACATTAACAAAGCTTATTTCTGTATTCCTGTGCATCCTGATGATGTTGAAAAGACTGCAATAATAACAAATTTTGGGCTATGGGAATTTCCTCGAATGTCCATGGGTTTGCGGAATTCATCGGCGACTTTTTCCAGATTCATGCAACACACAATATTGCAAGGCTTAGATGACGATTGCAGGAATAGTATATTTAGTTTTGTAGATGACGTCATAATTGCAAGTGTAGACGATGTAAGTCATCGTAGACACCTCGAAGCATTATTCCAGCAGTTTAGTAAATATAGCATAACCATTAATATATCTAAATGTTTGTTCGGTAAACAAGAGATAGACTTTTTAGGTTATCATGTCACATCAGAAGGGATTCATCCTCTGGAGGACAAAGTGGAAGCGATAGTTAACTTTCCGAAACCCCAAACAATCGAGCAATTAAGACGATTCTTGGGCATGGTAAACTTTTATCGTTCACACATTCCTAACGCAACTAGTTCACAGTCAATCTTAAATAGTTATCTACATAACTCGAAAAAGAAGGACAAAACACCTATAGTCTGGAACTCGGACGCTGACGAAGCTTTCGAGAAATGTAAGTTGAGCTTGCGCAACGCAGCGACGCTTGCCCACCCAGTACCGGATGCAGAGATTGCATTAATGACGGACGCGTCGGATACGTGTGTTGGTGCAGTTTTGCAACAATGTATAAACAACACGTGGACACCATTAGGCTATTTTTCCAAAGGTCTGTCAAAAACCGAGCGCAAATATAGTACATATGATCGTGAATTATTGGCAATCTATTTAGCAATCCGTCATTTTAAATATATGGTAGAAGGCCGGCAATTAATTGTATACTCTGACCATAAACCTTTAGCCTTTGCATATTCTAAAGGTACCAATGAAAATGAGACGCCCAGGAGAACACGGCAATTAGTTTATATCAGTGAATTTACAACCGACATAAGACACATCAGCGGAAAAGATAACATTGTTGCTGACACCTTATCCCGCGTTGCGACCGTAGAATGTCCCACGGTTATAAATTACGAGGAACTCGCCCACGCGCAAGAGGTAGATCCCTATATTTTGCAACTATCGAACTCTAATGATGACAAGGTTAGGCTTAAGAAAATTTTGATTCCCGGTTGTCAAAAATCAATATACTGTAACATTACTGATAATAAGATAAGACCGTATTTAACTGAGAGTTTTAGACGTAAAGCATTCAACTCTATCCATAGTTTAAGCCATCCAGGCATAAGAACCTCACGGAAATTAGTGCAGGATCGTTTTTATTGGCCTAGCATGAACCGCGATGTAGGACAATGGGCAAAAACGTGCATACAATGTCAACGAGCTAAGGTTAGTCGTCATACAACGTCCGCATTAAGCTCTTTTCCATCGTGTGATCGATTTGAACAAATTCATGTAGATTTAATTGGTCCTTTACGGACGTCGGAAGAAGGGTTTAGATATTGCGTAACCATTATTGATAGAGGCACACGTTGGCCTGAGTGTTTTCCTACGATAGATATGACCGCTGAAACTGTAGCTAAAGTCATTTATGAAGGTTGGATATCTCGTTTCGGTTGCCCGAAAAGGCTAACCAGTGATCAAGGACGCCAATTTGAAAGCCAACTATTTTCTTCATTAATGAAACTACTAGGGATAGACAAAATACGTACGACTCCTTATCGACCACAAAGCAACGGTATAGTAGAACGTTGGCATAGATGCTTGAAAGCAGCATTAACCGCTCGCTTATGTAATACCACAGCACACTCATGGGTACACGAGTTACCGACCGTACTACTAGGTCTCAGAACAGCGATCAGGAGCGATAGTGGCATAAGCGCAGCGGAAATGACGTACGGAACTACTCTACGTCTACCAGCTGATTTTTATAGCAGCCCAAAGCAATCTGACATTGATGACTCTTGTGAATACGTAAATAATTTGAGAAAAAACATACAAGATTTTCAGAAATCTATATTTCATCATAACAGTAATATAAGAATATTTGTTCATCCAGATTTAGAAACTTGTGAGTATGTATTTGTCAGACATGACGCAATTCGTAAGCCTTTACAACCAACTTACGACGGTCCATTTCGTGTGTTGGATAGAAAAAATAAGGTATACAAAATTCAAATGTTAGATCGTAAGGTTAATATTTCCGTAGATCGATTAAAACCAGCATATTGTTTTAGTGAGAATAACGACCTTACTACTCGGACTAATATGGAAGTTCCAAATCGCGAACCTCTTATCGCTCGCACCACACGATGTGGGAGAAGCGTTAAACAGCCTGTCCGATTCATGACGTAAAATTATAACACTAACATTATTTTGTGACTTTGCTCGTCAATAGACAAGACATGCAATGATACCTATAAACAATTTTTTTAGAGTACCTAATATATAACTCTATATACCTATTTTATATAATTTTAAGTACCTACTTACTTATATGAATTGTGTAACTCTTGTGAAATTTGTGAATTATTTGTTACATGTAATTGTGTCAATTATTTTTAAATGTCTGTATTTGATAATGTGTTAAAGACTACATCAAGTTTTTGACAAACTGCCCAACAGTATTAACAATATGGGAGTAGAGAAAATTAACGTGACTTTACATTTTTTTAAGCAAAACACATCTGTATCGGCAACCTACTTAAAATGTTGAAATTACTGATGTCGTGCTTCATTGTTAATATTGTAGTATAGCATATAACATTTAGTACCCAAAATAAATGACAATATTGGTAAATATGGGTAAACAACAATCTAAAAACGCGCAAGTGATCATCGCGCAAAACGGGTCAGATAATGAAGCAAAAGCTGACCTATATAGAAAAATCGAAACATATGGAATTTTAATTTTTGTGATAATTGCCATCGCACTTAGTATCTTATTTTATTTCATTGCAAGAAAGTTCTGCGGGCATTTGAGAAACAAAGTTGTCAAAAACCTGGTGACGAAAGTCGAAGAAGGTCGCGCACCCAAAGTCGCAGCCATTAATGAACAATATATATAACGTGTCTAAGTTTAATTTTGTGTATTTTCAATGTATTGGTGTTAAGCTAAAATATAATGTGTCAAAGTTTAAATTTGTGTATTTTCAATGTATTACTGTTTTAAGCTGACATAAAATTGTGTACGAAATCCAGGCAGCTGTATAGTAACATTTTGCTACAATAGTAGTAGACAGTGTAATATAGATTATTTTAGTCTCTAACAATACATTATGCGACTGTGTACTTCACCAAAAGCGTAGCGTCAGCACATTCCTTTGACTGCATATCAAAGTGCAACTACAATGTATGATATTATAAATAAAGTAATGATAGGGTGACCATAATTTTTTCAGGACAAATTGTAAAATTATTGTAACTGAATAGTGTGACCATGGTTTTGGGAGTTTGTAATTAAAACACAGTGAAATATTTATGAAATGTTTAATTAGACCTAATAATATTTTTTACCTTTTTAATGTAAAAATTTTTTTAAGGGGGGAATACTGTGGGGACATAGCCTTATGTGCGGTGAAGACACAGCTCTATATTAGAGTAAGCAAAATTGTATTCCATACGAGAACACCAGTCACGGGTTTGTCGGGCTGTGTGTCGGTCATACACACTAGTAAAATAAATAATTAATTCGATTCGCAACTTAGTCTTTCCTTCTCTACCCAATTCTTAGAGCTCGACCCCGTGCCTCCACACACCTATGTAAGGAGTCACCTAGAGTATGCTTCCCAAGTATGGAACCCGTGCTATTCAGACTAAGTCAATCGGATCGAGAACGTTCAAAAACGTTTTGTAAAATATCTGTGTTACCACCCAAAAATTCCATACCACTCTAAGGACTACCTCCTATTATGCAGGAAGTTTCATCTCTTGCCGCTTGTAGATCGACGTAAAATAAACGTAAAAAACCATGAACGACTATATTGACTGCCCTGACTTACTCGAGAAAATATCTTTTAACATTCCAGCCAAACCACTTCGGTTTAATCCACCTATTCGCGTCCCTCTGGCTAAAACAAATTATCGACAGAACAGTTACTTGGTGCGGGCAAGCAGAAACTTTAATGAGTTGTATAAGCAACACGACATTGATCCCTATTTAATCAGTGTACCTTCCGCAAGAAGACTCTTAAGTCTTAACTTTTTTAGAAGTTCATAGGTAGTGCAGCATTTGTTAACTTTGATTTGATTACTGTGCTTTGTTCGGTTCTTATGTGTTGTGTCTATGCATGTTGCTTTCATTTAATTGTTATTATAACGAGGCTATGAGTGAAAACTTTTAATTGGCTTTCAGATGTCTAATCTTTCTATTATTCTACTATAAGTTTTCCATGTATTAATAAACAAATAAATAAATGAACAATTTGCTTATAAATCATCCTCTTCAGAATATTCTGACTCATCATCACTTTTGAATAAATATTTTGTTAACTTTCTGATCCTTTTGTTTTTACCCGACCACGGCGAAGCCAAAGGAGGGTTATGATTTTGACAGGCTATGTATGTTTGTATGTATGTATGTATGTATGTATGTATGTTCATTTGTTCCCTCATAACTCCTCAACTACATAATAGAACTGGACAAATGAGGTATCGTTACAAGCGGCTTGATCGTCCGATGGTTAAAGGCTAGTATGCTGACACCGAACACGTGCCGCGAGCCCGCTGGCGACGCGACTCTAAAGTTGTTCGGTTTAATGCTGACACCGAACACGTGCCGCGAGCCCGCTGGCGACGCGAATCAATTAGACAATAAGTTTTAATTATTTAGTGTACTTTCGGTGACCGTCGCGACCGGGTGCATTCACCTAACATTTACCAATAACATTCCAACATTAACATCCCATACTTAACATTTAATTTAATTAACATTTATTCAACTATCATAAAGTGCAATCTATAGTGTATAATTTAACAATAAACAGTTTCCGTTCATAACAAACATCTCTTGATTCTAAACCCATTTCCGATCGCAACCCGAACATTGGTCCTTCGATCCTTAAGGACTTCGCGCGTTTCGTATTCGGTTCGAGTGTTAAACGTGTGAAGTGTGAACTAGCGCAACATAAGGGGAGGTCGGAGGTGTGAACGCGATCAGGAAAACGAGCAGGCGCACAACACCCGTAAACCAGCAACAGGAACCAGTAACCAGCCAGGAAGCATTCAAGTAAGATCTATCCAATTCTAATCTTATTTCAAGATGTCTTTGCTTGAAGAACAGCTTCGATTGTTTGTAGAACTTGATAGGCAGTGGACGAATTTCAAAAAAGATAGTAGGGAGAGGAAGAGCAAGCCTGACTATTACAAGGGGCAGTGGAACAAGTTAGACGAGTTGTGGACGGCGATACAACAGCATCAGGACCGTCTTTCGCAGGAGTTAGACCCAACGGATACTTACTTCACGGGAGGACGCTTTGAAAAAGCAAAAGAAACATACCAGCTATATGTGTCGTCGATCCATAAGGGCAACCTGGAACAATTCACAAAGCCGCCCAGTATCGTTTTTGCGACAGGAGAGAGGTCGGGTGAGACCGACCAAAGGCAGAAAAATCCAGAGGAAGAAGAGGAGAATGCTGCTGCAGCTGCTACAGCACGTCGAACACCCACAACAATGCCAAAACAACAGGGTAGCTACAGTAGAATGGATGACGATGCTACGACAACAAGAAGCCAATTTTAGCCAATTTTAGAGCTTTCACGAGAATAGTATCGAACATGGAGCTAGATAGCTTAACAGTAAAATGGGAGTTTGAGGATGCGCTGAAAACGCTCGAGAATCGTTGGTCTACTATAGATAAATTGCATTTGCAGATCGATAGTGAACTGAACGGAGAAAACTGGGTATATGAGTCCAATTTCGCTAAACATGAAAAACAATTTAATACCTTGAAAAGGGAAATCAACAAAAAAATGTGGTCAGTATCTTACAAGGAAAAGTCTACACCAAAGTTAGAAATTCCTATATTTAGCTGTAACTGCACACAGTGGATGTCGTTTAAAGATTTATTTATTGACGCCGTTCATAACAATACGATGATGCCGGATTCCCAGAAAATGCAGATATTGAAAACGAAAGTTAGTGGAGAAGCCGAAAAATTGATTCAACATCTGTACATAAGCTCCGAGAATTATAAATCATGTTGGGATATCCTAAACAAACGCTATAACAACAAAAAACGAATTTTCAGGTCTCATATGGATATACTATTAAACTTACCAAATATACAACATAATTCAATAACACCTATCAAAAGAATGCATGATATAACATTGGAGACGATTAACGCTCTAAACAACCTAGGAGCGGACACAAAAACATGGGGTCCAATCTTAGAACATTTACTTATCCAAAAAATGGATCTTGAAACACAGGATGATTATCTGGAGACGGTGAAAGAGCCACGAGAACTACCAGTATTACAAGAACTTATAGACTTCTTAGAAAGCAAGTTTACGACCTTAGAAACCTCATCCCGCCGTAATCATGAAAAGGAGTCGCAAAAACATCCCCAGAATTCTGGAAGTTTTAAAAAACATATTTCGACAGGCAAAACAGCATCAAACAATATGTTCAAAAATGCAAACAGTCAAATTGTGAAATCCTACAACGTGACCGGAGCTGGCTTTAAATGCCCACTTTGCAAACATCAACTTGGAATATACAATTGCAAAACATTTTTACAAATGCCAATTGGCAAAAAATTAGAAACGGTGAAAAAACTTGGACTTTGTGCTAATTGCCTATTTTCACATAATGGCAAACCTTGCACTTCCAATCATAAATGTCGAAACTGCAAGAGTCACCATAGTACATTATTGCATGACGCATTTGTTAACTCAGCATCAGAATCAACGTCATGTCAAACGGTTGCAACATCCAAGAAACACGTGATCGATACCTCGCAGACATCCCAAAACAGCTGTCCGGAAATATTATTAGCAACAGCGCAACTAAAGGTCCAAGGAGCGGATGGAACCTACCTAAAAATGAGAGCCTTAGTTGATCAAGGGTCCCAGATATCCCTGATAACAGAACATGCTGCGAAATTATTGGGCTGATTTATTGCTCGGTGTCGATGTTTATTCAAACATTATATTGAGCGGCATTATAAAGGGCGGAGACGTAACTCAACCTGTCGCGCAACAAACAGAACTCGGCTGGATCCTATGCGGAAATGCACATTACAAGAATTACGGATGGTGAAGTTGAAAATTATACGTCACGTTCAAATGAAAGCGTATGGGACAGAAATTGACCATTTACTAAAACATGGAAAGGTGGATTCCAAAAGTAAACTTTTCCAGTTGAATCCATTTATTTATTTTTATTATTTATTTATTTACTAATCATACAATTGATACGTATTGCATTTACTATTGGTTCACAAAACTGTTTTGAACAGTTTGTCTGTGAACTCAGTTGAGTCTCTGTGATAGGAACATAATTATTGGTTTATTTATTTGTACAGTGGTATATATGGGCTGATATTATTTAATATTATTCAATAGAAATTTCTTTGTCAGTCTTTTAAATTTACTTTTATTTGTCTCCCACCTGATGTTCACAGGCAAACTGTTCAGCACATATGGAACCCGTTTGCTTAACGTTCGATCGCCATAATAATTGTTAACCCTAGGGATTACATATTTACCTGTAGTGACGGCCCTTGTGCCAACAGTATGCGACACAAGTGGGAAGCTACGCTCGCGATTGCTATGTTGATTAACCGCTAATAAATATTTATGACTTAGACTAGCCGGAAGTATATTACATATTTTAAACAATTTTTTATAATTATCTTTACAATTATTTTTAGTTTTATTATTTACTAATAGTTTTAAAAATCTAATTTGAAATGCTTCTATTTTATCTATGTAGGTTTTAAATGTTAACCCATAGCAATCGAGACCGTAACTTATAATGGATTCTACTAATGTTTTGTACAGACATTTTAATATGGTAGTTGGTACTCTGAAACTTAGGTGATAAAATTTACCCAGTAGTATTCTTAGTTTCTCACAAAGGTAGTCTATATGGTGTGACCAGGAGAAATTTTGATCAACCTTCATTCCAAGATAAGTCACACAATTTACATTTTCAATAAGTGTACACATACAGTTGCGGAGATTATTGTGATGACATGAAAAGCTATGGGTGACGAGTGGAGGGGGCATTCCTGTAGGTTTCAAGTAAGGTGAATGAATTATCATGAATTTAGTCTTATCCGTATTTAAAACAATTCCGTTGTCATGGGACCATTTGACTACTGAATTAATATCGTGCTGTACTAGGCGACAGGTCTCCACTAGTTCGGTGCCGGCGCGGAGCGTACATAGGTCGTCTGCGAACATATGCGCTGTGCTGTGTTGTAACACACCACACAGGCTGTTCACGTGCATCAGGTAACACACAGGACCGCATCCGGAGCCCTGGGCCACGCCACACCGCACCTCTGTCTCGTCACTAAGGCTGTCGCCGACCTTCACACGATAGGATCGCGCTCTAAGATAGTCACGGAACCAGTTGTTCAATGGTTTGCCCACTCCACACTCCTCCATAGCTCCCATAAGAGTTTCCGGCTCTAATGTATCGAATGCCTTTTTAAAGTCATAGAATATTGCTATAACAAACTTCTTTTCAGATAAGTACATATTAATTTCATTAGTAAAGTTTGATAACAAGGTATTTGTGCTTTTATTCTTCTGGAACCCATGCTGACAACTATTTAGTATATTGTTTCTGTCTAGGTACGATCCCAGTTGGTTCACTATTGTTTTTTCAATTATTTTATCCACACTAGATAGAATAGAGATAGGTCTATAATTTGAAAAAGATTTAGTATCATGTTTCTTATGAATGGGTCGTACTATAGCTCTTTTCAAGGGATCAGGAAACTTGTAAGTACTTACAGACAGATTGACTAGCTTAGCAATTACTGGACTCACTTTCTTTGCCACTAACTTAAGATCAGACATACGTATGAGATCCTCACCCGGTGATTTCTTACTACTCATTGTGCTAATTATTTTCATGATATTTTCAGTACTCACCGGTTGCCATCTCATACATACGTCTGTTGGTTTTGCATAGCTACTTCTATCCAACCATTTTTCAGAGCATACATGTTTAATTAAGTTAATATCGTTGGAGAAAGTAGATGCGAACTTGTTACATATGTCCTTTGTGTCCCCAGCTTTCGTCATATTTGTAATTATTACACTGTCTAAAGATTTTTTCTGATTTCCCAATAAGTTATTTATCCTATCCCATAATTTCCTAATATTTCCATTACAATCTAGTATACACTGCTTATCGTAATTATTTTTACTGTTAGAAATCGCTTTCGTACACTTATTTCTGTATCTAGTATACTCTAGTCGTTTTACCATGTTCTTAGGATCGGTACTCCATATGTCAAATAACCTGTCTCTTTTCATTATCATACTTTTTAAATTATCAGTAATCCATTTTTTATCATTTCGGCTGTTTCCACAAATACTAACCGTCTTATAACTACTTTCGTAAATATTTAAGAACATTTGACGGAATTCCGCGTATAATTTTACAGGACATTCTATAGCTAAGAGATATTCAAAATTAGTGCTCAATAGTTTATCCCTGACACAACGATTATCTAGCACTCGTCGCGTAGGAGCGGGCTGTGAGCGCACCGGCGAACTAGCGGGCGGCAGGCGAGCGCTCGGTCTGTGCCGTCTGTGTCTCGGTGGCGTGTGCGCCTCTGGTTGCGGCCCAGCCCCACTACTGTTTCGTATGCGCGCGCGTTTCCATTCCACTGCGACTGCTATGAAATAATGATCAGACATTTTGTGCTTTATAATTGTTGAGTATATAGTAGATTGAGTGTCTCTGATATAAATATGGTCTAGGCAGGATTCCACAACCTTTCCTGCTATTATTTCTTTTCGAGTAACATCACTAATGCATTTTTTAAAGCCATATTCCGCTAATAAATTCTCGTATATAATAACGTTATTATTCTGACTATTTAGTATATTTATGTTTATATCACCACATATCAATACTTTATTATTTATAGGTAGACAGTGTAAAAGATATTGAAGCTCTTTTAAGAACTGAGTAGTTTTATCCTGTTTATGAATTTTAGGTGGTCTGTAGATTGATACTAGATATATCTGTTCGTTGCTATGAACCAGTGTTATGGAAACGCACTCTGCACTATGCATCTTATTCGCGGGCTCACTATCAATCTCGCGTGCCATCAGCCGCTCGCGGGTGTACACTAACACACCGCCCCCACGACGACGACCCGCTCGAGTGTAATAATTAACATTGAATCCATGTAAGTTATAAAAAGACAATAGGGAGAAATTAATATTTGCTTCAGTTATTACTAGTACATCTAATTTATGCATATATACATCAATAGTAGCTAGTAGCTCGTTAAAATGTTTGCGCAATGAACGTATGTTAATATGAGCTATATGAAACATACCTGTATTAGCAATCAACGCATTCACCCAATCTTTGAAATTAGTTGCACTCACATTATTGGTGCAATTAGTACTGATTGATTCTAAGTTGTTGAAATCAGTGAATTTTCATAATAAAATTAAACACAATGTACACAAGAAATAAAATAACACTATGCACCACTTACTTTCCTCGTAACAGTTCAGTAATGTCTTTTTCCGTTCTTACCCACGTAGATTTATCACTATCCGTTTTTTTGACCAGTATTTTTCCATTAGATATCCAGATGAATTTGAACGTTCCATTTAATTGCTTCTTAGTATTCCATAGTAGTGTCCTGGTAGCTTTAGTTAGATCCTCGTTAATGTAGACTTTATTCTTTGATGACCCGCCTGTAATATCGTGACTTGTTAGCTCGAGAAGCTTACGGCGCTGGGTCAGCCACATGTCTCGGGATGCTGTTCCTGAAGTCCTGAATCGTAGAATGATGGACGCTGTCCTATTACCTACTGTGCGGGTTCGCCAGGCTGACTCGATATCAGAGGTGCTAACATCAATCTTCTTGCTAATCGTAGTAACTATTTCCTTAATGTTTTCTTCTGGTAGTTGCTCGATTCCGGCAATTTCTATGTTATGTTTTCTAGATGCCTGCTCATAATCCTGAATCTTTTGCTCCAGTGCTTGGTTACATTTCTCCAGGTAAATACATTTATTGACGGTTTGTTCAGTAATTTTTTCTAGTTTGCCAATTTTGTCTTTGCTTTGCTTTTGTTCTACCATTAAAGTGTCATATTTATCGGAGAGGACACTCATGCTTTTTTCAATAGAATCCAAGCGTTTTATCAGTCCGGGTAACGCACTGACTTTCTTTTGAATATCCTTTAGTATTATATCCATTTGTCCCTCCTCCTCTATCTCCGGTTCTTCTTCGGTATCATCATCCTCGCAGTTATTGCAATATAGTCGGGTCCTACCCGCTTTCATGTCGGCCGCCAATCCTTTCACACAACTCCTGTGGAATGTTCCTTGACAAATCCCTTGACAAGTAAAGTGTAGTCCTTTTTTAGCAAGGGTTTTCTTGCATTTGACGCACTGCATTGTCACTGTTATTTGGAAAGTTAACACTCGAAGGTATATTTATATTCGTATATACATAGACGCGTTACGATAACAAGACGCATGCGCGTTCCGCTTGACACTCGCTGCGAGACTATTGACTATTGACAAATACTACATTCTACGAGTAGGAGGTCGACTTAGAAATGCGATGATTAACATGGAGATGAAACATCCCAAGATTATACCAAGCAACTCACGGTTCACTACCTTGGTCATAAACACAGCCCGCAAATTAACATTCCACGGTGGTCCCCGCCTTACGCTAGCTACTTTGAGGCAGGAATATTGGATTACCAGTGGCAACAATACCGTCAAGAGAGAGCTTCGTAAATGCATTACGTGTCGAAAACATGAAGGGAAACCACAAGAACAACTCATGGGAGATCTACCAGCACCTCGTATAAATCCAGCCAGCCCATTCTATCATACCGGGGTAGACTATACGGGATTTGTTGAGGTGAAACGAAACAAAGGACGAAGTGGAGGTACATTAAAGGGTTACATTGCTATTTTCATATGTATGGTGACCAAAGCCGTACACTTAGAGATAGAATAGAATAGAATAGAATAATACTTTATTTTTACACCATTTACATAAGAATTTAAGTGCAAAATACATATTTTTTATACAATTGTTGTACAAAAAGCGGCCTTATCGCCATAATAGGCAATATCTTCCAGGCAACCTTTGGATGGACTAGAGTTACGTGTAAGAACAGGTGGTAGTTGGTGTGACTGGGAATGACAAAAATGATATATGAATACTCAAACTATATACACATATATACATCTATATAACATACATGCACACATACATACATACATATATAAATCTATTTAACATACATACACACATACATACATACATACATACATATTCAAATGTACAGCAAAGTGACATAGTGAAAAATTTAAATGTCTCTCCGGATATATAGTTATATACGTACTACAGTGACATAAAATGCTCATGTAAAAGCTTTTTAAAGCTTGTAATAGATTGTGCTCATCTGATACCAACCGGCAACTCATTCCACAGACGAACCGCTTCTACGGTGAAGGATCGACCAAAGTAATTTGTGGAATGCGTCGGCATTTTCAGTGTCAAGTTCTCCGACGACCGTAGGGACCTCGAATGTGTCTCATGTAAGAACCTAAAACGTTCTTTAAGGTAAGGGGGTGCTTTGGGGTTAAAAAGGATATTGTAAAGAAACGTTAGAATATGAGTATTCCGGCGAAGGCGAATTGGATTTGCGTAGGCCAAATATGAATCTTATACAGAAATTTTGAAGCCGCTCAAGTTTATCTAATTGTGCTTCTGTGAGATTTAGATAGCTGACATCGGCATAGTCGAAAATTGGTAGAAGGAGGGCCTGTGCAAGCGCAGTCTTTGTTGCCGTGGGCAGAAAGTTTCGTAACCTTCGTAAGGAGCCCCCTGAGACAAATAGCTTGCGGCTTACCTCTTGCAGCTGGCGATCCCAGGACAACGTTTTGTCAAGGTAGATCCCCAGGTCCTTCACATAGTCAGATAAAGGCACTACTGTACCTTCAAATTGTATCAGTGGCATAGCGGACCAATCTATATTAGAGATCACTCTGGAACTACCGACAACAATTAACTGAGTCTTTGATGGATTAATCTTTAAGCCGTCTGAACTTACCAGTTCAGCCTTTTTGGCTGCTTTAAGAAGAATGGCGGCCAGAAGAGGAACACCCCGTCATATTTACAGCGACAATGGCACGAACTTTGTCGGGGCAAACAAAATCCTACGAGAGGAATGGGAACAACTACAACGCATTTTAAATGACAGTTTGCTGACAGAAGTGACGGAGATGAAGATTGAATGGCACTTTAATGCACCGGCGTGGCCCAGCGCCGGTGGTTTATGGGAACGGGCGGTTAGGAGCTTAAAACATCACCTCAAACGTGTGGTGGGTCAACAAAAACTAACGTTTGAGGAATATTCAACATTATTAGCTCAATTAGAAGCGTGCCTAAATTCCCGCCCTCTGTGCGCTCTAACAGAAAATATAGAGGATCTTGACTACTTATCACCCGCTCACTTCTTGACAGGAAAACCTGGAGTTACGATGATAGAAACAGGTGAAGATGCTCGAACACGTTGGCATTTGACTCAGAACATATTTAGAGATATTTGGAAAAGATGGAAGTTGGAATTTTTGAGCCAACTAACTTCAAGAGGAAAGTGGCAGAATCCTCAACCAAACATCAAAATCGGAGATATGGTAGTCATCCACGATGATAACATTCCGTCAGGAAAATGGGCCCTGGGAAGAGTGGTTGAAGTCCACCCTGGGAGTGATGGTTACGTGAGAGTTGTAACCTTAAAAACCAAAAACAACCTGATAAAAAACCTGTAAAAAAATTATCTAGATTACCACTTGATCCAGAAACAATACATAACTCAAAACCCGACACGGGAGCTTCAAGTAACACTAGTGGGAATGGTCAGTTATACCTAAACAGACGACCGAGATCGAGTTTCATGACAACGGCATTGACCTTCCTATATATTATATCAATATTAACGACCGCTATGTGCATAAACGTTAATTCCCTGAACAAGCAACAAGGCGTGAGAGACGAGTGGAAAATAATTGCTTACTACGATTTGCATCCTTTCTGGGAAGGAAACACCGCTTTGCAAAAATATTATAAACACCTGGAAAGAGTATGTGACTACATAAAACGGCCGACACACTGTGACATAATCACAATACAATTAGGTCATTCATTGACTGAACTGGAACATAATAACAGAGTCTTATTACAACAGTATGCGAGCGAGCGCACGCGACGTCGGCGCGGTCTGATCAACGGTGTCGGGTATCTGGCAAACTCCCTATTCGGCGTACTCGATGACCGTTTCGCAGAACAATACACTAACGATATTACACTCGTATAGTATAGTATAGTATATCTTTATTGTGCACACCAAGGATATAAACATGTGTTATTTAGTCGTACATTGTGGGTATTAACAATAGGCGGCCTTATCACCTAGTGGCAATCTCTTACAGGCAACCTTTGGATGGAGAAGAGTGTTCGAGTCTATCTTTGGGCAGTATGGTGTACAAAGTCAGTTTTTGGTACATGAGTACTTATAATATATATACATACCTGAATATACCTACATACAATTTATACTATATATACTTATATATATACACATACATATATACAAGATATACATGCATACACCATGCAACATGATACATACACATACATACTTACTAATAAAATGACCTATCTTGTCGTATAAGGAGTGGGGAAAAAATAAACTAAATGTAGCCGATGTCCCGCAGGTAGTGATCGTTGACGGAATTTTTAAATGCTGTTATGGATTGGGCGCGTCTAATACTT
The DNA here is from genome assembly GCA_914829495.1 of Eilema sororculum. Lineage (NCBI taxonomy): Eukaryota > Metazoa > Arthropoda > Insecta > Lepidoptera > Erebidae > Eilema > Eilema sororculum. Next base: position 23,076,642 of record OU618535.1, read on the forward strand.
ACCGATAAAGCATTCCACAGACGAACAGCTTGGACGGAGAAGGATTTGTCTGTGTACTTTGTGGAGTGCCCCGGCATTTTTAATTTCAAGTTCTCTGCCGATTTCAGAGACCTGGAATGTGTAGCGTCCAGAAACTCAAATCGTTGTTTAAGGTAAGAGGGGGTGACAGGATTAAAAAGTATACTGTACAATAATGAGAGTATGTGAGCGTTCCGGCGAAGACGGATAGGTAACCACTTGAGCTTTTTTCGGTAATCAGAAACGTGATCGTATTTGCGTAGACCGAATATGAATCTTATGCAGAAATTTTGGAGTCTCTCAAGCTTATTCAATTGGTCTTCAGTGAGATCTAGATAACTGGCATCTGCATAATCGAGGATGGGAAAGAGAAGAGACTTTACTAGCGCAACCTTGGTGGCAATAGGTAGAAAATTACGTAGCCTACGCATAGAGCCTGCGGCCGCGAACATTTTACGACTTAGTTCTTGTAACTGAGGAGCCCAGGTTAAACAACTGTCCATATATATCCCTAGGTTTTTAACCTTGTCACTGTATGCAATACTTGTACCGTTACACGTAACCCGCGGGAGCGTTGACCACTCTATTCTTCCGACCATCCAAGGGCTGCCAACAAGGATGACCTGAGTCTTGCTCGGGTTCACCTTTAGACCGTACGATACGCTCCATTTGCAGATAGTTGAGGTCAGCGTTGACGGTGTCGATTGCGTTGTTCAGTTCGTTCAGTGGAGCTTGCGAGTATATTTGGAGATCGTCTGCGTACAGGTGGTAGGAAGAAGTTAAATTTGTTGTGATTGTGTTTATGAAAACAGCGAAGAGTAAGGGAGATAAAACGCCTCCCTGTGGCACGCCGGCAGTTGTAGTACACCAGGACGAGAGAGTATCCTCGATATTAATACGCTGCCGGCGACCAAACAGGTAACTGTGAAACCAGTCAATCGCTGTTGGAGATATGTTAAGAGAGCGTAGTATGCCTAGTAGGATGTCGAAGTCCACGGTGTTAAACGCATTGCTGAAGTCTAATAGAGCAAGAACTGTCAGCTCACCGTTCTCCAAGCCAGCTCTGATGTCTTCTGTAACATGGACTAAAGTGGTAGTAGTACTGTGTCCGGCACGGAACCCGGATTGGAAGAAGTTTAATAGTGAGTTTTTAGAGAGGAAATGAGTGAGTTGAGTGTGAACTAGTCGCTCGAGAACTTTGGAGAGAAATGGTAAGATAGAGATCGGGCGATAGTCAGAGAAGGAGGAAGGGTTGTTCTTTTTGGCAATAGGAGTAATCTGAGCATCCTTCCAGGCCTCTGGAAAGACACCGCAGGTTATCGAGAAATTTAGAACATGACTGATGATGGGAAGAATTTCATCGATAATGGGGAGAATCATGTTGCGACTTTCACAGTCGGTGCCTACCGCATTTGAGCTGATTGACATTATACTCTTCTTAACATCACAAGCAGAAAATTGACTAAAGAAGAATGGAGGGCAGTCGGGAGTAGGTACAGTTGAAAGATGTTTGAGCGTGATACATTTTGTCATTCTATCAATATTTGACAAAGCAGAGAAAAAAGTATTATGTGAGTTTAAGTTTAGGTTTGCAGGAATAGATTTTTGACGAGATTTGCCTACTCCCAGTGACCTGAGAAATTTCCATACTTTAGCTGGATCTCCGTTTTGTACAGAGCTATGGATGTATTGGCGTTGTGCGTTCCTACACACCTTACTGCAGTGATTCCTGATTAGCACATCTTTTCCCAATTCATGGCTGTAGGACAATATTTATGTTTTGTCTTGGCTCTGGCCTTTTTGGTTATGAGTGCTTTGATATCTGCAGTTAACCAAGGTGCAGGAAAGTGTTTCACTCTAATCTTGCGGACAGGAGCGTGAACATCGTATAGGGAGGTTAAATTTGATGTGAACAGTTTGACCTTCTCGTCAATGCAGTCTGCATGAAGAAGTGAATCCCAGTCAATACCGTCGGCATCCCTACGCAACCTATCTAAGTTAATACCACTAAAGTTGCGCTGCAGCAGGATTTTGGATTTGGTTTTAGGTAGGCGAAGGCGATAGGATAGGTAAAGTATATCGTGGTAGGAGAACTCATCAGCTGTGCGCTGACCGTGCTTCACTACACAATCTAGAGAGGATACAATTGTAAGATCAAGCAGAGTGGGGACACAGTCTGGTTTGTGATGGGTTGCCTTAGTTGGGAGTATGGATAGATTGTTAGATTGGATAATAGACTGGAAGATAGAGGATCGGGAGTCGTTTTTAAGAAGGCATGTGTTAAAGTCACCCATAATTATTGTGTGACTGTAAGTAGAAGTGAAGTTATGTAAAAGAAGTTCGAAGGAAGAGAAATAGTTTATGCTAGAAGAAGGACAGTAATAGACACCTAGAAGAATTTTCGTGTGGGACAGTTCCACTTCCAGAAACAGATGCTCACCAGCATGCGGTGGAGGTGGCTGCGGTGAGGAACTAATGACTGCATAGGGAAGATGAGAACGCAAGTAAATGGCCACTCCACCTCCTGTGACTGGCGTACGGTCGTTTCTTATGAGGTTGAAGCCAGGTAGGATATATGCAGTAGAAGGCAGACATGGTTTCAACCACGATTCTGACATAAGTACAGCATGTATATCTTTACAGTCGCAAGATGCCAGCATTTCAGGAAAGTGAGCCGGAAGACTCTGGGTGTTTATGTGTACGACATTAAAATTCTCAGGAACGGCAGAGAACTGACTTGAGAGAAAATCGCCAAGTGAAACGTCTTGGTCGCAGATATCACTGTCCGCCGACAAATAATCATCATTGCTACAATTTAAAGATGACATAGAATAATATATATATATGATGATAAGCTACGTTAAATTAAATAGGTAATTATACTATTGGTTAAATAAATAATAGTTTACTATAGATATTATGTAGATTTACGTTGGCAAAAACAATACTATAATAAGACTTTTAAAGTAAAAACAAAAATCAAATTTAAATAATATGCTTTAAACTCCATCTGCCGGCTGCGAGTTCACAAAACGTAGAATACCTACTTAGGTAACAATATTGTATAGTTTGTAAAAAAAAGTAAAGAACTTCCATGCACAGTCCAAGCTCCCAATTAGTGAAAGAATCATTATTATAGGAAACAAAAAAAAAAAAAAAACAAAAAAAAAATACGTAGAAAAAGTCAAATAAGTAAATTTGTACCTACTCACCAAAATACCACACTTGTAAGGTATTAGAAAATTGTCTATGGCATTTGAGGTTGAGGTTAAAGCATGCTATGGAAAAAATAAATGTTGAAGTTAAAGCGAAGCCATAAACCATCCATAAACTAAGAACGAAGCTAAACTGAAATGTTGAAGTTGACAGATTTCGTTAGTTGACAAATGACAGTGACAGACGTCACTTCCTCGTTTCTTGTTGTCATTTATTTAAGTTTAGTAAGTTTGCATTGAGTGAGATAGTGATAATAATAATTAAATAGTTAGAAGTATGTAGAATGAAGGTATGTGAGGTGAAATTTAATAAATATTGGGATCTACCTGAACTGTGCAGTGGTTAAGAAAGAATAAACTTCACTTTTTGGCGGTAGCTGTGCGTTTGGGTCTTGCGCTGGTCGTCCCCGAAGCTGGGACCGTAGACTTTGATGCCGATGGGATGTTGCTTATTTTACGGAGCTCCGTGAGAGTTACCACCCGATGCCGCGAGTTATAGAGCCCAAGATATAGATGGTGCCATCCTTGGTCCAAGTCTTCGTGACACCAAACTTCTCACGGGCTGCCATGAACACGTCGTGCCTGGACTTCGTTAGAAACTCCGACATAGTGACCCCCGTGCCCTTAAGTTTGGTTTTGGCAAACCACAGTCGTTTATTCCCAGTAGTTCCTTTGGCAGTTCCTCTGAAGGGACTACTGAGACTTTTTTGTCCCAGTAGTTCCTTCAAATAAATTAAAGGAACTACTGAGACTATAAAGTCCCTTTAGTTCCTTTGGCAGTTCCTTTGAAGGGACTTCTGAGACTTTTTTGTCCCTGTAGTTCCTTCAAATAAACTAAAGGAACTACTGAGACTATAAAGTTTCTTCAGTTCCTTTGGAAGTTCCTTTGAAGGGACTACTGAGACTTTTTTGTCCCTGTAGTTCCGTCAAGTAAACTAAAGGAACTACGGACACTGTAAAGTTTCTTTAGTTCCTTTGGCAGTTCCTTTGAAGGGGCTTTGACATTTTTGTTCATATAGTTATAGTTCCTTCAATGAAACTAAAGGAACTATTGGGAATAAACGCCTTTACTTCTATATGTGTATGTGTAAGGACGTAGGGTTGGTGAGACCCAAGCGCTTTATGAGTGTATTATTTAGAAGATAGAAAAGAAAAAGTCTAGAATGACAGAGGAAATTGAAATAAAAAAGTTAAATTAATAAAATTATATTATTACTAGACAGACTCCGTGGCGTAGCGGTAATGAACGCGGCCGCAGTGCAGGAGGTGCGGGTTCGATCCCCGCTCAGTGCAAAGATTTAGATAGACAGGTCGTGCCTCGGAGAGCATGTTAAGCTGTTGGTCCCGGTTGCCATACGTACATCTATGGGGGTCGTTACAGGTAATTGTTGGTAACTTAACGACGCGACGGGCGATGGCGACCTTTACCTTATGCTTAACTCAACATCTACTAAAAAAAGATAACTTTTCTAAAAAATGTGGCACTGACAATTCACCTATACTAAGTTGTAATTGTGCTAACTGAATAAATTCATCTTTTTCTAAATCCATTTTTCGCCGCTTAGTAATATTAACATTAAAAAAAAATAAAAAAAAAAAAAATAAATCTGATTGCAGTGACAATGTCAGCAAAAAGATATGCATAAAATGAAGAAAAATTGTAAAATAATAATAAATAATAAATTTAATAATAAATTGTAGTTTAAGTTTAATTAAACAGTCTTTTTCTTTCTATGAAATTTCTATCACAATTGCATTATGATTAATGGCTCAATTTTTTAAAATAAATAATAAAAAATAGTTTTATATTTTAATTTCAAACAGGGTATTCCTTTTTAAAGAAAGCATACAACATAGATTTCTTGATAATACAGTTAAATTTAAAGAATTCTAGGAGCTTATGCTATTGATCGCAATCTTTTTTTGATGTGTGTATATGAGGGACACAAATATACACATAGAAATAAAGGAACTTTGTAGTTCCAGAAGTTCCAAAATTTTATTGAAGGACTTATATGGACAAAAAAGTCTCAATAGTGTGTTCAAAGTAACTGCCGAAGGAACTGAAGAAACTTTATAGTCTCAGTAGTTCCTTTAGTTTCATTGAAGGAAATATATGGACAAAAATGTCTCAAAAGAACTGCCAAAGGAACTGAAGAAACTTTACAGTCTCAGTAGTTCCTTTAGTTTACTTGAAGGAACTACTGGGTCAAAAAAGTCTCAGTAGTCCCATTAAAGGAACTTACAAAGGAACTGAAGAAACATTATAGTCTCAGTAGTTCCTTTAGTTTATTTGAAGGAACTACAGGGACAAAAAAGTCTCAGAAGTCCCTTCAAAGGAACTGCCAAAGGAACTAAAGGGACTTTATAGTCTCAGTAGTTCCTTTAATTTATTTGAAGGAACTACTGGGACAAAAAAGTCTCAGTAGTCCCTTCAGAGGAACTGCCAAAGGAACTACTGGGAATAAAGGACCACAGTTAGTCCCGAATAGCTGTATCCTGAAGCTTAAACAGTAGGGGCCTGGGCTTTTTTGTGGAAGTTGCCTGGCCCATCCTCTGGCAACGCTTTATATGGCTGGAGTTGAAATCCGGCATGCTGAGCTTCTGTCTCACAACTCTGACTACAGTATCCGTTGGGTTCTCCTCTTCTGCCTCGTCCACACCATGCAGCAGCAAAATCTTCCTGCGCCTCTGAGTCTCCACCTCATCCACAGTATGTGAAAGCACCTCCACCTGCTGCTGCAGCATTTTGAGTGCTTGTGTGACAAATACTCTGGATGCAGTAAATTCTGCAGCCAAACTGGACACACTTACATCCGCTGATGATTTAGGCAGTTGAGCTTCAAACACCTCCATTCTCTTGTTGATGGACTCACTCATTTCATTCAAAGTGCTTTGCATCTTCTCCATGGCACAATAACAAAAGTGAAGCGGTGGAAATGAGAGATAGTGTTATGAGTAGGAAATTATGTGACCCGGCAGATGTGATGTTCAGCAATACTTTGGTATCATGTAAGTAATAAATAAATGTATTTACTAATTTTAAATAATTATATTAGTGGGACTAAAATTTCTGTGTCTTATTTGTATGACTACCCACGAACTGAATTGTACGGTGTCGTACGGAATAATCAAAAACATTTAGCGTTACTATGGAAAAACCAGACATCGGTAATGGAAGCGGAATTTAATTTATTAAAAAGAACAGAAGAAACTATACAAATTCAACACAAAATTATTAATTTTGTTTTGAATTTGTTTAAGTTTCTTCTGTTCTTTAATATACTTGATTTCCCTAGACAATGTAACTAAAGGTTTGGTAGAAAAGATAAACGAGACTGAATTTCTTTTAGAATTTTCTCCTTGCGCCATGTCCGCTAACAATTTACTGACCCATTTAAAAGACATCCAAAGCAGTTTGTTGGACACTTTAACAAATATCTATAATGGAAACCTGAACATACATTTAATCGATCCGTAACAGCTTCAGAAAGAATTGGGCATCATTTCAGGCCAGATAGGCAAAGATCTCTCTCTCCCGATTGAAAATTTGCAGACCAACATGCAGAATATTTACCATCTGTTAAGCGTCAAAAGAAAGGCCTCAAGACAATACTTGATATTTGAAATCGGAGTTCCGTTAATTGATAAAGATAGTTATGAATTATACCACGCATTACATTACCCCGACAGATGGGAACCAACATGGTAACTATTGTACCGATTGCAAGCCACATAGCCATTAATCTGGAAAAGGATTCCTATCTACCATTAGCTCCAGGTGACTGGGATCATTGCTTAGCACGGGATTCAACGACTTATCTATGTCGACTGAAAACTCCCATCTACAAATTAAAGTCAGATATGGATCTCTGCGTCAAAGACAACAACAACCAGTGCAAAACAGTCACATCCGCTTGTCAGAATCAATGGATTGGCTTAACTACATTAAACCAATACCTACACATTTGCTGCGGTCGTTGTCTGACTAGAAAGATTTGTCAAGAACAAATAACAGCTGAGACGCTAACAGGAGCAAACATTATACATCTCCCTGACGATTGTATGATAAAGACAGAAATTTTTACAATCTTTGGCCAAAAGTTACTAGAAAGTAGAATAAACGTCGCAGTGAACATAGAAACATTACGAATAGCTCCAATAAACAATATTATAAATTGAACCTTACCCAACATAGTAGAAAATAACATCAATCAAACGGAAGATCAAAGATTATTCAAAAACGTGGAAGACCAGATTAACAACTTGAAACAACAACCTGTGCTCCCTAAAGACCTATCCATCCATGATGTTCATCATTATGTTTTGATTTACGCATCATGGGGTGTAGCAATCATCGTGGGGGTGGTGTGCATGTGTCGCCGTATGCGCTGGCGGTGGCAGGCTGCAGCAGATCATATTCTCATCTCGTTCATCTCTGCCCTGGGCAAGATGTTCGGTTTAATGCTGACACCGAACACGTGCCGCGAGCCCGCTGGCGACGCGACTCAATTAGACAATAAGTTTTAATTATTTAGTGTACTTTCGGTGACCGTCGCGACCGGGTGCATTCACCTAACATTTACCAATAACATTCCAACATTAACATCCCATACTTAACATTTAATTTAATTAATAATAATAATAATAATAATCATTTATTTCAGACGAATTATGTGTAACAATTTGGTCTTACAACTATGTTAGTACTACATGTCAATAAATTAAAATATAAATCGAGGCGACGCGCTAGCATGCAGTCACGTCCACCTTTGTAGGACGGGAAGGTCCCACCTCCCGGACAATGCCTTCAGGATGCTGTTGGTGCTGCCTAGCAGTCTATTGCACATAGACGCGCTCCGCTTTCTTATTATAGCATAGAAATCGTCGCAATGTGCCTCCGCGAACATATTTGATGCGCTACAATACCTCGGCAAGTTGAGCAGCACCCTGAAGGCATTGTTGTATTGAACACGTAGTGCGCTGTACGCCCGCTGCGTGAAGTTGGTCCACAGGCTGCACGTGTAGAAGGACTGGCAGTATGCTTTGAAAAGTGTAACCTTGACTGGTGTTGTACACCGCGCAAACCTGCGCGCCAACATATTGCACCGGACGGACAGCGCCCTACGCTCCCTCTCAATGTCAAGATCATCTGATAAATCATCGGCGACCCAGTGGCCAAGATATTTGAACTTTGTAACCTTGTTTAAAGGCGTACCGCAGAGAGTAACTGGTGGAACAGTTGAGTAGCATTTTGTACCGGCTTTAAAAATCATAACTTCACTCTTCTTTGTATTATATATAAGACCATGAGACGCCGCATAAGATTCACAGATGCCTACCAACTTACGTAACGCACCGATCGATTGGCTCAGCAACACCATGTCATCGGCGTAGCTGATGTTATTATTATATTTATTCAACTATCATAAAGTGCAATCTATAGTGTATAATTTAACAATAAACAGTTTCCGTTCATAACAAACATCTCTTGATTCTAAACCCATATCCGATCGCAACCCGAACAAAGTTTAAAACTAAAACCCGACTACCGAAAAATCACACTCTAAAAAATTACCAACAAGAAAATATAAAGAATAGCCGTGGTCGTATGCCACTTACTATAACAAAACAATTATATTCTAGGGGAAATGTGGCATACGACCACGGCTATTCTTTATATTTTCTTGTTTGTAATTTTTTAGAGCGTGATTTTTCGGTAGTCGGGTTTTAGTTTTATACTTAATTTGTTGTAGTCTTCTTATTTTTAGGCCCGTATTCTAGAATAACACTCAGCCTGAATCGCGATTTATCTGAGGACAAATTGCATAGGCAATATGTCAAACTATCAATCTGTCTATACAATCTGTCCTCAGATTTGACTTTCTAGAATATGGGCCTTAATCTCTTTGGGTTCTTTCTTAATTCATTCGCTTTTGGTACATTTTCCCTTCACACAATTTTCTTTATCACAGTTTCCTTTATTTTTCTTAATTACCTTTGTCTTATTCTCTTTTTCAGTTCTTTTTCTCTACTTTTCTTCAAATAGTGCTTTCATTGGAGTGCTTGTTATTATTTCAGAATGCTGTTTGTTCTTCAACGGTGTTTCTTTTTGAAAGATGAGTTGTTGGGGATCTGTGCTGAAAATAGAGACAACATTAGCAAAGTCAATATTGGATGGAGTTGCGACAGATCTGACGGTGGGTGTGTCGAATAGCAGACCGTTCTGTTATTGAATATGATGTGGATGGATTTGGATCTGGGGTTACAGCACCTTCCCTCTGAATCATTCCTGGCTATTTGCTAACCAAAAAAATAGATGGACTTGTTGCAGGGCTAGTATAGGGGTGCTCACTAACAGCCTAATTTAATGTAGATGGAATAGGAGTGACCTTAGTCGGCTGCTGTTGAGCATCAGCCACTGGCACAGCTGATCTGACTTTCTCATTAATTAAGTCATCATCACTAAAAACTCCAGGATTCATAGGGAATATTCCCGTTGCTTTAAAACTCGATACTCCTATATCAATAAAAGCCACTCTAGTGTAGGCTTTATTAAACAGTGCAGCGATCTCGTTTGGAGTAGGTAATTTCGTCAAATTTCTTGATTTTATGTATTAATTGCACTCTTTGTTGTAAGCTCTTTTAAGCGGGGAATAAAATGCAACGTTCAGTGGTTGTAGACGGTGAGATGAATGTGGAGGAATGATAAGCATTATGACAAGGTTTTCTTTTCCTAATTCCCAAGCTTCTAGAGTAGCATGACTATTGTGATTATCCAAAATTAGTAATACGGGTGTTTCAGCAGTAGGTTTGGTGTGTTTAATAAAATGACGAAGCCATAAAACCATAACTCCAGCGATTATGTGAACATGTGTAAACGGCTCCCAGTGGTCCATCTTTTTTCAGCTGTGGTGACTGACGTTGCCGGGGAAATATGAAAAGCGGAGAAATGAAAGATCCAGACGCACTTGTTAGAATCATGTTAAAATATGGAGTGGCCAGCGATCAGGTGAGGTGTAGCTTGATGTATTATAGTGTATTTATATTACTATAAAGAATATTTTAAAGAATTTGTAAATAAGAAACTACTTTATACAATATTTTTATAAGTGGGTAGGTGAAAATCATTCGATGCAATGCGACGTCTCAAATGTTATAAAAAGACGATGTCAGTTGTCGTGGGGACAGTCTATCCCGAGCCGTCGAAGTGTGAGGTACGATATACCTCTGTTATATTTATAATGTTATAATAATATGTACTTACAGGGTTATAAAAGTGAATGTAGTGAATGTAGTAATAACTACTGTTATAGTGAATAATATAATAGTGGATTGGTATTTAATAAGTAATTGAATTAGCAATTATAATTAAATACCCTCTTTGGGTGTTCTAAATATTGTGTAACTAAAATATACTTGTAAAGTAACCGACTCAAAGTATTACTTGATGTATTTGCGATAATCCTTGGGGATAATAAACTATCATAATGTCTGTAAAAGTATGTAACCAATGATTATAAGGGCTGGTTCGATACCAGTGTGGTATCTAAGTTTTATGTACTACCTATGTATCGTAGTGTCGGCTATTAGTCTGTTTAACTGATATACCAGATGATTGAATATCATTATACCATATTAGTGACTGTGCAAGTATTGTCATACTGATAATTATGAGAAGTGGTTCGACTCCAATGTGGTTCCTATGTGATAAGTATCTGTGTTATAATTTTAGCTATTATAGTGTTGTACCTGGTCTGCAACCAGGGTTGCCTTATATTGTAATATTTGGCTATAATTATGAGAAGTGGTTCGACTCCAATGTGGTTCCTATGTGATAAGTATCTGTGTTATAGTTTTAGCTATTATACTGTTGTAACTGGTCTGCAACCAGGGTTGTCTTATATTGTAATATTTGGCTACGAGCCTGGTGTATCATGAAGTAAAATATTAATTATGTTGTGGTTAGAAGGCAGACAGGTTTTCTTGTCAGTTCTTTCCTGTCTACAACAGCTTTTGGAACTGACGTAGTATAACAGAATAAAAGAGTGATAAAACAGAATTGTATTTATTGTTTAATTTCCTTGGTTCAAATACATAATTACAAATGGCATCCTGTTTATGGGTATATATAGTAAGTTATAGGCTTATATATATGGTCACATCAAATTTTACCCCCCCAAATCTGACATCAGAAGTGGGATACGCAAAAACCGTATTCTAATACATATTGTACAAGTTTCAGATTGTATCTGCATCTGGGAGGCTTGCCAAAAGCCTTCTGTAATATTTGCTACCCACTGGAGCAATGACTGACGGCACAGCTATCTGCAAGGCAGTGAAATCCAGCATCAATTTGCAGAGGTACTGCGAAGCAGTGTATTTCCAAACCACCAACAAAAAAAGTGCACAAAAACGGTATTGTAGCTTTTGTGATTAATAAGATTCAAGTTGGATAGTGAACTTCCTGATAGTTCTAATTGCAAATCACTCGGGCTGATCACTAACGAATAATTTTAAATTTTCTGGCTGGTATCATTGATATAATAATGGATTTCATATTTAAAGCTACCCTATATAATAAAAAAAAAGAGAAAGTAATGATCAAACGGTTTATTTTCTTAAATAAAATATGTGGCTTGACTAATACCTATAGCAAGGTTAATCCTTGAGGTGAACTGAAATGGTTTTATCAGAATAAGTGGTGTTAATCTTCCGTACCTATTCTAAACTTTTGGTGATCAGAATTAGTGGTGTTAATATTTTGTATTTTATAATAATATAGTTATTTTCGGTACCTGATAAGTAACCTATTATTAAGATGTATCAGGTTGGCCGAACAGTTGCTTATTATGATTACTGTGTAAAGTACATTTACTTATTATGAGATGTAAAGTAGATTTACTTATTATGAGAATTACTAAAAGGTATGTTTACACATACACCGAGATAGAAAGATTGAAAGAGCCTCTTAATCCATTTGGATTCATTGATACTGATAATCATTAATGTGTGATGGTTACCAGGACTTTAAAATACGACCCATTTTTTATTTTCAAGTTACCTAAAGCCAATAAAGTCAAAAGTCTTTTAAAGCCAATGAAGTAAAAGTACAGTCGGTCCAATATTAAAGTAAAAGTACAGTCAACTCAATATGAAAGTAAAAGTACACTCGATTCAATATTAAATTCAAATAAAAAATAAAATATTCTGCATGGACTATTAAATCGGAACTTGCAACACGTCAATATAAAAATAAACATTAAATACTAGTTTAGCAAATGGACCACCGACCAGTTCGAAACGCGGAGTACAGTCGATGCAATAGTAAAGTTTATTCAAAATAAGCTACAATAAATACAATAATAAAGTAAACAGTCAAAGTAAAGTCAAGTACAGTTGAAACGAACTAAATTCGAATAATAAAAAAAGACAATAGCGTTTACACTAAGTATGTACCACAAAGGAGTACAATAGGTATTATTTTATTTTTATGGATTTACTAACACTTTGAGATCAAAGTGCAGTTCAGAATGGCCGTGATAGATTAAAAACATTGCTATTTGTGTTACTATATATATGGTGTTATTGGCTTTTGGCATTAGTGGTGGTTATAAGTAAAAAGAAAAAGTAAGGATGAGACTAAAGACTAAGACTAAGACTAAGGTTAAGATACGAGACTGTAATACCTCGTGGAGAATACGAGTCTTACATCTCGGGTAAAATACGAGACTTGCATCTCGGGTAAAATAAGACTGTTATGATCAAATGACGTGATGCAGAATTAATGTAATGGTAAATTTATAGATGGTGTTTGAAATGATAGTTTAGATTATTCCGTTAGATTCGGAGGTAATCAATATTCGTAGATAACTGAACAATAACAAGACATTTTATAAAAGTTCAGATTATTCCGTTGGATTCGGAGGTAATCAATATTCTTGGATAACCGAACAATAACAAAAGACATTTTATAAAAGTTCACATTATTCCGTTGGATTCGGAGGTAATTAATGTTCTTAGATAACTGAATAATAACAGATGATAATATATATATATATTTTACACACATTTTATAAAATGTTTTTTGCCCTTCTACTATGCTAAGATTTCATAAAGATCGAAGACTAAATAATGTTTAAATCTTAAGTTTGAGACAAAGTACCAAAATGTTGTTGAATATCTATATTTTTTTGGTGTTGACCATTCTTTTTGGGGTAATTTTGATACTAAGAAAGTGTTTTTTCTTTAATGTATAAATTCTGTTTTGCAAAAAGTGATGTAAAAGAAATATAATTATAACGACTAAGTTTAACTATGTAATATGTGATCGCAATTTGCAATAAACAATAAAATTAATTGTAAATACTTCGAGAGCGAAGTAATTGTCAGTATGGCCGTGTTAGAATCATGTTAAAATATGGAGTGGCCAGCGATCAGGTGAGGTGTAGCTTGATGTATTATAGTGTATTTATATTACTATAAAGAATATTTTAAAGAATTTGTAAATAAGAAACTACTTTATACAATATTTTTATAAGTGGGTAGGTGAAAATCATTCGATGCAATGCGACGTCTCAAATGTTATAAAAAGACGATGTCAGTTGTCGTGGGGACAGTCTATCCCGAGCCGTCGAAGTGTGAGGTACGATATACCTCTGTTATATTTATAATGTTATAATAATATGTACTTACAGGGTTATAAAAGTGAATGTAGTGAATGTAGTAATAACTACTGTTATAGTGAATAATATAATAGTGGATTGGTATTTAATAAGTAATTGAATTAGCAATTATAATTAAATACCCTCTTTGGGTGTTCTAAATATTGTGTAACTAAAATATACTTGTAAAGTAACCGACTCAAAGTATTACTTGATGTATTTGCGATAATCCTTGGGGATAATAAACTATCATAATGTCTGTAAAAGTATGTAACCAATGATTATAAGGGCTGGTTCGATACCAGTGTGGTATCTAAGTTTTATGTACTACCTATGTATCGTAGTGTCGGCTATTAGTCTGTTTAACTGATATACCAGATGATTGAATATCATTATACCATATTAGTGACTGTGCAAGTATTGTCATACTGATAATTATGAGAAGTGGTTCGACTCCAATGTGGTTCCTATGTGATAAGTATCTGTGTTATAATTTTAGCTATTATAGTGTTGTACCTGGTCTGCAACCAGGGTTGCCTTATATTGTAATATTTGGCTATAATTATGAGAAGTGGTTCGACTCCAATGTGGTTCCTATGTGATAAGTATCTGTGTTATAGTTTTAGCTATTATACTGTTGTAACTGGTCTGCAACCAGGGTTGTCTTATATTGTAATATTTGGCTACGAGCCTGGTGTATCATGAAGTAAAATATTAATTATGTTGTGGTTAGAAGGCAGACAGGTTTTCTTGTCAGTTCTTTCCTGTCTACAACAGCTTTTGGAACTGACGTAGTATAACAGAATAAAAGAGTGATAAAACAGAATTGTATTTATTGTTTAATTTCCTTGGTTCAAATACATAATTACAAATGGCATCCTGTTTATGGGTATATATAGTAAGTTATAGGCTTATATATATGGTCACATCAAATTTTACCCCCCCAAATCTGACACACTCATAGCACATATTTTCGTGTCAGTCTTCCCTCTATACGCAATAGATCCGACGCATTTTTGCCCTTTAGGAGCTCAAATCAAATCAAATCAAATCAATTTTATTGTTTATCACAGGTTTTAGTAGATGTTGTCATTTACATTTTTTTTTTTTTTTTTTTTTTTTTTTTTGTCATTTACATAAATTAAGTAGGTATCACTGTGATATGTCTGGTAAGACGTACAATCAATCACAGACTTAGAATTAAATTGAGAACGCACTTATTTGAACAAGTCATTATTTAAGCTATTAAATTATAATTATCATTAAACTAATTATATAATACAATTATAAATTAATGTCAACAATGTTTCTTATAATATATTTTACACAGTCGTCAAATCAATATGCGATAAAATAAATAGGTATGTCAAAGATGTAAATTAAAAAATTAAATTAGTATGTATTCTATCAACTCACAATGTTTTCATCATGCATAAACTCACTGATTGAGTAGTATACTTTAGTGATCAAGAACTCTCGAAGCCTTTTTTTTAAAACATTAATAGACTCAGAACTCTTAATATTGTCCGGTAGTTTATTATATATCTTTGTGCTCATGCCAAAAACACTATTTCGAAATTTTGTAGTCCTACATTTTTTAATACAAAGAGTGGTCTTATGTCTTGCACTTATAAGTGTTGCATAGTTTTTTAGATCCTTCCTGACTATAATTGCAGCTTCATAGATAAATAGTGCAGGCAAGGTGAGAATCCCTAGTCTAGCGAACGATGGTTTGCAAGATTCAATCTTTTTTAGTCCGCATATACTTCTGATGCACTTTTTTTGGGCTCTAAAGGCATCCTCCTTGTAAACTGAGTTTCCCCAAAATAGAATACCATAAGTGAGGACAGAACCGACATTAGCATGGTACGCTGTTAGTAGTGTAGCTTCACTCGCTACTTTCTTAAGCATATAAAGGGCATATGAGAAAGAATTTAACCTATTACAGATTTGATTGACCTGGGTTTTCCAGCTCAAATCGGAGTCAATGTATATGCCTAAGAATTTTGTAGACTGAACTTCTTTAATTAATTCACTATTACATTCTATTGACACAGTTTGGTGATTTGAATTTTTGTTTTTAAATACCATATAATTGGTTTTGTCTAGGTTCATTTTTAAATTATTTTGTGTCAGCCGTTATACGTTTTCGGTCTCTTGCACGGTTGTTATACCAGTCTTATACCAGTGTTATACCAGTCTAGTTATACCTAGTGGCCCCATCTGAAAACCAGCGCTGTGCATACTCAACGAAGGGTGTGCGCAGCATTTAATGCTGAGATGGGGCCCTATTTGGGTTCGCATAGTGTGGAATGTTGCACCCGTAGCTTAATTTAATATACCTACTAATAGAACTGTTATACTTACCTACCTATTTATACTTAACATGTCCACTGTGTAGAACTTAAATAAAATCTTTTTCTTTCTTTCTTTCTTTCTTTCTTGTCTACGTTGTAAATCATTTGTGACTCGAAATTATGTTGCATCATTAATTTCTCCAAGTTATTGAAAAAAAAAGCGTTATCTCAGTCTTGTTAAATACTCAAATCTGGATGACGCTGCAAAAATCCAGCCAGCCAATTTTTTCCTTTGATTGACTGCAGTCCTTTCCTCTTTTTTCCTTCGCAGTTTAATTGACTTGGTTAAACCGTTCCTCAATACCTAGTACCTAGCAGCTACACTGTAACATACTTTGCGAAACTGTTCTCTTATCAAACCATAAAATTTATGTGGCGTAGACCGAAGATGGTTAGCCAGTATTTCTTCTTGGGCAACATTAAATACAGTATGTCTTCCCAGCTTAGGAGAGTTTTTGTAGCTTGTATCGCCAGCTTTCACCAATTTGTATCTCTTCTTTAAAGTGCTGTGGGGAATGCCAGTTTATGTCTCTTAAACGTAAATGGGGTAATGGGAGCTATGTCGGGTAATGAAAGCCAAGCTAGGCTACCATTAGCCGCTAACCACAATTTTGAAAAGAAACAACATAAATATGTAATTCTACTTTCAATCACAATTCAACTAATCGGACTTGTTAGTAAATGAATTAGTTCGTATCATAGGTGATCCTGAGGTTACCAACACCTTGGAACCTCTGCAGTTGCGTAGAGACCTTGCCTTTCTGGCCGTTTTCTACCGCCTCTACCACGGCAAGTGTTCTGAGGAATTATTTCAACTGATCCCACCCTCTCCCTTCCTATCCAGAACAACACGTGCTGGTCTGCGTCCAATCCATACCATCTCGTACTAAACGGTTTCGGTGCTCTTACCTCTGTCGCACGATAAAGAGCTGGAATGCTCTGCCCGCATACGTGTTTCCCTCCTCTTACAGCCCCGGGTTCTTCAAGCGGGGCGTGAAAGGCCGTCAAGTTAGGGACCACCATTTTACGTCCAATGGCACCGGGAATGGTGGTCTGTATCTTCTGTACTGCACTTCAGCTTTGTTGCCATCTAGCGGGGTGCAGTCAATTGACGGACCAAATAAAAATAAAAAATCTAGGGATATAATAATCATTTTATAAAAAAATTACCATAAAATAAAAATATAATTTCATGCATACCTTGATCCTGGCAATTGTTTTTTTAATTGTATTTTTTATAGCAGTTGCCCGCGGCTCCGCCCGCGTGGACATCGATTATCGACCGGATCTATTGAAATTTATGAATATTACTCCGCTCCCTTGGATGGTAGCGTGATGATACAATAGCCTATGTTCACCGGGAATAGCTTAGCTTTTTAACGGTGAAAGAATTATTGAAATCGGTTCAGTAGTTTTGGAGCCTATTCGTTACAAACAAACAAACAAACAAACAAACAAATCTTTCCTCTTTATAATAGTAGTGTAGATGTAGATATCTCAACTTAAAAAAAAACATCAATTCGTCACTCCGTTTTGCCGCGAAAGATGGACAAACGACATCATCATTATCCACAGGCTGCATAGATTGTCTTTATGAGGATGTTAAAGTTATTAATGATGAAAATATTTAAATGTAATTAATACTAAGTTTTCACTTCTGCCGGGAGTCCCGAAGTGTACCCCGGTTGTTTTAGGATATAGATAAATAAAGCGATTATTGTAGAGCTTCTCTATAAACAACATTTGACGTTAAATTATTTTCTGGTAACAAAATATACTGATGGTCGGGAGCCCCGACCCGTGATAGGGCAACGTAAAGTTGCCCATGCGTAAAACATTCTTTTCGTAAATTAATTCCTACTAATTTGAATGTTTGGCCCTGGGATTTGTTTATCGTTAGTGCGAAAGAAATTTTTACTGGAAATTGGAGCCTTTTGAAGGGTATAGGCAAATCAGTAGGAATCATGGGTATTCTTGGTATATATGAGCTAATTCACCAGCTGCAGGGCCGGTGATAATCTTCGCTACTATTAAATTATCTTTTAGCTCCTTTATAAGAAGTCTCGTGCCATTACACATGTTAGGGGGGTTTAAATTTCTGAGAAGCATTATCGGTGTGCCTACTTTTAACGACAGTTCATGAGGTGGTAGCCCAGCGGGGAGCAGAGAATTTAAAAATTCCTGGGGATAGTGTACTGCGTCCTCGATGTTAGTGACGGTGTCTATGGATTTATAGCACTTAACTTCACCCGGTACTTTCTGCATAATTAAATTGTTTATTTCGTTGACTGTTTCATTCCTGGGAGAAACTATTGCTCTACAACACAGCCAACGAAAATCATTTTGATGTAAGTTTTCGATGTCAGGATATATAGCATCTATCAGACTATCTAAATTATGGACTATTTGGCCTAGAGACTCATCTAAAGTAACTGCATAATTGGTGCCCAAATTTAAAAATGGAAAAATTCCTTCTCCAAGTTTCAGCAGCTGTTGTGGAAAATTGCTATGCGTATTTCCATGTAAGTGAGCTCTCATGTTGGTGCGCAAATACAAATGTTGAACGGATGTCCAAAGTTGAGACGATTTTAAACATGCCTTCATAATATCTGCTCGCGTACCTCTGTTGACGACTGGAAGCGTTTGTCGGAAATCTCCAGCAAATACAAAAGTGATACCACCCATAACATTAGCAGAGCTTCGGAGGTCTTTTAAAGTACGGTCCACGGCCTCCACATGAGCTCTATGACTCATGGTGCATTCATCCCATATTACCAACGACGCGTCTTGCAGTAACTTACCAAGAGGCCCATTTTTCCGAAAAGAGCACGTAGACCGTTGATCTAAAGATACGGATAGCGGGAGTTTAAACGTAGAGTGAGCAGTTTTTCCTTCGTTCAAGAGAGTTGCAGCAATTCCTGACGAAGCAACTGCAATCGCTATCTTCCCTGATTGCCGTATCTTAGCAAGTATCAAATTTGCGAGAAAAGTCTTTCCGGTGCCTCCTGGTGCGTCCAAAAAAAATAATCTCCCCATGTTATTGTTCACGCTATCCACAATAGTCTCATAAGCATGTCTTTGATCTGGTACTAATTTTGGCACATTGTCATTTACAAACGCTGTTAGATCATTTCTGTTATACTGTTGTACCATTGTGTCAATAGTATTATTCTGGGTACGAACGGGAGAAGGTAATCCAAAATCACTTAAATTTTTGTCGTTTAATTCTAGAAGTTTGTTTTCTATTTCAATTAATCCTTCATTATAAATTACTTCAGTAAAGGGTAAAGTGTTATCCTGATTTTGTTGTCTGATACGATGTCTAATATCTTCACAGAACTGATCTTTGAAAGTATCCCATAACTTCAATGGTTCCGATGGTTGACAAAATAAAAGTATGACTGCGAATAACTCCCTTAGTTTTTTTGGACAATGTGATAACGAAGCTTCGCTTAAAGTATTACCCCAATGGTCATCGTTTTCAAGTAAACCTCGGTCACGGCAAGCTGCTTGATACGTCTCTTTGACAAAACCGTTTACAGTTTTAAGGTATGCAAATGAGGTCGGACCACGTACGTGGTGCAGTAGAATCCTAAGATAAAAACACTCCGATTGTGATGGATGTATCCCGTAGACTCTACCTAAAGCGGCATCTTTTTTTATCCCCGGATGTCCAACTACATCTTCACCACGCCTCCTTCTAGTGAATTTATTATTTGCCCATGTATAGTACTGCGGGACTTCATGATACAGAAGAGTTTTCGCGAATTCATCTTCATTACAGAGAGCAAAAAATGCCAGTAATGTGGTATTGCGTGGGTTTTGGACAACTTGATGAGCTGTCCCTGGTGTAAAATACACCCTTTGACCGTTCTCTAGATGAACAGCCAAATGCACTACAGTAGGATACCGGTCGTGAATGGGAAATTCAAATAAGCGCCAGACAGCTTCAGATGTGCTTATGTACCTGCCATTTAAATAGTTTTCGACCTCATCGTGTGGGTTCCTAAGGCTAAAAGTTGCCTGATCTGAACCTTTATTTATATATTTACATATATACTTAATGGCTTGGACAGAGTGGCAATACTCCACGTTTATATGAGCGTTAAAAGTCTTACATAGTAGCGGGGAGTATGGAACAATCCACCTATTATTATCTATCGTCACCATGTTGCCCCTAATTTGTAGCGTAAACTGGATACCCATCCTCTCCGGTTTGGGTATCGTTCATGAAACGGCGAGGGTATTTTTTTGTACAGACACCGTTCTTCATGCATGGTGCAGCTAAATTATGCTCTCCGCAGGGTCCATGTACCATATTTTTAGTTATAATATTGTGTAGTACCGGATCAATTTCTTGATCGGGTAGCTCCGCAACTATGACGCTGTCGATCTCGTCTGGTTGTATTTTATTTTCTAGCCAGAACAGCAAATGACAATGAGGTAAACCGCGCTTTTGCCATTCCACACTTGCCATAAAACATTTTGTTTTACCGAATATCTGTTCTTTGACAAATAATTTGATGAATTTCTTCATCTTTAAATGAAAGACACGGAAAATTATATCATGATGGTCGAAAGACCGTTGTCCTGGTAGCAGCTCCGCCTTAATCTCAGGCCATTCAGGGTTACATGTAAAAGTGACAAATAGGTCAGGTCTACCATAATTTCGGACGTACGTCATCGCGTCCTGCGTTTTCTCGTGCATGAAACGCGGAGAAACTGTAAATGACGATGGCAATATTCATAATATCATTTTCGCCATCATGTCAACACAATATTGACTAAATAAGTCTCTGTAATAATGTAACGGATTAAAAGAGTTAGTTCTAAACATTAATCTAAATGCATAAAATTGCATACATGAAACAGTTTTATTACGCGCAGAACCCTGCTGAGAGATAGTCAAATAATAACCGTCTTCTCCTGACACAAACATTATGGGATACTGTAGTGGATCATAGGACCGATGTAGCTCAGAAACTCTCTTGAGCTGTCCGTCTCTCCCGTGTAAGACTATATCCCTGGGACCTTTGTCTTCATCGACTAAGAGAACGGCTACCTCGTTTACCGTAGGAGCATTATATCTGCCTCTGTGTGCTGTCTGTGGAGTGCGATCTGAATGAATAATTAACTTTAAATTATCTGAGGAGTTGAATTCTAAATTTTGTTTAAAACTTTGTATATACGCGTTTTGATTATTCAGAACTGTCTGTAATTCGCGAATTAAATCCATTTTTAAGGTTGGTGCGATGCTTGATCGCAGCGATAACTGGTCTGCATCCGAAATAAAATAAATTTGCAAGAACTGTGGGTTTTGGCCTGATGGTGGTAAAAGGCTACCAATGAGATGATACACCTGTCCTTCAATTTTAAAAACCTTACGATCGAGAGGTCTCGGTTTCGATCCTGGCCATTACACTACCGACGTGAACCCACTCCTAACACAAGCAATTTAGCTTAGCTGGAGGGGTTAGAGGGAATATTAGTAACTACGGTTCTAATATTCTTTTAAAGAAGAAGAAGAAAAAAAAAAAGAAGTCATTTGAAAAAGACTATTGTATTTACGTGTATTTGTTAAAAAATGACCAGATAATGGATGGTTATTAGTTAAAAGATTTTTTATTATTTGTGGCGGCTCCTGAAGGTTAGGAAGACAAACTTTACCTGAAGCACAGCATATACCACTAGGTTCGTCCGCCCATTTTTTGGCAGAGCAGTTAGAGCAGATCTTATTCATGACTCCGATTTGGACGGACGCTTGTTGTGCATAATCATCCTGCGGATCATATCTGAAAGCCAGTCTGTTGCTGTTAGCTAAACTTCGATTGCGAACTCTATTTGTGGACAACTGCTGTCTCTCTGCCTGAGCTCTAAGTCGCTGCAAACGCTCGACATTCGACTCGCTTTCGCGCAACTGAGTGGTCCTTATATTTTGTTCAAGAAGACGTTGGGAACGCTCCAGCCTCGACTCTTGAGCGCGTAGCTCGGAGGTTCTCAGACTTTGTTCGGCAAGGCGTTGCGAACGCTCGACACTTGACTCTCGCTCGCGTAAGTCAGATGTCCTTACATTGTCTTCATGAAGACGTTGGGAACGCTCCAGCCTCGACTCTCGTGCACGTAACTCAGAGGTTCTCAGATTTTGTTGTGCAAGGCGTTGCGAACGTTCGACACTCGACTCTCGTGCGCGAGCCTGAGAGTTTCTCTGATGTTGTTCAGCAAGGCGTTGTGAACGTTCAGGTGAAGATTCTCCCATACGACGTATTCTTGCTGCCCGGGCTTGAGAACTATGGTTAGAAAGTTGGGACCTGGCTCTCTTAGGCATTTTCAAATGTTTAAGAAAATGTTAATAGCCTGTAATATTCTAGCTCTGAAAAGAACTGTTGTTTAAAAGAACTGTTGGGTAGCCCTGAAAAGAACTGTTGATTAGCTCTGAGAAGAACTGTTGTTTAGCTCTGAGAAGAACGTTTGCGTAGGTGTAGTTTTAAGAATGAAGTCTAATAAAAATCGAACGAAAATGATTAGACTTCGCGCACGACCCGACGCAGCCGTAGGGAGCCGACCTCGCGACTGAGCCGCGCGGGTACCTTACTCATAGACCTAAACTCCCCTCACGCACGCGCACCCCCGCCTTGGTGACGCTCACTTCGCAACGCAGAAATAGTAATATTTTAATTTCGCCATAACTTCAAAACCAAACGTCCATACCCAAATTAAAATAAATAAATACCCAATTTTATCTACATAAACTGTACTTAGTGATGAAATAATTTATTTTGATAAGGATTAATAGCATGAGTAAAATAAATGCGTTTAAATGTAGTCCAAAAAAAAATTAAGATTTTTAAATAAAAAAATGGTTGTTGTGCCTCACTCGACATAGATAGGTATAGTGTGTCGCGGACTTTTATGTATATATTTATAAGATCTCCAATTAATTAGAACATTTTATGGTTCTATCTTTTATAGTTTAGGCAGCGTAAAATAAGTAACTTTTCTGGTTGATTTTTTACACCTTGTGTCCGAAAAACCCAAATATTTTACGGATCCCTATTTTTTTCCAAAATAAAATTTAGCCTATGTTACTCGTGGATAATGTAGCTTTCGAATGGTGAAAGAATTTTTAAAAACGGTCCAGTAGTTTTTGAGCCTATTCATTACAACCAAACAGACAAACAAACAAAGTTTTCCTCTTTATAATATTAGTGTAGAAGTGTAGATAAGCATGGAGCATAAAACACAATCGTCGCTCATGACTAAACGAATGACACTAAAGGTAGACTTTCGAACTAAGCGTCACAGACGCAGCGTTTATAGCGTCACTAACGCCGCGCGCCGCGACAGAGACGTTTTGGTGATTTTGGATATCCACGCCATGTGCACAGTCGCATCACACTTTCACCACGCGCTGCCCCCACCGTGTTGATCTATACAGTCTTATCATAAAACATTATGGATTTGTAACTTGTTTTGCTAGAAGAGGAAGAAGATGATGATCTTTTACTTCTATACTACCTCAGTTTGGAAAGAGCGTCTACCAATTTGATGAAACCTAAACGCGAACGATGAAATGTTAAGAAATTATTGTCGTTTTAATAAACAAAAAAAATCATTTCTTTTTATATAGTGAAAGAAGAGTTGCATCCAAAAACAAAAAAGGCATTGTATTGGTGCAGAAAAACTATTTCTAACTTTAAGGTATGTTCATGTTTATTAAATTTTAAGTAATTAGCAAGTATTTAAGTATACTTATTTATTCCTCGAAGAAGGACTCTTTAATAAATTGTGCGAGAGTTAAGTCAGTGGTTCCTCTTCATTGTCTTGTGATTAGTTAATATTCGAGATTACTTCTAGCGTATATTGGGGTCGAGAGGCATTATCTGGTGTATCCGGTGACTCAAGTGTATTACAGTAAAGAGCTATATTTGTAAAACCACATGAGCTTCATGTACTTGGGCGATTATTTTCTATATCTGCAGCTTTAACATCTAATATATCATAAGAACATTAAATATTGCCCTTTTTGCCTGTAATTTCCGTAAAGGTTTCAGTTTTCTTAAAACTGCTTTAATGTGTTCCGAAAAAGACGACAAACCGTCTTCTTCACGCCAATTTCTTAAATTTTCTAAATCTTTTTGGCGAGACTTCTCTTTTCCTGGGATCCAGGAACATACATATGGTAAAGAACATATGGTAAATGGTTCAGAATTCATCTCCTCGTGGTAATCTTTGGTATTTTTCGATTTAAAAGACAATAACGCACCTTCGATAAATCCTTTGATAGTGCCCGCGTGACAAATATTCAGTCTTTCCGCTTTTCCAATAGGTACGTTTGAGGTTGATGCTGCACTGTCATCCGTCCAATTCCTTGATAAAGTGTGGTTGGTACTAAGCCAAGTTTCATAAGTAAAACCACTTTTCCACAGTTCTCAATACGGTTAGCTTCTCTTAAAAAGTTACACCGAGCAATTAAAGCAATGTTTGTGCGTTTCATCAGTATTTTTCTTTTGTCCCTAGTATTGAACATCCTTTTTTCTTCAATAATTTCACCAGCGAAGATTTTCTTCATATATGCAATATTATTCTCCACCATATATTTTTTATTTGCTCCTTCCAGGTGGCTGATGTTGGCGCTTTTTTAAAATGCA
Source organism: Eilema sororculum (assembly GCA_914829495.1). Taxonomy (NCBI): domain Eukaryota; kingdom Metazoa; phylum Arthropoda; class Insecta; order Lepidoptera; family Erebidae; genus Eilema; species Eilema sororculum. The sequence goes on from OU618535.1 coordinate 23,101,544, forward strand.
TACTGTGATATGACGCGTTATCCATAACTAAGATGCTCTCTGTCGGCAAATTGGGAATAAGTTTATGCTTTAATTATTTGAGAAAATTGTTTCCGTTCACCTCATCATGATAGTCGCCTTTCTTTAATTTTGCTTTAAATAGCAGATCAGCGCCTTTAATGAACCCATTTTCACCACGAGCGTGCACCATTACCCAGCGTTGCCCTGAGCTATCATTTTTTTTAACTCCTTAATCTTTAGAGCTTTGCCAGCACTTACAGTATAGTGGGCATGAATCCACGACTCATCCATAAATATTGCAGGTTTCTTATTAGCCCCCAGTGCGTCAATTTGTCTTATTCGTCTTAAATAGCGTACCTATACGCCAAGCCTTTATGTTTTCTCTTTCTATTAGGGCGCTTCTGTTTTGACGACACTTTTTAAACCGGTATTCCAACTTATTTTTTAGGATACGGCCCAATGTTGTTTTTGATCCTTTGAAATTTAAATCCTGTTTGGCGGTTGCCAATATTTTATTGAGTGTAAAAACTTGTTTGCGCACATCATAAATAAAGTTAACTATATTTCCGATTGCGCTGATATCGAAATTATCGACAGGAACACGTGTATTATTCTGTCCCCGTTTTCCTTTCTTGGGCGTACGTATTTTTGTCGATGTTTGCTCGGCAAGCTTACCTGCAACGTAAAGGTATTCATTAATAAATTAGAAATGGTATAAAAATACCATAAATGTTCATATTCATAAGTTCATTACTGCTTTAATGTAACATACTTTTTGAAATATATTTTACTTTTCTGGCAAAGTCTGGCATAAATTTTGATACTCAGAATTTTAATGTATTCTGAAAAATAGCATAATAATTTATTTTTACAATTCCTAATAAACTATAAACATTAGCACTAACTTAAATACTACACGAAGTGCAATATTTTTTCTCCTTTTTTTGATATAAGAATAATTCTTCTACGTTTGGAAATAAAGTAAATATGCCCATAAATTCAGTTTTTTCACCGTACTGAAAAATCAGCATTTTCGTCTTATGCCTTTTTTCCCTGAGGGTACGATATGTAGCCATATCCGCACTTTATTAACAAAAATGAGCAAATCCAACCTTTGATGTTGTTTTTTTTTTTCAATAAAATATCAGTAAATCTTAAAGGAGGACGGCCACGTTGTATGGAGCTTCGGCTCAGGCGTAGACATTTTTTTATTTAAATAAAAATACTGCTATTTGGTAACTGAAGCTATGTATAAACTGATAATATAAATTTTTATATAGATAGATAATTAATTAGGTTTAGGACCAACCTAATTAAAAAAAATGGTTTTTATGTGAATATTTTTATTTAATTTATCACTTTCGTACACCAATAAAATACTATCGAGGAACCTAGCTAGCGGAGTTACAACTTCATACCTTGCCCAACCCAAGTACCAGATTACAGACATAATGAGAGCAACAATCCACTGTTGCAGTTACAATAATATTCTTTTATTGTATATTATTTGTGGTGCAATCCATTATAGAATTATATGTCGCACTTCATCTAGGTTTAGAATATGTCTTCTACTATCATATGGGTCACATCAGCACCACAATTAACGAGATGTATAAATTCCACATCCAGTCTGTAGAAATCGGGTTATCCATGTTCAAGCGTAAGTCTTCATGTAGAGCGTGTACAGTATCCAAAGAATGGCGAGGGTCAACGTTTAAAGAAGAAGATACAGGGTCCAAAAGCAAGCCAGGGTCGTCGTAAGAGTTATCGCAATCCATTTTGTATCAGAAATATTCAAATAATAACGAGAAATGATAGCGGCCGCACACGTCAAGCGAATGACATAACAGTAGTCGAGTGTTATTAGAGTAAGAAAATAGAATACCTATCCATGCCCTTTATAATTTTTCAATTTAATTATATTTTAGGCATACATTTTGGTCTCAAATAAAAAATATTTAGATAGTGAATGAAAAATAATCATAACTTACGGGTGTTACAGTCTTTGACAATATCTTGATAATTATATTTTTATTTATTAGTCGGAGGTTTTATTTTATTCTTTCTACAGATTTTTATGTGTGCAACATTAACTGCCTGTTTGATAACGAATGTAAAACATATTGTGCTCAATCATATTAAATACTTCCAAATATTTTTTCAATGTGGGTTCGCTTGGTACTCCAATATTGTGCCTAATATTATTTCACAATAAAAGAAGACTATAACCATTTTCTTTTTGCTACGAAACAGCTGCACAGCAGAGAGCCGACTCTGGCCGTCCTCCTTTTATGTGAAATCGACTCGACAGGTTGCAGCGACGTGCGGTCCGCATTATTGGGAATCCTGAAGTCACGAACACCCTCGAGCCTTTGCAGATGCGTAGATATGTTGCGTCTTTGGCAGTATTCTACCGTCTATACCATGGTGAATGTTCTGACGAGCTCTTCCAATTAGTCCCACCCTCTCCTTTCCTACACAGGACGAGATGTGTAGGGCTAAGATGCCATCCATATACGGTGCAGAGTAGTATGCATGCAGAGTAGCTAGAACCAAGCGTTTCAGTGACTCATTCCTATGCCGCACCATTAAGACCTGGAACTCCCTGCCAGCTCACGTGTTTCCTTCTTTCTACAGTCCCGGGTCCTTTAAGCGGGGTGTGAAAAGACATCTAATGAGGCCGTCAAGCTGAGTGCCACCACTGTTAAGATGGTACATGTTTCCGATGGTGACCCTCTTTCAGAGACTTTGCCTTTTCTTAACATCAGGCGAGGTGAAGTCAAATTGACGTGTCCTATAAAAAAAAAATATTGTGTCATAATCTCTTTTTAGCTTATAGAACAATTAAATCTAAATAATTACTCACATAATAACTTCAAAATTCTTCTCGCCCTACTGTGCTGCGTCCGGTTATACATTTTCAGGTCACTTTACTTTAAAATAAGAAGAAAAACCACTCAATTGATTTTGTTTTGTTTTCGCAAATGCGTTAACGCAGCTATTACCTTGACCTAGAAACGGGCACTGACTGTCAAGCGCGTGGATACGCACCCGCCCCGTCCCCCGCATCGATGTATTCACACTTATGTTCCCGCTGTCTACTCCCGCACCGCAGCATCTAATCTTACGTCTCGGTGAAATGAAAATATTCTAGTGAACGAAAGAAGTAATCGTTCTTATTTTACAGCCGCGCCGCAGTATGTAGTCTTATGTTTCGGCGTATAGAAAAGTTTTGAGTGGAAGAAAGCAGTAGTTATTCTTATTCTAATTTATTTTATGTTCATAAAAAGTAAACAGTCATACAGCTGTTATTATTTTCTAAGTTTATCTTTTTGGCTAAGTAAGCGCATATAAAATAACTTGCTTAGCTAGTTAATATAACGAATAAAAAGATAATCGTGTTATACAAGACTAACGATGTAAAAAAAAAATACGCATTCAAATCATAATAATTGTTACTATTAATTTTCTACATAAAATATTAGGGATAAACGTAATAATAAGTAATTCGTCATATTTCTCAATTTATTCTCCGCATTATATCACATAATCTATTAATCCGTAAGAAAAAATGTAATGGAACAAAATTAACAAAACGAATTTCTTGTTTTAATTCGTCAAATTTAACAAGAAAAATATAAAAAAAAATTTAGCATATGTATTTATTTTATTTATTTATTTATTTATTTGTTTCATTAAAATACAATTTTCAAAAGTTACCTTACATGCCCCCAAACTAGGCTGTGAAGCCTGTATGTTGGGCAGCAGTGAAAATGTTGTAGAATAACATGCTACAGATTTTATACAATAAATAATTAATATTTAGTATGGTATATTAAATGTATTTAAGAATTTGTATGTAAGAAAGTGTGTGTGTGTGTGTGTGTGTATGCGTGCACGCGTTTATGTGTATGTCTGAGTATATTAAGAGAAAGGAAACAAGTAATGTTTAGGTTGTTTTTACGCGATAAATTTAAAAAGGTCTTCGGTTTTTTATATTCTAGGTCCTGGAGCCACGCAGTAACCCTCCTTTTGACCTCGTGTCTACAAAGACCCACGATGAACAGCCGTTTATTAATATAATTGTACAGTTTTCTGCTTGGACTAGATGACTGCCCTCTCGCAAAAGAAGTCCCACATGTGATGGGAGGACACACGGAGGTTGCCGTTCTCCTTTTCGAATTGCGAGGAGGCACATCACGATGTTTTCTCATCACAAAACCAAGAACAAATAATTGTAACTGTATCTTTAAACGTACCTTTCAAATATGATAAAATCGATGAATCAAAATAAAATCACTTATGCCTATTTTCCACTGGGGGTGCGTTATATGAATATAAGTGAAATGGAATTGGATTATTTTGTTAATGCGCTGTTAGGATTTCACTATTTTTGAGAATGAAACAAGATTGAAGAAAATAGGGTTGCCTCTTTTATTGTTTGAATAATAATAAAAAAAAACAGTGAGTAAATATTAGAATTACTAACAATTCAAAAAGAAACATAGTTGGCAAAAATACGTTGGCCAAATGTAAAAAAGTAAAGTAGAATGTATCTGATTCAAACTAAACTTATCATTTATATGTTAACATATCTGTCATTTGCAATACAGATTATCTCTGCAAAGAATGATTTAACTAACACATCTTGTAATAAACCAACTTTAAACGGCATGTCATGGATGGTTTCTTTTACAACAATAGGTAAACTTTATGAAATAAAATATTCGACATTCGTCATATTAATAAATGCACTAATCAACAATCAGCTAACAAACTTTAAACTCACTGATCACTTAAACTAAATTGCCAACTAAGGGCTCTGTAAACGAGAGGTGCGGGGTTCCTTTGAAGTAAGTAGCGAAACAACAGACTTGTATACTTCTAACTATATTTACTTAAGTGCAACAAGGGATTTACAAAAGGTTATAAAAGTACTACTACTACTATATATAAACTAGAGTGCAATGGTTACACAATTACCACATGCGCGCCGTTAAAACTGCCTATGCGTGGCAATTGCGTAACCTGCTCGGTGGAGATGCTGCACAAGACTGCCGAGGAGCGGATCTCAGGCCATCACCAAAATAGCCCCCCTCGCACCGCGCGCTTACCCCGCTTTAATTATGGTGCGCTGGCGTCGGCCACATCTGTCAATACAATAAGCGCTGGAATTGGCCACATCTGCTAATACAATAGAGACCCGTCCCTCGGTAACAAACAATGGGATCTTACTTACCTAGTAACTAAAGTTAAACTAATTATAACAAATACACGAAACTAGGTACATACATATTACTTAAAATACTGAGTAGTCGTGCGTCGTTAACACCACCCCCCAGTTAGAGGCTTCCACCGATAACTGAATGGTAAGAAGCACGGCTACTCAAGCAGCTGGACGACACAGTGTCCATGTAAATGTTCTTATGTCTACCTTCTATACTACGCACATCACATATCTTATGTCCACCACATTACTCTAGGATACAGTCTCAAATGTACGACACTTCCACTTTACTTTCGGACGCACTCTCAATTTGTCTTTGAGCCTAGCTTCTCGGCAGTACGTACGACACCTAGGGTCGCGGATGCGATGGCACGTGATCGCGGGCAAGCGTCGGAGCTGTGGGCACCACGTGTGGTGAGACAGGAACGCCATCCGGCGTGAGGTTGCAAATGTTGCATTGTCCAGCCAGTGCGCACTTGCTTTAATGTCTTGGATGCGCTGTAATATCTTCAATGGACTAGACGACGTTTGGGGTGGCGGATACGACGGCGTGGGTTCAATCGCTCGCGTTGGGGTAGATAACCCCACGTGCAGCGAATCATCGATGCTAAGCGCGAGGCACTTAGGCACGCGGGCGTCATCTAATGCCACGTGCACTAAATCGGCATCGCCATGTGCGTGGCGCTCGGGGGAGTACGGCTCGACGGGTACGTCGACAAGCCAGCGCGGCACATGCGCTGTGATCTTATTGCTTGCGACGCTTCTTGGTGAGCTATGTCGCTGGTCTCCCAGCGCTGGGCGTTTGGTAGCGCGAGTGTCGGTGGATGCATCATCCAAACGGCGCACCACGTGTACTGCACAATCATCAATTGTGACGCTCGCTGACACACCACGTGGTTCTTCTTTCCGGACACGGTGCTCGGGCGTACCATGGCCGGCGGGCGCGTCGTCCAGACAGCGCACCCTGTGCACTGTACCAACTTCAATGACGACGCTCGTTAAAACACCACGTGGTTCTTCTTCCCGCACTCGACGATCTGTCGTACGAGGGCCGGCAGGCGCGTCGTCCAAACAGCGCACCATGTGCACTGTATTATCATTAATGACGACGCTCGCTGGCATACCACGCGGTTCTTCTTCACGTACTCGACGATCGGACGTACGAGGGCCGGCGGGCGCGTCGTCCAGACAGCGCACCCTGTGCACTGTACCAACATCAATGACGACGCTCGTTAAAACACTATCTCGTCTCTCTTTCAGCGCTGCTATTTCCGCCATGTCGAGTGCGAGCTTCTTCCTTATTAGGCCTTTTTCTATCTCTGCAAATATCAGCTCCGCTTCATACTCAGCACGCATTCGTAGCACTTCGCGGCGTGCCTGGCTGAGCCTTCTCGATGCACTGCTGGCGCCACACGGTGCGCGAACTGTGCGCACCCAAGCCGGTGACATCTCCGATGGCGGTAATTCACCGTGGTCACTGAGACCACCTACCTCGGTGTCCATAGCTGGCTGCAGATACATCTTTGACTGAAGATCCGGAGGTGACGATCTTGTTACTAAGCCTGTTACATCATCTTCATTTACTCTTGTTGCACTCCCTTTCTATCGTTTCCCACTTTGACCCATGGCTACTTACTTCAATCCGGCTGCGAAGGACCAGTTTTGTAAACGAGAGGTGCGGGGTTCCTTTGAAGTAAGTAGCGAAACAACAGACTTGTATACTTCTAACTATATTTACTTAAGTGCAACAAGGGATTTACAAAAGGTTATAAAAGTACTACTACTACTATATATAAACTAGAGTGCAATGGTTACACAATTACCACATGCGCGCCGTTAAAACTGCCTATACATGGCAATGGCGTAACCTGCTCGGTGGAGATGCTGCACAAGACTGCCGAGGAGCGGATCTCAGGCCATCACCAAAATAGCCCCCCTCGCACCGCGCGCTTACCCCGCTTTAATTATGGTGCGCTGGCGTCGGCCACATCTGTCAATACAATAAGCGCTGGAATTGGCCACATCTGCTAATACAATAGAGACCCGTCCCTCGGTAACAAACAATGGGATCTTACTTACCTAGTAACTAAAGTTAAACTAATTATAACAAATACACGAAACTAGGTACATACATATTACTTAAAATACTGAGTAGTCGTGCGTCGTTAACAGGCTCTTTTACAAATTCTTCACATTATTCATCTTTACACACATTACTCTCATTACTCATCTAGTGTTCTTAATATCAGTTAATATTGTTAATAAAAAAAACAGTTTATCACACAGAAACTAGACACCCCTATATTACTCTGTTTTTGTATACAACACGTGCTAAATACTGACCTTTTCCTTTTCTGTTCTCGGTGATCAGTTGGTCGACCAGAAGATTTTCTTTTTCTTGCTTGATGGCCAGGTTCCTCTACGTTTTTGTCCATGTTTCGTAACGTAATTTTTTTTTATTTTTGGAATCATTATACACTATTTGACATGTATCACTATGTATAATCGTCCCTCGCTTTCGAGGTAACATAATAACAATCTCCACAGTCCGCACGTCCAAACAACGAAACTCAACAACAAAACAAAGCTTAACAACAATAACAGCTAACAACGGAAACATAATAGAAAACTATAACAAGGAATTCGTAAAAAGGATCACTGAGCGCGTCAAGACAGCGTGGAAGCGAATCAAGACTGACTTTTTTTCTGTTTACGGTACGCGCGAAAGTGAGTATAGATGGCACTAGTGTGCGACCGAGAGAACATGATAAGCACCGCCATTTTAGATATCTTTCTTTAATGAACCAGGTTATATTAGAACTTAGCCCATGAGATTGTCAGAGCCTGCTCGAATGTTTTAAGTTTTTTAGTGTTCGTGGGACATTAGTTGGTATCCTCTGTAAGGTCCAAATTTGGTTTTGTGATCGAGGTATTTCGGCCGTAGTACTGTCAAAAACCGACCAGAGATTAGGAGGAAACAAAGGATTTCCTTTTTTTACAGTATTTGTACACCTTTTTTCTGTTGATTTTATTTTGCCGATTAAACTCTTCAAACCATTGCACGAGTTCGTGCATTTTTCTGGGAAACGTTTCAGAAATTTCTTCAGCAGGTAAAAACGGTAACGCAAACAACGATTCTACTTTAAAAGCAAAATCATTGTCATTGCCATATTAAATAGATAAGCCTCGTTTTTTAATTTTTTTCCATACATTATTACTATTAGTGAATGGTAAAAACAACCTTTGTGTGTGCTTCGTACGAAAGCACGTCTACAGACATTAATAATAGCCATTTCGAAATCTGATGAAAGTTCTATGTCATATCTTTCAGCACATCCTTTCAAAGCTTTAAAAAATTCTTCATAGCAAGCTTCTGTTTTACGAGGGAGCAATACGTACATCAGAGGCAGCATGCGCCTTGAAGAAACGTCATTCCCAACAAAGACATGTACTATAATATTCATAATCTCTAAGTAACTTTTAATATCATCATCATCATCATCATCATATCAGCCACACATAGTCCACTGCTGAACATAGGCCTCTCTCATAGACCTCCAGAATGACCGATCTGAAGTAGCCCGCATTCAGCGCTTCCCGGCGACCTTGATGAGGTCGTCCTTCCACCTGGTCGTTGGGCGTCCCACACTACGTTTGCCCGTACGCGGTCGCCATTCCAGAACTTTTTTGCTCCATCGGCCATCTGTTCTGCGCGCTATGTGTCCCGCCCACTGCCACTTCAACGAGCTAATCCGCTGGGCTACGTCGGTTACTTTTGTTCTCCTACGGATATCATCATTTCTGTCGCGATCACGTAGGGAAATACCGAGCATAGCCCTCTCCATAGCTCGTTGAGCGACTTTGATCTTTTGTAGGAGACCTATAATGAGGGACCACGTTTCAGATCCGTAAGTCATCACTGGTAACACACATTGGTTAAAGACTTTCGTCTTTAGGCACTGAGATCTCTCGTCAACTTTTAATATAATTTAGAATATCTGATACGATACATCAGCCACACCAACTATCGTTACCAGGAGGATCTGGATGCAATCTGGACTTTAGGGCACCCCGACTCGGATAGGTTAGGTTAGAAGGAGATGGCGGGGTCTACGAACCCGCTATCCCCTTCGTGGCTTTTTTTTAGAAACCAACCAGAAGTAGGAGCCCCGCAAAGCGGAGCTCTGTCGACCAATTAGGTCAAAAGAACATAAGTTAAAGTTAAAAAAAAGAACATCACACACTCATGGTAAATAGTTATGAAATGGAACAGGTGTACATCGGGATCGGGAAGTACCGTGCATAACCCAGTGTGTTGCACTCTGCAAGTGCTGTAAATTTAGTTTTGTTGTAAATAATAAAACACGTCCAATGCTGTCAACTTCTTCGTTAAAATGCTATAAATTTTGGTCAAATACTCAGGTAGATTTTAAACTTGTTATTTTTGACGAGTTTGTTCTTCTGATTCTGTTATTCTCTCATGGCATTTTTGTTCGGTAAAGAAGATGCACTGGATTTAGGCAATATTATATTCTAAAACAGACGGTATTATCTGTACAGGACATCTGTGTATCTGGTTCTATGGCTGTGGGTTATATTATTTACTATAGGTTGGACAAACATTCTAACCTTGGCCAATGGTATTAGTGGAATTATTAAAAGTGCCTATTGGTTATGTAAAAAAATTAAAAGCATTGGTTGATATTGTTATGAGCTGGACATTAGTCATTCTGTTAAACTAGATATTATGGGACTGGACGTAATATCAGTAATAGAACACTGAACATGTTTGGATACTTGTCATTATGAGACACTAGACATTATGGGACTGGACGTAATAAGGCACCAGACTCTTTGGCCTATTGGACATTTTAAGAAACTAGACAATGTCAGCCAGAGCGGTATTGGCAATTAGACAAACAAGCGCTTTCGTTCTACTTTCATCTTTAGTCTGGTTGGCACATACCGCAATGTATACTCTATTGCGGTACCACACTAATGCAGCTACCGCGTTTCGAGTATTGACAAAATATGCATCTATCTAATTTTTAAGAATTTCTGGTAATATGCCAGAAATTCTTAAATAATAACTAACACCAATATTCTCAGCTCACAATAAGAATGACATAATGATATTCACGTCAAATCGAAATTTGTAGGTAAATATTCTTTTTATTTACATTTCAGTCAGTCCTATCTACTTACTATCAAAAACAAAAAGTTTGACCATGCATTGTTCTCTTGTTGAAATGTATGGGCAACTTTTTTGGTGATTTTCGCTAAAATGGTCCCTTGGAGGTGTGCATTACCCCAGCAAAGTGAAATGCTCTAAAGCACAGTGCGCAGAGGGAAATCCGATAGTAACTCGAGCGCGTTAGATTAAGCTAGGGGAAGCTTGTTATATATTGCCAAATTCCTTCAGTCAGTAGGCAGCCGAGAAAGAAAAAATTTCGAAAAGAAAAAGATAAGTGTGATTTAATAGGCTATTTGACAACATTAAAAATATACAACAAATTATGGTCATGCAATCATTCCCATCAGAAAATAACGTAAAAAGACCTACGTGACTACAATTTACTCACAAATATGTGTATTTTATGAGAATTTCAATTATAAAAATGTTATATTTTGTTGATTTATTGTCGATGACAAAAACATTCGTGATCGGTCAGACTTCTGGTGACGACATTTACTACAAAATATTTACGACATCTTCATTTGTTTGAGCCATTGTTTGTTTCGGGGTTGATTATCGCGAGTTTTATGGACATATTTTGTGATTAAGATCAAAATGGATACAAATGTTGTGAGAGCAGATATATTTTTAACAGCAACTTACCTACAATAGACGCCTTCATGATCGCACTTTTCTTCAAAAACAACACTGATTTTTATGCTGCTGTACTTAAAAATGAGAAAACAACAAAGTAAGTACCACTTAGTACCTATATAGTACATACGTATTGATTGAGAAACGATAATCTGTGATCATTTAAATTTTATAATATCTAATTACAAGATCGGACTAGCTTACCTAGTGACGTCCGATCCCCAATTATGTGAAGTAATCTCGTCCTCATTTTTGTACTATGTAGATGTTCAAAGTAGAAAGTTGTGATACCAAATTTATTTATTGTAATCAAACACTTATTACAAAAATTACACTTGGCTGGGGCACTTCCGTGCACCTTTAACATTTTATACATTTATACTTAATCACTAGACAAACATTGGGTTAGTCTTGATTTAGGTGTTATCATAATATACTATGATCATTTATATATGTAGTCATTAAACATAGGTAATTAGTCGGTCAAAAAGGTAAAACAAACAGATTCAGCAAACCTATTGGGGTCAGCAATAATTGGCCTATTATAAAAAGAAGCAAAGGTTGAAGAATTTGTAGTCCAACCTGCAGTTTTTCTTATGACCTCAATATTTATACCTCTCATAATAGTTATTTGTTATACAAGAGTGCAAAGTTGCTTTTTAACCGCGTGTTCAATTTTGATGACCGAGCAAGCGAAGGATTCTAAAATTGAATCACGAGCGCAGCGAGTGATTCAAAATAAGAATCCTGAGCGTTAGCGAGGGAATCAAAAGAGAGCACGAGGTGAAAAATCTTTGCACTCGAGGGCAACACGTAACTTTTCATTCCACCTCAGCGAGGAAATGACTAAATGCAAAAAAAAAACGTTTACAAGCACAAGATAGGTACACTTTTATTTCAGTTTAGGTATTAATTACTACATTATGACAGGTAAGTATTACAGAATAATTTTTAAATTATAACAAAATAATACTAAGGTATAAATTAAGAAAATTTTAAAGTAACGTTGCTACAGTTATTTAAATTGAGTGTAATATTTTTGTTTGGTTCTGTAATATTGGTGTTAGTCACTTGTGTACTGTTTTTCGGTAAACTATCTGTCATACTTAATAGTTGTACCGATTCATCGGATTCCCTTGGCGTGAATGTTGGAGAGAGAGGGAGATGGTTAGGTGTTTCATAACGGCTTATTTTTGATGTAGAAGGGCCAGTCCAAGGATCCGATTGAGGCTCTTTCAGTGTAATGGCTCCTACGATGCCTTCACATATTTTAGACTTATTTTGGATGGAATCCTCTATGTATCCCTCTACAACTGCATTGGACTTTCAGCCTCCGTGGCGCTTAAGGGACAGGAAATCAGCTCCGGAATCAGCCAAAAGTGTGGCTGAAGTTCGTCGGAAACAATGACCCGTGTACAACAGGGGTTCTGGAAGTTCAAGAAATGTTGCTATTTCTCGTGGGATACTGCCAATTTTATTAGTACCCATAGGCTGTCTAATACACTTTCCATTGCGATACTGTAGAAAAAATCGATTGATTGGAGTGTTAGGCGGGCGTAAGGCTTGATATTTCTCAATAATCGTTAGGTATTCCTTGCGAATGACGAAGTTGCGGTCTCTTTTTGTCTTTGTATTAGGTAAATGAATTAATAGTAAGTCATCTGAATGTTTCTCAATGTTTTTGACATTAAGTTGTGTTAGTTCATTAGTTCGACATGCTCCGTTTATTCCAATAATAAGAACAACCTGTAACGTAAAGAGTATTGTAGCAGATAATTTTTTTTTATCGGTTTTTAGGGAGTGTACTTGAACGAGTACACTGGCCACTTAAAGGTGGAAATTTTCGAAGCAGGGCTTCTCGACGCAAAGGGTTTTCAGACATTTTTTACACTTCCAGCGGACTCTAGAGTGGCAAACAGCACAACGAAACTGCTTCTCAAGTTTTTTGGATAGTGTCCTGTAGAATCTTGGGGTAAACCTTTTACGATCGATGAAGACGGTTGAGCTCTTTTACTTGCTTACGACAATACTGCGTCGAAATAGAAGTTGATACATAGAACGTTCGTTTCTCAGTACACGTAAGCGCCAAGCATTTCCCACCGTCATATCCACCACCATTTTTTCCGTGAATCGCGATCCGATATAGAGAGACCGATTGGTCGAATTCATCAGCTCCACCCATTCCTTTGTTATAATTTTGGAACAGTAGAGGAATCTTTACATCAACCTTCTATTTTTTCAATGAGCACCATCACGTTCCAAAATCCATGGGTTCAGTACGGTCATAGTTAGTGGCCATAGTACAAACGCTATTATCTTTCCATCTAACCAGTAGCACTTCATTAGTCTTGTGAAACCTATGGTCAAAGCTTGCTCTGTCTTATGTTTTCATATCTTAGGTAAGTACTCATCAGGCGACATTTTTTGGTAAGATTCTCCCGTAAAGTTCCAGTTGCATAGTATCCTGCATTTCGTAAATCTGTATGGTTGATTGGATTAGTGTCCAATTTTTGGAGTAATAATTTCAGTGGTTGCTTCAAAGGATTTCCCAAAAAACCTAAACTGTAAAAATCCATGGACCTATCTGAAAATAAATTGTGACATATTTTTTATACACGTGTGGCCATTGTACTCAATCGAGTACACTAGTATAAATCGTCACATAAATCAGCCAAAGTAAAAAAATCATCGATAAACATTTATAATTATGAGAAACAAGTATATATCTTATCATAATTAGCACATAACATAATGTTTACACACTAAATAAAAACAACACGGGTAATACAAAAGACTTACCTGTGCTATTTCAAATTTTTTAACTTTGACTGCATCACTATCACAATTATTTTACAACTACCCACTTTTTATTACCATGATAAAATCACACATATGACCCTCTATTTATTCTTATTTAAAGAAATATTTTAGATTAAGCTATATTCTTATAAATTTAAAAAAATTAACTGTACTCAATTGAGTACGGCGGCCGTAAATGGGTTAATTCACAAACTTAGTGCACACGATGTTCTAAATTCAATTTACTTTATCCTCTAGTGAATAAAAACGGCTTTTCCACTCAGACATTGAAGATTAAAAATATTCTTTCCGAGATGGTGGGATGAAAAAGCCTTTGAGGTAGAGGCATGCCTAGTACTGTGAGCTGTAAATTTAGAAGTGTCCACTCCACTATCAGTTAAAACTTGTTTTATCCACCTACTAATAGAGGTTGTGGCGGCAGCATGATATGGCTTTCTTATTGTGATAATTAATGTATTACAAGTTTTCCTCAAACTTTGAGTGCATTCTATGTAATGCAATAGGGTTGTTGCAGGACAAACACTAAGATTCTCTCTAAAAAAGGGCAATATTAAATGTGGTTGGTTTCTACTGGGTGCAGATGTCTTAATTATTAGGTCCTTACTATAGATGCTGGCGGGAAAAATTTCGAATCATTCCCTTCGAATACTTCGGAAGTATTACGAAATATTCCGAAACTTTGGGAATATTTCAACTGTAAAAAATAACCGCGGTAGCCTAGTGATATGGGTAATGGACTGCTGAGACGAGGTCTCGGGTTCGATCCCAGGTTTACCATGGCACACACCAATGACTTTTCGATGCTTTTCGAAGTTATGTGTGTATTTATCGCAGGTTTATAAGTGCCCGGTTAATGGCAGTAGGCTCGCCACCTATTACATTGGGACCTAAACATAAACTGGCGAAGTGTGGGTGCTAGCACCTCTGCCTACCCCTTCGGGGAGTACAGGCGTGAGTTTATGTTATGTTATGTTAAAAAATAAACGAGGAAAATCGACCTTCCAACCTATTTCACGCTTGGAAGTTAATCTTCTTTAGTTGTAGCTTATGGTTGTGACTGCAAGCAAGCAAACAAACATATTTATTTCAACATTTATTTAAGTGACTACTAATACTGTTCTGAAAACTGCATCAAAATCGATTCAGCCAAACGCGAGATGATCGTGGACAAACTGGGACAAACATAGGTAGGTACATACATAGGGTTCAAAACTATAACCTCCTTTTTTAAAGTCGATTAATAATACCAAATCTGCTCCTGAGTGTAATAAATACTTTCTGAAAACCGAATCAAAATAGGTTCAGCCATACGCGAGATAATCACGGACAAACATTAGACAAACATACATACATTACATAGATACGGTTACAACTCATAACCTCCTTTTTTTGAAGTCAGTTAACGTAGAAAAACAGGCCTAAGTATAGTAAATACCTTCCTGAAATACGCATGAAAATCAGTTCAGCCAAACACTAGATAATCGCAGGCATATAACACATACGTACGTTTCAAACTCATAACCTCCTTTTTTGAAGTCGGTTAACATACCAAAACCTGCTCCTAAGTATAACAAATACTTTTCTGAAAACCGCATCAAAACATGTTCGCTTGCAAGGTTTGCCTTTACTTACTTGTTTTTATTGACTGGGCTATATTATACGCGTTAAGTATTAATTACCTACCAATGCGATTCGCGAATACATACCAGCTACATAGAAACTAACCTAAAAATAGGTAGGTAACCCTTTTTCAAAAAACAAATCCAATAAGACCTGGTTTTTTATTCCACTACTGACACTAATATAAATATAGCATTCGATTTCGAAATAAGTAGGTACCTACCTAAAAACAGAAGAATAAAAATCCTGTTAATCTATAAAAATCCTATCAGAATATACTTAATCAATCCCATTTATAATAAAATAAACATTTATATTTTACCCAGGTATGTTCCACTGAACAATAATTATCTCACCCACCACACCACAAACAAACACGTTTATTCCCATTGAATTATTCTGGCGAAAAATTCGGCGGAAACATTCAGCGGAAACATTAGATTGCGGGGGTACGAATCTTTCTCGCGGGGCGAGGGAAAACTTCTCCAGGGAGCATCTCCCCTATTACCGCATCCCGCAAAGCTATCGCGATCGCCTGTGCACGCACTCGCGCGCGTGGCAGTCGGGCGCGTGCGGCGCCATCGGTGGACGCACAGAGGGGCAGTGGCGCGGTGGCGATCGACGATCGATGCAAAATACGATATCTCAGCAAAAAAATTTTTTATTTAGAATATTAGAATTAAATTCATTTTGAATAATTCTGAGTTAAAGAAACTTTCCCAGAAGTATTCCGGAATTATTCGGAATTTTTCAGAAGTTTTGCAACTATAGTCCTTACATATGAAATTGGCGTTTTTCGTACTGGCCACTTTAATCACGATTTTCTCCTCTTTGGTAAGGAATTCCAAATTCAAATTTGTACAGCTATTTACTCTATGTATTTGTGCTTCGATGACCGTCATTTATTTGTTTTTTTCTTCTGTTTTTTTTTCTGTTTGCGTCACTCATTTTACAAAATGGAAAACTTAAAATATCGCATTATTTACGAATACGAGTTCCGCCGTGGCACTAGTGCTGCGGAAACGACTCGAAGGGTGAATGATGTTTTTGGCGGGCATGTTGCAAAAGAAAACATAGTTCGTTTTTGGTTCCAACGTTTTCGTTCTGGAAATTTCGATCTGCAGAACAAGCCCCGTGGACGGCCTGAGATCCAAGTTGATAATTAAGTATTGAAGGCTATTGTGGAAGCGGATCCATCGCAAACCACGTCCGAGTTAGCTGCAGGCTGCGGTGTTAGTGATAAAACTGTTTTAATTCACTTGAAGCGAATTGGGAAGATTAAAAAGCTTGAAAGGTGGGTACCTCACGAATTGACTGAAGCAAACCGGCAAACGCGCGTCGACAGCTGCGTTACATTACTGAACCAGCACAATAATGAAAGTATTTTATACCGAATCATTACCTGTGATGAAAAATGGATTCTTTACGATAATCGGAAGCGCTCAGCGCAATGTTTGGATCCTGGCCAGCCAGCCAAATCCTGCCCCAAGCGAAAATTAACCCCAAAAAAGTTACTTGTGAGCGTTTGGTGGACTAGTGCCGGTATTGTTCATTACAGTTTTCTCAAATCTGGCCTGACTATTACGGCTTATGTCTATTGTCAGCAATTGCAAACAATGATGGAAAAGCTAGCGGCTAAACAGCCTAGGCTGGTCAATCGCTCCACGCCACTGCTGCTTCACGACAACGCTAGACCACACACCGCACAACAGACGGCTACCAAATTAGAAGAGCTTCAATTGGAATGTTTAAGACATCCTCCGTACTCCCCGGACCTTGCTCCAACAGATTACCATTTTTTTTTGAAATTTGGCCAACTTCTTGCAAGGGAAAAAATTCAACTCTGATGGGGCAGTCCAAATCAATGAACTACCTATGAGATGGCAAAATTGCATAGAAAACAATGGTTCATACTTTGATTAATTAAATATATTATATTTAAAAATATTCGACTTTTTGTTCCTCCCATACAAAACGCCAATTTCATATGTAAGGACCTAATATTTTTGGAATTTTTATGCTAATGTTGTTCTCATTGACACTTATGTTACCTATATGGATATGGGACAGCGTTTGAATTCTTTGTGCAGTCACAAGTGCTAATAATGTGACCTTTTTTTAGTAAGCTGTTCAATGTTAAGACCCTCATTAGGATATAATGTAGATAAGTAGTTTAAAACAATACTTGGGTATTAACCATATCATATTTGGGCTTCTTTGGTCTTAGTCTAAATACACCTTTAAAGAATCTTTTAATTCTATCATCTGTACCAATGTGAGATCCTAATACTAGGGAAAGCGCTGACCTCACGGTATTAAGTGAGCTATAAGAAAGTCCTTCCTTCAACTTATAAGTTATGAATGATAGTACTGAGTCTGATAATGGGGTCACATCTTGGCTCTGACAGAACAGAATCCACTGCTTTAGTGCAGACTCATATTATGGTCTTCTTTTATCTGATAATGATGCTAACATTATCTCCAATGAGGAGAAAGGCACTCCTTTTCTTGAGAATGCGCTCCTGATAATATGGCGGCAATCAGGGTAAGGCTCCTGTGTAAAGGATGCGGGTCCCTAGAAGGAGACATAAGTAAATCAGGGCATGGTTCTATAATAATTTTCTTTTATATAACCATGGAGTTAAACATTGGGTACCAGGGTTGTGCTGGCCAGTATGGAACTACGACAATGCCAAGTGCTTGTTCTGATCTTATTTTTTGTAACATTCTACTTATGAGTGTAAATGGAGGGAACGCATAGAAGAACCTCCCTAGCCATTGAGTGGTAAAGGCATGTATGGAGTAGGCATATGGATCAGAAACCCATGAAATATATTCTTTGCATTTTTTATTATTTTTATTTGCAAATAGGTCAATCTGGGGCTCTCCCAGATTATCTACGATGGATCTAAAAGCGGCATCACACAGTTCCCACCCTATTTCAGAATGGGGACGCCTTGATTCTGTCTTAAGTCCTATAAAGGCTGCCAGAAGTTCTAGGTAATTAATATGAAAGCACTTATCACTGTCAGTCCAATGACCATGACTTTTAATACCATTGCATACTACTCCCCATCCAGTTCGTGAAGCATCTGAGAAAATTTCTAAATAAAATTTATATTGTTTTATTTTATTCTGATTCTGAATATGAGAGAGCCACCAGTCTATATCTGAATGGATAACTTTAGATATAGAAAGGTATGCTCCATAATTATTGTTATTAGCCTTTAAAGCAGCTGTTTTATTGTTTTCCATAATTTTGGTATATAGCCAGCCATATTCCACTATATATATTCCACTGCTGGACATGCTGCTGCTACCTAACAGTTGACAAAAGTCTATTATTTTACATCTCTTTTTAGATTTAACTTGGCTTAAAACTTTCAAAATAATTTCTATCATTCTCAGTGGAAGTGATATAGAGGGGTTAATAGAGTCTAATATAAATCCTAGATATTGACACGTTTGTTTAGGTCTCATGCTACTCTTCTCAGTGTTAATTATAAAACCCAGATTATGTAGCAGATTCCGGGTGGCAGACACATTTTGTAAACATTTCTCATACGAATCGGCCAAACACAAGATATCATCTAAATAGATAACCGATAACAGACCCCATGACCTCAGATGACCGATGACCGGTTTTATGATCTTAGTGAAGACATATGGTGCTACGCTGAGCCCAAATGGAAGACACGTGCAGTGATACAATTTATTCTCAAACATGAAGCGTAGATATTTCCTATGAGATTTCTTAATTGATATTTAGTAATATGCATTTTTCAAATCAATTGTGGCCATATAGCATTCTGGGCTCATAAGTTTTGTCGAAGTTCTCCAATCTTCTAACTTAAAGTGTGTGGTAGCAACAAATCTATTAAGATTTTTAAGATTCAAAATGAACCTCCATGTGCCATCTGACTTAGGATGTAAGAATATACCAGACAAAAACTGGCCACCAGTAGGTGAGCACCTTTGTATAGCACCTAAATGCAACAGTTTATCTACTTCAATAGAAATAAGCCTGGCTTCCTTCTGATTAAAGTGGTTGTTCAGCAGAATAACTGTCTGAGATGGTATACCAGTAAAGGGTATAGAGTAACCCTTAATCCACTTGTGTAGTAATATTATACCAACTACTAGAAAGGTATTGTAGTCTGCCTGTTTGTACCTCGTTTAGCGATGACCTCGACGTTGGGGATGGTGATGGCGCTGTGGTGAGTGCCTGGAGCGGTTCGATGTCTTGGTTGCTTGAGTTGCTCGCCTCAGCTTCGGTTTCTGCCACTCGGACGAGGCACTGGTCGTTGTGGGCTTCGGTAGTTTAAATGCTGATAGTTTGGAGGTTTGAGTTTAGCAGATACTTTGGCTGGTGGCGTATTCTTTAATTCCTGACCAGACTTCTTTACCGCCTTTATAGTGTTGACCCTCTCTTGGAGTTTATCCCCAAATAAATACTCAGAAATAGGAGTTTGTTCCATCAGGTCTTTCATGTCCTTATTCAGGCCAGGTAGAATAAGAGACCTTCTCGTAATTGAATTTTCATGATACAAGTCACATAGTAACCTAGCTGTATCACTTAGGGTCTGGACGTGAGCATTGTGAGTTTCGTCGCCATGTGAGGTAATCATGTTGTTGAGTACCCTCCCTATTGTTGTGATGGACGCTGCCAAAGTTGCTTGGTTTTGGGCTATTCTTTTGTCCCTTTTGATGTTATTTTCATTCATAACCGCTGCCACTTAATCGTTCAATTTCGGTGGTTATGTTATGTTACTAGGGCGGTCATATTTCTTTATGACTTGTGTCCTCATATCCGTTTCCAGACCGTTTGAAAGGATGGCTGACCAGCGTGTGGCCAAACTTTCGTGGAATTCGATTGAATTCTTTGTAGGCAGGGCATGAGGGTATGTTGTTTGTTTGAGGTAGTACTGACTCAACTGAGATGGGAACAGTAGCCCCAAGGGTACCGATGGTGGGTGAAGGTGGACTCCGGGGGTGAGATGTTTCTCTCTTACTAGGCCGAGGCGACCAGCTTCTGGAGCGGGTTCGGCTTCTGGAGCGAGTTCGGCTTCTGGAGCGAATTCGGCTTCTTGAGCGGGTTCGGCTGCTGAAGCGAGCTCAGGTGGGGCGAGATCGAGTGGAGCGACATCGACTTGATCCGTTTACGTAGCCATCTGGACAGAGACAGACAGCATTAGTAAACCGAACTGTATGACACCATTATATCCAAGGCCAACCTCTCGTGAAGGCTCTGAGGATGTAGTCATGTTCGTATAGGGTACGTTATACGTAACAGGTAAGTAGGTATGCCACGGCTAACCTCTCGTGAAAGCTCGATTGTGGTGTTAGTACCTGAGTAGGTATAATATGCATCTGATGTTCTCGTGAAAACTCTAACGAGAACTATGTACATCGTAGCGTCCTTTATAATAAAATATAGGTTCCTACATGCATATATTGTTGAAAACTTACCGGTAAGGTCGCGACGACTCCAGTCATCAAGCCGCGACTCCAACTCTCTCAATCGCCCTTCCGACGCCTCCTCTCGGTTCCTTCTCTTGTGTCTTCCCATTCTAATGTTATTTTACTATTTTAAAGATAAATAACTGCGATAGGAGCGATTTTGTGCAGAAGACAAAATCGATGCAAGCAGCGCGCGCACAAAAAAGTACAATGAATTGAAAGGTGTCATGCCTACGCGCCTAAAGTATACCATAGATAAAAAAATAATTTATAATACTTTAAAATTGTGAGCAGCAGTTGTGCAAAATGCAAACTACATAGTACAAAAATGAGGACCAGATTACGGAACATAATTTTAGGTTATATTGACATAAACTTAAAAATTGTCATGTTTTTATATTTTGTCATAGTACCTACGGGAAAAGACACAAATAATTTTTCTGGGGTTGCACTGGGGCACTACACAAGATTTATATGCCATTTTTGGCTCTACAATGTACACGAAATTTTGATAGCTGCTGCTGATTTGTGTATTTTGTAGTTAATGACGTCACACGCATCGCCATTTTTAAGTACAGCGTTGTTTGCGCACTTTTGAAAATTTAAACTTTACCATTGAAATTTTAACATAATGCATTGTTTCTTTTACAGAAATATTAATGTGGTATATTTATACTGTACTAAAGAATCATTTAAAATGGTTTTCGAAAATTAGTCAAATAGCCTATTATCTTGATTTGCTAATCGGTTTGGGCTTGGTACACACATCAAAAAAAGTTTGCGATCAATGGCATAAGCTCCTAGAATTCTTTAAATTTAACTTTATCAAGAAAAAATCTATGTTGTATGCTTTCTTTAAATAGGAATACCCTGTTTGGAATTAAAATATAAAACTATTTTTTATTACTTATTTAAAAAAATTGAGCCGTTAATCATAATGCAATTGTGATAGAAATTTCATAGAAAGAAAAAGACTGTTTAATCAAACTTAAACTACAATTTATTATTAAAAGGTGTAAATTCATTCATTTAAATAACTCCTCCCCTGGCTCGAACATATGCGGAGATCCTCCTGGGCATGCTGAGGATCATGTTATCCAGCATTTCCTGGGGTAACCTACCCCATTCTTCAATAGCGGCTTCCCTGAGCTCTGGAACTGTCTGGGGATATGGTTCACGGTTCCATACAGCTCGTTTAAGAGCATCCCACGCGTGCTCTATTGGGTTTTTGGGTTTAAGTCGGGCGAGCCGGCAGGCCAGTCTAATCGTGTGATATCGTATTCTTGAAGAGCAGCATTGACTCGTTGAGCTCGATGTGCGGGCGCATTATTATCGACCAGTACAAATTGGTGCCCATGGTTTACTCGGAATGGTTTGACGTATCATCAATAGCAACTGCTTTGTACATGTCTGCTGTCATGAAGCCCCGATACGGGATCAAAGGCGTTCTAGCTCCAATCATAATGCCACCCCAAAAAGACACCGATTTTCCACCTTGCTGAACTGTTCCAGAGGCAGTTCTTTGTTTTTCACGGTCGCCTGGTCCTCTCCAGACACGGACACGTCAGTTATCTGGATGAGTGGAGATTCGGGATTCGTCAACGAAGAGACAGTTTTGCCAAATGTTTTCTTCCTCACCTTCTTCATTTTGCCGAAGTCTAGCCCACTGCAATCTTCGTTGTTGACGTTGCCGGGAATTGAGCGGAGCTCGCCATGACCTCCGTGCTCGTAATCTAGCCTGGTGCAAGCAATTGCGAACGGTCTGCGTGCTAACTTCAAGCCCAGAGGCGGCCCTGACTTCTGCTTTTATTTTAGTGGCGTTGATTGTGGGATCACGGGCTGCCAGCAATCTAATATAGCGCTTTTGGGCAGCTGTCAAAACAGTTGGGCGACCGCTGCGGGGTCGGTCAGTTAAATTCTCCATTCCGTGGTACCTCTGCAACGTAGCCACGACACAGGATTGGGATATAACAAGTCTGCGTGCTATTACTCTCGTGGTGTATCCTTCTTCCCTCAAAGTTACTATTTTAGCTCGTAAAACCTCTGATAATCCTCTTGGCATTTTTTCAATCACTACTTTCCGCGAAAAATATCTTGAATCGGTTATAATTCACTAAATCAGATTTCTGAATGAGCGTAAGCTAGGACTCAAAGCCTTTTTGTAAGAAAAAACAATTGAACGGTGTCATTGTTTTGTGTTCTAATTCTTTATTTTTAAATAAAGAATCTAAAAAGAAGAAAAAATCATAATATAATCGACAGTAAAAAAAAAACAGTTTTTCAAAGTGATTGCAAACTTTTTTTGATGTGTGTACATATTCGGATACATCTGGATTCATCAACTTATTTATCGTTTTCATCTCAATAATATTTCGTCTTTGCTGACTAATATGTTTTGATGAAATAAACTAGATAACTAGGATGTGGAAGCAAAAACGTTGTTTGCATAGAGAAAATTTTATTTCAAGAGAATGACACAAGTCATATCAAAAACACATGTTCGAATATCAATTTGAAATGTTGTTTTCATCTAAAAAGTTTCACCCGTCCCCTCAAACAACATCCATCATCCGAGATATCCTCACATCACACCACACCAGACACACTCAAATTCAGATCGCGCACACATTTACTAAATGCCACACGACCTAATGGTTTTGTCAGCACATCTGCTGGGTTATCTTCCGTACACACATAGTCCAGACATACAACATTGTTAGCAATGCAATCTCTGACATAGTGCGCCCTTATGTCTATATGTTTCGTCCTTCTATGCGCTACAGGATTGTACGCAAGTTTAATAGCACTCTGATTATCTACGAAAATGCAAATAGACCCAAGATATTCACCTTTTATAAATGCATTCAGCTGCCGCAAGTGAACTGCCCCCTTGGTTGCCTCCGAAAGTGCAATATACTCGGCTTCCGTTGACAGTGCCACACAAGCTTGTTTCTGGCATTGCCAGTTAATCAACGAGTTCCCGCATCTAAAAATAAACCCTGAATAAGATTTCCTATCTTTGATGTTCCCTCCCCAGTCAGCATCTACCAATCCCGTGATGTCCTGCACCGGCGACTTGGGAAATATCAAACAATCCTTTGTACCCTTAAGGTATCTCAAGATATGTTTAGCAGCTTTCCAATGACGTTCCTCACAACATGAGTTACTTACTTACTTACTGCCAGCAGGGGACGCCGCGGCCGGACGGGTAATCCGCCCTCTTGCGTACGGCCATTTCACCCATTTCCCCTATTTCCTTGGGTGGGATGTGGGATGTCCGGCAATCACGGCGCTTCGTCAAACCTACCTGTTTCCTTGCAAAAACTTACGATCTGTTCCACCTTCAGATTTCCGATGTCTTTTTGATCTAGTCTGTCTGTTCCCATGATTTCCCATCTTTTCAGCGAGTACATAGGGCATTCGGCCAGCAGGTGGAAGCTGGTTTCCTCGGCGTCCATGCACTCCGGACATCTGGGATCGTTTCTTACTCCTATTAGTGTCAGGTGCCTGTTCAGTCGGCAGTGTCCTGTTATCTATTCTATGACAAGCCTCGTGTTTTTCCTGGATGTTTCTTGGGGTATAATCCTCGTGAGGCACAGTCTGCAGGATTCTGTCCAGATTTTATGTACTGCCAATTTTCAGGAGGGATGACTTGTTTGATTTGGTTAACCCTATTGGCCACATATCTTTCCCATCTTGAAGAGTCTCCTTGCAGCCACGCCAGTACCACTTGAGAATCACACCACGCTTGGACTTTAATATTGTTACCCTTGTAGGTTTCCTTAGTTTTCTGAACTAGTTCCCTGCACCTTGGAGTAGTTTTATTAGAGAGTTTTGAAGTTGGTTGGCTTCAGGGACTGAGTTATGGCCGCTCACCAGGTCGTCGACATAAAATTCATTTTGGAGTATAGTTGCAGCATCCGGGTACTTATGACCATCGTCCAAGGCTAGCTGTTTGAGTGTTCTCATTGCAAGCCAAGGTGCGTATTTCATACCATATGTTACTGTACAGAGTTCGAATGCCTTAAGTTGGTTTTGACTCATAATAATTTCTCTTCATATGATTTGGTTTGCTGTATGTTTTTTGCGAAATGATTCTTTTGGCAGTTGGGAAGTTCTTTAGCATTCTTCATAGTTTCGTATGCCGTAAATTTGCTCTCCAGGAAGTATAGAAATTCGCTCAGCGGTTGTAGCTCCCGATGGTCGTGTAGCTCTTTCATAAAATCTGTATAAGTTGTGGTGTCAAATTTCTGCGACATCAAATGGACGATAATTGGGTCCCAAGTTGTAGTATCCATGCCGATGTTTGCCAGGCCATTCATACATTCGGTAGTGACGTCATGCATTTTCTTAAGGTTGTGGTTGTCTGGTTGTTGAATTACTGGCAGGTTGAGCATAGTGTTCATAAAAGATGTGAACTGGAGACGTCGATTGTCATAGCGCTGAGTTAATATATCCCAGCATGACTGATAGTTATCAGCACTGATGCTAAGATGTTGCACCAACCGTTCCGCCTCGCCACGCAACCTTGTCTTGAGATGCTGCATCTTCTGTGCGTTGTTAATCATTGGATTGTTGTGGATCGCTTCAGTAAAAAGATCCTTGAATGAAATCCATTGAATATAACTGCCAGAAAATTCGGGAACATCCATCTTTGGTGCTGATTTTTCGTAGCGAGATGTCGACCATATCTTTGAATTGAGAAAGCGGCGTATTTCATCATATTTACCTTCCATTGCGAGAAACATATTGTAGTACCTTAAATTGGAGCCCTTAAGTAATGATTCCAATTCCCAGTGCTGTTTGTCAACGATATCCCACTTAGATTTGAGTATCGACACATAATCTTCTAACTCCCATCTCTCAGTAACAGTGTGAACGTCGATTTTTGACATGACGCGGTCGAGTGCTTTGAAGTTACACTGTTGTTTTACTAGGAGTGCTGTTACCGATTGATCCGTACTCTCATCTAGCATATCCGACATGTCGAATAGTAAAGTTTTTTGTCCACGTATTTTTTGCAGTAAGCCTTCCATGTTCTCCTTGGTAGACTGATATAGGTCTTTGAGATTACCAAATACATCTTCTGAGAAGTAGTTGATGTTCTTGTCTTCTATCGTTTCTAAAAGTTCAGCATGACGCGTCTGGAAGTCTTTCCACTGCGCCTCCAGGTATTCCAGACGTTTCACCAGGTAAGTTTCGTTCTTCCTGTCTTGGCTATCCTTTTTGTAGTTGGCGCACAGAATTTTGATGTTTTTGAAACACTCCTGTTGTAGTTTTAGCATTGTAGTAGTGTTTTTGTAGTAGTTGTTCGGAGTAAGTAAGTAAGTTCTTCTAGCTCAAGGGTCCGGCACGTAGTTGTCGGTGACAGACGTAGAGCTGGTCGTTGGTTCGGCTCGGGAATCTCACACCTTTATATTACGTTATGTGCGACTTCTCAACTTAACCGGTGAAACTCGCTTCTGGGAGGCCGGCTAAGCCGATTCACGAACGCAATATAGGCTAATAAGACTCACCGAGTCGTTTCTCGAAGGACCAAAATGTACGGGGTTTCGCTTAGTTGACCACGAAGCACCGTACAGGAATAGTAGTTGGAGTTGGTTGAGAACGCCGTAGAGAAAGACCGCCGTAGTAAAAGTTATATATTTAGTTGGCAGTTGGCAGATCTTACCTTGAGTAGTGTCTGGTGTGACAATTAGTGACATTCTGAGTATGAATATAAATTTAGTAAAAATGTAAAAGTAAACAAGTCATCTGCGCTCGCGCTAAAACTAGGTTGCAGCGTGGGCAAAAATGGATGTACGATGGCTTGCCCGTACAACTATGCTTCGGCTAATGACTCCCTTAGTGAATTTGTGGGCAATTGGTAGCCTGGGTTCAGGGCCCACCTGGTTTTCTTCAGCTCCTTTCCTGGCCAGTTCATCAGCTACCTCGTTACCCGTGTTGCCTTCGTGGCCGGGTACCCAGGCCAGCGTCACCTCGGCTGCTCTGGCCGGCTTTCCTAGCGCCTTCTTACACTCCTTGACCACTGCCGAGGAGGTTTCTACCTTGCCTAGTGCCTTCAGCGCTGCTTGGCTGTCGCTGTAGATTTTTTTTTTATACAGGACACGTGAATTTGACTTCACCTCGCCTGATGTTAAGCTAAAGGCAAAGTCTCGGACCTGACCTTTCCTGTATTCAGGTGTGTTGTCATATCCGCGCACTCCATGATGGCAAAGATCTCTGCTTGGAATACACTTGCGAACTTACCCAGTGGTATTGAACTGTTTAACTCCGTCCCGTCTTCACATTTGATGTGCGGAGCCGGAGAGCTTTGTTGATTCTTTCCTAGAGCCGTCTGTATAACAGATGGTGCCATCTGTGTTTGTTTGCCAGTCGTCTCTCTGTCCTATATGTATTCTGTACTTTTTGTCAAACGTTCTCTCCTTCTTGATTGGGTCGTTGTTTGAGAGAATCATTGACAGTTTGTCTTCATAGCCCTGGCTGATCTTAGCGTGGCCTTCGTCAAAGCTGTTTGCCATCCATAGGCCAGTGCTTCTTGGTTTGAACCATTGTTCAACTGCTTTCTTTTTTGCCTCTAGGTCCAGGGGATTTAGTCCCAATATTATTTCCAGCGCGGCAGTGGGTGTTGTTCTCATTGCACCCGTGGTCATTAGTGCCGCCATTCTTTGGACCTTGTCCAGTTTTTTTTTGTTTCTCCCTATACTGGCTTTAAGCCACCATGCTAGGGCACCGTGTAGAACTCTAGGCATTATTATTGCCTTATAGATCCACAGTACTATGGCGGGTTTAATTCCCCATGTTCTTCCTATGGCTCTTTTGCATTGCATCATGGCCATTTTGGCTTTTGAGCATGCGTTGCTTATGTGAGTGTTGAATGTCAGTTTGCTGTCCAGTGTTACCCCTAGATAATTGACATAGATACAACATGAGTTATACTGCGCCAAAAAATTAACCGCAGTCGCAATATCCGGGCGTGTATTACAAGCCAAATAGTTTAGAGACCCTATGAGCGCTTGATAACTACGAGAATCTTGGCAGGATAATAGATTACCTCGTTCCCCTTCCGCCAAGGTTTTATGGAGATCCATTTCCGTCGGAGTTTTCACTGATTTGCAGTCGGACATACCATATTCATCCAAGATCTTCGAAATAAGCCTCTCTTGATTCAAATATATTCCGGTATCCATCCTAGACAAAAACATACCCAAAACTTGTCCCGCTTCCCCTAAATCCTTTATCTTGAAATGCTTACAAAGATTGTCTAATAAAACTTCCTTCTGCTGTTTGTCTTCGTACAATAAAAAAAAATCGTCAACGTATAGAGCGATATAAAAATATTATTTTTGTAAAGACAGCTATCAAAGTCACAGCGCTTGAAGTTCAAAGACAATAAACTGTCGATCTTCTCACGACCGGTTAATAAGCCTCGAAGTAGTCGAACCCGTAGGACTGAGTGAAACCCTTCGCCACAAGTCGAGCTTTATAGGTCTTGTTACCATCTACATCAAACTTGTACTTGAAGATCCACTTGTTTCCCACGACTTTAGCTCCAGGTGGCCTGTTGACGAGCTGCCAGACATTGATCTCGTACATCGAATCCATCTCTTTCTTCATGGCTTCCTTCCAGTTATCCTAATCTTCCCGACTTAAGGCTTCCTTACCTTACTTCAACGTTTTCCAACACGAGATTTTCTGCTCCGCTATCACCCGTTTCTCCTACCTCCACTTCCGCGTCTTCATATACTTCAGCCTCATCTGTGGAACTCGGCCCTTGAGAAGCTTCTGCACTACCAGGTGACGAACCTGACTGGCCTTCTACTTTTACAAGTTCCCAAATTACTTCAGTACCTTTGTCACCGTTACTATGAGATAAGAAAAAAATAACGACGGCGCTTCAACTCTCAGGTCTTACTATATTCATGAAGACGTTTTGTTTTTTTCTTCTTTATTTGTAGTTACAGGTGGTAAATTATCTGAAAATAATTGTTTCATTTACTTACATTTATTAAAATAGCAATGCTCTCAACTCTTACATCACTCATCTCTCCCTAGTTACATTAAAAAAAAAAAAATCTCCGACACAACAAATAAACACATTTTCAATTTACATTTCGACGTCGCGTCCCATAGCGGATGGACCTATCTTCAATACCACAAACTATGCAATCTATGACATTTTTTTCCGTTATGCTGCAACGATTCAATGTTATCATTTTTTCGTGAAAGTACTCCTTTAGGTCTTCCCCAAACTTTGCCCCTTATACTTAACATATCGTTCAATAACCGAACATTTTCATATACGGGAAATGCAGATTTTAGCTTTTCCTGCCATATGTGCCAAAAACATTTTTCTCCTATTTTTCTCTCCATCCTACGGTTTCCTGTAAGAAATTGCCGCAGAGCGATAAGGCCGTCATCTGTACTTACCACCTATTATGTATCTCTCAATGTACCTATTGTTATATTAGATGCATATTATTATTATTATGTCCCATGTGTGCAACACCGATGGTTGCCCTACATATCATCGCTTGGCCACCCCCATAAGTTTTGGCAGAGCACAGTGTGCGGTTTGTTTGCTCCGCACATTCATTTACTTTGTTCAGCCATGAAACAATAGTTTGATTCTTGGCTTTAGGATCAAACTCTGGCACTACGTTAACCACTGGAAAACTTTTCCTTATTGTGTGTGTGCATCAATGGTAACTACAGTCTATAAGACTTTATTCTAACTATCAACTAAATCAGCATGGTTATCTTACTGTATGGGTTGTGAATCATATTTATTACCTTTCTCCGAATGGGGAATATCTGTCCCTAACCTTGAACATGAAGCGCGTGGACTTCGGGACTGCAGCCGGCACTTCATGCTGTTCCGCCAGGCCCGCCGTCCTCCAGAACGCGACCGGTGGCTCGTGCTGTCCCGCAAGGCCCGCCGTGCTGCAGACCGCGATCGGCGGCGCCTCGTGCTATCGAGCGTGGCCTGCCGTGCTGCAGACCGCGACCGGCGGCGCCTCGTGCTGTCGCGCGAGGCCTGCCGTGCTGCAGACCGCGACCGGCGGCGCCTCGTGCTGTCGCGCGAGGCCTGCCGTGCTGCAGACCGCGACCGGCGGCGCCTCGTACTGTCGCGCGAGGCCTGCCGTGCTGCAGACCGCGACCGGCGGCACCTCGTGCTGTCCCGCGAGGCGTGTCGTCCTGTAGACAGCTGCCGGCGCCTCGTGCTGTCCCGCGAGGCGTGTCGTCCTGTAGACAGCTGCCGGCGCCACGTGCTGGTCCGCGAGGCCTGCCGTCCTGTACACCGCCATCGGCAGCTCTTGCTGGACTGCGAGGCATGTCGTTCTGTTGACTGTGACCGGCCTCTCATTGTGGACCGCGAGGTCCGCCGTACTGTTGACTGTGACCGGCCTCTCGTCGTGGACCGCCGTCTTTTTTGTCGCGATGGCATTGTCAAAACAATGACAACCTGAATTATTAAGAATTGTTACAGTAATTGTACGATTGACCGAAATTCACACCTGAAAAATCGCTCTACCATCAAAGTCAATAGGTACCTCGTTCTTATTTATTACCTAGTATGTATTTTTATCTTTTGAAAAAACTAAACTTGCATACAGCATACTAGGTTTTCATTATCTACTCTCATCATAATATTAGAAAGATCTGTGTAAGATTGCAATGCACGCACACTTTAATTAATCACTTTTTTATTTTGTTACAATCATAAAAAAGCATTTGTATTTCACCGCCTCAACTTATTTCAAATAAGGTGTGTACATATTTACAACACTGCGTACCTACTCTGTTATACATAGTATTATGTATTCCTTTTAAATTTTCAGGAAGCACCAAGTACATAAGTTTGACTCACCATATTGTTTGTTCATAATGTTTTAAATACTTTACCCGCTTTACAAACAAACACTTCTGAAGTTGAAACAGTGTATATCTAAAGAAACTGCCTTTAAAATCATTATACTTATATTGTCTCAATCTTAAAATTACTCATTACAACTTCTTATAACAAAATTAAACATGACTCTTCTCTTAATTCACTAATAATGTGTTCTTTCTCCAACCCCCAGCTTATTCGCTCGATAAAATGGCGCCAACTGTTCTATCTCAACCGTGCGTTGTCTATTTCTCCTTTTTAACCGACTTCGAAAAAGGAGGAGGTTCTCAATTTGTTTGTATACATAATATTTTTTTTTAGAACATAGCGCAGGAACCATGTTTTCGAAGGAACAAGGGTTGAATCAAGTTACTTACTCAAACTTTATATCAGTTCTGTATCTTTATATTTTACATTTTCACAGCATTATTATCACAATATAATATTATTTATTTATGAAATTACTAACTTGCAAATACACTGTTTATTTTGAAGATACTATTTATTTAATTAGTCTCACAACTCGTCTCGTCTCTGATATTCAACTTACAGGAAGAAATCAAATACCATACTCGTAACTGAATTACTTCTGACTCTTAATGTTTTACATTTCTAATATGTTAATAGCATGTTATAATACAATTTATTGTTTTTATAATTACCAAATTTGCAAATACACTGCATATGTGACAAACATATTTTCCAATCTAAAAGCTCGTTCATCCTGATACACGTTCATGTCCCCGTGAACATGAAGTTTACTAACTTTCGCGATTTGTACAGTCGCCATCGGCAGGTACCAGCTTAACGATTTTGCGTCAGTGTTCAGCAACTTCTGAGAGCGACTGTACCTACTTCACAAAATCAAACAATCGATTATACAAAAATAATCTAGTATTAGTACACTTTATAGGCATTATTGCTGATATGTATTTCATCAACTAGTGAGAGTCATTCATCAACTCGCGGGCAATAAACTTGCGAGAAACCGCGAGTTGGCAACTTTCAATTTTTGATTATTTTCCTGTCGTCAACTCGCGCGATTGTCAAAATTGACGTATTTGTGTACAGTCAGTTACGAAAACTTTGTAATAAATTTAATATAGTTTAGTACCTATTTAAAATGTAAAATATTTTAGGCTATGCTATAGAATATAGTATAATAGAAGAAGTTTGTAAGGAATGAAAAAAGAAGAGCGAGTGACTGTCGTGGTATGGACATACTACGTAAAAGAAGCAAAGTAATATCACAGAATAGGTAATAGTACTAGCGTACAGAATGGAAGCTCACACCCCCGCGCAGATTTCATTTCCTCACGTTCGAATCATCTTTGAAATCCATCTTTAATTATTATGTAATCGATTAGAATAATTAATAGATCAGTTACAAAATTTAGCAGAGTAGGTACCATTTTTTGATCAATTTGCACATTTTCAAATGTTAGTTCAATATAATAACATTACAGTCAACGTTCGATCTTGAAAAGTGTGTAACGAGAATACCATTGTAGACATTTGGGAGATTAGATCGGGATTAGATTTTGAACAGATTTTTGTTACGTGAATTACCTTTCAACTAATAACAATAAAAATCCTCTCAAAATCGACTAAGTCACTTTACTTAGTAAACAAACAGAATATCAGACCGAATGATTGACAAAATTTCCAAAAAAGCTATTTTTATAGTATCTTGTATCCGTAGTGATTTATAGGTATTATAAATCCAAAAGTAACTCTGTCTATCCGTCTGTCAGCTTTACACTTCCAGTTAAAAAGCTATTATTTTAACGTTATAAACAGACACTTCAATTTTATTTATTTGTATAGGTATTATAACTAAGCAAAATGTAAAATAATTATAAACATGTTCTATCAGGTAGGCCCTGCGCTTCGGCCGGGCTCGGTCGGCGAGAGATGTCGTGCGGTCGGTCCTGGGACCGCTACTCTGGAACATCGGTTACGCCTGGGTGCTTCGCGGTGAGCTCGCGGACGGTGCCGCCGTCACGTGTTATGCGGACGACACGCTGGTGACGGCGTGCGGGGCTACATACCGCGAAGTGACCCTGAAGGCCACGACCGCGGTTGCCCAAGTCGTGGAGCGGATCCGGCGGCTGGGTCTCGAGGTGGCTCTGCACAAAACCGAGGCCATGTTCTTTCATGGGCTTCGGAGCATGCCACCGGAGGATTCCAGCCATTTCCATCGGCATCAGGCCCTAGATGAAATTCCTGGGGCTCGTTCTCGACGGAGGGTGGAACTTCAGGAAGCATTTCCGACGACTGGGCCCCCAATTTGAAGAACACAGCTGCCGCTTTGGGGTGGCTGCTACCCAACATGAGGGGGCCGGATGACTCCTGCAGGAGACTCTATGCGAGAGTCGTGCGGTCCATGGCCCTATATGGGTGCCCGATATGGGCGGAGACCCTGACAGTC
Source organism: Eilema sororculum (assembly GCA_914829495.1). NCBI lineage: Eukaryota > Metazoa > Arthropoda > Insecta > Lepidoptera > Erebidae > Eilema > Eilema sororculum. Next base: position 23,134,824 of record OU618535.1, read on the forward strand.
TACAATGCGCGTCTGCTGCGTGGGCCGCAGCGTGCAATGGCCAGCAGGGCCATCAGGGGGTACCGCACGATAGACTCGCCGCCTCCAAGGGAGGCGGCGAGTCTCCTTGCCGGAACCTGGATGCGAGAGCCCTTTCGATGCTATATCGGTATCAAATTTAATCACCACAAGAAAAAGACTATATTCCTACGACGTTTCATTCATATGACATCGTTGTCATAACCATAACAAATGGCATGTTTTATGCATCATTGGCGGTCTTCCCCTCACCTTATTTTGCACGTCTATATCAAAATCTAAGATAAATTAATATAAAAAAATAAACAGTTACTTTAACTTTAACCACTGCGGGTGTATATTGGTTTTATATTAAATTTTTGGTTTCGATCCATTTTTCTGACTGTACTTTAATATTCACGCGAGTTGACGACAGCAAAATAAAATAAAATTCAAAAATGCCAACCCGCTGTTTCCCGCAAGTTTATTACCTGCGAGTTGATGAATGACCCACTAGTGACTATTGATTTTTAAATTAAGAACTTAGTATGAGACTCCTTAAGTTAACAATTCTTTTTATATAATTTATTACATGAGTTAATCAGTAACTATTACTTTTATCAAGTCGTTGTATTTATTAATACAAAGGGTATTAATAAATACAATGACTTCTCCTTACAATTTTTATACTTAATGTATAACATAGTGTACAGCACGTCTCGTGTGACACATAATTAACACTTGACACACTTTGTGCGGATCAAGCACGCCTTCGTGCATGACAGACTCAATATTTGATACATTATAAGAAAATCAAGAACGCCTTCGCGCATGACAGACCCAACATTTGACACAATTTGTGCACATCAAGCACGCCTTCGTATACGACATACTCAACACTTGACACTAAAGCTGTAAAAGTAACGAAAGAAAGAGTACCCGTATGTATTCGTTACTGTATAAATGAGTACTCGTTACTTTCGTATCGTTACGTTACTCGTTACTCTGATGCCTTAACGTTACTACTGATACCGAATCAAGACGTATTGCGTATGCGAATCCGTATAGTGTGCCGTGTTATGCTTCGATATATTGTAAAAGCAACAGAGGTGAAGATTTTTTGGCGGGAAAGCGTAGAGGACGCATCGTGGTATTGTTTTATTTTTGGAGATTGGTGTAAATTCGATTTTTTAGGAAAGTGGCATATTACAGTGAATTGTGACTCTACGTGTTCAATCCAAATCTCCCCAGGGAGCCTTTAGTAAAGCCCCCATAACTTTACTAAGGCATCAATCATCATTCACCGTTATCATGTTCATCATCATCATCATCAACTCATTATCATTATTATCATCCACAATCATTTCAATGAAGAAAATAAATAAAACTGATGGCAAGACAGCATGGTCATACTACCTTAGCCTGTTCCGAAAGGAACTAAAGAAACAAAAATAAAAGCAACAGAGGTGATTTTTTTAAAGTGATTTTATGACATGGTGAATAGGAGCTTGTATTATATTGCTTAGATAAAATGATGGAATGGTTGTTGATGATGACGATGAATGAGATTATTGCTGCGTCTGTCGGTAAAGTTGTGGGAACTTTACTAGAAGCTCGTGAGGGAGAATTGGCGCCAACCACGAAGTCATAATTCACTGTATTATGCCATTTGCCTACACTTGTGTGTTTTCTAAAATTGTCTAAAATTCCACCATTTTTAAACATAAAAATTCATTCAAATTCACACCAATTACGGTAAATAAAATAATGCAGCGATGCACCCTTGTTCGTATTAGCGCCAAAACTCCAACAGAGGTGAAAATTGTTTGATTTTTATTGATATTGTCCATTCAAAAAATATATCAATTTTTATGTTCTATTTAAAACAGCTGGAAAAATCGAATTTTTTGAGAACCGAATACAGAAAATTCGGTCAATTCAGTTTTCAGAAAATTTATCTTTTTCTAGTGTAACGCACAAAGTTTGTGGTCCCAGAGTAACATAGCTAAACTAACAGTGTAATAAAAGTGATTTTCTAGGGGTGCTACTTGAATATAATTGTTCTACTAAGATGGCGGTCATATGACTAGGATGAATTCTGATTCTGATATACCTACATTTCGTCGGCGTCAGTGCAGGACCTTCTGAATGCAAAAAAGTATTTTGTACAGTAGACGATAAAAACTTTCTTAAAAGCGATGCGAACAATTTAATACAACTTTTTTCACATTATTCGTTTATTTATTTTATAGCCATGTTAGTAGCGGAGTAGGTAGATTGATTTTATATACTTGCGTCAAGATATTATAATATGGACATGCCATTTATTCATAATGTGCGGGAAGTACCGGAAAAAGTTCCGGGATTGGAATTATGGAATAGAATAAAATAAAAAACATACAGATAGGCTAACATAATCGTTAATTACATAAATGATTTATTTCTAATTAAACAAAAACATAAATACATTATTTTTATTCCTCATCGGATACAATTTCCATATTTTGGCTTTCGACGTTAATATCATAAGTTTTTCTATGTTTTCTAATTTTAAAGTATTCCTTTTGACGTCTTATATCCATTTATATATGGAAAATGATCGTTCAACATCTGTAGAAGTCAATGGAGCAAATTTAAAATAAGTAATTAGATTATTTGCAACGATTTTTTCAATACTTTCGCTGTATCCTCTAATTGTGTCTAAATCCGGATTTCGTTCCATGACACATTCTAATTTATTTTTAATATTGTCACTGTTGCACTCGTTAATGGCAGCTCTCACTTGGTCAAACATTAAAAGTGAATCAACTATGGATAATTTTTGATTTTGTAACTCTTTTAGAACTACTTGAATAATACGATAATTTTCTTCGATATATTTTAAATCTTCCTGTAAATTTGATTTTTCTAAAATATTTTTTGCATTGCGAATGGCTATTGAATCAGTACCGTTGAAGTTGTTTAGAACATCTTTTATTTTTTCGAAGTGTTGAGCGTAGTAAAATGCTGCTTCCAACCAAGTACCCCATCTTGTAATTACTGGTTGCGGAGGCAATGGTAGGTCAGGATATTTTTCTTTTAAACTCTTTACTCTATTTGGGGCTTTTAGAAATATTTTTTTAACGTTTGCTACTAAAATATCGACATCGTTATATTCAGATCTTATCTTCTCTGATACACGATGAAGAGCATGCGCCAAACATGTTACATGTTTCATTTCAGGTAAATATTGTTTTAAATTTCGCCCTGCAGACAGCATGTACGCTACACTATCAGTGCAGAGCAATAAGACATTGTAAACTTTTGATTCAAAAGAGTCTTGCCATATATTTTCAAGACATTGCAATACAAATTGCGCGATTGTTTGACCATTTACTACCGTTAACATTTTACAAGCAATCAAATAAGGCCGGCTTGAATTATTATTAGGATGCAGTGGCTTTATTAAGAAATGGACCATAATATATCTACCTAAAAAATCTGTGGTCTCATCCAACGATATCCATAATTTCTCATTTTTATTATTTTCATAAATAGTATTAATTTTGTTCTTAAAAAACTTATCTAAATAAACTTTACGTAACTGTGATTAATCGGGCACTTTTCTATCACTACAAACACAACAACAAGTACCACACATATATTTTTGAAAAAACTCCTTGAATGCCGGGTTTTTCATTTGGATCCAGGGAATGTTGCACAGGATCAGGAACTCAATAAAGTCGAAGTAAAACTATTCATTCGGACGCCTATATTTTCCTTGATGTACTGCGCCTTCGAAGTGTCTTGTGATATTGCCTTTATTTATAGTTTTCAAGTGGCTCTCACACTTCGAGCAATATAGAGATCGGCTAGCGTGGTCGTAAATTAGCTCGGGATGACCGATTATCCACTTTTGTACTGTTTCAGCCTTGACGTTTGAGCCAGCCATGTTTGAGTGAAAGATTTTCCTAAAACAATTAAAATGTTGCTAAAGTGATATTTGTTGAAACTAGCAGTTAATTAAACTGAACAGTTTTCAGTTTATAATTTTACTAAGAAGAACAATTATGCGTATGCATAACCCGGGTTCCAATAGAACGATACATAAACGTTTAGTAAATCAACTTTTACATATTACAATTAGCTACAACATAAATCAAAAACAAATTATGATTTATCGCGTGAATAGGAAGATTATCAATCGGATATGAGACTAAAAATGTTAATATTATTCTTTAAAAAAAGGCCTGAATCATAGGTACTTATTTAAGAAAATTATTAAAGCTTACCCGAAGCAAAATAACTTGAAGTAGAGAGTAGAGTTAAAAACAAATCGATGTCCGTAGATACAAGCCAAATTCGTCGTTTTAAGAAGGTACCAGAAATCAGTATACAAGCCAGGGTGAGATTATTATTTGCACAACACAGGAATTTCACAAATTAGGGGCGCACTCTACGAACCGAGGTAAGCGAGTGAGATACCTGGAACACAACGCGTGCGCATTGTTCTAACAAACACCCAATGAGTCATACAGGATACTTGCTTCTGATTGGTCGTTGCGTGCGGTCAATGCGTTGTGAACATAGATGAACATGAGATAAAGAAACAAAAGGCCCTATTTAAGTTTAGTCTCATACTGTCAAGCGTCATTTCTAATTCAACAATAAGGGACAAAATACGGCGTAACTATTCCAAGTTATTTTTGTATAAAATAAAATACTGATTTCTTTCTTTGATATTATTAATACGTTTTTCACCTTAAACAAAATTCGTGCTAATTTCAAAATTCCGGTACAAATATCACAATAAATATGAAGTCCCGGTATGTTGGAGGCATATCCATATTATCCTCTATGTTTGACGTCAACGTCCTTAAATCAATCTACCTACTCCGACCTCTCTTATAAATAAGGATTTGAGTTGCAAAAACAAATTAAAGAATTCAATAATTCACTTACATGGAAATGCAGTAACTAAATTGATAGAATTTATGTAGATACAAGGTAATGTGTTACTCATAGAAATAAAACAATATTTGTTTAAGTGTATTTATTAGTACTATGTAAAACATTAAAATTAATTAGGTACAGTATATTATAATAGTTATTATTAATTATTTTATTATTATAGTTTAAGTAATTTTTTTAACACAATTAAATTCAATCTAATATAAGTAACTTTTTTAATTACGATGGGGTAGAGACTCGTAATATGGCCAACAATCCCTGGGGATCGCATTTTTAATCTCTTGTAAATCTTTAAACTTCCTCTCAGTAACTGACAAAAGAGCAGAATGTAATTTTGGAAATTCAGCGTGAGCAAGGTCTATATTTTTTGGTCTTTGTGGTAACAGACGGTATTCTTCATCGAATTGCAGTTTGTAAGATATGCCCTTACTGGTGTATTTTATAGCTTTGAGTTGAACAACCACAGGATCTCCAACACTTCGACCAGGGCGTATCGATGTATGCTTTAACAGGGATTTGTATCCATAATCACGAAAGAAATCAAAAGTTGGCACGAAAACCTCATACGGATTTCGTTTTCTTGCTTCCTGAGAAATACGGTGATAATCACTGGGAAAATAGATGTCACGATTTTTTAACGCACTTTCAATAGTACTATGGACGGAGTCGCACTCCATTTGAGTGTGTCCTTTGGTAAGGTACTTTTGAATTATTTCAACATCATATTTTTCGGCGAGACTTAATAGTGCATTGGACATTATTACATCTCGGTTCTGGGCTGTACAACCATCAGAGTATATTATAATAGGGCGATTATCACCCTTTCCCAGAAAATTGGATTCCAAGTAATGAACCAAAAAAGTAGCAAAAGTTGATGCTGAGCCGTCACTAACAGTTTCATCGAACCAGTTACATGTTGCATCACTTGTGGCAAGATTGTAGATTGTAAAATTGTGGTTACATAGCTTAGTCCGATAGTAAAGAGCATTGGCTTTCGTCATCGGAGACAATTTAACAGCTTGGACATCCATGGTTAAGACATGGCATTCACCCTCCAAAGCCCTGATTTTATCTTTACTTTTTTCGTCTCTTGCTTTCTTCTTTTCAGCTTGATGAACCTCGTACTCATTTTCTGGTAAATATCCGTTAGTATAGGCCAGACACACGTCACATTGGTCTTTACGAGGCTTGAACAAAGAAACATTCATTTCTGAAAGTACATCTTTCATTTTGTTAATGGTTAGGACATCTATGCCTTCTTTTTCACAACTAGACTTATAAACATTGTAAAGCGATTGATAAGTAGTAAACGTCTGTTCCAAGTACAATTTTTTTGTTGATTTTCGACAGTAATGGCTGGGTAATTTATTGAGAAGATTAACGAATTTTTTTTGAAACTCAAGCTTATCAGTGTTCTTGTTTTTTCTAGGGGCTCTGGAGGCCACAGCTTTTGAATGTTGTTCTATAACACCATGCTGGCTTTTTGCCGACCAATCTGCAACTGACCACTGACCCAGTCCAGTTGTGTTTAAGTACATGGTTTTACAAACAACTAATAAATTATTCTTTATTTGCAAATGGTAAGCTAAAGAATGACTACGTCTGCTATTTCCTTCAGTAGTCTTACGTTTAGCTCGGTTGAAGACGGTGTTAGACACGAAAACTTTTCTTTGATCCCAGTTCATTTTAGACCATAGATTTGTAAATATTTCCTGTCGATCTGCTTCGGTTATCTCATAACATTTCTTCGTGGAATTTGTGACTTTAGTGTCTTTTTTGCTGCAATTACATCTGGGTAATAATTTTCTTTCGCTTCTTTCTGTATCATTAAATGTATTTTTTTGCCCTCTTGGTTTACGAAACCCCACATATTTCTGGCCTTCCATTCTTTTCTTCTTATTAAGGACTCTTTGATTTTCTTTAGAGCGCTTTCTTTTTGTGGGGTTCTCGGTCAGCGTTGTCCCACTTATACTAGGTTCATTGTCAGTGTCATTTGTAGCAACACAATTTTCATTTGCTTCTTGCGTTGGTGCCACAGAAGGGGGATATTTCGATATTGATGGGTCCTTGTTTCTCTTGAAGCATTTTTTTCCCATAGTTCTATTTTTTCAAAGCTATCGTTTATATTATCTAGTAAAATTGTAGGTTCTTCGGTTACTTTTGTATTATTATTTAGTATTCCCTGACTTGTAGTTGTATGGTTTGTTAATTTTACATTGTCATTGACATTATTCACTGTAGATACACATTCTAAAATAATTGTTTATTTCCTTCTGGAACAATCACTAATTCTGTTAAATTGTGAGTTGATATCTCTTCTAATGTATCAAAACTATCGCCAATCAATTCTAGTGACACAAAAGATTCTTTATTAACGTGTACTTCAGTTAAATTAACATTGTTATTATCATTATTTATCACAGGCAACAACTCATCAAAAGGCTGAATGTCGGACAAAAATTCTTCAACAGGAGACAAAGTATTCTGCTTATTAGTTTTACAAGTAATTGACGCAATCGTATTACTCTCATTCATGGTATTTTCTTTTAATAACACCTTTCTCTGTTGGTGACAGTTTTGGTTAATTTGTGAATCACATTGAAGAGCCATCAGTAGAATCTTTTTATTTCTTTTATTTTTTGAAGTCAACATCGTGTTCGTGACTGTGGACGAAAGAAATGATGTTGTATTAGTAAAAGTATTAAATCAGTGTATTAACTACGTTGTTGTTGTTCATTTATAAATAAGATTCGTTCCTAGATATAATGAGTAACTCAAACAAAACCAATTTAGGTATAACAACCGAAAAGCAAAAAAGTAAGAACAACTTGAACATACTTTTCATAAAATTCAGCTGTATGATTACTATATTATATACATTAAGTTTTAAAGGTCTATTTTTTGTTTTAAAATAACAACATTTACGTAAGTATAATCTAGTGTTTCTTTTTGAAATTTAACGCAATAACTTCTAACTTTTAAGACTTTTTTAAAATACCTAATGCATTACTTTCTAAGTACACCCCAAAACCAAACTAAAATACACAATTTATTTGTTCATACCAATTTTCGTAAATCATAGGCGTTTCAAACAGTCACAATGTAATATTATGTCATCAATATAATAACTAATTAAATATATTACTTACATGTCCTTTTTTATGCTGGAACTATAATAAAAACAAAACTTCACACCCTTCTAACTTACGATTTTTTTTTTTTTAAATTAAAGATTTTTTTTATTTTTTATTTATTACACATCACAATTATGTTACAAAATAGTAATAGTCCTGCAAAACTGTTTACACAGTTTGTCTGCAGGATCGGGTGAGTCTCAACTTACATTTTTTTTTTTCTTTTTACATTTGATCTAATCTAAGAGATTACTTTACAATTGTTGTAAATAAGTACTTTTTGATGTTACTTTTAAACCTATTTTTATTTTATTCCCGTCTTATGTCCTCCGGCAAACTATTTAATAAGTACGGTATACGTTTTTTTAATGTTCTATCTCCAAAATAATTATTCACTTTTGGTACTTCAAATTTGCCTGAAGACATAGAACGAGTACCAATATTATGGTTGATTAAAGTATAATCCTGAGTATTTGTGTTATTTATAGCTAATAAATATTTATGTTGCACACTTACTGGAAGTATTTTACATATACTAAACAATCCAGAATAGTCACCTTTACACTTGGCCTTAGTTTTTTCAGTTACTATCAGTTTCAGAAATCGAATCTGCAGTGCCTCCAATCTGTTAATATAAGTTGGATACGTCAGACCATAACTATCTAGAGCGTAGTCCAAAATAGACTGCACTAGTGCAAAATACAAACATTTTAATGTTTCCCTTGGTACTTTAAAACTTAGGTGATAGAATTGACTTAGAATCGTTCTTAACTTATTACATAAATAATCAATATGGCAAGACCAGGAGAAGCTTTCGTCTATTCTAACACCAAGGTAGGTTACACAGTTCACTCTTTCAATAGGTTTACACTGACAACCAGTTAGATAATTGTGAAAACATGAGAAGCTATGCGTATACAGATGTGAGGACGAGTCAGCAGGACGCAAGTATGGCGAGTGAATAACCAAAAGCTTAGTTTTGTTTGCATTCAGTATGATTCCATTATCATGGGACCATTTTACCACCGCATCTATGTCCCGCTGCACTAGGTGATATGTCTCATCGAGATCAGTGCCGGCGCGCAGGGTACACAGGTCATCTGCAAACATGTATGCCGAGCAGTGTTTGAGTACACCACTTAAGCTGTTTACATGCAGCAGGTAGCAGGTCGGTCCGCACCCGGACCCCTGAGCCACCCCCCACTGCACCTCGGCAGTCTCACTGAGCGCACCGCCAATACTCACACGGTATGTGCGTGATGTCAGATAGTCGCGAAACCATTCATTAAGCGGCTGCCCCACACCACACTCGTCCATTCCATTCAAAAGGGTGTCTTTTTCCAACGTATCAAAAGCTTTTTTGTAATCGTAAAATATTGCAACAACAAACTTTTTTTCATGTAAATAAGTGTTAACTTCATCTGTAAATTTAGATAGCAATTTATTAGTGTTTTTTCCCTTCTGGAAACCGTGTTGACATTTATTTATTATTTCATTTTTTTCTAAATAAGATCCTAGTTGATTTACTATACATTTTTCTATAATTTTGTCGATACTGGATAGTATAGATATAGGCCTGTAGTTGGAAAAATCCTTTCGATCTCCTTTTTTATGGATTGGGCGAATTATGGCTTCTTTCAATTTCTTTGGAAATTTATGTTGACTGACCGATAGGTTTACTAATTGAGCAATGACTGGGCTGATTTTGTCGGTAATTAATTTCAAATCAGACATCCGCACCTGATCACTTCCTGGCGACTTCTTTTTATTCATAGATTTAATCACACGCTTCACATCATCACTACTCACTGGTTGCCATCTCATACAAACGTTAGGTTTTATAACATAACAATCTCTCTGTAACCATTTATCCGTACATATGTGTTTTATCTGGTCAATTTCACTCGAAAAACTGGTTACAAACTTATCACAAATTTCTTTCGCACTGCCATGATGGGCCATATTTGTAAGTATTATATTATCTAACGATTGTACATTTTTACCCAGTAAATCATTTATTTTCGACCATATTTTCTTAATATTTTTATTACAGTCTAATATACTTTGTTTATCGTATTCAACATTACATTTAAAAACAGCCTTACTACATTTATTTCTATATTTAGTATAATTTAACCTCTTTATCATATTTTTGGGATCATTACACCACAATTCGTACAGTTTATCTCTTTCTAGAATCATCTGCTTCAAGTTTTCACTTATCCAACATTTATTCTGTCTACCACTCTGATTTACCTTAATAATTTTAGTTATGTAGCATTCCTTGTATATATTACTAAAGAAAGATACCTGATAAAGCGTCATACAACTCAATTGGACATTGAATATTTAATAAATTATCGAAGTTTGTTGATAGTAACATTTTTCTAACTAATCTATTATTAAGAACGCGTCGTTGCCGTTGTACAGACGCGGGCTCTGGCCCGGGTGGTGGGGACTCAATATTGTTGGAGCTAGTGGCGGCCGCGTGATCGCTTACCGGGACGCGCTTCCATTGTATCGCTGCGGAGATGTAATAATGGTCGGATATTTTATGTTTAATGACCGCAGAGTCAATTAGTGCCAAAGGTGCCCTAACATATATGTGATCCAAGCATGATATCACCAATTTACCTTTGACTATTTCCCTTCGCGTTACATCACATATACATTTAGTAAAACCGAATTCCGACATTATATTTTCATATAATACGACTGGTTTAGCTTGGGGATTAAGCAAATCTATATTTATGTCACCACATAATATTGCTATGGATTGTTTTGGTATTATGTCTAGTAATTTACGAAGTTCGATAAAAAATTCTCCAAGTCTAGTGTTTTTGCGAAATCTGGGTGGTCTGTACATAGAAATTAGGTAAATCTGTTCTCCATTTGTGTTAAATGTGATAGATACACACTCTGCCGCACGCATACAATCGCTCGCCCGCGCAGCTGTTTCACTTACCCTCGCGCCGAGTTCTGCGCGTGAATATATTATCACGCCACCGCCACTCCGTCCTCGTCGTGTATAGAAATGAATGTTAAAGCCTGGAATTTTATAAAAAGACAAAAACGAAAATTGTATATTTGGTTCGGTTATCACAATAACATCCAATTGACTTAAGTTGCCTTGGAGAGTAACTAGAAATTCTCTAAAATGTTTTTTTATTGATCGAATGTTCACGTGTAATATACATATATCTTCGATAATATACATTTTTTGGAACCATGTTTTTAAACTCTCTACACACGCATAATTTATAGCTTCACCACGAATGAAATCTAAGTCTGTCAAGGTAGTGAATGTTACAATAAATTTAAACCTAGTAGATCAGTACGATAATGTTTCACTTTTTATTAATAAGATCATTGATATCACTTTCAGCTCGCACACATATAGACCTTTCTGCTTCAGACTTCTTTACTAGTATTTTTCCGTTGGAGATCCATATAAATTTATATATTCCTTGTAGTTGTTTCTTCGTGTTCCATAATAGGGCACGCGTAGGCTTCGTCAGGTCTTCGTTTATGTAGATTTTGTTTGTAGCAGAACCGTTTGTAATCAAGTTGCTGGTCAATTCTGAGGTCTTGCGACGATGGATAAGCCAGTTGTCTCGCGATTGAGTTCCCGTAGCCTTGAAACCAACTATGATAGAAGCTGGTTTCCTGTCTTCTTTTGAGGAACTTCGAGTACGCCTGACCCATTCTATGTCAGCGCCATCCGCACCGATTACATTACCTACTTTCTCCACAAGTTTTTTCACATCCTCACCTGGAAGCTGTTCAATACCCACAATTTCGATGTTGTGTTTTTTGGATGCCTGCTCGAAATCATGTACTTTTTGTTCGAGGGCGACGTTCTGCTTCTCTAAGTAGATACATTTGTCATTTACACTAAGCACTGTTTTCTCAAGTTTTTGTATTTTATTCTTAGATAGTTCGTGTTCTGTAGACAACGTATCGTATTTTTCAGATAGCATACTCAAGCTTTGTGTTATGATATCTAATTGTTTTTTGAAGCTGGGTATAACTGCTACTTTTCTTTGAATATCCTTAAGAATTCTTGTGGAGTCAGTATGTGAATCTTCCTCCGGTTCCTCTTCTTCGGATCCTTCATCTTCACAGTTATTACAATAAATTCTAGTTCTCCCAATTTTTATATCTGCTGCTAGACCTTTTACACATCCTCTATGGAATGTGCCTTGGCACGTTCCTTGACACATGAAATGGGATCCTTTCTTAGTAAGGTCCTTCTTACACTTCTGGCACTCCATTGTTCACGAGAACTTTTATTTGTCTACCGACGGTTACAGAATTCACACCGCGTCGCGAAACGAATGCTGTGTGCATGTATGCGTCGCTCGACAATACGAACGAGAGAGAAATACACTTGATAGGTACAATTTAGAAAAAATAAAGTAATGAAAATAAAAATATAAATATTTACATACATAATGCGTCGTGAAATTCCTCCGCATCGTCGCCGACCGGTAACGTACCCAGAAGGCTGGCTGCATTGCCACGTTGAATGGCAATGCTTAACCTCTGTGCAAGGTAATAACCAGCCTTCTGGTCACGCGTAGCGTCGATCAGCCGCTTTGCCAGATCTTTATAAAGAAAACGGGCACTTGGGCCCCATGTCCCCAACGTTTCAACCCCAAACGGCTCAAAAACATAATCACCTGTTAAGTTACAGTATTTGCGCCGTTTGAGGTTTTCCGCAGATGCAGCAGCAGCGCCGGCACAGCCTGCTGCGCTTGGAAGATGTGAAGGCGCAAGGGTGTCGACACACGTTGCGTCCCACACCAAAGGCCTACCCATCTTCCAAGGTAGCAACGACATACCATCCGGTCTCTTGCCATCGTCACGCACCAGCCCATTAGGTTCACGAACTGCTGGCACGCCAGCGGTGACAAGAGCACGGCGGATAATGTCGTTGATGCAGGCGTGTCGCGATATGCGCCCAGCTCTTCTGCTGCATGAAAGGCCATGGTGCCCAAGGCTGTCAACAGCTTCACCGCAGTGGCAACGATGGGGAGAAACGCACGGCGCTCCTAAGCGAAGGCAAGTGGCAAGGCGGAAAGTGGTATCGTCCAACATAGTACCTATATTGGGCGATGGGAGTGCCTGAATCCATAGGCCTGACTCCCATTCCCCCACAGCCAGTAGGCGCGCACGCTCTGAAACATGGGAAGATGTGTGTAACAATCTTTCTCTTACCAGCTTGCAGAGCGGCGCATCCCATTGTCTCTGGGAGAAAAGGTTACCAGGCAACTCGGTGTTGGGACAAGCAACCTTCCAAGCATTAATGGCATCGGACTTACACGACACCTCGGAGTTAACCTGTGTGTTGATAAGAATTTTCCTGGTCAACTCCTCAGTGCCGTGGACCGATGACAAAAATGCTGGAAGGCTAACATCTGAAATTTTGCGAACGCCGAGACCACCCAAGCGAACTGGCAAGGACGCTTGGAGCCAGGCTCGGTCGTTCAAGGCCACATTTAATATTGTACTGAGAGTGTTTTGCAGTATGTTGTCAATTTTTGCCAGAAGTGTCAAATGCTGCCAAAACTGGGATGAACGAAGTGCATGAGTAAATTTAGGAACAAAAAGGCAAAACCGAAGTATAGTAAAGGCCGAATGAACACTTATTTTTTTTAAGTGATCTGTGATATTTTCAAAATTTTGAATTTTTTCCTCGATAAATGAATGAAATCCATCTTCCAAAACTGGAGACCCTAGGAGGCGTAGAGTAGCTTTTTCTAAAATTTTGATATTGGGTGCTAAGTGGTTAAATTTTTCAATAGTCGAAGGTCTGTCTGTCGAGTCACCGATAAAGATTTCGCATTTGTCAGAGTTGAGTTGCAAGCCGATAGATTGAAATTTATTTTTAATTAGATCTAAGTCTTGTAAAACTGTATGTACATCACCCCTAGAGTCCCATCGTCTAGGTACCAAATGTTGAATTTTGTATTTATTTGTTGTATGATGGGATGTATTGCAAGACTAAAGATGAGTGGTCCCAAGGGATCACCTTGCTGACAACCAACTGCTGATTCTAAAAGATGATTCTTGTAAACTAATTTTGTTGGGTGTCTATAACATTGCCAAAGAAATTTATAAATATGAGGGGTTTCTAATTTGGCTTGGGTCAACAAGGTATCCCGATTCACTGAATTAAAGGCATTCCGCAGGTCCACCTTCAAAATGACCTCACTTTCACCACTGCCAAGGTACGTCGAAAGTGCGTGTATGGCAGCCTCACAGCCCCCTTTCGATCCGAAACCGAGTTGAAGGGGCTGGAATTTTGCTGCAAGCTCGGTACTATAGTACTTGCAGCAAATTTTGGCTGCCAAACGCCGAAAGGTGCTTCCTACGGCAATGGGACGAATGCCACCGTCCCTCTTGCGCAGAGCATAAAGGTTGGCCCCATATAGAATGTTGGTAATACCTTCGTCCACATTGCCGGAGAGCATTAGATTAACTAACGCCGTCAGCTCCTTCAGAAGGGCATCGCCAGCCTCGCCAGCGCTCGGGCACATTAAATCCTTAAGGTGCTGGGGAGTTAGGCCATCGAGACCGCCAGCAGATCCGCTCCGGAAGGAGCAAACGGCTGCGAAAACGTCCTTGGCAGTAACACTGAGACATTCAGTGTCAGAATTTGGTGGTTCTGGGAAAGAGAGGTCAATTGATGCCGGTGGGTGCTTACTCTGCAGACCCGCGAGCGTGTCTGGAGAGTAAGGTGCCACTACATCGCTGCTAAAAAGTAACCTCGACGCTCCCCTGATATCACCTTCCCTTATTTTATTTTCTATAAATTTATATTTGTTGGACTGAGAGTTGTAGGTGTAGGTTAATTTCGAATCAAAATTATATGTAGTATTGTTACAGTTATCTTTAATTTGGGTTGTCAAAGATTTTTGTGTACTATTGTTTTTTATATGTAATATTCTGTAAGGGAAGGTTAACAATTGCTCCCAGGCCGATATAGAGTTCATATTATTCACGTGCTTTATACTATTGGCTAAATTTTGAGCCACTGAGGGCCTTGCGCCTCTGGGAATTCTCTTTAAGACCGGGACGGAATTTTTCATTTCACTTAAAGACTGCCAAAAAGGAATTTGGGAGGAGCTGGGTGAAAAATATATTACTGGGATGGTGGGACTTGGAAGTACATTTTGACATTTGTGAATTTTGCCAATACGAATTGTTTTAAACTGCAGTTACAAGGTGCTGCACTAATATTTTTGAATTGTCATTTAGAAGGTACTAGATTGTACTGCTTTACCGACCAAGCGTGCTTACAACCTAGTTTATCGTTTCATCACTAGATGGCGGGATACTTAATTTAATAATTTTGATGAAAAAAATGTTTTCACCAAAACATGTAGTTAAAAGGTCCTGCACTGATGCCGACGATTTGTAACTGAAAAAAAAGACAAATTAATAGAAATATTATTATATTATTATTAATATATATTAATAATATATATTAGTAATAATATTACATAACTAGGTACAACAAAAGAAAAAATATTATAAACTAAAAAAGTCGTCTCGCTGGCCTAGTGGTGAAGGTATTCCTTCTGTAAGAGAAAGATCGCGGGTTCGAGTCCCGCCCGAGTGATTCTCTTATCCTGATGTATTCGACAAAAAATCTGACAGCCACTGAAAAGATAGAAATAATTTTTTCAGTAAGCGGCAGTGTGCATAATTTTTTTTTTATTTCATGCTCTTTGGTTTAATGGAGCTTCGCCTGTCGCTTATTATTTGGCCCGATTTTGAGAATGTCCATTCCGATGGTACAGAGGATCACTGACAAGTATTTTTCGCCTAAATTGGATAGTTCAGGGTATTTAATTGCCCGCGTATGCCACCATCGTAACGGACATTCCGTTCGAGGAATAAGACGTTCCTCCAGATATTGCCTCATGGTAATAAGGCTGCTGCTTACGATGGAGTTCACAGCAGACGCTGACGTTGATAAAGCGTCAAAATCTTTCTATACTAAGTTGTCAGCGTTGGTATCGAACATTGGCAACGGCGGCGTAGGCTGCATTGTCTGCAAGTTTAGTTGGTTTTGCAGTTCACTTTTTATGGCATCTTCAGCTGACTCATAGCTCGAAGCATCAAACCTAAATGCTATTTTTTTAGACCGTCGTGGTTCTAATTTCTTTCCGCTTTGGACAATACTGGGTGCCTGTAACAATTCTTAAATCTATTTTTAAATTCTGTGATAATTTTGTATGCCAGATTTTTCCCTGTATCTGTAATAATAGTTGTGTCTAAATTTTGAAATATTGAAATGATGCTTTCCGTTGCAGTCAGGACCATACAAACCGTTACTTTGTTTTCTGCAGATAGTTCTTCAGTCAGCTGCTTGAACGGTTTTAGAATTTGTATGATCTCTGGCAGTGACTGCCATTCGCCTTCGGCTTCGGCTTCAAGTGGTTCTTGGAGTGATACAATCCTTTCAATCATTTCCAGGGTGCTGTTCCACTTGGTCACCACGTCTATTTTTAATTTTAAAGGCTTTTGGGTAGGCCTCAACTGCTCCTGCATTGCAATTAACTTTTTAGAAGCGATTGGACTTTTATGAAAGTGTTCTACGATGGCCTTTATTTTTTTACTAGTTCTCCGAGTTCACAGTCCTCGAGTCCTGCACGCAGGACTAAATTAAGGGTGCCTTCAAAGCCGCCTTCATGTTCGCTGCGTTGTCTGTCACGCAAACATTTATTTTTATTTATTTATTTATTTATTTATTTATTTATTTATTTATTTATTTATTTATTTATTTATTTATTTATTTATTTATTTATTTATTTATTTATTTAATTTCTTAAAACATCTATCTTTACAGGTTGTGCCCAATACGATAGTGCTATATCTACTTACTTACTATAGTAACAAATGACTTTTAATGCTATCACTGTGAATCCACCCAGCGAGCAACAGAATAGGTCTACTTCATCCGCAATAATATTTAATGTGCGCAGGGCCCGCGTCAGTGGCGCTTCGCTCAACAGATTGGTGCGCCCGCTCGGCACCGCGAGCAGCGGCGGCCGGCGGCGCCGCCACACGTACCTATCCGGAACGCATAGGCTGATTTGCCCTTGTAGTGGACAGACGCGCCGGCCCTCGGCGGTCTTCGGGAGCGCTCGGGCCGCGCGCGCGCCGCTTCGTTTTATGTCTACTCCCACCAGGCAGTGCATTGTTAGCCGCCGCGCGACGCACACGCCGTGTCGCTTTGCTTAGCGCTTTGAAGTGGTTGAACCGCGCGTAATCAGTTGCTTAAATATTAGTTTTTCTATTCCAACTATTTCTGTTCTATCTTCTCTGCTTTCAACTATAAACTTTATATATCTTTTCCTTCGCGTATTAGTGCTTCCTACTCTTCTGTGTTAATTGTAATGTGTACCTGACTTTCAATATAATAACTGTTTCAAGTTCGCGATCTTTTTATTTCACTCGCCCGTTCATCGAACACTTAGTTTAGTAGTACAACTACATTGGTGACCCCGACGTGATGGCGGACGAGAAAGTAGCTGAGGCGAACGTTCTAGAAACGTCTCGAGTGGGTGTGCGCCCACCCCCATTTTGGCCAGATGACCCGGATTGTGGTTTGCGCAGATGGAGTGCCAATTTGCTATCGCCAACGTAACGGTGGACTCCACCATGTTTCAACACGTCGTCTGCGCGTTGGAACCCCGCTACGCGATGGAGGTAAAGGACGTACTTACCAAACCACCGACTACCGACAAGTACGGAAAATTAAAAGCTGAGTTAATCAAGCGCTTATCGGCATCGAGGGAACGAAAGGTCCAGCAGCTGTTGCGATATGAGGAGCTGGGCGATAGGAAGCCGTCACAATTTCTACGGCACCTGCAAAGCCTAGCTGGTCCGTCAATGCCGGACGAGTTTTTGAAGACGTTGTGGTCTAGCCGTCTCCCTAATAATTTGCAGACAGTGTTGGCGTCTCAACCCGAGCTTGCGTTGGACAAATTAGCGGAGCTAGCCGATACGGTGCACGACATCGCGCCCGCCGTACCGCAACAAGTCGCAAGCGCTTCGGCATCGGGGCAGCCGGGGATGATAGAGGTGATGGCTTCTCAGATAAGTGAGCTCACTAAACAAAAGTTTTGTTCGCATTCAGCCTAAAAAATATACCGAAATAAAAAAGGTGTTTTCTCAAAATTGCAGGATCCTAAAAATCAAACATATATATATAACAATATTAGTTCTATGTTATACGATCCAAATTTATTTGGTTCATGGCTGCTGGATTTAAAAAAAAACCATAACTGGACAATTCCTTTGTCTGAACTAAAATATAAAAGCAACGTAATATATATCTATCCGCATAAATGAAGATGAATCCAAAGTAGACTCATCCATGCTCTATATGAGCAGTACGCTACGCGTTTGGTTTCTTTTAAGGATAGCGCGAGGTGCTCCGATGGTGGACGAGCTCAAATACATCAATCATAGATTAAATATATTTTATTTTACACTTTATTGTACACATAAATTGTATTTATACAGAATAGTGATATGTAATGTACAAAGGCGAGCTTAACTCAGAGCTGAGTTCTCTTCCAGCAAACCCGGGAGTGCACAGAGGAATTGCAATACGAGAGGCTAAGTCTAGTGTACATGAAATAAGAGATTTTGATGTGCGAGGTATACGAGATGTATACCCCAGGAATACATAGATATTAATAGATACATACATACACAAATACATAAATACACACAAAAATACATACATATACATACCTATATACATACTTACATACCTACTTATATACATACATACATTCATACACATATACATACACACATCTACAAACACAGATACCTATTATGTCTGCTCTTGTTGCGAGAGAAAGTAGTCTTTTAGTCGTTTTTTAAAAGTATATATAGATGGACTATCGCGTATGGTGTGAGGAAGAGAGTTCCACAACCGTACTGCATAAACTGTGAAAGAATTGTCGTAGCAAGAAGAACTATGAGAAGGAGTTCGAAGTAAAAGAGAGGAGGAAGTGCGACAGGGTTTACCCCTGGGGACAATGAACTCAAAGCGCTCACGAAGATATGAAGGAGAATGAGGATTATGAAGAATAGAGAAGAGAAGGGAAAGAATGTGAATATCTCGACGCCGTCGAACTGGCAACCATTTCAGTTGCATCCGGAACTCGGAAACATGGTCGTACTTGCGTAGACCGTAAATGAAACGGATGCATAAATTTTGCAGTCGCTCCATCTTGTTCCAAAGCTCTTCAGTTGCATCCAGAAAGGCGACATCAGCATAGTCTAGAAGAGGAAGGAGAAGAGATTGAGCAAGACAGACCTTGGTCCTGAAAGGAAGGAAATTTTGAAGACGCTTAAGAGAGTGGAAGGTACCAAAAACTTTTCTGCTAACCTCGTTGACATGACTAATCCATGACAAGTTGCAATCTATTGTAATCCCTAGGTTTTTGGCTACCGTGGTATATGGTATTAAAGTGTTGTTATAAAAAACAGAAGGTAGAGAGGCATGGTCAAGTTGATTGTAAAAGTATCTGCCACCTATAATGACTGCCTGAGATTTGACGGGATTGACAAGCAATCCGAAGGATTTTGCCCAAGCATTAATATTGTTAAGGTCATTATTGATGTCAGCAATAGCCCCATCTACCTCATCAACCCTAAAATGTCGATATAGCTGCAAATCGTCTGCGTAGAGATGACTTTGTTGATAGCATTAATGAAAATTGAGAAAAGAAGAGGAGAGAGGACGGCACCTTGCGGTACGCCCGCAGCAAGGTCACACCAGTCAGAGGACGCCTCATCAGTGCGAACCCGCTGCGAGCGACCCCGAAGATAGGAGTTAAACCAAGCGATTACAGAGGACGATATATTTAACGACGAAAAGATGCCCAAGAGTATGTCGAAATCAATAGAATTGAAGGCGCTACTGAAGTCAAGTAAAACCAATACAGTTAGGAGTTTGTTTTCCATGGCCAGTCTTATGTCATCTGATATTTTGACCAGTGCCGTAACAGTACTATGGCCTGAACGGAACCCAGATTGGTATGGACTCAGTAGACCGTTAGAGGAGAGGTAACTAGTTCATTGATTTCGCACCGTGTTCTCAAGCACTTTGGAAAGAATCGGTAGGATTGATATGGGTCGAAACTGGGATACTAGGGTGGGATTGGAGGTTTTGGGCAAAGGAATAACAAGTGCTTTCTTCCAGGCCATTGGAAAAGAGCTATACCCAAGCGAAAAATGAATGATGTGGGTAATGGCTGGAAGGATTTCATTTAAAATTGGTAGCAACATTTGTTGTTGCATCGTCAAAACAATCCGCGCACAATAGGGTGCCAAGTCCTGCTAGATATGTGCCGATAGCTAGGTATACCCTGACCATAAATATAAATAAACAGAACAAAATAACAAAAGTGAAAGTTACAAATTACAATAATTACAAATTACAAATTAAATAAGTGGATATATCTCTTGTAAGATAAAGATAAAAATATTTTAAATAATAGGAACTAAAACAGGTACATAAGTACATATCTACATATTTCTAATTGATAAAAACACTTTCTTACCTTGTTTATGTTCCAAGATCAAACTTTGTTTACAATATTAAATTACACGCAAAATATTATATAAAAGAACTTAAAAGAACAAATTTAATTTACAGGAAAAATTTACAAATAATAATAAAATTATAATGTACTATCTATACATATAAAAATGAGTTCCTATTTCCCTTGGTCACGCCATCACGCGTGAACGGCTGGACGGATTTCACTAATTCTTTTTTTGTTGTGTTCGTTATTGTTAGGAGAAGGTTCTTATGAAAGAAAAAATGAAGAAAATTGCGCGGAAAATTGGAAAATTTAAGAATACGTAACCACCATATAAAATAACTGATCCTATATTCGCCATGTCTAAATGTTGAATTTGGAATACGAATTGGAAAAAATGTGTTTATTATTCTAATACTGCTGTATGATATTCTTCTATGTTATCTGACGTTTGAATTGACATAATGCGTGAAAATATCGTCAGAGGGTGATTAGTAGACATTCTTCTGAATTAACAAAATGCCCGTTGGTTGGGCCGCGAAAATATTTATGGTGGCTATTTTTTTTATTTAGGTCGAAAAGGTTTATGGTAGTATGAACGCCCTTGAGCGTAGAGGTATATGGTTGTATGAGTCCCATAGGTATATAGGTTCCGTAGGTGTAAGTATGGGCCCCGGTGACCTATTAGTGTCAGGAGTTCCGTGGGCGTAAGGGGCCCGAATCGAATTGCTTTCCGAACTCAAAATAATTAGGAGAATTTGATACAGCTAATTGATTCTAATTTCTAAGGCGACACAAAGTTTGTCGGGACAGCTAGTACTTTAAAAACAAAACCATTCTTTCTAACGTACGTTTTAAAATTCTAATAAAATTATAAATAATTTTTTTGGTCCCTTCTGGAATAGGCTAAGGTTCTATGACCATGCTGCCTTGTCATCTCATCAGTTATTTGTTTTTTAGTTAAAATGATTGTTGATTATGATGATAGTGAGTTAATGATGTTGATGATAATTATGTAGATAAATAAAATAATACCGCATTGTGATCACTTCCGGGTTTGCCGCCAAAACTCTATCATACGATCAGCGTCGGTAGCTTAGTGGTTAAGGAATCGGCCTTACGATCGAGAGGTCTCTGGTTCGAATCCTGGCCATTACACTACCGATGTGAACTCACTCCTAGCACAAGTAATTTAGCTTAGTTGGAGGGGTTAAAGGGAATATTAACTGCGGTTCTAAGATTCTTATTAAAAAAAAAACTAAAGTAACGTTTCAATACACGTATGACGTATCTCTTCTGTCATTCTCACGCACCAACGAACGGTACTTAACTACCCATAGATACATATTACCCATACGAATCATACGATACGAAACATGCAACGAATTGGATTCGTGAGTAACGTTTCGTTACTGAGTACTTGATGGCGAACCCGTTACTCAGTACCGAATACATACGGTATGTTACAGTACTACTTGACACATTTTAAGCACATCAAGCACGCCTTCGTGCATGACAGACCCAACATTTATGTAACGGGGCGATTAAAGAATAATTATCTTCGCTGATCAATAAGCGAGGCACCACACATTATTTACATACAAAACCTTTAATATGCAATAGATGTTTACAAGACATATTTTTTACAACAGACAAGTTCTGTTCAGGTAATTTTAATTTTTCAATTTGTCGTAAAGTTATATTGAAATATTTATTTTCATAGTAACCGCTAATGGTTGGACTTCATCTGGCAGCACGGAATCGCATTTGTTCCGCCTGTGCTACCACGTGCTGCAGTATGCTGCCGCATGCGGACGCGCGCTGTCGCATTCCGCAGACAAAAAAGGCGATCGCACGCGTCAGCATGCTGCAGCATGGGTGGCATACTGCCGCGTTCTTTCATGATCAGTTTAGTTTCAAGCGCGAGATGGATAGGACCATGGAAGAGATAGCAGTGATTCTAGCGTGTATTTGGCAAGAAATGCAAAATCAAAATAATAAAAAGAAACGCATTCGCAAAATAAAACGGAGATACTGGGTTCATCCTTTTTGGAAGCAGAGAGCGGTTCATGGACAATATGTTACGCATTTTCCGGCTTTAGTAACATATCCAGATAGTTTCGTAGATTATTATGGAATGACTTTAAATGATTTTAATGAATTAGTTGACCTACTGCAGCCTACTCTTCAAAGGCAAAACACAAAGTTCCGGAAGTGCATCTCAGTGAAACAAAGATTGTGTGTTTGTCTAAAGTAAGTAAAATACACTATTATTAATTAACCCCTTTAATCAAATCTGAGAAACAATTAACAACTTTTTCTTTACACAACTACATTATGTAAACGCTTTTCTCCTCAAATAACAATATCACAAGTTTAATCATCCATGGGAAACAACAACAATAATTTAATCATCACAACTTCAATATCAAATAAGTGTTTGTTGTAGATTTACACATAATTTTGCCATTTTCTTAGTAGATAGAATCATCAAACTGTTCATTGTATGTCGACGACAACGTGGCTGTAGTTTGTGTATACCCTTCCTACGACGTCGTTATAGTTGGTGTATATCTCGCAGAAGACGTCGTTGCAGTTAATGTATACCCTTCCAACGACGTCGTTGTAGTTAGTGTATACCCTTCCAACGACGTCGTTGTAGTTGGTGTATATCTCGCAGAAGACGTCGTTGCAGTTGATGCATACCCCATAGACGATGTCGTTGTACTCGCTATATTACTAGTATAACCATAGCTTGAAAAATGAGGAGTACTAGGGTGATAAGTACGAAGTAAGGCAGATTCCGCATCACTTACAATTTCAAAAAGTTTATTCTTCACTTCCAGTTGTATCTCTAAAGGAAATGTTTTGACCGTTTGTTTAAGAAACACATTGTTATGGGATCATTATTTTCCTTGGCCTTGTTGCTCTTTAAATAATTATCTAATACTTTTGCTAGACTTTGTTGTCATATGACTCACTTGATCTACTACGATTGTTTGTTTGATGTGTACTTGAATCATAAGCTGTAGTTTCAGTTGACTGACTCTCATTATCTGTTAAGTCTTGTGCTTGTGGTGGAGATGTTGGTGATAAGTTTGTAACTGTGGCTCTGTCCTTATATTTTTTATTTAAAAAAGAAAGAATGTTTTCATATTTTATAGGACGAGTCACTGTTGCCGCAGAGCCACTCCTGGAAGTTTGTCTTTTTTTTAAAGCCTTCCTATAGTTTTCTCTAATTCTGGTCCACTTTTTTTTGCAATCTTCAACTGAAAATAAGAAAATAAAATTGTAGGCAAGTAGGCACATTTATATGATTGATAAGACACCTGTACGAACTCGTACTGAAATACCTATATTGCGTAGGCAAGCAGGAATCAAACACAATCTTGAGTTGATCTATTTATACTTTTCGGTGCGACGAAACCATAACCTGATTTAGCCTTTCGGTACAACACCATCTATCGAGCGTGCGTACACTAAGTAGCTAGTATTTGCATAATTATAATTAAGATAAGTACTAAACATTTCGCCCACCAAAAGGATTATAATATTAATTCTTTTCGAATCGCCCACCGTGAAAATACAAACGGGCAGAACTAAATGGACTGTATGAATATAACACAAAAAATAAAGTACACATGTATAAAAATTGTTCGACAAAAATGTACCAACATTTGACCTACTCGATCACGGGAAGCAAACATAACTTTGAAGTAGGACGTTTAATAGTGATATATATATATAATAAACCTTTACCACGGACGGTAGCAACACGCGCCAAGCCATCCATGCCCGGATGCAGTGATTTGACCGAAAAGTAATTTAGAAGGAGGTAAGTTGTCCTCTGCAACTAAAACTATATCGTCTTCTTTTAAATCTGGCGTCCGAATAGCCAATTTATATCTATGAAAGAAATGGGAAAGATACTCTCTTTGCCATTTACGCCAAAAGTGTTGTACCATACGTTGTACTGATTGCCACCTGCGCGGTGTACTCAGAGTAGAACTCTTTTTACTTAGAAGTTGTTTGCCTTTTATCACACTTATTTCGTTGTTAAACGAATGTTGCTGAGCCCTGAGTATGCAAGTCAACAACGCCTTACGAAGCTCCTCAACTGACAAGTAAGATGTCACTTTCGTACCATTCTCGCGAGGCAATGTCTGCAGAGTTGTCAGTGGACTTGACATGCGCCCACTGAGTATTGTCAATGAATCCCAAGATTTCTGAAGTGCGATTGGCGACAAACGTTTTCCATCGACTTGGATGATCACTCAACCAAGCCAATACAACTGACGAGTCAGTCCACGCGTGCAGCTTAGATTTTGGAATATTCATCACTTCAGCCACTTCAGTTAGCAGTTTAGCAGTTAAAATAGCAGCGTAGAGCTCCAAACGAGGGATGGATATTTGCTTTACTGGCGCCACCTTAGTTCTTGCAGTTAAGTGATGCGAATGAACAAGGCCTGCGGAATCTATTACCCGACAGTACACAACTGCCGCATAAGCCAGATTTGACGCATCACCAAACCCATGCAATTCAACCACGATATTATCGTCCATTGTGTTAATCCATCTTGGGATATGAAATTTTTTGAGCTGATTAAGCTCCGCTTTATACGATAACCATTCCTGTAGTAGGTTTGGTGGTAGCTCATCATCCCAACCAATACCCGCAATCCATAGCTTTTGAATGAGTACCTTGGCGGTAATGATGCAGGGCGCTATCCAACCTAGTGGATCATAGAGACGTGCAATGTCAGAAATGAGTTCGTTTGGTAACAGGATCAGCCGCAGATAACGTTCTCACGGAATATTCAAATTCATCAGTAATTTGATTCCAGGTAAGTCCTAAGACCTTAGTTGCCTTATCTAATTTTATTTCTAAATCCTTACCCGATTCCTCTCTGAATTCCTGTAACAGCCGAATCCTATTACTTGTCCATTTCTGTAGTCTAAAACCACCCTTTTGTAGCAATTCATTAATTTCATTGTATAATTTTATAGCTTCTGTTTCAGATTGGCAGCCCGTCATCAGGTCATCCACATAGAAATCCGACAGTACTCTTGGAGCGGCCAATGGGTACGACTTGCCTTCATCAATAGCGACCTGTTGCAATGATTTGATTGCAAGGTAAGGTGCACTTGAAGTACCGAACGTGACCGTCGACAGCCGGAAGTCCTGAAAGTCCTGGCTGGGATCATCTCTCCAGAAAATCCTCTGAAAGTCTTGATCTTGCTCTGCTACTTTTATTCGGCGATACATTTTTACAATATCTGCCGCAATACATATAGGGTGTTGGCGCCATCTCAACACTATGTGACGTAGGTCAGACTGGAGAGTGGTTCCCACCATTGAAGTGTCGTTTAAGGAAACACCGTTTGTTCCCTTGCACGACGCATCAAAGACCACTCTAACTTTTGTAGTCAACCTGTCTTGGCGAACCACTGCATGGTGTGGCAGGTACACAGCGTCTGTTTGACTCTTTTGTATCACGTCTGTAATTATTTCCATATGACCAAGTAATAAATATTCCTTAATCACATCTGTGTATTGTTGTTTTAATTGAACATTCCTTAATAGTTTGCTTTCTAAACCATGTGCTCGCTTTATTGCAATTGCTTTAGAATTGCCTTGTTTACATGGTGCGTCTTCACATTTAAAGGGCAATCTCACCATGTAGCGACCACTTTCGTCGCGCCGCGTTGTTGCGTTATAAAAATCTTCACAGGCCTGTTCTTCAGGTGTGAAAATCTTCCTAGTGTTGGAAGGCTCAGAATCAAGTTCCCACAATCCCTTGAGCATATCATTGTCGCTTACTTTAGCGTGCATAGAAACGATCAAGTTATGCTGGTAATTTGAACTTGCTTCTTTGCTTACCTCTCCAGATACAATCCACCCTAGATGAGTGTCTTGAGCAACAGGTGAGCCTGAAGGGCTCTTAATCAACCCTTCCTTTAAAATGTGAGCATAAATTTCAGCTCCTAACAAGATATCAATCTTGTTAGGGAAATTGAACTTTGGATCAGCGAGTTTAATTTCATCTAAATCGCGCCAATCCTGGATAACAAAATTGGTATCCGGCATTACAGAAGTCAGCGAACTCAAAACATGCGCGGTTACTTCTATGGCAAAGGATAGATCATGCAATGACTGTATTTTAACTTTAACCACATGTCTAGAGACAGTGTCATTGCGATCACCACCTATACCTGCAATTGTATTTCTTGTACCTATTCTCTTCAAACGAAGTAACTGCGCGGCTGACTCCGTTATAAACGACGCCTGCGAACCTTGATCTAACAAGGCGCGAAGGATTTGATATGACCCATACCTTGACTTAGCCCTGACCAGCGCTGTGGCTAGCTGGACTTGTTTATGAGCATTCATAAAATGGGTTGCAATTATGGTCTCTTGCTGTTGGGGTTCTAGATTGTGATCATGAGCCTTTCTAGGCTCTGCTGAGGCAGCAGCAGTTATGCTTGCGCTAGGCGATTTGGTATGCAATAAAGTGTGATGCTTACGGTTACAAATACGGCATTTTGTTGGCACTCGACATTCATTTGAATGATGGTTAACACCTAAACAATTAAAACAAACTCCTAAAGACTGGACAATATCACGACGCTTATCAATATCTTCTTTAGAGAACTTTTTGCATTGGAACAACTTCTGACTATCTGAGCAATAAGGGCATGAAACTTGGCAACGCTATGCATAACCTTTGTAGACGCGTTAGTATTTGCATTTTTAAACTTTAACTTAGGCTCTATGCTTTCTAGAGCATGAAATCGCGTCTCCAAAAAGGTACAAAATTGACCAAAAGACGGTAAATCCCCGGATGCTTGACTAACATGCAGTTCCCACTGCTTCCGAGTTTCCCCGTCCAACTTCAAACTTATGATATAAATAATAATTACATCCCATGTGCTAACATCAATACCTAAATTAGCGAGCTCGTGTAAACAATCCGTAGTTACATCTCTAAGACCTTTCAAAGCACTTGATGACTCTACAGTCGCACTACGCTGACTAAATAGGCGTTTTAAAATATTGTTTGACATAAACTTTTTATTATTATATCTAAGCTCTAACATTTGCCAACATTTCATGTAATTGTTTTCTGTGATAGGTACATGCCTTATAAGCTGCTCTGCTTCACCGGACAATTGAGTTTTTAGATAATGCAGACGTTGAACGTCGTCTAACCTTGTATTCTTGTGGACTAGCGATACGAACAAATCTCTAAATGTTGACCACTGCGCGTAATCACCACTAAAAGTTGGCAAAACAATTCGAGGTAATTTTACTATATCATCAGGTGCAACAGAGCTAGCTGCCTTTGCAGACGGAACAAGAATAGACTTCAATTTGGAAAAAGTGGACAAAGAATCTTTAAGCATAACCTTATAAGTGAGATAAGTCTCGTAGACGGTTTCATATACATCTTCTTCTTCAAAATACTTAGCAAGTTCTTCAGTTCCATTTTCAGCTATAAAACTCTCATGCTTCGATGTAAAACTTTCAAACTGCGTTTCTAAAGTATTCAGCCGCGCCTCTATGTAATTTTCAGAAATTCTATCTTTTGGGGACTTCTTAAAATTAGTTAATCCTTTTTCTATCTGTCTTTTGAGTTGCTCTAAGACTCTAATATCTTTTTCCATTTTTGTTTTTCTTGCAATAGTTCGTGTTAGGACAACAGAATTTTACAAGTCTGGTGTAGTCAGAATTTTTCTAAGTGTTTGGTTAGAAGTAGATCGCTCTAAAATTGGGCATAGGTTCCCCGTCTGGTCGTTTTTCTTATAATTATTCTAAGTCCCAATTCTACGCAAATTATTCTAAGTCCTAATCTCTCTTCCAATGAACACAGAGTACTCACAGTTTGTCCAGTTTTCAAAGGATAACAACACATCACTCACTCACGCTGCTGGGGTACCTTTGCTTTGTCCGGTATACGCCATCCAACTAGTTGGCTAACTTGTACGATGACTGATTTACCAACAGCTCCGGTATCCTTTCCTTGACCGTTGCAGCGACGTCTGGTGTTCAAAACCAGAAGCTAGCGATCAGCAGTCTTCCATATATCACTAGCGACGTAGCGGCGAGTAGCGATACTAGCGTCCTTCACGTAGTCGTCGAGTCAAACCGACAATGCATCCGGCTCTGTAGGACCATGTACGAACTCGTACTGAAATAAACCATAACCTGATTTAGCCTTTCGGTACAACACCATCTATCGAGCGTGCGTACACTAAGTAGCTAGTATTTGCATAATTATAATTAAGATAAGTACTAAACACACCCTAATTTTCTTACAGGTATTTGTTTTATGGAAACAGTCTGAAATCAATAGCATATGATGAAACAGCTCGTCAAATTGTATTGGAAACAAGTCAAGCATTGCACCAACTACAGAAGATTGGAAAGCAATAGAAGACAAATTTGCAACAATTTGGAACTTTCCTAATTGCGTCGGCGCAATCGATGGGAAACATGTTGTGTGCCAAGCACCTCAAAATAGTGGTAGCATGTTTTTTAATTACAAAAAAAACTTTCATTGTAGTACTACTAGCAGTTGTAGATGGATGGATGGATGTTGGTTCCTACGGTAAAAATAGTGATGCAGGAATTTTCTCAAACTCTCAATTTGGGAGAAAGTTTATGAATGGTACACTGAACATAACCCCAGTAAAATGTTTACCTGGTACTGCTGATTCTATGCCACATGTATTCGTAGGTGATGAGGCGTTTCCCTTGGATTACAATCTCATGCGCCCTTATCCAGCTGAGCAAGCACGCAATAACGATCAAAACAAAATACATAATTATAGACTTAGCCGTGCTAGAAGGATAGTGGAGTGTGCTTTCGGAATTTTGACGCAGAGGTTCGACATATATTCCAAAAGAATTCGTTTAGAGCCTAACCAATTAATAAAAGTAGTTTTAGCTACCATTAGTTTACATAACTTTTTGAACAAAAGAGGACGTCAACCTAGAACATCACATAATAATGCGTCAACACCTAACGTAGAACGGGCTCTGCAGAATTTAATGCCAATCGTAGGAAATGAAACTGCTCATATAATTTGGATCGAACTTCACTTTAGGTAAGTTCGTTTGATCCTCAATTATATTTCGCAGCTTCATTCTTTGCGATTTGTGTTTACATGTTGTAGGATGTTTAGAGATTACAAATATAAAATACAACTTCTTATTAATCTGAATCATTTATTTAACCAAAATGTAAATAATGTAAATAATTCAATAAACTCGTAATAACATTATTTAACTGTTTTGTCATCCTTGGTTTTCCCAATGACAATTTAATCAACAGAATGATTTGATAACAGGGATCGAGCGAAATTACAATCGACAATTTCTCTGTTATAGAATTTTGCGAAAGTACCAGAATTACTACTCCATCCTGCAGTTTTTCGTATGACATCTATATTAACTCCTATCTTGTTGGCTGTCGTCGTCGCCGCATGAATAAAAATTACTATTTCGTTAGGGTCTTGTAAGTTAATATTAGGTAGTTTTATTAATGACAGGGTCTGTACCCGATGGGCGGTGACGAGAGCCAACAGGGTCGCTGTCTTCTTGGATAGGGTTTCTAGCGTAAGATCTTCATTTGGCCAATGGCTTGACAGATAAGACAATACCATGTTGGGATCCCAACTGACATTATATTTGGGCATGGACGGTCTCATCCTATAAACCCCTTTCATAAATTTTTTAATCGCTTCATCTTCTAACGTTTTACTGAACAATAAACTTAGTGCAGATTTATAAGAATTTAAAGTACCATATTTCGCACCTTTATCAAACATTTCTGTTAAAAATTCAATTAATCTCAGCTATATTACAATTATAGTTGTGGTTCTTACAAAAGGTTAACCAACATCTTAGACCGCTGTCATATTGCTTATATATGTATTATTAGAAAGAGAATTTAACATAATTTCAACAGATCGATTAGATAATCCCATTTTTACGTAGGTTTCCCTGATAACTTCGCGGCTACTAAGCGCAGCGTCTTGTGAAGGTGATGTGGACATCTGAAAGGCGATTTCAATAAATTAATATTAGGATCGAATATAATGCAACGAGAGCGGACTAAAGAGTTGAATAAGGGGAACCAAGGTTGTGTTGGCCAGTAGGGCACAACCACAACACCTTCCGCTTGATCAATTACAACCTTCCTTAACATTTTTAAAATTAGCGCGAATGGTGGGAAAGCGTAAAAATATATGTTCTGCCATGTTATAGTAAAAGCATCGATTCTCCAAGCATAGGGGTCTCTATGCCAAGTAACGTAAGTGCTGCACTTAGCATTAGAGCGACTTGCAAAAAGATCTACCTCAAATTCGCCAAACGAGTTATTTATTTCATTAAAAGCGTAATCCCCAAGTTCCCACTCAGTATCCGAAAGTTGTTTACGAGATAATGCGTCTGCTTCGAAATTATCTCTTGTATTTATGTACGATGCAAGAACATATATTTTTCTGTCCTCACACCACTGCCACAAATCTCTAGATACTTTATTTAGGTGAGGGTATTGCACGCTACCCATCCGATTTATACTTGATATTGCAGTAGTATTATCTATGCGCAATAAAATTTCGCAATTGCTCAAGTGCTCTGCAAATACCCTCAAACCAAAAAAAGCAGCTTTGAGTTCTAATTGGTTAATGTGTAACTTCTTTTCATCTTTTGTCCAATAACCATGACTCCTCTGCCCGTTACAGTATGCACCCCAGCCAGTTTGAGACGCATCAGAGTATATTTCTAACTTGTATTGATTTAATTTGAAACTATTATAACCCTTGTCTACATTATCAATCCACCAAGTCATATCTGATTTTATATCTTTAGTTAAAGATATTATCTGATTATAATTAAGATTGTGCAATAGATGTATAAATTTTAGATGCTCAAATTTTTTTGTATATAGCCAAGAATATTCCAAAGCTGGACAAGCAGATATTAGAAGTCCTAACAATCTTGTAAAATCGTGTAAATTACATTTATCTTTTTTTATAAATTGTTGTAAATATTTTTTTATTTTCTGTTTTTTCTCTGAGGGTAGTTCCCAAAAATCTACAAATTTTACTAGGCAAAAGACAACTTTTTTCTTTATTTAAAATAAATCCTATCGATTGCAGTAATTCTGTGATCATGTGTATACTATTTTTGCATTCTATATACGTCTTCCCGAAACAGAAAATATCATCCAAATAAACTACACAAATTACACCCTTATTTCGGAGATATTCTATGACGGGTTTTAGTAACTTTGTAAAAACAAAGGGCGATGTAGATAGACCAAAGGGAAGACATAAAAACTCGTAAATCTGATCGCAATATTTAAACCGAAGATACTTTCGATATGACTCATCTATATTAACTAAAAATAATGCGTCTTTTAAATCTACCGACGCCATGAAACAGTTTGGACTTATCAATTTAGAAGCCGTCCTATAATCTTCCATCTTGAAGTGTTGTGTTTTCACATACTTATTTAATTTTTTTAAATTTAAAATAAATCTTCTTTTGCCATTAGACTTAGGTATCAAAAAAACTGATGAGAGAAATTGCGTGCCATCGTGGTCACATTTACGAATTGCATGAATCGTTAAAAGTTCGTGAATAGCATCTTTATATTCTATATCCTCGCTATGTGTTTTTGGATAAGTGGATGGAGAGTCATGTTGTAATGGTTGAGAATTAAACGGTATTTTGTATCCCTTTATCCATGATAAGATGGTTTTATCATTGGTGATTTCAGCCCACTTATCGTAAAAATGTCGTAGTCTACCAGCATATGTTACCTCGTCTAACGTCGGCCTGTCCGCCGCGATGAATGTGGAGGTTGCGAGTGTGGCGGCGGGGGTGGTGGCGGCTGCAGCTGTGTTGGAGCTTGCAGTGGCACCATGCGACCCACCGTGTGACTGCGTGGATACGTCCACTGCTGACGTGGACCGACTGCTGGTCGCCCTGCCTCCGGCCTCTTTTGGTGCAGGGCTTTGTAGTTTCCCCGGCTCTTGTATGGTAAATTCTTTGGATTCTGTGGTCTATTCATATTCTTGAGTTCCTCTGCAGATTTTTGAACGGTTTTGGCGGTCTTAAGTTTCTCGGACATATCTTCTCCGAATAGAAACTTGTCTGTCGTAGAATTCGAAAGGGCGTCTCTCATGCCAGTGTTCGTTGAAGATATGACGAATTTTTTTCGTGTTTCAGTCTCATAATGATACATATCACATAAAATGCGACAAGCGTCGCTAATAGGTTTTACAATCTCTGATTTCTGTGAATCTTTATTAGAAATATTTTTTTCCAAAGTACGTGTTAGTGCTGCAACGGCGACACTCAAATGTCGTTGTCTGGATATCATTGATGCATCGCGTTTTATGAGAGTATCAGTCAAAGCAGCTTTAGCCTCAGGGTTTAATATGGGGGGCACTAGAAGTTCACAATTTGAAGGAATTAAATATTCCTTGAATATATTTTCTTTGCACTCCTTAGTAAGGCCTTTTTTCAGGACATTATGCCACCTTGCCGCTATGTCCTTGTGAACTGAAGCACCAAAAGTGGTTTCCGGATCGGGTGCATCTCCGAGAAGTAGGAGGATGTCATCATCTAAGTTAACGTCACCTGAAGGTACTGTCGGGTCTGTCGCCGGCGGAGACGTCGGTGCAGGTGGTGGGGTAGGCGGTGGAGGTGTCAACCGCAGCACAGGCTCCTCCGGAGGTGGCGTTGGTGTCAATGGCTGCGCGTAACATACTTCGTTCGACGGACCTGCTACAGCGTCTACTTGCGAGTGCCCACGAGGCTCATTGGGATCTGTAAGAACATTATTTTGTTCTTAAGAAAAGTAAGACGGATATAGTCTTAAAATGGTTAACTATTCACATCTTATTTTTAATAAGGACGACAAGAGCCCCGAATATTGGCAATTGCGCATTCCAAAAGTGGTGATGGATACAATCCCGATATTAATTGTTCGCATCACCTAAGCATCACAATGAAAATTGTCAAAAAAAATGTTTTTTAACGGTAATTCATGAATTTTATGACGGTATATAAAACACTTAAAACTTACGATTAAATTCTTCATCAGATGAATAAATTATTCCTGACCGGCGGCGCCTACTTAGTTTTTTCTCCAGTTTACGAATCTTCCTGTGAATTCTTTCCTCGCTATTTTCATTTCTTCTTTTCCTTCCCATGTTGAGAGTAGTTTTTTTATTTTTTGCGTGTAGGTAGGTGAGATCGGTTGACGTGCGAAGGGTTCGGCACGGAAACACGTAATGAGACAGCGAGTCGATCGGAGTGACCGAGTAGTGACATTCCGTTCTTTTTTTTTTTTTTTATGAACGTCCGTGCTAAGGGTGACGCTTGGGGGCGCCACTACAACATGTAAACACAAATCGCAAAGAATGAAGCTGCGAAATATAATAATAAATACATTTCTCTTTAATATGTGTGTTTACCTACAAATTTTAAAAAATAAATCGAATTCATAAAAATACTTACCCCTGAGATTTATTATTTTCCCTATTTCTTCCCAAGCATTCTGTTTACGGTGTTGGTCACTGTATTGCGCCGACTCCATGTCATAAAGACAAGGATATTTCTGCACTAAAACTATCAAATTTTCATCAGTCATTGTTATTTTCATCCGTACGGCATGAATGAACAGGCTGCACTGAGCTGACGAGCGGCCGCGTGCGCCATTGTACTATAGAGTGAGACAGCATGCGATAGCAAGTGATCGGCGGTGAAAGGATGCGTTAGCATGCTATCGCGCGCTTCAGCGTTCCGGAGTCTCACCGCCGACCATTGCATTTTGTTCGTGATGCCGATCGCCTCGAGGATTCCGCCGCGTGCTATCGCATTATGCTTTCTGTCACGGTCTAGCAGATGGCAGTTCTAAGCTACAGAAAGAGAAACGGCGACGGAAACAGGCGATTCCGTGCTGCCAGATGAGGTCCAACACTAACACTAGTGCATACTTTAGGAGCGTCAGACTGATACACTTCAATACCAAATGCATCAATTAATTTAATAGGACTTGTTTCTACATTTGTAAGTCCTAACTCATGAACTAATATTTTATCAATCATTTATATGGAGGCACCATCGTCTAATAAAGCATACGTGCTCATGCCCCTGGAGCCACTTAGGTTCACTTTAACAACTTTAATACCGGGCGAAGGAGACGGGCCGGCGGCGGTTGCGTCAGACGAGTCCGGGGTCCGGCGGGTGCAGGCGCCGCCAGGCTCCGCGATGTGCGCAACTGTCTCGCCGCGCAACGTCGAAGGTTCACAGTCTGGTGACTGTGAGGAGTCCATCTCCCGCTCCACCGTTACTGACGGCGTCGCCGGTGAATTTGGCTTCGTGTAGTGAAGCAGACGATGATGTGCAAGGCCGCAACCATCTATATTTTTTTATTTTTTTTATTTTAAAACTTTATGCACAAAAAAAATGTACCAAGGCGGACTTAATGCCGTAGGCATTTTCTACCAGTCAACCTTTGGGTGATGCAGAGATTTGTCAAGGTAGGTGCTCGAAGTATTGTCTAGTAGGTACTTACGGTATAAATAATAAACATACAAATAGTAAATATAAATATACTTAAATAAGTTGGTATATATATACATACAATACAATATATACGTACAATATATAAATAAAATACATATCGCTATACATAATATAACATCTATACATATATACATACTTATACGGAAAATTCTTATAAATATTATTCTGCCTATGGTTCATTATAGATCAATCGAACTTTGTTTTTAAAGACTAAACGATTTGGGGACATCCTAACTTCTAGAGGAAGCGCATTCCAGAGGAGAATTGATTGCACAGAGAAAGAAGAGTGCACAAGGCTTCATGTCTTGTTTCCTGTAGACACCCGTAGCATAAACCCTTCGCCTTCGCATGTGTCCAGCGGTCTCTTCTCATAGCCCTTTTGAAGAGGCGACTTTCAGGAAGCAAATGAGCAGACTTCTTACAAAATTCACATACCTTGCGGTCGGTTTCAGCATGTGTAGTAACAGATCTGTGCGGGCGGACCTCGTCCTTGGGTTTCTTCGTAGGCATAAAATCTGGTCTCTTCGGGTCCTGATGAAAGGTGACACCCACTACCGATAGCATCTCGGCCTCACGGCCTCAAGAAGTCAGCTAAAAGTTGAAGCTTGGGCGTGTTGAAAGCCAGCTTGCTATGAGCGTAATCTTTCCATTTACTAATTTAAATACTAGGAAGCTTCGATATAACAGCAGCTGCTAGTTCAGGGCTTCGTAAATAATCGTGAATTTCTAATGAATGTAGTGTGGCAACACAATTATTTATTTTCATAGAAAATATAATTAGATCACGCTGGTAATCCATTGGCAGAGGAGAAAGCTTTCGTATTTGAGCAGTCAGGTGCTGGATAATTAAATCAGAGTGGCCAAACCTTAAGAGTCCGTACCACTCCAGCTCGAATTCAAATTTTACCCCCGCGCGCCTCAACAACACACTCGCGCCGGTACTACTCGCGCGCAGATGCATCTATCTCACTCCCGCGATGACCCCGGGCCGGCCGACGCGAGGCTCGGCCGCCAAGTTCACGCGTGTATCAATCGATAGGGTAAAGTAGCTAGTAATTAGACATCAAGAAAGTTATGGCAATAAACAAACTTTTGAGAAAAGTGTGCATATTGTAATGATAATTTACATAAAACTTATATATAATATAATATATTCCACAACATTCTACATAACGCTATCTAGACCCATGGTAAGCTTTTATAGCTTGTGTTATGGAATCTAGAATGCGGATAAACATACTTATATACTATTTTTTTTTTGTAAATACATACGTATTATATTATACATAGAAACACCCAGACCAATGCAAATAGCCATATTCATACATACAAATATTTGCACTGAGCGGGAATCGAACCCGCGCCTCCTGCGTGGCAGTCGCGTGCACTATCGCCACGCCACGGAGGCTGTCAAATATAATATATTTATACTTATCCTATTAATATTATAAATGCAAAAGTTTGTGAGTATGTATCGCTTTATGTATGGATGTTTGTTACTCTTTCACGCAAAACTACTAAATGGATCTGGCTGAAATTTTATACAGGGGTAGATTAGAACCTGGAATAACACATAGGTTGCTTTTTATTCCGGGTTAAGGTTCCCATGGGTTGCGGGAACGGGAACAAAACTTCACGCGGGCGAAGCTACGGGCAGCAGCTAGTATAATATAATAATAGCAGCCCTTTCAATGTCTCACTGCTTGGCACTGCTATCTCACCTGAAGGTACCTTGGTGGCCAATAGTCCACCAAGGAGGGGGGGCCTTTATGGTCGGTTTCGAGTTCTCCGCACGCGCTCTGCTAAGCCTAGCGGAGAACTTTAAGGGCGACGAGTACTTTGCCACTGAGCGATCAGTGGTGAAATACACGGTCCCACGGGGACCATCGATCGGCCGAGCCGTACCGCCGTCTGGCAACAGAGGGGCATGGTAGCTCTTAGGAGTTGCGAGGAAGAAAACCTCTATAAAAAATTACCCCGAACCCCACGCCTGGCAATGGGATGCATCACTGGGGGGAACTCAGTGCCTAGGGCGTCACTCACTCACTCTCACCTTTCCTATCCTCACATACAACCCCTCTACTTCCACCTCAATGTCGGTGGACATTAACCGTAAAACAAAATATGGTTATGGAAACGATAACGGATAAATCTACCCATGAGGGTACCCGGACTCCGTCTGGGGAATCCCTAGCTGTGACTGGTGATCGAATGGACACCCATTCGGTGACTAGCCATGGCGACACCCGCCCAGGTTCATCGTGGGTCTGAATCATCGAACAGCGAGGAGGACCTTCCTAGTAAGGCTACGCTAGACGGCTAGGCGCGGGTAGAGGACGAAAGCCGACCTCTACAGAGCGAAAGAGAGAGTAGCAGAGCCGCCAGCGATTGTGTCCCCGCTACCAAGGGAGGTCACGGAGGTGCCGACGGTGCAGAACATCCTGGCGGCTCTTTCCCGCATTTCTGGCGCCGTAAAAGGCCAGAAAAATATTACGGGAAAGAAGAGGGTCGTGGCGGACGCGATAAAAGGTGCCGCCAAAGCGCTGGAGGAGCTCCTGGAAAAGAGCGTCTCCAGTGAGGAGGAGAAACTCCGGGCTCGGGTTGCGAGCCTGGAGACGGAGATTGCTGACTCCCACAAGCAGCAACGGCTGATGCGGGAGGAGATCGGTCAGCTGACGCAGCTGGTCCAGGGGGCCGGGGAGGCTCGGGGTGTGAAAACCCCCGCTCTCCGTGCTCCATCTAAGGTGACACCAACGGTGGTCCAGCTGCTGGAGGTCATCGAGCGACGCCTCGGCGTCCTCGAGGACCGGGCATACCGCCCACCGCTGGCGGCACCCGTCGTCGCGTCTTGAGCGACGACGGCTACACCCAGTGGTGCTACTGGTCCCAAGCCAAGGCCTCCGCCCCTAAGAAGACGGCACCTAGGGGAGGTGGTGGAGAACGACGTGCCCGTAGTTACGGAGGGTGAGGAACATCGGCT
Organism: Eilema sororculum; assembly: GCA_914829495.1. Lineage (NCBI taxonomy): Eukaryota > Metazoa > Arthropoda > Insecta > Lepidoptera > Erebidae > Eilema > Eilema sororculum. The sequence continues at coordinate 23,173,074 of OU618535.1, forward strand.
ACGATTGGGTGCTGCGTGGTACGTTGCTCAGAGGGGTCAGCGTAACGTGTTCCGCCGATGACACCCTCGTTTTTTTTCATTGTGCGATAAATCCCCACGGAGCCGGTGGAGGTGGTTATGTCGAACTCGAACTAAAACGCACATGGTCCCAAGTCCTTGGTTGCCGGAGGTGAGATTGCCAAAAGCATATCTCTCGCACCCCGGCAGACCCAGGAGGACCATCCCTTTCGAGATGGCCTCCTTCGGGTTGGGGGGACCACAGTGTCCCCATCTAGCCCCGGTTACGTGGAGGCGCACCTTGCGCCGCCGCCGCGGCCTGCTTCTGCTAGGGTGACAGGCGGCTCCACCGGTCACCCTCAGGCCAGCGCTCATAGAGGACGGAGGTCGTTCTGCGACCTCCGACGTCCGGTTCGCATGACACCATCATTACGGCGCGGGGAGCAGCGCACCGAGACGCAGCACTAAAGGCCACGGCAGGGGTTGCTCAAGTCGTGGGTCAGACACGGCGGCTGGGTCTCGAGGTCGCTCTTCACAAGTCCGAGGCTCGGTGCTTCCACGGACCTCGGATGGAGCCACCTGCGGGATCCAGCCTACAGATAGGGGGTGTCAGCATCGGCATCGAGCCCTCGATGAAGTATCTGGGGCTCGATGGCCGGTGGAACTTCGGACATCACTTCCAAAGTTTGGTCCCAAAACTGAGGGGGGCATCAGCCGCACTCGCGCGGCTGATGCCCAACATCAGGAGACCCAACGCTCCCTGCAGGAGACTGTACCTGGGGATCGTGCGAAGTATGGCCCTATACGGAGCCCCCGTATGGGCAGAGAATCTGACGGCCAGTAATGTGGCTAGATTGCTGAGCCCACAGAGGGCGATGACCCTTCAATAGAAACAGATGAATGGAAATTCATAATTACGTACTGTCTATAATAAATATAGGAATACGTATGGTAGTAGTACCTAACTACTGCTATATTTATATTATGATCATTCGGGTTGGTAGGTACTCATGTATTTACAGAAATATTCCGTTTATTCCGAAACTGACCCGAAAACTTGACCCGGTCGCGGGTTAGGTAGAAACTTTAAAAATTTGTTCCGAACGTAACCCTCTTCCTAACCTGACCCGACGGTCTCGTTTCTATCATAACCCGATCTGGCACTTCGCCGTCCGCTGCTGCGGCACGCTCGCTACGCTCGCTCGGCTCATGCGTTGGGGTCACAGTTCTAACCTAACCTACAGAAGTTGGAGTTACCGCACTTCGACTTTCGGCTCTGAGTCGCCCAACCGCGTCGTCCGTCGCGTCGTCGCAGTGAGCGACCTGTAGTAGGCAGGACCTGCCTGAAAGACTTGGGCTGCTACTGCAAGATTATTTTTGTCGATACATAGGCAGTTATGCCTATTTCAATCCAAATTTTTGAAATAGGTAGGTTTTTACTGACCTATTTATTACTTTCTACTAATATAGTACCTATTGCAAATTGTTATGTACAGTATAAGCTACTTAGGTAGGTAGATTAGATACTTACTATAATAATAAATAAATAAATATTCCACAACATTCTACACAGCGCTATCTAGACCCATGGTAAGCTTAATTAGCTTGTGTTATGGAATCTAGAATGCGGATAAACATACTTAGATACTTTTTTGTATGTTCATAAATATTATACATAGAAACACTCAGACCAATGCAAATAGTCATATTGATGCATACAAATATTTGCACTGAGCGGGGATCGAAACCGCGCCTCCTGCGTAGCAGTCGCGTTCACTAACGCCATTTTTTTTTTATCGTGCGAAAAATCCCCACGGATACCACCATCACGGAATCATAATCAATACATACATATTATACATAGAAACACCCAGATCAATGCAAATAGCCATATTCATGCATACAAATATTTGAACTGGGCGGGAATCGAACCCGCGCCTCTTGCGTGGCAGTCGCGTGCACTACCACCACGCCACAGAGGCTGCCTACATAATACATCATTCATATATTATGTTTTAATGTTTTTTTACGCCAACATACACTTTTCCTCTTTCAGTTTACTTTATTACCCATTTCGCCTGTCAAAAGATAGGTACTTGAATACTTTCGTATCGTCTATCGTAATCGTCTGCGCAGAGCGCGTGCGACACAAGCTCCCCGTATGATAGCCGAAGCAACACTGAGGAGGAGGCCGGGCGGCAGGGCGGTTCTAAGTTTAATGGTATCGCTTGAGTAAAAATTTAGATATTTGCTAGTTACGCAGAAACCAATGTATATTTGTAAAATTTGAAACACATAATGTCTCTTAACCACTAAACTGCAATTATTGTGTAAGTTTAGTGATCCTATTTTGCGTAATTAATCCATAATATCGTATTATTTGTACGGTTTAGAGGTAACTTTGCAATGGTTTTCTATCAAGAAAATTTTACGTAATCGTGTTTTTGCCACACATAAACATTAGTATATATCCTCAACTTTACCACAAATGAATTAAAAAGTCCATGCTTTAGAACTTTTGATATTATACACGTTTATGCTATGTCATTTGAGGTAGTACGGACTCTTAATCCAATCGTATCCATGATGGTAGCCGGTGACGTGTTACCAATCAGCAGCTCGGTGACTGCTTCCTTAGCCTCACCTTTGAGGGCCCACCGTAATCGCCACAAATTTTCTCCATCACTGAAATATGCATCATATGAACTCTTGAAATGTAGCCACTCGATACATTCTCCACTGAATGTTGGTAGCTCACGAGGAATTGACTTTTGATTGATGATTTGACATTGGGTTGATGAGTCGCGTTAGCAAACGATTTTCTTCGTTGGTTGACGATGTAGCCATCATGTCCTTGAGCGTTTGTGCTAACTGGAGGATGCTGTCGACGGGTGGCCCCTGGGCCGGTACCGTGCAAACGTTATCACCCATAGGTACTCGCACTGCCTCCGTCATAGTTGCCGCCGCCTCACCTATGTGACACGGCTGCACATTGTTGCGCTCCATCCATTCGCGAACATTCGATTTGTCAACGTAGGTGCGAGTCGCGTTTGCCCTTGAATGACCTTGCGACCCGCGTGTACTACCTTCGTGACATTGAGATGTAGCCAATACCAAATCGAATTCAAGCTTCTTCTGAATGAGGACCATGTGGATCTTTACTTTGGCCTCGGCAGCTGCCAGCTCGAGCTGCTTGCGTCGTACGCAGCTCGATGATGACGATTTAGCCGACATGGCCGCGGATTCGTTTTTAACACCAAAGCGCTGCTCATACCGTCCGCACAAACACTTTGCACCGTTATGCACCGTTATTTTGTCCTCGCGTACGACTTTTTCACTAGCGCGCTTGAGTACATGTTCGGATGCAATTTCTAACTTTTGGTTAATTTTGTCACGATTCTTTTTCGAGATTAGTTTACCGGGTGGTGGAGTACTAAACATAGTTCTATGGTTAGATTTGGCTCGAAGGATCAGAAAAACTATTGTAGGTGATAGAACAAAAAATAAAAGAATCGTTTTCTAGAAAGTTCCAAGGGAGCGATCGCGGGTAGTAGGCAACGTATGTACAGTCAACGCCATAAGTTGATTAACACTAAAATATTTTACAAATCTTTTTTATATTGGAATGCATCTGTCCATAGTAAATGTAGTGTTATGATTCCCAGAAGACAAACTTAATTTACATATTCTATGTTTTTTTTTCACAATTTTATGTAAGGTTTAGGGGCCACAGTGTTCAATAAATTAGAATTTGTTAAGCTACTTTTGTAGTTGACTGTACATACTGGTCGGTGTCACAGTTGTTACTGCCGCCGCGACCGCCCTCTCGCGTTTATTAAATAAAACATACATACGAAAATGTACAGTCACAGCGAGCAATACAAAGCAAGTAGTTATAGCTAAAGTTTTATATTAGTCTAATAGGAACGTTGAGGGTACAAAATAATTAGAAATGGTAGTGCGTCGCTTACACATGTTATCGAACGAACAGGGGTTGAATCAAGTTACTTACTCAAACTTTACATCAGCTCTGTATCTTTACATTTTACATTTTCACAGCATTATTATCACAATATAATATAATTAATTTATTTATGTAATTACTAACTTGCAAATACACTGTTTATTTCGAAGACACTTTTTATTTAATTAGTCTCACAGCTCGTCTCGTCTCTGATATTCAACTATGTTTTACATTTCTAATATGTTAATATAATAGCATGTTATAATACAATTTATTTGTTTTTATAATTACCAAATTTGCAAATACTGTATATGGGTGAATTTCAACATCTATGAATTTTTAGCTAATTTTGGTGATTTTTTTTATTTCTAGGTATTTAGGTAATCTCTTTCAATATTTAGCTAGAAATACATATTTAGATGCCTATATGTTTGAATAGTCTAATTAGCCCTGGGAATTACTTGTTTATTTTATACACCTGAATTTTCAATACACCGAAATTGGTGTCTAACACCAAAATTGCATATCAACTAATTTTTATTTTGTATTTATATATATATGTATACTATTTCTGTGTTTTTTTTTCTAGAATTTGGTACTTAATAGTTACATAATATAACCCTTAATTTTCACCCTTTTATCACCAACTTCATTTTTATATGGCAAAACCACTTTAGTTGTTAGTAGTATCAGTATAAAAGCAAAACATTTGATTGTTTAGAAGCAAGGATTATATTTTACTCTAATGGCGCCAATATTATCGACGAACTTATTCAAGATTGCTGGGAAAAGATTTAGGCAGTTATTATCAAAGTGGGAGAGGTGGTACTCGGTATGCCTAAGGGTGGACGGAAGATATGCCATGGACACTTGGTAGTGGCAAGACAATTTGGTAGTGTGATGTCTATTTCTGAACTTACAAGAGTCCTTCAACTAAGTTTCTCATGCGGTGAGCTGATGGGCATTGCGGTTCAAAAGGGTTCCAGAGGTTTACACCATCCGAGACATGTACCGCGATTCTGATTCCGTTGTTCGAAACGCTGTTGGCAATATGAGAATCTTCCTTATCACTGTCGGGGTTCATCTAGGGGATCTGTCCTTAGTCCATTCCCAATCAGCGTGGTATTTTGGTCGGATAGCATCAGACAATCACTCCATAACTGCCCATGTATGCTGTTAATATCGGAGGTGGACGCCGATAGATTGGTGCAACATGTGAGGATGTGAATGTAGGAGCTTGAGGACGGTAGAGGTCAGAAGCCTTCTGTGGAGAAGATTGAGTACCTTTTACACGATAGCAAAGTGCTAGCTGCTGGAGCAACATACGCAGGAGTTGCGTGTCACCTACATCTGCGACTTCATCGCTTTGTTGCGTGGAGTCACGTGCAAAAGATTGCATGAGGCACTCTTGATCCACGGTAGCTTTCATATAAGTGAGAAAGCAGAGGAAGAAAAGCCAAATGATGTTGACAGTGGAGAGGAGGGAAGAAGGGTGGGCAGGTTTTAACGGCGTAGGCTTGGTAGTAAAGAGTGAGGCCGCCTTTCACGCCAGTAGAAGCAGGTGACGGAAAGAGCGCACGATGCTCCACCACACCGGCCTGTCCCTACTGCAGCATCAGCTGACTTCACCCAACTACTCGCCCGTCTTTTGTATGGGTAGTTCATATGCTAATGGTTAATCTGAGAGAAAATTAGGAAAGCTTCCGAACAACCCTCAACAGCCAACAACCTCTTTCCCACCTAGGGAGAGAGGCGGTGCTTTCTCCATTGCCCAGGGTATACCACGTAGAGGTCACCTGACCTAGTAGCCCGTCGGACTACGTAGGAGCTTAATCAAATAACTATGAAAACAAATTTTGGTGTAAATATACAATTTTGATGATTAGTAAAACCCCACCAAATTCACCAAAATTGCTCCACCAAAATTAGTTTCACGTCTAAAAAAAATATTTATAAAAATACTATTTAGAATATAGTGGTTACATTACCAAAATTTAATACACATACTGAACCTGTACACTATACTTAAATATTAAAACATACAATGAGAATAAACCGTTTAAATAATCAACACAAAAATTACAATATTTTTGTCCGAGGCTTACGAAACGACCTACTTACGTGTTTGGCAGAAAAACGAAACGGGACTGGGGACAACTGGCACTGGTGCTCATTAACACCCAACTGAACATTTCCAATGATGATAGTGTCGTCCTTATAGGTACTTTCAATACGACTCCTTCGATGATTTTATAAATCCCACCAAAATTTTACATTTGCCGCGGACGCATCTTATAAATTATTTTTAAGATAAAGTATAGTACTAAATACTACGAATGACAGTATCGAAGATAACTAAAATAATGCCGAATCGAATTATTATTAAGTATTCTCAGTAAACTAATGAAGTTTTGATTAAACTGTGATCATTCCCAAGAAAACAGGTTGTGGACGCGCGCCACCAAGCTTATAATTTAGGTGAAAAAACATTTTTTACACACTCACAAAAATAGTTTCAATAATATAATTTATACGTGCATATAGAGAAAAACGATATCTTTCTTACAAAAAATAATCATTACTATATGTTAACTTTAAGTATGATTTTCAGTCACGCCGCGAAAATTTTACGTTTGAGAAATTCACCCATATGTGACAATCATATTTTCCAATCTAACATATATCACAATGGCATTGCTGCCATTATCTGTAGTCCATTTGGAATTTGTTGAATACCTATGTTGCAATAATTCCTCTCGCGTCATTTGAAATCCCCAGGTACGTAGGAACAAAATCTTGTACTAAATTCTCCCTCACTTTATCCATAACACATTCTAACATAGGACGTGGTACTTCCACCAATGTCGAAATCCTCTCGTCAGAATCGTCAGTCCTCATCTTCAATAGCAGCGCTGCCAGACCTGTAAGTGATTGAACTCTTCTTTAGTATACCCCACCCAAAACAAGACATTGTAATGTGAAAACTTAGTTTTAAAGGTTTGAATTAATCAAGCAATGTGATCTGTTGGTTAACATGTATAAATAAATTAGAAAATATACTACGCAACATTCTACACGACACTATCTAGACCCATGGCAAGCTTAACTAGCTTGTTATGGAATCTAGAATGCGGATGAACATACTTGGATACTTTTTTTGTAAATACATACATTAAATAGATAAATTTTGTAAAAATATTCATAAACACCTAAACCAATGCAAATAGCCATAATCATGCATATAATGCACTGAGCGGAGATCGAATCTAACCCACGCCACCTGCGTAGCAGTCGCATTCACTACCACCACGTCACAGAACCTGTTAAGTAGAATGGTATAACTCATAGGAATGATAAATAATTACAAAGTATACTACATACCATTCCTACTACTTGTGAGAAGAGCTGCTATAATTAAGCTTCTAAATTATTTTCTTTTTTTCCTCGGCCCTTAATAACTTCGACGATAATTTCATAAAACGTAGATATTTACAGAATATGAGTTTCCTATGAATGATATTTTAAGACTTTTTTTGCGAACTTTTTAAGACACTCAAATTATAGTCCAATAAAATGATTTTTGGGCGATTGATGGGCCAGAGGTGGGGATCGCATCTTGTGAAGAAACAGATAATAGTAAAGGTTCAGATTTTCTTTTATAAACTGTTTCTTCAAGATCAAATGTGGCTATACTTTGCCCTGTCTCCAAATTTAACCTTCGTTTCTTCTTTCATGTTGTATCGATATTATCCCCGTATCTTTGTTTTTTTTTATCGGTATTTTATCCAATACTCATGCCATGCTAAAAGGATAAATGCCTGTTGCTTCAAAACTGCTGCAGAGGTTTCCTTGAACTACCGAAATTTCAGGATTTTCTGATCTGCCTTGAGTTTTGTTCATGCATAAAATGGCTTGCTTCAGAATTTTTGGCAAACAATCTAGTCGCTTTTTGGTTTTGCAATTTCACTGCTCTAATGTTTTATGCCATGCCATTTTAAGCGGTCTTAAGAAACCCACATCGAGTGGTTGATAAAATAAACATATGAAACTGATAAACTGATGTTATTTTCTACGCAAATTTCTCTCTCCATCAAGTCTCCAATCAATATTTTGCGGCTTGCCAGTCGGTTTGCATGTGGAAGAAAGGCAGTTGAGAACCAGTCACGAAAAGTGGAACCGTCAATACACCCAGACAGTGTCCTATTATACCTCGAACCTCTGCGGCAACATGGCTGACCAAAGCACGGCTTTCCTACTAAACCATTTTCCTTCCATGTATTGTACAAATGAATGCTTTTGTATATTATGTATGGAGGTAGTACTGTACACCATCAGCACTACCGCAAATCATACTGTTGTACAACTTTTTGTATAATTCATAACTCGTTAAGGGTATTTCACGCCTTTTCTATAAATACTACGTTTATTGCCAGGATCGTCAGACACATTACTTTCATCATAATTAAATATATTAGAAGGTAAAACTAGCTCTATTTTCAGTCGATCAAAATATTTTGTTAATGTTTCACGGGTCACTTGACCTCTTACACGTTTAATATTTGCTGCCAGTCAAAATTCATAGCCCCTGAGCGCAATCAGGTCCAAGTAAAATTGTCTGGAAGCTTTTTTATGGTTCTACCCTGTTTGTCTAAGTAGGCCTTTACTGTCATTCTTAAATCTAAAGATGTCAATGGAAAACCTCAGTCAGCACATGTGGCTGCTGCTTTCAGTAACACCTTTCCTTCTGAGTATGTGAATAAAGGCTATTTAGACACACATAATTAACATTAAGGCTGTACCACACCATATGCCCTTGCCACAAGAAAAAAAATAATACAAAGTAAATATATTTTTTTTTAACAATACAACGGTTTCGTGCGATTTTTGTGTATAATTTCACATTTTTCCATTTCGATCTATTTTCACGTTAGAATTCAAATTTTCAATTTATTTGAGAATCACTATAAACATTATTAATTGTCGTCTTGAAGGAGCACATCAAACTCACAATCATCGTCACCCTGCTCGAAACAAACCCCTTCGGTAACATCTGCAAACGCTTCTTCATCATCCTCCTCCATTCTCCTTCTCTTCTCTCTCGGACCACTGTCAGGTAAATCCTCATCCCCTTCTAGCCATCTTTTTCCATACCGTAGAACCTGCCCCTGAGAGACATATCTCTTCATTATTTCAGATAATTGCCTCGAGATTGTAGCGTCACTGTGGTATCCTATTGAGGAGTCCTTGATAGCCGTATATAGTAGACCACCTATGTAAACATTGTACATCTCTCCTTCTCTTATGTTGTCTGCTTTTTTCTCTAGGTCTCTTGCAGTTGAAAGTGTGTTACATTCACTCATAGGGCTTACTAATTTATATTTAGCCAATATCCCACTTACCATTACCCCCCTATCTAATTTTATGGTTTCTTTATCAACATGCTAAACAGCCTGTATCTTTTAGTTTTGTCGCAATATATCCAGATCCCACTCTTCCCTTATAAATCAACCTCATAACCTCCTGGGATAACAAATCTCATCGGGGCCATTCCAGCTATACCAGGGTCTCATATATATGAGCAAATATATAAAGGAAACAGATTGATGGTATGTCTAGAGGCTTATGAGTTACCAAATTGCCTAAAACAAGTCTACACAATCGTGAGCTTGTCCTGCCCTGTTCCTTTATGAATTTGTTCAAATGTATATTCTTCCATTTGAAGTCCCCTGCTTGGATCTTCTCAATAACTGTTTTTGAGTTCCTCAGCAGGTAAGAAAAGGCATATTTAATTGTCTACTTAATGTTTTGGCAAGATATCATATAATGGGAACTACATTCTACTTCTTCTGATAATGGATGTATATCTTTCCTTGTAAATCCTAGCTCAATCACGTGGCCTGTTGATGACACTAGTATGTTGTATTCATTATTGAGCTTTATGGGGTAAAGCCCGGTGTTCATATACTCTGTACTTTCATTTAGACTGAATGAACAGACAATTTCCCCATCACACATGCTCGGTATTCTGGAGTACTCTTCTGCAGTCATACCCAACATTTTGTAAGGCATTGCGTTGATCATTCCCTTTATTTGCACCTTATTCATTTTGTTATCCCTTTTTGTTGTTTCTTGGTATCTATATTTTATATGCTCCCCAATCTCCATGAGCATAGATAAGAACTCTCTAGAATCTGTAAAGTTGCAGGCTATTTCTATCAACCAAGGCCCGTTATGAGAGAATTTCCCCTTAATATCTCCCATACTGGAAACTGACCATTTGTGTTCCTGAAAGTGAGTGAGTAGAGCAATTTACACTGTTGTATATTATTCGATCTCTGCACTCTGAGGGCATGGGGCATGTTTTCAACCCATCTTTAACACATTCTAGCGTTGAAGTTCTCTCAAACAGTGCTTTTAGCCCCAAATATTCTATCTTATTAGATATCATGTCTAATAGATCCACTACTCTTGTTTTTAATATAGTGCTATTGTAACAGATATCTCTCAGATCATTCATGCTAATACTTGAAAAGTAGTGTAATATTGGGGCTTCTGCATCACGCAAAAAATTATTGGGGCTTCTGCATCACAAACCTCGCTTCACTCGGCTTGTGACGCAGAAGCCTCCAATATTTTTTTGCGTGATGCAGAAGCCCCAATATTATTTTTTTAGTTGGCTACAGCATTACTTTTCATAACTCTATTAAGTCAACTAGATTATTGGAGAGTCTTATTATTTGAGCCCATAACGTGTGCCCTTCAAAGCGAATTTTAAAGCCTTTACCATTTTTTCTATAACAAGGTATTAAAACAGCACTGTACTGTGCATGGTTTATAATTTTTGCAATATGTAGTCCACATATTCTTGTCTCAACTATAATTATCTGAACTCGATCTCCAATATTCAAAGTCATATTTTATTATATATTTATATAAATCCAAGATTATATAACAACATTACTTTTTATGTATGCATAATTTATTTTCCAGGATTAAAAGGCAGGCTATGGGGGTAGTACTCAGTCCAATCATTCGACGACTATCGAAGTAAAAACTAAAACATGTGTATTTATATATTAAAAAGTTTATCGTCAAAGCACCATTTTTTTAAACATAGTACATTTTTCAAAGCACATCCTGATCATGATAAACACAGGTGAACAAATCTTCAGAATATTTATAATTATCATATAAATTTAACAAACTAGGACAGAACTTATCTTCTAAATTAATTACATTATCATTATTTAAAATACGTTTCAACCATGACACTTTTTCTAAACCTTTAGTGTAAACACACTTATCTCGTAAAATATCTGAAATTAAATATTGATAATTTGAATAAGGTATAAATCCTTCACTCCAGCATATTTTTCTATTACGCTCAATCCAACTGACTTGTCGTCTTTCTGATTTTGTCAAATCATAAAATGGAAATGGTGCTTTAATTAAAAACACTTGTATTTTTTTATTACACCATATGGCTATTTCTTTTAATATAAACTCATTAGCTTCTGTTTTGAAGCCTTGAACGTCAACAATGGCATTCATGATAACCTGCGTACTATGTTGCTCAGAGGTTTGTATTCCACAAGCCGATCGTTTATAATTAAACAATATGCAGCAGTATTATCTGGTATTGCTTGCGAACATTCGATCTCTAGCCGGACATCTACTGGACCTGTTTTTAAACTATCGTTTTGCCTTGAACAGTCCAAAACAAATAGAGGAGCCTTATCTTTGAAGTCCTGTAGATTGAGCAAGGGGTCTATTGGACAGTTGTAATACGACTGGCGAAATTTTGCATACATTTCATATAATATACTGTATTTGTCCTCAGAAAACTTTAAGTATAAAGGTTCATATGGATAATATTGTGAATTCAAGAATAGGGTCACGTTTGTTACTTCACAATGATCAAAAAGTGAGCTATCTTTCAATTTATTATTTTTTCTATTAGTTTGTAAGCAGAAAATTACATATCTAGGCTTTTCCATTTGTGATGCAGTTTTAACTGACCATGAATGCTTTGTAGTTTTAGGTAGTAAAGGATACTCGTACAAATCCCAATTCCTAAATGCCATTTGAACAGCCTTATCTCTTTCTAAATGTTTTAAAAGTATCAATCGTTCTCGATCAGATACTTTTACATGAGGTATTCTCCATTGTACCCTTTCTATGTCTATTTGAAACTTTGCAATATCATCATTAAGTGTAACACTGTTTTTGTTCGAATTACTTCTATTTAAAATAAGCTCATGTTTACAATTTATTATAATTTTATTGTAATCTTCTGCGAACCCTAAAATCTTATTTAGTGGTATAACTGCACTGAAATTTCCGCCACTTTTAAACCCATCTAGATTCCAGCCCCACACGGCTGCAACTTTACTTTCGGCTTCATTTAAAGAAACGTAAGACTTAATAGTCGATGTTATTCCGGAATTTTTTATTCGATCTATTTCGATTCCGTTCATTTCGTATCTGATATCTTGGAAAAGGAACATAATAGGATTATTAGTAAATGATACATTTTTTGCAATCTGTTTTCCATCTTTCCCAAAGAGCTTAGCAGAACCTTCAATGTAAATTGAGCTGGCTGATGGTAGCACGTATATGTCTTGCTGATGTATAGGAATTCTGATTTCATCATTTTCTCTAAAGCTGTTATTATAGGGATTATAGGAATGGACTTCATAACTTTCGATGGAAGTATCAAAGTGGAGTAAGTCATTAATCTGTAGTATATTCATATTTTAAAACCATTTGCTTTAAGAAAATCTTTATTGGTTTTACTCAACTTTAATACTTTTTTCTTACGTCTGTGTACTTTAGTGGTTGCAAACGGAATAAGTCGTTTTATTTTTACAGGAGCGTTTTTATTAAATGAAATCATTTTATTTCTCTTAAGTGAAAACGTAGTTGAATGTCACCTTCTTTAAAGTTAATTGAGTGACCAAACTGATCCACAATCTTAACAGATATAGAGGTAACTATATTCTTGTTTATTGGAAAGTAAATAACGTTGGGCGGTCTTTCAATATACTGATTGCTGACAGCTGTGTTTGTTACAAATTCATGAATAATATGAGTTTGCAATCCGTTAGAGTAAGATCCGTATATTAAATCGCATTCAATTCTAACTACAGCTGGAGTTTCAGCATTAAACGGTAAATTATCCTTACAGTTCAACACTGAGAAGTATAGCAAACCACATTCATATCTTCCAGAAAAAGTCAGAGGTGGTTGAAAATAGGACTCTAATTCAGATTTACTGCTAGAGATCGTCACTGTTGTAGACATACTTTCATACTGAACACTTCTGGAAATACTTTTTTATTTTATTCCCCGACTATACCAAAAATGTCTCAAAAAGTTTAGACAAAGATGTCCGCAATTAAAAGGATGATTCCGTTGTATGTTCTCATAGTTATAGCGAACGTTGGAACCCAAGTACTTTATAAATTCTTTTGGAGGCTTAAGATCTCCATAACTGTCAAAGTATTCAATATTATCAATACACTTTGCATAGGCTACCCAATGAGTACCAGGATTTTTGAGATCCGGTTCTTAGCATTCCATGGATTCACCGTGCGGTCGCCGGGTCCATGGCGTGGTACAGAGAGGAACACTGCGACGGCGCCTGGGACTTGCGACCCAGGTGTAGGTTTAGGGTGGCCACCTTGTGATGCATCAGCGCTCACCTCCACCGTCAGTCGTGTTCCCCCCTCTACCTATCCAAATTTGGTAAGATCCTATCAACGCCGTTTTAGATATTCGTTTGAGTAAAGAGCTTACTGAAGCTCTTGGCAATCCGAGGTCTTTAAATAAGTTATACAGGGATTTAGCTGGAATTCCCCTTGCTCCCACTTCCACGGCGTAGAGTTTAACCACATAGCCATTTTTGGTTAACTCGTTGGTCAAGTCAAAGTATTTGTTTATTTTTATAGCGTGGTCTTTAGGTATGTTAGTTTCCCACGGTACTGTGAGTTCTACTAGTACTGCACGCTTTTGCTGTTTTGAAAATAGGAATATATCGGGTCTGGATGACGAGGCACAAACATCCTCCGGTATTTTATAGTGTTTCTCATACGAATCTGCGAGTAATGTCCAATCAGCGGCTGCTATCAAAATTGAGTACGGCTTTTGATTTGTCTTTTTTGAGCAGCCTTCCTTTACAAACGCGACGTCATTTCTTTGGTTTGTGGTTAAACCCTTTTTCGCTCTAGCTACCGCCAAACTTACCGCCTCACGTACGATTTCTAATACCTTATCATGTCGGCGCGAGTAATGACCCCGGTCTAATAGCGTCCTACAACCCACCAGTAGGTGCCTAGCAGTACCAATTGCTTCACCACATGAGTTACATGTTTTATCTGTGGCTTTTCCCCATCTGACAAGATTGCTTTGGTCGGGGAGGGTCAACTGGAATGCATTGAGATAGAATTTAAGGAGAGCCGGTGACCAGTCGTATATTAAGGTACGCCATTTTAAGGCTATGGGAATACAAAATTCACCTAGTGTTAACCATTCGTTTTGTATTTCTAGGTTCATTGCGTGCACTTTGTAGGTATTATTTTCATCTACTTGAAGAAAAGATTTTGTTATGTCTTTGTCTGACTGCCTCCTAGTATTACCCAAACCTACCCTACCAGTCTGCGAGCCTATCATGAATTTTTTATGGAATTGGAGGCGCGACTCGAGCTCTTTAGTACTTTGGTCTTTTGGAAGAGCTTGCACGATTTCGTCTTTTGATTTCGCTAGGACGTGCATTTTGGTTACTCTTAGATGTATCTAAATTAATAACTCCACATTCTTTTAGAAAAGGATGTTTAGGGAGCTCATCTCTCATGAAGACTCCTCTAAAAAAGAGAATATCATTTCCGTGCTTCAAAATGTCGAGGTTAGTTAAAGCTCGTTCAGGTAGCCGATTCTCTAGTTTTTTTGTTTTGAGACAAAAATACCTAGCCCTTTTTTATGCGGCTTAAGATGTAGTCCTTTTCCAATGCAAAGAGCTTCCATTTTTTCATTATGTCTCTTAGATTCATCATACAGCTTTTTAGCCATTTTAATTTCATTTATAGTTTTAGCAATAGCACTTGCACCGCCTGCTAATGCTCCTGCTGCCGATAATCCCGCAAAAATAGGAATCAATGGTAAAACTCCACCGCTTTTTGGTATTGGAATTATACGAGGCAATTTAATAGATGAATTACCAGTTAATTCTCTTGCAGCAGCCATAGCTACTTCTATTGCAACTTTCTTACATTTTGGTTTTATTTTCTTCATACGATTTTTCGTAATACTAATAATATTTTTTAATCTATTCGATTTTTTTGTTCGAGATTTTTGTTTTGTAGCTTTAAGACCAGAGCCAGTTTTAATTTTCTTCGACATGACATTGCTAACTAGATGTGCTGCGATTTTTTCTCCTACGCCTGAATCAGAAGCAAATGCACGCTTTTTCGCCATTTTATACAAAATCAAATCAGCTTTATGTCGATCCTTCAAACTTGATGAATTGTGATAGGCAATATCGTGTTCTTTACAATATTCGTCTAATTTATTTATACCTTTATCACCACGCTCAAGTCGTTTCATCAATTTTGTACCAGGACCGCAATAATTGTAGCCCGGTAAATGCAGTTCAATGGGCAAATGATTTATAAACTAATTAAGAATACTGTTCTCTCCAATACACATAATAAGACTGAATAATCAAACGTTGAACACTTAATAAATATACTAATGAACCAAGGTTTTATAGATCAGCGTAGAATAATAGTTTTTACAACACATTAGACTTATCAATCCAGCTATTTTCAGCAGAAGATAGGCCTAGCCATTTCACAAAAACTTTATTTTTATTCTTTTTAAGAACTCTTTCAACTAGATATATATTCGGATATTTTGTCTTTTGAAGCTCTTGCACATAAAATGCTCCCAATATTGGCTGGCCTCTAATGGCATCTTCAATTAAGTAGGTAATAGGAGAAGTATTCTGCCTTTTTCGAATTTTAAATATTTCGGTTGACCAGTTTGGAGTGTATCCTTTTTCAAATGTTCCTTTATACTAACTAATACGAACATAATCACCCACTTTAAATTTATTTTTCATACTAACGTTTTTTTTCAAACTGACATATCTTTCATATATACGTTTTTTATTCATATTATTTACATTTGCAGGGATTTCATCAATCGTTCGACGGTAATTGTGATTATATTTAAAAATCACATTATTGATGGTGTTATTTATCCAATTATAATTACCTCTCAAACTGAATTCTTTGTATAATTTAGATTTAAATGTTCTAATGAATCTTTCTACTATCGAAGCTTTTTTTGATGAGAATGTTGAATAATGATTAATATTGTAAGACTGCATAAGTTTTTTAAATTTATCATTGTAGAACTCTGTTCCATTATCAGTTTGCAAATTTTTAGGTACGCGCCCTCTGTATAACAACATCTTAAAACTGTTACTAACAATATCTTTGTTTTTACTTTTCAATGGAACGGTCCAAGCATATTTTGAAAATGTATCAATAACAGCTAGAATAAATCTATAACCTTTATTATCGCTAGATATAGATTGCATATCAATTAAATCTGCTTGCCACAGATCGTCTATGTCTTTCATGATAACATTTCGTCGTGGAAAACTTTTCTTAGCATATTTATGAATTTCGTTAACTATATCTGTTTTGCTCATGTTTGGTAATTTACTTGCCTGACTTCGTAATTAATTTAGCAAATGCTTATTATGAACAAACACATCGCACTGAATTAAATTTCTGTTGTTATAAGTATTTATTCCTTAATTATATTAGCTTCTTTTAATTCTTCAATAATAGATAATATTTCATTATCATGATTCATATTGCCAGCATCTCTTGAAGCTAGTAATAATTTTAATCTCTCAACTAATTCATTGGGATCATCCCAATATACTAAATCAGTATTGTTTTTATATTGCTTTAATATTGGTAAATGTCCTCCAAGTTTAGAGCCAGTCTCATTTTCAGACGTTTCATCAATTAATGGTTTGATTATTTCACGGTATTTAATGCCCTTATCCCCTTTTATTTGACCTTCTTGACAATAATTTCTTTTATGTGCATTTGTGTAATGTAACATGTCTTTATAGATGAGTTTATCTTCATTTGATATTAATTTTAAATCAGGTTTCTTTTGGAATAAAAGTTCTTTTAAACCCGATGTTAAATTGTAAGATCTGTCACCGATTTTAATCAAATTTAAGCTATCATTATTCAAGTTATCAATTTTTGGAATTCTTTATTACCCATCAACAAATTTTTATTGTCACTTCTAATCCCGAAGGGTACATTAATATAATCAAAAATACCACAGACATCTTCACCCTCTAAGGTCATTTTTAAATTATCTACATGTTCTTCTGGCTTTGAAGATGAGCTAGTATCAATATCGACCGATATAACATCTTCAGAATTAGCAAATGACTCATTTTCAACATCTTTTAACTTCTGCATTGTCATATTCGAATCAACTAAAACTTTAAGAGGATCTGTGACAGGTTTAAGTATTTTATCGAGTGATAAATTCATCGATTGTTCCTCAGCCTTCATAAGTTTTATTTTATTTTTAATAGAGTCTACAGACTTCATTAATTCTATTTTAATATTTTTCTCCATGTTGAGTTGCCTAAAGAACAACAGCCCTCGTCTAGAGAAGGTTATATACTAAATTAGTTAAAAAAGTATCAAAATTCTGTCTATACCGTCCATTATTCAATGAAGATTCTTTGTTGATAAGTAAAAAACTATAAGGTTTATTCCAAATAATCTTACAAATGTTTTTAAACTGTTTCCATTCTAGATCGGCATTTACATGTTCTTCATAAATATGTTTTAAATTGACTTCATCTTGTTTAAATATCATAAGAAAATTAACATTATCGCGTAATAATTGTTTTGGAATTTTAGAATAACTTTGAGATAAATAGAAACAGTCGATTTGTTTATGCCTACCCATACAAAAAAAATTCCGTATATTTGTTTGATTTTCACATGCAACATCATCAAAAATAAACACAGATTTTGTTAAAGCTTCAGCTGGAGATATGACCTGCTTATCATCATCGTACTTATAGAAATTAATCTGTTTTACGCGTCTCAGTACTTCACTTAAGAAACGATATTTTGCTTGATAAGAAGTTTTACAGTAAAGATAAATATTTTTAAACTTTAAACCATTTTCATGTAACAGCAAACTAATCATGGCATTGGTTTTTGCCACAATTTGAAGGACCGCATATTATACAACGTATTGAATTAGGCAATAAAGCACTGTGTTTTATTTGGTGAGGAGATTCATAGAAATCTATATTATTAACCTTAAGAGAAATGGGTTGTTTGATCAACCTCATTTTGTCTATTACTTATTTTCTAATAGTTCCTCCCTTATATAGTTTATTATAATAATATAGGATTAACTAACATTTATATATGATAGACTTGTCATACTCCCACACGTTTAAACTTGTATCGTTGAATTTAATTTGAGATGCTATTCTCATCTTACAATTTTAATATGTTTGTGTATTGAAAATAATGATCCTTCAATTCACTATCGTCTATTACAGAAGCAAGTCGTTTCACTTTTCAATATTATTACTGAGCAATATTTTACAGACATTTGAAATACTTATATGAGGTAAGTTTTACGATAAATAATAAATAGGTTATTAATAATATTCGGGTATGCATAATATGTTTAATTTTTGTTTACAGAAATATGTCGTGCTCACCATCTTATAGCCCTGTCTTGGATGTCGTCGATCGCAGCACATTTTCACTATCTAATAATGAGCAAGACGGGACAACGTTACGCGAAGTAAGTGACAATATATATATATATATATCATTTGGGACATATAATATGTAATGTTTTCTACAATAAACTGTTCTTTTCTTTTTTTACAGAATTTGATCGGAGATGACAATCCTATAACTAATCCATTTTATTATGCGCAAGATAGAGATACTTGGTACGCTGAGGTAGCTGCCAAGTCATGCGCAGAGGCTCAACGGCAAAAAGCGAAGGAAGTAAAGTTAAAAAGGAAAAATAAAAAAATCTTTAAAAAATAAATCTTTTATCGTGTGCAAAGAGCTACAACATGCGCGCCGCGTAATAAAAATTAGCATTCATGATTTGGATGGTTGTAACAGTGTAGAAAACACTGACCCTGACAATGCAAGTGTGAACGTGCAGTACTTAGTGACAAGTGATTATGATGATGTAATGAACGAAACAGAACATTTAATCGGTAAGATAGTTAAGAAGTTAGGTCAATCAAACTGTCTGTAAAATATTGTTTATTCTTGTAATAATATGCTATTTCAAATTCTACTTTACTACCTTAAGTTAATTAAAGTTATTGTAAAACATTATAATTAGGTTAAGGGTATAGAATTGTAAATGAAACAATTGTTATTTTGATACATGTATTTATTTTATTCCATCTGTTAAAAATAAGCCAAATACAATAAGTTCAAATACATAATCATTATAATTTTATATAATTTATAAGTGCTATAAGATTATAGGTACAACATTTTATATAAAATTAAATTATAATACAATTTACATTAGAAGTACAAAATAGTTTGCTTTAATTATAGGTACTTTAAAATTATAAAAAGCTCAATAAAGTTATATAATCCAATTACTTGTTTCTCTTAAAATATTGTATCATAATGACCCCAAGGTAAAGTTGTTATTTTATCATCCATTATTTGACGTTTGGTAGGACGTGTAAAATAGTCCTACCAAACTGGTGTGTTTGCACACAAAGCGTATAAGAACCTAATATGACCTGGCGTTTGGTTGTAATAGAAAGGAAATATTCATGTGACCGCTTCTATGAATGAAAACGTAAGAGAACCGGCACTGACCTGTGTTCCACCTCGTGAGGATTCAGCTGCAGACAGGCGTGGTTCCTGGCACGTGTTGGTGGGTAGGTATGTTTTGACCGGCCGGTGACTTTCTTGAATTTGTCGTTTTCTTCCGATACACTTCACTTATACTGACTTGAGAATGTGGCCAAAGGAACTTATAGAATTACACAGAAAAAGAAACGAGGAGCTGAATTACTCAAACTTCCGTTTTGTGCGTCGGCGCGTGAGTCAAAAAAGACACCTTTCGGCGCTGGGTGCGGGTTAGTGACTGATTATAAATGAGCGGGTTGAACGTAATGAAGCTTGAGAGTCTCGCTCATAGAAACCTCGTTCTCAAAATATAGTTCGAACAGATCCATTCACAGCGCCATTCATTGGCCTTCTTCAACACTAAGTGGTCAACAAATGAGCGCCAATATTCAAACATTATTCGATACATAGAAGCGGTTTATTAAATTACAAAAATTGAAATACAATTAAATTATGTGGGAAACAATTAAGAAAGTACCTAAGCGCTCCACCATGCACCCGGCTTTGGAACGTCGCAAGACGTTACGAAACAAACAAGCGAACACTGGCTGATTAGAGCCCATAGTGAATTTGTATAACATAATAATACACATAGCTAAAATAACAACTTAGACTAACAATATTCTATCTAAAGTATGTTTAAAGCTTGAGTTAAAAATTAAAGTTTAAGATTCTATTTAGCGTTGTAAGTTATTGCGTTGGGATAGGATACAACTTGCTTACAGCGAGTTTGTAAGTACCAGAACGCGTTTTATATATTATGATAGACATGAGGAGTCCAGGTCCAGTATGACAATTGACAACGTGAAAATGCTGAATTATTAGATCAACAACGTGATCGCGTTTAGAGAGAAGAACAGGATGTAATCCTGATACAGAATGAGGTTCGATCTTAAATTTAAATCGTGCGAATTTTAAAACGTATGTAATGATACGTAGTAGTTTCTGCCAAGAAGAAACACGTTGTGCTAATGTACACTCGGCAATGCCTAAAAGTATGCAGGCCACACTAGTAACATGCATGTGTGTGTAAATCTAACGAGTGTATTATAATATTACGTTTCTATGTGCGTGACTTACACGCTCGTACCAGCATCGTATACTTTTACCTTTTACAATATAGGGCATCATGTCTTGTTCGGGCGTTTTCGTCTAAGCTCGGCTAAGCCGAATGGAACTCATCACCCGTGCGCGATTAAGTTAGCTTATTTTACTTCTGTCACATAAGTTCTCGTAGCAAAGCAAAGACGGCGGATATAAATCTGCATCGTATTCGAGTGTCGCGAGATCGAATCCTTGCGCGACGTGCAGAACTCTTTTTGCCGTTTTTGTAATATTTTTTTAGTAATAAGTATGGTAATATTACTAAAAAAAATATTATATATATGATTTAATATTATATAATATTATAGATTATATAGTATTACTATCTAATATAAAATAACAAAGAAGGAAAATAAAACAATTTCTTTATACTTATTTGTAATATAAAATTTACTTATTACTAAAAAAATATATTACAAAAACGGCAAAAAGAGTTCTGCACGTCGCGTCGCTCGTCGCGCAAGGATTCGATCTCGCGACACTCGAATACGATGCAGATTTATATCCGCCGTCTTAGACACTTTGCTACGAGAACTTATGTGACAGAAGTAAAATAAGCTAACTTAAACGCGCACGGGTGATGAGCACAGTAGTTGTTATTTAATGTGGGTAGGATCAATATCAATAATGTTAATAGTTTTGACTGACAATTTTACTTTAGAGTCTCAAAACAAGTTAATAACAACACGCACACATAGAAACGTAATATAATACACTCGTTAGATTTACACACACATACGTGTTACTAGTGTGGCCTGCATACTTATAGGCATTGTCGTGTGTACATAACAATGGCGACTCTGTGTGTTTTGATGTCACACTCAACACACTTGCCTTATGCTCAGGTAAGTCAGAACAGTTGGCGGGAGAGAATGACTTAATAGGCCATTCATCAGGGGGGCCGCGGATCCATGCTGGACCGTTCCACCACAAATCATAAGCCAAAAGTTGCGAGGGGAGCATACCGCGTGATAGACAATCACTCGGGTTAATGTCTCCGGCGACGTGATAAAAATGTTCAGCGTTCAAGTTTTCTTGACACTGAGCGACCCGGTTGCTAACAAAAATCGACCACCGATGTGGTGACGAGTGAACCCATGATAAGGCAATCGTGGAATCAGAAAAGGCGTAAATGTCAGTAACGGGAATGCGTAATGCATACGAATCACGTACAGTTCTTATTAACTTTGACATAAGCAAAATAGCACATAACTCTAAGCGAGCAAGCGTAGTAATCTTTGTCGGAGTGACCTTTGATTTCGCACACAAAATGCGAGTTTGAATGCCAGATGGGTAGGTACAATGTGCATAAATAACACATCCCATGCCATTCAGGCTGGCATCACAAAATGCGACAAGACGTAATTCGCAATCAACTTCGACACCTATATATAGCGGAATTTTTAATGTGTCAAGCAATTTTAATTCCTGAACGAAAGCGGAAAGGCGTGAGCGTATATGCTCTGGAGCAGGGTCATCCCAATCACTCTTACTAAGCCAAAGTTCCTTAATTAACAACTTGGCGTAGAGTATCACAGGTGCCACCAACCCGAGCACGTCAAATAGTCGTGCAACTATAGGGAGTATATTTCTCTTAGTGCACTTCTCATCTACCAAGGTGGATGTGAAATAAAAATTATCTCCACACGGCTCCCACGAGAGACCTAAAACCTTTGCGACATGACTGCCAACATCAAACTCAAGCGATTTGCGGTGAGTATTTATGTCAGCGTTCATTGCGATAGGAAATAACCTAAAATTTAATAATAATAAAAACAGGTCTGCCTGTAAATTGGGACCAATATGTAAAATATCATTGAGCGAACGACAAGTGTGGGTTTTAGCGCTCGCGTCTAACACAATACGCGGCATCGGTTTGTCATGTCGAACTACTGCGTGATGTGGTATGTAATAACCATCCATAGACAAATTAGAGTCATCAACGAGACCAAGACAACCGTTATCCAAACAATCCCGAATAACCTTATTGTCATTTTCGCGTACGGTTGGTGATTGACGAAGTTTACGCTCGAGCGACAAAAACCGGGGGTGAGCGACGCCGCGCGAGTTCCCTAGTTCAGAGGGATCCTTGCAGAACGGCAGCGCAACTGTATAACGACCTACGTCATCGCGAGTCACAGTAGATGTGAAAATATTCTCGCACTCGGCCTCCTCCGGAGACAATAGGCGCTTCACAGGAACTTCCTCAAGTTCCCAAAAATTTTGCACTAAATCATTTAGTGCTAGCGCAGAAAAGGATGCGGTTGTAGGCACAACAACTTTACGTGGGTAATCACCCATAAGTACATACCCAAACGCGGTTGATAGTACACAAGGGGCACTGGGACCACACTCGACTCTATTTCCTAAGTAAATATACGGGAAGAGCTGTGCACCTAATACTATATCAATGTTTCCTGGAATGTTCCAGCTTAAGTCAGCAAGTGGTAAATCGCGAAGATTTAACTCGCGATCACACTTAATTAATTGCGAGGGCAATTGATCCGTAAGGCTATTCATAACTAACGCATGTATAGTATACTTATGATCTGCATAAATACGAGATTCAATGTCCAAATACACATAGCCTATTATCGTGTGCGAAGTGGAGCCAACACCTTTGACAACAGAATTACTCATTGGTATTATTGGTAAATTTAATAAACGACAACAGGACAATGTTATTAAGTTATTCTGTGAGCCATTATCAATTAGACATCTGACTACAGATTTATTTCCAGTGCTACCTTTAGGGCGAGCATACACCTGAGCGGTTGCCAAGAGAATATCACCCTTATGGCTAGAGGCATACGAATGCACAGTGCTTGAAGCGAGCGATGACTCAGGAGTGGGACCGTCAAGGTCGCACTGGGGCGGCGGGGATGCGGCAACAGTCGTCGCATGCGAGTGCGAATTATTAGTATTATTCTCAAAATGCAATAATTTATGATGTTTTTTCTGACAGAAACAAACTGACGTACTTTTACATTGCGGGAGATTATGTAATGTGCTTAGACAATTCACGCAACCACGCTTAGATTTAATAAACTCATATCTAGCCTTTGCATTTTGCATATTTTTAAACTGAGCGCAGTCATACAGGTGTCGGTGGTCACTGCCGCCACATAAACAACAGGGCGCGTTACCTGCGGCGGGCGCATTCGACTTATTATTAATCGGCTCACTGACAACAAACGACTTAGAATTACGCTGTACACGCCTATCATTAGACTGTGGCGTCCCAGCAGTGGACGACTTCGCATATGACGAAGACCGCGGGTTTGACCGTTCAATCATCTTAGCATGATCTTGTACAAAGTCGATCAGCTGTTGCGTCGTAGGTATATCGACACCTCGAACAGAAAGTTCGAAGGCTTGGATGGTTAGCGTGTCCATTTTCCTCAAGGCACATTGTAGAAACATGAAGTCCATTAAATCATTTATACCTAACTCTTTAAGCGCGGCGATAGAGGAGGAATATATACCTATAAATGAATCAAGTGAGTTCACACTAGGTGAACAATTCTTTAAGTCTAATATATTATTAAGATAATATGAACCTAATGAGCGTTTATCTTGGTATTTCTTGACCAAGGCGTCCCACACTATACTGTAGGTCTCACTTGACGGAACAATACCGGCAGTGAACTTTAATGCGTCTTTGGTTAATTTTGAGAATAGGTATTGCACACGTTGCGAATCAGACAATTGGTTGTTTGAATGAATATTGGCCTTAAAGGACTGATAAAATGTATTCCAGTTTTCAGGGCGTCCGTCAAAACTCGGAATAACAAGCATTTCCAATTTCACTACAGACGCGTTTGAATTATTCGACCCGTGTGAGGCGACCTCCCTGACCTTGAGCGTAGATAATTTATTTCTAATGCGTTTTATTCTCGAATACAATTCATCAAATGAGTCAAGGCAAGAATAGTCGGATTCTACAGGGGATTGTAATGATAAATTTAAGCTATTTATTTGATCTGCAATCGACTCGAACTTATCGCGAACGACATCGATGTTCTCGGTCTCAGACAGAAAATCTTCATTCGCTCGCGTCGTTATGTCAAAACACACAACTGATTTCGACGATTTATATCAACGATTAATGCGTGCAAACAATAATTCCTTTTTTTGATTCAACAGAATAAGCTTCGTCTCGAGATCTGACGACATGTTTGCAAATTAACGATAGGTAGGACCTACCTATTGAAATATAACAAGAAGATTATCTGTAAGGTACCTACTATAATATAATAGTAATTCAACACAGACAGTTTAGATATACCTACTTTTTATTGAAAATTGTACTACGGCTTATTATATAATAGCGCAAGTAGCACAGCGGAGCGGGAATGTAACTATGTACTTACGTACCTAGATAGGTACCTACCTACAAAGTTACGCGTATGTGAATAGAATGATGATTATTTACCAATTAATACGTAAATCACCAACTATTATAAATATCTACCAATTATTACGTAGATTTAGCGTTTTAAATGCAGAATTTACCAAATAATTTACGTAAATCTGTTAGCGAAAGAAAGTAATGAAACTAAGATGGCGGAAAGAATTCACCAAAATTACGTGAATCTTTTAATTAAATGAATAGGAAAGAAATATTATTCACCAATAATTACGTGAATATGTTATTTACTGGCCTATCCGGCTCGAAGGACCATAAATTATGGTAGGACGTGTAAAATAGTCCTACCAAACTGGTGTGTTTGCACACAAAGCGTATAAGAACCTAATATGACCTGGCGTTTGGTTGTAATAGAAAGGAAATATTCATGTGACCGCTTCTATGAATGAAAACGTAAGAGAACCGGCACGGACCTGTGTTCCACCTCGTGAGGATTCAGCTGCAGACAGGCGTGGTTCCTGGCACGTGTTGGTGGGTAGGTATGTTTTGACCGGCCGGTGACTTTCTTGAATTTGTCGTTTTCTGCCGATACACTTCACTTATACTGACTTGAGAATGTGGCCAAAGGAACTTATAGAATTACACAGAAAAAGAAACGAGGAGCTGAATTACTCAAACTTCCGTTTTGTGCGTCGGCGCGTGAGTCAAAAAAGACACCTTTCGGCGCTGGGTGCGGGTTAGTGACTGATTATAAATGAGCGGGTTGAACGTAATGAAGCTTGAGAGTCTCGCTCATAGAAACCTCGTTCTCAAAATATAGTTCGAACAGATCCATTCACAGCGCCATTCATTGGCCTTCTTCAACACTAAGTGGTCAACAAATGAGCGCCAATATTCAAACATTATTCGATACATAGAAGCGGTTTATTAAATTACAAAAATTGAAATACAATTAAATTATGTGGGAAACAATTAAGAAAGTACCTAAGCGCTCCACCAACGTTTATCATCATTTTTTGGTAAAATTATTTTATTAATCTTTTGAGTAAAAATTCGATGATTTTTAGACTTAATTACACACATATCATCTCTGAGTATTTCGCTATTAAATAAAACGTTTTTGTATTTTTGCATGTTTAGTTTTTTAGTAATACATTTTTTAGCACCTTTAGCTTTTTTTATTGTTGATGTTTTTGTACTTATACAGTACGATTTAGCTCCTAAGCCTACAAATTCAGATATAATTTCCCCGCCCAATTCATCTTTAAAGTAACCGGGTATCTTGGCGTTCACAATTGGTATGCAATATTCGTTATTTTTGTCAAAGTTACTAGTATCGAAATATTTTAATTTTAATTTCATGTCTTTATAAAAATCTTCAGTGCGAATTAAATATAAAAGACTATCAGTGTCTGTGTAGCAAAGTTTTAACTTATTTTCATAATGTTTTTTCATGATTGAATAGTGAAATCGATACAAATGGCATTTCGCTATTTCTAAAATACTAAAGCCTATATAGATAGGACGATCTAAAATTATTTTGGTTTGATTCATTTGTATTGATACTAAGGACTCTGATAAAATAGAAAAGTTCTTGAAATTAGGTGCACTGACATATTTTTCAGCCCCGTAAATTTTTTTAGTTGCGTTTGAATTATCTCTCCAAATATTTACAAGTTTAACGTCCACTTGTTTTCTTTTATTCTCTATGGTTTTGCCAAATATAGAATTATTTTGTTTCTTAAAAAAATCTCTTTCAAAATTAGATGTAGCATTTTGTCTCAGTGTAGTATTTAGGGCAATATAAGATTGTAAGAAATTGCTTTGTTGAAATGTTAGAATTCTGTGTATTTTTAATAATTGAAGACCATTTTGCAAGCATTCCTGCAAATGAATATAGTGAATAACATATTTATATTTATCAAAAACATTAGCAATAAGTTTATAATTTCGGCTACAGAACGGAACAAATTTTTCAGGTGCAAATGGTAAATCGGAATGATCACCATGCAAGTAATCAGGGTAATAAAGATCTACTTCAAGTATAAATCCTGTATCAGAATCAGTTGACATGCATAAGATATCAAAATTTAATATTTCGTCCTCAGTCAGAAATCTAAAACCACCTACTGGAAGTTTTTGCATCATAGCATATCCATATAAATTAACACAATCAAGATAAATAAGAAAATAACCGGGCTTTTTGTTATTGTAATCAGGAAGATATTTATTATTTGCCTTCGCATATCTGAGGGAACACTGAGCAAGTCCGCCTCTTATTCCTTTTTCTATCATTTGATACATTTCTACATCAGAGATAAGATCTAAACAGATTTTCGTATATAACAACATAGCGTCCCAACTTAAGGACGGTGATGACACGTAATAGCAAGGATCTAATCCATAGTGTTTCAAACTCATATTTCTAAAATTTTCAAAAACATCACATGTATATTCACCCAAATTTTTTATGTCAAAAGTTTTCCAAACGTTTAAAGCATGTTCATAGTCTTTATCAGATATAGACTCGGAAGTAAGTTTGTTAAAGAATTGTTTTTGTGATGGTAATTCAGTCTCATCATATTTATGCCAAGAGTTTATATAATCATAGCAATATATTCCTTTTCTTCGAGCAATATCAAATAATTTATTATCATTAAAAAAATATTTTAAGTTTTTGAAATTTTCTGGGTTCATAGTTGCAACTAGTTTGTCCAAACTAGAGCTCAAAAAATTAAATGAATCAATAAACTTTAATTGTACAGCATTTGTTGCATTGACTGTTATAAATTTTGTGAAAGAAATATATTTATCTTTGTTTCTAGGTATAAGATGAATTCGACCGCTTATATTTGAAAGTTCTTTTATGAATAAGTGACAATCATAGCCGGATAAGTTGTGAAA
Source organism: Eilema sororculum (assembly GCA_914829495.1). Taxonomy (NCBI): domain Eukaryota; kingdom Metazoa; phylum Arthropoda; class Insecta; order Lepidoptera; family Erebidae; genus Eilema; species Eilema sororculum. The sequence continues at coordinate 23,201,383 of OU618535.1, forward strand.
CACTATTGGTATAAACGTGCATTTTTTAGCATTTAAATTGCATGTATTATGAGCAGCTCCTCTATATTGACCCGTAAAGTGATCATGGTCCTTAACAATACTATCATTACATGAAAACTTATTTTTACAAATATGACATCGTATGCTGCTGGTGGTGGTGCTTAATTGTTCATTTTCAGTTAATGGCAACATATGTTTGCTCTGTAACAATATTTTATATAAACGTTTTACGTCATTAGTTAGAGATTTAACAAATTTCTTAGAACAATCAGGCCCTCTGTAAGACACAAAATCATTTAATTTCGGATTTGCATTACAGCAAATATAATAAGCAAAACATGTAGCTTTATGAACTTGTATATTTTCAACATATGCGGATTTATTTTTGTCAGAATATTCACGCAACAAACTTTCAAAATCTCCATATATCACTATAGGAACTCTTTGTGTTCTCTCATAATTCGAAAAACTTAGTTTACTTCCTGGCTCAGGTAAAATGGTTTGTATTCCAGAGCATTCATGACAGTGTAACTTCTCTTCAGTGTCAAAATAAATGAAACATTCATCACATAAAAATAATCTTTTTTTATGTTTGGTTAATTGTTTATGCACTAGTTTTTCAAAACTTTTAATTAAACAAAAATGACTTTTTCCGTTTTTAGTAATAAAAAGCAAATTAATGTGGTTCAAACGACGTGATTTAGTTTTAAACAAGGGGCCTGTAACAGTATCATTAGTATCTAAACCATATATATTAATACTGATATCAGGATTATTTATTTCAAAACGCTTAATATCCTTAAAATTTGGAGGAAAACTCATATCTGAAATATCTAGTATGTCAGAATAATGCGGATATGAAGAAATTCTGTTTGGATTTATCCTTGACGGAAATATATCAGCTATGATACACCAAAGAAAACAATGTTGATCATCATTCTTTATATTTAAACATGATTTAGTATTGACAATACGTTTAGGTAATTGTAAGTAAGAACCGCCTCGCAAAGGATTATATTTTACGATATTAATTTCTAAATGACCGAGCGACTCAATTGTCCAACCTGACTCTGAAAGTTGAAATTCAGTACATTTGCAAATAAGTTTATCACAAAATAATTTATATAGGTCTGAGATATTTGTGTTTTGCAATACTATAATATATTTCGTGTTAAATGATTTTAAAGACTTTTCATCATTTTTTGGCAACATGTACCAAATAAACAATTCAAAATTAACTTTAACGGATTCATGTCTTTTCAATAATTCTTTAATAAGATGACAAACCTTTTCTGATATTTGTGTCAAAAATATTTCAGGCATAACGCTAACCTCGTATGGATTCACTCTATAACTGATTATTCGATTTCGAAAAGCTGTAGCTATTATACGAACGTTATCAAAACTTGTCTGCAATAGGCAATTCGATTTGTGTATATTAGTTTTTTTGTGTGCAGAACATTTTGGTACAGACATATTACAAACTTTACAAAAATACATCTTTGAATCGAGTATATCTTAGTATCTAGATATCTTTGAATCGAGTTTATCTTTGTATTGAGTTTATCTTGGTATCTAGATATCCTTGTATTGAGTTTATCTTGGTATCTAGGTATCTTTGAATCGAGTTTATCTTGGTATCTTTGTATTGAGTTTATCTTGGTATCTAGATATCTTTGAATCGAGTATATCTTGGTATCTAGGTATCTTTGAATCAAGTATATCTTGGTATCTAGGTATCTTTGAATCGAGCTTATCTTAGTATCTTTGTATTGAGTTTATCTTGGTATCTAGATATCCTTGTATTGAGTTTATCTAGGTATCTGTGAATCGAGTTTATCTTGGTATCTTTGTATTGAGTTCATCTTGGTATCTAGATATCTTTGAACCGAGTATATCTTGGTATCTAGGTATCTTTGAATCAAGTATATATTGGTATCTAGATATCTTTGAATCGAGCTTGTCTTAGTATCTTTGTATTGAGTTTATCTTGGTATCTAGATATCCTTGTATTGAGTGTATCTTGGTATCTAGGTATCTTTGAATCGAGTTTATCTAGGTATCTAGATATCCATGTATTGAGTTTATCTTGGTATCTAGGTATCTTTGAATCGAGTTTATCTTGGTATCTTTGTATTGAGTTTATCTTTGTATCTAGGTTTCTTTGAATCGTGTTTATCTTGGGACCTAGGTATCTTTGAATCGAGTATATCTTGCTATCTAGGTATCTTTGAATCGAGTATATCTTGGTATCTAGGTATCTTTGAATCGAGTATATCTTGGTATCTAGGTATCTTTGAATCGAGTTTATCTTAGTATCTTTGTATTGAGCTTATCTTGGTATCTAGATATCTTTGTATTGAGTTTATCTTTATATCTAGGTTTCTTTGAATCGAGTTTATCTAGGTATCTAGATATCCATGTATTGAGTTTATCTTGGTATCTAGGTATCTTTGAATCGAGTTTATCTTGGTATCTTTGTATTGAGTTTATCTTTGTATCTAGGTTTCTTTGAATCGTGTTTATCTTGGGACCTAGGTATCTTTGAATCGAGTATATCTTGCTATCTAGGTATCTTTGAATCGAGTATATCTTGGTATCTAGGTATCTTTGAATCGAGTATATCTTGGTATCTAGGTATCTTTGAATCGAGTTTATCTTAGTATCTTTGTATTGAGCTTATCTTGGTATCTAAGTATCTTTGAATCGAGTTTATCTTGTATCTAGATATCCTTGTATTGAGTTTATCTTGGTATCTAGGTATCTTTGAATCGAGAATATCTTGGTATCTAGGTATCTTTGAATCGAGTATATCATGGTATCTAGATATCTTTGAATCGAGTATATCTTGGTATCTTTGAATCGAGTTTATCTTGATATCCTTGTATTGAGTTTATCTTTGTATCTAGATATCTTTGAATCGAGTATATCTTGGTATCTAGGTATCTTTGAATCGAGTATATCTTGGTATCTAGGTCTAGGTATCTTTGAATCGAGTTTATCGTAGTATCTTTGTATTGAGTTTATCTTGGTATCTAAGTATCTTTGAATCGAGTTTATCTTGGTATCTAGATATCCTTGTATTGAGTTTATCTTGGTATCTAGGTATCTTTGAATCGAGTTTATCTAGGTATCTTTGTATTGAGTTTATCTTGGTATCTAGGTATCTTTGAATCGAGTATATCTTGGTATCTAGGTATCTTTGAATCGAGTTTATCTAGGTATCTTTGTATTGAGTTTATCTTGGTATCTAGGTATCTTTGAATCGAGTATATCTTGGTATCTAGGTATCTTTGAATCGAGTATATCTTGGTATCTAGGTATCTTTGAATCAAGTTGAATCTGAGGAATGTAAAATTGACACGTAATATTATTACAAATAAAAGAGTTATGAGTTATTAATTATTATTGGGATATAAAATGGGCTGCACACCTGTAAATTCTGCCTTGGCAGCAGATACGAGATTACCAACAGCCCTCCAAGTCGGAGAGTCTGTATAAACAGAACCCCTATAAGAGAGAAGCGTTTGCTTCCATTTATCCTTCCCAAGCTGCTCAGCCTCTCTTTGGTTATACACCCGAAGCTCAATATAATAATCGCCGTTTCGCGTAAGGTCCTGCTGGTATGAGTTTCCACTTGCTGTTCTTCTGGACAGGGACGATCGCAGAGTAAATGTCTTTAGAGGTTGAAGGCCTTCCTCCTCATCCTGTAACATTGTTATAAAATAGTATTGAAAAATAATGTTCTACCACATTCATTGATTGATTATGGGTACTATACAACAGTAAATAGATTTCTAAATGCTAATTTTAATAGGGAACAGTCGTAGTATATACGCTTTATTGAGGTTCACTTCTTGAGGAATAAATAAATATTCTACGACATTCTACACAACACTATCTAGACACAAAGTACTTAACTAAGCATAGTTTAAGTAGATTGTGTTATGGATTATAATATCATGCTATGACCGTCAGAGCGGAGCAGTAATCAGAAATACTAATGACACGAGTGTAACAGCGAGCCTAGTTAATAAAATAATCAAGGTTATGAACTTACCGAAGATTCAAGCACGCGAACGCGTTTGCTTGTTTTCAATCGCTTCGACGATGGAGTCTCTGAATCAGAGTCCGCGTCGCTAGCGAATATGTCTTTGCAGGCAGATGATGATGATGCGACCGTCGTAGATTTTTTTGTCCTCTTTGGTTCAGCCTTAGTTTTTAGGCTCAGCTTTGACTTCACCTTTTTAGTTTTGGGTTTTGGAGTTGTGACACTTTGAGTCTCCACATCGGACTCAAACGGATTTAAACTCGCCCTAAAAAGAAGAAGCAGTTATAAGTAATAATTCCTTTTAATTAATTTATTTTTTTACACACATGCCTACCACAGTTTTATCTTGATAACTAAAACTTTTAAATCTAAATAAGTTTCAATACAATAAATAAATCGATAAAACCGATGAGTGGACTATTGTTAAGTTACCTATTGAAAGCAAGCTTACATAGACCTATTATTCGAACCTGTAACTCTTCTGTGCACACAATATGTCAATTAGCAAATAATTACTAAATATAAATATTGGAGTCGAACCAAGATATTTGTGACCAGAAGTAAATGTTATTATCAATCAACCTTAGACGGGAATCGAACCCACAACACTGTCGACCACTTAACCATTGCACCCATCCATGTAGTTGATAACTAAATACTCAAGGCCGGCTAAACCACCCAAACAAAACGTAACTAAGTAGTAGGTAAGTTATAAAATGACATATAAAAATGTGATAGATAGGTACATACATACTTGCTGCAGTAGATGATCGAGCGACGACACTATATGAACTCGTCACGATCACAACAAACACCACCAGATGTGATAATGCACAAATTAAGCTGAATTAAATGGTGGATAGAAGAGCAGTTGATTGGTTTATATACTCATAAATCTAAGATAGAGATTACATTAGTTTTTGCTAACGTTGTCGAAAGCATTATTATTTATTTATTTTCTAAATTACTTTTTAGCACTGTTGTAATAAGGTATACAATTATATGATCTTCATTAGTTACTGTGCACACACCCTGCGATTCCTTTATTTGGATGCGGCGACACTCCGTCGCAGATATACGAGACGAAATTCTGAAAAGGAAATCGTATGTACTTTAGCTGCTCGTCACCAATATAAGAAGGGTTTCTCTTTAGACTGGTAGTTAACGATTTTATGTGACTAACCAAAATAAAATAACCTCTGACATTTTTAATTGTTATAATTTCAATATAGCTATCAACCGTAATAAATCCGTAATAAATTAATATGAAATAGCATGCTAATAGCATACTATGATCAACAAAAAATTGTTAGCAGAAATAACTCCAAACCGAAATATTAATTTATACGTTAAAGATAAAGTTTTTTGACATAGGTAGATCAAAACATTGACTTATTAACTAATAGGTATAATACTTAGTTGATTTATTTCCTCCAACAAATTATCATAAAATCCTTTTAAAATCCAATATTGAGGTAACAGCTTAAAATGATGTGTAGGTAGGTAGGTAGGCACTTATAGATTGTATAATTATAATAGATAACCAAGAGTGCATTTTCAATATCACATATATGCATTATATTCACACCTGTTTCCCCAACGGGATTGTCAGAAACCTTGGATTTATAATGAGGTATCAAATATTAGTAGGTACATGAGAATTATATACTTAGATATACCATTAAGTCTATAACTCTGCTGTTATTGAGAATGCATAAGAGAATAAACCAATAACAGTTTCGTCCTCGATTCGGGATTTGAACCCGAGACCTCATGCACAACAGTTAGTCATTAGGGGTCGCTGCGCCACTGAGACACTCTATAACTACAGACAAAAAACTTAAAGTTTATTATGGTCAATTATTTCGCAATACCATTCCCGTACCCATTTACGAAAAAAAGTAAGTTTCATACACCTATTTATCTGTTATTGAATACCCATTGCACTCAAGTTTGAAACTAGATGAATTACCTACCTATTACGTTTATGAATGACAATATTTCTATAAACAGCTAACGAACTAACAGAGGCCCTCACCGCTGCATTGCTTTCATAGTCAAGTTCATTATTTCATTACAACGCGATGTATAAACACGAACGAAGTGTTCGCTCGACTCGTTTCTCTCGCGACTTAGGTCCAAAATATACCTATGGTGGGAAGTATATGCTGCGCTCAAGATTTGCTGAGCGCGTTCCAGTCGAACTTGAGAATGTTGTTTATGTTATTATCCCAAGTAGAAACGATAAATTGTATTCCATTGTTGCTATGATAGTAGTATGGCGAGGCATATGTGAATGAAATAATATTAAATCTCTATTGCTATTGCTAATTGAACGCTAATAATCACTCGGCAAAAAATATTGGGGCCTCTGCATCACGCAAAAAATTATTGAGGCTTCTGCATCACGCAAAATATTATTGAGGCTTCTGCATCACGAGCCGAGTGAAGCGAGGTTTGTGATGCAGAAGCCTCAATATTTTTTTGCGTGATGCAGATGCCCCAATATTTTTTTGCGTGATGCAGAAGCCCCAATATTACACTACTTTGAAAGCTTCCCTTCTATGTAGAGGCACCTAACAAAATTCTCAAGCAATGGTTCCCATGTTAGGTTCTTTCTCATATCACCTAAAGAGATGTTTGTTACCCCTAAGTTGTTGTGTAACATAGCATGTTTTATTGGAACTAGGTCACTACTGGTGTCGGGGAGTATTGGAAGGTATCATTCTCGTGGGTCCATGGAGTTAATCAGAACACGAACCTGTCTCACCAAACTCATTTTGTCTTCTATGCTGCTAGGCATCATTTCTTTTATAGTGGCAACGTCATAGATTCTTAATCTGGAGTCAGGTATTGTAAGATCAGACAACAAAGACTCTTTCAATATAGACACTCTCACATGTGGTGGTATATCAATAATTGGGTTTTTAGTCCTAATGATTTGCCTCTGGATCACAGGTGGCCCCCATTTAACTGCAGTCCTCGCCCAGTTTATTGAATAAAAGTCATCCACCTCTTTGTGCTGCTGCTTCATCAACAGATTGATTATCTTCAACGTATCCTCAGATGGCACAGGACTGTGAGCTATCCACCAGTCGAGAGAAGAAGGTTTGGCCAGCATTCTCCCTTGTTTGTGACTGACGCTCCTCATAGTACTGCCTTTTGGGGGAAAGAATTCACTCGGCATATTGTATTGAAGTGCTCTTGCCCTGTCCACAATTATTGGGTATTTCTTATAAAGCAAACACATTGTCGTCGCCAGAGGATTTGGGTCTTTGGTTGATTTCGATGATCGCTCTATCAGTTTTGTGTGGTGCATCTTTCTTTTATTTATGATGCAAGCGCCCTCTTTGTTTAGGATGTTGATCATCTTCACTGTCTTCATCAAAATTCTTTTGTAATTGTCGTCTGTAGGTTGTTCGTCTGCCATTTTGAAATAAAGTAAAGTAAGGATCTGTTGATACTCAAAAAATTACTTCAAAAGGTTTTATATACACTGGTTCAAATGTGGCTATACTTTGCCCTGGCTCCAAATTTAGCCTTCGTTTCTTCTTTCTTGTTGCATCGATATTATCCCCGTGTCTTTGTTTTTTTTGAATCGGCATTTTATCCAATACTCATGCCATGTTAAAAGGATAAATGCCTGTTGCTTCAAAACTGCTGCAGAGGTTTCCTTGAACTACCGAAATTTCAGGATTTTCTGATCTGCCTTGAGTTTTGTTCATGCATAAAATGGCTTGCTTCAGAATTTTTGGCAAACAATCTAGTCGCTTTTTGGTTTTGCATTTTCCACTGCTCTAATGTTTTATGCCATGCCATTTTAAGCGGTCTTAAGAAACCCACATCGAGTGGTTGATAAAATAAACATATGAAACTGATAAACTGATGTTATTTTGTACGCACATTTCTCTCTCCATCAAGTCTCCAATCAGTATTTTGCGGCTTGCCAGTCGGTTTGCATGTGGAAGAAAGGCAGTTGAGAACCAGTCACGACAAGTGGAACCGTCAATACACCCAGACAGTGTCCTATTATACCTCGAACCTCTGCGGCAACATGGCTAACAAAAGCACGGCTTTCCTACTAAACCATTTTCCTTCCTTGGAAGGCTGGTGCAAGGACCGAAGATGTCATGAAATCATTGTCGTCTGAAATACTCTCATTGACCAAAACGGACTATTTAATTCTAATAAGTGGAACCAATGACACAAATCTGTATGAACTACGTATAAACCTAGGTTCTTGGTTAAATTCTGTGAGACACACAAATGTTATAGTAACCGAGATACCAAGAAATTCACATTTGAATGAGGTTAAACTTAATTACGAATTGAAATATATCTGTCAACAATATACCAATGTGACTTTTCTGGATCTAGACTATAGTAGGGTATTGCCATATAACCATTTCTTCTCTGTTAATTTAAGTAGACACCTATTAAGGCAAATACTACATATGACATACAAAGATGACATAAACAAATATAGAGAAAGCATTATGAAACAAAGGTACTATAAGACTTCTGTCCATAAAAGCACACAAACTAACCCAACTCATTGTGACCTAAATCATAGCGACCAAAGTACAAGTGACTCTAATTTTGCAAATAAGGTGGAACCAATAAATCAAAATGATTGTGAAAATGTGTTTTTTCGGGAATAATTTTATGTATCTTATTCACCAGAACATTGATGGTCTTATTAACAAATTGAATCAAATGTGTGTGCATATATATAATATGGTGGATGCGGGCAAGCACTTGGATATATTATGTGTAACAGAACATAATATGAAAAATGAGGATTTAAATTTACTTACTTTGGGTGGTTTCAAATTAGCTTCGTGTTTTTGTCGAACTGAGCGTCGGGGTGGCTCGTGTATAATGATAAAAAGCTGTTATGACTTTGAAAATATGAATGATATTGTTGACATGTCAGTAAAGAATGTAATTGAATGTTCTGCAATCCTATTGCCTTCACATAAAATCTATATAATCTGTATATATAGACCGCCGCGGAACCACTCGAAATTCCTGACAATATTTTTTGATAAGCTTGAGCAAATTCTCATAAAAATCTGTTTCAAGAATGGTTTTAAAGTACTATTGTGCGGTGACTTTAATATTGACATTCTTAAACCAACGAATACGTCAACAGATTTCCAAAACCTAATATTGTCTTATAATCTAAAGTTTCAATTTAGACAAGCCACGAGGTTAGCTAAAAGTACAGGCCTCGATAACATAATACATAACATTCGAGGTAGCACAGGTGAAATAATTGATTTTGCTGTCTCCGACCATACAGCGCAAACTATAAAATTTCCAGTTAAAAAGGTAGCAAGAATAACTTACTGGTTTAAATTCAAGCGTGACTACAGTGAAGACAATAAACAATTATTTAGGACATGTCTTAATAAATTAACATTTCAAAATGTATTTGAAGAAGATAACGCCAATTATGCATTTGACAAATTTCATGATATTTTTACCGAACACTATAATTTATGCTTTCCTTATAAGAGAATTAGAATTACATTAAATAGAAAACCTAAATGGGTATCAAAAGGCATTAAAAAATGTAGTAAAATAAAGCAAGAACTCCTGTGGAAGTACAGACGATGTCCAACCTCTTGTAATAAAAAAATTCTAAAATCATATTCGCAGAGATATAAAAAAGTTATTGCACTCACTCAAAGATCACAAAATGACTACCGAATAAAAATGGCAAAATGTAAATCTAAAGCTACATGGAAAATTATTAGCGATAGTTTACACAACGAACCTATTAAAAATGTCTCTGAGTTGCTGTGTGACAATAAATTGATAACCAATCCATATGACGTAGCTAATGCTTTTAATAATTATTTCACAACAATTGACAAAATAAATGGTAATAGTGACCTAACTTATAATATAATACATAATAAATCCAATTCTTTCTTCATGACTCCATGTGTACCAAATGACATCTTAAAAATAATAACAAATCTCAGGAGCACACACTCAGTAGGCTATGACGATATATCTACCGAAATACTTAAAGACGTGGCTTTGAGGATTTCTCCAGTGTTGTGCCATATAGTTAACCTATGTATGTTACAGGGCGTGTTTCCAGAGAAACTGAAAATATCTGTAGTGAAACCATTATTTAAAAAGGGAGATCCTAAGGAAATAAGTAACTATAGACCAATTGCATTAATCCCAGTATTAGCAAAAATTTTTGAGAGGGTTATTTACGATAGACTGTCCAAATATTTTGAGACCAACAACATATTATCCGAAATACAGTTCGGTTTTCGTAAAAATAAAACTATAAATATGGCAATTTATAATTTCTTATCTAAAGTGACCACAGCAGTCGATACAAGAAAAAAAGCTACAGCACTGTTTTTAGATATGTCAAAAGCTTTCGACAGAGTAGATCACGACATCCTACTAAAGAAGCTCCATAGTTACGGAGTCAGAGGAAATGCTCAGACATTACTAAAATCATATTTAAATAATAGAACACAAATTACTCATATTAATAAAATGTGCACAAAAACTCGGACCGACACAGTTGTTGCCTCCGATAGGAAACTGATTCATTGCGGTGTTCCCCAGGGAAGTGTTCTCGGACCACTTCTCTTCTTAGTATACATTAACGACATGCCAAATATAACTAAGCATTCTATAACATTGTTTGCAGATGATAGCTCTATTCTGTTTATTAATGAGGACCATAGTAATTTAGAACCGGACGTCGTTAAAACTTTGACATCAATTGAAAGCTGGTTGACATATAATAATCTAAAAATCAATTTAACGAAAACGCACATTATGGACTTCAAGCAAAGACAAACCGATATGGTACTACGGGTTAAATATTTGGATACGACATTAACTGGAATTAACTCAACGCGCTTTTTGGGACTAACAATAGATAATAAACTAAATTGGAAATTACACATTGAACAGCTATGTGCAAGACTGTATCAATTCTCGTTTGCTTTGTATAAATTGTCTCAGGTGGCAAATCGATCCACAGTTATCACGGCATATTATGGCCAGGTAGAGTGTGTTCTCAGATATGGTATAATCTTTTGGGGCAATTCAACTGACAAGTTGCGAGTACTTATTGCTCAAAAACGCTGCATTCGCTCCATGACAGGTTTAAAAAAAAAGGAGTCATGCAGAACGAAATTCAGAGAGTTGGGTATTTTAACAGTTCCATCAATATATATAATTGAGGTTGCAACATTTGTTAAAGACAATCCACATTTATTTATCACCAATCCACCTGGTACTAGGCGCGAAGGTACCTTAAAAGTCGTACCAAGTAAAACACAGTTGTTACGTAGTAGTGTATTTTGTATGGCAACCTCCATTTATAATAAAATACCTGCGAGGATCCGCTTGGAAAATGTTAAAGTATTTAAGGGTAAACTCAAAAAAATTTTGACAAATAAGGCTTACTATTCCATTGACGAATTCTTAAACGATGATTCTCTCGCATGACATTATTATAGTATTTCATTCATTATAATTTGATTATGTGTGTTTGACATTGTTTAAAGTATTTAATATTTATTTGATTATGTTTATTTGACATTGTTAAAGTGTTCACTATTATTTAATTTTTATTTTTGGTATGTTAATTTAATTTGTACACCATATTCCATGGTAGGACATAGCGCACTGAAATGTAACTTAGAATAAGAACTGTACACAAACCTATGATCCACAAATAAACAATTGAATTGAATTGAATTGAATTCCATGTATTGTACAAATGAATGCTTTTGTATATTATGTATGGAGGTAGTACCGTACACCATCAGCACTACCGCACATCATTACTGTTGTACAACTTATAACAACGTACAACTTTTTGTAAAATTCATAACTCGTTAAGGGTATTTCACGCCTTTTCTATAAATACTACGTTTATTGCCAGGATCGTCAGACACATTACTTTCATCATAATTAAATATATTAGAAGGTAAAACTAGCTCTATTTTCAGTCGATCAAAATATTTTGTTAATGGTTCACGGGTCACTTGACCTCTTACACGTTTAATATTTGCTGCCAGTCAAAATTCATAGCCCCTGAGCGCAATCAGGTCCAAGTAAAATTGTCTGGAAGCTTTTTTATGGTTCTACCCTGTTTGTCTAAGTAGGCCTTTACTGTCATTCTTAAATCTAAAGATGTCAATGGGAAACCTCAGTCAGCACATGTGGCTGCTGCTTTCAGTAACACCTTTCCTTCTGAGTATGTGAATAAAGGCTATTTAGACACACATAATTAACATTAAGGCTGTACCACACCATATGCCCTTGCCACAAGAAAAAAAATAATACAAAGTAAATATATTTTTTTTTAACAATACAACGGTTTCGTGCGATTTTTGTGTATAATTTCACATTTTTCCATTTCGATCTATTTTCACGTTAGAATTCAAATTTTCAATTCATTTGAGAATCACTATAAACATTATTAATTGTCGTCTTGAAGGAGCACATCAAACTCACAATCATCGTCACCCTGCTCGAAACAAACCCCTTCGGTAACATCTGCAAACGCTTCTTCATCATCCTCCTCCATTCTCCTTCTCTTCTCTCTCGGACCACTGTCAGGTAAATCCTCATCCCCTTCTAGCCATCTTTTTCCATACCGTAGAACCTGCCCCTGAGAGACATATGTCTTCATTATTTCAGATAATTGCCTCGAGATTGTAGCGTCACTGTGGTATCCTATTGAGGAGGGCTTGATAGCCGTATATAGTAGACCACCTATGTAAACATTGTACATCTCTCCTTCTCTTATGTTGTCGGCTTTTTTCTCTAGGTCTCTTGCAGTTGAAAGTGTGTTACATTCACTCATAGGGCTTACTAATTTATATTTAGCCAATATCCCGCTTACCATTACCCCCCTATCTAATTTGATGGTTTCTTTATCAACATGAGTAGTGTATAATTGGGCTATCTGGATCAAAAGAGATCCAGATACCCCAATTATACTTCTCGAGAAGTGATTTTTAGTTTTTGAGAACTGATTTTTGTTCTCTTAAAAACTTATCTATTCAGAGTAGTTTTCATACCTACATCTATAAAACTTCAACAGTCAAAGATTTTTGTCTCGATCATTCAATTTACTTCTCGAGAAGTGTTTTTTTTTTAGTTTTAGAGAACTAATTTTAGTTCTTTCAATAACTTTATTTTTTATTTTTTTTTGGCTCGATCATTCAAAAACTAATACACTATACGTATTATTGATAACTGTTTTTATGTTCTTTTAATAACTTTATTTTCTTAATAAGTACTATATTTGATAATTAAATAAAAATAAATATTTAAAAACATAATAACACGTAGTCACATATAGGAGGAACCTCAAATGTCAATTCTATTTTTAGTTTTAAAATACTTCCGGTTTAGGAATATGTTTAATTTTCTTCAATTTCTTCAATCTTCTGGATCAAAAGAGATCCAGATACCCCAATTATACTTCTCGAGAAGTGATTTTTAGTTTTTGAGAACTGATTTTTGTTCTCTTAAAAACTTATCTATTCAAAGTAGTTTTCATACCTACATCTATAAAACTTCAACAGTCAAAGATTTTTGTCTCGATCATTCAATTTACTTCTCGAGAAGTGTTTTTTTTTTAGTTTTAGAGAACTAATTTTAGTTCTTTCAATAACTTTATTTTTTATTTTTTTTTGGCTCGATCATTCAAAAACTAATACACTATACGTATTATTGATAACTGTTTTTATGTTCTTTTAATAAGTTTATTTTCTTAGTAAGTACTATATTTGATAATAAAATGAAAATGAATATTTAATTTAAACTTATCATATCAGTAATTACATTATTTACTAACTCCTTCTGGCGCAATTATAGCACCTTACGCGTAGATTTTCCAAAAAAATCTTTAATACAATAAAAAAAAAAGAGTTATCCAATTTGGTGCAGTCGTTCGGAAGTTATTACATACATTTTCAAAATGAAACACAACTTAGGTATATGAAAAATTATTTTTATTTATGCAAATTATTTTGAATTTTTTTAATCAATTCGTTCGTAGATTTATAAATATCATCGAACATTATGTGTTTTACGACATGCTGGGCACATAACTCCGCTTTACACTTGCATATGGTGTTCTCTTGATCTATAAAGTCTTTCACATCATATATTTCTACACGAACAATTTTAGACCCCAGGGCAGGTTTTTTTATCAACGTATAGGAAGACACACTTCTATCTTCCGAATATGGTCTTTTGAGATTTAACTGGGTTTCGTTGGAGTTTCTTGCTATACGTGCCGCCTCCGTGGGAATGAAATTGAATAATTGGTCTTCGGAGTCCTGTAATAATATTTTAGAGTATGAGGAATGCATCGCTGCAAAGAATTTATTTTTTATGAAATTAACTATTTAAATTAATTTAATTTAATAAATATACTCTTAACTCTGTAGTATAGGGATAGGTATGGAAACATTTTATATATTTAAATAATAAGTTGTCAAAATTGTGATGGGTCTAATCTATTTTGAGTAAATACGAGTATAGGTAAGTATATTACTGTATTTCAGAATCAAAAGGGATCTCACCATGATAATTATATTATTAAGATTAGAAGATATTATGTAAGTATTTACCTTCAAGTATAATGGAAAAATAAATATAAAAAATTATGGCTTAATTAATTCATATAAAAATACTTACCGACATCATGTTTTAAAAATATCTCGAACACGACTTACGCGAACCAAATATTAATATAAAATAAATTAATTGCTACTATTTCTAGTCATTAGAGTCTATATTGAAACAAATTTCATACATGATTTCATGTAAGAATAGACACATTCCTTTTATAGAGTTTGTTTTTACTTACGAGCGACAGAGAGTCGTCGGATGCAATCTGAGCCTGTCTGTGTTTATTAATTTATCTACTAATAAATCAAAACATACCGTCCCGAAGTTCACCCATAGTATTGTACTCTGATACGCACATGTTTTTCATCCATTAACAGTAAAGTAAAACCAGGCTATTATGATAGTATATTCAATTAATCATTATTGCCACCTTAGCAATATTTTAGTATTCCCTCTAGTGTCGAGGTTTTTTATACTACTAAGGCCGCAAACTAGCTACATTTTGTCAACTATACATTTGACGACCTCTGTGGTGTAGTGGTAGACCGTTCAACTGCTAAGTCAGTGGTGGCGGGTTCGATTCTTGCTTACTGCAAATATATGAATGTATTGGTGTGGGTGTTTCTATAGTTAATATGTATGAACTTAAAAAATGTACCTAAGTATGTATCCACATTCTAGAACCCACACCGAAAGCTAGTTAATTCAGCTATGTTTACTTTGGGTCTAGATAGCGCTCTCTAGAATATTTTATTTTATTATTATATTCAAATTATAAGAATGATGCTTATATATTACAATAAAAGTCCACGTCGTCGGGTCTGTTCGTTTGTCTGAACGTGATAAACTCAAAGCTAGTGAACAGACCTGCATGCAGTTTTCATAAATAAACGGGTTGATTCGTGCAAAGCTGGGGTGGATTGCTAGTTAACTGATATTTTGTCGAATTATGGGATTACATTGGGCGGCCTTTAATAGTAGACTGAGCTGCGTGCTTATATCCTTCCGGTATTGTTTCATCTACTGAACGGTTCACCGTGGACGGAACCCACATTTTCATAATCAGTACCATCTTGACATCGTTTCTTTCTGATCAGCATTTTTGTACACCTACATACCTAAGAATGAATACTAATACGTTCATACATATGTAATTGATTACTATTAATAGTAACGAAAAATTCTACGGTTCCGTATTTTCTACTTGGAGCTCCATAGTGCTTGCAGAATCTTCAAAGTCCGTGAAGTTCTAGTGTTTGTGATAGTGCACATACAGTAATATTACTTAGTGATCAAGAAGTGACAAGTGTCAATTTTAATTAAAACAACTGTTCGACAACATTCAATATGTAAGTATTGTTTTAAACTTATTAATTTTTTTCTAATTATTGTATGACCTTACGGCAACTTACAAGTTTGTACTTTTTGGTAAAAATAGCAGTGTAAAGTATTTTTAGAAACAAGATCTGTTGGCCCTACAGAGGACAGTTTATTAGGCTTAAATTATTGTTATAAATTAATTATATAACTGAATTGGTATTATTAATAATCACATTTTTTAACTTCGGGGTCGCAGAAACTAGATAAATGCGTTAACGAGTTTTGACACCAGTCGTATTCATAGTGAGCCTTTTTAATGTCATCTGTATGATTGTAGCAATTATTTTTGTTCCGTACAACTAGACTAGTAGCATACATAGAAGTCATTAGTTTCATCTAAGAATAGAACTTTCAGACACTAGTAATAAGTATTATAAATCTGAAGAAATAAAATAAAATATTAAATGTTTCGTTGTTGTTGTTGTTCCGAATTTTACTCTTGACAACTTGACGCGAGGAGCCAAGGTTGCGTTTTTAATATTTGTGCAATATCATAATTTACGTTAAGTTCTGTTTTAAAATGTATTAGGTACCTATTGCTAAAAATATGCACTTTGGCAATAAATTAGTTTTTAGCGAAAGTGTTCAACGGTGATCGTAGACAATCATACAATAAATATAATGTTTTTTCGAATAAAGGAAGTTAATTTCGTTTTATTAATTGCTTTGATTTGGAAGTTACGTATTACTTAATTAAAAGTTTTGACGGTGCCACCTATGCGCCTACAGGCTCTTAATCATTAGGGTGTTCACCTCTTTCAACCTACCTCTATGGCGTGGCGGTAGAGCATTCAATTGCTACGTCCGTAGGTCGCGGGTTCGATTCCCGCTCAGTGCAAATATTTGTATGCATTAATATGTCTATTTGCATTGGTCTAGGTGTTCCCATGTATAATTTGTATGTATTTACAAAATAAAATGTATCTAAGTATGTTTATCCGCATTCTAGAACCTATATTACAAGCTAGTTAAACTATGATTACTTTGGGTCTAGAAAGCGCGGTGTAGTAGGTATGTCGTAGAATATTATATTCTTAATTATATAAAATCTTACAAATAAGTAATAATTATAGGTATTAATTTCGATATCTACAGTTCCGGATATATTATCACGTATCCATTTTCCTATTTTCAGGCCGAAACCTGTTGATAACATTTATCCAACGGATGGGGCATCGTCGTCAGCGGAGGAACTGGAAAAAAAACCAGTAGAGAAAAAAAACAAAAAAAAGAGATGTCATCACTCGGGGCCGTCGAGCAGCGGCAGCGGAGTGCGCTTAGCCGGCGGCAGCGCCGGCGGCGGCCCTCGCTCCGACACCAAGCGGGCAAAGGCAGACAAGAGGAGCACTGCGGCAGCTCTCTTTGGCTCCGATAGCGAGGAGGATGGTTCTGCAGCTGCTAAAGAAAGCGGTAACAAAGCCTCACCATTGGTCTCCTACGTTATGAAACGTACTACAAATGGGTACTCGCGTCAATCTAATTCAATAAAACCGGGAACACATTTTATTGAATTAAAAATATATAAATGTGATGAAATAGAAGATGTGTCTGCGATGAATAGATGGCGGCATGCAATTGTGACCTTGAAAAATAGGACGAATATTGATGCCGATAGTTGGGGTCACTTATCAGCTTTTTTGACAGCGATACGAAAGGAATTTAAAGATTGTCCGTCTATGGTCATTAATTCACATAATTAATTCAATAAATATAAATTAATTATGAGATATTAACTGACAAATTATAAATATTACTATGAGTTTTTATACATGTTTATTGTTCGCGAAATAGAACTATGTAATCGTTAGGTATAAGATAATATAATATACTGAGTGTGAGGGAAACAAACAAACTATAACAATTAGGTATATTATTTACCATTAAGTATACACAACCTTTTTTAATGGTACTACAACGGTAGTAGAATCCTCAAAAGAGTTCCTCTCAAACTCAATATATTTATGCGTACTTTCTGTAGTGAAATTTTACTAAAAATAATCAATTTCTATAATTATATACATATTGTCCTTCTTGTAACGTTGTATGCTGTTATCATTCAGCTTCTATTGCTTATAGGATAAACGTATTTATCGTTATAAAACTTAAGATACAAATAATTAAAGTTTTATTATAGTTGATATGTTTAATTGTTCACAGTTGCCCCACGCCACGACGATGAACTGGATAAAATTAATTTAATACTATGTGAAAAATGCAATTTAACAATAATGAAACGAAAATACAAAAATCATATGAGATCAAATTTACATAAATCGAACTGCTTATTGAGTACTGAATTTGAAAGTATTAAAATAATTGCTACTGCTTTTAAGAACCGAATAGTGACATACAGACTAAGTCCTGCACAGGAAGACGAGTACCTCACACCTGAGGCGTTCCTGTGTTATCATAAGAATGCTATAAATAGAATTATTAAACTATCATTAGCAAAACACCAATGTGTCAAAGTTAATTTTGAGTTATATGCTTATTTCATTTTACCCAAATCGGATAAACAACAACTTAAATCTTTTAATACTAAATTTGAAATCATATGTTCTAACACAGATATAAACTGTATGATTATTACTGTAATTAATATTTTACTTGAAAAAATGATTACATTTGAACATTGTGAGTCTGGTTGGTCTTTTTATAAAGTAAGTCATTTAGAAATCAATATTAATAAATATTCACCTATGAAAGGAGGCAGTTATTTAGAATTACCTGCAGTTATAAGAAATACTAAAAGTTGTATAAATATTCAAAACAATGATAAATATTGTTTGTTGTGGAGCATTGTTGCATCGTTGTATCCTGCTAAGAGCAACGTATGTAGAACTGCATCTTATCCTCACTTTTCGGAAGTACTTAATATTGAAGGGATTATATTCCCACCCACTATTACTGATTTAAAGCTTTTAGAGAAACAAAATATTGATTTAAGCATAAACGTTTACGGTCTTGATAAAAAATTTCATGTCACTGGTCCTTTATATTTGACTAGTTTAAAGAAAATT
Organism: Eilema sororculum; assembly: GCA_914829495.1. Lineage (NCBI taxonomy): Eukaryota > Metazoa > Arthropoda > Insecta > Lepidoptera > Erebidae > Eilema > Eilema sororculum. The sequence goes on from OU618535.1 coordinate 23,220,478, forward strand.
AATCATATAAATTTATTATACATAGAAAAAGAACAAAAAGGTCATTACTGTTTGATTAAAGATCTTCCACGACTAGTAAGACGTCAAATCACTAAGCATAATGGAAAATTGCAGTTTTGTGAATCATGTTTACAGTTTTTTACAAGTAAGGCACGATATATTTCACATAAATGTTCTGAAATACTAGCAATATTACCAAGTGAAAATAGTAAATTAAAGTTTAAGCACTACGAAAGAAAATTAAAGATTAATTTTATAATATACGCAGATTTCGAAAGCATATTGTTAAATTGTGATAACAGATCAAGTGGTAATACTATTAACATAAAATTGCATCAACCATCATGTTTCGGCTATTACATTTGCTGTTCTCATGATTGCAGCTTGAATAAATATGTTTCTCATAGAGGTCCAGATTGTGTTGAAATATTTCTAAAATGCTTATTAAGAGATGTGAAACGAATATATAGAATATTATCAAATACAAAGCCTTTGACTTCATTTACTGAAATGCAAAGAATCAACTATGAAATGTCCCGTATTTGTCATATCTGTGAACAGCCTTTACTAGGAGATAAAGTTCTCGATCATGATCATATTAGTGGTGAATATCGCGGAGCGGCGCATAATTATTGTAATTTAATATGTAAAGTATGTCCATTCATTCCAGTAGTTTTCCACAACCTATCTGGATATGATAGTCATCTTTTCATTAAAGAATTAACTAACTATGAGGGTAATATTAAAGTAATACCTAAATCAAAGGAAAAATATATGTCGATAACGAAAAATATCTATGATGAAACGTTGTTTCGTCAAATACAAATCAAATTTATAGACTCATTTCAGTTTTTAAGTTCTAGTTTAGAAACGATATCAAAAACCTTAATAAACAATGAATATGTGCATCTGGCCAGTGAATTCAAAAACTACAATCAATTTGAGTTACTGAAAGAAAAGGGTGTTTTTCCTTACGACTATATTGATTCTTGGGCTAAATATGACGAAAAGAAGCTTCCACCTAAATATACATTTTTCAATAGTTTAACATCCCAGCATATAACAGATGTCGCATACGAACGGGCACAAAACATTTGGAATGCTTTTAATATTAATTCTCTCGGAAGATATAGTGACTTATATTTAAAGAGTGACGTTTTATTACTCTGTGACGTATTTGAAAAATTCAGACAAATGTGTTTGAAATATTATAAATTGGACCCGGCGCACTATGTGTCTTCACCTGGTTTAAGTTGGGATGCTATGCTTTTATACACGCGTGTTCAATTAGATTTGATTTCTGATTTAGAAATATATGAATTAATAGAAAATGGTATACGCGGTGGTTTGGCTCAATGTTCACTTAGATATGCTAAAGCTAATAATAAATATTTACCAGATTATGATTTAACAGAACCTTCTTCTTTTCTAATATATTTAGATGCTAATAATTTGTATGGACATGCTATGACTAAAAAGATGCCCATATCAAACTTTTATTTACTAAACAAAGACGAAATATCGAAATTTGATGTGTTTAATGTCGAAGATGATGCAGATTATGGTTTTATTTTAGAAGTAGATTTGGGTTATCCGCGTCATTTACACGATTTTCACAGTGACTTACCTTTTGCACCGGAAAAACTAATACCTCCAGGCGGTAAAACTTATAAACTTATAGCAAACCTATATGATAAAACCAAATATGTTATACATTACACAAACTTGAAACAATGCCTTAAATATGGATTGATTTTAAAAAAGATCCATCGTATATTAACTTTTCGTCAAGACTGTTTTCTGAAAAAGTATATTGATTTAAATACTCATTTACGTCAGACATGTACCTCAACGTTCGAAAAAGACTTTTTCAAACTACTTAATAATGCTATTTTTGGTAAAACGATTGAAAATAGACGTAAACAAATAGACGTCAGATTAATTTCTAAATGGACAGACACAACAAATTTAACAAACAAATATGTAGGTGCTGAAAAGTTAATTTCAAAACCAAATTTAAAAAGCATTTACATTATAAATGAAAAATTTGTGGTAATTCAATTAAATCAAGAAAAAGTAACCTTAGATAGACCAATATACATCGGTTTTACTGTTTTAGAATACGCAAAACAACATCTATACCAGTTTCACTATGATTTTATTAAAAAGAATTATAAAAACCAGACGATGCTTTGCTACACAGATACAGATAGTCTACTTTATTATATAAATACCAATGATTTTTATGCTGACATTATTCAAAATATCTCACAATTTGATACTAGTAATTTTGCTGAAGATAACCCTTACGGAATACTTAAAAAGAATGCAAAAATTCCTGGTTTATTTAAAGATGAATTAGGAGGAGATGTGATTTCTGAATTTGTTGGCCTTAGAGCAAAATTATACTATATAAGTTCTGTTAAAACAAACATAAAGAAAGCAAAAGGTATATCAAAATATGTAACAAGAAATTTATCACTAGTTAATTATAAAAAAGCTTTGTTGAACAACAAGACATATAAACAAAAAATGAAGATAATAAAATCAATTAAACATGTCTTGTATACACAAGAAATTAATAAAATAGCTTTAAATAGGAATGATGACAAAAGACAAATTTTGCCAAACCAAATTTATACTTTACCATGGGGGCACCATAAATCTATAAAATGAATATACATTTGCCAAGTATGTTATGTTCCAGGGCTGAATTATATTTTACTTTTAAGGTACCTATTAGATATGATACGATGATGTAAAATGAAAATATATATTTTTTTATTATAATCTCATATATTGTCTTTTATTTTTCTATCCGCTAACCATTACATTTTTGCCACATTATATCGATGATACCAATGCATCTTACACAGATAACTCTTACAGTTAAAGCTTAGAGACAGAAACTTATATTCACTTGTATATATGTGTAAGTAAGTTGGAACTTAAATCAATAGACAAGATGAAGTTGATCAAACAACCCACATCACTAAACATTACCAATATAAATTTTTGCGAATCTGCCCACCAAATCAGGCACAGTAATTTATTGCCCAATACTATCCGCTGTATAATATGCGGTCCCTCGAACTGTGGTAAAACTAACGTGATGCTCAGTTTGCTGCTGCATGAAAATGGTTTAAAATTTCAGAATCTTTATGTTTACTCGAAAACAACCTTTCAATCAAAATATCGCTTTTTAACTGAGGTATTAAGACGAGTACCACAAGTAAAGTTTTACGAGTTCAATGACAATAAAGAAGTGATATCTCCGAGCGATGCTTTAGCAAACTCTGTATTTATTTTTGACGATGTTGCATGTGAAAATCAGATAAATATCCGAAACTATTTTTCTATGGGTAGACATAAGCAAATCGATTGCTTCTATTTATCGCAAACTTATTCGAAAGTTCCAAAACAATTGTTGCGTGACAATGTTAATTTCCTTATAATATTTAAGCAAGATGATGTGAACTTAAAGCATGTATTTGATGAACATGTAAGCTCTGATTTATCATGGAATCAGTTTAAGGATATTTGTAAAATCGTTTGGAAACATCCTTATAACTTTTTAACTATTAACAAAGATTTCCCCCTAAATAAAGGAAGATACAGACAGAATTTTGATGTTTATTTTTACTTTAAATGATATTTTTCGTTTAAAAAGGAATAACATAGTAATCAGAATTTAGTACTATTTTATGTCCAGTTGAGCTCAGTTGTATAATAGAGGAAAAATGGAGAATAAAATTAAAATTGAATTAATGAAATCGGTTAACGCCATAAAAAATAAACTGAAGCAAATTAAAAATAATGAACATGAACTGAACTTCTCACTTGATAAAATGCTAAAGCCAGTTTCAGAACCTCTTCAATACCTAGCGCATTTAAAAAAATATTCAAATAAACATGATGCAGAAAATACCGTCGAAAATTCCGAAGTAATCGATACAGATAAAAGTAACAGTAGCTATTCTTCTAAGTGCAGCAATTTCTACGATGCTGATGTGGATATTGCAAGCACTCCTAGAAATAATATAAAAGACGAGTTAGAAACCTCATTAGAAAATGAAGATGTCTATGGTATTTACGATGGTCTTAATGTACCATTTGGAATAAGAACTGAAAACAAAACTTTAATGATGGGCAACTCAATAGTATCATTTTCCAAAATTGATAATTCTAATAATAACACTAGATTTTTAGTTAAAATCGGAGATAAAACTTATGATTTAACCCCGGGACTAAAAGAACTTTTACTTCGGAAGAAACCTGATATGAAATCAATAACAAATGAAGATAAACTTGTATATAGAAATATATTACATCTAACAAATGCGCATAAGAGAGATTTTAACCCTAACGGTCAAATAAGAGGAGATAAAGGAACTAAGTATCGATATATTATTAAACCATTATTTTCTGACCTTTTAATTGATAAAGAACCACCAAAACTTGGTGGTACCTTGCGTAGTTTACCAATACTTAAAAAATATAAATCCACCACTGACTTAGTATATTGGGATGACCCTAATGAATTAGTTGAAAGGTTAAAATTGTTAATAGCTTCTAGAGATGCTGGTAATACAAATCACGACAATGAGATTTTATCAATAATTGAAGAATTAAAAGAAGCTAATATAATTAAAGAATAAATACTAGTGTTATTTAGTTCTTGACAGTATTATACGTGTATTCAAATCATCGCTAATGAATTAGTACAAAATAATTAGTATAAAATAATTAGTATAAAATATGTTAGCATGTTTGAAAGACCGTTATTTTTCAGTAAGAACTTAACATAATCACTCAAATAAACCGAGTTAAAATATTATAAACAATAAAGAATATTCTAATAATGAGTAAAGCTGATGTAGTGACCGAACTTCATAGAAATGCAAGGGTGAACTTTCCTCGTAGAAAGGTTATTATGAAAGATATAGATGATCTGTGGCAAGCAGATTTAATTGATATGCAATCATTTTTTAAACAAAATAAGAACTATAGATTTATCCTCGCCATAATTGACACATTTTCAAAATTCGCTTGGGCTTTTCCCCTAAAAAGTAAGAATAAAGACGCTATTTGTGACAGTTTCAAAATATTGCTAGGTAATGGTCGAGTTCCTATTAATCTACAAACAGATAATGGAACAGAATTTTATAACATGAAATTTAAAAATCTTATGAAATTGCATAGTATTAATCATTATTCTACATTCTCAGCAAAAAAGGCTTCAATAGTTGAACGTTTTATTAGAACATTGAAATCGAAATTATATAAAGAATTCAGTTTAAATGGTAATTATAATTGGATAGATAGCACTCTTAATAATGTTGTTTATAAATACAATCATACCAATCATAGGACGATTAATGAATTACCAATAAATGTAAATAAATTTACCAAAGAAAAAATATTGGAGAGATATTATAATTCGATAAAAAATGTAAAAGAAAACAAAAAGTTTAAGGTAGGTGATTATGTGCGTATCAGTAAGTATAAAGGAACATTTGAAAAAGGATATACTCCCAACTGGTCAACAGAAATATTTAAAATCCGAAAAATACAAAAAACCATTCCTATTACTTACTTAATTGAAGATACGATTCGAGGTCAGCCAATCTTAGGAGCATTTTATGCGCAAGAACTTCAGAAAACAAAACACCCTAACATATATTTAATCGAAAAAGTTCTTAAAAAGAAAGGAAATAAGATTTTAGTTAAATGGTTGGGTTTATCCACCAATGAAAATAGCTGGATCGATAAGTCGAACTTAGTATTATAGGTGATTTATTAGGTGATAAGTACATAATAAATCAGTCTTATGATGGGTACTGGGAAGAGCAGTCTTCTCAATTGTCTTATAAATAATTTACCGTTTGAACTACACTTACCAGGTTATAATTATTGTGGCCCAGGTACGAAATTAATTAAAAGGCTCAGACGAGGCGATAAAGGTGTAAATAAATTAGACGAATATTGTAAAGATCACGATATTGCTTATCACAAATCATCAAATTTAAAAGAACGTCACAAGGCAGATTTAATCTTACTCAAAATGGCAAGAAAGCGTGCCGTTGCCCCTGATGCAAGTGTTGGCGAAAAACTTGCAGCCCATCTAGTAAATAAAGCTATGTATACAAAACTCAAAACAGGTTCTGGCTTAAAAAAATGCTATAAAAAGTCTTCAAAAACTATATCGACTGGAAAGGGTTATAAAAATAAATTCAAAAATGTTATTACTAAAATGAAAAAGCATATACAAAAAGTAAAACCTAAATGCAAGAAAATGGCGATACAATTAGCTATGGCGGCCGCTAAAGACTTAGCTGGTAATTCATCGGTTGAACTTCCCCGTGTTATACCGGTACCAAAGTCTGGTGGCGTATTACCTTTAATTCCCATTTTTGCGGGATTGTCGGCTATGGGAGCTTTAGCAGGTGGTGCAGCTGGTGTAGCTAAAACCATAAATGAATTCAAAACCGCTAAAGACCGTTTAGCTGAATTGAAAAGACATAATGAAAAAATGGAAGCTCTTTGTATTGGAAAGGGGTTACATCTTAAACCATATAAACAAGGATTTGGAATTTTTTTATCAAAAGGAAAAAACTGAAATGTCGGCTACCCAACAGAGCTTTAACTAACCTGGATATTTTGAAATATGGAAATAATATTCCCTACTTCCGAGGTGTATTTATGAGAGATGAACTCCCGAATACACCTTTGGATAAAGAATGTGGAGTTATAAATTTAGATACTTCTAAAAATCCAGGTTCTCACTGGGTAGCCTATGCGAAACATAAAAATTATATAGAATATTTTGACAGCTATGGTAATTTAAAACCTCCAAAAGAACTTATAAAATATTTAGGTTCTAAAGTGCACTATAATTTTGATAACATTCAAGGAGATCATCCTTTTAATTGTGGACATCTTTGTTTAAGATTTTTAATAACGTTTTGGTGTAAACGAGGAATAAAATAACCAGTATCTTGTGAATGTGTTCAGTTAGAAAGTATGTCTATGACAATCACCATCTCCGGAAATAAATCAGAATTAGATTCATACTTTCAGCCACCTCTAAGTTTGTCCGGCCAATACGAGTGTGGTTTACTATACTTCGCTGCAAAATTAAATAATCTTCATGAAACTGAAGTACCACTTTTAATCAGAATCGAGTGTGATCTTGTACACAGTTCGTATTCAGATGGTTTAGCAACTCATATTCTTCATGAATTTCCATTTATTAAAGTTGCAAATAATTATTGTATAGAAAAACCGCAAAATGTTATATATTTCCCAGTGAATAAAAATATAATTTCTTGTATATCAATTAAGATTATAGATCAATTTGGTCGCGAAATTACTGTCAGAGAAGAATACATTTTACTTCGCATTCATTTGAGAAAAATAAAATGTTAACATTTTATAAAAAACCTGCAATAGATATAAAGCATCGTATTTCTTCGTCAACCTCGAAGGTGCAAAGACGTAAACAAAAGAAGGCGAATAAGTTGATTAAATCAAATAAAGACTTTCTCCAAGCCCTCGGTTTCAAAATATGAATATACTACAAGTAACAGGACTACCACACTTCGATAATTCAATTGAAAGTTATGAAATCCATTCATATAATCCCTACAATAACAGTTTTAGAGAAAACGATGAAATCAGAATTCCTATACATCAACAAGACATATACGTGCTACCATCAGCCAGTTCTATTTACATTGAAGGCCAAGTCAAACTCTTCGGAAAAGACAGGAACCCGATTAAAAAACCTGTAACGTTTACTAATAACTATATCTTGTCTTTGTTTCAAGACATCAGATACGAAGTGAATGGTATTGAAATTGATCGTATAAAAAAATCGGGAATTACATCCACAATTAAATCATATGTTTCGTTAAATGAAGGTGAAAGCAAAGTTGCTGCTTTATGGGGTTGGAACTTAGAAGGATTTAAAAGTGAAGATCATTTTCATGCACTCATACCGTTGAATAAAGTTTTAGGCTTTGCAGAAGATTATAACAAAATATTGATTAATTGTAAACATGAACTAATATTGAATAGAAGTAATTCTAATTTAAATTGCGTTATACTCTCTGATGATATTGTATATTTTCAAATAGAAATACAAAGAGTACAATGGAGGGTGCCTCATATAAAAGTGTCAGATCGAGAACGATTAAGTCTTTTGAAACAATTAGAAAAAGACAAACCTATTCAAATTGCCTTTCGAAATTGGGATTTGTATGAGTACCCTTTACTACCTAAAACCACAAAACATTCTTGGGCAGTTAAGACTGCATCACAATTGGAAAAACCTCGATATGTAATTTTCTGCTTACAAACTAATAGAAAAAATAATAAATTAAAAGACAGTTCTTTGTTTGATCATTGTGAAGTGACAAATTTAACACTATTTTTAAACTCACAATATTATCCATATGAACCTCTAGGGTTGAAATTTTCTGAAAACAAGTACAGTATATTATACGAAATGTACGTAAAATTTCGTCAGTCGTATTATAACTGCCCAGTAGACCCGTTGCTTGGCCTAGAAGATTTCAAGAAAAAGGCTCCGCTTTTTATCTTAGATTGTTCAAGGCAAAACGATAGTATCAAAACGGGACCTGTAGATGTGCGATTGGAGTTTGAATGTTCAACATTGATACCAGATAACACGTCTGCTTATTGTTTAATCATAAACGGTCGACTTGTGGAGTATAAACCTTTAAGTAACATTGTGCGCAGATTGTCATGACTGCCATTGTAGATGTACAGGGTTTCAAAACAGAAGCAAATGAATTTATTATAAAGGAAATAGCTATATTGTGTAATAAAAAAATACAGGTGTTTTTAATAAAGCCACCATTCCCATTTTACGAATTGACGAAACAAGAAAGACGACAAGTATCTTGGATTGAGCGTAATCGAAAAATATACTGGCGAGAAGGTGATATACCTTATTCAAATTATGAGTATTTTATTCAAGACATTTTAAAGGATAAATATATTTATGTCAAAGGCAGTGAAAAAGTTTGGTGGTTAAAAAGTGTAATATATAATGATAATATTCATAATTTAGAAGAAAAAGATTGCCCTAGTTTATTGAGTTTATATGATAAATATAACAATTCTCAAGATTTGTATAGTTGTATCTATCATGATTCAATATGTGCTTTAAAAAATGTACTATGTTTGAAAAAATGGTGTTTAGAAAATAAACTATTTTTGTAACGAGAGTCTAGTTTCATTGAGAAGTTACCTTACCCATTACGATTTTAATTATCTGCAATTTATATATTTATTATCAACATATTGTATTTACCATGATCTTGAATATTGGGGACCGTGTGCAAGTACTAATAGTAGAAAGGCGTTTGTGTGGACTTCATATTGTAAAAGTTATAAATCATGAACAGTATAGCGCTATTTTAATACCTTGCCGCAAACATATTGGTAACTGCTCCAAATTTCGATTTAAAGGGTTAACTTTATGGGCTCGAATAATTAGAATACATCAAAATGATATCGATTTAGTTGAAGAAAATTAAACATATTCCTAAACCGGAAGTATTTTAAAACTAAAAATAGAATTGACATTTGAGGTTCCTCCTATATGTGACTACGTGTTATTATGTTTTCAAATATTTATTTTTATTTAATTATCAAATATAGTACTTATTAAGAAAATAAAGTTATTAAAATAACATAAAAACAGTTATCAATAATACGTATAGTGTATTAGTTTTTGAATGACCGAGACAATTTTTTTATCAAGTTATTGAAAGAACTTAAAAAGACACTTCTCGGGAAGTACCCATATAACGTAGCTTATATGATAAATATAACAATTCCCAAGATTTGTATAGTTGTATCTATCATGCATGATTCAATATGTGCTTTAAAAAATGTACTATATTTGAAAAAATGGTGTTTAGAAAATAAACTATTCTTGTAACGAAAGTCTAGTTTCATTGAGAAGTTACCTTACCCCTTACGATTTTAATTATCTACAATTGTCCTATATGTGACTACGTGTTATTATGTTTTTAAATATTTATTTTTATTTCAATATCAAATGTAGTACTTATTAAGAAAATAAAGTAATTAAAATAACATAAAAACAGTTATCAATGGTACGTATAGTGTATTAGTTTTAGAATGATCGAGCCAAAAAAAATTAAATAATCAAGTTATTGAAAGAACTAAAATTAGTTCTCTAAAACTAAATAAAAACACTTCTCGAGAAGTAAATTGAATGATCGAGACAAAAATCTTTGACTGTTGAAGTTTTATAGATGTAGGTATGAAAACTACTTTGAATAGATAAGTTTTTAAGAGAACAAAAATCAGTTCTCAAAAACTAAAAATCACTTCTCGAGAAGTAAATTGAATGATCGAGACAAAAATCTTTGACTGTTGAAGTTTTATAGATGTAGGTATGAAAACTACTTTGAATAGATAAGTTTTTAAGAGAACAAAAATCAGTTCTCAAAAACTAAAAATCACTTCTCGAGAAGTAAATTGAATGATCGAGACAAAAATCTTTGACTGTTGAAGTTTTATAGATGTAGGTATGAAAACTACTTTGAATAGATAAGTTTTTAAGAGAACAAAAATCAGTTCTCAAAAACTAAAAATCACTTCTCGAGAAGTATAATTGGGGTATCTGGATCTCTTTTGATCCAGATAGCCCAATTATACACTACTAACATGCCAAACAGCCTGTATCTTTTAGTTTTGTCGCAATATATCCAGATCCCACTCTTCCCTTCTAAATCAACCTCATAACCTCCTGGGATAACAAATCTCATCGGGGCCATTCCAGCTATACCAGGGTCTCATATATATGAGCAAATATATAAAGGAAACAGATTGATGGTATGTCTAGAGGCTTATGAGTTACCAAATTGCCTAAAACAAGTCTACACAATCGTGAGCTTGTCCTGCCCTGTTCCTTTATGAATTTGTTCAAATGTATATTCTTCCATTTGAAGTCCCCTGCTTGGATCTTCTCAATAACTGTTTTTGAGTTCCTCAGCAGGTAAGAAAAGGCATATTTAATTGTCTACTTAATGTTTTGGCAAGATATCATATAATGGGAACTACATTCTACTTCTTCTGATAATGGATGTATATCTTTCCTTGTAAATCCTAGCTCAATCACGTGGCCTGTTGATGACACTAGTATGTTGTATTCATTATTGAGCTTTATGGGGTAAAGCCCGGTGGTCATATACTCTGTACTTTCATTTAGACTGAATGAACAGACAATTTCCCCATCACACATGCTCGGTATTCTGGAGTACTCTTCTGCAGTCATACCCAACATTTTGTAAGGCATTGCGTTGATCATTCCCTTTATTTGCACCTTATTCATTTTGTTATCCCTTTTTGTTGTTTCTTGGTATCTATATTTTATATGCTCCCCAACCTCCATGAGCATAGATAAGAACTCTCTAGAATCTGTAAAGTTGCAGGCTATTTCTATCAACCAAGGCCCGTTATGAGAGAATTTCCCCTTAATATCTCCCATACTGGAAACTGACCATTTGTGTTCCTGAAAGTGAGTGAGTAGAGCAATTTACACCGTTGTATATTATACGATCTCTGCACTTTGAGGGCATGGGGCATGTTTTCAACCCATCTTTAACACATTCTAGCGTTGAAGTTCTCTCAAACAGTGCTTTTAGGACGTAAATAGCTTTTTATTATTTTTCTACTTAAAAAGCATATCGCGGGATTCGGGGAACATCCATATTATTTTTGCATATGGCAAGTACATAAAATAGGTCTACCTATTCCGATCTATGATTATGAGTCACAACCCATTCATTGGGTCATTCAGACTCTTATCATATAATTCCTATATTTAAAGGTTGTGTTACTGTAGTTAAGTAGTAAGATATTTTGTCAACCACTGTCGCTGAAAATACTTTTTGAATTGTATTAAATAATGGAATGTTGCATCATGGCTTTGCTACAATCTCATGACTCTAATATATATTCGGTTGGAAGGAGTGGTATATTAGAAGTAAGTCTGGCAACATTTCGACTAGAATTATTACATACTTTAAATTTTTAGCTCATTCGCTATTTTCCATATATATGGCTCTGCTGAAGTGGTAAAAACAACCATGTATTTGTGAATGCATTCATAACTTCATTAATTTAGCTGTTTCAAAATCACATGTAACATGCACAATATTTATTTGTAATTTGCTTTTAATTAAGTTAAAAAAGCGATTATAAGCGTTTTCTGTTTTGAGTAGTTAAAAAATTATAGGTATGATACTAACGGATTTAGAATTTGATTTGTAGTCAATATGTATGGTATAAAGCTGGTAAAATGGCTTAGGGCAGATCCAAAACGTGTAATCGCCATAAGATTAACAATCTTCATTTTCAAATGATCTGATTATTGTTTTGGTAGAAGAGCAAAATATTAATATCTTCTCTTGGTCGCCATTATTAGCAACTATACAATTATTATTCAATGAATTTGGTTCTTCAACATTCTCCTCGCTTGTCACTATTTAAATTACTGATCTCTAAAAATTTTTGCGATGCCTGTACAGTGTATTTTTGACAGAATGAAACTGTGGTAAATCAAATATATCAATTTGACTGTTTCTTTTGTATTCCTATAACATATTCTCAAAAAATTGTGGAATTGGTCGAAAGTCGTTAAGCACTGCTTGCTTGCACTCATTTAAAATATAATTTTATTATTGTTACTAGCGTTATGTAGGCAACTGTGAAGCGCTTCACGTAAAAGTTCAGTTCCATTTTTATTTAATGTAGTGGTTGCTTGCTGAACATGACGTGTATGTATTGATACACCTCCATCTTGACGTTCCAGACTTATTAACTTTGGCTAAATTATATTGGTATCGACCATTAGTAAAAATTTTGCAGCCTCTTTAATTCTTAGTAAATGTTAGCTTCTTTTTTCCCGGCTCGTTGCTTGCTTGTGATGTAACCATACAACTCGGTTCTCGATACTCACGATAAAACGATTCAAGTTTGCATGATAATTTGATCGATTTAAATAAGTATTGTAAAGTGCATTTTATTAAAGTTCTGATTAGAAAATTTAACTTTATAACTTTGATGTTGTAAGGCCCGGTTTTACCATCTTAACCACAAACCAAAGAAATGACGTCGCGTTTGTAAAGGAAGGCTGCTCAAAAAAGACAAATCAAAAGCCGTACTCAATTTTGATAGCAGCCGCTGACTGGACATTACTCGCAGATTCGTATGAGAAACACTATAAAATACCGGAGGATGTTTGTGCCTCGTCATCCAGACCCGATATATTCCTATTTTCAAAACAGCAAAAGCTTGCAGTACTAGTAGAACTCACAGTACCGTGGGAAACTAACATACCTAAAGACCACGCTATAAAAATAAACAAATACTTTGACCTGACCAACGAGTTAACCAAAAATGGCTATGTGGTTAAACTCTACGCCGTGGAAGTAGGAGCAAGGGGAATTCCAGCTAAATCCCTGTATAACTTATTTAAAGACCTCGCATTGCCAAGAGCTTCAGTAAGCTCTTTACTCAAACGAATATCTAAAACGGCGTTGATAGGATCTTACCAAATTTGGATAGGTAGAGGGGGGAACACGACTGACGGTGGAGGTGAGCGCTGATGCATCACAAGGTGGCCACCCTAAACCTACACCTGGGTCGCAAGTCCCAGGCGCCGTCACAGTGTTCCTCTCGGTACCACGCCATGGACCCGGCGACCGCACGGTGAATCCATGGAATGCTAAGAACCGGATCTCTTAACAGTGCTGTTTAAGTATCGGTCAGGTACAAAATAGGTTGCACCATTTGACTACAGTTAAAAGAATTTAGCATTTCAATTTTCAATTAGCCCACCGCAGTCCACTGCTAGAAATAGGACATAGTGCCATTTACAGTAATACATTTTTTTAAAATGATTAAAAGATTATAATAATTTATTTGATTTGCTTTTCAGTTGTATTTTTTACTATGCAGTCGGGTTTTTTATTTTCCTAATTATTATTAATAATATTTTCTGTCTGATCGTAATCCAAACTGCTTAGATATCCATGTATTGCAACTTTGCAGACAAATCTTGACATATTTCTTAAAGGTTTAACCTTACTGATACGGTCAGGGGCGTCCCTAGCCCATATAACGCCCGCGTGTAATCATTGCCCTAGCGCCCCCTACTTACTTACTTACTTACGGAAGTAAGCGGGGGACGCCGTCGACCGGACGGGTGATCTGCCCTCTTTGTGGGTCATTTCACCCAAATCCCCTGTGCCTCCCCTGGGGAGGCCAAGGGGGCGTCCGGCAATCACGGCGCTCCGTCGAACTTACCTGTTTCTTTGCAGAATCTTACGATCTGTTCCACCTTCAGATCCACAAGGTCTGGTGTTTCTAATGTGTCCGTCCCCATGTTTTCCCATCTTGCTCTTGAGTACATGGGGCATTTGGCAAGCAGGTGGAGGCTGGTCTCCATGCACTCTTGGCATTTGGGGTCGGTTTTCACTCCTATAGGTGTCAGGTGCCTGTTTAGTCGACAGTGTCCTGTTATTACTTCTATAACCAGCCTCATGTTTCCCCTGGAGAGTTTCAACAGTTGGCTTGATTTCTTCGTGTCCATGCTTTTTATGAAGATCTTCGACTGTCTCATGACAGGCGAGGATTTCCATCTTCGATTCGTTTCGGCGACTATGCTGTGGCCTATCACTCCCTTCGTGATTTTGTGGGCTATGGGCAATCTTGGCTCAGGGCCCACCTGGTTCTCGTCAGCTCATTTTCTGGCCAGTTCGTCAGCGATTTCGTTGCCCGTATTACCCTCGTGTCCGGGTACCCAGGCAAGTGTTACGTCTAGCTGCCTGGTCAGTCTTTCCAATGATTTCTTGCATTCCTTGACAAGTGCTGATGTTGTTTCTGTTCTGTCCAGTGCCTTCAGTGCCGCCTAGCTATCGCTATAGATGGTTACCTTTACTTCATCTTTAAGGCGGCTCACCATTTCCGCGCATTCCATTATGGTATAGATCTGATTGGAAGACACTTGCATATTTGCCTAGGGAGATTGTCCTGTTTATTACTATTCCATTTCCACGTTTTATGTGTATTCCAGAACCAGAGAGTTTGGTGGATTCTTTTCTGGAGCCATCCGTGTAACAGATAGTGCCTCCTGCATCCATCTTCCAATTCTCCCTCTGTCCAATATGTACTCTGTACTTTTTGTCAAAGATCCTTTCTTTACTGATGAGATCATTGTTCGATAGGAACATTGACAGTTTATCTTCATATCCTTGACTGATCTTGGCATGACCTTCGTCAAAGATATTGCTTGTCCATTGACCTGTGCTTCTCAATTTGAACCATTGTTCTATTGCTTTCCTTTTTATTTCAAGGTCTATCGGATTTAGGCCCAGTATGATCTCTAGCGCGGCTGTGGGAGTGGTCCTCATCGCGCCGGTAGTCATTAATGTTGCCAGTCTCTGAACTTTGTTCAGTTCTTGTTTGTTTTTCCCTTTATGGGTTGTGTGCCACCATACTAGGGATCCGTGGAGTATCCTTGGCAGAATAATTGCCTTATATATCCACAGCACCAGGGCTGGTTTCATTCCCCAACTTCTGCCTATGGCTCTTTTGCATTGCATCATGGCCATTTTTGCTCTTGAGCATGCATTTCTTATGTGTGTTTTGAAGGTCAGTTTGCGGTACAGTATTACTCCTAGATATTTGACCTCCTTCACCACTTCGAGGTTTTGGTTATCTAGTTTGATTGGTTCCGACCATTCAATTTTCCTTTTTTAGGTGAACAGGACTACTTTGGTTTTGTCAGGGCTTAGGTTTAGGCCTTTACTCCTGCACCATTCTAGTGCTACTTTTAGCCCTCTGTTCATAATGTTACATATGACGCTGAGGACTTTTCCTGTGACCAGGAGCACACCATCGTCCGAGTATGCCTGTGTGTATATGTGCATCTTGTTGATCTTGTCGACTAGCTCGTCTATTAGCAGGCACCATAGCAGTGGTGATAGGCATCCTCCTTGTGGAAAGCCTCTTTTGGCCACTTCTGTTCGTCTTGTGCCTGCTATCTCTGCATGTATCAGTCGGTGTTTCAGCATATTTTTCACCCATCCTGAGTTTTTAGTAAGAATGAGGAGAGACTTATGCATCTGAAAGCCTTGGCGTCTTGATACGTGGCCTTCCCAGGTTTCGGTATGAAGACTGCTCTTACTTCTCTCCATCTTTATGGGATGTACTGATTCCTGATGCTGCAATTGTACATAGCCAGGAGGTCCTCGCCTATGAATTCAATTGCTGCTTGTAGCATTTTTGGGAAGATTTCGTCCGGTCCCGCTGCCTTATAGGGCTGGAACGAACTCACGCTCTACTGTAGATGCGCCATTGTGATTAGTGTCTCCTCCCCCGTTCCACCCACCGGGTGGATGTTGGTAGACATTTCATCATCTGTGTATTCTTCACATTCCGGAAAGTGAGTGCTGAGCATCAGTTCCAGAATCTTGTCCGGATCAGAGATTAGTTCTTCTCCGCTTTTGATGCTGCCTAATTTGCAGGTGCTGTTTTTGGGGAACATCTTTGCTAGTCTCCCTGCGTCGGGGTATCTCTCTACGCCCTCGCAGAACGCTTTCCAGCTTTTCCTGTTCTCCCTCTTGCAGTCCTTTTTGAAGGCGTTTCTTTCTGTCTTATAGGCGAGCCAGGAGCTCTCGTCGCCCTTCCTCTGGGCTATTCTGAGGGCTCTTCTTGTCTTTTTTCTTTTCTTTTCAAGTGCTTTGGTCCACCATGGTTGTCCTTTACCTGGTTTGATCTCTTTTAGTGGGCATGCGTTGTGATATGCCCCTCTCAGAGTTTCATCCAGTCGGTTGGCTTCTCTTTCTAGGTCTTCGGTCCCTTTCAGGAGGTCTCGATCGATTGGGCTCCATTTCTCAATACCGGTTTGGTATGTTGCCCAGTCGGTTTTCCTTGCATTCCTGGTTAGAGTCTTCTCGATTTTGGACCCCAGGCAAAATGTTATGCGTCTGTGGTCCGATTTCGAGTCTCTTACGTCTACTTTCCAGTCTGTGATGTGCTGGCTTATCCTGTCAGTGTCAGCACCTCTTCTCTGGCTTTTGTTACGAAGGTGGGCGTATTGCCCTCGTTCAGTATGTCAAAGCCTGTTGAGCTAATGAAATCTAATAGTAAGTCACCTTTATTATTGCAGTCCGTGCTGCCCCACACCACGTGATGGGAGTTTGCATCGCAACCTAGAATAGGAATGTTCTTACCGTTGTATTTCCTTGTGATGTCTTCCATTTCCGGAGTCGGGGGTCTGTAGTCCATCTCGCTTGGTATGTATGCGGAGACTAGTAGTACCCTCTCTCTGGCACCTGTGTTTTGCTGGATTGTCGCTGTGGCACTAGCTAGGTCACTGAACAATCTGACTTTATTATTCCTAACGATCTTGCACTATTGCTGATGTATATGCATGCCCTGGGAGTTGACTCACCGCTGTCGTGGTAGATGATCTCTCCTCCCAAGGAGTCGAGCCCAGAAATGCGTCCTTTGGCGACGTATGGCTCTTGCAATAGTGCGATGTCTATTTTCTCATCCACCACATGTCTGCAGAACTCTATCATGGCATCGCAGCAGTGGTGTAGATTAACTTGAACTATTTTTATTTTGTTTGTGTGTTTTTGTGGTGTGTTGCTGTGTGTGTTCATTTGTTGGTATATGATGTGTGTATGTGTGAGTTTCTTTGTCCCTCTCTTTACCTCGCTACGACGGCGGGCTACCTCCCAGCCAGTGCGGTTGCAATAATGCTACACTTTCCGGGGGGTCCCGCCGCTACATGGCGTAGGGAGGGGGTGTATGGTGATCGTCTGTCCTGGGCGAACCTGTCTGCGGGGTGTAGAGCTGTCAGTCGGACCCTCTTTCGAGTGTTCCGCCGCAGCATCCCGTTTTTCGACTGCTGGTTGTGCCCTGCTTGTGTTTGTCGCTTGTTGTGTGCTGGTTGGGTTAGGGCGGTGGTCCTCGCTGGTAGGGTAGGTGGTCCTCCTCTGCGGAGTTTCCAACTGAGCGTTACCGCCGCTTTCAACAGGCTCTTCGCCCGGTGTTTCTGTGTGTGTAGACCGGGAGGCTTTCCAGGGGCTGGGTTATTGGGCCCTTTGCCCATGACTCGACTATACACCTGTGTGACTTGATAATTGAGCCACACATGGTCTTTTGCCCTTTCTTCTGGTACTCCTACCACCAGCCTTGTTCCGAGGGGCATGGCTTCTTTTCGGATTAGGGTCCACTCCGATATCTTCAGGTCTGCCCGGTGTCCGTTCTGGAGCTTGATTAGGCCTGGTGGGTCCAGGCGCTTGCCCACCAAGTTCCCGGGCAGCCATATGGATAGTTTGTGGGCCTCGAGTCTTTCGTCTGTCTGGACACAATTGTGCTCTCCGAGGTCGCAACTCAGGAGCCACAACATCGCCCCCTCGTTCATCGGGCTAACTAGGAAGTAGCCTTCGGCTACCAGTCCCGATGCGGAGAACGAGAGGTTTATGCTGTTGACTCCGTTGATCGCTGCTTCCTCTATCCTGTCTACCAGCCTCTCCCTGATTGCAGCGGCGGTGGCTTCGTCCATCTTAGCGCCGTTCCCCCGCACAATGATCACGGAGAGATCACTCTGACCCATAGTGGGTCTTCTTGGTCCCTCGTTCCGCGGATCCGGTTTGGGTCGCTTCGGTGGTCGTCGCTGGGTCCGCTCTTCAGGGTCTGTCCTTTGTCTTTTAAGCTTGGTGGCTCTCCGTACGTCCTCTCCGCCTCTCGGTGTAGATGACACCGCTTTGGTCGACGTTCCGGGTTCGGTTAAGCCAGCTGTTGCCTCCTCCTTTTTCCTTCTTGCGCGGTCTCTCCTACGTCGGTTCCTAGAGATCCACACGCCTTCCTCACTCTGAGTGTTTGTCTCCTCTATGAGCGTAAGGTCGTACCCGAGACTATCGGGACGACTCAATACGTCGAGGGTCTTGGTGTTGTCTTTTCCTGTTTTTACTTTTGATTGCGCCGATGTGCCCTCCCCAGAATACGAGGGGCAGCCTGGACCATTTGATGGTCCAGGGAGGGATTCTCCGGTATTGCCGGTACCCTCCTGGGGTAGTTTTTTATTTTTATCTGCGCGGTTCATTTTTCGGTGGTCCGGGATTGCCGGGTTATATATTACATATAGATATGATTAATATATACATAAATAAGTTTTTATAATATATACATATACGATATGAATATGGTTAAATAGATAAATATATAAGTTGTTTATGATACATACATGAACGAGTACATAGATATAATATGTACCACTCTTTTTGGGGGTATTTAGGGCCCCATGGCCTGTGGAGACCGGGTCGGGTTAGTTGACCGCCGCCCGTTGCTCGACGTTGTTGCTCAATTTGCACCACCCGGGGGGCACGTGTAGGGTGGACCTAGGAGTAGGCGGTAGTTCCTACGGACGTTGAGCAACCCAACCCTCCTAGCGCCCCCTAGTAAATGTGTTTAAATTATATCTAAAAAAACACACGTCACATGTTTTAGGGGGTAATGTCTGGATTTAATGAACCGTTTAAAAGTGCCACAGGCTATAATTATTACGCTATAGGCTAGAACTATTATCTATTCTGTGCTATAGGGGAGGGTCAGCAGCGGGAATGGAATCGGAATCTACGCGGGCAAAATCTATTTTTAATATTATACATATATTACTAGCTTTTGTCCGCGGCTCCGCCTACGTGGATGTCGGTTATCGTGGCCAAAAGTAATCATGTCGTGCTGATATATTGAAAAAATGCCATATGTTAATATTATGTCTGTATAGCTTTATATTATTTAGTTAAATAAATATAATTTGTTACTAATGTACCAACATATAACATACTTTCTTAAAATATTGCACTACACTACACACAATAACTATGACTGAACTAAACTTAACACTTATATACTACGTAAATTGCTAGTTACGTCTGCGTTACGCAGGCTGACAGAAGAAGTATGCAGGTTTCCTACGTAAGTGTTTCCTTATAAACAACGTTAGCAGGTTGTCAGGGGCGCAGATATAGAGGCGAGAACAAATGCTCACTCTCGAACACGCTACGTATAGCTGGCCGTGGGAGAAGTACGGCGTACTTAAATCGACACCCACATTCCCCAGTGTCTGGCCTTACGCCTTATTTATGGTCATTGAAAAACAAACTGACACGGGAAACTGCAGGTGTTTAAAACTAAAGGGGAAGTTCGAGAGAATAAGGGCTATTCAATGTATAAATACCTCTTCCCCTCGGCCACAACCAGTTAAAATAGTGGCCCTAATGATGTTTGGCTGCAGACGTGTAACGCGCGCAGTCGGGTGCCGTTGCACAACTTTGGAGGGCTCAAATTACGCATAAGCATAATTGGGCCCCTTTTTTCAGCTTGATTTCGTGCGCAGCAAGCTCAGACGCGTTTAAAAACTCCGTGGGAGAGTAGGTAGTAAGTTAAAAAAGCGAATATAAGCGTTTTCTGTTTTGAGTAGTTAAAAAATTATAGGTATGATACTAACGGATTTAGAATTTGATTTGTAGTCAATATGTATGGTATAAAGCTGGTAAAATGGCTTAGGGCAGATCCAAAACCTGTAATCGCCATAAGATTAACAATCTTCATTTTCAAATGATCTGATTATTGTTTTGGTAGAAGAGCAAAATATTAATATCTTCTCTTGGTCGCCATTATTAGCAACTATAAAATTATTATTCAATTAATTTGGTACTTCAACATTCCCCTCGCTTGTCACTATTTAAATTACTGACCTCTAAAAACTTTTTGCGATGCATGTACAGTGTATTTTTGACAGAATGAAACTGTGGTAAATCAAATATATCAATTTGACTGTTTCTTTTGTATTCCTATAACATATTCTCAAAAATTTGTGGAATTGGTCGAAAGTCGTTAAGCACTGCTTGCTTGCACTCATTTAAAATATAATTTTATTATTGTTACTAGCGTTATGTAGGCAACTGTGAGGCGCTTCACGTAAAAGTTCAGTTCCATTTTTATTTAATGTAGTGGTAGCTGAACATGACGTGTCTGTATTGATACACCTCCATCTTGACGTTCCAGACTTATTAACTTTGGCTAAATTATATTGGTATCGACCATTAGTAAAATTTTCGCAGCCTCTTTAATTCTTAGTAAATGTTAGCTTCTTTTTTCCCGGCTCGTTGCTTGCTTGTTATGACTATGACATTTTGCCTCCGTGACGTAACTAGTGATGTAACCATACAACTCGGTACTCGATACTCACGATAAAACGATTCAAGTTTGCATGAGTATTTGATCGATTTAAATATGTATTGTGAAGTGCATTTTTTTAAAGTTCTGATAAGAAAATTTAACTTTTACTTTGATGTTGTATGGCTCGGTTGTACCATCTTACTTTTAAATTAACAGTGTGCTGTTAAAGTATCGGTCAGGTACAAAATAGGTTGCACCATTTGACAACAGTTAAAAGAATTTAGCATTTCAATTTTCAATTAGCCCACCGCAGTCCACTGCTGGACATAGGACGTAGTGATATTAACAGTACCTAATACATTTTTTTATAAATGATTAAAAGATTTTAATAATTTATTTGATTTGCTTTTCAGTTGTATTTTTTACTTTGCAGTTGGGTTTTTTGTTTTCTTAATAATTATTAATAATACTTTCTGTCCGATCGTAATCCAAACTGCTTAGGTATATGGATATAATATGGATATATGGATCTTTTTTTGACTTTGCAGACAAATCTTGACACATTTCTTAAAGGTTTAACCTTACTGATACGGTCAGGGGCGTCCCTAGCCCATATAACGCCCGCGTGTAATCATTGCCCCAATGCGCAGTCGGGTGCCGTTGCACAACTTTGGAGGGCTCAAATTACGCATAAGTATAATTGGTGCCCCGCCTTTCAGCTTGATTTCGTGCGCAGGAAGCTCAGACGCGTTTAACGTGGGTGGCATCATCATGGTCCATTACTGAGTTGATGACTAAGTAGGACATTGAGGGTGCTTCAAATAACTAGGACCTTATTATTAATGGAAAGCACTGCGTCGTTTCGACGTGCAAGGACGACTCTCTCGCAAAACCACGAGTTTTCCCTCATATTTATATTTATTATGTCCGGGTATATATGAGTAATGAGGGACTCTACTGAGGGTAATGTGATGCATAATGAGGACGGTAGTAATATATTACCATCTATTTCCGCCACGGTACCTTCGCCGACCAACAGCAGAATATTGGAAAACTCTTGTGCTTGCGAATTACCTCCTAAAATAGCACGCATGTTTTGCCTCAACGAATAGCCATGTTATTCTTTCATCACCGCGGATATCACGCAGCGTCCGGTCGACAGCCTCAACTGATTTTTTATAAGCCATGGTGCACTTGTTCCAAACACGAATGTGCCATTTTCCCCCGCAACCGCCAAGGCAATTGCACCTTCGCTACGTACTTTGTTAAGCACCAGATTTATGAGAAAAGTTTTACCAGTTCCACCAGTGGCATCCAAAAAAGAAGTTTTTCCTCATAAATCTGGCGTTGCTACGACGTAAGCTTCTGCTCATTTTGGTCTGCTAGACGTGCGAGGCTTCTGGTATCGTAGCTGGTTTCTATGACATATTCACGGTTTATTATGGCGTTGGTGAGTGTATGCGGAGACGGCAAACCATAATGAGCGAGGGCTGTGTGAGTGGCATTAGTTATATTACAAAATACCAGTAACACAGCGAATAATTGACGCAACATTGGAGCACTTTGGTTGACACACGCGTCTTCCAAAGTTTGCTCCCAGTGCTGGTCATTCTCCAATAAATTGCGGGATGCGCATGCTGCTTGAAACGTTGGATGCTCAATACATTCAAAATACCAGGATGATTGCTTGTCAAACGTGTAATACGCAGGGACTTCCACATACAGCAAAGTTTTTGTGAACGGATCTTGTCTGCACAACTGGAAGAACGCTGTGAGGGTTTTGTTTTTAGGATTATCCACGCGCTCATGATCATTTTTAATATCAAATTATATACGCTATCCATTCAAGATGAACGTCTAAATGTAAAACGGGGGGAGACGTTCGTGTACAGAATATGCCAATATACGCCATACTGCCTCAAAAGTACTAACAGGACTGATACCGCATCACCTCATCTCTCATTTCTGCCTTTGTTTACATATTTGCATAGGTATTTAATTGCATCTATGCTTTCATAATATTCAACATGAATATGCATTTTGAAAGTGCGTGAGAGGACAGGCGAATATGGGACTACCCACCTATTGGCCACAGTGACGGGTTGTCCACGAATTCGTAACGTAACAGTTCGTCCACCATCAGTCCCGCTTCTTATCAGTAATTTCTTGCCACTTTGGGTTTGTGGCGATCGTTATGAATAAGTCAGGACGTCCATATTTTCGCACATATACGAAAGCATCTTGGGTACGTTAATGCAAATATCGTGGACTACCCGTAAAAGAAGATGGTAAAATTACCAGTCGACCTAAACCTAGATTTTCGAGTCCTTCGTCTTGCCCTAGAGCGTCTTGTAGGTAAATGTAACTCTTGGAACAGAGTCGACTTTGGTTTGTTCTGCTATAAAATAGACGCTCAGCTTCAATTTCGGAAAACATGTCCACAATATATTGATTCAAAAGTTGGCGAAAGAAGAACAAATAATTTTGTGTACTGTCTCGAACCATAAAGGTGATTTACCACCAGAGTGGCTAGGCGAGGCGAGGCGAGGAGAGAATTGAAATTTGTATGGCAAATTTTCAATTCTCTCCCAGCGCATCTTTGGTGGAAACAGTGTGGATTGACGAGAATATGCGAGGCGTGAATTAAGATATTTGTTTGTGTAAAAATGAACCGTGTTGCTTCCGATATAGAGTATAGCTCAACTTTGAAACAGAAACACGCTTTACGTGAGAGGCTTATTGTTGTTCGTTGCTACTTAGGTATTACCTGAGAATACCGTCATGATAATACAAGCCTTTTCTACTAGAGGTCGCTGTTAACACGAAGTACACAGCAGCTATCCTTATATAACTCATACCTGCTTAATATTATTTGTGCGAGACGTAGATGATTCCTTAACATATTTAATAATACTAATTTCCGCAACATAATACAGAAACTCTAACAGCACTACAGTGCTGTTAATACATAATATGAATATATATAAATAATATAAAATAAAGATATAGGCACACCTATGTCTTTATGTAATGAGGCCTATGGGCGGCGCGGCGGTCTCGCGCGAGCTCGCGATCTCTATTTTTTAGTGGATCTGGATCTGTACGATTTCAATTCTCTTCTCGCCTCGTCTCGTCTCGCCACTCTGGTGGAATATCACCTTAAAGACGGTACGTGTAAAATTGCAGCGTAAAAGTTTTTTAAGCAGTTGGCTGACCTGTTGATGGGTTGATGTTACGCAGTTACAAATGATAGCCATTTTTCGCGAGAAAACATGAAGGGGTACTGTAAAGCATCGTAGGTGCGATTTATTTCACGGGTGCGCTGTAACTGATCACTGCGTATCCGTAGCACAATGTCGGGGGAGCCGCATTCCTCGTCTACCATAACAACGGCGACTTCGTTTGTCATAGGTTCGTTGTAGCGACGTCTGTGCTCGTTAACAGGCCTACGATCTGCGTTTATCACTACTTTATAATTTTGCTGTTGTTCGAGAGGAATAGATTCTAAAGCAGCCTTAAAATCGCGGAAGTAACGATTGTTACGGTGCAATAAGGTATGCGGCTCTGTTACTACAGTTCGATCTAAGGTAGTATTAGCCATCCGTGCATCTACCTGTGCCTGGTTATCTGTAATGAAACATATAATGGCGCTCCCTGATCTCTTTACCGCCAAATGAAGTCATTTGGAATGCTTCGTTATACCATCACACGGAAGACAAAAATAACCTAGACTGTGGATGTTCCGTCCCGTCAATAGGGAATTTAGAGGCTCGTCGGGGTCTTCTGGTACCAAGCAGCATACACCTTTTGGTTCCCCCCTCCACTTGAGTGCTCTACAATAATCGCACACATCGCTCATGCGTCCTAGGAGCATATTCTTCATAATTCAAATTAGAAGAATATGGAAAGGTGCTTAGGTATTGATCACAGTGTTGACAGTCGGGTCATGTCAGAAATTACCTGAAATATAAAAAAATTTAACCTTTTTGTATAGAAAATAACCTTACATATTTTTTTTTACTGGAAAGGTATAAGGTACCTAAGTTGATAGAAAAGAATATTAGTTGTATTGACTTACTGAAACATCGATGAGTTTTAAGCACTTGCCCGCATTTCTTAATTTATTCATATGGATATGGACCATCTAATATATAAAATTCTCGTGTCACAGTTTTCGTTGCCATACTCCTCCGAAACGGCTTGACCGATTTTGATGAAATTTTTTGTGCTTATCCGGTATCTATGAGAATCGGCCAACATCTATTTTTCATCCCCCTAAATAGTGCAGCGGGAACGGGATCTGACGCCACGAGGGTAATTGGCGGTACGAAGTTCGCCGGGACAGCTAGTAAAATAATAAAATTGACGCATTAAAAATTGATATGAAGTTAAACGAGTATCGAAATATCGCAAAAATTGCGCGCGTTATATGAATTCTAGTACACCTTTACATACAAAATATGAATGTCAATTTCTTTTTTAGCTAATATCTTTTTATTCGCTTTTTTCTTCATTAGTTGACTATGTAGTGATATATGAAATTAATAAGTACATACTCGTAAGTGTACAATTCAAGATTTTCGATATAAAAATTTGTAAATTAATACTATAAATATTTTTTACTGAGTATTGCCTGTGTGTCTGACTGCACAATAAATATGTACTTTAACTAATAACGGCTTGTAGTAAGTTCATTTATTAATTAGGTACAAACGCTGTGGTTATGAAACTGAAATAATATGAAATTAATATGATGACTGAAGAGTACATGAGCAAGACAGCACATCAGCATGAAATTTTAAAATAAAATGATTTTTCTGCGTTTTCAAATAAAACTTTAGAAAACATTGTCTTGGTAAAAAAAACGATTTGTGAAAAAATTAGAAAAAGCAATAAGTACCGGCCTTCACCATCATCATGACTATCCTTACTGTATTTTATTTTAGCATGCATTAATGCTTGTGATGACACAAAAGTTGTGGCATTTTTTACAGCCGCTTTGGTAGCCATCAAAGCTGCAATTGTGTCCGTATTTAGTCTGTTTCTGTGCTCCGATTTTATCAGTTTTAATTATCTGAATGTCGCAACCGATCTTCCGTCAGCCGCTCAGCCCGAGAGTCAGGAGATCTGCACGCTGGACTTCTTCCATCCTCTGACGATCAGCCAGGGCGTTGGTCTCCGACAGGTAGCGTGTTTCAGCATAGTGGTTCCTAGCAATGTCAAGTCGCAGATCATGCTGATCGTCAAATACTAAAGAACGTTAAAAAGGGTGGCGTGCTCTGTCAAGATGTAGCCGCTTTTGTTGCGTGTTATAAGACTCAGAAGCTCTGGCTACAGATTGATTCACGCGTTGAGAGTAAAGGCGAGCCTCGCGTTCTTGATAACTTTCCGTGGATCGAGATTCAGCGTGATTTTGACTGTCTTTCGCCAAATGTGCAGCGCGTTGAGTGCTAGTTTCCGAAGACCTGAGTATTTGTTGCTGGGAACTGAGTCGCTTTTCACGCTCAAATGTCAAAGTCAAAAATCATTTTTTCTGCATACACCATTAAATCGGCACTTACAAAACTTTAAGTTTAGCAAATAGACCAAAGGCACCGGTTCGAAACGCGGCACAGACCTGAGAAGGCAAGAAATTAAGCGGCCATTTTTTTATTTTTGGTTTATTTACAAATATATACTTAGTCTAATACTTATGGTCTAGATACAGTGCTTTGCTTGAGTAGCATAGCTGAGCGAATAGTTCTTTTCCAAGCTTGTTTATTATCTAAATATTATTGGATTTTATAATAGCTTTTCTGGCACGGTTAACTCTTAACTGTATTTTTAATTTTTCAATTTCATTGGGAAGCTTGTTAAAAAAGCGTATACAGTTGCCATGGAAAGTCACAAAGTCTTAGAAATTATGCAATATTTTTCCTTATATACATTAGGTTTTCGCAAATGTATTTTAACACTACGGTTAGAATATTTACCTCTTTAAAATTATCTCGGAGGGAGACTCTTGGGCCCAAATTATTAATAGTTCGCACAGCCCACTTTTGCGAGACAAATCGCCTTGTGAGAACGAAAGTGACTCAACTCAAAATTTATGTTTTTCGGCAAATCAAGGAAATGTGTCTGGGCAATACACATTTTTGTGTTCTTAATCAAATATTTTTATACTGACAAAAGATAACGCCTCAGTTGCTTTATTATTTGATATTATAACTATTTCCCTTTAGAAAACAAAAATTGATTTACCAAATTCTTTTTATATTTTAATTTTTTGAAGAGATACAAAAAAATCTTCCTAAAGAAGGTCACTTTAATATTAATTAAATGATTTGTTTGATGTACTACTTTGACAAAGGTCCATTTCATATTCATGTTTTAAACTTAATAACTATCTTATTATGTTTTAAGACAGTTTTCTTCATAAATCTAGGAAAAATTCTTTGAGAAATGTCAAATAAAATAATGCAAATGATTATTTTTGTATTTATTTGAGTACGGCACATATTAAGTATGGGTACAAGTATTTAAAAAAAATCTCAAAATGACATATTCTGTAGGTTGTATTATCCTTACAATTCTAAAAACACAGTGTTTCTGTGATTATGGCACTAAGTGTGTCCTACGTTTAGGTACTAAATAATCTAAAACATAAAAAATAGGTATTCTCTTCTAAAATGTACTTATACACGTATATTATAACAGCTATCTAATTCTTAAACATAAATTTTTATCAGCCTTTTGTTTACATATAAGGACTCATTTTTGTAAATTAATAAAAAAATAATAACTTAACATGGCCGTTATTGGCTGCAGAATCTAACTTTGGTTCTTCTACCCGTTAAATGTTTAATTACAAATATACCATCAATGTGTTATCTATGTAGCAGTAAAATATACTAATCACAACCAAATCAATAATCACGAACATCTTCATTAGGTATAATTATAGTCTTCTAACTTATAACATTTCGTAGTATGTAGCGTAAGAAACTGGTATTAAATTTTTCCTCACTAACTCTTGAGATCTTTCTTCTTATTCTCTTTCAGGCCAAGAGGGTTCTCGTACAAGGGTCTAAAAACAATTTCTTCATAGGGTAACATTTTTTTTCTTTTAGGGCGCATATTTATAAGAGAAAATTCTTCATCTGCGTAAGATAATTTATAGTAAAAGCAAAACTTTTCTTCCTTGATGAATTTTAAAACCTTTATATCATTCCACAAAATCATCTCTTTGTTGCTGTTTTCATTGAAATTGTAAGCCCACTATTCTTGCAGATGTTTTAGGTCCAAAAAGAATTTGATGCTCAGTTCATTTACCATGAAAGGCATCCCAGATTTTCTAGCACTTTTGATAAGCGTAGCAAATTGGAGTGGTATGTATATAGGTCCAGCCTTTTCATTTTTTTTTATTTCTTTCTCAATTAAACTATGTACATTGTCGGCTTCATTATGCGTATGGCCTTTTATTAAATATTTGTGGGTAATGCTCTCAATATTATTAAAATGTGTTACTGCATAAGAGTAAAGACATGCAATAATTTTATTTTTGTTCTGCCCTGTGCAGTTATCTGAGTAAAACGTTACATGCAATTTCTTGTCCAAGTTCTTTTTGCTTAGTTTTTCTAGATAATCATAAATACAAGAACCTATTTCATTGGCCCCTCTTTGGGCTTGAGTCTCGTCCCAGAAATAACAGTAAACGTCTCCGTACGATTTCCCATCATCTTCTCCAGTTTTTAATTCTGTTACAGTGAGATTAAGACAATTTATTTTAGAGCAGTAATAAAAATAACCAGGACTAGGGCACAACATGACAGACTGTAAATCAAACACTGCACAAATATGGGTTTCATCGACCTTTAGACGGTCACTCTTTTTTCTTTTCGACACAGATCTTTTTCTTTAATATGTTTGTCGTAGTTAATCTTAAGTAGGGTTTTTGTGTTATCGGGGGCCAGTTGATAAGCTACACAGGTATCGCATCTATCCTTTTTTGGTATGAAGAAACCTATGTCATATTCAGTATTGAAAGTTTTAAGGTACAGCCAGTATTCCGCCTGTAAGAGATTTTTCTCTTTCTGAATATTATTGAAATCGTTACATAGATCTTTAATAGTTTTGCTATCAGTTATGTATTCTCGATTCGTAGTAGCTCTCAAGTAATGCGATTCAATTCGCGGTATCGATTCTATATGTTTTTTTATTTGCTCGATAAGCCGTGGGTCCACAGTTTTCTTGCTTTGATGCTTACCGCGCTTTTCAGACTCTATGAAACCCTGACTATTAGTTTTTTTCTTTACAGTCCTGAGCTGTCTATCCGATATGTCCAAGGTATTTATAAAAAATAATTTACACACCTTGATCCTATTTCCATTAATAGTGAAATAAAAGGCGTTATTAGGCAAACGTGGTCTTTGCGCATTTGTATACCTGTATCTTGGCTAAACTACTACCATACATGACCTGATATAGGCACGCTGCAAGTCTAGATTTGCAAGCTTCCAATAATTGTTGAACAGTTCCTCTCTTTAGTGCTCATTTACGTTGTCTGAACACTTTTGCAGGCATTTACTAGTGCAGGAATCTTTCATGCAACGAGAGTTAGGTAGTGGGCGGAGGCGAAAGGCTTTTTAAAAACACGTGTGGACAAGTGCTCAGCTTGATGAGCAACACAGAACTGTCTTTATTATTTTACAATTGGCTTGTATAACTATCTTAATACAATGGACTAATTGTGTCACGGAAAGCACGTATGCTTTTCGGTACCGGGAAGTGATACGCAGAGGTTATCTTAATGACCTTATTAATCTAATGGCCGCTGTGTGCGGCCAGGATATGGCCTATGATTACAAGGACATAACTCCTCCCCCCTTAAGATGGAGGCGCGCTGAAGGCTGCTGCTGGAGCTGAACTGCTTCAGGTTCAGGCTGCTGCTCTGAGGTTCGCGTTGACCTGGGAATCCACCAGAATTTGTAGGCTGCTACTCCTGATGCTGCTATGATGATGATGATATACAGAAGAACTGAGGGCCAGCTTGGTGTGGTCGAGATTATTTTGAAGTCTTCGTCTTCTATTTCAATTTCACTAGTTTTGCTCATAGTTTCTTTCAGTGTATCTAGTTTTATGTTTTCTAATTCAATGGTTACTGGTGAAATTTTTCCATTGTAGCTCGATCTAGGTAAGGGTATTGTTTCTCTTTGATTTATGTATCGTTTGTGTGTCATTAATATCCTATCCAATATTTGCACTTTGCAATTGTTATCTGTAGTAATTAAGAAAACTCCTTTATTGCGTTGGTATTGCACGTCGTTGTTGCATATAGTTTTTATAACTTCCTCTTGTTTCATAATTACAATCCAACTATTTTCTTTGATTTGTTGAATTAAATTATTGTTGTAATTTGCAGTAGCATAAGTGCAGTTGTGTGGTTCTTGATGCTGTATTAATTGCGCGATGCAGTCGTTGGAGTGCAATAGTGTCTGCCATTCTAAGTGTCTGCAGATGACGTTGTCTTCTCCGACCTCGATGCATGGCTCGTTAGGGTATGCAAACTCATAATTTCCCAAGACTAGGAGGGGCTTTTTAGGAATTAATATGGTATTGTTATTATTAGGAATGGAATAAAGGTGCAATAGGTTATAGGATTGCTCTGCAACTATTGGTATGTCTAGTATGAAGGTTAGAGTTCCATTAGTGCTGAAGGCTTTAACTGTTATTGCTTTTTCCCAGAGATGAATAGAGTTTACATTAGGGTCAAAGGGTAGCTTTCCACTTATTTCATTTTGAATCACGTTTAGTTCTTCTATTACAAAAGTTGGATCAATTATACTAGGATGCATTTTATTCAGGTGGGAGAACGTTATTGCGTTTTCTAATGTTTCTAATCTGTCATAAAGCTGTTGAAACGATGTCCCTATATCATTAAAGATGCTCATTGTTAAGTAATTTGTTTCTAGTTCGGTTTTTTGTTTATTATACCTGTTAATTGCGTACGCAATTGCATCTTGATTGTTTTTTATTTGTTTTAATTTTTTTTCATATTCTTTAATGAATTCTTGCATGATGCTGATTGTACGTTTCTGGTTTGATTTATTGTTATTTAATGCTGATTTTATTGCTTTTAATTCGTTGTCATATTTGATTGCATCATTTTGATCTAAATTGCCTGTGATCGCTTTTACTATTGAACCTAATCCGTCTATTAGTCCGCGTTTTTGTCTGTATCTTGACTTAAATCCTACAATCTGTAATCCTAAATATTGTAACCTAGTTTCGATAGTGTCTATAATGTATTCTATTTGTTTAGTAATCGCTAAAGTACTTATCGAAGTGTTATGTTTTAGTTTAAAAGTGAAGTAATTGCTACATATTTCTACATAAATTTCTCTTAACTTAGTTATGTTATAGGTTACGGCTAAATGATAGGTATCTATTTGGAATTGTGCTTGTGCTTCTGTTAGTACTAATACTCCATTGTGGCTGTCTATTGGCTGTATGATCGCTGTGCTTGCGGCGAGCCTGAAGACTGCGAGGACGGTGATGGCACTCCTGAAACATTTTCAGGTCGCCTTAGTAAACGATAGTGAACCCTGATAGTTTTCGCGTTCACATGTTTTCCTACTATTTCCGCTATCTGTTCCGGATGGATTCTGACTATTGTGTAAGGGCCTAGATATTTAGGCTCTAGTTTATTAGCTCTAGCTGTTTTGGCTACTTGCTTGTAAACAATGTCACCCACTTTAAAAGGTGCTGACTCTGTGTTTGTGTTAGCCCTTTCAATCGATTGTTATTTTTCATTAGTCAATCTGGCATTAATTAATTTATGTGTATTTTCCATTATTTGCTTGTGTTTTAATACGTATTCTTGATAGAATTCCTTAGGGCAATGTAGTTCCAAGGGATTTCTGCTATCAGTGTGACCGTATAAAAGTTCAAAGGGTGTAAAGCCAGTTGCTGAGTGAATTGTATTATTATATGCCATAATAGCATATTTCATCAAGTTGGCCGGTTCATCTCTATCTGTTATTCTTTGTATCCTTATCATTTCGGCCAGTGTTGAATGTAACCTTTCTATAGGTGAATTTGAGTTTGGATTATAAGGTGTGGTGAAATGAATGTGTATATTGTGCATTGCGCATATTTCAGTTATAACTTCGTTATCGAATTTTGAATCGGAATCCGTAGTTATTTTCTTCGGTA
This sequence comes from Eilema sororculum, assembly GCA_914829495.1. NCBI lineage: Eukaryota > Metazoa > Arthropoda > Insecta > Lepidoptera > Erebidae > Eilema > Eilema sororculum. The sequence continues at coordinate 23,252,938 of OU618535.1, forward strand.
CTCCTATAACTGAAAATAAGCTTAGCAGGGATTCTGCTATGTGTATACTTGTTGCTGCAGGGAGTGGTATTGCTTGTGCATATTTTGTAAAGTTGTCTATAATAGTTAAGAAAGTTATTCCTCCACTGCTGTATAAGTCCATGAACATATGTTCCATCGGTTTATGGGGTGTTTCTGTGAGGGATAGAGGTAATTTTAAGGGGTTGCGTTCGTATTTGCTTTTTAAACACTTGTCACATTTATTTATGAACTTTTGAATTGATGCCAACATTTTTGGCCAGTGGTAATTTCTATGTATGTGTTTATAAGTTTCCTGTATTCCTCTATGTACTGTTTTTCCATCGTGGTATTTTCTAATAATATCGTTTTGTTCCTGTGTATTGTCTATTAGTGTTACTCTATTCAGGCAACGGATTAGTTTAGGGCCACGATTGCTGAATATTGTTCTGTAAACTTCGCAGAATAGTTGGTAAAAATCTTCATGATGGAAATAGCAGTGAAATAATCTATCAGGTATGGTATGTTCTTTCAGGAATTGTGTAATTTGATTTTTTGTGTCATTTATTGGTATCCAAACGTCTTTTATTATTGTTTTACCTTTAGATCTGTCATCTACTCTATACATATTTCCTGGGGTTTTTCTTATATGAAATTATTTCAGTTGTCTGTCTATTGCGTCATTTATTTCCGGTATTTTATTTTCTGATACCTGTTCTGGTGCAACTATCTCGTCTGGTTGACTATTTCTTGGTTGCTCCTGCTGATGATTACGCTATTCAGGTGTTATAGGGATGCTGAATGGTTCCGGTGTAGGTGCTTCATTTATTTGTGTGTTTGATGGGTCATTCAGTTGTTGATTTAGATTTTCAGGTGTTATCGGGATATCTAGTAGTGTACGTATGTCTATATTTTCAAGTTCCGGGTCTATGGCTGAGGTACTAGGTTGTGGCTCTTTCGGGTTAGAATTATTAATGCTTTTATTGTGGTGTACTGTCTTAATTCTTGATAATGCATCAGCATTTGTGTTGGTTTTACCTTTTTTGTATTGGACATCGAAGTTATACTCTGCTAGTCTAAGTCGCCAACGCGTTAATTTGGAATTTGGGTCCTTTATAGACATAATCCATGTTAATGGTCTGTGATCTGTGTATATTGTAAATCTTTTACCGTAAAGGTAAGGTCGAAAGTATATAATGGCCCATACAATACTCAATAGTTCTTTTTCAATTGTTGAGTATCTTTGTTCTGTATCTGATAGTGTTCTTGAAGCGTATGCAACTGGTTTATCTGAGCCTATTTGTCCTTGAGAAAGAACTGCACCAATTGCTACGTCTGATGCGTCTGTAGTGAGAATAAATGACTTTTCAAAATCTGGGTACTGTAAAATAGGTGCATTAATGAGTACTTCTTTACATTTCTCAAATGCACTTATGTATTCTTCATTTAATTCGATTTTACTGCCCTTTTTTAAGCATTTAGTGAGTGGTTTTGTTAATTTAGCAAAATCCTGTATAAATTTTCTATAGTACCCGACTAATCCTAGAAATGATTTGATTTCTTTTTGTGTTTTTGGTATGGGGAATTTTTTTACTGCATCGATTTTGTCTGAATTTGGTTGTAGGCCTTTGGCCGTTAATGTGTGACCTAGGAATCTAACTTCCTTTTGTAAAAATTCAGATTTATTAAGTTGGATCTTTAAATTATGTTCCCTGAATCGATCGAATACCTGTTTACAATTTTCAATATGTTCCTGAAGAGAAGTTGAATATATGATGACGTCATCTAGGTACGTTAATACGTTGTCTAGACCACGTAATACGGAATCCATAAGTCGCTGAAATGTACTTGGTGCATTTTTCAGGCCGAAAGGCATTCTCAGGAATTCGTAATGACCTCTATCTATGCTAAAAGCTGTTTTTTCAATATCTTTTTTATGCATTTCCACTTGGTGGTAACCTGAAGCTAAGTCTAATGTAGAAAAATACTGTGCACGGCCTAGTTTATCTAGAATATCGTCAATATTTGGCAGAGGATATTTATCTTCTATAGTTTTGTCATTTAGTTTTCTGTAATCGATAACTAATCTGTATTTTTGTTCGCCAGATGCATCCATTTTCTTTGGTACGATGTGCACCGGACAGGACCAAGGGGAGCTGCTTTCTCTAATCATTTTTTGTTCTAATAATTTGTTAATTTGTTTTTTGATTTCTTCTTTTGTTTTAGGTGCCTGTCTGAAATTTTTTACGTAAATGGGTTTGTTTTCAGTTAATCTAAGTTCATGTTTAATTTCATGCGTAAATGTGAGTGGTATTTCCTCACAGTGGAAAATATCACGATATTTGAAGCATAGTTTTCGAATTTCCCTATTTTCTTCAGCATTCATGTGTTCCGTGCGTAACCAATCCAAGTTTTTTTTTTAGTAATTCGTCATGCTTTGGGTTAATAATAAATGCTTTTGGTGAGGACTGTGTAAAATTTATTTTATGTAGGTTTATGTTGCACAACTTTTTTAAATAGAACGACTTATCCGTGGAATTAATTATAGTGGTGGTTAAATTACCATTTTTTACTGTTACTAACGCTGATGGGAGGATTAAACCTTCTTTTGTATCTAATTCATCAAAATAATACTCTCCTTCTTGATAATTACATAAGAGATTGATTGTTTGTTCGCACTTTGGGGATATTTTCTGTTTTGATTTGATGTCGTCTTTAATTGGTATGCTCGCGTTTTCTGTTCGCAAAATCATGTTTTTTATATCTATTTTGCATTTCAAGGGCACTAGTATGTCTAGGCCCAGTAATCCGACAAAATCCGGGTCAAATTTGAATACAAGAAACTTGTGGGTTATTTTTTCTTTAAAAATACTTTCCGGAAGATTAATGTATGCTACCTGTCGATGTTTAGATGTTGTGTTCGCAGTTTTAATATAATGTGTTTCATTCTTTAATTTTATTTTTGATTTTTCGATTAGATCTAAAATTTTAGGGCTAATTAGTGACTGAGACGCGCCTGTGTCTATTAGAAATCTTCCTCCTAATTCGTTAATGTAAATATAAGGAAGACGGCTGTGGTTATTATGGTTCATGAAAATTATGTTTTCAGGTTGTTGGTCATTTCCAAGAGAAAATTTTCGTCTAGTAAGTCTGTCAGTTCGTCATCGTGATTTTCGTCAGGAGTTTCTTCCTCTTCTTCCTCGTCCGAATCTACTATTTCCTGATAGTGAATTTTTTTTGTTGTACCATCAGAGTTACCCTGGGAACTTTTCTTAAATTCTTTTTTTACGAACGACGTGGATTTTGGTTTGCTGAATTTGGTATTTGTTGAACCGGGTGATGAGTTTTTCATCATTTGAGCGCGTTTAGATCTTAATTTAAGTTCTTCCTGTTTCGCGACTGTTATGGCTTGATTTAAGTCTGTGATAAATTTAACTTTGACAGCAAGTGCTGTAATTGGATTTATTTTGTCCAGGAATGTCTCGAGCGCCATGTCCTGATAGAACGAGGTTTTGTCTGGGTTCTTTTGAATTAAGGAAGACATTAAATTTTTTATTTTATTACCAAATGCCGTTATGGAGCTATTATCTTTGTTGGACTGCATTAGTTCGCTAATTAATTGTAATTCCGTTCTATATTCACCAAAATTTCTTAAAAGTATTTCTTTTAAGTCCGTCCAGTTTTCAGGCATTGGACTTATAGACAATGTCTCGACAGCTTTACCTGTGAGTTTAGTGATAATTATGTGTAATACACAAGGATCGTTTTGATCCACTAACATCCTGAGTGCACTTTCTACTACCCGGATAAAATAAGGTAGATTCTTTTTGCTACCATCAAAGATTGGTATAATTTGCGAGAATTTTGTAAGGTCGGTTAACACCGGTTTTACATCTCTGGGGGATGCCTCACCCTGAATTCCCTCTTCGTTGACCATGTTTATTCTAAGAATTGGGATTACAAAAGTGAAACTATCAAAAAAATATGTGTTTTGTGGCTAGTTGTCACACCAAAACACTCGTACCTTCACACAAAACTACAAAATTGCAGATATATAGTGGTTAGGACTAAAAAAGGGGGTCTCGGGAGTAAATGAGTCTGAACTTACCCCACGAGCATTGCCGATGAGTAGGCTTGGTTTTGTTGAGTCTGCGCCGTTGCGTTTTTACTGCTTTTCCGATGCTTCGCCCACCGTAGGATCTTTTTCCACGACGGAACTGATGGATCTTCTTGAACGATACACGAAGACTCGGTTCTATCGTCGCGTTTACCGACTGCGCCAGTTAGGTAGTGGGCGGAGGCGAAAGGCTTTTTAAAAACACGTGTGGACAAGTGCTCAGCTTGATGAGCAACACAGAACTGTCTTTATTATTAACCCCCGACGCAAAAACGACGGGGTGTTATAAGTTTGACGTGTCTGTGTGTGTGTGTGTGTGTGTGTGTGTGTGTGTGTGTGTGTGTCTGTCTGTGGCATCGTAGCACCCAAACGGATGAACCGATTTGGATTTAGTTTTTTTTGTTTGAAAGGTATATGAGTCGGGAGTGTTCTTAGCTATGTTTGAAAAAAATCGGTCCAAGATGGCCGCCGCCACAACATGTTGGAATACAAATTTCGTTATAATTCCCTCAATATGGGTATCAAATGAAAGAGCTTGACTAGTAGATCAATTTAAAAAGTATAAAATAAAAATTAAATTATAAATTTAAAAAACCCCCGTCACAAAAAACACTAAAAAGTTGAAAATAAATGAATAAATTTTAATTCAACGGTTGCCATGTCGCGGGACCGTAACTGGTTAAGTACTCCTTTATATCGTAAGGTCCCCCGACATGGCAACCGTTGAATTAAAATTTATTCATTTATTTTCAACTTTTTAGTGTTTTTTGTGACGGGGGTTTTTTACAATTGGCTTATATAACTATCTTAATACAATGGACTAATTGTGTCACGGAAAGCACGTATGCTTTTCGGTACCGGGAAGTGATACGCAGAGGTTATCTTAATGACCTTATTAATCTAATGGCCGCTGTGTGCGGCCAGGATATGGCCTATGATTACAAGGACATAACTCGAGCTGGGATATTTTTTTTGATTTAGATACATATTCATAAGCTTTACCGGAGTTACGTAAAATTTTCGCTTTATTTTGCTTCCACGTACCTGGGTTCTTTTTGCGTTTTCTGGTTTTTTTCTTTTCTTCTACATGGGGCCTAGCAGATGAAGTATCTGAGGACGAAGAGCTGCTACTGACGATACGTACACCTCTCCTTGCAGTATTGTTATATGATGGATCTGTATCACTCAAGTCCATATCACTTTCATCTGTGTTAACTGGTGATATATTGTAACATGGTCTGTCAGATATCTTTCGCAAATGGCTTGTGCTTGGTTCTGGGATGGCTAACGTTTCAGATGTTTTGGAATCATAAGAACTACGTGAAGACGAGCTACTACTACTTGAGGTTGATGACGAGCTTGTACTCGAGCTCCTTGTACTTGAACGTCTGTTAGAACTCACTTCTAAAGCAGGTTGATGAGGGATGGTTATCGGACTTGTGTTAATTAATCCAACATATTCTTTATCCTGAAAAGTAATTAAGTAATTTAAGAATAGATACAAGCTAAATGAATGAATATAAATACGAATAATTGAAACAAAAACTTACATTAAGAGAGTTGGTTTGTGTGCTTTGCTTTAAAATCTGCAGTTGCTTTTTAGTGGTAGACTGCGGCGGCGTATTTTCTATCACAGAGGGACTTGTTGAAACATTCTCTTTATCTATTTCCGTCATAGGAGGAGTACTTGGAGCAGTTTCTTCATCGATCTCCATAGATTCCTAAAAAGAACGGCATATATTATTTACTTCATTCTATACCGTAATCTCTGCTTACTCCTCTGTGCAACAAAGCGTGGTACCTATTCGAGTGCATCAAGATAAAGCTCTTACCTCATTTTTAATCTGTTCTTCCAATAACTTGAGAATTAATGCACCCCTGTTATTCATTTTGTGGTTAAAAATAAAGTGACCCACCGTGGTTGATTATAAACTGAAAAAGAAGTAAAGTGAATCAATAATAATTTGGTCATTTATAAAACATAAGTAAAAAGTATTATAAAGACGTTCAACAAGATGATCCGCCTCAAAATGTTTCCTTTTAGAACAATATAGACGTAATATGAGTTGTGACAAAAAATAATTCATCACACTTAGTATGAAAATGACCAAATTCAATTTCGGTCATCTAGTTTCCATGCTCGAAAACTATTAAAGTGACTTAAATACAAAAACGGTCACTTTATGACTAAATTATGTTAAACGGAACTTACCTCGAGTGTTAGAAGAGTAGAGACACAATAGGGCACTAAAGTAATAACACTGTCACGTGCTTTTGCAATCACTGTCGGCGCATTACTAAATTCGTCACTTTCACATAAGCGAGAGGGGCGCGGGGATAGAAAAAAGAAAGGGACGCAAATAAGCTTCTTTCCCTCTCTAACAATAAACCTGTTTTTTAATATTTAGTGGGTAGAATACGTTGTTTAGAGTCACTATATAATTGTAACTAAATTTTCAAAAAATTTGAGTTCGGTCAGTTTAGTTGTCACCGTGCGAAATATTGTGTTTAAATCTGTGGAATTACCCCAAAGAAGAATTCCGGAGCACGAAATACTATGAAAATAGCTGAAATAAACTATGCTAGCCGTATCCTCGTCTGTTAAGGTCCTAATCTTTTTTTACAGCTGTAACGTTGTGGATTTTTTCAAAACGTATTTTAAATAAACTCTTTCAAATAAACCGATAATTTTGTAAGTTGCTATATTTATCACTAATTGTCTATGATTGCGCGAGCGAGATTGGCCAGCATTATTCAACTGTCAACTGTCAACATTGAAACGGCCCTTTCTTCGACAAATCTTGTCGAATGAGGTCGCATTGACCCTGGCGGCCAACTGCTGTTGTCGGCACCGGGATCTTCGCACCGGGCTTCACGCCATCATACAATAATTGTTAGTATCACAAATTTAATAAACTATGTTAGTGACCCCGCCGTTGTAGCGTACGGTCGTGTCAAAAAGTGCTCTGAGATTTTAAATCGATATAATTATGTGATTATAATAATTGTATTTCAGTGGTTTACCGCTCAGTCTACGCGAAAATAAATAAGTACCTAGCTAAAGATATAGACGCGTACTCTAAGTGCAGTGTTTTAGTGTTTTTTGCTTAAATAATTTGGATTTGACTGAATGTATTCGTTGTAAACATTGGGTTCAACGTGGAAAGTCAGATACGTGAAATGGCAGATTATGCAATATCGATGGCTTAATTATCAGACTTCGTAACTCCATTTTTGATCAAAATCATGTTTTAATGCCATCTAGCGTAAAATGTTACAACGCATCGAATGGAAATATTCTTAAATCCAGAAAAACCGCCAAAATAATGTTATTTACGTATTTTCAAAACGCTTAACTCCACGACGCCATTTTGAATGATGCAATATTCGTAAGTCCCGCTTTTAGTACCCGGCTAACCGAGCAGTGATGTCGTCGTGTTTTTAGTTGCGTATTATAAACATCTAGTGGTTTTTTTAACGTCTGTTACTGTTGGAGAGAATAACTGGTAAGTAAATTTTACTATATTTGCCTAATTTATGTCATATTATAAAAGATTTATTTAAAACTAAAGCTATTTCATTATTTAGTGGAGTTACGTATTTTGATTAAATTATTCCTAGGAGTTACGATCGGTATGCTTTGACAATTAACATGTTATTGGCAAAATCATCACTAAATGACAACATTTCTTTATTAATTCTATATTATAATTGCAGTAACTCATAAACTAACCTATAAAATACAATTCCGCACCATAAATATTTCTAAATAATACCTTTGATCAATTAAGGAGGATTAAGGAGTTACGTATTTTCGATTTTGTCTGAATTTGGTTGTAGGCCTTTGGCCGTTAATGTGTGACCTAGGACTCTAACTTCCTTTTGTAAAAATTCAGATTTAATAAGTTGGATCTTTAAATTATGTTCCCTGAATCGATCGAATACCTGTTTACAATTTTCAATATGTTCCTGAAGAGAAGTAGAATATATGATGACGTCATCTACGTACGTTAATACGTTGTCTAGACCACGTAATACGGAATCCATAAGTCGCTGAAATGTACTTGGTGCATTTTTCAGGCCGAAAGGCATTCTCAGGAATTCGTAATGACCTCTATCTATGCTAAAAGCTGTTTTTTCAATATCTTTTTTATGCATTTCCACTTGGTGGTAACCTGAAGCTAAGTCTAATGTAGAAAAATACTGTGCACGGCCTAGTTTATCTAGAATATCGTCAATATTTGGCAGAGGATATTTATCTTCTATAGTTTTGTCATTTAGTTTTCTGTAATCGATAACTAATCTGTATTTTTGTTCGCCAGATGCATCCATTTTCTTTGGTACGATGTGCACCGGACAGGACCAAGGGGAGCTGCTTTCTCTAATCATTTTTTGTTCTAATAATTTGTTAATTTGTTTTTTGATTTCTTCTTTTGTTTTAGGTGCCTGTCTGAAATTTTTTACGTAAATGGGTTTGTTTTCAGTTAATCTAAGTTCATGTTTAATTTCATGCGTAAATGTGAGTGGTATTTCCTCACAGTGGAAAATATCACGATATTTGAAGCATAGTTTTCGAATTTCCCAATTTTCTTCAGCATTCATTGTTCCGTGCGTAACCAATCCAAGTTTTTTTTTTAGTAATTCGTCATGCTTTGGGTTAATAATAAATGCTTTTGGTGAGGACTGTGTAAAATTTATTTTATGTAGGTTTATGTTGCACAACTTTTTTAAATAGAACGACTTATCCGTGGAATTAATTATAGTGGTGGTTAAATTACCATTTTTTACTGTTACTAACGCTGATGGGAGGATTAAACCTTCTTTTGTATCTAATTCATCAAAATAATACTCTCCTTCTTGATAATTACATAAGAGATTGATTGTTTGTTCGCACTTTGGGGATATTTTCTGTTTTGATTTGATGTCGTCTTTAATTGGTATGCTCGCGTTTTCTGTTCGCAAAATCATGTTTTTTATATCTATTTTGCATTTCAAGGGCACTAGTATGTCTAGGCCCAGTAATCCGACAAAATCCGGGTCAAATTTGAATACAAGAAACTTGTGGGTTATTTTTTCTTTAAAAATACTTTCCGGAAGATTAATGTATGCTACCTGTTAATGTGTTTCATTCTTTAATTTTATTTTTGATTTTTCGATTAGATCTAAAATTTTAGGGCTAATTAGTGACTGAGACGCGCCTGTGTCTATTAGAAATCTTCCTCCTAATTCGTTAATGTAAATATAAGGAAGACGGCTGTGGTTATTATGGTTCATGAAAATTATGTTTTCAGGTTGTTGGTCATTTCCAAGAGAAAATTTTCGTCTAGTAAGTCTGTCAGTTCGTCATCGTGATTTTCGTCAGGAGGTTCTTCCTCTTCTTCCTCGTCCGAATCTACTATTTCCTGATAGTGAATTTTTTTTGTTGTATCATCAGAGTTACCCTGGGAACTTTTCTTAAATTCTTTTTTTACGAACGACGTGGATTTTGGTTTGCTGAATTTGGTATTTGTTGAACCGGGTGATGAGTTTTTCATCATTTGAGCGCGTTTAGATCTTAATTTAAGTTCTTCCTGTTTCGCGACTGTTATGGCTTGATTTAAGTCTGTGATAAATTTAACTTTGACAGCAAGTGCTGTAATTGGATTTATTTTGTCCAGGAATGTCTCGAGCGCCATGTCCTGATAGAACGAGGTTTTGTCTGGGTTCTTTTGAATTAAGGAAGACATTAAATTTTTTATTTTATTACTAAATGCCGTTATGGAGCTATTATCTTTGTTGGACTGCATTAGTTCGCTAATTAATTGTAATTCCGTTCTATATTCACCAAAATTTCTTAAAAGTATTTCTTTTAAGTCCGTCCAGTTTTCAGGCATTGGACTTATAGACAATGTCTCGACAGCTTTACCTGTGAGTTTAGTGATAATTATGTGTAATACACAAGGATCGTTTTGATCCACTAACATCCTGAGTGCACTTTCTACTACCCGGATAAAATAAGGTAGATTCTTTTTGCTACCATCAAAGATTGGTATAATTTGCGAGAATTTTGTAAGGTCGGTTACCACCGGTTTTACATCTCTGGGGGATGCCTCACCCTGAATTCCCTCTTCGTTGACCATGTTTATTCTAAGAATTGGGATTACAAAAGTGAAACTATCAAAAAAATATGTGTTTTGTGGCTAGTTGTCACACCAAAACACTCGTACCTTCACACAAAACTACAAAATTGCAGATATATAGTGGTTAGGACTAAAAAAGGGGGTCTCGGGAGTAAATGAGTCTGAACTTACCCCACGAGCATTGCCGATGAGTAGGCTTGGTTTTGTTGAGTCTGCGCCGTTGCGTTTTTACTGCTTTTCCGATGCTTCGCCCACCGTAGGATCTTTTTCCACGACGGAACTGATGGATCTTCTTGAACGATACACGAAGACTCGGTTCTATCGTCGCGTTTACCGACTGCGCCAGTTAGGTAGTGGGCGGAGGCGAAAGGCTTTTTAAAAACACGTGTGGACAAGTGCTCAGCTTGATGAGCAACACAGAACTGTCTTTATTATTTTACAATTGGCTTATATAACTATCTTAATACAATGGACTTATTGTGTCACGGAAAGCACGTATGCTTTTCGGTACCGGGAAGTGATACGCAGAGGTTATCTTAATGACCTTATTAATCTAATGGCCGCTGTGTGCGGCCAGGATATGGCCTATGATTACAAGGACATAACTCGAGCTGGGATATTTTTTTTGATTTAGATACATATTCATAAGCTTTACCGGAGTTACGTAAAATTTTCGCTTTATTTTGCTTCCACGTACCTGGGTTCTTTTTGCGTTTTCTGGTTTTTTTCTTTTCTTCTACATGGGGCCTAGCAGATGAAGTATCTGAGGACGAAGAGCTGCTACTGACGATACGTACACCTCTCCTTGCAGTATTGTTATATGATGGATCTGTATCACTCAAGTCCATATCACTTTCATCTGTGTTAACTGGTGATATATTGTAACATGGTCTGTCAGATATCTTTCGCAAATGGCTTGTGCTTGGTTCTGGGATGGCTAACGTTTCAGATGTTTTGGAATCATAAGAACTACGTGAAGACGAGCTACTACTACTTGAGGTTGATGACGAGCTTGTACTCGAGCTCCTTGTACTTGAACGTCTGTTAGAACTCACTTCTAAAGCAGGTTGATGAGGGATGGTTATCGGACTTGTGTTAATTAATCCAACATATTCTTTATCCTGAAAAGTAATTAAGTAATTTAAGAATAGATACAAGCTAAATGAATGAATATAAATACGAATAATTGAAACAAAAACTTACATTAAGAGAGTTGGTTTGTGTGCTTTGCTTTAAAATCTGCAGTTGCTTTTTAGTGGTAGACTGCGGCGGCGTATTTTCTATCACAGAGGGACTTGTTGAAACATTCTCTTTATCTATTTCCGTCATAGGAGGAGTACTTGGAGCAGTTTCTTCATCGATCTCCATAGATTCCTAAAAAGAACGGCATATATTATTTACTTCATTCTATACCGTAATCTCTGCTTACTCCTCTGTGCAACAAAGCGTGGTACCTATTCGAGTGCATCAAGATAAAGCTCTTACCTCATTTTTAATCTGTTCTTCCAATAACTTGAGAATTAATGCACCCCTGTTATTCATTTTGTGGTTAAAAATAAAGTGACCCACCGTGGTTGATTATAAACTGAAAAAGAAGTAAAGTGAATCAATAATAATTTGGTCATTTATAAAACATAAGTAAAAAGTATTATAAAGACGTTCAACAAGATGATCCGCCTCAAAATGTTTCCTTTTAGAACAATATAGACGTAATATGAGTTGTGACAAAAAATAATTCATCACACTTAGTATGAAAATGACCAAATTCAATTTCGGTCATCTAGTTTCCATGCTCGAAAACTATTAAAGTGACTTAAATACAAAAACGGTCACTTTATGACTAAATTATGTTAAACGGAACTTACCTCGAGTGTTAGAAGAGTAGAGACACAATAGGGCACTAAAGTAATAACACTGTCACGTGCTTTTGCAATCACTGTCGGCGCATTACTAAATTCGTCACTTTCACATAAGCGAGAGGGGCGCGGGGATAGAAAAAAGAAAGGGACGCAAATAAGCTTCTTTCCCTCTCTAACAATAAACCTGCAGTTTTTTAATATTTAGTGGGTAGAATACGTTGTTTAGAGTCACTATATAATTGTAACTAAATTTTCAAAAAATTTGAGTTCGGTCAGTTTAGTTGTCACCGTGCGAAATATTGTGTTTAAATCTGTGGAATTACCCCAAAGAAGAATTCCGGAGCACGAAATACTATGAAAATAGCTGAAATAAACTAGACAGCCTCCGTGGCGTGGCGGTAGTGCACGCGACTGCCACGCAGGAGGCGCGGGTTCGATTCCCGCTCAGTGCAAATATTTGTATGCATGAATATGGCTATTTGCATTGGTCTGGGTGTTTCTATGTATAATATGTATGTATTTACAAAAAAAAAGTATATAAGTATGTTTATCCGCATTCTAGATTCCATAACACAAGCTATAAAAGCTTACCATGGGTCTAGATAGCGTTGTGTAGAATGAGTTGTGGAATATTTATTTATTAAACTTTGCTAGCCGTATCCTCGTCTGTTAAGGTCCTAATCTTTTTTTACAGCTGTAACGTTGTGGATTTTTTCAAAACGTATTTTAAATAAACTCTTTCAAATAAACCGATAATTTTGTAAGTTGCTATATTTATCACTAATTGTCTATGATTGCGCGAGCGAGATTGGCCAGCATTATTCAACTGTCAACTGTCAACATTGAAACGGCCCTTTCTTCGACAAATCTTGTCGAATGAGGTCGCATTGACCCTGGCGGCCAACTGCTGTTGTCGGCACCGGGATCTTCGCACCGGGCTTCACGCCATCATACAATAATTGTTAGTATCACAAATTTAATAAACTATGTTAGTGACCCCGCCGTTATAGCGTACGGTCGTGTCAAAAAGTGCTCTGAGATTTTAAATCGATATAATTATGTGATTATAATAATTGTATTTCAGTGGTTTACCGCTCAGTCTACGCGAAAATAAATAAGTACCTAGCTAAAGATATAGACGCGTACTCTAAGTGCAGTGTTTTAGTGTTTTTTGCTTAAATAATTTGGATTTGACTGAATGTATTCGTTGTAAACATTGGGTTCAACGTGGAAAGTCAGATACGTGAAATGGCAGATAAGCATAATGTTAAATTAGGGGGTTGTTATTTTCACTTTCAGCAAGCTGTTGGCAGAAAAGCTAAAAAATAGAAATGGGCTATTTGACTAATTTTTTTTTACTTTTGAAAAATTACCACTATCTTATAATATAATGAACTGTAAAAGTAAAATTTTCGTACGACAAATAGTTTTCAGGATATTTGATTTTGAAAATTTCAATTTGTCGCGCCGCCCGAAAACGCTCCATACAAAATCGTTCTAAATTGTGACGTCACGCTTCGGTAGCGCGTAGTGCAAATGTATGGAGTGCAAGATAATATCGCATTTATCTCGGTCTACGTTGCGTTTGCACTTATATTAGTTCATAATAAAAGTTATTTAAAATTTAATGAGGAATCCAAAAAGTTATATATTTGAATTTAATTTATTGTTTATATTTTGACTTTTTTTGGGAATTTCAACTAATGAAAAGTCATAGTTTCAGTTTAGATTATGCAATATCGATGGCTTAATTATCAGACTTCGTAACTCCATTTTTGATCAAAATCATGTTTTAATGCCATCTAGCGTAAAATGTTACAACGCATCGAATGGAAATATTCTTAAATCCAGAAAAACCGCCAAAATAATGTTATTTACGTATTTTCAAAACGCTTAACTCCACGACGCCATTTTGAATGATGCAATATTCGTAAGTCCCGCTTTTAGTACCCGGCTAACCGAGCAGTGATGTCGTCGTGTTTTTAGTTGCGTATTATAAACATCTAGTGGTTTTTTTAACGTCTGTTACTGTTGGAGAGAATAACTGGTAAGTAAATTTTACTATATTTGCCTAATTTATGTCATATTATAAAAGATTTATTTAAAACTAAAGCTATTTCATTATTTAGTGGAGTTACGTATTTTGATTAAATTATTCCTAGGAGTTACGATCGGTATGCTTTGACAATTAACATGTTATTGGCAAAATCATCACTATATGACAACATTTCTTTATTAATTCTATATTATAATTGCAGTAACTCATAAACTAACCTATAAAATACAATTCCGCACCATAAATATTTCTAAATAATACCTTTGATCAATTAAGGAGGATTAAGGAGTTACGTATTTTGTAATATGTTATGTTTTCTAAGTACACCTACCTAATTTAAACAACCACGTATCTCCAACATTTTTAATTTTTATTATCTTTAGATAATAGTAATTTATTTTATTTCAATAAGAAATAATCTATTATTATATAGGCAGATGTTATGAAAATACATTTATTCTGTAAAAGCACATAGGTACCTAATAAAGTAGTCACATAACAGTATACCAAAAAAAAACTTGTTTAATTAATATCTATAAGCCGCTTTTAATTTGTTCTAGGATTCAAAATGAAACGCAGGTCATCTCTGTCTAACTTTCAAACAGATGCTTCTCTGTCATCTAAATATCAGAAAATGACTACAAAGTCGTTAAATTCGCGTACTTTGAAAATCATGAATAGTGTCAAGAGCAATGAACCTTTAGCAGAATGTAATAAAACAGTGCAAATATCGACATGTTACATTGTACAAACTGACGGTTCCTTGGTACCTCAAAATAATAAAGAAAATTGTAGTAATAATGTCAGTGGGATTCCTAAGGATATTATACTCTCAAAAGATGGCCTTCTCAGCACGAACGTAAATTGTTCTTCGTTGAATCATATTAATCCAAGCATCACTACTGAAGATAACGTCATGCAACATCGGTATGCTGATAATGCTGACGATGCCATTGTTATGAATGAACCTGCAGAAACATACAATATTATAGAAGATTTAATCAGTCAGGATCCCGAGGACCCTATTTTGGAACAGGATATTTTTGAAAATATTAATATGATTGAATTGATGCCAAATACCGACACTGCAAAAGAACTGTTGCCTGTTACTGATCAAGTTCATGCTTCCTCTATTATCACTAATACACCAAACCAAGAAACTACTACAGAAGCAACTGAGACTACTACTAGATTATGCGATGACGTGCAACGTAGAAGATCTAAAAAGGGCCAACCAAATACATGGGAAGTTAAAAGAAACCAGAAATACAGAGAACAGGGAAAATCTTATTTAGGAAAAAGGAAAATAGATAATAAGTGAAAATACAGCGAACTTAAACCAGAAAGAAGTATAAAAGAGAGGTGCAACTGTAAGCTGAGTCTAAAGGGAGGTACAAAGCTGGAATGTAATGAATTATCACCAGAAGAAAGGGAGAAGATATTTAAAAAGTTTTGGAGTCTTAGTTGGAACGAATAGAAATTGTTTGTGAAAACTACTTCAATATGTAAAGAGACAGAAAGGAGAAGAGATAATAATTCATCCTCGAGACGTAAAAACTCAGTCGAGCTGTATCTAACCAACAGTTGTGGTGATAGATACCGCGTGTGTAAAACAATGTTTCTTAATACATTGAGCATTGGAGAATGGGCAATTAAGAAATGGATAGTTGCAGACCCAGAGCCAAGTATGTAGTTCCAAAAAATAATTATGTTATTAATGAAAACAGTAGAGAGAAATAGTTTAATAATGTTTTTTAACAGTTTACCTAAGGTAGAATCGCATTATTGCAGAAAAGATACATCAAAATTATATCTGGAACCAATGTGGACTTCAAAGACCCAATTATACAAATTTTACGTGACAAATTATTGCTCTCAAGAAAAAGTAAATCCGCTAAGTACTGGTGCCTTTTGGAGTATTTTTGATGAGTTGAAACTATCTCTTTACAGGCCAAAAAAAGATTTATGTGACGTATGTGAGGGTTTCAAAACAGGCAATATTACTGAGGCTGAGTATCGTGATCACATAAATAAAAAATAAGAAGCCAGAAATGAGAAGTTGCGCGATAAAAATACAGAGCATGAAGTACTTACTATGGATCTTCAATCCGTACTATTGAGTCCTAAATCAAATGTATCAGCGTTAAACTATAAAACGAAGTTGATAGTCCACAATTTCACAATTTATGATTTAAAACGAAAACAAGGTTATTCTTTTATTTGGAACGAGTCTGAGGGAGGCCTCACGGCAAATGAATTCTCTACTATAATAATTAGAATGTTACAAAAATTTATTGCCGAACATCCACTTAAACCTAATCAAGAAATTATTATCTACAGTGATGGATGTAATTATCAAAATCGGAATAATACACTTTCAAACGCGCTGGTTAACTTTAGTATGGAAAATAAGGTTGTGGTTGTCCAAAAGTAGCTCGAAAATGGGCATACACAAATGGAATGTGACAGCATGCATGCTACCATTGAAAGGTGCCTTAGAAATAAAAAAGTTAACGTTCCAGCTGATTACGCACATATTGCCAAAATTGCGTGTAAAAAGAGCCCTTACGACGTACAATATTTGTACCATATTTTTTTTAAGAAAATTGAGGGTACTCTTAACTTTTACAAGTCAATTAGACCAGGTAAAAAGTCTGGTGACCCAGTCGTAACAGATATAAGAGGCTTAAGATACTCTCCCGATGGAAACATCCAATTTAAGCTTCGTCATGCTGCCACGTCCTGGGAAGAACTGCCAGTTCAAGCTAAAAAACGGGATTTTGTGCCATTTGAGAGTATACCTCAGTTGTATAATGAACGTTTGAAAATTAAGGCCGAAAAATTTCAGCACCTTCAAGGACTAAAAAAACTATGGAAAAGGATTACCACAATTATTATGACAATTAACCTCATTTTTGATCTCTTTATAATAATTTAAGTTTATTTAAAATATTCATGTTCCTAATAATTAAAATTTTATGATACCTACCAAAAATTTATAATTTTGTTAGCTTTTTCTTTCATATTTTTTTTATAATGTTTATGTTCCCAATAGTTGATTATATTCTTCACTATGTTAATTTTAACTTTAGGTCTATTTTGTTTAATTAATAATGTTCATGTTCCTAAAAGATGATGACTCTTGCTTGATATTGAAAATTGTAACATTAAAAAAGCCTTTCATAATTTAGTTAAAACTTTTTGCAATGCGATTGATTGTGATAATAATATTAAGTTTTCGCACAATTTGTCATAAATTTTTTTACCCTTTGCGTTTTATTTTGTATTTTAATTCTAACATGTATTCACATTTTAGGTACAGTAAACTAGTTTTTTTTTTTTACACAGGCCACGTCAATTTGACTTCACCTCGCCTGATGTTAAGCTAAAGGCAAAAAATATAACATGCAAACTTCGTAATTCCTGAAGGTTTAAAAAGGCCAAATGCCATTTTAAATAATAAATGCAATATTTTAATGCATTATTTACTTGTAAATAAGTTCGAAATCACTTAGTATAGTCAAAAAATCTAATAGGTACGTATCTTTAAAAATAAGTCAGTTGATGATTTTTTAGCTCTCCTGTATAATTTGTCTTAAGGGAGTTAGGATGTCTGATAATTTTTTAAAAGCGTTGGTAGCTTAGTGGTTAAGGAGTCGGCCTTACGATCAAAAGGTCCCGGGTTCGATCCTGGCCATTACACTACCGACGTGAACCCACTCCTAGCACAAGCAATTTAGCTTAGTTGGAGGGGTTAGAGGGAATATTAGTAACTTCGGTTCTAATATTCTTTTTAAAAAGAAAAAAAGAAAAAATTAAGCCATCGGTATTTTATTTTGCAAGGCGTATTTTATCACAACAAGATATCATATTAACCAGTATTGGGAAGAATCGACGACTTAGTCAAATACCCTATTATGCGAAAAAAGTGGGGACCGCAATTTCATAAGATTAGTTAAAAATTTGCCTGTTACCTGGAGATTTGATTCACTCAAGTTGGCTTCAAGTACTGGAAACCGGCTCACACCGCAACCGCAGTACGATGAAAATATTTATAAAATATTATGAGGCGCAATGGCTCAAATTAGATACCGAAATAATTAGTTGTGCCTCTGCTAAACATCGAACTACTAATATGCTCGAAGGGTGGCACCGACGTATAAATGGGAGAATATTAAAAAAAACCACCCCTTCATCATTTTCTCTACAAAATTTTGAAAGAGGCAAATCATTATGATTATAAAATAAAAAAAATTTGTTTTATTCGTTGAAAAAGAATAGACGCCGATCAGTGATTGCTTTTGACAAAGCCTATGAGAAATATTTAAATAAATTACATATTCATGAAATGAATTTTCCATTGAAAAAAAATGTATTTTCCAAATTAGGCGTAGTTTTAAAAAATCTTTAATTTGATAATGACATGTTAAATACTCGTTTCTTACTGTAGGTAGGACCGAAACTACTCCTGTTGATATCATAATTATTTTGATTAAAATTTTGATTAAAATTAATGACAAATGACAATTAAAAAAAAATCGTTTAATTTCCCACAAATTCCCACTGCAAATGAAAAAAAAAATTGATACTTTGAATAACTAAAAGTCTGACATTTTGCTTATCGGGCATTTCACGTATCCGACATTCTGCTTATCTGACGTTTTGCGTATCCGAGATTCTGCTTATCAGACGTTTTGCGTATCTGACATTCTGCTTATCAGACATTTCGCATATTTGACTTTTTGCTTTTACCGACATTATGCTTATCTGCCATTTCACGTATCTGACTTTCCGCGTTGAATCCTAAACATTGGATTTACGTCTACCTGTATTTAAAGAATAAACCAGTGACTGTCTATTGTTGAAAGAATATTATTAGAATTCGAACACAAACCGCAATCAACACAAGTTAACCGACAAGAAGATAAGACACATATATTTCACAACTTCAAATGACGTCTGAGTGGCGTGGTCGGTTACGGTCTTGCTTGCTGTTTTATAAGTCGCAGGTTCGAGACTCAGCGGTCACGATATTTTTGCTTTTGACTTTTTGAAGTTTATTTATAATTTTTATGACTTTTTGAAGTTTATTTATAATTTTTACCAACTTCCTGAAATTATTGTGAACTAATTTTGGTGTTGTGATAAGAAAATAGTACTATAATGCCACTAAAAAAAACTACTACAACTACACCTACCGAGCCAGCAGTCCCGGCGCCTGCGCTTGATAATAAACAACATAACTCGATTCGGACTATTGCTGCAAAAACTGCCACAATGCAACACAGCGAATCGACGCCGAATCTTCACGCTCTTTCGGCTTGAGCTATGGAGCGAAAAAAGAGGAAATGCGATGTGGAAGATAACAACATCTCTGAAATGATAGAGGAGATGTTCTTGACCTTTTCTCGCGATCAGGAAAGGCGTTTCCACGAACTACAATCGACCATCAGCAAACTTTCGGACCAAAATATTGAACTAAAAGAAAGCGTCATTATGATGTCCGACAAATACGATGAATTCCTACAAAAAATTACTATTCTGGAATCTGAACGTGTAGAGGACAGGAAGACAATTAAGCGGCTGGAAGACAGGCTTGAGGCACTGGAGCGTAAGTCCCGCTCATCGGGACTTGAAATCAGGAACGTACCTTTGACAAGCGGTGAAACAAAGGAAGTACTGCGTGGTATAGTCATGAACCTGGGTAGGACGTTGGAACTCAAACTAAATGAATCAGAAATACGTGACATCTACAGAATTCATTCTAAAGACAATACAGGACCTATCATAGTGGACTTTTCTACTACGTTTCAGAGAGATTGCTTTATCAGAGGCACGAAAGTATTTAACAAAGGCCGAAGTAAAATGGAAAAGTTAAACACTACTCTTCTCAATCCAATATCCACATAAGCCGATATATGTATCAGAATCTCTAACTCAAAGGGCCAACAGACTTTATTACTTAGCAAGAGCATATCAAAAGAGCCATGGATACATGTTCTGTTGGACTGCAAATGGAATTATATATTTGAAGAAAAATACAGATAAAAACTCATATACGAATATCTTCAGAAATTGACATAGATTACCTTCATCATCCACATGATGATGATAGATAACCTTAAGAATGCTAAATGACTATGTTATATAAATTATTTTACTTTGTTTTCTGCACTAATTATTGCCTATTTTGTTTTAAGTTTGTGTTCAACTCTCTGCATGTGGGCTTAACACCTAATATTTATACTTATACCTACTCAAAAACTGTTATACTATACACAATCCTCACCAAACACTGCAATTTTATGATATATAATCTAAACCAAACATTATTCACACAGCCTTACGAAGTCATATATCACTCACATACAATTACGAACACTACAACAAATACACTTTCGGAACTCTCACACAAACTACGAGTATACACCCAACATTCAGCCTTACCATGCAAAAGTCTATGCACGCCAACAATTGACTATTTATGCTATATATCTCACACTATTTTCAAATCAGATGCATCCCGGAGACATACACAAGTAACATATAGACAGCAAAATTCGATCTTAATGCACACTCAACTTTAAATGATGACTTGGATAACCTAACTGTGGCCGAGTTCAGTACATGTGACATAGATAGTTGTCGCAATTTAATGTATATCGATAACTCCTCAGTGAATATATTTATCCAAAATATAAGAAGCGTAAATTGCAATTTCACAGGACTGAGCTCGATGATGGCAGGAACAGGAATCGATTGGGATTTGTTTATATTGACTGAATGTTGGTTTTACGAGAACCCCTTCATACCGAGTATGAGTGGTTACCGGTCCACAGGTACGTACTTTATCAACACACAAAACGAAGGAGTTGTGGTATATTATAAAAATACACACACATATAACATGTATAAGCCAGTATTAATAGGTGCAAACTGCTTGATAGTTAAAATTGATGTCAATACTGTTTTGCTGGGTGAAACAGACATACCCGCGTTTCTGGAGTCGTTGAACCAAGTTTTACGAACACTATCATCCTACAAAAACATATTCCTCACGGGTGATATCCCCCCTTGTGTTGCTATGAAAGCCCCCTTAGACAAACATGTCGTTACGTATCTAGATATCTTGGCCTCGCATGGTATGTTGCCCGCGTACTGTACTTACAGTCCCCAGACGCAGGAGAATAATGAAACAGTGGATAACGCCCGGTTTATTAAGATGCATGCGAAATCGGGACCAGTTACATCTCAAGTGTAAAAAATATCCTAATAATGATATTATCAAATTAACCTATACCAGATATCGCAACTTCTGCAATGCAGGGGCAACACAAAGAAAATGTGGGATAAAATTAAAGCAATCATCTACACTAAAACAGAAACCAGTCCATCTACGGATCTAATTGATTTGAAGGACCCGATAAAATCCGTTAATGATATTAATCACTTCTTTGTAAGCATAGGTAGATCACTGGCTAAGTCCACCGCACGGCTAGATCCCATACCTACTGAACTCTCTGCCCGAGTGCTGCCTTGTTTATACTCATTTGTTCTATTGCCAACCGATGTCTATGAGATAAAAGCCATTATATCCTCTCTCAAAACCAACTGCGCAACAGGACGTGACAATATCTCTGGTTACCTGATAAAAAAGTACATTGGTATACTAGTAGACCCTATTACATATATTTGTAACGTCAGCCTTTCTTCTGGGGCTTTTCCAAAAGATTTCAAAAAGTCCTTTATCCATCCAATCCACAAGAGTGGTAGCTGAGATCGTGTCGGTAACTACCGTCCAATATCAATTCTACCTACTGTTAGACATTTGATGTGTATATCCGAACGCACCCATTCGGACCTCTCGCTCAGATATGACTTAATCTATCTATCATTAATGTCACCTATGCGATCTACATTCTATGTACAAGATTGTTACAGCAATCATAATATCGTTCTTACAATATAAATACTTACCAGTAATAAATACGTTCAAGTACATTATTAAATTAGTGTTATCATTTAAACACAATAGTGGCGACGAGATACGTGTTTGAATCTACGCGAACGAAGAAAGGTACCGCATCGGCACCGACACCGCGTGCTTAACCTCAACCGCGTGCTTAAAATCAGTGTTCCCACTACATCCACATACCTTTTCCCGTGCATCCAAGGGTTCCAAGTCCTGTGATGATCACCCGCTTCACAAATTTCCTGTTCCTTTACATAAATACGCAGAACAATGGACGAGGCTGTAAAACAAGTGTTATCCCAGATGATGGAGACCATGAAAGGTATGCAGGAGCAACAAAGACACCTACAACTAGCACTAATGGAGCAAGGTACGAAAAATATTAGTGACATTTCGTTACAACCATACGACGAAATAAATGAATCTTTCACAAGTTACCTACAACGTTTACAAAATTACATAAATTTAAAGGGCGTAACTAATGAGAATACAAAGTTACATATTTTTCTCAACTGTATAGGTCCAAAAAATTACCAGGTGCTGAAAAATATTACAGCTCCAAATACACCGGATTCCAAGACATACACTGAGTTAGCTACAATCCTAAGCAACCATATAGCACCAGAACCAGGGGAAGTTGCTCTACAACATAAATTCTGTCTCAGGACCCAGCAGGAACATGAGAGTATTGCTAACTATGTGGCAGGACTAAAGGAAATTGGTGGTAAATGCAATTTTATCTGCAATAATTGTAGTCAGACGACATTTGATACCCACTTAAGGGTGCAGTTCATAAGAGGTTTATGGAGTGCAGAAATAAAAGAAAGATTACTACAGGAGTCTCCGCAGACTAAGTTTGAAGATTTGATGCGGATTGCGATGGCCATTGAAACATCCAAATCTGAGTCTAAAGAAATGGGAATGGAATGTCAAAGTAATATTAATAAAGTTTCACTACATAAAAGCAAAGAAAATGCATATAAGAAGAATACATACAATAACAATACAAGTAAGGAAAATACATATAAGAAAAAGACATACAATAATAACAAAAAGGAATAAAATAATGACTTACAATGTTTCCGCTGTGGTAAAGATAATCATACAGCAAGGAATTGCAGATCAAAAGATAAATTGTTTTGCAAGAACTGCAATATCAAAGGACATAGTCAGTATGTTTCAAGGATCAGAAACAAATAGAAATTGATAGCAGTACAGAAGAAGAAATATCGAGGGTTGGGTGTTAAAACCCGATAAGTGAAAAAAAGCGAAATTAGTTTTACTAGCCCACTAGAATCAGAATTTTTTGCTCTTCCTAGTGATGTTTCCAGATAACCCTATTTTAGAGTGTAACATAGTAATGTACTAACCAAATAACCCAGTAAGTGCATTACTAAATAATAATTTTAGTTGAAAATACTCTAAAGCTAGTTATACTTAAACATTTCAAATTTTGTTTTACGAGAGAACCCGATAAAATGTATTTATTGGTATTGAAATCTTAAGGATAACCACGTCAATCACACTAATACAAAAGATAAAAGCACATAATTTTGTTTAACGGGTTTTAACACGAGAAGTAATTCAATACAAAACAAAAAAATCGAAAATTAAAATCAGTATAAATGAATGAATGGGTTTTAGCTCTAGATGATTTATCATGAATACATGTAATACGAAAATATAAAATACAATAAAATATATTTATTGGCATTTTATATCTGAACTATAGCGTAAAAATAGAATGTTTGTCAACGTAAAACAAGGTGAATATTTTTTCATTTCCTATGAAATGTATAATAGGTAAGGTTATAACCTCCGTTTATAACCGGAGAGAGTCTCACTACGCAACACCGTGTCCTTGTCATGGCCCTCCGCGTAAAACCCAAAGGTAAACGTGTTGAGCGCGGCCAAGGCAGAACCAAGTGGTGGCTGCTTGATGAAGCCAAGTCCCAGAGTTTCGTCTCAGCTATCGGTACGCTATTATATATTATATAAGTGCGTTATAATATGCTATAAGTGCGCTAATGCTGTAGACGAACCCGTGCAAGATTGCTGGGACGAGATTCAGGCAAGGTTAATCTTGAGGCGGGGAAGGCAGTGCTCGGCACGCTCAAGGGTGGACGCAAGTGTGACAAGGACACCTGGTGGTTGAACGACACAGTCCAGAAGGAGATCAGGGTGAAGAAAGCCCTCTTTAGAAAGCGGCAAGCGTCCAAATCTTCCGAAGACTGCGACAAGTACAAAAGCGAACGAATAATAATAAACGTTAATAATGAACGCGCCACTAGGAGAGCCATAGCCAGGGTCAGACGAGACCACTTGCAACCGCTATACATCAAGTTGGAATCGTTTGAGGGACAAAAGCTCATCTATAAGTTAGCGCGCTCCAGGGCTGAAGCGGCGCAGGCTATAACCTAGTGCCGCTGCATCAAAGGCCCTGGGGACAATCTGTTGTACGAGGAAGTCGCGGTGAAGGAGAGATGGCGCTCATACTTCCACGAGCTGCTGAATAAGCAGCATCAAGAGGTGCAGCCACCAGAACTCCCTCCAAATCAAGGACTAGTGCCGCCGATAACGCTTGCAGAAGTCCAGACTGTCATTCATCGCATGAAAGAAAAAGAAAAGAAAGAAAGAGGGGCCCGTAGTGTGGGCATCCTCGCTAACCTTTATAACCGTGTCGTCCTCACCGGTAAAATCCCAAACCAGTGGAGGCTGAGTGTCATTACGCCAGTCTTCAAGGGCGGTCTTCGGTGAAGGAGTGTGGTAGTTACCGAGGTATAAAGATAATGTCCACCATGAAAGACCATGAAGCTTTACGAGCGGATAATCGATTCCCGGATCCAACAGAAGAGTACCCTCTCGGAGTGTCAGTATGGGTTCCGCTCCGTACACGGGACTATGGATCCGGCGTTCGCCCTAAGGATCGTCGCGGAGAGATACAGGGCGAGGAACACGCCCCTGCACTTTCTATTCCTAGACATGCAGAAAGCCTTCGACTGTGTGCCTCGCGCGATGATCTTGTGGGCATTGAGGTCCAAAGGAGTCCCAGAGGCTTACATCGACACCATCCGAGACTTTACCGAGATTCCGGTTCCGTGCTTTGGACCGCTGTTGGCGACACAAAAACCTTCCCCACCACCGTCGGTGTACACCAAGGATCCGTAGTTAGTCCCATACCTGTTCAGCTTGGTATTAGACGTTTTGTCGGACAGCATCGGAGACTCACATGAGCAGCCTCCGTGGTTGCTTATGTATGCTGATGACACTGCGCTGATGGACGCAGATAGGAACAGATTGGTTTGACGTGTGAAAGTGTGGAAGGAGGCACTTGAGAACGGCGCCGGTCTGAAGCTTAATGTGGCGAAGACTGAATATTTGGCGTTAAACTCCACAGATCCCATACCCGTCCGCATAGGCGATCACTTGGTCGAGCGCACGGATCAGGTTAAGTATCTGGGATATGTACTTCACGTTTCTGGTGACATCGACTACGACGTCAAGGCACGTATTGCTGCCGCGTGGGCTAAGTGGCGGGAAATGACTGGCGTCACATGCGATGCTAAAATGCCAGTTAGGCTGAAGGGGCAGGTCTATAAAACGAGAGAGAGCCACCTCCGCTGGTGCGGCACCGTCGTGCGGCAACCGCCCAGCTACGTGGGTAACAAATGCCTGGCAATGGCGCCCCCACCGGGTTCAGGTAGAAGGGGTAGGCCCAAGAATTGCTGGCTTGGCTTCGTGGAGGGTGACATACGTGCAAACGATCTCACTACCTTGGACGCCCAAGATCGTGCGAAGTAGAGGAGGAAGAGCCGGAAGGCAGACCCTGACCTCCGAGGGCACCGTGGCCTCGAATGCAATCAGGACTAACGTCTTTATGTGGATGATGATGATGAGACATTTTTAGTACTACTCAAAACACACCTAAAACGAGGGTAAAGCGATTTTCAACCAACGTGCAACTATCAGAACAGCTGGAGCAATTATACCAAAGATAGATACCGATCAGTATTGTCAAAAAAAAAAAAAATCTAGGAACGATGTGCAAAAAAGAAATCATTCCCGAGGAATTTCATGGGTGGATCCACAGCCTGAAAACATATCTGAATCTAAAAGCGACAGTAATTACCTATAATAAAAGGATTATCGTGATTCACTTGATTTTTGTTCAAATAATAAAGCTAATAAGTAATAGAAACATAATTTTAATTTTGGGATAAAACCCAATAAGTCAGCCCCCTAATTTACTAATTACAATTTTATGCAAAAGTTTATTATTAAACATGACAAAAATCATAAAATATAGTATTATAGATATATAATTTTGCTAAATTACTAAGTAATTTACATCAATTTATTATATTTACCTATTTTTTATTGCCAGCAAACTTTAACATCGATTATCTCGAAAGTTAATTTTTCACACTTAACGGGTTTGAACACTCAACCCTCGATATATGAAATACATAAATTACATTCACTACATAAAATACAGTTACAAAATGATAAATTTTATATATCTTTACAACTAAATGGAAAATTACATAACCTAGAAATGGATACAGGTGCAGCTGTTACTACATGTTCTACTGAATATTTTTACAAGCATTTTCCAAAACTAAAATTACAAAGTACTTCAATTAAATTAAGAACATACACTGGAGAGATCATAATACCTACAGGAACTTCAACTATTCAAATTACACATAATAAGAAAACTATCCCAGGGAGAATATTTGACAGCAGAGATGCAGGCTGTCAGCACTTGCAAAGGTACATACAAAGTAAAAAGATTAATGTTTGGGGTTAAGGTAGCCCCAAACATATGGCAAAGGTACATGGATCAGACACTACAAGGACTGGAAGGTACAACCTGTTTTTTTGATGATATTGCCTTACAAGGAAGTACATATACACAGCTTTTACAAAGAATTAGAGCAGTTTTTAACATACTAACTAAATGTGGACTCCATTTAAATAAGAAGAAATGTCAATTCTCCCAGAACTCTGTTACATACTTAGGACATACAATTAATGAAAATGGATTACATCCTACTCAAGATAAAATCAAAGATATCAAGAATAGTCCACGGCCTACAGATGTATCATCCCTACGTACCTTTTTAGGAATGATCAACTACTATCAGCAATTCATTCCTAACCTGGCATCCAAGTTGAACCCTCTCTACAAGTTATTGCAGAAGGAAACAGAATTTATATGGTCAGAAGAGTGCGAGCAGATTTTTCAAATTTTAAAAAACGAAATTTGCAGTGACAAAGTTCTAACACCATTTCATAGCAACTTACCTGTCACACTAGCTACAGACGCAGCACCTACGGGCTTTGGAGCAGTGTTGTCACACACTATGCCAGACAAGACGGAAAGACCCATAGCATTTGCATCAAGGTCACTTACAAAAGCTGAAAAAGGCTACAGCCAGCTCGACAAGGAAGCAGCAGCTTTGATATGGGGTCTAAAGAAATTCTTCCAATACTGTTACGGGAGAAAAATTACGCTGATTATTGACAACCAACCCTTGGCAAGAATCTTACATCCAGAGAAGGCTACACCAGCTACTACAGCCATTCGCCTGGTACACTATGCAAACTTTTTAGCAGGCTTTGATTACAAGATTAAATTAAGAAAAACTACAGAACATGCAAATGCAGATTACTTTTCAAGATTACCAAAAAAACCCATAAAAGACAATTTAACAGACGATGACACATTTTATTTAAACCAGATTTCAACAATGCCAGTTACCTTACAAGAAATAAGAGAATCTACAAGAAAAGATCAGGTGTTACAAAAACTTTACTTAGAAATACATTCTGGCAAAAGCGATCCTAAGAGACTACATGAATTTTCATTGCAAAACCACTGTATTTTTTATGGAATAAGAATTGTTATACCTAAGACATTACAAAAGAGGATCTTGGAAGAACTACATACCGCTCATACAGGGACAGTAAAAATGAAAGCACTTGCAAGGAGCTATGTCTGGTGGAAAAATATTGATTCGGACATAGAAAAGATGGTAAAAGAGTGTAAGATGTGTTGCCTTTTGCAGAAAAATCCTACAAAAGTACCAATCCATGTGTGGGAATATCCGAAGGAGCCATGGAGCAGAATCCATATTGATTATGCGGGACCATTCATGAATCATTATTTTCTTATAGTGGTAGACGCTTACACCAAATGGCTGGAAGTCATACCAACTACATCAATCACAGCAACATCAACAATAAATATTCTCAAGAAACTGTATACAACATTTGGCTTACCTATCACTCAAGTTTCAGACAATGGAAGACAATTCAGATCACAAGAAATGTTACAGTTTCTGAAAGAAAATGGAATACAGGGAAAATACATAGCTCCGTTTCATCCAAGCTCAAACGGACAGGCGGAAAGATACGTACAAACTTTTAAAAATGAATTGAAAGCGATGATAAATGAAGAAGGATCACTGCAGGACAAACTTCAAAGATTTCTTATAACTTACAGAAGAACACCGAACAGTGCGACTGGATTGAGCCCGGCAGAGATGATGTTTAAAAGATTATACAGGACAAAAATTTATTTAGTAAAAAGAGATGTCACAGAAAAGGAAAACAAGAATAATATTTTGGAAGTAAATAAAGAATTGAATACAGGAGATAGAGTACAAATTAGAATGTATGACAATACTAAATGGAAATTTGGAAATATTATTAACAGGAGAGGGAAATTACACTATGAGATAGAGGTAGATGGAAAAATACATCACAGACATGCAGATCAAATCATAAAGACCTCATGTATGAGTGAGAACCTACAGGTACCTGATACTTACAAATTTTCCCCAAACCAGTTACACAATACAATACATACAGTGAATGAACCTGAAAGAAAGGAAACTTTACAACCTTTACAAGAAGAACCAACTCATACATTACCTTCACCAAGCTCAATGAAGACACCAGACCGGCCGCTGATGGAACCGAAGGAAGTACAACAGGAACCAGGACCAGCCCATTCTCCGGCAGTACAAATGGAGATGACAGATGCAAATGTACCCATACCAATATCAACCTGCAGACCACAGAGGATAAGAAGAAAGCCTGATAGACTGAACCTATAATTCAAATAACGCGGGAGAGAGTGTTAGACATTTGATGTGTATATCCGAACGCACCCATTCGGACCTCTCGCTCAGATATGACTTAATCTATCTATCATTAATGTCACCTATGCGATCTACATTCTATGTACAAGATTGTTACAGCAATCATAATATCGTTCTTACAATATAAATACTTACCAGTAATAAATACGTTCAAGTACATTATTAAATTAGTGTTATCATTTAAACACAATACCTACATTGTCAAAAATATTTGAAAAAGTGATTAACAAGCAACTTATTAAATACCTAGAAACAAAGAAACTACTTTCGGAAAATCAATTTGGATTCAGAATCGGTAAATCAACAAACGACGCGGTATTTCATCTCACCGACACTATAGTTACAGAACTCGATGAAAAAAAGAAGGTCTTAACAATATTTCTTGATTTGGCGAAAGCTCTTGACACGGTCTCTGCGCCACTCCTGTTGGAGAAGATGGAGAGAATGGGAATTCGTGAAATTATTACATTTGCGGATGACACAGCGCTCCTCTTCTATGGAGACAACTGGGAAGAAGTCTATAACTTTGCTCAAACTGGCTTCTCTATGGTTATAAGCTGGCTAACAAACAACTCCCTCACACTAAATACGGACAAAACCAAATACATGCAGTTTTCCCTAAGCAACCACGCACACACACAAAGCCATTCATTAAACATAACTGCACACACATGCAACAATTACTCCTCCAATTAATGTACATGCCCTCAACTCCAAAAAGTAGACACAATAAAGTACCTGGGCATTATCATCGACAAAAACCTGAACTTCCATTCACACGTTGACCTTCTGTCTAAAAGAATAAGAAAACTTATTTACATTTTTAAAAACTTTACAATACAATACAATACAAATATTCTTTATGGTACACCAAAAACAATATTTACAGAAAAGTTAAATACAAAATACATATATTATGAGGCAGTACAAATGGCGGTCTTATCGCTAAGCGCGATTTCTTACAGACAACCTGTGACCATGGAGTCTATGCAGTGGAGTTATGCATGGGCAGTTTAGTGGTGCACAAATGTCAACATTTTTGTTTTATTTATATAATACAAATACGATAGTTAGAACATACATATCTTTATATATAAATATATACACACACACATACATACACACATATATACATACGCAGAAAGATGAAATACCTATATTTACTATATAAAAACAAATGTATAAAATAATTACCTATATAAACAGTGTTATATACCTAATACTTTATAGATACTGATTAAAAGTACGTATATTATACTTATACATATTATGGAAGACAACATAGAGATAAAGCCGATAAAGCCAGTTATAATGACAGGTAGTAGTTGTTAACCATATTTTTAAAAATTGGAAGAGATTGTGCACGCCTTATATGCACCGGTAGAGCATTCCACAGACGAGCAGCCTGTACTGTAAAGGATTTATCTAAGTAGTTCGTGGAATGCATTGTCAACTTCAGGCGCAGGTTTTCCGATGATCTCAGAACCCTAGTATGTGTATCACTAAGATAGGAGAACCGTTCTTTAAGATAGGTGGGTGTGCAAGGATTAAATAATATATTTTAAAGAAGAAATAGAATGTGAGCATTTCGGAGAAGTCGGATAGGAAGCCACTTGAGTTTAACACGAAATTCAGAGATGTGGTCATATTTGCGCAAGCCAAATATGAACCTAATACAGAAGTTTTGGAGTCGCTCAAGTTTATTAAGTTGTTCCTCGGTTAGGTCTAAATAGCTTGCATCGGCGTGGTCGAGGATTGGCAGTAGGAGAGTTTGAGCCAACGCAGTTTTCGTTGCAGTGGGTAGAAAATTACGCAGTCTCCTCAGAGAGTTTTAAGGTTTACCTCTTGCAGCTGAGGGGTCCATGAAATCGTGCTGTCGATGTAGATTCCCAGATTCTTAACTTTGTCACTAACAGGAATGATGTTACCATTGAATATAATGGGAGCTTATCCCATTCAATTTGCGCAACCAGTCTGGAGCCGCCTACAATTATGACTTGACTTTTTTGTGGATTTACTGTAAGACCAAGTTCTGTGCTCCAGTCAGCAATATGCGATAAGTCTGTGTTTATTACATTAATTGCTTCAGATAGTTGCCCAGGTGGAGCATGTGTGTATATTTGTAAGTCATCAGCGTAGAGGTGGTAGGATGAAAGAAGTTTACAGGAAATGGGGTTAATAAATATTGTGAAGAGTAAGGGAGATAAGGCGCCACCCTGTGGCACACCAATAGAAGTGTTGCACCAGGATGAAAATGTATCACTGATGCGCGTACACTCGACGGCGGCCAGACAGGTAACTACGAAACCAATCAATCACCGTTGGAGATATGTTTAGCGAGCGGAGCATGGCCAGCAAAATGTCAAAATCAACGGTGTTAAATGCGTTACTGAAATCCAGTAAGGCTAGCACCGTGAGATTTCCACCTTCCATGCTTGTTCTGATGTCATCCGTAATATTTATTAGTGCTGTTGTAGTACTATGCCCAGGCCGAAAACCGGACTGGTAAGGATTCAAAAAGTTGTGCCTATTAAGGAAGATGCTAAGTTGCTTGTGAACTTGGCGCTCCATGACCTTGGAGAGGAATGGTAGTATAGAGATTGGTCGATATTCGGAGAGGGATGAAGGATTTGCTTTTTTAGGTAAGGGTATGATTTGAGCGTCTTTCCATGCTGAAGGGTAGGTGCTACTGGATAAGGAATAATTTAAGATATGGCATCTGATGGGAAGAATTGCATCTAAGATAGGCACGATCATGTTACGGCTGACGCAGTCCGTTCCAACAGCATTGGATGTAATTGACAGTATGCTCTTGTTAACATCACAAGCAGCGATTTGATTAAAAGTAAACGGGAGATAATCAGGAGTTGGAAGTGATGAAAGATAATCTAAAGTCTTAGCTTTAGTTGTCCTATTAAAATTAGACGAAGCTGTGAAATGTTGTTTCAATAAATCTATATTACAATTTTTAGGTATTGTTTCTTGCTGCGACTTTCTAACTCCAAGTGATTTTAGAAACTTCCAGACTTTAGTTGGATCACCATTTTGAACTGAATCGTGAATATGTTGTCGTTGTGCTTTCCTACAAACCCTGCTGCAGAGGTTACGTATGGTAATGTATTTGTCCAGTTTGTCTTGTGTGGGTCGGCGTTTATATTTGGTTTTAGCAGCAGCCTTTTTTGCGATGAGTGTTTTTATGTCCTGTGTAAGCCATGGTGTCGGAAGGTGTTTCAGTCTTATCTCACGCACGGGGGCATGTATATCATATAGTCGCAGTAGCTGTCAGTGAATATACAAATTTTTTTGTCTATAGTTTCTGCGGCTACAAGTAGTGACCAGTCGATATTGTTGGCATCCTCCAGGAGTTTGCCAAGGTCCATGCCACCAAAGCAGCGCTGACGAACGACTTTGGGCTTTGCTTTAGGTGTGCGTACTTTGTAGGATAGGTAGAGTAGATCATGGTAGGAAAAATTGTCGGCTTTATATTGACCAAACTTAGCAACATGATTAGTTGAAGATACTATTATGAGGTCAAGAAGGGAGGGAAGACGGTTAGGAACGTGGTGAGTAGCTGTTAGAGGAAGGATAGATAGATTGTAAGAGCCTAGAACGTTGTTAATAGCAGTTGTTGTTGTTGTGTTGTTGTTCCCACCGTCCACCTTCCCAGACCACCTGGTGTACGGTGGTAATTTTTTTTTAACTACGGTTCACCTTTCCAGTATATCATTAATAGATATTGGTGACGGTCCACCTCATTTAATGCTGGCTGGATTACAATTTTTTAATTGCATTTAAGATTTATTGTACAGTTAATTAATTAAAATAGTTAGATTTTTTTATATATACTGAGAAAGTTAAAAAAACATAAACAAAAATAGTCTTATTCTAGGCGTACACATGAGAAAGTTAAAAAAAAAAATAATCAAAAAATAGTCTTATTCTAGGCGTACACATGAGAAAGTTAAAAAAAAAACATAAACAAAAAATAGTCTTATTCTAGGCGTACACATGAGAAAGTTAAAAAAAAAACATAAACAAAAAATAGTCTTATTCTAGGCGTACATATGAGAAACTTAAAAAAAAACAAACAAAAAATAGTCTTATTCTAGGCGTACACTAATATTTTGAATCATTACATTAAATTTTTTTATTGAACTATACAATTTTAAGCTACTTTACTTTTAATGTTAAACAAAAAAAAAATACTGGGTATTTGTTGGTGCGAGCATGTATGAAAACAATTATGAAAGTAGAAGAAGCGAAAGATGTATGCCAGGATCGTAGCAAGTGGAAAACTGTGGTCTCTGCCTACCCCACTGGGAAAGAGGCGTGACTGTATGTATGTATGTATTGTTATTTGTAGAAATCATTTATCGTAGTTTTTCAAGGGCGTTACCTACCGATATGTCTTTATTTATAAGTTGTAGTTGGATATGCATAAGTTCATCGTCTGTTTCTATATGTACTTTCCTTCTTTTGTTTTGTTGAAATCTCACATTCGACTCAATTTGTTTCAACTTTGTTAATAGCCTCAGAATTGACGAGTTTCTTTTATTTATATCTTTCTTCAGTTTAGAATGATAAGCTTCTGTTATATTGTTAGTTCTGTGACGCTCGCCGAACACACATAAAACATCATCGAATTTTTTAGTTAACCAGAACTCATCGATGTAACGGAAAAATAATTTTAATTTTTCTTTTCCTCTACTTTCAGTTTTTGCGTACCATAAGCCTTCATTAATGTGTTCAGCAGGCAACAAAGGTAGTGACGCAGTCAATCCAATTATTCTTTTATCAAATTTCGATTTTATTCCCAATTTAATTGCTTTCTTACAAACTGCTTTGCACCAGTGGTAGTAGCAACCTTTAAAATTTAGGGCTGGAAATTCTTTTCTAAAAGCGTTTATTTGTGCTATTTCGAAATCACAATGATATTTTTTTGGTTGGAACGACGGCAGTTGGGATTGAATTAATTGTAATACTGTAATGTATGTCGATTATTTTTTATTCGATAAGAACATATATTAAAGGGACAGTTGTTGTTTCTGTGATGCTACTTTCAACTTCAATTGATAAAATGGATGCGGACAAGAGTCGAAATTAGCATCACCGAAATATTCTTCTAAACGACTGATTTGCTCTCTAGCCTTTATTGAACAAAAAATCAATATACGCTTTTTGCTTTCATTATCATAAAAATCGGCCAATATAAAATCCAAGAACTCGGCGGGCACGATAACATCGTCGAAGTTTTTAAATACTGTCTTGTTGACTCGTAACGATTTGTTTCTTGCATAGTATAGGCTATGTTGGATGCTACTCAATGCCGGATCTTTTCTATTAACTCTATTCTAGTTTAGTCTAGTATTTAGTCTTTTCTATTTTTTTATTTTTCTTTTCTATTATTTTCTAGAACAAGGTGTACCGTGGAAATTTAATATTTTCAACGGTACACCTAGGGCCAGGTGGACAAAGGTGAACCGTAGTTAAAAAAAATTACCACCGTACACCCAGGTGGTCTGGGAAGGTGGACGGTGGGAAAGAACCGATGAACGTGAATCATTTTTGAGAAGACAAGTATTAAAATCTCCCAAAATTATCGTATGATCGTACAAAGAGACAAGATTCTCAAGTAAATTTTCAAATGACGAGAAGTAATTACAGCCTGAAGAATGTGAGTAATAAACACCGAGCAAAATCTTAACCTGGTTAAGCACTACTTCTATGAATATATGTTCACCGGCATCGGATGGTGGTGGTTGTGAAGATAGGTCAAGAACGGTATAGGGGAATTGATCTCTGAGATATATAGCAACTCCACCACCACGCTGTCCTGTGCGGTCGTTGCTTATGAATTGGTAACCCGGTAGTGTATAAGATTTAGAAGGAAGACAAGGCTTTAGCCATGTTTCCGATACAAGCACAGCATGAATATTCTGACTCTCAAAAGACGCCACCATGTCGGGAAAATGAGCCGGAATGCTCTGAGCATTGCAACTCCACTGTGTGAACATCCAATGTGAACAACATTGAAGTTTCTGCCAACATCAGAAAATTGCGCCCGAAGTATATCCGGCAGTGAAGGATCCCCAACGCAGCTGTCATCGCTGCTACCCGCAGATAAAAACACTTCAGAAATACTACTGATATCAAAAATATTCACCAAATCACACATAATTAATATTAAGAGAACAGAAGATAATAAAACGTAAAGTTTAAAAATAGATATATAAAAATATATACAGATAAAATATATATATATGTATATATATTATATATTAAATAATACTGATAATAAAAATAGATAGATAATAATAATAAAATAATACAATAAATTTAAATACAACAGAAAAAAAATGCACATTGTCCACCCGCCAGTTAAGTATCGAAGTGTAGTTCAATAGAATAAACAATTAGCTTTAATCCATCCGGTCTCGGAGATTTCCAGTTTGACAGCGAACGGACTGCACAATCTGCATCAGTGGCATCAATGTAGATTTCTTCCATTTCTGGAATGGTTTTGCATGCTCTTTCGACCTCACGTGTGTCTAACGGGCACCGACCAAATGCTGCGCCAGAACGCATTTGTGGCTTCAGCATCCGGCCGCCGCACGTCATCCACACTTTCATCTGTTCGCTCCCAGCTTCTATATACCCACCTTCTTCTCTTTGGAACATACGGTTGACGGTATATCGATCAACTCGTTTTTTATATCTCCGAATACGGTTTGCCCATGCACAGACTTTCTGCTTCAGGAAGTCAACACGCTCTGTGACCCGAGACGTATAATCTTGGGGACTAATGTCAGTTCCCACAAACGCTCGGGTCACATAGCGCATCACTCTTGGGCGAGTATTGCCCAACCTGAAGCAGATTAGTTTACCGATGAGCACCCATTCTGCATTGCCATGCTGGTATGGCAGACTTAAGTCGTATGGCAGGATCTTTAATGGGAAATTTAGCACCTGCCATACGACATGCCGCCACAGCAGTACAATACAGAATTGAGTGGGTGTCACCAAGGTTTTCACTATTTTCTAGATATCTATTTAATAATGAATCAAGGGCACTCACCAGCGCTATATTACGCCTATGTATGGGCAACCGCGGGAGACGTGGCCTGACATGTACGGGCATTGATCGATATTCCCGCAACGCACATTTCAAAGCCTCCTTAATCTCTTCATTGTACTGAATACTTACAGGAATAGGTGTGTCATCCGGCGCAACACAAGTATCATCATTTCTTTCTGCTGTAGAAGCAGGAGCAGGAGCCGGGGCGGGCGCGGGGGTGACACAGATATTTCGCAAGCATTCTAGCCGTAGAGTCTCAAGTACGGTTTCATTCAACATGCGATTGCGTTGAATGACCCGCACTTGGTCCGATAGTCGTTGTGCCGATACGTTGATGGAAGGTTCAAGCGCCTGAAACAGAGGAAGCATCCGAGTACGGTACGCACTGAGGTTTGTTCCCCCCTCTGTAGCCGCAAAATATGCCCGCATGACGTTTTCGTTTATGGAAGTAGTCCATCGCATGCGGTGCACATCACCACCGGTAGCCACACATCACCCTATTCGAAGCCGGAGGGCGTCGGGGTCCCAAGCAGGTCGGTGGCCGGCCTCTCCCCGGCCGACGACGTACAGGTGTTGGCGACGTCGGCGGGGAGAAGAACTCTTCGCTCGAACAGGAGCTCTACGCCGCTGGTTCCACTGCTGGAGGTTGCGCGGCGGAGCTTAGCGACGAGTCCGGAGATGTTGTTGGTGCACTCCTGTTTCGGTTGGCTTGTGCCCGAGTCAGCATTTTCTCCAAATTTTGTATATATAATTTATGCAATTGTGATTTTTTCGGTGACAGCTGTCACCTCGGGACGGCATTGTTGTATGTTGTATTTTTCCAATAATTCACTACTAAAACTAAAATCTTCGGGCTATTTATGTGAGTTTATGTTATGCTATTTATTATTGCACTTTATTAAAGTTAAAATATTATTTACGAAAATTGAAATTAAAATTTAAATCGGAGAAAAAATATTTTGACGTAGGCGATGTAGGGTTGCCAGTTATTATAATTTCTCTTTATTTACTTAACTTACTTATTAATTACATTTTTAAATACATACTTATAAACTTAGACTAATAACGCATAGACTGATAGTCCCTTAAAATTTATACGACGCGAGTGAAGCCAAAGTAATATCTATGTAGGCGTAAACTACACGTTCTTATACTCAGTGACACTCACACAAGCGCAGCGATAATAATGCCACACAATAACATTTACCCTATAAATGGGGAAAAAAAAAATTAAATCGTGTCTATGTAGAACTCGATCACTACGCATTATGTATGTAAATATTTTATTTATTTATTTATTTTAGTACTTACGTAATACATAATAGTTTCTAGTTTTAAATTTCATTTTGTATTATGCTGTACTATAGGCAGGTACATGGTACATTAATTTGAATTTCTATAATAGTTTATTTCTTTTAAACATTCAAATGTTTTATTATTTTCGCGTTATTTATAATATAAGACAGAGCATAGCTATCAGCAGGCACGTTCTATAAGAATGTGCATGATGATACCTCGTTGACGTCACGTTGTCAAGCATATAAACATAATGTCACAGTCGACTTGTGTTCAACAACATAACGTCATTAAATTTACAGTATGCGAAATTGAAATCTCATTGCGGATCCAGCTGTCGAGTTCGTTGGATCGTTCGAGACGTTCTTAGATCATGTACCTGCAGGTATAAATACGGGAAACGAATAATTCAAAAACTATTCATTTTTTTATATATTATGTTTAGTGTATACATATTTTATATTACTATAATGGCAAATAAGCAAATGTCTCGTCTGATGGTAAGCGATTACAGTCGCATATAATGCCTGTAACACTAAGGGCTCTTTCATTCTATAGCGTGTCCGGTCCGGTCCGGCGAGCTTGAAAATTTCGCAGCCACCACAATTTTTTTACAACTCTTTGGTGAGGGTTTCACTATGGTGGTTTTTCAGCATGTTAGACCAATGGCCGTGCGCGCCGACGCTGCGTAGGTTACGGATAATACATAATAGGTAA
Organism: Eilema sororculum; assembly: GCA_914829495.1. Classification (NCBI taxonomy): domain Eukaryota; kingdom Metazoa; phylum Arthropoda; class Insecta; order Lepidoptera; family Erebidae; genus Eilema; species Eilema sororculum. The sequence goes on from OU618535.1 coordinate 23,291,315, forward strand.
TGTGAACGCTGCATGCGACCGGCGACACGCTGTAGAATGAAATAGCCCTAAGCATATGATGAAACATGCTTGTTCGTGTTGTCAATGTTTTAAGCCTTCTCTTGATTACTCTTGAAGGACCCCTAGGGGACTGTAGTCCCTGAGTTACAAGGGTGTACTATGATACTTCGTAATTCATTCTAAAATTTTGTAGGTTTGATTGAAAATATGTTCTATAGCTATAAAATAAAACAAAAAAGTAATTATAGATTTTTATTTATAATACAGCTTAGTACGTATCTGTAGGCAGTGATTAAAAGTAAAAAATACATGTTGTTATAGTTTCTACGTTATAAGGTAGACTTAACTTTAATGACCTTGTAACTGTAACTGTTTTCTAAACAACTGTCGCTTTGATGACATTATTTGTGCCATATTAACTTTTTTCGATTCGTAAAAGAATCGAATTCTTAAATATCGTTCTACAATAATGCGCGCCAGATTTGTGTCGTGATGTTGAAAATAAGTGTGCTCATCTACAATTGGAAAAAGAGACCGTCCAATCAGTTCAGCCATAATTTTTAAAGTTAACTGTTTCTCTGCATTACCGTTCTGTGTATTGTATTTAATATAATTGCGTAGACTTGTTTCAGCAATACTACAAATTGAATAAACTTCTTTAGAAGCATAAACTAACCCACCCTTGTCCCGCAGGCTTACCAATTTATGAAACCACTGCTTTTCCTTAGCTAGCATATTATCCACACAAAACTGACATTTTATTCGGGTAATAATATTTCTCACGACATCGCCTGCAATGTAGCCAATAATATAATTTCTGCAGTCTAGGTCATTAATAGATGCAATTTCATGTGTGATAGTGATATCCTTATTATTTGGTATTGCACTAATTAATTCTTCGTCAATTTCGTCGAACCTTTGTGATAAAGTTGAGGCATTGATGCATTGAATAGCAGATGAGCACGTTAAAATGGATACAGTTTCAAGTGGTACACAGTTTCTAGTGTTACCAACTTGCAACTCCATATGACATAGCAACTTTCTATAACTGCCTTTAAATTGCAGTGCATTGGAGTTGTCATTGTGCCCGCCATGCATCCTTATTGAGCCAAAAAACAGTTCGATATGATCTTGGCTTAATCTATAGGTGGTAATATACTGCATTTCTTGTGTGTCTTCGACAAGAGTTTTATATAAATATTTTAAGCTTTCAATACAAATGAGCATTCCCTTGAAGCCAGGAGAGCATTTTACTGCAAGTACCGATTGGAAACTTTTTATTTTTAATCTTATCGAGTTTTGTTTTCATTATATTTACGTTTTCTAGTGGTTTTAATTTGTAAGCTAAGTATGTACCTTTTGGCTGTTGTCTAAAAATTCAAAAATTTCAGTTTTATTTTCAGGGCAAAGAGGATGGCAAAAGCCATGTTGAGTTAACTTTCTGGAATTAAAAACGTCAAAGAGATTATTAAATAACATTATAAAATTTTCTGTGCCTTCGCTATCTTTGAAACTGTCTAATTTTAAAACTTCGCGACAAAATCTTATTGCCACCGCTACACTCCTACTAAGTAATTGGGAAGCTAATTTCACTTTCATAACAGAGTTTCTAAATTCGAGATGTTTTCGATTTAATTTGTTTGCTAAATGTAACCCTTCGGTTTCTTGTAACTGGTTTAGTTTAACTAGGTACTCCCAGTCAACTTTTCGCTCTTCTTGGTCTAAAAATTGGCGTTTGTTCTCAAAATGATTCCGGACTAATTTGACCATATGATTCGAGTCAAGAAACACGGCTACCTCATAATTTGCTGCTGGGTGCTTAAATGTAGTTTTCAGGTTATTGCAGTCCTTTATCTTGCACCCTAATATTTCCATTGCCGAAATATTCGTAGCGTGAGCGTCAAATGTAAGAGCGACAATTTTTACACCGATTTCCTCACATTTTGTTAATACCATTTTTATTACGTTACTTTTTTGTACACCTGATATACCATGAACTAAGAAGTATCCTAAAGGAATTTTCCAATGTTCGTTTAGGCATACCAGCGTGAACGTATAGGCTTCCGTAGCCTTTGTGGAACATTGAGATGTACCTGTTCCTAAATCTACAAATCCATGGCCTCCCTTAATGTTTTGCGGACGTATCGCCATTTCGTCGGCTACTAAAGCACATAGGAGTTTGTGATTTGAACAACTGACTTTAGATTTTAAAAGTTGAAATGCTTCATCTGTTAGGCCGGGGGAACCATCAACACTACGGTACCAGTTATAAATGGTTTTCGGATGCGGTAAACACGAATTAAAAGTTCTACGAACATAGTTGTAGGCCCGTGGGGAATAAAAATGTAAGGTTAAACAAAACTTTCTATAGCCTGGCGTATATTTCGGCATTGGTCGTTTTTTGTTATTTACTACCTTTTTGACCAAATTATTATACAATTCCGCAGCTAACACGTTTTCGGATAGAATATTGGAGATGTCATTATCAATAAATCTTTGTTTTTGTAAGTTACATATAATTTTTTGGAAAGATAGGTTTTTTTTCTGTATACGGCGTGTTTTTGCTGTAAGGTTTTAATTTTCTTGACGTGTTTGCGTTGGAGTGCCAATCTGTAGGCTAATAGCCTTCGAAGTGCTGTTTTTCTAGGCGTATCAAAAATGGTGTCTAGCACCGGATCACTTATCGGCGATATCTGTAAAAAAGTTTATTATTTTAGCATATTTTGTAAAATAACCAGTAGCTTCATGTAAACCAATTAATTATACGTACACGATCACGATAAGATGGCTGTCCTTTATTGTTATTAATTAATTGTTGAGTTGGAAGTGAAGATGTAGTCGGAGTTTCAAAATAAACATTGTCAATGACCAATGACGATACACCCTGTAAATGGATTATTTAAATAAATGTCGATTTTTCCTTGACCGGTAACCATTCCGACGATATCGTGATACATCTGTGTATATCAGACTAGTGCTTAATATAATACTAATCAGTTGTGGCATATCTAGCTCCTGACGATTATGTAGATTAATATTACTATTCTGGGTTTCATCCGTGCAAAACAAATGCAGACCCTAAAAATAACGCTGTTATTAATACTTACTAATTAAAACTAAATATAATGAATAAGATAATTATTTAAAGATATAAAGGTAGGTAGTAAGATTGTCATACTTTTGTCGGTAAAGCATCCTGACGTAATTTCTGGAAGCCACCTTTAGTAATATATTTTTCTTTATCATCAAAATGTACAGAGCAGATCTTAGTATGTTTAGTTGGTTTCCAGTAGGATTCTTTGCGATTGAGTCTTATTTGTTCTATCCATCGAGCAGCAACAATCGGATCAGAAGGAAATCTAAAAACGAATATTACAGAGCGATATTTTCATGTTAACGTCAATCGTCAAATAAGAGACTATTCTGATAGAATAAGTACAAGGGGTACTTTCGCCTTCTCATGCCCGGGGTTAGTCATGCCCGTGAAGGAGATGGCGGCGGAGCGAAAACGGGCGAGACTCCTCAACCATGCGGTCCGTGACGAGCGGCGGCTACTCGGACGTGGGAGGTCGCAGAATGACCTTCGCCCCCCATTCGCGCCTGGGGGTGACGGGTGCAGCCGTTTGTCACTCTAGCAGAAGCGGGCCGCGGCGGGCGCGCGTCACGCACCTTCCCATACCCGGGGCTAAGTAAGGACTCCGTTGACCTCACACCCGAAAAGGGCCAGCTCGGCGGAGTTGGCCCTAGGTCGGCTGGGGTGCGAGGGATATGCCTCCAGCAACTTTCCCTCGGCAGCTTACGACCCACAGACGACGTGCGTTTTTTAGTTGGTTTAAGTCTGACATAACCTCCCCCACCGTCGGTGTGGGGGAGGGGGGGGGGTATCCGTGGATAAAAAATGGGGTACTTTCACCATTCCGATAGTATTTTTTTCTATAAGTGTATATTCATATTTGTACAGTAAGCTTCAGAGAAAAGGAACCCCCCTTGGGGATAAAACTATTATCAAGGGGGGTTCCTTTTCTCTGAAGCTTACTGTACATAAATACCTCCAGACCAATGCAAATATATATATAATAGTTACATGTCAATTCAATTCTGACGATGATCGTAATCGGTTTAATAGAACCAGATATACGTATGATCAAAACTCGCAATATCCGACATCCACGCAGGTGGAATCGCGGGCAGAAGCTTGCTACTTATATTATATTATTATTATCATTATATTATATATACTATTTAACTAAGTATTTTATGACAAAGCTATTTATGACGCGATACAAGTACCAATTTTATTATATTGGGAAAATGATAATAATCCGAAAGTTTGCAACACTGACTATACAATGGCGTCGTTAAAATGTTCGATTTATATTTGTGTTTTATAAATGTTTTTCACGCAAATATAAGAGGTTTTGAAATACTTACCCATGAAATGAGATCTTCAAATGTTTTTGACGATTATGAGATGTATTGCGGCATCCTTTTACGACACAACACGTCATTTTTAAATTAAAATGTGCGAGCCCTTGACCTTGACGCTAGACCGCTGGCACTGGCGGGTCGTTCGATGCATTTGGCCTTAAATGGCCACTTTGTAACGGCTTCACTTCACTCGCGCGCATTAGGTTCCTATGCGTTATATTTCTATGCTTATAAAAATAAAACAACTATTTAAAAATATAAAAAATTATTATAATTATTATTATATTATCTTATCCACTAAATAACACAAAAATTAAAAATAAATCAGTTCATGTATCTTCCTGAAGCATCAGGGCCGCCATTATGACCAACATCCAGAAAGACACCATCGGTACAATCAGCTATAATTTTCAGGATGCTGTTGGTACTGTAATCTTGCGGTACCCTAGATAGGTACTGCAGAACCGCGAGAGCCCCAACAACATCCTGAACGCGTTGTTGTAGTGGATCCGAAGAGCATTGTAAGCCTTCTGCGTATATCTGACCCACAGACTACACGTATAGAAGGTCTGGCAGTAAGCCTTAAAAAGATTTACCTTTACCGGCTTCGTGCATCTTGCGAATCTGCGAACCAACATATTGCATCGTACCGACAACGCTCTTCGTTCCCTTTCCAGATCCTGGTCATCATTCAGATCCTCAGTCACAACATGGCTAAGGTACTTGAAACACGACACTCTCTTTAATGCCCTACCATATAGGCGATATAGCCCTATCCTTTTTCAACCTTCCCCCAAACACCATGAACTCACTTTTCACTCACAGGAGACCGTGTGATAACGCGTATCTCTCGCAAACTTCTAGAAGTTGCCTCAGTGCGTCAATAGAAGGGCTCAGCAGCACCATCAGCAGCAGCAGCAGCAGCAATATCGTCACACCTCAAATAGATTCATTATTTACATTCTCTCATCTCAGAGCTCAACTAGATCAATTAGTTAAACTTCATAAAATAACAAGCATAAAGCTTATATCCTGTTACACAGCATAGCAAGCTGGGCTTAATCTACTGGCTATTTTTTCAATATGTGTGATCCCCACTGCATTTTAGCATCAATTACTTAACCCTACTAATCTGAAAAAATGGCGGGAATCTTCGATTGAAGCAAACGCGGGTATTTTAATAATTATCTAAAATATTAATATTAGTAAAAGGATTGGGTGTAAATATTAACACTTGCATCGTACCGACAACGCTCTTCGTTCCCTTTCCAGATCCTGGTCATCATTCAGATCCTCAGTCACAACATGGCTAAGGTACTTGATACACGACACTCTCTTTAATGCCCTACCATACAGGCGGTATAGCCCTATCCTTTTTTCAACCTTCCCCCAAACACCATGAACTCACCTTTCACTCACAGGAGACCGTGTGATAACGCGTATCTCTCGCAAACTTCTAGAAGTTGCCTCAGTGCGTCAATGGAAGGGCTCAGCAGCACCATCAGCAGCAGCAGCAATATCATCACACCTCAAATAGATTCATTATTTACATTTTCTCATCTCAGAGCTCAACTAGATCAATTAGTTAAACTTCATAAAATAACAAGCATAAAGCTTATATCCTGTTACACAGCATAGCAAGCTGGGCTTAATCTACTGGCTATTTTTTCAATATGTGTGATCCCCACTGCATTTTAGCATCAATTACTTAACCCTACTAATCTGAAAAAAAATGGCGGGAATCTTCGATTGAAGCAAACGCGAGTTTTTTAATAATTATCTAAAATATTAATATTAGTAAAAGGATTGGGTGTAAATATGAACACTTTATTAATTTCATATTAGTTTATTTATTATTCACTTAATTGTAGTAGTTTAAGGGCGAGGCCCTTAAACTGCTACAATTTCACCATCCACAAGTAAAGTGTTGATTAGTAACTTTTCAATTAACGATAACTGGTGATTAAAAGTTCCGAGTTTCTTTTGCCAGTTTCACAAACGAAACCGATCCTTTGAGTTACTAAGGGGTTAAGTGAATGACATCGTAAAATCATACGCTCGTTCGTTCAATTTTATGTCATCTATGTCATTTGTGTTGTCAAACCATAGTAAAACGGGATAATATTTACGCATAGACATAGTAAATATATTTACGTGTTAATTTATTGTTCACTTATGTTTCGTTGCAATTTATTAAAAATTGGTAAAGTTAAACACGAAAGGAGTGCGAATTTCACCTTGCAAGACAGAGACATTTTAGCATCGCTCATTGTGAAATATCAACATTAATAGAAAATAAAAAGGGTGATGATTCCACATGGAAGAATAATGAAGCTGCGTGATCAAACATCCAAAATGAATTTTACGCTATATCTGGAGGTCCCTTTAGATCATCAAAAATTTTGAAAATAAAATAAAATATCTGCTGTATTACTACGGTCAGAGTTGTATCGCACGAATTGGTGGCAAGAGTACAGCACCTCCACTAGATAATGTGGAAGAGCAGATTAAATCTTTAATCACGCTCAACACGGGTGGCTTGGCGAGTATGTACGACTCTGATGTACTTCCAGTATTGCCATTACCACAGGAAAGTCAAGGTGAGTAACTGTTTTCATGACATACACGTTTGTATAAAAGTAATTGTCTAACAATATATTATGTTTTTTACAGATGGCATTAATGTTCCAACCATGGAAGATGTCATTGACTTATCTACATTCACAACTGAGGAGAGAGAGGTGAAAATAAATGAAGTAAATAAAATCAGTAAGTATACATGTCATGACCTCTATAGTGATGTTAACAAGTTTAATAGATATCTGAAGAAACAATTTATCTGTGTTCAGGGGGCCTACCACAACCGTTTACAAAACAGTCTTATTGCAGGAGAGTTTTGTGTCAAGCTTGAAGTAATCTTGCTTATATTCGTACCACAACCGTACATTGTGCATGTCATGTATTCCTGCTTAGTGCTTTTGTGACGTCAAATTAATTGTAGTTCATTCAATTCGTACCATGACGAGAATTTAGAGCAGTATTGTATTTAACATTATTGTTTTTATGTCAAATTTAGCCGTTTTAAAAAAGTTGCTAGGTAGCAACTTTTATATTATTGTTTTGCGAATTACTGCTCAAAAAATCATTTTCGTTACCCAAAAAGCAAGTAAACCGTATTTATATACATTACCTTAAACAAGAAATGGTCAAGCTGACTATTATAACTTAGTTTTTAGCTAGCATGGTGCCCAGTGAGAAGACTCGCATCCCGGGAAACGCCTATAATTACAAGTATAAATTATATAGAAGAATGCATAGAAATTGCTTAGATATTAAGCAAAAAAAATACAATTCTAAAAATTACAAGTATTTTACTTCAAAGTAAAAACTTCTTTTTAAAAATCCTTTTTGAATAAAAAAAACTCTATGGTCTTCTAAAAAAGAAATCACTGACATTAGGCGTAGGGCTTGACTCCAGGGAAGATTTCAGTATCCGGTGATTTTTCTCGAGGTTTAATTAATCTTCGAAAAGCCTCCGGACATTCTTCGATTACGCGGAAGTATATTTAGTCAGTTTCGAATTTTAAGTACCTACCCATTTGAGACATTGTATTACTATTATTATCATAATCCTCTTATTAAAACATTATGAAAACGTCCAATTTGTACACTAATGAAATCAACTTATTACCGACTTTGTGCCCGGAATACGGCAATAGGTGGACCGACCGAATGCAATGATTGATGAAATGTGGGTGTGATGTTAATTCGCCTCTGCCTAACACTCCGGGGATATAGGCGTGATTATATGTATATATTACCTACTTTTTAATAAATGCACGAACATCTATACGTCATAATATACTTCGATAAAATCGTATAGCTATGGAATCTAATCATATAATCAAAAATATATAGTAAAATAGTGTTCATGGAAAAAGGCGAATATTTAACTCTATATAAAATCTCCGGAGATTTTGAGAAAGATAACCGGTTGTTCGCAAAAATCTCCAGAGGTGCTCCGGTTTTTTTGTCTCCGGAGTACAGCCCTAATGCGAATGAATTATTGCAAGGAATACATAACTCTTTCTAAATAGTTCATTCATTTCCGTCAATAAGCAGGAATAAAATAAAACATTATTGTACGCTCATGGTACGAATTTGAGTAAGGTTATTTTTGTGCCTGCAACAAGCCTGCAAACAAAGAAAAGAGAGATCGCTGTACGTTCTGTCATACTGTGTAGCGCCATCTCTTCCTCACACAAAACGGAGCAACATTCACGTAATTTGTAAAACGTTTTTGATATAAATACTCTTTTATGTAACTGGCAGAATATTGAAAGAAAAAAAAGTAAACTATCTGTCATCTGACATTACAATAATTTTATTATGACATTTTATTTTACACCTATACCGCAAATAATATGTAAAGCCTTGTAAAGCCATTAATAATTTTATAGTTTAAATTGCCTGGGCATTTATGATCAAATCATGCAAATATTATCTATTTATATTTTATATGTACTATTTAAAGTGGTAGCAGAGCGTGGTTGTAATTTGTAAGCTGGGAGTCCAAAGCAACGAGCATCTACTATGTCAACTGCTTATGCTGAATGAAGAATATAATATTATTATGTCGCTATCCGAAGTTGTGAAAGAGCTCTCCATCTAAGGCTACTGCTGAAAGACATGACAGCAGTGTTTGATGAATGTGAATGATTTTCAATGATAACCAAGTGGCATTGAAGCTATGTGAAATATCCTAAGTAGCAAATTAAAACACATCGACCTGCACTTCTTTATTAAACAACGTGGAATAATATAATTAATGTGCGATACAAAGAATCTTCAAATGCTCCAACATCTAAACCTAAGTAAACGCAGGAGGAGTGTTGTTTTGAACCCTCTTTGTGACAAGCATGCAAACTTAAGAACAAAATACAATTCATTCATATTCAATGTCTTCATAACAATCGTGAATTTTGTATTGTAGGTACCCACTTATGTAAAATTTTATTTTCTACCGCAAATATAAAGCCGTAATAATTTTATATGTTTTTAATTGTCTGGGCATTCATGATCACATCAAAAAATTATAACAGGTGCAAGGGGTGCGAGGCAAGTTTTATTTCAGCACATCGATAGCACCGACTCTAGTGCGATACGTATGACGTTGCACGGAGTGGCACCCAAATTAGGAATACTGCTTTTGAACTTGACGACATTCAAGGCTCTTGAGTCCCAAGGTTAGATAGAGCTTTTTAGTGCATTCCACAATGGGACAGATTTTCATTACCTACCGATTTATTTTGGTTACACCTATTCAGTAGGTAGGTATTCTTAGGAAAAGGTTTGTGTGAAAGATTTGTATCTAAAAGTATATAGGTAATTCATAGCACCGGGGCGAAGCCAAGGCGTGCAGCTATGTTGTTATTATAATAAGATTGTTGCTATGAGAACCGAACCGATGTCACTTGATGCGCACTGATGCTCTGTCAGAACAAAGTGCCCACAGGCGCAAAGTGCCCTCCCCGAACCCGGGGCTAGATGGGGACACTAGGGTCCCCACAACTCGAAGGGGGCCATCTCGAAAGAAATGGTCCTGGGTCTGCCGGGGTGCGAGAGATATGCTTTTGGCAATCTCATCTCCGGCAACCAAGGGCCCAAGACGGCGTGCGTTTTGGTCGGTTCGAGTCCGATATAACCGCCTCCACCGGCTCCGTGGGAGTGGAATCCGTGGGGATTTTAAACACTATAAAAAAATGCACACTGCACATCATTTTGTCTTTTAGTTGGCTTCTATTATCTAAATCTCCGCGCCACCCGCTCTAATAGCTCGAATTCTAATTAAATAATGCTTGATACTCATAGCTTGATAGATATTTACACTGAGAGGTAATCACCTCATCGACATCATTACAATAGACTCTCGCTCCGGATCGTTCTTGGTGCTGAGGCTGGCCATCGCAATCCAGCTTGGAAACGCGGCAAGTGTGATGGTGGAAGCAAGCGTACAAAGATGGTTATTCGATTAATATAGACACCATATTATTTATTTGGAATAATTTATAAAAGCAATTATATTTGTAAAATAGTTATTATTATAACTGGATCTTAATGCGGCCTTTCGAACAACCGTTGAACTCTTGAATAGCCATCATGCATGTTATTATTTGTGCGTGGTTGTTCACTCAGCTTATCCTATGGCTCTAAAACTGCTAATTTAAACAACATTATTGTAATATTGCTTTAAGAGGTCATGGTACCAAAACACGAAGTAAGATTGAAATAATACTGCTTTAAGAGGTTGTGGTTGGCCCCCTGGAATACACATAAACCAGCAAAACTAGTTTTATCAATTCTGTTCAGGAACTATGCATCATATTTGTAAATTCTTTATATTGATGTATTTTTTATTCACAGATTTAACGGAAGAACAATCAGTCATTGTAATTACAAATGAGTGTGATATACTGCCATCTACAAGTGTAGAAGCGACTCAAGATAATCTAAGTGGTATGTTTTAATTTAATAATACATTATTTCAAGTCATCTTTCTTGGTTTACAAAATATTAACTCATACTCGTAATGTAATGATGATGACACATGTTTTGAATGAGTGAATGTGTCTGATACAGGGCCAACCTAAACTTCATGCCCATTTACCTGCTGTTTGATAGACAAGGCTCTCCAACCAGACAGCAGTCGCTCCCCTAAAAGCTAAGATAAAGTAAAGCAAGAGTAGATGAGCTTACTCCGGGCTCCAAAGTGCATGCTTTGCACAATGATAATGAGTAGTTATCAGTTTGCTATTGGTCAAATATATATATACAAATTATGTTATTTTTTGTTGTAGATAAAACTTTGTCACATGATATTCCCGTGCATAACTATTTTGTAACTCCAACAAGCAAAAAGTGGGATGCTAGTAGTAGGAAAAGTTTAAAATCAAGAAATCATCCTGCACTGATGGGTAAGATTATTATGTTTGTGTATTTATTATAAAAATGGTAATAAATTGATATTAATTTATTATTCTTTTCTTAACATTCTCAATTACTTCTTTTTTTACAGCGAATATACATATGAAGTCTCTAGATGAGCTATCGGAAGCAAAGTTGGAGCTAGTAAATCTACAAAAAGGACTTTTGGAAGCTGAAATTATTGAAAAAAGGAAAGAATGGGAGTTTCAAGAGAAGAAACGTAAATGGAAGCAATGGAAGAATATAAATTGAAATTAGCTTTACTGGAAAAGCAATTAAATTAATAGATTTTATGTTTTTGATTTATTTAAAGCCCGACCAATAAAATAAAAAACTCGTACTGGGGGCGCTATAAATGTCTATGATTATGGCAACATGAAGTATAGTGATACACATGTGAAATGGCTAGTGTACAAATGTCTTAGCTTATTTAGAAACTGTTGCAGACATAAAGTGTCATACACAAGAGCATGGCATTTATATAATACTAGCTGTTGCGCGCGGCTCCGCCCGCGTGGATGTCAATTCATCATCCACATAAAGACGTTAGTCCTGATTGCATCCGAGGCCACGGTGCCCTCGGAGCTCAGGGTCCGCCTTCCGGCTCTTCCTCCTCCACTTCGCACGATCTTGGGCGTCCAAGGTAGTGAGACCGTTTTCACGCATGTCACCCTCCACGACGCCAAGCCAGCACTTCTTGGGCCTACCCCTTCTACCTGGACCGGGTGGGGGCGCCATTGCCAGGCATTTGTTACCCACGTAGCTGGGCGGTTTCCGCAAGACGTGGCCGCACCAGCGGAGGCGGCTCTCTTGCATTTTATCTGCGATGTCACGGACATGAAGGCTGCCTCGGATGCGTGAGTTCCTCACGCGATCTTTACGCGTGACTCCACACATCCACCGCAGCATTTTCATCTCCGTGACACGCAGCATCTGCTTGTGCCGCTCCAACAGCGGCCACGCCTCACAGCCGTGTAAGAGGACAGGTCTAATGATCGTTTTATAGACCTGCCCCTTCAGCCTGACTGGCATTTTAGAGTCGCAAGTGACGCCAGTCATTTCCCGCCACTTAGCCCACGCGGCGGCAATACGTGCCTTGACGTCGTAGTCGATGTCACCAGAAGCGTGAAGTACAGATCCCAGGTACTTGACCTGATCCGTGCGCTCGACCAAGTCATCGCCTATGCGAACGGGTGTGGGATCTGTTGAGTTTAACGCCAAGTACTCTGTGTGTGTGTCAATGTGGATGTCAATTATCGATAAAAATTACAAACTGTCATCCACATTTCTCACCCTTTAACCCCCTTTTTTGCGATAAACGGTAGCCTATGTCCGTTCCCAAAATAAATTTCATCAAGATCGGCTCAGTGGTTTAGGCGTGAAAGCGTAACATACCCACAAACAGACAGACAGACGAGAGTTGCTTTCGCATTTATAATATTAGTATGGATATATGTTTAAAAGTAGTAGTTTAAAGTAGTGGTTAAAATAGAAAAATAAACAAGTTTAGTATTAAGTACAGTCAGCGCCATAAGTAGCTTAACAAATGGTAATTTATTGATTACCATAACTGTTAAATTAATTATAAAATTATAAATAAACCGTGCAATATAAGAACTTTGCCCTTAGGGGATTTTAAAACTATATACCTAAACCTCTGTGGGCACATGCACTCCAATGTAAGAAGGATTTTAAATATTTTTGTGTTAATCAACTTTTGGCGTTGACTGTACATATTTATTAATCATCAAACTCAGAATCTAAATAATTAGTTGCAGTAGGTAAAATAAGAAAATAGGCCAATTTCCATTGCGCGTAATCTATTTTATCTATCTAATCTATTTATATTATATATATTATTTAGATCCTTCCCACTTTTCATCCAACAAATTCTTAGTTATTTTGTAAATAACTTTTTCTTAACTGCTATTTAATACTTTTCGGCATTTATATAGCGCACTCAAATTCACAATAATTAACACGCACAATTGACACCACATTGACAGATGATCATTGACATCTTATAGATTGTTGCCATATGAAGAAATTAGTTCCAATAGTTTTCCGCAATATGGTGAGGTATTTTATTTTATTGGTCGGGCTTTAAAGAACTATTAAATATTATCAAGTAATTGTGAAAAGCATTCTTGCACCAGTCTATTCCTTATATCATTGTTCGTTTCAATATCTGGTATTGTAATATCATCAAATGTTTGTGGGTCAGTACCCTGGGTCAGTGAGTTTTCCTGAAAGCTTCCATCATTTGTGTTTATTGCAACATTATGTAGTACAAAGCATGAGACTATTATGGCTTGAACACTATTCAATTTCAATGTGACCTGTTGTCTTAGGACTGGAAATCTATTTTTAACCACTCCAAAACATCTTTCAATTATATTCCTTGATCGAATATGTGATTCATTATATAAATTCTGTGCAGGGGTTGAAGGACTCAAAAAGGGTGTCAAAAGATATTTTTAGGTACCTACCTGGTGATTTAATTGTTACATGGGTACAATCAATGGCTGCTCTTACCCTGGGAAATCTTCCTATTTGGTAAAAACCAGCTTGTAGTATACTTATATCGCCTGAGAATTTTATTAAAAGTGGGCGAAGTTGTGCAATAGCCACAGTAACTTTTTTGACTAAACGACTTGTTGTTGGTGCACTAACGCCACAAAAATCTGCTGCACTTCTTAAAAATTATCCCGTAGCAAGATATCGTAGCGTCAAAAGTAAACTTGTTTTCGAAGAAACTGCATAATTTCTGAAACACGTGGTTTTCGGTTATGGAAATGAATTTGATTAAAGTCATACGGCCACGCTCAGAGACGTCATACGCTAATATTATTTATTAGAAAGAAAGAAAGAAAGAAAAGAAAAGAATTTTTATTCTCAGTTGGCAAAATTAATTTGAATGGACTTCCAGAGCGACAGAAAGTTATATAGCAGTTACGGGGCACTTTCCCACTAATGACATACAGTTCAAAACAGTTTTGCTTGGGTGTTGAGCTAATATAGCTACTGAATGAAGTGCCATTGTCGATCAGTGGGGACTTGCGAGCAAAATTAATTTTGTCGCGAGTGTCAATGCAGCAAATATTGTAAAAGGTGTAAAAGAGGACTAAACTATTTTGGGTGTTTCGCACACACTTTAAATTTAATAGTGGAAGATGGAATCAAACCTTGCAAAGTGTTGATTGACAAAATAAAAAAAAACAATAATCAATTGTAGTGTATAAGTTTTACATTTATATTTGTTACAGAGTATAATAATATATGCTCTATATATCAGACTATTCAATGTAATAAAGGACAGTTATTATTCAGCAGTCAGACTATTCATTTCTCTCCCAACACATGCCTATAAATTGCGGCTGTCATGAGTGGATAAAAGGCATCTAATTGCGTTTCGATTTGAATAGTGACAATGTGCGGCTTCAAAACCTATGTAACGGACTTGCGTTATACTAGTAACGTGTTGATGGGGCTGCCTCGGTATTGCAGCGCATCAGGGATGTTTGCAGAGGCACGTATCAACTGCTTTTAAAGTGCGGAGCCGAGCACGAAGAATTTCGTTCGCACAGAAGGCGCGGCCGCTGTCGGGTGCGACTGAAATGCAAAATATTTACGCGAGAGTGACAGAGATAGGCAGAACGAGCTCAACGTACGAAATTCTTCGTGCTCGGCGTCCGCACTTTATACGCTCATGCGAGAACGATGCGCTTCTCTGGTGCGTCGTGTGCGGGTCAGCCCCAACAGCATCCTAGCGTGTATAGCCAGTAGACTCGATATGTCAATCACTGCTGCAGGCTCTCCACATCTCTGTTGAGCCTGCACTGGTGATTGATAATATACATAGTTAAAACATACATAATACTCCCACAGTCTAACGATTCATACTACATACAGTCTGTCAACGAAGCCGTCTAGACAGAGCAATCGTGCGGAGGCAGGGGAGTGGTGGGGGACGGGGTATTACTCGGTACGCCCATACATTTTACTCGGTACTAAGGATTCAGGGATGTCTCATTTGTAATCTCACTAATCACGTGATAATTTCTTTTTTCATGACTCGTTTTGTTCGTTAAAATTGTTATTTTTTTCGTTTTCTTTAGTTAGCTATCCAAGATGGCGGCCACGAAATTTTCACGAAAATCGATATGGGTATCGTTTTCAGGGTTTTTGGGGTCCCTGATTGCGAATATAACATCCATTTCGTGATCCAAAATGGTGGACTCGAAATTTTCACCAAAATCGATATGGGTATCGCTTTCAGGGTTTTTGGGCTCTCTGATTGCCAAAATAACATCAATTTAGCGATCCAAGATGGCGGACTCGAAATTTTTACTAAAATCGATACGGGTATCGTTTTCAAGGTTTTCGGGGTTGCTGATTATTCATGTAGCAATCCAAGATGACTGGATGGATGATATGTTCATAATTAGCAACCCCGAAAACCTCGGAAGCGATGCTCATGTTGACTTTATGGGAAATTTCAAGCCCGCCATCTTGGATCGCTAAATAGATTTCATGAACCCGAACCCGAATCCGAAATTGAAATCGAAATCGAACCCGAACCCGAATCGAAATCGAAATTCTCAAGACTCAGACTTAAAATATTACGTTTGCTTGATCATAATTGGTTGAGTAGAACCGGAGATATAACCAAAAGTCTCAATAGCCGACATACATGCAAGCGGAGCCGCGGGCATCAGCTAGTAATTTATATTAGCGTGAGTTGATGTGCCTTGACAGAACAAAGAGAACAAATAGGGGCTATATATAGAACATTACTGAAAAATTAATTATAAATAAAAACTGAAGTGACAACCCTGACAAAACTGCAAAAGGCGGCATTTCCGCAAACATCAAACGCGATGAACTATATACTGTGATATTACGAAGATAGAATAAGAAAATTGTTACTAACCTAAAAAGAAAATGAGTGTGTTACTGTAATAAACAATTAAATTATTATATTATTATTATAAGTACTGAGATTTTGATTTTGTTTAGTTTTTATAATTTTATGTTGTTTTATGCTATTGAGATTATTTATTTTTATTTTGCGAGTACATATTGCTCGTAATGAACTTTTATGAAATTTGATTAATGTGATTCAATTAGAATGAATGAAAATAGACATCAATTTTATTGTGTCTTACCGTGTTTTTATATTACATCAATCAAATCAATTTTATCATATCTACTAATAACGCATTAATATTTTATTTTATTGTAATTTTAAATTGATTATGATTAAATTTTGTTTATTGCATACTAACACAAGTTTTAAGTCAAACATTAGAGACTGTCAGTGAGCCTTTGCTAAGTATTCCAGCCGTGGATGACGCAGAATGGGTAGATTTTGTTACTAATATTCCTGATTTTAGTTTGCAATAATAAAAGCAAACTAAACGAAAAACATTGTCAAAGACCATATTTATTAGTAGATGAAATTATGGAACCATATACACAGCGCAAAATGCTTTCAGGAACAGTTTACAATACCATGATCAAATATTCGTTAGTAACTGTATTTCAACGACACAGTTGCGAAAATATTTCAATTAAAAGCTGAAGGAAAGTTTGATAATATTAAACAAAAATTCTCAAACTTCAGCTAAAGCTTCACCAGTACATATTATTCCAAAAAAGTTAGCTCAGTCAGGAATACAAAAATGGCGAATGGTTATAGATAATCGAAAATTAATTGATTGTTTTCTAAGTTACAGGGAAACAATTGTTTTTCTACTTTAGATTTAACTTCTGGGTATCATCAAATAAAAATGGATGATGACTCCATTGAAAAAACAG
Source organism: Eilema sororculum (assembly GCA_914829495.1). Classification (NCBI taxonomy): domain Eukaryota; kingdom Metazoa; phylum Arthropoda; class Insecta; order Lepidoptera; family Erebidae; genus Eilema; species Eilema sororculum. The sequence continues at coordinate 23,308,547 of OU618535.1, forward strand.
CCTTTAGTACTAATGATGGTCATTACGAATTTTTAAGGATGCTATTTGGCCTAAAAAACGCTCCTGCAACATTTCAGAGAATGATGGGTAATGTATTAAAAGAAAAAAATGTGTTAGTCTGTTTATATGAATTATTATATATTCCAAAAATAAACATGACCATATTAATAGATTACATCAAGTTCTTGAGGCATTAAAAAAATCAAATCAAATCAAAATCATTTATTTGCTTATTACAGGTATTGGGATGGTACAATATACATTTATATATGTGCATAGGTGCGCTGTACTATAACCTCTTAGTACAAGGTGTGCAAATATTTACATGCAACATGACAATTTTGGCATTCATAATGATTAGAGATTTAGTCATGTCAATATTAACAATGTCAAAACAATCAATAAAGTCAAAATTAATAATGTCAACCAGATAAATTAAGAAGGATAATCACAATTTAATGTCACAAGTACCTACGAATCAAGGGAAAGTAAAAATAAGTAATTAAATACCTAATAGCAATTAAATATTTTTAAACCCAAATATGTAATTTTCATAAATAAAATCAGAATTACAATGTCAAAAAATAAAAATTACTTAGGTCAAATTAAATCTAATCTATTAACCCGCCCCTCGTCGCACCCGGGGCAAAAGTGCCCATCACGCTGGCGGCATTGCCTCGCTGGATAGCAATGGCCAACCTTTGCCTCAGGTACGAAGCGGAGCGAGTGTCGTTGGTTTTATCTCTCAACTTGCGCCCCACCTCACTAACTAATTTTTTAGCGTCAGTTCCCCAACTACCTATCATCTCAACCGCAAAGGGCGTGAATATATACCGCTCCGTTAGGGCCGCATATTTGCCGCGTTTTTTTTTCCGCCGCATCTTCGGCAGCGGCGGTTGGAGACAGGACAGTACGGCTCAGGTGGGTGGGAGCGACGCACGTGGCGTCCCAGTAGGCACGGCATATCTGCAGATACGAAGGCTCTCCGGAGAATATCGTTGAGAGCATGGTGAAAATTTGGAATGATTCAAGTGTGGCTCAATAGCTCAGTTGGAAGAGCAGTCCCCCTATAAGGGAAAGGTCGTAAGTTCGAGTCTCACTTGAGCATTTCATTTTTTCCAATGTTTTTCGAACTTAAAAGTTAGCATAATAAATGCTATAAAAATTAATTCAAATATTTGGGCGCAGTCATCAAAATTCAATGTTTAAAAATGGTTGAAAAATCATTCATTGTTTCCAACAGTTCGTAAGAATGTTGGTAGATGGCTGCACCGTCGCCCTTATAGACGGATATAAAGAGAAGGAAAATTTGGAATGATTCAAGTGTGGCTCAATAGCTCAGTTGGAAGAGCAGTCCCCCTGTAAGGGAAAGGTCGTGAGTTCGAGTCTCACTTGAGCATTTAATTTTTTCCAATGTTTTTCGAACTTAAAAGTTAGCATAATAAATGCTATAAAAAATTAATTCAAATATTTGGGCGCAGTCATCAAAATTCAATGTTTAAAAATGGTTGAAAAATCATTCATTTTTTCCAACAGTTCGTAAGAATGTCGGTAGATGGCTGCACCGTCGCCCTTATAGACGGATATAAAGAGAAGGAAAATTTGGAATGATTCAAGTGTGGCTCAATAGCTCAGTTGGAAGAGCAGTCCCCCTGTAAGGGAAAGGTCGTGAGTTCGAGTCTCACTTGAGCATTTCATTTTTTCCAATGTTTTTCGAACTTAAAAGTTAGCATAATAAATGCTATAAAAATTAATTCAAACATTTATTTTTATTTACTTTAATCTACTATATAAAAATAAGTCGGGTTTTCCTTCCTGACGATATAACTCCAGAACGCCTTTACCAATTTGGCTAATTTTGGTATTGAATTATTCGTGGAAGTCCAGGGAATGTTTTTACGGCGAGAAAAATTCGAATAATTGCCGGGAACCGACATCCACGCGGGCGGAGCCGCGGGCAAAAGCTAGTATTAGTTATAACTTTCCCAACTTATTTGATTTGGCGTCTGAAGAGTCGGGCGCGATGCAAAGAGACAAGAGTCGTTTATGCCTATGTAAGTCTAACACTACTCTATTGCATGACAGTGTTTTCGCCATGGCTCCTAAAATATATAATAAACTGCCAAAAAGTATAAAAGAGTCAAATGTACCTACTTTTAAACAGAATCTCAAAAAAATTACTGAATGACAAATGTTACTATGATGTAAATAGCTTCCTCCAAGATAAATTATAATTTGTTAATCGAATTCATAGGGAAAAAGAAGAATCATCTCGGGCGGGACTCGAACCCGCAGTCTTTCCCTTACAGGGGGAATGCCTTGACCAATTCAGCTACCGAGACACGCCCGATGTGATTCAAATTTCCCATCTTATACATCTTTAAGGCGACGTTGGAGTCATCTACCGATTGTCTTACGAACTATCGGTATCAATTAATGATGTTACAATCATTTTTAAACATTGATTTGAATGAATTTTTACAGCATTAAGTATGCTAACTATACAAATCGAATACATAGGGAAAAAGAAGAATCGTCTCGGGCGGAACTCGAACCCGCAGTCTTTCCCTTACAGGGGGAATGCCTTGACCAATTCGGCTACCGAGACACGCCCGATGTGATTCAAATTTCCCATCTTATACATCTTTAAGGCGACGTTGGAGTCATCTACCGATTTTCTTACGAACTATCGGAATCAATGAATGATGTTACAATCATTTTTAAACATTGATTTTTGATAACTCCGCCCAAACAATTGATTGAATTTTTACAGCATTAAGTATGCTAACTATAGAAATCGAATTCATAGGGAAAAAGAAGAATCATCTCGGGCGGGACTCGAACCCGCAGTCTTTCCCTTACAGGGGGAATGCCTTGACCAATTCGGCTACCGAGACACGCCGAGAGACAGATGGCGCTGCCATCGAGTAAACCGGGCCGAGATTTAGCTCCGTCTTATTTAATTATTTTAAAAAGTTTTATTGTCATAAGTGCGATAAAAAAGCTCAAAACAATCGTCATACGGTCCGTGGGTGGTGTGCAAGTGTTATCCTGATCATCCGTTACGAAACTTTGATACAACAACTTATATATAGTGTCAACTAAATAAGCTGAACAGCTCGCTAAAGGAGGAAAGAAAAACACTATACCACACGAAACGACGGAAACCGGACGGAAGAAAATCTACTATTAACAACACAGTTAATTTCTTCATTAAATTCGACTAAATTGTGATCTACGCAATGTGAATGGGAAGAAGTGTAAAGTGTAAAATTACCCACCATCGTAAATAGTGCGGAGCGCATCAAAAAATTATTTAACTACAAGAACTACAATTATTAGAAATTGAACCTGCAAAATGTACTGCGATATTTCAAACCTCACTTACTAGACTCGATAGCGCACTCCTGCAAGAGGCTTGCGTCAATGAACAATCGGCGCGGCGGCAGTTCGAGTCTCGACCGTGTAAATTTCACTTTTTATGGTTACGTTTTAATTATTTTCTCTCTTATTTTATTTTTGCTTATAATTCTAATAATTACTTTATTCTGGAATTATTTAATCTAATTTGTTTGTTGTTTTTTATTTTGTTCAATTATCCTGATTATTTTTTTGTATTAATTTATTAGAAAGAAATAATTAATGTGTGATATTTGTCATAATAGTAATTTGATTAATTTTATGATTATTTATGTCTATTTAGTATTTAAATGCGTCCACGATTGGATTTATTCTGACTGATTTTTAATCTCATATTTATTCAATTTATTCCTGAATTTCATCGAATTAATTTTTTATAAAAAAAAATTATGCTAACTAATACTAGCTTTTGCCCGCGGCTCCGCCCGCGTGGATGTCGGTTCCCGGCAATTATTCGAATTTTTCTCGCCGTAAAAACATTCCCTGGACTTCCACGAATAATTCAATACCAAAATTAGCCAAATTGGTAAAGGCGTTCTGGAGTTATATCGTCAGGAAGGAAAACCCGACTTATTTTTATATAGTAGATTAAAGTAAATAAAAATAAATGTTTGAATTAATTTTTATAGCATTTATTATGCTAACTTTTAAGTTCGAAAAACATTGGAAAAAATGAAATGCTCAAGTGAGACTCGAACTCACGACCTTTCCCTTACAGGGGGACTGCTCTTCCAACTGAGCTATTGAGCCACACTTGAATCATTCCAAATTTTCCTTCTCTTTATATCCGTCTATAAGGGCGACGGTGCAGCCATCTACCGACATTCTTACGAACTGTTGGAAACAATGAATGATTTTTCAACCATTTTTAAACATTGAATTTTGATGACTGCGCCCAAATATTTGAATTAATTTTTTATAGCATTTATTATGCTAACTTTTAAGTTCGAAAAACATTGGAAAAAATTAAATGCTCAAGTGAGACTCGAACTCACGACCTTTCCCTTACAGGGGGACTGCTCTTCCAACTGAGCTATTGAGCCACACTTGAATCATTCCAAATTTTCCTTCTCTTTATATCCGTCTATAAGGGCGACGGTGCAGCCATCTACCAACATTCTTACGAACTGTTGGAAACAATGAATGATTTTTCAACCATTTTTAAACATTGAATTTTGATGACTGCGCCCAAATATTTGAATTAATTTTTATAGCATTTATTATGCTAACTTTTAAGTTCGAAAAACATTGGAAAAAATGAAATGCTCAAGTGAGACTCGAACTCACGACCTTTCCCTTATAGGGGGACTGCTCTTCCAACTGAGCTATTGAGCCACACTTGAATCATTCCAAATTTTCCTTCTCTTTATATCCGTCTATAAGGGCGACGGTGCAGCCATCTACCGACATTCTTACGAACTGTTGGAAACAATGAATGATTTTTCAACCATTTTTAAACATTGAATTTTGATGACTGCGCCCAAATATTTGAATTAATTTTTTATAGCATTTATTATGCTAACTTTTAAGTTCGAAAAACATTGGAAAAAATGAAATGCTCAAGTGAGACTCGAACTCACGACCTTTCCCTTACAGGGGGACTGCTCTTCCAACTGAGCTATTGAGCCACACTTGAATCATTCCAAATTTTCCTTCTCTTTATATCCGTCTATAAGGGCGACGGTGCAGCCATCTACCAACATTCTTACGAACTGTTGGAAACAATGAATGATTTTTCAACGATTTTTAAACATTGAACTTTGAAATTTTGTAGCTCCGTATAATTTTAAGTAAATAATTGAATAAAAAATTGTAATCAAGTGTCTAGTGTGTATATAATAATACTACAGTTAAAGTACGATATATGTATTGTGTCTGCTACATCAATTGCTGTGAAATCACCCATTAAGTGAACAAGAACTAGTGAAACGGAACTTTGATTGGATTTGTCTCTGAAACCTGCGCCTACGCTGGCTACGTGTGAAATCAGGGGAAGTATTTGGTGTTACACTTATTCCTTATAACTTTTCTCACACACCACAAATTACAAACTATACAAACGCTCACATAACTGTGAGCAACGTCCATCCACACAGCAGGCTCTGCTAGTCTCAGTTGCCTTGACAATTTGTGGAAGCCAGCTTGAAGACGCCAGCAAAATAGCCTCAGACAAATTTAACACACTCACCAATACATACACTAACATATTTCTCTCAGTTTACTAGTAATTCTTGCATACATTCTGTTCTTTGCCTACCTACTTCTCTAAAGTAGTTCAACTTTTCCAACTTATGTCTAATGTTATCTTAACTTGTTAAATTAACCACTAATTTATATTTCAGTTAAATAAATAGCTATAAATATTAATTCTTCTTTAATACTTACTTACTTAAAAAAAACTATCAATAATTATTATTGTTTTTTTACCCTCCCTTCTTAGTTATTAATTTATTTGAAGTAAAGTTACTTTATTTTTTCAATTTATCGATTCTTATTACTTACAGTTAACATCACATTCAGTTACTTATCAAAGTAACTTCTTTCATTTCAGTACCACCAAATCATTCTTGAAATAAAATTAAATATGAAACAAACAATGATGACCCGCAGCGCTGCAACCCGTGAATTGCAACAGAAGTTAAACCTCACCTTAAAGGAGCTTGAAATCAGCAATATACTCAATAAGCAGCTGATAGAGGAGCGGGAAGAGAGTGAAAAGGAAGTGCTAAATGTGGTTGAGAAAAATACCGAACTCAAAAAAGAGTTGGCTGGCCTACATACTGAAGTCATGGAGCTCACACTCCAACGAGATCACCTCCAGGCAACACTGACAGGCCTAGAGGAATGCAGCAACACCCACGAACAGGCTTTGAAACGCATAAGCTTTCTGGAGTGTGAACTGAGTGACGTGCACAATTCCATTACTCACATGGAATCTATCAGGTTGGCAGATGAGGCTGCTTTCTCCAACAGCCTCTATAATGAGCTGGTGGCAGGGGAACCAGACCTGATTTGTCTGGAACCATGCATCACTGCAGACCTGATAGATATCACAACACCTAACATCCCAGTTGCATCAACGGTTATAGCCTGTGATGATAAATTGTTATTAAATTCCTCAATAAGGTTAGTTAGCAGTGGCAGAAATAAGTATAAAAAATATGTTAAACTCAATAAATTTATTAGTAAGTCACAGAAACAGATCAGGTACCTCAAAATGGGCATTAACAAATGTCGTAGAGCCTGTAGGTCTAATGTAGAATTGAGGCAGTTAATAGAGGTAGGTAAAACACAGACAGACCAATATGAGTCTGATTTATATGAACTCCAGCTAGAAATCTCACATTTAAATGACTCCTTAAATTCTGTTACACTAAAATACCAAACTGCTCAAAAGGAGATAGGTGAGTACATTGAGGCATTAAATAGCCTAGTGGACTCATGTCATAGTAATGAAGCAAGATTTCATTCACTGGAAAACCTGTATAGGCAAAAATTTGATGACTGTGACAAATCCTTGCCATGCTCCACCCCCCCTGTCAGTGACACCATACGGGTTCTCTCTACTTGTACCAATACTCCAGACTCTGCATGTGATTTTAATGTCAACATTAAGCCGCCTAGTAATACAATGGTATTTTCTGACAGTGTGGGTCGCAATATGGGCTCAATGTTTAGTCGTCATTTGAAGAACTGTATGCATCATTGCATGCCCAATGCGACCTACTCTCAAATTATAGACAAAATTGTGTCTTCTAAATACAACAGTAGTTCCACTATTGTGTTGCTGGTGGGTGAAGGTAATGGAGTAGGCAAGAAAGAATTAATGTACGGTATAGACTGCCTGAGTAAATTAAAAGTATTTAAAATAATATTATGTGCATTCCCATATGTGTCGTGCCAGTCTGCATGTTACAATAGAAATATCCATTACATGAATAATTTTATTCATACCTTAACTTGTCGTCATAGTGACACTTTTATATTTTTTGACACTAATAATTTTATTAGTAGTTATTGTTTTAAGACCAAAGATAATATTTATCTTACAAAATATGACAAACATAAAATTGCTACATTGGTGGCAAATAATATTAACTTTTGGACGAGTTTACATTGTAAACAAGTGAACGACCCAATACATACAGATTTGCCAGGTACTTGTAGTAGTAATTCTGTATGTTTACCAGATAGTTGTACTGATTTAAACTAAATAATCAGACAACAGGAATGCCAGAGCTAAAGATAGTTCATCAAAACTTGCAAGGCCTTCCTGGCAAAGAATTAGTAGTTGAGTTATTCCTACAGGAATTAAATGTAGATATTTTGTGTTTAACTGAGCACTGGCTAAAGGAGACTGAGATGATGTTCAGTATAGATAATTATACAATTGTAAGTTGCTTTAACAGGAAGTCTGCTGAAAGAGGTGGCTCCATGGTCTTAATAAAAAATGGTCTCCGCAGTAAAGAGCGGATTGACATTGTTAGACTTTCTGTTGAGCGCTGTGAGTGCTGAGGTGGCCTGTGCCGAGCTTGATAATTGTGTAGTAGTATGCGTATACAGTCCACCAAGGAGTGACTTTGGAACTTTAATTGGGGTCATGGACAAAGTTCTTGGGATAGCATCAAGTAATAATAAGAATATAATTGTATGCGGCCACTTCAATGTAAACATCTTGGAACATTGTAAGAGAAGTACTCAATTTTTAAACATGTTCAAGAGCTATAATCTTGAAAATATTTTCTGTGAACCAACCAGAATCACTGCTGAGACTGGCAGTTGTCTAGATAATTTTTTTAGTGATTGTGTATACTCAAATAAGTCTGTAATTAGTAAGTTGCCCTCAGATCACCGGGGTCAAATAGTATCCTTTCCTATAGGTAATAATAGTAGACCTAAAGAAAAAATTATGTGTAGGCCCATAACTTTTAATAAGATTAAAGAATTCAAAGACTTGTTAGAGAATAAGCTCAATTCAATAGCTTACTTAGGTAATAATCCTGAGGTTCATTATAATAGTTTATTTAATAAATTAACAGACGCCTTTTCACACACATTTAAACAAAAAATTCAAAAACTTAGTACGAAATCTAAATTCTGTGAATGGGCTACTGTAGGCATATATAAAAGTAGACGAACGCTATTTGATTTATACGCCCAAAAAAAGGAACAGATTCGACAATAGTTTCACTGAATATGTTAAAAATTACTCAAAGTTATTCAAAAAGGTATGTAGACAAGCAAAGGCCATTCACATTAAAAGAAAGATAATTGAGGCTCCTAACAAAATGAAAGAAACTTGGAAAGTTATTCACAAAGAGTCTGGTAGATGTAAATTGAGGGATAGTGTTCCTAAAATTAAAGTAGGAAACAAGGATATAACCTCCCCAAAAGATGTCGTAAATGCTTTTGAAGACTATTTCACCAATATTCCAGTTCAACTCACTTCCTCTATTAATTCAAGCGCTCACAGTGCTGTTGCCCTAGTTGAGAGTAATATTAGTTCTTCTAAATTTAACTTCCAACACATTGATCCTAATGACATATTAAAAGCATTTAAAAATCTCAAAATCAAAATGTCTAAAGATTACTGGGGCATGTCAGTTAGTTTAATTAGTCATGTAATTAATATCATTGCACCTGATTTAGCACTAATATTTAATGAATGTGTAGATGAAGGCACGTTTCCTACCTTAATGAAACACAGTCAAATTATACCATTATTTAAGAAGGGATCTAAGTCAGAACTTGGAAACTATCGCCCCATCTCTATTTTGCCGGCTCTGAGTAAGGTGTTTGAGAAAGTGATGCTCAATCAAATGCAACTATACTTCAATACCAACAATCTTTTCCATAGCCAACAATATGGCTTTACTGGTGGAAAATCTACCACTGATGCGGGAGTTAGCCTAGTTAACCTAATCTACGATGCTTGGGAGGGATCACAGGATGCTATTGGGGTATTCTGTGATCTATCTAAAGCATTTGATTGCGTTGACCATCAGACACTTTTGCTCAAGTTACGTCGGTACGGTTTTGGCAACAAATCTATAGAACTATTAGAATCTTACTTAACAGATAGGCTGCAGACTGTTGATGTAAATAACGTTAAGTCAAATGGGTCAAACGTCAAGATAGGTGTACCCCAAGGATCAATCTTAGGACCTTTTCTCTTTTTGGTTTATGTCAATGACCTACCTTATATGATCGAGGCACACGCCGGAATAGTATTGTTTGCAGATGATACATCGCTGATATTCAAAGTAGATCGTAATAGTACAGATGCGAATAATGTAAATAATATCTTAAACGTAATTTCAAATTGGTTTTCTGCAAACAACCTATTGTTGAATACAGAAAAAACCAAATGCATTAAGTTTACACTGCCTAATGTGAGGCAAGCTCAGATTGATATCGTGCTGGGGGCTCAAAGGTTAGAATTTGTAAATAGCACTACTTTTCTGGGAATCACAATAGATTCGAAATTGCAATGGGATCACCATATCACTGCTTTGGCCAATAAACTCAGCTCTGCTGCTTTTGCTGTCAGACGGATCAGGCAGTTGACTGACGTAGATACTGCTAGGCTGTTGTACTTTAGTTACTTTCATAGCTTGATGTCCTATGGAATACTACTTTGGGGGAATGCCGCAGACTTAGAAACTATCATATATTACAAAAAAGGGCAGTTCGTGCCATTTACTGTTTAGGTAAGAGAGATTCTCTTAGGGAACGATTTAAAGATATTAACATTTTAACTGTAGCTTCCCAATATATACTCGAAAATATACTGTATGTCAGAAAAAATATATCTAATTTTACAAAAGTAAGTGACATTACAGACAGAAATCTGCGCAATAAAAATAAACTGCTCCTTCCATGCTATCGGCTTTGCAGAGTTAGTGATTCTTTTAGGGGGGATTGTATACGTTTTTATAATAAATTGCCTGAATCAGTCCTTGGTATGCCTGACAGTAAATTTAAAACCTTTGTGAAGACCACCTTATGTAAAAAAGCATACTATAGGACAGATGATTACCTTAAAGACAAAAATGTCTGGCTTGAGCATGGTGCAGGCCCCTCCTAAATTGCTTTGCTGTAACTACGGCATAATGTTTAAATAGGAACGCGAACTTCTTTTTTTATTTATTTTTGTTAACTTAGGTTAATTATTTCACTATAAGTTTTTTTTTATATACTTTAATTATCTTGACACGAGACATATGTACATTCGTCCATATTTAGTCTTAAGAACTTACTTTTTTTTTTGTAAATTGACGTCCAGAAAATGCTACAGTGGATTTTGTTGCGCCGTTTCTTCTCCACTGGTGCCTAGGAAGCGGTGGTAAACTTAGTTTTAAGCAGAATTTGACGTCAAAAAGCTGTAGTAGTGCTACACAATTTTGAATAAATACCTTGAGTTTGAGTTTGAGTTTGATGACTGCGCCCAAATATTTGAATTAATTTTTTACAGCATTTATTATGCTAACTTTTAAGTTCGAAAAACATTGGAAAAAAATTAAATGCTCAAGTGAGACTCGAACTCACGACCTTTCCCTTACAGGGGGACTGCTCTTCCAACTGAGCTATTGAGCCACACTTGAATCATTCCAAATTTTCCTTCTCTTTATATCCGTCTATGAGGGCGACGGTGCAGCCATCTACCAACATTCTTACGAACTGTTGGAAACAATGAATGATGAATATGAATGATATAAATAATAATTATACGTTATACTTCAATAACGCATGGCGAATGCTGTATGAAAGCAATCGCTTACAGCACAGACATTTGATGAGCGAGAGGTGAAGTGCACGAAGGCAATATTGCGAGTATCCTTTACATAAAATGGTGATTTTTCGTACAATCACATCTCAGTATAGATTTGGATATCTGATCCTTTTCTATAGGTACTAGTGACGATAAAAAATGGCGTTATACTTCAATAACGCATGGCGAATGCTGTATGAAAGCAATCGCTTACAGCACAGACATTTGATGCGCGAGAGTGAAGTGCACGAAGGTAACCTTCTAACTGGGTATCGGACTTGTCCAGCGATGGGACGGGGACACGCTAATATTTCTACAGAGCGGTACTAATATCGATTTTCGTCATTCTACACGATTATATATGCATCACTACATACTTCAAATACGATTCGCGGTACGACCCTAGCTGATTCGATTAAAAATAAATTGTGTAAGTTGTTAGTCTATGGTTGACTTTACGCGCGTAACGAGCAGAAGCAAACTGATAGGTAATTGCGATTTTTTATTGTTATTTTACAATAAAAAGATGTTTTAAGTGTTTAATAAAACATAATTGAAGTGTGTGATAAAAGATTTTAACATTGAATAACAGTGAATTTACGTGCATGTCTCTGGCAGTGCTGGAAATAATCCTAATGTCACGCTAATTTATTTAATTGTGGCACCAAATCTGTGTAAAAAGTAATCATTGTGGCATTGAATATTTTGTTATTGTTTTTGCCATTGTTTTTGCGCTTTGTTCATTTTTTTAACAATATTTTGACCAGAAAATGGATCAAAACAATGTTTTGGGAAGAGGCTAGCCGTGGTGGTGGTGTTGGTGGTGGTCGTGGTCGTGTTCGTAGTCATGCTGCTACCCGTGCTCGCGGACGTGGTCGTGGGCGCGGTGCTGCACGTGCACTTTCTTTTGCCATGTTTACCACATATTTTGCGCTTTCATTATGAAATTGATCGCTACAATGTATAAATTGATAACATGACTGAAAATGTTATAACTCTTTAGACCCGAACATGACGAAGTGGCTAGCGATGGGGCTGTCCATGTGGTGGCTGGACTGTCACAGCCGATAGCGTACGTAAACTCGTTCTTTATGAAATTTGATCGCTGCAATGTGTAAATTGATAACATGACTGAAAATGGTATAACTTTTTAGACCCGAACATAACGAAGTGGCTGGCGATGGGGCTGTCCATGTGGTGGCTGGAGCGTCACAGCCGATAGCGTACGTAAACTCGTTCATTATAAAATTTGATCGCTGCAATATGTAAATATATAACATGACTGAAAATGTTATAACTTTTTAGACCCGAACATGACGAAGTGGCTGGCGATGGGGTGGTCCATGTGGTGGCTGGACCGTCGCAGCCGATAGCGTACGTAAACTTCCATCACAACCATTTAGTCTTTTGTCAATATGGGGTCAAGGAACATCCCTATCTTTCAAATTCCGAGCATGAAGAAGTAAGCAAGGCATATACAGCAGCCAAAGCATTGATTAAGGAGTAACAGCAGCAGCGACAGCAGTTCAGAGGTGATCCAACTCTGTCAAAAACCACTAGAAGTCCCCAGCCCCCATTTAAGCAACCTGAGGTACCTGAAGAAGGTGAACCATCGGGTCACGAGCAAAAATCAAGATCTAGCATACTTCGTGCTATGGAATCACGGGGCTGCAAAAGCCAATTGGACGATATGATTCGCAAGCAAGCGTCGAATTTTAAGGCGTTCAAGAGAACTATCATGCTTCTCGATGTAGAGTCCATGTCCGAAAAATGGGAAATGATAGACGCTCTAAAAACACTAGAAGCACGCTGGTCAAAAATTGACTCTCTTCACTGGGAGTTGGACGGCGAAATAAGTGGAGAGGACGACGATTATGAAGTAGTATATACTCAGCACGAGCGATATACCAAACTGAAGCTAATGTTCAACAGAAAGCTATCAAGCGTGTCCCACCGAGAACACTCCGCTCCTAAAATGGAAATATCTAAGTTTTCAGGACGTTTTCATAACTGGAAATCGTTCAAGGACCTCTTCACAGAAGACATTCACAACAACCCGATCTATTCCAAAGCTCAAAAGATGCAATTTTCGAAAGGAAAGGTTGTAGGGGAAGCAGGAAAACTTTTACAGCATCTTGTTATCAGTAGCGAAAATTACGACGCCTGTTGGGAGATTCTCAACCATCGGTATAATAACGAAAGGCTTATTTTCATATCTATAATGAATAACTTACTCAGCAGCGATCATTTAGTCATGTTAAAAAATTGCATGACGTAACTCTAGAAAGCATATACGCGATACGGAACTTGGGGATTAACATCAGCACCTGGGATCCGATTCTCATATATTTACTATCTCAAAAGTTGGACAGCGATACTTACGACGTTTACAACGATTCCCTGAAAAATAAAAAACAACAACCCGTGTTGCAAGATTTTTTGCTATATCTGGAGAGCAAATTCACTGGTAGGGAAACATCTCGTCGAAAGTTAGACCAGGCGGCAGCAAAACCCAATAATCAGCAATCATGCTGCTTTTCTACATACAACGAATTTTCAATTGTTACGGATGTACTCGTTATGTATAATGTACTTAGGAATATTCCACTTAAATCCTTTGACGCGTCGAAGTGGTCATATTTGGGTAATCTGATATTAGCCGATCCATACTTTGACCGTAGCCGCCCAGTGGACTTACTATTAAGCGCTCAAGTTTATGGTATGATATTGCTGGAAGGACTGATAAAAGGAGAAAGCCTATCGCAACCCGTATTACAAGAAACGCAGCTCGATTGGATAATATACGGCGGCGCACAGTGGGACAGAACCGTGCGTACCGTCTCAAAAATCTATAACTTTTTTGTTGATGGAAGTAAATTGCTGAAATCTGGCATATAATGTCTCCAGAGTACATACAATCTAATAATGAATGTATTATTGTCAAATGTTTAATAAATAATATAAAAAAAATAAAACAAAATAAAAATGTATAACTTTAATATTAAACCATGGTTTGGTTAACTTATTGAATTATAATTTTACACTTTTATGATATTAAACCTATTTTATGTTATTTTACATTACGTATATAAATCTTACATTTAAATAAATGACAAATATATAATAACCCACTCCAAAAATATGTTTTACAAATAATGTACGAAATTATTTCGATTTAAATAGCTAAGAGGTTCTTAGCTTCGTCTAACAATTTCTTGGATATAGTGACTGATGGTTTTCTGATACTTGATATATAAGGATCTGACGTAAATAGAAGACTATGAAATACGTCTTCGTTTGTTGCGGACCTAGAGCATTTTCTAGCATGATGCAATCTGAATTTTTTGTAATCTTTATTACGCGATTCTTGGGCATCCTCAGATAAATGACCAATGGGCAGAACAACAAAATGTCTTATTATACTTTCCCCATGTATTAAGATTTTATGTACTGAAGAAGGCATATTATACCACATATATTTTGTTACGTACAGTTGTGCGGTTGCACGAGTGTATTCACCAATTTTTTCTGGATTTACAGCAATACCGGATGCCAAGGTTTGCAGAATAACATAGAACCTTTTAATAAGATCCTCGTCAACTCCTGTAATTTCTGAAGCGCAATAGTAGTTCTCAAAAAAACGCCGAGCTGTATTGCCATCATTACTGTTGCCACTTCCTTGTCGGGGCTTATCAACGTGCAATCCCATCCGGCTTCGAAACAAACTTTGTACAAGTTTTTTCTTGTCTTCTTTACTTTTTTTATCTTCCGAAGTTCTCGCAGCCCATTTTTGAAATGAAAGGTTATACGAAATATGTAAAATTAGCTCCATGCACCTGATCCACGCGTGTAACGTAGACAAACCGTATTCGTAAGCATTTATATTATCCGGTTTTGATGAAATCTTCTCCAAATTATTCATTTCACTTGGCTTAGCCCCACACACTGTACATACAGCTCCAGAACTTGTATCGGTAAGAACTTGTGTAACTTTTCCATCTACCATAGTTAGAAATAGATCGTGACTTATTTCAATTACCTGCGTTTCCTTATGTATCTTTGATGTTTGCAAATTATTAATTTGACCCCGAATATCAGCAACCACTGATCGGGTTTTCTCGGGCGTTTCTTTTTCAAGTTCTATCAAGATTGGTCGACAATAACGAACAGAAGAACAAGCCGGATTTTGCCAAATTATCTCATGTGTTTCTGTGTCAGTCAGCTTTATTGGTACCAAAGACGCTATAAGTAAGTTTGTATCTGTGACTAAGTCACTCTCATCTGTTAAAACTTGTTTATATTCGCTTTGCCCCGATGAACCATCACATCCCCACTTGGTAAACAATTTAAGAGATTTTCTTCTTGGGTTGTAAACATTTTCAATCTTTAAGATGCGAGCACAAGTGTGATCCAGCAAATCTTGTAGATTTACTTTAGCACTTATATCGGTTATTTGAATGCTAGATAGTGGAGGATAACACAGTTTTTTGGCGTTCCTCAGTATATTATATGATGGCAATATGTCGAAGTTTTTGTTAATCAGACTTGCTCGAAGTAATCCGTATTGTGATTTCGAAAGATCTAAATCTGCAAACATACTTAAAGCTTCATCCACCGTGAAATCTGTTCCATTGCGACTTTCATGCAATAATTTTTCCTTCATGATCCTTTTTTCATTTCTTTCACAATTCCGCATCATTGAAACAACAGAAGCTTCTTCTAATTCTCCTTCAGACCGCAATCCTTGAACGTATGCATTATGTATATACTCGAGTCCATATTCTTGTACCAATTCCATATGCTTTCTTTTTTTCGATTTCTCTGATAAATCTTTATAAGACTTTGGTGGACGTCCACGTTCTCCAGATGTTGTAGGTGTAATATCCATCGGTGCTTCTTCGAATTGTACCTTAAATTCACCGTCTAACCACGATATATTTTTACTAAAGAAACGTTCTTTAGTTCGGTTAGATTTGGTCCACCGATCGTTAAACGCTGTTATAAGCGTTTTTTGGATACGTTTCACAATTAATTCACTTTTTTCAGACGACAAATGGTGGTATTGTTCTAAGTATTTTTGAATATCTTCTGATTTTGTTCCATGGTCAATAAAAAAATCGCATAATACTCGTCGAGGCACAACAAATTCACTCATTTTGTTTTTACTTTTAACTGCTACTTTTTTACCGAGGTTGGTGAAGACTGTTATGTTAAAGCACACTATAGTACTGGTAAATGACAACGTAAATCAATAACTTTTATACTGAAATTTCATGTGAAAAATATTACTATCTAGTGTCATTATCAAGTTCCTAACCACTATCTATGAAGGTGGTTAGTAGTAGGTAGGTACTGATATAATTTACACTAACAACTATAACTAGATACCACATGCTTCCTTTTCCTTCACCGCGATAGAGAAATACATAAACTATATGAGAAACATGTAATTCACACAGTGATAACAAAACACTAACCACAACTGACCAAACGATAAAAAAAAAATAATACATTACCCAAAACTCCCACTTTACCTAAAGATTGAGTAAATAGATAATAATTTTATTGTTTAAGAGAAAAGGTCAAAACTAATCTAAATATCCAAAAATCTCATTAATCGCAACTAAAATAATTTTTGGAATATTTTGTATTTTTTCCCCATTAGCCATTTTTCGTTTCATTTCAAGGCGGGCAGATTCGGGCAGTTAATTTTTTTTGCCCTGACTTTTATATTAGCTGCTCTATATGATGCTATCAAAATTACGACATGGGCAGACACCGCAAACTGTCAAAAGTCTATGCAAAGTTTCTAATAAGAATAAAATATTAGGTCCTGAAATAAAAATTCTATACCTCCCTAGGTTTGACATAATGGTTCACTTAAATTATTTTTAAATAGAGTACTTCATCACCATTCTAACCATATATCACACTTACAAATTTGCTGGGAAAGTAATGCAAATGTGACCATGTAAACTAGTGGAATGTGTCCTACATATTTGACATAATTTTGAGCGTCAACTTGCAAGCCTTATTCCAATAAAAAAAATGAGAAATAATGTATTTCAACTGCTTTATAATATGCATTGAACATTCAGTTAGACATATGCATTAACAAAATATTCAATAAAGAACATTACGAAAACCTATTTTTGAGACGGTACGCACGGTGCTGTCCCACCGTGCGGCGGTGAAATTCCGTCTTATCAATGCAACGGGGTCGTCAATGATACCCAGGATATACAGCCATTCTGGGAGATTGAGGATATTAGCGAGCAATCTAGCTTATCAGCTGAAGATCAACAGTGTGTTGACTTCTATTAAGCTACCACAAAACGTCAAGAGGATCACACCATTACAGTTGTTTTCGTTCTCGCCTATACCAACGATTAACTCGTTGAATTTTGTTCGCTGTAAGCCTAATTTCTTTGCTGCACTCTCTTTTATCACAGAAACTTGTGACCCTATGTCTCCCCATGACGTCCATCAGTACATTATATGCTACGGATTACTACTCGTAGCTATAGTAGCTACTTTAGCAGCTTGGTTCCTGTGAAGAAGGAGGCGAGCAGTTTCTACAGTGCAAATATCGTCAGATGTGTCCAGTGTAGTGTTTTCGCGAAAGCAGAGCACGGCTGGCCGACAGCCTGAAGTGAATCAAAGTGAAATTACCCATGGCAAACGGGATAAAGCTACATCACCTATTATTAAAAAATGTCGCTTTATCCCAAAAGAGGTGTAATCTCTTGTATCTCTCGGCCCGGGAGCATGTACGATGCAACCGTACACTGTCTGCCAACTAAGCATTTTCACCTTAGTTGGTTATAATTTAGTTACATTTAATTTAGTACCCGATCAACGGCCATCACGTGTGCTCCCTCGCTCCTTTGTTATTAAATAATAATTAAATTGGTCCGAGTAATAAAATCCCTTAAATTCATATATCTGCCGTATTCTTTACTATCCACCGACTACCTAATCTTTACATGCACTCTTCTTTCTCTGTGCAATCAATTCTCTCTGGAATGCGCTTCCTCTAGAAGTTAGGATGTCCCAAAATCGTTTAGTCTTCATACTGTTTGTATGTTTATTATTTATACCGTAAGTACCTACTAGATAATACTTCGAGCACCTACCTTGACAAATCTCTGCATCACCCAAAGGTTGACTGGTAGAAAATGCCTACGGTATTAAGTCCGCCTCTGTTCAACCTGAGCAGAACATTGCTATTATAGATGAGTCCCTATAGTTGTAGAAAGGGAGGCTTTCGTTTGCCCAACTAATTAACAATAAAGCAGCTCAGGTAGGGATAAAGAGCTATGAGCTATGTGAGTTCAGGACGGGATACCTCTGGAAAATGATTTTTTTTACCGGCAAACAAGAAGGGCATCGTTTCAGTGAGGCTGAACCTGAGGGTGCGACTTCAAAGATTTAGAGAGAAAGAGAGAGAATTTTTGATTTAGTTAGTCCATTACTAAAGAAAGGCCACACTTTAGTAATGGACAACTTTAACAACAGCCCTTTGCTGGCACGCACCCTCAAGGCCCAAAATACCGATGTTCTGGGCACGTTACGGCTCAACCACGAGTTCGTGCCAGAGTTTTCGGCACAAAAAGAAGATAAACATGCGGTCTGGTGAGGTCGCATTCAGTCAAACAAAAGACCGCACAATTACGGTGTGGAAAGATAGCAATGTGGTATCGCTTATATCCACGTACCACAATGTGCACGTCGTCGGCGGAAAAGTATGAGTACTATAAGTTTGTACTTATGTCTATAACCGTTCTATGGGAGGCGTCGACAAGAAGGACCAACTTCTGCAGGCGTTTCCCACAGAAAGGATTAAAAACGCCATTTGGTACAAAAACTTTTCCGCTGGCTTGTTAATGTCGCAATCCACAACGCATTTGTGATGTTTAACAGTGTAAGTTCAGCCAATATTGCCCAGCGGCAATACCGCGTGCGGTTGGCGAACGATATTATACAGAGATTTCGTCCACAAAGAGTGCAAAAGCCGATTACCACGGGGCACTTTCCAGATCGGAACGGCAGCGAGAGGTCACGTTGCAAGTGGTGTGCAATGAAAAAACTGGATACTTGCACGGTATACAAATGTGCTACTTGCAACGTGAATCTTTGCGTTATTGGCTGTTTCCGAGATTACCACTTGGCAATGTAATGTTGTTCAAGATGGGGTTTTTTTTGGTATTTTGGGATCTATTTTAATTTAAATATAAAGGAAGTATGTATCGTAAAAATAATACTATTTTTGTCCCCGTAGTAGTGGAGGTCATTTTTTTATATAGATAAAAAGCTCTACTTGAGCTATTTTTTTATCTTCACCATTCAGAAATTAATGCACATAATTTTACCAAGTGGGTTAACGAAATGCTGATACCGAACCTTCATGACCCTTCCCTCATAGTTATGGATACTGCGCCCTACCACTCCATCGTGACAAATAAAGCGCCCACCTCTAGTTCCCGTATAGATGAAATAAAACTGTAGTTGTTAGAAAATAACATTGATTTCTATTCTCAGGAAGCCAAGGGCACATAGTGGTACGGCTTCCACCGTATCACTGTGAATTGCATCCCATTGAGCGCATTTGGGCTAACTTAAAACAAAAAGTGGCAGGCCAAAATGTTGGATCACGTGATTTGAAGCTTCCTTTAACAGCATCACACCGGATGTTTGGAAAAACTGCTGCCAACACGTTAAGACGCTCAAAAAAGATTATTACTAATAAACTTTATCTTTGTAACTGATTGAATTTAGTAAGTTATTAGGTTCGAACTTGAACTAACGTTATTGTGGATCTGGTTCAATAAATAAAACAGAAACAAAATTATGAATGTACATTGTGTTTGACTGAATTTTTTATAGCATTTTCAATGCTAACTTTAAAGTTCGAAAAACATCGGAAAAATGAAACCCTATAATATATATATATAGGCTAGCAGATAGCAGGCGTCGGTTTTACCCCACACTAGCTACACTTTTTGCTAGCTATATGACCGATAAGCAACAGTTTGTGGAATATACGGGATACGAATCGAAAACATATTTTCACAAGGTCAGGGGTGAGTCAAGGCAGTAACCTATGCCCGTTGGAGTTTCTGCTGATGATGAATGATCTGCATCAAATGGTGAAGGATGCCAAGTGTTTGCCGTTTGCAGACGACCTCAAACTATCTCTCTCTCCATTCGAGATTTGGATGACTGTGCTATGCTGCAAAAGGACATTGTCAGATGGAGTCACGACAATTGCATTGTAATAGCGCAAAATGTGTCACAATTAGTTTTAGCCGCTCGTACTCACATGTACTGCATGATTACCGCATAAATGAATCACCGATGATCAGGGTCACACAAGTCAAGGATTTAGGAGTAAGTTTTAAATCAGACTTAAATTTTAAAGACCACATCATACGTTGCTGAACAAAGCTTACAGAAATCTGGGTTTTTAGCTTCGTCTGGTGCGGGATTTCACAAATATTAATGCGGTCATCGTGTTGTACAACGCTTTAGTGAGAACACGGTTTATGCTGGAGCGAGTACAAAATAAATTTGTTAGGTACCTTTACTTACGGTTGTACGGAGTATACCCGTTCTATCCGCTTATGTATCCTACTCTATTTATTTTGGGTTTGATGGGGTATAACGAACTGGGAGTCAGGAGGGATCTCACACTCAATTCGTATTTATTCAAAGTACTTAGAGGGAGGATACATAATGTGGATATCTTAGGGCAGCTAGGTCTCTGTGTTCCGGATAAGTATGCGTGGCGGCGAGACGGCCGCTAGTGGTGCCCCGCGCACGATAGAACCTGGAGAAGAAGGCGTCACTGACGCGTGCACTCTGCACGCTAAACCTCATTGCCATGAAGACGGATCTATTCTTTTATATATAACATAACATATAACATAAACTCACGCCTGTATCCCCTAAGGGGTAGGCAGAGGTGCTAGCACCCACATTTCGCCAGTTTATGTTTAGGTCCCAATGTAATAGGTGGCGAGCCTATTGCTTAGTTCTTTTATACTCTGAGTGAATTCACGAGGACAGCTATATTTGTATTGTCTTGTGCTGACAGATGTGGTCTCGTAGATTTATATTTGTATTTTTAAAATGTACATGTACACTATCGCATTAGGTTTATCCTGTAAAGGAAGCTGTGATTATGGAAATAAATAAATAAAAAAATATAAAATTTTAAGCTCATTTTACTCGGAACGAACTCCTAGTATCAAAATCATTTTGGCCGTACTATATAGGGTTTTTATTTTATTTATTTTTATTAAAACGGAACTTACAAGTTGAAATAATTAATTAATTATGTAAAAAAATAGGTTATAAAAGTATGTATAAGAATTATGATACGGGGCCCTACGGGGTCAAGGATGAAGAAAACGATTGGTACGGGATCCACAACTTTAATCCGTAGGTCCTGCTTTACAATAATAAAACTACTCTAAGACAAGGTCGAGTGTCGGTTCGGGTACAAGTTCACGTCACTATAAACGGCAGGCTGAGTAATGTACTCAACTTGGGGTTCCGGGCTGGTCCCGTGCGAGTGTGACGTTGTCTTCCCCTCAAGGTCACCAGGCTTCGCAGCTGCTAGTTCGGTCCGCCGGAGTCGTCGCCAAGGCCGTCTTCAAGACGGTACGGAGAGGGCAGGCACCTCAGCTGGCTCGGAGGTGGGCCGATACGGCGCAGTGCTGATATTCCAGACGGTATTCAGTTGGACCGGTATTCCAGCCGGTACCAAGTTCTGGGGAGACAACCACACAATTAGGCACTGGTGCGTGAACCCAATGCAACAGCGCCGGGCCCCAACGTATAATTTTCTACATGGGCCCTAAGGTCGGCGGCGCTGTACAATGGTAGGTACACATAACACATAAAATAAACAATAAAACAAAGAAATAAAACTGGATTGTTCCGGAATTCATAATCGTAAGTATTTATCGTAAGTACGTCTGTAATCCCGTTAACCACGGTTCAATCAACCATAAACAAATGATTCAGTAATAATTAAGATCTAATACTAATATATGCTGAACCGTGGATTTAAAACGAGATTAAAATTCGACAATTTACATATTTTCAAAATGTGGGTATCCGTAGAAAATTATGGCGAGATATACACTGTGTTGATTTTTAACCCCCGACGCAAAAACGACGGGGTGTTATAAGTTTGACGTGTCTGTGTGTGTGTGTGTGTGTGTGTCTGTCTGTGGCATCGTAGCGCCCAAACGGATGAACCGATTTGGATTTAGTTTTTTTTGTTTGAAAGGTATATTAGTCGGGAGTGTTCTTAGCCATGTTTGAAAAAAATAGGTCCAAGATGGCCGCCGCCACAACATGTTGGAATACGTATTTCTTTATAAATCCCTCAATATGGGTATCAAATGAAAGAGCTTGACTAGTAGATCAATTTAAAAAGTATAAAATAAAAATTAAATTAAAAATTAAAAAAACCCCCGTCACAAAAACACCTCCAAAAAGTTGAAAATAAATGAATAAATTTTAATTCAACGGTTGCCATGTCGGGGGACCTTATGATATAAAGGAGTACTTAACCAGTTAAGGGCCCCCGACATGGCAACCGTTGAATTAAAATTTATTTATTTATTTTCAACTTTTTGGAGGTGTTTTTGTGATTGATGATTAAATTGAATATAAAATACGCACCTGCGTATGTTTCATATTTTATAATATATGTAGGATGAATTGAATTCAGAAGAAAACAAGGCTGGGCCTAGTACTGAATTTTCCCAAATACTCCCGATACCTCCTGATACTGTGGTAGATGATATAATGGAACCAGGTAAAAATAATATTAAATTTATTTTCTTTCATTTGAACTTAATTTTGAAGTACATAAAATATAACATGAATTGAAAGGTTTTAATTTTCATTGCACATATTTATATTGATTCATATTTAATGAAATACTTTCAGGAGCCACAAATGTGCACGGACATTCCACTACTCTTACCACTACTTCCTAAAAAAAAGGTTGCTCACAATATTATTAGCAAGATACTTGCCTACCTATATTTATTTGTTTAATCACACTAACAACTACAATATTCTTATTGCCTAGCACGAAATATAGATAATTATTTTACAGAAATCAAGCAATACAATAGGAAATATTAAATAGTGAGTTCAATCAACGACAAATAGTGCTTAAGGTGGAACATCAGTACGACATAAAAATAGCTCAGTTAAAAATTAAGAAACTAGGATTGGAAATTGAACTATTAGAAAAAGTAACCTTTAACCATCTCCAGTATACCGTGTCTCTGTATGAAAATTCGTTCAGTGATTTACGAATTCTAAGCTATGATGAAATATGAAAAGAGTATAGTACATTCGCTAACATTTATATTTAAATATCATCAATATATTTTTAAGGGCCCTACAGCCAAGTTAAAATGGAAAATAAAACAAATTTAGGGCTATTTTAGACGTACCACAACCACGCGATAACCACAATGACAACACGTGGTAGGGTGCATATTTCCTATTAAAATTAATCATAGAATTTACAGGTACCACATTTTGCCACCGATATCGACCACGTGTTTCATACTACCAAATCGCGACCATATCGCGACCACATCGCAACCACATCGCGACGACAATGCAACTACAGGTGGCACCGCAAATTAGCGGCCGGCCACATCGTAACGATACATCGACAGCGCGCGCCTGACTGAAGGGTCAAGTGGGATACATTTGACCCTTCAGTCAGTCATTCCGCGTCGTACAGTCAAATGACAAATGTCCGACACCGAGACTTATGACACGGATATCTTTATTGAGAGCTGCAATTTGCCATGCCTTTGGGAACAAAGGACAGAGGAATATTTCAATCGCATAGTAAAAAACAAAGCATTGGAAAACATTTGCACAAGGTATTATGAAGATTTTGAAAATAAGACAACGAAAGAAAAAAAACCAGTGTGGTAAGAACCAGCAGTCCTTTGAATTATAAATTACGAATAAAATGCAAAGGGCGGTAGCGACACGCGCTGAGCGGGGGGAGTACAGAGTTTTCTGGAAATACAGTCGCCATGGAACGTTTCACCGGTGCGGACCGTGCTTTTTGTGTGCGCGAGTATTATAAAAATAATAATTTCGAGTTTATTAAAATTTACGCAACTTTAAGGACACTCCAAGTGTTCAAACGATTAAGAATTGGGTTATGAAGTTCGAAGAGACTGGTTCGACGTTAGATAAACAGCGGTCAGGTCGACCAAGGACATCACGGACGGAAGAAAACATCGACGTAGTGGCGCAGTCAATTCATGAAAATCCTACCCAATCTACCCGTAAGCGTTCCAGTGCATTAAACTTACCTAGAACATCTTTACAGCGGATTTTAAAGAAAAGTTTACATCTTTACCCGTATAAAATTCAGTTAGTGCTGGAATTAAAAGACACCGACACCTATACACAGGCTAAATTTCGCAAACGAAATGTTGAACCGCTTTACTTCGTTTAATAACGTGTTATTCTCTGATAAGGCACACTTCCACATCAACGGCCATGTCAGTAAGCAAAATTGCCGCTATTGGAGCAGCGAAAACCCAAAGCGCAAACATGAAAAGCCCTTACACAGCCCTAAAGTGACAGTTTGGGCGGCTATGTCAGCACATGGCATCATAGGCCCTTACTTTTTTGAGGACGGCAGAGGTCGCGCGGTTACTGTTACTTCGGAGCGGTATCTGGCAATGATCGATAACTTTTTAACACCAGAGCTACAGATTTTTTCTGACTTCAATACGCAGACCAGGTTTCAACAGGATGGAGCCACTGCCTATACCTCTAATACCGCTATGCCCGTCATCAGGCAACTTTTCCCTAATAAAGTAATTTCACGAAGAGGAGACATTCCCTGGCCTCCACGTAGTCCGGATCTTACCCTAATGCACTTTTTCCTTTGGGGTTATCTTAAAAGTAAAGTGTACGAAACCAACCCGCGATCAATTGATGCCCTAAAAGAAAATATCCGGCGAGAAATGACATCCATTACAGAGACTACTTGCCGCGCAGTAATGGTCAATTTTAGACGCCGCTTACAGGAGTGCCGTGACTGTAACGGATTACATTTAGATAGGTGTAATTTTCAAAAATTAATTGCCATTTTATAATGATTACTATAAAATAAAAATCATTTTCATAATGCAATTAGTTATTTTTAATGTTTTTTTTTAAATTCAAAGGACTTATGGGCCACCCTGTATTAGTATCAATCACGCTTAATTGTACTGCCACGATAATTCACCTTCAGGGCTTACAAAATAGTCTGCTAAGTCATTTCTAACAGAATCTGCTCAAATCTCGTTATGACTTTGAACCAAATGTATTTGTAACAAATTTGAAGTTGTTGATAAAGTGTCTTCGAATTGATTATTATAAAGAATCGTTGCATTGCACACAATCGCCGTTACCGCCACAATCACAGTCCTCTGCGTCAAGCACATTAGTTGAGTATATTCTAAAAAATAAAGGAAACCCCGACACGCAAGACATGCAATGTTTTGGCAGCCACAATAAAATCAATGTTTTGGCAGCTACAAAAATCTTTTTCCCCGTACTATCAGCATATTGCAAAAGGAAGAACATTTGCAGTAAATCACTTCGAGTATTCTAGGACAACCACAAGCCGTTGGATATTCTGGACCAACATAAGTTGCTATTCGACGAGGAAAGCAAAGTTCATCTACTGCTAATACTCATGCTCAAGATTTCGAGGCGCTTCTCGAACTTGAAGAGTTTCAAGCATTAGCTAAAACTGGAACTGTATTGGTAAAACTAGTAATAATCATGACGGTTGATGGGAGGGCCAGATGGACATCCGCGATATCTATAAGTTCGGGTATTTTGCTTGGATCCCCATTTCGATCCCTCAGGGAATCCAAAAAGAAACGAGATTCGTGGAATCCACTTGGATCCCTTAACCCTCGTTTACTACGTACATACTGTACATGTACCTACTACGTACATGTAACTAAAATTATCACTTAAAATTTCATTCATAGATAAGTTATGATAAGAGGTTAAGGTAAGGTAAGGAAGAAGAAAAGACAATATTATCTACAAACACAATAATTGTAGAGGGCACATTTTAAGCGTGCCCGGCTCCTTTTATGTGTACGGCATAGAGATGTTGGTAGCAGTGTGAGTGACACGAAAATGACACCACTTTTATACGCTCTCGTAACAAATAGAGCTGAAACCTCTTATGACGTACTATTTAAACTGATAAAATCACAATGTCCCGATTTTGATCCATCTAAATTCACGGCCGATTTGGAATTAGCTTCATTGAATGCAATAGAAAAAACTTCCCGACGCTGAAATAAAGACTTGTTACTATCATTTAAAAAAAATATAACAGAGAAAAAAATCCCTTAGTTTGATGAAATATAAAATTACGAGACGAATCGTATTGCTTTTGATGAGTGAAAGATGGTCTTACATTCAAACTAAAAATGGCCATAGTGAATATTCCTAACCCCAAAAAAACTGAAGTAGTACTACATGAATTTCTGGATGCGTAAGGGGTTCATTGAAAGGTGGTCAATTTTCGGCGAGCGTCATCGCACCACTAACATTGCCGAAAATTGGCCTTCTCAACTCAATAGAAATTTCACGAGTGCTCGTAAACCTAACCTAGTCCATCTTTTGCCCGTATGGGCAGAGACCTGACGGCCAGTAATGTGGCTAGATTGCTGAGCCCACAGAGGGCGATGGCCGTCAGGGTGATAAGGGGATACCGCACGATCTCAGGTGAGGCGGCATGCCTCCTAGCCGGGACCCCTCTATGGGACCTGGAAGCGAGAGCCCTTGCGTCCCTATTTATATGGCGCAAGGAGGCGCTGGAGCGGGGCCAATGGCCTGCGTCTCGAGAAATCGAGGCCCAGCGGTCCCAGCTCTACCAGCAAACCGTGGAGACATGGAAGGTGCGACTTAAGCAACCAAAGGGGGGATTCGCCACAATTGCGGCCGTCAGACCGGTCATGGACGAGTGGCTGGAGAGGAGACACGGTGCTCTCTCCTACCGGTTGTCACAGATACTTACCGGGCATGGTAGCTTCGGTAGGTATCTGTGGCGAAGACACCGGGAATCGCAGTGCTGACACACCGGGCCGAGTGTCAGCACTGCGAGGACCGCAGCGATGACACAGCGCTCCACACGCTGGTGGAGTGCACGGCGTGGGCGCAACAGCTCCAGGTCCTCGTGGTGGGTCTGGGCGTGGGCACCCTCTCGCTTGAGACCATGGTGCGAGCCGTGGTCTCCAGCGGGAGTAAGTGGGACTGCGCCGCCTCTTTCTGTGAGCAGGTCATGCTCGTGAAAGAGGCGGCGGGGCGAGAGCGGGAGAAAACTCTCCCACCCGAGTTCCGCAGTCGGCGGCTTGGGTACCACTGACGTGTCTTCGCCGAAGACCATCGGCCTCCATGACCGGGGGCCTGAGGACGGTGAGGTGGCTGCTCACCGTCTTTACAGAAGCAGGCCCATGACGGCAGCGTGACGTGAGGGATTCATGCACGCCCGCCCCCCCCCCCCCCCTAAGAAGCGGGATAACACCCGAAAACCCCCCCCATAGACGCGGGATAGCACCCGAACCACCCCCGAGACGAGGCCGCAAGTCTATCTTTTGAATTCTCTCAAAAGGAAGTCACAGCTGCTAGCCAAACCTCGTAAGCCTGAACTGATTACAACCAACAGTACAGTGATCTATACGTACGGTCTTAAGTTACTGCATTTAGATTTTGGCCTTCAACGAGACTTTATTTGTAGCTTTACAGTGGCAGACGTCACGAAACCATTTATTGGTGCTGATTTCCTTTCCTTCTATCACCTTCTAGTCGATTGCATGAAACAAAGCTTGGTGGACGGTGTGACTTCTATGTCAGTTTCTGCTGTGCGTTCTTCCGTGCCTAATAAATAATGATAAATAAATATTCCACAACATTCTACACAACGCTATCTAGACCCATGGTAAGCTTTTTATAGCTTGTGTTATGGAATATAGAATGCGGATAAACATACTTATATACTAACACATAATGACACGATACTCTCGGTCAAAGCTGTTACAGGTGATATGGATTACCACAATCTGCTACGCGAATTTCTTGCTGAGATTACCCGTCCTGCAGGAATATTTAAAGCACCTAATAATAAGACGCTGCATTATATCCATTCCACTCCAGGTCCTCCGGTCAGTATCAACCCACGTCGTCTCGATCCAGTTCGTTTCCAAGCAGCTAAAAAAGAGTTCCAGGACATGATGACTGCAGGGATAGCACGACGTTCAGAAAGTCCTTGGGCTAGCGCACTTTATCTCGTGAAGAAATAGGATGACGCCTGGAGACCTTGTGATGATTATAGGGCACTGAACACCAGGA
Organism: Eilema sororculum; assembly: GCA_914829495.1. Classification (NCBI taxonomy): domain Eukaryota; kingdom Metazoa; phylum Arthropoda; class Insecta; order Lepidoptera; family Erebidae; genus Eilema; species Eilema sororculum. Next base: position 23,337,171 of record OU618535.1, read on the forward strand.
CGATCCCAGATCGTTATCCCATCACGACAGAATCTGCTTATCTGCCTCACCGTCATTGATAGATTCACGCGATGGCCTGAGGTGTTTCCACTCAGAGACATTAATCCTGTGCTTCTGCCCTTGTGTCAGGCTGGTTTGCCAGATTTGGATGTCAAAGTTCGAGAGCCAGCTCTAAAAGACTCTAACCAATCTTGGTTAGAGCCAGTCACCTCCGTACAACTGCGTACATTTTTTTGAGACCATATTAGGTGGGTAGAGTACTACTAATTAATATTTTAACCAACCGTACAGTAGGACTGTCTGAAGTAGAGTGTAATAGAAAAACAATAAGAAATTTTTCAAAGAAATTTATGTGCCAGAAAACTGGTTTGCTGTGCGTGTTTAAAACAGTGCGCAAACAAAACCTTTCAAGATTGTAAGAATAACAGTAGGTTAATTTGTATCGTGTAAATCCTTGGAAAGAAATGTAACAAACAGAAAATTTCCATCAGCAGCACCAAGGTGGAATGGTTAAAAATTCACTGGTTTAAATTTCATAAAGCCCACCATTTTTCAATTTTTACAAGTATTCCAACAATGAAGAAGTCCTCTTTGATGAAGTCAATGTAAAAAAAAACGGCAATCAGTGGTCATAACACAGTTGTGTTAGATATCTAGTTAGATATCTTGTAAAAACCAGTGATTGCTGAAAAAAAGAAAAATGACCTTCTTGAACTTTTATAGTTCATTCCACCAATTTATCACACTTTTTATAATAACTCTAATCCAGCAGTGTCCAGGATGAAGCATATTATGATGAAACTGATGAAGATTAGGTCATTATTATTGTTTTCTTTAGTAAACTTTTTCTAAAATGGTGTAACATGAAATGGTGAACATTTTTTTAAATTTAACCAAAATATCACAAATGCAGAAGTGGTGTATCCCATATTTTTTATTTATTATAAGTCTAATGAACACAAAAAACACTTTTTTTTCCGAAAAGAAATAAATAAAAAAAAATGTTTATGATACTATTATTATTGAGGCTGATTTTGTGATATTAATTATTCTATAACAAAACTTTTAAATAATAATAGCTGATTTATAAGGCTGACATTGTGCCATTGTAGATTGATAACGTTGATAGATTTTAGTTGACAGAACGGTCGTATCTGACATAATCTAACTAGTTTCTCGCGACAGTGTATTGTGTTATTCCAATATTTGCAGTAATATATATATAAATAACTGCTCGTGTAGTGAAGTAAAAAAATTGCGTCGCACACAAATTATTTAATAAACGTTCCCAAATTCAAAGGACGCGAAACTTACATAGAATGGTGTTTCGCGGCAGAAAAAATTCTTGTTTTGGAAGGCACGCTTGGAATTATCAAATCAGAAGCAGGTCAACCAGAGATTTCTGCAGCCGAAGATGCTAAAACCCGTGCTAAATTGATTTTATGGCGAGGTGAAGTCGAATTGACGTGTCCTGTATAAAAAAAAAATAACGATAGATCCCTCTATATATGTGCACATCAAAGGAGTTACATCTACAAAGGAATTGTGGGATAAACTTAAATCCTTATATGACGATTCGGGATTTACTAGAAGAATAAGTCTATTGAGAAGTCTCATATCAATTCGTCTGGAAAATTCTACTTCAATGAATTCCTACGTTACTCAATTGGTGGAAACGGGACAAAAATTGGCGGGTACAGGATATAACATCAGCGACGAATGGATAGGATAGGATCATTATTATTGGCTGGATTAACTGAAAAATTCTCCCCAATGATAGGGTAAACCAGAGTATTATTGCCCAGCGACAGTTATTGCCCGTGTTAAGAAAAAAATGCCAGTTGTTAATTTCACGCCTTCCTAATTCGAACAAAATTCACTAAATAACACTGTAAACTATTTATGGTTGATTTAAAATCGACTAATGGCAACACTTAAAAAAAAACAGTAATGGCGGATTTGTGAAACTAGTGTACGTGTTACTCAAACAGGTTAGAATTTTGTTAATTTTCTTAAGAAATGATTTGCAAAAAGTTTACTTTTTATTACTGTTATTCGATATTGGACTGTTGCAACATAAGTATGATATAATTAAAACTATTTTGTTAGTATTTACATTGAAATCTGTGTGGAATATTGAAGCGTAACGGTATTTTTAGGGGTGGGCAATCACTGAACCTAAATTGAACTGTTTTTAGTTATTACCCACCAATTTTTAGTTATTGCCATATGCTAATAGGTGTAGTTATTGCCCGGGCAATCAAAGGTTATGTGTGTTGTTAATATCACATGTAAGTATTTAATTTGTTAAAAACTGATTCTTTCACATCTTTTTACATAAAAAGTGTTATTTTCAGAATGCCAAAGACACCAAAATTTCAATATAGTAAAGAAAATCTATAAAGAGCAATTGATGCGGTTCAAGATGTCAATAATAATCTATCTAGAAGGCAAATCGCGGAAAAATTCGGCGTTCCCAGATCAAGTCTTCGGTATTATATTAAAAATCCAGGACACAAAACCAGTTTAGGACCTTCACCTGTACTAACTATTTCAGAAGCCAGAACCCAAAGCGCAAACATGAAAAGCCCTTACACAGCCCTAAAGTGACAGTTTGGGCGGCTATGTCAGCACATGGCATCATAGGCCCTTACTTTTTTGAGGACGGCAGAGGTCGCGCGGTTACTGTTACTTCGGAGCGGTATCTGGCAATGATCGATAACTTTTTAACACCAGAGCTACAGATTTTTTCTGACTTCAATACGCAGACCAGGTTTCAACAGGATGGAGCCACTGCCTATACCTCTAATACCGCTATGCCCGTCATCAGGCAACTTTTCCCTAATAAAGTAATTTCACGAAGAGGAGACATTCCCTGGCCTCCACGTAGTCCGGATCTTACCCTAATGCACTTTTTCCTTTGGGGTTATCTTAAAAGTAAAGTGTACGAAACCAACCCGCGATCAATTGATGCCCTAAAAGAAAATATCCGGCGAGAAATGACATCCATTACAGAGACTACTTGCCGCGCAGTAATGGTCAATTTTAGACGCCGCTTACAGGAGTGCCGTGACTGTAACGGATTACATTTAGATAGGTGTAATTTTCAAAAATTAATTGCCATTTTATAATGATTACTATAAAATAAAAATCATTTTCATAATGCAATTAGTTATTTTTAATGTTTTTTTTTAAATTCAAAGGACTTATGGGCCACCCTGTATTAGTATCAATCACGCTTAATTGTACTGCCACGATAATTCACCTTCAGGGCTTACAAAATAGTCTGCTAAGTCATTTCTAACAGAATCTGCTCAAATCTCGTTATGACTTTGAACCAAATGTATTTGTAACAAATTTGAAGTTGTTGATAAAGTGTCTTCGAATTGATTATTATAAAGAATCGTTGCATTGCACACAATCGCCGTTACCGCCACAATCACAGTCCTCTGCGTCAAGCACATTAGTTGAGTATATTCTAAAAAATAAAGGAAACCCCGACACGCAAGACATGCAATGTTTTGGCAGCCACAATAAAATCAATGTTTTGGCAGCTACAAAAATCTTTTTCCCCGTACTATCAGCATATTGCAAAAGGAAGAACATTTGCAGTAAATCACTTCGAGTATTCTAGGACAACCACAAGCCGTTGGATATTCTGGACCAACATAAGTTGCTATTCGACGAGGAAAGCAAAGTTCATCTACTGCTAATACTCATGCTCAAGATTTCGAGGCGCTTCTCGAACTTGAAGAGTTTCAAGCATTAGCTAAAACTGGAACTGTATTGGTAAAACTAGTAATAATCATGACGGTTGATGGGAGGGCCAGATGGACATCCGCGATATCTATAAGTTCGGGTATTTTGCTTGGATCCCCATTTCGATCCCTCAGGGAATCCAAAAAGAAACGAGATTCGTGGAATCCACTTGGATCCCTTAACCCTCGTTTACTACGTACATACTGTACATGTACCTACTACGTACATGTAACTAAAATTATCACTTAAAATTTCATTCATAGATAAGTTATGATAAGAGGTTAAGGTAAGGTAAGGAAGAAGAAAAGACAATATTATCTACAAACACAATAATTGTAGAGGGCACATTTTAAGCGTGCCCGGCTCCTTTTATGTGTACGGCATAGAGATGTTGGTAGCAGTGTGAGTGACACGAAAATGACACCACTTTTATACGCTCTCGTAACAAATAGAGCTGAAACCTCTTATGACGTACTATTTAAACTGATAAAATCACAATGTCCCGATTTTGATCCATCTAAATTCACGGCCGATTTGGAATTAGCTTCATTGAATGCAATAGAAAAAACTTCCCGACGCTGAAATAAAGACTTGTTACTATCATTTAAAAAAAATATAACAGAGAAAAAAATCCCTTAGTTTGATGAAATATAAAATTACGAGACGAATCGTATTGCTTTTGATGAGTGAAAGATGGTCTTACATTCAAACTAAAAATGGCCATAGTGAATATTCCTAACCCCAAAAAAACTGAAGTAGTACTACATGAATTTCTGGATGCGTAAGGGGTTCATTGAAAGGTGGTCAATTTTCGGCGAGCGTCATCGCACCACTAACATTGCCGAAAATTGGCCTTCTCAACTCAATAGAAATTTCACGAGTGCTCGTAAACCTAACCTAGTCCATCTTTTGCCCGTATGGGCAGAGACCTGACGGCCAGTAATGTGGCTAGATTGCTGAGCCCACAGAGGGCGATGGCCGTCAGGGTGATAAGGGGATACCGCACGATCTCAGGTGAGGCGGCATGCCTCCTAGCCGGGACCCCTCTATGGGACCTGGAAGCGAGAGCCCTTGCGTCCCTATTTATATGGCGCAAGGAGGCGCTGGAGCGGGGCCAATGGCCTGCGTCTCGAGAAATCGAGGCCCAGCGGTCCCAGCTCTACCAGCAAACCGTGGAGACATGGAAGGTGTGACTTAAGCAACCAAAGGGGGGATTCGCCACAATTGCGGCCGTCAGACCGGTCATGGACGAGTGGCTGGAGAGGAGACACGGTGCTCTCTCCTACCGGTTGTCACAGATACTTACCGGGCATGGTAGCTTCGGTAGGTATCTGTGGCGAAGACACCGGGAATCGCAGTGCTGACACACCGGGCCGAGTGTCAGCACTGCGAGGACCGCAGCGATGACACAGCGCTCCACACGCTGGTGGAGTGCACGGCGTGGGCGCAACAGCTCCAGGTCCTCGTGGTGGGTCTGGGCGTGGGCACCCTCTCGCTTGAGACCATGGTGCGAGCCGTGGTCTCCAGCGGGAGTAAGTGGGACTGCGCCGCCTCTTTCTGTGAGCAGGTCATGCTCGTGAAAGAGGCGGCGGGGCGAGAGCGGGAGAAAACTCTCCCACCCGAGTTCCGCAGTCGGCGGCTTGGGTACCACTGACGTGTCTTCGCCGAAGACCATCGGCCTCCATGACCGGGGGCCTGAGGACGGTGAGGTGGCTGCTCACCGTCTTTACAGAAGCAGGCCCATGACGGCAGCGTGACGTGAGGGATTCATGCACGCCCGCCCCCCCCCCCCCTAAGAAGCGGGATAACACCCGAAAACCCCCCCCATAGACGCGGGATAGCACCCGAACCACCCCCGAGATCTTCTATCTTTTGAATTCTCTCAAAAGGAAGTCACAGCTGCTAGCCAAACCTCGTAAGCCTGAACTGATTACAACCAACAGTACAGTGATCTATACGTACGGTCTTAAGTTACTGCATTTAGATTTTGGCCTTCAACGAGACTTTATTTGTAGCTTTACAGTGGCAGACGTCACGAAACCATTTATTGGTGCTGATTTCCTTTCCTTCTATCACCTTCTAGTCGATTGCATGAAACAAAGCTTGGTGGACGGTGTGACTTCTATGTCAGTTTCTGCTGTGCGTTCTTCCGTGCCTAATAAATAATGATAAATAAATATTCCACAACATTCTACACAACGCTATCTAGACCCATGGTAAGCTTTTTATAGCTTGTGTTATGGAATATAGAATGCGGATAAACATACTTATATACTAACACATAATGACACGATACTCTCGGTCAAAGCTGTTACAGGTGATATGGATTACCACAATCTGCTACGCGAATTTCTTGCTGAGATTACCCGTCCTGCAGGAATATTTAAAGCACCTAATAATAAGACGCTGCATTATATCCATTCCACTCCAGGTCCTCCGGTCAGTATCAACCCACGTCGTCTCGATCCAGTTCGTTTCCAAGCAGCTAAAAAAGAGTTCCAGGACATGATGACTGCAGGGATAGCACGACGTTCAGAAAGTCCTTGGGCTAGCGCACTTTATCTCGTGAAGAAATAGGATGACGCCTGGAGACCTTGTGATGATTATAGGGCACTGAACACCAGGACGATCCCAGATCGTTATCCCATCACGACAGAATCTGCTTATCTGCCTCACCGTCATTGATAGATTCACGCGATGGCCTGAGGTGTTTCCACTCAGAGACATTAATCCTGTGCTTCTGCCCTTGTGTCAGGCTGGTTTGCCAGATTTGGATGTCAAAGTTCGAGAGCCAGCTCTAAAAGACTCTAACCAATCTTGGTTAGAGCCAGTCACCTCCGTACAACTGCGTACATTTTTTTGAGACCATATTAGGTGGGTAGAGTACTACTAATTAATATTTTAACCAACCGTACAGTAGGACTGTCTGAAGTAGAGTGTAATAGAAAAACAATAAGAAATTTTTCAAAGAAATTTATGTGCCAGAAAACTGGTTTGCTGTGCGTGTTTAAAACAGTGCGCAAACAAAACCTTTCAAGATTGTAAGAATAACAGTAGGTTAATTTGTATCGTGTAAATCCTTGGAAAGAAATGTAACAAACAGAAAATTTCCATCAGCAGCACCAAGGTGGAATGGTTAAAAATTCACTGGTTTAAATTTCATAAAGCCCACCATTTTTCAATTTTTACAAGTATTCCAACAATGAAGAAGTCCTCTTTGATGAAGTCAATGTAAAAAAAAACGGCAATCAGTGGTCATAACACAGTTGTGTTAGATATCTAGTTAGATATCTTGTAAAAACCAGTGATTGCTGAAAAAAAGAAAAATGACCTTCTTGAACTTTTATAGTTCATTCCACCAATTTATCACACTTTTTATAATAACTCTAATCCAGCAGTGTCCAGGATGAAGCATATTATGATGAAACTGATGAAGATTAGGTCATTATTATTGTTTTCTTTAGTAAACTTTTTCTAAAATGGTGTAACATGAAATGGTGAACATTTTTTTAAATTTAACCAAAATATCACAAATGCAGAAGTGGTGTATCCCATATTTTTTATTTATTATAAGTCTAATGAACACAAAAAACACTTTTTTTTCCGAAAAGAAATAAATAAAAAAAAATGTTTATGATACTATTATTATTGAGGCTGATTTTGTGATATTAATTATTCTATAACAAAACTTTTAAATAATAATAGCTGATTTATAAGGCTGACATTGTGCCATTGTAGATTGATAACGTTGATAGATTTTAGTTGACAGAACGGTCGTATCTGACATAATCTAACTAGTTTCTCGCGACAGTGTATTGTGTTATTCCAATATTTGCAGTAATATATATATAAATAACTGCTCGTGTAGTGAAGTAAAAAAATTGCGTCGCACACAAATTATTTAATAAACGTTCCCAAATTCAAAGGACGCGAAACTTACATAGAATGGTGTTTCGCGGCAGAAAAAATTCTTGTTTTGGAAGGCACGCTTGGAATTATCAAATCAGAAGCAGGTCAACCAGAGATTTCTGCAGCCGAAGATGCTAAAACCCGTGCTAAATTGATTTTATGGCGAGGTGAAGTCGAATTGACGTGTCCTGTATAAAAAAAAAATAACGATAGATCCCTCTATATATGTGCACATCAAAGGAGTTACATCTACAAAGGAATTGTGGGATAAACTTAAATCCTTATATGACGATTCGGGATTTACTAGAAGAATAAGTCTATTGAGAAGTCTCATATCAATTCGTCTGGAAAATTCTACTTCAATGAATTCCTACGTTACTCAATTGGTGGAAACGGGACAAAAATTGGCGGGTACAGGATATAACATCAGCGACGAATGGATAGGATAGGATCATTATTATTGGCTGGATTAACTGAAAAATTCTCCCCAATGATAGGGTAAACCAGAGTATTATTGCCCAGCGACAGTTATTGCCCGTGTTAAGAAAAAAATGCCAGTTGTTAATTTCACGCCTTCCTAATTCGAACAAAATTCACTAAATAACACTGTAAACTATTTATGGTTGATTTAAAATCGACTAATGGCAACACTTAAAAAAAAACAGTAATGGCGGATTTGTGAAACTAGTGTACGTGTTACTCAAACAGGTTAGAATTTTGTTAATTTTCTTAAGAAATGATTTGCAAAAAGTTTACTTTTTATTACTGTTATTCGATATTGGACTGTTGCAACATAAGTATGATATAATTAAAACTATTTTGTTAGTATTTACATTGAAATCTGTGTGGAATATTGAAGCGTAACGGTATTTTTAGGGGTGGGCAATCACTGAACCTAAATTGAACTGTTTTTAGTTATTACCCACCAATTTTTAGTTATTGCCATATGCTAATAGGTGTAGTTATTGCCCGGGCAATCAAAGGTTATGTGTGTTGTTAATATCACATGTAAGTATTTAATTTGTTAAAAACTGATTCTTTCACATCTTTTTACATAAAAAGTGTTATTTTCAGAATGCCAAAGACACCAAAATTTCAATATAGTAAAGAAAATCTATAAAGAGCAATTGATGCGGTTCAAGATGTCAATAATAATCTATCTAGAAGGCAAATCGCGGAAAAATTCGGCGTTCCCAGATCAAGTCTTCGGTATTATATTAAAAATCCAGGACACAAAACCAGTTTAGGACCTTCACCTGTACTAACTATTTCAGAAGCCAGAACCCAAAGCGCAAACATGAAAAGCCCTTACACAGCCCTAAAGTGACAGTTTGGGCGGCTATGTCAGCACATGGCATCATAGGCCCTTACTTTTTTGAGGACGGCAGAGGTCGCGCGGTTACTGTTACTTCGGAGCGGTATCTGGCAATGATCGATAACTTTTTAACACCAGAGCTACAGATTTTTTCTGACTTCAATACGCAGACCAGGTTTCAACAGGATGGAGCCACTGCCTATACCTCTAATACCGCTATGCCCGTCATCAGGCAACTTTTCCCTAATAAAGTAATTTCACGAAGAGGAGACATTCCCTGGCCTCCACGTAGTCCGGATCTTACCCTAATGCACTTTTTCCTTTGGGGTTATCTTAAAAGTAAAGTGTACGAAACCAACCCGCGATCAATTGATGCCCTAAAAGAAAATATCCGGCGAGAAATGACATCCATTACAGAGACTACTTGCCGCGCAGTAATGGTCAATTTTAGACGCCGCTTACAGGAGTGCCGTGACTGTAACGGATTACATTTAGATAGGTGTAATTTTCAAAAATTAATTGCCATTTTATAATGATTACTATAAAATAAAAATCATTTTCATAATGCAATTAGTTATTTTTAATGTTTTTTTTTAAATTCAAAGGACTTATGGGCCACCCTGTATTAGTATCAATCACGCTTAATTGTACTGCCACGATAATTCACCTTCAGGGCTTACAAAATAGTCTGCTAAGTCATTTCTAACAGAATCTGCTCAAATCTCGTTATGACTTTGAACCAAATGTATTTGTAACAAATTTGAAGTTGTTGATAAAGTGTCTTCGAATTGATTATTATAAAGAATCGTTGCATTGCACACAATCGCCGTTACCGCCACAATCACAGTCCTCTGCGTCAAGCACATTAGTTGAGTATATTCTAAAAAATAAAGGAAACCCCGACACGCAAGACATGCAATGTTTTGGCAGCCACAATAAAATCAATGTTTTGGCAGCTACAAAAATCTTTTTCCCCGTACTATCAGCATATTGCAAAAGGAAGAACATTTGCAGTAAATCACTTCGAGTATTCTAGGACAACCACAAGCCGTTGGATATTCTGGACCAACATAAGTTGCTATTCGACGAGGAAAGCAAAGTTCATCTACTGCTAATACTCATGCTCAAGATTTCGAGGCGCTTCTCGAACTTGAAGAGTTTCAAGCATTAGCTAAAACTGGAACTGTATTGGTAAAACTAGTAATAATCATGACGGTTGATGGGAGGGCCAGATGGACATCCGCGATATCTATAAGTTCGGGTATTTTGCTTGGATCCCCATTTCGATCCCTCAGGGAATCCAAAAAGAAACGAGATTCGTGGAATCCACTTGGATCCCTTAACCCTCGTTTACTACGTACATACTGTACATGTACCTACTACGTACATGTAACTAAAATTATCACTTAAAATTTCATTCATAGATAAGTTATGATAAGAGGTTAAGGTAAGGTAAGGAAGAAGAAAAGACAATATTATCTACAAACACAATAATTGTAGAGGGCACATTTTAAGCGTGCCCGGCTCCTTTTATGTGTACGGCATAGAGATGTTGGTAGCAGTGTGAGTGACACGAAAATGACACCACTTTTATACGCTCTCGTAACAAATAGAGCTGAAACCTCTTATGACGTACTATTTAAACTGATAAAATCACAATGTCCCGATTTTGATCCATCTAAATTCACGGCCGATTTGGAATTAGCTTCATTGAATGCAATAGAAAAAACTTCCCGACGCTGAAATAAAGACTTGTTACTATCATTTAAAAAAAATATAACAGAGAAAAAAATCCCTTAGTTTGATGAAATATAAAATTACGAGACGAATCGTATTGCTTTTGATGAGTGAAAGATGGTCTTACATTCAAACTAAAAATGGCCATAGTGAATATTCCTAACCCCAAAAAAACTGAAGTAGTACTACATGAATTTCTGGATGCGTAAGGGGTTCATTGAAAGGTGGTCAATTTTCGGCGAGCGTCATCGCACCACTAACATTGCCGAAAATTGGCCTTCTCAACTCAATAGAAATTTCACGAGTGCTCGTAAACCTAACCTAGTCCATCTTTTGCCCGTATGGGCAGAGACCTGACGGCCAGTAATGTGGCTAGATTGCTGAGCCCACAGAGGGCGATGGCCGTCAGGGTGATAAGGGGATACCGCACGATCTCAGGTGAGGCGGCATGCCTCCTAGCCGGGACCCCTCTATGGGACCTGGAAGCGAGAGCCCTTGCGTCCCTATTTATATGGCGCAAGGAGGCGCTGGAGCGGGGCCAATGGCCTGCGTCTCGAGAAATCGAGGCCCAGCGGTCCCAGCTCTACCAGCAAACCGTGGAGACATGGAAGGTGCGACTTAAGCAACCAAAGGGGGGATTCGCCACAATTGCGGCCGTCAGACCGGTCATGGACGAGTGGCTGGAGAGGAGACACGGTGCTCTCTCCTACCGGTTGTCACAGATACTTACCGGGCATGGTAGCTTCGGTAGGTATCTGTGGCGAAGACACCGGGAATCGCAGTGCTGACACACCGGGCCGAGTGTCAGCACTGCGAGGACCGCAGCGATGACACAGCGCTCCACACGCTGGTGGAGTGCACGGCGTGGGCGCAACAGCGCCAGGTCCTCGTGGTGGGTCTGGGCGTGGGCACCCTCTCGCTTGAGACCATGGTGCGAGCCGTGGTCTCCAGCGGGAGTAAGTGGGACTGCGCCGCCTCTTTCTGTGAGCAGGTCATGCTCGTGAAAGAGGCGGCGGGGCGAGAGCGGGAGAAAACTCTCCCACCCGAGTTCCGCAGTCGGCGGCTTGGGTACCACTGACGTGTCTTCGCCGAAGACCATCGGCCTCCATGACCGGGGGCCTGAGGACGGTGAGGTGGCTGCTCACCGTCTTTACAGAAGCAGGCCCATGACGGCAGCGTGACGTGAGGGATTCATGCACGCCCGCCCCCCCCCCCCCCTAAGAAGCGGGATAACACCCGAAAACCCCCCCCATAGACGCGGGATAGCACCCGAACCACCCCCGAGACGAGGCCGCAAGTCCATCTTTTGAATTCTCTCAAAAGGAAGTCACAGCTGCTAGCCAAACCTCGTAAGCCTGAACTGATTACAACCAACAGTACAGTGATCTATACGTACGGTCTTAAGTTACTGCATTTAGATTTTGGCCTTCAACGAGACTTTATTTGTAGCTTTACAGTGGCAGACGTCACGAAACCATTTATTGGTGCTGATTTCCTTTCCTTCTATCACCTTCTAGTCGATTGCATGAAACAAAGCTTGGTGGACGGTGTGACTTCTATGTCAGTTTCTGCTGTGCGTTCTTCCGTGCCTAATAAATAATGATAAATAAATATTCCACAACATTCTACACAACGCTATCTAGACCCATGGTAAGCTTTTTATAGCTTGTGTTATGGAATATAGAATGCGGATAAACATACTTATATACTAACACATAATGACACGATACTCTCGGTCAAAGCTGTTACAGGTGATATGGATTACCACAATCTGCTACGCGAATTTCTTGCTGAGATTACCCGTCCTGCAGGAATATTTAAAGCACCTAATAATAAGACGCTGCATTATATCCATTCCACTCCAGGTCCTCCGGTCAGTATCAACCCACGTCGTCTCGATCCAGTTCGTTTCCAAGCAGCTAAAAAAGAGTTCCAGGACATGATGACTGCAGGGATAGCACGACGTTCAGAAAGTCCTTGGGCTAGCGCACTTTATCTCGTGAAGAAATAGGATGACGCCTGGAGACCTTGTGATGATTATAGGGCACTGAACACCAGGACGATCCCAGATCGTTATCCCATCACGACAGAATCTGCTTATCTGCCTCACCGTCATTGATAGATTCACGCGATGGCCTGAGGTGTTTCCACTCAGAGACATTAATCCTGTGCTTCTGCCCTTGTGTCAGGCTGGTTTGCCAGATTTGGATGTCAAAGTTCGAGAGCCAGCTCTAAAAGACTCTAACCAATCTTGGTTAGAGCCAGTCACCTCCGTACAACTGCGTACATTTTTTTGAGACCATATTAGGTGGGTAGAGTACTACTAATTAATATTTTAACCAACCGTACAGTAGGACTGTCTGAAGTAGAGTGTAATAGAAAAACAATAAGAAATTTTTCAAAGAAATTTATGTGCCAGAAAACTGGTTTGCTGTGCGTGTTTAAAACAGTGCGCAAACAAAACCTTTCAAGATTGTAAGAATAACAGTAGGTTAATTTGTATCGTGTAAATCCTTGGAAAGAAATGTAACAAACAGAAAATTTCCATCAGCAGCACCAAGGTGGAATGGTTAAAAATTCACTGGTTTAAATTTCATAAAGCCCACCATTTTTCAATTTTTACAAGTATTCCAACAATGAAGAAGTCCTCTTTGATGAAGTCAATGTAAAAAAAAACGGCAATCAGTGGTCATAACACAGTTGTGTTAGATATCTAGTTAGATATCTTGTAAAAACCAGTGATTGCTGAAAAAAAGAAAAATGACCTTCTTGAACTTTTATAGTTCATTCCACCAATTTATCACACTTTTTATAATAACTCTAATCCAGCAGTGTCCAGGATGAAGCATATTATGATGAAACTGATGAAGATTAGGTCATTATTATTGTTTTCTTTAGTAAACTTTTTCTAAAATGGTGTAACATGAAATGGTGAACATTTTTTTAAATTTAACCAAAATATCACAAATGCAGAAGTGGTGTATCCCATATTTTTTATTTATTATAAGTCTAATGAACACAAAAAACACTTTTTTTTCCGAAAAGAAATAAATAAAAAAAAATGTTTATGATACTATTATTATTGAGGCTGATTTTGTGATATTAATTATTCTATAACAAAACTTTTAAATAATAATAGCTGATTTATAAGGCTGACATTGTGCCATTGTAGATTGATAACGTTGATAGATTTTAGTTGACAGAACGGTCGTATCTGACATAATCTAACTAGTTTCTCGCGACAGTGTATTGTGTTATTCCAATATTTGCAGTAATATATATATAAATAACTGCTCGTGTAGTGAAGTAAAAAAATTGCGTCGCACACAAATTATTTAATAAACGTTCCCAAATTCAAAGGACGCGAAACTTACATAGAATGGTGTTTCGCGGCAGAAAAAATTCTTGTTTTGGAAGGCACGCTTGGAATTATCAAATCAGAAGCAGGTCAACCAGAGATTTCTGCAGCCGAAGATGCTAAAACCCGTGCTAAATTGATTTTATGGCGAGGTGAAGTCGAATTGACGTGTCCTGTATAAAAAAAAAATAACGATAGATCCCTCTATATATGTGCACATCAAAGGAGTTACATCTACAAAGGAATTGTGGGATAAACTTAAATCCTTATATGACGATTCGGGATTTACTAGAAGAATAAGTCTATTGAGAAGTCTCATATCAATTCGTCTGGAAAATTCTACTTCAATGAATTCCTACGTTACTCAATTGGTGGAAACGGGACAAAAATTGGCGGGTACAGGATATAACATCAGCGACGAATGGATAGGATAGGATCATTATTATTGGCTGGATTAACTGAAAAATTCTCCCCAATAATAGGGTAAACCAGAGTATTATTGCCCAGCGACAGTTATTGCCCGTGTTAAGAAAAAAATGCCAGTTGTTAATTTCACGCCTTCCTAATTCGAACAAAATTCACTAAATAACACTGTAAACTATTTATGGTTGATTTAAAATCGACTAATGGCAACACTTAAAAAAAAACAGTAATGGCGGATTTGTGAAACTAGTGTACGTGTTACTCAAACAGGTTAGAATTTTGTTAATTTTCTTAAGAAATGATTTGCAAAAAGTTTACTTTTTATTACTGTTATTCGATATTGGACTGTTGCAACATAAGTATGATATAATTAAAACTATTTTGTTAGTATTTACATTGAAATCTGTGTGGAATATTGAAGCGTAACGGTATTTTTAGGGGTGGGCAATCACTGAACCTAAATTGAACTGTTTTTAGTTATTACCCACCAATTTTTAGTTATTGCCATATGCTAATAGGTGTAGTTATTGCCCGGGCAATCAAAGGTTATGTGTGTTGTTAATATCACATGTAAGTATTTAATTTGTTAAAAACTGATTCTTTCACATCTTTTTACATAAAAAGTGTTATTTTCAGAATGCCAAAGACACCAAAATTTCAATATAGTAAAGAAAATCTATAAAGAGCAATTGATGCGGTTCAAGATGTCAATAATAATCTATCTAGAAGGCAAATCGCGGAAAAATTCGGCGTTCCCAGATCAAGTCTTCGGTATTATATTAAAAATCCAGGACACAAAACCAGTTTAGGACCTTCACCTGTACTAACTATTTCAGAAGAAAATAGTTTGGAGGACTGAATAATCATTTCAGCAAGGAAAGGGTTTCCACGCAACAAAGAAGACATTTTGGATACTGTACAAAAGTTTTTGGTAGATAATCCTCGCCCTAATTCGTTTTTAAATAACAGGCCAGGTGATGGTCGGTGGAAGGCTTTTTTGAAACGACATCCTAGGTTGGCAGTCAGATCTTCGGAAGGAGTGACAAAGGCTAGCTCCTGCGTCTCGGAAAAGGATATAAGAGGATGGTTCACTGAAACTCAAAAGTATGCGGCCGAAAAAAACTTGACATCCATTTTAGGCGAACCACATAGAATTTTCAATGCAGATGAAACCAATTTTCAAATTTGCCTTAAAACTGGCCAAGTATTAGCTGAAAAAGGAGCTAAAAATGTTTATCATATTGAACAATCTCAAAATAAAGAGTCTATAACAGTTTTGTTTACCTTTTCGGCTGCAGGAGATATATGTTGTCCATGCATAGTTTATCCTTATCAAAGATTGCCCGAAAAAATTGCCGATTCTCTACCTGATGGATGAGGTATTGGTAAGTCCGACTCAGGATGGATGACAACAGAAGTTTTTTATGAATACATAGCTAATGTGTTTCATCCTTATCTCGTCAGCAAAAACATCAAATTTCCAGTGATTCTCTATGTAGATGGCCATAAAACTCATTTGAATTTCCATTTAAGCCAGCTGTGTACTCATCTTCAAATTGAATTAATTGCACTCTACCCAAATGCAACAAGAATCCTTCAGCCTGCCGACGTTGCTGCTTTCAGACCTCTCAAAGTTGGATGGAGAAAAACTTTGAGAAAATGGCAAAATGAACACAATAATCAAGGTGTTACAAAACTGAACTTTGCGCCTGTACTTAATGATGCCGTTATGACAAGTTTAAAACCTGAAATATTAGTAAACGGCTTTAAGGCATGTGGTCTGTATCCATTTAATCCGGACGCAATCGATTATGAGAAATGTCTTGGAGGTAAAAACAATAATTTATCTATCCAAAACAAAAAAACCGTTTCTGAATCAGCGATGGTTAGTTACTCAACTTTTTCAAAAATAGTTGGACCATCTGTTATCAAGGATTTTGAAAATCGACATCAAGAATTGCCTCATCAGAAAGTTACAGATCACTTGAATATGTTATATCAAATATGGGAAGCATTTCAAGATACTGGAATGGAATCTAATTCAAACGAAATAGCAGGTAGTGCACTGCAAGAAAAAGAGTTAAATGAAGAAGACACAATCTTTGCAGCCACAAGAAGCATTGGAAGAAATCGAGGAGTTTTCAAAATATAATTTTAATTTCTCCTTGCCTGATACTTCCCTTTGTAAACCCACGAGTACGCCATCACAGAAGGAAACTGATATACCAAAAACATTTGTTGAAGAGTCATTACCTAGTTGTTCATATGCTGTTATCAAGCCTGAATCTACACTTCGATTACCTAGTCCCAAAATTATAAAGAGAAGTTGTTTGCTAGGAGAATATCTAGCTTACCCAGATACGCCCATAAGGAAGGGAAAAAAACAGACGGTACGTCAACCATATGCCATAAGTTCTTATAATTTTAAACAAACTTTACATGCAAAGCAGATAGAAAAGGAAAATGTTTTAAAAGCTAAAGAGGAAAAAAAGATTATGAGAAACACAAAAAAGACTGAAAAAACGACGAAAACCATAAACATAAATTCAAACAATAAATATTCTTCAAAAAAATCTCAATAGCAAGGTGGTGAATTCCAAGGAAATAGTTAAAATCGAAAATAATGACCAGCAACATACAGAATTTTTTAAGCAACATCTCCACTCTACACCAAAGAAAGAAACTGATATAAAATTGAAGGAAAGGAAAGAAAATGTTCCAACAGCTAGTAAGGTAAAAATTTTGAGTGACATTGTAATCAAGCCTAGTGATAATATTAAGGTGTGTGCCGTTTGGCATTTCAATATAATTAAAAATTCTATCATATCCGTTGCATTCCTCAAAAACAAAGAGAACATATACCCGACAACGCCGACTTGAATTTATTTTTATGCCATTTTTGTTTTATTGTAAATGATTCTGACTCTTGTGATTCAGACTCATCATTGTCAGCAAGACAAATATTTGATACAGTTAATAAAGCTAAACGCAATTTATTTTGATATATTGAGACTGTATCTGTGACTGTGATCTAGTACTAAGTAGATTATATTATGAAGGATTCTATTATACTTAAGCTAAACGTTCAATTGTATTTAATGTCAATTTAGAGTCTATTTTACCATTTTAAAGTATTGGGCAATTACTGTGCTTTGATGTTGGTAATTACTGTAATGTGTGGGCAATAACCGCACTTTTTTGATTATTTTAATTAAGGTTCAATATTTTGTAAGATAAGTGAGTTTTCACTAAAAACTCATGATAGTCTGTTTCAGAATTTATTATTTTATAAGAAAAATATAATAAACAGTGCCTAACTATAATATGGTTTTTTTTGTTATGCCAATCTGTTTTTAAGTCGTTAAGTGGGCAATAGCTATACGGTTTACCCTAATGGCAATCGAACATTCTGGGATGAGTATTACAACGGACGCCATTAAATCAAAATTACTTGATATGGAAACAGAAGTGAATGGAAGCGATAGTGTTGCCTTTGGAAGTTTCAAAAGCAGGTCGTACCAACATAAGAAACCGATAGACAAAAATAAAAGTCTATACCAAAGCAAAGATGGCGGGCAGATGTCAAAGCCCAAAGTTGTTAAATGTTTCAAATGCAAAAAGTTGGGACATGTTACGTGAACACTGGTTCCGGAAATAAAAAATGAAAACATTTGAACATATCAGTAATAAACGGTAAATACCGGTATCTCGCGATTGCAGCACGCGTCCCCTCACTAGCAAGTGAATGCAAACATCTCCTTTTAAGGTAAGGCATCGTTCTAACGCACATATAAAATGAGTCACACGAATAGATAACCAATCAGCGCATACTGTTACCGCGCTACGCCATCTAGTGACGGTTGCGAGAACTATGGGTGCGAGCGGCGAAGGAGAGGGGGTCGACCACCGGCGCCTGCGTCGAGAGGATCGGCCGACACAATTTCTCTGACATACCTTCGTTAAAGACAAATTCACACTGTATTTATAAATTGTAATTACGTATAGATTAAATCTCAGTTTATCATACTACTCGTTATCATTGAAATTCTCCCGAACATAATTGGACCTTCGGCCGAATCGAAATCATCAGACCACGCTACGTTCTGAAGAATATAGAAGAATTCCGTCGCCACTTGCACCTACGTTGCGGGTGATATCAACCACGTAAGTAGCTTTCGATTCTTGCAAGCTGCTAGGATGAGTGAAGAGGAGTATAGTGAAGCTGGAAATGTCTTAAGTTTAGCTGATTTAAAGAAACAAAGGGCATCGTTAAAAGGTAGACTAACTTTGTTTGAAAAATATGTCGGTAAATTTGAAAATAAATCCCTATCTGAAACGCAGCAAACTGATTTAAGCATGCGTATTGAGTCGAATTCTGTTTTATTTAATACATTTAATAAGGTTCAGAGCCAAATAGAAAGTGTTTTGGACGAAACCGAAATGATCAAACAGCTCGACTACAGGGAAACTGTAGAAAATCAATATTATAGCACAATGTCTATTGCAAAACTTCTTATCGATGTAGGTAAAGGCAAAAGTGACAATTCTCAGTGTTCAAATCTGCATTATAGAACGAAAGCTTCAATAAAATTACCCGAGATTAAGTCACCCTCATTCGATGGCACGTTTGATAAATGGCTCGAATACAGGAATTCATATTTGTCTATGATTCATAAGCGAAGTTATCTAGATGCAATAGAAAAATTTCATTATTTAAAACGTTCCCTCACGGGTTTAGCTCTCCAGGTTATTGGCGAGTTAGATTTCACTGCCTCCAATTACGTCCACGCGTGGGCACTGTTAGAAGAAAGATTTAATAATAATAGGTTATTAATTCAAAATCATGTCCGTTCTGTTTTTACTGCACAATCCATTAAAAAGGCTTCAGCTGAAGAAATACAAAATTTGATTGATATTATTTTGCGAAATTTACGAGCACTTAAATCCTTGGATGAGCCAACGGAATCGTGGGATACCCTTATTATATATATAATTGTGTCAAAACTAGACTCATCCACAGAACTCGAATGGGAAAATTATACCGGTTTATTTCCATCTGAATTGAAAAATAAGAAAATGCAATTAAATGATTTGTTGAATTTTCTAAGAAACCGTGCTAATTCGCTAGACATGATTCATAGAAACAAAGCTGAACCTAAAAATAATACAATGGATAAAAAGCACAAAACTACCTCCCACCCACAAAAATCGCATAGTTTTGTTTCGATGCGTAATAATGAGGCTAAATCTAACAAGTCAGCTCACCAGTGCATTATGTGCGGTGATAATCATTTACTATATTCTTGTATTCGTTTTCTAAATTTGTCTGTGTCAGAGATATAGATGCTGGCGGGAAAAATTCCGAATCATTCCCTTCGAATACTTCGGAAGTATTCCGAAATATTCCGAAACTTTGGGAATATTTCAACTGTAAAAAATAACCGCGGTAGCCTAGTGGTATGGGTAATGGACTGCTGAGACGAGGTCTCGGGTTCGATCCCAGGTTTACCATGGCACACACCAATGACTTTTCGATGCTTTTCGACGTTGTGTGTATTTTTCGCAGGTTTATAAGTGCCCGGTTAATGGCAATAGGCTCGCCACCTTTTACATTGGGACCTAAACATAGACTGGCGAAATGTGGGTGCTAGCACCTCTGCCTACCCCTTCGGGGAATACAGGCGTGAGTTTATGTTATGTTATGTTAAAAAATAAACGAGGAAAATCGACCTTATAAACTTATTTCACGCTTGGAAGTTAATCTTCTTTTTTTTTTTTTTTTTTTTTTTTTTGTTGAAGCTTATGGTTGTGACTGCAAGCAAGCAAACAAACATATTTATTTCAACATTTATTTGACTACTAATACTGTTCTGAAAACTGCATCAAAATCGATTCAGCCAAACGCGAGATGATCGTGGACAAACTGTGGTACATACATAGGGTTCAAACCTATAACCTCCTTTTTAAAGTCGATTAATAATACCAAATCTGCTCCTGAGTGTAATAAATACTTTTCTGAAAACCGAATCAAAATAGGTTCAGCCATACGCGAGATAATCACGGACAAACATTAGACAAACATGCATACATTACATAGATACGGTTCCAACTCATAACCTCCTTTTTTTGAAGTCGGTTAACGTAGAAAAACAGGCCTAAGTATAGTAAATACCTTCCTGAAATACGCATGAAAATCAGTTCAGCCAAACACTAGATAATCGCAGGCATACACACATACGTACGTTCCAAACTCATAACCTCCTTTTTTTGAAGTGGGTTAACATACCAAAACCTGCTCCTAAGTATAACAAATACTTTTCTGAAAACCGCATCAAAACATGTTCGCTTGCAAGGTTTGCCTTTACTTGTTTTTATTGACTGGGTTATAAGTATTAATTACCTACCTATGCGATTAGCGAATACATACTAGTTACATACAAACTAACCTAAAAATAGGTAACCCTTTTTCAAAAAACAAATCCAATAAAACCTGGTTTTTTATTCCACAACTGATACCAATATAAAGATAGCATTCGATTTCGAAATAAGTAGGTACCTACCTAAAAACAGAAGAATAAAAATCCTGTTAATCTATAAAAATCCTATCAGAATATACTTAATCAATCCCATTTATAATAAAATAAACATTTATATTTTACCTAGGTATGTTCCACTGAACAACAAATTAACTCACCCACCACACCACAAACAAACACGTTTATTTCCATTGAATTATTCTGGCGAAATATTCGGCGGAAACATTCAGCGGAAACATTCGAATGCGGGGGTACGAATCTTTCTCGCGGGGCGAGGGAAAACTTCTCCAGGGAGCATCTCCCCTGTTACCGCACCCCGCAAAGCCATCGCCTGCACGCATTCGCGTGGCAGTCGGGCGCGTGCGGCGCCATCGGCGGACGCACAGAGGGGCAGCGGCGGCGGCGATCGACGATCGATGCAAAATACGATATTTCAGCAAAAAAAAAACTTAATTTTTTTAAAGAATATTAGAATTAAATTCATTTTGAATAATTCTGAGTTAAAGAAACTTTCCCAGAAGTATTCGGGAATTATTCGGAATTTTTCAGAAGTTTTGCAACTATAGTCAGAGAGAATTAACTTTGTTGATAACAAGAATATATGTAAAAACTGTTTACGTGCGGGACACCCACTTTCTGAGTGTAGGTTCGGTTCGGTCCATGCAGGCAGTGTCAAAGTAAACATAATAGTTTATTACACAGCGATAATTATTTAAATGCGTCTAAGTGCGAGCCATCAGTGGCAAGCTCAGTTAACTCTCAATCAGCCGATAAATCGGTTTCAATCGTATCACATACATTAAATTCCGTAAATCATGCGAATACTGTATCGAGCGCGAACGCATCGGCGTCATCGGTACCGTCACAAGTGTTACTGTGCACTGCCTTAATCGAAGTCATGGATAGTAACAGTCATTATCAGACAGCCCGAGCTCTGTTGGATAGTGGTAGCCAAAATAGTTTTATTTCGGAAGAATTATGTAATCGTTTAAACGTACCGGTAATACAGTCCACTATACATATATCTGGAGTGGGACAATCGGTCTCACAGTCGAATAAAGTATGCGATTTAAATATGCGATCTCTAATTTATAAATATAGCACACAATTACGGTGTTTCGTTTTGCCGCGTATTACGTCGAATTTACCTTCATCAACCATAGATGTAAATGTATTTCGCATTCCGAGAGATATTTGCCTTGCAGACCACAATTTTTAACGTCTCATCAAAAATCGATATATTGATTGGGGCTGATATATTTTGGGATTTGTTGGACAAAGATATGATCCGACTCTCTAACGGACCATACCTACGAAAATCAAAGATAGGGTGGTTAGTTTCGGGTCCCGTTTTCTATCATAACTCGCGTGTAAATAATGTCTATTGTCATGTTGCTCAAACATCAATTATTGATGAGCAACTTCGCAAATTTTGGGAATTAGAGGAAGTAGGGTTAGCTTCCACTTTAACAAAAGAAGAATCTTTATGCGAGGAGTCTTTCGTCAAAACTACTGTACGTGACAGTAGTGGTAGATTTTCGGTACGTATACCACTAAAGGAGTCGGCCGACACACTCGGTGACTCATACGATATGGCAAAATCGCGTTTCCTTTCGTTGGAGCGTAAATTAGAACGATCACCATGTTATAAAAAGATGTATTGTGATTTTATGCGTGAATACATTGAGTTGGGACACATGTCTCAAATAAAAGACTATAAAAAGCCGTATTATTTTCTCCCTCATCATGGGGTGTTACGAGAGCATAGTACAACAACAAAATTGCGCGTAGTGTTTGACGCGAGTGCCAGTACTACGTCCAATAAGTCATTAAATGACATCCAATTAATAGGCCCGCCACTTCAAAACGATATATTCTCGACATTACTTCGTTTTCATAACATAACATAACATATGTGGCCTGCGCTGACGTGGAAAAGATGTACAGACAAATACTGGTACACCACGATCAGCGCAATTTGCAATTAATACTTTGGCGAGAAAACCCATCTGATGAGTTGTGTATTTATCAATTAAATACAGTTACGTATGGCACAGCGTCGGCGCCATACCTTAGTATACGTTGTTTACGACAGCTCGCATACGAAACAGATGATAAGGTAATAGCTAGGGTTATCAATGACGACTTTTACGTTGATGATTTAATAACCGGTCATGATTTTTTAAATAATTTAGAAGAAATATGCGAAAAAACCACCGAGGTTTTAAAGTCAGCCTGTTTCCCATTGCGTAAATGGATATTTAATCATGACGTAAAAGGTGACTTTTTCAAAGAATTAGCAATCGGAGACTATTGTCAAAATAAAACACTCGGATTAGGTTGGCAAATTATGAGTGATGAATTGCATTTTACGACACAATTAAAATTTAGTCCCAAAGTTACTAAACGTACTATTATGTCTGTGATATCTCAAATATATGATCCCTTAGGATTATTGTCTCCGGTCATAATTACGGCCAAAATTATGCTTCAAAAATTGTGGTTACAAAAGCTCGATTGGGATGACGAAATCCCATATGACCTGCAAATTACTTGGAATAAATTACACACCGATTTTTCAAATATACATAGTATTCGTGTCCCTCGTTACGTCATGAGCGACTGTACTCACAATTTAGAATTGCATATTTTTACCGACGCATCTCAGGATGCATATGGTGCCTGTGCATACATACGGACTTATAATAATGACTCATGCGTTTATACAAAATTATTATGTGCTAAAAGTAAAGTTGCACCAGTTAAAAACGTGTGTACCATCCCTAGGCTCGAATTATGCGGAGCATTGTTAGGCGCAACATTATACAATAAAATTATAAACTCGCTCAGAATGACATTTACTAATGTTTACTTTTGGACTGATTCCACTATAGTCATAGGGTGGATTCGAATGTCACCGCATCGTCTTAAAACTTTTGTTCAAAACCGTGTAGCTCAGATAAATCAATTGACTGGTGATGCGCCATGGTTTCATATAAATGGGACAGAGAACCCGGCAGATATGTTATCTAGAGGTATGACAATAGCCGATCTTAATAACAATAACATGTGGTGGCATGGTCCCGCTTCATTGAAAGACTTAACCTTAACCAACTCTAATGATACATCGGTAGATGAACAATCATTACCGGAATTAAAGTCGGCGAATGTATGTATGATCTCCAATAATGTTACCTATAAAAATGATCTTATTGATTATAATAAATTTTCATCATTTAATCGGTTACGGCGATCGACAGCATACGTACTGCGTTTTATACACAACGCGCGCTCGAGTAAAGAACTCCGTAAAACCGGTTTGTTATCAGTCGACGAGTTAGCCGCTTCGATCATTGTGCTCGCGCGCTTTGCACAATTAGAATCCTTTTGTAATGAATACAACGGTTTATTTAAAAATAATGTAGTACGTTCTAAGCGAATACTTAGTCTTAATGTTTTTCTTGATGAAAATAAATTAATCCGCGTTGGCGGGAGATTAAAAAACTCACCTTATTTTGATAATAATAAAAAACATCCCGTGTTATTGTGCAGTGAACACAGATTTACAATGTTGCTATTTAAATACGAACATGAACAGTTGTTGCATGGGGGACCTCAAGCGTTATTAGCGTCTATTCGTGAGGCTTGGTGGCCACTCGGAGGGCGAAACCTGGCCAGGAAAACTGTGCACAACTGTGTCAAATGCGTGCGTATGAAAGGAAAAACAATACAACCACTCATGGGTAATCTGCCATCAGAGCGCCTTGAACCTGGGTTTCCTTTCATGCGCTGCGGTGTAGACTACGCAGGGCCAGTGATGATCTTAAATCGGAGAGGGAGAGGATCTACTCTTCTTAAAGGATATATTATTTGTTTATTTATTTGCATGTGTACTCGAGTTAGTCACAAGCCTTACCACAAACGATTATTTACTTGCCTTAAAACGATTTATATCTCGCCGAGGAAAACCGGTCGAGATTATTTCAGACAATGCTAAGAATTTTGTAGGGGCTGAAAAGGAAATTGTATCATGCCTTATGCGTAGTAGTAATGACATTATTAATTTTACAACAAATAACAATATAAATTCAGCTTCATTCCTCCTCATTCACCTCATTTTGGCGGTTTGTGGGAGTCGGGGGTGAAATCGTGCAAGCATCACCTGCGACGTGCAGTGGGGTGCACCAACCTCACCTACGAAGAGTTCAGCACTGTCCTGTCACAACTTGAAGCCATCTTGAATTCAAGACTACTGACAGCCATGTCTACAGATCCGATAATCTACAACAGCTTACACCTGCTCATTTTCTCATCGGGCGGCCTATGACTGCTCCTGCCTGCAAGGACATGACTGCCACACCGAGTCATCGTCTGCTGCGATACGATATAATTGAACAAATGAGACAGCATTACTGGAAACGTTGGGCAACCGAGTACGTGACGGAACTGCAAACGCGTACCAAGTGGAAGACGCACCAAGCTGAAGTTCAACTGAACGGTCTCGCTCTCATTAACCCTTAAATGCGCAATTTTTTTAATTTCGGTTAAAAAAATCTATTTGATAGGAAATAGCCTTAAGATTATGGTAAAAATAATAAAAAAAATATTTTTCTATTTTATAGTATTTATTTAGCCGAAATTAGGTTCGTTGTTTATATACAACATTGCGCACTCACTATAGTTCATGAAGTACTAGCTTCACTTGCGCGGTCTCAACTGAGTTTATGGGTACTGCCACACTCCAATGGCTTTTGGCGTGATGATACTTACTCTCAAGTATTATTTTGATATATATGGTATTATATCACATAAGCACCTTCACTAAATTTTTCTTCGGCTTCGTGATGTACCAGCTCCTCTAGAAGTCATTTCAGACTCAGGTTCGACCTCTACTAATGGAGGGTCGTGATCATATTCTCGGTTCTCACCTGTCTCAGCATGGGTCTCACCTGCCTCAGCATTTTCTAGTTCATTTTCGTCGGAGTCCATAAGGTCTTGCATAATTTGCTGAGCATTGTCGTAATAGTCGACTTCTTCATCACATTCTGAATCTGACCCCCTGAATCCATCTTCAGAACCTTCTAAGTCGTCTAAATACGCAGCTATATCCCTATCTGTTAAGCGTGACATGCTGAAAATCAAGAATAAAATCCATCACCGTACATGCATTATTATTCATCGCAATGCGCAGTGTTGTTTTTATACAACAACGCAAAATGGCTAAAAATTACACAGTAAATGTAATTTATTTGCAGTATAATATTCACATACATGAAATATAATCAATTTTCAATAAGATATAAAATATTTCATTAGCTTACCTGAACAAAATAAAGTTTTTACTAAACTTGAAAAAATCGTATTTGGCGCCAATTCACTTTGTATTGACAATGTCAATTGAAGTTGTCAAAAATAACTATAAAAAAGTAGAAAGTGTTGTTATTTTGGAAATTTCCGGTCCTTATATCTTGAATTTATGATAGCTTATGATAAAATAAAAGAAACTAAACGTAGTTAATAGTTACATTATGAGTTTTCAATATGTTGTTTTTATACAACAATGCGCATTTAAGGGTTAAGGAAGACAATCTGCCACCTTTAAAATGGAAGCTAGGCAGAATTATACGCGTCTACCCAGGAACCGACGGCATTGCCAGAGTAGCTGATCTGCGCACGGCTTCGGGTATCATACGAAGATCCTTCTCCAAAATCTGCCCATTACCTGTTCTATCTACGAGTGACCTGATGACATCGTGACATCGTGTTCATCCCTTTGAAACCTGCTGCTTTCAAGGCCGGGGCCATGTTACCGCGCTACGCCATCTAGTGACGGTTGCGAGAACTATGGGTGCGAGCGGCGAAGGAGAGGGGGTCGACCACCGGCGCCTGCGTCGAGAGGATCGGCCGACACAATTTCTCTGACATACTTTCGTTAAAGACAAATTCACACTGTATTTAAAAATTGTAATTACGTATAGATTAAATCTCAGTTTATCATACTACTCGTTATCATTGAAATTCTCCCGAACACATACCGTCAATCGGAAAAACAGCTGATGGCTCAACACTAAAAAAAAACGCGCCCCGCGCGCGCGTCCGAGGCGTACACAGCGGACCTCATTCGATCGCGAGACTTCGCAGCGAAACGTTCCAGTCGTAGTCCTAAAGCCTAGCTAGAACTTCTAAGTACTTCTTACTTTCTGCTAGTTACTATTACTAAGTCCTACGTACTCAGTATAGTTATTCTATCTTACGAAGTTTCTTGTTGAATATAAGCTGTGTTACCAATATTAGGGGTAAGTCTAGTGTCCTTAATAAACAGTGCGCGAGTGTTAAACGATAGTCACGAGGTAGAATCTAAAGTAAAATAACATCGTCATTCGCGTGTGATTAGTCATTTGGCTTCTAGTGAGAACGGTCGCGTCATACACGCTATTGCACAAGTTAACGCTCGTGTAAAAACTGTTAACGCAGCAGCGCACTCCGGCGCGTCTTGACGACACGGTCGCCGCGATGACCTACATACCACCGTAAGTGAATCATGTTTAATTGTCAATACAAGTAGTAAGTTATAGTTTTTTAAAATTATAACTTGTACTCAATTATGTCTTCACCAAACAAAGTAGTTCTCAAAACTGAACTCGAGCATCAGTTGTACACGCGATACATAGAGGAACAGAATGAGCGCCTCGAGCTACAAAATCTAGTAAAAGACCTCAGTAGTCAGATAGAATCACTTCAACAACAGCTGAAACTCATCCAGAACCAAAATAATGTTCCTTTAGAGAAGGAACAATCAAAGACCGACAAACCTCAAGAGGCAGTCGAATATGGGACTGACGATGAGGAACTTGCCCGTGAAACAGAGTGGGTACGACAAAAAAGTAGGAAGAAAAGAAAATTGAACACTTCACTATCTCCTCCTTCTCAAGGAGGAAGCTTACAGGGATCTCAGGCTGGCACAAAAACCGAGAAACCAAAAGAAAAAAGGGTACCACAACCTCCACCTATCATAGTTGAAAATATCAGGAACTATCAACAGTTCTACGACCTTCTTTTGACCAGTTTAAGCGGGGATTCATTCATCGTAAAAATGATGAATGGCGAAACCGTTAAAATAAACGCCAAGGACGAAGACTCATATAGAGCGGTAAGAAATATATTGTTGCAAAATAACTGTCTCTGGCATTCGTATGAGAATAAACAAGATAGACCGATAAGAGTTATGGTCAAAAACCTACACTCATCATGTCTACCGGACAGAATAGTAGAAGACTTGAATGCTAAAGGTTATTGTCACCTCAGTCCTCTGTAAAGTGTTTGAGCATATCATTAACGCACAGCTCATGCGTTACCTAGAAGATCACTCCCTAATTAATGACCGACAGTACGGGTTCAGACCGAAACGGTCAACGGGTGATCTTTTGGCTTACGTCACTCACCTCTGGGGTGAGGCTATGGACAGGCATGGCGAATCATTGGCTATCAGTCTTGATATCGCCAAAGCCTTTGATAGAGTCTGGCACAGTTCGCTACTTTCCAAGCTTTCGGCCTATGGTCTGCCTGTTCGACTGTGCGACTGGGTTGCCAGCTTCCTGCATGAGCGTAGTATCCGAGTTCTCTGTGACGGCCGGGCCTCAGAGTTCATGCAGGTTAATGCTGGCGTGCCCCAGGGGTCCGTTTTATCGCCCACTCTCTTTCTTCTGCATATAAATGATATGCTAGCAGTAGGCAGGATCCATTGCTATGCAGATGATAGCACTTTACATGGGCGATACTTCGGGCACCCCGCGGCCAAGCGGGCTGACACTGACGCAAATAGACAGCGGCTTGTCGTTGAGCTCGACCGTGTCCTGACGTGCATCTCCCAATGGGGATCAGAGAATCTGGTCGAGTTCAATGCCAAAAAAACACAAGCGTGCGCGTTCACAGCCAAGACCTCCCCCTTCCTTCCTCTCCCTACTCTCCAGAATACACCACTGGCTCTACAGGATCACATTGACATGCTCGGAATGGATGTTCGCTGCAACCTGAACAACAAGAATTACATCGAGAGCGTCATCAAAACAGCGTCGCGCAAACTCGGGATCTTGAACAGGGCGAAGCGGTTTTTCACGCCGGAGCAGCGGTGTCTTCTGTACAAGACACAGATTCGCTCTTGTGTGGAATACTGTTCTCATCTCTGGGATGGTTCCGCGCAATACCTGTTAGACGCTCTTGACAGAATGCAGCGACGTGCAGTTCGTATCATAGGTGATCCTGAGGTTACCAACACCTTGGAACCTCTGCAGTTGCGTAGAGACGTTGCCTCTCTGGCCGTCTTCTACCGCCTCTACCACGGCGAGTGTTCTGAGGAGTTATTTCAACTGATCCCACCCTCTCCCTTCCTATCCAGAACAACACGTGCTAGTCTGCGGTGCCACACACGGTGGAATCCATACCATCTCGCACTAAACGGTTTGGGGGCTCTTTCCTCTGCCGCACGATAAAGAGCTGGAATGCTCTGCCCGCATACGTGTTTCCCTCTTCTTACAGTCCCGGGTTCTTCAAGCGGGGCGTGAAAAGGCATCTATCAAGGCCGTCAAGTTAGGGACCACCATTTTACGTCCAATGGCACCGGGAATGGTGGTCTGTATCTTCTGGACTGCACTTCAGCTTTGTTGCCATCTAGCGGAGTGCAGTCAATTGACGGACCAAATATAAAAAAAAAAAAAATATAAAAGAAAATATAAAATTCAGGAAGCTGTAAATAAACTGAGCTGGAGGACTAAGGAACCTCTTAATATGTTTATGTTATCATTCCAGAAAGATGAAGACATAAACCATATCTACGGCATTAAGGCCATACTAGGTTGTAAGGTAGATGTACAGCCTTTAAAAACATCTAAATTAATCCCACAATGCAAAAGGTGTCAAGCATATGGCCATACCCAAAAATACTGTTCAAAGGAACCAAGATGTGTGAAGTGCACTGGAAAACACCTCACCAAGGACTGTACCAAATCAATAGCTACAAAACCTAAATGTGTTCACTGTGGTGAGCCTCATCCAGCTAATTATAGAGGGTGTATTGTAGCTAAAGAACTACAACAATTAAAAAATAAAGTCTCCAAACGAAAAGTTGCTGCGCCTAAAATCCAAGCCTCTGAAGTTGAGAGACAACAACCACACCGTTCTTTTAATACAAAGGTTACAAATAGCGTGTCTTTTGCGCAAATCACAAAAGCAACGCAGCCACGGTCACAGCCAACAGTGCCCCTGAACTCTGATAATACTACTACAGAAGAAAACATAAGCAAAATTTTAAGCATGTTGAGTTCATTTGACCAAAGGTTAAGGAACATAGAAACTAAACAATTACCTATGCATTCAATTCAAAAATGAAAAACACACTAAAAATTATGACGTGGAATGCAAACGGACTCCTTAAGCATCGAAACGAGTTACAGGCAGTCTTAACAACAGAGCAAATAGATATATGTCTCATATCAGAATCTCACTTTACGAGAGAATCTTTTATTCATATTAAAGGATATAATATATATCACGCACTGCATCCCAACAACACTGCGAGTGGTGGCAGTGCCGTCATTATTAAAGAGAACATCTATCATTACTTAAAACACAAATACGAAGAACGATTTGCACAAACTGTAGCAGTTGTAGTTAGAACCAAACTTCATGATATTACCATATCAGCTGTGTATATTCCACCTAAGCATAAGTTGAAAAAAGAGCAGTACAGAACTTGTTGAAAGCTCTAGGAAACACATTCATTTTTGGAGGTGATTTTAATGCGAAGAACACTCATTGGGGGTGTAGATTAACTAATACCAAAGGTAAGGAATTGCTATGTGCCATCAGAGAAATCAAGTGCAATGTAATTTCAACGGGGAAACCCACTTATTGGCCTACCGATATTGGAAGAAAACCAGACTTGATAGACTTCTTCATTTATAAGAATCTGTCAGCTGCTTACCTTAACATAGAAGAAGGATATGATATGCACTCCGATCATTCACCCATTATTTTAACTCTAAGCGAGACAATAATACAAAAAGAAAGCAGTCCAACCCTAGTGAACAAAAACACTGACTGGGAAAGCTTTTAATTTGATTTAGATCACTGCATAGACCTCAAAGTACCTCTTAAAGACAAACAGCAAGTAGATGACGAAGTTGCAAAATTTATTACCGACATCCAACGCTGCGCCTGGCGAAATACGCCTGACATGAAAAGGAAAGTCACAACTCAAAAATATCCTGCGGAAATTAGAAATCTTATAGCCATAAAGCGAATCCAGAGACAAAAGTGGCAACAACGTAGATATCCGCCTGATAAAGCTCTGCTAAATAAACTCACAAAAAGATTAAGCAGAGCAATTCAAGAATTTCACGATGAGAAAACAAATGATTATCTTAGTCAACTATCAAGTAATGGCACATCTGATTACTCACTATGGAAAGCCACTAAAAGCTTAAAAAAACCCATCATTCACGCTTCACCTATTCAAAAAATAGATGGCAAATGGGCCATAAACAATGAACAAAAAGCGAAAGTGTTTGCAGAACACCTCGAGAAAATTTTTCAAATGAATAACGAGGAAAGCTCTGAAAGTTTAGTACTAGATGAGACACAACATGACCACTTAGAAATAAAACTTGTAACCCCAAAAGAAGTTAATAACATGGTCAGAAAATTGGCCAGAAGGAAATCACCGGGATACGACCTAATCACTGGAGAACTCCTGCAAAATCTCCCACGTAAAGCAATTGTGAAGCTTACCACCCTCATCAATGCCACATTTAGATTAAAATATGTGCCTAGTATGTGGAAAGTTGCTGAAGTTATCATGATTCCTAAACCAGGAAAACCACCTCATGAAGTAACATCATATAGACCTATATCACTCTTACCAATCATAGCGAAATTGTTCGAAAAACTACTGCTCAGGCGACTAAAACCTATTATCGAAGACAGAGAACTGATCCCTAACTACCAATTCGGTTTTAGAGAAAAACACTCCACAGTTGACCAAATACACAGAATTACCGATGTAATTGAAAAAACATTAGAAGAGAAAAAAGTTTGTTCTACAGTATTTCTAGATGTAGCTCAAGCATTTGATAAAGTATGGCATAAAGGTCTCATATATAAATTAAGTAAAATGCTCCCGAAACCATTTGTGGACATTTTAGAATCCTACTTAACTGAGAGGACATTCAGAGTGAGACATGAAGATGCTTACTCAGATATCAAACAAATAAAAGCTGGTGTACCGCAAGGAAGTGTTCTTGGGCCTATCCTGTACCTATTGTACACCTGCGATATCCCTGAAACAAATAACAGCGTCATCGCCACTTTTGCAGACGACACCGCTATCATGGCCACAGGTGTCACTCACGAAGAAGCAGCAGATAAGGTGCAAATTGCCGTCAATGCCATCACCGATTGGACTAAAAAATGGAAAATTAAATTAAATGAGTCAAAATCGACACATATTGATTTCACAAACCAAAGAGCTAATTATACACCAGTATATATTAACAACCGTGTAATACCATACGAAAATACGGCAAAATATTTGGGCATGACGCTAGACGCTAAACTTCGCTGGAAGGCTCATGTCAAAAAGAAACGACAGGCATTAGATCTTCGTTATAAAAATATGTACTGGCTACTTGGTAGAAATTCTACCTTGTCAGTGTATAATAAAGTACTTTTATACAAGCAAGTACTCATGCCTGTATGGACATACGGCATCCAACTTTGGGGATGTACAAAACGGACTAACGTTGAAATCATACAAAGATTCCAAAATAAGGTACTTCGGACTATAGTAAATGCTCCCTGGTACGTCAGAAATGATGACATCCACCGAGACCTTGGAGTGGATCATGTAACTGATGTTATACAAAAACACGCCGAAGCACACGAACAAAGGCTTCTTCATCATGTGAACGTCGAGGCTATCCAGCTACTAGACAACACGGACATATGGTATGGTATGGTATGGTATGACGGGCTATTATCCGCAACTCCACGACAAGGCGCGGTTTTTGCGTGAGGGTGGGCATTTTATTCGATCCACCCCAACTCGTTGAAGAACGCCAGCAGGCTATTCACACTGCTGGTGATCTCCCGGAGCGTACCTGTGTTTCCGAAGTACTTAGCCCTGTATGTGGCGGTTTCAGGACAGTGTAGAAGCACGTGTGCCGCAGTTTCTTCCTCGTTCATGCAGGTTCTGCAGAGAGGGCTGTCGGTGATACCTAAAATATAAAGGTGTTTATTGAAGGAACCGTGCCCCGTGATGGCAGCCGTAGCCGTGCGTAGTTGCCGTTTGTCCAGTTGTCGAAGGCGCCTGGTCAGTCTGCTATCAAGCACAGGGAGTGCCTCTCTGGGCTGTCTGCACACTTCCAGGTTCATCCAGTCTCTGTTGTGTTGATCTCTCGTTCGTTTGTTCACTATGGTTCGTAGGTATGCAAAGGGGATCGGTATTATGGGTTCAGGTCCCATTGCAACCATATCTGATCCTCTCCTGGCAAGCTCGTCCGCGGCATCGTTACCACGCGAGCCGCTGTGGCCTTTGATCCATTGCAGTGTTATGTTGTTGGTGTGACCTATTTGATTTAATTTGAGGTGGCACTCCAGTATCAATCCTGAGTTAATAGTATGGCATTTTAAAGCTTGTAGTACAGCCATGCTGTCTGACAGTATGCGTATTGAGTGACCTTTCAGTTTCCTGGCCATTACCGCTGAGGCTGCCAAGGTGATCCCCATACATTCCGCTTGGAAAACTGTGTTATGGGTCCCCAGCGGTGTCGAAATGTGTATATTGAGGTCCTCCGAGAAGATGCCGGCCCCGGTGCCTGTACCTGTTTTGGATCCATCTGTGAAGATACGCAGTTCTGCTGGGCATAAGGCCTCACAGCGATGATCCTCATGAAGCTGAATCTTGTATTTTTTGTCGAAAACGTGCTGTTTAGGTACACGATCATTTACTGCTCCCATCATGGGTATCTCCTTCGTGAGCTCAGTGAGCAGTGAAGTGTGTCGTGTGTTTCTCCCGCTCCATAGGTTGAGTGCCCTTAGGCGTATAGCCGCAGCTGTTGCTTCCTGGCGGATGAACAGATCCAAGGGTGGTAGTCCAAGCATGGCTTCCATTGCCGCGGTAGGGGTGGATTTTATGCAACCAGTGGTTGCCATGCAGGCTAATCTTTGGGTCTTCTGTAGTGTAGCTGATGTTGTGCTGTTTTTGGTCCTTGGCCACCAGACGATGGCGCCATAAGCTATCATGGGACGGATAACTGTTTCATAAAGCCACAGAATGATTTTCGGTGCTAGCCCCCATTTTTTACCAATCATTCTTCTGCATTGCCAGAAGGTAATTTCGGCCTTTACTAATTTATTGTCTAGATGGCTACTCCATGTTAGCTTGCTGTCAAGAATAACGCCTAGGTATTTGACCTCTTTTGACAGTTGGAGTTCCGTTTCGAAGAGTTTTGGAAGGCGGTATTCGCCTAGTACCCTTTTATTTGTGAACATAACTAGTTCGGTTTTGTGCGGGTTCACCGATAGTTCCCTGAAATTCCCTGCACCATTTTTCTACGATGCGTAGGGCTTGTTGAGTTAGGTTACAAATCGTACCTGCTACCTTTCCTGAGATAAGGATTGTTAGGTCATCAGCATAACCTATGGTATAATCTCGGTTTTTGTTCAGCCTTGTGATTAGGTCATCTATCACTAGGTTCCACAGGAGAGGAGAGATTACACCCCCCTGCGGACAGCCTTTAGCTATTAGAGCTGTCTGGTCATCTTTTCCAAGGCGAACCACTCTTTTACTGAGCATGTTTGTTATCCAGTCTGATAGTACCGGTTCCGCTCCATGTTTTGACAGGGCGGTCTTAATACTGGTAAAGCTGGTTTTGTCGAAAGCTCCTTCAATGTCAATGAACGTTCCCAGGCAAATGCCTTGTTGTTCGATCGCTTCCTCTATCCGGCTGACTACCAGATGCAGGGCTGATTCCGTGGACTTCCCGGAGCTGTATGCATGTTGGTTTACGTGTAGGGGTAACTGTTTCAGTGCACCATCTCTCAGCTCCCTCTCGCATAAGCGCTCCATGGTTTTTAACATGAAGGAGGTCAGACTGATTGGTCGGTGTGCTTTAGGATTTGTATAATCACCCTTTCCTGGCTTCGGGATGAAGATGACTGCTACTTCCCGCCATCCTTTCGGAACGTATCTGTGTGCCAAGCAGGCTTTAAATATACGCTCCAAACTGCTTGCGACTGGTTGGTTGCCCCACTGTAGCAGAGCAGGGATGATTCCGTCTGGGCCGGCTGCCTTATAAGGGTGAAAACTACTAATGGCCCACTGGACTTTTTCCAGGGTGACCACTTTGTTTGCATACTGCCAGTCTTGAGCAGTAGGTGTTATGGTTTCATCATGCCAGTCGATTTGTGTAGTAAAGACGCAACCAGGGAAGTGGGTCTCTATAAGTAGACGTCTGGTTTCTTCTGGCGACGATGTGAGCGTATTGTCCTGTTTTTTGAGGGTGGGTGGTGCGGTCAGCTTCGTCTGTGCTAGGACCTTCCTTACCCTGTTTGCTTGTTGACATGATTCTATGTTCTCGCAGAATTTACGCCAACCCTGTTTGCTCCGATATCTGATGCATTTTTTGTAGCTGTATTTGGCTGAACGGTAGGCGTCCCAGTCTTCGTCTGCACTAGTGTTCATAGCCCTGTTGAAAGCCCTCCTCACCTTCCTTCGCTTGCGCTCTAGCTCTGGGCCCCACCATGGCTGTTTGCCTGGTGTTTTAGGAGGTAAGGTCTCTGGGCATGCTATGTGGTAGCTGTCTATTATAGATTTCGTTAGGTGGTTTACCTGTTCCTCGATCTGTGTATGGTTATGGAGGGTCTGTGGGGAGCGCTCTTGAGCTAGCCTATTTTTTAGATGCTGCTCAAATTTGACCCTGTCCGTTTTTCTCGGGTTACGTTTTGGCGGAAATCGTAATGTCTCCGCCTGTAAGTCGAAGCGAATCCATTTGTGGTCTGAACAGGATGCCTCCTTGGAGACGTGCCAACCCGTGATGGCCTCCGCTACGTTTTCCGTGGCTAGTGTTAAGTCGATGATAGTGCGGCTCCTTTTGGTGACGAATGTTGGTTCGGAGCCGGTGTTTAGTAGGGTAAGGTTAGTTGTGAACAGATATTCAACAAGGGACTTACCTCTGTCATTTTGTGTGGTCATGCCCCATAGCGGGTGGTGGGCATTGGTGTCAGCCCCGATGATGACCTCCATCCTTTCCCTCTCGCAGTGGTCCACCATCCGGATGAGGTCTTGCGGGGGCAGCCCTTCCTTATCGGGCATGTAGGCTGAAGCGAGGATGACCACCTTGTCCTCGACGTCCAGCTGTGTGTGCAGTTTTATTGTAGTAAGATCTCTGTAACAGAACTCTGTAAGGACCTGTGTTTTTAGGTTTTTTGTGACGTATATACACGATCTGGGGTGATCGTGTCCATCCGTCACTATAAGCTTACCTCCTAAGTTGGAGAGCCCCTGGATGTGGCCTGCCCTAATCCATGGTTCCTGGATCAGGACAATGGCCGTTTGTTGAACCTCCAGCCATTTTCGCAGCTGAGCCGTCCCATCTCGGCTGTGCTGGAGGTTCACTTGGAGGAGACTAATCTTCGACGAAGGGGACGCCATCGCTGGTCGTGCCCTCCTCGTCTCCTCCAAGTTTTAGCCCTGCGAAAAGGTCACCGGGCTCGACGTCACCCTCCAGGAGATTGGAGATTGAGGCCAGAACGTCCTCCGTCTCCATGGGTGCGCCCACATGCTCGACCTCGGCAGCTGTTGGTGTCGGTTCCGGCGTCTCCCCGCTGGGTCCAGGAGCGTTTGGAGGAGGCTCTGTCTCCTCTGTCGCCGATGGTCGCTTGAGCTCCTGTTTGATGGTTCCTGTTTCAGGGTCCCATCCCAGAGGGACATCGGTAAACCTACCGGACCGACCCTGGAACTTTACGTACACCGTCCCTACTCCAAAAGCGAGACGGCGTCCGGCCTTCATTAGGGTCGGTACTTGGTCCTCTGGGACTCCGACCACCAGGAACCATGCGGCGTTCTGTTTCGCCGCATTTAAAAGGGTCCACTTCGTGACCTCAACTTCGGGGTTCTGGAAGGATAGAACTCGCCCTATGCTGCGTGCATCCTCCAGAAGTCCCTGTGGGTCGGGGACCAGTATGCCACAGCGAACCTGCTGAGGGATGTCAGCTTGGCTTTTCACGACCAGCTTTACATTGGACGTGATAGCCAGCTCGCTCACAGTACGCTGTAACCAAGTGCGCGTGAAGTCGTCTTCACACCACAGTTTAAGAACCCCCTCAGTGAAAAGTGGTTTGGCTTTAAACTTTGGGGGCTGTAGTTGTGTCCGAGCCAGGGCATCCCCGAAGATACGATTTTGTATCCCGGTGAGAACCTGTTCGGACACGTCTTTGCTGATACGCCCCGTGCGTGCACACGTGACTGCCACATTTAGGGGCGTGCTGGCAGCTTGGGCGTAGGTTGGCCTGGCGACTTTTTTGGTTTGGTCCAACCTTTGCCTTTTGTACTCCCCGCGGGGCGAAGAAGTCTCGTTGAGAGCACGTTTGGCGGAGGGCTGGTCATTCCTATTCGGCCGCTGTTTGGCTCCCTTCGCTCCGTCACTGGTCCGCGGCACATTTTGTCCACCAGCGGCGAAGTTAAGTGGGCCTTTGGCCTCTGGCCTCGTTGCTGAGGTGCAGGGTTGTGGGGAAGAGGGAATAGGTCTGGCTGCGATGTTGGCCATCCGTCTTTCCTTCTTCGTTTTACGGGGCTTCCTCTTCTTGGGCTTGCCTAGTCCAGCAGTATCCTTGCCGCTAGCGACCAAGGGTTGGGTGCGTGTCTTGTTTTTGTTTGGACCCTTTCTCTTCGGCAGTTGCCACCCTTCAGAGAAAGCGTCCTCCGGCTGGCCGCCAGTCCCTTCCTGCCCATGGGCTGGACTGGACGAGCGCGAAGCCAGCGGGCTGACGCTGCGGGAGCCTTCACCGGGGAGAAGGCTGTGGGACAAAGAGGTTTCCCTCTTGTGTGTGTGATTACCTTCACGGGTACCCGTAGATGGAACCACTGAGCTTCCCGTGATGGTAGTTTTTTTGCCCGCTCTGGTACCCGTAGATGGAACCACTGAGCTTCCAGATTGGGCTGAGGATGTGAGTGATTGTATGGTGTGCTTGCCTCCGCCGGTACCTGTAGCCGAGGCCACTAAGCTTCAGGTTTTGGCCAAGTGTGCGCTGAAGGCGCGTGTGGTGTTGTTACCCTCCCTGGTACCCGTGGTTTGAACCACTGAGCTGCCAGTTTGGGCGGTGTGGTGTGTGCTGTTTGTGCCCTTCCCGGTGCCTGCAGCCGAGGCCGCTGGTCTGCCGGTTTGGGCCGAGTGTACGCTGAGGGCGCGTGTGCAGTCGTTCCCTTGACTGGTACCCGTAGTCTGAGCCACTGAGCTGCCAGTTTTGGGATTTGTGGTATTAGTATTGTTAATATCTGTTGGCCTATCCATGTTAGTTTGTTAGTTTAGAATTCGTCTCTTTGGCTTCCCACCCTCCACGGAGCCCGCAACTGGGAGTACCTTACTCGACATACTTCGAGGGGCACTAGGACTACCAAAGAGATATAGGAGTGCAGAGCTGGTTTACAGTGCGACATCGGAGGCTCGATCGGGTTGACGTTGGGGCATGAAAAAGGCCCACCCACAACGCCTGGTTAACCTTCACTTACCTCGTCAGCATGACCTTTACCTACCACTTGCGTGGACCCTCCACTCCTCGCCGGTGGCCCACAAGTGGGACACCCTGGCCTAATTTCCCCAACCATGGCTAGTGGTTGAGGCCACCGTTTAACCTGAAATCCAGGCCAAAGAGGGCGTGTTGCCTCGCGAACGCATTACCGCCAGCGTCGTTCGGCTCAACCCCCCAGGATCCCTTCATCCCTGCGTACGGCGCTCGACTGCGTAGGTCCATGACGCAGGTGACTTCCCAGTCACAGGGTTATTTTTGTTTCAGGGTTTTCTTCCCCTCGCCAGATTGTCCGGTTATGGCGCCGAAGATTCGCCCTCGTGCTTTATATTTTGCTACTACAGTTCCGAGGTAGGTGGGTTGAGCGAGGCTCGTTATGAACTGTAGCATTGCCCGGAGGGGACGACCCACCCGGATGGATTTGGGCAGGCCCGACCCCAGCCCGCGGCGGCGGTCTGGGGGCGGCGAGGACGTATATAAAGCACTTGTCGGTGCGCGCCGAACAGCCTAGCTTCGCTCACCTAGGCGTACGCTGTTGTCATCTTAGCATTTGTGAATAAGGTAAGTTCCCTGGCCGAAGTTACCCCACTAAGGACTTAACACGGACATAGTGAGAAGACTAAAAAGAACTAAGCCCTTTGAGTTAGTTTTGTGAATTAATGTAACAAAAGTGCAGTGAGTGCTATATTTAAAGAACACAAGATCAAAGTGTCTATCAATAACAATAGAGACAATAAGAAAAGTGCCAATGGACACATTCTTAACTTGTAAGTATTAGCAAATTAAGTTAAATTTAAATTACTTATTAGCCTCTAGGTCTAGATTGTAATTGTCTAAGTATTAGTTTAATTACGAATACTACATATTAAAAAAAAAAAAATTCGCGTGTGACATTCCTGCTTAGCCCCCTAGGAGCTAAGCGTGATGCTAGCTCATTAGTTGGTACCTGCCTACCTTCGGTCGTGAGTTCGTAGTTACCTAGTTGTAGTTTGTCTTTGTGTTAATGTAATTAAATTAAAGTTAAAGGAAATTGTGATTAACATCGTAATCGTTAAAATGTTGTAAGAAAGTTATTGTATGAAGTGTGTCCATAATACAATCACCTGGTGCGCCTATGCCGAGGGTGAAATGTGCTCAGGCTGGCCAAGATAGCATTGGTGTTCCCTTGCATTTCTCTGCTAAAGAAGTAGCCTCAGTAATTAGTAAAATGAAAAAAGGTAAGTCACCAGGTCATGACGGCCTGAGCATAGAGCATCTGAAGCATGCAGGTGTACACATAGCACGTGTGCTTTCTTTGTTTTTCAACTTGTGTATTAGTCATAGTTATCTACCATATGACCTTATGTATACAGTGGTTGTACCCATAATGAAGAATAAAACAGCAGATGCCTCGGATATGTCCAATTACAGACCTATCTCCCTCGCGACAGTTGTTGCCAAGGTCTTGGACAGTTTGCTTGATAAACACATGATGAAGCACATGTCAATTCATGACTCTCAATTCGGTTTCCAACCTGGTCTTTCTACTGAAAGTGCTATTATGTGTCTCAAGCAGACTGTTCAATATTACACGGCACGGGAAACCCCTGTCTTTGCCTGTTTTTTGGACCTGTCAAAGGCATTTGACCTAGTCCAATATGATGTGCTGTGGCGCAAGCTGGAGTCGGAGACGACCATACCAAATGAGCTTATCTCAATTTTTAAATACTGGTATAACAACCAGGCAAATAGTGTTAAGTGGTCAGGGGAATACTCAGATAT
Organism: Eilema sororculum; assembly: GCA_914829495.1. Taxonomy (NCBI): domain Eukaryota; kingdom Metazoa; phylum Arthropoda; class Insecta; order Lepidoptera; family Erebidae; genus Eilema; species Eilema sororculum. The sequence continues at coordinate 23,377,768 of OU618535.1, forward strand.
TTACCATCTGGAGTGCGGGGTTCGGCAGGGAGGACTAAGCTCGCCTAGGTTATTTAATCTGTACATGAACCAATTATTATTGAAGCTAAATAGTACCGGCATAGGTTGCCACATAGATGGAATTTGTTTAAATAATTTAAGTTATGCTGATGACATGGTGCTGCTTAGCCCATCAATTAGTGCTTTAAGGCGTCTAATCGCTGTCTGTGAATCCTATACGGTGAGTCATGGGCTCAGATACAATGGCAAAAAGAGTGAGATTATGATCTTTAAGGCAAAAACAGTGACATACTCAGATGTGCCCACAGTCTCACTATATGGGAAACCCCTTAATAGAGTTGACAGGACAATGTATCTGGGCCACTGGATCACCGAGGACTTGCGAGATGATTGTGACATTGAGAGGGAGCGCAGATCGCTGGCTGTCCGATGCAACATGCTGGCCCGTAGGTTTGCACGCTGTACTAAGTCAGTGAAGGTTATGCTTTTTAAAGCATACTGTCAATCCTTCTACACGTGCAGCCTTTGGGTTAGCTATACGCAGCGGGCATACAGCGCTCTGCGTGTCCAATATAATAACGCGTTTAGGGTTCTGGTGGGGCTGCCGTGGCACTGTAGTGCATCAGGTATGTTTGCAGAAGCGCGTACGGATGGCTTCGAAGCAATTCTGAGGAAGCGGTGTGCGTCTATGCAAAACCGTGTACGCGGCAGCACCAATAGTATCCTTGGCGTGTACACGGATCGGCAGGATTCACCCATGTGGCGAAGATGGGTGCAGATTCACTTAAAATAATAATATAAATGTATACTAACCCTAGTTTATAAGGATCATTGTTACTAACACTATGGATAATTTTCCGAAATAAATGGATATAATAATAATAATAATAACACTTGGCAACACTGGTCGCTTAGATACATAATATTTTTCTCTTTAAAGATTTTTCGATTTTTTGAACATTTATACGATTTTAATACAAATAATATTATTTTAGTGGCTTAGTAAAATAACAGAATAAAAAAACGCATAATGATTTCTAAGAAAATATATACCAGAATGAAAATAGAACCAGAAAAATAACATGTACGTGACAGACATGTCAAAATTCACATCGGAATATTTGAAGAACAATAATTATGATAACAAGAGCGAAGACCAAGTTACTTCAAGATGCACACCTGACACCCACGGGCTCGTCGTGCAGCTCCGCCTCGCAGGCTCCGGAAATCACCTCTCCGAGACCAACTCCTGCTGAAGCGTCGAGCTCCGACGAGTATTTCTCCCCGCCGACGTCGCCAACACCTGTACGTCGGCCGGGGAGAGGCCGTCCACCGACCTGCTTGGGACCCCGACGCCCTCCGGCTTCGAATAGGGCCCCCGCTACCGGTGGTGATGTGCACCGCATGCGATGGACTACTTCTATCAACGAAAACGTCATGCGGGCATATTTTGCGGCTACAGAGGGGGGAACTAACCTCAGTGCGTACCGTTCTCGGATACTTCCTCTGTTTCAGGCGCTTGAACCTTCCGTCAACACATCGGCACAAAGACTGTCGGACCAAGTACGGGTCATTCAACGCAATCACATGTTGAATGAAACCGTACTTGAGACACTACGGCTAGAATGCTTGCGAAATACTTGTGTCACCCCCGCCCCGGCTCCTGCTCCTGCTTCTACAACTGCAATTAATGAAGATTCATATGTTACGCGGGATGACACACCTATTCCTGTAAGTATTCAGTACAATGAAGAGATTAAGGAGGCTTTGGAATGTGCATTGCGGGAATATCGATCAATGCCCATACATGTCAGGCCACGTCTCCCGCGGTTGCCCATACATAGACGTAATATAGCGCTGGTGAGTGCCCTAAATATCTAGAAAATAGTGAAAACCTCGGTGACACTCATTCAATTCTGTATTGTACTGCTGTGGCGGCATGTCGTATGGCAGGTGCTAAATTTCCCATTAAAGATCCTGGCATACGACCTAAGCCTGCTATACCAGCATGGCAATGCAGAATTGAACGACGTGTGGCCGAGGCGAGGGTGCTCATCGGTAAACTAATCTGCTTCAGGTCGGGCAATACTCGCCCAAGGGTGATGCGCTATGTGACCCGAGCGTTTGCGGGAACTAATATTAGTCCCCAAGATTATACGTCTCGGGTCACAGAGCGTATTGACTTCCTGAAGCAGAAAGTCTGTGCATGGGCAAACCGTATTCAGAGATACAAAAAACGAGTTGATCGATATACCGTCAATCGTATGTTCCAAAGAGACCAAAGGTGGGTATATAGAAGTTGGGAGCGAACAGATGAAAGTGTGGATGACGTGCGACGGCCGGATGCTGAAGCCACAAATGCGTTCTGGCGTAGTATCTGGTCGGTGCCCGTTAGCCACACTGAAGGCGATTGGATGCGTGAGGTCGAAAGAGCATGCGAAACCATTCCAGCTATGGAAGAAATTTACATCGATGCCACTGATGTAGATTGTGCGGTCCGTTCGCTGTCTAATTGGAAATCTCCAGGACCGGATGGACTGCACAATTTCTGGCTAAAATGGCTACGGAGTTCGCATGTTGTTTTGGCCTCACAATTTCAATCCGCTGTAGAATCTGGGACGCTACCAACTTTTATGACGACAGGAGTTACTCACCTGCTCCATAAAACTGGTAGTACCCTGGAGCCCAATAATTATAGACCGATTACATGTCCCCCAACGGGGTGTGCGTTGTTTTATAGACAAAAGTTTCATATAATTTCGTTTTACAGAAAATGTTTCGCAAAATTTCGTTTCATAGAATAATCAATATACATAATACTTACTTTAAAGATTTTTAAATCATTGACTTTTGTTTCACATAAATTTTAATGTTAGAATAATCATTTCATAGAATAACAAATCAAATATTCTTCTTTTTTATATTGGTTATTTCTTATAAAACTTATTTGCGCAAAGATATTTTCTGGGTGGTTTAAAAAAAAATAACCACGAAGGCTAAGGCGAGAGCCTTCTAACCTAACCTATCCGAGTCGGGGTATTATCTAATTAAATTACTACAAGCAATCGGGAAAAAAAAATTATGGTGGTTAGTGGTTGTTTTTAAGATTCCTTAAATAATAATTCTACAGTTTGATAAGTATGTTAAACAAAAATATGTGAAAAAAAATTCATTAAATTGTGTTTCTGTGAAAAGTGATTCATTGTGGTAAATTGTCTTTGAAACAATAATATTCGAAATAAAAATATAAGAACCAAATATTATATGAAACATTTTCTGTAAAATGAAATTCTATGAAATTTCTTTCTACGAAATAAGGCGCTCCCCTCCCAACGGTCTATAAACTTCTTACATCCATCCTGAGAGCTAAGATTAACAATCATATAAACAATAATTCTATTATGTGTGCCTCTCAGAATGGATGTAGGAATGGGGCCCGGGGTACTAAGGAGCTCCTCCTGATTGATATGACTATTAGCCAACAAGCTCGCCGCAATCGTAAGGATCTGGCGGCATGCTGGATAGATTACAAGAAAGCGTTTGACTCCGTGCCACATACATGGCTTTTGAGGGTGCTGGAGTTGTATAAAGTGAATACAACTCTATGTACCTTCCTAAAGTCATGTATGGGGCAATGGAGGACGGTTCTTTTCTATCCAGGGTGTCGCCAGGCTTTGGGTAGTGGCGAGCCGATAACAATAGAGCGGGGTATTTTTCAAGGGGACAGTCTGAGTCCCCTTTGGTTCTGCTTAGCCCTGAACCCACTTAGTACTTTACTAGTGAATTCAGGGTTAGGTTATAGGTTACGAAGAGAGGGTCAGATGGTATCCCACCACTTTTACATGGATGATTTAAAGCTATTCGCCCACACCAACCCTCAATTAATAGCTTTACTGAAGGTTACTGAAACATTCAGTAATTCTATTAAAATGGCGTTTGGTGTGGACAAATGTGCAGTCATTCATGTAAAGCGAGGGCGGGTGGTGGAGTCGGAGGGTATACAGCTCTCTGATTCCACTAACCTAAGATCACTCCTCGTAACTGAGACCTATAAATACTTGGGTATGTCACAGGCGTTATGCATCAATGAGGCCAACATGAAACAAATGTTACAGGACCGTTTCTTTGGCCGCCTGAAAAAAGTACTTAACAGTCTTCTGTCAGGTGGTAACAAGGTGCGTGCCTGTAACAGTTGGGTCATGCCACTCTTGATGTACTCTTTTGGCATACTCAAGTGGACTCAGACTGAACTCGATACCATCGATAGGAAAGTCCGGGCTCAGTTGACTGCATTCCGAATGCACCACCCACGGTCGTCAGTCATGAGATTGTATATCCCGCGGAAATGTGGGGGTCGAGGTTTTTTAAATGCTAAGACCCTTCATAATCGCGAGGTGTGCAATCTCAGAGACTACTTTCTAAAGTCGAACTTGGACATGCATCGTGATGTAGTCAACGTAGATACCGGGCTCACCCCGCTCGGTTTGGCTAAAGAGAACTGGCGCAGGCCTACAATAGTTAGCACTGACAGCCGCAGGGAGGTATGGCAGAGTAAGGAGCTACATGGCAGGTTCTATAGGGCCCTACACAGGCCCGAAGTAGATCTACTAGCGTCCGTGTCCTGGCTACGTTTCAGTGACCTTTTTGGGGAACAACTACCGGAAGTATATCATGAGGGATGGCACAATTGACATTTGTCGAGCGTGTCACCAACCTGGTGAATCCCTCAGGCATATTACTTCCGGTTGTTCTCGTCTTGCTAACGGCGAGTACTTGCACAGACATAATCAAGTAGCCAGGATAATCCATCAGCGACTTCCTCTGAAATACAACCTTGTGGATGTTGAGGTGCCGTACTATAGGTATGTTCCTGAGCCAGTTCTAGAAAATAGTCATATCACATTGTACTGGGATCGATCTATCATCACTGATAGGACTGTTATAGCTAACAAGCCTGACATTGTGGTGATAGACCGATCCGAACGCCGAGCATTGATTGTTGATGTCACCATTCCTCATGACGAAAATCTCGTGAAAGCTGAGAAAGATAAACAAGTTAAGTACTTGGACTTGGCTCACGAGGTTGTCGACATGGGGAATGTTGACTCAGCAATCATTGTGCCGATAGTCGTATCAGTCAACGGACTGATAGCAAAGAGCCTCGAACAACATCTAAAGAGGCTCGGGTTGGATGGTTGGGTCAAGGGCCAGATGCAGAAGGCAGTGCTCCTTGATACGGCGCGCATCGTGAGAAAGTTCCTTTCTCGGAGCCCTAACCACCGGTAGCTTGGTCCCTGTACCCGATGCCGGTGGGATACTATTTTTTATATTTTTAAATATATGTTTTATTTTTTATATATGTATTTAAAAATGTAATTAATAAGTAAGTAAAGTAAATAAAGAGGAATAATAATAATAATATATGTCGCGAGTATACATGTCGACAGACAGCCGAATATAGTAATTGCTTAAGAACTATTCAATTAGTTGTAATGGTTGATTGTTCGTATTCTAAGAGAAAAATCAACACGGTGTATATCTCGGCATAATTTTCTACGGATACCCACATTTTGAGAATATGTTAAATTGTCGAATTTTAATCTCGTTTTAAATCCACGGTTCAGCATATATTAGTATTAGAGCTTGATTATTACTGAATCATTTGTTTATGGTTGATTGAACCGTGGTTAACGGGATTACAGACTTACTTACGATACATGCTTACGAAAAATACTTATGATTATTAATTCCGGAACAATCCAGTTTTATTTCTTTGTTTTATTGTGTAATTTATGTGTTGTACCATTGTACAGCGCCACCGACCTTAGGGCCCATGTAGAAAATTAAACGTGGGGGCAACTGGGTTCACGCACCAGTGCCTAATCGTGTGGTTGTCTTCCCAGAACTTTGTACCGGCTGGAATACCGGTCCAACCTCGTACCGGCTGGAATACCGGCCGAAATAGCATCACCGCGCCGTACCGGCCCAACTCCGAACCAGCTGAGGTTGCCGGCCCTCTCCGTACCGTCTTGAAGACGGCCTTGGCGACGACTCCGGCGGACCGAACTAGCGGCTGCGACGCCTGGTGACCTTGAGGGTAAGACAACGTCACACTCGCACGGGGCCAGCCCGGAACCCCAAGTTGAGTACATTACTCAGCCTTCCGCTTACTTACCTGAATAAAATGCAGAATGCTGTTGAAGGTTTATCCATTGAAGAGAAGGCAGATATATGCAAAAGTTCCTCTGTAACCTGTTGTAAAGGGAAGCAGAGTCGTTTGCCGTTCCCCAACAATGGCAACAGATGCACTCAGTTACTCAATGTGGTGCATACGGATGTGTGCAGACCAATGGAGAACGTCTCCATAAGAGGATCAAGGTACTTTATAATATTCATTGATGATTCTAGTCGAATGACTCACGTTTATTTCATGAAGAATAAACATGAAGCTTTTCAATGTTTTAAAGACTATGCGCAGCCAAGTTAGAGAATTTACTTGATCGTAAAATTAAGGTGTTACGAAGCGATAATGGTCTTGAATTTTGCAGTAATGAATTTGAAATTTTTTTAAAGCAAAAAGACATAGTTCATCAAAAGTCTAACCCCTACACCCCAGAGCAAAATGGGTTAAGTGAGAGAATGAACCGCACTATTATTGAAAAGGCTAGATGTTTACTGTTCAATCAAAGAATTAAAGAATCAAAGAATCAATTTCATTTATTCAGTTTAGGCACATAAAGAGCACATATGAACGTCAGAATTTTTACAAGTAATGTCAATCACAAAAAAAAAACATTGGAAAATGATTCTTTCGCTGGTTCGGTAGGTGGTTCTACTGAGAAGAGACCAGCAAGAAACTCGGTGAACTCGATTATCCTTCTTTTTTTTTTAATATGGTTTTATTTATAGTAATTTTTTACAGTGCGAGCAAGAGATGAGATTAGGATGACCATGCATTTTTATCATTTAAGTAATCGTCTAATTTATAATAGCCTTTTTTTATTAAGCAATTTTTCACTTGAATTTTAAATTTATTAAGTGGCATGTCTATCAGATCCTGAGGCATTTTATTAAACAATTTTATACAATTGCTTACAAACGAATTACCAACCTTATGAAGCCTGAGTTTTGGCACTGCAAGTTTATTTTTGTTTCTAGTATTATAATTGTGTTGGTCAGAGTTATTTTTGAAGAGATCTAGATTCTTGCGTACATATAAGATATTATCATAAATGTATTGGGAAGCAACTGTTAAAATATTAATTTCCTTAAAAACTTCTCTCAGCGAGTCACGGGGTCCGAGGCCATAGATTGCTCGTATTGCGCGTTTCTGTAATACGAAAATAGTCTCAATATCGGCAGCTGAGCCCCACAGCATCAGACCATATGACATAACGCTATGAAAGTAGCTAAAATAAACTAATCGTGCCGTTTCCTCATCAGTTAGTGTCCGTATTTCTCTAACCGCATAGGCAGCTGAGCTAAGTCTTCCTGCCAAGGCTGTGATATGAGAACCCCATTGCAGTTTACTACCAATAGTTATTCGAAGAAAAACTGTGGTATCAACTATTTGAACAGATTCATCGTTCATTGTAATACTAGCATCAACCTGTCTTACATTAGGCATAGTAAACTTTACACATTTTGTTTTCTTAGCATTGAGCAGCAAGTTGGTACTTGTAAACCAATGCAAAATTTTAGAAAGGGTATTATTTACATCGTCAAGTACTACTGTTTGTCTATCACGTTTAAAAATTAATGATGTGTCATCAGCAAATAATACTATTTCACAAAGATCTTTATTGAAGTAAGGAAGATCATTTACATATATCAAAAACAAAAGGGGTCCTAATATCGAGCCCTGGGGTACTCACATGACTAAAGGGGCTCCAGATGAATTGGTGCCATTAATGTTAACTTTTTGTACTCTGCCAGTGAGGTAAGACTTAAGCAAGCCAAGTGAGCCGTTCGAAACACTATAATAACCTAATTTTAGTAACAAAGTCTCATGATCAACACAATCAAAAGCTTTTGATAGATCACAGAAGATACCAATGGCATCCTGCTTTTTTTCCCATGCATCAAATATATGTTTAACGAGTTCAATTCCTGCATCTGTCGTATTTCTACCTTTAGTGAAACCAAACTGTTTATCATGAAGTAGCTTGTTATGCGTGAAATGTGAAAGCAGTTGATAAATATATTTTTTTCAAAGATTTTACTAAGGGCTGGGAGTATGGAGATGGGCCGAAAATTTGATGGATCACTTTTGTCCCCTGTTTTGAATAACGGGATGATTTTTCTATACTTCATGAGAGTAGGAAACTGTTTTAAAACTGTATTACTTATTTAAGGTCGTGAGTTCGAGTCTCACTTGAGCATTTCATTTTTTCCAATGTTTTTCGAGGTACTTTATTGTTAATGTTTTCTTTAAATTTTTCTAATCGATAAGTTGTGATTGGTCTACATACAATATTTTTAGGTAATGGGACATGTTGGTGCTCAAATCTAGCTAACTGACCTGTATGATCTGATTTTATAAATATTATTTTAGATTTCTCATTTACATTGCCGTCAGTAAAAATATTATCCAAGCAGGTAGCTGTTGTGGGTGTGGTGCGAGTTGGTTCACAAAAAGATTTTGCAAGTTAAAAGATTTAAAAAGATTGAGGAACCTTAACGCGTTTTGGGAGTTTTCTAATATATTAACATTAAAATCGCCACATGCAACTACCGTCTTCTTACATTTACATTTTTTTTTCTTAAGGTTTCTTCCATAATTGATTCAAACAGGTGGTAATTCCCAGATGGAGGTCGATAGACACTAACAATAATGTGTTGCTCAAGCTCTGCACGTGATATTTCAATATTTCGCTCACTTGAGAGTGCTACTATATCTTTTCTTTCTTTAGATTTTAATTTATCATTAATTAAAATTAATGAACCACCTCTTTTAGCGGCAAATCTAGTAAACGAACTAATGATTTTATAATTATCAATACTAACTAATAGTTCATGTTGTTTTAACCAATGTTCAGTTACACAAAGTACATGAATATGCATTTCATTTAAAAACAATTCTAGTTCTAACTCTTTGCCAGAAAAACCTTCAATATTTTGATGTATAATATTCATGAACATAGACTTTTCCTTTGTCCCTAAAATTAGATTGCTAGAGATTTCCTCTATTGTCCTATGCTAACATGAAGAAAGAGTTCTGGGCAGAGGCAACTAATACTGCTGTTTATTTACAGAACCGGACAGTACCAGCCACTTAAAATAATAAAACTCCTAATGAATTGTGGACTAATAGTGAACCTGATATACACACATCAAAAAAAGTTTGCGATCACTTTGAAAAACTGAAATCTTTTTTGTTACTGTACATTATATTATGATTTTTTCTTCTTTTTAGATTCTGTATTTAAAAATAAAGAATTAGAACACAAAACAATGACACCGTTCAATTGTTTTTTCTTACAAAAAGGCTTTCAGTCCTAGCTTACGCTCATTCAGAAATCTGATTTAGTGAATTATAACCGATTCAAGATATTTTTCGCGGAAAGTTGTGATTGAAAAAATGCCAAGAGGATTATCAGAGGTTTTACGAGCTAAACTAGTAACTTTGAGGGAAGAAGGATACACCACGAGAGTAATAGCACGCAGACTTGCTATATCCCAATCCTGTGTCGTGGCTACGTTGCAGAGGTACCACGGAATGGAGAATTTAGCTGACCGACCCTGCAGCGGTCGCCCAACTGTTTTGACAGCTGCCCAAAAGCGCTATATTAGATTGCTGGCAGCCCGTGATTCCACAATCAACGCCACTAAAATAAAAGCAGAAGTCAGAGCCGCCTCTGGGCTTGAAGTTAGCACGCAGACCGTTCGCAATTGCTTGCACCAGGCTGGATTACGAGCACGGAGGTCATGGCGAGCTCCGCTCAATTCCCGGCAACGTCAACAACGAAGATTGCAGTGGGCTAGACTTCGGCAAAATGAAGAAGGTGAGGAAGAAAACATTTGGCAAAACTGTCTCTTCGTTGACGAATCCCGAATCTCCACTCATCCAGATAACCGACGTGTCCGTGTCTGGAGAAGACCAGGCGACCGTGAAAGACAAAGAACTGCCACTGGAACAGTTCAGCAAGGCGGAAAATCGGTGTCTTTTTGGAGTGGCATTATGATTGGAGCTAGAACGCCTTTGATCCCGTATCGGGGCTTCATGACAGCAGACATGTACAAAACAGTTGCTATTTATGATATCGTCAAACCATTCCGAGTAAACCATGGGCATCAATTTGTACTGGTCGATGATAATGCGCCCGCACATCGAGCTCAACGAGTCAATGCTGCTCTTCAAGAATACGATATCACACGATTAGACTGGCCTGCCGGCTCGCCCGACTTAAACCCAATAGAGCACGCGTGGGATGCTCTTAAACGAGCTGTATGGAACCGTGAGCCACATCCCCAGACAGTTCCAGAGCTCAGGGAAGCCGCTATTGAAGAATGGGATAGGTTACCCCAGGAAATGCTGGATAACATGATCCTCAGCATGCCCAGGAGGATCTCCGCATGTGTTCGAGCCAGGGGAGGAGTTATTTTATATTGAATTTACACCTTTTAATAATAAATTGTAGTTTAAGTTTAATTAAACAGTCTTTTTCTTTCTATGAAATTTCTATCACAATTGCATTATGATTGATGGCTCAATTTCTTTAAATAAATAATAAAAAATAGTTTTATATTTTAATTTCAAACAGGGTATTCCTATTTAAAGAAAGCATACAACATAGATTTTTTCTTGATAAAGTTAAATTTAAAGAATTCTAGGAGCTTATGCCATTGATCGCAAACTTTTTTTGATGTGTGTAAGTCACATCCGAGTGTTTGGGAGTACAGTAATGAAGCATGTGCCCAAAGAAAAAAGGTTAAAATGGGATAAGAAATCTGAAGAGTGTATCCTGATGGGTTATGCTGAAGATACAAAGGGGTATAGAATATATAATCCTCAAGCCAAGGTAATTACAACAAGCCGAGATGTCATTATTATCGAGAAGGACATGAGCAGCAATGTAATAAATAGTAAATGAGAAGAATTTGAAAACTAATTATAAAGAGCAGAAGAGTTCAGATTCAGTAGGGGACAATACACACATCAAAAAAAGTTTGCGATCAATGGCATAAGCTCCTAGAATTCTTTAAATTTAACTTTATCAAGAAATATGCTTTCCTTAAATAGGAATACCCTGTTTGAAATTAACCACAATTTATTATTAAGAGATGTAAATTCAATATAAAATAACTCCTCCCCTGGCTCGAACACATGCGGAGATCCTCCTGGGCATGCTGAGGATCATGTTATCCAGCATTTCCTGGGGTAACCTATCCCATTCTTCAATAGCGGCTTCCCTGAGCTCTGGAACTGTCTGGGGATGTGGCTCACGGTTCCATACAGCTCGCTTAAGAGCATCCCACGCGTGCTCTATTGTGTTTAAGTCGGGCGAGCCGGCAGGCCAGTCTAATCGTGTGATATCGTATTCTTGAAGAGCAGCATTGACTCGTTGAGCTCGATTTGCGGGCGCATTATCATCGACCAGTACAAATTGATGCCCATGGTTTACTCGGAATGGTTTGACGATATCATAAATAGCAACTACTTTGTACATGTCTGCTGTCATGAAGCCCCGATACGGGATCAAAGGCGTTCTAGCTCCAATCATAATGCCACCCCAAAAAGACACCGATTTTCCGCCTTGCTGAACTGTTCCAGTGGCACTTCTTTGTCTTTCACGGTCGCCTGGTCTTCTCCAGACACGGACACGTCGGTTATCTGGATGAGTGGAAATTCGGGATTCGTCAACGAAGAGACAGTTTTGCCAAATGTTTTCTTCCTCACCTTCTTCATTTTGCCGAAGTCTAGCCCACTGCAATCTTCGTTGTTGACGTTGCCGGGAATTGAGCGGAGCTCGCCATGACCTCCATGCTCGTAATCCAGCCTGGTGCAAGCAATTGCGAACGGTCTGCGTGCTAACTTCAGGCCCAGGGGCGGCCCTGACAGAGATTTTTAAAATCTATGTTCAATTAAATATTGACCATAAAAATATTTGTATTGCAACACAGGCAATAGGATAAATTAATATTTAAGTGTGGCAACTTTTCCTCTTCTGATTCGGCCGCCATCATTGAAATTGAAAAATTTGCTCTGTTCTAAATTACGATAAATAAATAAATTAAACCCTTAAATAAATCTTTAACAATTCCCAAACTAGAACTTAATGGGGTTCTCCTCTTATCGCAAATTGCTGCCAGAGTCTATGAGATCATAAAAAATAGGTTTCATCTCAGTGTTCACTTATATAGTGACTCACAGATAGTCTTGGCATGGCTTGTATCATCCAAAGATCTTCGTGATGTTTATGTTAGTAGAAGAGTGAGAAAAATTAAAAGTTTAACTGGAGATTTCCACTGTTCATATATAAAGTCAAGCTGTAATCCTGCTGACCTTCTTTCACGAGGTTGTGAACCACAAAAGATAAAGGAAAATAGTTTGTGGTGGAGCGGTCCAGTTCTATTGTCAATCGTGGAGTTTGATCATTCCCCCTGTAACCTTTTTGGGTGGAAAGGTCACCTCACCGGCTCACCCAGCGGGGAGACTCCCGAAACTCTTTTCCCAGGGCGCCTTTCCTAAACAGAGGTGTGTGCCGTTGTGGGAACGCCTTCAATGAAACACCAACACCTAAGTCCATACATATATTTGGCCAAGATATATACACAATAAATTATACAGAGATATCACAGTTAGTTCATATAATCACACAAGCAAAAAAAGAAGTCAACAAAAGTTCCAACTAGAAGTACACAGCATGTACGGCTCTTCTGAGCTCACTCTCAACGATCACTAGCTTTGGCAAATACAAGTCTTAAATATTAAAGAATATTGCACATGACCTGGTCTCCCGCCTGAGGCAGTGCAGGGTCGGGCTGCGTGGTGAACCGCAGGCTGCTCACACCGGGTGCACCAAAGCCAATATCGCCACGCCAAGGTTACGCCAAAGGTGGAAATCTCCACACAGGGTTCGCAACAGCTCTCAGCGACTCAAGGTAGGTCTTGGCGGTACAATTGGACCCTGTATTACAATACGAAACACTAAATTCACTACCAGACCTAACAGCACAGATTTTACCTATAGGAATTGAAGGATATTTCTTACCAGAATTACTGGGCGAACTTCACAACGATTTGCTCAGAGTTTCGTAAAGTAAATTATTATATACACAGAGCGACAGTCTTCACAAGTACGAACGTCATGAGTTTCTTCAAAGGTTTTCGGTGACAGCCGAAGCACCCGTATTTATATTAACTATTACCGAATATTCTAGCAAACACACAAACGGAAATCCTCTTTACAATCTAGCAATTTGCATTAGACGACACTGGAATGGAAGGTGCTAGAAAATTCTATTAGATCACACTCGCGTATGATTTTTGTTCCCATAGAATGAATCCTTGACAGGAAGTCATAACAGATGTCCTAGAAAGGTCTATGCACAGATTATATATTAGATTATTACTCGATAAATATATTAAACCGCCATCTAGTGTCGGAAGGACAAGAAAATCTATTTCACTTCCCTACAAAATCGGATAGGTGTCGCTACTTGTTCCGAAACGGATTTAATAACGTTACACCACCCCCCCCTTAGAGTATTTCTTGCGGGCCTAATACGCAAGAAAGGTCCCAACAAAGAGAACGAGCAAAGACTCAGTGAGAAAATAAAATGCAAGGTGATACAACCTCATGGGACAGCACTCAGTTGCAAACAATCGGACTTTTCACCACGCTATCTTGAAAGACAATGAATCTATCACGGCATGTTTAAGCACCTTTATATCAGGTGAAAAAGTCGTGAGACAATAACCAAGCTAACTACATCTATTCGCCTGCTCTAGATATCGCAATGCCTCAACACTTGATGGCAGATCCAGAGTGTTGAGGCGCTGGTGAGAAAGGAGAACTCGATACGGCATCAGAGGGACGATGTCCATTTTTCAGGACACAGTCGTCTATAAACAAAAAAAATCTAAAACTACAGTTTATATCTCAGTGTAGCAAAAGTTTAAACAAAAGACATACTAGAGTACTAAGGAATCGAAACGGGACTGATGGCTGACCGAACAGACACCTTAGGTTGCTCCTCTCCACTATACTTCAGGATGTCCTTAATATGGTAGACTCCCAGGTCCTTACCGTTCAAGTCCGACAAACAATAAACCAAAGGGGAGCGTTTAGCGGTCACTATACACTTCATAAACTTAGGGGCTAATTTAGAAGTAAAATTCTTTTCCTTGTTAGACAAATAGAATGTACGCTTATAAACAATCTGTCCTACCTTGAGCTCTACATGCCTTTTCCTGAAATTATAATACTTCTCATTACGTCGGTGAGCAACATTCAAATGTTTCTTCACCTGATCGTAAATGCGTTGTATTCCTTTCAGTTTGTCTCCAAAGGCCGAGGGATCATCAATAGAGACCGCATTAGGATGGCAAGCGATGTCTGATTGTCTATACAAAACCCCATCTCCAATGAATTCCCTACCATGCACCAAAAAGTAGGGGGTGAAACGAGTGGCTTCACTAACAGCAGTGTTCAGTGCACACTGTAATTCCACCAGGTGTTCGTCCCATCTCTTATGTTGTGACTTCACATAACAGGAGATAGCTTGAACCACATTGCGAATAGCTCGTTCAGCCTGGTTAGTTTGGGCATGATACCTAGGGTTATAATAAACGTTCGGTACATTATATTTGATCAACAGATCTTTAAATTGCTTGCTAACAAACTGAGGACCATTATCCATATAAATGGTTTTACATACTCCATGGACTAGAAACACGTTCTTTTCTATGAATCTCGCAACTGCAGCGCCTGTGGCGACCCTAATAGGGCACAACATGATATATTTGCTGAAATAGTCCGAGACCACAATCAAATGAACGTTTCTATTACCAGAGGTAGGAAAGGGACCAAGTAAATCACACGAGATGGCTTCGAATGGCTTCGACACACGCTTTGGGTTGCCCATTAAGCCGGGACGAGAAGTGTTCACGGGTTCGTCATTGTTATCTGACCCTTCAGATTCCGAGTCACTGTCGGGTTCAGATACAGACACTATCTTAACAAGCCTATTGCGAATTCCTATGAGTTCCGGACAGTCTAAGCCACAACGAGCCAACCTAGTTAGGAGATAATTTGCTCTTACAGCAGCCCTAGTGCGAACATTCTTATTAGAAACAAAATCACCTGAAGAGATTAATTCCTCCAACTCGAGGACTTTGGGCTCACAGATCGAAAGCTCAGCGGAAGCGACAGTGGGCGTTGCGATATTGGCCTTGATGCTACCCCTCCGGACGAGCCGGTGCGCCGTTCGCAGTTCACCACGCAGACCGACGACCGCAGCCTCTGGATCCGCTGTAATGCCCATATAAGAAAGCTCGTTACAAAGTTCATCTTTCCTCAAGTAATTAATGTACTTCTGCATTTGTGCCATATTATAATTAAGTTAAAAGTTACTTAAGTACAAAGAGAAAGTTTCATAAACTAAGTTCAACAAAAAACAGTAAACTTATATTTGTACTGAATAGAAAATATTCACAATATACTCCTTTCTAGTTATTCTTAAACTGAGAATGAGTACAAAGTTCAACTAAGAAAGGTTAAAGATTCACTATCAGATAACTTAACAAATTGTATGAAGTTATAACACAAAAGTGCTTGTTTGCCACCTAAGTGGTAGTAAAGATACTATGACCTACTATGGAATAGTACAAAATCACAATATATGAACATAGATATTTTACCAACTAGTTTTATGTTGTATGGTTTTACAAAACACAGTTATAAAATTAAAATTGTAAGGTAGGTATTATAACCGCCTTCTAAAAATTACAATAACATAGGAATATCGAATTTCCTTATGTAATTACTTACACTTGCTCAATTGTCGCCAAATATATGTATGTATAGATTCTAACTCCGGAAGGGCTAACTAAAGTTACAAGGAACACAAATTAAGGAGAAGGATCGGAAAAAAAAGAAAAAAAGAAAAAAAAGTGGGTATGCCGAAAATAACTTACCAAAAGTATGCAGCTAATTAATTTTGAATTTAGTATGTGTATTTTCTTGCCGAGAAGGTGTTGATGGCTGAAAAACACAAAAGAGGGTAAATTACGTGCCAGCTGCCTAACACAACCAATTTAACGTCCTGGAAAGTCTCAGACGAGGTGGACTTTTGTGCTCATTGAAGGCTCCCACGAATGCACACAAAGTAGCACAAGAGCTTAGGTCTACAAAGGTTTTAGAAAGCCTCTTACGTTGGTCGCCAATTTGTAACCTTTTTGGGTGGAAAGGTCCCGGCTCACCCAGCGGGGAGACTCCCGAAACTCTTTTCCCAGGGCGCCTTTCCTAAACAGAGGTGTGTGCCGTTGTGGGAACGCCTTCAATGAAACACCAACACCTAAGTCCATACATATATTTGGCCAAGATATATACACAATAAATTATACAGAGATATCACAGTTAGTTCATATAATCACACAAGCAAAAAAAGAAGTCAACAAAAGTTCCAACTAGAAGTACACAGCATGTACGGCTCTTCTGAGCTCACTCTCAACGATCACTAGCTTTGGCAAATACAAGTCTTAAATATTAAAGAATATTGCACATGACCTGGTCTCCCGCCTGAGGCAGTGCAGGGTCGGGCTGCGTGGTGAACCGCAGGCTGCTCACACCGGGTGCACCAAAGCCAATATCACCACGCCAAGGTTACGCCAAAGGTGGAAATCTCCACACAGGGTTCGCAACAGCTCTCAGCGACTCAAGGTAGGTCTTGGCGGTACAATTGGACCCTGTATTACAATACGAAACACTAAATTCACTACCAGACCTAACAGCACAGATTTTACCTATAGGAATTGAAGGATATTTCTTACCAGAATTACTGGGCGAACTTCACAACGATTTGCTCAGAGTTTCGTAAAGTAAATTATTATATACACAGAGCGACAGTCTTCACAAGTACGAACGTCATGAGTTTCTTCAAAGGTTTTCGGTGACAGCCGAAGCACCCGTATTTATATTAACTATTACCGAATATTCTAGCAAACACACAAACGGAAATCCTCTTTACAATCTAGCAATTTGCATTAGACGACACTGGAATGGAAGGTGCTAGAAAATTCTATTAGATCACACTCGCGTATGATTTTTGTTCCCATAGAATGAATCCTTGACAGGAAGTCATAACAGATGTCCTAGAAAGGTCTATGCACAGATTATATATTAGATTATTACTCGATAAATATATTAAACCGCCATCTAGTGTCGGAAGGACAAGAAAATCTATTTCACTTCCCTACAAAATCGGATAGGTGTCGCTACTTGTTCCGAAACGGATTTAATAACGTTACACCCCACAGATCTTAATCTTCTTCCATTAGAAAATATATCTGCTGATGATGAGAGTATGGCCATAGACTGTGTTGTAGGTGATGAAGCCACAACCAATGTCTATACTGAAGCAGAAATAAACTTATTTGAAATTTTTTCTAATTTAAACAAATTACAGCGGATTAATGCTCTACTTTTAAGATTTAAATATCATTATGTTAACGAAACTAAAACAAGATTTCTGGAAGGCTTGGTCAAGGGAATATCTCACTCAACCTCAGAGTAGGCCTAAATGGATTGATGAGCATCCTACCTTAAAAGTTGGGGACTTACTGATTGTGAGAGCAGATAATACTAGCCCATTTCAATGGCTCATGGCCAGAATCATAAAACAATCCCTGGCTCTGATGGTCGAGTGAGAGTGGCTGAAGTTAAGATAGGTGACAAGATTTATACTAGATCATATAGAAAATTAAGTCCTTTGCCTATAAATTAATTGTTTAAAAAAGAACAGAGTTAAAGATAATTAGGTATTAAAAGATTAGCTTCATACTTCATTTAAATATGTTTTGAAAAATGTTTCCTATTTTGTTTTTGTTGTCATTGTAATATAGTAGTAAGTAACACTGGCCTGGGGCCCAACTATGTTCAATTAAATATTGACCATAAACATATTTGTATTGCAACACAGGCAATAGGATAAATTAATATTTAAGTGTGGCAACTTTTCCTCTTCCGATTCGGCCGCCATTATAAACTCACGTTGTAATTTGTTCTGGTTAAACTAATTTGATAATAAAGCGTTAAGTACGTATAATCTAATTCGCATTTTTATTATACATGCGAATAGTGGTCCTTCGAGCCGGATGAGTGATTTTGAGTTTTTTTAATTATTATTGTATTAAAATATTGTATTAAATACACATATTTGTATTAAAAGTATATTGAATAAAAATATTGCAATACAAATATTTTATGTAATGAAGTGGTAATTTATGAGGCTATCGAAGAAATTCAAAATCAATTTGCAAAAATCGTTTTATATATTTTCAAGAGCGGGTACTTATAAAAGTACTTGTGGGTTGTTTGGTGCATCGACCCAACGACAAACCTTCAATCAACGAGTTCCTTGCGGTTCATTCGCGTAAGGTTGGCACTAGCGCTGATCTGTCATCTGCTGTCATTTTCAGAAGTGACATTGACCTGTCAGTCTCCGTTGACGTTCATCTGATGCAGTGAAGTAAACAAATAAAAACTTTTAAAATAAAAGTGTTTGTGCGCGTAAACCATCATTTAAAAATAATTGCGGGCAATACAAATCTGCGATCTGTGTGTTGAGTGTTGCGGCATATTCACGTAGTTGCGGTTTGCGTATACAACGCGTTTTCTTCAACCACTATTCGCATGTATAATAAAAATGCGAATTAGATTATACGTACTGAACGCTTTATTATCAAATTAGCTTTACGAGTACAAATTACAACGTGAGTTTATGATGGCGGCCGAATCGGAAGAGAAAATGTTGCCACACTTAAATATTAATTTCTCCTATTGCCTGTGTTGCAATACAAACATTTCCTTAATCAATCTAATGGTCAATATTTAATTGAACATAGTTGGGCCCCAGGCCGCTGTTACAATGACAACAAAAACAAAATAGGAAACATTTTTCAAAACATATTTAATTGAAGTATGAAGCTAATCTTTCATACTCTGTTCTGTTCTGTTCTTTTTCAAACAATTAATTTATAGGCAAAGGACTTAATTTTCTATATGATCTAGTATAAATCTTATCACCTATCTTAACTTCAGCCACTCTCACTCGACCATCAGGGCCAGGAATTGTTTTTATGATTCTGGCCATGGGCCATTGAAATGGGCTAGTATTATCTACTCTCACAATCACTAAGTCCCCAACTTTTAAGTTAGGATGCTCATCAATCCATTTAGGCCTACTCTTTGACAGAAGCTCTATCAACTGTATTTTTAACTCAGAAAGTCCTTCAATGGTATCAGACCCACAAAGTACATCATCTACATAGGTAGAACATTGCATTGCAGCAGCAGCAAGCGGAAAAGCGTCAGAGTATCTATGTGCCAACTCTAAGAGACACCGAGTTGCCAAATAAGTGGAGGCTTTGAGTCCATAAGTGACTGTTTGTAACTGCAAGCAGTGTATAGGTTTAGATGGGTCATCTCTCCATAAGATATTTTGAAGGGATTTATGCTGTTCATTGATATAGATAGCTCTGAACATTTTAGTTATATCACAAATCAAAGTGTAAATATAAGTTCTGAATATTATCAAAATATCAAAGAGCTCACTCTGAACAATGGGTCCATTCAACATAACATCATTTAATGAAATTTTCTTTTTTGACTTCATGCTGCCATTAAACACGACACGAAATTTCATTCCACACAGCATGATGTGCTAGAAAATATACTGAACCATTTTGGACATCATAGATGCCAATATCAACAATCTTGGCATGTCCCAGAGCTAAATACTCATCAATAAAAGTTTTGTACAACTTAAAATACATGGGATCTCTTTTAAATTTGTTCTCCAATGCTTGAAATTGTTGCAGAGCAATTGAAAAGGAATCTCCGAGTTGCAGTTCACTCAAGCAAGTCTTAAGCGGCATGTCAACAAAAAAAATATTATTTTTTAAATTAACCGACTGAATAAAAAATTTCTTCTACCTTTCTAAATTCAAGATCATTAGACTTGTTGTGCATCTAATAACATAATAAATACACTTTCACTCAACCAAAACTACTCCATAACATTTTCAAGTTTTAGAGAATCATTAATTGCTAAATTTGTAACAAAATCTTCAACATGATCCGGTGTATCAGAGACAGTTCCTCCAACAACATAACCGAATAATGTATTTTGCAAAACAGGACCATTAAAAAATTTTATGCAACCATCCAAAAGTATATTGAAATAAATATCAGCGCCTAAAAGTAAAAAAATCTCATCAGGTATGTTAAAATTATTATCAGCTAATTGTAAATTTTTTGGTAAACTGTATTGCTGTCTATAATTTTTTTTTGTGGTAGTTGTGCAGTAATAGTGTCTACAACATTACATTTAATGTCCAACTGAACATTTTGCACTGGAGAATGAATCACCATGTTAACATATTTATTCATAATATTATTTTTATTGCCTATACCAATAATATTGGTTGCTTTGTTTATAGGATCCAAGGACAGCTTTTTCACTAAAGAGGTTGTGATAAAAGAAGCTTGGCTACCGCTATCCAGTAATGCTCTAACAAATAGTTCTTGTCCCCTAACATTGTACAGTTTAACCTTAATATTTGGTAATAATACCTGCATAGAGGAGCTACTTGCATGCAGAGCAACAGTTGACTCTGGATCTGCATTACCTGGATTATGAAGCAGAGTATTGTGGCCTTGCTTACACACCTTACATTTGAAAAAGAATTTACAACGGCTTTTGTGATCGTTAAGACAAATCTTACATAATTTGTGGTCTTCTACGAATTTATTGCGAACGATTAACGTGGATGTCTTGAAATTTGGACATTCAAACAACAAATGACCAACAGCGTTACAAAAATTACATAATTTAGGTGAAGACGCTTTGGTAGCAACATTGGTAACCTTAGCAGGCTTTCTGGAGATACTCTCATGAGTAGTGATGTCTCCACTATCTTCAAGCGCAATAGCACGCTTTTCTAAAAAATCAATAAACTCAACCATTGTTGGTAAAGTTTCAAATTTTCTATCAAGCTGATAAGCTCGTTTGGTATATTGATACAATTTTTTAGTTAAAATTGAAATAAGCAACATATCCCACATTTCCACATTTTGTTGTAGATTTTTTAGGGCATAAAGTTGTTGTTGCACTTCCGAAACTAAGGAAGCGGCCGCAGTACCCCGCTGCATAATCGGTAAATCTAATGTGATTTTTATGTGAACCATGATTAACCGAGCCTTATTATCAAACCTCTTCCTCAATAATTCAAGAGCTTCCTTGTAAGATTCATTTACAATTGGTAAATTAATTATAACAGACAATGCATCGTCAGAAAGATATTTGCGTAAATAAAACAATTTTTGTACATTTGATAGTGACTGGTTTTGATCAAATACAGCAGTAAACAAATCCATGAATGGAGTAAACTTTGTGAAATCTTTACCATTAAATATTCAATGTTAGGTAATTTAGAAGAAGCTATACTAGGACACTGTGAATTCTTAGAATCAGTTAAAGTTTTTAAAGTACTACCTAATTTAGACACAATAAGGAAATATTTTTCTTCTAACAACTCAATGTTTTCACTGTCTTTTTCGTCTATTGATAAAATGTCAAGTTGTAACTTCTCATATTCACGCATAGTGGAAACCAGTTTGTCTTTCCGAGCTTGTAACATTTCCAGTGAAGAAAAGGTTAGATTTATCGGATCATTCACGAAATTTTCTATTCTAGTGACAGTACCTTTCAAGAGTCCGCGCTGAAGTCGTAACTTTTTCAAAGTTTCCGCCATCGTTGAACAAAACGCGTTGTATACGCAAACCGCAACTACGTGAATATGCTGCAACACTCAACACACAGATCGCAGATTTGTATTGCCCGCAATTATTTTTAAATGATGGTTTACGCGCACAAACACTTTTATTTTAAAAAAAATTATTTGTTTACTTCACTGCATCAGATGAACGTCAACGGAGACTGACAGGTCAATGTCACTTCTAAAAATGACAGCAGATGACAGATCAGCGCTAGTGCCAACCTTACGCGAATGAACCGCAAGGAACTCGTTGATTTAAGGTTTGTCGTTGGGTCGATGCACCAAACAACCCACAAGTACTTTTATAAGTACCCGCTCTTGAAAATATATAAAACGATTTTTGCAAATTGATGCTGAATTTCTTCGATAGCCTCCCAGAGGCTGGTAAATGGCGTCTTCTTCGGATTGTAGTGTAATCTAAGTAGTTTATAGCGCGAAAATAACGATACTCCCGCTGTAACTGCGTGATACACTCCCGCGCACACGCCGGGCACAATGCTCGCGAAAACTTTGATTAAACCCGAACTAACACCAAAATATCCTTGAAGGACCACTTTTCGCATGTATAATAAAAATGCGAATTAGATTATACGTACTGAACCCTTTATTATCAAATTAGTTTAACCAGAACAAATTAAACAAATTAAACTATTCGCATGTATAATAAAAATGCGAATTAGATTATACGTACTGAACGCTTTATTATCAAATTAGTTTAACCAGAACAAAAAATTACAACGTGAGTTTATAATGGCGGCCGAATCGGAAGAGGAAAAGTTGCCACACTTAAATATTAATATGTACAAATATGTTTATGGTCAATATTTAATTGAACGTAGTTGGGCCCCAGGCCAGTGTTACAATGACAACAAAAACAAAATAGGAAACATTTTTCAAAACATATTTAATTGAAGTATGAAGCTAATCTTTAATACCTAATTATCTTTAACTCTGTTCTTTTTTTAAACAATTAATTTATAGGCAACCCAACTAGCACACAAGCGCTATAAGAAGCTCTACAGTGGCCGTTAAGAGGTTGTTGATTACGGCCTTAGCTTTATAGATAGGCCGTACAGTAGTCGTATAAACTGCTATAGCGCTACTCTAACCCCAAAATAGGCACTTTTTATAACGGTATAAGCTCTACAATTGCGCTATAGTAGCGAAATAAGAGTTAGAACCGCCATATAATGACGCTACAAGAGTGGTAATGTACGTTAATGTTTGTACAATGGCGCTAAAAGAGTGGTTGTGTGCGCTAACGGATATACAATGACGCTTGAAAAGATGTAGCGTACGCTGGAAGAGTAAAATTATGTTTTGTAGCGCTATTCTGCAGCTCTTGTCGTATTTGATCGCGATTGTGTGACTAAAACTAAATACTTAAAAATAATAATTGTGATTGTGCAAATGAAACAAGGTGTCAGAAGGTTTACATACATAAACCAAAAACATAAACTCGAATGAAAAGGTAAGTTTGAACATTATTACTGTGCCATATTTATTGCGAGTATCAGTTTACTGTGAATATATACATGTATTTTCGCTTAGATTTCGCTTTTCGCTTATAGACGCGCCCACAAGATAATACGTTTTTAGTGTTATAATAATTTTATAATATTGGTGACATAGTTTTTTATTTTATTAAAACCCCTTATTAAGAGTTCCCAATAGATGTTTAAGTCATTTATGAATATCTAATATCGAAACTAAACCATAAAGTAGTTGTAATAACTCGATATCGATGTGGGCGTTGCTGTTATTGTTGTAAATAGTTGTCATATTATTAGGGATCCGTCAGCGACAAATTGAAACCATTTATAGGCACCTAACTATAGTCGTAGTAGTAACTTAGAAATTAATTGATTTTCAGTAGGAATTGATTACAGATGGTGTTGTATTAAGTTATTTGATCTATGTATATGTGAGACGTTATCATAAATTCTTACGGAAGTACGAGTTGTTCACGCAACATTGCAATAATACTAGTGTTGTAAATTAAAAAAAAAATACTAGTACCTAACCATTACTTAACTTATAAAAGATAGGTATGTATTTCATTGGCATTTAGCATTCAAAACATTTCGTGGAGAAAAAAAAAACTATTACGCGACCACGAGTTCGCGAGACGTACCTATGTATGAGCGGAGTGCAGGGCGGGGTGTAACCACTGCAGCCAATGACGCGCACACATAGATTAATGCCTACAACTCGCCTCAAAGGGAGAAATTCAATCAAAATATTAGTTCTGTTTTGCGCATCATTCAATAACGACGCTTCGTAAACCGTGTTATTGCAAATATTTGTAAAAGCGGCTTGCCACCTTGCCATCGTAATACCTACTACTTGTTTCGTGCTAGGTACGTAAAAGTATTCTCTATTTAATTTTGGTTGTAGTGTATAACAGAGTTTTACAATTATTATAAACAGCGAGACGTAAGGAGTGTTTCTAGTAAAAATAAGAAGGCTCAGGCACGCCATTTTAATTTTATTTAGGTACATATCTAGTGTGTAAAGTCTATTCAGTTAGATAATGTCAGAACACCGGCAAGTTTTTTGGCTAGGTATTGTACTAAAATTATACACAGAAGTTAGATGGCAAATTAAATTTTAATGAAAATATTTTAAGTGCAAAGGAGAATTATTCTTTGTCACTTGAAATGTCGGTGTCATTATCGCAGTATTTATAATAAGAGGCCCCACGTCATCACGTTCTGAATCGCCTTATAGTCCGCCGCACGCGACGTACCTACCTGCTTAGTCGACGGGCGCTTTTATTAATTCATGCAAGCATTCCTTCATGAGTTTATTTATGTTTGTCGATATTAACCAGCGATCCTGTCTTTTTTGCAGTATGTCATTTAAAATCGTGAGGACAGTAGAAAGGTTTCCCCTTTACATGCATACCTCATGCATACCTCAGTTATGCATTGTACCCGCTCAGTGGAAAGGTAACGGGATTTTAAAATGGCCCAAAAAAGCGCAGAAAAATTGGCAAGGAATAATAATTCGACACCTACGCATGACTGGACTCACATAAGTTGTAGGGTTAAAAGGCGAAACCTTGCATCATATGAAGCCGCTGAGTTTGAACTCCAGACAATGCTAGAGCACACCGACACCGAGCAAGAAGATGATCGAGTCACGCTGCGACGTCCAGTGGAACGACAGCAGCACGTGAATTTAAATTCTTTTGCAGATCAATTAGTAAGTAGTTTCATATACCTATACTATCAAGGTGTTTGAAGTATGTAATTTTATAGTTTCAAGTTCATGACGTCTTAGCTAATTTATCAAAAAGTAACCTATTCACAGGTATAGGTTTAGTTGTTGGTTAAGGATTTACAGTTGGAAATCTAACGTTATCTTACCCGGTTGCCCGCCGTTGCCGCGCTTTTGGTCGTGTAGGTACTTATCCGTACGGTGAAAACGTGGAGTGCCCGGCGTGACGTCATTTATCGTCGCCGCGCGTAACCCGAGCGGGGCGATACCTAACAAAAAACTTTCTGACGACTTTATCAAGTGGGATACGAAGCTCAAGTGTTATTTGTTTGAAAGGTTATGAGTTATTCTTTCTACTCGTACTTTATAGAATGGTGTTTATAATCGTGTTTTGATTTATTGTATGCTACTGTAAACATTGAACATAGTTGAAAACGATACTGTTGGCACTTTAGGTGTGTTTATTTACAAAAGTAAATCGATAAGCTATGTATATTATAATTTTAAATAGTCTACAGACTCTAGTCTACATACGATAAAATAAAATAAAAACATATGAATAGTACAAAAATATTTATTTACAGACCTATGAAAAGGACGAGAATTACGTTTGGCGGTGAACAATTTGTAGGCAACATATTATAGAATTTATTAAAATTTTATCGTCCTACGTAATCTAAAAATATGATTACTACCTGAAAGCTAGTGTAATATTGTAAAATAAAATGTAAAAAGCAAGCCTGGTTGCTTGTACGATAAGTTTTTCTTTTACAAATAAAAATATGATATATTGTAGGTTATTACCACTTACGTAAAGAAAAAACATCACATAAAAATAGACATTAGGGTTAGAAGCTTTCCATGGTGCTAGCCATGGTATCCAGCGGGAGCAAGTGGGACTGCGCCGCCTCTTTCTGTGAGCAGGTCATGCTCGTGAAAGAGGCGGCGGGGCGAGAGCGGGAGAAAACTCTCCCACCCGAGTTCCGCAGTCGGCGGCTTGGACGCCGCCGACGTGTCTTCGCCGAAGACCATCGGCCTCCATGACCGGGGGCCTGAGGACGGTGAGTTGGCTGCTTACCGTCTCTACAGAAGCAGGCCCATGACGGCAGCGTGCCGTGAGGGATTCGCGCACGCCCCCCCCCCCCCCCCTAAGAAGCGGGATAACACCCGAAGAGCCCATAGACGCGGGATAGCACCCCAACCACCCCCAAGGCGAGGCCGCAATTGTAGCCGTAGGTCTGATGGGAGTCCTGGGACATCCTTACGAGGGCTTACCCGGGGCTCCCATCCATAGGCTTCTGGGCGTTACCGTGGGGGTTTTTAGTCGTCATAACATCCATGAAGGATTTTCCCCCACGGTTAAAAAAAAAAAAGGGTTAGAAGCTTTTATCACACGCTTTAATTATGTTGTAAATGTTATAATAACCACTTTACACATATTTTTATTGCAAAATAACACATCACAATCACATATAACTTTTATTTTCGGCGCGAACACGACACTAATGTAAACAATCACGCATCACCTAAACATCAACTACTTTTTTATCTTTTTTTTTAATTGAGTCGACCATAGAGTACGGTGTATCGTTTTTTTTAGGCCGAAGTGATGTGTATTTAATCGATTAGAATGACAAAAACCGATACTAGTTCACTAGTTGAAAAGAAATAAATATATTTCCACGAGCGTTCCACGAGCGTGCCTTAAGATCACGCCAAAGGGACCACAGTCCCGCGCCGCGCACTACTCCAATGACTAGCCAGGGACTACAGTCAAACCAAAACAAAAATGTCTAAACCTTTAGTGCATGCATGTATGTATATTTCTTTGGCACGGCCTACAGCCTAAACGGCTTGACCGATATTAACGTGAGAGGTATCGTTAGATTCGTCTTAATCGTGAAAGTGACACTGGCTATATTAAAATTAAAAAAATCTAAATGGCGGAGTTTAGGCGCCATAATTTCTTCAAAAAAAATGTTTTTTCTCAAAACCTATCGAGTGCGGTATCAAAATAATGGGCTTTTTATGTAGCATACAAAAATGATTGTTATATAACTAAAAAGATTTCAAAAAAAAATATTGACTAAACAAAAAACTCTTTATCGCTTTATCTTTTTAGTTCATTAATACGCAGTTGGGTTTTTTGTTTATCCAATAATTGTAATATGGGTGATAACTAAAAGTCATGAAGCAATAAAAAATAACCTCCTTCAAAAAACTGTCAAAAAAGCTTAAAATAACGCATTAATTAATATGAGAAACAAATTTCTTTGGAGTCGTTGCATGACTTGCATGATGTGCGTAGACTGATGGTGTCGGTAAGCTTGATATCATGCACCGACTGCTAAAGAATTTGTTACTCCTAAATAGAAGACGAATGCGTTACTTTAAGCTTTGAAGGCGGTTTTTTATATGTATAGATTATATCAAAACTGTATCTACAATTATATTATATTTACAGATGTGTCCTGAAAATAATGATGTTAGAGCTGCAGCGTTCGCGTCTGGGAGCTCTGAAGCAAAAACTAATCAGACATATATCATTGTTTCTGAACCTGAAAACATAGAAAATCCGGTTCAATCACTACCAGAACCAAATACTGACATTCAAAATATATTGCAGAACCAGTCGGTTTTATTTGAACTAATGGGCAACGTTATTGAAAACCAAAAAAAATATGCATGAAATAGCAAGCCTCTCCATTCAGATCGAAGAGTCGAATAGAAATAGTAACACCAAAGTAGTAACATTGGGCAAAACTTCTGATTGGGAAAACAATTCCTTCATTATAAAACAAATTAAAAGTGTAAAAGACCTAGAGGATATGGAGCTGTTACTTTCTAATAATGAACAGAAAATAAAACTCATCCGGTCATGCTCAATAGTTTGTACGGGTGGCATATGTAAAGGAACTAACTGCGCGTACCGATTTTTGGATATACTCTTCTCCAGAGAGTTTCTTTGCGAATGTTCATGGTCTGGAAGCAGTCGTGGTGATGGTGTTAAAGTAAGCCTAAAATGTTACAAGAACACTTTGAACTTTTTTTTCACTGTAATAAATCAGTGGGATATTGAATACACACAAGAACAAAATGACACGTTTTACAAAAACGTTTTAAAAAATGCTAATAAGAGAAAAGGTGTAAAATTGAAAGTGAAGTTATAACGTCACTTGAGGAAGTTTCTTCAAATAATTCAGTATGAACCCCCTCAGAAACACAGTTACTTATTTTAGGCACAACAGTACTGTTTTGGGAAGATACGGAATCCACTTCATTTTCTGCTTGTATTTCATTACTAAGGTTTTTTAACCTAACACACTGCCTCGAATGTTTATTCAATATATTAGAATACTTCTTCTTAATTTTTTGTCGTATGTTTCCCTGCTTCTTTATTAATTTCCAACTTTTCGTTCTATTCATAATTATGATCGAAGATTTTAACTCAAAATGGACAACAAAGTATACTAATCAAAGCATTTGAAACCGCTCTAGTCCCACTTAAAGCGTTATAGTAGTGCTACAAACGTATTACTCACGGTCTTAAGTAATTAAAACCACTACTATAACGCCTTTAGCGCTACGAAAGAGTTCATTTCCTCAAATATAGCGCCTTTACCGCTACTACAGAGTAACTTTTACTCTACTGTAGGTAATGACGCTACAAGAGTGGTGATAAACTCAATTATAGAACTTAAGAATCTATAGAGACGCTCTTTTTCACTCAAAGTGATTCAGTAGCATCCTAGAGCGCCTTCCAAACACTCATACCTTCCAAAACATCATTTATACCTCTACTAGTGATAAAGGAGTGTTAACAACTCTACTGTACCTCCATTACCTGTAGAATAGCGGAATAAGATACCATTGTAACTGCGTTAGTGTAAACGATTACGATTGTATGGCCACTGTATCGCATACCTGTATAATGACGTTAGAATACGTTGCTATACAGGCTGAGGAGTTGGTTTTAGCTTTTCAACGGCTATTGTATCGCTAAGAAGCTCTACAAAGGCGGTGAAAGCTGCTTGTGTGCTAGTTGGGAAAGGACTTAATTTTCTATATGATCTAGTATAAATCTTATCACCTATCTTAACTTCAGCCACTCTCACTCGACCATCAGGGCCAGGAATTGTTTTTATGATTCTGGCCATGGGCCATTGAAATGGGCTAGTATTATCTGCTCTCACAATCACTAAGTCCCCAACTTTTAAGTTAGGATGCTCATCAATCCATTTAGGCCTACTCTGAAGTTGAGTGAGATAGTCCCTTGACCAAGCCTTCCAGAAATCTTGTTTTATTTTCGTTAACATATTCCAAAACCTTAAACGATTTATATTTTCCTGAGAAAGGTTTATTTCTGGATAACTTGTCATGGACGTTCCAATTAGGAAATGGCCAGGTGTTAAGTAATTAGTATCTGAAATATCAGAAGACATAGGAAGTAATGGTCTTGAATTGAGAATAGCCTCAATTTCTGTCAAGACTGTATAAAGACTTTCAAAGGTAAGACAAAGGTTCCAAACTATTCTCTTGAGATGAAACTTGAGACTTTTTACACCTGCCTCCCATAGTCCCCCAAACTCCGGAGAATAGCTGGGAATAAATCTGAACCTTATGAACTGTTGTGAACAAAAATTAATAATATCATATTTATGAGATGTTGAGTTAAACAATGTGTATAAATCTTTGAGAGTATTAGAAGCTCCTTTAAAAGTCTTTGCATTGTCACTACCTTTTGACCTCTCGTATACCGTTGATTAGATAAAACTTTTGTGAAAGAGAATTTAGCACAAGTTTAGGACCAGCGTGAAGCATGTTTATGAGTACTTATTTGTTCACAAATATCTAGATCACCCAAGTAGTATTTCATGCGATGTTTGGAACTTACCTGGATGATCTAGGTATTTGTGAACAAATAAGTACTCATAGTGGGAAGTGGTTCCAACGAAAAGACATGAATTCAGTCTTCTTGAAGAGGAATTCCAGCACCACAATTACATTCGTTCCTATAGCTTTTAAATATGTGTCTAAGATGGCACAAGCACTGCTGACAAAAAGCCTTGGGAATGTTGAGCCCGTAGACACCTGTAGGCCTTCATTTGCAGGTATTAGGCGTAGAGGTTTCACACAAGATTTCTTAAACTACTTGCGCACAGGTAAAGCTTCTCACAGCTTTTCTAATGACCCTATCCAGTTACAATATGCGTTAAAGAAAACTAAAGACCAAGTGATGGAAGATATAGACTCAGTAAAGCTCATGAAGGCTGGTACTATGGCATGGGAGACATTACAAGATGGTGTATGGGTGACTTCAAACTTTGAGGCGGCTGAGGGATCGAGGAAATTTTTTGGAATTTAATGTTTATATGACTGTATTTGTATTGACATTTTTTTGTTTTTTATTGTATAATGGAGCAGTTTTGGTTGAGTGAAAGTGTATCCCAGATGCACAACAAGTCTAATGATCTTGAATTTAGAAAGGCAGAGTTGAATCAAGGAATAGTGGACATTGACATTTCTGATGAGATCGCTGGCTGCCTTATGACTGTTTTCACTTGTCTTAGAAAGGAAGTTAACGATCCTACAGGGCATCAGAAGTACAAAGCATATGTTAGCACTGTAGGAAAGACAGAAATAACAGTGTCTAGTGTCATTGATGAAGTAAAGAAGAATAACATAAATTTAAATTTCCTTATCGCAACACCGATAGTGGAATTACTTACACTTTTCAAGGCTAGCTTTGATGAGGTACGGACGGGGGTAACCAGGTTTAAGGTTAGGGAAAGTGTTGCGAAAAGAGGTGTCAAGAGGGACTTATCGGGGAAAGCGATAGGACGTTTAGACAAGAGTAGGGAGTTGACACAAAATATTACCCAATATGGCTTAAACAACCACCATGTTCCGCTTCTGCAAGGTATAACTTTTGCGCCTGAGAGACGAAGGGGGGTTATCCGAAGTTTAGGGCCATTGAGCCAGGCTCTGATGTTAGTGCTCATTTCAACCGCCTGGTCCCCCGTCTGCTCGGCACGGCCGCCGCCCTTCGGCGGCTGATGCCGAACCTAGGGGGACCCCAGACGAGCAGCCGCCTCCTGTATATGGGAGTGGTGCGGTCGATGGCCCTATACGGGGCCCCCGTGTGGGTCGACGCCCTGACGGCACACAACATCGCCCTCTTGCGACGTCCGCAGAGGGTGATGGCCGCCGGGGCGATAAGAGGATACCGCACCATCTCATTCGAGGCGGCTTGCGTTTTGGCGGGCTCCCCTCCGTGGGAGCTGGAGGCCGGTGTCCTCGCGTCAGTGTATCATTGGCGCGAGGAGGCCCGGAGCCGGGGTGAATTCCCGGCACCTTCGGAGGTGGGAGAGCGGAGGCTCCATGTGAGACGGTTCATGCTCCGGGAGTGGGAGCGGCGGCTGGCCAATCCCACGGCCGGCAGAAGGACCGTCGAGGCGATCCGTCCGGTCCTCAGAGACTGGATGGACAGATCGCGGGGGTCGGTAACGTTCCGCATGGCGCAGGTCCTTTCGGGGCATGGATGCTTCGGAAGCTACCTGTGCCGGGTGGGACGAGAGCCGACCAGTGGGTGCCACCACTGTGGTGGCGATGATGACACGGCGCAGCACACCCTAGAGGAGTGCCCCGCGTGGGCTGGGGAGCGCCGTGCTCTCATCGCCGAAGTGGGGACGGACCTCTCGCTGCCGGCCGTAGTTCTGTCTATGGTCGACGGCGGCGATGAGGCGTGGGCAGCGGTTCAGACCTTCTGCGAGATAACCGTCTCGCAGAAGGTCTGAACCGCTGCCCACGCCCACGCGGCGGAGAGGGAGAGGGAATGTGACCCCCTTTCCCTCCCACAGCGCCGCAAGAGAACCGGGGCTCGGAGGAGGCGGTACCACCAACTCCTCCCCCCCTAACCGGGCCCTTACATAGGCCTCGAGGTTGAAGGCGCACGTCGTGTCGCGTGTGCCTTGCCTAGGCGGGTGGCAGAAGGACTCCTCTTCTGCCGCACCAGAGACGGGCCTGCCGTAGATCAGCGGCGGGCGACCCACACGACGATGGCGGAAGATGTTGTTCCCGCCATCGTCGATATGTGGTTGAGACGGACACCGTGGTGGTTTAGTGGGTAGTCTGGCCTCCTCCGGAGGCTAGGAGTCCCACACGAAGCCCACCCTCTGCCCCCGTGGGGGGTGAGCGAAGTGCTTAAACGCATTCCACCATGAAAAAAAAAAAAAAAAAAGGCTCTGATGTTAGTGATGGAAGACAAATCCATACTAATATTATAAATGTGAAAGTAACTCTGTCTGTCTGTCTGTCTGTCTGTATGTTTCGCTTTCACGCCTAAACCACTGAACCGATTTTGATGAAATTTTGTATAGGGGTAGATTGGACCTTGAGAAAGGACATAGGCTATGTTTTGTCGCGATAACCGACATTCACGCGGGCGGAGCTGCGGGCAAAAGCTAGTATTACAATAAGCTCAGCTCTGCTCTTTTAAAAAGTAGATTCTATGTAAATCCGGCTCTAAGGACCACTTTTCGCATGTATAATAAAAATGCGAATTAGATTATACGTACTGAACGCTTTATTATCGAATTAGTTTAACCAGAACAAATTACAACGTGAGCTTATGATGGCGGCCGAATCGGAAGAGGAAATGTTGCCACACTTTAATATTAATTTATCCTATTGCCTGTGTTGCAATACAAATATATATATGGTCAATATATAATTGAACATAGTTGGGCCCCAGGCCGCTGTTACAATGACAGCAAAAACAAAATAGGAAACATTTTTCAAAACATATTTAATTGAAGTATGAAGCTAATCTTTAATACCTAATTATCTTTAACTCTGTTCTTTTTTTAAACAATTAATTTATAGGCAAAGGACTTCATTTTCTATATGATCTAGTATAAATCTTATCACCTATCTTAACTTCAGCCACTCTGACTCGACCATCAGGGCCAGGAATTGTTTTTATGATTCTGGCCATGGGTCATTGAAATGGGCTAGTATTATCTGCTCTCACAATCACTAAGTCCCCAACTTTTAAGTTAGGATGCTCATCAATCCATTTAGGCCTACTCTGAAGTTGAGTGAGATAGTCCCTTGACCAAGCCTTCCAGAAATCTTGTTTTAGTTTCGTTAACATATTCTAAAACCTTAAACGATTTATATTTTCCTGAGAAAGGTCTATTTCTGGATAACTTGTCATGGACGTTCCAATTAAGAAATGGCCAGGTGTTAAGTAATTAATATCTGAAATATCAGAAGACATAGGAAGTAATGGTCTTGAATTGAGAATAGCCTCAATTTCTGTCAAGACTGTATAAAGACTTTCAAAGGTAAGACAAAGGTTCCCAACTATTCTCTTGAGATGAAACTTGAGACATTTTACACCTGCCTCCCATAGTCCCCCAAACTCCGGAGAATAGCTGGGAATAAATCTGAACCTTATGAACTGTTGTGCACAAAAATTAATGAATGAATGGGCCACAAAAATCCACCCCAACTATTTGAAAAGGTCTTTCAGGAGTAAGCCTCTCTTTTGGTAATGAACCCATCAATCATACGGTGACACTTAACACACTGGTGCACTAACTTTTTGACCTCTCGTATACCGCTGATTAGATAAAACTTTTGTGAAAGAGAACTTAGCACAAGTTTAGGACCAGCGTGAAGCAGTCGTTGGTGCTCTCTCAATATTAACTGCATACTAAGATGCGAAGACTTGGGAATAATAGCAGGATGCTTTCTTTCATAAGGTAAGTTAGCAGCATTCTGCAGACGGCCACCAACCCTTAGGACATTATTACTATCCAAAAAGGGATGAAGGTTAGCTAAGCTTAATTTGATTGGCTTGCCTTTTATTATAGACTGTATCTCTGAATATAAATGTTTTCTTTGTGAAGCCCTAACAATTATATTTAAAGAATTATTAAGCTCTTTAGGAGTTAAGGGACCATAGAGTTTATTCAGTTTGTTAACACAATTATATTTAAATCTTAAAAGTAGAGCAATAATCCGCTGTAATTTGTTTAAATTAGAAAAAAATTCAAATAAATTTATTTATGCTTCAGTACAGACATTGGTTGTGGCTTCATCACCTACAACACAGTCTATGGCCATACTCTCATCATCAGCAGATATATTTTCTAATGGAAGAAGATTAAGATCTGTGGGGGAATGATCAAACTCCACGTTTGACAATAGAGCTGGACCGCTCCACCACAAACTATTTTCCTTTATCTTTTGTGGTTCACAACCTCGTGAAAGAAGGTCAGCAGGATTACAGCTTGACTTTATATATGACCAGTGGAAATCTCCAGTTAAACTTTTAATTTCTCTCACTCTTCTACTAACATAAACATCACGAAGATCTTTGGATGATACAAGCCATGCCAAGACTATCTGTGAGTCACTATATAAGTGAACACTGAGATGAAACCTATTTTTTAAGATCTCATAGACTCTGGCAGCAATTTGAGATAAGAGGAGAGCACTATTAAGTTCTAGTTTGGGAATTGTTAAAGATTTATTTAAGGGAGCTACTCGTGATTTAGAACAGAGCAAATTCACTAAAACTTTACCAGACTGATCAAAAATTCTTAGATATAAGCAGCAGCCAAATGCTTTTAACGATGCGTCTGCATAGCCAACTAGCTCAACTGACTTAATATTTAGGCAAGTAGTACATCTGGGCACTGTGACTGTTCCCATAGCAAGTAAATTTGTAATAGTTTTTTTCCAATGCTCAAGCTGGGTCTGGGGCAATATTGAGTCCCAATCAATTTTAAGAGACCACAACTCTTGCATGAACAGTTTGGCAATTACAATAACAGGTCCTAATAAACCTAAAGGGTCGAACATCTTGCCAATATAGCTCAAAACTTTTCTTTTAGTTTGAAAATCTAAACCATTTAAATCTGGACTTGTGAAAGTAAAACTATCAGGTAAAATATCATATTTGACACCTAGAGTTTTCACAATATTATTCTTGTTCATATCAATTTCCTCAAAATACCTATCTTTTTCAGGGACATCATCAAGGACACTAGGTACATTAGAGCACCATTTATGCAAATAAAGGTTGCCCTTTGACAGAAGCTCTATCAACTGTCTTTTTAACTCAGAAAGTCCTTCAATGGTATCAGACCCACAAAGTACATCATATACATAGGTAGAACATTGCATTGCAGCAGCAGCAAGCGGAAAAGCGTCAGAGTATCTACACTGACGGACTCATAAACTGCATCAAAGTAATAGACGACTTTGAAATAAATATTTTAACCAAGTATGCATACTTTCTATACAGATTTAAATTGAAACCTCTAGATTGGTTCGTGAACTTTAAAACAGCGTAGGGTCATATCTTTAAGTTTAAGTTTATGTACTGGAAAGGACCTTAAGACTTTTTTTGAAGAAAAAACAGAAATTTAAGAAAAATTGGTTTAATTAAAAAATTGGTTTTAACAATAGACACAAACTTTATGCAAGGGTTTATTTGTGTTTTAATAAGGTGTATTACCCCCACGTGCCCTTATTACGGATTCTAATTGGTTCCGCATAGATTTTATAAGGGTTTTTAAAAGATCTTGCGGAATATTGTCCCATTCTTCTGAAAGTGCTGTTCTTAGTGCTGCCACTGTCGTGGGCGAAGGGTTTCTCGCATATACAGCTCTTTTTAAATTGTCCCAAACATGCTCGATGGGATTAAGATCCGGGCTGCGTGCTGGCTAATTCATTGTACGTATCCCAACCTCTTCGCAATAATGTTGAACTTGTGCAGCTGCATGCGGCCGGGCATTATCCTGCATTAAAGTAAAATTTTCGCCTATGAATCCCATGTAAGGCACCACGTGATCTTCTAATATCTCTGTTATGTAGCGATGTGCTGTCAAACCCCCTCTATTACCGTTTTGACGGACCATGTCTATGAACACAAGTTCTGTTCGCCCGTTCATCGATATGCCACCCCAGACCATACATGAACCGCCTCCAAAAGGAACACGCTCCTCAATGCAACTTTGAGCATATCGCTCCCCACGTCGACGATAGACTCTTCTGCGACCATCTGCACCATATAAACATGTCCTACACTCGTCCGTGAACAATACAGAGGCCCACTGCTCTTCTGTCCAATTCAGGTGATGACGCGCAAATCTTAAGCGAGCTTGTCTGTGAGCTGTAGACAACTTTGGACCATTTGCTGGTCTAAAAGGGGTGATATCCGCTTCCTTTAACCTTCTTCTTATTGTTCGTGCACACACGTTTACTCCACGCACTTCATTAAGCTCGGTTTTGATGTTAACTGACGTGAGGAAACGATTTCGCAGGGAAGTTATAACAATAAATCGGTCATCACGACCTGTGGTTGCTCGAGTTCTGCCAGTACCACGTCTTCTCCTGTAAGAACCTGTCTCTACAAACCTTCTGTATATTCTAGAAACCGTAGACTGGTTTAAATTTAAATTTCTACCAATCGTTCGTTGATCCAAGCCCTCCCGCACCACTGCTACAATTTGTGCCGCTTGTTCGGACGAAGTATCCATATTATGGTTCAAAAACTCTCGATGTGTTAAAAAACTAACCCAACAATTATGCTGGTAACAATAATTCAATTGACAAAACAAAAAAAATCAATGAGAATCAATTTAAAACTTTGCTATAAATAACACGCAAATCTGATACTACAAGTAAATTTTCTTTTCCCGGCTATATTCATTTGTTTTACTGCAGTTCTATTTTTAAATTTAATTTTTTTTTTAAGATTAAGAGGCTCTTAATATAATATTTTAATTTTTTTAATAATTAAGACAGTCTTTCCATATTTATATAATTTAATCTAAAAAGTTTGCATACTTATTATAAAAAATCCTTTTAGAGTAAACCTGAACTTTGATGCAGTTTATGAGTCCGTCAGTGTATATGCCAACTCTAAGAGACACCGAGTTGCCAAACAAATGGAGGCTTTGAGTCCATAAGTGACTGTTTGTAACTGCAAGCAGTGTATAGGTTTAGATGTGTCATCTCTCCATAAGATATTTTGAAGTCATTCTTCCGATTCGGCCGCGATCATAAACTCACGTTGTAATTTGTTCTGGTTAAACTAATTTGATAATAAAGCGTTCAGTACGTATAATCTAATTCGCATTTTTATTATACATGCGAACGTTTTTTCGCATGTATAATAAAAATATATTGAACACTTTTATTTTAAAAGTTTTTATTTGTTTACTTCACTGCATCAGATGAACGTCAACGGAGACTAACAAGTCAAAGTCACTTCTAAAAATGACAGCAGATGACAGATCAGCGCTAGTGCCAACCTTATGCGAATGAACCGCAAGGAACTCTCTCTGAGAAATCTTTACCATTAAAAATTGGAATATCAATGTTAGGTAATTTAGAAGAAACTATACTAGGACACTGTGATTTCTAAGAATCAGTTAAAGTTTTTAAAGTACTATCTAATTTAGACAAAATAAGGAAATATTTTTCTTCTAACAACTCAATGTTTTCACTGTCTTTTTCGTCTATTGATAAAATGTCAAGTTGTAACTTCTCATATTCACGCATAGTGGAAACCAGTTTGTCTTTCCGAGCTTGTAACATTTCCAGTGAAGAACTAAAACTTGAAAATGTAATGGAGCAGTTTTGGTTGAGTGAAAGTGTATCCCAGATGCACAACAAGTCTAATGATCTTGAATTTAGAAAGGCAGAAGAAATTTTTATTCAGTCGGTTAGTTTAAAAAATAATCTTTTTTTGTTGACATGCCGCTTAAGACTTGCTTGAGTGAACTGCAACTCGGAGATTCCTTTTCAATTGCTCTGCAACAATTTCTAGCATTGGAGAACAAATTTAAAAGAGATCCCATGAATTTTAAATTGTACAAAAATTGTCGTGTTTAATGGCAGCATGAAGTCAAAAAAGAAAATTTCATTAAATGATGTTATGTTGAATGGACCCATTGTTCAGAGTGAGCTCTTTGATATTTTGATTATATTCAGAACTTATATTTACACTTTGATTTGTGATATAATTAATTTTAGTTATTTATGCTGTTCAGAGCTATCTATATCAATGAACAGCATAAATCCCTTCAAAATATCTTATGGAGAGATGACCCATCTAAACCTATACACTGCTTGCAGTTACAAACAGTCACTTATAGACTCAAAGCCTCCACTTATTTGGCAACTCGGTGTCTCTAAGAGTTGGCACATAGATACTCTGACGCTTTTCCGCTTGCTGCTGCTGCAATGCAATGTTCTACCTATGTAGATGATGTACTTTGTGGATCTGATACCATTGAAGTACTTTCTGAGTTAAAAAGACAGTTGATAGAGCTTCTGTCAAAGAGTAGGCCTAAATGGATTGATGAGCATCCTAACTTAAAAGTTGGGGACTTAGTGATTGTGAGAGTAGATAATACTAGCCCATTTCAATGGCCCATGGCCAGAATCATAAAACCAATTCCTGGCCCTGATGGTCGAGTGAGAGTGGCTGAAGTTAAGATAGGTGATAAGATTTATACTAGATCATATAGAAATTATACTTCGACGTTGCATCCTCGAGATTTATTCTTTACTTCACTTGGTAGTCCACTTCTCATTCTACTAGGCATCGCACAATATTTAGAGATCTAGAAAAAAAAACTTTAGTTCTCACCGCCTCCGCTCTAGCCGGTGGCGGGGCTCCTGTCTTACGTCATTCGCTTTTCTTGTGCGGGCATCGCAACACCTAATAAATTAAATTAAAGATTTTTCAGTGAATTCTTATAGATTTCGTGTGTATTAGGTAAAGTGAATATGGGAAAACGCAAACAACGCAAAAGCAAACATATTTGTAAGAAAATCAGGCGATTAGAACACTACCTCGGATGAGGGTAAGTCGTGAATTTTTTTTACAACTTTGTTCTAGGTAAAACATTTGGGTTACACACGTAACTTTATTATGTTGTGTTATGATATAAATCTATGATACTTTTAAAAGCTAGCTTGTCGTACCTACTCGGTACAGCGCAATACGATGATAAGAAGACCTAATGTACTTGTCCGTTACTCCGTGTTACTCTGGGAATAAATAGGTACTTTGTGTACAGAACCTAGCTAAATGCTATTAAGTATTTGTCGTCACAGCGTCCCGTCGGACAGCTGATAATTACGGATACCTACCCTTTACGGGTACTGAGTGAAGATTATACTGCGTGATGCGATCACAGCTGATAACCCATCTATTTATTTCCGTTTTAACGGTACACTACTCGCTATTCTCCGTGACGTGATCACGGCTGATAGTGATAACTAACAGTCTCGTGTCGTAACGTGATTACGCCCAATGACTCAAAAAGCACTAAAATGATTAGTGATAACTAACAGTCTCGTGTCGTAACGTGATTACGCCCAATGACTCAAAAAGCACTAAAATGATTAGTGATAACTAACAGTCTCGTGTCGTAACGTGATTACGCCCAATGACTCAAAAAGCACTAAAATGACTTAGATGTCATTAAAAATACACTACTACGAAAGTAATACGGGAGGTAACGTAATCTTTCCTGTTTTGTCCTAAGTTAAGACTCCTAACAGAATTGCCTAACGTCACACAAGTGACGCGAGGTGGCCGTGGCCCGACTCACCCGCAACTATTCGAACCTGGGCACTGCACTCACACCGATTCTGACGCTAGCTTACCATTTTCGCATGTCAGATCCGTAGTGTTTCCCGCGTCTATACAAAATGTATTGTCAATAAAGATATTCCAGGGTCCTTGCCTGAACCGAACATTGTTGACATAGACACCGTACCGGCCAGCCCTCCATTATCTTGGGAGCCAACACTATAGGGGTTTAACCCAATGGACGCAGCGGCAAGGACTAGTTCTCACTTGGTTAATGCGACAGTACTTCTGTCCAGTGTTATCTTAGATGCACTTGGGACCCAAAGAGTAAAGATGAGGTCTTTGGTCCTGCTATTCCCGATTAAATCGCTAAAAGTTGGGGGCGTATCTTACCGGATGGCCTTACTAAAGAGCAAAAACAGGAGATAACTGACAGGACCTTCAATCCAGATAACTTTAGCTTGGCTTAATCCCCTTTATTAAATAAAATAGAGATAACCTTTTACAAAAAGCCCAAGACCATCTCGGATTAGGAATCGCAGGACTGACACTCCTAACCTCAGACATTATAAAAGGTGAGACCGATAAATTGGTATCTACTCCTGAAGAAAGTCTCTGAGATTAGTCAAAT
Organism: Eilema sororculum; assembly: GCA_914829495.1. Classification (NCBI taxonomy): domain Eukaryota; kingdom Metazoa; phylum Arthropoda; class Insecta; order Lepidoptera; family Erebidae; genus Eilema; species Eilema sororculum. The sequence continues at coordinate 23,418,250 of OU618535.1, forward strand.
GTTCTTAGATTTACATCAGGAAAATACAAAGACCAGAAAGAGACTAGTTATATCCTTCTTAGATAAAAAAAATACAGACACATTTCTCTTCGTTGCACATATAAATGAGAAGATAAAGGCGTCAAAAACGGCCGAAAAGTCGGGAATCTATATAAAGCGTACCGACGGTACCACATCAACCCGCAAGTGTCCACAGGGAAACTGAAAAGGCCCACCCAGGGGTCGCAGGCAGCTAGCGTACATATGTACAAGCTGGGCCGAGGAACCGATACACCGGCCCAGGGAGCAAACGCACCGCCCCGTCAGCGGACCGCCCGCCAATGGCAGTGAAGACCGGTGGTGGGCCAGCAGCAACAAGACGCGCAAGTTATAGACCAGGTAATACCCCATGCAAGTCTTCTTCGCCATTCCCTACAGGAGTGGCAAAACCTTACCGACGACCCCATTGTACTACAGTACATTCAAGGTATTCGAATTCCGTTCGAAAATCCTGTGATACAACATTATGTACCTACTCGAAAACAATAACTTTTACCTTACCGGTATTAAACAAATAGTGCTAGAAATATTATCTAAATTACAGGTACTTGGGACAATTTTAAATATGATTATAAACCTGGGCAATTTTTTGATAAGAAATTCCCAACTATTAAAGGTGACGGCACATTTAGATTTATTCTTAATTTGAAAAACCTTAACAGATATATATCCACATCACATTTCAAAATGGATGTACGCACCGTCACCAAATTAATAGTTAAAGACTGTTTCATGTCAACTATTGACCTAAAGAACGCTTACTTTTTGGTAGGTAAATGTAAATTTCAACGGGAAATTTACCGATTTCTATGTTTACCCTTTGGGTTGTCCCTACCATATATGATTTTCACAAATATCATGAAACCCGTAGTAGCCTATTTAAGAAACAAAGGTTTCATGCTAGCAATTCATTTACTCGTAGATGATATTATCTGTTTAGGAGCTACATTCCTTGACTGTCAAAAATGTGTTGAAAATACTCGAACCTAAGGCTCGGTTTCAGGCATAGATATTTTTAGGATTTGAATTAGATTGACGTAGTATGTGCTTAAAATTACCGAATCAAAAACGTACAAAATTAGCAGATTACATCGAAAATATTTCTAAACGACACGTATTGCCTATCAGACTTCGCTAATTTTTTAGGACTCTTGTGCTCTACCCGTCTTGCAGCATCGTACGGTTGTTTATATACCAAACGTAAATTCTTAGCATTAAAAGACTAGACTATGACCTCAATATGATAATACCCCCTTATCTTACGGAGGTTTTTTGTCATGAAAAAATAATATTCCACAATCTATAAGCCCTTAGATAATATAAATACGCCTTAGAAATCCTTTCGGATGCTTCGCTGACAGGATGGGTGGCATTCCATAATAGGGAGAGGAAAGGCGGTTTTTGGGATGAAATGGAGATCAATAATCACATTAACTGGTTAGAATTTAAAGCGGCTTTGAATGGTTTGAAGCGTTTTGCGGCCGACATCACGCATAAAGAGCTGCTTCTACGAATCGATAACACTATAGCAATCTCCTACTTAGATCGATACGGAGGGGTTCAATTATCTCACCCCAATGAGGTCGCTCGAGGCATATGGCAACGGTGGGAGAGTAGGCAGCTGCATATATTCACTTCGTTTTTTATTAAGTCTAAGGACAACCGCGAAGCGAACAAGGAGTCAAGGAGTAGTCTTAACACAGACACGGAATGTACTTTAGATACTCTATCATTCTAAACTATAGTTCACATGTACGGCTGTCACGAAATAGACCTAATTGCGACTAAAAACAATGCCAAATGCTTAACATACATCTCATGGCAACGGGATCCCGAAGCTTATAATGTGATTTTACTATAGACGGGAGGCAACATTTCTTTTATGCCTTCCCTCCGTCTTCACTATAATCTTTAAATGCTTACGAAAAATTGTTAACGATAATACCACGGGTTTAATCGTTGCTCCATACCGGCCAAGCCAGGCGTGGTATCCTCTTTTTTCTTAAACGGTCGAAATTATAGCCTACTTGCCACTTTAAACCTAAGCCAGGTTAGCTATAGTCTCCTTTCAGGACCCGCCACCCCCCAATACGACAGTGCCATTAAAAAATGGTGGCATTTCTGCACCAATAGAATTTTGAAATATTATGTAATAGATATCCCTATAATATTGACGTTTCTAACATCACAGCTTGCAGCTGATGCTAGCTCTTCAACTTTAAATACTCTTCGATAGGTAAAATTTCCAAGGACGCTTTTAAGATTAGACCCAACTTTCCTAAATACAAGTCAACTTGGGACCCGAATTTAGTGCTGGACCTATTGGCCACATGGTGCCCAAATGACGCATTGATTACATACCAACTATCTAAAAAACTGACGGTTTTTTCTGGCGTTGTCGACTACACAACGCGTGCTGACGCTATCGTTGATTCGTTTGACTAATATCGGTGTCACCACCGATAGGATCGAGATAATAATTACCGACATAATTAAAACATCTGCACGAAGCCGCGCAATGCCAACATTATTCATTCCATTTTTCCTAGTAAGCATCAAATTTATGTCCCACGAAGACATTACTATCCTACACTGAGGCTACTAAGGGTTAGCGGGTCCATCCAAAAACCGACAGGTTAGTTACTAACCACTAAAAGACCCGTCCATAACGCAACCGCTCCAACTATCAGCCGTTGGATCAAAAATGTAATGACGGAGAGTGGAGCCACTACCTGTTCGGAGGGTCATATCCGTCGACAATATAAAGAAAACGGCGGGATGGACAGGAAACTCCTTTGTATTTGCAAGGTTTTATAACAGATCTTTGGCCATAGAGGACGGTAATAGCTTCGCAACAATTATATGTGATTCTGACTAAATATTTCATGTTAGTCCTTGTTAGTTATAACAATAACAATGTAAGATTATCTCTATCTCCTTTGGGCCAAATTTTCTTTCATTTTCCCATTCCACCTATTTCACATCTTCGCAAACATCTACCAAGTGAAGTAAAGAATAAATCTCGAGGATGCAACGTCGAAGTATAATTGGTGGTTAAACAAACTTACCCGTAAGTGACGTTTGACCATAATTATACGAGACGTTGCATCCGAAGAGATTTATTACCCGCCCAAACCCCGGCGTGCTTATTACAAAAGGCAAGCCTCCCGATTGCGTGAAATAGGAAATAGCTCTAAAATTAATGACGTAAGACAGGAGCGCCGCCACCGGCTAGAGCGGAGGCGGTGAGAACTAAAGTTTTTTTTTCTAGATCTCTAAATATTGTGCGATGCCTAGTAGAATGAGAAGTGGACTACCAAGTGAAGTAAAGAATAAATCTCTTCGGATGCAACGTCTCGTATAATTATGGTCAAACGTCACTTACGGGTAAGTTTGTTTAACCACCAAATTAAGTCCTTGCCTTTGCCTATAAATTAATTGTTTAAAAAAAAGAACAGAGTCAAAGATAATTAGGTACCTATTAAAGATTAGCTTTATACTTGAAAAATGGTTCCTATTTTGTTTTTGTTGTCATTGTAACACTGGCCTGGGGCCATATATTTGTATTGCAACACAGGCAATAGGATAAATTAATATTTAAGTGTGGCAACTTTTCCTCTTTCGATTCGGCCGCCATCATTACCTCACGTTGTAATTTGTACTCGTAAAGCTAATTTGATAATAAAGCGTTCAGTACGTATAATCTAATTCGCATTTTTATTATACATGCGAATAGTTCTAAAAATTCAATAAACTCAACCATTGTTGGTAAAGTTTCAGATTTTCTATCAAGCTGATAAGCTCGTTTGGTATATTGATCCAATTTTTTAGTTAAAATTGAAATAAGCAACATATCCCACATTTCCACATTTTGTTGTAGATTTTTTAGGGCATAAAGTTGTTGTTGCACTTCCGAAACTAAGGACCTTAAAGCGGCCGCAGTACGCCGTGTGTAACTACTAAATGTACTTTGTGGGTCTGATACCATTGAAGGACTTTCTGAGTTAAAAAGACAGTTGATAGAGCTTCTGTCAAAGGGCAACCTTTATTTGCATAAATGGTGCTCTAATGTTCCTAGTGTCCTTGATGATGTCCCTGAAAAAGATAGGTATTTTGAGGAAATTGATATGAACAAGAATAATATTGTGAAAACTCTAGGTGTCAAATGTGATATTTTACCTGATAGTTTTACTTTCACAAGTCCAGATTTAAATGGTTTAGTTTTTCAAACTAAAAGAAAAGTTTTGAGCTATATTGGCAAGATGTTCGACCCTTTAGGTTTATTAGGCCCTGTTATTGTAATTGCCAAGCTGTCATGTAAGAGTTGTGGTCTCTTAAAATTGATTGGGACTCAACATTGCCCCAGACCCAGCTTGAGCATTGGAAAAAAATTATTACAAATTTACTTGCTATGGGAACAGTCACAGTGCCCAGATGTACTACTTGCCTAAATATTAAGTCAGTTGAGCTAGTTGGCTATGCAGACGCATCCTTAAAAGCATTTGGCTGCTGCTTATATCTAAGAATTTTTGATCAGTCTGGTAAAGTTTTAGTGAATTTGCTCTGTTCTAAATCACCAGTAGCTCCCTTAAATAAATCTTTAACAATTCCCAAACTAGAACTTAATGGTGCTCTCCTCTTATCTCAAATTGCTGCCAGTCTATGAGATCTTAAAAAATAGGTTTCATCTCAGTGTTCACTTATATAGTGACTCACAGATAGTCTTGGCATGGCTTGTATCATCCAAAGATCTTCGTGATGTTTATGTTAGTAGAAGAGTGAGAGAAATTAAAAGTTTAACTGGAGATTTCCACTGGTCATATATAAAGTCAAGCTGTAATCCTGCTGACCTTCTTTCACGAGGTTGTGAACCACAAAAGATAAAGGAAAATAGTTTGTGGTGGAGCGGTCCAGCTCTATTGTCAAACGTGGAGTTTGATCATTCCCCCACAGATCTTAATCTTCTTCCATTAGAAAATATATCTGCTGATGATGAGAGTATGGCCATAGACTGTGTTGTAGGTGATGAAGCCACAACCAATGTCTGTACTGAAGCATAAATAAATTTATTTGAAATTTTTTCTAATTTAAACAAATTACAGCGGATTATTGCTCTACTTTTAAGATTTAAATATAATTGTGTTAACAAACTGAATAAACTCTATGGTCCCTTAACTCCTAAAGAGCTTAATAATTCTTTAAATATAATTGTTAGGGCTTCACAAAGAAAACATTTATATTCAGAGATACAGTCTATAATAAAAGGCAAGCCAATCAAATTAAGCTTAGCTAACCTTCATCCCTTTTTGGATAGTAATAATGTCCTAAGGGTTGGTGGCCGTCTGCAGAATGCTGCTAACTTACCTTATGAAAGAAAGCATCCTGCTATTATTCCCAAGTCTTCGCATCTTAGTATGCAGTTAATATTGAGAGAGCACCAACGACTGCTTCACGCTGGTCCTAAACTTGTGCTAAGTTCTCTTTCACAAAAGTTTTATCTAATCAGCGGTATACGAGAGGTCAAAAAGTTAGTGCACCAGTGTGTTAAGTGTCACCGTATGAAGGCTACTGCTGCCAAACAATTGATGGGTTCATTACCAAAAGAGAGGCTTACTTCTGAAAGACCTTTTCAATTAGTTGGGGTGGATTTTGTGGCCCATTCAACATACAAGCTGCCAGAATTCGTAGACCATTAATATTGAAGGTGTATGTTGCACTTTTTGTGTGTTTTATAACTAAGGCCATTCATGTAGAGCTTGTCTCTGATTTAACTACTGAGGCATTCTTGGCATCTCTCAAACGCTTTATATCTAGACGTGGACTACCCACGCAAATTTTTTGTGACAATGCAAAGACTTTTAATGGGGCTTCTAATACTCTCAAAGATTTATACACATTGTTTAACTCAACATCTCATAAAGATGATATTATTAATTTTTGTTCACAACAGTTCATAAGGTTCAGATTTATTCCCAGCTATTCTCCGGAGTTTGGGGGACTATGGGAGGCAAGTGTAAAAAATCTCAAATTTCATCTCAAGAGAATAGTTGGGAACCTTTGTCTTACCTTTGAAAGTCTTTATACAGTCTTGACAGATATTGAGGCTATTCTCAATTCAAGACCATTACTTCCTATGTCTTCTGATATTTCAGATACTAATTACTTAACACCTGGCCATTTCCTAATTGGAACGTCCATGACAAGTTATCCAGAAATAAACCTTTCTCAGGAAAATATAAATCGTTTAAGGTTTTGGAATATGTTAACGAAAATAAAACAAGATTTCTGGAAGGCTTGGTCAAGGGACTATCTCACTCAACTTCAGAGTAGGCCTAAATGGATTGATGAGCATCCTAACTTAAAAGTTGGGGACTTAGTGATTGTGAGAGCAGATAATACTAGCCCATTTCAATGGCCCATGGCCAGAATCATAAAAACAATTCCTGGCCCTGATGGTCGAGTGAGAGTGGCTGAAGTTAAGATAGGTGATAAGATTTATACTAGATCATATAGAAAATGAAGTCCTTTGCCTATAAATTAATTGTTTAAAAAAGAACAGAGTTAAAGATAATTAGGTATTAAAGATTAGCTTCATACTTCAATTAAATATGTTTCCTATTTTGTTTTTGTTGTCATTGTAACACTGGCCTGGGGCCCAACTATGTTCAATTAAATATTGACCATAAACATATTTGTATTGCAACACAGGCAATAGGATAAATTAATATTTAAGTGTGGCAACTTTTCTTTTTCCGATTCGGCCGCCATCATAAACTCACGTTGTAATTTGTTCTTCTGGTTAAACTAATTTGATAATAAAGCGTTCAGTACGTATAATCTAATTCGCATTTTTATTATACATGCGAAAGTGGTGGTAGGTGGTAGTACACAGTGTTATCACAGATCCAATTTTTATGTAGCCGGCGGCTTTTCAAATAGTTGGGGTGGATTTTTGAGGCCCATTCACCATAAAAACTGCCAGAATTCGTAGACCTTTAATATTGAAGGCGTATGTTGCACTTTTTGTGTGTTTTATAACTAAGGCCATTCATGTAGAGCTTGTCTCTGATTTAACTACTGAGGCATTCTTGGCATCTCTCAAGTTTAATCTCAAGAGAATAGTTGGGAACCTTTGTCTTACCTTTGAAAGTCTTTATACAGTCTTGACATAAATTGAGGCTATTCTCAACTCAAGACCATTATTTCCTATGTCTTCTGATATTTCAGATACTAATTACTTAACACCTGGCCATTTCCTAATTGGAACGTCCATGACAAGTTATTCAGAAATAAACCTTTCTCAGGAAATCAGTTGTGAGATCATTAGACGTGCTAACTTCAAGCCCAGAGGCGGCCCTGACTTCTGCTTTTATTTTAGTTTTTATTAAATAAAAATTAAATTAAAAATTTAAAACCCCCCGTCACAAAAATCACCTCCAAAAAGATGAAAATAAATGGAGTTTGCCTTTTAACTTAAACGGTTGCCATGTCGGGGGACCCTAACTGGTTAAGCACTCCGTTATAGTATCGGAACAATTCAAGGTCCCCCGACATGGCAACCGTTTAAGTTAAAAGGCAAACTCCATTTATTTTCATCTTTTTGGAGGTGTTTTTTGTGACGGGGGGTTTTAAATTTGTAATTTAATTTTTATTTTATACTTTTTAAAGTGATCTATTAGTCAAGCTCTTACATTTGATACCCATATTGAGGGAGTTATGAAGAAATATGTATTCCGACATGTTGTGGCGGCGGCCATCTTGGACCGATTTTTTTTCAAACATAGCTAAGAACACTCCCGACTAATATACCTTTCAAACAAAAAAAACTACATCCAAATCGGTTCATCCGTTTGGGTGCTACGATGACACACACACACACACACACACACACACACACACACACACACACACACACACACACACACACACACACACACACACACACACACACACACACACACACACACACACACACACACACACACACACACACACACACACACACACACACACACAGACACGTCAAACTTATAACACCGCGTCGTTTTTGCGTCGGGGGTTAAAAATTAAACTCCTTCAAATAAATTTAATTTATTTCTTTTCTGCCTCTTAGAAAGTTTTTTATTTTGGGATTATTTTTATGAGCAGAATGAAGCCGCACAGTGGTGGTGCTCATATCAAAAAGTATTTCTGTCTTTTTTCTCTTTGCCGCCATTATTTTAAAAATATTATTAAACTAATTTTAATGAAATACACTACAAATCGGTAATATTGTATGTATTTACATGTGATAGAAGATCCTTCGTGTTTTATTGATTTTAGTGTCGTAATTTCTACATTTTTAAAAAACACACGATGGCATTTTTATTGCAATTTTATTCTGCGCTTACATACGTGACAACTCGGCGTTTGCCAGACATATACTAAATGCGATACGTCCCAATTGGGACGTTTTCGCGTCTTCACCAGACGTACTCTAATAACATATCTGCCTCTTTTTTGTATGTAATATCATTGGTTCTAATTCTTTTTTTTTAAATAAATAATCTAAAAAGAAGAAAAAATCATAATATAATCTACAGTAACAAAAAAGATTTCAGTTTTTCAAAGTGATCGCAAACTTTTTTTGATGTGTGTAGTCAGTCAGATGAGTCATTCATCTCTGCAGATAATGCTGATGATTCTACATTTGTGCTAGATGAAAGTGAAAACTCAGACAATTCTACTGTAAGTACCAGCAGTGTGGTAAAGAGATTACCTGCTAGAGGAAGACATCCACCGAAGAAGTATGGTTTTACAAATATGTGTACAGCGAGAGCCACTGTTAATGACAGTGAGTTATCTTTGGAGGAAGCTCTAAATGGTCCAGAGAAGGAGCATTGGTTGCGTGCTGTCCAGGAGGAGCTACAGTGCTTCGAAGATAATAATGCATGGGAGCTTGCGGACGCCCCATTAGATGGGACACTTGTGAAGTGTAAGTGGGTTCTATAGTTTCCTCAAAATACATTTATCTGGCGCCATCTGTCAACAGTTATGTATAGCAATGTCATTACTATAAATAGATAGATGTTATAATAAAAACTTCTTCCTTTTTCTATTTGAAACATACGAGAGCACGTTGTTTTATTTCAAATATCCTTAATAATAAATTATTATTAATATAAAATAATGAATAACAACACGACGTGACGCATTAATTGAAGTTAGAAGAGCACAGGTTCCTATACTGTAGTTATTGTTACGAGTTAGAAACTACTTCAGATAGTAAAGATAAATACTGGCTACTTTAGATTATAAGTAGTTTGACTATTGACATGTGACTATTGTCATCCTATTATTTCCAATTTTTCTGCAGTAAAGTATGGTATGTGTGATTACCAATACAATTTAATTGAAATGGACCCGGGACCGAGTAGTAATGGACATGCTAACCTACCAGAATTGTTATTCATAGAGACCCAGAGGGGTCATCCATCTCTATTGCATAACAGCTATAGATACAACGAAATAAAACAAATAAGAAAGATGACAGTACTAGTTGGCGTTGTGCAAATCGTGGCAAATGCAGTGCGTCGATCAAATTAGTTCCATGAAGAAAAAATGTAGCGATACTCCCAACTCCACATTCCTGCAGAAGGAATAAATTTAGAAATGAAATTGATGTGATAATTGATTCGTGTAAAAAAGAAGTCTGCAAAAATTATGCACCGGTGAAACAAATTTTCGAAGAAAAAATATCCGAATTGCATGAAAGTTCAAAACATAAAATAGCCGAAATGGACGTGTTTGTCTCAAAAAAGGATACGCTATATAGAAAGAGGAGAAGGTTTTTAGATAGAATTTCAAAATTTAAACGAAATCACTTGGATTTCGTTTAAATTTTGAAATTCTTGAAAATGCCTGAAATTATTGCCCGTGATTTTTTTGTGTGGAGTGATGGGGACAACAATGACAAAGTATTGGTCTTTTGTACCAAACAAAGTCGGAACACTTTGAACAAACTAAAGGGCCATCAGTTATTTGGAGACTACGTTCAAAAGAGTACCCAAACCCTTCTACCAATTTTTAGTCTGCACTTGGATATTGGGATTGATGAAGACCATAACCACATTGCACCGATGGTCTATTCCCTGCTACCTAATAAAAATAAAAATACTTACATCCGGTTGTTCGAGGCTATCAAAACAAAACTATCACTTTGTATAGATTTTCATAAATGCGACTACGAAATAGCCCACTATAACGCTGTTCAAACAGTATTCCCTGACGCAGTCTTAACCGGATGCTACTTTCATTTTAATAAAGCTATATGGAAAAAAGGAAACGATCTTAATGTTACCAATACACATGAAGGAAGCAAATTGACCATTGCTTCCTACTGCCTACATATTCGATGCGTGGATAAACATTTTGCAAAGTGCATCTGACACAAGATATGCAAAAAATCCATCATTATGTTAACAGACAATGGCTATCTTTGCCAACGATTAGCTCTGCTCACGAAAAGGACTGCACGACAAATAGTGTTGAAGCATGGCATCGTACATTAAATAGTCGAGTGCCCTCAAAGCCCACGTTTATTCAATTTTTTGAGAAATTACTACGAGAGGCGAAATTACAACATATATTCGTGAAGAGGAATGTGTTTAATGTCAATAATAAAAAAATGGGCGATTAAAAATTCTGCGGTAGCCTAGTGGTATGGGCAATGGACTGCTGAGACGAGGTCTCGGGTTCGATCCCAGGTTTACCATGGCACACACCAATGACTTTTCGATGCTTTTCGAAGTTAGTATTTATCGCAAGTTTATAGTGCCCGGTTAATGGCAATAGGCTCGCCACCTATTACATTGGGACCTGTGACATACATAAATAAAAGTATTGACAGTTGACAGGACGTGTGACAGTCGAATTCAGTCATGTTGTCAGACGTACTGTAAACTGTGTAACTACCTACTCACTAAATAACAGTGTTTTATTGTGTAAAATCGAGAACACCACATTGGCGACGAGTAAAAGCGTAGTGAGTAAATTATTGCCCAAATTATATACCTGCTTACGGAAATTGGTCAACAAAGAAAAAAAAAAGAAAAAAAGAACGGAGGTAGAAGTATCATTCCGTCAGATTGTAAACAATGCAGTAAGAAAGCATGAAACCATTGCATTATCTATCCATATTTAATCATAATACCTCTATGAGCCGTAAGTAATATCGAAAATACAGTATTTATGAAGTAAGTACCTAGTTAAACACATTATCATGAAGTGTTGTTGACCAAGTTGTAAGTAAAGTATGATATACCTACATAAATTTTGAAGGTATACCTATTTCACCATTTATTTTATAACCAAATGTTCCAACAATCATGATTGTTAAGTACTAGTTTTAACAAAGTTTTTCCTATAACTTCGGTGTTATCAATTTGTTATGGTTAAAACTAAACAAGTATATTATAACTGCCACACAGTTGTAAACTACTGCGGTTATTTTCGCGCACATTTGTTATTGTGTACTTTGTTTTCTGTTACAATAAACATTACATTATTATTAACCAAATGTTCCGAAAATTATAATTGTCAAGTACCAGTTTTAACAAAGGTTCCTATAACTTCGGTGTTATCAATTTGTTATGGTTAAAACTACCTTACCTATAAAAATAATACATAACTGGGTTAAAATGTAACACATTACCTGGTTAGGTTCAATATTAGAAGATTTGTTATGATATTATTTATATATCATCTTAGCGGTAGTCTTAAATTGTTTTGGTTACAAAACAACTTGTCTATGGGGGGGCTATTTTAGATCGTCCAACATGTCCCAACCACAGCCACAAGCCCCAATATATTTCGTAGCAACTAAGACGATATGCCAAATAAACAAACGGGCACTATTATTACATTTTGATGATATAGGACTACAAGTCATGTTCTTTAAAATCCCAGGTGCCCACATAATTAATCCTAACGAGACTGACGTATATGACACTGCGATTAAAAACCTTGAGGGGTATTTTCCCCTAATCAAAGTTACTTATTTGAGAGGCACATATTTCGTCTAATGAAACAAGAACCAAACGAGAAAAAATCATAAGTTCTTGATTCGTCTGAGACGACAAAGTTCATAATGCAAGTGTTTAAAGAAGACGAGCACCGTATAAATCAAATAACAGAAAAAGTGCAATTCGACTAAATTGAGAAGAAATATTTTGTTGTTAGGCGATGAGGCTACGATCGAAAAGAACACAGACAGAAGCTAACTCCCTTGAAACTATAGTACGCCATAACACTAACGGGAATCAACGCGATCATGGTATAGGTACAAACATTGATTTGTCTGATGTTTCGACCAGGTTACACCGGACGTGGTCACAGGCTGACTGGCTCAGTAGTGCACGCCCGCCTTCTTCGAGTCCGTGAGGTAGGTTCTTCATCTACCCGCACATTCTCGATATTTTGTTTTCCCCATGTACCGTCACATATCACACTCACAGTGTCCCTATTCTGTAAGCAAACTGTCCGGTGTTTATCCAACTGCACAGAAAAGCGAGGCTGCATATTTTTATCACTGGATTCCATGTTGCAGATAATTTAAACCCATCTTCCCGATTGAAATTTTTATGTTTCTTGATTTCAATAGCTTCACGTACAGTTCTTGAATAGAAATGACGTTCGTTGGAGAGGACTTGCGTATGGTGGAACTCAATCCAGTAGTACCTGCTTCTAGTAGGTGTTCTGCGATCGCGGATTTGCTTGTCTGGCGATTCTTTACAGCTGCGATATGGTCCTTGAATCGTTCAGCAATAGTCCGCTTCGTTTGTTCTATATACGAATTACCGCAGCTACAATCTATCTTATAGACACCCGGACACTGTAACGGTAAGACATCCTTCGGTGTGCCGACTATGTTATTTACTTTTATGCCTGGTGTGTACTCTGTCGGTATGGAGTATGCTTTTAACATGGCGCCAACTTTGTCCGTTACTCCCTTGACATAGGGCATATAGGCTGGCTGTCTGCTCACCTCTGGATGTCTCCGCAGACATAATGAGGGAGGTACCTGCTGCCGATGTGGTAGTAAACTTCACAGAAGTGACAACGATACCTGCCCTGCAATTAATGCTAACCGCAGGAAGTGTGGTTACAAAGGTCATTTCCAAAAACATTGCACAAGGGCCAAAAGTAGTAAACGTCACAGAGGTGACAACGATTCCTGCCCCGCAATTAATGCTAACCGCATGAAGTGTGGTTACAAAGGAAATTTCCAAAAACATTGCACAAGGACCAACAAAGTAGTAAACGTCACAGAGATGACAACGATTCCTGCCTTGCAATTAATGCTAACTGCATGAAGTGTGGTTACAAAGGTAATTTCCAAAAACATTGCATAACAAGGGCCAAAAAAAACCTCGACAAACTATAGCGATAAAACAAAAGAAAAAAGAAAAGAAAAAAAAAACAAGGTAAAAACACAAAATAAAGAGCCTGTCGATTATATTTTCCACATCGATGACGATGCAACTATTAATTGTCAGTTTTTGGACGTAATAAAAAAAGACCACGATGTCAAATTACAACTAGTGTTAGTGCTCAAAGAAAATAATGTTTTATTGAACGAAAGCAATTGTATTGTAAATGCAAAAATAGTATCTGCGGTAGCCTAGTGGTATGGGTAATGGACTGCTGAGACGAGTTCTCGGGTTCGATCCCAGGTTTACCATGGCACACACCAACGACTTTTCGAGGCTTTCCGAAGTTATGTATGTATTTATCGTAGGTTTATAAGTGCCCGGTTAGTGGCAATAGGCTCGCCGCCTATTACATTGGGGCCTAAACATAAACTGGCGAAATGTGGGTGCTAGCACCTCTGCCTACCCCTTCGAGGAATAGAGGCGTTAATTTATGATGATAATGATGCAAAAATAATACAATTTCTGGGTCACAAACTTTCATCATCAGACAATAAGTCGCTTGATAAATATATTAAAGCAATCGAATCATTTAGACCACCAGAAACCATCGAAGAAATTCAAAGCTTTCTGGGATTAATAAATCATGTTGGGAAATGGGTCCCCAATCTGTCTACTTTAACAGCTGAAAATGCACAAAAATAAAAAATAAAAAATTACGAAGTCTTGGCAAAAATAATAAGAAATAGCTTTCAATCATCTAAAAGACCATCTTTTGAAAATTTCAAACCTGGGGTACTATGATCCAAAAGATCGGAACCCAAGTAATAGCTGATGCTAGCCCTGTAGATTTAGACTCTGTACTGATATAGTACGATTATAAATGACCTCATATTATTGCGTTTGGAAGCGTAAGCCAGACAGACGTTGAATTCCGTATTGTCAAACTGAGAAAGAGGCATTAGCTTTAGTTTGGGCAATTGAACATTTTCATATACCTGTATGGTAAAAAATTCGAGCTCATCACAGATCACAAGCCCTCGGAAGTTATGTTTGGTACGAGGTCAAAACAGCGGGTCTTTCGACTACAAGGATACGATTACAAATAATTTATAGACCTTGCAAATCAAATATTGCAGACCCGTTATCTCCTCTTAGTACAAATTCCAATACAAAAGATTTAGATACTATTGAAGGCGAATATCTTGTTAACCAGATTATCTATTAGCCTGTAGCACTATCTTTAAAATCCATTATTGAAGCAACCCACCAATAATGCTAAATTCAAATTAGCCATAATAAATTATTCTGGGAATGTTTCAATTAGTACTTACAAGCTATTCCAACACTAGCTCTGGGTATATAACTGCATCTTATTAAGAGAAAATAAAATGGTGATTCTTTCTGAGCTACGAGAATAAGTGTTGGCAGCAGCTCACGAGGGTCATCCAGGTATTATAAATATGAAAGCTAGATTACGCACCGAACTGTGGTGGCCTAAAATAGATAAAGACGCTGAAAGTACTGTAAAAATTGCAGAGGGTGCAGCCCCCAACCCAACAGTACACATGAAAAGGCGCGAACTTCCTACAAAAGCTTGGGTCGATACAGTTGTGATTTTTTAGGTCCATTATCGGATGGAAATACAGCCTCCGTGCCGTAGCGGTGGAGAACGCAGCCGCTGCGCGGAGGGTGAGGGTTCGATCCCCGCTCGATGCAAATATTTGTATGCATGAATATGGATATTTGCATTGGTCTGGTCGTGTCTTGAAGAGCACGTTAAGCCGTCGGTCCCGGTTTTTTTTTTATTTTTTTTATACAGGACACGTCAATTTGACTTCACCTCGCCTGATGTTAAGCTAAAGGCAAAGTCTTGGAAAGAGGGTCACCATCGTAAACATTTACCATGTTAACAGTGGTGGCACTCAGCTTGACGCATTAGATGCCTTTTCACGCCCCGCTTAAAGGACCCGGGACTGTAGGAAGAAGGAAACACGTGAGCTGGCAGGGAATTCCAGGTCTTAGTGGTGCGGCATAGGAATGAATCACTGAAACGCTTGGTTCTAGCAGGCATACTCTGCACCGTAAATGGATGACATCTTAGCCCTGCACGTGTCGTCCTGTGAAGGAAAGGGGAGGGTGGGACTAATTGGAGGAGATTGACATACGAACGTCTATGGCAGTCGTTACGGGTAGTTGGAGCCCTCTAAAGTCCAACAACTGGTCTGGCTGCAATGCTTCGATATCAACTTTGGGTTGTGGAGGTCGGACGGCAGTCGCTTCACAGAAAATATCGAAGTTCTGCCAAATCCACAGTTAGACTGGTAAGCGGACCCCAGACTCCGGGCTGAGGGCTTCGGATGCGACTGGGATTAACGCTAAGTCGAAGAAGACCGAATGGAAATCATCTTTTGGTGACTTTAGACTAATAAAGTCGGTATAAAGAGATTGAAATTATAAAATCTATCTCTACCCAAGATACTATAAATGTGTTGGAAAAAACTTCTCTAGGACCAGAAATTCTGCAAGTATAACCGCTGATAATGGTAAATAATTTTGTAAAGGTTTTTAAAGCTTTTTGTATCTAACAAGGATTTACACTTTTTACCACCATTCCTTATTGGCCTCAGCAGAACGGGTAAGTAGAGAAACAAAAAAGGGATATTTATAAACGACTGAAAATCAGTCAATGTGAAAAAACAGACTGGAAAGACGATTTGCTTAAGTAGGTAGGTACTTAATGATGTACAATAGTACACCTCATCCCTCCACAGATAAATCTCCGTCGGAAGGCAATTCAGAAACAAATTACCTTTTTAACAGGCCTAGAAAATGGTTATGATGATTCAGAAATGAGAGATCGAGACAAAGAAAGAAAAGAGAAAACTAATCAAAGGAAGAAAAGAAGAGAAGGGCTGCGGATGGAGAGTTAGTAAGTGGTGAAAAAGTTACGTACTGAACTTAATAAATAAACTTACTTCTGAATTCAATTTAACACCTCACACCGTAACCAATGCTGAAGGGAGCGATATAAACATAAGAAATGATGAGACTAGACAAGAATATAGAAGGAATATTGTACACCTGAAGAAAATAGAAAGTTATAGATCACGAAGATCACGAAGAAGGAATGGATAAAGAAGATTAGTTGTAAATGGTAGATTAAAGAAAAATTGTTTATTCGTTTCTAGTTTGAGTATATTATAAAATTAACTGATTTATTAATTTTTTTTTTCTCTATGGCGTTCCCAAACTGATTTAAAAATTCAATGCTGAGTAGGTACTCGAAGTTATTGACTGCTTTGGAAAATGAATTGATTACACTGTAATCAGGTTACTGATCATCCGTCACTTCACTTGCAACGTCGACGATGTAATGTGCGGTAGGGATTTATAACATGGCCTTGAGAGAGTGACGAGTATTGTACCTACAGAATACTTGGTTTAATTTTTAAATTTCGACACTACAAAGCAAATATCCTTAGTCTACGAAGGTAGTTATAGTAAATAACTACTCCAGTAGGTCTACTGTGAGTTTTTACACGAGAGTCGTATACGTACACGAGAGTCGTTTTAGGACCACGTGACTACGCTTACGGTAGTTGGGCTGTCATGCGCATTGTAAACCGTAGTGGCTCTCGTGTAAACGGAACTAGCTGCGGCATACGTAGGATACTTGACAGTTTGGTGTTTGTTTGATTTTTTTTGCATTTTGAGTGATGGAGTATCGTTACCGTAATATGACGGCTGTGTCATAATTAGCTGTTGGGTGTATGGATGGAACTATATAATTCGTGTTTAAATTATTTATCCGTTTTGTTCAAAGTAATTAGGTACCGTAAAATGGCCCTACTTTGCGCCTACGGAGATTACTTTGCGCCAAATCGGACAGAAGTTAAAAGCAACATCTAAAAAAACCATAACGTTATTTTTTGTTTTATTTTTTTCTGAACGCATCCCAAATGTCAAAGGTCACTATTGCGATAAGTGACAGTCCGCCATTGCATCTATGGTGTTTGTTATGACTGTCTAATCACGCGCCTACAATTTTGCAAAAAAATATTGTTGCTTAAATCCTGTGCTATCATTGGAATCATTGACACTAAAGAGGTAAGCTAAGCATGATATTATTAGTAAACTATTTTACTAATCGATATAAAGTTGATTTTAGGTCTATAAAAAGCGAATGAATTTTAGGTTTTTTTTTCATGACAGACATGATTTGCTTCAAAAAGGGGTTACTTTGCGCTGGCGCAATGTAACCCCCTTCTGGTGCTACTGTTTAAAGAATTACCGTTTATTTTTATTTTCACAGGGTAACTCAATATGCCGAGGACATACAAACGTAAGCTTGGTTCTAGACGATACTCGGACTATACTACCGAACAGCTTGAACTATGTTTACAAGCTATAAAGTCAGGACAAATGTCTCAGAGACGAGCAAGTGAACACTATAATATTCCTCGTCGAACTTTGGTATATAAGCTTAAAAAGGTTCATATGGATATGCCAGGGCCGCCACCCACATTCACAAATGAAGAAGAGGTTGCTATCGCTACGCACATAGAGACAATGAGTATATCCCTTAAATGCATGATGATGTATATATACATCAGTGTTTTCTTCCTTACATCATTTCTAAACGGTAACTCAAACACAGTATTTTTTACTATTATTTGGTGCTAAAAATATCTGTCTTGGTTTTTGAACGTAAACATTCATGATATGGCAGTTCACTTTTTTAATTTCAATAATTTGACAGCTTGGCGCGTCACTTACAAATACACACTTTGGCGGTAAAATTCTAATTTCATATTGGTGGATAGTAAATAGTATTATTACGTGCTAAAAGTGATTTATGAGAGGATAAAGGTAAGAAAAACACATTACATTGGTTTTATTTAGAATTCAAAAACAGTTATTGTAAATACGAGCGTTATAATTTGTGATGTAGAAATACATCAGTATGCAAAATCGGCAAATAATAATTTTACTGTGGGTATAATATTATCTTTTTTATGTTTGACTTATTTCTTATAAATATATAATTTATTCATATGAATTTTATAATTATTTTTCCAGAATGTCCCGTAAAGTGGCAGATAGAGATATAGAACAACTTCTAGCGGCTTTAGAAGATGGAAATATTTCTGAGGACGGTTTGGAAGATGAAAGTGAAGATGAAGAAACCTTTTACGCTAATGCAAGAGAAATAATTCGAGAATTGGAAGACGAGGATGCAGAGGAAGAAGATCCTACCTATAGTGATCCACCTCTAATTCAAGATTCTCCTGGCCCATCAAGTCAAATTATTACTTGTTTACCCATGCAAGAAGGTCATGAAAATTTAGTAGAGTTTGATAAAAGAAAACTCATTTGGAAAAAAGACAGTTTGTTTTATGACGAGTCCAAATTAATTCACCAACCAGGCACAACAGACTCTGCTATAACTGAACTTGATACATCATATAAATGTTTTATGCACTACTTCGCACCTGAGTTTCTTCAAAAAATTGTTGATGAGACCAACTTATATGCAGTACAAAAAAACCTTTCAATATCATTTACTATTACTGTTGGGGAGTTAAAAAAAATTATAAGAATTCTTTTATTTATGTCAGTGGAGCATTTTCCTAGTGTACGCTCATACTGGCATTCCAAATTTGGCTTCGAACCTGCAAAGAGCGCAATGCCGGTAAATCGATTTGAGATGATTAGGAGCTACTTACATTTCAATGACAATAATAAACATCTTCCGCGAGACCATTCTGATCACGATCGCCTCCATAAGATTCGGCCTGTGATAGAACAGCTAAATACAACATTTTCATCAGTTGCAATAGAACAACGACTTTCTATAGATGAGCAAATGTGTTCAACTAAAATTGCACATTTCCTAAAGCAATATTTACCTAATAAGCCTCACAAGTGGGGTTATAAGCTTTTTGTTCTCTGTAATCTTATGGGCTACGCTTACAGATTTGAGGTCTATTCTGGACAAGAAGAAAAACAAGACAAACCAGCCGATGAGCCTAATCTCGGAATAACGAATAACGTCGTTATACGTTTGGCGAGAGCTATACCAAGGATGAACAATCATATTGTATTTTTCGATAATTTTTATACATCCCTGCCTTTGGTTAATTATTTGAATAAACAGGGTATACAATGTGTCGGAACTATTCAGCAAAACAGGCTACCCAATTGTCGGCTCCCTGACAAAAAGGAATTTATGAAATCTTCTATTGCGAGAGGTACTTATGAGGAACGCGTTTCCCATTCAGATGGAGTAGACTTTTCTGCCACTGCATGGAAAGATAATAAAGTCGTCACTCTTTTATCGACTTACGTTGGCGCCGAGCCTGTTGGAAAAGTAACAAGATACGATAAACAAAAAATTTATATCCCTTGTCCCAAAATTGTGCAAGAATACAATATGCATATGGGCGGAGTCGATCTAATGGATAGCTTTTTAGGACGTTACCGGATTCGAGTGAAGAGCCGGAAATGGTATTTACGCTTGTTTTACCATTTACTGGACCTCACTGTGATCAACTCATGGGTGCTTATGAAAAAAAACCTAACTGCTAAAGGTGTCCAGAAAAAGCAACTGCCTAATCTTGGAGAGTATCGAAATTGCTTGGCTGACACACTGTGTAATATAGGTATGCCTAGTGGTAGTAAAAGAGGACGCCCTACTTCCTCTTTAGAACGCGAGCTTCATATAAAAAAAGCAAAAAGGTCCACAACATCCGCTCCCGTCAAAAGATGTGCGCGTAGATGGTGTCGAACATTGGCCTGTATTTGCCAATCGATTACGGTGCAAGATGCCCAATTGTAAGGGCACCACACAATGGTCGTGTACCAAATGTAATGTACCGTTATGTCTTAATCAGAAAAACAACTGCTTCAAAGATTTTCATACACTGCAGTAAGCATAATTCGAAGACAATCGTATAATAGAATAGTACTTAGTTTACATTATTAATAGTGACCGTAATGCATACTGATGTAGATCTACATCAGTAAGTTATTTTGTATAAAAAGATACTTTTAAGAAAAATAATTTTTTTTCTTTATTTTTCCCTTAATCTATGTTTAATTTTCTACCCGTTACAATTTATGGTATTAAAAAAGGAAAAATCATGCATTTAAGGGATATATGGGTTCCCATTGACAGAGTATGATCTGAAAATTACTATTAAAACTTACCTAGACAAATGTGGGCGCACTATAAAAAAGTTCAAAAATAACTTACCTGGAAGGGAGTGGGTAAAACAATTTTTAAAAAGGCATCAGCATCTTACCGTGCGTTTAGCGAAAAAAATATAAAAAGGAGCCGGGCAGCATTAAGCAAAGATATTTTAGAAGAATATATTACAAATTTAAAGCCTGTGCTTGAAAATGTGCTCCCTTCACATATATTCAATTATGCCGAGACAAATCTCACAGACGACCCCGGACAACAAAAAGTTATTGTTCGTCGTGGCTGCAAGTACCCTGAAAAAACTTGCAACTCCTCTAAGGCTAGCACATCAATTATGTTTTGTGGTAGCGCAGCCGGGGAATTGATGCCGCCTTATGTGGTGTACAAATCTATAAAATTATGGAATACTTGGACTGAGAATGGCCCAAAGGGTTGCCATTACAGCAATTCACCATCTGGGTGGTTTGATACTCAAATATTCTCGGACTGGCTTGAAACCCTCATGATACCAAAACTGAAAAAAATGGAGGGCAAAAAAGTGTTGATTGGGGATAATTTAGCCTCCCATTTATCCATACATGTTTTGAAACTCTGTCGAGAGAATAACATAGCGTTTGTCTGTTTACCACCAAATAGTAGTCATATCACTCAACCATTAGATGTTGCTTTTTTCCGCCCGCTTAAGATAGAGTGGAGAAAAATTCTCACAGACTGGAAAGCTTCTGCAGAAGGTTCTAAAAATGCTACAGTACCAAAGCAAACTTTCCCGACACTATTAAAAACATTACTGGAAAATATAGAACCAAATATTGGGAAAAATTTAAAGAGCGGATTTCGAAAATGTGGTATTGCACCCTGCGATGTATCAGAGTTGCTGAAGAGAATACCAGGAGAAGGCGAAAGCGTAAACAATGAAGCCATGTCTTCTTCTTTCATTGATATTTTAGAAAAGAAACGGAAGTCAATAACAGATTTGGCACCAAAAGGAAGAAAAAAGAAATTTGAAATACCGGCTGGGAAAAGTATCTGTCACGAATTAAATTTGGACTCGGACGAAGAAACTCCGACAACTTCCAGAATTGTTAATGATCGTGATTCTGATCACTATTCAGTACAGGATGAATCTGATGATAATGGTGGCATTTTAGAACCAGATAGTGCCGAAGAATCTATAGCTGAACCAGAGAGATTGTCATGTTTCAAGCCATTGCAACGTGAAAAAAATGCCTTTGTCGTCGTAAAATATGACAATGGACTATATCCTGGTATGATAATAGATTTTGATGATAAAGGTGCAACAATGGACGCAATGTGTAGATCCTTGAAATCGTGGAAATGGCCACAAACGATGTGAATTTTGTGACGGATGTGAATTTTTACGAATGGGACGATATTCTTGGGAGTATCGAGCCTCCCAAGAAAATATCGAAACGTTGATTTTTCAGTGTCAAAGAACTCGATGACTTCTACTAAGCCAGTGGCACAAAGATTTGCGCGTCTGTCTTTGCTCCGCTGATGTTTTACGAACAATTTGTGACTAGTTTTGTATGTGGTGCAAAATAACCCCACAAAAGGAAGTTTCGTCTCAGGAACGGGTAGCTAAGCACGGTCAATTAAAGGCGAACAATTTCTCTTACCACGACCTTCTTTTCCTATCTTATCTTGGTGCCATGGATCTTGAGCGTCTTCGGGACGATGCTGGAGCTTTGGACTGGTCTCTCCTTTATACTGCCAATACAGTTGATGAGCAGGTAGAAATCTTTAATTCAAAGGTGATCCAGCTGTATGATGTTCATGCGCCTGTTCGGGCTATTAAAGTTAGACATCTGCCATCGCCATGGTTGACAGATGAAATTAAAGCCGTAATGAAAAAAAAGGCCGCAGCAAAATGCAGGTACCAAACTAAGCCCACAGAACTTAACAAAGACAAATATATTGTTATTAGGAATCGATGCAACAAGATGTGTAGGAATGCACAACGCCAACATATCCATAACTCCGTACAGAATGGAGACCCAGCTAAGGCCTGGAAGTTTCTAAGATCAATGGGAATTGGTAAGCAACGCGAGGAACTTAATTCTAAAGATCTTGATTTAAATTCCCTTAACCGGCATTTCTCTTCTTCGTCCGACTTTGATGGGACAATAAAAACAAATACGCTGAACAATCTTTCATCGCTACCAACTCCTGATTACCCTCCGTTTATCTTCACTCAATTTACCGCTTGTGATGTCAAGAAGAGTATTCAATCCATTACTTCCAATGCAGTTGGAAATGACAGTATTAGCCGAAATATGATACTACCTATTCTCGATGAGCTCTTACCAACAATTTGCTACATACTGAACAGCTCCATTGCCAACGGTACGTTTCCATCTGCATGGAAAGAAGCCCAAATAACTCCCTTACCTAAAAAATCTAAACCATCTTTGTTTGTAGACTACAGACCTATCTCCATATTACCTTTCCTTTCGAAAGTCCTTGAACGCCTAATCCATAATCAACTCAATACATTCCTATGTCAACATAACCTGTTAAATCCATATCAGTCTGGATTTCGTCCTGGTCACAGTACCACTACAACTCTTAACAATATTACGGACGATATAAGATCCGGCATGGAAGATGGCAAACTTACTGTCCTGTGTTTATTAGATTTCAGTAATGCATTCAACACTGTGGACTTTGATATTTTGCTCGCAATATTGTGCTCCCTTGGCATATCTCCAACGGCAATTGAATGGTTTCGTAGTTACCTGTTTGGTCGCCAGCAGCGAATAAAACTTGACAATATACTGTCATCTTGGTGTTCGACCTCTGCCGGTGTACCACAGGGTGGCGTTCTTTCCCCTTTGCTTTTTTCAATATTTATAAACTCTATTTCCAATGATCTCATTTCTTCCTACCATCTTTATGCAGACGATTTGCAGATATATTGTCAAATACCCTTTGACAATCTGCCACAGGGTATCTTAACGATAAATAATGACTTGGATCGTATATGTGCGTGGACAGGAATGTATGGTCTTCACGTTAACCCCACCAAAACGCAAGCTATAGTTATTGGAAATTCTCACTACATTTCTCGAGTTGACTGGATGGCGCTTCCCAAAGTTTGTTTTAACGGAGTCACGATTCCGTTCAGTGACAAAGTGAAAAACTTGGGCATTTACTTTGACCGGACTATGTCATGGGACCCCCAATTACAAAACGTGAGCAGAAAAATATATGCGTCTGCGTCGAGCTTAAGGAGGTTGCGTAATTTTCTCCCCACTGACACCAAAACTGCGCTCGTGCAATCTATCCTACTCCCTATTCTTGACTATGCCGATGTGTGTTACCTCGATCTTAGTCAGAATCAACTTGACAAGCTTGAGCGACTCCAAAACTTTTGCATTCGATTCATATTCGGATTGCGCAAGTTTGATCATGTTTCCGAGTTTCGCACTAAGCTCAAGTGGCTACCAATCCGTCTTCGACGAGATACTCACATTCTTTCTCACCTGTACAGTATTCTTTTCAATCCGTCTACTCCTAACTACCTCAAAAACCGTTTTTCATACTTGCATGACATGCATATGAGGTGCTTGAGATCGTCGGAAAGCCTGAAGTTGAGTATGCCTAGACATTCCACAAACCTCCTTGATAAATCTTTTACCATTGAAGCAGTGCGTCTGTGGAACGCGCTGCCAGAAACAATAAAGCGAGCACAAACTCCCCAGACGTTCAAAAAACTTGTAGGGGAACACTTCTTGTTACTGAGATAGGTACCCATCATGTTCAAGATTGTAGGTATGTATGTATATGTACGTGTGTATGTATGTATATCTATATATGTGGGTATGTATATATGTATGTGTATATGTGAATATATATATATATATATATAAGTATAGAGTGCTTTTATCATATTTGTATGACAGACTTATTTCGATAAGTAATATTTAAGTAATCGATAAGTAATTTATTCGTGTTTATTGTATATATTTTAAGACCATTATTATTATTTCAAAGTACATAAGTACACCACCTGTTGCCTACTACTCCAAAAGACCAGTCCATCAAAAGGTTGTCTGGAAGAGATCGCAGTCCGCGATAAGACCGCCCATTGTACTAAATCAAGTATGTTAAAATTTATTTATGTATTTATTACTGGTGTACAATAAAGTTTTATTCATTCATTCATTCATTCATACTTTGCGCCAAAAAAAAAAATTGTACCTGATTATGTGCCATTCTTAGTAATTAATGATTAAAATATGTTAAGTAACATGTATTCTTTCATTTACCAAGGTTTTATTTCCCAGATGTCAGATTTTTTTTATTAGCAAATCAAATGACACACATTACAATTTGGCGCAAAGTAGGGCCACTTTACGGTTTTTTTTTTAAAGAATATTAAAACCGGAGTTACTAATATTCCCTCTAACCCCTCCAACTAAGCTAAATTGCTTGTACTAGGTATTGCTGATAAGTGACGATATACACTGGATGAACTGTGTAAATTGGTGTAAATAATTATATGGCGTGACAGTATTAACTTACTGTGATTATGATAAGTGTTTAGTGTCAGATGGAGATCTGCCCTATTCCTCATTCCCCTTCTTAACCACGGGAAGACATAATAGTACGATGTTATAGTCCCCAAGAGGACACTGTGTTACTTACTCAGCAGGTGTACCGGCTAGCAAATAAAGTTTGCAATTAGGTAGGTGTATGGACCTTGGTGACTAATTTTCAACAACAAATAGGCAAAATGGTATTGAAATGGAAATTCCTCGAAATAAAACAAAATAAAGTAGACATATTATTTCTTGTTATTTATTGAGTACACTCTAGTGATCATAAAGAACTGGCTATGAAATATATTATAATAATGCAAAGGTTGTTCATCAGTATTGGGATCGATTTTTATTCATATGGCTTTTCCTTTTATTAATTACTCCAATTTATCGTTATAAATTCGAACTTATTGTCAATAGCAGCTGTGACATGTTACGTCACATTTGTAACAATACCTATTCAATTAAGAGTAGGATTGATTGCTAATATTTGATTTGATACTAATGAGGTGTGAGAACACTTCTTCACTTTAAATTTAGGTAGGTATGTATCCACAAATTAACCCAGACATATTCATGAGCCCCACTAAGGTCTTCGGGCCGAAACTCTGGTGCAGGCTTTGTCATTAACACAAAAGCTTAAACATATAAAGGGATGATGATGATCATGAAAAATACATTAAAGCTGTAACCGCTGAACGTGTCAGACGGACTACTCACCGGCTGACCCAGCAGAGATATGCACGAGCTCTATGGGATCCCAGGGCGCCTTTTGACAGAGGAGAAAAGTGTGCGTGCGTGTGGGAGACCAGGGAGACTTTACTTTACCTCTGTTGTACAGACATATATTACAGAGAGATAAAATTATACATAAGAAGATTACAGACAATAGAGTTACAGAAAGATATACAAAGATGAGTATGTCTTCACCAGCTGCACCACGGTGACCTGCTTGCAGTAGGTAGCCAGAGTGTTACGGCTAGTAGGGGTAGTACACGTCGGTCAACCCACCGTTGATGCAGTTATTTCTTGCAGAGTGAAGTTATATATATATATAGGAAAGTTACATTTAATAAAGAAAAAAGGAATACGTGACCCCGGTTGTCGGCCTGCTCGGCGTCTGCGCACGTCTCTTGCCGCAATCTCGACCAGCCAAGGTGCTTCACGTCGAGGTTACAGGCTTGCGCCGACAGCGGTTGGGAACTCGACCACAGAACACGCTGAGATGGAGTTTGAGGACCAAGGTGTCCCCTAATCCCGAACTAGGAACCCAAAAAAATGGGCAACACGAATTTAATTAAGTATAAAGTATTTTCCAAGACACAGCAATACAAACGTTCCAGTCACAATGCAGAAAGTAAAAAGGATCTATATGTAGCCGGGGCCTCAGTTTTATACCCCTATAGCTGGAAGCTTCTCGAAGAACACTTTTTTTAAATTGAATTAGTACAAACGATGATCAAAAACACCAAATCACGGTCGAATACCCTTACAACTTTAATATCACCCTGCTAAGGAGCCACCGCATCACCAAGATGGAATTTTCCTTAATATTAACTTAATATCAAAGGACTTACGACCCGCATTTACGTCGCTGCGCTGTCGCTGCTAATTGGTACACAGGCGGGTAGGCAGGCACAACATATTTACATTTTATTTATTATTGTTTCGTACTTATACCTACATGTCCATACATAGGTATATTATTCATAATCATATAGTAAAAAACTCAGTAGCAATTTGCAACGTCAGGGCAATGTAACATGGTATTGTACGATATTACTATACGTAGGTAAAGCTTTGGCTTTGGGAGCCAAATCTTCATTAGTAGGGCAGGCAGTAATTTTGGATGCCAATGTCTTACCTATATCAGCAAAATATTTATTAATCAAGTTCACAGAAGACAAGGGGTCCGCAGACAAAGTTAAAAGATTCGTGGCGGGTTGATTATTTTTTTGAGAATAAGTGAGGGCCTTGATGACCTTCCAAGTTGCCTTGGCATCATTTTGGGCTCCAGTAAGCTGCAATTTCTCATATGATCGTTTGAGTTTACTAATAAGCCGATTACAAAAATTTCGGTACCTTGAATAAGTTAATCGAAGAACATCGTTATTCGGATCTGAGCCGAGCTTAAGGTGCATGCTGTCGCGGTTCCTGATGCCGAGTGTCATCCGCGGCTTGATGATTCTAGCTCTTCTTGAAATATTTCTGTGAGAGCTATGTGTCTGAACGATGCCACCGAGAATAGTGATTAAATTTTCCGCGGCAACGTTAGCGTCCGACGCATACATCACCGGGGCAAAATCAGTGTGTTCTACATCTGCCACGGCTCTAGTATAATTTAAGCGTGTGATCGTCCGTTGGGGAGACTTGACGCTGGCCCCACCATGGCCCAAACACAAGACTGTAGCATAATGATCAGTGACACTTGTTTGCAATACAAAAGTCCTCGATGGGGATGTAGTTTTTAGGAGAATATGATCAAGACACGTATTGGAGGTTGGTCTGGTGACATGTACAAAAGCCGGGAACAGGCCCAGTGCTGCTGAATTTAGTAGATATTCATCTGAGTCCGGATGTACACTGTTAGGACTAATATCAACGTTCAGGTCCTCCATCACCACAAGAGATTTGCAACCCTTCATAGTGGAGACAGCGGTGTCCAAGCTATCGTAGAAATTAACTAGGTCAGTATATGAAGGCGAACGATATATGCCAATAATTGCTGTGTGCCGTGTACGACAGATAAGGCTATTCGCGTCCACAAAGTACGATGGCTCAGCCACAGTACACTGCAGGTCATTTCTAACGTACATTACCACCCCATCATTCTGCATTGGGTTATTTATAGTGGAGTGTACGGAGTAACCGTCTATAGTTGGAGCTGGACCAGCGTTTTTCAGACGGCACTCCGTCAATATTATAAGGTCATACTGCATAGGCATCTGTGCAAGAACAACCAAAAAACCATCAAGATTCTTGTGCACACTACGAATATTAATGTGTATAATCTTTATATCCGACCCCGCTGCACCCTGCAGAGGTTTGTATACATCACGGGCACAGACTTCAAAAGTAGTCACACTATGATGATCAATTTCATCAATAATATCATTAATACAGGCCATTTATAATCTATATTTGGCGCGTCAATAAAGCCCGGTCCACGGTGCCGGAGTTCAACACTGGGCCCCCTGGTCCCAATGGTGGCACCATCCAGATCCAGCGCAATATCATCAGCCAACCGGGGAGATGCCTCAAAGACAACAACAGACGTGCCTCGCAGGTGCCCAGCCACCGGCAGGTACACGTGCTCCATACTCAATATCAGAATTACATTTCTGAGTATAAGACGGTTGAATGTCTGTTTAAAGGTATATGCAGGATTTATGTTAGTGCGCGAGAACACACACGAGAGTAAGCATAATATACTTGCGATCACAGGGACACAGACAGAACACAGTACTGCTACAGGGTAAACCGTAGCACACTAAAGTCCAGCCCCGGGCAGCCATACGTATATCCCACCAAGTATCAAAGTAACAGGATCAGACACAAAACAGCAGAATTCCACACACCGACACGCCGAGTGCATGACATCAAACCCCCGCAACAACAAAAGAGTAGGTACAATATTTGCAATCAAATAAACACTAAAAGAAGATGGCATTGCAGCGGACTCAGCCACAGTACACCGGAGCCCAGCCACAGGTAGACATATGCGCATCACACTAAATATCAAGACAATAGACACAAATACAAAGAAGTCAAGCAATTGCATACACCGGCATGCAAAGTGCATGAGGTCAAATCCCTGAAACGAACAACATAGCAGATATAATAAATTTGCAATCACAGAAACACAAAGAGAAGACAGCACTGCAGCAGTGTCAGCCGCAGCGCACCGGAGTCCAGCCACAGGTAGACAAAACATGTGTATCACACTGAAAAACAAAGCAATAGGCACAACCATAAAAAAAATTGAATGATTGCATATACCGACATGCAGAGCGCAAGACATCAGTCCCCTGCAGCAAACAAAACCGTAGGCATAATATATTTGCAAACACAGAAACACAAACACAACACAGCACTGCAGCAGTGTCAGCCACAGCACACCGGGGCTCAGCTCAGCAGATATATGTATAACAAACAGTAAAATATATCAAAATAATAGGAACAAGTACAGCGGGCTTACTCTTGAAACTAATTTCAATCTATTGACATTGGAATTGAGCGTTTTCGTACTCTTGAACAACACACTAGCGCCATATTGGCTCAATATTGTGTGAATTTTAAATGCACTAAATAATATTGTATTGGAACGTCAAATGTTGTAAACGGTACTCTTGACGCATTTTGACAGCACAATATTGAGTTTTGTATTGTTTGATTATTGGCTTTGACTCAATGTCAGTAACTTTCCTAAACTTTTGAAAAAGCAAAACTACATTTTTTGGGAGAAAATGGCTCGGTTAGTGTTTATGTACCACATTTTACGCCAATCACGGCAAAATGAATTAAATCGTCGTGCTAATGAGCGTCGCCTAGCGCGGTATATGGACAGTGCCTTGCCTATGGCTCGCCTTGATATTGGTGATGTGGGAAGTAGTTCACTGGGTGATGAAATGGTTGATAATGACTCAAGGGACGTCGGAATCACAAACCAAGAAGGTTTTTCTGCAACTGCTGAATTAAGAATGGGAGTTGCACTGCGGGTTAACTTGGTTCAACAGCTGTGGCAAAATCGTAGATAGTTTGATTTATTAAATGTTACATAAACTAAAGTTCGTGTTAATGGTTGTTCTAGGTCCTTAATTAAATGAAAAGCAGTTGAACATGTGGATACAAAAAATATATTATAATATAATTTCATATTGCCATATATTATCTATGGCCTTCTGGCTATTTCTAGCAGGGCGTTTGCAATTAAGGTTGCACCCTCCCTCGTTGCCTCAGCTAAATTTTCAAGCGCAGTCGCACACCTATCCAAGGCCTGTGTTGCGGCGGCGAAAGCTTGAGCTGTAGTCGCTTCGGCAGCTATACGTCGCTCTTCTAACTGCGCCATCCGATCCATTTCTATAGATATAGATGATGGGCGAGTTCGACGGTACCTGCGACGTGGGCTACGAAGCTGAGTGCGTCTTGGGGCTGGTGCTAAATGAAATAGATACGTCATATTATATGTTTTAAGTATAACCATACTTAAAATAAAGTGCATTGTAAATAATAATAATAATACTATCCAGGTTCAAAAGAACTCAATCAATCAGGTTTGCCATTGAGTAAGGTAGACACAACAACACACATGGTAGGCCCCATGAGCATAAGATATGGGGGCAATAAAAGAATATCTATATATATAAAAATGAACCCCTATTTCCCTTGGTCACGACATCACGCGTGAACGGCTAAACCGATTTCGATAATTCTTTTTTTGTTGTGTTCGTTATTGTTATCGAAGAAGGTTCTTATGAAAGAAAAAACGAAGAAAATTGCGCGGAAAATTAGAAAATTTAAGAATACATAGCCACCATATAAAACAGCTGATCCGACATACGCCAAGTCAAAATTTTGAATTTGGAATACGAATTGAAAAAAAATGTGTTTATTATTCTAATACTGCTGTATGATATTCTTTTAAGTTATCTGACGTTTGATATAGAATTGACAGTTTTTTTTGTTGTGTAATTGCTATTGTCAGGACAAGGTTCTTATGACAGAAAAAATAAATAAAAAAATTGCGCGGTAAATTAGAAAAAAGAATCCTAAGTTCGAAAAACATTGGAAAAAATGAAATGCTCAAGTGAGACTCGAACTCACGACCTTTCGCTTACAGGGCGACTGCTCTGCCAACTGAGCTATTGAGCACCACTTGAATCATTCCAAATTTTCCTTCTCTTTATATCCGTCTATAAGGGCGACGGTGCAGCCATCTACCAACATTCTTACGAACTGTTGGAAACTATGAATGATTTTTCAACCATTTTTAAACATTGAAATTTGATAAACTAACTTTTAAACTCTCGCGTTCCATGATATACAATAACACTAACGGGAATTAACGCGATCATGGTATAGGTACATACATACCTTTGATTTGCCTGACGTTTCGACCAGGTTACACCGGCCGTGGTCACAGGCTGACTGGCGCAGTAGTGCACGCCCGCCGTCTTCGAGTCCGTGAGGTAGTAGGTTCTTCATCTACCCGCACATTCTCGATATTTTGTTTTCGCCATGTACCGTCACATACCACACTCACAGTGTCCCTATTCTGTAAGCAAACTGTCCGGTGTTTATCCGACTGCACAGAAAAGCGAGGCTGCATGTTTCTTAGCACTGGATTCCATGTTGCAGATAATTTAAACCCATCTTCCCGATTAAAATTTTTATGTTTCTTGATTTCAATCGCTTCACGTACAGTTCTTGAATAGAAGTGACGTTCGGTGGAGAGGACTTGCGTATGGTGGAACTCAATCCAGTGATTAGTACCTGCTTCTAGTAGGTGTTCTGCGATCGCGGATTTGCTTGTCTGGCGATTCTTTACAGCTGCGATGTGTTCCTTGACTCGTTCAGCAATAGTCCGCTTCGTTTGTCCTATATACGAACTACCGCAGCTGCAATCTATCTTATAGACACCCGGACACTGTAACGGTAAGACATCCTTCGGTGTGCCCACTATGTTATTTACTTTTATGCCTGGTGTGTACACTGTCGGTATGGAGTATGTTTTTAACACGGAGCCGACTTTGTCCGTTACTCCCTTGACATAGGGCATATAGGCTGGCTGTCTGCTCACCTCTGGATGTCTCGGCCTTAACGCCTGTTGTTTCCGTCGTCCGTTCACCTTATATCCGTTACTTTTGAGTACCTCCTGAACATGATCCAGCTCTCGCTCCAGATGTTCAGGGTCACAGAGATCATAAGCTCTGTTCCTGAGTGATGTCTTAACGGATTGCAGGTGTCAGGGATGGTGATGAGACGTGGCGTGTAGGTATCTGTCCGTATGTGTAGGCTTCCGGTACACACAGTGTGACAAGGACCCATCTGATCTCACGGCTACTTTTACGTCTAAGAATGACAACGACCTATCTTTCTCCATCTCATATGTGAACTTTATCTTGGGATGAATGGAGTTTAGATGTTGTATATATTGATCTACTTCCTGCTGACTTCCTTTGACTATGCTGAAGATGTCATCCACGTATCGCTTCCAAAGTCTGATGGTCTTCGGGCCGAGACTCAGCGCTTTTTCTTCAAAATGTTCCATCCAGATGTTGGCAAGTACAGGGGCTACAGGACTTCCCATTGCGACACCATCTATCTGTAGGTAATGTTGACCTTGGAAAAGGAAGTAGTTGCCGTCTAGACAGTGTTCAAGTAGATCAATATAGTTAAACGGCAGCTCATTGTCACTCAGTAGGTCTTTTACGACGCTTAAACATTCTCTTATAGGTACGTTGGTGAAAAGAGATTCCACGTCAAAGCTCACCATGACGTCATCTGGTTCTAGCTTCAGATCTTTTATAATTTGTACAAAGTGCCGTGAGTCCTTCACAAAAGACGGTGTTTTGCCTACCAATGGTTGCAATACTGACGCAACGTGCTTCGCGAGATCGTAAGTAGGAGATGCAATTTGACTTACAATTGGCCGCAGTGGCACGTTGGGCTTATGTATTTTTGGCAGACCATACAACTTCGGTGGCTGGTGTGACTTCGGTGAAAACAGTCTGCTGTACTCATCTTCAGTAAAGAGGTCCTTGTTGTCTTGTATACGAGCTCGTATTCTACGCGTCACTCTGGCCGTGGGGTTGTATGATACCGGTTTGTAAACCTTATCATCACTCAACAGTTCGAGAATTTTCGCCTGATAATCACTTGTGTTCATCACTACGGTGGCATTTCCCTTATCGGCCTTAAGCACTAAAATATCCGGGTTGTCCCTCATGTCCTTTAGTGCTTGACGCTCTTCCATAGTGATGTTACTCGCCGGGAGCTTCGATCGTCGTAATATCACCGCGACATCCTGTCTGAGGGTATCGGCATCGCCGGGTGGTACCTTGTTACGGATGATCGATTCCTCAACACTGCTGATTATATTCTCGAACGGTATTCGCTTAGGCGTTGGAGCGAAATTCATACCTTTGGCCAAGACGGTTACCGTAGTTTCATCCAACTGCACGCTCGATAAGTTGATCACGGTATCCTTTGTTTGGTCCGGTACCCTAGGTGATGATTTATTCTCTGCATACCGTCGGTTGTACTCTTTCGTGAACTTGCGCTCAAAGTTTGCGGTGCAAAGTTCAGAGGTACGGCTAGCTTGCAGAAACGTAACTCGATCACACACATCGTAATCCGTTCTAGCTAGAATAACACTACACTGTAACTGTAACACATATAACTCCCTCTGTATACAATCCAATTCACTGTACCTGTTACGAATTAATTGTTTTAGGAGGCGTACACTAGCATTGTTTAGAATTTTACGCGAAAATGCGATGTCACTACGCGGTTTTATACGTACACACGTAGGTAATATGTCCCAATCGCGACACTTCAAAAAATACGTCAACGATGTTTCCACTCGCGCACGTTTTCAACGTAAATATTCTAGATGACGTATTCGTTTCACAACTTCCGACCCGTAGCGGTTTGCTAAACTAACTTTTAAACTCTCGCGTTCCATGATATACAATAACACTAACGGGAATTAACGCGATCATGGTATAGGTACATACATACCTTTGATTTGCCTGACGTTTCGACCAGGTTACACCGGCCGTGGTCACAGGCTGACTGGCGCAGTAGTGCACGCCCGCCGTCTTCGAGTCCGTGAGGTAGTAGGTTCTTCATCTACCCGCACATTCTCGATATTTTGTTTTCGCCATGTACCGTCACATACCACACTCACAGTGTCCCTATTCTGTAAGCAAACTGTCCGGTGTTTATCCGACTGCACAGAAAAATTCCCGTTAGTGTTATTGTATTGAAATTTGATGACTGCGCCCAAATATTTGAATGAATTTTTTTTATTTTTTTTTTATTTTTTTTATTTTATAGCATTTATTATGCTAACTGTTAAGTTCGAAAAACATTGGAAAAAATGAAATGCTCAAGTGAGACTCGAACTCACGACCTTTCGCTTACAGGGCGACTGCTCTGCCAACTGAGCTATTGAGCACCACTTGAATCATTCCAAATTTTCCTTCTCTTTATATCCGTCTATAAGGGCGACGGTGCAGCCATCTACCAACATTCTTACGAACTGTTGGAAACTATGAATGATTTTTCAACCATTTTTAAACATTGAAATTTGATGACTGCGCCCAAATATTTGAATGAATTTTATTTTTTATTTTTTTATAGCATTTATTATGCTAACTGTTAAGTTCGAAAAACATTGGAAAAAATGAAATGCTCAAGTGAGACTCGAACTCACGACCTTTCGCTTACAGGGCGACTGCTCTGCCAACTGAGCTATTGAGCACCACTTGAATCATTCCAAATTTTCCTTCTCTTTATATCCGTCTATAAGGGCGACGGTGCAGCCATCTACCAACATTCTTACGAACTGTTGGAAACTATGAATGATTTTTCAACCATTTTTAAACATTGAAATTTGATGACTGCGCCCAAATATTTGAATGAATTTTTTTTTTTTTATAGCATTTATTATGCTAACTGTTAAGTTCGAAAAACATTGGAAAAAATGAAATGCTCAAGTGAGACTCGAACTCACGACCTTTCGCTTACAGGGCGACTGCTCTGCCAACTGAGCTATTGAGCACCACTTGAATCATTCCAAATTTTCCTTCTCTTTATATCCGTCTATAAGGGCGACGGTGCAGCCATCTACCAACATTCTTACGAACTGTTGGAAACTATGAATGATTTTTCAACCATTTTTAAACATCGAAATTTGATGACTGCGCCCAAATATTTGAATGAATTTTTTTTTTTTTTTTTTTTACCATTTATTATGCTAACTGTTAAGTTCGAAAAACATTGGAAAAAATGAAATGCTCAAGTGAGACTCGAACTCACGACCTTTCGCTTACAGGGCGACTGCTCTGCCAACTGAGCTATTGAGCACCACTTGAATCATTCCAAATTTTCCTTCTCTTTATATAAAAAAAAAAAAAAAAATTCATTAAAAAAAAAAAAGAATCCTAATTTATGAAAACTAAATAAAACCATATAATATTATTTATAATCTAACCTTAGCGCTTTGGACAATATAAACTTTTTTTATTTAACATTATGATATAATTGACAGAATGCGTGCTGCAAATATCATCAAAGAGGATGTAAAAAAAAAAATATCGTTTAAAACAAATGCTTCGATCGAAGTTATTTTATTGATAGAAAATACATGTAAAATAATTAATTTATTATTTCCCACAAAAAAGACGTAAGAAAACTGAATTTCTTAGTGTACATCACGGTTAGTTCAGAGCCATTAAGCCTAATATTAAAATTACAATTTAATATGGAGTTTTGATAAGTTTGGATAGAATAACATGAACGTTACTAACATAACAAGTGATAAAAACATAAAACATAAAAAAAAACATAAACTCACGCCCGTATTCCCCGAAGGGGTAGGCAGAGGTGCTAGCACCCACGTTCCGCCAGTTTATGTTTAGGTCCCAATGTAATAGGTGGCGAGCCTATTGCCATTAACCGGGCACTTATAAACCTGCGATAAATACACACATCTTCTTTATTAACAAGTGATATACTTGGTAATAAAGAAGAATACAGCAGTTTTCTTTGATTTACAGTTGAATTTTCGTTTTTGAAAATACCAGCAATTAGACGTTCAAACTAAGTCGTAGAACTCGCAATGTTGCGAGTCAAAGATATACAAGAGCAAGTCAAACTGACAAGCAAAGCGAAGCGCGGAATGAAGTTGAACGGAATCGATGGAATCGAAATAGAAATGTTGCGTTTAACCCTTATCGAGCTGCATTCAATTATAACGTAGAAATCGAGTACAGTTCACAACAAATTGTTGCTATAGGACCAATGAACGTTGTATGCCAATATTGTAAGGCATTTAAGTTTAAAAATGAAGCTCCTGGATTGTGTTGTGCGAGCGGTCAAGTCAAATTGACGCCATTGGTACCGCCACCAGAACCATTACATTCATTGGTTTCCGGAAATGGGCCAGATTCTAAAAATTTTTTGACTTATATTCAGCAATACGATAATTGTTTTCAAATGACGTCATTTGGTGCAACAAAAGTTATTCAAGAAAATTTTATTACAACATTCAAGATTCAGGGTCAAATATATCATTTAACAGGTTCCTTATTGCCAACGCCGAATAGTGACTACAAATTCTTGCAAATTTATTTTATGGGCGATTCAGCAAGACAAGTCGATCAGCGTTGTATACACAATAATTCGGTGAAAAGACCAATTGTGGAACAACTCCAAAGGTTTTTTCATCAACATAACGAATTGGTTGCATTATTCACGACCGCTTTGGACCGCATGCCGTCTGATAATCACAAAATTGTCATCAAAGCTGATAAGACGCCTGCAGGATAACACGCTAGACGTTTTAATGCGCCTACAATTGACGAAGTCGCTATTAATAGTATAACACTCACCGGGATATTTATGTACACCGTGATCATGGCGCTTGAAACAGCGCCGAAATATCGGTTACCAAATACAAATTATAAACATGGTAAATATCCCGGTGAGTGTTATACTATTAATGTTAATGACCATGTCAATCTCAAATCATATAGAAGTCGCTATTGTTGTCGTGGGTGAAAATTTAGAAAACCGAGATATTGTCTTACATCGGCGTAGCAATCAACTGCAGCGTGTGTCCGAAACACATCGATCATATGATACGCTACAATATCCTATCTTATTTTGGCAAGGTGAAGATGGGTATCATTTTTCAATGAAGATGATAAATCCGGTTACTGGTTCCGAAACTTACAAAAAAGTTAGTTCAATGAATTATTATTCATACAGACTGATGGTTAGGTAAATGAGGACCATCATATCTTAAAATGTCGGTGTCTCTTCCACCAATATGCTGTGGATATGTACGTGAAAGTTGAAACTGAGCGATTGACATTTATCAGATTGAATCAAGCAAAACTGCGTTCTGAAGAATATATTCATCTACGGGATGCTATCAATAATGATGGAAATGTACAGAATGTAGGTAGAACAACTATTCTCCCACTCGACATACGTCTGAAGTCCGCGACATATGCATGAATACGCTCAAGATGCTATGTCGTATGTACGTCATTATGGCACACCAGATTTGTTTATAACGTTCACATGCAATCCACAGTGGGCAGAAATTCGACAAGAATTATTTCTTGGCCAATCACCCATTGATCGCCACGACATTACCGCTAGGGTGTTCAAAAGAAAGTTAAAATTACTCATGGACTTCATTGTTAAGCATCGCGTATTCGGTGAGACACGCTGTTGGATGTATTCAGTCGAGTGGCAAAAACGCGGATTGCCACATGCACACATCCTCATTTGGTTGGTAGAGAGGATACAATCGAATGAAATTGACAATGTGATATCTGCGGAAATTCCCGATAATGATAAAGATCCAGTGTTACATGAAATTGTTACAAAAAATGATTCATGGTCCCTGTGGAATATTAAATCCCAATTCTCCGTGTATGGTTGATGGGAAATGTTCAAAACGCTTTCCAAAACAATTAATAGTAGAAACTATTAGTGGAAATGATGGTTATCCACTTTATCGCCGGCGATCCACTGATGACAACGGGAGGTCAACAGTAGTCAAAGTGAATCAGCTGGAAATTGAAGTTGATAATCGTTGGGTTGTTCCGTTTTCTCCGTTACTCTCCAAAACATTCAAAGCACACATAAATGTTGAATATTGCCATTCCGTAAAATCGATAAAATATATCTGCAAGTACGTGAACAAAGGTTGACATGGCTGTGTTCGGAGTTGCTGCTGAAAATTCAAACGATGAGATCACTCATTTTCAAATGGGACGCTATGTCAGTAGTAACGAAGCGATGTGGCGTATTTTTTCGTTTCCAATACATGAAAGACATCCCACTGTAGTTCACTTGGCCGTACATCTGGAAAATGGTCAAAGGGTATACTTTACAACGGAAAACGTATTACAACGAGTTGAGAGGCCGCCATCCACGACATTGACCAGCTTCTTTGAAATGTGCCAGCATGATGACTTTGCTAGAACACTGCTTTATTCCGAAATGCCACGATATTATACCTGGAATCAATCGTTAAAGAAATTTCAACGTCGGAAACAAGGAAAACCAGTTTCAGGTTACCCTCAAGTATTTTCCACCGATGCACTAGGACGTCTTTACACAGTCCATCCCAGCCAAGACGAGTGTTTTTATTTGCGTTTGCTGTTAGTCAATGTTCGTGGCCCAACATCATTCCAATATCTGCGAACTGTTGATGGTGTATTGTGCGGCACATACAGAGAAGCCTGTCTACGTTTGGGGTTGCTAAAAAATTACAGTCATTGGGACCACACTCTTGAGGATGCTGTAATTTCGTCAAATGCTAAACAAATACGAACATTATTTTCCATAATTTTATCTACATGCTTCCCATCAACACCGATTGATTTATGGAACAAATATAAAGATCACATGGCCGAAGATATATTACATCAGAAGCGTCTTACAACATCAAATGTAGATTTGCAAATTAACGAAGAAATGTACAATGAAGCATTAATTTTAATTGAAGACATGTGCTTGATGCTTACCAACAAAGGATTAATACAATTAGGAATGACAACGCCCAATCGCCCAATGCACGACGCATTTAATTAAGAGTTGAGACGCGAAACCCAATACGATTCCGAGGCATTAAAAGAAACTGTTCTAAGAAACGTTCCCCTTTTAAATGAGCAACAAAAATATGCCTACGAAACGCTAATAAAAGTAGTGAACGATGGAACTGGCGGATTTTTTTTCTTAGATGCTCCCGGTGGGACTGGGATCGATCGCAAAATGGTATCGCACTTGCACTTTCTTCATCAGGTATTGCAGCTACGTTGTTGGATGGCGGTCGAACAGCTCATTCCACACTCAAGTTGCCGTTGAACTTGCAAATAAATGAAACACCAACTTGCAACCTTTCGAGAAATAGTGCGATGGCCAAAGTCTTGCAGCAGAGCAAACTAATAGTTTGGGATGAGTGCACGATGGCACACAAAAAATCTTTGGAAGCATTAGACCGCACGTTGCAAGATTTACGAAAGAAATGATTTTATTAGCAGGTGATTTTCGCCAAACACTCCCAGTAATACCACGTTCAACGCCAGCTGACGAACTTAACGCATGTTTAAAATCATCCATTTTATGGAAAGACGTTAAAACGCTCAAATTAAAAATGAACATGCAAATCAAATTGCAGAACGACCAATCTGGAGAAGTTTTTTCCAAACAATTGCTCGATATTGGTAATGGCAAAATACTTGTTGACTTATCGTCTGGATACATCAAATTTCCTACCAATTTTTGTCACTTTACTGAAACTAAGACTGAACTCATCGAGAAGGTTTTCCCAAACATTGCTCAAAATCATAAAGATCATGTATGGTTGAGCGAAAGAGTTATATTGGCTGCAAGAAACGTTGATGTCAACGAAATGAATTTTCAGATCGAAATAAAATAGTAGGTGAATTAATGACATACAAATTTATTGATTCCGTTACTAACCAAGATGATGTTGTCAACTATCCAACAGAATTTTTAAATTCGCTCGATTTGCCTGGATTACCGCCTCATAATCTGCAATTAAAAATCGGATCAGTAATCATTATGTTGCGGAATATAAACCAGCCACGTCTATGTAATGGAACCCGACTTGCGGTAAAGAAATTAATGAACAAAGTCATCGAAGCCACAATTTTGAAAGGGAAGTACAAAGGCGAAGACGTTTTGATTCCACGGATTCCTTTGATTCCGAACGACATACCATTCGCCTTTAAGCGGTTGCAATTTCCAGTGCCTCTAGCATTCGCAATGTCGATAAATAAATCTCAAGGACAGTCGCTAAGTGTTTGTGGCATTAATCTTGAAAATCCATGTTTTTCACATGGCCAGTTATATGTCGCCTGTTCCCGTGTTGGAATGCCAACAAAACTATTTATATACGCGCAAGAAAAAAAGACTAAGAATATTGTATATCATAAAGCATTAGAATAATAAACACACTTTTTTTTATCAATTATACCAATTCGAATTAAATAATCATCGTTAAGACAGGACAACGTCTGTCGGGTCAGCTAGTGTATAATATTTATGTATGCACTGGAGTAAAACCAATAGTAGAGTGATGAGTGGGTTCCCGTACGCAGCTGCACATGATGTTGTGTGAATATTTGTTTGTGGTTGTAGTTGTGTGTTAAGTATGTAAAAGTTTTGATATAAGTGTTCTTTGGATTAAGTGTGTGTATTAAGATTAACATTAAGATTAACATATAATTAGGAAATTGAACACAACAGTACCTTAAGAGACTACTAAAATCATTTTTGCAAGGTAAAAAATATTAAATGTAAAACTATCTAGTCATTTTTCTTCTTGCAGATCGTTTAAGCTACTTTCAGACTTGATGAGAATCAGTGGATGCCCTGGTAGTTTGCGCAGGAAGATGTTACCGTTAGAAGCCCAGCAAAAT
This sequence comes from Eilema sororculum, assembly GCA_914829495.1. NCBI lineage: Eukaryota > Metazoa > Arthropoda > Insecta > Lepidoptera > Erebidae > Eilema > Eilema sororculum. The sequence continues at coordinate 23,459,159 of OU618535.1, forward strand.
TTGTACTTATATTTCTTTGCATGTTCCCTCGTTAAATAGAATAGTTTCTTTATAGAGCTGCGCAGATGCTCGTCAACATAAACTGCATGTTTCCGTCCACTCATGCCCAAGAGTTCAGTGTTCAGTTTATTTTCATTGTTTACTTGCTTGTTATTATATGTTCGGACACGTGATATAAGTACAGTCTTGGTGTGGACGTTTGTAAATTCGGCTACAATTGGTATATTGGTAGCTGAACTCCCAGGAATGCGATAGATGTCTCGAAGAGCTGTGGGTGATAATGGGAGGTCGACTGTGCTTGCAATGCTGGTTACAATCTTAATGAGATCGGTAGTTGACTCTTTATTATGACTAGGAATATTGCGTACCTCTATGGTTGAAGATCGAGACTTGTACTGGAGATCTCTGACAGTTTTCTCAAGTGAATCAGTGTATCTTCTGTGTTCATTACAGTCCTCTTGAAGGCGTGTGATTTTAGACTTCATGTCATCGTAGAGATCACTTATAGTAGTCACCGCATTTTCAACTTCACTAAGTTTTTTGAGATTGTAAGCTTTGTTGTTTCAACTCAGTTATTTCAGATATGAGTTTTGTAATTAGTGTCGTTTGCTCTGCCATGGCCTGTACTATCGTATGGTCCTGGTCGCTCTTCCAAGATTGGAACATATCTTTGATTTCCCGTTTAAAGTCTTGCCACAGTACATCACTCCATGATGGCTCGTCAACTCGCGGACGTTTATGCTGGCGTCCGGGTATACTGCAGTAATCCGGGTCATTTATTGTAGTAGGTTTGTTCGGGGGTGTCGGATTTTGTTCCAAAGTAGGTAGTGTTTGGGTTTTCTTGGGTTGCTATCGGCTGGAAGCGTTTAAAAAGTACGCCGTCCGCCACGGTTTTCAGCTTTAGGGCACCAGTTTTTAGTTGTATAAGGAATAATTTTTGAGTTTAGACCACTTTTTGTCAACGTATCAACAGTATCAAAAGTACCGACAATGTCCGCCGCGGTTTTTCGGATTTAAGGCACCAAAGTAGATGTTAACAAGACCTTTTCGCATCCAATCGCACACACTATCCCGTGGCAAGGATTTTTTAATATTATCGGGCGTAATTACCGAGTTTTAATCACTTTTTATTAATATTTGTTACGGAACGACACGAAAAACCGCCTAACGAGCACAATGTTGCCAGCCGAAAAAAAAAAGTAGTATTGCTGTTAATCACACGTGAGGTGTGCGCGTGTGTGTGTATACACACAATTATTATTAGAGCTCGCCTTTTATTTCAAACTTTGGAATCTAATAAAAAAAATTAATCCACGAATAGTTAAAATGCGAATTAAGCAAGCGCGTATATTTTTTTATAGGTATAATTTTACTATAGGTACTGCCGGTAGCCTAGTAGTATGGGTAATGGACTGCTGAGACGAGGTCTCGGGTTCGATCCCAGGTTTACCATGGCACACACCAATGACTTTTCGATCGAAGTTATGTGTGTTTTTATCGCAGGTTTATAAGTGCCTCGGAGAGCACGTTAAGCCGTCGGTCCCGGTTCCCATACAAACATCTATGGCAGTCGTTACGGGTAGTTGGAGCCCTCAAAAGTCCAACCAGTCTAACTTGGAACTTGGAATCTCTGGCCCATGAGCCGCAAGAGAAAGAAAATTTGCTGGTCAATCTCTTCGCGGCCAACTCCCGAGTCGATGATTGTGGTATGCAACCACGGACAATGCCCACTGGTGATCACGCAATGCCTGATATACGTATCAGGCAACGCGATGTCCGTGCAGTACTGCAATCACTCGATGTCCGGAAAGCCAGTGGTCCTGATGGTATTCCAGCGGTTGTACTTAAAAAATGTGGAGCGGAGTTATCTCCTATGCTAACGCGGCTGTACCGACTGTCCTACAGTTCGGGTACAGTGCCTTCGGCTTGGAAGGAGGCGAATGTCCAGCCGATCCCCAAGAAGGGGGATCGCTCGGACCCAGCCAACTATCGACCCATAGCCGTCACCTCAGTGCTGTGCAAGGTATTCGAGCACATAATTAACACACAGCTCATGCGCCACCTAGAGGATCACTCCTTGTTTAGTGACCGGCAATACGGCTTCAGACCGAAACGGTCAACGGGTGATCTTCTGGCGTACATGACCCACCTTTGGGGTGAGGCTATGGAGAAGCACGGTGAGTCACTGGCAATTAGTCTTGACATCGCCAAAGCTTTCGATAGGGTATGGCACAAATCGCTTCTTTCCAAGCTACCTGCCTTCGGCCTGCCTCCTAGACTGTGTAACTGGGTTGCAAGCTTCCTGCAGGGGCGCCGTATTCGCGTCCTTTGTGATGGACGAGCTTCGGAGTTCTTGCAGGTAAATGCTGGCGTGCCGCAGGGTTCCGTTTTATCTCCCACTCTCTTTCTTCTGCATATCAATGACATGCTCTGTAACGGAAACATTCACTGCTATGCAGACGACAGCACCTTACACGGGAGTTATTACGCACATCTTGCGGCCAAGCAGTCTGATATCGCGGAAAAAAGGCAGCTTCTTGTCACAGAGTTGGACCGGATCCTGGACCACATTTCTCAATGGGGCGCTAGGTACCTGGTCGAGTTCAATGCCAAGAAGACCCAGGCATGTGCGTTTACAGCAAAGGTATCTCCTTTCCTGCCCCTTCCCACTCTTCAGAGCACACCACTGCCACTGCAGGATCACCTCACTATCCTCGGTATGGATGTTCGCTGCAAACTGAATAACAAAAACTATATCGAGAGTATCATCAAATCAGCCTCGCGTAAACTCGGAGTCCTGAACAGAGTGAGACATTTTTTCACGCCGGAGCAGCGGTGTCTTCTATACAAGACCCAAATTCGTTCCTGCGTGGAATACTGCTCACATCTCTGGGACGGCTCCGCAAAGTACTTATTAGATGCTCTCGACAGGTTGCAGCGACGTGCGGTCCGCATTATTGGGGATCCTGAGGTCACGAACACCCTCGAGCCTTTGCAGATGCGTAGAGATGTTGCGTCTTTGGCAGTTTTCTACCGTCTCTACCATGGTGAATGTTCTGACGAGCTCTTCCAATTAGTCCCACCCTCCCCTTTCCTTCACAGGACGACACGTGCAGGGCTAAGATGTCATCCATTTACGGTGCGGAGTATACCTGCTAGAACCAAGAGTTTCAGTGATTCATTCCTATGCCGCACCACTAAGACCTGGAATTCCCTGCCAGCTCACGTGTTTCCTTCTTCCTACAGTCCCGGGTCCTTTAAGCGGGGCGTGAAAAGGCATCTAATGAGGCCGTCAAGCTGAGTGCCACCACTGTTAACATGGTAAATGTTTACGATGGTGACCCTCTTTCCGAGACTTTGCCTTTAGCTTAACATCAGGCGAGGTGAAGTCAAATTGACGTGTCCTGTTTAAAAAAAAAAAAAAAATGGTCGTCAATACCGATATGGATGGGCTCCTTCAGAATATCATCAATTTAGCGATCCCGAGGATTAGCGAAATTTCATCGAAATTCGAGCTCAAATTCACCGAAACCAAAACCGATACCGAAAGCAAAACCGGAACCGAAATCGAAATTACTTGACTTGGATGTCGGCTATTGCGACTTTTGGTTATATTTCCAGTTCTACTCAACCAATTATGATCAAGCAAACGTAATATTCTAAGTCTGAGTTTTTCGATTTCGATTTGAATATTGATTCGGGTTCGGATTCAGATTCGGATTCGAATTCGAGTTCGAATTTCGATGAAATTTTCCGCGAATGGCCGGGATCGCTAAATTGATAATATATTCGTAATTAGCGACCCGAAAAACCCTGAACACAATATCCATATCGATTTTAGTGAAAATTTCAAGTCCGCCATCTTGGATTGCCAAATAGATAATATATTGGCAATCAGCGACCCCAAAAACCCTGAAAACGATACCCATATCGAATTTGGTGAAATTTCGAGTCCGCCATCTTGGATCGCAAAATCGGTGATATGATATATTCGTGATCAGCATCCCCTAAAACCCCGAAAACGATACCCATATTGACTTTGTTGGAAAATTCATGTCCGCCATCTTGGATCGCTAAATGGGTGATATATTCGTGATCAGCATCCCCTAAAACCCCGTGTTGGAAAATTCATGTCCGCCATCTTGGATCGCAAAATGGGTGATATATTCGTGATCAGCATCCCCTGAAACTCCGAAAACGATACCCATATTGACTTTGTTGGAAAATTCATGTCCGCCATCTTGGATCGCAAAATGGGTGATATATTCGTGATCAGCATCCCCTAAAACCCCGAAAACGATACCCATATTGACTGAATCCCTGCCCTGAATCCTTAGTACCGAGTTTAATATGTATAGCTACTCAGTACAGCCCCCCCCCCTCCCACCATTTCCATACACTCCATAAACAGCTTCGTTGACAGGACTTTAGCGTTTTATAAAAAAATGTGGTCATTTTTGAGAAGTGGTCAATTTGAGATGTGGACCTTTTGAGATGTTGTCAATTTGGGAAGTGGACGATTTGAGATGTGGTCAATTTGAGAACTGACATAATGAGATGTGGTCAATTTGGGAAGTGGACGATTTGAGATGTGGTCGAAGTGGGACGGAGCGACAAATCTCAGTAGAAAAATGAGGACAGAAATTCAAAGAAAACATTGATCTACAAATCACCAGCTATAAATGAAGTTAGCGCCACTCAAACACCACGGTCAAAAGTTGCAAAGAATTTAAATACTTTGTTTGATAAAATATCTAATGAGAGTGCTGCAAAAAGCTAAGCTTTTATTCAAAATTCAACGACATCGCCTGATATTATATGTACAGCCAATCAAGTAATAGTTTCAGAATTTGTTAACAATAATTCACTTATAGATATAAACAACTGTGACAAATCCGAATCAGTTCTAACTTCACAAGCATCTCCTGATATGACATTACAGAAAACGACGTAATCAACTCGGCATCCATAAATGCTATTGATCGAAAAAGAGATCCATCACAGTCTAGCAAATATCCTCTTATACGGGAATCGGACGCAAGACGTTTGGTCTATAATTGGGACACAATGCATCTGCCGATTTTACAGGGGTTCGGAAATTCTATCTACAGTAAAGCCTCTCGGAAAGTTTATGGCGAATCTAACAGTCTCAGGTCACGACGTTGAGTCTCTGCAATATGTAGAATCTGCCTCTAAAATATCTGATTCGGATCATCTTTCAAAAGAAATTTCCCCATCTGTTCTCAACGTACAGGTGTTAGAAGTCTCTCAGAAGAATCTGATTAGCATAATAAATGCTATAAAAAATTCATTCGAATCTGATCATGTTTCACCAAAGCCGAGTAGATCAACATGTGAAAATACGTTATTACACCAAGATACACCAAGATTATATGTGTCAGATGACGAAATATCTCCATATATATTGATTCAGAATCGTCTTATGGTCCTTCGCCATCTAAACCACGCCATCTACCATTATCATTAAATAGCGATTTAACTGACGTAAGTGACTCAGTATAAGCTAGAAAGGAAAATCAACCAAAACGAAGAAAGAAGGCAATGCCCGAAGCATGGAAAAGAAATGTTCTTAAAACTTTACGCCAAACAGGTAAAGGGTACACAAGTAGAAATGAAAAATACATGGAACCAACAGATTGCTCTAAATGTCGATATCAGTGCAGTTAGTCAGTATTGGCTTTTTCACCATTATGTAGGTAAAAAACGAGTATACCAAAAGTTTTTTTGTAATACATTCAACATTAGTGCAAGCATCATTAATAATTGTTCAAAAAACAGAGGGCTTAACGGCATATTTATGGGCACTAACAAACGAATAGGAAAAATGCCCGCAAACATTACTTCAGTGGAGTCCACTAACTTCTTCAAATCCTCCTTTTCCACCTATCCCACCTGGGATGGTAATGTGGATTATTTTTTCCACTCTTTCCACCCAGGTGGGATGGCCAAGTGGGAAAGGTGGAATAGCCAGTAAAAGAGAATATTAACCTGTGCCCTCGCGTTGAATCCCACTATTGCCGAAAAAAATCTAAAAAATAGTACTTAGTCAGTGATCTCAACTTGAGTCGCTTATGTCAAATGTACAAAGATCTTTTTTGCCCCGAAAAGATGATAACTTCTATATCGCCTTATGTGTATCAAAAGATTTTCCACTCTTATAATCCAAGACTAGCATTTTATAAGCCAAAGAAAGACCAGTGCACCAAATGCAACGTGTATAAACGATCCGACAATAGAGCTCCCTTACAAGAGGATTAATGAAATCGGATCGATATTGTTAAAATATCTTAGTAGTTTACCCGAAATTGTTACTCATGTCGCATCATTTTCTGACACTTGTGGTGGTCAGAACCGCAATAAATATGTTACTCTAGCGGCTTTATACGCTGTCAATAACATACCTCACTTAGATACGATCGATTTGAAATTCATGGAATGGGGGCATTCGTATTTAGAAGTGGATTCAATTCACGCGTGTATTGAAGCATATTCACTTTACGTGAATATGCATTGGTGATAGGGTCTGCTAGAATCAAGCCAAAACCCAACGATGTTATTATTATGAAACACGGGGAATTCTATGATTTGAAGGGATTCGAAAAAACTTTGAATTCCAATACAACAAAAAATACAAAAAATGAGCCAGTACAGTGGCTAAAAATTAAGTGGCTGCGGTTGCAGAAAGAATCCCCAACTTAATTTTTTTACAAATACGATTTGACCGATCCAGATTTCAAAGAAATAGACATTTGTAAAACAAAAACATTGAAAAAAAAAAGATATATGTATAAGCAAACTAAAGAAATCTCTGAAAGGAGCATATAAATCACTGATTGCAGTGTCGCAAACTAAAAAGAAAGATCTGATAACACTTTTAAATGATGGGGTTATACCACCAGAATATGAGCAATATCTATAATATAAAAATGAATCGCTAAATGTGTTGGTAAGCGCATAACTCAACAACGTCTGGACCAATTTGGCCAATTCTTTTTTTAAAATGTTCGTTGAAGTTTAGGGATGGTTTTTACGGCGAGGAAAATTCAAATAATTGCCGGGAACCGACATCCACGCGGGCAGAGCCGCGGGCAAAAGCTAGTTACAAATATATTCCATCCACTTCTGCGGCTATTGTTAACAATAATTGTGATGACACTGATTGACGAAGAGTCTATTGTTGAATAAATTTAAGTTTTGAATCTATTTTTAATTACCAATTTGTAAAAATGACTAATTGTTACCTGAAACTGAAGACTGACTTTTTTTATTTTCTTACAAAAAATCTTATTTTAATGATTCAGAAACGTGAAATGGCTAAAGATTGGCCTATAATTGGGCTTCGGTCCTTTTAATTTCTTGTTGTGATTTTGAAATTAATTTTATTTGATTGTGGATAAAAACTGATTGTGTTTAATAATAAAAATAAACATTATGAATATGGATCACTGGTTTATTATCTTCTTGGACCTTGAACCAGCCTGGTAAAGCTGTTAAATATTTTTGAGTTTTGAACTTAATGCCGGTCAGCATAATCAATCTTAGTGCACAAATGTATTAAATGGGGGGTTTTATTTTTATTTGGCCATTTTGAAGAGGTTACGTTTAAACTAGCATTATTTTTACTTTCGAAAAACATTGGAAAAAATGAAATGCTCAAGTGAGACTCGAACTCACGACCTTTCCCTTACAGGGGGACTGCTCTTCCAACTGAGATATTGAGCCACACTTGAATCATTCCAAATTTTCCTTCTCTTTACATCCGTCTATAAGGGCGACGGTGCAGCCATCTACCAACATTCTTATGAACTGTTGGAAACAATGAATGATTTTTCAACCATTTTTGAACATTGAATTTTGATGACTGCGCCCAAATATTTGAATGAATTTCTTATAGCATTTATCATGCTAACTTTTAAGTTCGAAAAGCATTGGAAAAAATGAAATGCTCAAGTAAGACTCGAACTCACGACCTTTCCCTTACAGGGGGACTGCTCTTCCAACTGAGCTATTGAGCCACACTTGAATCATTCCAAATGTTCCTTCTCTTTATATCCGTCTATAAGGCCGACGGTGCAGCCATCTACCAACATTCTTACGAACTGTTGGAAACAATGAATAATTTTTCAACCAATTTTAAACATTGAATTTTGATGACTGCGCCCAAATATTTGATGAATTTCTTATAGTATTTATCATACTAACTTTTAAGTTCGAAAAGCATTGGAAAAAATGAAATGCTCAAGTGAGAATCGAACTCACGACCTTTCCCTTACAGGGGGACTGCTCTTCCAACTGAGCTATTGAGCCACACTTGAATCATTCCAAATTTTCCTTCTCTTTATCTTTATATGATGAAGTAAAAGGACTAGTCTTATGAATAGATGCATATTTTTTTTGTTATTTTACTTGGATTTTCTACGGTTCTCGTCTAAACTTTAAAAACCTTTAAAGCTCTCTACTCAATAATGTTTTTTTTTTTTTAATTTATTTATTTTAGGTCGCTGAAACATCTAGGTCATTAGCGACCTCTGTATGTATACATTATATCAACTTATAATAACTAATTAGTTTAAGGTATTCTATAGTTGCTTCTGTATTGTTTAAACAGTCTTTCAACGATTTAGGAAGGTCAACATGCAATCTTTCAGTATTGTACATTGGACATTCAATAAGTAAATGTTTCACAGATAAATCATTGTTGTACCTTCTACATTTATTTTTACTCTCCTTAGTGATAAGGTGGATGTGGGTTACATTGCAATGTCCTATTCTTAGTCTGTTTAATACAATTTGATCTTTCCTATTATTACAGGTATTTTTATTTTTCTCAAAAACTGACTGCCTTATCTCATATAATTTACTATTATTGTTTGTTACCCAACAGTTGTTCCAAAGTCTTTTTATATTAAATTTAAGGTATTTTTTGAGGTCTTGAATGTTGGCGACATTGTAATCGATCTGTTCACCTTTTGTAGATTCTTTAGCTTCGGCATCCGCTTTTTCGTTCCCGAGAATACCTTGATGGCTAGGAATCCAAAATAATTTTATAATGTAATTTTTGGTAATTAAGTTAATTAACTCTTCTTTTATTAAATTTGTTAGTGGATCTTTGTTGAGCGCATTTGAAACTGCCTCGAGAGAGGACATTGAGTCAGAAAAAATAATATGTTGTTTTGTACTTGAGTCTTTACTAATTATTTCTAGACATTTCAGGATAGCAATAGCTTCACATGTGAATATCGACGCATAGTCCTGTAGCCTTAGGTTTATATCAAAATCATAAAAATATCGGACTCCGATTCGAAATCGATAACATGGTTCATCACTATTGCTAACGCATTAGTTGCCAACTTCATTCCACTGGAATCTAATTCTTGGACAATATTCTAATTTCAATACAATGTTGACGAAATTGATTTCGAGAGTAGGACTTTGACAGTGACACATATTGAGATTGGAATCGGATTGGAATTGTATTAATATTGACATTGGTTTTAAGAGTAAGCCCGCAGGACAGTTGAATGATTGTACAGTAAGCTTCAGAGAAAAGGAACCCCCCTTGATAATGACATGAAAGCTTTGAAGTTTTTTGATCTATTACGTATATGGCATGTTGGTCTAGTGGTTATGACCGACGCTTTGAGGATACGATAAGCGGGGGTTCAAATCCTCAGACCCGAAGTTCTTTTTTTTTATTCATATATGTACCTAATTATTTTTTTATTCTCTTAAGCACTTTTTGTTAATTATTATTTAAAAAATCTAATTTTATAGTAGGTATGAGGTTTGTAAGAAAAGATAGGCTTGTTGCATAAACAATATTAATTTATTTCTCGAATTACATTTCTAGGACTACATGGAGGCCATTTCCTGGCTGAGTATACAGTTTTTCTATCTGAGTTAAATTAGGGTTTTAGATTTCACCTGACCTAAATTTATTGACAAAACACAATACCCTAAGTGAAGTATAAAATGTTTAATATTAGATAATTCTAGAAACATAACTACAATATTTATTTAAAGTTGCCAACATAATTTTTTTACACTCTGAATAATCATTTTGTTTTTTTGTTATTTTACTTGGATTTTCTACGGTTCTCGTCTAAACTTTAAAAACCTTTAAAGCTCTCTACTCAAAAATGTTTATTTCGTAGTAAGTGCAATTGTGAACTAAGGCATCGATATTAGGTTGTTTTATTTCTTACCTGTCTTTTGATGTTCTGAACATATGAGCTAGAGTACGCAAACTGGTTCCATGAGCTAGCATGTACAGTACAATTTGTAACTTTAATTTCAATTGTAAAGCACTTTTCATGAAGGTATCCGATCTTTGAATTGTTGGCGTTATTTTATCTTATAAAAATAGAAATGAGGGCTCACTCATTCGTAAGGCATATCTATATTCAACTGTGTCTTCTGTAGACAATTCCATTAGAAGGTTACTGCTGGTACCACGTTCATTTCATCTAGCAATCCACTTTCGTTCCCATGTGCGTTTGGGTCTATTTCTTTCTATTGAAATTTCATTTTCAATGTGTTGTGCAAGTTCTGATACTATTTCTCGTATAATAGCACGTACATTGGTATTCAATTGTTCAATGTCCATTTTATCGATTAAAATAAGAATCTCAACCGACGCACGACGCGGCTAGTCTTCGTCTCCGATCGGCAACTTATGACTTGCACGCGCCTACGTTTGAACTATACTTACTACTTATTTTTTTAACTCGCTACTGTACTTGTTGATGTGTAAATCAGACTTTACGAGGGAAAGGCACTGACTAGCTGTGCTACTTGTAGTATTCTATATATTCGTCTTGAGGCGACAGTAGAAACATCCTACGATATTCTTCTTAGGCCGCCTCTCGAAACCAGCGCTGGTCGCCTGCCACACCGCCTGCACTACAACACGGTCCAGCGTTATGCTGCGAAGCGACCTGTTGTTCTGTTGTTTTCTTTCTTTTCTTTCTGTTCTTTCAATTCTTTCAATTCTTTCAATTCTTTCAATTCTTTCTATTCTTTCTATTCTTTCTATTCTTTCTATTCTTTCTATTCTTTCTATTCTTTCTATTCTTTCTATTCTTTCTATTCTTACTATTCTTACTATTCTTTCTATTCTCTCTATTCTCTCTATTCTTTCTATTCTTTCTATTCTTTCTATTCTTTCAATTCTTTCTATTCTTTCTATTCTTTCTATTCTTTCTATTCGTTATATTCTTTCTATTCTTTCTATTCTTTCTATTCTTTCTATTCTTTCTATTCTTTCTATTCTTTCTATTCTTTCTATTCTTTCTATTCTTTCTATTCTTTCTATTCTTTCTATTCTTTCTATTCTTTCTATTCTTTCTATTCTTTCTATTCTTTCTATTCTTTCTATTCTTTCTATTCTTTCTATTCTTTCTATTCTTTCTATTCTTTCTATTCTTTCTGTTCTTTCTGTTCTTTCTGTTCTTTCTGTTCTTTCTGTTCTTTCTGTTCTTTCTGTTCTTTCTGTTCTTTCTGTTCTTTCTGTTCTTTCTGTTCTTTCTGTTCTTTCTATTCTTTCTATTCTTTCTATTCTTTCTATTCTTTCTATTCTTTCTATTCTTTCTATTCTTTCTATTCTGTCTATTCTTTCTATTATTTCTATTCTTTCTATTCGTTCTATTCTTTTTATTCTTTCTATTCTTTCTATTCTTTCTATTCTATCTATTCTTTCTATTTTTACTATTTGTATTGGAATATCCCTTCTCTCAGGTTGATTTTGGAATTTGAAAATAAAAAGATTTAATTTGCTTCGATGACGTGTGTAATTATTCACAGCTTAGAGGTAACAACGCAATAATCTAGTTTCTAATCAAATATAGGTTTCACAATGAGGCACATGAATCTTGCTCGCGAAAAGCGATAGGCGTTCCCAAACATGCCCCCGGATGTTGAAAGCTTGCCTTTCAACAAGGAGTGTCAATCAAAGGGCAAATCTTGCTGAATGATCTTCGGAGTATTCCACCATTCGCGATTTTGATATCGGCAACGCGGTTGATACCATCGGCTCCAGGGTAGACAGCTACAATGCGGCCAAGTCTCCACTTCATTGGTGGGAGATTCTCCTCCTTCACAACAACCAGACTGTTGGGTTCTAGGGCTGACTTGTTGGAGTGCCATTTGACGCGTTGCTGCAACTCGCTGATATATTCCTTAGACCACCTTGTCCAAAAATGTTGACGAAGCTGTTCCAGTCTTTGGAATCTGGTCAAATGGTTGACGGGGCTGGCTTGATAATCAGGAGCTGGAAGTGCCGTTAGAGGTGTTCCTATGAGGAAGTGTCCAGGCGTAAGCGGCATCAGATCATTTGAATCGCTTGAGAGGGGAGTAAGCGGCCGAGAGTTCAGGATCGCTTCAATTTGAGTCAGGACAGTGATCAGTTCTTCGTAAGTTAGATTACTATTACCCAATACTCTGTACAAATGATACTTAATTGATTTGACTCCCGCCTCCCAAAGACCCCCGAAATGAGGAGAGTAGGGTAGACACAAATGAAATCGAATGCCTTCATTAGCTAAGCTTTCAGGCAATGAACTGCAACTTGTTTTTAAAAACTTATTAATTTCGTTATAGGCACCCACAAACGAAGTCCCATTATCAGAATAGATATCTGTGGGCCTCCCCCTACGAGATATAAACCTGCGTAGCGCAGACATGAAACTATTACTAGTTAAATCACCTACCAGTTCAATGTAAATGGCCTTGGTTGTAAAACAAACAAATATTGCAATATAAACCCTAACAATTTTACAACCTCGACCTTGACGACTCGCAGATGAGATAGGACCAGCGTAATCTATTCCTACACATTCGAACGAACGACCTGGAATTAGACGCTGCGGCGGTAAGTTCCCCATAAGAGGAGTTGCAACCTTTCCTTTCATGCGAGTACATCGCACACATTGATAAAAGTTATATTTTGCTAAATTACGGCCTCCGATAGGCCAATAAGCTTCTATTATAGATGCCAGCAATAACTGAGGGCCGGCATGCATTAGCCTAATATGCTCAACTTTAAATATGAGTTTTGTAAAATGATGAGTGGACTGTAATACTATGGGATGTTTTTTATCATAAGAAAACGTTGAGGCATTAACGACCGCCGACTCGCATTAAGTTGTTTTGATCAATAAATACATTAAATTTACTCAATTTACTTTTAGGAGATAAAGTTTCCCTTTTAAGCAACGCCTTATATTCAGGAAATGACTCTGACTGAGAAGTTTTAATGATGAGATGCAATGATCTTTGTAGTTCATCACTACTTAGATAATCGGTCTTTAGGGTAAGTTTTCTACATAGATTAACAAATCTTAGCACGTAGGCTACAGTTCGTTTCAGTCTTAAAACATTGGAAAACCGACTGAAATCGATTAATTTGTGGTCGCGTGTATGTGATAAGTGAAGCGATACTTCAGGCCGAACTTCGGGGAGTTTCGGTGCGCTGGCTGGATTAGGAGGCCACTGAGATATGTCTTGTTTTAAAAATAGCGGACCTGACCACCACAGATCTAGATCCTGTAACTCGCTAATATCAATACCACGTGAAATATGATCAGCAGGGTTTTCATCTGTGGGGACGTGTCTCCAGGCACAATTCTCAGTTTTCTCTAAAATTTCAACAGCACGATTACGAACAAAGGGCTGAAGTTTACTGGGTAGCATCTTAAACCATCCTAGTACTATCGTAGAATCCGTCCAGAAAGTGGTATGTCTGACTTCTACACGAAGCGATGAAATTACCTTTTCAAACAGACGTACTCCCACCAGAGCTCCACATAGCTCAAGTCTGGGGATTGTAGTTGGCTTTAAGGGAGCGACCTTACTTTTAGCCAGAAGCAACTTTACCAAGGCTTCACCACTCGCGTTAACACTTTTCAAATAAAGGCAGGCACCATAAGCGCTCTGCGACGCGTCACAAAAACTATGGAGTTCCAAGGGAGTGTGAGAATCACAAACAACGAGACGAGGAATGCGCAAATGGTTCAATACCGGGAGACTTTTAATTATATCAAGCCAAGTTTTGGCAATCTCCAATGGTAATGGCTCGTCCCATGACAATTTATATACACATAATTTCTGCATCAGGATCTTCATCGAAATGACGCAGGGGGACACCAAACCCATGGGGTCAAATATTTGCGCGATTACTGAAAGCAATCCTCGTTTCGTTGATTCCCTGGAAATTGACGAATCAATTTTAACACAGAGCTCATCTGAGTCTGTTTGCCATCCTATGCCTAGCGTCTTGCTGGGCTCTATAGACCCAATATTTAAATTTAGAGACGCATTGGCTGCGGACGGACTAATGAGCTGGGGATCGTTGGACTTCCACTTACGTAGAGGCATTCCAGCTGAAGCGAGTTCAGCGGTTACCTTTTCCTTTATGTCCAACGCCCCCAGAGCTGAGTCTGAACCCGTTAATAAGTCATCCACGTAAAAATCGTGGATGATAATCTCAGATATTTGCTTATCACTGCATTCAAGACCTATTTGCTTCAAACACCTCGTTGCGAGGTAACTGGCACTCGAACAGCCGTAAGTGACAGTATTGAGCTGGTACGTCTTGATTTTGGGGTCTGCGGGGTCGCGCCAGACGATTTGCTGCAGGTGCCGGTCTGCAGGGTGAACTGTTACTTGCCTATACATTTTTTCCACATCTGCAATTATGGCGTATTTATGAAGTCTGAAGCGGAGAAGTATTGACAAAAGGTCATCTTGAACCGTAGGTCCTACCATTTGAGTTTCATTTAAAGATATGCCTGAGGTTGTAGGACTGCTAGCGTTAAAAACGACTCTCAATTTAGTGGTAGTACTATTTTCATTCAATACTCCATGATGTGGAATAAAATACGGAGTAGGATTTGAATTTAATTCACACTCTGACATATGGCCAAGAGAAAGATACTCAGACAAGAAGTTCACATACCTATCACGAAAGGTAGTTGGCTCTGGAACCTGCGCTCTAATGAGAAAAGGCATCGCTTCGCTCGCTGCAATGAATCACCCAAAGGTGCATGAGACTGTTTCAACGGTATTCTGACACAGAAGCGACCGTCCTTAAGACGAGTCGTATTTTGAACGAAGTGTTCTTCGCACATTCGTTCCTCTTCGGAATATGACGACTTAGGGCCAACTTCATCCAGCTGCCAAAACCGAGATAATATAGTTTGTATGTCATCATTTCCGAATTCATTATGATCACTATCTACTTTCGTGAAGTTGCATAAAATAGGAGACGATCCATGGCCACCATTTATGGGAACGGAAACCAACCAACCCAGTCGAGTTTCCCAGAGAATCGGATTATTAGCTCCTAAACTAATCTTTCGCGACCCGAGTAGTTCCCAAAATACATTACTACCGATAATCATGTCTACTTCAGACGCCTTATAAAATTGAGGATCGGCTAGGGCGATATCATCAGGTAAGTTTAAGTGCGAAATATTAATTGAATGGCAAGGCACGTCATCAGTGATAGACGGCAGCACGTAACACAGTAGATTTTGTGAATATTTCTCATTTAATGAGTTTATTAAGACATGGCACATTTTAGTCGTGTTTGTTTGAGTTTTATTAATACCGTATCGGTTTATCGATGTCTACATAGTGTAGATTTAACAAGCGACACAATTTTTCCGTAATGATACAAGATGAACTTGCACAATCTAGCAGAGCGCGTACAATGCACTCGCGACCATTCGCATCGACTACTTTCACCAGAGCAGTCGAGAGTAAAACGTCTTGTTGCGTTTCTAACGGCGTATCCACACAATAAGTAGTCAGGGTCAAGTTAGTAGGTGTTTGTACGAGATTATGAGACAAGTCGGTCGTGTGCGTCTTGACGCGGCTGTCGTCGCCGTCGTCTGCATTCGCCGAAACAGAATTAGTCGGTTTTTTAGTGTCTGACACATGAATCAGAGTATTATGCCTGCGCCTACATAACTTACAACCAATCTTTTTGCAGCGGTTAGAATAGTGACCAGTGCGAAGACAGTTGTAACACACCTTGAACTGTGGTATTAGCTCCAACCTCTGCTCGTTACTGAGGCTGAGAAACTGCGAACAATTTATTAAATGATGGTCACCCTTACATTTCGGACATGGCTTAGTGGACGAACCATTATTATTATTATCCTGACACAATACCTGCGATTGTGGACTGGCCACAGAGACCATAGTTTTAAGCTTATTCATACTTTTAGGTGGCTGCTGGGTTAATATATTACCGCGAGACAGTTCTAACGTTTCCAATAGATCAGCACGATCACGAATAAATTCGATAAAAACTGCCAACGTTGTAGCCTTCTCCTTGTCCAGACGACCTTTACACTCTTCCCACTCACGGAACGTTTTCTGATCAAGTTTCCGAGTGATGATGTGAATGAGGAGAGTGTCCCAGTGCTTGGTCGGCTCGCCGAGCAATTCCAGGGCGCGTAGGCTCTTGTTGAGCTGATCAATCAACCGCTTTAGGCTAATAGAAGACTCACTTTTTATTGAGTCAATATTAAACAAGTTAGTAACATGGTTTTGTACTAGTAAACGCTTATTATTATATCTGTCGCACAGTAACTGCCAGGCCACAGAATAATTGCTTGCAGAAAACTCAATTGACTGTATGATCACAGCAGCGGAGCCTTCTAGTGAGGCTCTGAGGTAGTGGAATTTATTTATTTCGTCCATTCCGTCGTTCGAATGTATAAGACTAGAAAACGTGTCGTGAAACTCGAGCCAATTATCATAAGAACCATGAAATTTGGGTAAATTGATGGTAGGCAACTTAACTAGCTTGTGGTTGCTTGCTCGACTATCTACAGTTTCGCTTTTTTGTGATTTGGGATTGCGAGATAAAATATCTTGTGCCTTAGCGAGTGACTTATAATATATGGACTCAAAATCGTCCCTTTCGGACGTTTGTGAAAGTACATCGTCGACAAGACATTCTATCCTTAATTGCACTTCGTCATAATGGTCATACAAAACCTCGATTTTACCTATTCGTAGCTGCAGTTCATTTACCTGTTGCGGGCTCAATGTACCACTCAATTCAGTTATATACTTGCAAAAGGATGTTAAACGGCCTTTGAAACTAGCTCGCTTTTTGATCAAGTCCTTTTCCTCTTTCTCTGACATTTTAGGGAGCTTTTGGGTGCGGCTGGTTTGCCTGGAATTGAGAAGTTATACAATGAAACAATGCACTAGACCTTTACATGAAAAACAATCACAATACAAATGGGTGCTTAATATGATTTACAAAGGGAAAATAATCCACTAAATATACAATTTATGATCATGTAAGATAACAATCAGGACAAATGGTAGCTGTATTTTATAATTTTAATATCCAATTAACGTTAATTATTAGGATTTTAACCAAAAATGCAAAAATAAGTTTATGAATTTTACCAATTTTAACAATAAAATGACAAGTTAATTTTTACAAATTATGGACTAAAATAACGTTGATTCTTGGAAATAACTACTTAAACAGGTAATAGGCTATTTCTTATTTAAGTAAATAACAAAACAATTGACTAATTTGAATGATTTTTGACAAAACTTTGTGCAAACGCAATATTATGTGAAACTTAGAAGTTGTAATTTGAGGTTACTGGCTGAATACCGGTAATTACATCACAATGAATTTTCTTTCCAAAATAATCTAGTAAATACCTTAAATAAGCAAAGGAAACATACTCACAATGAATCAATGTGTTGATTATAACAGACAAACCTTATTTCTGCTTATATTAGATGTAAAAATATAACGTGGCATGTACTAGTAACCTAGAATGAAAAGAGTATTGAGTTAAATTCCTAAACCGACCACTGATCACTTCCCTCTTATCCTGGGTATCCGGCTCGAAGGACCATGTATTGGAATATCCCTTCTCTCAGGTTGATTTCGGAATTTGAAAATAAAAAGATTTAATTTGCTTCGATGACGTGTGTAATTATTCACAGCTTAGAGGTAACAACGCAATAATCTAGTTCCTAATCAAATATAGGTTTCACAATGAGGCACATGAATCTTGCTCGCGAAAAGCGATAGGCGTTCCCAAACACTATTCCTTCTATTCTTTCTATTTTTTCTGTGCACGACACACCTTTTTAAAGAATTGTCGATGTTTTTCTTATTTTTAAATACTGATTTATATACCTTTTGTTTCTCCGGTGCTGTCATATCTTGTAAAAAAAGTAGTAAAAATAAAACTCACTAACATCTTGGCTTCTTTTTTATATTCCCTATTATTTAACCAGTTTAATTAATATACAGTCCACATTTTATCATTACCATTTTTGGTCCTCTCGCCGTTTTATTTTTTTAATCCTCTCGCAGTTCATTAATTTAAAAAATTCATTGATTTGTGACGTGTGGTGGTTTAGTTCTGTTGTAATGGAAACACGGTCCGGCCTGGTGTTGGCCCCAAACAAAGGAGTGGAAGGGCCTACCGGATCAACAGCCGCCATGAGTGCCAGTTCATCAAGACACAGCCGCTCGTCAGCTACAAAACTAGCTGCTGAGGCGAAACATGCGCGCCGCCTTCTTATTTTAGAAAGAGAAGTGGCAAGAAAGGAAAATAACGCCAAGTTAGCTGAGATAGAAGCACAAAGTAATAGGAGCAGTGCATCTAATCACACTAGCATAAGTAAGTCTAAGGTTCACGTGGAGAGGTTAGTAGTAGACCATAATAATTATTGTCCACAAACCGTACTTAATGCAAATCTCCCTACTGTAGCTTCTTTAGAACCAATTGCCGCACTTACAACGGCATTTGAGAAAATGACAGAGAAGATTATGGAACCAAAGGGTATTAGAGTAGCACTTCCGCATTTTGATGGAACATCCCCTACGCAATGGTTGTCTTTTAAGAAAGTGTTTCAGGACACATCGATGTCGTATTCACATCCCCAAAATTTGGCCCGCCTGAGCTACGCGTTACGAGGCGCAGCACGAGTATCTGTAGACAAGCTTTTGGTGACTGCAGAAACGCCGGACATCGTGTGCGTTAGAAATTCGTTTTGGGCGGCCAGATTTAATTATTTCACAAGAACTCAGCTTAGTAAGGTCTTTACCTAAATTGTTTAATGTTGATAGGGACTTGGTGGCTTTTGCAAGCAAAGTTAGCAATTGCACTGAATCTCTACGTCTCCTGGACGGCCATGATTATATAAGATCGCCAGAATTGTTTAATACAGTGTTACAAAAGCTGCCTGTAGTAATGTGAAGTCGGTGGTATGATTTTGCCAATGCTCATCAATACAGTGGGCAGAGCAAATTAGAAATGATTTCCGACTTTTTGATCCGTGAAGTCGAAGTACAAACTAAGTTTGGCATCATAGATAGTTCTGCTTATAAACCGTCTTACTTGTTCGACAGAATTAATAAGTCTGAGCGTGTTAATAAGATTGAGGCGGGTGACGAAGTGGAGGATGAGCATCAACCATTCGAAGACACGTTTTACGTCGAGTCAACAGCATCCAGATCACCTTCGGCACAGGAAAACTATGGTTCGGCTAAAAATGCATCAAAATCTGTATCGCAACTTGTTTGTTTATTTTGTAAACGTGATTTTCACGCTATTGTCAAATGTCGTGAATTTTTGCAATTGTCAATCGTTGACAAGTGGCATTTCGTAAAGAAAAATAAATTGTGCCACAAATGTTTGAAAAGAGGTTCGCATTAATTATATGTCGTGTCGTACAAAAGGAGTTTGCAATATAACAGGTTGCAAAAATAGACATCACGAACTCCTACGCGATCCTAATTTCCAGACTAGTGCTCATTAGTGAAATTCCGATACTAGTAAATACGAGTAGGTACTCGATACTTTTGATTCGATACCAACTATTTATTGCACGAATCAATTTTGCGATGCATACTCGGTATCGAAACAAAAATACTTGGTATCGAATCGAATCAGCAAAACAACCGAAAACAATAAAATCGCACTTGGTTACCGAGTTACCGATATTCGCTCGTTGCGTGGCGGCGGCGGCGTGACGCTAGGCCACACTAGGCCAGCCAGCCGAATTCGTCCGACTTCAGCCGAGAGCGAGCCGAAAGCGAGAGAGGGAGACACCCGCACTCACCCGCCCGCCATCCGCCATTGTGAAAGTGATAGTTTACTTGTTTAGAAGTAATTATAATTTTAAGTAATTTTATTAATTGTAATCATCGAATTCATCAGTTTATTCCAATGTTATTATGGCACCACCAAAATCTATAATATGGACACATTTTACCAAAACAAACGAAACAATTGCAAAATGTAAACAGTGTTTTAAGTCTGTGAAGTATTGTGGGAATACGTCGAATTTATTTAAGCATTCTAAAACTCATGGAATTTCTGTGGACAAAGGCAAATTAAAAAAAGAAAATAAAGAGACCAACGAAAGGTAGGATCCTAAACTACTCTTTTTTGTTTGCGATTGCTTTCCTAAAATGTTAAATAAAAAATCCTACCTACTCCTACCAATTTTTTTTGCATAAAAAATAGTTTTGCAGCAGTAGTACTGTGACTGTCTATATATCAATAATATATGAATAATAATTGATAACCGATGATGAGATATTTCCTTTGTATAAATACGATTTAAACAAAGGTTATGTGTTTGTTTTTGTTAGTGTTATAGTGTTGTTATGTGGCTGTAGTGTTGGGGTTGTTATTATCGATATTTTGAATATTATCGATCTTTCAAGTGTTAATTTTTGTTATTATGTTTCAGTTCAAAATTACAATAGTGTTAGCCAGCTCAAAGCATTTAATGGAAGATGATCAACCCCAAGCATCAACATCGAAAATTTTAGAAGATCGTGTAGATTGTTCTAGTGTAACAACATTAACAAGTATGGACTCGGAGACTGCAAGGGACCTATTTCTGAGCAGTTCAATAAAGAATGCGTTTGAACGAATTTCATCTAATAAAGGTACATAAATAGATATTTAATTAAATATTAGCAAAATAATATTAATAAATATAGTATTAATGTTTATGAAAAAAATATAAATATATAATTTAATGTACATACATGCATTAAAATTAAGTTTTATCTTTTTAGCTGGTGGTACGAAGTATAACAGAATTGTTCAAGCATTGATATATTTTATCTGTAAAGATATGCGTCCATTTAATATAGTTGAAGGTGAAGGCTTTTTACGACTTGTAAAAGAACTGGAGCCTACTTTTAAAGTTCCTGGCGCAAAGTATTTAAAAAAAAATTACTACCGAAAAGTACGAAGCTTGTGTAACTATTTGTAAGTCCAAATTATCCAAAATAGACAATTACTGTTTAACGCTAGACATATGGACAGAGACAATGAATGAAGTAGGATTCATGGGCGTCACCATACATTTTGTAGAAAATGGTCAAATGTGTATGTATTATCTTGCAACTCGTGCATTAAGTGAGCGGCATACAGCTGAATACATATCGGAAAACCTGCTGGATATTTTGAAAAAATGGGATATTCCACTAACCAAAATTCGTGCAGCTGTATCAGATAATGCCAGTTCAATGTTGGCTGCCATACGAATGTCTTTAGGCGAAAAAAAACATTTACCGTGTTTTGCCCATACTATTAACCTTGTAGTTGAAGAGGCACTAAAGTTGCCTAGTGTTAAATCAGCTGTTATAAAAGTACGAGAAATTGTTAATTGGATAAAAAATAGTGTTGTGCAGTCGGATAAGCTACGAAAAATCCAAATGCGTAATAATGTTTCGGAAGGATCAGTTTTAAAACTTATTGCAGATGTAAGAACTAGGTGGAACTCAACTTTTTTTATGTTAGAGCGATTCCTAAAGTTAAGAATAGTAATATCAGAAATTGTAATTGAGAGTGTAGTGGCTCCAAATTTGCCAAGTGCAGTGGAAATGGAAACCTTGAATGAGCTTACAACTGTATTAAAGCCTTTTGAATATGTAACGAGAGAATCATCGGGCCAAAAGTATGTAACAATCTCCAAAATTATACCAATGCTTAATTGCTTAACTACAGAACCTAATAGTATCACTCCAAACTCCGCTATCGTTAAAGAATGTAAGGATGTTTTATTGAGAGAGCTGAAAAGGAGGTATGGGATGATTGAATTAAACGACCATGCAGCCATTGCAACAATTTTAGACCCAAGGTTTAAAAATCTGCATTTCCAAGACCCCTCTGCATGCGGAAGAGCTATTCAAAAACTTAGAACCATGGTTGTCGGACAACTAAGTAGCCCAAGTGAGTCAGAAGATGATGTCTCTTCTACTGCACCACCAGAATACGATTTTTGGAAACATCATAAGGAGTTAGCACATGGGCACAAGAAAAAATAAATCTCATCAGGGAGATGAAGTTTCTCTTTATTTATCAAATCCAGTAGTTTCACTTAAAAGCAACCCATTTGCAGAATGGGATGACATGAAGTTGGTGTTTCCTTGTCTGTACAAGTATGCACAGCAATATTTAATGTTGTTGCAACATCAGTTCCTAGCGAGTGCCTTTTTTCCAAAGCCGGTGCAACAATGACTCAAACAAGGAACAGATTGTCTTCAAAATACCTTGAACAGTTACTGTTTTTGGGAAATCTTAATGCTGAAGAGTTTTTTGTTTAAATTTATAATAAGCCTAATAAACATTTATAATAAATAATTTTTTTTTAAACCCTTAACAATAAATATTATTTTTATTCAATTTATATACAGTAATACACATTTTTTTTTCAAATTAAATAAATAGTAAATAAATAAATAGTATTTTTCTTCTAAATTTTGTTTAAATTATTGTCCTTCAATGTTCATTGTTAGCATCCTCAAAATAATAACACAAATAAAAGTGCTAAAAAGTATCGATATCAGTAAGTATCGATGGAGTGGGCGATATATACCGTATACATATATCGTATACGTATATCGGCAGTGTAACCATGTACATAGATACGCGCACAGTCAATATACATATATTTCAATATCGGTCGTACTACCACAGACAGCATCTACTTTACTCTTTGGGTATTGCGTGCCGTATCTGTCTACTTCTCGTATCATATATATTGACGGTACCTATGTATTAATGTATCTGATATCTCAATATCATATATTTTGATGGATATTGATTTGGTACGTGTAGAAACGCAAAACATGATTTGATTTAGATTTGATAAAATATTTCGAACATCTATGATACTCTGACTTGAAATAGTTTTTCTCTCTCTCTCTGCACCTACATTCATGTAAATAAATGAATTTGATTTGAAGTATTCTGTACATATAAATGAAGACTATTGAATATTAGACTATGAAATGAATAATGTGAAATTATTAATATTAATCGATTTTTGAACGAATCAAGTGCGTGAAAGAGAAAGTGTGAGACAGCTATATCGTTGACCTTGACCGCGCGTAAGAATATTACATACCTACTTCGTTTAATTTTGAACATTAATCAGACGTTACAGGGCTTAAGATAGAATACATGATCTACTAAACACCTGTGTCCTAAAGGTATATAAAAAATATCATACTGTTTTCAACTTAACGACTAATTATTATTTTTATGGTGGATTTTTAAATGAGATATATTTTTATTGCTGCTATGACCTGTGACCTTGACTACAAAAATCTAATTTTTGCTTTGATTTCGAAATATTGAAATTGAATTAATAATAAGAGTGTTTTATGGTTGGTAGATTGGTTATTTTTTAAAAATACTATAGGAAGGTACCACTACCTAGATATACTTTATTCTAGGTAGGTACGTAAATCAATCAAAATCACCATTATGTATGAATAAAAAAAAGATTAATAACATATAAAATGATGACTAGGTAGGTATCATCATTTTATATGGAAGGTACTGATTCATACTATACTCACCTACTGAATGATGTACCTATTTACCAATATAGTGGATACGTGAAAATATCAGTAACCTAAACGTTCATTAACGGTTTCAGAATATCATAGATTTCGACCAATATCATGTATACGGAAATATATGTATACGATATAGGGTCATTACGCTGGATCGCGGCCCTGTGTTGTTTCACGGCCTCTTAGAGGACCAACCGTATAAATATTGCAATAATAAGAATTCTATCTCACTCTTGCCAATGCGTTGTGGCACTTTAAAAAGTAGGATAGTTACAGAATATAATGCCTATTCAAATTGGTCGGTTAACCTAATACATGGGCCGGAATTAAAACGTCCATTTTGCCGGCCGCGCTGTCAGCGCACACACGTACGCAAAACTGCGCAAAAAATAGTGAACAAGTCCCGCTTCAAAAGTAAGTATTTCCAGTTAACGATTACTTAATACTAGTGTGTTTGTTTTTGAGTTATCATAGTTGTTTGTTCCATGTTATTTTTCATTTGTTTTGGGAGTAAATTACTTTAATCCCAGTTTTATTTGGTGGCCGCCAACCAGAACACAATTTTTTTAGTAAAGTTAGTATACGGCCGGGTGGCCGCGGCACTAGCTCACTGAATGAAATAAGTTAGCTTTCTTTCTTATCATTAATGTAAATAAAGCTTCGCTTTGTGTAACATTTTTTATTGTTGGGGTTGGTTTAAATGATATAGTTACTTCACGGCCGCCAAAATATGATTTTATACGGATTTATAGCTATCATGTGGCCGCAAACTAACACATGCTAACAAAACAAATCAGGTTCACGGCCCTCTGAAAATCATATGAAAAATAGACGGCCGTTATCTGACTATTTGAAAATAGAGGTGTCAGTTTACGGCCACTTCTTTCACACAGACTGTTTTGGTTGGTGTTTAGATAATTTCTGTTATTACAGATGTCTACGAAAAAACAAATAAAAAAAACTGTGACTTACACTGCTGAAACTCTACAAAAGGCATTAAAAGAAATTCGTGAATCCCAAATCCCAATCAGGGAAGCATCGCGTAAGTTTAATATTCCGAGATGCACGATTCAAGATCGATTAAGTGGCCGAAGGACGGACGAACTAAAAAAACATGGCCCCGAGCCAGTGCTGGGAGAACAAGGCGAAAAAAAAAATTGTAGATTGGCTTATAAACATAGCCAAATGTGGCTTTCCAGTAAAGAAGCAAGAGCTATTAGATACAGTCCAAAAAATTTTAAAAGATTTAAAAAAGCCGAATCCTTTTAAGGATGATCGTCCAGGGCAGACATGGTATATAAACTTTTTAAAACGACATCCTGAGATATCTGTGAGATCAGCAGAAGGAATCAACAAAGCTCGCGCAAGGGTGACCGAAGAATCAATTCGACTGTGGTTCCGCGAACTGGAAATGTTTTTAGCGCAAGAGGGGCACTTGGATATACTTGCAGAACCCGAAAGGATGTTCAATGGCGATGAAAGTGGTTTTTCACTTTGCCCAAAAACTGGAAAAGTTCTTGGGCCAAAAGGTTATAGAAATCTCTACCAAATTAAAGCCGGTAACGAAAAAGATAACCTAACTGTACTCACAACATTCAACGCTACTGGTGTAATGTGCCCACCATTGGTGGTTTTTCCATATATTAGACCACCAAAAAGTTTAACAGACAACATGCCACAACACTGGAGTCTGGGAAGAAGCGAATCCGGATGGATGAATGGAGATGTCATTGTATTCTTCGAATACATCACTAATGATTTCAATAATTGGATAACAGAAAATAATATCAAGAAGCCCGTTCTTCTGCTAGTCGATAGACATAAGTCACATATGTCTTTAATGTTGAGCTCTGTCTGTGAAGATCTTGGTATTATTTTATATGCTCTTCCCCCGAACACTACGCACATGCTGCAGCCTGCCGATGTCAGCGTGTTTGCTCCATTAAAAGCCCAGTGGAAGAGTCACATTAGAAAATTCCTTGCAAAGCCGGAAAATTTGAACAAAGCTGTTACAAAAACAAATTTTTGTCTTCTTTTTAAAGACATTATCGAAAATCCACAAATAAAAATCAACATCGTTAATGGATTCAGGCGATGTGGTCTTTTTCCGTTTGATCCGAACGCAGTCGACTATACGAAATGTGTCCAAAACACATTGGAACAATTTGGTCGAGCGAATCGTTCGCGTGAGAACTCGGGAATAACGAATGAAGACCTCATCGCTACCCGCAAAGTGATTCGTCATTTGAGACCAGTCCTAAAAGAGAAGAATATTGACACAAAATTGATCCTAAAGGAAATCAAAAAGCTGAGAAGGTCAGAACCCAGAGAACCTCAATATATTACCGGATCCGAAGACAATACAAACTCAACACTCGACGTGTCGAACATTCCTAATCTTTTGTCAAATATTTCGGCTCATTCATCTGCAAATGCTTCCAATCTCGCCCCGCCGCACGTTTCCGATCCAAACCCACCACATGTTTCTGATGTTACGTCTGCAAATATTACCGATCTCGCTCCGTCGCATATACATGATCCTGCCCCACTGACTCTTGTTATTGCGGCTGAAGTTCCCAAACGTACCGCTGAGTGTTTTCCAAATCATGGATTGTCGAATTTAGTTACATCTGATTTTAGCGGCCTTGAGTTGGGAACAGTGGTTTCACTGGACGGTATTGTAGTCATACCGTTCCAAACCAGCACACCCAAGAATCAAAACCTAAGCCCCAAATCTCTTGGTCCTATTAAAATCTCTCCATCTTCAAAACCGGACTCGAATAACGTCCCTCTATGCACGGAACAGACACGCCAAATCCAGATTAGAGATGAACCTGCAAGTTTGGTAACTTGCACCGAAGTAGTTCCACATAGTAGACTCAAAGAGCAATTGGGATCTGAAAATCGTGACACCGAGTCAGTAACATCATCTCAAGTGCAAACTTTGAAAGACAACTTGCCATTATGTACCGTTACTACCACAGAAAAATCTGAAGACGATAATGAAATTTTGACATTTGGCGTCACTCGGCAGCAACTAGAAGGAAGATCTCTTTTGTCCCTGGATGACGTTACAGTTATTCCAACTATATCAGAACTTTCAGATTCTCATGACGTTCTGTCAAAGAAATCATCATCTTCCACAATTACATCCGTATCCGCCAACAACAGAATTTCAATAGATCCAAACACAGTATTCGAGCAACATCTGTTTATACCCCAACCTCTAGAAAAGTCCAAACAAAACATACCCAAAGCTCGTATTCCGTCGGCGATATCAGGGAAAAAATGGCGAGAATACCATCTACTAAAAGAAAAAGCTAAACAAGAAAAGAATGAGGAGAAAGAAAAAGCTAAAGAAGCTAGAAAGCAAGCCGTGGAGCGTAAACAAGAGGAAACAAAGAAAAAACAAGAAATACACAAAGCCAAGAAACTTAATAAAGGAAAACTTTTAAAGACAAAAGAGTTAACAACAAAACAAAATTGTGGCCAATGCGCAAATATCTTAAACAGTGACACTGAGGACAATGAAAAAAAAAATGTTGGCTGTGATTTTTGTACTAAATGGTTTCATTTAAAGTGCACTGATTTTATAGGACTGACATACGATGATGTTAAAGATAAACCGTTCAAGTGTAACATGTGTAATGTTACACTTGAACGGTTATAAGAATGTTCATAAAACTCGTTCCTGTTGATTATTTTGATCTCGTACCAACTAAGAACTTTAAAGACTGTTTTATACTTTATATATTTTGATAGGTACAAAATAAGTACATTATTATAGGTAGGTACCTAGTACACAATTCCATTTACTGATTAAGTGATGACTCATAGAAATTGTTGAAAACTGATTAATATTAGTTACTGTTAACACGTTAATTTTTTTAATACATATAAATGTTGACTACTTATTTAAAATACTAGTCTTGTACGCTCAAATTATTATGGAGAGAGAGATTAGATTATTATGGAGTATTACTCAAGTATAATAAAAAAAAAAATGTTAAAGATAACCAAACTTAATTTGTTGCAATATAAATAATTGATTATAAAACGTGTTTTATTTCATTATTTGTAGAGATAGTAATGTAATGTGTTTAACAACGAAAGAAAAATAACTTCAGTATAGATGAATGAAAGTGTAGTACCTATGTTAGAAGTATGGAAGCATTACCTAGAGGTTAAGAGTTTCGAGTAAGGAAAGAAAGGAGGAAAATAGAGGAAGGAAGAAGAAAGGACAGAGGAAAGAATTGTTGCAGAAATTATGAAGGTGAGTTGGGAGGAGAAGGTAAAATGCTGTAGATTAGAATGCCGGAATGACGAGATAGTAATGCGTGACCCCAGATTAGATTAACAAATCCTGTGGAAATAAGAGATGTTAGAATAGTGTAAGGTAAGTTTAAGTTAGAGCACATGAAAGGGATGAATATTAAAGAGAACGTGCTTTTTAAGAGTAAAGGCATTTTATTGACAATCGCTATCATATGCCCTTTGTGGAAATTTATGATAGGACCAGTATATGGCGAAAAGTGTACGAAAACGCAAAAAAGTATGATATACTCGTAAGTCGATATTGTATGTAAAACTGGCGGCCGCGAATTAACTCTAGGTTGGCCACGAACTGAAAAAAGTGGCCGTCAACCGGCATTTTAAGTAAATTTTAGGTAATTATTTATTTAAAAAAAAAACTATTAGAATAGTCCTCCAATACTTATTTCGAAAAATAACTTGATGATATCTGCTACACCTACAAAAACAATCAGAACCTGAAATAAGGACATATCATACTAATTTCAAAGAGCAAAGTTGGGAAGGCGACTAAAAGGCCGCCAACCGGTGCAACGACCCTTTTTTTTTTTTTTTTTTTTTGACCGTGGGGGAAATCCTTCATGGATGTTATGCCGGACTCCTACCGACTAAAACCCCCACGGTATCGCCCAGCAGCCTATAGTTGGGAGCCCCGGGTAAGCCCTCGGAAGGATGTCCCAGGGCTCCCAACAGACCTACGGCTTTAATGCGGCCTCGTCTAGGGGGTGGTTCGGGTGCTATCCCGCGTCTATGAGGGGTTTTCGGGTATCATCCCGCTTCATAGGAGGGGGGAGGCGTGCGTGAGTCCGTCACGTCATGCTGCCGTCATGGGCCTGCTTCTGTAAGGACGATGAGCAGCCAACTCACCGTCCTCAGGCCCCCGGTCATGGAGGCCGATGGTCTTCGGCGAAGACACGTCGGCGGCGCCCAAGCCGCCGACTGCGGAACTCGGGTGGCAGAGTTCTCTCCCGCTCCCGCCCCGCCGCCTCCTTCACGAGCATGACCTGCTCGCAGAAAGAGGCGGCGCAGTCCCACTTACTCCCGCTGGAGGTGCAACGACCCTACATATTGAAAACCAGTAAACAGATACGATTCGGTACACTGCTTAAGCGATATTACCCAAGCCTAGTACTTATTTAAGTAGTATCGAAAAAAGATTTGAGTATTATCGAAATGAGTACGTATCGATACTTTGGTGGTATCGGAACATCCCTAGTGCTCATGTCGCAGAGGTTTCAGCACCTGTACCCATCTCTGATGTTAATCAGTCAGAACATTTGGAGTTAGCAGCGCATTCTACTACCATTAATGATACCTTAAACAGGCCTTTATTAAAGATGGTAGCCGTTACGGTATCAGGCCCTACTGGGTCTGTTGATACATATGCGTTGCTGGACGATGGCTCGACAACTACGTTCATAGACTCTGAAATTTCTGAACAGATTGGGTTGTCAGGGCCAATTGGGCGTATTGATTTACTTTGTTTTGGTGGTTTAACGAGACAGTCGCAAGTGCAATTTGTCGACTTCCAAATTAAGGGACGTAACGCAATATAACGAAAGCAAGGTCGATAAGCAATTTAGGTCTTTTTCATCAAAGTATTTGTAAAACTGATATTTCTAATATTTCATACTAGCTTTTGCCCGCGGCTGGGTAATTTTTGGTTATACGTCAAGTAAATCTAAAACTATTCAGTTTGTTAATTATTTATTCACAAACGATTTAGTACCTGACACGTCCTTAGACAATCTCATTAGGGCGCAATACCGATTGGACTCAATAGGTATAACAAAACATGACGTGCAATGAGCGTGCTCTAAACATTTTAGAACGCACCGCTCAACGGTTACCAGAGGGTCGCTTTGAGGTCGGCTTATTATGGAAAGCAGGCGATTTAGTGGTTCCAAATAGTTATAAACTCGCCTTTTCTAGGTTCCTTGGTTTGGAAAGACGTTTTGGTCGTGATCCTGAATATGCTGAGAAGTACCGAAAAAATATTCACGAGACTCTCAATAAGGGATACGCCGAGGAGTGTTCAGCATCTAATCATACCGGTGTATGTTGGTACTTGCCTCACTTTGGTGTTGTTAACCCCAATAAGCCTGGTAAGCTTCGTGTGGTCCATGATGCAGCAGCCAAATCTCAAGGAATTAGTTTTAACGAACTTCTATTGACGGGACCTGATCTACTTCAATCTTTACTTAATATTTTATTTCGTTTCCGTGAGGAAAATATGTTCCCACAGGTAAAGATCTGTAAGTCCTACCGCGATGCTCAATGATTTTTATGGTGTGACAAGCCTCCTGAACCATTAAAGACTTACAGAATGACGTCAATGATTTTTGGAACTGCATCAAGTCCATCCACAGCTCTTTTTGTAAAAAATAAAAATGCGTCTGATTTTGAAGACCAGTTTCCTGAGGCTGCACGTGTAATTATTGAAAATCATTACATGGATGATTGCATTACTAGTGTTGATTCCGTAGATAAAGCAGCTCGTCTAGCTGCTGACATTGTTACCGTGCATCGGAAAGCTGGTTTTGAGATGCGTAATTGGGTATCGAATAAGTCTGAGGCTTTGTTTCTTTTACCGAAAGATTTATTGCGTGCCCAACCGTGTAATGAATCAGTAGTAATTGGTAACGATCATGTTCGTACGCTTGATTTATTATGGCGACCAACAGTAGACACTATTTCAGTGAATAAGGGTTTTAATAAAGAATTTGAAATTCCTAAAACTCTTACTAGACGCAAGGCTCTTGCCCACATTATGCGCATATACGACCCATTGGGCCTTGTGTCACCAGTAGTAATTAGAGGTCGTATTCTCTTTCAATCTCTTTGGAGTAGAGGAACCACTTGGGATGAAGAGATTCCTATAGAAAATCGTTCTGCTTGGTATGTGTGGTTTTCAGATGTAGCGAAAATTTCATCCCTTGAATTTCCTAGATGTTATAAACCACACGATTCTGAGATTTTGGAGCGTGAACTTCATATTTTCTGTGACGCAAGCGAAGTAGCCTACTCAGCTGTCGGGTATTGGCGCTTAGTTCATAGAAATAACTCATTGGTAGTAAAGTTAGAGTAGCGCCTTTAAAACCAACATCTATACCGAGACTTGAACTTCAAGCCGCTTTAATGGCAACTCGTTTAGCGGAAACAATCGTTGAAGCACATAGATATAAACCTTCACGCAGAATATTTTGGTGTGATTCGAGTACAGTGCTTGGTTGGCTCCGCAGCGATGCAAGGTCTTATAAACCGTTTGTAGCTCATAGACTAGGAGAAATTTTGGAATCTTCCAATGTTGAGGATTGGAGATGGATCCCAAGTAATTTGAACGTAGCCGATGACGCAACACGCGTAACGGGTGACTCATTAAACTCCTCTTCACGTTGGGTAATGGGACTGCAGTTTCTTATATTGGAATCCGACTGGCCCAGTCAACCCAAACTTTCTTCTGACTTTTGTAATCTAGAATCTAAGAAAACATCTCATCTTCCTGTACATCAAGTGCATCAAATCCATTCATTAGATTTGCATTCACCACTCTCAGCAGCATCCGCTTTAGTTCTTGGTTGAGATTAGTACGTGCTACAGCTACAGCGCATAAATTCATTTTTCTATTGCATACGCGTTGTTTATGTAATAAAGGTGTTGATGTTACTAAATTGGTTAAATTAAATACTATTAATACCACAACTAGATAGTGATAACCTCATACGTCTTTCAGGACGAATCACAGCCGTGTTGCGACTTATGGCAACACCAAATTAATGTGTAAACACTAAAACTTAAATTTAAGTAGGGCAACACTTGTACGTCAGACAGAGACGCTCTCGTTCAATACAAGATTACAGTGCATTGTGAATTAGCTCCGGTGGTTTTATTTAATATAAATCCAAATTAGGACACCAGCAACCTACAAACAAAACAGACGCTGCCACATTGGTCCTTCGACATCTTATTTGAAGATTTTCGTCCTACGATCCCGGGCTTCGAGTAACATACAAGCATTGCAAAGTTGAGCGCAAGAGGAGTGTCGGCCATTTTGCTCATAATTTCGTACGCCGTGTTGGATTTCGGCTTTGTACGGGCACACGTGGCGACGTTGCCGTTCAGGGCTGCCTGCGCGAACCCCGTGAGTACACGAGAGAGACATCG
This sequence comes from Eilema sororculum, assembly GCA_914829495.1. Lineage (NCBI taxonomy): Eukaryota > Metazoa > Arthropoda > Insecta > Lepidoptera > Erebidae > Eilema > Eilema sororculum. Next base: position 23,491,536 of record OU618535.1, read on the forward strand.
CTGGCATCTCTGCAAGTACGAGCGAGAGGAGATCGTCAAACTTCGGCGGGAACTCCGCAACGACGCGACGGCGCGAGAGGAAGACAAGAAATCTGCAATCCGTCAAATCGCATTGGTGCGAAAGAGGCGGCAAGCTTCATCGGCGCGAGATTCGACGCGAGCTGGCAACAAACAGGGTATGCGCTTGCATTGCAAGTAGTTGCAAGCGTCCGTCCTCCATTTTCTTTTATATTTTGTTCTTTCTATTAACTTCGTGTTGTTCGCTTAGCAATAAGTTTATTATACACAGGATTCCGCTAATAACACTGTGTAGTGTGCTAGTCTGTAAAGTGGTTGATTTACATGGTGAAAATGGCACCAACGGCGGAAGATATTTCAAAGAAAAATGTGGCACGTGGCCATATCAAAGGTGCAATAACGCGGTTAAAAGCTTTTTCCTTACAAGACATAAAAAGTGATTCGTTAGAGCTTTCAATTCGGAAACGTGAATACCTCGTAGAAAAATACAAACAAAACGAGGAGGTTTGCAAGATAATTTTGTACCTCAATCCCAATGACACTGAAGATTTCGTGTCAATGGAGGATGAATATTTACAAATTCTAAGCATTTTTGACAAGGAAATAAGTGTAAAAAGTGAGGCTATGCCACAGCCGAGTACATCAGCCACATGTGCTAAAAAGTGCCTTCTATATCTATCAAAACCTTTGATGGTAAGTTTACTGAATATACACCATTTAAAAACTTGTTTACCTCCATGATTCATAACGATAGGGGTCTGGACTCTGTGCAAAAATTATATTATTTGAGATCATTTCTTAAAAATGAACCGCTAGATCTAATTAAAAACCTTCCCTACACCTGTTAGATAGTCGTTACAACAATAGGTATAGAATAACATCAGAGCATATTACTAACATATTAGATCTTAAACCCATAACTAGGTCATCCGCAGACAGTTTAAGAACATTTTTATCTGATGTCAATCAACAGTTAGTTGCTATAAAAAGTCATGAGCCTAAAGTTGAACAATGGGATGCAATATTATTATGCATTTTATCTCGTAAGTTAGATAGTTACACTGCTAGAGCATATCAGCTTGAGCGGAACCTCAATGAGGAACCTAGGCTTAATGATTCATTAAAATTCTTAGAGAAGCGAGCGGTCGCTATGGAGAACACAGAGCAGGGCTCTCATCAATCTCAGCAAACCTCGAAGGGTTCAGAAGGCAACAGCAAAAAGGTAACAGCGCATGCAGTGACAGGAACTGCCTGCAGTTACTGTAAGTATAAAAACCATAAATTATTTCAATGTAAGAAATTTCAGATGCTACCAACAAGTGATAGATTGAAGTTTATTGCAGAAAATAAAATGTGTGAGGTGTGTTTGGGTGCACATTCAGGTAAATGTAGATATCATTTCCGCTGTGGAGTGTGCAAGGAAGGGCACAATACACTACTTCACCCAGACGTTGCATCATCATCACAACCTGCGGTCACACTGGCAGGAAATGCCGACAACAATGTGCTGCTTCCCACAGCCAAAATTAAACTTATAGGTCTAGATGGGACTGAGTACCTTTTTTTTTTTTTTTTCGTGCGGAAATCCCCTCGGATATCCCCCTGCCGGAGCCGGAAGGGGAGGTTATGTCGGACTCGAACCGACTAAAACCGCACGCCGACTGTGGGTCTTGGTGTTAGGCCGGAGGTGAGGTTGTTATAGACATATCCCTCGCACCCCGGCTGACCCAGGGCCATCCCTTACGGTCTGGCCCTCCTCAGGAGGGGGGACAACGGTGTCCCCAACTCGCCCCCGGAATGGGGAGGCGCGCTATTTAGCACGCCGCCGCCGTGGCCTGCTTCTGCTGGGGTCACCCCAGCAGAAGCAGGCCACGGCGGCGGCAAGGCGGGTCCACCCGTCACCCCCAGGCCCGCGCTCATGGGGGACGGAGGTCAGTCAGTGCCCTCCGACGCCCGAGTTGCCAGCGCGCGCGGGCGGCGGGATCCGCGAGTCTTTCTCGCTCGCGCCGCCTCTCCCGCTCCGCCGTCTCCTTCACGACCATTACCTGCTCGCTGAAGGAGACGCCGGCCGCCCACGCGTCCGCGCAGCGGACCATTGCTGTGAGCAGGGTGGCGAGGGTGAGAACTCTCACTCCCAGGGCCGCCACTAGCTCCCACCTCGGTCCACACACACTGAGTACCACATTAAAGCGCTGTTAGACACAGGTTCACAAATATCCTTTGTCAGCTCAAAACTCATAGAACTGTTGGGTTTGAAGTCCAAAAAGAGCAATGTTAACATCATAGGCATAGGCAATAGCAAAAGCAATGTAAAAGCATGTATTTCTTTGCAGATATATTCCTTGAAATCATCATTTCAAGCAACAATCACTTGTCATATTATAGATACCATTTCATGCATTTTGCCACAAAATAAAATTGACATTTCCAAACTCATTATACCCACAGACATAAACTTGGCTGATGAGAGATTTTATGAACCAGGTGAAATAAACATGCTAATTGGTTCTGATGTATTCTTTCAGTCGCTGCTGCCGGCAAGCCAGACTATACAGCTGGAGCTGGCAACGCAGCCTCCCAGTGGGTATGCAGCAGCCAGTACTACATCTCAGCCTAAGCTGTATGCCATAGGTACTGCCTTTGGCAGCATAGTGGCAGGTAGCCTACCCAACTCTTTATTAAAACCTGTCTGCAACAGGGTCGTCCTCAAATGTGAAAAAGCATTATCTATTTCTAACTGTCAATCTATCAGTGAAACATTGTCGCAGTTTTGGGCAAATGAAAAGGTACCTGAAATATTCAATGAAAAAACAAACGAACAGGAACTCTGTGAGCAGATGTTTCAGAGTACAGTAAAATTAAATGAAAATAGGTTTCAAGTTACAATTCCCTTGAAATTATCATTGACAGAAGTCAATAATGCGCTGGGGGAGTCCTTTCATTTTGCTCCAAAACGATTTTTAAACTTGGAAAGGAAGCTCCATGCAAACCCAGAGCTTTTCACGCAGTATCAAAATTTTATACATGAATATTTATCCCTCAATCATGGTCATTATATTGACATTGAGGTATACAGCTTGAACACACAAGCAGTTTACTTTCTAGCGCATCCCGCTGTTATAAGCAAAAATAGTAAGACTACAAAACTCCGTACAGTCTTTGATGGGTCTATGCGGGGCAGCAATAAAGTGTCCTTAAATGATTTACAACTAAATGGGCCGGTAGTCCAACAGATCACTGTTTGATATAATTTTACTTTTTCGTTTAGGAAAGTACACCTTCACTGCTGATATAAGGCGCATGTATCGCAACATTAGAATTGATCCAGAATTTACTTCATTGCAAAATATTCTTTGGAGGGATCACCCTAATGAATCAATCAAGTGTATAAGGTTAGACACCGTCACCTACGGTTTGAAATCTTCTAGTTACCTAGCTACGCGATGTTTAGATGAGCTAGCAACAAGGTTTGAGAATTCATATCCTCTAGCATCATCCGTTGTCAGAAACAATACTTATATAGATGACATCATTTATTCTAATAACGATTTAAGTACTGTTCTTAATGCCAAACAGCAATTGCAGGCCCTACTTAAGTTAGTCAGCTTTGATACACATAAGTGGGCATCCAACAATGAACAAATTTAGTCCAATATCCCATTGGATCAACAGTATTTTGATAGCTTAGATCTACAAGGAAATAATTTTAATATGAAAGAAGCATCACAGCACATCACATGCACAGATCTACAAGGAAATAATTTTAATATGAAAGCCAGTGCTTTCATATTAAAATTATTTCCTTGTAGATCTGTGCATGTGATGTGCTGTGATGCTAATAAATATAAAGGATGATCATTTCATCATCTCATCTCCAGAGCCATTTAACTCACTGAAGGTTACAAAAAGAAATATTCTTAGTTACATTGGTAGGATCTATGACCCCATGGGTTCCGTCAGCCCTTTGGTGGTCAAAGCAAAAGCCATAATGCAAAAATTGTGGACGGCAAAGCTTGGTTGGGAAGAGAATCCACCCTCTGAGGTGGCAAATGAGTGGCTGCAGTTTACAACTGATTTAAATAATATGAAACCTATCTTATTACCTAGAAATATAGATTTCAAGATTGGTCAGCCTGCCCAGCTGATCGGGTTTGCAGATGCCTCGAGTACTACGGCCTACGGATGCTGTCTTTACTTGCGACTCATCAATGCAACAGGTACAAAAGCAGATACATATTTACTCTGTTCCAAAAGCCGTATAAACCCTATCCAAAAGGAAGGTATGACTGTTCCAAGACTTGAGCTAAATGCAGCATTATTACTTTCTAGATTGGTTACTAAGACCTATGACACCTTGATGCTTAAAATTAACATAGAGAATGTGTACCTCTACAGCAATTCACAGATTGTACTTGCATGGCTGAATACCGAAATAACAAAGCTTCAGGCATACGTAGGGAACAGAGTAAATGTGATCCGCAATAACACTGCCAAATGGCGCTGGCTATACGTCAACAGTGGTCAGAACCCTGCCGACCTGATTAGCAGAGGTGTATCACCGTGCGAGTTGCAGGGCAAGGAGCTGTGGTGGAAGGGTCCATGCTTTCTCCAAGACAGTAAGTACGATTTCGACAGTGGTCAGCTGAATATACCGACCGTTGTACCCGAGGTAAAACCCCGCTCTGTGTTCTATGGCGGCATAGCATATAAGGATCCGCTTGAGTTTGTGTTCGAGCGCTTGTATAATTGCTCTGATATGAACAAAATGGTTAGGCTTTTTGCATACATTTTAAGATTTTTAAATAATTTAAATAATAAGAGGGAAGGAACTAATACTAAGTTTTTACGCCCCTCAGAACTAAACCAATCACTAATGCGCATTATTAAATATGAACAAGGCAAATATTTATATACAGAAATGGAAGCGTTACGCAAGGGTAGTAACTTAAAGGGTAACCTAGCAAAGCTTCATCCTTTTATTGATGAGCTAGGGATGGTTCGCGTTGGTGGAAGGCTTCATCATGCAAACATAGCTTACTCACATAAACACCCAGCTATTTTACCTAAAGACTCCATTATAACAAATTTGCTTATCAAAAGCGAGCATGAAAGGTTACTGCACGCCGGGCCTAGGCTTACACTTTCAAGTTTGAATCAAAGATTTTGGATAGTGAATGGCTTCCAAGCAGTTAAGAAAGTCACTCATAGATGTGTAACTTGTTTCAGAAATAAGGCTACGGTAGCGAAACAGCTGATGGGTTCCTTGCCTGCCAGTAGGGTAACGGTTACCAGCCGACCCTTTGAAATAATTGGAGTGGACTTCGCTGGGCCTGTCCAGGTTAAACTCTCACGTGTTAAGACGATCAGTAATCGGTAAGGGTTACATTTTGGTTTGCGTATGTTTCGCGACGAAGGCAGTTCATTTAGAATTGGCTTCCGATTTAACCACTGGGACATTTCTAGCATGCATTAGGAGATTAATCGCGAGACGCGGACTGCTCAGGGAAATTCATTGCGACAATGCTAGTACTTTTAAGTGCGCAAGGAGCCAGTTAGCTGAACTCTATTCGCTGCAGTCTTCACAGAATCACCAGGCACAGGTATACGAATTTTCTTCTCAAAGAGGCATAGATTTCCATTTTATACCTTGTTATTCACCAACGTTTGGTGGTCTGTGGGAGACTTCAGTGAAGAGTATGAAATTTCATTTGAAAAGAATTTTAAATAATAGTTCTCTCTCACTTACGAACAATTGTCGACAGTACTGACAGAAATAGAAGCCGTTCTTAACAGTAGACCGTTGTTACCATTGTCATCAGATCCAAATGATTTTTGTTATCTTACACCTGGTCATTTCATAATAGGTAGCTCATTAACTATGTACCCAGAAAGGGTAAGCAATATTCCTCAGAATAGAATTAAGTTTTGGCAATTATGTACTCATTTGAAACAATCATTTTGGAAACAGTGGCACAAACATTACCTAAATACATTGCAGCATAGACCTAAGTGGCTTAGTGAGGAAAATAATGTAAAGGTTGGTAGTTTAGTCATCCTAAAGGCGGACAACTTACCATCCATGTCATGGCCAATGGCCAGAATCATTAAAGTATTTCCTGGACATGATGGCAAGGTCAGGGCGGTAGAAGTCAGGACTTCTAATAATAAAACTCATATTCATGGTATACATAAAATATGCGTGTTACCAATACCAGATAATGATTAATATCTGTGTTAATACATTATGTTATCCTAAATATTAAACTCTTAGGGTTATGTGCCATCCCAAGAAAACCATTTTCGTAGGGCTAAGAGTTTAAACATGTCTTTTTTTGTAGAAATATTCAGTAATGTAACTGATGCTTAAACAATTGTTAATTAAAACATTTTTCTTTGTTAAGCGTTATAGACTTATTAACGTTATGTGCAAAATTGTAACTGTGTAAAATTTACATTATTGGTTTTTTTTGTGTAACAAGCAGAAAGCTTGAGGTTTTGTCTTACAATTTATGGTGATTGTTATAAACTATTTTGATAATATTATAAGCTTATGTTGGAAATTCTAGATGTTACTTTAAAGTTGACAAATAACACTGTCCTTCTTTGATAATGGTAAATTACCATGTGAAATTGAGTTCGTTAATTTTTGTATGTAATAAGTAGGACAGTTGTTTCGTTATACATCAGCAAAATTACTTATTAGCTAATATAAGTTTCTGTTGTGCCCCCAGCATGTTGCGACTTATGGCAACACCAAATTAATGTGTAAACACTAAAACTTAAATTTAAGTAGGGCAACACTTGTACGTCAGACAGAAACGCTCTCGTTCAATACAAGATTACAGTGCATTGTGAATTAGCTCCGGTGGTTTTATTTAATATAAATCCAAATTAGGACACCAGCAACCTACAATAAAACAGACGCTGCCACAAGCCGTTCCTGACGCCACTAATGAAGCAATGTTTCCAATAATCTTGGACGGAAAACATCCCAGCACCCGGTTACTAGTTCATTTCTATCATGTGCGAACCGGGCATGGCAACACAGAAACTGTTGTTAATGAACTACGACAGACATATTGGATACTAAGCTTACGAACTACCATAAGATCTATAGTCCATCATTGTCGGGTTTGTCGGTTGACGCGTGCACAAACATTTAACCCACCTATGGGAAATTTACCCAGTGCCAGACTTGCACATCACAAAAGACCCTTTACATTCGTAGGTTTGGATTATTTTGGCCCAGTACAAGTGACCATCGGTAGACGGCATGAGAAACGGTATGTAGCCCTTTATACGTGCCTAGTCGTCAGAGCTATTCACCTAGAAATTGTTGACTCGTTGTCCGCTGACTCAGCGATTATGAGTCTAAGACGACTTATTTCACGACGCGGTACACCCAGTGAGATTTATTCTGATAATGGAACTGCTTTTATTGGAGCTAACCGAGAACTGAAGAGCTTGTATGACGAGAGAGTAAATGACTTTGCCGCTAATGAGCGTATTTGCTGGAAGTTTATCCCACCCTCAGCTCCTTTTATGGGTGGTGTTTGGGAACGCCTAGTGAAAAGCGTGAAGACAGCACTGAATGTAACTCTTAAAAGCCGAGCACCGAAAGAAAAGTCTTTAAAACACTATTAGCGGAAGCTGAATACATCGTTAACTCGAGGCCTTTGACACACGTCTCATCAGATCCCGACTATCCAGAAGGGTTGACACCATTCCATTTTCTTATTGGCTCTTCATCAGGACGCTCTATACCCGCTACGATATCAGATGATGACATCAGTTCCCGAGTTAATTGGAGGGTTGCGGCACGTCTAACCGATATGTTTTGGACTCGTTGGGTAAAAGAATACCTGCCAAATTTAAGGCCCCGGCGATCGAGTTCTGGTCCTGCTAACGCGGATATTAAGTTAGATGACGTGGTCTTAATAGCGGATGGAAACATGCCCCGAGGAACTTGGCCACGAGGCCGCGTGGTGGCATTATACCCCGGACGGGACAGTATCGTTCGGGTTGCTGATATAAAAACATCAGGAGGAGTATTATGGCGTCCGTTAAAAAAGTTGGTGCCGATTTGCTAAACTTATTTTTAGATTTCAGTAACTATTAATGTTTTCTTGTTATTATATTAACTTGTCACCTTTTAATCTTTTGTTGGTTAAATAGAAGCGTATTTCTTTTTTTTTTGTTTGTGTCTAGACGATGTGCACGACAGCTTTTTAAAGAATTGTCGATGTCGTTCATATTTTTTAAATACTGATTTATATACCTTTTGTTTCTCCGGTGCTGTCATATCTTTTAAAATAGTAGTAAAAATAAAACTCACTAACATCTTGGCTTCTTTTTTATATTCCCTATTATTTAACCAGTTTATTTAATATACAGTCCACATTTTATCATTCACATTTTCTATTCTTTCTATTCTTTCCATTCTTTCCATTCTTTCCATTCTTTCCATTCTTTCCATTCTTTTCTTTCTTTTCTTTCTTTTCTTTCTTTTCTTTCTTTTCTTTCTTTTCTTTCTTTTCTTTCTTTTCTTTCTTTTCTTTCTTTTCTTTCTTTTCTAGAAAAAGTGTATTGAAAACTGGTTCAAACGCATGAAACTTTGTATAGAGGCTGGTGGAGAGTACTTTGAAAAGATTTAATAAAAAAATATTTACCTATAGTACACTTTTTTATTTTCAAAACTTTCTGAGTATCCCACGTAAGTGACAGTGGCGTGGTGAGCATGCCGAGCACGACGTTGTCAGCACAGTCCATTCACGGCCCGAGCGTATCGCTGTCTTCGAGCACTGAAGTAGTTCATGTGTTGTTGTCCACTGCTTTAATTGGGGTTGTGGTTCTAACAACTGCGAACACATTGCACGCGTGGTGCTTGACAGAGGGAGCAATTCTTGTCTGGTGACAGAAAACCTGTTTCAACGACTGGGTTTGCCTGTTATTAGTGTTGAAAATTCAGTGGTATCAATAATTCAACATCCTTTATAAATAAAATGTGTCTGTTGACAATTAAATTATTAAATGATATTTTTTCTACTCAGATTAACTGTTTTTTTCTCCCCCTCAATTACAGATAATGTTCCCAGTAAGCAATTTAACTTGTCAAGGTTTCATAAAATAAAGCTAAGGAGTGGACAGCCTTTTCTTTGTGAGTTAAGACTAAGACTTCAATGTGGCCCTATTTATTGATCGATCCCAAATCGAACCGTTGTATAATTATGATAGTTATCCTTTAGAACCAAAATATTCCAAGTATCACAGAAAGAAGCGAAAGACAACTTAATTAAGAGTAAGATTTTAAGAAAAACCAATAATGATCAAAATGTTAACCCAATCCATACTGTAACTGCGAAAGTAACTCTGTCTGTCTGTATGTTACGCTTTCACGCCTAAACCACTGAACCGATTTTGTTGAAATTTGGTATAGGGGTAGATTAGACCATTCTTCATCCGAATCCGACGAGGGTGCGCATGAAGTTGAAAATGATCCAAATATTTCTAACATTAGTCGAGGGCGATCTGGAGGTGTCGGGTCCCGTGGAAATGTGCCTTCTGCTTCTGAGTCAACAGCTAATGCAAACTGGTCTGTAACACTGCCATTCCTTCCGCGTGAACTGCAACTATCCCAACCAGCTTATCTGCCAACTAATATTAATAGCTTTTTCAAGGTTTCATATTTCCAGCAGTACATTGACGATACAATAGTGGGCTTAATTGTGCAGAAAACAAACCAAACAGCGGTACTCAAAACAGGTAGAAGCTTGGAGCTAAGAGCAAGGGAGTACAATATTTATATTGGCATTAGCATGGTGGTGGCCAGTATTAACTACCCATCTATACGCACGTACTGGGAAAAAAATTATCGAATTGCCATAATAGCAGATGCTACCCCGCAATAGGTTTCTCATGCTTCGGAATGCCCTGAAATTGGTTTTTGATCCTGATGTTTCAGCTGACAAACTGTGGAGAGTTCGGCCCCTCATCAAAAAAGTTAAAACGGGATGCCGAGCTCAACTAAAAGAGCAACATCTGAGCATAGATGAAATGATTATACCTTTTACAGGTAATTGCGGTATTCGGATTTACTGCCCTGGTAAACCGAATCCAGTCGGACCTACCTACAAAAAAAAATTATGTCATGTTTAGTACAAATAAATGTGTTGTGAAATCTTGGGCGTTTACTGCTTTGAACCTACGTACTTTATAAAAGACATTCGGGCGATTTCACAGTACAACCAAAATAATTCTTGGGCTGAAGGAGGATAAGCTATTAGAGCTCGCCACGTGCAACAACTTAAAACGGAAAATAATTATTTAAGGATTAAAGTATCAATCCATGGATTCTGTATTACTTACGGCCGCTTTCTATATGCAATCTCAATCCATATTTCGTAATCCAAGATTGATAATTCGATCCATTTCTTGATTTTACTATTTCAATAAACGATCTTTAGATTGACATACCGATCCTTTTCTTCAATCCATCTTTGGGAGGACTGATCGACGGTTTTAGATCGCTGTTTGTACTAAAGTGACAGTTGTGCGTTTTCTATAAGCGATCTCCGTGTTTGACAGATCCATTTCTGAGCAGAATCTATCTTTTCAAACGATCTCTCAAATTTGGCCGATTGTTGCTTTGGATTGTTGTAAGTTTGTAAGAAACCGGAATTAAAACATGCAGGAAATAGTAACAAGTGATAATGGTGATGTCGAAGTATTAATAGAGTTATTTCAAAACATTTCGGCGTATAAACTTCTTGGGAAGTTTAATAATGTGGAAAAAGTACACGCGTGTTTTCAATAATTATGTGTAACAATGGATTTAGGATTCTAACAAGTACCTACTATCAATCAACAGTATGAATAGACAAATATAGAAATGATTGAACACACGTGAAAATGATTTAGGAACCAAAAGCCAACGAAAAAAGGAGGAGGAGCAATTTGGTACCCTGTCCAATTAAGATGTGTCGGTGTGATACATCGTTAGTTAGCTGTTCTCAAGAGGACAAAAAAAATCTATGACGACCAGAACCAAATATTAGTCCATTTTGAAATACAGTCATAGGATTTTTTGATTTAAAATTCATATTATTAGTTACCCTTGATCAATTTTAATGATTTTTATATTCCTGACGCTGCTACAGTATGTCAAAATCACCTAAATGGTAATGATTGGAACAGTTTACTACAAGCTTGCAATATTTCCCATGACTTTACGACTTCTCAGTTCAGTGAATTTTGTGATTTTATGAGAAATGCCCTAAACACAACCAATAGATTACGTTTTAACGAGCTTGGAGGCTTGAATAATGAAGAAATGCACTTTTGGACTGGGCGAACTATTGAACAGTTTAACGCGATCTTAGCACAAACTCCTTCGCTGAGAAATGCATGTGCAGATCCCAGAACCACTTTGGGTATATTGCTGACCAAACTACGCACAGGAGAATCTTATATCAGACTAGCGACATTGTTTGGTACGTCAAGAAGGCAACTCGAGCGACAGTTTTCCTTCACTTAGGCCTAGATCATATAAATAGAGAAAATATACTACAAAGGAACCTGAGGATTCCAAGAGCACTGTATGGAATTGAAGAAAACGCTAAAGCCATAATTATCTGCGATGGCACGTATATTTATATTCATATGAGCTCAAACTACATGTTTCAAAGGCAATGTTATAGCTTGCACAAGTTCCAAAACTTATTGAAGCCGTTTTTATTCGTAACCACTGATGGGTATATTATAGATATAAAGGGTCCTAATGCTGCAACTAAAACTGATGCTCAGATAATGAGCGACATTATGACGGATGAAGAAAACCCTCTTCATGTATTACTTCCTACCAGTGATGTATTTATTTTAGACCGCGGATTTAGGGACAGTTTGGACCATATTGCAGCATGTGGCTACGAATACCATGTTCCCCCAACAAAAAATCAGAATCAGTCACAGCTTACTGCTGCTCAAGCTAATGATTCTAGACTGGTTACTATATGTCGATGGATAGTGGAAGTGGTAAACGGGCGGTTCAAACGTGAAGGGGCTACGGCAAAAATATTTTAATAATACAATGTCTAACATGTTTGTTGACTTTAAGATTGCAGCAGCAATTACGAACCACTTCCACACGCCCATTGCAGATAGCCAATACGCGGGCGTTTTTCTACAAAGAATTTCGGAAAAGATGCACATTCCAAATATATTATTTAATTATGCAGAAGATAGGTGATTAAATAATAGAAGAGCTGATTTCCAAAGATTGGAATCCCATGATCTGCATGATTTTCCACGTTTAAGTGAGCAGGATGTAATATTGTTGTCATTGGGGACATATCAATTAAAATTACTAAATCATACTGCAGCGAGCATTTCAACAATGGTGTAAATATTATAGAAACTTATAGGGAAAGTACCTTGGACAATATAACCAAATACGGCATTGAAGGGGATGTATGGCTATTATGTGCACGGATACAATCAAGACACGTGAGAGCAAAAAAGTACTTTTGCTACCTATTATTGCGGGGTAGTGAAAATATTTTGCATCACAGGACACCGCACAGTAGGGTCTTGCGCTCACTGAGGGGGGCGTCAGCCGCACTCACGCGGCTGATGCCCAATATCAGGGGACCCAACGCCCCCTGCAGGAGACTGTACCTGGGGATCGTGCGAAGTATGGCCCTATACGGGGCCCCCGTATGGGCAGAGAACCTGACGGCCAGTAATGTGGCTAGATTGCTGAGCCCACAGAGGGCGATGGCCGTCAGGGTGATAAGGGGATACCGCACGATCTCAGGTGAGGCGGCATGCCTCCTAGCCGGGACCCCTCCATGGGACCTGGAAGCGAGAGCCCTTGCGTCTCTATTTATATGGCGCAAGGAGGCGCTGGAGCGGGGCCAATGGCCTGCGTCTCGAGAAATCAAGGCCCAGCGGTCGCAGCTCTACCAGGAAACCGTGGAGACATGGAAGGTGCGACTTGAGCAACTAAAGGGGGGATTCGCCACAATTGCGGCCGTCAGACCGGTCATGGACGAGTGGCTGGTGGAGACACGGTGCTCTCTCCTACCTCTCCTACCGGTTGTCACAGATACTTACCGGGCATGGTAGCTTCGGTAGGTATCTGTGGCGAAGACACCGGGAAACCACGGCCGCGTGTCAGCACTGCGAGGACCGCAGCGACGACACAGCGCTCCACACGCTGGTGGAGTGCACGGCGTGGGCGCAACAGCGCCAGGTTCTCGTGGTGGGTCTGGGCGTGGGCACTCTCTCGCTCGATTCCATGGTGCGAGCCATGGTCTCCAGCGGGAGTAAGTGGGACTGCGCCGCCTCTTTCTGTGAGCAGGTCATGCTCGTGAAAGAGGCGGCGGGGCGAGAGCGGGAGAAAACTCTCCCACCCGAGTTCCGCAGAAGGTCGCCGAAGACCATCGGCCTCCATGACCGGGGGCCTGAGGACGGTGAGTTGGCTGCTCACCGTCTTTACAGAAGCAGGCCCATGACGGCAGCGTGACGTGAGGGATTCACGCACGCCCCCCCCCCCCCCCCTAAGAAGCGGGATAACACCCGAAAACCCCCCCCCATAGACGTGGGATAGCACCCGAACCACCCGCAAGGCGAGGCCGCAATTGTAGCCGTAGGTCTGATGGGAGTCCTGGGACATCCTTCCGAGGGCTTACCCGGGGCTCCCATCCATAGGCTTCTGGGCGTTACCGTGGGGGTTTTTAGTCGGTAGGAGTCCGGCATAACATCCATGAAGGATTTATGGTATTTAGGATATGCTAGACACGAAGGCTTTACTGGACCAGCATTATTTTTAAACAATGCTGTTATAGCTAATGAATAGAATTATCCACTGTTTTTTTTTCTATTTATAAAACTTACTACTTTTATTTTATTTTAATGTACAAACTTGCTTCTATTTTGTATTACTGTACAATAACGCCATGCTGAAACAGATAGATACAAGTTACAAATGAAAATACTTTATGAAGAAGCTCTAAAAATTCATAAAAAAATTGAACCTTTAAAGTCGATTTACTCCGATCGGACTATAAATTGAGACTGGCGCCATATATTATCCTTACATATGAAATTGGCGTTTTTCGTACTGGCCACTTTAAACACGATTTTCTCCTCTTTGCTAAGGAATTCCAAATTCAAATTTGTACAGCTATTTACTCATGTATTTGTGCTTCGATGACCGTCATTCATTTGTTTTTTTTCTTGTTTTTTTCTGTTTGCGTCACTCATTTTACAAAATGGAAAACTTAAAATATCGCATTATCTACGATTACGAGTTCCGCCGTGGCACTAGTGCTGCGGAAACGAATCGAAGGGAGAATGATGTTTATGGCGGTCATGTTCGTTTTTGGTTCCAACGTTTTCGTTCTGGAAATTTCGACCTGCAGAACAAGCCCCATGGACGGCCTAAGACCCAAGTTGATAATGAAGTATTGAAGGCTATTGTGGAAGCGGAACCATCGCAAACCACGTGCGAGTTAGCTGCAGGCTGCGGTGTTAGTGATAAAACTGTTTTAATTCACTTGAAGCAAATTGGGAAGATTAAAAAGCTTGAAAGGTGGGTACCTCACGAATTGACTGAAGCAAACCGGCAAACGCGCGTCGACTGCTGCGTTACATTACTGAACCGGCACAATAATGAAGGTATTTTAAACCGAATCATTACCTGTGATGAATGTAGTGTCCATAGATTGTAAGTTAGTTTTAGTCAAGCACTATGATTATTGGTACATCCCTACGATTTATAGAGTTGTTTGGTCTATGTCATGTCAAGTCGAAAAATAAAGATTGCAAGGTCCAAGTCCATCAAGAAGTGGTTGTTTTAATGAGTCGGTTAATCTATAAAATCCTGGACCATCCCGCAGAACAAGATTCCTGGCTGAACCCAAACACGATAGTCTGGCGACGAGACGGAGGTCAGTAATAAAAGTTTCATTGGGAACTTACCTGTGTTCGATAATGACGCACAAAGTTTCACAAGCTGGTTAGAGATATTCGAAGAATACTGTACGTTAAATAGCGTTCCGTCAGAGGATACCAGCAACGTCAGGAAGTCACTATTCCTATGTCATATTGGAGTCAATCATTATAGCGTGTTGCACAGTATGTGCTTACCAAATAAGCCAAGTTCAAGGACAATCTCAGAATTGGCAGCCATTTTGTCTGAAAAATATGATTCTCCAGGTCTAGAGTCTACTAATAGGTATTTATTCTACCGGAGAATGCAGTCTGAAGCGGAAAGTGGCACGAAATACATTGCGGCCCTGCAGGAAATTGCAGCCAAATGCAATTTTGTTATGCAAAAACGCCAATTTCATATGTAAGGACCTAATATATTGTTATTCTACTCAAAAATACCTTTCTGACGATATATCACTCATTTTAATTGGAGCTGATCCCAGGGTCCGTACATTCTGCCCATCCTCCTTTCAAATGCCAGTTATAACTTGAGCAATTCTACAAGAATAAAGCAGAGGCCAAGAATAAGAACCAAAACTGCCCCCCAATCCAAAAAGTTCAGTTGATCCTAAGAAACCTGTAAAAAGAGGTCGTAAAAAGGGTTCGAAAAATAGGAAGAAGACCAAAACTCAAGACGAAAGCAAGGAAAACTTTACAGAGAATACAGGATCGAAAGTAAAACAGGAAAAA
This sequence comes from Eilema sororculum, assembly GCA_914829495.1. Taxonomy (NCBI): domain Eukaryota; kingdom Metazoa; phylum Arthropoda; class Insecta; order Lepidoptera; family Erebidae; genus Eilema; species Eilema sororculum. Next base: position 23,507,235 of record OU618535.1, read on the forward strand.
CAAAACGACAGTGATCGAGAACATATGATCCAAAGAACACCAACCGAGCCAAAAACCAAGGACATAGAATTGAAATCTAGCAAGAACCCGGATAACGAAAACGAGTGTGATGAAATAGAAAATATCAACCAACCTTCAACCTCAAAACAAAGAAACATTTTAATAGGAAAGGAATCAAATGTGGACTCGTCTTTAGAATTTGAAGATATAGCAATGGACTTAGAGATAGGTAATGAAGTTGTTATAGAGGAGTACATAATCATAAATGAGACAGAAGAAACAAAATGCACAAGTGAATGCGCTGACAAAGTGAAACCCACATCAGTGAGCAACAGTTCGAAATTTGCTACAATTCTGCCTGGAACCACAGTCGTATTTACAGATGAAATTGCCCCCATATTATGTAGTTGCAGCTATGGTCAAGTCAATAAATGGTGGGTGGAAGTGGCCAGACAAAAAGGAGACAGTCAAGATTAAGTTTGATAACATAGTATCAACTGTGGATACAGCCGCAATCAAAATCAAGTCTCCAGGAGTTTATCTTTTGGAAGATGACTTGCTCTATATGCAGTGGGGTGAATAGACCCTTAAGCAGTCTAAATATGTTGAGCTTATAAGATTCTGTTCAATGTAAAGGGTTTTCTAAAGCTATGTTCTAATGTTGATTTTAATTTTGTGGTTAGGTACCAAACAATTTAAATAAAGATAGAAGTATGTACAAATTTATGGTTTTATTGCCTTGTCTATGACTCCGCAGCATCTGACATTTGTTATAAATTGAAACTAATGTTACCCTAAAGCTATAAAATGTATAAAGTTATGATTTCTGCAACAAATCCCATCTGTGTCAAAGTTACCCATACAGGGGTTATAACTTTGACACACATCAAAATTGCCAGTTTTTTATGTATTTTATAATTTTCATGAACGTTTAATAACTTGAGAGCATGAATATCAACCTGAGAGCACAGATGCAATGTTCTCTCTTGTATCATATTTAACATAGTCAAAGTTAGCTAAAAAATATAGTGATGAACTGTCAAGGTTACCCCGATTGACTGTAAAACATTCAAACAATAGACAGTATCTATTACAAGTCCAATATATAGTTTTAACTAATGGCAAATGCAAAGCAAATGGAAATGCTGCAAAACAGGGATTATATAGACGCTGAGGTGGTACAGAACATTTTGTTGAAATTGAGAAGTGGCCTCGATACGCGGTTCCAAAATATTGAACAGAGTAAGTCTCTGGCATTGTGTACGTTGTTGGAAAATCTACAAAAAACGCAATTAAAGAACATTGGAAGGGATTAATGGCAGGCATTTTGTTGAGACAGGGTCCAAATGCTTCCTCCGTGGGAGCTGGAGGCCGGAGTCCTCGCGCTAGTGTAGGAGGCCCGGAGCCGGGGCGAGTTCCCGGCACCTTCGGAGGTGGGAGAGCGGAGGCTCCTGGTGAGACGGTCCATGCTCCTGGAGTGGGAGCGGCGGCTGGCCAATCCCACGGCTGGCAGAAGGACCGTCGAGGCGATCCATCCTGTCCTCAGAGACTGGATGGACAGATCGCGGGGGTCGGTAACGTTCCGCATGGCGCAGGTCCTTTCGGGGCATGGATGCTTCGGAAGCTACCTGTGCCGGGTGGGACGAGAGCCGACCAGTGGGTGCCACCACTGTGGCGGCGATGATGACACGGCGCAGCACACCCTAGGGGAGTGCCCCGCGTGGGCTGGGGAGCGCCGTGCTCTCATCGCCGAAGTGGGGACGGACCTCTCGCTGCCGGCCGTAGTTCTGTCTATGGTCGACGGCGGCGATGAGGCGTGGGCAGCGGTTCAGACCTTCTGCGAGACGGTTATCTCGCAGAAGGAAGCGGCGGAGAGGGAGAGGGAATGTGACCCCCTTTCCCTCCCACAGCGCCGCAAGAGAACCGGGGCTCGGAGGAGGCGGTACCACCAACTCCTCCCCCCCTAACCGGGCCGGGCAGTAGACGCGGGGGCGTCTGCTGCCCTTACATAGGCCTCGAGGTTGAAGGCGCACGTCGTGTCGCGTGTGCCTTGCCTAGGCGGGTGGCAGAAGGACTCCTCTTCTGCCGCACCAGAGATGGGCCTGCCGTAGATCAGCGGCGGGCGACCCACACGACGATGGCGGAAGATGTTGTTCCGGCCATCGTCGATATGTGGTGACGACGGACACCGTGGTGGTTTAGTGGGTAGTCTGGCCTCCTTCGAGGCTAGGAGTCCCACACGAAGCCCGCTCCCTGCCCCCGTGGGGGGTGAGCGAAGTGCTTAAAAGCATTCCACCACGAAAAGGGTCCAAATGCTGCAATTCAATTAACCACCACTGCAACTGTTTCGGGATCGAGTGTGTGGAATTAAGTTGACCAACAAATAATCAACACTAGAATGCCGGGTACGCCATTATCCAAATCAATTAGAGAAATGCGTTTATACTTGGAGGACGATATTTTACCCCGGCAAGGTATAGATGGGAAGTGGAACGATCCCACTGACTGTGTGGTGGCTTCGTCACTGCAAAATATACCCGACTTTGGCAGAAATATACCGTTAAAAATGCAATATTGTCATAACATCTGTACCATACGAACGGATATTCTCTAAAGCCGGGTATATTTTGAATGAAAGTAGAACTCGGCTATCGAGTTCTAAATTAGCAAAATTGAATATTCTTAATGTTAACTCCACTTTTGTTAAAAATAAAGACTAATATTAACTAGCTTATTTATTTTTTATCCATCAGGGATCCGTTGTTACGTTTATTAAAATTATAATTCGTAACATGTAACCACAGAACGTGTCAGATGGACTACTCACCAGCTGACCCAGCGGAGAGATGCACGAGCTCTAAGACAATATCCCAGGGCGCCTTTTCGTCAGAAGAGATATGTGCGTGCGTGTGGGGATCCTGGGGGAGACTTCAGAGAAACCACTCTTACCTCAGTTGTACATACATATATTAAAAGAATAGTTTACTATCTGTAAGTTCACAGAGATCAAAGTTACACGAAAGTAAAAATACGGGTGTGTCGTCGCCAACAGCACCACGGTGACCTGGATGCAGTAGGTAGCCAGAGTGATATGGCTAGTAGATGTAGTATGCGTCGGTCAAATCACTGATGATGCAGTTATTTCTTATATTAAATCGATGTGGTTACATATGGTAAAAATATTGAAAGAATAAGTGACCCTGGTTGCTGGTCTGCTGGGTGTCTGCGCACGTCTCTTGCCGCAGTCTCGACCAGCTAAGATGCTTCCCGTCGAGGTTACAGGCTTGCGCTGACAGCGGTCAGGAACTCGACCACAGAACACGCTGAGATGGATTTTGAGGACCAAGGTGTCCTTTAATCCCGAACTAGGAACCCTAAGAACGAAATAACACTAAGAATCGTCTAGATTGCAGAAGGATGTTGATAAAGACAAGTAAAATCACTTACCAAGAAAATGGGCAAAACTGAGGTTAAATGAGAATTATTCCCGGAGTATTTTCAGAGAGATAAATACGTAGCTGAGGTCACGAATACCGAGAGCAAAAAGTCTGGCATGCAGCCGCGTCCTCGGCTTTATACCCGTTTAGCTGGAAAGTTCTCGAAACAACATATTTTCTTTTCTAATGACTTCAGAGAAATCAAAAACACGCTCATCACTGTGAAATAATCGACCAAAGTTAGTACAACTCTGCCGGATAGACGTCAGGACAGATTTGATACCAACACAACTTAGCCACATTACAACCAAACTTTTCTCCTTGAATACTCCTGCTTTTGAACATGTGGAATTTGAACCACTTTAATTTAAATGAGGACATTTAAGGCCCTCATCCACATGTGATGAGTATTTCTAAGGCGATTGGCACACTGCGACGCGCGACGCGGCGTCGAGCGTTGTTGCGTCGACGCGGCGTCGCGCTCGTCGCCTCTACGGCGACGCCGCGTCGCGCGTCGCAGTGTGCCAACCGCCTAATTCTTAGCAAGAAAACATGAATAGAATAAAAAACAGAAACGCCATCTTGTGAGCACGAAGTAAACTAGCACAAAGATACTTACAAAGAGAGCAAACTAATATGGTTAGAAATCCCACTGATGGAGCAACAGGTGGCGCTGGCGAAAATCAAAGTATGGTGAAATCTCAGTAAATAAAATTTACTGTTACAAACATTAATCGTTAAATATCGTATCACTTATTATCATAATAGTAAAATCGCAACCGCCAACCATACATAGTTGGCTGGAATCTATGCCATAAAAAACGATGCCGGCATCGGATACCGTTTTCTTATTAACGATGCGTAGCGATGACAAAAAATAATGAAAACGCCCATCTCTAGGCGTATGCAACACTAGAGGCTTCACACTCGCGCTGCCGACCCTGAAGAAGTGACTGCCTTCTAATGCCCTTCTTGAAGAACCCCATATTGTAGTCGCTTGGGAAAAACCACCGCAGGGAGTTCATTCCACAGCTTAAGTGTGAAGGGGTGAAGTTTAAATTATTTAAATGTTTGTTTTAGTTATCTCATTGTATTATTACAGGCGCGTGGCAATACATTATATTCCTTAAAAATTGCGATATTCGAAAGTTTCGGCATTATTCGAAAGTAAAACATTGGGACAGGATAGTTAATAATTTTATGTTTACGCTCATAAAAAACAAAAGAAGGCTCAAAAATATTAATTTTGAAATTCAGTACAAAAAGGAGTTAAGAAAACTAGAAAATGGCCAAATCACATTAATTTATTTGTTTTTAAATATCATATTCCTACGTCTTTTTATATAAAGCCTAGTTAATAAAACTAGATACTGATTTCGAATTTTACAATCACTAGACCGCAGCGTTTTGTATATTGACATGGACATGGACATTATGCGATGAGACGATAAATTACAGTCGTCTCATCGCACAGGGTCCTTGATGTCCTTTTCTTTTTTTCTCAAAAAGTCCCTTTTTCGAAATATATGCACTACAGGATTACAGTCTTTATACTGAACATGTACATATATGTAACTATAATTTTAGACCAGAATGTGAATTCAGAAAAAAAATGTGTTTAATCGACTGAGTTAGAACGAAGATTATGTTTTTAACTATGAATAAAGACTGGGTTATAGTATATGAGTATAACTAATAAAAAAAGCAAGATCACTTTAATCCGTAATGGGTTTCAATTTACCAAAAAGACGCTTCATAGAAACAGAAGTAGTTTATGGATCGATCGCATTAGATCAAACAAATGAAACAATTCAGAGAGAATCACCTACCAGTTGTGGTGTTAGCCCTGTTAAACTCGCGGTTAACAAGACAATTTCAACTTTGAAACGTACAACTCGTGCGAGTTAACATGGCACCTGGCTCAATCAAGTGACGTTTAAAGTACTGACTGCAAAAGAAATTTTGAATTTTCGAGGGCGTCATATTTTATTAGATATTTTTTTTAAATTCTTTAATATTGATTAAAATAATTAATAGATTTCTGATCGTAAGATTAAAAAATAAACAATATTCATGGCATGTTTTTCTTATAATAAGCTTGTGTTATACTTACATTGTTGTAAAGCTGAAAGTATAACATATTACAGGTTTATTCAATAAAATCACTGTTGGTGAAACTACTAGACATTTTTTATTTCTAAAAATGAAATTATTAATATAAATATATTGATGAAATGTCATCCCAATAAAATATTGTGATTGTTTATCTGTACAATTTTCACATCCTTGTATCGCACCCCTTATTGTTAAACCAGGTTAAAGCTATTTTTATCGGAAAGGATATCAGAGAACACAGCAGTGTCTAAACATGCCAAATTATAAAAGAACATAATTATTTTAGTAGCGTCAGTTCCTTCAGTGGTAGTTTACTGCCTAAATTATGACAGTACACGTGCATACTACGAGGGAAAAAGTCCTATTCATTATTTTTATAATATTATATTGATGGATTAGTTTAGTTTTTACTACGGTGTGATGATTACCGCCGTTGTATTAAGATTCTATATTGATAATGAAAAAAACATAAAACATAAACATAAACTCACGCCTGTATTCCCCGAAGGGGTAGGCAGAGGTGCTAGCACCCGCATTTCGCCAGTTTATGTTTAGGTCCCAATGTAATAGGTGGCGAGCCTATTGCCATTAACCGGGTACTTATAAAAAATATTATTATTGATAATGAGATTTATTGAAAGTGTGGATGCATATTTGTTAGTTAATTAATCAAACCATACAACGGTAGAACGAATCTGGATGAAACTTGGCAGAGATAGAGAATTTAAAAAAAAGGAATACTTCATAATCCAATCCATTCAATTCGAAAAATCCAAGAAATCCATACTAATATTATAAATGCAGAAAATAGTAAATCTGTATGTTATAAAGTATTATGACAAAAACTCAATAAAATAAATCAATATAAATGTTCCAAATGTAACAATAACAAAACTCTACAAAATCTGATAATAAAAACTACGATATTAAAATGTACAACAGTCACTGTGATGCGGACGCTACTGCAGGACGAGAGCGGAGCATCGCGCGGAGAAGTGGGAGGAGGGTTGTTTGCAAGGCCAGGTTTCATGTTAACTCGCACGAGCTGTAAAGTATATAACAATTTAGGACCGATATAAACCATGTACGAAGAAGCATTTGATAGATATATTAATTATAATGTATAGATTATGTGACCAATTTATATATAATATATTACGATGAAATGTAATTCAATAATTTTAGAACCATTTTACAAACTACCAGCTGTCCCGGCGAACTTCGTACCGCCAATTTTTTCCCGCCCCGCGATTCGCGTCAGATCCCGTTCCCGCTGCACCATTTAGGGGGATGAAAAATAGATGTTGGCCGATTCTCATAGATACCGGATAAGCACAAAAAATTTCATCAAAATCGGTCAAGCCGTTTCGGAGGAGTATGGCAACGAAAACTGTGACACGAGAATTTTATATATTATATTTTTATAAGTGGGTGGGTGATAATCATTCGATGCAATGTGATGTACGACTTGCGTAAAAACTGTGAGTAATGTATAACGCGTAATTATGGCACCGCGTACGTATTACCCAGCAAAATTTAGCATGGCACATGACATTAAACATAACGCGCTCGTCCGGTTACGGCGCAGGCGGCGCGGCGCACACTGTGAGATTTTCCTAATCTAGCTCGATTTAATTGATAATGTCTACTTGCTCCAATTAAGGTAGAAATTTTATATTATACATCAGATAAGTTCTTCGTAAAGTCTTTAATTTATTTTTTATTATGGGTAGTTAGGAAAATAAATGACACACTTCTAAACTCAGTACATTTTATTGTACTTAGTAATACGTGTTCACTAGATGATAGTTGCTGAGTCAAAATAAATATCCTCATTATTGTTATCGTTGCCAAACTTCTGTTATTGGATACTTTAAGGTATGTGCGACATATTACGTTAAAAAGATAATTGTTTCAACTGCATTATATATCTTATTGGTAATGATAAAATAAGAGCATTTTCATCAAAAATCGTCAAAGTGGAAAAATAAATAGTTATTCAGGGTTATTCACCTCTCTTAACTATTTAATCATTTAGCCATAACCCTGAGCTTTTGCATTCGATTAGAATTTATTGCGCATAGTTGTGACACCCAAACATTTTATTTCATTTTTTAGACTGGCTGTACAAATAACAAGAAAATAATGTTTTGATGTGTGTGATTACGAGTAGGTCTGAAAACAGTTTTGAAGCAGTTTTTGATTTTTTTCAATTAAAATATGCATCAGTACAGTTTTCGAAAGAAGACCAAAAGAAAATAAAGGCCAGTTTAAGAACATTATGCTTCAAATTTGAGAAAAAAATGGCTACTGTTAATCGTCATCGAGACCGATTTTGACTAAATACGCGTCTTGGTTGAATGCAGCCATCGATTTAGATGCATTTGAAACTTACGCCAAAGATACCAGCACATGTTATCTCAACAACTATTCATGGTACTACATGCCAGTCAGTGTACACAAGGTAGTATTCCATGGAAGAGATGTCATTGCCACATGTATACTACCTATTGGACAAATGTCTGAAGAGACCCAAGAGGCTCGCAACAAAAATTACAGAAGATATAGAGAGTCATTCACAAGAAAAACGTCCCGTATTGCAACCAATTCAGATTTCATGAACAGACTCTTGATATCTTCTGACCCATACATAGCGAGTCTACGACATGCACCCAAAACTAAGCATCGTGTAATGGAGCCTACTGTTTTATCTTTGTTAACTGTACCTCAATTGAATGATTGCCTTACACAGCCGACGGATAGTAATTAATAAATATTTTTTTTCATACGTAATAAAATCTGTTACGTTATATTACTTTCTTTTTTCAAAATCTTGTTTTCAGTTTCGAGTAAAAATATTTAAATCTAGTAAATATCTTTTATTTCATGAATTAAATGTTTAATCCATCTTAAATAACTAAAACATTTGTAAAATCGTTAGTTTGTCATAATAAATAATTAAATCGAGATAGGTTAGGAAAATCTCAGGCCGCGTCCTGGACGACGGCGGCTGGAGCGGGCGGCGCGGGCGACGGCACCCGCGTCTTTATCAAAGTCGTACATTTGTGTGAAGCTGTTCTCGATGACAGCGGTGCGGGCGGCGCGGCGTGGCGGAGGACGAGCGTCGAGCTGTAGTTGCGCGGCGACCGCGCGTTGGAGTAGTCGTAGTGACGTAGTTTTTATCTTAATTAAAATGTCTTTGATGGAGGAAATCATTTCCGAGGCTTCAGATAGGCCACCATTATGGAATAGCAAACATTACGACCATAAAAATAGACGAGTAATAAAAATATTGTGGGAGGAAATAATCTTTGTTTGTAGTATGGGTTCACGCATTCCTTCGCCCACAATATATCGTAATTAATAAAAGAACTGCTACATAAAATATCGCGTCGCAGTACCGACATCGCATATGCTCTCGAAACGTCACTTCACCGCAAAAAACCGAGCGATCTGGCCGCTGTCGTCGTGAACGGACCACGTACACCGCGCACACCGCCCGCTCCGCCCGCCGTCGTCCAGGACGCGGCCTCACAGTGTGCGGCGGCGGGAACATGCACCGACCGCCGAGCGCAGCACGGCGACGACGACGTACTGAAGTACCTACTCGCCGTGTTCGGTTTGGCGAGGATTCTGTCTCTGTCTCTCACGCCCGTTTTGTCATACTATGTTGAATGCTACGCGTTCTCGATAAAGCTTACATTTATTTGACACCGCCCCGTGAGTCGTAATTGTCGTAAATCATAACTTGCTTACTTTCTTCTGTCTACTGCATATAGCCCGCGCTATTTACTTAGAGCTCAATAAAATAGGTGTTTTTTTATTGTTTTCTAATCGTTAATCTGTATTTAACATAGATTAATGTTATATTATAAACTAGCTGTTACCCGGGACTCCGTCCGCGTTTAGTTCGAAATAGCTCAAACTCATTATTAAACATGGTGGAAGATTATTATTATTATTATTCATTTATTCATAAACAATTTTTACATTGTGTTTGAACTTAAAGATCTAAACAAAATAAAACAAAACAAAACAAAAGCAAGCATGAAACGCGCAACACAGTACATTAGCATTCAGTGACCAAAATTTACCAGATTACGTAAAATAAATGTGGTCCGTTTACATGTATGTCTGAAATCTGGCACTGCAATATAATAAATTAAATCAAATTACAATAATCAATGTCAAAAAAAGAAACGACATAATAATATAAAATTAGATGATCCATAATATAATCCAAAAAAATAAAATAATGTCCAATGAAATAGAAATGTCAAAAAATAAGAAGATAATAGTTTAATAATCTAAGTGTATCATTAATTTATTTAGTCAATGTTATTAAGATAGATAATTTTATTAGGTTATATTATTTGTCATCTCGTCGACGGAATAGTAGCACCCTTTCAATAAAAATTCCTTCAATTTGGCTTGGAACTCTCTTTTGTAGATCATCATTTTTAAGTCTAGAGGCAGTTTGTTGAATATTCTGACAGAGCTATAAACCGTACTATGCTTAACAATGTTGAGATGAGGCACAAATTTCCTCTGAAAGTCTTTTCGACGTGTGCTCTCTCTTTCCTTTCTCTCATCGTCCGATTCAAATTCATGTATGTGCTTAGCAAAATAGCATAACAAAACCAATATATACAGGCTGGGGACAGTTAGTATACCCAAATTCTGGAAATGGGTCCTGCACGACTCGTCCTGTCGTATGCGTACTATGATTCTTATGGCTCTTTTCTGCAAAATAAAAGCTCGCTGAATGTTATACTCATAGCTACCTCCCCAAAAAAGAATACCATACCTAAGCCTTGATTCCACTAAAGTATAATAAACCATTTTTAAGTGCTCCAGGTTTACTTCATTTCGAAGACTACGCAAGACATAGCAAGCCGAGCTTATACTCCCTTCCAAATATGAGAGTTCATGTTTCCAGTTCAGATGTTCATCCACATTCACCCCCAGAAACCTAACTACATCAACATTTTCAACACGTCTGTTATCTAGAACACAGTCAAGAGTACTATTGTTATTGGCCGTTGTTTTAAATAATATGGCCTTGGTTTTATTCGGATTCAATTTAAGACTATTTACTGAGAACCAAGTTAAGAAAAGATTTAAAATTTCATTGGCCTTTAGACTGAGAGCGTTTACGTCATCTGCAGATATCACTGCATTGGTGTCATCGGCGAACATTACTAACTGTGTTTCCACTGGCGTCATTTGAGTTACATAATTAATTAAGTCATTTACAAAAATTATAAATAGTATTGGACCTAGAGTTGAGCCTTGCGGAACACCAGTTCTTATTTGTGTCATTTTGGACGTATGAGATTCTTCACACATACCTTTTCCATGTATTTTAGTTTCTCTAGTGGTTGCTTGGATCTCAACATACATTTTTCGATTTTGCAAGTACGATTGCAAAAGATTCCCTGCTTTGCCTCTTATACCGTAGTGATTAAGTTTTAACAATAGCAACTCATGGTTTATCGTGTCAAATGCGGCGCTTAAGTCTAGGAAGAGCCCAGCAACTTTCTTTTTTTTATTCAATTGACTCACTACATCTTCAATTAGTGCCCCTATTGCATCTTGTGTACTAACATTCTTTTGGTATCCGTACTGCCTACTGTTCAATACCTTATTCAAATTGAGATGCCGCACGAGTCTAACCTTAATCAATTTTTCAAAAATCTTAGACAGGGTTGGCAGGAGTGAAATAGGTCTGTACATAGCTGGATCCGTCCTTGCTCCTTTTTTATATATGGGAATGACTTTAGCAATCTTAAACTGATCTGGGAATACGCCCTGTTCGAAGCAATTATTGTACAGAATGCTAAGAGGCTTCGCCAGTAAGTCAATGTTATCCTTGATCACAGTGATTGGAATATCATCATATCCACAAGACAATTTGTTCTTCATTGTGCTTACTGTTTTCTGCACTTCGCTGGGGGTAATAGGATCCCATGTAAGTTCAGTTTCTACTTTGGTTGTACTTTTCTTTAATATATCCAAAGCCAGCTGGGAGTAGCCTCGGTCCTGACCAAATGTCTTACAAAATTCATTTGCCAGTATATTGACTACTTCAGATGGATTATCTGTCACGCCCTGGTTGGATTTTAGAATTAGTTTTTGTTTTGATTTCTGTCCCTTATTTCTGTGTCGATTCACAACATTCCATATATTTCTCGAGACATTATTGAATCTAGCTATTTCACTCTGTACAGATAATTTTTTCGCCATTTTCATCACTCTTTTATATATGTTTATATATTTATACCTGTAACTCACTATACTTGAGTCATCTTTATTGCTTTTACTAGCAACTAAAAATCGTTTCATCTTACTGGAAACTTTGATTCCTTTCGAGATCCAGCGTAAACCCGACATGGAACTGACACGAAGTTGTTTTTTGCGTTTTTCAAAGGACTGTCTAAATGTAACCACAAATTTTTTTAGAAATGTATTAATACCCATGTGCTCCCAATTCAGATTTCCTATTTTTTCTCTATAAATACTATTACTCTTAAAATTAAATGTCCTTCTACTAATAAATGTTAGTAATTTGTTATGTTTATTGAAATTAATAGTAGTCAATATCATATTGCATATCAACGCCGCATGTCCGTCTCCTAATCCATTGTGGTCAACCTCGCAGTTTTGAATGCTGTCATCAGGAATATTTGTCAGAAAATTGTCAATACACGACCGCTGATCATTTCTTTTAAAAGTTACTGAATCAACAAGTGGCCTAAAGTTATAAGAAGTCAATAGATTTAAAAAGTCCTGCCTTTTTGATGTATCAGAAAGTAGATCGATATTAAAATCGCCGCACAGACAGCAATTCTTATCAAAAAGGTGCTCCAATAATTGCTCAAGTCGAGCCATAAAAGCCTCCAAGTTTTCATCATAAGGGGTACGATAACAACAGCATATATTCAGTCCAGTCGAGACATCCTTCACCCCGCATACTTCAAAACTATCCATCTTATACAATTTTTTCACAATAGGCAATTCTACACATTCTCTATCTTTGAGAGCTAGGACAGCGGTGCCTCCTCTAAGCTTGTTCACCCTCGAACTATAAGATACTACTTTATAATGAGTCAAGTTAAGCAGTGACATTTGCTTTGAATTATAAAAGTGCTCACTTATACACAAAAAATGTACCTTACTCTGAATGTTTTCTATATATAGTTCTAGTTCATTTGTCTTATTACCTATACCACACAAGTTCTGGTGAAAAATATTGAGGGGTTCAAAAGTCGAACAGCCGTTTTGACTAGATTTTTCTACAGTTACGTTATTCACGAAAAAAGGTTGTTTGTGTAGGTGACATTACAACATTATTACAATTTTCCATAGGATGGTCCAGGGGCGAGCAGAAATCTGTCTGTGTACCAGTGTCAATTTTTGAAAACAAACCTTCCTTGTATGTGAGGTATGATCTTTTATAAGCCATATGTAAAATTTCCTTTAGTAATGTACGGGTCAAAAATAAGTTAAAGCGTTTATAATCTACAGGAAAGTTCAGGTTAACAAACGATACATTATCAAAGGTACTGCAGATGAACTTAATTTCATAATTTAATTTAGACTCATTAAGATATTTGTTGAAAGGAACCTCACTCATTATCACGTTGGTGTTGTCAACTTGGGTCAACCAATTGTACAATGAACATTGTAATTCACGCGGATTCCTATCATTCACGCCAGTAAGGAGTAGTATATAGTCACTTTTTGTTAGATTCGACAGTTCACTCTTGTTGCCTACAAGTAGCTTACTTGTGGAAGCTCCTGGTTTCCAGATGGAATTCACCTCGTACTCCGTCCCCAACAGTCTTTGCAGCTTGTTCCGGATTCCTCTGCCTTGCTGGTCAGCAATTATTAAAACTTTGCTCTTTTTCTTCTGATTAGCACTAGTTACGGTCGTCTGAGTGGTACAGTTAGTCAGAGCACCGTGGTCTACGTCGTTAGCTGGGTTGGAGATCTTGCTGTGTGATGGGTCAAAAACGTTACGCGATTCACAATTCTTTGTGGGTTGTTCTTCAAACCTCCCTGGGTCTGTGTCATCCAATACAAGAGGACTATTTTTAAACGTATCAGTAAGACGACGCTTGACGCTCGATTTCCTTGCTGTACTCAATTTGCTACGCAGTGATGATATTGGACTTTTGCATATTTGTTTAAGCATTCCAATTTCTTTTGTCAACAGAGATATCTGCTTTTTTAACTCCACATTTTCTAAGATCACGTTTTCTAATTCGTTCTGTGTGCTTTGTAGATTGCATCTCATGTTACTCAGTTCAGTTCTCATTTCTTCCTTGTACAGAGAAAAGCTGTGTGTCGATAGTTCTAAGCTTTTGCCTAGTAGGTCATCGGAACATGAGGAACGCATTGAAATACTCATATTAATGTTCTCGAGCGATACTGACTTCAGATTTCTTTTTCGCATCGTGATATTGTTTGTGTCATCCATTTCTAATTATTAACCACAATTACTATTTTTTCAGCAGTGGGTTCCGCACACGCACGACTTTTTATCGTGTTTCAGAAGTCGTCGTCCCCAGAATTATAAAAGCGGCCTTTAGCAGTGGGTTCCGAACGCACACGACTTTTTATCAGGTTTCAGAAGTCGTCGTCCCCAGAATTATAAAAGCGGCCTTTAGCAGTGGGTTCCGAACGCACACGACTTTTTATCGGGTTTCAGAAGTCGTCGTCCCCAGAATTATAAAAGCGCCCTTTAGCACTTACAGTTCTATATTGTCTATGGTCGCCTACTAATTATTTCATTCGTTCACTTCACAACACTGATTGTCTATGGTAGGTTATTTTGGCTATGGTTTTGTTTTGAATTTGAATTTAAAATTTTTCAAACGGTCATTTTCTGTAAAAAAATTTTATAAATGCTCTTTATAATATCACTTCGATGTCACTATAGTACCTAATTGGAGATTTTTGTGGTCTTCAGCCAGAAAAGCACTGTTTTATCACTATATCACTTATTTTATCAATATTTGCGATAATTTGTGTAGATGATAATTTGTGTCTTTAGGCATAAATTACACATTCGCGAACAATATATGTTGTTTATCAAACACTTGTGCACTGTTTTTAAGGATGACTATAACTTTATATGAGAGATAAGATTTTAAAATAATAAAAAAATACGCAACCAATGTTTACATCGGCACAGAGTTGCCACAGTCATCCCAACTGGAACGGAAGTACTGGAGATAGTGAATTTTACGCAAAGGAAACATTTGTTTATTTAAAAAAAGAAACAAACTGTATTCAAATCATTTCGAAAACTCGCTTGACATCATCCACCTTGTATTTTTAAATTAAATATTATGAAGACAGTCTTTTGAGTGACTGACTTATAAATACAGGGCTCAACTACTGAAAACTACGAAAATTGAAAGACTTCTTCTATGGGCTTGGCAAATATTGCGGAAGGATTTTGAAAAATTCAACATTTTGCTGACGAAATCATTATCAAGTATGTGATGAACATTGTTATATGTGGACTTGGTAATATTCACCATTTTTAATGGTTTGAATATTCTTCTTTCCTCCCAAATTTTTAAAACATGCTGCCACCACTTACGAACTGAACAAATTAAAATAAGTCAAGTATCACACAAAATAGTTTCAAGGCACCGGCCTTGCACGCCCTGAGCAGTGAGCAGTCGTTCTCTTTTTTGCCGAGCCAATTGTGGGCAGTTCCAGTTTTATGATAAATTCCATCGACCACAGTCACATCGTTGTACATTGCTTTACACACAGGCAGAGAAAAGGGGCGCAGTGGGCAAGAGAGCAAATAAAGCATTGACTGGGATGGTGTCATATAGCCTCATTTTGCTACATATTACTTGTATTGGTAAGCTTGTTTCCAGCAGATGATGTAGATACTTCCAAATTGATTCGAGAGTATCATCAAATCAGCCTCGCGTAAACTCGGAGTCCTGAACAGAGTAAGACGTTTTTTCACGCCGGAGCAGCGGTGTCTTCTATACAAGACCCAAATTCGTTCCTGCGTGGAATACTGCTCACATCTCTGGGACGGCTCCGCAAAGCACTTACTAGATGCTCTCGACAGGTTGCAGCGACGTGCGGTCCGTATTATTGGGAATCCTAAGGTCACGAACACCCTCGAGCCTTTGCAGATGCGTAGAGATGTTGCGTCTTTGGCAGTTTTCTACCGTCTCTACCATGGTGAATGTTCTGACGAGCTTTTCCAATTAGTCCCACCCTCTCCTTTCCTACACAGGACGACATGTGCAGGGTTAAGATGCCATCCATATACGGTGCAGAGTATACCAGCAAGAACCAAGCGTTTCAGCGACTCGTTCCTATGCCGCACCATTAAGACCTGGAACTCCCTGCCAGCTCACGTATTTCCTTCTTCCTACAGTCCCGGGTCCTTTAAGCGGGGCGTGAAAAGGCATCTAACGAGGCCGTCAAGCTGAGTACCACCAGTGTTAACATGGTACAGTCACCTCTATAAATATGTATACACGGTAGAGCTCCAGAAACAAGTAACCGGGGTTAACTTCAAATTTTTGTTTACAAAATATATAGCAAAATGATGTAAACTCTTAATATTTCATAAAAATATAACCATCACACGCCTCATAAAATGTATCTACTAATGCTTGCAAAAATATATCCACAACTAACAGGTCAATTGAATGGAAACATGCTAAAGTTCATATATATGTAAACACTTACTTTCAAAATAATATAAAATATACTAAAATAAACTACTCAACTAATCTCTCCTTCCTTCCGTCAGTCACATACGGTGGAAATAATGCCACCTCGAACCAAGCTGTTCGGAACTTCATTTCTTTATCTTGCGGTTAAGAAATGTATTGCTCTGCCCACGTGTGTTTTCTTCTTTTTAAGATCCGGAGTTTTTTTTATATAGGACACGTCAATTTAACTTCACCTCGACTGATGTTAAGCTACAGGCAAAGACTCGGAAATAGGGTCACCATTATAAACGTGTACCATCTTAACAATGGTGGCACTCATCTTTATGGGATCATCAGAAGCCTTTTCACGCCCCCCTTTAAGGACCCGGGACTGTAGGAAGAAGTAAACCGTGAGCTGGCAGGGATTTCAGGTCTTAATGGGGCGACATAGGAATGGGTCACCAAACCGCTTGGTTCTTGATGGAATATTCTGATCCGTATGTGGATGACATCTGAGCCTTGCATGCGTTGTCCTGTGTAGGAAAGGAGAGGGTGGAACTAATTGCAATAGCTCATCAGAACATTCACCATGGTAGAGACGGTAATACGATAGGGACAACTATCTCCCAGAATACTTAATGTGACTTCTTGACTTCTATTATGTTTATAAAGTCCCCTTATAACATTTTTTTTCATTTCCTTTCCATGTACAGACATCGATCGTTTACAGATTTATTATATGTATAGATATAGATAGATAATTAACTGTTAGTTACTAGAGTGACATTGTAAATAAATAGGTATAAACAATATTGTGTGTATTGTGTAAATATACTTTTTAAGTGTTTTTCTTTCAAACTGTTACGTGAGTGACAGTGTAAATAAAAATAAACTTGTGTATGTAAATAATCTTTTTGTGTTTTAATCAAACTATTTTTGTGTATGAACAATATTGAGGTTCGTGTGTGTGAATAAATTAGGACTAAGGTAATTCTGTTAGTTTTATTTGGGTATAGAAATGGCATCTAAAAGAAAAAGCAGTCCGCTGTGGAATAATTTTGAAGAGGTGACTCCGAATAAACAAGCCAAATGTTCTGCTGCTCCCGAACACTGGCAATACATTCCAGCTCCATAGGAAGCTTGAACCGGCATATGAAGTCTATGCATCCTACCATAGAAATAAACAGCAGTAGACAGCTTGCAACTGTTGGCGAAGCCAGTGAAGCACACCAGCCGGTTCCCTCGACCAGTGCTATTATTATGCAAGCCGAGACGAGCAACCAGCCCCCACCGAATAGAACTGTTAGACAGGTAGCCCCTTCGATGGCCGATTATATAGTAGTTAGGAAACCTCTACCGACGAACCGTATACAGCTGCTCGACGAACGCCAAAGGCTATCATGCCCTACGGATGGTAGACGAAGTAGAGTTCCGGAAGTTTGTCGATTTACTAAATCCGGGATATACGCTGCCGACTCGGAAAACTTTGTCGGAAAGCCTTCTTCTTCGAGTGTACAATAAGGTTGTAGAATCTGTTAAACAACAGATCACAAGAGCCGCAGCTATTTGCGTAACCACGGACGCCTGGACATCCATAGTAAACGATAGCTTCATTGCAATTACCGCGTACTTCATCGACACATGTACCCACAAGCTGTGCACAGTGATGATTGGTGCACCAAGAGTTTCAGGACAGAGACACACAAGTGAGAATCTGAAAAACTTTCTACAACAAAAGTTCATTAAGTGGAACATACAGCATCACGTGAATGCGATAGTCAGCGACAATGCTGCAAATATATTAGGCGCTGTTCGAATTGGTGGCTGGCGTTACATTTCTTGCTTTGCACATAGTCTTAATTTAGTTGCACAAGCAAGCATCACCGAAATATCCGACACAGTGAATAGGGTTAGCCTTAATAAAGTCGTGGAATATTTTCATAGCAGTATTCCAGGTACAAAAAAACTGAAGGAGATTCAAGAGCAAATGAATATCTCGCCACTTAAACTGAAACAAGACGTTACAACGCGGTGGAACTCGACCTACGATATGCATATGAGATTTTTAAGAGTAAAAGATACTTTGATTGCCACGCTTGCAATAATGCGACCCGACCTAAGTCTACCTCAAGATGATTGGTTGGTGATCGAAAAAGCGACAGAACTTTTAAAAATATTTTATGAAATATTTTTAAAAGTTCTCTAGATTATGAAATCACAATTAGTGGTGAAAATTATGTGTCTGCGTCTAAATACATTGTGTTTTGCAAGAAGAACCGGATGCTCAATAGACATTCCTCCATCAATAATATAGAAAAAATTAATAGCCTACATAATTCACTTCAATCGCAAATGCATGCTAGGTTCCGAGAAGTGGAAAATTATGCTCTTCTTAGCGAAGCGACAATATTAGACCCGAGATTTAAAAAAAATGGATTTAGTAACGTTGAGAGCTACAATAGGGCAGCATCAGCTATCAAGTCAAGAATCGCCACGCAAGCGGAGACAGTTCAAGAAGAACCAGTTGAACAGTCGCCATTAGCACAGTCTGGTAGAACAAACTTCATTTGGGAAGAATATGAGACAGAAAATCCATTACTATGGTGGAACGAGAGAAAAGCTGTATATCCGCGGCTATATAAATACATGCTCAAAAGACTGAACATCACCGCTACGTCCGTACCATGCGAACATATTTTTTCAAAAGCTGGTCTGATACTAAATGAAAGGCGGACTCGTCTAACAACAAAAAAATTGTCTCAATTGCTGTTTATAAGCTGTAATTAGCAATTGATAGTTAAAAAAAAAAACAAAAACAACAAAGACAAAAAAAAAAACAAAAAAGTATTAAAAAAACAAATCGATCTATTAAAATCGTTGTACATAAATATTTGATTTTTGTACATAGTTGAGTTTTAAATACGCCTACATTGATGATCGTTTCCACAGTAGACGGTTGTTCATCAATGTTGCCAGTCCTAAGCCTGGAAAACCGTGTCAATAGCTTAGACCCAATGCATAGAACTAGTGTGAAACCGCTTAAAGTAATACTAAAGTACTACTTTAGCATTTCGCTCGCACACGTTTGCGTACACAAAGACTACTAGCGAAATAGTACTACTTAGTATTACTTTAAGCGGCGTCACACACCATTCTGTGCGTTCCGTCTATGTTTTTATTTTTCAATGGTATCCTATAAATGACAGTTAAGTATGAAGGGAAATCAACTTTGTCAAAGAATTATATTAGGTGCGTAAGCACCACGGGGCGGTGATACTGGTGTGATGATTGCAAAATGATCTACACTGACGGACTCATAAACTGCATCAAAGTAATAGACGACTTTGAAATAAATATTTTAACCAAGTATGCATACTTTCTATACAGATTTAAATTGAAACCTCTAGATTGGTTCGTGAACTTTAAAACAGCGTAGGGTCATATCTTTAAGTTTAAGTTTATGTACTGGAAAGGACCTTAAGACTTTTTTTGAAGAAAAAACAGAAATTTAAGAAAAATTGGTTTAATTAAAAAATTGGTTTTAACAATAGACACAAACTTTATGCAAGGGTTTATTTGTGTTTTAATAAGGTGTATTACCCCCACGTGCCCTTATTACGGATTCTAATCGGTTCCGCATAGATTTTATAAGGGTTTTTAAAAGATCTTGCGGAATATTGTCCCATTCTTCTGAAAGTGCTGTTCTTAGTGCTGCCACTGTCGTGGGCGAAGGGTTTCTCGCATATACAGCTCTTTTTAAATTGTCCCAAACATGCTCGATGGGATTAAGATCCGGGCTGCGTGCTGGCCAATTCATTGTACGTATCCCAACCTCTTCGCAATAATGTTGAACTTGTGCAGCTGCATGCGGCCGGGCATTATCCTGCATTAAAGTAAAATTTTCGCCTATGAATCCCATGTAAGGCACCACGTGATCTTCTAATATCTCTGTTATGTAGCGGTGTGCTGTCAAACCCCCTCTATTACCGTTTTGACGGACCATGTCTATGAACACAAGTTCTGTTCGCCCGTTCATCGATATGCCACCCCAGACCATACATGAACCGCCTCCAAAAGGAACACGCTCCTCAATGCAACTTTGAGCATATCGCTCCCCACGTCGACGATAGACTCTTCTGCGACCATCTGCACCATATAAACATGTCCTACACTCGTCCGTGAACAATACAGAGGCCCACTGCTCTTCTGTCCAATTCAGGTGATGACGCGCAAATCTTAAGCGAGCTTGTCTGTGAGCTGTAGACAACTTTGGACCATTTGCTGGTCTAAAAGGGGTGATATCCGCTTCCTTTAACCTTCTTCTTATTGTTCGTGCACACACGTTTACTCCACGCACTTCATTAAGCTCGGTTTTGATGTTAACTGACGTGAGGAAACGATTTCGCAGGGAAGTTATAACAATAAATCGGTCATCACGACCTGTGGTTGCTCGAGTTCTGCCTGTACCACGTCTCCTCCTGTAAGAACCTGTCTCTACAAACCTTCTGTATATTCTAGAAACCGTAGACTGGTTTAAATTTAAATTTCTACCAATCGTTCGTTGATCCAAGCCCTCCCGCACCAATGCTACAATTTGTGCCGCTTGTTCGGACGAAGTATCCATATTATGGTTCAAAAACTCTCGATGTGTTAAAAAACTAACCCAACAATTATGCTGGTAACAATAATTCAATTGACAAAACAAAAAAAATCAATGAGAATCAATTTAAAACTTTGCTATAAATAACACGCAAATCTGATACTACAAGTAAATTTTCTTTTCCCGGCTATATTCATTTGTTTTACTGCAGTTCTATTTTTAAATTTAATTTTTTTTTAAGGTTAAGAGCCAGTCTTTCCATATTTATATAATTTAATCTAAAAAGTTTGCATACTTATTATAAAAAATCCTTTTAGAGTAAACCTGAACTTTGATGCAGTTTATGAGTCCGTCAGTGTATAAAAGGCATATCGTCACTGGTACAAGTGTAATAGAATAATAAAAAGTATATCAAATGCTGTAATATAACCTAACCTTGAGCAATCATTACAATAGTAAGTTCTAAGTAGTAAGAATGACATGCTGTAATGGGTGATCCGTGATGGTACTGCAATATGTAGGTTATGTAGGCATAATAATGGGCATGTATAAGGTAGATCATGTTTTGAGTACTGAGTAATGTCATGCCATATGACATTACTTCAAAGAGTACTGATTTGCGCATGTCTAGCTGACGTATCAAATGATATAAAAAGGAGATACCGGATGAAATCGGGCAATTATTATCCCGAGGCGTCGAAGTGTAAGGTACGATATAATTCTGATACCTTTATACTTATACTGTTTACTGTGTAATATTATTATGCTGTGCTGTAACTATTTGACCATTATCGTGTTGGTTATGTATCTACTTGATCTATAATTGTTGTTATAGTTTGGTAAATGGTTATATCTGATATCACATATCACATAGATATTATCACATAGATCACATAGATATTATGTGTTTAGTAGATGATTAGTAGATGCAAATATTGATTACTGGATTATGCTCTTCACGGGTATGATATAATTATGCAAAGTATGTTCTATTGTGCCTCACGATATCGATATAGTTGGATATAGTGCCTGTAATGATATTACTTGATGAGATCTGTTATGTATTAACTGGCTACAAGCCTGATAACCTTTGATACAAGAGTCTAATTTATATTGTGTAACTATTATAGTAATGTTTGGTTATAAGCCTAGATTGTAACGCCAACTTGTAGATGAGCTTTTGCCCCTCAGACGATTCCAACTTGTTGTATAACGGTTGCAAGTGGTCTCGTCTGGCCCTGGCTACGGCTCTCCTAGTGGCGCGTTTAGCCTGTTTGTACTCGTCGTGGTCTTCGGGAGATTTGGACGATTGCCACTTTTTAAAAAGGGCTTTCTTCACCCTGATCTCCTTCTGGACTGTGTCGTTCCACCACCAGGTGTCCTTGTCACACTTGCGTCCACCCTTAGACGTGCCGAGCACTGCCTTCCCCGCCTCAAGGATAGCTGCCTGAATCTTGTCCCAGCAATCTTGCACTGGTTCGTCTACAGCATTAGTGCACTTATCACCGATAGCTGAGACGAAACTCTGGGACTTGGCTTCATCAAGCAGCCACCACTTGATTCTGCGTTGGCCGCGCTCAACTCGTTTGCCTTTGGGTTTTACGCGGAGGTCCATGACAAGGAGACGGTGTTGCGCAGTGAGACTCTCCCCGGGTATAACCTTGCAGTTGGCTACCCTACTGATGCTGTTATACAAACTAGGCCGTGCACAGTATTTTTCTACATTAGACTTAGCTTCAGGTTACCACCAAGTGGAAATGCATAAAAAAGATATTGAAAAAAACAGCTTTTAGCATAGATAGAGGTCATTACGAATTCCTGTGAATGCCTTTCGGCCTGAAAAATGCACCAAGTACATTTCAGTGACTTATGGATTCCGTATTACGTGGTCTAGACAACGTATTAACGTACCTAGATGACGTCATCATATATTCAACGTCTCTTCAGGAACATATTGAAAAATGTAAACAGGTATTCGATCGATTCAGGGAACATAATTTAAAGATTCAACTTAATAAATCTGAATTTTTACAAAAGGAAGTTAGATTCCTAGGTCACACATTAACGGCCAAAGGCCTACAACCAAATTCAGATAAAATCGATGCAGTAAAAAAATCCCCATACCAAAAACACAAAAAGAAATCAAATCATTTCTAGGATTAGCCGGGTACTATAGAAAATTTATACAGGATTTTGCTAAATTAACAAAACCACTCACTAAATGCTTAAAAAAGGGCAGTAAAATTGAATTAAATGAAGAATAAGTGCATTTGAGAAATGTAAAGAAGTACTCATTAATGCACCCATTTTACAGTACCCAGATTTTGAAAAGTCATTTATTCTCACTACAGACGCATCAGACGTAGCAATTGGTGCAGTTCTTTCTCAAGGACAAATAGGCTCAGATAAACCAGTTGCATACGCTTCAAGAACACTATCAGATACAGAACAAAGATACTCAACAATTGAAAAAGAACTATTGAGTATTGTATGGGGCATTAAATACTTTCGACCTTACCTTTACGGTAAACGATTTACAATATACACAGATCACAGACCATTAACATGGATTATGTCTATAAAGGACCCAAATTCAAAATTAACGCGTTGGCGACTTAGACTAGCAGAGTATAACTTTGATGTCCAATACAAAAAAAGGTAAAACCAACACAAATGCTGGTGCATTATCAAGAATTAAGACAGTACACCACAATAAAAGCATTAATAATTCAAACCAGAAAAAGCCACAACCTAGTACCTCAGTCATAGACCCGGAACTTGAAATTATAGACATACGTACACTACTAGATATCCCGATAACACCTGAAAATCTAAATCAACAACTGAATGACCCATCAAACACACAAATAAATGAAGCACCTACACCGGAACCATTCAGCATCCCTATGACACCTGAACAACGTAACCATCAGCAGGAGCAACCAAGAAACAGTCAAACAGACGAGATAGTTGCACCAGAACAGGTATCAGAAAATAAAATACCGGAAATAAATGACGCAATAGACAGACAAATGAAACAATTTCACATTAGAAAAACCCCAGGAAATATGTATAGAGTAGATGACAGATCTAAAGGTAAAACAATAATAAAAGACGTTTGGATACCAATAAATGACACAAAAAATCAAATTACATAATTTCTGAAAAAAACATACCATACCTGATAGATTATTTCACTGCTATTTCCATCATGAAGATTTTTACCAACTATTCTGCGAAGTTTACAAAACAATATTCAGCAATCGTGGCCCTAAACTAATCCGTTGCCTGAATAGAGTAACACTTATAGACAATACACAGGAACAAAACGATGTTATTAGAAAATATCACGAAGGAAAAACAGCACATAGAGGAATACAGGAAACTTATAAACACATACATAGAAATTATCACTGGCCAAAAATGTTGGCATCAATTCAAAAGTTCATAAATAAATGCGACAAGTGTTTAAAAGCAAATACGAACGCAACCCCTTAAAATTACCTGTATCCCTCACAGAAACACCCCATAAACCAATGGAACATATGTTCATGGACTTATACAGCAGTGGACAAATATCTTTCTTAACTATTATAGACAATTTTACAAAATATGCACAAGCAATACGACTCCCTGCAGCAACAAGTATACACATAGCAGAATCCCTGCTAAGCTTATTTTCAGTTATAGGAGTACCGAAGAAAATAACTACGGATTCCGATTCAAAATTCGATAACGAAGTTATAACTGAAATATGCGCAATGCGCAATGCACAATATACACATTCATTTCACCACACCTTATAATCCAAACTCAAATTCACCTATAGAAAGGTTACATTCAACACTGGCCGAAATGATAAGGACACAAAGAATCACAGATAGAGATGAACCGGCCAACTTGATGAAATATGCTATTACGGCATATAATAATACAATTCACTCAGCAACTGGCTTTACACCCTTTGAACTTTTATACGGTCACACTGATAGCAGGAATCCCTTGGAACTACATTGCCCTAAGGAATTCTATCAAGAATACGCATTAAAACACAAGCAAATAATGGAAAATACACATAAATTAATTAATGCCAGATTGACTAATGAAAAACAACAATCGATTGAAAGGGCTAACACAAACACAGAGTCAGCACCTTTTAAAGTGGGTGACATTGTTTACAAGCAAGTAGCTAAAACAGCTAGAGCTAATAAACTAGAGCCTAAATATCTAGGCCCTTACACAATAGTCAGAATCCATCCGGAACAGATAGCGGAAATAGTAGGAAAACATGTGAACGCGAAAACTATCAGGGTTCACTATCGTTTACTAAGGCGACCTGAAAATGTTTCAAAAGTGCCATCACCGTCCTCGCAGTCTTCAGGCTCGCCGCAAGCACAGCGATCATACAGCCAATAGACAGCCACAATGGAGTGCTAGTACTAACAGAAGCACAAGCACAATTCCAAATAGATACCTATCATTTAGCCGTAACCTATAACATAACTAAGTTAAGAGAAATTTATTTAGAAATATGTAGCAATTATTTCACTTTTAAACTAAAACATAACACTTCGATAAGTACTTTAGCTATTACTAAACAAATAGAATACATTATAGACACTATCGAAACTAGGTTACAATATTTAGGATTACAGATTGTAGGATTTAAGTCAAGATACAGACAAAAACGCGGACTAATAGACGGATTAGGTTCAATAGTAAAAGCGATCACAGGCAATTTAGATCAAAATGATGCAATCAAATACGACAACGAATTAAAAGCAATACAATCAGCATTAAATAACAATAAATCAAACCAGAAACGTACATTCAGCATCATGCAAGAATTCATTAAAGAATATGAAAAAAAAATTAAAACAAATAAAAAACAATCAAGATGCAATTGCGTACGCAATTAACAGGTATAATAAACAAAAAACCGACCTAGAAACAAATTACTTAACACTTAGCATCTTTAATGATATAGAGACATCGTTTCAACAGCTTTATGACAGATTAGAAACATTAGAAAACGCAATAACGTTCTCCCACCTGAATAAAATGCATCCTAGTATAATTGATCCAACTTTTCTAATAGAAGAATTAAACGTGATTCAAAATGAAATAAGTGGAAAGCTACCCTTTGACCCTAACGTAAACTCTATTCATCTCTGGGAAAAAGCAATAACAGTTAAAGCTTTCAGCACTAATGGAACTCTAACCTTCATACTAGACATACCAATAGTTGCAGAGCAATCCTATAACCTATTGCACCTTTATTCCATTCCTAATAATAACAATACCATATTAATTCCTAAAAAGCCCCTCCTAGTCTTGGTAAATTATGAGTTTGCATACCCTAACGAGCCATGCATCCAGGTCGGAGAAGACAACGTCATCTGCAGACACTTAGAATGGCAGACATTATTGTACTCCAACGACGGCATCGCGCAATTAATACAGCATCAAGAACCACACAACTGCATTTATGCTACTGCAAATTACAACAATAATTTAATTCAACAAATCAAAGAAAATAGTTGGATTGTAATTATGAAACAAGAGGAAGTTATAAAAACTATATGCAACAACGACGTACAATACCAACGCAATAAAGGAGTTTTCTTAATTACTACAGATAACAATTGCAAAGTGCAAATATTGGATAGGGTATTAATGACACACAAACGATATATAAATCAAAGAGAAATAATACCCTTACCTAGATCGAGCTACAATGGAAAAATTTCACCAGTAACCATTGAATTAGAAAACATAAAACTAGATACACTGAAGGAAACTTTGAGGAAAACTAGTGAAATTAAAATAGAAGACGAAGACTTCAAAATAATCTCGACCACACCAAGCTGGCCCTCAGTTCTTCTGTCCATCATCATCATCATAGCAGCATCAGGAGCAGCAGCCTACAAATTCTGGTGGATTCCCAGGTCAACGCGAACCTCAGTGCAGCAGCCTGAACCTGAAGCAGTTCAGCTCCAGCAGCAGCCTTCAGCGCGCCTCCATCTTAAGGGGGGAGGAGTTATGTCCTTGTAATCACAGGCCATATCCTGGCCGCACACAGCGGCCATTAGATTAATAAGGTCATTAAGATAACCTCTGCGTATCACTTCCCGGTACCGAAAAGCATACGTGCCTTCCGTGATACAATTAGTCCATTGTATTAAGATAGTTATATAAGCCAATTGTAAAATAATAAAGACAGTTCTGTGCTGCTCATCAAGCTGAGCACTTGTCCACACGTGTTTTTAAAAAGCCTTTCGCCTCCGCCCACTACCTAACTCGTGTCAAGAAAAATAAGCTAATGACTGCATATACAGTGCATAAATTAAGAGCAAAGGCGTTCTTAAGATAAGATAAAGACGATATGATAACCTTTTCCTTTGACTGCCAGAAAAATAGTTCACTACCTCGAATTCCAGACCAAAGTGCTTACTACAGTCGACAATTTTATTTATATAATTTCACAGTTGTGCAAGGATCCTCCAAAGACAAGCTTAATAAGAACACAACCTTTGCATACACCTGGACAGAAAACGAATTTGGTAAAACAGCTAATCAAATAGCATCAGCCGTCTATGATCGATTAAATCAAACGAATTTATCAGGTATCTCCATCATACGCTTATTTGCCGACGGATGTGGTGGGCAAAACAAAAATAGCATAATGCTAGGTATGTTATCTAAATGGTTATTGGAAATGTCTCTGTCCAACGTATTGAAATAATATTTCCCGTAACAGGGCATAGTTTTATGCCCCCGGACAGAGTCTTCGGCAATGTAGAAAAGGTTCTAAAGAAACGAGAAGTAATCATCCAACCAGAAGAATATTTCGGCATCATTTCAAGTAGTGCGACGGTCACGAATCTAAGGGATATTCTTATGTTAGACTTCAAAACAGCCACTCAAGAGATCTTTAAGCCGACAGCGAATTTGCCATTCAAAATAACTCAGTGCAAAAGATTCATTAGAAAAAGATCGAAGATCTCAGGAAACACACTTATCCGCGGTGAACAGTTTTACAATTCAGATACAAATAAATCCTTTAATGTCTGCAAAGCTGGCAAAAAAACAAATATCGATGGCTTAATTATCAGACATCCTAACTCCCTTAAGACAAATTATACAGGAGAGCTAACAAATCATCAACTGACTTATTTTTAAAGATACGTATTAGATTTTTTGATTTAATATACTATACTAAGTGATTTCGAACTTATTTATAAGTAAATAATGCATTAAAATATTGCATTTATTATTTAAAATGGCATTTGGCCTTTTTAAACCTTCATGAATTACAAAGTTTGCATGCTATATTTATCTAGTTTACTGTACCTAAAATGTGAATACATGTTAGAATTAAAATACAAAATAAAACGCAAAGGGTAAAAAAAATTATGACAAATTGTGCGAAAACTTAATATTATTATCACAATCAATCGCATTGCAAAAAGTTTTAACTAAATTATGGAAGGCTTTTTTAATGTTACAATTTTCAATATCAAGAGTCATCATCTTTTAGGAACATGAACATTATTGATTAAACAAAATAAACAAAATAGACCTAAAGTTAAAATGAACATAGTGAAGAATAATCAACTATTGGGAACATAAACATTATAAAAAAAATATGAAAGAAAAAGCTAACAAAATTATAAATTTTTGGTAGGTATCGTAAAATTTTAATTATTAGGAACATGAATATTTTAAATAAACTTAAATTATTATAAAGAGATCAAAAATGAGGTAAATTATCATAATAATTGTGGTAATCCTTTTCCATAGTTTTTTTTAGTTCTTGAAGGTGCTGAAATTTTTCGGCCTTAATTTACAAACGTTCATTATACAACTGAGGTATACTCTCAAATGGCACAAAATCCCGTTTTTTAGCTCGAACTGGCAGTTCTTCCCAGGACGTGGCAGCATGACGAAGCTTAAATTGGATGTTTCCATCGGGAGAGTATCTTATGCCTCTTATATCTGTTACGACTGGGTCACCAGACTTTTTACCTGGTCTAATTGACTTGAGTAGAGTTAAGAGTACCCTCAATTTTCTTAAAAAAATGATGGTACAAATATTGTACGTCGTAAGGGCTCTTTTCACACGCAATTTTGGCAATATGTGCGTAATCAGCTGGAACGTCAACTTTTTTATTTCTAAGGTGCCGGCCACACAGAACTGATGTAAGACACGGACCCGTCGCAGTCGCGGCGCCCGTTTAATCTGCTTTCATACAAAATGTATACAGCCGTCGCGACGTTAGACATATCGAAAAGACGGGACGCGCCGACACGACGTCTCGTCCGCGCCCTATCGTTAAAACATATAGAAAGGGCACGACGCCGTCGTCGACGCGGGCGCAAGCGGGGGAGCGGAAAGGATGAGGAGAGGGTTCTCACATAGCGCTCGCGGCTCGCCCGCTCGCCAGTGGGCCGGAGTAGTTGAGTTACAACCAAAGGTTACAACGAACGTGCTAAAATGCGTGAGGACGCTGAATTTTACGTACAGTTTTGTACGTTAATTGAAAATAATCCAGTCATTTATGATTACAATAGATCTGATTATTGCAACAGAAATGTCCAAGATCAAGCTTGGTTAATAATTGCCAGGACATTAAATGAAACAGGTAAGTACCTAATATTGTTTATTAAAATCAAATATTTACATAAACGATCACAAAGTAGTATTGTTTATTAACCTAATTTGATGAGTTGCAGTACTAGTGTTGTAGATGAAGAGTAGATGTTATGCGTTTTACCAGGGCTCCCTCACTCGCTCAAGGCCGCGCGCTATTCGCCTACCGCTCGGCGTATTCCCGGGGATGCACACTGGCAGAAGGCTGCCGAATGCCCGCCTGAGCCGTCGTATCGCACGTTTCCCGCGCCTACGCTTAAAATGTCGAGACCACGTAATTATTGTGCAGGGGATGGGTATAAAAATCAAAGAACAAATAAAGATTTCACGCTTTTGACATTGCCGAGAGACAGCGAAAGGTGATGTTAATATATTAATGTTGTCACCATTTATTTATTTGAACATAAGTAGGTAATAAGTAAGTATGTACGTAAATCGTAAATTAAGGAGTTTTTTTTGAGACAGGTATTATAAAAGTGTTGTTCTATTGGTAATTCTGATACTTTAGTTAGGTACCTAGTATTTACGCAATGGGTATGTCCGTTAATTTTAGATTTCTTTGATATTTTAGCTATGGGTAGGAATAATCGTCTATAGGTATATGTATAGATATACCTACTGTAAATTATTTCGTAATTTTATACCAATGGCAATGGTTGAACAAACTGACTTGAAAAAAAAATTCTAGTTAAGTATATGTACCTAATTCTGATACTTTATTTGAATGAATTTTTTATAGCATTTATTATGCTAACTGTTAAGTTCGAAAAAGAAAAGAAAAAGAAAAAGTTTTTTTTCTGATACTTTAATTAGGTAGGTACCTACCTAGTATTTACGCAATGGGTAATGTCAATTAATGTTAGATTTCTTTGATATTTTAGCTATGGGTAGGAATAATCGTCTATATATGTATAGGTATACCTAGGTACTGTAAATTATTTCGTAATTATATACCAAATGGCAATGGTTGAACAAACTGACTTGAAAAAAAAAATCTAGTTAAATGCATTAAAATTTGAAAAAATCACACAAAGTCAGGTATTATAAAAGTGTTGTTTTATAGGTAATTCTGATACTTTAGTTGGTAATATTCGTTTTATTACAATAATCATCACGTATCTGTTACGTAGTAACTATTTATTAATCTGTGGTTTTACGCACACATACCTAAATAAGTACTTTGAGATTTTCTCTTTTCAAATGACACGCTGTCGAAATTTTTTGTTTTGTGAAATATGTAGATTTCATACATTATGTCTATCTTGATAGGGAATAGGAGCTCGTTTCACGAAGTAATTGGTGAGGTATTCCCTGATGTTTTCTGCGGTGTCTCGGGATTGCGAAACAATTCTGGTTCCAACCAACGTATTTTGCATATATGGCTGTGTAAATATTCCATCGCATTTTCGAATAACGTTATGCAATACACACATAACTTGTACTATTGCATCAACTTTAGCAGGGTCACAACTTATGGGCATGCTCAATGCATTAAATTTGGACCTCACCATTCCAAAGGCACATTCTACTGATTTCCGTCCTCTAGATAGTCTATTATTGAAAACTCTTCTTGCATTATTCAGTTGAATCCTTGAGTAAGGTTTCATTATGTTTTTGTAAGGGGAAAAGCTTCATCTGCTACAAAATAATATGGTACTGGTCGTGTTTCTCCAGGAAATGGAGAGGGTTCTGGTAGATTAAGATCTTCACGCTGTATAGCTTGGCCAATTGCACTAACTTGCAACGCACGCCCGTCGCTATTTCGGCCATAATCCCCAACATCGATCGTTAAAAACAATCCATCAGCGTCTACTAATGCCAATAATACAATGGAAAAGTATCCTTTGTAATTTATATATGCTGACCCTGAATTAGGTGGAGCTTTTATACGAATGTGTTTACCATCAAGACTTCCAGTACAATTTGGTAAATTCCAGAGGCTATGAAAACGTTCAGCTACCTCCAGCCATTTTTCTGTATTAAGAATAGGCATATATTCTGGCTGTAATGTATTCCATAGAACTTGACAGGTATCGTATACTATTTGTCGAATGTTCGATTTCCCTCTTAGAAAATAATTTGATAGTGATTTGAATGAACATCCGTCTGCAAAATACCTGTAAAGTAGTATTATAATGCTTAAGCTTTTGACATTCGATGTTTTAATTGTTTCAGTTAGTGATTGCAAAACTCGCTGGGCAAACATACGGAACAGATATGCGAAGTACAATAAATCAAAATCGATTTCATCTGGCTCTGCAGCCAAAGTATCTCGCCCCACATTAACATTTTTTAGATGGATATTTAAAATCGAGACCAACCAAATCTAACTTTCCTATTAATCCTATCCAAACTCCAAACGGACGACAGTGACGCTGGTGAAGACTCACCGAGGATGTCACCGTATCAACCTGCCTCTCTCTTACCATCGCCACGTCTTCCTTCGCCTTTATCAGCAAGCTCAAGTAAAAAAGGTACAACGCTTACTCTCAAAGAAGTCAATCAATCTGCGTATGATTACTTCACCTCAAAACGACTTAGAGGAGATAATGAAAAATGAGCTGATCCACTTGATACAGACCTTTCTTTTCTGCAAAGTATGTTGCCTGAAATGAAGGCCATGAATTTGACTCAAAAAAGAAGGTTCAAAATGGGAGTCATGCAGTTAGCGACACAAATCTTGGATGAAAACGAGCAAACATCTACCAGTACATTGACACCGAATAGCGCATCATCCGCCTATATTTCTCAGTGCAACACAGTCCCATATACTCCAGCTCTACCAAGACAAACATTTCAAAATGTTGCAGCTCCAACAGCTTCACAGCAGAGTGTTCAAAATATTGCACCTTCTCCAGTAATAGATCACACCATTCAAAATTTTCTACCTGCAGCTCCACAAGACGCTTTTAAAAATATTGCAACTCCAGCTGCAGCGTCACCAAGAAATGTTGCCTCTTCATCCGTTTATCAACATTTTGAAGACTCTCGACAAGATGAAAACCTAACTTACTTCAACTTATCACCTTATTCGGTAATTTCTGTTTCATCAGCACACAATATACCCAATACACAGTATTACAATAAAGAATCACCTTCGTCGATTTCGAAAATTTGTAACAATGAGAAAGATGTACCTAATTAAAATGAAAAATAATTAAAAATTAAAAAAATAATTGCGCTCATTCAATTTGAAATAATTGATTCTTTTTTTTGGTAATTGCTGATTTTGTAACAAAAAACAATTTATAAAAAAAAGATTAGAGATTATTTTGTTCCACTTACTTTGAAATAATTGATTCTTTTGTTTGATAATTGCTAATTTTGTAACAACATTTCAAACAACATAAAAATAATCAAAGATTATTTTGGTTCACTTACCTCAGCGTTATAAACAATCTTTCTTTAGGACATATACATTCTCTCCAATTTGTGTCCTTTTTCTGTAAAGTATTCTTCACTTTGGACATAATAATGTTAAAACATTGTGGAGTCATCTTGTATACTTCTTGGAAACGATCAGGATAATAATGTAGATCCTCCATTATTTTAAAAAATCTACTCTCTTCATTGCTTCGCCATACCGGATGTACCCAATAACGTCTAAACCTCTGCAGATTAGCGAGATATACCAGTGCTAATATATCTTCATCTTCAGAAGAAGACATGTTGTCGTATCAAAATCGGACGGTTGAATGCCTGGACAAGCCCAGTATGCGCCACAGGCCGTCGCACAGTGGTTCGGATTTGAAAAATGAGTGACTTAGGGATCAACTTTCTCCTTTCGATTTTTTCTTTATGGCGATGGATAGATCTTATTAACCCTAATTACAATTGTTCTAGGTAATTTTCTTAATACTTATGGTTTGGGTAAAAAAAAAAATATTTTCAGTTTTCTTTGTATGGAACAGGTCATAATGAGTTAAATTGCTCCCAAGTCTTTAGAGATCCGGCTATATTTGCTATATTGTAACACTATTAACATGTACCTAAACTTGCAATTCGGCCAGATAAAGGGATCGAAAAAAGTGAAAAATATTGAATTTTGCTATGCTAAGTTTTTAATTTTTTTATGTTCCTGTGGCCTATATTTGGTTTATGGGGCCCCACTAAGATTTTTAAGACCAAGCTTATTTCACCTGCTAGTTTGTACACAATGTACACATGCTGATTGATAGACTAGATACTGCCAAACATTGTAAACTTTTACATAGAATTTTTACATATGTTCAAGTATAAAATAGTAAGATTACGAAATTTAGCTATAACATATATATCAAAATTGATGCAGCCCTGGTATATTTTTACAAAAAAATACTTCATTTACGCATTATTATTCCAATTTGATGTCATTCTTTAATTATTGTCATAATCACTTCAACCCTAAACAGAATCTTGATATAACCAATATAACTAATTAAGTCATTGCTACTTTTCACAATATCCAATATGTTTGCCTAAGCCTCACCGGTTTCACCTTATAGGATTTAAAATTCGTTATGTTAATATCTGAACATTAGAACTTTAAAACAATAATACTATATAGGTATGTGGGTAGATCAAAATAATGAGCAATACCAGTTCAATATTTTACCCCAAAAGTTTATGAGAAAAATGATTTAGATTTTTTAAAGGGTCAAATACATATCAGATTAAATCACAAAAAGGTGAAAATGTCAAATTAAGATTTAGCGAATACAGTAAAATTATTAGGTGCGTCAAAATAGCTTTACTTAGCTTGGTCATGCTGAACAACAGTGTTCAGCATGATAAATGACATAATTTACTAAATAAAATACATGAAGTTACGTGGATGGTGCTAGCTAGGGTGTAAATTTAGACAAATAGTTAAATCTTACTCTCCCATAAAGTATGGGGTAAAATTTAGAACTAGTATTGTTCAAAATGTTGATCTACCGACATCCTACAATATAAATATTATAATGCTCAAGATGTGTCTTTTTATGTGATGTCTTTTTATGAGCCAGTTGCGACTGGCTCATAAAAAGACAGTGTTTTTAAATTTACTATTTGTGTTCGTTTATTGGCACTGCTTCTTACTTAGTGATCTTTTATTAATTATGGAGAGTTTAGTTAATAATTTGGATTTATTTGTCATCTTATGACATGAGTTGAAATAGTTTACGGACAGTAAAAACGTTTTTTAGAAGTTTACCTACAACAACTATTAAATATTGAAGATAATATTGTTTTCTGAAAATTATGCCAGAGGTTTTACTCAAATGTAGGTACTAAATGGGAACAATCGAGTCGCACTTTAGCCCATTTATCAGAAGAAATAAGAATTGGTTGGAATTCAATAAATTGGCCTAAAGGATTAATTGGGCTATCAGTGAATCCTGAATTAGAAGATGAAATTGATAATGTTGAAAATCTGCCACCATCAATACCAGAAGCTGAAGAGGTTTTGAAGAAGAAGAATTAAGACAGAAACGCAGACGTTTAAAGCGATTAAATAAATCGTTGTCGCCAGAAGAACAAAAATTAGTTAAAATAAACACCTTGAAATCTACTGGAAATGAAGATATTGGAAAAATAATGGATCATTTGCTCAGTTACCCAGAAGATTAAGAAAAAGTCAAAGATTGTTTAAGAGAGAGTAAAGGAAAAGGTCGTACATATTTACCCGAGAAAGCGCTGGCTTTAGCAGTTTCACTAAAGTTACCTAAGTGGTATATGAACCTCAGAAAATCTGACCGCGAAGATGGCTCTGATTTGTATCCCTCTTATCATAAACTATTGGAAGCAAAATTAAGGTGTTATCCAGAGTAGAAAGACATTATAATAACCGAATATGGAGTTTCTTTTAAACTGCAAGCTTTACTCAATTTGACGACATCTAGACTTTTGGAAACGATTAATTTTGATTTGGACTTTTTTTGCGCTTACGTTCTGACCTAATTAACTTAATTGGATTCTGACATATTTATCTATTTTATAAATTTTGACATCATTTTAATGTTTTATATGCCTCAGGCAGATCATAGCTTAGACTAATATAACGTAGGTATATTCTATTACTTCCTTCACGAAATAAATGAATTTGAATTGAATTAGAAAAGTTATTCATAATAATAAGGTATAGATAGAATTCTACGTAGAATTTTATAATGTTTAGCAGTATCTAGTCTATCAATCTGCAGGTGTACATTGTGTACAGCCTAGCAGGTGAAGTAAGCTTGGTCTTAAAAATCTTAGTGGGGCCCCATAAACCAATTATAGGCCACAGGAACGTAAAAACATTAAAAACTTAGCATAGCAAAATTCAATTTTTTTCACTTTTTTCGATCCCTTTATCTGGCAGAATTGCAAGTTTAGGTACATGTTAATAGTGTTACATTATAGCAAATAGGACAAGGAATAAGAATAAAAAGATTTGAAAGCCGGATCGCTAACGACTTGGGAGAAATTGAACTCATTATGACCCGTTCCATACTGTTAGATAGAAATTAAACTACTGCCACATAACAATAATTATATTCAAAATAATAGGGAGCGACCACACGTCACACTCTTATGCTGTCCCGAATAGTTCTCCCCTTGTCGATCACTTTACTCAATCGATAGCCCTGCGCATAGAGTTGGGAAAGGCATCGAAATATTGTTTACAGTTCGGCCTTCCTGACTCTCCTGCGTCCTCGTAGGAGTATGCGGTTGACATCCAAGTTCATCACCAGGTTTTCAAAGACTGCGCCATAGACGATCTCGTTATAAGCCCCTGAGGTACCTGAAAATGAACCTGAACCGAGGCAACGCCATGTCACGTTAACGCCCCGAAGGCAGTGACATGATGCGGCCTCTTATTATACGTCACGTTAACGCCACGAAGGCAGTGACTTGATACGGCCCCTTAGGCAATGTCACGTTGACGCCCCGAAGGCAGTGACTTGATACGGCCCCTTAGGCAATGTCACGTTGACGCCCCGAAGGCAGTGACTTGGGATAGCCCCTTAGGCACTGTCACGTTGACGCCCCGAAGGCAGTGACTTGATACGGCCCCTTAGGCAATGTCACGTTGACGCCCCGAAGGCAGTGACTTGATACGGCCCCTTAGGCAATGTCACGTTGACGCCCCGAAGGCAGTGACTTGATACGGCCCCTTAGGCAATGTCACGTTGACGCCCCGAAGGCAGTGACTTGGTATAGCCCCTTAGGCACTGTCACGTTGACGCCCCGAAGGCAGTGACTTGATACGGCCCCTTAGGCAATGTCACGTTGACGCCCCGAAGGCAGTGACTTGATATAGCCCCTTAGGCACTGTCACGTTGACACCCCGAAGGCAGTGACTTGATATAGCCCCTTAGGCACTGTCACGTTGACGCCCCGAAGGCAGTGACTTGATATAGCTCCATAGGCAATGTCACGTTGACGCCCCGAAGGCAGTGACTTATACAACCTCGATCCAGCCTCAAAGTATCGCCGTCAAAGGCTCGTGATATTCCAAATATTCATCTGATAAACTCATCTGATATCTACACTTAATCTGTTTTTGTCTCGAGTATAGTCTTATTCTCTGTCTCGAGCTACCACTTATGGCACGTAAGCAAACTATTGACAATCTTATTATAGTCTTTGACCAGTTCCGTCTAGATTTGATAGAGGATATAAATAAATGTATCATCTCGTTACAAATCTTCATCTAATAAACACATCACGATTTGATTGTGTCTTGAGTAACCACTTTCTTATGGTGTGGCAAAGCAACCATTAATAAAATAATCTTATGATCTTTAACCAGTTTCATCGAGATTTGATAGAGGATAGATCATCTCGTTCCAAATCTTCATCTAACAAACACATCACGATTTGATTGTGTCTTAAGTAACCACTTTTTTATGGTGTCGCAAAGCAACCATTAATAAAATAATCTTAAGATCTTTAACCAGTTTCATCGAGATTTGATAGAGGATAGATCATCTCGTTCCAAATCTTCATCTAACAAACACATCACGATTTGATTTTGCCTTGATTAACCACTTTCTTATGGCATGATAAAAAAGTGCCATTGTCAATCAATTTATTAGTCATCTCTATATTACAGTAACATAACTTCATACCATTTCGTCTACATGCTCGTTACAGTCGTTACTCGTTGACCAGTGATATGAGTAAGCCTTTTCCGAGTTATTGTTTCCACTATTTTATATAAGACTGGACCTTGAACAATACAGTCGAAACTTGTCACCTGGACTGGTCCGGTTGATTATTTAATAATAACTTCACAAGACATCCCTTGTTTACTTTTACTCACATTTTATCTCCTCATTAATTACGTGTTTTTCACGTCTGGGCTTTCTGTGTTCGCTCATATTATAATATTTAATAGGTTCAGCCCTTTCTTCTATGATCATTTTCTCCATCATTTCCATTACCA
This sequence comes from Eilema sororculum, assembly GCA_914829495.1. Taxonomy (NCBI): domain Eukaryota; kingdom Metazoa; phylum Arthropoda; class Insecta; order Lepidoptera; family Erebidae; genus Eilema; species Eilema sororculum. Next base: position 23,545,138 of record OU618535.1, read on the forward strand.
GGATCTCCGGAGGTTCTGTCCGCCTTTCACTAGTTTTTAGGTTCCTTTTATATTTCTTACTGATAGAACGGCTTTTCTTCTCATTCGAGCTCGAGGAAGAATAACTGTGTGATCTTCTCCTTGTGTTGTGTCGTCCCATCTTATAAGCCAGTAAAGTACGAAATGGGTACACACAAAAGGGTTATCGTATCCAAAATATATACAAATACAATCGATTTATAAAACTACTTTCTTTTTATATAAGGCACGTCGATTTCACTTCACCTCGCCTGATGGTAGCTTTCTTTAAATCTATTTATAGACACTTCGCTGAACTGGCCAATAAAAAGTAAAACGATCACATAGTAACAATCTGACCGAGTTCGTTCACTCTCAGTGAAGGGTCGCGGCGATAAGGGTACTGCGTACTGCGTAGCCGACGACGCGACGCTAGCACTTGAATTTTTTTTTGTTGGTGCGTCACCGGGAGTTCTTTGTTCGCCTAGTTGATTGCGGCAAATAATTATGAACCAGGAATGTTCTTAATTTCAACACTTTCAATGCAACTTTCAATACGTTGAAATGAAACCTCCAACCAATGGTTATCACTTTTAACCCAAAATGTTCTCTTCTGCAATTTTATTTCTTTTAAACGTGATCATACAAAAATGTCTCTTCTTACGGCAATACCATATACCTATAGTTCACTTATGGTATAATGCAATAGTCCAAAGCACAACAATAGTGGTTGGTAACACACACACCCGTCTTTTCTCGCCACAATAAAGTAAGTGTCCAAGTGTCCTCTTTTACCACAATTAACAAGTACACACACTAGGCACGATACGATAAGCCTATGTATAACTCTACGAGTACGTTAGGTAGGCATCACTTTAGAAGGCGTAGCTATCTCACTTCTGAACTGTTAGATAGAAATTAAACTACTGCCACATAACAATAATTATATTCAAAATAATAGGGAGCGACCACACGTCACACTCTTATGCTGTCCCGAATAGTTCTCCCCTTGTCGATCACTTTACTCAATCGATAGCCCTGCGCATAGAGTTGGGAAAGGCATCGAAATATTGTTTACAATACAAAGAAAACTGAAAATATTTTTTTTTACCCAAACCATAAGCATTAAGAAAATTACCTAGAACAATTGTTATTAGGGTTAATAAGATCTATCCATTGCCATAAAGAAAAATTCAAAAAGAGAAAGTTGATCCCTAAGTCACTCATTTTTCAAATCCGGACCACTGTGCGTCGCGCCCGTTCCTTGTCTTTCTATTATATTTTAAGTCGTGACGGCGCCCTGTCTGCGACGTGTCCGCGACGCGTCCGCGTCTGTTCTGTATAGCCGGCACCTTAGGCACCTTTCAATGGTAGCATGCATGCTGTCACATTCCATTTGTGTATGCCCTTTTTCGAGGTACTTTTGGACAACCACAACCTTATTTTTAAGAGAGAGTAAAGGAAAAGGTCGTACATATTTACCCGAGAAAGCGCTGGCTTTAGCAGTTTCACTAAAGTTACCTAAGTGGTATATGAACCTCAGAAAATCTGACCGCGAAGATGGCTCTGATTTGTATCCCTCTTATCATAAACTATTGGAAGCAAAATTAAGGTGTTATCCAGAGTAGAAAGACATTATAATAACCGAATATGGAGTTTCTTTTAAACTGCAAGCTTTACTCAATTTGACGACATCTAGACTTTTGGAAACGATTAATTTTGATTTGGACTTTTTTTGCGATTACGTTCTGACCTAATTAACTTAATTGGATTCTGACATATTTATCTATTTTATAAATTTTGACATCATTTTAATGTTTTATATGCCTCAGGCAGATCATAGCTTAGACTAATATAACGTAGGTATATTCTATTACTTCCTTCACGAAATAAATGAATTTGAATTGAATTAGAAAAGTTATACATAATAATAAGGTATAGATAGAATTCTACGTAGAATTTTATAATGTTTAGCAGTATCTAGTCTATCAATCTGCAGGTGTACATTGTGTACAGCCTAGCAGGTGAAGTAAGCTTGGTCTTAAAAATCTTAGTGGGGCCCCATAAACCAATTATAGGCCACAGGAATATTTCTATTATATTTTAAGTCGTGACGGCGCCCTGTCTGCGACGTGTCCGCGACGCGTCCGCGTCTGTTCTGTATAGCCGGCACCTTAGGCACCTTTCAATGGTAGCATGCATGCTGTCACATTCCATTTGTGTATGCCCTTTTTCGAGGTACTTTTGGACAACCACAACCTTATTTTTCATACTAAAGTAAACCAGCGCGTTTGAAAGTGTATTATTCCGATTTTGATAATTACATCCATCACTGTAGATAATAATTTCTTGATTAGGTTTAAGTGGATGTTCGGCAATAAATTTTTGTAACATTCTAATTATTATAGTAGAGAATTCATTTGCCGTGAGGCCTCCCTCAGACTCGTTCCAAATAAAAGAATAACCTTTTTTTCGTTTTAAATCATAATTTGTGAAATTGTGGACTATCAACTTCGTTTTATAGTATAACGCTGATACATTTGATTTAGGACTCAATAGTACGGATTGAAGATCCATAGTAAGTACTTCATGCTCTGTATTTTTATCGCGCACGTTCTCATTTCTGGCTTCTTCTTTTTTATTTATGTGATCACGTTACTCAGCCTCAGTAATATTGCCTGTTTTGAAACCCTCACATACGTCACATAAATCTTTTTTTGGCCTGTAAAGAGATAGTTTCAACTCATCAAAAATACTCCAAAAGGCACCAGTACTTAGCGGATTAACTTTTTCTTGAGAGCAATAATTTGTCACGTAAAATTTGTATAATTGGGTCTTTGAAGTCCACATTGGTTCCAGATATAATTTTGATGTATCTTTTCTGCAATAATGCGATTCTACCTTAGGTAAACTGTTAAAAAACATTATTAAACTATTTCTCTCTACTGTTTTCATATTATTTTTTGGAACTACATTACTTGGCTCTGGGTCTGCAACTATCCATTTCTTAATTGCCCATTCTCCAATGCTCAATGTATTAAGAAACATTGTTTTACACACGCGGTATCTATCACCACAACTGTTGGTTAGATACAGCTCGACTGAGTTTTTACGTCTCGAGGATGAATTATTACCTCTTCTCCTTTCTGTCTCTTTACATGTTGAAGTAGTTTTCACAAACAATTTCTTTTCGTTCCAACTAAGACTCCAAAACTTTTTAAATATCTTCTCCCTTTCTTCTGGTGATAATTTATTACATTCCAGCTTTGTACCTCCCTTTAGACTCAGCTTACAGTTGCACTTATCTTTTATACTTCTTTCTGGTTTAAGTTCGCTGTATTTCCACTTATTATCTATTTTTCTTTTTCCTAAATAAGATTTTTGCTGTATTTGGTTGGCCCTTTTTAGATCTTCTACGTTGCACGTCATCGCACAATCTAGTAGTAGTCTTAGTTGCTTCTGTAGGAGTTTCTTGGTTTGGTGTATTAGTGATGATAGAGGAAGCATGAGCTTGATCAGTAACAGGCAACAGTTTTTTGCAGTGTCGGTATTTGGCATCAATTCAATCCCGTCATCTACCCAAGTGCGACCGGCGTCGGTAGGCGTGGGATGTCGTGCGGTGTCCGGGCCACCGTCACGTGCTACGCGGACGACACGCTAGTGACGGTGAGTGGCGCTACACACCGCGAGGCGACCCAGAGGGCCACGACCGCTGTTGCTCAAGTCGTGGATCGGATCCGGCGGCTGGGTCTCGAGGTGGCTCTGCACAAATCCGAGGCCTTGTTCTTTCATGGTCCTCGGCGCAGGCCACCCCCGGGATCCAGCTTGACAGTAGGAGGTACTCCCATCGACATCAAGCCCCGGTTGAAATACCTGGGGCTCGTACTCGACGGTCGGTGGGACTTCGGAGAGCACTTCCGAAGTCTGCGCCCCAAACTGTTGGTGTCAGCTAACGCGCTGATGCGGCTGCTGCCCAACTTGAGGGGCCCAGAGGACTCCTGCAGGAGACTCTACGCGGGTGTCGTGCGGTCCATGGCCCTGTACGGGTGCCACGTGTGGGCGGACGCCCTGCAGACCAGGTTCGTGCAACTGCTGCATGCGCCGCAGCAGACGATGGCCTGCAGGGCCATTAGGGGGTACCGCACGATATCCTTTGAAGCGGCGAGTCTCCTAGCCGGATCGCCACCGTGGATCCTGGAAGCGAGATCCCTTGCGGCACTGTATCGGTTCCGTAAGGAGGCGCGGGAGCGTGAATACGATCCCGAGCCCGAAGACATTCGGGCCGAGAGGTCCCGGCTCCACGGGATCATGGTGGCGGAGTGGGAGCGACGACTTGAGCAACGACGCGCAGGGCATGCCGTCATAGAGGCGGTAAGGCCCATCATGGAGGAATGGCTCGAGAGGCCACATGGCAGCCTCTCGTATCGACTGACGCAGATTATCACCGGGCACGGGTGCTTCGGGAGATATCTGTGTCGGATCGAAAAGGAGCCAACGTCCGAGTGCCATCACTGCGACGCGAGCGAGGACACAGGGCTGCACACGCTCACCGAGTGCCCGACATGGGCCGGTCCGAGGCGGGAGCTAGTGGCAGCCCTGGGAGTGAGAGTTCTCACCCTCGCCACCCTACTCACAGCAATGGTCCGCTGCGCGGACGCGTGGGCGGCCGGCGTCTCCTTCAGCGAGCGGCGGCGCGAGCGAGAAAGACTCGCGGATCGCGCCGCCCGCGCGCGCAGGCAACTCGGGCGTCGGAGGGCACTGACTGACCTCCGTCCCCCATGAGCGTGATAGATATATTGTTCGAGTAAATCAAACACTCGACAAAAGCGCGTAATTGCATCGCTTGCAATTATGCACATTTGTTCGATTTGGCTAATGTGTAGCCAGTTCGTGTCCAAAGCCCTCACGGAGCTACCGCGTACTCGCAACCAAAACCATTAACCATTAAATCTAAACCATTAGAATCATTATCTTAATTAATATAAGTCAAATATAACAAACCATTTTAGTGTAAACTACTAGTGAGAGAATATAAATACTTTCCTTAAACTTACTCTTATTTTACCAATACCTTTTACACCAATATATATCAAACAAACCAAGAGTTGGAGTTGTGTAGAGTCAACCATAATACAAAGCAAACCCAACTCTTTTCATGGTCCTTCGATAAAACAACCAGTGGCTATAAAGTGATACAGTGCCTGAACAAGACAAGTAAGGGGATCACAGCGGTTTGTACAAGCTTGCCTACTGTGGTCGCAGTACCAGACCAGACGCAGCAAACCAGGTCAGATCAAACCATTATTATTCCTAACCACTACTGTTTACTTCTCTTCTGAACCAATTTCCAAATATGAATTCCGACGCCGTATTCATCAACCAAACCGAGCTCTATGAAGTTCTGACCAAATTCTTGACAAATATCAAGAAAGATGGCTCTGACAGGAAGACCATTGACAATTACAAGCGGAAAGCGGAAATGTTGGAAGCTTACTGGGGAGAGTACCAAAGTAACCACCGTAAAATGTGTGAGTTTGCGGAATTCGACCACGTATATTTTAAAAAGAGTTGTTTCGAGACAGCCCAAGAAATATATAAGAATATTAAAGATAGGATTGAGGACACTATAGAACAATTGCATAAAAAGCAGTTGCTAGGTGTCAGCCTTCGGCAAGTGGATCCAGAGCGAGCAAACCCAGCACCAGGTGTTCACACAAGGGAACAACCACGCTCCGAACTGCGCAGACCAGATGCGGAAACAGAGCAACAACAACCAGAAACATTGCCTCGTCGCGAGAGGTCCCCGCGACTAGAGGCATTCCACCATACACAGACAGGGTCGCAAAGGCAGGAACAATTATTGAAAAAACAGTCCATCAACTTTAAGGCCTTTATGAGAACTGTCAGCAATATAGACATAGACAGCTTGGAAAACAAGTGGCAATTCCAAAGTGCTCTAAAGTCATTAGATAACCGCTGGGGACAGGTTGACCAACTCCACTGGGAGATCGAGGGTGAAGACGGTGGTGATGATTTCCGGTACCAAAGTGAATTTAGCAGACACGAGGCCACATACAATGAGTTGACGAACAAAATAAATGAGAAAATGTGGTCCGTGAAACACCGTGAACAGTCTACCCCTCAAATAAGCATTCCTATATTTAACGGAACCTATAACCAGTGGGTCTCGTTTAAGGACTTATTCACTGAGGCCATCGACAAAAATCCATCTATGTCTAACACACAAAAAATGCAATTTTTGAAGAGTAAGGTGGCAGGAGAGGCCGAACGTCTAATACACCATCTACAAATTAGTTCCGACAATTACCGAGTCTGTTGGGAGATTTTAACCCATCGATACGACAACAAAAAGTCAATATTCACGTCCCACATTCGTAGGATGCTCGAATTGCCCAACGTACCGGGGCAACAGCAATATACTCTAATGTTAAAATCGATAAAAAAGCTGCATGACGTCACCAACGAAACGCTACATGCAATACAGATCTTAGGGGTGGATATCTCAACGTGGGACCCACTTCTAGTGCATCTCTTATCGCAAAAACTAGACAATGATTCCCACGCAGAATACATATCTTCAATCAAAAATCCCAGAGAATTGCCGTCCTTACAGGAATTTCTGGAATATTTAGAAAGAAAATTCACAGCTTTAGAAGCGTCTCGCCGTAAACAGGAACCTACAAACCAGAGAACCGCGACTCCTCAAGCCTCAAAAATAACAAGTCATCCCCATCAAAGCTATAAGAAAAATTCGCATGGCAACAACCAACAATCACCTAAAAAAGAACAGACAAATCCGAACACTAGCGCATATCACATTTCACGTTCATTAACCTGTGGATTGTGTAATGCTGACCACGGATTATGGCATTGTTCTGAGTTTCTACAAACGACGGATGAGCAAAAATTAAATAAAGTAGAGCAATTAAATTATTGCAAAAATTGCTTAATTTGCCACTTTAATAAACCATGTGTATCAAAGAAAAGATGTCGTAAGTGCTTAGGTCCGCATAACACCTTATTACACGAGGCCATTGACGCCCAAAGTCCATCTACATCAGCAGAAACAAACAGCGTAGCAACTAAGAAACAACAATCTAAGTCATCGAACGCTTCATGGGATGATCTGTCTGACGTTCTACTAGCAACCGCTGTAGTTAAGGTCACGGAAATTGATGGAACTCTGCATACCTTGCGGGCTTTAGTCGACCAGGGTTCACAGATATCACTAATAAATGAAAAGGCGGCCCAAATATTAGGATTAAAACGTTCCCATTTTAAAGGCCAAATATTTGGCGTAGGGGAAAAAGGAAACAACACAAAAGGCCAGTTAGAATTAACCATACATTCTATACACAGCGACTTTTCCGTCAATACGAATGTTATAATTATGAACAATCTTTTGAAACAATTACCCAACAAAACTTTCAAGAAACCATTGAATTGGAGTCACATACAAGGAATAAATTTAGCCGATCCAGAATTTTATACCAGCAGATCAGTAGAACTACTCCTAGGAGCTGATGTCTACAGTAAAATTATATTAGGAGGTATTTTGAGGGGAGACAACGACAGGCAACCAATAGCACAACAAACACAGTTGGGTTGGCTCCTATGCGGATCTATCAGACCACACTACCATTGCAACGTTGTCCTTAATAACACTGAGGAATTACTGAAGTTTTGGGAGAACGAAGACATAAACCAAAAAATAGAAATGTCTACGGATGATCATGAGTGTCTGGAGCATTTCCACAAAACCACAACAAGGCTCGACACCGGCACATATGAAGTCCGCTTACCATTCAAACCATCACTCAAAGAGAAGCTGGGGCTTACAAAACCACAAGCGTTAGCCCAGTATAGAAATCTTGAGAAGAAGTTAGAAAAAAACGGAGAATTGAAAGAAGGCTACCAACAATTTATGAACGAATATCTACAGTTAAATCATATGATTCCGTCGAACCATAACCAAGCAATCGAGTGCTTCTTGCCACACCATGCAGTCACCCGAGCTGAATCAACTACCACTAAGCTAAGAGTAGTATTTAACGCGTCAGCAAAATCATCATCAGGATACAGCTTAAACGACGTGTTATACAGAGGTCCCAATATACAGAGAGATCTTCAGGAGCTTATCCTGAAATGGAGACAGTTTCAATACGTATACACTGCTGACATTGAAAAAATGTACAGAATGATACGGGTAAACGAAAAGGATCAAGCCTATCAAAAAATACTATGGCGAGGTCCAAATCAACGGGTTCAACCATATCAACTCGTCACGCTTACTTATGGCACCAAACCAGCAGGATTTTTGGCAATGATGTGTTTAAGACAATTGGCATCCGATGAACGAAACACTTTTCCTGAAGCAGCAAAGGAGCTGGAAGGAAACTTTTATATGGATGACTATTGCGGAGGACGCCACACCATGAAGGCGGCTAGTCAATTGAAATCCGACCTCATAAAACTATTGCGGTTGGGTGGTTTTAACCTTCGAAAATGGACTGCAAACAGAGCCGAGCTTCTAACCGACTTAGAAAAGGAGCAATGCGATCAGTCGTCTTATGAATTCAAGCAAAGTGATTCCACCAAAACCCTTGGTCTAGGCTGGAACCCTAAAAATGATCATTTTATTTTTACATCAAAGCTGGACGCCAATTTGACAACCTCAATTACTAAAAGGTCGCTTCTATCAAACATCTCGAAACTATTCGACCCATTAGGATGGCTAACCCCCCTAAGTACTACCATGAAACTATTGTTTCAAAATGTCTGGCTATCAAAGCTGAAATGGGACGAAGAACTACCAGAAGAAATAAAATCACAATGGTGCAAATTAAGGAGAGAGTTTACAGAGATAAACGACATAAAAGTCAATAGATGGCTAGGAATGGGCCATAACGAAAAAATAGAGTTGCACGGATTCTGCGATGCCTCAAACAAAGCATACGCATGTGTAATTTACTGTAAGATCGTGAAATCCAAACACACCACCATAACACTAGTAGCGGGAAAAGCAAGGCTAGCCCCATTGAACAAGGCCGTATCTATTCCTAGGTTAGAGCTAATGGGCGCTCATCTGTTATCTCAGTTGATGACAAAAGTTCAAAGTTGCTTATCAGACTACCCCAAAGATGTGTACTGCTGGACAGATTCAACAGCAGTATTGGGGTGGATACACGGAGATCCAGCACGGTGGAAACCATTTGTAACCAATCGAGTAGCAACAATTACGAAAACCATACCGGCAGAACGTTGGCTATTTGTGAAAACCACACACAATCCAGCTGATTGCGCAAGTCGTGGTGTAACTGTCAAGCAACTCATAAACCATAGCCTGTGGTGGCAAGGACCACCTTGGCTACCATCATACACCAAACAAGGAAGCTGCCTTTCTAAATACGAAACCAATTTAGAGGTCAAGCCAGCTATCTTAAAATTAACCAACATGGCAGTTGTTAAACAGAAACAAAATGTGATGACCCACGAAATTGTTACCTATCTACTAAATAAGTTCAGTAATATATCGAAAATCATCAGAATTTACGCATGGATATTACGATTGCCTACCTATAAGAAACAAGTTCATCGACCCTACCTAGAAATACACGAGCTCCGTGCCGCGAAACTGCTGATAATCAAAACCATTCAGCAAACAGAATTTGCGGACGAGTTAGAATATTTAAATAAACATGGTAGAGTACACACAAAAAGCAAAATTTTAACTTTGAACCCGATCCTTGACAAACACGGAATACTACGTGTGGGTGGAAGGTTGACAAATGCTCACATAAGTCTTGATATGAAACATCCTATCATCTTACCCCACAACCATTTGATAACCACATTACTTATAGACCAAGCCCATAGATTAACCTTCCATGGAGGATCCCGTCTTACAGTAGCAAATCTAAGACAACAGTACTGGATCATCGGTGGATATATGGCTACCAAAAAGTTTATTAGACGATGTGTCGTGTGCAGAAAGCACAACCCTATTAAGCAGCACCAGCTTATGGGAGAATTACCTGAACCTAGAGTAAATCCCGAACACGCATTTTATCATTGCGGCGTGGACTACACAGGTTTCGTAGAAGTAAAGGCAAATAAAGGACGAGGTATCAAAACCACAAAGGGCTACATAGCTGTTTTTATATGTATGGTCACAAAAGCCGTCCACCTAGAGCTCGTATCAGATTTGAGCAGTTCCGCCTTTTTAGCAGCCCTAACCCGATTGGCAGCCAGAAGAGGGTGCCCCAGACACATGTACAGTGACAACGGCACGAATTTTGTTGGGGCGAACAGAATGATACAGGAAGAGTACAACAACCTTCAACAGGAAGGTGAAGGTTTCCTAACCGAGACAGCAGAATTAGGTATAGAATGGCATTTCAATGCACCAAAGTGGCCCAACGCGGGAGGTCTGTGGGAACGCGCAGTGCGAAGTCTCAAACACCATCTAAAAAGAGTCGTAGGTGTACAAAAATTAACATTTGAAGAGTATATCACATTATTAGCTAGGATAGAAGCATGCCTCAATTCGCGACCTCTTTGTGCCTTATCAGAGCAAGCCGACGACCTCGACTTTCTCACACCTGCCCATTTTTTGGCAGGAAGGCCGGGAATAACCACTATAGACACCGCACAAGATGCTAGAACCAGATGGCATTTAACAACCAAATTGTTCAGCGATATATGGAAAAGGTGGAAAACTGAATACCTAGTGCAACTTTCTTCCAGAAACAAATGGATGGAGCCCACAAAAAACATTTGTATCGGAGACTTAGTGGTGATTCATGACGAAAACGTACCACCTGGAAAATGGGCTATGGGTCGTGTCATTGATACTCACCCGGGAACAGATGGGCTGACCAGAACAGTCACTCTAAAAACCAAAAACGGCGAAATAAAACGTCCTATCGTGAAATTGTCACTATTACCCTTATACCAAAATAGTGAAACAATCCAGAAACCACCACCCATTACGACTGAAACCAGTACCGTCAAGTCTACAGAAAAAACAAATAAAACCAGAACAGGGATGGGAACAGCATTCACCGTGTTGTTATGCGTTCTAATGCTGATCCTGCCAACCAACAGCTTACATACCATCAAACAACTACCAAACAACATGTCCTTATATTTCGATCCCGTAACAAAGGTGCAATTAATTAGAGACAAATGGACTTTAGTTATGTACTATGACATGGAACCGTATTGGACAGGTGTAAAAACCTATAACAAAATCACAAATTATTTATCAAAACAATGCTCAATTATCAGTATACCGACCCACTGTAATATGATAGTACAACAAGCCCGGCACGATTACCAGGAATTCGAGTACTACAATGAACTCTTGCTAACGCAGCACTTTAATGTTCCCGCTAGACGGTGGAGCGTACCGTCGCAGACAGCGCGGCGGAGGCGCGGTTTAATAAATGGTGTCGGATATCTGGCGAATGACCTGTTCGGTGTATTAGATTCACGTTTTGCTGACCAGTATGTCAAGGACATTGATGCTATACATCGCAACGAAAAACACCTGGCGAATTTATGGAAAAACCAAACTTCCATTATTGAAGCCGAATTCAATCTAATGAAGAGAATGGAAAGTACTGTCAACCAGCAACACAAACTAATCAACAAAAGATTATTAGACTTGCAAGACAACACCAGCACTCTCAAAGACAATGTTCAGAACATGTCTTACGTCGTCGATTTCACCTTATCTGCAATGGCCGGCAATAACTTGTTACAAGGCTTAAGACGACTTCAAGACACATTGCTCGATACAATTACTGACATTTACCATGGTCAGTTAAGTATACACCTGCTGCCGCCAGTACAACTCAAACGAGAGCTACAAATTATATACGGTAAAATGCCTAGCGACCTTACACTGCCTATTCAAAATCTAGACACTGATCTCCAGTATATCTACAAATTATTGAAGGTTAAAGCTAGAGCTACGTCGAGTTACATTATAATAGAGATTACCTTCCCACTGATATCGAGAGACAGCTTCCAACTATACAAACTCATACCAATACCGCTCCAAACCAAGTCGAATAAAGTCAAAATAATACCTGTTTCCGAATACGCAGCTGTCAACTTAAAAAGGGATTCCTATTTCACCATGACCACTGAAGAAATAACATCATGTCTACACCATGGGGCAACGTACATGTGTCAGTTGCTCAAACCAGTGTTAGACCTGAAAGATGACGAAAGTTTCTGCGAAAAGGATCTCGGCACAAACCAATGCAGAACAGAAAAGGGAAAATGTACAAATGAATGGATAAACCTACATTTGATCTCTCAGCACTTTTACTTTTGTTGTGACACCTACACAATAAAAATAATATGCGACGATCAAGTAACAGTGAGTCACTTGAGTCGAGCTGGAGTTCTTGCCGTCAGTCAGGAATGTGTCGTTAAGGGCAAGGACTTCGCTCTATACTCCGTTCGCCACCAGTCAAATCAATTCAACTCATCGACACCCCTCTACGTGCCAGAGTTTGACCAAATTAACCATTTGGTAAACATTAAAATCCCTACAGAGAAACCTATAGAGAGTGGAAACATTAATGTCTCCATGACCAGTCTCGAAAGGTCAATAGAAGAGTTAAGGAGCAGCGACGCCGAAGTTGAGGATTTATCGCCCCATGACATTCATCACTACGTTATCAGTTACATGATGATATCATGCGCTGTCGGGGCTATCGTTGCGTGGATCTGGCGAACCAGGCGTTGTCGCCCGCGCCGAGAACCTGCTAATGCACGAGATGGTGAAAGAGATCGTCAGCAGATAATGGAGATGATTGAACCACCTCGAAGACAAGTACACCATACCACAAGTTTGCAGCAGCGACGGGAGCCCCCAGGAGCATCCCCGCGTCAGATTTTAGACAATAGACCAAATAATAGTGAAGTGATAAGCGTGAGTGAGATAAACAACCAAAGTGATATCGGTCAGCAATTGCACCGTTGCGCTAAACGGTGGCCTAGTGTAAATAAGCGAATTAAAAGTACGGACAATGGCCACCTAAATGACACGTTTACTGTGGAAGACACTATAGTTTAAATGTTAACCTCCTACATGTTATGCAATATTTTTAAGCTTTACCATTTAGACAAATTCTTAGTTTACATTGTGAGCATCATATCACCTCATGCACCATCACTTATCATTCCGCACTCTCCTTGTTGTCGGGAATATGTTCGAGTAAATCAAACACTCGACAAAAGCGCGTAATTGCATCGCTTGCAATTATGCACATTTGTTCGATTTGGCTAATGTGTAGCCAGTTCGTGTCCAAAGCCCTCACGGAGCTACCGCGTACTCGCAACCAAAACCATTAACCATTAAATCTAAACCATTAGAATCATTATCTTAATTAATATAAGTCAAATATAACAAACCATTTTAGTGTAAACTACTAGTGAGAGAATATAAATACTTTCCTTAAACTTACTCTTATTTTACCAATACCTTTTACACCAATATATATCAAACAAACCAAGAGTTGGAGTTGTGTAGAGTCAACCATAATACAAAGCAAACCCAACTCTTTTCATATATTAATTATAATGTATAGATTATATGACCAATTTATAGATAATATATTACGATGAAATGTAATTTAATAATTTAAGAACCATTTTATAAACTATTTTTATAAGTGGGTAGGTGAAAATCATTCGATGCAATGTGACGTATCAAATGATATAAAAAGGAGACACCGAATGAAATCGGGACAGTTTATCCCGAGGCGTCGAAGTGTAAGGTACGATATAATTCTGATATGTTTATACTGTTTACTGTGTAATATTATTATGCTGTGCTGTAACTATTTGACCATATCGTGTTGGCTATGTAAGATGTACTTACTTGATCTATAATTGTTGTTATAATTTGGTAAATGGTAATATCTGCAGATATAGATATTATCTTTCTAGTAGATACAAATATGGATTACTGGACTATACCCTTCACGGGTATGACGTAATTATGCAAGGTGCCTCCGATATCGATATGGTTGGATATAGTCCCTGTAATGATATTACTCGATGAGATCTATTATGTATTAACTGGCTACAAGCTTGATAACCTTTGATACAAGAGTTTAATATTGTTATATTATGTAACTATTATAGTAATGTTTGGTTATAAGCCTAGATTGTAATTATGAATTGTTATAGAAAGACTATATCATGATTGGAAGGCAGACAGGTTTTCTTGTTAGTTCTTTCCTGTCTATAAAAGCCTTTTGGGAACTAACGTAGTGTAAAAGAATAAAAGAGAACGATATAGTCATGATTGTTGTTTTATTCATTTTATAACACCACTAAGTATTACCCTTTGTATAATATTTGTATTTCCCTAGTACAGATCAATAGTTAAACTTGGTTTCTAGGATATACAACTGGACCATAGTGAACCTCTAGCACTATGAAGTATTTGTGGTTGCTACGCAAGATCCTGACATATCCTATTATCGATAGATATATATATTCTAATGGTTATATATCTATATTCTAATATATACACTGTTAGATTAACAAAAAGTAAATAATACAAAAGTAAATCTAATAAATAAAAATAAATATAGAAAAAAAATTAAAAGAATAGTATATAAATGTATTAAAAAGAATAAAGTTATATAAATTAAAAATTAATACAATTATACACAAGTATTTTTTTATTATCATTTTTATTTTTTTTTTATATTTATTATACAATTTTTTTTTTAATACATTTATATACTATTCTTTTTGTTAATCTAACATCAGAAGCGGGATAAAGAATCTTATTCTAATACATATTGTACAAGTTTCAGCTTGGATCTACCTCTGCGAGGCTACCACAGGCCTTGCACAATATTGCTTGCCCATTGAATATCGGCTTCATCATCGGGTAAAGAAGCTAGCTCCAGCATCAGTTTGCAGAGCAATCGGCTGCCGTAGCAACTGGCGAGGCTACGTAGTGTTCACACCGTGTCCACCAGAGCGATCTCTTTCGCTTCCTACCTCAGGAATATCAAGGTTTGCAGTGATACAAGAAAAAGTGCAAAAAGACGGTATTGTGACTTTTTGTTACCATATTATAATGTTGTGATAAATGTGATAATTAATAGGCATTATGGTCATAACTATATTTTGTTTATTGGTGTAAAGAGAAAGATTTAGAAAGGTCTTTTTATCAATTGTATAAACTGAAAGGAGGCATCGTCGTCTGTCTTTTAGTGTTGTCAGACAAGTTCGTTAATAATGATTTTAGTAGATTTTCACTTTAGGTAGGTACACAGTATTTTATCTGATCAGTTTATAAAATGCACTTGTTGTCCATTGAAACCACTAACTAAATTTTTTTTTGGGGTGAATAAGATTATGAATCTAAATAGGATGAAATTCAGTCCAGACTGTAACCCCTGACATTAGTATTTACATTTTCAAGTTCGGGTGATAAGTATCTTTCCATAATTCCGATAATAACTTCCATTCTTGAATGTTAATGTGGTTTGCTTTCAACCTCTTACAAAATTTATAGTGGGTACTGTAGGTACCATCACAATTCAGTCGTATCAAAAACGGTCAGATCGTCAAAGAGTACATTCCGTTCGTTCCTAAAAGTAATGATAAATTTTAATTATAAAATTTATAACAAGTAATTTTTCCTCACTTGTTTAAATAGTTCGAGGTCCGGTGTTTTGGGATCTAAATCTGTTCTATGGTTCAGATTTGCTTATTCATTCGGATTCAAATCAAATAACAAAGTACCGTTTGTATAGTAGATCAATTTCATTGGAGGGTACCTACCTACTCGCATTATAATTATTACTATTTTTCAAACACGGAATAATGACTAAGTTGTATTAATGATCATGTGATTCTAGATTGTGAAAACAAGTTTAATAGTCAATTAAATTGTTAATAAGTTAATAACTGAACGATGAATATTGTCTAATAATTCTGCTTTCTTTGGACGTAATTTGACAAAATGTCACAAATTTTATAAACTTGATTTACATCATAAGAGGCGAAATAACTAATGACTAGAAACGAACTAGGACTATAAAGATACTACCTATATAAAGTAATGGATTGTTTTGAGGTTTGAGTCCTGTGAACAAAATTATGATACTGGTGTCAGATGAGTATCAGGTTGACCGAACGGTTCTAGAATATAAATATGATACAGGTGACTGAAGAGTTGGAAGTACTAATTACTTTTCGTTATTGCTTTAACATTTAACACTTAGTGTTCATTGTTGTTTCATGGGTGTTGGTTTTGAAGTGTTGATGACCCAAATAAGTAACATGCTGCGACGTAGTTTGGGTGTCTGATCCAGTTCATTAGCAGCGAGTGAACGATATGGATTGGCCCATGCGAACTTCGATCAATCGTCAGTGGTGATCATCATTTCAAAATCAGTTTTTTTTTTTAATTTATTTTCAACTTGTTCAGTATTGTACTTTCGATGCTTCTTTTACCTTAGAGGTCTACTCACTCTAACAATATACTCGTATAATTGATATGTAAATATAGGGTGCAGAATGTGATTGCTAATATGGAAGCCAATATGTAACAGGAATAAATATGTATGTGGCGAATATATCGGTGGCCTATGTGGCGAATATATCGGTGGCCTATGTGGCGAATATATCGGTGGCCTATGTGGCGAATATATCGGTGGCCTATGTGGCGAATATATCGGAGGCCTATGTGGCGAGTATATCGGAGGCCGTAGTGTAAGTGTGTGATTGCTGAGGTATAGTGGAAGTGCAAAGACTGTGTAGACCGCCATTTGCTTCAATGCGATTGAGCAGTTTGGGGATACATAGATATTGCCGATTTATGACAGACCTATATTTCCGCTGTTTGACCTTTTGCTCGTGCAGTCCTTGCCATTTGCAGCGGGTGGAGCGGACTAGACACGGGGTAGCAAGTTGGTAGAATATAGAAATGACGACTTTGACTTTGAGATACTGGTAGTCACAACTTGCAACTTGTATGTAGATACTTTGAGAGAAAGTACTGGTTTGATGGTACTTCGTGAGCTAAGTATCTGTCAGTTTGGCCGTGATAGATGATATTGATATGATATATTTTGGGCATATGATATTGGCAGTCACATCTTGCAATTAATTGTACTTCGAGAGCGAAGTACTTGGTCAGTATGGCCGTGATAGATATTTATATGATATGTTGAGCATATTTATTAACAGTAACAATTTGCAATTAATTGTACTTCGAGAGCGAAGTACTTGGTCAGTATGGCCGTGATAGATATTTATATAATATGTTGAGCATATTTACTAAGTCACAATTTGCAATTAATTGTACTTCGAGAGCGAAGTACTGGTCAGTATGGCCGTGATAGATATTTATATAATATGTTGAACATATTTATTTTATTGACGATTCACAATTTGCAATTAATTGAACTTCGAGAGCGAAGTTCTTATCAGTATGGTCGTGATAGATATATTAATTATAATGTATAGATTATATGACCAATTTATAGATAATATATTACGATGAAATGTAATTTAATAATTTAAGAACCATTTTATAAACTATTTTTATAAGTGGGTAGGTGAAAATCATTCGATGCAATGTGACGTATCAAATGATATAAAAAGGAGACACCGAATGAAATCGGGACAGTTTATCCCGAGGCGTCGAAGTGTAAGGTACGATATAATTCTGATATGTTTATACTGTTTACTGTGTAATATTATTATGCTGTGCTGTAACTATTTGACCATATCGTGTTGGCTATGTAAGATGTACTTACTTGATCTATAATTGTTGTTATAATTTGGTAAATGGTAATATCTGCAGATATAGATATTATCTTTCTAGTAGATACAAATATGGATTACTGGACTATACCCTTCACGGGTATGACGTAATTATGCAAGGTGCCTCCGATATCGATATGGTTGGATATAGTCCCTGTAATGATATTACTCGATGAGATCTATTATGTATTAACTGGCTACAAGCTTGATAACCTTTGATACAAGAGTTTAATATTGTTATATTATGTAACTATTATAGTAATGTTTGGTTATAAGCCTAGATTGTAATTATGAATTGTTATAGAAAGACTATATCATGATTGGAAGGCAGACAGGTTTTCTTGTTAGTTCTTTCCTGTCTATAAAAGCCTTTTGGGAACTAACGTAGTGTAAAAGAATAAAAGAGAACGATATAGTCATGATTGTTGTTTTATTCATTTTATAACACCACTAAGTATTACCCTTTGTATAATATTTGTATTTCCCTAGTACAGATCAATAGTTAAACTTGGTTTCTAGGATATACAACTGGACCATAGTGAACCTCTAGCACTATGAAGTATTTGTGGTTGCTACGCAAGATCCTGACATATCCTATTATCGATAGATATATATATTCTAATGGTTATATATCTATATTCTAATATATACATAGTTAGATTGACAAATTAAGAGATACTGTTAGATTCACTTTTCTACTTTCACATCTATGTTAATCTAACATATTTCTGTTAGATTATGACTATATGTTTTATATCTCCAAAATAATCTAACAAGCGCGGGCCTGGGGGTGACGGGTGGAGCTGCCTGTCACCCCAGCAGAAGCAGGCCACGGCGGCGGCGCGCTAAATAGCGGGCGTCCCCATTCCGGGGCGAGTTCGGGACACCGTTGTCCCCCCTCCTGAGGAGGGCCAGACCGTAAGGGATGGCCCTGGGTCGGCCGGGGTGCGAGGAATATGTCTATGACAACCTCACCTCCGGCCTAGCACCAAGACCCACAGTCGGCGTGCGGTTTTAGTCGGTTCGAGTCCGACATTACCTCCCCTTCTGGCTCCGGCGGGGGGGGGGGGGGGGGTATCCGAGGGGATTACCGC
The DNA here is from genome assembly GCA_914829495.1 of Eilema sororculum. Taxonomy (NCBI): domain Eukaryota; kingdom Metazoa; phylum Arthropoda; class Insecta; order Lepidoptera; family Erebidae; genus Eilema; species Eilema sororculum. The sequence continues at coordinate 23,564,067 of OU618535.1, forward strand.
ACGGACAAAAAAAAGGCATCAATTCAATCATATTAATATTTTCAAAAATATCCTGTTCCAAAATAGGGTCCTCGGGATCCTGACTGATTAAATCTTCTATAATATTGTATGTGTCTGCAGGTTCATTCATAACAATGGCATCGTCAGCATTATCAGCATACCGATGTTGCATGACGTTATCTTCAGTAGTGATCCTTGGATTAATATGATTCAACAAAGAACAATTAACGTTCGTGCTGAGAAGGCCTTCTTTTGAGAGTATAATATCCTTAGGAATCCCACTGACATAATTACTACAATTTTCTTTATTATTTTGAGGTACCAAGGAACCGTCAGTTTGTACAATGTAACATGTCGATATTTGCACTGTGTAATTACATTCTGCTAAAGGTTCATTGCTCTTGACACTATTCATGATTTTCAAAGTACGCGAATTTAACGGCTTTGTAGTCATTTTCTGATATTTAGATGATAGAGAAGCATCTGTTTGAAAGTTAGACAGAGATGACCTGCGTTTCATTTTGAATTCTAGAACAAATTAAAAGCGGCTTATAGATATTAATTAAACAAGTTTTTTTGGTATACTGTTATGTGACTACTTTATTAGGTACCTATGTGCTTTTACAGAATAAATGTATTTTCATAACATCTGCCTATATAATAATAGATTAGGTATTTCTTATTGAAATAAAATAAATTACTATTATCTAAAGATAATACAAATTAAAAATGTTGGAGATACGTGGTTGTTTAAATTAGGTAGGTGTACTTAGAAAACATAACATATTACAAAATACGTAACTCCTTACTATAATTGATCAAAGGTATTATTTAGAAATATTTATGGTGCGGAATTGTATTTTATAGGTTAGTTTATGAGTTACTGCAATTATAATATAGAATTAATAAAGAAATGTTGTCATATAGTGATGATTTTGTCAATAACATGTTAATTGTCAAAGCATACCGATCGTAACTCCTAGGAATAATTTAATCAAAATACGTAACTGCACTAAATAATGAAATAGCTTTAGTTTTAAATAAATCTTTTATAATATGACATAAATTAGGCAAATATAGTAAAATTTACTTACCAGCTATTCTCTCCAACAGTAACAAACGTTAAAAAAGCCACTAGATGTTTATAATACGCAACTAAAACACGACGACATCACTGCTCGGTTAGCCGGGTACTAAAAGCGGGACTTACGAATATTGCATCATTCAAAATAGCGTCGTGGAGTTAAGCGTTTTGAAAATACGTAAATAACATTATTTTGGCGGTTTTTCTGGATTTAAGAATATTTCCATTCGATGCGTTGTAACATTTTACGCTAGATGGCATTAAAACATGATTTTGATCAAAAATGGAGTTACGAAGTCTGATAATTAAGCAATCGTCGATGGCTTAATTATCAGACTTATATGTTCAATATGCTCCAACCTACCACCATTCCAACGGGAGTACCCGTATCGCAGGCAAATATAACAGATGTTGAGAAATTGTTGACAAAACATTTTGGATTAGAATGGCAAGAAAGGGAAGACTTGCAATTTTACTTAGGTATTATTAGAGGGCCATTTGTTGAAAGAAATCAAGATTTAGAAGAAAGTTTTTGTCAAGGAATAGCAGAGGAATCACCAGACTTAAGAATATAATGAGGATAAAACAATGAATGCCATTATTCCACGTAATTGAAAATTGATTAAAATGTATAATATTTTATTGTTTTTACTTTATCGAACTGTAACGCGGGCCCACCAAATTTGAGTTTTAAAAAAGACGCGAGTGTCCTTGAGTGATATTTCTTAAATTCAGTTCACAGTTAAGATTGAATTATTGGACGGAACTGGAAGCACTACCGTATGCTCTGGATGTCGCGGGAGGTCTGGCGTGCAGGTGTGCGGTGATGTCGCCGGATGAACTCAAACTCAAACTCAAACTCAAGGTATTTATTCAAAATTGTGTAGCACTACTACAGCTTTTTGACGTCAAATTCTGCTTAAAACTAAGTTTACCACCGCTTCCTAGGCACCAGTGGAGAAGAAACGGCGCAACAAACTCCACTGTAGCATTTTCTGGACGTCAATTTACAAAAAAAAAAAAAAAGTAAGTTCTTAAGACTAAATATGGACGAATGTACATATGTCTCGTGTCAAGATAATTAAAGTATATAAAAAAAACTTATAATAAAATAATTAACCTAAGTTAACAAAAATAAATAAAAAAAGAAGTTCGCGTTCCTATTTAAACATTATGCCGTAGTTACAGCAAAGCAATTTAGGAGGGGCCTGCACCATGCTCAAGCCAGACATTTTTGTCTTTAAGGTAATCATCTGTCCTATAGTATGCTTTTTTACATAAGGTGGTCTTCACAAAGGTTTTAAATTTATTGTCAGGCATACCAAGGACTGATTCAGGCAATTTATTATAAAAACGTATACAATCCCCCCTAAAAGAATCACTAACTCTGGATGGAAGACGCTGACTAAGGCGTAAAGATGGGCTGAGTGGACAGAAAGACTTAGGGTTGCCGGTGTAACACCTCCCCGGCCAAGAGTAAACTTACCCTTGAAAGGTGAGTTTACTGAAAAGGGAATGTTGAAAAGGTATGAGGTTAGTAGGATTCGCAGGAGGTTAATTTATTCTATAATTCTCAATCTGGGACGCGTAGGCAGTGCTACCGGTTCATCAGGGGTTACATTAGAATCTTTCACAATATTTTTATTACATTTGTTAATTATATATTTCCTATATCTAAATATAACGAATAGAGATGCCAGAATTAGTATAGTTATTGAAAGTGAGAAGCTAGTATGTGTGAGAATAGTATTTGTAGGATTAATATCTAAATTGTTTAGAGATACGATGTTTTCGTCTGCTAAACTTTTGAGGTCTTTTAGACCTTGCAGATCGATATTATTTATAATTGAATTCGAAACATTGACTTTAAGTTGCTTAAATTTGCTTAATGTACAGCATTTGTCATTTATTAAATTGAATTCTAAATTAATTTCTTTTGTTGGTATATTAAATACTATTTCTGACATTGACATTAATTTCATATTTTTACAGAATGCAGTGCAGTGTGGTTTTAGGCTTAACAGACCCGTCCCACTTATAATAGTTTCTGTGACATTAGAATTACATTGAAGTGACAGTTTCGTCATTTGAGATAATACAAAAACCCATTTATTAGTTCCAAGGTTTTGCCAGATGTTAACATTACCGTAGATGAATTTAGTTTCACATTGAGACGGCAAGTCTTTAACAAATTTTGTTAAAAGTTCTATTTCACAGATGGGTTCAGAACCTACTAGTAGAATTTTAGAAACATCACAAATTAAATTGCTTTTGTCTAATGAAATACAGGATGTTGTATCTTTTAGAGTACAGTATGCTGATTTTTCTTTATTTATGGCAATATAATTGTCCGTTGGGACAATCATTGCATAGGAATTTGGCAAACTAGTATTGTGGGGTACAGGTATTGGTATTATTTGATAAAGATCAAAATCGGATCTATATACTAGAGGCATATTTATTACAAATATAATCTTATTATTAAAATAATAGGGAACTAATTCAGATATCCTTAGAAGTAAGATTACATTATTTATTTCCAGGGTTACCGGGAATTCACTATATTTAGGTAAGTTTCTATGGTTTTGTTCTAACTCGTAAAACAATTGTTTTGGTGTTATAATAGCAGGATGCAAAGTGTTACTACCAGCAGAGATGATGGAGTTAACAATATCTTCGACCTTAAAGGATAAGGTAAGTAAACTTGCATGTAATACATTGATAATTTCGTTAATTCTATTTCTTAACATTAATTCGTTAGTAGCTACTGTTACATTTTTAAAACTTAAGATTAATTTATCCATGACGTCATTCAAATAAGCTTCGTTTTTAGAAACAGTGTAAAGAGTATCATTAAAGTTAATGATTGCAGATTTGGAAAGTAAAATATTTTGTTTAATTAAAGTTTTTAGTTGTTCTTCATTCGAATATAGGTTTTCAATGGCGTCATTAATTTTTTCAGAGTCATCCTCATCCATTGTACCAAATATTGTTTTCATTATTGTACCTATTCCAGAAATCCACGCTGATCTTTTAGATTTTGGTGACATTAGATGTGATATAGAACCATAATCGCGACCAACGTCGTCATATAATGAGGTAAGAGGTTGGAGCATGTTTTGGCATTGAAAATCGTTTATGGCTTCATTTTGATGACATAGAAATCTAGTCGTACTTAAAATACTATTTATATTATCTAAATGGGGTTTAATAAAACTTAAATCTACTGGAATAACCAAGTAAGCGCGGTCACTGATTATTCTCATATTACTAATAGGGTTAAAATATATCCCCGGGCTTTTGTCCAGTTGTTGAACAAGCTCTTGGCTGGAGAAAGACGCAGTAGGAAATAGTAGAAGAGCGGTTCTGAAAATTCGAAATGTACTGTTACTTATTATACGGAATTAAGTGTTGCTAGTTTTATTTGATCGAAATGGTGTGTAATGTGTCGTCTATTAATAAGTAAGGTTACCGTATTGTTGTCATGAACTTTGATTACTTTATAAGGGCCTTTCCATATGGGTGAGAGTGCTTTTCTTAATCTTAAATGATTTCGAAGGTAAACAAGATCTCCGACTTTATATTTTGTCGGCCTTGTTTGAGCATCGTAATATCTTTTCGATCTCTCCTTAGAATTATTAATGTTTTCGATAGCTTTTTGTCTAGTGTGTTTAAATCGATGCATTAGCATTTTTAAGTACTCAGGATAAGTGGCGTCAGGTGAGCAGTCGTACAATGAATCTGGTATGAAGGGTTTGTGTCCGTAAAGCAATTCGTATGGTGTGTAGTTGGTTGTACAGTGTACAGTGGTATTATAAGTTAGAATAGCAGTGTAGACGTAACGGTGCCAGTCATCTTGGTCGTCACTTACGAATGATTTCAGGTATTCTTTTAGTGTTGAGTGACTGCGTTCTAAAGCACCTTGTGTTTGGGGGTGGTAAGGACTGGACCATAATTGTTTGATTTTTAAGAAGTCACAAGTCTTTTTAAATAATTCGGCAGTGAAGTTTGTACCTTGATCGGTAAGTATGGTTTTCGGGATACCGAATAGGGAAATGAAGTGTATTAGACAATCGCTAGTTTCTTCTGCAGTAGTGGATCGAACTGGATAAGCTAAAGAGAATTTAGTTAGGTCATCTTGAAGGGTTAGTATGTATTTTAATTTTGCAGGAGTTGTTTCAGGCAATGGACCGACTATATCTAAAGCGACGCGTTGAAATGGATTTGTGGAAGTTGTGGTGATCCTCATGGGTTCACGATTTATTCTTCGGAGCGCTTTATTTTCTTGACATAGTTTACATGACTTGATGTATTTTTCAATGTCACTACGCATACCTTTCCAATGGTATTTTTCTTGGATTCTTTTGAGCATTCTTATAGTTCCTAAATGACCTGCTATGGGTATGTCATGATTCTCTTTAAGTATTTTCTTAATCTCACTCAACGATGGAAATATAATAACGTTACGATGAATTGTTATAAATGAATCGACATTGTGAAATAGGTATAGTATTATATTATATAACTTAGTATATGAGTGAGATTCGAAAGGATTTCTAAAATCTGTAATACTAATGTTTGATGGTGATGTTATGATTAAGTCATTACGTACATTCTTAAGACTAATATAAAGATCTTCGTAGGTAGCGTTATCGAAGTGGTTGACTTTGGTAAATAAAAAGTAAACGATAGCGCCTTTATATTCAAAGTTTAAAAATGAATGGAGTGTTTTTTCTTTGTTGATGATTTCTTCTTTATTTGTTAATTCGTTTAGAATATCCTCGACGTGTAGATTGCTCTCATCGAGGTCAATAGATGTAGGGATAATCATTATTTTGTCAGAGGTAGTTAGGATGCTCGAGTTAGATTCTAGTACTTTGGCGTTTGATTCAAAGCTTTTACTGTTCATCATTCTTAGGAATTGGGAGTAATTGTCATCATGAACATCAAGAACTTCGAGTGGATTATCTAGAGGAGTTTGAGGGTTTAGAATGATTTCAGGTGAGTTCAGTGAAGGAGACGGTGGTAGAGAGTCAGTGAATTCGGGGTTTGTAGTTATTTCAGGGTACATGCTTGGAGCAGAGCTAGGACCTGGGACGGGTTGCAGTTCGGTTAGGGGATTCTGTTCTATTTCAGGTTCTTCTAGTGTAGGAGGTTGCAGACGATCGGGCTGAGATATCGAAGGTAAGTCAGGATTTAGATAGGATGGACCTGGAGGTTGCGGTTCTACTAAAGGATTTTGGGTTGGATTTGGTAAGTCTGGAGGACTGAAGTCAGGGTTGAGATCATCGTTAAATGGACTGATATTTTGATCGAGGTTAAGAATACCATCGTTTTGTATAGGGTTTACAGGGTATCGAGAGAGCGCATCAGCAGCTGCGTTAAGTTTTCCTTTCTGATAACCGATTTCGTAATCATATTCTTCTAATTTTAGTCGCCATCTCTGTAATTTACTACTCGGATCTTTATGATTGAAGAGCCATTTTAATGGTCTATGGTCGGTAATAATTTGGAATTTTCGACCATAAAGATATGGTCGGAAGGTTTTACAGCCAAACACAATAGCGAGGGGTTCTTTTTCTGTAGTGCTGTAGTTACATTCGCATTTGTTAAGTGTTCGTGACGCATAAGCTATTGGTCTATCCTTACCGATTGGGCCTTGACTTAAAACAGCACCGATGGCATAGTTTGAGGCGTCACATGTTAGTATAAAAGGAAGGGAAAAATCTGGATATATCAGGACAGGAGCAGAGGTAAGTTTGTGTTTTAGTTCGTCAAATGCAACCTGTTCTTGATTTTCCCATAGAAAGGGTACATTTTTCTTTAGTAGTTGTGTAAGAGGTTTAGCTATTTTTGAGAAATCTGGTATGAATCGGCGATAATAGGATACAAGTCCAAGGAATGACTATGTCTCTAGGAGATTTAGGAGTCGGGAACTTTGTGACGGATTTTAGTTTTTCAGGGTTAGGTTTTACTCCATCTTGGGTTATTAAGTGTCCAAGATATGCGACTTCCCGTCGAAGAAATTCGCACTTATCGGGTTGGAGCTTGAGATTAAATTGTCGTAATCTTTGGAATACTGATGAGAGGTTTTCTATATGGGAACTTAGGCTATGGCTATAAATTACAATGTCGTCAAGATATACGAAGCAGCTTATGCCTTGCAGACCGGATAGAGCGGTATTCATTAGCCTCTGAAATGTGGCAGGTGCGTTTTTTAGCCCAAATGGCATTCGAGTAAATTGGAAGTGTCCTTGGGGTACACTGAACGCTGTCTTAGGAGCATCTTCTTCGTTGATTAGAATTTGGTGAAATCCCGAGGTAAGATCCAGTGTGGAAAAATATTTGCTTTGGCCAAGTTGATCTAATATTTCGGAAATTTGCGGGATAGGGTAACAGTCGCCCATAGTTACATCGTTCAACTTACGGTAGTCGATAACTATCCGCCATTTACGCTGTCCAGACGCATCGAGCTTTTTGGGGACAATCCAGATTGGTGATGACCATGGGGAGTTTGAGTGTTTTATAATACCTTGTTCCAGCAAATGATCTATTTGTTTGTTACTTCTTCTTTATGGACTTCGGGAAAACGATAGGATTTCACATTTATGGGATTCGGAGCAGTTGTTGTGATAGCATGTTTAAGAACATCTGTGTAGGAAAGTTTGTCACCAGAAATAAAGAATATGTCAGAGTATGCAGAACAGATGTCATGAAGTGCATTTGCTTCTTCAAGGTTAAGGTGCGAGGCTCGTAGGAGATTTATTACTTCTTGAGTTCGTAGATAAGAGTCATTATTTTGATCATGAGAAATAGAAGTGGTGTGGAACATTTCGCGGAGTTCCATAGAAGGTTCAATGGGGGTGAGTTCGATATTCAAATTAGATTTCAATTTTATTGGGGATTCAGAGGTATTGACAACGGATATGTTAATTCTTTTGTTTTCCTTAACCGTAACTACACAATTGGCAATCAACAGATCCTCATGGATCTTTTGGTCTAGAACGAGACCCTGTCTCACTTCAGGGTTAGATACTGAACATTCGATTATAGTTTCCATACGTGGTAGAATATTGTATACAAGGTCACAGAAATTTAGTTTCAGCTGTCTTCCTTATATTTTCAATATATTTTGGTTGTAATCTATTGAACAGTCCAAATCCTTTAAAAGATCGGAGCCAATGATTCCATCATAGGACAGATTTATATTATTCACAACGTGAAAAGTGTATGTTATTTCGGGTTCTGATAGAATGTTCATTTGGAAACTACCCAGAGTACGAGTTAGATCGTCACCGGTGTCAATACCTTTTAACAAGATTATACAATTTTCATCCAGTGACGGCATTTTCCGGATCGAGGATTGTTTAACAAGACTAACCATTGATCCTGAATCAACTAGGAATGTTAGAGAAGAGTCGGCTAGTGTTGTTTTCAAAATCACATGAGGTAGAAACCGTTTCGGGCTATTTGACATGACTTCGTATATTTTGGTGCCAATAACAGCTTGCTTGTTCATCATTGAAGTTTCGTAAGGAATTGTATTTAATAGGGTATTAAAAACAGCGGATTTAGTATTATGAACAGCGGATGTAGTATTATGAACAGCGGATGTAGTATTTGAAACAGCGGATGTAGTATTTGAAACAGCGGATTTAGTATTTGAAACAGCGGATTTAGTATTTGAAACAGCGGATTTAGTATTTGAAACAGCGGATTTAGTATTTGAAACAGCGGATTTAGTATTTGAAACAGCGGATTTAGTATTTGAAACAGCGGATTTAGTATTTGAAACAGCGGATTTAGTATTTGAAACAGCGGATTTAGTATTTGAAACAGCGGATTTAGTATTTGAAACAGCGGATTTAGTATTTGAAACAGCGGATTTAGTATTTGAAACAGCGGGTTTAGTATTTGAAACAGCGAGTTTAGTATTTGAAACAGCGGGTTTAGTATGAGAGACGGTTGATTTTATTAGGACGCGTTTCAGAGAGTCTCTCGTATCGGCTTTGAATGGTACATTTCCCGCGCGATACTGTTCGGGAAATTTTATTCGTTTAAATTTCTATCAGGTTGCTCTACTTGGTCAGTAGAAAATTCTTCGGAGTTGTAAAACGTCGCGTGAACGTCACGAGGACGTTGGGAGTTGTTACTCGAACTAGGGTGACCTTGATTGCGGCGGTTATTATTAAATTGGCGTTTACGGCAATTTTCAATGCTATGTCCGATATTTTTACAATATCTACATATAATGTCACTCTTGTTCGTGGGATGAGAGGTTTGAGAGTCGTTTGGACGAGGACGACCTTGAAAATCTTTAGGTGGAAACTTACTATTATTACGGTTCTGATTATTGAATGGTACAGATGTAAATTGTTTCCTAGAATTTAGGATTTTCTCTTCTTCACATGCGTAGCTTATGGCATCATTTAAGGACTCAGGGTCGCGACATCGTACAATTGTTGACAGTGAAGGATAGAGACCGATAACAAAGGTATGAACAGCTAAGTCTTGCATTGCGGCGGCACGGCCAGCTAGTTCGCCCTTCCTTTCAGTTTTCTTTTTTGAAGTAGGAACCGTCAAGTTGATTTCGGACAGTAATTTGGATAGGCAAGTTTCGATTCTGAGGGCGAACTGGTTGACAGTTTCCTTAGGCCCTTGTTTACATTCCTGAAGTTCAGCAAGCAAGTAATAATAATAATAATAATAAAAACAATAATATTTTTTTTTTTTTTTTTTAAATATGTATTTAAAAATATAATTTATAGGATTTATAAATGAATAAATAGAATAATAATAATATTCTTTATTCTTTCCTTTGTATTACATACTCAATTCTTAAAATAGAACTAGAAATAAATATCACAATCGTATTTGAGTAAACATCCGTTGCCAAACTAGGTAGAAACCTGTGTTTCGGCATTCGGCGCCACTCCCCACAAACAGTTTAACATCACTAGTCCGCACATAAAACTATTCTCAAAATACTTACTATTATTACTACATCAGATCTGGAGTTAAAAGAGCATAAGGAAATGGGAATCAGTGTGTAAAATGATGGAAGAATCTTATTTCAGCGTTGTGTGTGTGTGTGTGTGTGTGTGTGTGTGTGTGTGTGTGTGTGTGTGTGTGTGTGTGTGTGTGTGTGTGTGTGTGTGTGTGTGTGTGTGTGTGTGTGTGTGTGTGTGTGTGTGTGTGTGTGTGTGTGTGTGTGTGTGTGTGTGTGTGTGTGTGTGTGTGTGTGTGTGTGTGTGTGTGTGTGTGTGTGTGTGTGTGTGTGTGTGTGTGTGTGTGTGTGTGTGTGTGTGTGTGTGTGTGTGTGTGTGTGTGTGTGTGTGTGTGTGTGTGTGTGTGTGTGTGTGTGTGTGTGTGTGTGTGTGTGTGTGTGTGTGTGTGTGTGTGTGTGTGTGTGTGTGTGTGTGTGTGTGTGTGTGTGTGTGTGTGTGTGTGTGTGTGTGTGTGTGTGTGTGTGTGTGTGTGTGTGTGTGTGTGTGTGTGTGTGTGTGTGTGTGTGTGTGTGTGTGTGTGTGTGTGTGTGTGTGTGTGTGTGTGTGTGTGTGTGTGTGTGTGTGTGTGTGCCAGAACAGTCACTTCACTTCATCATACTTACAAAATTCTAAGTAAAACAAATTGTACAGAAGAAGAAAGAAATTCTAGGATAATACTGTCAAAAGCTGCTCAGTCCCGTCGTATCCCAAAGTTTTAAGCCAAGTAATTACAGCTGCTTTGCAAAGCATCCTATTTAGCGGGTAAATACGGATAATTATATTTACCTTGTTATATCGATATGGGCCAGTTGAACAGTAAAATCTTTGGATAAACGAGGTATGTGACCTTTTTTTTGTTTCGCAGACCCAATTTCTTCGCCTTCTTACATCTTTTTGCGGGTCATACGACAGTTCATTGTGTTGCTTCATTATTATACCCAGGATGAAAAGCTGTCTGACTGTAAGCACCTTCCATCGCTCGTAAAGCAAAAGTGTTGGAGAACGGAACGGTTGGAAAGTGCCCACCTTTAGAATTGCCCTTTGGGCAATTTCCAATCGCTTCATCATGGTAGACCTAGCTCCTCCCCAAACAGTAATGCAGTACGAGAGTAATGACTGGCAAAACGCTAAATAAATTAGCTTAACCAGATTGAAATCCGCGACATATCTTATAGTTTTAAACACAATAATCAGTTTACGAACCCTTCCAGTGAGTAACTCAATGTGATTAGCAAATCTCAGTTGAGCATCCAACAATACTCCAAGATACTTCATCTGTACAGTAGGTTCTAGTTTTGGGCAGGAGCAAGTACTGCTGCCATATTGCTGGCAGTTGTGAACCACCAAGTTAAGTCCAGCAGGTGGAACACCAATTCTTGTGATGGAGAAGGTCATATATCTCGTTTTATCCGCATTCAGTGTTAAAACATTATCTCTTAGCCATCTAGAGACATCGCAAAGAGCAGTCTGAGCTTTTCCAAAAGTGTCCCCCCAGGTATTGGTAGAGATTAAAATTACTGTGTCATCCGCGTAGGAAACTATTTTACCTTTAACGGGCTTGATTTGACATAAGCCATTGATATATATCAGGAATAGGGTGGGTCCCAGAACGCTACCCTGTGGAACACCAAAAGTTACAGGTAAGTAGGCAATTAAGTGGGTACCAATGGCTGTAGCCTGCACACGATCGGAAAGATAACTTTTAAACAAACTCAACTGCTTGTCTCTTATGCCAAAAGCTTCCAGCTTGCGCAAAAGTAAGGAGACAGAGACCGTGTCAAAAGCTTTAGCTAAGTCTAGAAAAATTGCCAGGCATTTTTTCCGATCATCCAGACTAGTTGCAATGTAATCAGTCACAGCATGTACCGCATCAGATGTGGATAACGCTTGGCGAAAACCAAATTGATTTTCCGAGAGTAATTTGTTTGTTTCTAAGTATGCAACTAGTCTAGTATTAATTAACTTTTCCAATATTTTGGAAATGGCTGGAAGTATAGAAATAGGTCTATAATTAGAGACACGGTCCCTGTCACCACTCTTGTAAATAGGAATAACCACAGATTTTTTTAGCCCAGTGGGAAAAACTCCCATCTCAAAACAGCGATTAAATAAAAACGTCAGGGGTGGAGCAAGAAAATTCTTGAATTGCTTTATAAATCTATTTGAGATTTTGTCCCACCCAACCGCGCAGTCGTTTCTAAGGCTAGAAATAACATTCACAACCTCACACAAGTCGGTATCCAATAGCACGAATGAATTTAAGCTAGAGCCAGAGCTGGAGCTGTTAGTGGAGTCGTCTTTATGATTTTTATTTTTTAAAACGTTTTCAGCCAACGTCTTGCCAACACCGACAAAATATTTATTTACTTCCTCTACAGAGTCCTGGGGAGTAGAGGCCAACTTTAACAAATCTTTAGATGATGCCTTTGTTTTCACTGTATTAGTTATAGTTTTGATAGCTTGCCATAGTTTTTTACTATTATTTCCCGCTTCAGACAATTGTTGTTTCTCGAAAGTTCTTTTAGCTTTCTTAAGAAGGGAGTTACAAAAATTTCTGTAGCGAGTATACGTGATTCTTAGAATTTCATTATGCGGTGATTTTTTAAGTTTAAGGTGCATCCTATCACGATTTCGCATGCATCGGAGAAGACCTGGGGTAATCCAGGGCCTAATAATTTTTTTACGTCCTGCAAGGGGTATGTTCTGGGTATTCTTTATTAAGGCCGCATTCACAGAGTCAATGAAATAATTCAATGCAATGTTTGGATCTCGACACGCATATATAGGCGTAAAATCAATAGCAACTATATCGTTATCGAGCTGTTTGGAATTGGTTTTAGTTATATTTGTAATGGCGTAATTGCGAGAAAGTTTTTTGGTTAAGCATAATAAGACAGGTTTGTGATCAGTTAGGGTAGCTTGGATAGCAATTGTAGTAGCGGGATGTTGAGTTTTTAGTAAGACGTGATCAATACAAGTCCCGCTGTCTTCACGTGTAATAAAAGTGTGACATGATAGAAGAGAATGATATGCTGCAAGATTTAAGTAACGATCCTTGTCACTGTGCGGCTTATCATTAATAGATATGTTTGTGTCTCCAATCACTGCTACATTTTTAAAATTGCGCACATTTTGTAGGGTAGTATCTAGAGCGTTCATAAACCGGTCTAAATTGGTATATGATGGCGATCGATACAGTGCCAAAATAGCAGTATCAGAACCAATTCTCATTAGCAAAGCATTTGCGTCCATAAAAGGTGGCTCCTCCACAGTAAAGGCAATTTCATCTCTAACATAAACGACAACCCCATCATTTTGTAAGATATTATTTTGAGTTGATGAAACCTGAAAACCTTGCAGAAGTGGAATAAATGATGTACCTTTAAGCCAACATTCGGTTAATATAAGTATGTCCACATTTATGGCAAGCCTAGTTAGTAATTCCTCAAGTCCAGGTAAGTTACAATGAACACTGCGGATATTTTGCGTGAGTACTGTAAGACAGGTTAAAGAACTTGGTACATACTGAAAGCAGTCTTCCACATGGCATTCATAGGCTTTTGATACACTGTATGTATCCAGATCCGTTGGTATATCATTGAAACTGTTGAATTTTAAATTTGATATAATATATGCGATTGTACTGTAAGCGACTGGGAAGCCAATGGTTAAAATGACTGTATGCACACGAGCTAGAAATAATGTAATGTAATTGTGTAAGTGTGTATAGTGTTTGACTTAAACCTAGACTAAGATTAACTAATAGTAACTTAATAGATAAAACAATATAGAGGACATGTACAATAACCGAGATCAAGTCGCTGATCACTTGGACTAGTCAATTGACGTTTCTCAGCTTCTCGAGGTCATCTTCACTTTCGATCTTAATTTGGGGACAGTTGGCACGTACACGCAAATACACTATTCCTCGTGATGTCCAGCAGAATTCATAGCCTTGATCCTTTTGAAATGCTCGGGCCAGGTAAAATAGTTTCTGCGACTTTTGTGTGAGGGTTTCAGCAACGAAAACCGGCCGGACCGAACCGGTGATGTTGAAGTGACTAGTATTTAACTTATCACCCTTTTGCTTCGTTCTATTAAAACTTTTGACTGCTGAGAGTATTTTTTCTTTCATAAGTACGGAGGTGAATTCCGTTACGATTGGAGACGAGGAATCCCTAGCATTCGGGATGCGGTATATATCCTTTATGTCTGAGTCCCCAATATCAACACGGATTGACCTTCCCATATGTTGAAGCAGTTGACAAAGCTCTGATTTGGACTCAGCCTTGTCCGTTTTAGTTTTCGGAATATAACGTATCTCAATACCTGATGCACGTGACTTGCGTTCTAATGTGTCGACTCTCTGTTCCAATAAGATAATATATTTTTGATGCTCTTTTCTTTCTTGATGCTCTTTTCTTTCTTTTTCAAGAGAACTTAATCTATGTAAAAATTCGTCGTATTTGTGGGACATCATCTCAACAGATTTTGTGAGCTCGTTGTTCTGTTCTCTAATGCAGTTAACAGACTCAATTAAATCCTTAAAACGGTTATTTTGTTCTTTAGAAAAAGCGTCGAACATTTCCTGAATGGTGGACATGAAATTACCCAAATCTTCTCCTTCACACTTTCGCTTCTTTCGTTCGTTAGGCTTCAATGACAGCAGGTGCAAGTTTGGTTCCGAGTCGCGTCGTTGACGTTCTTTCTGTAGTGATAACACAGTACTAGTCTCGACCAAAGACGAATCCGAGACAGTTATAGGGTCATTCTTTTCAGAACTAATGGACTTAGAGGCTTCAGAAGACGGTGACGGAGGTGGCGTACGTTTAAGTGGCATTTTGTTTCTTGAGATAGACACTCAGTTACTGTCTCATACTTACAAAATTCTAAGTAAAACAAATTGTACAGAAGAAGAAAGAAATTCTAGGATAATACTGTCAAAAGCTGCTCAGTCCCATCGTATCCCAAAGTTTGAAGCCAAGTAATTACAGCTGCTTTGCAAAGCATCCTATTTAGCGGGTAAATACGGATAATTTTATTTACCTTGTTATATCGATATGGGCCAGTTGAACAGTAAAATCTTTGGATAAACGAGGTATGTGACCTTTTTTTTGTTTCGCAGACCCTATTTCTTCGCCTTCTTACATCTTTTTGCGGGTCATACGACAGTTCATTGTGTTGCTTCATTATTATACCCAGGATGAAAAGCTGTCTGACTGTAAGCACCTTCCATCGCTCGTAAAGCAAAAGTGTTGGAGAACGGAACGGTTGGAAAGTGCCCACCTTTAGAATTGCCCTTTGGGCAATTTCCAATCGCTTCATCATGGTAGACCTAGCTCCTCCCCAAACAGTAATGCAGTACGAGAGTAATGACTGGCAAAACGCTAAATAAATTAGCTTAACCAGATTGAAATCCGCGACATATCTTATAGTTTTAAACACAATAATCAGTTTACGAATCCTTCCAGTGAGTAACTCAATGTGATTAGCAAATCTCAGTTGAGCATCCAACAATACTCCAAGATACTTCATCTGTACAGTAGGTTCTAGTTTTGGGCAGGAGCAAGTACTGCTGCCATATTGCTGGCAGTTGTGAACCACCAAGTTAAGTCCAGCAGGTGGAACACCAATTCTTGTGATGGAGAAGGTCATATATCTCGTTTTATCCGCATTCAGTGTTAAAACATTATCTCTTAGCCATCTAGAGACATCGCAAAGAGCAGTCTGAGCTTTTCCAAAAGTGTCCCCCCAGGTATTGGTAGAGATTAAAATTACTGTGTCATCCGCGTAGGAAACTATTTTACCTTTAACGGGCTTGATTTGACATAAGCCATTGATATATATCAGGAATAGGGTGGGTCCCAGAACGCTACCCTGTGGAACACCAAAAGTTACAGGTAAGTAGGCAATTAAGTGGGTACCAATGGCTGTAGCCTGCACACGATCGGAAAGATAACTTTTAAACAAACTCAACTGCTTGTCTCTTATGCCAAAAGCTTCCAGCTTGCGCAAAAGTAAGGAGACAGAGACCGTGTCAAAAGCTTTAGCTAAGTCTAGAAAAATTGCCAGGCATTTTTTCCGATCATCCAGACTAGTTGCAATGTAATCAGTCACAGCATGTACCGCATCAGATGTGGATAACGCTTGGCGAAAACCAAATTGATTTTCCGAGAGTAATTTGTTTGTTTCTAAGTATGCAACTAGTCTAGTATTAATTAACTTTTCCAATATTTTGGAAATGGCTGGAAGTATAGAAATAGGTCTATAATTAGAGACACGGTCCCTGTCACCACTCTTGTAAATAGGAATAACCACAGATTTTTTTAGCCCAGTGGGAAAAACTCCCATCTCAAAACAGCGATTAAATAAAAACGTCAGGGGTGGAGCAAGAAAATTCTTGAATTGCTTTATAAATCTATTTGAGATTTTGTCCCACCCAACCGCGCAGTCGTTTCTAAGGCTAGAAATAACATTCACAACCTCACACAAGTCGGTATCCAATAGCACGAATGAATTTAAGCTAGAGCCAGAGCTGGAGCTGTTAGTGGAGTCGTCTTTATGATTTTTATTTTTTAAAACGTTTTCAGCCAACGTCTTGCCAACACCGACAAAATATTTATTTACTTCCTCTACAGAGTCCTGGGGAGTAGAGGCCAACTTTAACAAATCTTTAGATGATGCCTTTGTTTTCACTGTATTAGTTATAGTTTTGATAGCTTGCCATAGTTTTTTACTATTATTTCCCGCTTCAGACAATTGTTGTTTCTCGAAAGTTCTTTTAGCTTTCTTAAGAAGGGAGTTACAAAAATTTCTGTAGCGAGTATACGTGATTCTTAGAATTTCATTATGCGGTGATTTTTTAAGTTTAAGGTGCATCCTATCACGATTTCGCATGCATCGGAGAAGACCTGGGGTAATCCAGGGCCTAATAATTTTTTTACGTCCTGCAAGGGGTATGTTCTGGGTATTCTTTATTAAGGCCGCATTCACAGAGTCAATGAAATAATTCAATGCAATGTTTGGATCTCGACACGCATATATAGGCGTAAAATCAATAGCAACTATATCGTTATCGAGCTGTTTGGAATTGGTTTTAGTTATATTTGTAATGGCGTAATTGCGAGAAAGTTTTTTGGTTAAGCATAATAAGACAGGTTTGTGATCAGTTAGGGTAGCTTGGATAGCAATTGTAGTAGCGGGATGTTGAGTTTTTAGTAAGACGTGATCAATACAAGTCCCGCTGTCTTCACGTGTAATAAAAGTGTGACATGATAGAAGAGAATGATATGCTGCAAGATTTAAGTAACGATCCTTGTCACTGTGCGGCTTATCATTAATAGATATGTTTGTGTCTCCAATCACTGCTACATTTTTAAAATTGCGCACATTTTGTAGGGTAGTATCTAGAGCGTTCATAAACCGGTCTAAATTGGTATATGATGGCGATCGATACAGTGCCAAAATAGCAGTATCAGAACCAATTCTCATTAGCAAAGCATTTGCGTCCATAAAAGGTGGCTCCTCCACAGTAAAGGCAATTTCATCTCTAACATAAACGACAACCCCATCATTTTGTAAGATATTATTTTGAGTTGATGAAACCTGAAAACCTTGCAGAAGTGGAATAAATGATGTACCTTTAAGCCAACATTCGGTTAATATAAGTATGTCCACATTTATGGCAAGCCTAGTTAGTAATTCCTCAAGTCCAGGTAAGTTACAATGAACACTGCGGATATTTTGCGTGAGTACTGTAAGACAGGTTAAAGAACTTGGTACATACTGAAAGCAGTCTTCCACATGGCATTCATAGGCTTTTGATACACTGTATGTATCCAGATCCGTTGGTATATCATTGAAACTGTTGAATTTTAAATTTGATATAATATATGCGATTGTACTGTAAGCGACTGGGAAGCCAATGGTTAAAATGACTGTATGCACACGAGCTAGAAATAATGTAATGTAATTGTGTAAGTGTGTATAGTGTTTGACTTAAACCTAGACTAAGATTAACTAATAGTAACTTAATAGATAAAACAATATAGAGGACATGTACAATAACCGAGATCAAGTCGCTGATCACTTGGACTAGTCAATTGACGTTTCTCAGCTTCTCGAGGTCATCTTCACTTTCGATCTTAATTTGGGGACAGTTGGCACGTACACGCAAATACACTATTCCTCGTGATGTCCAGCAGAATTCATAGCCTTGATCCTTTTGAAATGCTCGGGCCAGGTAAAATAGTTTCTGCGACTTTTGTGTGAGGGTTTCAGCAACGAAAACCGGCCGGACCGAACCGGTGATGTTGAAGTGACTAGTATTTAACTTATCACCCTTTTGCTTCGTTCTATTAAAACTTTTGACTGCTGAGAGTATTTTTTCTTTCATAAGTACGGAGGTGAATTCCGTTACGATTGGAGACGAGGAATCCCTAGCATTCGGGATGCGGTATATATCCTTTATGTCTGAGTCCCCAATATCAACACGGATTGACCTTCCCATATGTTGAAGCAGTTGACAAAGCTCTGATTTGGACTCAGCCTTGTCCGTTTTAGTTTTCGGAATATAACGTATCTCAATACCTGATGCACGTGACTTGCGTTCTAATGTGTCGACTCTCTGTTCCAATAAGATAATATATTTTTGATGCTCTTTTCTTTCTTTTTCAAGAGAACTTAATCTATGTAAAAATTCGTCGTATTTGTGGGACATCATCTCAACAGATTTTGTGAGCTCGTTGTTCTGTTCTCTAATGCAGTTAACAGACTCAATTAAATCCTTAAAACGGTTATTTTGTTCTTTAGAAAAAGCGTCGAACATTTCCTGAATGGTGGACATGAAATTACCCAAATCTTCTCCTTCACACTTTCGCTTCTTTCGTTCGTTAGGCTTCAATGACAGCAGGTGCAAGTTTGGTTCCGAGTCGCGTCGTTGACGTTCTTTCTGTAGTGATAACACAGTACTAGTCTCGACCAAAGACGAATCCGAGACAGTTATAGGGTCATTCTTTTCAGAACTAATGGACTTAGAGGCTTCAGAAGACGGTGACGGAGGTGGCGTACGTTTAAGTGGCATTTTGTTTCTTGAGATAGACACTCAGTTACTGTCTCATACTTACAAAATTCTAAGTAAAACAAATTGTACAGAAGAAGAAAGAAATTCTAGGATAATACTGTCAAAAGCTGCTCAGTCCCATCGTATCCCAAAGTTTGAAGCCAAGTAATTACAGCTGCTTTGCAAAGCATCCTATTTAGCGGGTAAATACGGATAATTTTATTTACCTTGTTATATCGATATGGGCCAGTTGAACAGTAAAATCTTTGGATAAACGAGGTATGTGACCTTTTTTTTGTTTCGCAGACCCTATTTCTTCGCCTTCTTACATCTTTTTGCGGGTCATACGACAGTTCATTGTGTTGCTTCATTATTATACCCAGGATGAAAAGCTGTCTGACTGTAAGCACCTTCCATCGCTCGTAAAGCAAAAGTGTTGGAGAACGGAACGGTTGGAAAGTGCCCACCTTTAGAATTGCCCTTTGGGCAATTTCCAATCGCTTCATCATGGTAGACCTAGCTCCTCCCCAAACAGTAATGCAGTACGAGAGTAATGACTGGCAAAACGCTAAATAAATTAGCTTAACCAGATTGAAATCCGCGACATATCTTATAGTTTTAAACACAATAATCAGTTTACGAATCCTTCCAGTGAGTAACTCAATGTGATTAGCAAATCTCAGTTGAGCATCCAACAATACTCCAAGATACTTCATCTGTACAGTAGGTTCTAGTTTTGGGCAGGAGCAAGTACTGCTGCCATATTGCTGGCAGTTGTGAACCACCAAGTTAAGTCCAGCAGGTGGAACACCAATTCTTGTGATGGAGAAGGTCATATATCTCGTTTTATCCGCATTCAGTGTTAAAACATTATCTCTTAGCCATCTAGAGACATCGCAAAGAGCAGTCTGAGCTTTTCCAAAAGTGTCCCCCCAGGTATTGGTAGAGATTAAAATTACTGTGTCATCCGCGTAGGAAACTATTTTACCTTTAACGGGCTTGATTTGACATAAGCCATTGATATATATCAGGAATAGGGTGGGTCCCAGAACGCTACCCTGTGGAACACCAAAAGTTACAGGTAAGTAGGCAATTAAGTGGGTACCAATGGCTGTAGCCTGCACACGATCGGAAAGATAACTTTTAAACAAACTCAACTGCTTGTCTCTTATGCCAAAAGCTTCCAGCTTGCGCAAAAGTAAGGAGACAGAGACCGTGTCAAAAGCTTTAGCTAAGTCTAGAAAAATTGCCAGGCATTTTTTCCGATCATCCAGACTAGTTGCAATGTAATCAGTCACAGCATGTACCGCATCAGATGTGGATAACGCTTGGCGAAAACCAAATTGATTTTCCGAGAGTAATTTGTTTGTTTCTAAGTATGCAACTAGTCTAGTATTAATTAACTTTTCCAATATTTTGGAAATGGCTGGAAGTATAGAAATAGGTCTATAATTAGAGACACGGTCCCTGTCACCACTCTTGTAAATAGGAATAACCACAGATTTTTTTAGCCCAGTGGGAAAAACTCCCATCTCAAAACAGCGATTAAATAAAAACGTCAGGGGTGGAGCAAGAAAATTCTTGAATTGCTTTATAAATCTATTTGAGATTTTGTCCCACCCAACCGCGCAGTCGTTTCTAAGGCTAGAAATAACATTCACAACCTCACACAAGTCGGTATCCAATAGCACGAATGAATTTAAGCTAGAGCCAGAGCTGGAGCTGTTAGTGGAGTCGTCTTTATGATTTTTATTTTTTAAAACGTTTTCAGCCAACGTCTTGCCAACACCGACAAAATATTTATTTACTTCCTCTACAGAGTCCTGGGGAGTAGAGGCCAACTTTAACAAATCTTTAGATGATGCCTTTGTTTTCACTGTATTAGTTATAGTTTTGATAGCTTGCCATAGTTTTTTACTATTATTTCCCGCTTCAGACAATTGTTGTTTCTCGAAAGTTCTTTTAGCTTTCTTAAGAAGGGAGTTACAAAAATTTCTGTAGCGAGTATACGTGATTCTTAGAATTTCATTATGCGGTGATTTTTTAAGTTTAAGGTGCATCCTATCACGATTTCGCATGCATCGGAGAAGACCTGGGGTAATCCAGGGCCTAATAATTTTTTTACGTCCTGCAAGGGGTATGTTCTGGGTATTCTTTATTAAGGCCGCATTCACAGAGTCAATGAAATAATTCAATGCAATGTTTGGATCTCGACACGCATATATAGGCGTAAAATCAATAGCAACTATATCGTTATCGAGCTGTTTGGAATTGGTTTTAGTTATATTTGTAATGGCGTAATTGCGAGAAAGTTTTTTGGTTAAGCATAATAAGACAGGTTTGTGATCAGTTAGGGTAGCTTGGATAGCAATTGTAGTAGCGGGATGTTGAGTTTTTAGTAAGACGTGATCAATACAAGTCCCGCTGTCTTCACGTGTAATAAAAGTGTGACATGATAGAAGAGAATGATATGCTGCAAGATTTAAGTAACGATCCTTGTCACTGTGCGGCTTATCATTAATAGATATGTTTGTGTCTCCAATCACTGCTACATTTTTAAAATTGCGCACATTTTGTAGGGTAGTATCTAGAGCGTTCATAAACCGGTCTAAATTGGTATATGATGGCGATCGATACAGTGCCAAAATAGCAGTATCAGAACCAATTCTCATTAGCAAAGCATTTGCGTCCATAAAAGGTGGCTCCTCCACAGTAAAGGCAATTTCATCTCTAACATAAACGACAACCCCATCATTTTGTAAGATATTATTTTGAGTTGATGAAACCTGAAAACCTTGCAGAAGTGGAATAAATGATGTACCTTTAAGCCAACATTCGGTTAATATAAGTATGTCCACATTTATGGCAAGCCTAGTTAGTAATTCCTCAAGTCCAGGTAAGTTACAATGAACACTGCGGATATTTTGCGTGAGTACTGTAAGACAGGTTAAAGAACTTGGTACATACTGAAAGCAGTCTTCCACATGGCATTCATAGGCTTTTGATACACTGTATGTATCCAGATCCGTTGGTATATCATTGAAACTGTTGAATTTTAAATTTGATATAATATATGCGATTGTACTGTAAGCGACTGGGAAGCCAATGGTTAAAATGACTGTATGCACACGAGCTAGAAATAATGTAATGTAATTGTGTAAGTGTGTATAGTGTTTGACTTAAACCTAGACTAAGATTAACTAATAGTAACTTAATAGATAAAACAATATAGAGGACATGTACAATAACCGAGATCAAGTCGCTGATCACTTGGACTAGTCAATTGACGTTTCTCAGCTTCTCGAGGTCATCTTCACTTTCGATCTTAATTTGGGGACAGTTGGCACGTACACGCAAATACACTATTCCTCGTGATGTCCAGCAGAATTCATAGCCTTGATCCTTTTGAAATGCTCGGGCCAGGTAAAATAGTTTCTGCGACTTTTGTGTGAGGGTTTCAGCAACGAAAACCGGCCGGACCGAACCGGTGATGTTGAAGTGACTAGTATTTAACTTATCACCCTTTTGCTTCGTTCTATTAAAACTTTTGACTGCTGAGAGTATTTTTTCTTTCATAAGTACGGAGGTGAATTCCGTTACGATTGGAGACGAGGAATCCCTAGCATTCGGGATGCGGTATATATCCTTTATGTCTGAGTCCCCAATATCAACACGGATTGACCTTCCCATATGTTGAAGCAGTTGACAAAGCTCTGATTTGGACTCAGCCTTGTCCGTTTTAGTTTTCGGAATATAACGTATCTCAATACCTGATGCACGTGACTTGCGTTCTAATGTGTCGACTCTCTGTTCCAATAAGATAATATATTTTTGATGCTCTTTTCTTTCTTTTTCAAGAGAACTTAATCTATGTAAAAATTCGTCGTATTTGTGGGACATCATCTCAACAGATTTTGTGAGCTCGTTGTTCTGTTCTCTAATGCAGTTAACAGACTCAATTAAATCCTTAAAACGGTTATTTTGTTCTTTAGAAAAAGCGTCGAACATTTCCTGAATGGTGGACATGAAATTACCCAAATCTTCTCCTTCACACTTTCGCTTCTTTCGTTCGTTAGGCTTCAATGACAGCAGGTGCAAGTTTGGTTCCGAGTCGCGTCGTTGACGTTCTTTCTGTAGTGATAACACAGTACTAGTCTCGACCAAAGACGAATCCGAGACAGTTATAGGGTCATTCTTTTCAGAACTAATGGACTTAGAGGCTTCAGAAGACGGTGACGGAGGTGGCGTACGTTTAAGTGGCATTTTGTTTCTTGAGATAGACACTCAGTTACTGTCTCATACTTACAAAATTCTAAGTAAAACAAATTGTACAGAAGAAGAAAGAAATTCTAGGATAATACTGTCAAAAGCTGCTCAGTCCCATCGTATCCCAAAGTTTGAAGCCAAGTAATTACAGCTGCTTTGCAAAGCATCCTATTTAGCGGGTAAATACGGATAATTTTATTTACCTTGTTATATCGATATGGGCCAGTTGAACAGTAAAATCTTTGGATAAACGAGGTATGTGACCTTTTTTTTGTTTCGCAGACCCTATTTCTTCGCCTTCTTACATCTTTTTGCGGGTCATACGACAGTTCATTGTGTTGCTTCATTATTATACCCAGGATGAAAAGCTGTCTGACTGTAAGCACCTTCCATCGCTCGTAAAGCAAAAGTGTTGGAGAACGGAACGGTTGGAAAGTGCCCACCTTTAGAATTGCCCTTTGGGCAATTTCCAATCGCTTCATCATGGTAGACCTAGCTCCTCCCCAAACAGTAATGCAGTACGAGAGTAATGACTGGCAAAACGCTAAATAAATTAGCTTAACCAGATTGAAATCCGCGACATATCTTATAGTTTTAAACACAATAATCAGTTTACGAATCCTTCCAGTGAGTAACTCAATGTGATTAGCAAATCTCAGTTGAGCATCCAACAATACTCCAAGATACTTCATCTGTACAGTAGGTTCTAGTTTTGGGCAGGAGCAAGTACTGCTGCCATATTGCTGGCAGTTGTGAACCACCAAGTTAAGTCCAGCAGGTGGAACACCAATTCTTGTGATGGAGAAGGTCATATATCTCGTTTTATCCGCATTCAGTGTTAAAACATTATCTCTTAGCCATCTAGAGACATCGCAAAGAGCAGTCTGAGCTTTTCCAAAAGTGTCCCCCCAGGTATTGGTAGAGATTAAAATTACTGTGTCATCCGCGTAGGAAACTATTTTACCTTTAACGGGCTTGATTTGACATAAGCCATTGATATATATCAGGAATAGGGTGGGTCCCAGAACGCTACCCTGTGGAACACCAAAAGTTACAGGTAAGTAGGCAATTAAGTGGGTACCAATGGCTGTAGCCTGCACACGATCGGAAAGATAACTTTTAAACAAACTCAACTGCTTGTCTCTTATGCCAAAAGCTTCCAGCTTGCGCAAAAGTAAGGAGACAGAGACCGTGTCAAAAGCTTTAGCTAAGTCTAGAAAAATTGCCAGGCATTTTTTCCGATCATCCAGACTAGTTGCAATGTAATCAGTCACAGCATGTACCGCATCAGATGTGGATAACGCTTGGCGAAAACCAAATTGATTTTCCGAGAGTAATTTGTTTGTTTCTAAGTATGCAACTAGTCTAGTATTAATTAACTTTTCCAATATTTTGGAAATGGCTGGAAGTATAGAAATAGGTCTATAATTAGAGACACGGTCCCTGTCACCACTCTTGTAAATAGGAATAACCACAGATTTTTTTAGCCCAGTGGGAAAAACTCCCATCTCAAAACAGCGATTAAATAAAAACGTCAGGGGTGGAGCAAGAAAATTCTTGAATTGCTTTATAAATCTATTTGAGATTTTGTCCCACCCAACCGCGCAGTCGTTTCTAAGGCTAGAAATAACATTCACAACCTCACACAAGTCGGTATCCAATAGCACGAATGAATTTAAGCTAGAGCCAGAGCTGGAGCTGTTAGTGGAGTCGTCTTTATGATTTTTATTTTTTAAAACGTTTTCAGCCAACGTCTTGCCAACACCGACAAAATATTTATTTACTTCCTCTACAGAGTCCTGGGGAGTAGAGGCCAACTTTAACAAATCTTTAGATGATGCCTTTGTTTTCACTGTATTAGTTATAGTTTTGATAGCTTGCCATAGTTTTTTACTATTATTTCCCGCTTCAGACAATTGTTGTTTCTCGAAAGTTCTTTTAGCTTTCTTAAGAAGGGAGTTACAAAAATTTCTGTAGCGAGTATACGTGATTCTTAGAATTTCATTATGCGGTGATTTTTTAAGTTTAAGGTGCATCCTATCACGATTTCGCATGCATCGGAGAAGACCTGGGGTAATCCAGGGCCTAATAATTTTTTTACGTCCTGCAAGGGGTATGTTCTGGGTATTCTTTATTAAGGCCGCATTCACAGAGTCAATGAAATAATTCAATGCAATGTTTGGATCTCGACACGCATATATAGGCGTAAAATCAATAGCAACTATATCGTTATCGAGCTGTTTGGAATTGGTTTTAGTTATATTTGTAATGGCGTAATTGCGAGAAAGTTTTTTGGTTAAGCATAATAAGACAGGTTTGTGATCAGTTAGGGTAGCTTGGATAGCAATTGTAGTAGCGGGATGTTGAGTTTTTAGTAAGACGTGATCAATACAAGTCCCGCTGTCTTCACGTGTAATAAAAGTGTGACATGATAGAAGAGAATGATATGCTGCAAGATTTAAGTAACGATCCTTGTCACTGTGCGGCTTATCATTAATAGATATGTTTGTGTCTCCAATCACTGCTACATTTTTAAAATTGCGCACATTTTGTAGGGTAGTATCTAGAGCGTTCATAAACCGGTCTAAATTGGTATATGATGGCGATCGATACAGTGCCAAAATAGCAGTATCAGAACCAATTCTCATTAGCAAAGCATTTGCGTCCATAAAAGGTGGCTCCTCCACAGTAAAGGCAATTTCATCTCTAACATAAACGACAACCCCATCATTTTGTAAGATATTATTTTGAGTTGATGAAACCTGAAAACCTTGCAGAAGTGGAATAAATGATGTACCTTTAAGCCAACATTCGGTTAATATAAGTATGTCCACATTTATGGCAAGCCTAGTTAGTAATTCCTCAAGTCCAGGTAAGTTACAATGAACACTGCGGATATTTTGCGTGAGTACTGTAAGACAGGTTAAAGAACTTGGTACATACTGAAAGCAGTCTTCCACATGGCATTCATAGGCTTTTGATACACTGTATGTATCCAGATCCGTTGGTATATCATTGAAACTGTTGAATTTTAAATTTGATATAATATATGCGATTGTACTGTAAGCGACTGGGAAGCCAATGGTTAAAATGACTGTATGCACACGAGCTAGAAATAATGTAATGTAATTGTGTAAGTGTGTATAGTGTTTGACTTAAACCTAGACTAAGATTAACTAATAGTAACTTAATAGATAAAACAATATAGAGGACATGTACAATAACCGAGATCAAGTCGCTGATCACTTGGACTAGTCAATTGACGTTTCTCAGCTTCTCGAGGTCATCTTCACTTTCGATCTTAATTTGGGGACAGTTGGCACGTACACGCAAATACACTATTCCTCGTGATGTCCAGCAGAATTCATAGCCTTGATCCTTTTGAAATGCTCGGGCCAGGTAAAATAGTTTCTGCGACTTTTGTGTGAGGGTTTCAGCAACGAAAACCGGCCGGACCGAACCGGTGATGTTGAAGTGACTAGTATTTAACTTATCACCCTTTTGCTTCGTTCTATTAAAACTTTTGACTGCTGAGAGTATTTTTTCTTTCATAAGTACGGAGGTGAATTCCGTTACGATTGGAGACGAGGAATCCCTAGCATTCGGGATGCGGTATATATCCTTTATGTCTGAGTCCCCAATATCAACACGGATTGACCTTCCCATATGTTGAAGCAGTTGACAAAGCTCTGATTTGGACTCAGCCTTGTCCGTTTTAGTTTTCGGAATATAACGTATCTCAATACCTGATGCACGTGACTTGCGTTCTAATGTGTCGACTCTCTGTTCCAATAAGATAATATATTTTTGATGCTCTTTTCTTTCTTTTTCAAGAGAACTTAATCTATGTAAAAATTCGTCGTATTTGTGGGACATCATCTCAACAGATTTTGTGAGCTCGTTGTTCTGTTCTCTAATGCAGTTAACAGACTCAATTAAATCCTTAAAACGGTTATTTTGTTCTTTAGAAAAAGCGTCGAACATTTCCTGAATGGTGGACATGAAATTACCCAAATCTTCTCCTTCACACTTTCGCTTCTTTCGTTCGTTAGGCTTCAATGACAGCAGGTGCAAGTTTGGTTCCGAGTCGCGTCGTTGACGTTCTTTCTGTAGTGATAACACAGTACTAGTCTCGACCAAAGACGAATCCGAGACAGTTATAGGGTCATTCTTTTCAGAACTAATGGACTTAGAGGCTTCAGAAGACGGTGACGGAGGTGGCGTACGTTTAAGTGGCATTTTGTTTCTTGAGATAGACACTCAGTTACTGTCTCACTACTCGCAACGTATGGGTACTCAAAATGATTTAGATTACCTTTTCTTCTTTCTATGAAGTCGGTTAGCACTCCAAGTTCGGTTCGGTTAGCAAGATATACTGTATTAGCAACAGCAAAATCCAAAATAAATAAAAATAAAAAATAAATTCGATTCCAAAAAGAAATTCCTTGTGTCGGGATCGAACTCAAGACCCAGTCTACTACAATGCAGAACGACAAAAACTTAAGCCTCTAGACCACTCGACACTCGTAAAATTTGTTGAAATTGATGATGTTGTGCTAATGCTTATAAAATTTTCAGAATGTTTGGAATTTATCTTCTAGTGGTCACAAAGAATAATAAAATAATTTGTGAATAACACAACACTGCAAATGGCGCAACTTTGTTAAAGTACCGACAAGTTTGTGTCTGTCTATAGATTTTAGGCGCAAGTAGTTTGTTTCTAGTTAAGTTTCAGTCACTCACTTAATACACTGCATTACTAACAATCAAACTGTATGTATGTTAGATAGTAGCACTGATTTTATACCACTGTTTACTGATTTAAAAACACGGAACGATGCAAAACACGTCTACTCTGGCCGGTGGTCAGCGGGGGGTGTAGTAGTATGCGTAGTGTTTACGTTCTCCGTACAAGTTTTTCAGAAAAGCTTCCAATTGATCGAAGTTTTCAAATTCTTTTAAGGAACAAGCTATTTGTGCTTTACCTTCTAATTGACTTAGTATGTATTTAAACAAAATAGGTATCTGAGTTGGGTTTGCTAATTCAATGGCGCTTCTACAATTATTTAAGAATGGGTCTAGTTTTTCGCGGGTCCCATCGTATTTAGTTATGAACTTTATAAGGATAGTAATGTTAATTTCGGAGGTTGGGGCAGTTGGGACCGTTGTGGCAATCGGGGCAGTAATGCCAGAAATGGAAGGCACAGTTTCTTCGTTTTTCCCCATTTTGATAATTTAGAATAATAAAAAAATGTATATTTTATAAGAATTAATTATGTTGTTCAAGGTTATAACTTTGATAAATTAAGATGTTCAAAAGAGTGTACAGTGACAATGGAATGCGACTTTTATCTGTACTGCAGGAGCGCGTCTAGACGTTAAGCGTGGGCGGAGAGTGTTATCAGTACTCGAAGCTCGAGGTTTAAGTTATATTATTTAATACGAATTAGAACGCAACTATAATTTGTATTTTTACGAAGTGGAATGTAAACAAAGGTTTATATAAAATTATAAACACACTATAATATATTAACATACACAGGTCTAGAATATATATAACGGAGAGGTAATTGCCAAAGTACTGGGCGGAGCCACGGCGTCAGCTTCACTGACGCCATGACTTGCATCTTTTATGTTGGGATTCATGAGATAATGAAATGCCACAAAGGATATGGTGTAACTAGTATTATTTACAATAACTCTTGTTAAGTAACAAAGTAATGAATTTAAAACTATTAAATTAAATTACACCTAAGCACTTAGCTGTATATGGTGAAGCAGCTTCCTCCTCGTCCCGCGCTCGAGCAAAAAGTGCCACCAAATTGCATTGTTTTTAGCGCCTACAAAACCAACGGAAGTCAAGCGCGTGTAAACTTTCAATACTATTTATTCAAAAGTTGTTGGTTTTGTAGAAGCTTTACAGAATAATTAGATTCAGTACACGACATTATTAATATTTAATTAATTAATGAGAATTATTATCATACTACACACATTTTACAAGTTATTCTCATTAAAAGTGAATATTCACGAATAATAACAAACCTAATCTTCATTGACTTATTATGAAAAGCTTAATACTATTACAAATATTACTTATAATTATTTAAATAATTAACTGAGAATATTACAATATTACAACTATTTCTTAAGTTATCTTTTAGTAATTGTGTGTTTTAAAAAAGTTTGAATAGGTAGTGAAGTTGGTCATCACCAACTTCAGTACACAAACTTTAAGGACTTATTAATATGTAGCTAATATGAAAACCATTATATTTGCCACATCTAATGATGTGACAAATCTTTATATAATTAATAAGTTAATATTACAATATAACAAACATTTTATTAGTTATTTCTTAGATATTGTCTGTTTACCAAAGTTATGACAAATATCAAACTTTTATCCGTGATGACTTATTTATTAGAATTACAAATACTTGAATTTGTTGCTATGCCATAATTCTTTAATTGAATTATAATAATTAATTCGAACAGTCTTACATTACAAAGCTAATTTGTTATAACAATGTGATAAATATTACATAGCTAAGTTAAAATCACAAAGTAGGAACTATACTAAATTAGTCGTTATTAAAGACATCATTTTAATTATAAATTTAACATTCAATTCCATGTTTTATTACACTATATGTAATCTATAAGTAGTAACTTTGATAATTATAACATTTACATTGATACCTACTACATATCCGGCTTAGCAGGATCGAAACCAAAATAGATACTCAAGTAATTATTTCATAGAAGAATACATCTAATAATCATTAGATACTTATGAGAATTCGTATTAGGATTATTCTTATTACTTTTACTTATAGTAATGAACGAATATTAAGTACCTATTAACTACTTATCCGAGTGAGTACAATCTTCGCGCCGACATATATATTATGTGAATTTGGCACTTTATTTATTTAGAATGTTATGTTATCAATTTATTTTGGATCACTGAATAGCACTGATTAGTTTATGTTTAATGTAATTAACTCACAGGATTATCAGGAACATTTTGTCCTAGTCGAAGCTCGTAGAATTTGTTGATGCTTAGCAGGAACAGGGTTGGCGAAAAGAGGTTGAAGGTCGAGAATTCGGAGTGTCGGTTTGTATCGTTTACAGAAAGATTCAGGGGGTTACTTCTTGCAGGCTCAGGACGTCACACGTAGAGGTTTTCCTGGCCGTAGGTGTGGAATACGGAGTAGACAGGAACTAGTAGTAATGTAGCACAAAACTTAAAGTGTCACAAAAGTCACAGTGAGGGTCAGAGGTTTACACAATTCGTATTTCGGCGGTTTTACAGGCACTTTTCAATATCACTGGTAGGTTTACAAGGCCACGCGCGAGCACTAATTTCGGTCAAGTTGATGCGGAGACGTTCCCGAGGGACCCTTTACGATCCCTTTCAGCTGCCACCAAATGTAACGCGGGCCCACCAAATTTGAGTTTTAAAAAAGACGCGAGTGTCCTTGAGTGATATTTATTAAATTCAGTTCACAATTAAGATTGAATTATTGGACGGAACTGGAAGCACTACCGTATGCTCTGGATGTCGCGGGAGGTCTGGCGTGCAGGTGTGGGGTGATGTCGCCGGATGGATGGAAGACGCTGACTAAGGCGTAAAGATGGGCTGAGTGGACAGAAAGACTTAGGGTTGCCGGTGTAACAGAACGTATAAGAACATCACTAATTCGCAGGTCTCAAAATGGCGGCAATCATTATCAAACTCAGCTAAATGATATTCTGCCGAGTGCAAATTTGATACCTCATCACGGGGTTCTACGAGAGAGTAGGTCCACTACAAAATTGAGAGTAGTCTTTAATGCCAGTAGTCCAACAACCTATGGTGTTACTTTTAAACAGTATTCAGACGACAGGTCCTGTGGTACAGGATGATCTTCTGTCAATATTGTTACGGTTTAGGCAACATCAATTTATAGTTTCTGCTGATGTCGAAAAAATGTATCGGCAGGTAGTGGTTCATCCCGATGATAGGTACTTACCGCATATTATAGTGTGTGGCGTGACAATCCCTTAGCTTCCCTTCAATCTTATCAACTGAATACGGTGACATTATGGCACGACTAGCCTTTCAAATGTCGAAGCGCTGATCAGCGCATGAATATTAATGCCGTACTGTGCACTGATCAGGATAACGGTCACCTTTCGCGGTTTTCATTATATTTTGATATTAAATATTTTTAAGATAAGGTTCAAATTGCTGTTATTGAACCTTATAAAATGAAGGAACTTTCACTAACTTTTCTCGTTGAGTGAAGTTATTCTAATAACTATAATGACCATTTCAAATTTAGTCACCGTTGCTGTACTGTGTGTGCTGTAAGTGATTACACTATTTGGGTTTTTTTTGGAAATTACTATAAAAAGTAAGATATTGTTACTTTTTATTATTCTTGAATGCACTATTGATATTAATCGTATCAATCCTATTTAAATTTGAGTAATAAAACTAAATAATCATTCGTCAAAAGTTACGGTGCAAAGTAACCGTTCTAACGTACTATTATTTTGAACAAATTTATACATTTTCTCTTACATTTTCATTCATGTAGGGTTAAATTTATAATCAAAATATTATTGAGAGTATTTGTAAAGTGGTATTTAGGTGAGCATCAAGATGGCGGGATCAAACCCCAAATTTAAAATTTAGCACATTGAAGTGTTTGTACTACATATGTACTATTTGTACCCCAAACAAGACATTTTGTACCTTTAAAGGTAAAGGAAGTATGTTAAGACGTCCCTGGTCCCGCCGCTTTGATATCAAAGTGGCGGGTTCTTCTGGAAGCGCTACTCAGAGGCAGGTAATTCACACCCCAAGACTTAGTACTATATATGTACAGGTAAATACTCAATTTTTAATACAATTAGAAGTGCCAAATTAAAATTATGTAATTATAGCATTGGTCCCGCCAAATTGATGATTCATGTTATCGCTGAATTCATGTGAGAATCGTTACAGATCGTGTAAAATGAGATGTGGAAACTTAGTACGTCCTAAGTACATGAATTTGTGTAATTTTTATATTCATAGCATATGTACATCAAAAGTTATCTATTATTCATCGTTATTTTTGAAATGGACACGTTTATGCAGAAATGAAACAACCCAAAATGGTTTGGTAATTATATTCATGTTGATCTAACTCCAATTATAAATGTTTGATAAGATTTATTTTTGGGCTTATATTATACAATGTACGTTTGACTCTTCTGAACTTTCGTCTATAAATCGTAACACTCCCACTTACTAACTATTCGAGAAATATGAGCTCAATAATGCCCGATACCGCTAGATATAGGTAAAGCTATAAACTCTATAGCAGATAGAATAGTTATCCGATGTTTTAGAGATGAAATAAGAGTGCGAATGATAAATTCTCAGTCAACAGATCGATCGGGGGTTTTTGTTTTATTTCTGCATAAATGTATCCATTTCGAAGATGATGAATAAATGGATAACTTTTGATGAACTTATGCTATGAATATAAAAATTACACAAATTCATGTACTTAGGACGTACTAAGTTTCCACATTTCATTTTACACGATCTGTAACGATTCTCACATGAATTCAGCTATAACATGAGTCATCAATTTGGCGGGACCAATGTTATAATTACATAATTTTAATTAGGCACTTCCAATTGTATTGAAAATTGAGTATATACCTGTACATATTTAGTACTAAGTCTTGGGGTGTGAATTACCTGCCTCTGAGTAGCGCTTCCAGAAGAACCCGCCACTTTGATATCAAAGCGGCGGGACCAGGGACGTCTTAACATACTTCGTTTACCTTTAAAGGTACAAATGTCTTGTTTGGGGTACAAATAGTACATATGTAGTACAAAGACCTCAATGTGCTAAATTTTAAATTTGGGGCTTGATCCCGCCATCTTGATGCTCACGTATTTAGTTGGTAAAACTTAAATTTTTGTTCGGTTAACGTATAGCGCACGCACAAATATACAGAGCAATATGGCCGGCGCGTGTATGATAGATGACAGATGATGACAGTCGCCATAATCTAATATATAAAATTCTCGTGTCACAGTTTTCGTTGCCATTCTCCTCCGAAACGGCTTGACTGATTTTGATGAAATTTTTTGTGCTTATCCGGTATCTATGAGAATCGGCCAACATCTATTTTTCATCCCCCTAAATGGTGCAGCGGGAACGGGATCTGACGCCACGGGTGCAGGGAAAAATTGGCGGTACGAAGTTCGCCGGGACAGCTAGTAATTCTATATTACGAGTATGTTGTTTTTTTTATCCAAGGTATCGTGTACTGTGACTTATTCGTTTGTAATATATAATCTTCTATATCAATAAATAAAATTGTAATAACAGCTATTTGATAATTACGTATGAAATATATAAACATATTTGTCTGTCTGTTTGTTCCGGCTAATCTTAGGATCGGCCGAACTGATTTTGATGAGATTTACTCTGATAGATAGCTGATATTAGAGCGGGTAATGTTTTCATATAGCTATAGCTCGCGGCTTTGCTCGCGTTGATTTTTTAAATGTTGCATTATTGATAATCGACACGAACGAAGTCGCGGACAATTTTATATATATTTAATTTATTTTTGAAATGCGGCTTGTTTAATACTGATTCACACAAAGAACGCCGCCTTCAAACTACTCTAACATGAAACGATGCCGCCGCGTTGACTCGTGCCGATTTGTTGGCCGTAAACCTTCGATACCGATAAAGCGGTGGAACTTCAAAGCATGCCGACATCTATAGATAAAGCGACTTTCTTATACATTTTATTTTATTCAGTGCAACTTAACATTTGTTCGAGGCAGGTAGTCTCTAGTCTTCTCTTGCTTTCAAGTGCACGTCAATTTTGGTTTATGTCTTTTTATAAGTCGGGAAGGTACTTATTTTGACTTTGCTTATGAGTGTTACCACCAGGCTTTTGATGTAATAGAATATTATAGTTATTTAAATTGTTTTTAGTTGTACTATGGATTCACCACCACCCAATTCGCCATCTGTCGCTGGCCCTAGTGGCGCCGTTATAAGAGGCCTCAGGGTGCACAAGGGACTCCTCAGGTCTCTCTGATGTTAGCCAATGACGACATCCTTTTGGAACGAACATCCTCCGGCCGAATTCGTGTGTGTATTTTTTCATATTAATATTGTATATGCATACGTAACTATATCGGTTAGTTATTAGTAGTATTAGTTATTTTGTTTAGAAAATGTTAGTAGTACTGTGGTTATTAATTATCTACAATAGGGGCTGAAAGTGCCGGGGGTAAATTGTGCCGACGCGAATATCTCGAAAACTGAAAGAGACAGATATACAGTCGTATGGCGTTGCGTGATGTCTAACCGTCGGAAACACGCCACTGCCATTTTAGTTCCGTTCGCTATGCGGACCGAGTGACAGTGCCTGTGAAGGTCATTAATCGCCACGTAAGTAAATATTTTCGTTTCAATACTTTCTTGGTCGCAAGCCAACATTTTTCGTGCTTTTTATATGAGAGTTTTAGTAAAATGTTTGTTATTTATCCTAGTTTGTTGTGCAGTGTAATTTTTATGATTTGAGGACAGTGATAAAATAAGTGTAAAATATCAAACTCTCGTAAGCGGGGTAAAATGTGCCGTTCTTGTGGGGCTGCTTGTGCTGCGGCACAACCAACCCCTAAGCAATTAGTTTTTACTTAAATATTGTTTATGTTGACGCGAGCACTTAGGAAAATACTTGTTGACAAACGTAGTGTATTGTAAGTCTATGTGTTGACATGATAGTTTATACTGCATTTATTGTCTTTTATTGTGATATTTGCAGACGAAGATTACGCACCGTCTTTTGTAACTGATCGCCCGATGCCAGAAAATCAACCCTCACAAGGTCCCTCCAAACAATCGAGAACGGACTCCGGAATACCGTGATGAGTTAAATTATGTGGGCGGTAATGTTGAGGTTGAGACTAGTCCATCAATACTACATGTTCCTATGCCAAGTGACTGCAGCGTTGAGCCGATACCTTGCTGCAGCTTGCAGCTTCCTCAGCCAGCTAACAACATACTAGAGACAGTAATTTTCTCACCAGAAGTAATAAGACCACTGCCTAAAGCACCTCCCCGATTAACCGGACATAATAAAGGACGTAAAAGAAAGACGGCTGTCCTCACGGACACACCAGAAAAAATGCTTTGGCGGAAGAACAGGCCACTAAAAAGAAGAAAAATGTGAATCTAAAAAGACGGTTAAGGGAAAAGGCAAACAAACAAAAAAAATACCTGAGAACCCCGCTAAGAGAAGAGTTTTAGATGACGACAGCTCGGATGATGAACAAGATTGCTACTGTCTCATATGTTGTGATGCTTATTCTAACTCTGCCCCTGGGGAAAACTGGATTCAATGCAGAGAATGTAAAAATTGGGCCCATTTGCAATGTATTGAAGACGAAGAAAGCCTGGCATTTGTATGTCCCAATTGCTATTCTGATCAGTCATCTGGAGAATAACGTTTTGTTACTTTTTTAAGAGACTTTAGCTTTTAATTTAAGAGAATCTTTATTTTTTGTGATATTTTTGTTAGAGACTGATATTTAAATAACTGATCCCAATTACTCGCTTAAAAATAAGTACAAAGTATTGTTTTTTTTTTCCCCTAATAAAGTATACAATACTTTATTTATATTACAATCTAGCCTATTGGCTAATAAGTAAATAACTTTCACCTAAATTACTACATAAACATAAATTCTAAGAGCGTGTCCAGTAACACTTACTTAGTTTTTGTTAAGGCGAAGACACTTTGTTCATGTGTTCTTTGTGCGCGGCACTTGTCACTGCATTTATTTGTCACTAATAACACTACACTAACTCAAACGGCTTTATGCGTTTCAGTCTTCTCACTATATCAGTGATATCAAGGAGCTGGATTGCCTCGACGTTCACGTGATGATGAAGTCTCTTTTCATGGACTTCGGCATATTTTTGCATGACTTGATCTACAACGTCCATGTTCAGGTCCCGATGTAGATCACAGTTACTAATGTACCAGGGTGCGTTGACAATATCTCTGAGCACTTTATTTTGGAATCGTTGAATAATCTGACGATTGCTTTTACTGGTACAGCCCCATAGCTGGATACCATAAGTCCATACTGGCATCAATACCTGTTTATATAGTAGGACTTTATTGTGTACTGATACAGGAGAGTTTTTTCCAAGAAGCCAGTACATTTTCTGGTAGCGTAATTTTAGTTCTGATCTTTTCTTCTTGACGTGTGCTTTCCAGCGCAGCTTGGCGTCTAGAGTCATGCCGAGGTATTTGGCTGTATTAGCGTATGGGACTTGTTCACCATTCATAAATACGGGAAAATACTGTGTTCTCTTATTAGTGAAGTCAATATGAATCGACTTGCTTTCATTCAGCCTGATGCGCCATTTTTTGGTCCAGGAAATAACTTCATTGATTATTATTTGGACCTTTTCGACAGCCTCTTTGTGATTGTCACCTATCGCCATTATGGCCGTGTCGTCGGGAAAGGTTGCAATTGGATTGTTTTCGTTGACTGGAATGTAACTGGTGTATAATAGGTACAGAATTGGGCCTAATACGCTTCCTTGTGGTACCCCAGCTTTGATTGGCCTTATTTCTGAATAGACATCTTCTTGACGGATACGAAATACCCTATTCAGTATATAAGACTCAAGAATCTCAGCAAATTGTCGCGGTAGCATTACTTTAAGTTTGTGTATGAGTCCTTCATGCCAAAGTTTATCAAAAGCTTGTGCTACTTCAAGGAATATGGTAGAACAAACCTTTTTTTCTTCTAGTGCTTTTTCTGTTATATTTTGTAACAAATATTACTACTAACGCCATCTATTGTACCTATTGTAATCTAATGTTTCAAAGTCAAAATAAAGTCAGTCGTAAACCAGACACAGCACGTTTTATTAGGTTATGGGCAATTATCCCGTTTTTTAAGTAATATCAGTTTACAGTTTAAAAATAAGTGCTGAACTTTGTGTAGGAAATGGCTATGAGTTACATACAAAGTGTTCCGAAACTAAAAGGACACGAAAATTATGATGAGTGGAGTTTTGCGGCAGAAAATTTGTTGGTGCTAGAAGGAATGATACATTATATCAAACCGCAGGCGGCGATCGAAAGAAAACCAGATGAAGATGCTAAAACAAGGGCGAAACTGGTTTTAACAATAGATACCGGATTGTACGTGCATATCAAAGAGACATCAAGTTCGGAAGAGTTGTGGAAGAAGCTCAAGAATATGTTTGATGACTCAGGTTTTTCTAGAAAGATAACCCTACTGCGACATCTTATCTCACTACGTCAAGAAAATTGCGATACAATGGCTTCGTATGTAACGCAAGTAATTGAGACAGCGCAGAGATTAAAAGGCACAGGTTTTGCAATTACGGATGAATGGATCGGGTCATTATTACTAGCAGGTTTGCCAGAAAAATATTCTCCAATGATCATGGCCATTGAACACTCAGGTATTCAAATTACTACAGACTCAATAAAATCAAAGCTGATTGATATGGAGTTTTCGAGTTTTACCGACACGGATACCAGTGGCGCTGCATTCGCTGCGAAAAAACAGAACTGCAATCGAAAGAAAAATGGCGGGACCGGGACGGAAACGTCATCAAAAGTGACAGATGGCAAGAAAATTTTAATATGTTACAAATTTAAACAAAGTGGTCACTTTAGAAATCAATGTCCATTATTGCAGAAAAATAAGCAATCAAATGCTTTTAGTGTGGTATTTTTGAGCGGACAATATAGTAAACACGAGTGGTACGTCGACTCCGGCGCAAGTGCACATATGACGGCGATGAAAGATTGGATAAACAATGCAAATTACTCGCCGAATTTATCAAGTATTACTGTTGCGAATAATACAGTTGTGCCAGTCTTGTGCTCAGGAAACGTACAGATAACCACGGATTGTAACTTCGATATCACAGTTAAAGATGTGCTATGTGTGCCAAGTTTGTCAACGAACTTATTATCAGTGAGCGAGCTAATCAAAAATGGTAACAGTGTAGTTTTTTAATCAAGCCACTGTTATATACGTAATAAGAATAAGGTGTTGGTCGCAACTGCGGTGTCAACTAATGGTGTTTACAAGCTTCAGACTAAAGAGGCAGATTGTATGTTAGCGGCACGCGGCACGACAAGTGCAGAGATGTGGCACAGGAGGCTAGCACATATTAACAGTAGTGACTTGAACAAGATGAAGAATGGGACAGTGAATGGATTGTCGTTTGATGGTACTAGTGACATGACGAAAGATAAATGTGTGACCTGTTGCGAAGGCAAACAGATGAGATTACCATTTTCACATGTGACAGAACGTAGTACTGAGACACTACAGATAATACATTCTGATGTATGTGGTGCTATGGAGACAAAATCCATTGGAGGAGCCCGGTATTTTCTTTTATTTGTGGATGACTATAGTCGTATGACTTTCATATATTTTTTAAAGAATAAAGATGAAGTATTCAGCAAGTTCAAAGAGTTCAGAATGATGGTTGAAAATCAACAGAATAAGAAGATAAAGATTCTACGTACAGACAATGGTGGTGAATTTTGTAATAATGAAATGAAGAATTATTTGATAACAAATGATATAATTCATCAGAAAACCGTTGCTTACACGCCCGAACAAAATGGTGTTTGCGAAAGAGCGAATAGAACTATTGTTGAGAAAGCCAGATGTATGATGTTTGATGCAAAGCTTGGAAAACAGTTCTGGGCAGAAGCAGCAAACACTGCTGTATATTTTAAAAACCGCTCTATAACTACAAGTCTTGGAAATATGACACCATATGAAGCGTGGTATAAAAAGAAACCAGATGTTAGTCATATTCGTCTGTTTGGAAGCCCAGTAATGGTTCACATACCCAAAGAAAAAAGATTGAAATGGGACAAAAAAGCTGAGCGGTACATTCTCGTTGGCTATGCGGATAACGTGCAAGGATATCGCGTTTATGTTCCGAAGAAAAATAAAATTACCATTAAGAGAGACATAATAGTGATGGAAGGAATACAGGGTATTGAAAAACCAGAAGAGAAAGCTATTTGGATTCAGAATGACGACCAGAACTTAAGAGAGGAAACTGAGACAACACATGTGCTGGAATCTAGCATAGAGACCAGAGATTCAGATTGACACAGTTATTTCAACCGATATTTCACCAAGTGAGTTACGAGCTCTAGAAGGTGGTGAAGAAGTTGACAATAAGAGAGTGAGAAGACCGCCAACTCGCTTTGGTTACACAAACATGTGTACTTCAAACAACTTGCCAGGAGCCGAGGAGATAGACTTCTCTGAAGCGCAGTGTGGACCTGAAGCAGAGCAGTGGAAGCTGGCCATGCGTGAGGAGTTGCAGGCATTTGAGTGCAATGAGGCATGGGAACTCATCGATGTACCAAGTGATACTTCAATAGTGCAGTGCAAGTGGGTTTTGAATAAAAAGTATGTTAACGGTAAAGTGAGATATCGTGCTAGATTGGTGGCCAAAGGATTTTCACAACGAAGTGGTATTGATTATGAGGACACTTTTTCTCCGGTGGTAAAACATTCTACCTTAAGAATGCTATTTGCTCTTAGTGTACAGTGGGGCATAGACATAACACATCTTGATGTGACTACTGCTTTTTTAAATGGACATCTAAAAGAAAATATCTGTATGACTATTCCTGAAGGTTTTGAATGTAAAGATAAAGGTAAAGTTTTAAAACTTAAGAAAGCTATTTATGGGCTTAAACAATCATCTTTAATGTGGTATGAAAGGGTAAGAGATTGTTTAAATAAATTAGGTTTTAAAATTAGTTGTCATGAACAGTGTTTAATGTCAAAATTGTGTAATGATGTTAAAATAATAGTAGCTGCTTATGTCGATGATTTTTTGATATTTTCTACATGTAAAAATGAGACAGAAAAATTGATAAAAGTATTAAGTACAGAATTTAAAATAAAGGATTTAGGTTGTGTAAAACGCTATTTAGGTATGAGAATAAATGTAGATAAGAAGTCTAATACCATTACAATAGATCAACAACAGTATATAGAACAATTGTTATTGAGATTCAAAATGTTTAACTGTGGATCCATAGATACTCCTATTGAATGTAAGTTAAATCTTGAAAGGGCAGAAAATTGTGTAACCAATGTACCTTATCAAAGACTTATTGGAAGTTTAATGTACTTAGCTGTCATGTCTCGACCTGATATTTCATATTCCATTAGTTATTTGAGCCAATTCAATAACTGTCATAATGAAACTCATTACAACCATGCAAAAAGAGTATTGAAATACTTACAAAAAACCAAACATTATTGTTTAAAATATAGTAAAGATAATTTAGAGTTAAAAGGTTTTGTTGATGCTGATTGGGCTAATGACACACTCGATAGAAAGTCCTATACCGGATTTTGTTTCACCTTGTGTGGCTCAGTAATATCATGGCAGAGCAGGAAACAGAAAACAGTTTCTCTGTCTAGTACGGACTTGTTCCTCAGTAAAATTTAAATGTAGTTTAAGAATTTTATGCCTTTAAGTTTATTGAAATATTGTGTTAAGTGGGGGTGTTATATTTTGTAACAAATATTACTACTAACGCCATCTATTGTACCTATTGTAATCTAATGTTTCAAAGTCAAAATAAAGTCAGTCGTAAACCAGACACAGCATGTTTTATTATTTTCTATAATATTTGTTATTCTATGTGCTTGGTCAATTGTTGAATGCTTTTTTCTAAAGCCAAATTGATGGTCAGGAATAATATTACTGTTTTCAATAACTGGTTTTAGTCTTTTTAGCAATAGTTTCTCGAATAATTTTGATATTATTGGTA
The DNA here is from genome assembly GCA_914829495.1 of Eilema sororculum. Classification (NCBI taxonomy): domain Eukaryota; kingdom Metazoa; phylum Arthropoda; class Insecta; order Lepidoptera; family Erebidae; genus Eilema; species Eilema sororculum. The sequence continues at coordinate 23,605,369 of OU618535.1, forward strand.
GTAGTGAAATTGGTCTATATGAAGCGGGTTCATGTAGTGGTTTGCCAGGTTTTGGGATCATAATTATTTCAGCTACTTTCCACAGGTCAGGTATATGCTTTGATCGAAAATCAGCATTTATTAGAGTTGTCAGTTTAACGATCGCTTTACGATTTAAATTTTGCAGAATTTCACCGGTTATAAGTTCGTAGCCAGGTGATTTTTTTGAATTTACACTGTACTTAATCATATTCGAGACTTCCTTTGGTGTGACGAGCTTTATCTCCAAGTTATCAAATTTTTTTATACAACATACGTCTACATAACGTCAATAGTATGGGAGAATGGTCCGAATTCATATCGTGACACTCTTCTATATAATATTAATCTCATTACTAGATATGTTTTTGCAGACGAAGAAGTCTATCAAGTCTGGTATTCTGTCAGGATCTGTAGGCCAGTATGTTGGTTTTCCTGTGGACAAAGCTTCACAGTGTAATTCTTGTATGGCTTTGAACAGTTGCCTGCCTTTAGTATTATTTAGCCTCGATCCCCAGTGAGTATGCTTGGCGTTAAAATCACCTCCTACGATGAATCTTTGTCCATGTTGACTTAGGAAGCTTATATATTCTTCTTAACTGATAGTATATCTAGGAGGAGAAAACATGGCTGCTACAGTTAGAGGGTAAAAGCTACACACACGAATCGCCACTACTTGTAATTCTGGTTGCTCGTGCTTACTTTCTTCATAATGTTGTATATTTTCTTTTACTATTGTTGCACTGCCACCATGTGCACTGTTTCTTGGATGTAGTGCATGATATACTTTGTATCCATGAAACTTAACATAACATTGTCTGGTGAAGTGAGTTTCTGATACCAGACATATATCTATATTTTCAATATCCAGGACTACTTGTAGTTCTTGTTGGTGTTTAAGTAGTCCATTTGCATTCCATGCCATAATTTTCAGCTTGTTCTTCATTTTTTATTGGATTTTTTACTAATGGACTTGGCTCTATTTTCCAGCTTTTGTAGCCTGCCATCGAAAGATGGCATTAATTTAAGTATTTCATCCAACTTTCCAGCAAGTTATTGTGCGGTTGATTCATATTGTTGACATTAGTAGAGCAATGTGTCTTAGCAGCGGCTTGTGCATAGGTTTTTTCTCTCGTGTCACTAGTTGACGGTCGTTTCAGAGCAACTTGTTCCTGATTTGTAGCTGACGTTCTCTTGACGCTTTTATTTTTTATGTGTTGCATTTCCTTAGCTACTATACATCCCCTGTAATTAGCTGGATGTGCTTCACCACAATGTACACACTTTGGTTTTTCTTCTGCTGGTTTTTTGCCGTCTCGAGTAAGGTGTTTTCCTGTACACTTAACGCATCGTGGTTCCTTGGAACAATATTTGTGGGTATGGCCATACGCCTGACACCTTTTGCACTGGGGTACCAGTTTGGATGTTTTGATTGGCTGCACTTCGACTTTACATCCTAAAATAGCCTTTATGTTGTGTATTTTGCTGATGTCTTCGTCATTCGCAAAGGTCAACATAAACATATTTAGAGGCGCTTTGTTCTTCCAGCTGAGTTTGTTAGCTGCGTCTATTATTTTTAAACCCTTGCTTTGAAGATCTTTGATGATTCTCTCGGGTTTGCAAGTATGGTGCAGATTTTTGACCATGACTCTAATAGGTCTCTCCTGTTTATTTTCATATGAGTGCCAGAGATGGCCACTCGTGGATAATATGTTTCTGAGGGCCTTGTAAGAGTCCTCGTTCCTGGCATTAATTTTGACACACTTGCCATTCCAAATTTTAGTGTTAAATGCATCTCCCTGGGGATTTGCTGCTATCATATCGAAGAAGGCTTGATAGTCCTCTATATCATCTACAACTATAGGTGGAGGACTATAGTCTTTATTTTAGCGTTTTTGGTAACCAAAGTGTCAGCCTTCTAGGGTTCTTCCGTTTGAGTAGGCGACGAGCTCAGTTTCCTTTTCTTTCTGGATTTGACTCGAGTCCACTCGGTTTCGTTGGCCAGATCTTCTTCATCTGTACAGTATTCCGATCATTCGGTAGAACTGTCTGTGGGGGTGATTTTTGGTTCACTACCCCTGACTTTGCTGTCATGAGTGAAACTCATGATTTGTTTTTGCAGATCATCGATTTGATTCTGCATCTTCTGTATGATCTGGCGAAGATTAGCATTTTCAGCTTTTTATTCACTGTACGCTTTAAACAGTACATGTTTATTCTCTTTTTTAAGTCTAATTGGGCTCATCGACATATTTAAAACTAATAAAAGGCTTCGCCTTAATTTTATTATTTATGTTACCTTGCGAAATGATGAGTGCGTCATCGCGGCGATCATTCAACCGACGCGGCGTTCTGAAACGTTTGCACTTTGCACTATTATTTAGCTCACACGCGCAACGCGACTGTTCTGAACGATAGATGAAACGGAAATGGAAATGGAATACTATTGATTAAAATTTGTTTTTATGTTTGTAATAAGCACTTATGTAAAGTTAGTTTGTTTTTTTGTTGTAATACTTAGTTATTATAAATAGCCAATATTTTAAATATGTTGTTTTATAGTAAAAAGCATAAGTAGGTATAAATATATTATTATAAAATAAATGTCTTTTACATTCTAAATTAATTTTCATTCATATAAAAGACCTAGCATTATTAACGGCACAACTGACCTCAGCTACGGCACAACTAGCCCCAAAGTGGGGTTGGTAGTGCCTTGCCGCCGGTGTATGAAAAAATCACTTCATCTTAAAAACTATTAAAAATGAGCAAAATCTGTAAGTAAAATCAGATTATAGACTAAATTTGGCTTAGGATGAACCACTACTTTTAGTCATAGTGCTTTTGTTATTCGAGTCATATAAGGATTTCTCAAAATCGGCACTTTCAGCCCCGCTCTCCCCTACTAGCATTCTTGTTAACCCCTCCCAAGTAAACTAGCAACATGCTTGTGTTGGGAGTGAGCTCCCGCCTGTGAATGGGTTACCACGACTTCGTGATTGTATATCCGACATCGCGTCCACTATACTAGATCCGCTTCAATATTTTATGTCGGTTACGTAAGCAGTAAACACGTTAGTAGAAAGAAAACTCCCAAATCTTTTTCTATTGAAAATATTCCTTTGCATTGCACCATCATAATACTAATAATTTTTATTGTAGCCGTGGCGGCCAGAAACTTTAGCAGTGGAAGACAGCATAGACGTGCTGAAGGGCCGCAAATTAGGCCACGACGTATATTTGAGCCAAATTGTTAACAAAATGTGAGTACAAATTTTCTTATATATTTTTTTTAATCTATCTGCTTGTCTTGGATACGGGTTCTACAATGTTGTCTTGTTGGTCTATGCGTAAATGACAATGCTACTTTTGTCCAGTGTTGTTATTGATAAGGCAATTGCCGTAATATACGGTAATCCACGTTTTATTTTCACAAAATACGGTATACGGCAGGCCTTTCAATGCCGTATCAAAAAATAGGCAAATGGCTGTAAGTGAAACGAAACGTTTTTTAACCAGCGAGCACAGCGCAGCGAAACGTATGGAACGAAACGTTTTTAAACGTGCCACTTACAGCCGATGGCCGGAGAAATCCCGACTCGCAACTAAGTTCATATCGTCGTATAGTGCCATCTCCTTTGCTTTAGTTAACAATAAAAGAGACAACGTATTGAACTAAAGCAGGAATTGGGTTTATCTTTGAATCTATGAGTCGAATTGCTGAATAGCTCAAACATAATTCTCGAGCTCATTCTCATTCGTTTGTTACGGTTTTGAGATAAATAATTCATTAATTACTTAGTGTTTATTTGTGATTTAAATTAATAACATGAGTGATTGTGACTCTGAAGGACCATCTTCGCCAAAAAAGACTAAAAAGGGTAAACACATAAAAGAAAAATATCGACAACAGTGGGAGAGTGACGATGTTTTCAAAGACTGGATTGCTCCTCGAATACATAGGGAAAAAGAATCTTCTCGGGCGGGACTCGAACCCGCAGTCTTTCCCTTACAGGGGGAATGCCTGACCAATTCGGCTACCGAGACACGCCCGATATGATTCAAATTTCCCACCTTATACGTCTTTGAGGCGACGTAGCGTCATCTACCGATTTTCTCACGAACTATCGGAATCAATGAATGATGTTACAATCATTTTTAAACATTGATTTTTTGATAACTGCGCCCAAACAATTGAAGGAATTTTTATAGCATTAAGTATGCTAACTATACAAATCGAATACATAGGGAAAAAGAATCTTCTCGGGCGGGACTCGAACCCGCAGTCTTTCCCTTACAGGGGGAATGCCTGACCAATTCGGCTACCGAGACACGCCCAATATGATTCAAATTTCCCACCTTATACGTCTTTGAGGCGACGTAGCGTCATCTACCGATTTTCTCACGAACTATCGGAATCAATGAATGATGTTACAATCATTTTTAAACATTGATTTTTTGATAACTGCGCCCAAACAATTGAAGGAATTTTTATAGCATTAAGTATGCTAACTATACAAATCGAATACATAGGGAAAAAGAATCTTCTCGGGCGGGACTCGAACCCGCAGTCTTTCCCTTACAGGGGGAATGCCTGACCAATTCGGCTACCGAGACACGCCCGATATGATTCAAATTTCCCACCTTATACGTCTTTGAGGCGACGTAGCGTCATCTACCGATTTTCTCACGAACTATCGGAATCAATGAATGATGTTACAATCATTTTTAAACATTGATTTTTTGATAACTGCGCCCAAACAATTGAAGGAATTTTTATAGCATTAAGTATGCTAACTATACAAATCGAATACATAGGGAAAAAGAATCTTCTCGGGCGGGACTCGAACCCGCAGTCTTTCCCTTACAGGGGGAATGCCTGACCAATTCGGCTACCGAGACAAAATCGGTAGATGACGCTACGTCGCCTCAAAGACGTATAAGGTGGGAAATTTGAATCATATCGGGCGTGTCTCGGTAGCCGAATTGGTCAGGCATTCCTCCTGTAAGGGAAAGACTGCGGGTTCGAGTCCCGCCCGAGAAGATTCTTTTTCCCTATGTATTCGATTTGTATAGTTAGCATACTTAATGCTATAAAAATTCCTTCAATTGTTTGGGCGCAGTTATCAAAAAATCAATGTTTAAAAATGATTGTAACATCATTCATTGATTCCGATAGTTCGTGAGAAAATCGGTAGATGACGCTACGTCGCCTCAAAGACGTATAAGGTGGGAAATTTGAATCATATCGGGCGTGTCTCGGTAGCCGAATTGGTCAGGCATTCCCCCTGTAAGGGAAAGACTGCGGGTTCGAGTCCCGCCCGAGAAGATTCTTTTTCCCTATGTATTCGATTTGTATAGTTAGCATACTTAATGCTATAAAAATTCCTTCAATGGATTGCTCCTGTTGAAGATGATCTGTATAAGGCAAAGTGCACCGTATGAGACGTTAATTTATCGTGTGAAATTTCAACTTTGCGACGACATGTGACCATAACCAACATAAAAAAGACACTTGCTTCATCTTCTACAAAATCTCTTAGTACTTATTTTAAACCGCGTGAAAAGGACACAAACACCCTTGTTGTGGAAGCCGAAATAAAACTCGTTGCATTTGTGGCCGAGCATAACATTTCTTTCTTGGCAATGGATCATTCAGAGGTCCTAAAATCATGTTTCCCAGACTCTAAAATAGCAGCTGATTTGGCGATAAAAAGAGGCAAATGTACAGCAACTGTAAAAAATGTCATAGGAGAAAGCCAGAAAGAATACCTAGAAAATATTTTAAAAATCCAAAAATTTAGCGTACTTGCCGACGAATCCACGGACATTTCCACAACTAAGACAATATGCATCCTTGTCAGATATTACGACAAAGATTACAAAAAAAATATTGCTTGCTTATGGCAATTGGAAACTTTGCACGACAAAAAATCATCTGAAGGGGCGTCATCTTCACGAGGATGTACAGCTGAAGCGCTATATACAACAATCATAGAAACATTTACTCAACGTGGTGTGCCATTAGATAATATAATATAATCGGCTTTGCATCGCATGGCTGCAATGTCATGATGGGTCCTCACAACTCAGTTGCCAGTCGTTTACGTGCCGAATTGCCAGGATTACAAATATTTAAGTGCATATGTCACTCTATGCATTTATGCGCCAATGAAGCTTGTAAAAAACTTCCAAGGCGTTGTGAGGATTTAGCAAGAAACGTGTACGCATTTTTCAAACATAGAGCCAAGAGACAATCGGAATACATTGAATTTCAAGAATTTATGAGTACAAAAATCCATAAATTACTACACCCGTCGCAAACCAGATGGCTGGCTATCACTGTTATCTGTAATAAATAGGCTGATAGAGCAATGGGATAGCCTGAAATTATTTTTTAGCCACCAGTGGCTAAAAGAACGCACCGTCGCTGCTGAGCTAATCCATCGTGAGTTAAACGACGACTTTGTAAAACTCTATATCCTATTTTCCAACGAGGCCTCATGCTCTGACCACAGATGGATCCGTTACCATCTAAACATAGCGCTACCAAAACCCAAACCATGTAGGTTACCGCGCAAGACAGACATACAAAAATTTGTAGGCCTAGTCAAAGCCAGTATAAACAACCTACACTTACCATCAGAAGACCTCAAAGTCTCGGACTTAGACCTATACACAGACCAAATCACATCCATACTTATGTCAAGTCAAGTCTGGGGAGGGGCGACACTGGTGGTGTTCGTCCTGCGAGTTAGTAGTTCGAGGCTGCGACGGAAGTTGAGAAAACTCTTCAACAAGGCTATCAACACCAGGGAACCGACTGACTGGGATAAGTATCAAAAAACAATATAAAACAGAAATACGACAGAGACGCGCAGAAAGCTGGAGACGTTTCTGTACAAGCATCGAAAATAGTAACCAGGCCTCCAAAGTGAAAACCTCCTTCTCCAAAGAGCAGGGACACTCCATTGGCTGCCTCAAAAAAGCAAACAACACTTTCACAACAAATGACGCTGAAACATGCGAAATTTTACTAACTACCCATTTTCCAGGCTACAGAATAGCAAATGAACAAACATGGGTAGACACAAACCACCGTCCAAACAGCATCCAAGACTGGGAGGTTGCTCGGGAAATCATAGACAGAGAAAAACTGCTATGGGCAATTAACACTTTCCTACCCTTCAAGGCAGCAGGCCTGGATGGTATTTTCCCAGGACTCCTGAAATGGAGCGGACCAATTATAGCGGAGTTGCTACAAGGCTGTCTCGCAAACCGCTACATACCCTTGAAATGAACCGCATTTAAAACTTTGTAAAATTTATATAGCTAATTAGCATTGATACACCTATAACAATATATACATCATTGGATTCGGGACACTGCCGTCTACGCAGCACGACCATATATTTTCACAATTTTCATTTCGTTTTCAAGAAAATCCTGTACTTTCATCACTTTGAGCGATTTTCCGACGTTTTGTAACAGCAAATCAGCTTGTTGCGAAACATTTTGTACTGACCGCTGGAATTCTAATTAGACCATATTGTGTGAGACGACTTTGCGCGTCTTCTGATACTACACACGAGTAGATCAGGCGAGTCCTGTGAATCACAACACCGTATTTCGCCAGCCGAGTAGGGATTTTCGCCGCTTTTTAACGTTTAATTAATTTTTATTAGCTTTTTTGCTACGGACACTCGGTGTTAATCGTATACCATCAAGTGCGCGGATACATTACCTGTCTTCCGACATAAAGGGGCGTAGGGGGGTTCTAGCACCTAGGGACGCTCAAGGGAGATGGAAACTACATCGCCGAGCCGTTCAGGCGATTATACTCCAAGGTGTTCCCGAGGGAGCGAAGTGCCAACTTGGTACCTACCTATTAAAACTTAACTCCACGTTTTTGGCTTATCATCAGTTGTAACCTGTGCATCTAGCGGTTGGAACGTGTCTACTGGGACGCCCTCTGTCCGTCGGTACCGTTCCCGTTGTTCTAGTTGGTACAGTTCGCCCAATAATAAACTTTTTAATACAAATTTTTAATTGAATTTTCAGTTTTTGGGCGTTATTTTCTAAATTTTTCAGGAAAGCCTATACTGCTTTTTGCACCACCGTGTGGCCGCCGACGAGGCCTTTCCGTAGGTACCTCACACGACCGCCTAGGGTCCGTAGTTTTTGAGGAAACCGCGATTTTCATAAACCCGAGCCCCGCCCGCCCACTCAGATTTTTTGCCTTAGGCACATCGGCTCGGTTCGGAGGGGTCAAGCGAGGTCGCGCGATACTGGCTGCGACCGGATCTCTGCGGTTATATATTAGAGTTTAAGGGACGTACGAACAGGTTCGTACCAAGTATTATAATTAGTTATAGCTGTAGTTTTAAGAGACTTAAGTATAGTGTTTACGCTAGGTAGTTATTAAGAGTTTTGACTATTAAGTAGTTTTTGACTGTCATTTAACGGTAGCTACAATATTCGTAGCATAAAATGGTACACTTGTTTTTCCAAAATACTCTACTTTCATTCAATTTTAGGTCGACCGTCGCGTGCCCGCGTGCCGCCTGCATACACATTACTCCACACACACGAAACACACATACGCGTCAGGCTACAGACAGTACACACCCTACCGGGACACATACACTACACAGCACACAACACAACACACACGTAGGCACACTGACTGCCACGGCAGCTGACCTGATCGTGCATCACCGCCGCGTCGTACGACGAGCTTGTGCGTGACCTAGCTACTAGCGTAGTTAGAGTATAGGACTAATTGTTTTACATTTTTATATTTACAATTTATTAGTAGTAAATCGACATACCGACTGACTGACATATTTTATATTGACAATTAAATTTTAATTACAATTTATACATTTTTACAATTTACATTTTTACATTTTTCATTTTTTATTTTTACATTTTAAATTTAACGCGCGCCTCCCCGCACCAAAATGCCTCTATCTCGCTCGCCACTCGTCAAAGACCAACCCCGCCAGAGTGAAAGGGACACGACCTTTGTGTTGGACAGCAGCCCCGAGAAAGTAGTAGGGAAGCGCCAGTCGGGGACTGTCCGGAGGAGCATCGAGAGGATCCAGGGCGTACCCGGGAAACCGGGCTCTTCGCAAGCCTTGGAAAAGGGGGCAGTCCACCTGCCCCCCTCGCCTAAGCTGCCGGGACAGTCCTCGAGTGTGCGACTAGAAAAAATGCTAGGGTGCTGTTGGGTCATCAAAGCGCAGGTAGGGATCTCGCGAAACTTAAAGTCGGAAATAAAACACAGGATAGAGGAAATGGTCGCCGCACTGGAGCGGCATATCAAAGCGTTCGGGTCCGACGCGGGGACTAGTAGGAACCAGGCAGGACAGAGCCCTGGGACGACGTGGTCACCGGCCCCCGTCGCCCCAGCCTCTGCCCCGTGCTCACACGGTGATGGTATGAATGATAAGATAATTAGAAAAATAGAGGAGAATGAAAGGTTAATTAGAGAGAATGGAAGGATGATGAATGAACTAAAGGAAAAGATAGAAAGACAGGATGAAAGGGAGAAAGAGAGAGAGAGAGAGAGAAAGGAAGTGCCGACGTATGCGTGAGCGCAGCTCCCCGAGTGGGCGGCGCTACACTCCATAGTCGTCACATCGAAGGATGCGAGGGATACGGGCGAGCATGTGATGGAGAAGTTGAGAAAGGTAGCGAATGAAGATGAAGAATGGGTTATGGTAGAGAATATAAGGAAGGCGAAAGATAGGAGAGTGATAGTCGGTTACAAAACGGAGCGTGAAAGGGAAAGGGCACAGAAACGACTGGCAGACACAAGGGACCTCGCCGTTGAGGAAATAAAAAATAAGGACCCACTCCTCATCATGTACGGCGTCCTCAGGAGTCAAAGCGATGACGACCTGCTCAAGGCCGTAAAGTCAAGGAACCGTGAGGTGTTCCGCGACTTGGCACCAGAGCAGGCGAGGATGGCCGTGCTCTACCGCAGGACGGCGAGGAACCCGCACACGTACCACGTGGTGCTGAGGGTCTCCCCGGCAGTTTACAACCGTGCTCTGGACATAGGGAGATTGCACATAGACCTCCAACCCGTAAGGGTGGCGGATCAGTCGCCACTTGTGCAATGCTCCAAATGTCTAGGGTACGGATATACAGCGAAGTTCTGCACCAGCAACCAAACACACTGTAGTCACTATGGGGGGCTCCATATGAGAGCCGAGTGCCCCGACTACATTGCCGATGCAGTGCCGAACTGTATTAACTACCAGAGGGGGAAACTCAGCAGCACGGGACACAATGTGTATAGTGAACTGTGCCCGGTAAGACAGAGATGGGACAACATAGCGAGGTCCACCGTTCAGTACCGGTGCTGATGTTGTCCCTGGGAACGTGACCCCCTACAGGATGCTGCAGGTGACCCTCTAGAAGAAGAAGCTGGCAACCGACTACTCTACACTCGGGGTTGATCCTGGCTGGAATGCTCCCTCTGGACCTCAGAGTTCGCGAGGTGGCCTCGTTATACGAAGCCAAGAGAGGAGTGTCCCAGTCATGGTTGAAGGATAGAGAGGTTGAGCGGATGGCCCGAGCAATTGAGGCTCCTCACCCCGCGGAGCATATGAACCTGGAGATCGTAAGTCTGGTAGACGAGGAACATTTCGAGCGCGTCAAAACGCAGACGCAAGTACAAATTTATACGGACGGGAGCAAGATTGAGGGTCGTGTCGGTGCTGCGTTATCCATCTGGAATAACGCACCGAAACTAAGGCCCTCAAACTTGCTCTCTGCCCGTACTGCGCCGTCTACCAAGCAGAGCTCCTGGCCATATGCAAAGCGGTCAGTGAGGCCCACAAGCGAGGCGCGGCCATATTCGGCGACTTCAGCGACAGCAGAGCCGCACTCATGACGGTGACAAATTACCGCGCCCTCCACCCACTGGCAGTTGAAGCCAGGTCGACCATCAAGCGGGGATTGACCCAGGGCAAGGAAATATCCTTGTTCTGGGTCAAGGCCCATGCTGGGTTGGAGGGCAACGAGCGAGCGGGTCAGCTCGCCAAAGAGGCGGCTCTGCGGTCGAAGATAGCGCCACACTACAGCCTGTGCCCGGTCTCATTCGTGAAGCGGGGTCTGCGTCAGACTTCGCTTCACGAATGGAACGAAAGGTACAGGCTGGGCCACACCGCTTCCGGTACCAGGCCTTTCTTCCCTTGTGCGCTGGAGGCATATAGTGTCGTCCGGAAGATGGAGATCGCCGGCACCACGACCCAGCTCCTAACAGGGCACGGTGGGTTCTCCGAATACTTGTATCGTTTCAAGTGTAAGGGGGACCCATCGTGCACCTGTGAGCCGGGCGTCGATGAGACGGTCGTCCACCTCGTGGTTCACTGCCCGATCCACGCTAGGGATCGACACGAGTTAGAGCAAAAAACTAATTTGGCCATTACAATCAAAGATTTACCGGTGTTAATTTCAAAGGAGTATAGAAGCTACTTTGAGTATTAGGAGAAGGTCATGAGAATAGTTCTGGCAAGGAACAGTGTTTGAGATCCTCGGATGGATACTTGGTTAAAAGTATCCACAAGAAGGAAATATTGTAGAAAAGAAATATTGTTTAGAAAGTAGTTCTATATTAAGTATTATGTAAACAGAAAACTTTTAGAAATAGTGTTAAACTAAGTAAGAATGTAAAGAAAATTAGAATAAAAATAAAAATGATCCCCCTCCCTCCCCGAAGTTCCAAGTATGAAAGGTTTTAGCGTGAATGTACGAGAGGCATAAAAGTGAGAAATTGAATGATACTAGGGGACGGAATGAAAGCGAGAAACATAAGATAAGGTAGAATAATTAGATAAATACATGAACCCTGAGAGGGTTTAGTTTGAAATTTAGAAGTCTAGAATAATTTGTGAGAATAGATAGGCTTCGACTTGGGTCGAAGGCGCTAGAATAAAAAATAAAAAAAATACCCTTGAAATGGAGGGAAGTCAAAATAATATTCATCCCCAAACCAGGTAGAAGTGACTACACTCAGGCCAAATCTTTTAGGTCTATCAGCCTCACCTCGTTCCTGCTAAAAACACTTGAACGGCTAGGCGATAGGGTGATCAGAACCCAAGTACTAGCACTGAAACCTCTACACCCCCATCAACACACTTACAGTGAAGGCAAATCAACAGAATCAGCACTCTATCATGTGGTGTCCCGCATCGGTGGAGCCCTAAAGTCAAAGCAACCAACCCTTGGTGCCTTTATTGATATAGAGGGTGCCTTTGACAAAACCAACTTTGATAGCATCAACAAAGCACTGCTCGAACACGACGTGCCTTTAACACTTATCGAATGGATAGATAACATGCTCAGACAGAGGGCCGTGCAACTCACAGTCAACACCACAACTCGGGGCATTGTGGGCAGAGGATGCCCACAAGGTGGGGTACTCTCTCCCCTACTTTGGAACCTGGTGGTAAACGAGCTTATAACAGATCTAAACGCAAACAACCTTTTTGCTATAGGATATGCGGACGACATCACGATCTTAATAACGGGACTATTCAAAAGTGCCATTTGCGACCGAATGAGACAGGCCTTCAAAATAATAGAAAACTTTGACAGCAAGAACTTCCTGGATCTAGCCAAAGTCTTTGATACCATCTCGACGTCAATCCTGTTGCGTAAACTCGAAAATCACTTTGGGGTGAGAGGATTGGCTCTAAACTGGTTTAAGACCTATCTGACCGAAAGAAAGCAATGTGTCAAAGTTGGAGGCCAAAATAGTGGACTTCTCACTGTTAATTTCGGTGTTCCTCAGGGTAGTATCTTGGGCCCGACCCTTTTCATCATGTATATGAATGATATACACGAGGGAGTGGACGCAGAAATTATTTGTTATGCCGACGACACAGTTATCATCTATGAGGGCTCATCTTGGGCTGAGGCGTTCTCAAAGGCTGAAACAGGAATGGCACAGATCTCAACATGGTTGCAGCATAACTAATTAACATTAAATGCTAGGAAAACCAAGTGCGTATGTTTTCACAAAACCAAGGCATCAGCCCCAAAACAAAACCCGAAAATAAAACTACACACGTGTTTGAACCAGGCATGCTGCAGCTGTGAAGAGCTTCTAAAAACTGACACCATTAGGTATCGAAAAACATTGGAAAAAATGAAATGCTCAAGTGAGACTGCACCGTCGCCCTTATAGACGGATATAAAGAGAAGGAAAATTTGGAATGATTCAGGTGGTGCTCAGTAGCTCAGTTGACAGAGCAGTCGCCCTGTAAGCGAAAGGTCGTGAGTTCGAGTCTCACTTGAGCATTTCATTTTTTCCAATGTTTTTCGAACTTAACAGTTAGCATAATAAATGCTATAAAAATTCATTCAACCATTAGGTATCTTGGAATACTGCTTGACGAACGCCTTAGCTTTGAAACACACATAAATTCAATATCAACTCGAGTAAGGAAAACTGCTAACATTATGAAACTCCTACGGTCTTCTGCATCACCAGCAGTTTTAAAACAGGTTTATTTTGCACTGACACAATCACTCTTATCTTACTGCGTAATTTGCTGGGGTAGTGCACATAAAACCCTCATAATGCGGGCAGAAATAGCACAACGATGTGTTTTGAAAACCATGCTCAGAAGACCCTTCATGTACCCAACAACTGAGCTTTACAAAGAAAGTAATGTATTAACTGTGCGTCAACTGTGTTTCCTCAAAACAACACTGAGAGTTCATCGCACAATTATTAACACGGAGGAACACAGTAAACTGCTTGAGCATCGCGTTTACAAGTTACCCTTACCAACCATTAAAATCAGTTTTGCTAGACGGTTCAGCCCCTACATGGACATATACATTTACAACAAAATAGCAAAGCGGTGCGACATAAAGTTGTGTTCCGTTAGGGAGGCTAAATTAACTACCATACAATGGTTGCTCACTCTTACGTACGACGATACAGAAGACCTTATAGTACACTTAGTCTGAAAACAATGTACTCAGCTTTGGGAACATATTTTTCAGTGGAAAAATTTTCACACAACAATATCAGGACAAAATCATGATAACATTATCACATAATATCAGCACTACACTACACTGCACTACACTTCTCTTCCCTCCACCACACCACTCAACACTACTTACACTACACTAAATTACACTACATTACACTTAGATTTTCCTTTTTATTACCTACCTGTGTTACATAACATCTTAAATAATAAGTTCATACAGTAACATTTTAGATTTAATTTATATTAATAATATGTAAAACTGTAACATCTACTGTAAATAACGTCAGCAACATAAATATACCGATAAATATCTATCACGCGCGACCCCGCTCTCGCCGTGCGAGGCTATTAGCGTCAGCGTACACGCCTCCCGCTCCCCCGCGCAAAGCCCCGAGCCAGGTGCCATGTTAACTCGCACGAGTTGTACCAACGTATTCGGCACCCACAGGACAGGCTTGCCTAGTGTGGGGTCACCGGCAATGAATGTAACCTTCGTGTTTTTTTGGCAATAAATTATTTTCATTAAAAAAAAGCACGAACTTTCGGTTAACCCCCAGAAAACCGAACTACCATAACTACTTCACAAACCGAAGAGCACCGGGCCCATACAAGCTCCCGAAACTCTTCGCAACCGAATTAACACTTAAGGAAGAAGTAAAATACCTCGGTGTAATTCTCGACAGCAAGCTGCTTTGGAACAAGCACCTTGACTACAAACTGAACAAATGCACAATCGTTTTCACATAGCGGTGATAAGGCCTATGCTAGCCTACGGGGCTTTGGTATGGTGGACCCGCACGGAATAGTCTACCGTGATTACCAAATTAAAGTCCTTCCAAAGGCTGGCCTGCTCATCAATCTGCGGATGCATGAAAACCACTCCAACTGCAGCTATGGAGGTAACTCTGAACTTAACGCCGCACAGTGGAACGAGCAGTGCTCAAAAATAACAATCCGACCTACCCGGTATTGTAAAAAAAAAATTAGAATGTACTCCGGACATTCCAAAGTATACCGTTCAAACAGATATTTATTAATATACCCTCAACAACTTCATATTATACGCTAACAAAGTTGTACAACAATATTGCTGCACGGTTTATCGTATTTTTTATTGTTCATTCGAATCTAGTTTTGAGGAAAATTACTAGTATTTATTATAAACTGATAATTTTATTAGCAATGACAGAGTTGACACAAGGTATGTACATAAATAGATTGACTTAATTTGTAATGTATTTATTCATACTCGTAATTATTGAAAACCTTAAGACTTTAACCTAAATTGAAAACTCAATTCGACTTTTAAAAAAATGTGAGCACATTTCAGTTATGTAAATAACCACATTATGTACTTAGGATTCTCCAGATACAGAATCCTTAGAGACATTCTGCCGAGTGTTGCCGCTCGATAGTCGACTATTAATAGTGTATCGATAGACTATCGATAGTCGACTATTGCCTTATCTATCGATATATCTATCGATAGAATCGATAGTGTTGATACTATCGATTGTATCGATAGCACCGTTAGTATAAATACTATCGACACACAATAATACTATCGATAGGATCGATAGTATTGTTGTTCAATACTCAATGTACTATTGATAGTATCGATAGTATCAATTCTATTGATGCTGAATATTGCAATGACAATCGATAGCATCGATAGTATCGATAATATCGATTGTTTTGTTTTATCGATAGTAGCATTTCCTTCAATAGTATTGGTTAGTCTGTAGTCTTAATGGGTACTAGAATTGTGAGCATAATTACAAGAGGGTACATTGATAAAATTTAAGTTGATAGTTGTCTACCTACACTCAAAATGATATTATTGTGCATTGTGTGTATTATCTCGTCAGTCAGCATTGTTCATAGTGTAAATAAACCTAACCCATTAATTAAATCGGCACGAAAATGGATTCAGAAATATCTGAAAGTACATCGCATAAAAAAAAATCTGCTATGTGGAATTTTTTTATTAAAAAAGGAGCGGACAAAGTAATTTGCAAGGAATGTAGAACAGAATTTAAATATAGTAACAATACGTCTAATATGAAAGACCACTTGAAGAGGAAACACCCGGAAGTATTAATATCAGCAAATTCAACCCAAACCACAGATCTAAATGAAACTAGTGAAATCAATGCAGGTAGTGGCGCTTTAAAATACGCTGAAAATTCCACAAGAAAAAAGATGCTCGATACCAAATTCACTAAAATGGTAGCCATAGACATGCAGCCCCTTCGTCTGTCAGAACACGAAGGATTAAAGGAATTTGTGACTGCTTTAGATGCAAAGTATGAAATGCCCGGAAGGACTAAGTTATCAACTAAACTTCTCCCGAGATTTTATACAAAAATGAAGTTACGATTAAAAAAAAAAGATGGAGATATTGCAAGAAATTAAATATTTAGCGATTACTACTGACGCTTGGACATCAACGAGTAATGAAGGTATCCTTGCTGTATCCGGACATCTCATTATCAACCGAAGACTAGACTAGCAGCGAGAGTGGTTGAAGGTCATCACGATGCCGATAATTTATCCTTTGTAAGTACTTTAACAAAATTAACAGATTACTGTTAATTTTGCCTTTAGACAAAATTTAAACAGAGTTTGTTGGTTTGTATAACAACAACAAACGGTAAAATAGGTTATAATAATACCACCAACTTATAAAGTACGGCTAGTGCATATATTTTTTAGTGAAACGTGTAATTTTGACATAAGTCGGTAAATCTACAAATAAGTAATTTTTAATAAATAATAACAATTTTGAATATAGTAACACTTGTGCAAATATATATTTGCACAAAATCGGTATCTGAGGAACCGAGCAAGCATGAAACACGGATTTCAAGAAAATTACCGCCATTTATTCAATAATATTTTGAAGTTTATCATCAGAATTATTATTTGTACCTATTTATTTTCTATATGCAGGTAATTTCATCGATTTTGGAAGAGTTTAAGTGCCGCACTAAAGTTGTAGCTATGGTTACCGATAACGCTCCTGTGATGATAAAAACAGCAGAAATATTAAAAATAAGGCATCTGCCATGTTTTGCGCATTCCTTGAATCTTGTAATAAAACATACTATTCTTGATTCAGAATGTAGCGCTCTTAAGGAATTACTTGATAAGTGCGAGGCCATTGTTTCATTTTTTAGGCATAGTACTTTAGCTACAGACGAACTAAAAGCTATGCAAAATGAGCTCAATAAACCACAGTTAAAATTAATACTGTACGTAGAAACCAGATGGAATAGTTCATTTCAGATGCTCAAGAGAATATTCGAAGTTAGAGATGAACTATCGGTCGTTTTATCTAGGAATCAAAGGGCGCCATCAAATTTATCTCCACAAGATTATAATTTTCTTGAAGATGTAGTAAAACTTTTTGAACCAATTGACTCTTGCACTGAAGCTATATCCGGAGAAACGTACTGTACTATATCTATGATCATTCCCCTAATAAAAGGCTTGATGATGAATTTTGCTCAACTATTATTCGAATCGTCTAGAAAGGTCGTTGAAACTTTGAAAAAATATTGTGTTGCTAAGTTGAAGTTTTATGAATTACGAAACCCCTGTATAATTGGCACTCTTCTTAGTCCACACTTCAAAAAACTGGGATTTAAGACTGATTCAGAAGCAGTAAAAGCAATCAATATTGTTCAGAAAGAATACTCTTTTTACTTGGCTACGAAAAATACAGCGTCTGACGTCGCGGATGATGAAGCAGCGCCAAAAGCGGGTACGTCAAGACCAGTATCCGTGCCAAATAAAAGACAACGACTTAATTTGCTCTCTTACCTTGAAACATCACCCTCCACAACCAGTTCAAATACCACTGCAGACGCTATAGTTTAAATAAATCACTATATAACCACACCAAACCTAAATAGGACAGAATATCCAATAGAGTACTGGTGGTACTCCCAAAGCTATTTTAAAGATATTGCCTTGAAATACCTATGTATTCCCGCTACATCTACGCCGTCTGAAAGTATATTTTCAATGGCTGGTCAGGTAATTGTAGAGCGACGCAACCGCTTAGGACCGGGGACATATAAATGAATTACTGTTCATTAAACAAAACCATTCATCAAGCAATAATAATCGTGTTTGACAAACCATAACTACAAAATATCAATCTACCCTCATCCAAGGAAAAAAGACAAAAAAATAATATTAGACATCAACTAAAAGTGTTGCCAGCTTTATACAAGGGTGGCCAGCTCCAAACTTATATTACCAACGTCAAACTGGTGCTACCAGCTATAAACCAGTAGGTACTCTTAACAATAAACTAGTGCTAACAACCAACACTTAAGAATACTACTAGATACACAAATCACTAAGCTATAGCTATGGACAAACAGATAGCACGTTTGCTGGAGAAAATAAACGAAATTGATGAAAAACTCAACACAAACAGAAAGGAGACAAGGGATGAATTTCGTGAGCAAACAACTGCTCTCACGAAAAGCCTTACCCAAAGCATGGCGTCAACAATAGAAGAAAAACTAAAACCATTAGTAGAAGAGAACCAGAAACTTAAAAATGAAGTATCAGTACTAAAGAATAAGGTACAAAGCTTAGAGAGGGATGTCAGGAAAAACAATCTCGTACTCCATGGATTAGAGGAAAACGAGAACAATAACGCAGAACTCCTAGAACTAGTCATGAAAGTCCTTAACGAGGCAGGCAAAGGTGGTGTAATGGACAACTTTGATAAATGGGAAATAAGTGAAGTTCACAGACTTGGCTCCAAAGCAGACAAGAAACTGAGACCTATACTCATAAAACTCACTCTCGGATGGAGAAAAATAGAAATCTTAAAAAACAACAAGAGATTCCCTGCTAACATATACGTGTCCGATGACTTCCCCAAAGAAGTGCTGCTGAAAAGAAAACAATTAAAACCACTACAGCAAGAAGAAAGAAAAAAAGGAAATTTGGCCATCATCCGATACGACCGACTTATAATAAAGGAAACAAACCCAACTAAAGGAATTGAGAAAAGAAAGCGCTCACCATCCAAAACACCAACACAACACGAATACTATGAAGGAACAAGACGAACAGCACCAAAGAAACCCAATGTAACCAACCAAATGCCAAGCCTCAGACTAAGCTCACCCCCAAAAACAGGAAATCAATAACAACTAATGCACAGCAGTCCCCCGAATCAAAGTAAAATCATAAAACAAATACGAACAAGCAACACAAAACTTATTTCCCCAAGCCGGACAGCGGTCTCCGTGGGGAAAAACGACCGCAGCCCCCCAGCTCACCTTCGAAAGAAACTACAACAACCGAAACCCAATCAACTAAATCAACTTAACCAAATAAAAGTTAAACAACCAAACCCGCTGAGAGCTAAAGAACCAAAACATCAACGTGATAGTAACATTTATATCGGAACTCTCAATGTACTAACACTAAGAACATGCGATAGACTTCTAGAACTCGAAGAAGCACTCGAGAACATCAAATGGAATATCCTGGGTCTCAGCGAAGTCAGAAGACTAGGAACTGAAATCACTGAACACGACAACTACATTCTATACTCTATTGGAGAAACAAAAGGACACTATGGAGTTGGCTTCATGGTCAGAAAAGAACTCAAGAGAAGTATGCTAGAATTTATAGGCATTTCAGAAAGGATAGCAGTCCTAAAAATAAGGCTACCCGGTTACAGAAACAATTGGACCTTGATACAAATCTACGCACCAACAAACGATGCAGAAGAAACTACTAAAGACTCCTTCTACTTTCAACTATCCAAAACAATAGAAACAGCTGACAAAAACCTGATAGTTATGGGAGACTTCAACGGGAAAACTGGCAAACAAAGACCAGGAGAAGAAAAAATTATAGGAAAATACACCATAGGAAATAGGAATTAAAATGGAGAACGACTAGTAAATCTAAGTCAAGAAAATAACCTAGCAATCCTTAACACCTTCTTCAAGAAAAAACCTAGCAAGAAATGGACCTGGGAGTCACCAGGTGGCAGATACCATAACGAAATTGACTTCACAACAAGTAACCAACCCATTGCTTTTAAAGATGTGAAGGTAATCAGCAAGTTGAACTTCGATACTAACCACAGAATGGTCAGAGCGGCCCTACATGCCAAAGACCAGAAAAAGTCCAGAAAACACTACAGAAATGTGACAAAACCAGACTCAAACCAAGTGCTAGAAAGGCCAAACACAATACAGGAAAGGTACAACAAAGAAACAAAAGAAATGTATGAACACAAAAAGCAAAAAATTAAGAAGAAGGATATACTGAGTCCAGAAACAAAACACTTAATTTCGGAAAGAAAAGAACTATATAAAAACAGAAAGGACAAAAGTACATTAAAAGAAATCACTAGGATCAGCAAAGAAATTAACAAGAATATAAAGAAGGATAAAGCAAAGAGAACAATTGATTGCATAAAAAACCATATTGCCAGAACAGGAGGAATAAAAAAGGCGCTAAAAGAACTACAACCACCTAAACAATGGATACCAAAACTAAAAAACAAAGACAAAAACTTAGTTACGAATAGACAAACAATACTGGACACTGCAACTTCATTCTTTAGAGAATTGTACTCAAGCAACATCATTCCCGGACCATATACACACTCTGACCTAGAATTGGTAGATCATATCCCTCCTATCCTGGAAAGAGAAGTAGAAATCGCAATACTGTCACAAAAAAACGAAAAAACTCCAGGTCCTGACAACATAGCGAATGAGACATTGAAAGTAGCACTTCCACACACCTTGGCAAGGCTAACAAACCTATTCAACGAAATATTAGACTCAGAATACATACCTTTGCAGTGGACACACAGCACTATAATCCTAATACACAAGAAAGGAGACAAAGAAGACCTAAGCAACTATCGCCCTATCAGTCTTATGTCCAATGTGTATAAAGTGTTTGCAAAAATCATCCTCAACCGCATCACAAAACAACTAGATGAACAACAACCTAAAGAGCAAGCTGGATTCCGGTCAGGGTTCTCCACAATAGATCACATGCACACCCTGAAACAACTTATCGAAAAGTGCCAAGAATATGGATACCCACTGTACTTGACGTTTGTCGACTACAACAAAGCTTTCGACTCTTTAGAACACCCATATATCTGGAGAGCACTCAAAAACCAGGGTGTTGAAGAGAAATACATCAGACTCATTAGGAATGTCTACAGCCACAGCTCAGCTAAAGTGAAGCTGGAAACGCTGGGAGAATCATTTCCTCTCAACAAAGGCGTCAGACAAGGAGACCCACTTTCACCTAAGCTCTTCACATGTGTGCTAGAAGAAATCTTCAGAATGCTAAACTGGGAAGACTGCGGAATCAACATAGACGGAGAAATGATCAACCATCTCAGATTTGCAGACGACATTGTGCTCATAGCTGATAATCCTGGTACACTGCAACATATGATTAAAGAACTAGCAACGAAAAGCCAAGAAGTAGGCCTAACAATGAACAAATCAAAAACAAAAGCCATGACAAACAGAACACCAGAGAAAATCATGCTAGAAAACGAAGACCTAGAATATGTGACAACTTATATTTATTTGGGACAACTCATCTCCATGACGGAACAGGCCGAACAGGAAGTAGAGAGAAGAATCTCAAATGCTTGGAAAAGATTTTGGTCACTAAAACATATCCTGAAAAATAAAGAATTCCCACTAAGGATCAAAAGAAGCATATTCAACACCTGCATCCTACCCATTCTAACATATGGCTGCGAAACATGGATCACCAAGCAAAAAACAAATCAAAAACTTGTGACTTGCCAGAGAAGTATGGAAAGGAGTATACTGGGCTACACAAGAAAAGACCGGCAAAGAGCCGCAGATATCAGGACGATCACCAAATGGGAAGATGTCATAACCAGAACAAGAAAACTAAAATGGAGATGGACAGGTCACCTGCTCAGAGACCAAAGGCCAAAGTGGTCCAGGAAAGTAACAGAATGGACACCCCGCCAGAATACCAAACGTCGGAGAGGCCGACAACACACACGGTGGTCGGACGACCTGAGAAAGACTGCTGGCGCTTTGTGGCAGAGGCTGGCGAGGAACAGAGAGAATTGGAGGCTAATGGGGGAGACCTTTGTGCCGCAGGGGCAGATTGATTGGGAGGACAGCTGTGCAACAACTAATACACTCTCAAAATCTGTAATTTACCATGTAAAATCTCACTCAATTAATAAAAAGGTTTGAAATTGAAACAAAACCACAAATTATTGGAAAATTGATTTATAAAATTTAATATTTGTTAACTTTAAATTCATACAATTTTATTAATTCGTGAATAACATGATTTTTTATTAGTGTACCTGTCAACCTGTCAAAATCGTTAGGTTGGCAAATTTGAATGGTTGGATTTGAATTTACTTGCCGACTGTACCAATGTAGCCAATGTGGAGATATTTTGAGAGGTGGACGGGTAAAGCTATAAAAATCGTGTTATAACTTATATCTAAAACTTTTTGTTTTCATGTTTAACTCAAAATAGAAGAAGAAATAGCGATAATATTTTTTGTTAACTGTTTATTATTTTTTGATCACATTTACTTTTCATTCTAAAGTACTTATTGAAGATTAGTTTAGATCCTAATGAAACATTTTTTTCTTGTTAATCAGTAGAAAATTATTGAATTATTATTAATTAATTTAATAAGAAAGTCTAAATAATATAAATATAATCTAATTGTGTTCATCTCTATGCTTCTTCTTTAAAGAATTGACATATTTCAAAATGTGTATTCTGAACAAGCAGCTGCAATGTGGCAAAAATTGTAATTCACCGATTAACAGATTACCGAAATAATAGTTTCTCTTATCCAAATCTTTATCGAAGATACAGTGTACACACAATATACAATACAATATACAATTTTGGGCTTCATTGTCTCCTGATTATAATTCATCACTGTAATTTTTTTTTTTCATCTGTTTACTTGTCTTTTGCAGTTTGTGTCAAACATTTCTGCTTTAAATTATTTACATTAGAGCCAAGCGCGTCTTCAATGTTTTCACAGTGATTTTTCTCATTGTCTACAAACGTAACAAAAAATACTATTATTATTGAAAAATATAACTTTAAAAATACTAATCACAGTAATCACATTTCATTCACCCTGAACCTTACCTAATTCAATATCACAGTACGTAGCCTGGGAGTCATTATAATATTCTGGACTATATTGGTGGACATCCATTGTAAGCCCTTCAGTGATTTGACTGTGATTTGTTTCGTTATCTACAAATGTGACAAATATATTATAGCAAATGTAACATTGAAAAAAAAATATTACCCTGAACCTTACCTGAATTAATATCACAGCACAGCATTTGTGATCCTGTGTGTAATCAACATAAAAACCAGTCGATAAACATCGTAATATCTAAAGTAAAAAGCATTAACATAATTAATGTATAAATAGATTTGCTTTCTTAATTACGACACATAAGTGAATCTTCAAATTTTAGCGGCTTGTTCTTGAGTTTTTAGATTTAAGTATGCACTTACCGGCTTTATTATCTGCCATTGTTGAATTAATAGATCCACCTTATTTACCATTCACGTCACGTCACATCAATTAGAATATTCAAGCTTCAGAATATTTAATAGCTAGTGCCTAGTAGCTATATAAACCAATTTTCAAAAACAATACTATCGATCGCGCAAACATATCGATAGTTACTACCGATAGTATTAATAATTGTTATATAATAATTGGTATTGATGGTATCAATAGTAAATTTGATATTGCACTTCGATACTATCGATACAATTAATAGTATTACAGTATATTGATACTATTTTACCAAATTGAGCTATCGATACTATCGGTACTATCGACAATATCGATACTATCGGTAGACCAATCGATATTATAGATGATTTTCGAGGTCAACAATCGATAGTGAAACTATCGATAGTTCGGCAACACTCTGCCCCGATCTGCCACCTCCTTAAATATTGGCTTATTTCAGGTACCACTCCCTCCGTGAAAATAATTGACTTGTTTGAGTTTTGACTGAGTAGTATGCGAACTATGCGAAGAGACATTTGACCTATATTTTAATCTATATTCTTGGTATTACATGCCAAGTAGTGTTCATAAATTACTAGTTCACTGAAGTGATCTCTAGCTTTCACTTGCCAATTGGACAGCTATCCGAAGATGCTCTTGAAGCTAGACATAAACACTCTTATTAATAAAAATCACGTAATCCATACTAACTCTGAAGTTACATTTGGACTTGTTAATCTCAGAGTGACGTCGTATTAAGCACGTAATTATATTGTTATTAATGGAGTAGGCTCGAAGTAACTATACATTCCTTACACTGGGATTAAGGCCTACTTTATGGCAACCCAGTTATTATAAAAGTAAAAAATTATGACTGTGAATGAACTAAGAACGAACGTAATGCTTAATATTGACATTATTGACAGTGACAGATACAAGTTTCATTGAAAGTTGGTTGTGTTGTGGTGTTTTCAAAAGTTATAAAACAAAACTCGTAGTATCAGTATTAATTTGTGGTGTAAAACCTTATAATGAACCAAAAACGTAGTATATCTATCAACTGGGATGAAGATGAAAAGGTAAGTCACGGCGAAATATATTTCGTGATGATAAATTAAAATTAGTATTGTGGTGATTTTGTATGGCATTGTAATAAGTACTTGTTTCATTGTTTCAGCAATTATTTCGATGTATTTTAAAAGAGTATGCGAGTATCATTGAAGACAAGTCTTTGGACAATAATACAAATAAAAAAAAAAGCAAAGCGTGGGAGGAAGTACACAAAAAGTAAGATAACCTCTTGTTACTACTGTTTACCTAAGTGTTAAACTAATATTAAATTAACCACTTATTCAATCTTTTTTTTTTGTAGGTTTAATGAGTTAAATGTACAGCCGAGACAGCTTGATCAATTAAAAATACAGTGGAAATCCATGAAAATAAATGCTCGAAAGACATACAGCACCTTCCAGAAGGAAACAAATAAAACAGGTGGCGGCGCAAGACCCATAACTCCTAATGATGTGGTAATAGAAGTGAAAGATTTATTGAATCCCGCCGAACTGTTGAGGGACCATAATATATTTGATTCCGATGGCATTGTAGTAGTAAGTATTAGGGATTAAATCATTATAGATTTATGGTGTGATGAGATGCTTTCATTCAATTACGTGACAAAGATGTCATAAGAACATAGTTAGAGATTCATATCTGTAAAACATTTCATTGACAGCCTCCATGATGTGGTGGTAGTGAACACCTGCAATTCAGGAAGTGCAGGTTCGATTACAGCTCGGTGTAAATATTTGTATGCATGAATATGGCTATATGCATTGGTCTGGGTAATTCTGTGTCTCGGTGAGCATGTTAAGCCATCAGTCTCGGTTGTCATATTAACATCTATGACAGTCGTTACCTCAGACTGAGGTGAAAGCTTCGGATGCCACTGGGATAAACGCAAGGATGAAGAAGAAGCATTTCTATATGTTTTATTAACTAGCTGCTTTAAAGAGTACTTTATGGGGTAAGATTGTAGGTTGCTCAGTGCAACTATTTGCAATAAATACTAATATTAAATACTAATTTTTGAATGAATTTATTTATAGCATTTATTATGCTAACTGTTAAGTTCGAAAAACATTGGAATAAATGAAATGCTCAAGTGAGACTCGAACTCACGACCTTTCGCTTACAGGGCGACTGCTCGTGCATCGAAGCGAAAGGTCGTGAGTTCGAGTCTCACTTGAGCATTTCATTTTTTCCAATGTTTTTCGAAATTAAGTACTAATTTAATAAACATATTTTTTGCATTTCAAGGGAACAGATAATGTGGTAATACCAATATCATCGGAAGATGTTATTGTGCAAGAAAATGAGAATATAGCTGTAAGTATCTTTAAAGTTTGTTATAGTAATTATTTAATAGAATGAATTAAATAAACATATTTTTTGTATTTATAGGAACCTAATATATCTTCAAATGTCAATGAACAAGATGTTCAAAAATTCAGGACAGAATCCATGGTGAGCTTAATGTTAAATAACAATATAATATACTTATACAAATTACTAAATATCTATGAAATCTTACACAAATTTATAGTTTTATATTTTACAGATAGCTCAAGATATCAATGTTATGGTTACACCAGTACAAAAATGTATGGACTCAATGTCAGTAGAAAACCATAAAAAAACGAAAAATACTACCCAAAAGCCTGTTCAAAGAGCCTGATTCAAAGTCCAGAAAGGTAATTTT
Source organism: Eilema sororculum (assembly GCA_914829495.1). Lineage (NCBI taxonomy): Eukaryota > Metazoa > Arthropoda > Insecta > Lepidoptera > Erebidae > Eilema > Eilema sororculum. Next base: position 23,631,749 of record OU618535.1, read on the forward strand.
TACCTGTTACTATTTATGTAACCCTTTAAAATTGTTGAGTTTATCAATATTATAACAATATGTTTCTTGTTTTCAGGGTAATGACTATGTAAATTGCATGATCACCCATAGTAAAATGCTTAAAGACGAGGAACACATGCGACACATGGAAATGGCTGAAGAAGGGCATGCAATAAAAATGGCAATCCACCAAGAAAAATTAAGGAGTGCCATTCTTGAGCGCGAAATTTTAGAGCTAAAAAAACAGCGTGAGAAGAAAAATGCAAGTGAATAAATGCAATACCTCATCAATTTGAAGAATTGTTTAATTTAAATAAAAAATACCTTATTTTACGAGTCTTTAGAGTAGTATTTAGTACATACTCGTACAATGCCTATATGGCATTGTATGTACTAAATACATAGATTAATTTAAACACTTAATAAAAGATCTTTATTTCTAATTTTAAAAATTATCATTTATAAATGCGCTTCGTGCTGCATTGCCCCGAAGAGAGTTATTAATTGCAAGTGTTGTTGGCACGTTATCGCTTTCTACTGCAACTTCCTCAAGATGATCTAGCCTGTGTATTGGAATGTTGTGCAGTATTGCTAATGCAACAATATACAACTTGGTGTTTTCCAATTTTGTTGTAAAGCCTCTTAATAGACATCTATATCTTTGCTTCCAAACTCCAAAACACCGTTCTACAGTGTTAAGGGTCCGTATGTGAGCTCGGTTGTATAACTGCTCTTTTTCGGAAGCCGGATGCAAGATGGGTGTGAATAGGTAAGGAGTACATGCATAAGCAGAGTCTCCTAAAAGTCTGCCTTTGAACTCTGATTCCTCAAATCGTAGCTTCAAGCGACACTCGTTAAATATTTTAGAATCATGTGTGCTGCCTCGCCAGTGTGCCACTATGTCCATAATCTCCAAATTAATATTTGACACTACCTGGAACACAGTTCATAATTCGAATACATAGGGAAAAATGAAATGCTCAAGAGGAACTTGAACCCACGACCTTTCCCTTGCAGGGAGTTCAAGATGTTCAAGTCCCAATTGAGCATTTCATTCTGCCCGATGTATTCGAATTTTAAAGTTAGCATAATAAATGTTATAAAAAAGTCATATAGACAGTTCATAATGATTTTATTTCATAGATAGGTATATGTCTGCCTGAGATGAGTTGGTTAAGCATAATGTAGTTAATGAAAAACATACTTGTACATTTATTGAACTGTATCCTTTCCGGTTTATATAATATTGTGCAACGTCTCCTGCTTGTTTAGGAATGCGTATGTAAGTGCAATCGATAGCTCCTATGACTTGTCTAAAGCCACATATAGCATAGAAACCAGCAATCACATTATTTTGCTCTATTTCTGTTTGTGGCATTTTTATCCATCGAGCCCTATGTGAAACTAGTGCTAAAGCAACTTGCTTGCAAGCAAGTGATATTGTTGGCTGGCTCATTCCGCTGAGGTCTCCTGCATCATCTTGAATCTGTCAAAATAAATAAATTTAACTAAATAGGTGGGTAGGGAGATAGCGGTAGGTAGGTACATAGTAAGGGATTAAATATCTTATTAGTAGGTAAGTACCTATCTCATATTGTAATAGGTAGTGTTTGATATATTATTCACTTACCTCTCCACGGGCCCATGCTCTTATGGCAGCCAACACTTTCAAATGGGGTGGTATAAAACCACCTCTTTCATCACTAGCTAAATCATTTTTCAACATGTCAATAATTAAACAGGCAGTTGCCCGAGAAAATCTATACTTATATTTAAACTCATCTTCTTGAAGGTCTTCAAGTGGATTGTTTCGTATTTTGTACAATTTTACACGTCTCCCTAATGTATTCTGGTTTTCAATTGCATTCATTTCATTAAGTTCATTTATTAACCTTAGATCATCAATAAAATAATCCCTTTCCATCTCAAATAAACCTAGGTACTTATTTTAAGACAATAACGAACAGAACACACTAATTTCATAAGACATCAATAAAATTTACAATTTAGGTTATGTCTAATCTACGGTTATTCGGTCATTAAACCACATGGCGCCTGGGAATAACTTTTAATCAGGGAGTAGGCTCGGATTAGTTTACTCCGTTCTTACTCCATGTTTATTAATACGACTTTACACTATTCCAAACGTAAGTCGTGGACTAAAGTTAATCTAGTTCTACTCTACGTTTATTAATAAGCCTGAAAGAGATTCGCTTTCAACGACTTCACCATTCTAGAAAAAAATCCAGAGTTAAAACCAATGAGGATTTATTTAATAATATGTTAATAACGTCAGATCGCTATTTGGCAACAATAAGAAAATCTGCAACTCGGAAACCTATGGCTATAGACGAAGAAATGATACCATTTCTCTCAACCAACTTCTCGACAGATCAAGCACATTCTGGATCCACATCAGAACCCTCTTGTTCTTCAAGTATACAACAAATGATAGTGAATTCAGATTTAGAGTAATTTTTTTTATACCACTAAGGTGGCAGACAAGCATACGGCCCAATTAGGCTAATTTTATATCTTTTTCTATTTAAATAATATATTACTTAATAAAACAATTAAGTGTGTTCCTTAATTAATTTCCCTCCTGTTTTCTCGTCAACCAAACATAAACCACGCACCTCCATTATGTTTTTGAAATATTGCTTCACTTTCGGCGAAGGTTAGCTGAAAGTCTGGTGTTACAAAACAAAATTTCGATGGGTAAAAGAGGCCGTCCAAGTGGCAGTAGCCCAAATCCTCAGATTATACCTAGAAGACCTGGAGAGACACGCCCAGAAGCTGAAATAGCTCGAGACGGTTTTGGGCATTTTCCTGCACACGATGAGGGGCTTGGGACACGGTGTAAAATGGTGGGATGCAAGGGGAGGACCCGAATCAAATACATAAAATGCAAGGTTCACTTATGCCTAACCAAGGATAAGAATTGCTTCTTAGCATTTCATACATAAACATGTTATTATGTTATATCCTCAAACTTTATAATGCAGACTGTGATTTATGTGCCATTTGTTCAATCTATCCAAAGAAAATGCGAAATTTTGTTAATTGACATTATGAGAATGCTATTATATTTGTTATTTTATAATATTACTTAATATTTCCTAATAAAAAGTTGTAAAATAAATGTTTTTATTATTACAGAAAAACATCCCTTAACACTAATATTTTCATCGCGTAGGACGGATGTGTACACTTGTACACAAAAAGAAAAAGCTGTTTTTCTTGAGAAGGGGGCAATCAGGAATTTTTTATTTATTTTTTCTTAGATTTATTTATCTCAGTCTAGTTGCAAACATTTTCTCAGACCTATTGGGGAAAAAAAATAATTCAGGTCTGAAAGGGTTAATACGACTTTACACTATTCCAAACGTAACGTAACGTTATAAGTTTGACGTGTCTGTGTGTGTGTGTGTGTGTGTGTGTGTGTGTCTGTGGCATCGTAGCTCCCAAACGGATGAACCGATTTGGATGTAGTTTTTTTTGTTTCAAAGGTATTTTAGTCGGGAGTGTTCTTAGCTATGTTTGAAAAAAATCGACCCAAGATGGCCGCCGTCACAACATGTTGGAATACATATTTCTTCATAACTCCCTCAATATGGGTATCAAATGAAAGAGTTTGACTAGTAGATCACTTTAAAAAGTATAAAATAAAAATTAAATTAAAAATTTAAAAAACCCCCGTCACAAAAAACACCTCCAAAAAGTTGAAAATAAATAAAGTTTGGCTTTTAACTTTAATGGTTGCCTTGTCGGGGGACCTTGAATCGTTCCGATAAATATAACGGAGTGCTGAATTAGTTAGGGTCCCCCGACATGGCAACCCTTAAAGTTAAAAGCCAAACTTTATTTATTTTCAACTTTTTGGAGGTGTTTTTTGTGACGGGGGTTTTTTAAATTTTTTATTTAATTTTTATTGAACGTCTTTCCATACTGCCCGTTATACTGTGCGCCGCTTGACCTATACATCCAACAGGAAGCCACCATCACCGCCATTAGAATGTGGCACCTGGGACTCTGGGGAAACAACCACAATAGTCACCACATCACAATTCTTGGGTGGGCGATGGAGTACAAAACACTAATAGCTGCTACCTGTGATAAACCCTTCAAAAACAATTTTTTTTAACATTTCTTTTTCAACAAAAAATACCAGATAACAACGCAAGCCGAGGAAAAGGACTACTCCGGTACTAAGGAGACGTTTACAGCGACGGCTCCAAAATAAAGAATGGCTAAATATCCACCTTCCATTAGGCGAACACAGCTCGATCTTCCAATGCGAGTGTGTCGGCATAACAACAGCAGCGACGGCAATAAGCTAAAAGCAGGTTAAGGGTTTTAACATAAAGCTCCTAACCGACAGCACAGCCGTTCTAAAAGCGCTAAACCACCAAACAACCAACAGCACACTAATAGCAGAATGCCAAACTGCTTTGAACCAGCTATCCACCCATAATGTAGTAAAGCTACAGTGGATAAAAGGGCACAGTGGGTCCTACGCCAACGATGCTGCGGACGAACTCGCGAGGAGGGGCTCCGATATGACCACTGTTGGCTCACTACCACTACTGCCGATCTCTTTTTCACAGATCCGTACCTGGATACGCAAGAGATCTGTGGAACTACATAACCAAAGATGGGTACAAACCATCGACTGCAGGCAATCAAAACAGGCTGTGCCGTCGATAAATAAACGGCTAACGAAACGGCTCCTAAGACTGGACAGAACAAGTCTAAGGACAATTATGGGAACAATAACGGGCCACTGTCCCCTCAACAAGCACCTACATACCATCGGTGTCACGGACCCCTTTGCACGGGGTGTTTCAGCGCCGAGGAAACGGCTGCCCACGTAATACTAGAATGCGAGTCAGTGGCGGCCCAACAATCCGAAATCCTCGGCACAGTGAGGTCGCTCCGCGAAGCCTGTGAAGCCTCCAGTAAGCTTCTGCGTTTCTGGGCGGAGCTAGGCTGGCTGCTCTAGAGCACTCTCTACGCACAATGGCCCAAAAGAGAGGCTAAGTGCGGACAAAAAGAGTCCCCTGTCCAATCCAATCCAATACCTCCTAGCTCAACTCCATACGCTTTCAATGCATCCCCGCAGTCAACAAGTACTAGTGCAACGCCAATGCCGACGAGTCCTGACGACTGGAATGACCAGACAAGTCAGCCAATGCCGATAAATTCCGACAATTGGAATGACCAGACGCTACATTTTTTACCATAAATACAATTCAATACTTTTATAATTTTACTTTTAAGTAAACAATAAATGATCATAAACATTTTTAGTATTTTACTTACCGTAGACATACTGCCAGTTTTTCTCTAGGTGTTAAACTTTCTCTGAATGTGGTGTTTCTTCTAGTGATGATGTTTTCAATCTGTCTTAACAATTCATTTAAATGAAATGACGTCATACGAAAGTATATATAAAATTTGTCTTCGTCATCAACTAGGTGATGAAATAACGTCCAGTATTGTCCCTCGACTTTTCGTTTTTTTAAAGCGGCGTGAACCCAGTAACGCACAGTTTACGATTAAACTTATCTAGGTGGACAAAAGTAAATATATCAAGTGTTCAAAACAACGTTTTCATTCTCTTTATACAATCTCAGGTAGTCACTTTACCTGATAAAACAAAAGAAGCACCCGCAGGTACGGCGACCCTTTTGTAGCAATACTAGAAATCATGTGAAACCGGTTCTTGTGGACGGCCGATAGTTTTTTGTTTTTTTTTTACCCTGGGGGAAATCCTTCATGGATGTTATGCCGGACTCCTACCGACTAAAACCCCCACGGTAGCAGCCTATAGTTGGGAGTCCCGGGTAAGCCCTCGGAAGGATGTCCCAGGGCTCCCAACAGACCCACGGCTTTAATGCGGCCTCGTCTAGGGGGTGGTTCGGGTGCTATCCCGCGTCTACGGGGGGTTTTCGGGTATCATCCCGCTTCATAGGAGGGGGGAGGCGTGCGTGAGTCCGTCACGTCACGCTGCCGTCATGGGCCTGCTTCTGTAAGGACGATGAGCAGCCAGTTCAGTGTGATCGTTAACATTAACGTGTATACATGTGTTTCGCTGTTCTGTGCAATTCTAAGTGGTTTTTTGTTATAGATTCTACAAAATAATAGAGGTAAATATCTGTATTATTAATGTTATTAACTGTCTAAAAATGTTTTATAGTGTGTCACTCACGTGAAAATGAATTAAAAATTATAACGTATTTTTGCTAAACAAAATTTTCAAACGGTATTTTTTTTTTTTTTTTTTTTTTTGGTTCACAAAACTAAATACAACCAGTAATATGTCTTATACTAATTGCTTACAAAGTCATTATATGATTGTATTCTACTTGATGCGAACACAGCATGCAGTGTAAGGCTATGTTACGTCACAGAACAGATAAATTTCGTTCTACAAGTGCTAAATATGATTACACAATAAAGACACAAAAATTGCTAAATGTAAAAAATAATAAAAAAATACTAATTACAAGAAAAAGTTAAAAATCGCAGCCAATCACAGAAGCTATTCTCTTTCTCAAAGAGGCCAAAGAATTTCGACGAACAAATATATCAATATCATTACGAATATTATTCATTGAGGAACTCATACGATATATAGGAGAGTGCTGGCCAAGATTAGTTTTAAAATGTGGTAAATGAAATGTTTTACGATTGCTCAGACGACTTTGGTTACGGGGCACGGACAGCGATATACGCTCAAGGACATCAGGAGAATCCAATAAACCATGGATAAGCTTGTACAAGAACATGACATCGGCAACCTTACGACGCGTGCTCAGTTGGTCCATTTCATAAAACGAGAGACGTTGTTCATATGATGGTAACTGTCGACACATATTGTTATTATATGCTAGGCAGTATAGAAAACGTTTTTGTATGCGTTCAATTCTGTCAACATGTACCTGATAGCCCGGGCTCCAAACAATGCTACAGTATTCCAAAATCCCCCTGACAACCGTGTTGTAAATAAGAATGGTGAGACTTGGTTGCTTAAATATTTTCATTTGTCTGTTGATAAACCCAGAAAGTCTCGAAGTTCTGCTTGTGATGCTGTCATAGTGACATCTGAAACTTAATGTGCTATCTAGAATAACACCTAAGTCGCGAATAGAAGTTACTTCCTCTAGAGGGACGTTATTAATAGAGTAAGTTACTTGAGACGGTAATCTTTTTGTGAATTTTATGTGATAACACTTGGACAAGTTTAGATACATGTTATTCCGTGTACACCACGCATTAACTGCGTCAATATCCGATTGAAGGGTTATTATATCATTAGGGTCATTTATAGCTCGATAGATCTTCAGGTCATCGGCATATAATCTAAATTTTGATTTAATGACGTGTTTAATATCGTTAATAAAAACTAAGAAGAAAAGAGGCCCCAGGTGAGATCCTTGGGGAACTCCTGAAGGAACAGCACAAACCCTAGATTTAAATCCACGAAGGTGTACCAATTGAGTGCGGTTTCGTATATATGACTCACACCACCGTAGTAACGATCCATGAATGCCCGAATTCGCAAGTTTTCTCAAAAGGAGGTTGTGATCGACCAGGTCGAATGCCTTCTTGAAATCAGTATATATGGAATGTATTTCCCCACCCTTGTCCATGGTGTCCACTATGTCGCATATATAACCAGTCAGATTGGTACAAGTAGACCTGCAAGGTAGGAAACCGTGTTGATTTAGATCAATAGACTCTCGAAAATGAGCTAAAAGTTTTTTGTTTACTATGGCCTCCAATACCTTGGCAAACCCCGACAAAATAGAAATTGGCCGATACTGAGCCACATCCTCCACTCTGCCTCCTTTGTGAATCGGAGTCAGATGTGCCAATTTCCACTGTGCAGGAAATATGCCACTGTGAAGTGATTTATTGTAAATTATAGTTAGTGGTTTACTTAGATTGTCCGCGCAGTTCTTTAAGAAAATAGCTGGTATCAAATCTGGCCCAGGACCCTTATTGACATCCAATCCCTTTAACAGCTTTAGAACTTCGTTTTCATCTACTCCACATTTACTGAATGGTGCACCGCTACATAACGTGTTATCAATGTAAGGTAGACCAACTGTGAACTGGGATCCGATATGGGAGTTGTATACGCTTTGGAAGTGTTGAGCAAATAATTCACAAATATCGCGTCCCCCCTTTGCCATCACACGATTGAGAGTCATTATGTTAGGTAAAAAACTACAGTTGCTGGTTTTATCTTTGAAAATTTTCCAGAAATATTTAGGACGCTGCTTAAGTTGCTCTGCTGCATGCTGCTTAAAGTTAGTGTAACATTCCGCTATTAATGTATCACATCTTTTTCTGGTTATTTCAAACTGTAACTTGTCCATTAGATTTCCATACTTTTTATACCTTGAATGAAATTTACGTTTTTGTTTTAGTGCTACAAGCAATGTACGACTATACCATGCAGGGTAGCAATCATTGCGCTTACGACTGAGTGGGGTATATTGGTTGATTAAGGACCTGATTCTATCGTAAAAAATATCCACCATCTTGTCGACGGTATTTGATACTTGTAATATGGATGGCCAATCGATGCAACTTAGATCCTCGTTTAAGGCCTTGTAGTCTGTTTTGTAATAATTTAACGTTGGGTTTGAGCATGGCTTCATCTCACGTTCAGATACAATTTCTACGTTAATATTCAAAGGTGGATGTTGTTTATCTTGTGGTGGGGAGAAACTTTTACCAGGAGAGACCGATACGTGTGCCAAACCATTACTTAAAACCAAGTCTAAAGTAGTGTCATTTAAATTCGGTATGTGATTATGTTGGTAAAGATTACAGTAAGCTATTGCATCTAAAAATTCGGCGCTGATAGCACCCTCATATGAAGCTGGGGATAAGTGGGTATCATTAGTGCCCTTGTGCCATTTAATATTGCACATATTGAAGTCTCCCACCAACAAAAAATGAGGTTCGGTTGCATCGTTGGCCCCCTCATTGTGAATGATCTGTATGGTATTCTTAAGAAATATATCTAGGTAGTCTTGTTTCACAGGGGAGGGGATATAAACGGCACAAATGTGTATTAAGTTCTTACCAATTTTTAGGCTCAGCCAAAGATCTTCACACTGTGATTCCCAATCACTTTGGTGAACCACTTCAAAAGATTTCAAAATAGCAAGCAAAACCCCGCCACCATCCTTTTTTTTACTGTGTGAGCAAGTAGAAGATCTGTCCCTTCGAAAAACATTATAACGTTGGTCGAATAATTCGTAATCAAATACCGTTTCGGTTAGCCAGGACTCAGCCAGCACTATTACATCGTAATCACTTTTCAGAACCATTAGATATATACTTTCTGTTTTCGTTCTTAGGCCTCCAACATTTTGGTAAAATATTTTCAAATTGAATTTTAGTCTCAAATAGTCTTAGATAACATGAGTATACCATAGAGATAATATAGTAATTACAACTTGAGTAGACAATTTGCGGTCTTAATAATAATATGATCAGAAGAAATGTCTTTACGAACGAAGATGCGTCCATTCCGTGTCCACACAAATCTGTAACCCTTTTCCTTGGCAGCGAGTCTTGTAGCAGCATGAAGTTGCTTGTTCTCAGGAGACAGATGTTCCGTTACATATATTGGTTGCTTAGGGCCAGGTAATCCTACATGAGATGTGTTGAGTTTGTCATCCTTGGTTTTATTGAACATCTTCACTGAAGCCAGAAAGTTGTCTCGTGTCCTCTGGGCATTAAGTTTGACCACAATGTTCTTAGGACGGTTTGATTGGTTCAATTTAGCTACTCTATGGAATGACATAATTTCATTCTTTACTAAAGTGTACGACACTGCTTTTCCAATTTCTTCAATTATGGTGAGGAGATTTTCGTTTTTCATCTCAGGTACACCTTGAATTTCCAGGTTACATTCTCTTGCGCGCTGTTCAAGTTGTGAAATTTTAGTGTTAAGTTCGGACAACTTACACTGCAAATTAGCATTCCGATCAAGCAGGTCTGACACATTGGTGTTAAGTTTATCGTTCAATTTTTGCTGATCATCATGCGATCCAGATAAGAATTGAATAGCGTTTAGGGCCTCGTCGAGATCCTCACGCATACCTGAACATTTTGATCCCAACTCACTTATATCCGTCTGCATTTTAGATAACACTTTGCTGAAACTCCGAAATTCCGCCTTTTGGTTATCAAGTTTTTCCAGCATTTCACTGCGCAAATTGCGTATCTCCAGCAAAATTGGCTCAAGACTCACTCCAGGCGCCAGGAGAGATTCTGAGTCTCCAGCACTGACTACACAGGTAGATCTCGGTCGTGTAATAGTACATTCGGCACAGATCCACTTGGAACGAGCAGTAGTTGACTCACCATACTTAACACACTCTTGATGGTAGTGGTTCTGACAGTTTGAACTGGAGCATTTAATACGTTTGTGCGTGACTAAAATGCTCAATTTACATTCAGCACACTGAACCATATTGCGATTATGATTGTAGATGCCCAAGATAAAAATACCAACTAAGACTTAAAAATAATATTTTGTAGCACACTAATAAAGGCTCGCATATATCAGAAATTATTGCAATAACACAAGATCGCACACTAAAAAAGGCCACCGTTCAGTTGGTCGAGGGTAGTTGTATTTTTATTTGTAGTAGTACTTCACCATGTATTATTTGTGTTGGATATTATTTTAGTGTCTTGTGATGATCCACTGCACCGTACACCAAGTTTACAATGTATTCACTGCCCTGGTCAGGTCAACAAGATTTCGCGATAGTTTGTGCACTTTGAACTGAGTTATGAATTTATTAGTGACGTGATAATTGATAACACAACCGTACGGAACGAAAGTTTGACAGTATGTATTATAGTACATAGTCATACGAGGTCACGCTCTGAAAGCAACCTTAAACAATTGTCTATCTAATATACTTTCACGCTATATATAGTTCCTTTTTTGCGAAAATATTGATATCTAAGATATTCGTATCTTTTTGTTACAGGCTGTTGTATGAAGCGAAAATCTTTATTCGACTTTTGGCGTTCAGTGTCAATTAAAGGCCGTTTAACTAAAGTTATTGACCTTGTCAAGAGGAATTTTAATTATTTAGTTCTTACGGAAGAGCAAGAGTGCCAATTAAGACCATTTCTAAAACAAGAATGTGAAAAAAATCGAGCTAAATGGGATCGAAAGCATAGAATGTTAGACTTGTTTTTAAAAGCGCACGAAAAATGGCTGAGTGAAGATTTGACTTTTAATATGCTTTCTGCCTCTCCAAGACCAAGTTCACATAAAGGTAGACCTGAGAAAAGCTTCGAAGAAAGTTCAACTAAGACAAGAAAAAGAAAAATTCAACATAGTAAAATAATGTTGAATTTTTTACAGTAAAGAACAATTAAAATTTGCTGCGCAACAAAGTGTCAGAGCTAGTGGCAAAGGCAAACGTGATGCTGCTCAGTTGATGAAAGAGGTATCTATGGCTTCACCAAGACCTCTTACAAAAAAAGCTCGAAATACCATTTTTAGTGAGAGACAGAAACAAAAACCGTACACTCCTGAAGAAGCTTTGGCCTTTTTTATATCGAATAATTTCACTGTCCAGACATATAAAGATATCCAACAAGATGCAAGAGAGAGAGGATTCCATGCATATCCTTGTTACGATTATATAGCGCAGGTGAAGAAACAGTGTTATCCTCCTGTTGAAGATATAACTGTGATAGATATATCAGCTGAAGTGAAACTAAGCGCACTTTTGAACCATACATCAATTAGAATATGTAAAAATATTCTGGAAGAAGTGATGGACACCAGTGTGTTAGATTATACTTTTGTATAGCTCTTTTGTTCGTAGTATCCTTGAATATGCTTCACAAGTGTGGAACCCGATTTATAACACCTATAATGACCGTCTGGAAAGTATACAACGGAAATTTTTAAGGTACATTCAATTCCGATCTAACTGTTATCTGCCCGATTATCATACTCTAAAAAGTTTCACATTTTACCTCTGTCTGAGCGTCGTAGGATAGCGGATTTAACCTTCCTAATGTCGATTTGTAATGGATCCGTAGATCTACCGGATTTGGTAAACAAGGTAGGCTTTTACGCGCCTCCACTGTTTTTACGCAAGCCAAACTTGCTGCACATTCCTATGGCAAGAACCACCTATAGGCAAAATTCCTATCTACTGCGAGCCTGCCGTGCATACAATGTGGCATGTCGGGATGTTGATATTGACTTATTTTTACTGGTATCTCTAAAGTAAAGAAAGTATTATGCGATCACTACTTTATGGATTAGGAATTTACTTTTGGTGTTGCTTACTATTGCTATATGGCAATGGTTAGCAATACTAAAGGTGAACATCATTCTGCATGTAACCAATTCAAAATTCAAAAATACTTTATTTTGCATAGACCATTAAATCGGCACTTACAAAACGTCAACATAAAGTAAATATTAAATACTAACTAATACTAGTAAATGGACCACCGGTTCGAAACGCGGCCCAGACCTGAGAAGACTCCGGCAAGAAACTCAGCGGGCATTTTTTTTTGGTCTATTTACAAAACATTTACTTACTTAGCCTAAAACTTATGGTCTAGATACAATGTTTTGCTTGAGTAGCATAGCTGAGCGAACAGCTCATTTCCAAGCTTGTTTATCGTTTAAATATTCTTGGATTTTATAATAGCCTTTCTGGCACAGTTTGCTCTTTACTGTATTTTTAAATTTATTAACAGGTAAGTTTCTGATTTCATTAGGAAGCTTGTTAAAAAAGCGTATATAGTTGCCCTGGAAAGAATAAAATTACTTATTTTATGGAGTCTGCTATGACAAACTAAAAGATTGCTTTTATTTCTGGTATTTATATTGTGCCTGTCACAAAGTCTTGGAAATTTTGCAATATTTTTCCTGACATACATTAAGTTTTCGAAAATGTATTGTGACACTACGGTTAGAATATTTATCTCTTTAAACTTATCTCGGAGGGAGACTCTTGGGCCCAAATTATAAATAGCTCGCACAGCCCGCTTTTGCAAGACAAATATTGTGTTTAAATCTGCGGAATTACCCCAAAGGAGAATTCCGTAGCTCATAATACTATGAAAATAGCTGAAATAAACTGTAGTTGTACTACTAAACTAAGTGTTCGATGAACGGGCGAGTGAAATAAAAAGATCGCGAACTTGAAACAGTTATTATATTGAAAGTCAGGTACACATTACAATTAACACAGAAGAGTAGGAAGCACTAATACGCGAAGGATAAGATATATAAAGTTTATAGTTGAAGCAGAGAAGATAGATGCAAGATAGAGCAGAAATAATCGAAACAGAAAAATTAATATTTAAGCAAATGATTACGCGCGGTTCAACCACTTCAAAGCGCTAAGCAAAGCGACACGGCGTGTGCGTCGCGCGGCGGCTAACAATGCACTGCCTGGTGGGAGTAAACATAAAACGAAGCGGCGCGCGCGCGGCCCGAGCGCTCCCGAAGACCGCCGAGGGCCGGCGCGTCTGTCCACTACAGTACTCCCCCTCGAGACCGTTCCTACGGTCGATAAAAATCGGTGAAACGTACTCTTCTCCCACTCCGTGTACGTTTCTCTTCTGCAGCTGGTGGTGGAGAAGATGACGGTGGTGTCCTCGTCTCAGCTGGGGTGACGTCCTCTGTTGTGAATGCGGGCTTTATTCGATCCACAGAGATGTTTGTAGCTTTGCCACGCATTAGGACCTTGAAATACTTCGGCGTCCGTTCCAGCACCTTGTATGGCCCAGCATATGGCGGCTCCAACGTCCTACGAACGTGGTCTTGCCTTACGAAGACATGCGAGGATTGTTGTAGGCTCTTTGGGATGTAAAAAGTTCCCTTCCTGTGCCAAGATGCAGGTGTCGGTGCGAGGTTGGCCATGTGTCTTGCGAGGCGGGTGGCAAAACTCGTGACGTCTTGCAGCGTGTGGTCATCGGTAGGCGACAGGAACTGGCTCGGCAAGCGTAGGGGCTCGCCATACACCAACTCGGCTGGGGAAGCTTGCACGTCTTCTTTCCAGGCACTGCGGATGCCCAGAAGAACCAGCGGTAAGACCTCTGTCCATTGGGTGGTGTTGTGACACATAATCGAACCTTTGATTTGCCGATGAGTGCGTTCGATCATGCCGTTCGAAGAAGGGTGAAAGGCGGTGGTGCGAAGATGTTGCGCGCCGACCAGTGATGAAATGGCCACGAACAGGCCGGACTCGAACTGGCGTCCCCGATCTGTGGTAATCTGCGTAGGGCAGCCGAACCTCGATATCCAACCGGATACCAAGGCGGCCGCGCAGGTTTCAGCGGTGATATCCTTCATTGGGACTGCCTCACACCATCGTGTGAACCTGTCAACGATGGTGAGACAGTACCTGAAATCAGCAGATGGGGTTAATGGGCCGACGATGTCGAGATGGATATGGGCAAATCTCGACGAGGTAATAGGGAAAGGGGAAAATGGGGCAGATGTGTGGCGGGTAATTTTGCTCCGCTGACACTCAAGACAGCACCTAGACCACTCTCTACAGTCCTTGCGGATCCCTGGCCACACGAACCTTTGTGTGACCAGTCGCACGGTAGCGGTACGTCCGGGATGACTCAGACTGTGCAGCGCGTTGAACACCTGTTGACGTAAATCAGGCGTTACGTAAGGTCTTGGTGATTGGCCGGATACATCGCAATATACTTTTGTGTCTGAGCCTACCGGAGTAATAGGTCGTAACTTTAGCGATGATCCGTTTTCAATGAGTGCTTGTAATTCCGAATCCGATTGTTGCGATTTGGCGAGTACTGTGAAGTCGATAGCCTTGGTAACCTCTTCAATCCGGGATAAACTGTCAGCGACTACATTTTCCGTTCCTGGTATGTATCGTATGTCCGTGGTAAATTGGGCTATGTAGTCGAAATACCGGAACTGTCGAGGGGAACAGTTTTCCCTTGGCGAAGTATACGCGTAGGTAAGCGGGCGATGGTCGGTAAAAACAATAAAATTTCTGGCTTCGACCATGTGCCGAAAATGTTTGATGGCTTCATATATAGCCAGTAACTCCCTGTCGTAGGGGCTGTACTTCTTCTGCGCCTTGTTCAGCTTCTTAGAGAAGAAAGATAGCGGTTCCCACTCCTTACCGTTACGCTGTTGCAGCACAGCGCCGATAGAAACTTCGGAAGCATCGGTGAGGATGGAAAGCTCAGCGTGAAGTTGAGGATGGACAAGAAGGGTGGCGTCAGAGAGGGTCTTCTTGCATTCTTGAAATGCAGCTAACTCCTTCTGCGTCATCTGTATTGGGTCTGAACCCTTGGTGGTTGCTCCTGCCAGCATAGCGTTCAGCGGTGCTTGAGTTTTAGCAGCACCTGGAATAAACCTGCGGTAGAAATTGATCATGCCGAGGAATCTCCTTAACTCCTTCACAGTCTTGGGTACTGGAAAATCCTGGATAGCCTGAACTTTCGTGCTCAAAGGTTGAACACCAGAAGCAGAAACTTGATATCCAAGAAAGGTTACCTGCGGCTGTCCCCATACGCACTTGCTAGCGTTAATTAACACGCCATAGTCAGCCAGACGTGTTAACAGCTGCTTCAGATGGACCTCGTGGAGTCCAGGTGGTGAAAATACTAAAATGTCGTCGATATACCCGTAGCAGAAGTCCAGACCTGTAAGCACCTCGTCTATGAACCTCTGGAACGTCTGGGCAGCGCAGCGGAGGCCAAAATTCATGTGGGGGAACTCCCAGAGGCCAAAGGGGGTAGTTATGGCGGTCTTAGGCACATCAGCTGGAAACACAGGTATCTGGTTGTATGCTTTCACCAGGTCTATCTTCGAAAATATCGTACAACCATGAAGCTGCTGTGAAAAGTCCTGAATGTGACGAACTGGGTACCTGTCAGGTATTGTGCGGGCATTGAGAGCACGGTAGTCACCGCATGGCCGCCATCCGTCGTCCTTCTTCTTCACCAGGTGCAGGGCTGAAGACCATGGGCTGTCAGAGCGCCTAGCGGTACCATTAGCGGCCATTTCGTCAAACTCCTTCTTGGCTATCCTGAGACGCTCTGGGTCCAGGCGTCTAGGCCTACAGGTGACAGGCGGTCCAGGTGTTGTCCTAATATAGTGCACTGTCGAATGTTTAATAGGTCTAGACTGGTTCAAGGTACCTGCAGGACGTGTTAGCTCCGGAAACTCACGCAGCAGTCGGTGGAACTGTGTATCACCTGTCACCGTTTTTATTGAAGCGACGTCATCTGGAACTCGTTGAGGTGCGGCTGACACGGTGAGTGTTGTGGTGCCATCAATGAGCCTGTGGTTACGGCAATCTATAAGCAGATTATAAAAGCTTAAAAAATCAATGCCTATGATTGGTTTCGACACGTCAGCTATGGTGAATTTCCATTCAAATGCGCGGCGAAGCCCTAGGTCCAGGTTGAGTTGAATGGGACCATAGGTGTGTATCAAACTACCATTAGCAGCGGTTAGGTCATATTTCACCTTGTAGTACGGAGTCTTAACAGCTGACCGAGGAAAAACACATAAATCGGAGCCAGTATCAACAAGGAACAGCATTTTAGATCTCCTGTCCGGTATAAACAGACGGCCGGTACCATATGGGCAGTCAGAGGCCGCTAGTTCCGGCTGCCCTTTGCGTTTTCCGAACGCCACTGACACGGTTGAATGCATTTATGGGCGCGCGAGCCAAACCTATAATGGTAGAAACAGTGTGGGTGATCAGGGGGTGGTTGTCGGGGTCGTGACCTGGATCGGGAACTCTTACACTCTCTGTTTGAACGGGAATGCGAGCGGTTACGTACCTGGTTCCTATCATTCAAGTGAGTCACGAGTGAGCTTACCTGTTTAGTGAGCTCACTTATCTGAGAAGCCATCACCTCTATCATCCCCGGCTTCCCCGATGCCGACGCGCTTGCGACCTGTTGCGGTACGGCGGGCGCGATGTCGTGTACCGTATCGGCTAGCTCCGCCAATTTGTCCAACGCAAGCTCGGGTTGAGACGCCAACACTGTCTGCAAATTATTAGGGAGACGGCTAGACCACAACGTCTTCAAAAACTCGTCCGGCATTGACGGACCAGCTAGGCTTTGCAGGTGCCGTAGAAATTGTGACGGCTTCCTATCGCCCAGCTCCTCATATCGCAACAGCTGCTGGACCTTTCGTTCCCTCGATGCCGATAAGCGCTTGATTAACTCAGCTTTTAATTTTCCGTACTTGTCGGTAGTCGGTGGTTTGGTAAGTACGTCCTTTACCTCCATCGCGTAGCGGGGTTCCAACGCGCAGACGACGTGTTGAAACTTGGTGGAGTCCACCGTTACGTTGGCGATAGCAAATTGGCACTCCATCTGCGCAAACCACAATTCCGGGTCATCTGGCCAAAATGGGGGTGGGCGCACACCCACTCGAGACGTTTCTAGAACGTTCGCCTCAGCTACTTTCTCGTCCGCCATCACGTCGGGGTCACCAATGTAGTTGTACTACTAAACTAAGTGTTCGATGAACGGGCGAGTGAAATAAAAAGATCGCGAACTTGAAACAGTTATTATATTGAAAGTCAGGTACACATTACAATTAACACAGAAGAGTAGGAAGCACTAATACGCGAAGGATAAGATATATAAAGTTTATAGTTGAAGCAGAGAAGATAGATGCAAGATAGAGCAGAAATAATCGAAACAGAAAAATTAATATTTAAGCAAATGATTACGCGCGGTTCAACCACTTCAAAGCGCTAAGCAAAGCGACACGGCGTGTGCGTCGCGCGGCGGCTAACAATGCACTGCCTGGTGGGAGTAAACATAAAACGAAGCGGCGCGCGCGCGGCCCGAGCGCTCCCGAAGACCGCCGAGGGCCGGCGCGTCTGTCCACTACAAAACTATTCTAGCCGTATCCTCATCTGTTAAAGTCCTAATCTTTTTTACAGCATAGGAAGCTGAGCTTAATCTACTAGCTATTTTGTCTATATGTGAACCCCACTGAAGTTTAGCGTCAATACTCAAACCTAAGAACACTGTCGATTCCGCAAGGCTCAACAATTGTCCATTGAGTTGTACATTGGTTTCTACCTGTGCAACATTAGGCAGAGTATTTCGTTTTGTTCTCATTAAGGCAAAGATTATTTATATTAAACCAATGGACCACTCTTTTGATTGCACCATTCACTTCATCATAATTATCGTGTTGCCTTTTAATTTTAAAAATTAACGGAGTATCGTCAGCAAATAAAATAATACTATTATTGTCCCTTACATAGTAGGGAAGGTCATTTATGTAAATTAGAAATAAAAATGGTCCAAGTATCGAACCCTGCGGAACGCCCAACGTAACCACAGATCCTGCTGAACATGTACCGTTAACATCGACCCTCTGAATTCTATTGTTCAAATATGAAGTCAGAAGCTCGAGAGCCTTGTTCCTTATTCCGTAATGTTCTAATTTCCTGATTAAAGTGTCATGGTGAACGCAATCGAAGGCCTTGGATAGATCACAGAAGACACCTAGAGCATCATGCTTATCCTCCCAGGCTTCGTAAATACAATTTAACAGTTCTACACCAGCATCAGTAGTCGAACGTCCCTTAGTAAACCCAAACTGTTTATCATGAAACAATTTGTTTTCACCAAAATGGGTCAGTAACTGTCCTAGAATTAGTTTCTCAAATACATTACTCAAGGTTGGCAACACAGAAACGGGTCGGAAATTCGAAGGATCTGTGGCGCTGCCGGCCTTGAACAAAGGTATGACTTTGCTATGTTTAATTAAATCAGGAAATACACCATGACACAGTCATTAAACACAGTTGCTAGATGGGGAGCAATGACATCAATTATACTTGCCACAGTTTTGACTGATAATCCCCATAGATCCGCGGTCTTTTTAACATCAATTGATATAAACGCTTTAACGATGTCCTTGCTATTAACAACCGTGAATACGAACGTGTTCTGACACCTGTTTGTTGATTCTACAAGCAATGCCTCAGCGGAAATGGAAGACGACTGAAGAGTTTTGGTTGTAGTGGAAGCTATATTTGCGAAGAAATGTTCAAACTCTGTCGCAACCTCCAAATCCTCCGTGACATGGCGATCTTCTATTTTTAAATGGAAATCTCTTACATTTGATGAAGATTTCCCACATTCGGAATTTATTATATTCCAAGTAGTCTTAATTTTATTAACAGAATTGATTATTTTCTTCCTAATGAAGTTAGATTTCGCAAAGGAACAGGCTCGCTTAAATACTTTTGAGTAATTTTTAACATAGTTCTGAAAAGCAGGGTTGAAATTGTATGACTTTTCAGAATACAGCTCATACAATCTCCTCCTACTCCTATAAATCCTCGATGTTGCCCAGTCACTGAAGACAGGGCAGCCACCAACCGATAATGTTTTTGAGGTAAAAATTCTCCCAAACTCAGTATCGATCAGGTTGGTTAATTCTGCGTAAGATTCTTCTACACAAGTTTACAAGGGCAAATCAGGTATTTTACTCACAATACTTTCCCTAAAAGCGTCTAAACGATACTGGTTAATCGGTACAAATTTAATTTCTTTTTTAACATTTTTACAATTATTTCTTTCAATGGTTTATATTGTCCACGGTGATCCGAGTGTACAGCATCCACAAGACATTTGTTGATTGGTTAATTAATGTAAACCGTCCGTAGAATTGTGTTGCCGTGAATCTTTTAAACACTTAATACAAAATTACTATCAGTGAAAACTTGTAAATAGCCCTCACTTTGTTATATGAATTTGTTATATTTTTATTATTTTAGCTGTAAGTTTTCCAAAAATGATAAAATAATGAAATGCTCAAGTGAGACTCGAACTCACGACCTTTCGCTTACAGGGCGACTGCTCTGCCAACTGAGCTATTGAGCACCACCTGAATCATTCCAAATTTTCCTTCTCTTTATATCCGTCTATAAGGGCGACGGTGCAGCCATCTACCAACATACGAACTGTTGGAAACAATGAATGATTTTTCAACCATTTTTAAACATTAGCGCCTGCGGTAGCTTAGTGGTATGGGTAATGGACTCCTGAAACGAAGTCTCGGGTTCGATCTCAGGTTTACCTTGGCACACACCAATGTCTTTTCGATGCTTTTCGAAGTTATGTGTGTATTTATCGCAGGTTTATAAGTGCCCGGTTAATGGCAATAGGCTCGCCACCTATTACATTGGGACCTAAACATAAACTGGCGAAATGTGGGTGCTAGCACCTCTGCCTACCCCTTCGGGGAATACAGGCGTGAGTTTATGTTATGTATGTTATATGTTATTAATTTATAAGTGGGGATGTGATGGTTCTTCGGGTCACAGCTTATATAAGCAGCCATTTGAAAGCGAAGATAATACCGATGAATATACACTGACGGACTCATAAACTGCATCGAAGTTCAGGTTTACTCTAAAAGGATTTTTTATAATAAGTATGCAAACTTTTTAGATTAAATTATATAAATATGGAAAGACTGGCTCTTAATCTTAAAAAAAAAATTAAATTTAAAAATAGAACTGCAGTAAAACAAATAAATATAGCCGGGAAAAGAAAATTTACTTGTAGTATCAGATTTGCGTGTTATTTATAGCAAAGTTTTAAATTGATTCTCATTGATTTTTTTTGTTTTGTCAATTGAATTATTGTTACCAGCATAATTGTTGGGTTAGTTTTTTAACACATCGAGAGTTTTTGAACCATAATATGGATACTTCGTCCGAACAAGCGGCACAAATTGTAGCATTGGTGCGGGAGGGCTTGGATCAACGAACGATTGGTAGAAATTTAAATTTAAACCAGTCTACGGTTTCTAGAATATACAGAAGGTTTGTAGAGACAGGTTCTTACAGGAGGAGACGTGGTACAGGCAGAACTCGAGCAACCACAGGTCGTGATGACCGATTTATTGTTATAACTTCCCTGCGAAATCGTTTCCTCACGTCAGTTAACATCAAAACCGAGCTTAATGAAGTGCGTGGAGTAAACGTGTGTGCACGAACAATAAGAAGAAGGTTAAAGGAAGCGGATATCACCCCTTTTAGACCAGCAAATGGTCCAAAGTTGTCTACAGCTCACAGACAAGCTCGCTTAAGATTTGCGCGTCATCACCTGAATTGGACAGAAGAGCAGTGGGCCTCTGTATTGTTCACGGACGAGTGTAGGACATGTTTATATGGTGCAGATGGTCGCAGAAGAGTCTATCGTCGACGTGGGGAGCGATATGCTCAAAGTTGCATTGAGGAGCGTGTTCCTTTTGGAGGCGGTTCATGTATGGTCTGGGGTGGCATATCGATGAACGGGCGAACAGAACTTGTGTTCATAGACATGGTCCGTCAAAACGGTAATAGAGGGGGTTTGACAGCACATCGCTACATAACAGAGATATTAGAAGATCACGTGGTGCCTTACATGGGATTCATGGGCGAAAATTTTACTTTAATGCAGGATAATGCCCGGCCGCATGCAGCTGCACAAGTTCAACATTATTGCGAAGAGGTTGGGATACGTACAATGAATTGGCCAGCACGCAGCCCGGATCTTAATCCCATCGAGCATGTTTGGGACAATTTAAAAAGAGCTGTATATGCGAGAAACCCTTCGCCCACGACAGTGGCAGCACTAAGAACAGCACTTTCAGAAGAATGGGACAATATTCCGCAAGATCTTTTAAAAACCCTTATAAAATCTATGCCGAACCGATTAGAATCCGTAATAAGGGCACGTGGGGGTAATACACCTTATTAAAACACAAATAAACCCTTGCATAAAGTTTGTGTCTATTGTTAAAACCAATTTTTTAATTAAACCAATTTTTCTTAAATTTCTGTTTTTTCTTCAAAAAAAGTCTTAAGGTCCTTTCCAGTACATAAACTTAAACTTAAAGATATGACCCTACGCTGTTTTAAAGTTCACGAACCAATCTAGATGTTTCAATTTAAATCTGTATAGAAAGTATGCATACTTGGTTAAAATATTTATTTCAAAGTCGTCTATTACTTTGATGCAGTTTATGAGTCCGTCAGTGTATGTTCATAATATCGTTGGTGCCAATGAGACTTCAAGATAATACACAGAATAAGATATGGGAAAATCCACGTCCATCCTCACCTAGATTTTGCCGTGTTATAAAATTCATTTATAAGAAAGAAACAGAAGAACTCATTAAAGAAGAACACAATAACATAGAAAGTCAGATACGGGACTTACAGCCAACTGTGATTGAAATCAAAGGAGTCAATATTTCTATCTCCCACCAGCTAATTTTATCAATGATTGACGGCAAGGTGTGCAATGTGCTATCCGAAAACAAGTCCACACAAGGGTGCTTTATTTGCAAGGCCTCATCCAAAGAAATGAATTCTTCATTAGTAGAAAATATTTGTAGTAATTAATAGATTCGAGTACCAAATATCGTTCACGTGACGTGAGCGCCGACTGCCGGCCAGTCGCGAATCTTAAGGCTCGCTAATATTTGACTAATATGGCGTATTCATAATTGTGCTTATCTTAATATTAATACGAGTGGCTTGTATTATAATACCTGTACCTATTACGAGTATATTCGTTTCATCTCTAACTGCCGGCCCAGGGTTCGATTCCCGGCACGGTTAACAAATTTGTGATGAGCAAAGTTTGTTGACTATTGGTCTGGGTGTTTAATATGTATCCATATAAAGTATTTATGTATGTATATGTAGTATTATGTAGTATATCAGTTGTGTTAGCACCCATAGCACAAGCTATAAATAGCTTACCATGGGACTTACCGCCCGTGTGGGGAATGTCCTGATATTTATTTATTTTATTTATAATGCTCCAATTTCCACGCATGTTTGAGAAAAGTTATTGATGTTTAGGAGTAATCCATGCCAAACTGTTAGACCCATCCGTCAAAGACAGACTTTCATTTTGTTATGGCTTATCTAATTTATTTTTTTGCGTAGGCCTTTATTGAAGAAAAAGCAAAAGTTACAATACACACTACCAACTAATAACTAGAACAGTCGATTTTCCATAGGATAGTCCCTATGGGCTTATCTATTATTGATTTTTGCTCTAACATTTTATGCACTTTTATGTTTTTCTTATTGTTTTCAGATGTACCGCCTGACAAATCCACAATAGTTCAGGAACAGGAAATTGGACTTCATGGAGCTATAAGTCCAACGTTGAATTCTCTTACACCGTTTCCATCGAAGTTATTGCAATCACTGTCTTCGATTTCTTACGATTCTACTGTATTTGATACTTTAGATTTTGTGGCTTCTCCATCAGTCGTATATCAGACACCACGCCAGAAAAAAATATACAGTGTTAACACAACACCAACAACCAAAATCAACGACAAAACTGATGAAGTTCAAGAACTTGATTCAATCATTGAAGAGAAGTCACACGAAAAACAAAACATCGACACATCAAGTACAACTTCAGTCGAAGATTTTATAGAATCCTCTATTGCACAAAGTGCCCATAAACAAGAAGACTATTTACAAACAGATTTAATACTAGTTTCAGCCCCAAGCATTACTAATGTAAGTCCACATAGTCCTAGTCTTTTGAATCTAGACAATAATGACATTCTGATAACGAATTTAGATGAAATGGTATTCACAGATGAAAGAAATGAAGAGACTGGAGTGGACAAAAATGAAAAAGTACTTACTAGAAAAAGAAGTTGCAATGATACAGAATAGATATAAAAAAAATTCAGGTCAAGAATATGTGGGTTCTAAATCTAAGAAAAAATTTGCAGCGAAAACTGTGGGAGATATTTGCAGCTGTAAAAGAAAGTGTGGTGATATTTTTAATAAAGAGAGACGCAAATATATTTCAAATACATTATGGAGCAGCTCAAGTCATGAAAAACAATGGGACTTCATAAACAGTCATGTTAAAGCTGAAAGTATTAAAAAGATGAGCCTACAAAGAAAAAATAATAGAACTCAGACTTTCACATATTTCTTTAAGCTTGTTGATAACACCAGCACCATGACAATAGTATGCAAAAAATTATTCATAAATACGCTTAGCATATCTAAAAAATGTGTATTTGTATATAGCTACAGCTATAGAAAAAGGTAAATTTGATAAAATAGAAGACAACAGAGGAAAACACGATAATCGACCTCATAAAATGAGCAAAAATACTGGAGAGTGTAATCGCGCACATAAAGATGTTTCCTGTTAAAGAGTCACATTATGTACGTAAGACAACAAAAAAATTATACTTAGAAGAAACATTAAATATTTCTAAAATGTACAGGCTTTACAAAGACTGGTTTCAAGAACAAAATTATTTAGAGGTGCAGATGGCATCAAAAAGACAATACGAAACAGTATTTAATACAAAATTCAACTACAGTTTTCACAAGCCTAAAAAGGATTTATGTACCTCCTGTTCTATTTATAATAATGCTGACAGCGCAAAGAAGAACGATCTTGAAGAAACTCACAATATACACTTATTTAAAAGAATTATTTTAAAGAAACTGTGCGTAATTTGAAGAATCAGGACAAAGAACAAAGTGATCCTACTGTGACAACAGTTGCTATCTATGATTTAGAGAAGGTTTTAACTATACCCCAGTCAGAAGTTAGCATATTTTATTATAAAAGAAAATATCCGATATATAATTTAACAGTGTATGATTCTGTGAACAAAAAAGGGCATTGTTACCTTTGGCATTACCAAATTGCAAAGAGGGGAGTCAACGACGTCGGTAGCTGCATCTTGAACTTCATTGAAAACGAATGTAAGAGAGGCATCAAATACTTTATTTTCTACTCTGATGGTTGTGCAGGACAAAATAAAAACCGAATTATATTCTCAATGTATTTATATGCAGCAAAAAAAATTGATATAAATATTACGCATAGGTATTTTGAAACCGGACATAGCCAATCTGAAGCAGATTCAATGCATTCTTGTATAGAGCGTGCGAAAAAGAACCAAATTATTTATACTCCCGATCAAATGTACGCCATAATCATGAATGCAAAAGTCAATGGCCAGAAATTTGTGTTAATTGAAATGAAGCAATCTCAATTTTTTGATTTGAAAGAGCTCATGCCAAAGAAATTTTGGCTAAAAACCGAAACCGGAGCAAAAATTTCATGGTCCAAAATTCACGAAATCTCAATATTAAGGGAACAGCCAGATATCCTTCAATCTATATATATATAAAATCACTTGTCCCGACTGACTGACTGACAGATTCATCAACGCAGAGCCTAAACCGCTGGACCTACAAACTTGAAATTTTGACAGTGACAGTAATGTAAACATCCACTAAGAGAGGATTTTTGAAAATTCTGCTACTAAAGGGGTAAAATAAGGGATGGAAGTTTGTATGAAAGTCAGTCATTTTCAGAGCTAGATGCACTAAATTTCATAAACCTGTGTCTTATAAGAAATAAATGAACACCTGTATCAGCGTTTTTCAAAATTTAACTACTAAGACGGTAAAATAGGTGGTAAACGTTTGAATGTAAACACCGTCTGACTCAGTCCATCACCGCAGAGCCTAAACCGCTAGACCTACAAACTTGAAATTTTGGCACTAGATGCAGTTTATGATTGCATAAGCATCCATCACATTTTTGGTCACCAAGATATATGCATGAAAAAACTCAGGACGCCATGACATACGTCCGTCATTATGGTCGTCCTGATCTATTTATAACATTCACATGTAATCCTCGGTGGAAAGATATTTCTGATGCTTTAATACGTGGGCAAAAGCCTCATAACCGCCACGATATTATAGCTAGAGTATTTCACTTAAAGGTTTAATCATTAATGGGATTGTTAACAAAGGGTAATTTGTTTGGAGAAGTGCGTTGTTTTATATATTCCATTGAATGGCAAAAACGTGGTTTACCTCATGTACAGTAAGCTTCAGAGAAAAGGAACCCCCCTTGAGGATAAAACTATTATCAAGGGGGGTTCCTTTTCTCTGAAGCTTACTGTACATATTTTACTGTGGTTACAAAAACGTATTTCTCCAGAGGAATTAGATAATGTTATTTGTGCGGAAATACCAGACCCTCAGGAAGATCCATTGTTTTATGAAATTATTAAGAGTAACATGATCCACGGGCCCTGTGGAAATTTAAATACTACTTCCCCATGTATGAAAGCAGGTTACTGTACTAAAAAATTTCCTAAGCCTCTCCTTCAAGAAACGCAAACAGGCGAAGACGGATATCCAAAATAACGTCGAAGAGCTCCAGAAAATGGTCGAAATCAATGGTGCTATTCTTGATAATAGTTGGGTGGTGCCATTTAACCCCGTACTTTCACGTACTTTTAGTGCTCACATTAATTTAGAGTACTGCAATTTTGTGAAATCTATAAAATACATATGCAAATATGTTAACAAAGGTAGTGACCAAGCTACGTTCGGCATAGAAAACAAATGAAAGTGGTCGATACATTAGCAGCTCCGAGGCTGTATGGAGAATCCTGGCTTTTCCCATCCATGAGAGATTTCCGGCAGTCTTTCATCTGGCAGTTCATTTAGAAAATGGGCAACGTATATATTTTATTCCCAACGACAACAACCGTTTAACGGAGGTTGTCACCAATCCACCAAAAACTACCCTTTTAGCTTTGTTTGATTTATGTAAAGTAGATAACTTCGCAAAAACACTTCTTTATGTTGAAGTTCCATCTTACTACTGTTAGATAGAAATTAAACAACTGACACAATAACATAATTATATTAAAAATAATAGGGAGCGACCACACGTCACACTCCTATGCTGTCCCGAATAGTTGTATCCTTATCGATCACTTCACTCAATCGATAGCCCTGCTCATAGAGTTGGGAAGATCATCGAAATATTGTTTACAGTTCGGCCTTCCTGACTCTCCTGCGTCCTCGTAGGAGTATGCGGGTGACATCCAAGCTCGTAACATCACCAGGTATTCAAAGACTGCGCCATAGATGATCTCGTTGTAAGCCCCTGAGGCACCTGAAGCGAGGCAACGCCATGTCACGTTAACGCCCCGAAGGCAGTGACATGATGCGGCCTCTTATTAGACGTCACGTTAACGCCACGAAGGCAGTAACCACCTGAAAATGAACCTGAAGCGAGGCAACGCCATGTCATGTTAACGCCCCGAAGGCAGTGACATGATGCGGCCTCTTATTAGACGTCACGTTAACGCCACGAAGGCAGTAACCACCTGAAAATGAACCTGAAGCGAGGTAACGCCATGTCACGTTAACGCCCCGAAGGCAGTGACATGATGCGGCCTTTTATTAGACGTCACGTTAACGCCACGAAGGCAGTAACCACCTGAAAATGGACCTGAAGCGAGGCAACGCCATGTCACGTTAACGCCCCGAAGGCAGTGACATGAAGCGGCCTCTTATTAGACGTCACGTTAACGCCATGAAGGCAGTAACCACCTGAAAATGAACCTGAAGCGAGGCAACGCCATGTCACGTTAACGCCCCGAAGGCAGTGACATGATGTGGCCTCTTATTAGACGTCACGTTAACGCCACGAAGGCAGTAACCATCTGAAAATGAACCTGAAGCGAGGTAACACTATGTCACGTTAACGCCCCGAAGGCAGTGACTTGATACGGCCCCTTAGGCAGTGTCACGTTGACGCCCCGAAGGCAGTGACTTGATACGGCCCCTTAGGCAATGTCACGTTGACGCCCCGAAGGCAGTGACTTGGTATAGCCCCTTAGGCACTGTCACGTTGACGCCCCGAAGGCAGTGACTGTGTATAGCCCCTTAGGCACTGTCACGTTGACGCCCCGAAGACAGTGACTTGATACGGCCCTTTAGGCAATTTCACGTTGACGCCCCGAAGGCAGTGACTCGATATAGACCCTTAGGCACTGTCACGTTGACGCCCCGAAGGCAGTGACTTGATACGGCCCCTTAGCAGTGGCGAAGTGTCCATATAACCCGATTCCTACCGGCTTACCTTTGCAAAAACCCCTAAGCATTGTTTATTAATAAATTATAAATCAATGAAACCACACTATTCACTACACAAAAATATAAAACAAAAAGTATTATGTTACGTAAATCGCAATTATAATAATTATTTACAAACATTACATATTACACATATTTCTCATAACGCCATCTAGTTCTCAATTAAGGAAGGAAACCTCTTGTATGATTCTGTCTGAACGCGCGCGAATGTGAACCCGGCCGCAAAAATAGGAATTGTTAACTCTTCTTTAATACGCAATCGCACGCACACATGCGCAATTTTTCTTAGTAGTGTTCGTAGAAATATACAATCGACATAAGCCGCTGCTTGACGAGTTATGACAGAGAGAGAATATACGATAAGAATTTGCGAGAGCGAGAGAGCTGCACTAATGTGAAGTTTGTTTTGTTTACATACACTGAAGTTTAGGCGAATGAGCGATGTATTCAATCAAATTCAATTGCTCACCACTCACCACAATTTTGACATTCATTTTTGATTTCATCAATAATTATTTATGTAAAAACTACTGCAAGTAGTTAGAATTCGCTTTTTTGTGTAAAGTAGTTATTACTAAGTTTAATTTGTGGTTGTGTAGTGTACTGACTGTTGTGCATGGATTGACGTTATTCTGTCGTAGTATCTACGTAATATTTTGGTAAGTAGTCGTTGTATTATATGCATTTGTAGTGTATTTTGCTGTTATAATGGCTGCGTTAATAGCATTAGATTGTTGTCTGACTGATTATTTGTTGTGTGAGGAAACATCTTTCTCGAAATTAAATTATGAAAATAAAAAACATGTAGTTCAGTTAGGTCGAGCCCGCCCGGTCATGAATATAGAATATAAACGGCGCGATGGATTTACGAAACATTTTAATATATCTCATTACGATAAATATACGTGGCTCACAGGCAGTTGTAAATTAAATAGAATGTATTGTTTTCCTTGCCTGTTATTCTCCGATTCTAAGAGTATGTGGAGTCATTTAGGATATAGCGACATCAACAATTTATCGAATTCATCAAAAAAACATGTTCAAACTGAGAAACACATCCGTAGTTGTATAGCTTTACATGAGTTCGGGACAACTAGAATCGAAACATTTTTCACGAATACCTATGAAGTACATAATCGAAAAGTAGATCGTAATAGAAATCTAATGAAACGGTTTATAGATACAGTAATTTTTTTAGGTAAACAAGAGTTAGCTTTTCGCGGTCACGATGAAAGTTCAGGTTCTGATAACCGCGGGAATTATATCGAAACCTTATTATATTTAAGTAAATACGATTCAGTAATGGACTCACATTTAGAACAATGTTCTTCAATGCAAAATCCCGTATTTTCTGGTCTTGCTAGCGACATTCAAAATGATTTAATAAATAGCATTGCATCCGTTTTAAGAGATCGTATTAGATTAGAGATAGATAAAGCTCAATTTGTATCGGTTATGATTGACGAAACACCTGACGTAAGCCATAGAGAGCAACTAACTGTAATATTTAGATATTTAACTGAAACTGGCATTGAAGAACGATTTCTAGGATTTTACGACGTTAGTGGTAGTCGAACTGCTGAAGTCTTATCTAACCAATTGCTAGAAATACTCGACCAGTACCGTTGTAGAGATAAGTTAGTAGGTCAGTCGTACGATGGCGCCGCGGTTATGTCCGGTGAGCATGGCGGAGTGCAAGCGAAAATACGTGAGTCATGCCCAATGGCAACGTTTGTTCCATGCTACGCGCATATATTAAATTTAGTACTTAGCCGGTCACTTGAAAATATTCAGGAATTAAAAACTTTTTTTGGACATATAAATAGCATAGTTAGATTTTTTAATAAATCATCCAAACGGTCGAACCTTTTAAAGGAAATTGCTGACCGCCGTATGCCCGGAGTATCGGAAACTCGCTGGCACTACCATTCGCGTATTATAAATGTAATTTTTAATTGTAGATTAGATATAATTAATACTTTAAATTCAATACTAGATAATGCGCAATCCTGGGACAGCGAATCTCTTTCTTTGGCAGAATGCTTTTTATCTAAATTAGAAAACATGCAATTTTGTTTTTTCTTGACTGTATTATCCGAAATATTTCAAAAGACCGACGTTCTTTTTAATTTATTGCAATCAAAACAAATAGACGTCGATATTGCATCCCGCGAAATAGATAGGTTCAATAATTGGATTACAAATGATTTTATAAATAGTTTTCATGTTATTTATGACAGCGTCCAAGAATTTA
The DNA here is from genome assembly GCA_914829495.1 of Eilema sororculum. Lineage (NCBI taxonomy): Eukaryota > Metazoa > Arthropoda > Insecta > Lepidoptera > Erebidae > Eilema > Eilema sororculum. The sequence continues at coordinate 23,662,028 of OU618535.1, forward strand.
ATGATCCGCCGCAGCGGCGTAGACGACTCAATGTAGAATTAGACACTAGAACGTTGTATAGACGTCTTTTCATTGAAATAATAGACAATGTTAAGACGCAAATAGAACACCGATATCAATCGTTTTCTCAGATCAGTTTTCTTAATTTGCTTAATAAATCTAAATATAGTTATTATAGTAGATCATTTCCAGATGAATTAATATCATCTTTAATGACTAAATTTCCACGAATATTTGAGTTTATTGCTTTAAAAAACGAACTAAAAGTGTTATACACCACTTCATCTTTAAATAAATTAGACGTTTATGAACTCTTCCTGCACTTTCAGAATTCAGTTTTAATAGACACTTTTCCACAAATTTCCTCATTATGTAATATTTTTTTGACTCTTCCTGTTACAGTAGCATCCGCAGAGAGATCGTTTTCGGCTTTAAAACGTATTCATACGTATATCAGAAACTCTCAAAAGGAGGAGCGATTGTCTGATTTAGCTATAATCTCCATAGAAAAACATTTTTTGCTTAAGACTAAGAACGAACCCGGTTTTTATGATAGTGTCCTAGCTCATTTCGTAAGAAAGAATAGACGTATAGCTTTAGAGTATAAGTAGATGAAGTAGTGTAGTTTAGCAAGTAAATAATATTTAGTTGGTAGACATCACATCATATTCATGCATCATACATCTCATTTGCAAAAGGGTTTTTTTCAAAGCCACTTTCATTATACTTGAAAGACACTGTTATAATAATCATCAGTGCTTACACGTATAGTAAATGTGGGTTGAAATTTCCTCAACCATTTGGACCTAAGCATCGACCCAGCCAGTCACAGCTTTTGAAAGGTGTACCTACATATTACAATCGGCCATGGTAAGTTTTTTTTCTTACGTTCGGCTTCCCTTTTAAGAAAATCCACCCTTCGCCACTGCCCCTTAGGCAATGTCACGTTGACGCCCCGAATGCAGTGACTTGATATAGCCCCTTAGGCACTGTCACGTTGACGCCCCGAAGGCAGTGACTTGATATAGCTCCTTAGGCAATGTCACGTTAACGCCCCGAAGGCAGTGACTTATACAACCTCGATCCAGCCTCAAAGTATCGCCGTCAAAGGCTCGTGATTTGATAGAGGATATTCCAAATATTCATCTGATAAACTCATCTGATATCTACACATAAGCTGTTTTTGTCTCGAGCATAGACTTATTCTCTGTCTCGAGCTACCACTTATGGCACGTAAGCAAACTATTGACAATCTTATAGTCTTTGACCAGTTCCGTCTAGATTTGATAGAGGATATAAATATATATATCATCTCGTTACAAATCTTCATCTAACAAACACATCACGATTTGATTGTGTCTTGAGTAACCACTTTCTTATGGTGTGGCAAAGCAACCATTAATATAATAATCTTATGATCTTTAACCAGTTTCATCGAGATTTGATAGAGGATAGATCATCTCGTTCCAAATCTTCATCTAACATAAACATCACGATTTGATTGTATCTTGAGTAACCACTTTCTTATGGTGTGGCAAAGCAACCATTAATATAATAATCTTATATTCTTTAACCAGTTTCATCGAGATTTGATAGAGGATAGATCATCTCGTTCCAAATCTTCATCTAACAAACACATCACGATTTGATTGTCTTGAGTAACCACTTTCTTATGGTGTAGCAAAGCAACCATTAATATAATAATCTTATATTCTTTAACCAGTTTCATCGAGATTTGATAGAGGATAGATCATCTCGTTCCATAATCTTCATCTAACAAACACATCACGATTTGATTGTGTCTTGAGTAACCACTTTCTTATGGTGTTGCAAAGCAACCATTAATATAATAATCTTATGATCTTTAACCAGTTACATCGAGATTTGACTGAGGATAGATCATCTCTATATTACAGTAACAAAACTTCATACCATTTCGTCTACATACTCGTTACTCGTTGACCAGTGATATAAGTAAGCCTTTTCCGAGTTGTTCGTTATAATATTGTTTCCAATATTTTATATAAGACTGGACCTTGAACAATACACTCGAAACTTCTCAACTGGACTGGTCCTGTTGATTATTTAATAATAACTACACAAGAGATCCCTTGTTCACTTTTACTCGCATTTTATCTCCTCATTAATTACGTGCTTTTCACGTCTGGGCTTTCTGTGCTCGCTCATATTGTAATATTTCATAGGTTCAATTACCGGGATCTCCAAAACTTCTATCCGCCTTTCTCTAGTTTTCAGGTTCTGTTTATATTTCTTACTGATAGAACGGCTTTTCTTCTCATTCGAGCTCGAAGAAGAATAACTGTGTGATCTTCTCCTTGTGTTGTGTCGTCCCATCGTACGAAATGGGTACACACGAAAGGGTTATCGTGTCCAGAATATATACTGGTTGGCGCAAAAGTAATGGCACTATAGAAATTACTTATTTTTTTTAAAATGACGTCTCCTGTCATTCTGATATTGATAATTTTGTAAAAAACAAATGTAAAATTCATTAAAAATAAACATGGATCGTTTACTCCGCAAGAACGTGGAATAATCGTGTCAATGTTTTTACGGAATAATTGATCAGTGATAAAAACACAACGTGAATTTCGTCGACGATTTCCCCACCGTCCGGCACCGATTGGTCGCACAATTCGACGTTTTGCCACACGCCTCGAAGCAACTGGCTCAACATTGGATAGACCTAAGTCTGGCAGACCAAGAACAGGCCGTTCAGCCGAAAACATCGATGCTGTGCGTGAAGATGTGGAAGAGTGACCAGAAACATCAACGAGGCGAAGTGCCACGCAATTGGGCATTTCCAGACGGACTCTGCAGCGTATTTTAATCAAAGACTTGAAGATGTTTCCGTATAAAACTCAGAAGACTCATCAGCTGCTGTCTACTGACCACCGAGCTCGTCTAGAGTACAGCCAGCGCGTCATAAACCTCAACCTTAAGAGGTGATTTTTTTTCAAAATTGGTTATGAGTGACAAAGCACATTTCTACCTCTCAGGGCATGTCAATAAGCAGAATACACGCCTCTGGGGCACTGAAAAACCGCGCATTATTCAAGAAACACCTTTGCACCCACTAAAAGTTACTGTGTGGTGTGGCGTTTGTGCTGAAAAAGTGATCGGACCATATTTTTTCGAAGACGCGGCAGGCAATGCGATAACTGTCACTGGCGAACGCTATCGAACCATGTTACGTGAGTTCTTGATACTCAGTTTGGATGAACTGGGGCTGGAGCATATCTGGTTTCAAGAAGACGGTGCCACGGCACACACAGCGCGCGACACTATGGACTTATTGAGGGACGCTTTTCCAGACCGTGTTATCTCTCGTTTTGGCGATTTTCCTTGGCCTGCAAGATCACCCGATCTGACCGGTCCAGATTTCTTTCTTTGCGGTTATTTGAAATCTCTGGTGTATGTGAACAAGCCACAGACTCTTGCAGCCCTAAAAGAAAACATTCATCAAGAAATACGGAACATTACGCAGGAAGTGTTGCGGAAAGTTATGGAGAATGTCATAAATAGGGCTCAACTTTGCATCAACTCTAGAGGTCACCATTTAAGAGACATCATTTTCAAATCCTAATACGACAAAATTTCATGGCACAAATATACATATACAGGGTGTATTTTTGAAACGGAGCAGTAAGGGCAAGTACCTTAACCGTTGCAGTTACAGCAAAACGTTCTTAAAAGACCATCCCTAACTTTTTGGGACATTTTGAACTGCATTCACAGATTTTGTAAAAAACTTACAGTTCAAATTTTTTTTTTATGCCAATCGATTCCATTTCATGTGGGTATCAAAAAACTCTATGGGACCATTTTAGCTTTCAGTACTAGAAAAGACAGAAATCGCCAAAAACGTTTCCCATACATTTCGTACGGAAATATGATAAATCAACTCGAAACTCATAGGTCAGGTAAAATTTTGAACTTTTTAAATAAAAAAAATCATTTAAACATTTAAGAAATTGGTTTATGAAATAAATTGCTCAAAATGATTTCCATTTTCACGAATACTAAGTCTATCCTTTTTTGCACTGAACGAATGGCGGCTAATAATGTTCTGGGATGAATATTACGTAAAATGGTCATTAATGCATCCTTGAGCTCTTGAACACTGGCGTACGTCGTCTTATACACCTCGATTTTCACGAAGCCCCATAAAAAAAAATCAAGTGGTGTTAGATCGGGGCTACGAAGTGGCCACTGTGTTGGACCATGTGTACCTATCCACTGTGTACCGAATAGGCGGCTCAAACATTTGAACTTGAACAAAAAATTTGAACTTTTTGCATTTTTTTTTTTTGCTAATTGTAAGTTTTTTACAAAATCTGTGAATGCAGTTCAAAATGTCCTAAAAAGTTAGGGAAGGTCTTTTAAGAACGTTTTGCTGTAACTGCAACGGTTAAGGTACTTGCCCTTACTGCCCCGTTTCAAAAATACACCCTGTATAAAAATTAATTCTCGTTTTCTAATTTAGAAAAAAAGTTGTAGCTGAACCAAATAGGGTACTTTTGCGCCACCCAGTACAAATACAATCGATGTATAAAACCACTTTCTTTTTATATAAAGCACGTGGATTTCACTTCACCTCGCCTGATGGTAACTTTCTTTAAATCTATTTATAGACACTTAGCTGAACTAGCCAAAAAAAAAGTTAAACGGTCACATAGCAACAATCTGACCGAGTTCGTTGAGAGTGAAGGGTCGCGGCGATAAGGGTACTGCGTACAGCGTAGCCGACACGACGCTAGCACTTGAACGGTTTTTTTTTTTGTTGGTGCGTCACCGGAAGGTGTTCCACGCCTGTACGAGAATGTCTTAACTTAGTTCTTTGTTCGCCTAGTTGATTGCGGTAAATAATTATGAACCAGGAATGTTCTTAATTTCAACACTTTCAATGCAACTTTCAATACGTTGAAATGAAACCCCAAACCAATGGTTATCACTATTAACCCAAAATGTTCTCTTCTGAAATTTTATATCTTTTAAACGTGATCATACAAAGATGTCTCTTCTTACGGCAATACCATATACCTATAGTTCACTTATGGTATAATGCAATCCTTCAAAGCACACCAATTGGGGCTTTTTTTTTTTATCGTGCGAAAAATCCCCACGGATACCACCCCCACGGAGCCCGTGAAGGCGGTTATGTCGGACTCGAACCGACTAAAACGCACGCCGTCTTGGGTCCTTGGTTGTCGGAGGTGAGATTGCCAAAAGCATATCTCTCGCACCCCGGCAGACCCAGGACCATCTCTATCGAGATGGCCCCCTTCGGGTTGTGGGGACCACAGTGTCCCCATCTAGCCCCGGTTACGGGGAGGCGCATTTTGGGCCGCCGCCGCGGCCTGCTTCTGCTAGGGTGACAGGCGGCTCCACCGGTCACCCCCAGGCCAGCGCTCATGGAGGACGGAGGTCGTTCTGCGACCTCCGACGTCCGGTTCGTCTTCGCTCTGCGCGGGCTTCCCGGGCCCGGAGTCTGGTCGCATCACAGTGATGGCACTCGGACGTTGGCTCCTTCCGGATCCGACACAGGTAACTCCCGAAACACCCGTGTCCGGTGATCACCTGCGTCAGCCGGTACGAGAGGCTGCCGTGTGGCCTCTCTAGCCACTCCTCCATGATGGGTCTTACCGCCGCTATTACGGCGTGCCCTGCGCTTGGTCGCCCAAGTCGTAGCTCCCATTCCGCTACCATGTCCCTGTGGAGCTGAGACCTCACGGCCCGAATTTCATCAGGCTCGAGTTCCCGTCCCTGCTCCCGCGCCTCCTTTCGATACCGATATAGCATCGAAAGGACTCTCGCATCCAGGTTCCACAGTAGGGATCCGGCAAGGAGAGTCGCCGCCTCCAGAGATATCGTGCGGTACCCCCTAATGGCCCTGCTGGCCATTGCACGCTGCGGCCCACGCAGCAGACGCGCATTGTGGACCGCACCAATAGGGGTTGGTAACATACACACCCGTCTTTTCTCGCCACAATAAAGTAAGTGTCCAAGTGTCCTCTTTTACCACAATTAACAAGTACACACACTAGGCACGATACGATAAGCCTATGTGTACGAGTACGTTAGGTAGGCATCACTTTAGTAGACGTAGCTAGATCCCACTTCTGAACTGTTAGATAGAAATTAAACTACTGACACAATAACATAATTATATTAAAAATAATAGGGAGCGACCACACGTCAAACTCCTATGCTGTCCCGAATAGTTGTATCCTTATCGATCACTTCACTCAATCGATAGCCCTGCTCATAGAGTTGGGAAGATCGTCGAAATATTGTTTACACTACGTATGGAGAAATAATTAATTTGAAAGAAGAAAACGTGGGAATGACGTCAATAGCTGGCCAGGAGTCAAGAAAGATTCGACCTTAGGCAGAGTATATTCCATCCACCCTAATAATTCCGAGTAAATCCGAGTAAAAGCACCCTGGGGAGATTCGGATTGAACACGTAGAATCACAATTCACTGTAATATGCCAGATCCTACACGTGCGTTGTCCAAGGCATTATGGCTAAAAATTCACCATTTTTATACATAAAAACTTGAATTCACACCAATTTCGGAAAATAATTCCAAGATTCCTAACCCCTCCCTTCGTAACCACTTTCGTCCGATCTCGATCCTTCCCTTTCTATCTAAAGTGCTGGAGGCATGTGTGCATAAGCAGTTGTCAAATTTTATACATCGCAATGACATACTAAGCCCTTTACAATCAGGATTCAGGTTAGGACACAGCACTACCTCTGCACTCCTTAAGGTAACGGGTGACATCAGGGATGGTATGGAGAAGACTTTGGTTACGGTAATGGTCTTAGTTGATTTTTCCAACGCATTCAACTGCGTCAACCATGACATACTTTTGTCAATCCTTCAACATATCAAAATCTCGTCTGATGATCTGGATTGGTTCTCGTCATATCTTCGGGGGCGCCACCAGTCAGTTTGTGCTGACGAGATGTCATCGAGCTGGTGCAAACTGGACTCTGGGGTCCCTCAAGGCGGTATACTTTCTCCTCTTCTTTTCTCCATATTTATTAACTTCATTACCTCTGAACTTCAATGTGCGTATCACTTGAATGCTGACGACCTACAGTTGTATAGCCAAGCCCCTGTGGATAATATTTCGGAGGCTATTGACAAAGTAAACGCAGACATGCATTTTATACGTGGCTGGTGTGACAGGTTTTGGCTCTCCGTCAACCCTGACAAATGTCAGAGTATTATAATAGGCAGCAGTCACATGATGGGAAAGTTGAAGGACCTAACCATACCACCGATTATCTTTGACGGAAAAATCATTCCTGTCACACTTAGTGCTAAGAATTTAGGCTTGCACCTCGACTCAACCCTGAGTTGGCGGGTGCAAGTCACTAACGTCTGCCAGAGGGTAACTGGGACACTAAGGGCTCTCTACCGCCTTAAAAACTTTCTTCCGCCCAAAACAAAGACAATGCTTATGCAAACTTTAATTTGTCCTATTTTCGACTATGGTGATGTGTGCTATTTCGACCTGAATGCAGATCTGCTCAATAAACTTGACCGACTTCTCAACAATTGCATTCGATTCGTCTAGAATCTTAGGAAGTATGACCATGTTTTGGATTATCGTGCAGAGCTGGGTTGGTTACCCATAAGACGGCGACGCAGTCTACGAGCTGTCAGTCTGGTCTATACCTTATTAAATTCTCCTAACGCCCCGGCTTACTTAAAATCCCATCTCCACCTTCTCGGTTCTAACCATAATAAAAATCTACGCTCGTCTAACTATCTTCTTCTTCACTGTCCCACTCACACTTCAAGCCTTGTGCACTCTTCTTTCTCTGTGCAATCAATTCTCCTCTGGAATGCGCTCCCGCTAGAAGTTAGGATGTCCCCGAATCGTTTTGTTTTCAAAAAAAAAGTACGATCGATCTATAAGGTACCATAGGCATAACAATATTTATAAGAATTTTCCGTAAAACTATGTATGTATGTACTTGATATATTATATTGTATAGGTGTTATATTATGTATAGGTATATGCATTTAAATATTGTCCGTATGTATTATATGTAAATATGTATGCATTATATGTATGTATTATTGTGTATATATGTTTAAGTATATTTATATTTACTGTTTGTATGTTTATTATTTATACCGTAAGTACCTACCTATCTATCAGATCAATACTTCCAGCACCTACTTTGACAAATCTCTGCATCACCCAAAGGTTGACTGGTAGAAAATGCCCACGGCATTAAGTCCGCCTTTGTAAATATATTTTGTGCATAAAGATTAAAAATAAAATAAATAAAATATATATATATATTATTATCATCCACAATCATTTCTATGTAGAAAATAAATAAAACTGAAGACAAGGCAGCATGGTCATAGTACCTTAGCCTGTTCCGAAAGGAACTAAAAATAAACAAAAAAAATACATACATATGCCGCTCTTTTTGAAATAAAATACCAAGGTATAAAAATGAAATAATAACATATTACCTGAAATAGCATTACTTACATATATTATAACCTTAAGACATATACTAATTATTATTGGTTCTAAGATCTTTTTGTGTTTTATTATTGTGGTGACTACTAAAAAAAAATATTTTCGATTTCAGTACATAATTTGATGAACAATTTTTCTATACTTATTAATGTTATTCTACTAAAGTATTGTTTTATACAAAATCTCAAGATTTAAAAAGGAGGTTATGTAGTATTTAAACTAAGATATCATTTAAGAAGAAATGGTAAGAATATATACCTACTCCCTACTTACTTAACAAAGTTTAAATATCTTTTTGTATTTTTTGTTATGTATCTGGTGGCTACCTAAATCTATTTCTCTTCTCGATTTCAGTAATTTCATGCAAGTTTTTGTCTACTTTTATTATAAGTAATCAAAGTTTTTATTATGCCACGACAAAGAACATCAGCGGGTCGGCGTGAGAGACTAAGAAGAAGAAATGTATATTCACGGACTCCTAATGAAAATTCTAATAGTGATATACAAAATGAAGAGAGGATTTTCATTGATACATTTAAATGTGCACTATGCTGTTCCTAGGGTTTTTTATAGTTATGATTGTGGATTGATGAATTTAGAATGTAGGTTTTGTCATGCGAAACATTTTGAGTCTGAAGTTACTCTAAGTGACAGAACGGCATTTACTTCATGCTGTCATAAGGGTAAAGCGGTATTACCACCCCTAAGCCAAATGAATATTTTAAGTCATTATATGATGGACTTAGTTCAAATGAACTTTCATTAAAAAAACTCACCATGTTATGCGCAATTATATTTTTATGATGTTGATACTGCTAACAATTATAGATTACAGGAGCGTTTTAATCAAACATGTAACAACGATTTAATCCGCGAAATTTCTCTCGAATTGGAACGCAGTAATGCTTTTGTTCGGTCATTTATTGGAATGAAAGATCGTTGTCAAAGAGTTGAAAATGAAAACAAAGAAATTTGTATGCTCATTAAAGTAAATCATAATTTAGATTTACGGCGTTTCAATGATGCAGTTCAAACTGATGTTGCACTAATATTTAGTACAGTTGATGGTGAGCCACCTTTTGAACGAAATATGATTTCATTTTCACAAGTTAATGGTATCGTTAAAAATTTCTCAGTTTTGGATTCGTCATTAGATCCTTTAGCATATCCACTACTTTTTCCTAACGGTGATACTGGGTGGCATATCAATATCGCTCATAATACCACTACATCTAATTCAAGAGCGCCCAGAAATAAATTAACTGTGCTTCAGTATGCAGCCTATCGACTTGCGATTAGAGAAGTTTTTAGTATGTTACACCACTCACAAAAACTATTCCTGCAGTGGATAGTTGATATGTATGTAAGAATAGAGGGCTCACGATTACACTTTATTCGGGAAAATCAGAACATCCTTAGATCTGAAGTTTATAATAATTTAACAGACTATTTACAATCAAACATCAATGACAGTAATGTTGGCCGTAGAGTCATTTTACCATCCTCATTCAATGGATCTCCAAGAAATATGTACCAAAATTACTTAGATGCAATGTCAATTGTACAACACTTTGGAAAACCTTCATTATTTATTACAATGACTTGCAATCCAAGTTGGCCGGAAATAGTTCATAATATTGGTGTAGAAGCTACTAATTTTAGACCAGATATCATTGTGCGGGTATTCAAGTCAAAATTGAAAGAATTAATAGAGGGAATTTTTAAAAAAAATATCTCCGATAAAGTTGAAGCACTCATTTATACAATTGAATTTCAAAAACGAGGATTGCCTCATGCCCACATTTTACTCACTTTAAATGAGCAAGATAAAATAGTTAATGCTATCGATATTGATAAAGTTGTATCTGCGGAGATTCCTAATATTCAAACACATCCAACATTACATGAATATGTTGTGATGGCACATGATGCATGGTCCATGTGGTTAATCCAAATTCTGTATGCATGAGAGATGGAAAATGTTTAAAAGATTATCCAAAACGATTCAATGAATTTACATGTGAATCGTTAAATGGATATCCATTATACAGAAGGCGTGGATAATGGCATGCATGTAGAAGTTCGTGGTAGTTGCCTTGACAATCGGTACGTTGTACCATACAATCCATATTTACTTGCCATTGAAGTATTGAAGTATGTACCACAGTCAAGAGCGTAAAATACATTTATAAATACGTGTATAAAGGTTATAACGAAAGACGAGGAAATGAACAAGGTCAAAATATAGAAATTAATGAAATTACCAATTTTTTAACAGGTCGTTATGTAGGTTCAACTGAAGCTATATGGCGCATCTATGAATTACTAATGCATTTTCAGTCACACGTTATCATCTGACTTGATATTCATTTACCGCGACAACAGAATGTTTACTTTCGAGAAGGCCAAGAACGTCAAGCAATTGAAAATGTAAGACTCACCAAATTATTAGCCTTTTTTTAATTGAATCGAACAGATCCATCAGCACGAGAATATAAGTATACTAAAATTCCTTTACATTATGTATCTGGTTATTGTGCTCCGTGGTATGGGAAGATTCACGAATAAAATGGAAGAAGAGAAGTCGTGGAGGTGATAAAATCATTTCACGAATGTATGTAGTGTCACCAAAAGACATTGAACTTTTCCACTTACGATTACTTTTATTACATGTCTGTGGTCCAAAATCATTTGAGGATGTTAGAACATACAATGGAATTATATGTACTTCTTTTGTTGAAGCGTGCCATGCTCGCGGAATTGCTTCAAATGATAATGAATGGCGCGAATGTTTAAATGAAACAAAAGAATTACATACACCTAAACAAATGCGAAATTTATTTGGATATATTTGTGCTATAAATGTGCTAGCCAACGCGTCAGCCTTATGGAATGAGTTTAAGGTATATCTTAGTGAAGATTTTTTGAGACTTTACAATGAAGAAGGATCCTTTAATAGAGCCCTTTTAGAAATTGATGATATTTTGAACGTTCATAGTTTGTCATGTCAGATACTTGGTTTACCAATTCCCACATACTCGCAAACACTAGAAGAAGCAAATCCTATTGACACAATAGAACAAGAGATGTTGTTTTGTGAGTATTATGAAACTGCTAATATTGAACAGCGTAATCTAATTGATCAAGTAATTCGTGAAATTTTGTATCATGATACTGGATCCAATGTTTTTTGTTTTACCGCTTATGCAGGTTGTGGCAAAACATTCACTCAAACGGCAATTATTCACAAATTAAATTCGCGTAACCTTCGTTGTATTGCAACTGCGTTCAGTGGCATAGCTTCAACTTTATTACTTGGAGGTAGGACTTTACATAATGTATTTCAATACGTATATAAACGTTAATAATGTTAAAACTTTTAATTTTTATTTATTTATGGTCGAATTTCGACCACCGGACGACCACTAGTTATATTAAATCGGCCAGTCTTTACTCATGGGCAACTGTATGTCGCAGCAAGTAGGGTCCCTTCCTTCGACGGTTTGAAATTTTATATTTCTGAATGTAATGGTCAAGGACATTTGGCAAATGATGAAAGGGTATTCACAAAGAACATCGTATACCGAGAAGTTTTGCATTTTTGAATTTTTTATTTTTTTATTATCGTAAACTGTTTGGATTGCAAGAGAATATCACATTTACCTTATAAAGTAAAAAGTAAGAATTAGCAGTTATCTCTGGAATTTCATGATTTAAGTTACTTTTTTTCTCTAAATAATGGACATAATGTTATTTTTAAGTTTGTGTTTGTGTGTTCTTTCTATTTTATTTACAATTTTATTAATCCCTAAAGGAGATGGAAAATGGTGGGCCCAAATGTAATAAGTTGAGATATGATCTAAAAAATTAGTCATATTTTTCTATCTTAGAATATGAAAAATCACCTCAATTCTCAATCTGGATGCGGAGAAATATGAGAAAATAGTTTTCGTGAGATTATCAATTGAGTAATCGATTACACTAAAATATTTTTTGTAAATAATTAACTCAAAGTAATTAAATGCACTATATATACTTACATGCATTATAGTGCATATAATTACAGTCATATTATTAAATCAAATATCAATTAATTACTGAAAAACCAATATTAATGATTATCGATTTCATATCGATTCAAATCTCTCTTATATTTGTAGTCTATGTCACTGACATGGCAGCTGACTAACATTGACACTAGACAGTTGCTGACTGTTTTTACGTAGTGTATTCAAAGTCTTTGTTTTGTTTGCTCATCGTTTCGTGTTTTCCGATGCGTTTTGAGTGCTTTCCCGATTATTCGTCATTTTTTACGACAACAGCTTTGAATTTTACGGATTCTGACCCTGCCTACCTTGTACGACCCTTGCTTTCACCTTGGACACCGAAGATCACTCACACGTTTGACTTGCAATTGATATTTTGCATTTTACCGCCGGCTTGTGGATTGGATATTATTGAAACTATGGATCGCTGTGTGAATTGTGGTATATCCATTGGTCACTGCAATACACTGGGCCGACGGCCCTTACACGATGAAACAATTCTGTCAGTGATTCGGCAATGGCTTGCACCTCAGTCTGTAAGTAAATACCTGTAACCTCATCTAACCAGCTACCATCCTGGCAGGTTTAAAATGTAAAATGTGTTTAATAGAAGGTGAATAAAACACTATACTCAATGATTTTTTATTTTATTTTAGACATCCTTTCCCTATCTCCTTACCTGTTACCTACCTATCGCTTGAAGTCGTTGACGTTCATTCATATGATTTTTCAAACATCATCTAGTAAATATAATAACTATTAGTGCAAAAGAACACATTTTGCACTTCAGGAATCAGCTGTTAGATAAAGATTGTAACATAACCTCACTTTTACATAATCTCTTATATCTCTGTTCTCAGATTGACAAAATCCGCAGAATTTTCAGTGAAAGGTTGATAATATATAAGCTATTAATTGACACCACTTTCATCTTCTTACAACTAGGCCCAAGATTGTATGTAATCATTTCAGTCTCCTTTATATAGATATATACATTTTGTATATATTATGTAGATAAAGATAGACTATAAGTTCAATGGATGGAATGGAGAAGATGCAATTTACATGAAATATAATAATTATTTTAATCATTTTTTTGGATATTATTTTATTTCATTTCATAAAATAGGCACAATAACATTGTTGCCTTGGTGAAAGTTTAAACAATTGGACCTAGTTATGCAGATACGTTCCAACCCACAGCATGTCGAATTTGAGAAAAACTAAATTTCGTGTTTTCGTTGTACAGTTTTTTATTAAAGGTGGTAACAACGAATACTGTGAGTTTTATTTTAGAAAATATAAATATTAGTTGATTAGTTACCTAATTTTTGGCTCCTTACTATTAAAACAAGAAAAAAAATGGATTATTGGGATTGGAACATTTTTGCTAAATTAAAAATTTGCGTTATAAAACGTTTCAAAACATATTAGGATTAAAATCCGTCTCTTATTTTAAATAAAAATACCAAATAATAGCTAAAAGTTTATTAATAAATCACAAAATAAAAAGTACTTCACCATTCTAATACCCTAAAGGTAATTGCTTCTACCTCTTTATTCATCCTCTTCTATCTCAAAATCGGGCTCTCCCCCAAATCCATCTACATCATCTAAAATATCGTCCGAACTCTTCAAACTTCTATAAAAGTTGAGACAGTACTCGGGAATGTATTGATACATTGACTGCAGGTCTATAAGTTTCGCTGGGGCAATTGGCTTTATTTTATTTATTTATTTACACTTTATTGTACACATAAATTGCTTTATTGCTTTCCATCAGGCCACAGCAGGATTAAATCAGAATCTGTAATTTTTTGTACTTCTCCCTTGATTTTTTTTTGTATATTAAGTGCTTTAAAGTCTTCATCAAACGAGGTCCTCATGTAAATAGAATATATATCATCTTTTTGAATTTTTATTTCCTTGGTCATCAGCCAATTTACCTTGCTTTTATCAGTAAACTTCTTCCGATTAGTTATATTTTTTTCTACCTTTGCGCAGCTATAAAAATCTGTCTTCAGCATTCTTTGGACTTTCAAAGGTTTCTGTTTTTTACATTTCTCCATTATGTCAATGTATTCCTCGGCTGTATAAATACGTTGCTGATGTTTGAGTGCCGTTTCAATTTTTGAAAAATCTGTGTCGTTGGGTAGAAAGGTATGCCCCGACTCTAGAAAACGCATTGAAATGTCCTGCAAAGTTGGATGGGATGACAATATAGCTTTCAGCATCAAAACTAATTTAATATTTCTGTTTTGCCCACCGCAGCAGTCACTCCATAGGATCAGGTGTTCTACGGTGGGACGTAGTTTATTTTTAATAAAATTTATAAGGCACGACCCTACTTCCTGCGCACCTCTTCCCGCTTCTCCCTCTACCCATACGTAACAATGACCGATGTCATCGGAGGCACTATGGATTCCACTATTGTAGACCCATAGTTGCCTTTTATAGAAAACAATGTTTGTTGGAATTCGGGGCAGCGGCAGAGTCTTCTCCAAATCAAAGGTCAAGCATTCGACGGTAGTTGAGTTACGTGCTTCTTGAAAATCTGCGTTCATTCGGTTTCTCATGTTTTCAGCTTTTTCTATATGTTCTGTCTTCTCCTTCTGTGCTCTTTCTTTTTCTTCTAGGTTCCTGGCATTTTGTATATTTACAGTAAAGGCATCGCATTTGTTGCATGTATCTTTTTTTAGTGGTTTACACTTCAAATTAAATTTTGAGTAGAAAATGTGTTTCAAGGATGCGAAGGAAGCGCACTGGCGCTCTGCGCCATATCTTTCTGTAAACTCATGCTGGTATATTTGATATATTTTTGCTAAAGTCATTCCGGACTGTAAATATAACGCGTCGCTGTTCCTTTCACGTCTATAGTGTGACTCGTATTTAGGTAGTTTTGAAATAGTCTCTACAATGAAGTTAAAATCCTCATCAGACAACTTGCGCCTGTTGCAGTTCAATCCTCTAGCATCCAATATCGGTCCACCACCCCTAATTTTTTTTAATGCAATGGTTACTTTTTGAGTGGTGATTTGCAAAGTATTTAAAAACATACCACGGCATACCTTTATACCGCTCAATGAATACACACGGGCAAATTGTCTTGGTTTTTTTCTTTCTATAGGAACATTAGTCATGGTGTAACTGCGTTTTTTATTTTCTTCCTTAACACACGATCCTATATATAAACACTGTGCATTGAAGGAGCCCAGTTGAACAAATTTTATAAACTCTTCTTTCCTTTTCTCTATTGGAACCACACTAGCGCAATTCTTGATACATGTACATTGGTAATCCTTAAAAGCTTTCGGTGGTATCTTTTTGTTTTTATATGTGGTATACTCCAAGTTGTTGTATTTATTATATTTTCTTTCGGCTCTGAGCTGAGGATTAACTCGCTTACGGCCTCTTTTTGGTCTACCGGTATATTCTATTATGTCTTCACTAACAAGTGTTGGATTTTCGTTATTTATGAGGTTTTCATTAGTTACTAAATTATTAATATTCTCAGTCATCTCATTATTATCATTACCATCAACAGACGAACACGAAGTATTTGACTCATCTATATGGGTTGGCAGGCTAGGTAAAATATAATTTGGATCCACAACACTATCATCGCTATCGCAATCAGCAAGTTCATCTACGATATTGTCATTCAATGTTCCACACTCTGTCAAAATATTAAAAATGTGTTGCGTTTCCGGGGTCATTGCTCGAAGAGGTGATGATGGAGTACCATTGTTTATCGTTGTTGACAATAAAGATGGTGAAAAATTGTTAGGTATTTCTGACAATAAGATGCCAGAATTCTGCTCATCTAAAACAACAAGAGAAGTACCGTCACCATCTATGATTTGGGAGGATGAAAATAAATAGTAAACCAGTAAAACCCTTGTTGGTATGTAGTTAAATCCCTGTGCAATAAGCTATTAATAAAAGTTTACCACTTTGAGGTATTTTTATGACGTGGCTGAGTTATTAAGAATCGTTATGCTGAAGAAAGTAGGTACCTAGGTAGTTATACAATGATTAGTTGCCTCGTACGACACACACACAGGTGAGCAAGATGCATTTAGCGATGAATGTCTTAACATATACCTAATCAGAATAATAATAATTTTACCTTGTAATTGAACATCATCGTTTTCTCTATTAGTTGCAATTAATGGAGTAAGCGGAGAAAAGGGGGGTGGAGATATTGAAGGTTGTGCGATTGAATATGGTGTAACTGAAATGGATTCACCTGAAAATAAAAACATGCATGAATTTTGCTGTGTCCTTCTCAGACTCTAAGCTATCTCTATACCAAATCTCAAACAAATTTATGAAGTGGTTTAGGCTTCATTGAGTGAGAACGTGCAGACAGGCAGAGTTACTAACTCATTTAAAATATTAAGAAGGTTAATGTACTTATTAAGGAAATGAATATTATAAATTGTGCACATATTTAAGTTAGTAATCTTCCGAGACTTGAAACAAACTTGTATCTAAGCAGTTCATAACAAAGCACCCTAACCAAGTACATGGACAACATAACAACACAATACATGCAGAAGAAATTATTCGCATTTTGTAACAACCATAACCTAAAATTCGATACGTCACGCTTTTACCCTTCCGTAGTTATTCGCTCCCCTTGAACGTGTAACAGATTTGGGTTGAACCTATAAAATTGTGATACAATGAAATTAATTAAAGTTAAAAATGTTTTCTACTCGTATGTTTTTAGAAAACGTAAATGTATTTATTATATATTATAAAACTTAGGTACCTCTGGAGTCCGCTGCTTGCATCATAAGCCCTTGAGAGGTCAATTTGTTTCTGAGATCTACTAATTTATGTCTTTTAGCCAATAACTCTTCTAATGTCTGCAATAAATAAAATGAATATTAAATTAGCGATTTTCAATAGTTTGAAGTAGTCTAATTTTAATGGCTAAGGTATAATAAGGTGAGTTGGGATCGTGAGCCAGAGTCGAGATAAAACACCCCATGCGATTTGCCGTGTATATGGTTGACCACTAATCCTATACAAACCCGTCTAGCCAGCGTGGTATAGTAGATCAAAAACCTCCTAAAACGGTGCCACAAATGTGGCGCATGTTAGGTGAGACCTAACATAGAATAGAATAGGAGTACATCAATACATTCATCGATACCCTAGTTATCTAACATAACAAAACTTACGCTATTGTTGTAAGAAATAATCAAATAAGTATAATTGCATACAAATTTTGTTGAAACAAAAGTTACTTACATTTTCATTGGATTCCATTGCTGCTGCTCGTAGTTCTTATTATTCACTGTTCACAAACGTGTGTTTTAAACAAAATAACGTGGTTAACACAAACAAAACACGCTCAAACGTTATCAAAACTGTAGCACTTTGACGAAGTACAGACCGTTTGACAGTAATAAAATAACGGACGTCTTCATTTGAAAAAGTAGATCTGTCTCGCTCGCACAAGTACGTAAGTGTTGCCAGATCCGTTTAATTGAATTAGATCAATTTAATTAATTTCGTGCTCATTTACAATACGTTTTTCGTTTTTATGTTTGTCATAGTAATTAGTTTCGAAGGACTTTTGAATTAAGAATTTTTATGGGGACAAAAGATTTAAAAAAAGTATTATTATTTCAGATTTAGTGTTTATTACTACTCTTTAGATCTGATTACAGTAAAATTTTAGCTATGTACCTTGCAATAAAACGTCTTGAAACATTATTAATACTATGTGAATTCTATTTTTGTCAGAAACTAAAGGTACCATAAGTTTTGAAACATTTATAATTCGAAAATTTATAAAAGTAGAAACGTTCCAACTATATGTGAAACATTTATTACAAATGACAGTGTTCAAATAGACTTGAATAAAACATTTCAAGATTTTTGTGACACTTTATATTAGGAAATGTTACCGAATCCTAAAAATTTAAAATGTTTCAGTTGGCCTATGATGTTTTGATAGATTTAAAAAAGCGCGAAGTGTAGATTCAACATTTTTTTTTCATAATTATTTCCGGATATTAAGGCATACACATTGAATTTTATTTGTTATAATACTCAGGGTATTAAAAAGGTAGACTGGCCACATTAACTTAATTTTAGTGATTCTGTGGATTGAAACGTTTCTTCTTCACTACGTTCATTTTAGCTAGTAACAAAAGGTTCCATACATTCTGAAACATTTTTAATTTGAAAATTTATAAAAGTAGAAACGTTCCAACTATGTGTGAAACATTTATACAAAAAATATCTCCCGAAAGTTACTTAAGTTAAACATTCCAAGATTTTTGTAACATTTTGTATTGGTAAATATTTATAAATCTTTAAAATTTGAAATGTTTCAATTAGCATATAACGTTTTGTTAAATTTTAAAAGAGCTCGAGGTGTGGGTTGGAACGTTTGTGTCAAAATTATCTCCGGAAATATGCCATAAACAAGGATTTTTGTCTTTTAGGACGATGCAGGATGTCAAAAAAGGTAGATTGGTCGTAATATCTCATTTTTGGCCGACCTGTGGATTGGAACGTTTCTGCATAACTACGTCCAATTGACCTTTAATAATATTATTCAAACTCATCGTTTTGAATTAACTATGGTCGAATTTCGACCACTGGGCGAACACTAGTTTTGTCAATTGTCTGATGCTTTTAGTCTTTGGGAGAAGTGGGTGAATTTTCAAAACAACGTAATATTACTGTTATTCTAAATTTTGACTCTGAAAATAATCTCCACCATTAAATACGCATTTTAGACTATACTTTAGCATACAAAGTTTAATGTTACAAGATAAAAAAAATAAAATAATTATGTATATTTATAAAAACTTCAAATTAAGTACCCGAATATCATGTACCTCTGTGTTACGTTTTCACTATATTCATTAATATTATAAATGATTTAAAAAAAATTGAACCGACTTCAAAACCAAATAGGAAAAAACTGTTTAAAATAACAGAATTTAGAGAGAGAATTTAGAGATTTGCGATCTGTTAGAAGTAGGTGCCAACTTTGTTTGCTGTGCCTGACCTGCTATAATGCCATTAATGTAGGTATAATGACTTGTTGAGGTAGGGGTGGCCTATCATACTTAGCTATATTATTTTACCTATTTGACTTGATACCGACTTTTGTATTGAAATTATCGATATTTCATTTAAATGCATCATGATAGGTAATTCAGGTACAGCTAAGCACCAGCAAACAAAGTTGGCACCGACTTCTAACAGATCGAAAATCTCTAAATTCTCTCTCTAAATTCAGTTATTTTAAACATTTTTTTCCTATTTGGTTTTGAAGTCGGTTCAATTTTTTTTTTTTTTTTTTTTGTTTTTTTTTTTACGTGGTGGAATGCTTTAAGCACTTCGCTCACCCCCCACGGGGGAAGGGAGCGGGCTTCGTGTGGGACTCCTAGCCTCGAAGGAGGCCAGACTACCCACTAAACCACCACGGTGTCCGTCGTCACCACATATCGACGATGGCGGGAACAACATCTTCCGCCATCGTCGTGTGGGTCGTAATCCTAGTTTAATCCAGTCCAGCATTCCATTAACCACAGTTTTCGTCTTTTGGGAGCATTATACTCCCAATAAGTTAAGGGAACTGGAACTTTTATATGAAAGACGGCGAGTTGAACAGGTTGGTGAGTTCGCAGATGGGGCTGCAGTTAGAATTTTACTAACGATCAAATTGGTGAATGACAACAACTCTAAGATGATAGCTCAACTATTTTACAACGGGTCTTGTTGACCCGTGTCAGACCGTAAGGGATGGCCCTGGGCCAGCCGGGGTGCAAGGGATATATGTCGAAGACAACCTCACCTCTGGCTTAGCACTACGACCCTCAGTCGGCGTACGGTTTTAGTCGGTTCGAGTCCGACATAAAACGTTCCCTTTCGGCTCCGGCGGGGGAATCCGAGGGGATTTCCGCACGATAAAAAAGAACACCTCAGGAGTAGATATACCCTTTTATAAACATACTTATTATTATTATTAATTGAGGAATTGTCTCGGTTTCACTCTGAAATTTCGTGATTATCTCAGGAGTAGCACCAACCCTTACGAGTATCGCGTTAGCCCTACATACTACTACCTAGTTTCTATCGATCAATTGCGGTACTGTGCCCTAACTCCTAACCGTTAAGGAGTTCTATAGATTCACTATCAACACAGCAGCATCAGAAGTTGATTCAAGCATATCTCACATGCAACACGTTAGCCCTATCTGGTAGTATACTAAATATTTATCATCCACCAATGGCAGTACTGTCTCCCAACTTCTAACCGTTAAGTAGTTCAGTAGCTTCATCATCAGCACAGCAGCATCAGATGTTGACAGCCTGAAGCATATACCTGAGTAAGACATGATTACGTAACAAAAGTACCATACGACCATACAATTTTCGATAGTTGCCCTCGATTTCTCCTGGATCCCATCATCAGATCCTGACCTGGTTAAAATGGGACCACCTCAGAAGTGAACCCTATCCAACAAAAAAATAAAATTTGAAATCCGTCTATAATTGGCGGAGATATCGGTGAACATACATAAAAAAAAAAAATTATATATACAGACGAATTGAGAACCTCCTCCTTTTTCGAAGTCGGTTAAAAAGTACTGAAAATATTTTACCCAAATTCCATTTTATTCTATTTCATATGCAATAATGATAGTGTAAATTGTCTTCTAAAATACTTTTTAAAATCATTTTTCAGTTCTAATATACAAATTTTGGCATATTAAAATTTGTCACGACAATTTAATCATTAACCTCCGCAAACTTGGTTTCATAAAATGTGTTCTACTAAATTGCTATATCATAGTATCCGAACGCATTCCGGGAGCCTTCCCCCGCGCCTCTTTCAGTTGCTTTCAAGACTTCTCTGTGTTCGAACGTGTTTGTAACGAAAATTTAGATTTCCTGGCATTTTTTAGTTTTTGTCACCAAATCTCGTCATGAAACGGTTGGACATATTTGTGGTAAGTAAATTTCCTATAAATAAACGATTATTAACATGGTTTTAACTTCATTTCTGTTAAATAAAGACTTGTAGATTATAGCGTGTCGAGATTAATGACTTCTTTTGAGGGAAATGATATTTCTGTTGCGTTGAATGATGCATAGTAGAGGTTAATGATGTAACTGCAATTAAATGATATATCACCAGACAATAAATAATTATATATCTATATTTATTAAGCTTAACTTTAACTTATTAACATTAATTCATATTATTCAACTCTTTGTTGCATTGCGCAGATCTCGTGATGGGTAAAACAAAAGAAACGCGATTAGCCCAACAAAGACTATGCAAAAGACGCAAGTACTTAGAAATAAAAAACGACCCAGAATTGTATGCGGTAGAAAAAGAAAAACAACGTGCAAAATACAAAAAACGTAAAGAAGAAAATAAACAAAAATCTATCACAGAAAAAAGTCCGCGTGAACAGAGAAATTTGCGTAAACAATGGAGAGAAAATTCGAAGAAATATAGACAGCGTAAGAGAGACCAGGCTTCACCTGCATTTACAAATCTAAATGTTGAAGTTGTCAATGTTGAAACTGAAGAAATTCCTAGAGACACCACCAATTCTTCTGAAGATCCGATAGGTTTATTTACGAAAGAAGATATGAAAAAAGCAGAAAGAAAGATAAGATATCAAGAACTAAAAAAGAGAATAAAATTGACTACCATTATAAAAGATCAGCGGAAATCCATACAAAATCTGAAAATGAAAATAATAAGATTGAAATCAATAAATAAGAATACTAATGACCACACTGAGGGTGATAGCCAAGAAGTTACTCAACATAAGAAGAGTCTATACCGTCGTCTTGCTATTTCCAAATTGAAATCAAGAAGAGATACAAAATTTCGTTTACTTCGTCAACAAGTGATACAAACTATCGAAGATTTTTACAACGATGATTCTGTGAGTACCATTACTCAAACTCAAACTCAAGGTATTTATTCAAAATTGTGTAGCACTACTACAGCTTTTTGACGTCAAATTCTGCTTAAAACTAAGTTTACCACCGCTTCCTAGGCACCAGTGGAGAAGAAACGGCGCAACAAACTCCACTGTAGCATTTTCTGGACGTCAATTTACAAAAAAAAAAGTAAGTTCTTAAGACTAAATATGGACGAATGTACATATGTCTCGTGTCAAGATAATTAAAGTATATAAAAAAAAACTTATAATAAAATAAAAAAAATAAAAAAACTTGCTGGAAAGAAAGAGTTTATAACTAGAAATAAGAGGAGAATGCAAAAAAGATACCTAATAGCCCCACTAAAAGTACTTCACAAAAAGTTTTTATCACAAACAGATGTTAAAATTAGCTATTCTGTTTTTACTAAACATCGTCCTTTTTGGGTTCTTCAGCCGAAACCTACTAATAGAGAAACATGTTTGTGTTCCCAACATACGAATATGGAACTTCTAATCAAGGCTTTATATAATGCGTCTATTATAAGAGAAAAACACTCAAATGAATTGATTTCCCATTTGTGTTGTGAGCCCAGAAATGAAAAGTGTTTACTGAGGGAGTGCATTTCATGTAAAAATAAAGTGTTAAACTATAAAGAATTCTCTAACGCCTTGAATTTGACCTATTTTAAATGGGGAAAAAAACTAAAGAGGTAGTGACGAAAAAAGGATTTAATAAGAAACAAGTTTTAACAGTAAAGGAATCAATAGTAACACAGCCATTGTCAGCAATAAGAGAACTAGAAACATTGATTAATCCCTTCCTCTTACATGTTCATAACATTGAAGCCCAATATACCACCATGAAGAAACTAAAGGAAAATCTAACTGTTTCAGAAACTGTTATTCATGTAGATTTTTCGGAAAATTACGCCTTAAAGTACGCTGAGGAAGTTCAGGCATTTCATTTTGGAGGGAGTAGACAACAAGTATCTTTACATACCTCAGTGATTTATACGCATGATTTTTCTATTGGAGCTATTAGACCCACTTCGGTATGCACTATTAGTAGTTGTGTTCGTCACAGGGACCGGACAACCCCGTTTACGAGTTAAGCCGTTGAAAGGGTAACCCTTATGATAGGGTAACTCATATCGCAGTGTTACCTCTTGATCGAGTATTCCTTCTAAACCCAGCGAAGTGGCTTAACTCGTTTATCACGGTATCTAGATGAAGGGGTACCCCCTTCAATTGACTAAGCCTTTGAAGGGGTTACCTTCACGAAAGGGTTTTTTTCGGGTAACCCAGGCTTAGCCAATCATCGTGAAGGTCAGGGCATTCATACTTGTACCCAAGCTGGGCCTCAATATATAACTATTTTTGTTAGTTGTCGCGAATTTGGCAACTTGGTAGGTATTATGTGACGACACTCGCGAGCGCGATCTAATAATTAGGTGAGCAATAATATATGGGTAGGTAATTATTGTTTATAGTAGTGAGTAAATTAGTTACTATAAAGTTAGTATTGTTTTGTGAGTATTGTGAAAATTGATGAAGTATTTATTATTAGGGTAGAAGCACCAAAAGTTTGTTTTTTTTCTTGCGGAAATCCCCTCGGATACCTCCCCTGCCGGAGCCGGAAGGGGAGGTTATGTCAGACTCGAACCGACTAAAACCGCACGCCGACTGTGGGTCGCGGTGCTAGGCCGGAGGTGAGGTTGTCAACGACATATCCCTCGCACCCCGGCTGACCCAGGGCCATCCCTTACGGTGTGACCCTCCTCAGGAGGGGGGACAACGGTGTCCCCTACTCGACCCCGGAATGGGGAGGGGACGCTGATATAGCAGTACTTCCGAAAAGAAACCATAATTGTATGAAAAGTAACCTATTCATTCATTCATGAGGCGCGGCCGCAGCCTGAAATGGGGGGGGGGGGAGTGTCACTTCGACTTAGACACCCCCTCCCACCCTGCCTCGAGGCGGGGGGTGGTTATGTCGGATACAAACCGACTAAACTTACAAGCTATCCCTATGTCATTAGCTGTTAAAGGTGAAATTGCTACAGGCATGGTGATTGATAAATCACACTAGCCCCCTCAGATATGACCACAGTGTCCCCAGATAGGTGCTACCACCTCGACCAGCTTCTGCTAGGGTGACAGGCGGATTTACTTATCTTCACCCCCAGGTCCGCACTCATAGAGGGCGGAGGTCGTTGAGCGATGAGCGACCTCTAACGCCTTTTTTTTCCGTGCGGAAATACCCTCGGATACCCCCCCTGCCGGTGCCGGAAGGGGAGGTTATGTCGGACTCGAACCGACTAAAACCGCACGCCGACTGTGGGTCTTGGTGCTAGGCCGGAGGTGAGGTTATCTTCGACATATCCGGCTGACCCAGGGCCGTCCCTTACGGCCTGGCCCTTCTTCAATACGCTTACTATACGATAACAATAGGGGTTGGTGCTAGGGGTACAGAACTTCTAGTAAAATCAAAATTTTTTTTTCATCAAACCCCTACGTGTTCCTCTAAAATGCTATTGAGGTTTCTAACACCATTTTTTTTCTAAACTGAATAGTTTGCACGAGTGAGAGACACTTCCAAAGTGGAAAAATGTATCCCCCCCCCCCCCCCCTCTAATTTCTAAAGTAAGAGAATGATAAATCTAGAACAAATATATGATGTACACGCAAACTTCCAACGAAAATTGGTTTGAACGAGATCTAGTGAGTAGTTTTTTTTTAATTCGTCATAAACCGCAAATTTCGCCTTTCATTCAATTCATTAACTCACAAATAATACAAGAACTTTTATATTATGTTACTTGCTGCTACGGAACCCTTCATGGCCGAATCGCAATTAGCCGGTTTTTAGTCAATTATATTTGTTTATTAGAACTGAAATTACTAATATTCCTCTAATCCCTCCAACTAAGCTAAATTGCTTGTGCTAGGAGTGGGTTCACATCGATAGTGTACTGGTCAGGATTCGAACCCGGGACCTCTCGATCGTAAGGCCGACTCCTTATCTATTAAGCTGAAAATGGGGGCCGTAAACTGACGAAAACGGCCCATAACTAGCATTTTTGCTACTTTTGCACTTTTTCTCTTATAAATCAAAAATATAGGTTTTTTTTATTTATTTTTTTATACAGGGTACGTTATGAGCTATTTTGGAAATAGGTAGCCTATTTTTTTATACTAAAGTGAGTAACTCAGCTAAATGGCTGTAAACTGGCGAACTGACCCTACTGGTGTTTTTGATGCTTCGTAATAAGTATCGAAATTCCAATTGAAATGAAATTCGACGAACGAAACAATGAGAAAGACAAGAACAAGTAGACACGAAAAATAATGTGCATTAAGTAAAATTAAACTGTATTAACATATCAACAAGAAATATTATTCCATGTTTACAAGTCAGCGGCAACTTCGTTACTATAGCGAGTAGATGATACAATGTTGCGCCGAGCCGGCTGAGCGTCTTGTGCATCGTAGTTATGCAATTTTCAAACTTACGACAATTCTCAAAAAGTGCACTTTTCAATGTCTTAGGTTGGAACGGCTTACCCAGGTTACAGTGTTACTGGGTTTTGAAAGGGTAACCCTTTCGGAATGGGTTTTTACACCCGTTCGAAAGGGTAAGCCGTTCGTTAGGGTTTCTTCATTAAGCGCTTAAAAAAACCCCTTCAAAAACCCTTTCAACGAGTACCCGTCCGGTCCCTGGTTCGTCATGACGCGCCAGCTATTTGGTCGCATATAATTCCTCTTATAAAACAAGCTTTGAAAATTAATCCTTTTGTAACGACAATACATTTCTTGTCTGATTCACCCATTTCACAGTATAGAAACCAATTCATGTTTTGTATAATGTCACAAATTCGAAATGACTTCGAAAATATTTCAAAGATATCTTGGAATTATACGGAGGCAGGACACGGAAAGGGTGCCCCTGACGGTGTAGGAGCGGTTGTGAAGAGAACCGCTGATAAAATGGTTAATTATGGAAAAGATGTAGGTGATTTTGAATCATTTTGCAAAGTAATAAAAGAGAACGTGGAGAATATAATAATAAAAATAGTAACAGAACAGTCTATAAAAGAAAGAGAAACCCGTATTCCAAAAAATCTTAACCTTTCCGTCCACCAAGTTCTTTGGGATGCTTTCTCCACTAAGCTTACCCTAAGAAAAGTTAGTTGTTTCACATGTGATATTGATGAGTATTGCACGCACGGCAAACATCTAGGATTTTATGAAATTATACAAGATTGTAATTTTAATAAAAAAGAGAATTATTGCAATGAAACAGAAAATGTTATTATGTTAGCCGCAACTGCACCCAAAAAAAGTGTTAACGAAAACAAGAGAATCAAAGTATTGTCAGACATAACTTAAATGAACCTTCTACATCTAAAGTTTAAATAATCTTATTTAAATAAAACTCATTCATTCATTTTGTGAGTCTTTTGTTCAAATAGTTAAAGATGTTTGCTGATTTATACCATGTTACGTAATGTATGTTTATTTTTATCAATTTTTTTTAAGTTTTTGATAATAACATTGTTTTATTTTGAAAGAGGTTGTTTTTCAGATTAGCTATGTAGCCTACATAACAGATTCTATCATTATTTAATTTCGTAGAAGTTTATTAAGTTTTCTTTACACTGTCAACGATTTTAGTTAGATTAATTTACGTATTACTTATGTGCCAATAATAAAAATATTAATCAAGGCTAAATAATTTGATTACTTTGTATACTGTTGAACTATCTGTTTTTCCAACAAAGCAAGGATTTTGTTAAGTTTAATATTGTATAATTAGAGAAAAACATGACTGATTATTTTATACTTATTTCATTTCGTAGAGGCTGATCAAGTTTTATTTAAACTGCCAAAGAACTTAGTTGATTTATTTTTAGAAGTTGAAATTGTATTGTTACTTTATTAAGGTTAATAAGCTAATTAAAATATTAAATTGTTTTATTTGCATCATTAACTTCAACACTTTTTCATTTACTTCAGCAGGTTAAATCATTTAATTTAATCCTAGCCTCGTCCCCGTCAGACTCATCTACAACTGCTGAATTTCTTTTTTTAGAGGTTACAGTCGCGGGAGTGAGGATCTTGATGGGAGTTGTCTACAGTCCTCCTACAATTAACTACTTCTCCTGTCTTGAACCGATACTGGAATCTGTAGGGTCGGAGTATCAGCATCACATAGTCATGGGTGATCTGAACACTAACCTCTTGACACCCGAAACCTCGCGATGTCGTAAATTGCTCGACATCGTCGAGTCAGTTAACCTGCAAATTTTACCTCTACAGGCGACACACCATAACACGGATGTGGAGGATACTTGGCTGGACTTAATCGTAACTTCCAACCCATCTTTGGTCTCCTGTCACGGCCAACATGTAGCGCCTGGTTTTTCGCGACATGACCTTTTGTTCATGTCTTACGCTATTAAACCACCGAAGCCCAAACCTCGCGTACTATTCTTGCGCAGCTTTGGCCGTATAAACGTAGACAGGTTGGGTCAGGATGCTGCAGCAATAGACTGGGAGTGTGTGAGCGAGACATCGTCAATGGAGGAAAAAGTTCGCATTTTCAATGAGGCAGTCATTAAATTATATGATGTGCACGCGCCTGTCAGGAAAGTGTAATTGAAGCGCCCTCCAGCTCCATGGATAACCGAGGAGGTGCGGACTGCAATGCGAATTAGAGACCGCGCTTTCAACCGTTTTCGTCGCCGCCGAAGCGACGAAACGTGGTCGCATTTTAAGGCTGCTAGGAATCGATGCAATCAAGTGATACGCAATACCAAACGCCGTTAAATCTTTCATAACATCAATTCTTCCCCGCCCGCTGATGTCTGGAAGTTCCTTGGAACATTAGGTATTGGGAGGCAGCGGTATTCCGAGCTTCAGGCAACTATTGGCTTGGATGATATAAACCGTCATTTCACCACTTGTTCGCCTATGAATCATCTAACCAAGGGTTGCACTATGGAATACGTCACAAACTTGCCTCGTCCAGACATTGACACTTTCGATTTTTCTCCGGTGACACCGAACGAGGTCAAAAAGATTGTGATATCCATCACATCCAATGCCGTGGGTTATGATAACATTAGTCGGCGTATGATTATTACCATCCTAGACCATGTCCTGCCAGTAATCACCCACATTATAAATTACTCATTGGATTCAGGTCAGTTCCCGTCACTTTGGCGCAAGGCCTATGTTATACCTCTTCCAAAAACCTCAAACCCATCCCTTCCCAATCATTTCCGACCAATTAGCATTTTGCCATTCCTCTCAAAAGTCCTCGAGGCCTGTGTGCACAGACAGCTGTCCTCTTTCATACATAAAAATAATTTGTTAAGTCCCCTACAATCAGGGTTTAGGCCCGGGCACAGCACTGTGACTGCTCTTCTAAAGGTGACCAGTGACATTAGGGCTGGCATGGAAGACACTAAGCTCACGGTATTGGCATTGGTTGACTTCTCAAATGCTTTCAATACCGTCAGTCACGATATTCTCTTGGCCATCCTATCCTTCCTTAGAATCTCATCGGGTGCACTGGAATGGTTTTCTGGTTATCTTCAGGGGCGCCAGTAGGCTGTTCGCCTGCACGAAAATGTTTCATGTTGGTGTGACACTGCCACTGGCGTCCCTCAAGGCGGTATTCTATCCCCGTTGTTATTTTCAATATTTATTAACCTCCTGACTAGTAATCTTCGATGTGCGTATCACTTGTATGCAGATGATCTGCAGCTGTATGATCAAGCGAGTGTGGATGATGTGGCTGCGGCAATAAGTAGAGTTAACCGAGATCTGGAACACGTTAACAGTTGGTCGAATAGATTCGGCTTAACTGTGAATCCAACTAAATGCCAGGCCATTATCATAGGCAGTCAATGGTTGATGCGCAGACTTGATGTATCATCTCTGCCACCCATCACTTTCAATGGCTCCACCATAACATTAAGTGCATCTGTGAAGGACTTGGGTCTGTTCTTAGATTCAACCCTGAGTTGGCGAAGCCAGGTAGCACATGTCGGTCACAGAGTGACGGGATCGCTTCGTTCATTATATCGCCTTCGGAACCGTCTGCCCGCAAAGACAAAGACTACGATTGTGCAGACTCTACTTTTTCCTGTCTTTGACTATGGTGATGTTTGCTACTTCGACCTAAATGCAGAACATCTCAATAAGTTTGACCGGCTTCTAAATAATTGCATTAGATTCGTGTTCAATCTCCGTAAGTATGACCACGTGTCAGCTTATCGTGAGCAGTTAAATTGGTTACCGATTCGCCAGCGGCGAAATCTACGTGCACTAACTACTCTCTTTTCCATTCTTAATTCTCCTAATCCTCCTAACTATCTATCTCCTTACTTTCAATATAGGCATGAAAATCACAACAGACACCTTCGCTCAAAAAATAACCTTCTCCTAAGCTGTCCTGCGCACACCACTGAGTTTGTTCATTCTTCTTTCCCTATACAGTCTGTGCTCCTTTGGAACGCGCTACCTCTTGAAATCAGGAAGGCCACCAGCAGTCTTGTGTTTAAGGCGAAGGTTCGCCAATTATTTCTCGACAAACTGGCAGAATCATCGAGACAATGAACTCAAATAAATCATACTTCTAAATATATGTGTAGGTATAAGTATAGTATTTATGGTAGGATATTTGTTTATATATAGAGAGATATATATATATATGTATGTGGAGGTATAGGTATTTATGTAAATGTGTAGGTATATTTATTTGTATGCATGTATCTCATTATCATTACGTATATAACTATGTATAGTGGCATTATACCTAGTGATGTATAGTGTTCATTTAATCAATGTCACACTCTCAACAATGCACCTACTAATTTGTCTCTGCACCACCTTTGGTTCGACTGGTAGAGAATGCCTATGGCATTAAGTCCGCCTGTGTACACTTGTGCATAAAGTTCAATAAATAAATAAATAAATAAATCTACGTACCGTCATTCATTTCAACACGAAATTTAAATTTTATGAATTTTCTCTTAAATGTTATACTTAAATCCCAGTTTAAATATTCAAAAGCCTTTGTATTTTGATCAACATCATAATTTAGTTGCTACTTTGTGGTTTTTGAAGAAAATTTAAAAATCTCACAAAATCTGGTAAAATAAATTATAAAATGAAAATTCACCCAAGTATAAAGATAGTCTTTCGGAAGATATACGACATCGAGTTGAATTAGAGTTGGAGCATGATGATATTCATTTAATTTTAAAGGAAGTATATAATAAGTGTTTAGTTTGTATTCAAGATACAGTGTTGTCTTTAGGAGGGCAATGTCTTGAACAGTATGGTTTACCTCAGCCACAAAGATGTGAAACAGCGTTACAGAACAGAGATTATCTTCGGGAAATAAACTCTCTCTGGAACTTAAGAGCTACGCTCTTGTCGGTGGAGTAATCGCCACTCTTCTCTCTGCTCCGCCAATCCTTTCACCTCCTGATACGATGTGACTTGTATATTTTCCTTTATCTGTGCCATAAATGTTCCTCTTGGCCTACCTCTTCCTCTCTTTCCTTCTACCTTTCCCTCTATGATGTTTCTTATGAACAAGTCATGTCTTATCAGGTGGCCAATCATTTTTCCTCTTCGGTTCTCGATTATTCTCAATAAAGACCTTCCCTCTTGCACCCTATTTAGTACTCTCTCGTTCGTCATCTTTTCTGTCCAGCTTATCCCCTCCATTCTTCTCCAGCACCACATTTCGAACGCTTCCAGCCTGTTGAAATAAAACCACTTTTTACGGATTCTATCGCGATATATTTGTTATTATTACTTTTAAACCCGACGTTTCGGCTGCTTTGCAGCAGCCATTTTCGCGGTGTGACTCACGATGGTAGTTGTCACATAGTTTGAAGTATAAGTTATCTCAAAATACCCGAATCATGGTGAATTATTGGTGTTCGTATTTACGCAGAATGAGCTCACTGTGTTGTTAAGTCTTGCTGGATTTTGCTGCTTACTGGGTTTGATTAAGTGGATGACTGGGTCCCAAGCTGGTGGTACGGTCCATCCATCCTCTCTATTAAAATTTGGGTGTTTTTTAATTTCAATAGCCTCGCGGATCATTCTAGGAATATATCGGTGTTCTTTGGCGAGTATCTGTGGTTTATCAAACCTTAGGTAATGGTTGGTGCCTTTTTGCGCGTGTTCACATACAGCTGACTTTGTTGAGCGTTGGTGTTTTATATCAGGTTGGTTGGTTGGTGTTGGTGTTTTATATCTTCCAGCCTGTCTCTGTCCCCCTTTGTCATTATCCATGTCTCACATCTATAGAGTGCAATGCTCCAAACATAAGTTTTTATGAATCTTTTCCTTATTAATAATGAAATATTTTTTGTCTTGAGTAAATGCTTCTTGTTGTTGAATGCTTGTTTAGCTATTGCAATTCTGGCCACTATATCCTGTGCACACCGCGAGTCACTGTTCAAAATACTACCGAGATACCTAAAACTATCCACTTGCTCTAAGTTGTTGTTATTTAGTACAATAGGTCTCTGTATCGATGGATGTTTTGAAGTTATCATGGTTTTAGTTTTCTTACTGTTAATTTTTAGTCGGTATTTTAGAAAAACATTGCCCACTGTGCTCATCAGGTCCTGTAACTCATTGCCGCTTTCTGCTAGAGCAGCAATGTCATCTGCAAATCTAATAAATTTAATACTTTCCCCATTGAATTTAACCCCCCCACTAGAACTCTCTTTAATTTCTTTAATAGCATTCTCTATGAATATGTTGAAAATAAGTGGTGATAGAGGACATCCCTGTCTTACGCCCTGGCGGATTCTTGCTGTTGCCCTTTCTCCATTAACTTCAATCAATGTTTCCTGTTCCCTGTATAGTTCCATAATGATCCTTCTATCTCTATAGTCTACCCCCGCTTCTTGAAGTGCCTTCATCATGAGCTTCCAGTCCACTTTGTCGAATGCCTTCTCCAGGTCAATAAATGCTATATGTGTATCCAATCCCAATTCCATCCTTCTGTCCACAATTAGTCTCAATGCCAGTATAGCCTCTCTTGTACCTTTCTTTTGTCTAAAGCCATACTGATCATCTCCTACTACTTCTTCCACTTTGGTTCTTAGCCTGTTTTGCATTATTTTTAGTAGTATTTTTGAGACCTGGGAAATGAGGCTTAAGGTGCGGTGTTCCTCAAATTTGAGTGTATTTAATTTTTTAGGCAGTGTGACAGTTTTGCTCACTTTAAAATCGTTTGGCACTTTTCCTTCAGCGTACATACATTGAGTCATTTGGAACAATTCATCATGCATTGATGGACAAACGGCACATTTTATTAGTTCAATTGTTATCCCATACGTTCCCGTCGCCTTCCCGTTCTGTATACTGTTCAGAGCTATATCAAACTCTCTTCTCAATATTTAAGCGCAAATTGTTACTTCTAACGAAGATTCACTAATTGATCAGTGATAAAAACACAATTTATACCTAAATTCTAGAAAGCATCGTACGTAACACTGGGCAGATATTCTTCTTAGACGCCCCTGGGGGTACTGGCAAAACATATTTACTAAACCTTTTATTATATAAAGTACGAAAAGAACGTGGGATAGCCCTGGCAGTAGCCTCTTCAGGCATTGCTGCGACATTACTAGAAGGAGGTAAAACAGCTCATTCCGCTTTCAAACTACCTTTGAATTTGATACGAATAGAGACACCTATGTGTTATATATCAAAAGAAAGTAATATGGGACAAGTTTTAAAAGAGTAAGTTAATAGTTTGGGATGAATGCACAATGGCACATAAGGGAGGGTTTGAGGCTCTCAATAGAAGTTTGAAAGATATTAGAGGGAACAGCAATATAATGGGGGGAGTCACCGTACTATTTGCTGGCGATTTTCGCCAAACACTACCCATCGTACCTAGAGGCACCCGAGCAGACGAACTAAAATCATCCCTAAAATATTCCACATATTCGTAAACTTGCACTTCATAAAAATATGCGGGCCCATTTAAGAGGTGATACATCCGCTGAGCTATTTGCTGAAACACTGCTCAAAATAGGGGATGGGAAATACCCATTAACGGAAGGTAAAATGACCATATCTTCGGAATTAGCGACAGTAGTTACATCTGTATCAGAATTAACGGCTAAAATATATCCTAATATCGGCAATATAAAGGAAAATTCTATAGAATGGCTATGCGAGCGAGCCATCTTAACACCAAAAAATGACAGAGCAACCGTAATCTATGACCTTTTATTAAAAGCCTTTCAAGAACATGAAGGTGAATATAAGTCTTTTGATTCTGTGATTCAATTAGATGACGCTGTCCACTACCCCACAGAATTCTTAAATAGTCTGAATCCCTCTGGTTTGCCATTACATAAACTCACACTTAAAGTTCCCATAATGTTATTTAGAAATCTTAATCCACCTAAGTTGTGCAATGGAACTAGGTTACAAATAAAAGCTCTGCATAAAAATGTTATAGAAGCCACAGTAATTACCGGATGTGCTCGAGAAGAGGTTTTTTTCATTCCACGGATACCGTTAATTCCATCAGAATATCCTTTCGAATTTAAACGAATACAATGCCCTATTAAAGTGTGCTTTGCCATGACGATTAATAAGTCTCAAGGTCAGTCTTTGAAAATAGCTGGCATTGATTTAACTGAGGACTGTTTCTCACATGGTCAGTTTTATGTTGCATGCTCCAGAGTGAGTTCGGCGAGCAGCTTAATAATTTTAGCCCCAAAAGGGAACACCGCAAACGTTGTTTACAACGAGATACTGCGGTAATTAAAACTGGAGGCTGTGTTTAGTTTTAATAGTTGAAGTAGATTAGACCATGTTTAGCGCATATTTCTTCCACTAAGAAAGGATTTTTGGAAATTCTGCTACTAAAGGGGTAAAATAAGGGATGGAATTTTGTATGAAAGTTCGTCATTTTCAGAGCTACATGTACTAAATTTCATAAACGTGTGTCTTTTAAGAAATAAATGAACACCTGTATCAGCGTTTTTCCAAATTTAACTACTAAGATGGTAAAATAGGTGATAAACGTTTGTATGGAAAGACCGTCTGACTGACTGATTCATCAATGCAGAGCCTAAATCGCAGGACCAACAACTTGAAATTTTGGCAGTAGATGCATTTTATGATGTAAGCATTCACTAAGAAAGAATTTTTGGAAATTCTGCTACTAAAGGGGTAAAATAAGGGATGGAAGTTTGTATGAAAGTCCGTCATTTTCAGAGCTAGATGCACTTAATTTCATAAACCTGTGTCTTTTAAGAAATAAATGAACACTTGTATCAGCGTTTTTCAAAATTTAACTACTAAGAGGGTAAAATATGTGATGAACGTTTGTATGGAAAGTTCGTCATTTTCAAAGTTTGAAGCATGAAACTTCGTACACCTACGTCTTTTGAGAAATAAACGAACACGTGTATCTTTTTAAATTCACTGCTAAAGCGGCAAACTAGGCGACGAACGGTAATATGAAAGGTTCGTCATTTTCAAAGTTAGTTTCTTGAAATTTCGTACACTACTAAAAGTTAAATGGATGGATTATGAGTTATGTGAAATTTAATAAGAAGCGATAATATAAGGTTAGACTACAATTGGAATACGAAATTTTTCCGGGCGAATCCGAGACTGGTCATAATATACCTATTATTTATCAATGCGAAAGTAACTCTGTTTCTGTCTGTCTGTATGTATAACCGCTAAACCGATTTTTGTGCAATTTGATATAGAAGTAGATTAGACCTTCAAAAAGGACATAGGCATGTTTAGGCGCGATAATCGACATCCACGCGGGCGAAGCCGCGGGCAACAGCTATCTATATATATAAAAATAAATTGATGTTCGTTAGTCTTGCTAAAACTCGAGAACGGCTGAACGGATTTATCTTATCTTGGTCTTGAAATGTTCGTGGAGGTATAGGGAAGGTTTAAAAGGTGAAAAAAAATCGAATAATTGCCGGGAAAGGCCTAAAAACAGCAAAACTTTTTGACAGAACGAAGTCTGTCGGGTCCGCTAGTTTAAATATAATTATGACGAGGAATTGCAGCGACTGAACACTGCAACGATGAGTCGCTCCTCTAGAGGAAGGGGTAAAGGTAGTGCTCCAACTACATTAGATGATACATTAAAAACTGCCTATTCTAGAAGAATTGCCTATTCTTCTAAAATAAAACTTTCTAAGCCCTGTACGATGATTTATACAGTCTTTGCAGGACTGAAGCTATTCCGACCCATTACCAACCTTTTTACAGAGATATGCAGTGTGATGGAGGTCTCAACAATGTGGAGAGTGATGGTGGCATTTCAGATTCTGAATAATTTTATCAATATTGATGTGTATGTTAAGCCCTTAAATTAGTCGTAGTTGAACGTCTAGTTTTTGAATAATCTTAAGTATATGCCTTATCAAAATGATTATGAGACAATAGACTGAATATGATTATAAATGTGATATAATGTTCCTATCAATGAAAGTTAAAGTTTATTATGTTCACGCTCAGCGCCAAGCCCTATATGGTAATTCTACAAAAAGAAAAGGATTTTATTTTTTGCTGTTTTCTTACCTAAAATTATCTAGATATCACAGAAAGTTAGTTTTTTACACCCCCACCCTTTCCCACCCCTATTATTATCGTGTGTATCTTTTTCGATCTTGGGAAAATAGTTTACACCTAAACCTTTTTCCGGGGCCATGTGTGCAAAAAAGATACACATTATAGATAAGTATTTTATTTTCTTTCAGGTCAACTGCGCTATATGAAATAAAGAAGACAGAAGCAAAAGAAAAGAAAATTTTGAAAATAAATGTGTAAACATTTTTTTCTCAAAATTTTCTTTTCTTTTGTTTCAGACGTTAGTATAAAAAAGTTATTGAAGTGAATAACAAAAGAGAGTGACTTTAGACTAAAGTGAAAATGGATTATAGTAGTGATGATTCGGTAGACGATCCCGATTTTTGTCCTAGTAGTACTGAAGGACATGACGACACCAGCGATTCAAACACCGAAGATGAAGGTTGGAATACACCAGTTACATCAAGGAGACCGTCGACATTTTCAGAAAGTCAGCTGCCTTTCTTGCCAAATATAGAGAGACGAAGAACTCCACGAACGGTAACAGTACTACCTAATGATATACCTAATCAACCAAGCACTTCTGGCACTACTTCCGAAGACATATCAGAGACTGAATGGGTAAAGCATAAAATACAGAACATCGAATGGGAAATGCCATCTCAAGCAGATCCAGAAACAATAGAGTATACTGTGCCATTTGAAGGAATGAAGGATATTTACAGTGGTATATTAGCAACTGGAAGCCCTGTTGATTACTTAGATCTTTTTCTGACCAAAGACATTTTAGACCACATTGTTGAGCAAACAAACCTCTTTGCTACTCAAACTTTATTAGCTAATGACGTAGCACCCCAAGCTCGAGCTCACGCTTGGTATCCAGTCACTGTCAACGAAATGATAAAATTTTTGGCACTAATTGGTTGGATGGGCTTGGTGAAACTACCTTCTGTAAAAGATTACTGGAGAGTACACAAGCTTTATGGAATTCCATTAGCAAGGACAGTCATGCCAAGGAACCGTTTCGAACTTATACTGAAATACATACATTTTTCGGATAACACTCAAGCCAATGCAGAGGACAGATTATATAAAATTAGATGTGTGATCGATAAATTTATTGAGAACTATCAAAAAATTTACACTCCAGGCAAAGCTATTTGCGTGGATGAGTCTCTTATCCCATGGCGCGGGAGGCTCATATTTCGCCAATACATACCGAATAAAGCGTCAAAATACGGTATCAAAGTATTCAAACTCTGCACTGAAAAGGGCTATACCTGGAACCTGTTGGTGTACTGCGGGATATCTAAAGACAGAGACATGGACGTTTCTGAAAAAACGGTGATGTCCCTAATAGACGGTCTTCTTGACGAAGGAAGAACGCTTTATTATTATTATCATTTATTTCGGACTAAAAATCCATACAATAATTGTTAGTAACACAAACTTAATAAACTATGTTAGTACATCTTATCCACTAAGTAACCAAAAAATTAAAAAAAAATTAAAGATAATTATTATACGAGCGTTCCACTTGCTTACAGACTACGACGCCGTAAAACGCATTTAGTTGGTACCCTCAGAGCTAACCGTAAATATTTACCAAAAGATGTAATCGCTGCGAAACTGAAAAGAGGAGAAATGTGTGCTAAACAGAGCAAAGATGGAATCGTAGTCCTGAAATGGCGCGATAAACGCGATGTCAGAATGCTATCAACAAAAACTTCTGCACTCAAGACAGTAGTTACTCAGAGTAGAAGACAGCCAGCTATATTGAAACCAGTAATTATCAACGATTATAACAGTGGTAAAACATCTATCGACATTAGCGACCAAATGTCTACTTACGGTAGTGCTTTGAGGCGTTGTACCAAATGGTACCGAAAGCTGTTTATCGAAATATTATGGGGAACTAGTCTAGTCAATACCCATTTCCTTTATAATAAA
Source organism: Eilema sororculum (assembly GCA_914829495.1). NCBI lineage: Eukaryota > Metazoa > Arthropoda > Insecta > Lepidoptera > Erebidae > Eilema > Eilema sororculum. The sequence goes on from OU618535.1 coordinate 23,700,135, forward strand.
TATTCAACTCAAAAGAAACTAACAATCACAGAATTCCGAGAGCAAATTATCACAGGAATGCTAGATAGATGCTCTCAGACGACAGAAGCGGCCTCAACACCAAGAAGGTTGTCAGCAAATGTAAAGCATTATCTTGTGAAGAATAAAGTTGGAGAGCGAGTAGTTCGTGGGCGATGTTCAGAATGTTATAAAAAGTACGGAAGGAAAGGAATCGAAATAAATGGTAAAATAGTAAAAGCGTCCCAGGTTAACACGAAATGCTCCACTTGTGATGTAATTATTTGCAAAAGTTGTTTCAATAATACTCACTAATAATTTACGTCATAATCTCTTTTTCTTTAGTATATTTTTGTTTAGTTTTTTTTGTTCATATAACATGAATAAACACAAATACACATAAATAATAAGCACATACCTGTTCACTTTGTTTTATTTTATTTCTTCCTCATATTATTGTCAATAATTTTTCACCTAATTATCCAATCCCAACCCCAAATATACCAAAAAAAATCCCTGGGCCAGTGCTATATTTTTACAGTATAAAATGTATGGAAACTGTGCGCGTTAACGATACACGACGTGAAAACATTAATGCTACTTGTGTATCTAAAAAGATACACAAGTGTTTGTACAGTGTGTATCGTAAACGATACACATGGCGCTGAACGTGTTAATTTCGAAGAAGATTATTAGAAAAGTTTTTTTTTGGTTCAAGATTTTAACAGATATTATTGTTATGTTTGATTTTCATAATTTTTATACTGATGCACGAGTCTCTAAGACAAAACTTATACTTACATGTATTTACAATTTAAGCCCTTAAGGTAGTCCCAGTTGAACGTCTAGTTCCTGAATAATCTTAAGTATATGCCTTATCAAAATGATTATGAGACAATAGACTGAATATGATTATAATGTGATATAATCCATACTGTAATATTTATAAATGCGAAAGTAACTCTCGTCTGTCTGTCTGTCTGTTACGCTTTCACGCCTAAACCACTGAAACGATTTTGATGAAATTTGGTATAGGGGTAGATTAGGCCATGAGAAAGGACATATGCTATGTTTGGTCGCGATAACCGACATCCACGCGGGTGGAGCCTCGAGCAAAAGCTAGTGTGCCTATAAATGAAAGTTAGAGTTTACTATGCTAATTTAGAAGAAGAATAATAGACAAGTTTGTGTTTGGTGCAGATTTATAACAGATAGGTACTGTTTTCTTTTATTTTTATAATTTTTAAACTGTTGTACGAGTCTCTAAGACCAGAATTATGCTAATACTATAATAATAATCTCTTTAATTCATCGTGTTTAGTTGTATTAAATTTTCGTTCCAATATAACTATAGTGTTTTAATTTATTACAAGGAAAACATAATAAATTTATGAAAAGTTCCCAACCTAAGTAGTAATAGTGCACCTAATGCACAAGATCTCAGGTAAGTAAGGTTCAAGACTATTTATTTTTCTATAAACCTAAATAACCTACCATGTATCATTACAAATAAAGAGTAGTAGGTAATAATATCTCACGGTTTCACGAAGGACATAATATTTCCGCTAAAAGAGTGGTAATAACTTATTAAGTTCTGAGCATGCATCAATATTAACGTCACAATGAGCGCTTTCTTTGTTTTTCATAAATAAGTTCATACAGGGAAATTGTCGTAAAATACTGTTGTTCCACAGTGTAATTAAACAAATTAATGTATGTTACATTTTGTTAGTTTTTGCCTATTTACTCTAAGTTTATAAAAATAAAAATCCCAACATAAATTAGGATAAAAAATTACCGTTCATTTGCTATATAAATTGTTTATGTAGTAGGGTAGGGTATGCTATGGTCGAATTAATAGAGTTTTTTTTTATCGAAAAGTTTAGATTAGTTTGTCAAAGGAGAATGCCAATGTCCGTTTCTTTTTGAAAAATCTAAATAAAAAGGTGTATGGCTACCTAAGTAACTTGATAAATCATGTAATATTTTTTTAACAATCTTTTCATTCACTCGAACAAAATCGTATGTGGGGTTTAGACTTTGATATAATTCGTGGTGTAATTGTTTATAAAAATGTCTTCTTCCTCAAAATGCACTTACCATAGATAGTTTCAAATGGATTAGGAATAATGTTGTTGAGATAGAAGTAGTTATCTACCTATAAATACTGACGGTAAAAATTATTTTATCAGGTACTTTTTCGCATGTATAACAGAGATTTTATATGTAAGAAAATCAGTGGGAATTATTATAACTGACAAAATACAATATCTTTTGCGTTTCGAATCTTGAAGTATTCTATCTAAATCATAATATATCTATGCGATTATGACAATGAGGGTAGGTTCGTAGAGGAAGCTTTTAACGCTATTTTGTTGTAAGATGCGAGACCATGCCGTTTGTGAATTTGTGAAAAATGCTAAAAGCTAGCTCTTTGAACGAAATACGAATTAAGTAAGTTGACAACACTGTCGTGACATATCTTATCTAAAGTCAAAAGTTTCAAACATCTTTTCATTAACGAATGTGCGATTTTGTTTTCTCTGTTTATCATTGATTGGATTAAAACATACAGCTTAAGTCGAAGGATCCGCTGGGTGGTAATAGGCAATACATCTTGTTGTACGATCAGATAAAAAATGCCACGCTGTGTGAATTGTTCACTTTCTTTGGTACATCCCCTACCTCGACGTCGAGCCGCGGAGGCAACGGATGTCATGATTCGAATTTTACGATCCTGGATTAATCCAGAAATGGTTAGTACCTATATCTTATTCAATTATGTTTTGTATTCAGTACTTGTAACAAACTTGAAATGTATATGTAAGAGTAAATTATGTTATAACAGAAAATATTAGGCAAGTGGGTATTAATCTACTACCTATGTAAAAATAAGTCGGGTTTTCCTTCCTGACGATATAACTACAGAACGCCTTCACCGATTTGGCTAATTTGGTCTTGAATTATTCGTGGAAGTCCAGGGAAGGTTTTTACGGCGAGAAAAATTCGAATAATTGCCGGGAACCGACATCCACGCGGGCGGAGCCGCGGGCAAAAGCTATTAGTTTATGATAATCTTTTATAATAAGGAGTCTTAAAATACAAGTGTGAGTTATTAATGAGCCATAGGCGAGTTTTTTTTTATTGTATCACACAAGTATTTTAAGACCATATTATGTGCAGTTTCATTCACTAATTAATCTAATCTCATGAATTGAGCGCCAACAGATTATATTATAGAGAAGAAATGCATTGGATGCATTATTTTTTTAAATCTGTGCATGATGACTGTCATTAAAGTATTGATTTTAATTTTTAAATGTTGGCAATCCAGTATGGTATTAGTTATATAAATAAATCGTATTGCAGATATCGGTGGAGGATTTCATTTGTCAAGAATGTTATATAATATTGGAAAGAGCATCTCTAAGCTTATCTTATGAATCAGCACCTGTACGAGCTTATGGACATCAGAAAGTGTGCTTAGCCTGTGGGTCTTCCATATTAAGAGCTAAGACACATAAAGTGCTAAATAATAGCCCTGAAGGAAATCTCATCAGGTCCTGTATACCTAATCAACAGGTAAATATACTTTTAAATAAAAAATACTATGCTACAGACCATTATTTCAAAGCAATTTTCAAGTCTGTGACATTGCAGACAAAATGCAGTACCATTGAAGAACCTTAGTTGATGCGGCTACATTCTGTGGTGACTGTCAGGTTAAAAATACATTTACTTAAGACATGAGTTCGAAATGTAATGCAATAATACCGGAACACTTAGTCAGAGCCTATTTTTTTAATGAGTTAAATGAAATCGGTTTCAACTTTTTTTTTGCTTACAGATTCACAGACTTCAAGAAGTTTGCCTACCTTGTTGGACAAATGCATATAGAACTGTAAGGAGACAGACCCAGCATGATCAGAGTAGGCAGCAGCAGGTTTTACATGAAGGGACATCACATCAGAATATGGAAGTCCTCACAAGTACAAGAGAACCGTTGGACAGTGCAACAGTTTCACAATCTGCTACTTCATTAAGGCCTATACCTACACCACCACCACAACCCACATATCAAGTGTGCCATGTTCCAAATGTTGTACATATTCCTAAAATAACTTCAAATCTGTACAAAAGGGCTGCCGCATCATCACGGAATTGTATTTTTAATGAATGTGAAAATCCAGAACGTTTGTTGGTGCCAACTATTATTAAGGAAATGTTATTGTTAGAGCATAAATTGTATGTACCAGCTAGTGCCCGAATATGTAGGCATCACCTCAATATGGGAATTTGGGGTGAATTACAGTTTTCTCATAATGATTTTACTGGGAGCCAAATGGATGAGATGATGACGATTATGGATAGAGCTAGTCGTAGACAGATAGATTTCTCTAATATTAGAGAAATGAATCCACACCTCTGTCATTATTGGTTAGGTGTTAATCCTGAACAGTTTTATCAGTTGTTATCACATGTACCGCAGTTGAAACGGGAAGTTTCATGTCCAGATGTCGCCTTAAGTGTTATGCTTGTGAAACTGAGAACAGGTGAGAGTAATGAGCGCCTATCTTCATTATTTAGACTTCCTAGAAGCACTTTAGAAAGGTACATGTCTAAAGCTAGGAATTGTTTGGGAGATACATTTGTACCTTTATATTTAGGGCTTGGTCATATGTCGATCCATGATGTGGCAGCTAGAAATAAAATCATTCCAGAAGGTTTATTTGGAAATCCAGATATGCCACCACCAAATAAACCAGCCATTGTCATATGTGATGGTACTTATATATATGTCCAAAGCAGCAGCAATTACTCGTATCAGAAAAAAAGTTATAGTCTACATAAACATGTACATTTAGTGAAACCATTTTTGTTTGTCTGTTGTGACGGGTTCATTTTGCAATCCCTTGGCCCCTTCCCAGCAACCAAAAGTGATTCAGACATTATGTCCGCAGAATTCTGCAATGAAACGGCTCCATTAAGAAATTATTTCAGGAGTGGAGATGTCTTCATTTTAGATAGGGGCTTCAGAGATGTGCTTGGTGAATTGCGCACATATGGTTATAAACCCTACATGCCCGAGTCCCTTCAGGAAGGCGAAAGTCAATTAACCACAGAGCAGGCAAACCTATCAAGATGCGTCACAATGTGTCGATGGGTGGTTGAAATTGTAAATGGGCGTATTAAACGGGATTTTAAATTATTCCGTCAAGATTACTTTAATCGCGCATCTACACACCTCATGTTAGATTTTAATATAGCATGTGCACTTTTAAATAAGTTTCATGCACCCATAGAAGACCGGCCGGATGCTCGACTATTCTTAGAAATAGCTAAAGAGAAGTTAAATACAAGAAATTATTTGGGAGAATATGTTAAAAATGGGAACATTAATAGAAGGAGAGCTATGTTTGAAGCTATAGATGCCGAGCATCCACATTTAAATTCATTCCCACAACTGTCCTTATATGACCTTATGGTAGTAGCTCTGGGCTCATATCAAGTAAAACAGGCTCGGTCGTACTATGGGGAGCATGTCCGTAGGAACGGTAAATATGAAATAGAAATTGCAAATGAAATTGAAGATGACTTACCACTAGTTTTAGGAACTGATAAGTATTTGGTTAGGGGTAGAATTAAGTCACGCCATATTAGTGGCAAAATATATTATTCCTACTTATTGATTAACAGGGCTACTTGTAACACAGTAACAGATATTGCTGGATATTACTGTAATTGTTTGGTAGGCTTTCGTACGGTGGGATGCTGTGCCCACATTATGACCATATTGTGGTATCTAAGTTGGGCTCGATTTAGATCCATAGAACCGCCAGCTGCGTTTTTGGACAACATACTTTACGAATATGAGGATGATGATATAGACATCATAGATTAATAAAACTAGTTCAAAAATATTCTAGCAATTTCATTTTGTACTTCCCATACAAACCTGTACATTTAGCATAACCTAAGTACTAGCTGACCCACCCGGCTTCGCACGCCACAGTCCTATAAAATGATTGCAGTGCTCCCTACCGGGTCCAAATTATGTCTATGACTTTCACACAAGTGCAAGCGATAGGTTGACAAGGTTTAATCGCTACTAGATAAACGGTGGCGCGACCATGCATCAAATAGAGTTATAATTTATACATTGATGTGTAGGTATCTAGGTAGGTATTACATCAGGGTTATTTATAAGTGTGTTGGAACTATTAGTTCTATCTTATTTGAATTAAATCTATGTTCATCCATGTAACGATTAGCACTTTTGGACAAAATAGATTTGACGGATTGATAGACCTTTGCTTCAAAACTAACCTCTAATTTGAGCAGCAAAACGAAGAATGAGAGAAAACCCCACAAAATAACAGAATATTTTTTATTTCCTATAAAAGTACGATATCAATCCAATATTATATCCGAGTTTCACCGTCATACAAAATTATTTGTTACGAAACGGCGGTCCATTGAAAAGTGGGCATTCTCCTTTAGTTGTAACAAAGATTGATAGTGATTTAGCCTTTTTAGCCTAGATTATTTTTTTAAAGCTAAACAATATTTGAGTTGTTTTGTATTCATGGACATGCTTTGTTTTGAAATCAAGTTTACCTAAACATTTAGAAACTTTAAATTATAAGGAAGAACATTATTTTTTGTTATTAATTTCAAAATAAAACTGTTTGGTTTTGAAACGAATATAAACATTAAAGTTGTCATTGATTTAAATGTAGTTATTATTTAATAAACCTATATAATATTAATATTAAATACAGGACCTTTTTGCCCCCGGGCTGTCCCATTTTGCCCCCACTGGGGGGCAAAAAGAGACAGGCGACAAGGTCTAGAAAAATTTAAAAATAACATATTTCCATCATGATGATTCAATCAAAAATTTGATCATACATGGTCAGATACCTGTTTGTTTTATTAGCATTGAACATTTCGAATAAGTAGGCTTAGTTTTTCCAATATGACTTTAAATAGCCAAATTGGACCTTTAAGCCCCACCCTACCCTACAAATAGGAGTCTAGAAATAATAGAAATATCTTCTTTTGTTTTTTCTGACAAAAGTTGATTTTACTATAACGACTATATTCCCCGGGGCAAGCGATATGCGTGTTTGTACATTCGGCGTCTCCTTCAGCGAGCAGGTAATGGTCGTGAAGGAGACGGCGGAACGGGAGAGGCGGTGCGATGCGACCGAGAGAGACTCGCGGATCGCGCCGCCCGCGCGCGCAGGCAACTCTGGCGTCGGAGGGCACTGACTGACCTCCGTCCCCCATGAGCGCGGGCCTGGGGGTGACGGGTGGAGCCGTCTGTCACCCTAGCAGAAGCAGGCCACAGCGACGGCGCGCTGAAAAGCGCGCCTCCCCATTCTGGGAGCGAGTCGGGGACACCGTTGTCTCCCCTTCCGAGGAGGGCCAGACCGTAAGGGATGGCCCTGGGTCAGCCGGGGTGCGAGGGATATGTCGATGACAACCTCACCTCCGGCCTAGCACCACGACCCACAGTCGGAGTGCAGTTTTAATCGGTTCGAGTCCGACATAACCTCCCCTTCCGGCTCCGGAAGGGGGGTATCCGAGGGGATTTCCGCACGGAAAAATAAAGTATATTAATGCCAAATATTGCAAGTAAGACCACAATAAAAGCTTGTATCAAAAAAGTCATTTCCGATAAGAAATTATGCTTGGTTTGGTGGTGTGGTGGTGCAAATTATCCTTTCTTGCCCGTGTTACTACCAGTTCTACTACCAGTAGTAATACTGTTAATTTTTTTACCTTTCTTACTACTGCAGTAGTAAGTTGTTAGAATGGTAATTATAATTTACCCGTGTTACTACTGCTCTTCTTTCCTTGACGGTGCTACTACCATTAGTAATACCAGTAAATTTGTTCTTCCTTCTTACTACTGCAGTAGTAAGTTGTAAGAATGGTAATTACAATTTACCCTTGTTACTACTTTTAATAAATTGTAATTAAAACTTATTTGATAAATATGATTCATTCTTCTTGGTTTACGCCTGAGGAAAAACATACACATGTCATCATGTGTCATAGATCTGTGTGAAATTATAGTTTATTGTTTGTCTTGTATAATAAAATAATTAATTATTATTATTATGAGTGGAGATATTGAAGATATTAAATTTATACAAAGAAAAGGAGGAACAATACTAATATGTAACGGACATCAGTATTACAAACTAAAACTTTATAAGAACGGGTCTGTTATATGGAGATGCGCTTCATATTTCACAAAAGACAAATGCTCTGGAAGTTTAACGTTGCAAGTAAGTAAACCGTTACCTATATACTTACTTACCTAAATTAAAAAAATATGATGTATTTCCTTCGCTGACCAATGCTAATTTACACAGGGCAACTCTGTGATACGAAAAATGGGTCATTTATGCAAGCCTGATTTTGAGAAGAACAAAATTGCAATGTCTATAGCGGAATTAAAGGATACAGTTACTAAAAGTGATAAACCGATAACAAAATTGTACAATCGAACATTAAAGAGGTTTGTACTTGAAGAGGGTAATAACTCGGCTAGGAATTTTCCGTCCTTTACAAACATCCAACATTCACTGTACGATGTTCGTAACAAAACATCTGCTGTTATGAAAACAGTTTTTAATAAATCAGAGGAGGTACAAGTACCTAAAAACTTTTATAATATGGTTCTTGCTGATTACTGTTTTGAAGGTGATCGTATACTTTTATTTTGTACCTCAGAGGCAAGAGAAGTCATACCTAATATAACTGAATTTTTCATAGACGCGACATTCAAAGCATGTCCGCCACCATTTAAAGAACTCGTCAGCATTCATGGCGATATCGGAAGTACTGCCACTACAACGAAAGTAGTACCCATTATATTCGGTTTATTATGTTATAAGACTCAGATTGCTTACGAAAAAATGTACGATATGATACAATCACAGCTGCCTCAATTCAAACCAGAAATATTTCACTGCGACTTTGAGGTTGCTAATATTAACGCGCTTTTACTTAAGTTGCCGTCCATAAAAATTGTTGGTTGCTATTTTCATTGGCAACGTTGTGTTTGGAGAAAAGCTGAAGCATTAGTGGGTAAATCAAGATGTAAAGCCGAAAACAGAATACTTTCGCTATGTGCCGTATTACCACTCTTACCCTCAGAAATGCTTTTGGAAGGGTGGGCATACATAAAAACAGAAAGTGAATACCTGCCTACCCTGGATAAATTTATAAAATACATACAACGCATGTGGATTAGAGAGAAATATTTAAATTTATTAAGTGTCTTTGGCATGAGACATCGAACTAACAATGTTCTCGAAGGCTATCATTCAAAATTAAATAAGTACGTTAACAAAAATAACAAAACTTTAATGAGGTTGTTAAATGTAATTAAGGATGATAGCTTTATTAAAATCGTTGCCAAGCAATTTAACTTAAGGAGAAAGCGAATTATATTAAATGATGACAATATACAAAATATCCTAATGCAACTAATTAATAAAGAAATCTCTATAGGTTACGCGTTAGAAAAGTTGCGATAGCTAATGTTTTGTTATAATAAAATTATAACAAAACATTATGCAACTGGTTTCCTACTACTTATCGGTTTTTTTGTTATTAAGAATACAAAACTTTTTTGTTAACTATAAGTAATTTTTTTCATTTAAAAATGTTAAGCTAATCTGTGGCATTGCCCATTTTAAATAAATAATTATTTTTATTTTGAATATTTCCTTTTCTTTTCCTTTTATTAAAAGTAGTAACAAGGGTAAATTGTAATTACCATTCTTACAACTTACTACTGCAGTAGTAAGAAGGAAGAACAAATTTACTGGTATTACTACTGGTAGTAGCACCGTCAAGGAAAGAAGAGCAGTAGTAACACGGGTAAATTATGATTACCATTCTAACAACTTACTACTGCAGTAGTAAGAAAGGTAAAAAAATTAACAGTATTACTACTGGTAGTAGAACTGGTAGTAACACGGGCAAGAAAGGCAAATTATGCATGCTGGATGACTACTTTTTTGTTTCAGAATGCCTAATAACTAAAAACGAAAAACAAAGGCACTGCTAGTGTTGAATTACATATATGACCTAGCCTTTGAAGAAGTAAGATTGAGATGCAACAGTTTAAGAGATGCTGCGTCGTCTTACAAGCTTAACTACATGTCTTTGTCGAGAAATATTAAGAAAAAAGTGGCTTATCAAGCAAACCCAGTAGGTAAGGCTCCAACTGGGTTAGGCACGTCCAACATTTACAGAAGAGGATGAGAAAATATTAAGGGATTATTTGCTAACATGTGCAGCATCTAATTATGGGCTGACAACAAAAGAAACGAGAGTCATTTCATATAAGTTAGCCAAAAAATATAATAAAAAAATTCCAAAGTCATGGGAGAATAAACAGGCAGGAGAAGTGTAGCTCAAGCTATTTATGCAACGGCATCCTAATTTATATTTAAGATTGCCTCGACCTACAAGCACAGCTCGCGCTACCAGCTTCAACAATACAAACGTGGCTACTTTTTTTGACTAGCGTCTAAACTAACTTGATGCAAAAGATATTTGGAATGTTGATGAGACCGGAAACGAAAAGATATAGTATCTTAGACAGATTTGTAAAATGACAGACGATATTAGATTGTCGCAAAATGTCAATAACTCAAAAAGCCAGACTCGCAGAATGCCAGATTCACAAAATGGCAGATTCTCAGAATGCCAGATGCGCAGAATGCCAGATTTTCAAAATGTTTCAAAATGTAAACGACTATTTACTGATATAAAATATAAACATCACTTATATGGAAATTTGCGTGTCGCCATCTTTTGATTTAGGACCATAACACATATTTGATAAAAATTACTCTGTGTTTGAATCATCGCACAGTGCCATAGGCTAGTAAAAAGAGTATGTATTAGAATAACGGTTTAACATACTCATACATTTTTTGTGAATAAATACTTATTATAAATTCGTAGTATTAATTATTTGAACGCTCCTGTATAATAATATGTCAATCATTACAAATAAATTCTACCTATGTCATGTGAAAGTTATAATGAAAATATTTAAATAGCTACGAAATATTGTTTCAGTAACAGTAATAGTAAATATGTAAGCGTTATACTCGTATTTAAAAAATTACTATTAATGTAAAATGCAGGTAGATAAAAAATATTCTCCCAATTTACCGTCAAATAATATAATTTTAATGTTCAGTTCAGAGAGACAGGTGCACTGTGTTACTAAATTATATAAAGTAGTTTATAGGGAAAACCACTGGTTATTAATATCTCGATACTGACTATTTAAATGAATAATCAAGTCAAGAAGAATTGCATTTTGAGCAGAACCAAAAAAGAAAAGAAACAGTTCTGTGTGGTGGTTATCGTTACACTTTAAATATTCGTAACAAAAACAATACTACTAACTGGAGATGCGTTAAGCGTAGTGAATGCAGTGCGTCAGTGACACTTGATAATACAAGGCAAAATATAATTCGTAAAAGTACACACACGTGTATAGCAGAACCAAAAGCGCTTGAAGTGTTTATTAGCAGCCTTAAGAAACAAAGGTTCAGAGTATTTAGACTATATTCCACAATTCAAGCAATTTAAAGATAGTCTTTACAGAAGGAGGAAGGCTTTTTTATAAATCTGATGTTTTACTTTTTTCTCGTCTAGAAGACATAAGAATTCCTGACGCGTTAGCAAAAAACTTTTTAATATGTGATGATGGTACAAGGGAGAAAATCCTAATCTTTTGCACAAAAGTCGCCAGACCTGTAATACACGCTATTCCAGCAGGTACCTATCTCGGTGACGGTACTTTTAAATGTTCACCTAAACCCTTTTATCAGCTTTTTAGCTTGCATCTTGATTTAGGGTCAGATAATAACACAACAAATATTTGCCCTGTTGTTTATGGCTTACTACCAAACAAGACGGAACATACTTATGTAAGATTTTTTCAATTAAGTATTACAAGATACATTAGACTTGAAGATGGGGTCTTTTAAGTGTGACTATGAAATTGCAATTATCAATGCAGTTAAAACTGTTTCCCTGATGTATCTGTCAATGGATGTTATTTCCATTTTAAAAAGGTTGTAAAACAGAAGGCAAACGACCTAAAATTGTATGACTCCCATGAAGGTAGAAATATTACCAGAATGACAACAAATTTGCCCCTTCTACCAGGAAATTACATACAGTCGTGTTGGGAATCCATTTTGGAAAATTCTTCACAAACTAAGGAGATTAAAGATTTCAAAAAACATTTTGAAAGACAGTAGTTGTCAAAATTTTTGCCAGAGTTGTTGAGCTACAAATATTACCAGAATGACAACAAATGTATTAGAGGGCTGGCACCATCGATTAAATGTCAAAATTCCCAAGAGGCCTCAAGTCTGTCACTTCGTACAAAAAATAATTAAAGAAGCTAAGCATTACAACTATATTATCAGAAATAGTTTTTTTTTCAGCAAACAAGAATCGACGCAATTCTGACATTGCTTTAACAAGAAGCTCAGAAAATATTCTGAATTATTAAAACAAAACGACCTTTACCCAAAAGAATTTGTAAAAAAAATTATTTACGCAAGATTAAAACTAATATAAAATACATGTGGTAAATAACAAATATCAAATGTTAATTATATTTTTATTTTGTTGATTATATTATTTACTTCCACTGAAGGTGATTATTTCACATTTATATGCGGTTATGGCTAATAATAATAACCTTAATGATAACTTTTTGTTGACTATGTTTAACCACAGATTTTTTATTATTAAATAACTCTTGCTAGTAACTAAATAGCCTGCGGTAGCCTAGTGGTATGGGCAATGGACTGCAGAGACGAGGTCTCGGGTTCGATCCCAGGCTAACCATGGCACACACCAATGACTTTTCGACGCTTTTCGAAGTTATGTGTGTATTTATCGCAGGTTTATAAGTGCCCGGTTAATGGCAATAGGCTCGCCACCTATTACATTGGGACCTAAAGATAAACTGGCGAAACATAGGTGCTAGCACCTCTACCTACCCCTTCGGGGAATACGGGCGTGAGTTTATGTTTATTTTTATGTTACATGTTATTTTTTGTTTTTTATACCACTTAGGTGGCAGAAAAGCACACAGCCCGTTTGGTGATTATATTACTTATTTTTTCTGTACAATCTCCATTGTAAGTTAATATCCATTATTAAATAAAAAAAATGTCAATTTTTTTTATTGTAATTGATGAGTCCCCCTTTAGACAATTCACATGGTTACATCAGTTTGCGAATCTGTCATTTTGAGAATCTGCCTTTTTGCGAATCTGTCATTTTGAGAAACTGTCTTTTTGCGAATTTGTCATTTTGAGAATCTGGCAATTCACGCCATCTGACATTTTGCGTTTCTGACATTTTACGAATCTGTCCTCTTGCGTTTTTGTCATTATGCGTCTAAACCGTTTTTTTTATCTGTGATACTGTTACTATTTATTCGTATTTTTGAGATAAATATTTCAGTTATCTTTGTTTGCATTGAATGTTTAGTTTAGGATAGTAACCATTTGCCTTTTATTATGCTGTTCATGGATATTAGGCTTCAAGGAGTATTATCCATGAACGTTAAATAAAAACAAGATTCATTGTTTCCGTCAAACTTGTTGTTCTGTGTCCGTGGTAGTATCGGACTTCGATTAAACTCGTTATATATATATATATATATACTAGCTGTCCCGGCAAACTTCGTTTCGCCTTAGAAATTAGAATCAATTAGCTGTATCAAATTCTCCTAATTATTTTGAGGACGGAAAGCATTTCGATTCGCGCCTGACACTAATAAGTCACCGTTACACCTACGGAGCCTATATACCTATGGGACCCATACAACCATATACCTCTACGCTTAAGGGCGTTCATACTAACATAAACCATCAATTTTTCGACCTAAATAAAAAAATAGCCACCATAAATATTTTCGCGGCCTAAGCAACGGGCATTTTGTTAATTCAGAAGAATGTCTACTAAACACCCTCTGACGATATTTGCACGCATTATGTCAATTCTATATCAAACGTCAGATAACATAGAAGAATATCATACAGCAGTATTAGGTTAATAAACATTTTTTTTTCCAATTCGTATTCCAAATTCAAAATTTAGACATGGCGTATAATATGTCGGATCAGTTACCTATTTTATATGGTGGTGGTCTTCATTTTTTCTTTCATAAGAATCTTCTCCTAACAATAACGAACACAACAAAAAAGAATTAGCGAAATCGGTTCAGCCGTTCAGGCGTGATGTCGTGACCAAGGGAAATAGGGGTTCATTTTTATATATATAGATATCACAGATGATATGTCAACTTACGACACATACATAACATAACTTAACGATCGATTAAATAAACGATCTTATTCTTATTCTTTACGTCGTCGTGTTACCAGAACACGACGTAAAGAATTCATCAAACGAGATGAGTTGATATTGAAGACAAACATGATGCTCAGCAATAATTATAACGATGAAAGGTTATTCTTGGAACGATTAGCTTGGAGAGGGTCACTTTTTATAGGTAAATAAAGGAGATACCCCATTTTGGGCCTGAGTGTACAGACATCAAACCTACCTCAAAATTTTCGTCTATTTTGTGTTATAATTTTGTTTAGACTTCATTACAATCAGCAATGGCCAAGTGCGACAAAAGTTTTAAAATGTGATTTTCATTAATCAACAAGCTTCGTAAACGTTGAATGTAATACTTAATCCGATCTTCGTAAATGCGCTATGATTATGCTTGCTTTATCGATTCGATTATGAAATCAAATCGATAACTAATAACTATGAATTTAAAATTCGTGGCTTTATTAAATGATTTCAAAATATCTATGTAGCATCTTTATTTTCGTTATTCGGTTCACTAATCAGAAAGACACCTGTATCTTTCATAATGGAAGTCAAAATATCGATTGTAAATAATCGTAGTGTATTCAAAGTCTATGTAAATAATCGATCATATAGAATTCATAATAATCTGTAACATCATATGTCATTTTCACTCCTGTCATTGAAAATGTCGCATTCGCTTTCCTTCGGCTCCCTGAGATCATTGTGTTTTGCTGCTTTTACTCTGGGAATTGTATATGATTTTCGAACTAATTGACCCTTGCTTGATTACCGGACACCGTTATTTGCTACATTTGTTGACCTTGGCCTTAAAACTGGACTAGACTTTACCACATCGACTGAAAGCTATCACAATGAGTCTCTGTGTGAATTGTGGAATTGCTATCGGTGCAATATTATAGGCAGACATTTATTGAACGATGCAGCGATACTAGCTTGTATACGTGAATAGGTCGCACCACAAATAGTAAGTACCTATTCGTTATTTCTCGCTCTTTTGAAATTGTTATTATAATTAACGGTAACAAGCTGTGTGATAGCTGCTATAGAATAGAAATTACTACGAGTCTACCTAATTCCGTAGATAATTATGCGAACTTTTGTATATGACAATGTATTTTGACTGATATGTGTAACGTTCATGAAGTACTAGCCTATATGACTATGGAATATTCAGTGCTTAAAACATGATCTCTGTTTAAGGTGAATGCAAATGACATCATTTGCGAATCTTGCTGGATTCAAGCTCAATGTGAATGTTTGGATGAGAACAGACCAGCACAATCACCAGTGGGGCACAGACAAGTGTGTATTCTGTATGTCATTGAAGTGTGCAGAGGTGTGGATACAGACCTCCTACAAGAACTGTCAATATCTCAAACGACTTGGTTGTTAAGAGGAAAAATAAAGTCCAGGCATATAAGTAGTAGAACTTATTACATATAATATATTAGTTGACAGTTCTTTGAGCGGGAGGAATGCTATATTACAGCATTGCTGTAATTGTATTGTAGGTAAGAGAACAGTCGGTTGCTGTGCCCACATAATGAGTGTAATATGGTATCTCGGTTGGGCACGGTTCCAAGACAATATAACACCTCCTGCAGTTTCTTGACAATATTTTAATAAACTATGATGATGCTTAAAAAGGGGAGGAAAGACCTAAGTCCTAGTGTAAGCATTTCTAAAGCCAAATAGGAAGATACCCGGGATAGAGATTAAAATACTTTTTTAAATATAATATTCTTTAAAATAATGTTGTTTTATTTTATTACCTACTTATATAATTATTTCTATATTACAACGGAACGGAAAGTGGTAACCGTAGCAAAAGGATGTCACTCAGATGTTGCCGTCTGAAGTGAGGGTAGGGAAGGATTGCTTTACCACCTTTAGAGTAAATGTCAGTTGCATATCATAAAACTATAAGGTTTAATATCGTGCAACAAGAAAGTAGCTAAAGCATGTCTTTGCTTTGACATATGAGTTTTATTATTTAGCATATAGTTGACCATTCCACATTAATGACTAAAAATATTAATGACCTGCCCTTTTCTATACTAATAAAACCTGCTAACCTACTTACAAATAAAAGCGATACGCGAATAACTTGTGTAGCTATCACACACAACACAACATAAGACGCTGTTTGACCGCATTATGTATTACAACATAACCTAAAAACCTATGAACATGCTCGATTTAACAAACTTGGCCATTGTGAATCGTCGTGAAAATTAGGCAAACAAAATGTCCTTAGATGCTCTAAATATTGCCTAATTTTCAACCCTGTACATGCGGGCCCAAGATTGTTTGAGAGTCGGGGTTGTCCTTTGTACATACATTCAGTCAACAAAGTATCGGGAATGAATGTTATGTTTATGGTTCCAAATTCAAATTTTTGTTTTTTTTTTGTTGTTGTTTGATTGGCACAACTGCTTTCCATTTTGGCGCGGAGTTTGAGTTGCATCTGTCATTTATGTTAAAAACAGTGCTGTTTTTAGTTTTATAATATCTAGTGTGTATTGCGAATTTCATAATGGACAAAAACATTGAACAAAGAGTTTGTCTTAAATTTTGCATCGCCAATGGAATTTCATGTTCGGAGACACTGAAAATGTTAGAGAAGGCTTACGGTGAATCGACTTTATCAAAAACACGTGCTTATGAGTGGTACAAAGCGTTCAAAAGCGGTCGAGATGTGATGGAAGATTTGCCTCGTTCTGGTAGGCCATCAACGTCTGCAACTGAAGTTAACATCGCAAAAGTGAAGGAAATAGTGACTGAAAATCCTCATTCAAGTTTGAGAGAGATGGCCGCCGAACTTTCTGTATCTCACGAGTCGATTCGTACCATTTTAACTAATAATTTGGGTATGAAACGTGTTGCTGCCCGGCTAGTCCCAAAAGACCTGAATTTTCTTCAAAAACTAAATCGCATGAGAGTCGCTGAGGACATGCTAGAACGGGTCAATACCGACCCAACATTCATGAAACGCGTTGTTACTGGTGACGAGACGTGGGTTTACGAGTTTGACATGCATACTAGTCAACAAGCTTCGGAATGGCGCCTTCCAACTGAACCAAAACCGAAAAAACCACGTAAAAGTCGATCAAAAGTCAAAGTCATGTTGACTGTTTTCTTTGACTATCGCGGTGTTGTGTACTCGGAATTTTTGCCGGAAGGTCGAACGGTAAATAAAGAATATTATTTGAGCGTTATGCGACGTTTAAGAGAACAAATTCGACGATAAAGGCCAGATTTGTGGAAAGAAAATTCTTGGATTTTGCACCACGATAATGCGCCTTCGCACAAGGCCATCATTGTGAACGAATTTTTGTCCAAACACTCAACAAATACCATCGAGCAACCACCATATTCACCAGATATGGCTCCAGCCGACTTCTTTCTTTTTCCTGCACTCAAATTACCACTTCGTGGCACCCATTTTCAGTCAGTAGAAGACATAAAGGAGAATTCGCGGCGAGAACTGAACTCAATCCGGAAACAGTGTTTAAAAAATGTTTTGATGATTGGATTATTCGCTGGCGTAAGTGTATCGTTTCTGAAGGCGCATACTTTGAAGGTGATAAAATAAATTTGGATGAATAACAATTTTTTGTGTTGATTTTTTCCCGGTACTTTCTTAACAAAGTAGTATATTTCAATGGCGCCTGTAGGGATAAATACTTGATTTTTTATATTTTTTTTGTCATTTCCCTTTTGCATACGCAAAAATCATTACTATGGCATGCTTCAACTAATGTAAATCATTTCCTTCGTTGCTTTTCTCCGACTTTTTACATGGCTGTAATTTCGTAATTATCCCCAAACACTCGGTAGAATCAATAAAAAGATCAATTATTGCCTGTAAACTTACGATAATTGAAATAAAAACAAAGTTATTTGACCTATCATTCGATTTTAAGAAATTTCTTGGAATAGACACGAACTAGGCGAATCACTCTTATAGTAGTATCGATTTTGGCCCTTCGAATTGTAAGTTTACAAGATTCAATTAGGAGCGATAATCGAAACAAACAAATGCAGAAAGTATTAAGAAACTCAACAACAAATGGTTCGATCAATGGAACCAACTGGAAAAAAAGTTCACGTAGTGCGATTGATCGAACCATACGGTCAAACCACGTGGCCAGGACCGATATAAATGAAGATTGGAATTGTGTTCGTACTTATTAGAACTCATTCAATGTGGAAAAAGACACACCAGTGAAAATGTATTTGAAATATTTTTTTCGGCACTAAATTGATTTTAAAATAAGTGCAGTAGTGTCAGATAAATATAACGGCTGCAATACGTTTGGGTAGATGAAGGAATGTTGGATGTTTCAACCACCGAGTCAATCTGATTGTTAAGTTAGCTTAGGAGTTAAAACGACCTTAATAAGAAGTACTCAAGCTAAGTACAAATTAAGTGAGACCCAACAGCTGACCCAGAGCTCTTATTAAAATAAGACGTGAAATCTCGGTGAAATTATACTTTCCAAATGGTGGATCGCATAATAAGAATAAAGGAAGCTATCTGCAACTTTCTTGAAGATTTGCGACTGGATGATTAGCTCCGTGGAGAACATTTCACTTTAGCAGTTCATTATGACTATGAAGTGGCAATTTCTTAGAAAATAAAAAATAAATTTTAAACAGCTTGACACTTCGACCAGGTTACACAGTACATCGGCCGTGGTCACAGACTGACTCCTACCTGCACACCTACTTACCTGATTGAAATGCCACGATAATTCAAAGCCACATTTGAACGCGAAAGTTTCAAAGTTAGTAGTGTACTAGTGTATAATTTTGAAGCTGAACAAGCCTCAAAATTATACAATAGTACACTAGTACATTAATGAATAATAACAACTTTAGAGTCCATCATAAGTTAATTTATTTATTTCTGAGGAACATAATTAGTTATAAATTGTTAATCTTAATTTATTATAATGTATTTTGATCATGATTAGTATGATAAATAAAAAAAATATATAACATGCATATATAAAATTAGGTCACTTATACAACATATGATTTATTGCATACCCATTGACTTTATAATTATACAAATCAGAAATACCATTATCATTTTTATATATGAGTGTGTAGCTTAGCATTACAAATTCTAGTTAGAGCTTAATTTTATTAATTATCTTGGACATTTGTTTGATATCTCAAAACCAGTAAAACCCATAAAATATATAAAAATTTTAGGGATTCTTGCTATAAAATAAAACCTTCATTTAAAAATAAATGTTTCTCATTCTATTCTGTGGCACTGCACAACCGTGTAAGAAATTTATAAGTATTACTCAGTAAAGGACGCGTAATAGGCTATTTGACTACTTTTTTTTTACTTTCGAAAAATGCCCACTTTCTTATAATTTGAACTGTAAAAATAAAATTTTCGTACGACAAATAGTTTTCAAGATATTTGATTTTGAAAAATTCAGTTTGTCGCGCCGCACGAAAACGCTCCATACAAAATTGTACGAAATTGTGACGTCACGCTTCCGTAGCGTGTAGTGTAAATGTATGGAGTGCAAGAAATTATCTCATTTTTATCTCGGTCTACGTTGCGTTTACACGTTTATAGTTTTAATTAAAGTTATTTAAAATTTAATGAGGAATCTAGAAAGTTTTATATTTGAATTGATTTTGATTGTTTATATTTTGACTTTTTTTGGGAATTTCAACTAATGAAAAGTTAGTTTCAGTTTAGATAGGCAATATTTTAGTTTGCAAGGCATATTTTTCCAGAACAAGCTATCATATTAAGCAGTATTGGGAAGAATCGACGACTTAGTCAAATAGCCTAATCTTAAACTTTTTTTAAATATGTAAAAGTGTTTAAACAACGTTCACTAACTGGGTTTTTTTAAATAAACAATAATATCATCAATAAAATTATTGACCCTTTTTTCAGAGTGAAAGTCCTATTCCCGTCATTCGTCTGTTGTTTACATTTTGCTTGCTGCTTTTGGAAAAAAAAAGTTTAAAATTTAAATTTGAAATTGTCCCAAACATACCCAGTTATTACGAAGTAAACCTACAATCGCTTAGAAACATCAAGTTTTGCTTAATGAACACGTCTTTGATGTTTAATGAAGAGAACGTGGAAAAAAAATTATATTACCTTATGACGTCATTTTCCAGAGAACAAATTGGAAACACCCGAGCATCTTCATCAGTATTTCATCCAACTCTTAAATTTTGGAGACCGCTCTCCTGCTCGCGGATTATCTCCCAAGCCCGTCTCCCAAGCCTAAGAGGAAGCGTCCACTCCAATTACTCTATCCTTACCTAATTACCACCTCATCTTCCGTTAATCAGTCCATCATTCGATTCACCTCTAGTGCCTTCTCTCAAATTTTTATTTTCTTCGTTTCTTTCCTCTTCCATCTCTCTTTCCTCTAATTTAGTTCTGATTAAATATATTGTGAGTTAGAAGTCAGTTGACTATCAATGAAACTCTGCATCACTGCCAGCATCTTCGTAGAGCACTGCTTTTAAACTCACTCACAGCCGAACTTTACAATATATCGAATCCTTTACATTTAATTTATTTAGTACAACACAATGTTTGTAATCATTTCATAAAAAGAAATAATACATTAAAGTTAAAGAATTAAATGTCAAATTTCATTAAACTAAAGGTTTTATAGGAACTAATAAATTATTCTAAAATAATATATAGCAAGGAATTGTGTTGTGTCCGTATTGCCTACATTATCCTACGTACAACTACAGTCAGTCTTAGTTCAGTGATTTGCGATCTCGATAAACGCCTGGGCCTCCGTTTGCTCACGAAAAAATTTTGACAGCCGCTGTTTTTGAACATCATTGTAGTTTTTGTTAGACAATCTCACTTCTTCTAACAGTTTGTGGACGGCCTTATTGTTTGGAGATACTTTGTCAGCTTGTTTTAAGTCCATGAGAGCGTCATCATAGTTTTTAAGGGCGTAATTCGCTTGGCCCCGCCTGTATAAAGCTTTTTCGTTTCTTGGGTCTATTTCCAGTACCTGAAATTTTGAATAATCAACACGGGAAAACACACGTCTAAATTATACGTAATTCTATGGCTACACTACCTTACCGTCTACCGGGCTATTACCGCAATCAGTATTAAATTTATCGTTCAAATTACGTTAAGTGGTGTGACTACAGTTTACCGAGTATGTATATGGCTACATCTAGGCGTTGTTGAACTTATGACGGTAGGTAATCACTGACATATCACGGTAATCAAACCGTCACAGGGATTTTAGAAAGCAGCAACTTATGGCAGAGAAGAACATGGCCCACCCAATAAGAAGTTATTACCGTCTATGGACGTGTGTTACACCCAGAGGCGTCACACACTTTTCAATCGATAAATTTTAATCTGTGAAAGTCGACATACGCCCCTCACGGACGACAAAACTGACCAACTGAGTGTGGACAAGTGCGAGCCATTTACTGAAATTCGCACTAACCGCTATACCGCATCTTGGGTATGTGCGTGGCGAGACGGGGGGAGTATCGACAAATCTACCGTCAAATTTGATCATTCCACTACCAAAGCTCACGGCGTTATCTCGCTCGCTCTCGACTATGTTTCTTTCTCTTTCCTTACCTCGTCCCCCTCCACGCCGCGGTACAGCGGACACGATAGATGACGTCATTTTTTTTTACATTGAATACTTACTTCGGTGCAACAGTTTATACAAGTTGCATATTGTTCTAGCTTCATGAAGCACGCCGCCAGATTTAGATGACATTGTAAAACGTATGTGGTTCTAATCTCTTGATCTGTTGACAAAAATAAACGTAAATGATATTACCTATATATGGACTCATAAGGACGATCTATTTCTCTCAATTATATTATTAGACCAATAAAATAGCGCAATTAATCAATTACATGATCAAAACTAGTATTCAAACTTACTGAGTATTTTTATGCACCACCTTTGGTTGACTAGTGGAGAATGCGGGCCAGTGGCATCAACTATGTATATGTATATTTATGCATGAAGTTTTATAAATAATTAAAAAGAACGAGACACGAGTCTACAGTGGTCTAACGACATGAAAAATGTGGCTGAGGTGGAAAAATGCAAAAGGCGGAGGATCGAAAGCAATAGCGCATATTGTGATAGACAGACAGATGTCCAGCAGTAGACCGCAATAGGCTAATTGAAGTAAGCTTATTTAAAAAAAAATAGGCTAGGAAAGCTATTTCAAGAAATAGGCTAATTTTAAAATGACTGAGTCTACAATAACTATTCAAATTGCTGATGTCCAACATTTTTTATGAGGTAAATAAAATATTACTTACACTGTTCCTTTGAGTCGATATCTTTTATATCCTCGAGGGTAGCACAAATGTGCTCCAAGTACCGTAAACACTTGCGGTACTTTCTTACAGCCGCCTTATATCGGCTCTCGCCAAATAACGAATTGCCTGTATTCTTCACATCCCTTATAGACGTCATGAATTGATCTACCTAAAAAAGTTGATAAATTTATTAGATATTACAATACATAAAACTAAAATTAACCTGAATGTACCTAAAGCTACTGGAGCAGAGAGGTCAGCCGGTGTGCGAAGGATATGTCGAAGACAACCTCACCTCCGGCCTAGAACTGCGAACCTCAGTCGGCGTGCGGTTTTAGTCGCTTCGAGTCTGACATAACCTGCCCTTCCGGCTCTGGCAGGGGAGCTATCCGAGGGGATTTCCGCACGAAAAAAAAGGGAGCTTGTGTGCGAACCATATTGGGTACTTCACGATATTCAGTCTTTATGATTCGTAACTCCTTAATAAAGTACTGGCAGCGCTGTTGTCAGATTTAAACGTTTTATTTCTATCAAATCTCTTTAGTATAATTTTAAGGTTAGTACACGGTCTGTGAACCCCGTCGTATGAGTCATTGTGTATGGCCCAATAGCTGGTTCCCTCCCAATCCAACGCTTTCCTACTGGTGTCAGGTATGGGGAATTTAGCGTAGATAGCCGATCCGCATTCAGCAGTAATAAAGTCTAAATGCGGGGAAATCATGTGTTCCACCGTGCCAGTTTGGCTTGTCGGTGCAGTTCGCTAAATCTGGAAGCAAAGAGCATCTAGCACTGAGCATCTCGGCGATGTGTGTGTGCACGGCTGCGTCTATAGTTTGACAGATTTTGAGTCGTGCGCACCACGACGCCCGTCCTTAAAGAGTATTAATACTGTTTTCCGTGGTCCAGTTAACTGTACCACGGTTAATAGAAAACATAGCCTAGTCCGGCTAACTGTACAACTGTAAATTTTGTTTAACCGAGGTCTGGTCAACTGTACTACCCAACTGCACCAAGGAAAAAAGGGGACAAATGATGCCGTGCTGGGCATATTGTGTTGCTGAAATAGACAGTTTGGTAACCAGGTATTCCCACATGGGAATAACAGATATTTTGCATTGTTGCAAAATCAATCCTCCTGAGATCTTCGTGATCACCTGTGAGACAACAGAAACAGCTAACAGCAGTAATTGATAAATAAGCGCATCTTAGATTCCCCAAGTTGAAACCAATTTTACCTTTTCCGACAAAGGGTTTGATCGCGGGTTCAAGTCCGGAGACAGACGAGAGCCTCTTGTGGTTGGGAGGTCAAATGGAAGCTACTAAAATAAAGTGAAAGAGTAACTAAAGAGGTATATAAAAAAGAAATAGGTACTTACACTGATATGACTGCTCTCATAATCCGTTGGATATTCAGGTAAGCGGTCAGCCGTACCATCCTGACAGCACACATCCCAATTCTCGGTGACAATCTCACCGCAGTCTTGAATCAAACATTCCTGGTAAATTAATACATTTTTGAAGTCATTACTATACTACTTTTTTCTCGCTCTACTCTCACTTTACTACAATATTAAGAAGAAAGGCAAGGTAAATAAAATTACAATGATTGCTGCCTAAAGCGTAAAGCCGTCTATCCATAGCCCTCGATATCACAGTCGTATGCGCGAGACTACGGACCGTGGAATATGGCTTTTTTAAGTGGCGAGAATACCACTAATACGCCCTCCTCCCTGTGGCTGTCGGCATCGTACCGAATGAAACTGCACCGCATTCCATCTCGGGTCCCGTGTTTCATTGCCAATTTCAACAGCAGATATTGAGTTTTTCCGTTATAATATTAACGGAGCAGTGCAGGGTATGAGAACGTGCCCGGTAGTCGGCAATGGATGTGCCACTTTATACCTTAGACCACAAAAAATGTAGCTTCCTTCCCTTCAACGATCTGCGACTGCCGCGGTCCATTTAATTCATTAAATGGACCGCGGCAGTCGCGGAGAATAAATCCTTCAGGGCTACATAGACTTCACTTGAAAAAAAACCAACTATAGCCAACCGTTGATGTTGACGAGTATTAAATAGCGATGGCGATTGATGACTGCTACGCCAGAGGTCATAGTTTCAACGCCCGCTTAATTCAAATATTTGTATGCATGAATATGCCTATTTGCATGGGTCTGAGTGTTTCTATGTTTAAGTATTCACAAAAAAAATGTTATGCTACCGCCAAGCCACAGACATAAATTGTATAGAAATATTGATGATTACCAACATACCACCGTAGGCCGACCGAGCTCGATATCGCCATAGCGTTGTATTTCCTTCACAATGCCGAGACCAGCCAGCACTTTACCAAAGACAACGTTGGTTCCATCCAAATGGTAGCAAGGCTCTGTCGTTATGCAAAACTGCGATCCGTTCGTGTGTGGCTGGCAGCTGTTCGCCATGCTCAGTGCTCCTGGCTCGTGCTGTTAGGAACAAGGACTTGTTAGAGAATCATGATATCTGTACAATAAAGCCAGCCCAAAGCATATATTATTTTATATCTAAAGCTCGCGTACTCAGCGGCAAACGGCGCATACGTATGTGAACTTAGCATCTCACAATATAACGAGAGTTCTAGCTCTCGTTATATTGTGAGATGCTAAGTTCACATCATCCCACATAATTACACAGTTCTCAATAGGTTTTAACAATAGTTCTATCGATTTTAGTACCAAAATCCCACTTTTTAAAATGAGATGCTAACTTCACAATGTTTTCTTTGTGCGTGCATGAATCTTAAATAAATAAAAAAGAAAAAAAATATCCTAGCATCTCATCGAATTTCACAAAATTGACCACATAGACGTTGATAGCTCAGCAGTTCTGCATTCTAACCTTAATCTGTTGATAGTTCTACCGGTACAACCTATTAAGAATAGTTAATAAATGCAGAAACAAGATACAGGACTGAGATGCTGGGCTCTAACTGACAGCTCTCAGTAAAAAAATGTGTTTTTAACAATGGAGTTGAACAAGGGTTAGATGCTGACACCTAACTAAGAGTTCACACATCTTATGAAGCTTTTAAATCTAACTACTGCTGCCATGATGATCTGAGAACTGAGCTACCTTCAAACACATGTTGGTAAAATGTCAAATCAATCCATTGATTCTTTCAAGTATGTGACTGTACAATTATAAACAGGATTTATTTTAGATCAAATACCTTTAAATCAAAGTTCTCATCTTCGAAAGTATCCCCATATATGCTTTCACCGCCGCTTCCATCATTGTGAATAATATCGCCACCTTGGATCATGAACTGTGAGATAGCTGCAACAACAACAAGATTTATATTGCAGCTTATACTATGAGTTATGCTTTTGTCCGCTTTGGTTATTTTTAATTAATGCTAGGATGAAGAAGTCATTCTTCATCCTAGAATTAATTCCAGTCGCATCCGCAGCTTTCAGAGTCTGAAGACTGAAGTCTAAAGCCCGCTTTTTCCTGTCTAACTGCGGGTTTTGCTGTTTATGAGTTACTGGCTTTTGCACGCGGCTCCGCCCGCGTGAATGTCGGTTATTTCGACTAAACATAGCCTATTGTGTTAATCCAGGGTGTCAGCTAACTCTATATCAAATTTTATTAAAATTGTTGCAGCTGTTTAGACGTGAAAGAGTACATCCATCCATCCATACTTACTGTAATGGTTTACATTCATTACATGTTTTTTACTGTTCCTTAGTTTGTGAATACAGTTTGGAGATTGTTTTGTGTCCTTTTCTCAAAGGACAGGTGTTCAAATTTCGTAATGACATTTTTGACATTTAGTCATCGTAGTCTATGATATAGCTTGTCTATCACTTTCCTAGCTAAGATGGCGCGCTGAAGAGATTTACTGCAGCGTTGGCCATGAATTAATTGTATATTTTTGTTAATTATTGTTTAAATTTAACGTTAAACCCATCTCCGTGGACGACTGAAACCGGATGATGTGGCGATAACATATTTTTTAATAAAGCGTTCTTGTCCCGCTTATTATGATGGCGTACGCTTGTCACCAAGGCGCTCGGGCCGCCTATTGAAATGCCCGATTAACTCCGATTAACTGCGGCCGATTATTTTACGATTTACTACGGATTAACTGCGATTACCTTCGGATTTACTGAGGATTAGTGTGCGGGATGTGACCGCCTAACCTCCTACTTAACCTAGAAATGTTACCTATAGATTCGTAATAATAGAATAACCTTGACCCAGATGCAGATGATTAATTAATTTAGTTTTATTTTATAATTCAAGCCTCACTGCCTTTGAGATTAAAATTCCTCTTGTTCTACATACAATGTTAGCTATCCAAATTTAATTTCTGGCTATAGAGTCAGATGGCGCCCTAATATGGAAATAAACTCTAAACTGTTATAAATTTTGTTTTATTGATATATCTAGACCTTGTATTCTTTTGCATGGATCCCCAAACTGGGACATAATTACCTCAGACACCCTTTTTAATATTACATTACATATATAATATACTAGCTGTGCCCGCGACTTCGTCCGCGTGGAATGTACTTAATAAAAAAAATCAGTTTATTTTTTTTTGTTTTTGGCATTTTTTTTTTTTTTTTAGCCTAAGTTACTCCTTATTACATAAGCTATCTGCCAGTGAAAGTCCCGTCCAAATCGGTCCAGCCGTTCCAGAGATTAGCCAAAACAAACAGACAGACAGACAAAAAATTTAAAAATATATATTTTGGTATGTGTACCGTATATACATTCATATGCATGTAGTAGAAAGCGGTTATTTTAATATTACAAACAGACACTCCAATTTTATTTATTTGTATAGATGGAGTTTTGAAAGCATCTCTGAGGCAGGTGAGCTAAATACCACCTCAAAACATTGTTTTTGATTTTAAAATGATGCCTTTGCCTTTCTACCTTTGTCTCCTTACCTTTATGAAACTTTGTGCCTTTAAAATGTAACGGTTTTCCATGACTGCCTGCGCCTTTTTCTCCCGTACATAATGCTCTAAAATTCTCAGCTGTTTTTGGCACCACATCACTTCTTAATGTGACTACAATACGGCCCGCTGAAACAAAGGAATTCATTACATGTACAGATAGAACAGCATGTCTCCCTGTTAAGTCATTTTATAACAGGTGTTATATTTGACAAATAAGACAAGTTACTGTACTTTTAATTTAAATTGAAAAATAATCATAATTGAATCTACCTAAAAATCTTCACAAATGGTATTTAATTTTTAGATGTTATATATTAATACACGCCAACTCCTTCAGGGATGTGCAGGCATGATATTTTCATATAAAATGGAATAGATGTAAAATTATACAGATATTTCATGAATGAGTATGTGCAAAAACAAGTCTGCAACAAAGTAACTATGGCCATCTATTAAATTGACAACCTGACCTTGGGGCACTCAACCTTTCCGAGATAGAATATATGAATAAACTATGTTCCTCAGAAGCTGTAATATTGCAACACAAATTCTATCAGTCAACCGCATCAGCTTAAAATCATTCATGTATTCACAATACAATAGTCACATGGTAACTGAACTTCCAAGGTTTACAAGTTTTTTTTATACCAAGTAAAATAGGGTGATGGTGGGTGAAAAAAAATATCTAAATTAAAAATATCTAATAATTATTTTATCTGTATTCATCATTCCTTGACCTTGAGGAATGATGAATACAGATAAAATAATTATTAGATATTTTTTGTCATTTCTATTACAATTTTCTTTAAAAAGAAAGAAATAAAATGCATTTAATTTTGGCAGCTGCAGCATATACCCAGAAATGATTACAAAAATAACATCTTAAATAAATAATTACAACAAAGTTGATAAACGATACTACATTTTTAACTTCTTTTTTCTTTTACTAAGTAGATATATTACCAAATATTAGATGATTCTATAGTACTATTGTATATTCTATAGTACTATTCCTAATATTCACAATAAATATCTAATGTTGAAGTAAAGATTGAGAAAATACCTTAAAATTAAGGAACAAAAGAGAGGAGTAGTGCAAGAAACTCAGTAGAATAGAATAGAAGTGGATAGTCCATAACTGACAGTAATCACACAGCAATGGAATAGACTCATAGGTTGAGTTTTCATATAAGCACTTTTTTGAATTTATATATTTGTCGAATACATAGGGGAAAAGAAGAACCATCTCGGGTGGGTCCCGAACCTGCAGTCTTTCCCTTACAGGGGGAATGCCTTGACCAATTCCGCTACCGAGACACACCTGATATGATTCATATTTCCCATCTTATACGTCTTTAAGGCGACGGTGGAGTCATCTACCGATTTTCTTACGAACTATCGGAATCAATGAATGATGTTACAATCATTTTTAAACATTGATTTTTGATAACTCTGCCCAAACAATTGAATCAATTTTTACGGCATTAAGTATGCTAACTATACAAATCGAATACATGGGGAAAAAGAAGAACCATCTCAGGCGGGACTTTGTATAGTTAGCATACTTAATGCTGTAAAAATTCATTCAATTTATATGTATATTTGGTCCATCAATTGACTGCACCCCGCTGTTAGTAATAAAGCTGAGATGCAGTCCAGAAGATAAAGACCACCATTGTCGATGCTATGTAATGTTAAATGGTGGTCCCTGAAGGGGCAGTGATTATCATCTTCATGTATCTCTAGACAAAAAGATCAACTTGAAACATGCTTTCAGTATGCTTCCAAGTGCTCATTCACAGCATTCCATTATAATTTAAAAAAATATGTAATAAATGCATAGAAAAAGTGGATTGCACTTTGTTATCTTATCAATGCATTCCTGTTTGACTCTAACATCATTCACATCTAATTTTATTAGTATATAAGTTATACAGTATAGCATGAAATAACTAAAGCAATTATATGGCCCCATGTTTAATAAATAGGCACGTAAATAAATATGTCTGAAGTGTCATTAATTATTTACTCAAAATAAAGCTGTTAGCATTTCTTATAATTTCCATCTATAAGACCAAAATACTGACTTACCAGATTCTCCATCAATTGAAATATCTAAATAAACTAGTGGATTCCTTTGTGTCGCGGGAATGGAACTCATGTTATCGATCAACATGAAGTGTTCCATTAGTTTAATTTAATATGTTTAATAATTACTTTGATTATAATATTATTATAGTTGTAGAACCGTGTAAAACATATCTCAAAAATCACGATATTAAGTTAGAGTTTATTAGCATGATAAAATCCATCCAATTCAAACGAAAAAAGTTGTTTTTGTACACATTATTTTTCAATTTCAATTCTTTTCATAGTGAATGAATGCCATGAATGGCCTCTGTGTTGTATGTTGATATGTTGCCGATGTTGCCAGTTGCCACAACTCACTTGCCAATATCAATTGTCGATGTCAAACCATAGACATAGTAATATATACTCCTTAGGGCTTAGAGTATCAAGAGCTGCCATACCTACGAAAAAAAAACTGCCTACCTAAACTTGGATTTTATGAATGAACTGAAAGCAGTATGGCGGCCTAATAGGGAATCCACATAGATATAGGAAGAACGCTCGCGCGCTTAGTAGATAGGCGTACCTACAGATTAGGCGTGTATACCTACGTTCCATTTTCGTGAATGAACGTATGGCCGACGGTTACTACGTTAGGGCTGTAGCTTCTACTATCGTAATATTTGTCGATATCTTATATTTAGGAGTATAGAAAAATGCTAGGCGCATGGTATCACCATGATCTTCGGTGATCTCCACTAAGCTATTTTTGGCGGGGTGTGGCCCAGCGACTGCAAAGTAAGAAAATAATTCGTAGGTATGCAGAGGTTAATCTCGTGAACTTTAGGAACTTAACTGAGTTAGATTGTTGATTTTCCAGACAGTGAGTTATCTGTACTAGCTATTAGTTAATTTGTACTATTATGTGAAAAAAGAGTATTTTCGTCGACAAATCATTTGTTGGAGTACATCACTATCATACTTCTTGTAGTTTCGTGTAGAGTAAAGTAATGAATGAGTGTAACAAATCATTCACGGATGTTGCCAAAACTCGGCACGCTGTCAAATTTATACACTCATTTTCCCAAGTGAGAAATAACTTAAATGAAAATGAAATGAAAATGAAAATGAAAAATATTTTATTGTCAATAAGGCTTCTTAACAAAGTGTCCGTTGGCCCCACACTAGGCAAGCCTGTCCTGTGGGTACCTCTTACGATTACACAGGTTACATTTGCTTGGTCGACAATACTACTCTTATAAAAAAAATTACATACATGCGTGTGTGTGTATGTGAGCGTGTGTATCTGTGTGCACTTGTGTGTGTGCGTGGGTGTGGTTGTATGCGTGCGCGTGTTTGTGTTCGTGTTAATATATACACATATATATATATATATTATATATATATAATAAAATATTAAAGAATACGTTTTAATGCAAGTCAAAATAAGTTAATTTAGCAAAAGTATTTCAGTAGCTTCATATGTCATTGTGGTAAGCCATTTTTTTACCTCTTTTTTTGCTTGTCTCACCGAGCACTTTTTGATGTTGCAGTGTCTTGCAACTTGATTGTAGATGTGATGGTCGATATACGGGGCAAAGCGTCTAGCAAAAGTTGTAATGGTTTTCGGCAAGGTAAGTCTATATACTCTACGTCTGAGTAGATTGTCATAGTCTGCAGAATTGATGACAACCCGGTGTACTATGAGGAACGATTTCAAAATAAACAACTGTCGTACGTTGAGAACCTTACTTTCGTTGTACAGCAGCGTAGTAGGATATCTAAATGGTTTTTTGTACATGGTTTTTAGTACCGATCGCTGAGCTCTTTCTAGCTGTATCAAGATCGATTTGCCAGAACCACCCCAAACACGTATGCAGTAAGTAATCAATGACTGCGACAGGGCGAGATAGACTATCTTTAAAGTGTCTGTAGATACTGATGTCCGAAGCAACCTCATTATATTCGCCGTTTTACGTACACGACCAGACAACACGCTGATATGTTCTTTGAAGTTAAGATTTTCATTTATTATTACGCCTAGATACTTAATCCTGTCTACCCTTTGAGCTATTCCACACTTGCAACTGTTCAGTGTCTTGCAGTTGTGTAGCCTAATATTATGGGACATGGGTGGGACTGATGCAGCGGTTTTGTGAAAGCAGATGTACTTGGTTTTGTTGGCATTTAGTGTCAGCAGATTATGTCTTAGCCATTGCTGTATTTCAGTCATACCTGTTTCAGCTTCACTAAACGCTTTTTCCCAAGTCGATCCATGAAACACAACGACTGTATCATCGGCGTAGCATATTATATCTGCTTTAACACATGCGTGAATGTCATTCATGTACATTATGAAAAGAGTTGGGCCGAGCACACTTCCCTGCGGTACACCAAAATTAACCATCTGTAGTTCGCTTTTGTCGTTGCCCACTCGGATGCACTGTCTTCTATCAGTCAAATAACTTTAAAACCAATTCAGAGCTATGCCGCGTATTCCAAATTGAAATTCCAGTTTTTTCAGCAAGATTGGTATTGAAACGGTGTCAAAAGCTTTCGCTAAGTCCAGAAAAGCGCCTATACTGAACTGTTTCAAGTCAAGATGGGATGAGACAGTTGATGTTAAAAGTGTTACAGCCTCTTCAGTCGATTTCCCTCTTCTAAATCCATACTGCCTATGTGATATCAGGTTATGACTTTCTATATATTTGACTAATCTGTTGTTAACTATCTTTTCCAATAGCTTAGAGAATACAGACAGTAAAGAAATGGGACGGTAGCTGTCCGGGCAGTCTCTAGGACCGTGTTTATAAATAGGAGTGACAGACGCAGTTTTCCAGGCTTCAGGAAACACGCCAGATTCAAGGCTTAAATTGAAGACATCAGTCAGTGGAGGAATGATAACGTCTCTTATTTCTTTTAACAGGTCATTAGTCATTCCATCAATGCCCGGTGCTTTATTGTTCCGCAAAGATAGGATCAGGGACTCCACTTCTTTTACGTCAGTTGGTTGTAGAAAGAATGAGTCACGCAAGCCACTTCTTTTAACTTTAGTTGCGAGTGCCTCTTGACTCAGTTGAAGACTAATTAGGATCTCATTAGCCAGGTCCTGCCCCACCGTTGAAAAGTGAGCATTGCAGACATTTAAAGATTCAATCGGGCATAAACTGTTGTTTATAGTTAGCAGCTCCCTGGGTTCTTTATTAGTTTCTGTTAGGTTACAGACACTTTTTATACACCGCCACATTTGTTTAGGGTCTTTTGCATTACTCGCAAGCAGTTTGGTGTTATAATCAGTTTTTAATTTACGCAAGAGGTTGTTGCAAAAGTTCCTGTACCGGGTGTATATTAGGTGTTTGAGGGGGTCGTTTGGGGCTTTTCTGTATTTTGAGTGTAGTCGATCTCTGTGTGTCATGCAACGAATAAGACCGGGTGTGATCCAGGGTCTGATATTAAATTTTGAATGACAGACCCGCAGCTTGTTAGAATGTTTATCGACTACTTTGGTTATGTGGTTACAGAAATTGCCTACATTTTCGTTCACATCTTTACTACGCAACTGTAGCAACCAGTCAGCATTTAGTAGTTCATGTCGGATAGCCTCAGCGTCCCGTTTCGTAACAACCCGATTCAAACATTGCCCAGCGTTTTGTTTAACGGTAAGACCTAGTATGGCGATATCATGATCTGTTAGGTCAGTTTGGCAGACTACACCAATAACATTTTTAAGTTTATTAATAAAAATGTGGTCATGACATGCTGCCTCTCTTGTTGGGTGTGTGATTGCAGGAAACAATCCTTGTTCTGCAGTTACGCATAGATATTCTACAAGGTCTGTATCACATTCCGATGACAGTAAATCTATGTTTATGTCGCCTGTTAGAATCTGTGTATTTTTTCCGTGTGATGTAGAATCGAGAAGACTGTGAAGGGATCGGAGGAACTTCTTTTTACAACCAGATGGCGGTCGATATATGGCATAAATTGTAATACGGTTGTCAAGATCCAGCTGTAATAAGTTTGCATCACTAACATTTGGCTCGGAGACGCGCGCACTCCACCTATCGTGAACATAAACTACCACACCAGTATTTTGGTTGATAACTTTTATAGTATTATACGTTGTGTATAATGGCATTTGGGGTATAATCGATGTGTCATCTAGCCAACATTCAGTTAAAATTATTACATCGAAGGTAATTTTACATCTTTTGAGAGTTACAAGAAAATTATCATAATTTTTATTAATGCTTCTGATATTGAATGTTAACACTTTAAAATTGTAATTTGATGAAATTGCGGTACTACAGTGCTCAGGCGCTTCTATGGTATGGCAAGTTATTCGTAATGAGTCTAACTCTTCAGTGTTAGTGTCATCAGTCACTGTATGGATAATATAGAAAATTCCAAACAAGTGTGACATAATACAGTGTAAATATAGTAGTTGCTAATGCCATACAATATGGATGTGAAATACCTGGTCAAGCACTTAGTGCAGCTGCCTTCCAATAAAGTTATTATTATATGTATATCATTTTTGTTAAGTGAGTATTTATTTACCCGAATGAGTGTTTCCACAGTGCCGATTTTGAACTTTACAGTGTATAAAATGTGTGATAGTATATAATGTATTTGTTTTAGTAGATTGCTATCTATTTTAGAGAAAATCTCACTCGTGCTATGTGTATAAAAATATAATAATATTTTTGATGCATACATATCTAGGTTATTGTAATGGATTGATAGTTGTAACCGCTGAACGTGTCAGACGGACTACTCACCGGCTGACCCAGCAGAGAGATGCACGAGCTCTATGGGATCCCAGGGCGCCTTTTATCAGAGGAGAAAAGTGTGCGTGCGTGTGGGAGACCAGGGAGACTTCAGAGAAAACAACTATTACCTCTGTTGTACATACATATATTACTAAGAGATAAAATTATACAAAAGAGGATTACAGACAATAGAGTTACATATAGAAATACAAAAATGAGTATGTCTTCACCAGCTGCACCACGGTGACCTGCTTGCAGTAGGTAGCCAGAGTGTTATGGCTAGTGGTTGTAGTACACCTCGGTCAACCCACCGTTGACACAGTTATTTCTTGCAGGGTGAAGTGATATAGATATATAGTAAAGTTACATAAATTTAATAGAGAAAAAAAGAATACGTGACCCCGGTTGTCGGCCTGCTCGGCGTCTGCGCACTTCTCTTGCCGCACTCTCGACCAGCCAAGGTGCTTCACGTCGAGGTTACAGGCTTGCGCCGACAGCGGTTGGGAACTCGACCACAGAACACGCTGAGAAGGGGTTTGAGGACCAAGGTGTCCTCTAATCCCGAACTAGGAACCCTAAGAACGAAATAACACTAAGAATCGTCTAGATTGCAGAAGGCTGTCGATAAATACAAGTAAAAACACTTACCAAAAACTGGGCAACAAAGAATTTAGTTAAGTATAAAGTATTTTCCAAGACACAGCAATACAAACGTTCCAGTCACAATTCAGAGAGTAAAAAGGATTTATATTTAGCCGGGGCCGCAGTTTTATACCCCTATCATTCGAAGGTTCTCGAACACACTTTTTTTTTAAGTTAAATTAGTGCGAACGATGATCAAAAACACCAAATCACGGTCGAAATCCTAACAACTTTAATATCACCCAGCTAAGTAGGAATCAAACAAAGTACAGCAACCTTTTGACTTGGTTGGTTCATACTCACATTCTTTCCTTGAATACAATGGTTCTGAGCACGCAGAATTTGAACCTGTTTAATTTAACTGAGGAAATTTAATTTTAACCTAAATGAGACAGCCTATACTTAAACAATTAATTTTCCCATTTAGGTGCTATGAGTATTTCTAATTTCATATAATTAAAACATAAAAGAAATCGAACGCCATCTAGTGCTTAGCTAGTACAAAAGTTCCTACACCGAGGCACCGACTAACTGATGTGAGTACCACTGAGACTGCCATAGGTGGCGCTAGTAGTAATCAAATTACAGTAGATAAAATCTAATGTTACACCACCCCTTCCCTCACAGTATTCCCTGCGTAGTATGCGCAGGGAATATCAGCGACAGGATCTCAACTGAGAGATATCAAAATAAATTCCAAAACTCGCGATGACCACACTAGTTGTGAAGACCACGAACTCCAAACAAACAACCACGAACCTAACAGCTAACTAAAGAAACCAAACAAAATCACATTACTAAGCCAAGTACTCTAGAAGTGTCACCCTATTAACTGCCCGGATCACTGTATGCCCTTCATATAGGTTAGTGAGTAGGCTTAGGGTGGAAAGATACCGAACGAAGCACAGTGGCACTCCCACGATCAGCCGAGTGACAGAGAGACGGCACCGACAGAAGAAGGAGAAGGATCAGAAGGCTGTTCCTCCTCACTGTACTTCAAAATATCCTTGATGTGATAAACTCCCAGATCCTTACCATCCAAATCCGACAGTTCATATACTAAAGGCGAGCGTTTGGCGGTTACAATGCATTTCATAAATTTAGGCGCCAGCTTCGCAGTAAAGTTCTTGGCCTTGTTAGACAAATAGAAGGTTCTTTTGTACACAATCTGTCCCACTTTCAGTTCCACATGCCTTTTTCTGAGGTTGTAGTATTTTTCGTTACGCCGGTGAGCAACATCTAAGTGTTTTCTCACCTGGTCGTAGATACGATGTAATTCCTTCAACCTCTCACCAAAGGACACTGGACTATCAATGGAGACAGTGTTAGGATGGCAAGGAATCTCTTCCTGCCTATAAAGAACTCCATCCCCAATGAATTCCCTACCGTGAACAAGAAAATACGGACTGAAATGAGTGGCTTCGCTCACAGCAGTGTTTAGAGCACACTGGAGTTCTACGAGGTTCTCGTCCCATTTCTTGTGGTGCGACTTCACGTAGCAAGAAATTCCCTGAACCACGTTGCGAATAGCTCGTTCTGCCTGGTTGGTCTGCGCGTGGTATCTGGGGTTATAATAAATGTTAGGCACATTGTACTTAAGTAGTAAGTCCTTAAATTGTTTACTCACAAATTGTGGGCCATTATCCATATAAATGGTTTTGCATACCCCGTGGACTAGGAAAACATTCTTTTCTATGAATCTCGCGACTGCAACGCCTGTAGCCATCCGTATAGGACTCAACATGACAAATTTGCTAAAGTAGTCCGAGACCACAATCAAGTGAACATTTCCCTTGCTGGAAGTAGGAAATGGACCCAGTAAGTCAACAGAGATGGCCTCAAACGGTCTAGACACCCGCTTTGGATTACCCATGAGGCCAGGGCGAGATGTGTTCACAGGTTTGTACTGCTTACATGTCTCGCATTTGCCTACATATTCCTTAACGCTCTCGTACATCTTAGGCCAATAATAGTTGAGAGCGAGGCGTTTATGGGTTTTCCATACGCCACCATGGGCACTGAGTATGTCGTCATGGTACTTGGTGAGCAGGGGCAACCTGTCCTCCAACGGTACCACCAGCTTCCAATCAAAATCAGAGGTCAGAGAGTATTTATTTTTTG
Organism: Eilema sororculum; assembly: GCA_914829495.1. NCBI lineage: Eukaryota > Metazoa > Arthropoda > Insecta > Lepidoptera > Erebidae > Eilema > Eilema sororculum. Next base: position 23,737,439 of record OU618535.1, read on the forward strand.
ATAATCTGAAAAGACGGTTATCACGTATATCAAAGTTGGGAAAATGCCTAGGGTTCTTTTTCACACTGTTCAGAGTGTGGAGATACCAAGAGTCCTTAGTAACGCTGGTGTCGATTGTGTCAATTTGAATTCGTGAAAGAGCATCAGGTACCACATGGTCCTTACCCTTTCGATGTTCTATATCGAAGTCAAACTGACTCAACCTCATGCTCCAGCGCGCAAGGCGGCCTGTCGGATTCTTCAGTTTGTGGAACCACAGGAGTGAGGCGTGGTCAGTAACCACAGTGCATTTCTGTCCTTCCACGTACTGCCTGAACTGTTCCAAAGCAAAGATCACTGCCAGGAGTTCTCGCTCAGTGGTACTGTAGTTGACTTCGTTCTTGTTGAGTGAACGACTACAATATGCGACAGGGTGCTCCACTCCCTCATGTGTCTGCGTCAGTACAGCAGCCACAGAGAAGGATGACGCGTCGCTGAGAATCCTAAAAGGTAGTGAGTAATCAGGCATTTTCAAAATAGGAGCGGTGACCAAAGCGGCTTTCAGCAGATTGAAAGACTCTTCAGCTTCACGCGACCACTCAAAATTTATATTCTTAGAAGTTAATTTACATAAGGGTTTACTAATCTTAGAAAAATTATTCACGAAACGCCGATACCACCCAGCCATACCCAGGAATCTTTTCACCTCCTTAGCGTTGGAAGGTGTAGGATAGTTGAGAATGACATCAACGTTACCTGGGTCTGTCCGCAGGCCATGCTTGTCGACAAAATACCCGAGGTACTTCAATTCGCTACGACAGAACTGCGATTTTCGCATGTTGATCGTGAGACCCGCATCCTTAAGGCGCTGATAGACTCTATTTAAGAGGTCCACATGCTCCTCAAAGGTGCTGGCCACAACGATTATGTCGTCTTGAAAGGAGAACACTCGGTTATCGAACTCTGGGCCAAATAGACGGTCCATGAGGCGTTGCATCGAGGCGGAAGCACCTACAAGTCCGAAGCACATCACGTTGTAGTGAAAAAGGCCTCGCCTGGGGACAGTGAAGGCGGTCTTCTCGGCGGATTGGGGCGAATCAAACGGAATCTGCCAATACGCCGCACTTAAATCAATAGAAGACAAATATTTTGCATTATTGAGATGGTCTAAAATTTGGTTGATGTAAGGTAACGGATACGCATCGCTTTTAGAAACAGAATTGAGCTTCCGAGAATCAAGGCACAATCTCAGGTCTCCGTTTGCTTTCTCCACCATCACCACTGGTGAGTTCCATGCGGACTGAGACGGGGTCACTACTCCCATCTCCAGCATCCGATCTAGTTCCTCTTCCAGGGCTTTCTGCTTCAGGGGAGAGAGCGGGTAATACCGTTGCTTGATTGGCTTACTATCGCCCGTATCTATAGTATGATGCGCCAGAGATGTTCGACCTAGACCCACCTTGTCCGTGTTGATGGTATCAAATTTCTCAATAATGCTGTTAATTACCCGCTTCTGATCAGCGGTTAAATTGTTGTAATCCTCTAGACCACTGTTAAGAGACAGAGATTCTACCGGATTACAGTCACTAAAGTTGGAGAGATTGATATTCTGAGAGATCAATCTATCCCCTAATTGAAATTGTTGCCAGAAGTCTACTCCAAATATCATAGCAGTAGTGATTTCTGGAACAACATAGAACTTAATAACTCTGACAGCAGAATTATATTCAATAGGCAGAGAGATACAGCCCAGACATGGCAAATGAGAGCCATCTGCTGTAGTTAAACTAAAGTTAGGGCTGATGCTTCCAAGCTCAAACCCTAATTCCAAGAAAGTGTGGTGCGCTCCCTTACCCAGTACTGAGCAAGCTGCACCCGAATCAAGTAAACCTAGAACATTTAAGTTCAGGATCTTAACAACTAAATACGGTCTTATATCATTATCCCGTTTGGTAAACAGGACCCTATCAGAGAATGCATCAGACAGAGAAGCTCGCTCCGAGCCGAATGGTGATCTTTTAATAAGGCCCTGACTTACTCGTTTTTTGGCTTGGCATTACACTTCGGACACTCAGGCGATTTGACTCCCTTCTGTCCACACCGGAAGCACACCAATTCCCTTGACTGTGTACAGCCATATGCAGTGTGGCCGACTTCACCACAGCGGAAGCATCCTCGTTCGCTTGAGGTCGTAGGACCGGCCACGGCAGAGACCTGCTGGGAAGTTTTATGAACAGTTTTATTCTTAAAATGGTGTAAGTCCGAGGTGATCCCAAACTTATCTAACGCTGGTTCCTGGAATGCCTCTGCCCTAGCACGCGCAAGTTCTAGGCGCTTCCCCAATCGCTTCAGGTCGATTATCGAGTTTACCTCGTGAAGAGCCAATTCCTTCATATAATCGGGCCTAATATTATGCATCAGAATGTCCAGTTGTTCCTCACTGGGCATTTTGCACGTTAATCTCGAGAACATGGCCTGCATCGTAGAGATGTAGATGCCTAATGTTTCAGATCGGGCCTGTGTACGCTGCCTAATTTCATTTCTGAGACGGTAATCGTAGTCGGGAAGGTCGAAAGTCTCCCTCAGCTCATCCAACATGCCCTCATACGAGGTAAAGTTATTCTTGTTGGTGCGGAACCAAGATAAAGCCGGACCGTCCAATAGGTCAGAGAAAGCTGAGAGGATTTTATCCTTGGTGACTTCCCGAGCACACCTAAGCTCTTCCAGTCTCTCAATGAATACACGTACGCACGCAGAGCCATCAAATTTTATATTAAAAGAGTTTAAATTTACGGGTCTATCCCTTATTACTAAATTACCACTAATTGTGTCAGAACTAGGCGCGTCACGTCGCCTCGAACGGTCCCCTCCCACCACAGGCGAGGTGTAACCTACGCGGTCACGATGAATAGGTTCAGTCTCTCTATCCGAACCCTCAGAGTCAGAGTCAGTATCTGATTCAGCCACAGACAGAATTTTAACCAAGCGGCCACGGATATCTAAAAGATCTGGACAGTCTATACCACACCTAGCTAACCTAGTGAGAAGGTAGTTCGCCCTCACTGCAACCTTAGTCCGACAATTACTATTTGAAACGACTTCACCTGAAGAGAGTGTCCCTTCCAGCTCGAGAACTTTAGGCTCACAGACAGCCAACTCAGAGGCGGCAACAGCAGGTACCGTGGCGATGGCCTTAATGCTGCCACGCCGGACAAGCCGCAATGCAGTGCGCAGCTCACTCCGCAGGCCAACAACCGTCGCATCCGGATCCGCTGTAACCCCCATGGCAGAGAGTTCATTAAAAAGTTCATCTTTCTTAAGGTAGTTAATACACTTCTGTAATTGGGCCATAGTGGTCCAAAATTCAGTTTTTATCAAAACAATTAACAGTAATGGAGATTCAACTCACAACAGGTTTATAAATTATAAATGTAGGTTAAATGAAGTTTCCACAGAGACAAAATCAACTAATATTAACAGATAATACAATAAATATGCTTCCTCTAGGTCACAATTTGTGCGGTAGCTACAAAAATCTAATAATTTAGAATAGAGAAACTATATTAACTAAATTTAAGAATAGCTTTGTCCAAGAAATATGACACCAGGTATACTTTCTTTAGATTAATAAATTAGGAGGTAGTTACAAAAAGTTTACTACTATTTTATATTATGTTACTTGATTTTGGGTAGATATTATAGAATCACCCAGATAAATATCTTCAGAATACTGGCTCAGCAACCCAATGTAGTGAATACCAGATGTTCAAATTATAGTTGAAGTTATAGAAATTTTCTTTATATAAATTACAAGTGATGTAGGTATTCAGCAAAATGTTAAAAAGTTAACTACAAATCTACTCAAGTCTATACAGTACAAAGCAGCTATGTATTTTTACTAACTACTTAATAATACACAGGTATAAACCCAAAACCATGAATGCTAGACACAGAAATTTCTAGACTAAAAGTTTGACACAGTACAATTACTATGTGAACAGACCACAATAAATATATATGTTTGTACAACACAGAAGCAACTAAATAGGAGGAAAAAAAGAAAAAAAGAAAAAAGAAAAAAACTAGTTTGCCAAAAATATGTTTCCAAACTTACCGAAAGATGTGCAGTTTTAAAATTTTGATGGTTTTAGAATTTAGGTCTCAATGGTTTTTCTTGCCACTGGGATGATGGTACGATTGGCTGAAAAACACAAAGAGGGTAAGTATTACATGCGTAACTGCAGCCGCACAACCAATTAGCGTCTTGGGTAGTGTCAGACGGAGGGTAGTGTTTCCTCCAAAGCGAACTCTCCAGACACCCACACACAGCGCACCCACAGAGAACAGAGTTAGCCCTTAGCGTTGGTCGCCAATTTGTAACCGCTGAACGTGTCAGACGGACTACTCACCGGCTGACCCAGCAGAGAGATGCACGAGCTCTATGGGATCCCAGGGCGCCTTTTATCAGAGGAGAAAAGTGTGCGTGCGTGTGGGAGACCAGGGAGACTTCAGAGAAAACAACTATTACCTCTGTTGTACATACATATATTACTAAGAGATAAAATTATACAAAAGAGGATTACAGACAATAGAGTTACATATAGAAATACAAAAATGAGTATGTCTTCACCAGCTGCACCACGGTGACCTGCTTGCAGTAGGTAGCCAGAGTGTTATGGCTAGTGGTTGTAGTACACCTCGGTCAACCCACCGTTGACACAGTTATTTCTTGCAGGGTGAAGTGATATAGATATATAGTAAAGTTACATAAATTTAATAGAGAAAAAAAGAATACGTGACCCCGGTTGTCGGCCTGCTCGGCGTCTGCGCACGTTTCTTGCCGCACTCTCGACCAGCCAAGGTGCTTCACGTCGAGGTTACAGGCTTGCGCCGACAGCGGTTGGGAACTCGACCACAGAACACGCTGAGAAGGGGTTTGAGGACCAAGGTGTCCTCTAATCCCGAACTAGGAACCCTAAGAACGAAATAACACTAAGAATCGTCTAGATTGCAGAAGGCTGTCGATAAATACAAGTAAAAACACTTACCAAAAACTGGGCAACAAAGAATTTAGTTAAGTATAAAGTATTTTCCAAGACACAGCAATACAAACGTTCCAGTCACAATTCAGAGAGTAAAAAGGATTTATATTTAGCCGGGGCCGCAGTTTTATACCCCTATCATTCGAAGGTTCTCGAACACACTTTTTTTTTAAGTTAAATTAGTGCGAACGATGATCAAAAACACCAAATCACGGTCGAAATCCTAACAACTTTAATATCACCCAGCTAAGTAGGAATCAAACAAAGTACAGCAACCTTTTGACTTGGTTGGTTCATACTCACATTCTTTCCTTGAATACAATGGTTCTGAGCACGCAGAATTTGAACCTGTTTAATTTAACTGAGGAAATTTAATTTTAACCTAAATGAGACAGCCTATACTTAAACAATTAATTTTCCCATTTAGGTGCTATGAGTATTTCTAATTTCATATAATTAAAACATAAAAGAAATCGAACGCCATCTAGTGCTTAGCTAGTACAAAAGTTCCTACACCGAGGCACCGACTAACTGATGTGAGTACCACTGAGACTGCCATAGGTGGCGCTAGTAGTAATCAAATTACAGTAGATAAAATCTAATGTTACATAGTATAAAGTATTTCTTATAAGTTGTGTATGTTGGTTTAGATAAGTAAGAATGTGTTTGTTTGTGTTTTCTCAATAAGTATAAATGTATAGGATTGACACTTAAAATACTAGTGATAGTGACAACACAGTTACTTATCACTACATATTATAAAACAAAGTCACTGTCGCTGTCTGTCTGTCCCTATGTATGCTTAAATCTTCAAAAGTACGCAACGGATTTTGATGCAGTTTTTTTTAATAGATAGAGTGATTCAAGAGGAAGGTTTATATGTATAATACATGCATAATATTGTAGGGCAACACTGCTAAATTTAGACGTTTCTAATGTCATGTCGTAAAAAAGCACATTTTTTTGCGCTTACATTGCAAACGCTGGCTGAACCCCAAGAGATAAATCAAAATGATGTACTATAGTATTGTACACCTCAAAAAGGCCTATATAAAACTCCGCGATAGCATATGTCTATCTATTATGGGTAGCCCACAGTAACCATTTTTATCTTTTACAAATTATAATTTTTTTATGTGTCATTTTGGAAGCTATTTTTAACAATATATTGTTATTCCTTATCCAATTAAATACTTTAGATACGTTGTACATTTAATGTAGATCAAAATTGCGATTTACACTTTATAATTATAATGCATAATTTGGAAGCTATCGCAATATACAATTAACGCACGGCAAAATAAATTCAAGCAGAAATCCCGATTGACATTAGAAACCCCTAAATTTAGCAGTGTTTCTCTACAATATTATGCATGTATTATAGATATAAACCTTCCTCTTGAATCACTCTATCTATTAAAAAAAACCGCTTCAAAATCCGTTGCGTACTTTTGAAGATTTCAGCATACATAGGGACAGACAGACAGCGACAGCGACTTATGATGAAGTGATCCAGCAGTGGTCTGCAATAGGCTCGCTGTCTGTTCGTCCCTATGTATGCTTAAATCATCAAAAGTACGCAACGGATTTTGAAGCGGTTTTTTTTAATAGATAGACTGATTTAAGAGGAAAGTTTATATGTATAATACATGCATAATATTGTAGAGGAACACTGCTAAATTTAAAGGTTTCAAATGTCATGTCGTAAATAAGCACATTTTTTGCGCTTTTCTTGCGCTTACATTGCAAACGCTGGCTACACCTCACGAGATAAATAAAAATAATGTACTACAGTATTATGCAACTAAAAAAGGTCAATATAAAAGTCCGCAATGGTATATGTCTATCACTTACGGATAACCCATAATAACCATTTTTATCCTTTACATTTTACAGAAAAAAAATGGCTTATTTACGAAGTGATTTTAAGCAATACAGCATTAATCCTTATCCAATTAAGTAGGTAGGTACCTTAAATACGTTGTCCATTTAGTATATAGATCAATATGGCCCTTTATAGCATGTAATTTAAAAGAATATTTCCGAAGATATTACAGATTTATAATGCAGGGACAATGTGGAGTGGCGCGGCAGCGGTACCTACCTACCGGCCGGCCGGCAGCGCGTGCCTATAAATAGCGCGTCGCGGACATGGTAGCAGAATGGGTGCGACCAAGCGCAGGGCACGCCGTAATAGCGGCGGTAAGACCCATCATGGAGGAGTGGCTAGAGAGGCCACACGGCAGCCTCTCGTACCGGCTGACGCAGGTGATTACCGGACACGGGTGTTTCGGGAGTTACCTGTGTCGGATGTGGAAGGAGCCAACGTCCGAGTGCCATCACTGTGATGCGAGCGAGGACACAGAGCTGCACACGCTGACCGAGTGCCCTAGCGAGGCGGGTCCTAGTGGCGGCTCTAGGGGTGGGAGTCCTCACACTCGCCACGTTGCTCACAGCGATGGTACGATGCGCGAACGCTTGGGGTGCGGCCGTCTCCTTCTGCGAGCAAGTAATGCTCGAGAAGGAGGCGGCCGGTCGGGTCCGGACTAGAAGGCCAACCGGACGTTGGAGGTCGCAGAACGACCTCCGTCCTCCATGAGCGCTGGCCTGGGGGTGACCGGTGGAGCCGCCTGTCACCCTAGCAGAAGCAGGCCGCGGCGGCGGCGCCAAGTGCGCCTCCCCATAACCGGGGCTAGATGGGGACCCTGTGGTCCCCACAACCCGAAGGGGGCCATCTCGAAAGAGATGGTCCTGGGTCTGCCGGGGTGCGAGAGATATGCTTTTGGCAATCTCACCTCCGGCAACCAAGGACCCAAGACGGCGTGCGTTTTGGTCGGTTCGAGTCCGACATAACCACCTCCACCGGCTCCGTGGGGGTGGTATCCGTGGGGATTGATCGCAAGATAAAAAAATAAAAAAAATAAAAAAAATAGCGCGTCGCAGGCCGCGCTCCCGCCTATAGCATTTTATGATTAGCAGCGAACGGACGTGTTTCTCGGTCGGAGCTCTGTAGCAAGGAAAATAATAAAATTAATAAAAAAACGTGCCTTTCGACGCGACAACTTAATCCGTACTTATAAGTACGTTACGATAAATAAAATAATAATATTAGAAATTGTATCTAATGATAAAAAAGCTGTAAACGTTGTTTATAAGGGCATTTTGTAGTTGGTAAGTATATTTAGTATCAGTATTGCACCCGTGCGAAGCCGGGGCGGGTCGCTAGTTATATTATAAAATGTAAATTCATTGTTAGTAGGAAAAACATGTACAATGTATTTTGATTTAATTTCCAGCAGAAGTACCAAAAACCCGAAGAAGATCTTCATGTGTGCGTATTGGTAAGGCTGGCTTACCTTCACGTTGCCTGACATAGATATTACCCTGTGTACACCAGCAGAAGGTGTAGTCCATTTCTTTGGATTTAGTTCTTGCCGCTCGAAAAAGCAGTCGATTTGCTTTTGTTAAGCGCTCATTATAGTATAATCTTTGCGGCGTACCAGAGATGTCAAGGTCTGTTGTTGTTATACTTTTTCTAGATTTTGCAGCCGTCAATATCTGATCTCGTTTGGTACGACGTAACAGACGCATCACTACTGGTCTTGAAAATCTGGTATTTTGTTCAGCGTTTAGCGCAGACTTGACGCGTGGGCCAACTCGGGCAACCCAGTCGATATCCGAGTCGTTTAGTTCGACACCAACCTTGCGGGCTGCTAACAGTGCAATGTGGTATAGATTTTCATTGGCTTGCTCGGGTATGCCAGCCAATTCCAGCTCATTGCGCAGGTTTAATTGGGCTTGCCCATTCAATTCCTGCTTCAGTTCACCTACTGTAGCTTCAAGCAGCTTTAAGTCTTTATCACGGTTTTCTAGGCAGTTAATTCTATTGCTGTTCGAGTCTACTGCTGACACCAGTTCGGTAAGTTTTGTCTGACAATTAACCAACGAGTCCGTAGCGTCTTCAAGTTGCTTTTTAAGAGAAGAAATTTCCTGTGTTAAATGACGCACTTCCTCTATCAATTCTTTTACTTCAGAGTTTACACAACCCTCAGTATGCATGTCTGTCTTCTTCCTTGTGGTAACATTCGAATCTGTAGGACGTATCGGCGTTAAACTATTATCTCCTCCTTTTTTTAGCGTGGCACAGCAGTCCGGACATTTCCATAGTTTTATCTTGTCGCTTGGCAGTGTAGTTATTTTGATACATTGTGAACAGAAGCTTTTTGCACAGGTTTCCACAGCACATTTAATACAAGTGTCTTTTGTATTTTTCAGACATCCAAAGCATTTCATCTTGGATTAAGCTATGTTCAATAATAAAGTTTAAAGAAATATAAATAATTCCAGGTGTTTAGTTTTGTTGATAAAATCTCTTTGGTCAATATTTATTCCTCACAGAGGCAAATCATAGGTAGAAAAGATAGCGCCGTCTACGGTTAACTAATCACCGATGGCCTGCCGTCGAAGTACCGTCATGCGTCACTGAGCGGCACACACAGCAGCGCGCACGCAGTATGCACTCTTATGTTCACTTATTAACCGTGGGTTTTGCGTGTATTGTTCACAAAAACGAATAGTCATTCACTCACCAGCTGATCAGGTAGATATTAAAGTTTTATTCGTTATAAGCCACTATTCATCACTTTTTGTTGATTTTAATATATGATTTACTTCACTACAGTGTTATTGGCAATATGTACTATTTTTATCAATTAAAGGTAAGTTTTTAAAGGATATTTTGTTTTTTCCGTTGAGAGAAAGTATGTACGTGTATTAACCTTTTCACTGCCGACCAAAGATGTTTGAAATGAAATGTTTTGTCTCTTTTTTACAGGTGAAACTGTATATTAGAAAAAAAGAGACAAAGTGATGTTTCATGGTCTGTCTCATGTTTGCCTCATATCTGTATAAATAAAATTTGTATATGTTGAATAGGGCCACCCTGTGGGAATCCAGTAAACTGTCGATAACTACCTACTTATCGATATAAAAAGGGCACAGACTAAAAATTTATACATTTGAAAGAAAAAATTAAGTGGTTAGCTTAAGTGGATGCCGATTATTTGTATTTTCGGAATTAAATCAAAATCAAGGAGATTTGTATAAAATCATACTTTTAATTTTAAAATGGAAGTAATTTCTTGTTCAACTAGTTATATCATATTGATTTTGTAGTTTTATAGATGTAAAAAATGTTTTAGTATCTATTCATCAGTAATACCAGTACCATTATGCGATAGAATAATAAAAAGTCAACGGCATTTCAAAAGTCATTCACTATGTATGGAAAGTGGTCTTCGTTCTTTAAATATTTGGGAAAATACCGATAATTAAAATTCTATCACCGCATCACTAGCAATTTTATTTGACCAATCAGGTGCTACTACATCCCCACTACGTTGGAAAGCAAGATGGAAAATTGGCGTTTTCCTCATATGATTTTATGAATGAATTTCGTTGTAGCTTCACGTCTTTATATTTACTATGTCTATGGTTTTATGCAAATTTATGACCATAATGGTGATATACTCAAACATAACGTGGATGATATGATAACCATAGAGCATAGGATAGTTGGCCAACGAATGCTGGCGAAAAAAGTGACAACAATTTTTCAAATTTAGCGCCGCCTTTTTGTGCCCTGTTAGTTTTCTTGGCCTGACTCTATATTCGTCATGCTGCGAACGTCATCGTCGGCTTCACGGCGCGAATCAAAGGAGCGGCAATCCGAGCGCAATGTAAAGCTTGGAAAAAAAGCAATGATTAATGATGATTTACGCACTCATGTCGAACACATACTAGGCTACTAAAAGAGTACATTTTTATATAATAAAATGCAAGACTGTGTGTGTGTGTGTGAACGTGAACATCGCGATGACGCGAGTGTGTGATAAATACATAAGGTTGACATTTATCTAACACCTGGGGGGAGGAGTTGCTCGCGTCCGTAGGACTTACCATCTTTCCTAGGCCCACCCTACATGTTCCCCCCGGGTGGTGCTAAACGAGCAACAACGCCAAGCAACAGGTGGCAGTCAAATAACCTATCACTGGCATCCACAGGCAAGGGGGATCTAAATGCCCCCTAAAACTCGTGGCAATAGTGTCCTGGGAAACCACTATTTGTACTCCTACCTCTTTTAATAAGAAAATGTCGAATAATAGAGATTGTGATATGTCTTGCGAACCGGCTAACCCCCATCGCCTTCCAGTATCCGGGCTGGAAAGTGTGAAATTTGTTACCGAAGACTCCACGTGGGTACCCAGGTCCTCGTGACAGTAAATGCTACTGGTCAAAACAAAAGATATGTGCAGCAAGCCTTTCACCCAAGCCTTCTACAAAGACCAAGAAGTGCTTCAGTTGGAAATGCATCACATGATTCACATGTCACCAACAGGGAACTACAAGACCCCTAACAACCTACATCCAGTCATTACCAGTACAAGCACTGAGGTACAAATTATAAAAGATCCGCCTACTGAACCAATAACCCCATCAAATACCAATGAGAAAGAATGGGTGCAAGCCACGAATAAAAAACGGCAGCGATCAAGACCCGAGCCCACGGAGGAGAGAAGTAACGGAGATGCCCCATTGATATTTCTCTTAACAAAAGCGCGTCGCCCAATGCGGGTGGGAAGTAGCCGGGGCGGGGGGAGTTCATGACCTCCATCTAGTGACGCATAGCGAAACCGAACAAAAACAGAGCTTAAACAATTATCATTGTAGTTCGACAACTCGCCACTAAGCGCTGCACAGAATTCTAGAATAATCTATGTGTGTAATGACAAACGGGAGTGCGGGACCACTGATTTTCCGATTGAACACTTCTATTTTGTACTAGCTGTTACCCGCGGCTCCGTCCGCTTGAATTCATTGACCTATAAGGATATAAGAAATTTCTTAGGTCATTTTTACATCTTGGGTTAAACTAAATGGAGTTTTCGTTTTAGATATTTTTAAAAATACGATTTATACGTACTTTAATGAATAAAGAGAATAATAATGTTCATGATAATTATAAAAACCTTACAACATTAGTACATAATATACATATATAGTTTATAGATGTTAATATTGTTAACTAAAGGAAATGAAGAAATGCACGTTTTGTATATTTTATTTAATCAAAATAATCAGGGTAGCTTGTTTACAATCAAAGTGAATTTATGAATATAAAAATTAATAGTTAAATGTGTTGGTAAGCGCATAACTTAACAATACCTGGACCAATTTGATCGGTATTTAGGTAATACACCTTGCCGCAATTTTTTATAACCCATTTTTGTCTTGTAAAAATCGTCTTCACTAAAGTGCTTAGAACATATTTTAGTGTATTTTGTGGGGTACCAGCTTGTAGATTTATTTAAAATACGAACCCACGCATTTTTAATTTCTGGATTGCCGGGAAATCTAAAATGAATTGTAGTAGCCATAATATATGTTGCCATCATTTGACAACCAGATACACTTTAAAATAATTTGAAAATAGTGGTCTCGCTATATTGATGAACACCATTAATTTGAAATGGGCATGATATTTTTTTTAATAAGGCCATCTCTCGGATTATGGCAAAATCATTTATAAAACTTAAATGATTTGGCCTTACACCAACAGATGGCCGAATGTTTTTATATTGAATTTTAGCGAAATATACTATTTTTTAAATAAAATAACATGTTTGGAATTACTAATGACCTCGGGTGAAATTATTGTATTGAAATGTTCATGAAATGGATTGAGATATTATTACAACTCTTTTATATGTACGACAAAGTTACATATTTCTATTCTATACTAGATGGATCTGTCAAGATATTTTTTTCTAATAATGAAAATAAAAATATAGCGGACTTACTGATGAAATGTTATATCACTAAAATGCTTTAATTGCTTATCTGTATAATTTGTACACCCTTGCACCGCACACTTCATTCTTAAACCACGTTTAAGCAATTTTTATTGCTGAACTTTTGTTCAGAAAGGACAACCGCTCGCAAGGACGTTTACTTGACGTTTATCTGGTGACGTCACCGACAATAGAGTCCATTTGACGTTTGGATGGCACGCGACTCTATTGCCTTGCAACAACTCCGCTATCATTTCCTTCTCCGTGCCCGAGCCACTCATATAACAAAGATAGTACAAATGTATATATATATTGGGTGTAAGGGGTACACTCACGAAGCCGAAAACCTTTAGTAGTACTCCAGGTACATAACAAATTGGCATAAAAATAAAATCGATATGGAAAAAAAAATGCATCGATTTTTTTTTGGATTCTCTTTATTTTTCATTTTGCATTACTTACTTGTTAGTAAAGCTAAATAAAACGGCAATTTTATAAAAATAAACCACTATTAAAGAGCACGCGCTTGGCGCTCTAGTTGTTTTTTCTTTGTAGTGATCTTCTTTTTATGAATTATTCGAAACTCCGGCTATCACAAGGAAAGTCTGACAGAAAGCCCTAAGCACACTCTCAGGTTGAGAATACAAATAATCGGCATCCACTTAAGCTAACCACTTAATTTTTTCTTTCAAATGTATAAATTTTTAGTCTGTGCCCTTTTTATATCGATAAGTAGTTATCGACAGTTTACTGGATTCCCTACTAGGCCGCCATACTGCTTTCCATTCATTCATAAAATCCAAGTTTAGGTAGGCAGTTTTTTTTCGTAGGTATGGCAGCTCTTGATACTATAAGCATAAAACTCTATCTATTTTGTCTATGATTTAAAATTCTGATGTCAAGTTGGTTGACTTGTCAAATCAACTTTAATTTTATATTTTCGAAACCTGTGTCACGTATATTAAAGTAATAGAATAGGTATTTATTTCACACGTATGATCGCGGGAGAGTAGATATTTTATTGAGGCACATAAATGTCGTGAATTTCTCGTGAGTAATTGCATATTATACTATAATTTGTTATGGTAATGTATTAACGTGTTTTCAGGATAATTGGAACGTATGTGGCAATGACTAACTTGATTGCGCTTTTCAGATAAAACATGTCTTCTTCTGCTATATATATACTGGATGTGAAGGGTAAAGTCCTCATCTCGAGGAACTATCGCGGTGATGTAGACTTGGGTGTCATAGATAAGTTCATGCCTTTATTGATGGAGAAAGAGGAAGAGGGGATGCTTACTCCACTCCTACAGACTAGCGAGTGCACCTTCGCTTATATCAAAACAAACAACTTATACATAGTATCGACTACAAAAAAGAATGCAAATATTGCTCTTGTTTTTGTATTCCTGTACAAGATTGTGGAAGTTATGACTGAATATTTCAAGGAGTTGGAGGAGGAAAGTATTCGTGACAATTTCGTTGTTATATACGAGCTGTTAGATGAATTGATCGACTTTGGCTATCCACAAACAACTGATAGTAAAATATTGCAGGAGTACATTACCCAGGAGGGCCATAAACTTGAAATGCAACCTCGTATTCCTATGGCAGTCACAAATGCTGTGTCATGGCGTTCTGAAGGAATCAAATATAGAAAGAATGAAGTATTTTTAGATGTTATTGAATCAGTAAACCTGTTGGCTAACTGTAATGGCAATGTATTGAGAAGCGAAATTGTTGGAGCGATCAAAATGAGAGTGTATCTGTCTGGTATGCCTGAACTTCGCCTCGGATTAAATGATAAGGTTTTATTTGAGAGTACTGGCCGGGGAAAATCAAAATCTGTAGAACTGGAAGATGTAAAGTTCCATCAGTGCGTGAGATTATCCCGCTTTGAAAATGATAGGACCATTTCCTTCATACCACCTGATGGTGAGTTTGAACTGATGTCGTACAGATTAAACACTCATGTAAAACCTTTGATTTGGATTGAGTCTGTGATTGAACGCCATGCTCATTCTCGTGTTGAGTACATGATCAAGGCAAAATCACAGTTCAAGAGGCGTTCTACTGCCAACAATGTTGAGATTATTATTCCAGTACCTGCTGATGCTGATTCCCCAAAATTTAAAACTACAATAGGCAGTGTAAAGTACACTCCTGAACAAAATGCCATCACATGGTCTATTAAATCTTTCCCAGGAGGTAAGGAGTACCTAATGCGGGCTCACTTTGGGTTACCCTCGGTTGAATGTGAGGAGGTGGATGGAAAGCCACCAATACAAGTAAAATTTGAGATTCCATATTTTACAACATCTGGCATTCAAGTGAGATATCTGAAGATTATTGAGAAGAGTGGTTACCAAGCTCTTCCTTGGGTGCGGTATATCACCCAGAACGGAGATTATCAATTAAGAACTAATTAATTTTTCTAATGCATTCCATATTATTATAAGAAGCACCATATTATGTTATTAATTTACAAGTTGTCTATCTTGCATTGTTATTATAGGTATTATTAAAAAGTAATTATGTAGTATTATGTATTGGTTTTGACTACAATAAATTAATATTCTTCATGAAATGTATGTTTACTATTTGTGCCTTTTTTAAATTCATTCAGCCTCAGCTGTCTTCACTATCTTAGACCTGACAAAACAGTGTTATCATCAGTTTTCCACTGTCTCAATAATTGTACTGATATTCCATAATAGGATAGAGCAAGGTGTTTGTAGACTTACTTTAGCTGCTCTTATTAAACTTGTAAAACTACTGGACCCATATAGTTTTTATGAATTTGCTATTTTTTCTAGTACATTTGTAAGTTTTAAGTAGCATAATAGACATGATATAGTCACTGTGCCATATATCTGTACAAGTAGTCCATTGCCAGTCCCAGGATAATTAATCATATTTTTGTTTGAACCTATGCCCACCTTCCACCTGTCCTGTACCTAGTCAAAGTCACAGAGTACTTTGGTCAAAGTCAATAGATTCAGGATTCTTACCTATCTATGTACAAGAGCCATCTAGCGACAACAAGCTGAATTACTTCAAAACCGTCTATTAATACAATCCTACATCATCTATACATCTGTACATCTATACAAATAAATAAAATTAGAGTGTCTGTTTGTAATATTAAAATAACCGCTTTCTACTACATGCATATGAATGTATATACGGTACACATACCAAAATATATATTTTTAAATTTTTTGTCTGTCTGTCTGTCTGTCTGTCTGTCTGTTTGTTTTGGCTAATCTCTGGAACGGCTGGACCGATTTGGACGGGACTTCCACTGGCAGATAGCTTATGTAATAAGGAGTAACTTAGGCTACTTTTATTTTAGAAAAGATTTTTTTTATTAAGTACATTCCACGCGGACGAAGTCGCGGGCACAGCTAGTACACTATAAATAAATAACGTCTATAACCCCTACACTATATACAGGCCAAGCGTGATCACCTTGCCTGATGGTCCACCTAGTTTCTCCTGTGTTCTGTGGTCCACCATCATAATAAACATATACATGAATATACTTACGCCTGTAAATCGCCGTAGCAGTAGGCAGAAGCGTACTAACACCTACATTTCGCCAACTATGATCTTCGCTCTCACTTCTCACCGTCTCACGTAATAGGGGGAGAGCCTATTGCCGTCAAGTGTGCACTTAGCTATGGAGTTGTTTGTTTACTGTTGGATGATAAACAGCCCTATCTACAACACCCACAGTCAGAGATATTGTTATATTAAATGTTTATGATTTACGATATTATATTTTTATTATACAACATACATTACGTCTTTATCCCTGGAGGGTTAGGCAGAGGGGACTTAACACTCACATTTCACCAATCATTGTCGGTCCCAAGTAATGGGTATTGAGCTTATTGCCGTATCCCTCGAGTTCCTATGTTTATTCGAACCATGCATTTGAGGCTAAGTCTGGGCTGTTTATATCCATTAGTCGCCTTGTACGACACCGCATAGAGGTGGAGTGGCCCAAATTCTATTCTGCCGGGAACCACGCGGCACAAGAACAGCAACACAATGATTTTATACTATTCCGAACTGTTTACGTTCAAAATGTCAACTTGGTTTCTAAACGTAAAAGTTCATGTCATTCCACTTTTCAGTAAACAATACAAGACAAAGCCCGGGAATTTAAGTTTTTCTTAAAATGGGTAAAAGATGTCTGTTATCTGAACGTTTAATAAAATCGCGATATATTTGTCTAAGACAATATTCTGATATCATACCAAAAAGCAATGTAGTAATCATTAAAAAAGCTAAGAAAATTGATAACCTCAAAAAGGAAAAAGTTCCTCAAGTTTCCCTTCCGACCAATACAAATAATAATGTAAAAGAATTTAGAGTCAATGAAGTGAATATACAGATGATATCGAAGAACATATATGATCAACTATTCAAAAGTTCCAGTGAAAGTATAGACCCTGACTTAGTAAAAAGGTAAATGGTTTCTATATAAAATATATATTGTATTTACTAAATAGTATTTAAGTGGGCCTATGTCTAGAAGTGGGCCGCAATAGGCTATATTCATCCGCATTTCAGAACACATAACACAAGATAAAGAGATAAAGATTAAGATTTAACTATACTTAGGTACTTGGGGTCTAGGGAGTGTACCCTGCACTCACTTTCTCTCTATAATGTCGTAGATTTTTTTTTTTAATTTAATGGTTTACTTAATTTTATTTATTAGCTTTTGCCTGCGGCTCCGCCCGCGTGGTTGTCGGTTCCCGGCAATTATTCGAATTTTTCTCACCTTTTAAACCTTCCCTAGACCTCCACAAACATTTCAAGACCAAGATAAGATAAATCCGTTCAGCCGTTCTCGAGTTTAAAGATTGTATGATCCTGTAGGGGTAGGCATGTTCACTGGTTCAAATCCTGTCCTGGAATTTGTCTAATCTCAAGTGCCGTTTTGGTTAGAATAGGACCACTCAAGCTCTTCCTGTGGGTGTCGTAAAAGGTGACCAAGGGATAGGGCTACTCTCCATCCTTCAGTAAACATACAGACCAAAACAAAGGACTCGCTGTGTGGCAATAAGCTTGCCCCCTATTATGTCACGGAACCGAAAATCATTATTGGCAAAATGTGGGTGCTAGTAAACCTGCCTACTCCAATTCAATTCATATCCTTATTGTATTGTAGATGCCAAGACAACCTACTAAAGCATGGCATTGACTACAAAAAGTGCAGTCATTTGCCTGATGTTGAATTAAAATTGCCTAAACTTGAGGGTAAGGATGTTGTAGAACACTTCTATAATATAGGTGAAAGGCAATGTGCTCCATATAGAGAGCTTCTGAAGAACTTGGCTAGCTGTAAGTTACCACCAATGCCGAAGGTATTTTCTTTCTTATACTCTTATATTCTTCTTATTTTGAACTTGGATTCAGTATGAAATGAAATCTATTTGGACAGCAAATAAATCCATATGTTGTTAGTAACTTAAAAATATATATTAGTAAAAATTGATATTGAGCCTGAGTTTGTCGAATGTCGAATGTCGAAATAGAGGAATATAAGTAATGTCACACAGTAAAAATCTAATCACAATTTGTATTCCATAAATTCATATAGTCAATTTGTAAATTAATTAATAGGATGAATATTAAATTTAAAAGACATGTCAGTAATGCCTTTAATTTCTGACTTAATTTCTGAATGCTTAAATTAGGTCATTACATTGTTTCATTCAGTCTACCTACGGGATGCCATTTAATTTTCGACTTTAATTGCATGGCAGTAAACTCTAATATTAATTGGCATTTTGTGATATCTGTGGAATTACAGTGTTTCATTGGTTCTAAAGGTTCCTGGTAAGCATACTCACCGTGTGAGCAGGCAGTGGTGTAATGTGTAACTAACGAGTACTATCCTGCCTTCATCCACACACACTTGCTACCTAGATTATAGTTGCTAACTTTACATCTCTCATTCCTGATAGTGGGACAACTACCTGTCTTACAATAGCCTAATATTTGTAGAAATGGTCCAGGGTAGCTGGCTGGACGAAGTATACTGGCAAATCGGCTGAAAAAGTACCTTGTCCACCGGATGATGCTTTGATATTTGATGTGGAGGTACTTATGTCAGCTGGTAAAAGACCAACCCTGGCCTGTGCGGTATCTCCAAATGCATGGTAAGTTCTTATGTGCTTTTATTTTCTTAACTAATTGTATACTTTTCTTACATATATTATGGATTTATTTATTATGACCTCGATCTCATCTTATAATGGTATTCTTATTAAATTTGTGGCGGAACTAGCACTATCTAGCGACAGCAAGCTCAACAACTTAGAAACTATCTATTCTGCATCATACAATATTGAACTTAACATTCTGGGTCATTCTGGGTAGTATTTAATATCTAACATCTCACAGTCAATGATTACCGATAAAGTAATTAATTGTAGGTATGGTTGGATAAGTGAGCCTATTGCGAATTTCTACCCTCATGAGACGCATGACAATTTGCGATATGAAGACCTCATACCATTGGAGACAGATGGGCTGAAACCATTCGGAGATATCAGAAGACCAAGGATTGTGGTGGGACATAATGTTTCATTTGATAGAGCCAAGATAAAAGAACAGTATTGGTTGGAAAGAACCGGTGAGTTTTCCTTACCGCCCGAATTTTTCATGCAAAAATCCCTTACGTGGTCTTGCTCACTCTTAATGGCCGCTCCAGACTCTACACGAGACAACATAAAGGAACGTGAATGCGAAGTGAGGATGGTGCGCTCGTGTCCCCTCGCCTCGCCTCACTAATGTTCTTCGTGTCGGTTTTTCTGACGCGGGGTAGTAGAAGTAACAGACAACTGAATAAATCGATGGCTAGCATTCCTTAGGTGCCTCGTGAGAGTCTGGAGCGGCCATAACGTTATAACTGCTTGGATGCAAACAAGCGCACTGTACAAATCGAATACACAGGGAAAAATTAATCTTCTCGGCGGGACTCGAACCCGCGATCTTTCCCTTACAAGGGGAATGCCTTTTTTGTATAGTTAGCATACTGAATGCTGTAAAATTCATTCCAGTATTTGGGCAGAGTTATCAAAAATTAGTGTACATCATTCATTGGTTCCGATAGTCCGTAAGAAGATCGGTAGATGACTCCACCGTCGTCGTAAGGAGGATGGATTAAAATAGAAATTTGAATCACATCGGGCATGTCTCGAGTTGGTCAAGTAGTTGGCCCCCTGTAAGGGAAAGAACTTGGGTTCGAGTCCCGCCCGAGAAGATTCATTTTTCCCTGTGTATTCGATTTGTATAGTTAGCATGCTTAATGCTGTAAAATTCATTCAAGCGCACTATAGGTAGTAATTGTGCTTTTCAGGTGTTCGTTTCATGGATACGATGTCAATGCATGTAAGTGTTAGTGGCGTCACGAGCTACCAGCGTACCGTGCTGAAAGCGAAGAACAAGGAACCACATCCATCTGATGATGATTGGAAGGAAATTAGTTCACTCAATAATCTTAGTGAGGTTAGCAACAAATTCAGTAGGAAATTCAAAATCCTCTCCTCATCCAGGGACTATAGCAAAAGGGTCAAGATAGGGATAAAATGCCTGAAATGTTGGAGCTCCCAGTGGTGGTCATCCTGACTTCGTGAAAGCGCTCGGTAGTACCGAGTGCTTTCCAATTCCAGATCTAACAGTCATCCATGGCCACCAATGGGAGAGATAAAGAAGTGAAACGCAAAAAGGTTTGAAGTGGTGAAGACCGTAGCGCGTATTATATCAGGCTATTAGTGTCACCCTCAATAAAATCAGATCAATATTAAGAAAGAGTGTACTTAACTGTTTTACCTATATATACCTCCATACCTATTAATTTCACTTGACTTTCTATTCCAGAAAGTATTTAACAAGAAAACAGCAATTTGTCACGTTAACATTTCCAGGTACATAATTTATATTGCGGATCTCCAATAGACAAAGCAACTAGGGACGTTTTTACTGAAGGCACAATGGAAGATGTTCACGAAAACTTCCACAAATTGATGGAGTATTGCGCTGGAGACGTGGTGGCGACCCATGAGGTGTTGAGAGAGCTGCTGCCTCTGTTCTTGGAAAGGTTCCCTCATCCTGTGACTACAGCCGCTATGTTGGAGCTAGGTTAGAATTGATTTGATTCAATTGCCTTTGGCCATACCACTAGACTGGAAAAAGCGGTCCCAGACTGATTCAACCATGATTGATGATGAAGAAGATACCACGTCGTTGTGTAACGAAGGAAATCAGTTTATTTTCCAGATACTCACACATAGGAAAATTGATCTTTTTTTCTTTCAAGTTTTTCGTACCTCTCCTACTGCCAGTGGCAACGCCATTGACCGGATGGGTGATCAGCCCTTATGTGTGGGCCAATTTATACATTTCTTCTATAATAACGACTGCCTTAGATGATAGATGTCCGACGTCCTTATAACAACCGAGCCGACAGCTTAAGGTACTATCCGACGCACGGTAAATATCAGTCTAAACTTGAAACTTATTTTATATTTTTACAGGTTCAGCATATCTCCCAGTCAATTCCAACTGGCTTCAATACATAGATTCAGCTGAAACAGTTTTCGAAGATTTAAAATTAGAATCGAGGCAGCTACTCTCGTTGAAAGCAGATGAAGCTTGTCGAATGATGACGGGCGATGCTTACAAGAAAGACCTATGGATGTGGGATCAAGACTGGTCGGTCCAGAAGCTAAAATTAAAGAAGCAAACTATAAAAAAGAAAAAAGTTCAGCTAAATGATTCTGGTAGTGCTAACACTATTTCTGATGACTCAGAATGTGATGTTAATTTAAAACTTGAACAGGAATATTCAAAAGAAAAGTTAAATAGTTTCGATATTTTAGATGAAGAGTATTTAAAGACTTTAGATAATGATGATAAAAACAAAAATAGAAATAATATAGACAATTTAAGTAAGAAATTTGAACATTTGTTTGCAATGGGGGATCTGTTGCCTGTGAAGAAGCCATATTTAGCTGGATATCCGGCATGGTATAGAAAACTTTGTACGAAACCAGGCAAAGACCCAGACTGGGCCCCGGGAGCTAACAACATCACTACTAGTATGCAGGTAGATATTAAAAAACATGATTGTCTATTTTATCCTAATTATTGTGAACCTGTTTGTTTTCCCAAATCAAGTATGTAATGCATAGGTAAATGAGCAGGCCAGCCGGGAAGCCCGCGAAGAGCGAAGGCGAACCAGACGTCGGAGGTCGCAGAACGACCCCCGTCCTCCATGAGCGCTGGCATGGGGGTGACCGGTGGAGCCGCCTGTTACCCTAGCAGAAGCAGGCCGCGGCGGCGCGCGAAGTGCGCCTCCCAGGACCCGGGGCTAGATGGGGATACTACGGTACCCACAACCCGAAGGGGGCCATCTCGAAAGAGATGGTCCTGGGTCTGCCGGGGTGCGAGAGATATGCTTTTGGCAATCTCACCTCCGGCAACCAAAGACCCAAGACGGCGTGTGTTTTAGTCAGTTCGAGTCCGACATAACCACCTCCACCGGCTCCGTAGGGGTGGTATCCGTTGGAAATTTTCGCACTATAAAAAAAGGCCAGCCGGGGTCGACCTCATACCCAACATACTCTGCTCAATTTAATGGGTTTTTTAAAAAAGTGTATGCAGAAGCACTCGAAAATAGCAGAAGAGGAAGCTCCATAACACAATCTAGTTAAGTTAAGATTGCGTTGTGTAGAATGTTGTGGAATATTTATTTATTTATTATTATTATTTTCAATCTGTCATTCTATTCCATACATTCTTGTCAGATCTAATTTTCACAGCTTCCCTACCTATTTTTGCTAACATTTATGAGTAAAATTAATAATAACGTTTTAGATAACTCCAAAATTACTTCGCCTCTCGTGGGAAGGATACCCACTCCATTACATCCAGGCCGAAGGGTGGGGCTTTCTGGTGCCCATCAGTCACCGACGTTCAGAAGACGCAGAGGAACCGCTGATTCCTTTAGAGGAACTCTTGAAAGCTTGTCCTTTGCTGTTCAGTAAGGATAACCCGTTTGAGCCGGACGTGTATAGTCTGCCTAAGACTGTAGAGGTAAATACTTTCTTCATATTATTTTATTTCGCTAGTGTGAGTTTTGTGGGCTGGCACCGATCGTGTTACGTCATATTCACTTTAAATATACTAAAGCCTAGGCTCACCCCATACTACGTGGGACCGAATCCAATGATTGGTGAAATGTGGGTGTTAATTCACTAAGTGGGATAAATGCGTGATTATATGTATGTATTTATGTTAACTCTAGTGCCAATAAATGCGTCCTACTGATCACATGTATTTCAATCAAGGAAACCTCATTACAATCATTCAAAAGGTGTTAGGTCTCTGACCGTACTTTTTGGTCCTTTGAGCCGGATGTTAAGGCACAATTGAGAACTTAAACAAGGCAACTGCGAGGTCATCAGTATCGCCAAATTTTGGACTGGACACATCTAATTATACCATTCAAAATTGCCATCGACTAGACGAAAATATTAAGTGAAACGTGTCTAAATATATTTTACATTATTTAATAGCAGTGTATCGAATTATATTCAATTTGTGTTGTTAGGAAGATTTAGGCCGGCGGGCCTACTACGCGAGGAAGAAGATAGACGAGCAGGCAGCGGCGAACCAGTACCACGGTCTGGGCGTGTGGGCCAATGTTCAACTGCAAGGTCAGTACTTCACGGTATAATGCCTTGAGCACACGCACCGAGTGGAGTGGCGAGACAATTCACTTGGGCGAGTGCTCTGTACGTGTGAACATAGCGCCGCGGACTTCACACGTTTAAGCACTAAGCTGAGAATACACTGTCTGCCCACTCCACCCTGTGTGCGTGATCAAGGCGTAACCATTCATTACTCGAGCAATTCGGCTATTTATTTATCCTAACGTTGATCCTAGTCGCATCCGAAGCTATCACTTCGCTACTTTTTCCGATATAATCCGATATATCGATATTTTCCATAAAGCGACTAACATCTGACGTCTACAGCCCATTGGCGGTAACAAAGTATTGCAGTAGTTGAACTTTTTATGGTTCCAACTACCCGTAACGACTGCCATAGATGGTCGTATGACAAGCGGAGCCGACGGCAAACCGTGCACTCCGAGGCACGACCAGACCAATGCAAATACCGGGGTACGGGGAACGCCCCCGAAGCTGAGAACCCCTAGTAGTACTCCAGGTACATAACACATTGGCATAAAAATAAAATGGATTTGGAAAAAAAAAATTTTTTTTTCCAAATCCATTATTATATTTTATTATATCCAAATTTATTATTTTGCATTATTTACACTCCATCGCCTTAGTAAAGCTAAATGAAACGGTAATTTCATACAAAACACCATTACAAAAAAACACGCGCTTGGCGCTAGTTGTTTTTTTGTAGTGATATTCTTTTTACTAACACGCTTTACTAACGCGATGGAGAGTAAATAATGCTAAAAAAAATTTAAAAAAAAATCGAAAAAAATAATTGTGTTTTGTCCAAATCGATTTTATTTTTATGCCAATGTGTTGTGTACCTGGAGTACTACTAGGGGTTTTCGGCTTCGGGGGCGTTCCTCTTACACCCGGTATAGTCGGCTACTATTATTGGACAATGTCAATAGGTCCTCACTGCAGCACCAGTGAACTCTAGAAACAGGCTGACATACATACGTATATTCACGCCTGTAAATAATAAGGGATCGGCTCAGTGGTTAAGAAATAAAAACAAACCGTTTCTATATTTTCTAGGCTGCTGCAACTTCCTTAGATTACCACATAAGGACGGTCCGAAGTATAAAGTGGGCAATCCATTGGCAAAAGACTTCCTAGATATGTTCAGTCAAAATGTGCTCTCCGCACAGGGAAACGAAGCGGAGAAGGTATGTAGATATTCGTGGTCATAAGCATACAAGGTGCATTAGAATTTAGGAATGTTGTAAACATTTTTGATTCAACAATGGAGATACAAAAAGAAAATTTGTTTGCAGCTGGATACTGCTGACAAATTTTCTTTCTGTACTCCATTATATACATACTAGCTTTTGCCTGCGGCTCCGCCCGCGTGGATGTCGGTTATCGCGACCAAACATAGCCTATGTCCTATCTCATGGTTTAATAATAAGACGTGCACAATCTCTGCCTGTCTTCAAAAATCTGGTTACGGCCTACTACTTGTAAGAACGGTAACATAGGCTACTTCCTATCCCTGGACTAGGTTCCCATAGGTAGCGGAAACGGGAACAGATATCCATCCAGCCAAAGAGATAAGTATACACCTTCTCTAAATATGTAAACGTATCTCCTTTGCCGCCTATATTGTTCGAGATATATCATGGGCATGAATCTCGAGAAACGAGTATAAAAGGCCTTTGCGCGCGTGGATTGTTTTATAATTATTTATGGTTGGTGAATTTGAGCTCGTCCACCGCAGTAGCACCCCGTGCTATCTTGAAATTACATCCAAGAAACGTGTACTGTATGGAGCACATTTTAGGCACTAGATGTATGTCTCAAGCAATACATTTGTTCGGTGTGTGTGTGTTTGCGTGGGCCAGGTGCTGTCGTTCGGTCGCATGATGTCGTACTGGCGTAACAACCGCGCGCGCGTGCTGTCGCAGCAGGTGGTGTGGCTGCCGGGCGAGCGCCGCCAGGGCGCCATCTTGCCGCAGCTCGTCGTGGCCGGCACGCTCACGAGACGGTAACGACACGTAACACACAAGTACATACACAAGTTTAGCTTCAAAGAGTGCGCAATGACACGTAACACACAGTATACACACAAGTTTAGTTTCATAAAGTGCGCGAGTAACTCATACATAGACATCTCATAATATTGTAACGTGCGTGCGCGAATATAAGGGACTCGAGTATAACCTTTTAATGAATTTTTAAATTATTGTTTTTCAAAATACATATTTACATACATACAGTTACGCCTCTTAACCAGTGCGGTAGACGGAGACTACATGTTTCCACCATTTTTTATTTTAAACGTGTATAGTGCGAGTGAGCCAACATGGATGACGGCATCGAACGCGCACCCCGAGCGCGTGGGCTCTGAACTGCGAGCCATGGTGCAAGCGCCGCCCAACTACCGGTTCGTGGGAGCCGACGTCGACTCGCAGGTGTGTACTATAAGCTACTGTCCTGACTGACACTCAGTATGTACATATATTTTTTTCCACATTCTTTTCTAGTTCTTCTTTTCTTTCCACCATTCATCTTTCTTCTTCTATTCTTTCTATGACGCGTTAAAGTTTTAGAGTTTCGGCCGAGAAAGAGAAACTAACTTATACAAGGTGTAAAGAATTTGTATTTGGAATGGTACAGATTAGATAAAAGAACTAAGAAATTTTTATACCTGTACAGGTATGGCACTTTTTGTTGGATGACAGCAATAAAAGGCTAGTGGCCAGGTTGTGACCTTAAATTGATACTGGTTTCTTGTCTGGTAGTATAAATAGAAGTCATTTAGTAATGCCTTGATCAACGCACAGAGTGAAATGACGAGACAGTGCGCTCGGCCCATGCTCGCTGTGTGTGAACAGCGCCGAGTGCTTTGCACGTACAGTAACGTCATAAATGTCTTGACGACGAAGTCTCAAAATGATCTCAAAACTTTGGTATTAAGAGCTCATCAAACTGTTTTATTGATTTGTATGTTATTATTGTCCAAACCAAAGGTGTGTACCAAATATCAGAGACAATCGGTTAACGGGAACGGGTTCAAAAAACAATATTAAGATCATTTTGAGTACTCTGTTCGTCAACATCTTTCTGATGAAGACTGTACATCGCACTCGGCCGACAGCACTGTGCGGGCTGCCAGGAAGTCGAAAGGAGTCGTGGTTTTTGGTGATGAAATGATGACAATGACTCGTAATTAACTTGATATAATTATGTTCGGTTTAATGCTGACACCGAACACGTGCCGTGAGCCCGCTGGCGACGCGACTCAATTAGACAATAAGTTTTAATTTTTTAGTGTACTTTCGGTGACCGTCGCGACCGGGTGCATTCACCTAACAATTACCAATACCATTCCAACATTAACATCCCATTCTTAACATTTAATTTAATTAACATTTACTCAACTATCATAAAGTGCAATTTATAGTGTATAATTTAACAATAAACAGTTTCCCATAACAAAACATCTCTTGATTCTAAACCCATTTCCGATCGCAACCCGAACAAATTATCTTACACTGATACATTAGTAGGTAGGTGAAAATACATTGTAGGTGCTACTGAGATGTTTGAGAGCGAGTGGGGGCTGATCGGTGACGTTGCCGCCGATGCGTAGCTACCTTTGTGTGCGTGTATCTATTGTCGATGTGTTGCGTCGACAGCACTGTGTCGCCACTCCACTCGATGCAAGTGATCAAGGCGTTATGCGTCCGCGTTGGGCAGGAGCTGTGGATCGCGGCCCTGCTAGGCGACAGTGGGCTGGGGCTGTGCGGCGGCAGCGCGTTCGGCTGGGCGGTGCTGGCGGGCGACAAGGCGCGCCGCTCCGACCTGCACTCGCTCACGGCCGCCGCCGCCGCCGTCTCGCGCGACCACGCCAAGGTCATCAACTACGCGCGGATTTATGGTACATGCACTTATAATCCGTACTATGTGGTCCTGCGAGCCGGCTCGAAGGACCGTAATGGATGATCTTTTGCGTTTACGTTTTTAAATTTTCATTCATACTGCGATATAGAAGGGACATGTGTCTTGGACCTAAGTCGCGAGACCAACTAGGCGCTTGCCCGCTGATTGTTTTGTAATAATCTATGCTTGGTGAATTTGAGGTCCTCCACCAACGTAGCACCGCTTGCTATCCTCAAAAAACACCCAAGAAACGTGTACTGCGCGTATGGAGCTTTTTTTAAGTCCAAGATAATATATCCCCAGCAATACCGACGGCGAGCTGCCAATACTCCTTCCAGCCGGTGCGAAGGACCACAATGTACGGTGATTTGACACAAATTCGTGTATATTTATATTTTCAATCAGTTAAAAGGTGGTACTCTCTCAGCGTACGTCTTATTGGTCTGTCGAGCCAGGTACATATATTTTATCTGATAAATTGAAAGCGGAAATACAATTCAAAGTCTGCCTGTAGAAAAATGAAAAGTAAGTAGGTAATGTGTTCATAGGTGCTGGTCAGAACTTTGCCGAACGTCTACTGAAGCAATTCAACCCAACAATGACAGTATCGGAAGCGAAAAGCAAGGCAGCTAAAATGTTCACGTCGACTAAAGGCAGGCGCGTGTACACGCTTAAGAAGCAGTACATGGAGGGTTTCATGGAAGAAGACTTGACAGACCAGGTATTTATATTAAAAGTAGAGATTGAAAAAATGTGATGATACCATTTGCAACTAGCGCCATCTAGCGATAGCAAGCTGTACTTCTACGGAACTACAGATCCTACTCGTGACGTAGGATCTGTAGTTCCGTAGTAGTACAGCTACAGAAGTACAGTTGTACGGTTGATAATATACCATGTTATATTGTCAGCCCTTAGTTTGGGCACAGCGTTGCTCAGCCACTCCTGGCATTCGTCCCACACACTGACCAGGTTATACAACCTGATCAGTGTGTGGGAAGAATAATTGTACTACCAGAGATATTCTACCTGAAGCGATCCTGATTTCATTCAGTTCGATTCAAAGAGCGTTTACGTTTGTGGGATGAAGTCCGGTGTTTCTTCTTTTTAATAGCAAGTACCAGGGTCAGTCAGTGTAAATGTGTTTCTTACAGGCAGTAGAAATGACCGGGTATCAAGCGATGCGTTTAGCAAAGCTGAGCGGAAAGACACTCGATGATATGTTCGAGAGACCCAAATGGATAGGCGGTACAGAGTCTGAGATGTTCAATAAACTTGAAGAAATCGCTGGTATGCTAAAATATTTTACTGAAACATGCACCGAGTGCCTGATTTAGAACCCGAGCGTTAGCGAGGGCTCTAATCTAACAGGCACGAGGGCAATATAAATTACTTAAGGCGAGGTGCATAATCTGCTTTTCTTTCAACTATTACCTATAGGAATAGTAGATAAAAAAACTCATATCAAACAGTTAAAATAAAAGTTTAATTATTGAAATTAAAAGTTATATTTGACTGAATTTTTTATAGCATTTTTAATGCTAACTTTAAAGTTCGAAAAACATCGGAAAAAATGAAACGCTCAAGTGAGACTTGAACTCACGGCCTTTCCCTTACAGGGGGAATGCTCTTCCCACCGAGCTATTGAGCCACACCTGATTCATTTCAAATTTTTCTTCTGAATATAAAAAATATGATGAAATTTCATACATTTTTATTGCTCTAGAGCATTTAAGACTCGCTTTGTACTGAGTTTTTAGTGTACTTGTGATGAAATTAAAGCATAGTTGGAAGAAAAGTATGTTGTCTCTCAACTTTGAATAATGAAATGATCTTGTGTGAACAGATTCCGAGGCCCCATCGACGGCGTTCCTGTCGGGTCGCCTGTCACGCGCGCTGGAGCACGCGGGGGGGCGCTGGGGCGGCACGCGCCTCAACTGGGCCGTGCAGAGCGCCGCCGCAGACTTCCTGCACCTCATGCTCGTCAGCATGACGCACCTCGCGCCAAGAGCCAGGTATAGCCCGATTCACAGCCCAGGGATAGCCGCTGTGGCGTGGCGGTAGTGCACGCGACTGCCACGCAGGAGGCGCGGCTTCGATTCCCGCTCAGTCCAAATATTTGTATGCATGAATATGGCTATTTGCATCGGTCTGGGTGTTTCTATATATAATATGTGTGTATTTAAGTATATAAGTATGTTTATCCGCATTCTAGATTCCATAACACAAGCTATAAAAGCTTACCATGGGTTTAGATAGTGTTGTGTAGAATGTTGTGGAATATTTATTTATTTATATATCTTGGGCCTAAACAAAAAATTTTTTCGACTTTTTTTTTTTGCGTTATTTACTCTCCATCGTGTTAGTAAAGCTTAATGAAACGGTAATTTCATAAAAAAACACCATTACACAAAAGCACGCGCCTGGTGCTAGTTGTTTTTTCTCTGTAGTGATGTTCTTTTTATGAAATTACCGTTTCATTTAGCTTTACTAACACGATGGAGAGCAAATAAAGCAAAAAAAAAGAAGTCGAAAAAAAAATTTTTTTGTCCATATCGATTTTATTTTTATGCCAATGTGCTATTGTACCTGGAGTACTACTAGGGGTTTTCGGCTTCGGGAGCGTTCCCCTTACACCCCGTATTTATGTTTTAATTTTGTCTTCCTATAGGTTTTGCCTCAGTTTCCACGACGAAGTAAGATATCTAGTGCCAGAGGAGCACAAATATGAGACTGCCTTGGCGCTGCAAATAACCAACCTACTCACCAGAGCGTTTTGTTCACAAAGGTAACTGTTACGTAATTGCATTCCTCAACAATTTTTTTTTTACTTCCTTATTGTAATTTTATTATATGATAGGATAGGATTTTCAACAGTAATGACATAATAAAATAAGTAATGACTATGACATATCTACCTCTTATAGTGAAACATTGGTGAAGTATTTTCTACATGTGGTAAAAAGATTTGCAACACAGTGGTGTGCCTTAAATTTTGTGACTATAGGTCTGATGTGATCGAAATAACATTATAGCTTGTCTATACTGAAATGAGCAGCGCGAGCGAGCAAATGTCTTTTCTTATAAAATTTATATTTAATCAACAAATTCGAAAACAACCGTCGTCAATAATTTGCTTGTGTGCGTAAGGCCTCTGCCTCGAATCTTGCGGGCAGCGGGGCGGCGGCGCGGCGGCGGCGCGGGCAACGCAGACCCGTTCTTAGAAGCAGCGGGCAGATCGCGCGGCATTATAGCGGCGTAGTGTTGTGTTCGTGTTTGTGTCGTCGAGATATTTGTTATTATTCGCAAACGAAATGTCTGAAATTCAAATTTATTCCTAACGCTCGATTTATTGTAGGCAAAGGAAGAAGTGAATCCCTACTATAAGGCAAGGAAAAGAAAAGGCGAGTTCGGTATTCCATATCGGTGTCTGCTCAAAAATCGCTGAAACAATTTCCTCTAGCATGTCCGAGGACATTTCGACTCGTCACAAAAATAAATTGCACACACTACACTGCGATGCAGACGCGCGGGCGCTCACCGCTCGACTGGAGTGCGCCGCTCGTTCGCGCCCCCGCGCCGCTGGTTTCGAGGGTCGGTCCACTTGATTGTATGCATTTGATCCTGCCGCTCCCGCGCCGCCGCCGCCACCCCGCTGCCCGCAAGATTCGAGGCAGAGGACTAAGGGGAAGGGACTAATTTCGGCTTATTCAAGCTCTTAAGAAAGAAAGAAAGAAAGAAAATATTTTTTATTTCACTCGGCAATATTTAGACATGTCAACATAACGTAAATTATACGATACCTACTTTAAAAAAATATTAATTTATCTAGTAATCGACGGTGTTCTTAGGTTTGAGTATTGACGCTAAACTTCAGTGGGGTTCACATATAGAAAAAATAGCTAGTAGATTAAGCTCAGCTTCCTATGCTATAAAAAAGATTAGGACTTTAACAGATGTGGATAGGGCTAGAATAGTTTATTTCAGCTATTTTGAGCTATAGTATTATGAGCTACGGAATTCTCCTTTGGGGTAATTCCGCAGATTTAAACACAATATTTGTCTTGCAAAAGCGGGCTGTGCGAGCTATTTATAATTTGGGTCAGGAAAAATATTGCAAAATTTCCAAGACTTTGTGACAGGCACAATATAAATACTAGAAATAAAAGCAATCTTGTAGTTTGTCATAGCAGACTCCATAAAATAAGTAATTCTTTCCAGGGCAACTGTATTCGCTTTTGTAACAAGCTTCCTAATGAAATCAGAGATTTATCTGTTAATAAATTTAAAAATACAGTAAAGAGCAAACTGTGCCAGAAAGGCTATTATAAAATCCAAGAATATTTAAATGATAAACAAGCTTGGAAATGAGCTGTTCGCTCTGCTATGCTACTCAAGCAAAACATTGTATCTAGACCATAAGTTTTAGGCTAAGTAAATGATTTGTAAATAGACCTGAGTTTCTTGCCGGAGTCTTCTCAGGTCTGGGCCGCGTTTCGAACCGGGTGTCCATTTACTAGTATTAGTTAGTATTTAATATTTACTTTATGTTGACGTTTTGTAAGTGCCGATTTAATGGTCTATGCAAAATAAAATATTTTTTTTTTTTGAATGTAGTAATGTCTTATAATAGAGAGTTTGTTTCCAGGGTCGGCATTAAGGATTTGCCATTGTCAGTAGCATTCTTCACATCCGTAGAAGTGGACCAGGTGTTAAGGAAAGAGTCAAACTTGAGTTGTACTACACCGTCTAACCCTCACGGGCTGGAGAAGGGCTATGGAATACCTAATGGAGAATCGTTGAACATATTCGATGTATTAGAGAAATGTAAACTGAATAAAGAAGCAGGAAGTTGAATGGTTAGTGATTTTGAATTTTATTTAACATTCAAATCGATTTAGATATTGTGTGAACCCGCGATCCTTCCCTTACAGGGAAAATGCTTTCGACCACTAAGCTACCAGACCGACGCCCGAAGTAATCCAAATCTTTCCTCTCTTTATACATAAATCCGTTTTTGAGCGTAATATATGCTTAAAAATTCATTCAAATTTTTAACATGTCACACAAGACTATCTTGACCTGAACAAAGCAAAACTTATATGGCTTATACGGTTATACATACAAAGTATACCTCTCAGAATAATGTAAATAGTCATATTTTTGCCTACAAATATTGACACAGAGCTGGAATCGACCTACGACCTCCGATACAAAACGATAAATAGTATTTTAGATGCCGATATTTTTTTATAATACACCAAACGAGCGAAAGCTCGTTCTATCTGCTCTCCGTCAAATTCGTTTAGTGTAACCACTGACAGAACATTCGTCCGTTGTTCTTTCTTTGAAAACAAGGTTGCGTTAATAATAAAAAAAAAACACTAAATAATCAATTTATATTTGGTATCGTAACATGTATTTCAATGAATTATATTATGACTATAATTACCGTAATCCATACTAGTAACTCTTGTAATCTGATGTTGGTGTTATGGTGTACAATAAAGAATTATTTATCTATCTATCTATAACATATATTGAGACCTTCACGGAATAATAATATTCTAAATCTAAAACATGCACCACAGAGCAAACACAGAGAGGAGGCGTTGTAATTAGAGATTTCGTTCAGTCCTTATAAAAGATTACGTGAAACTTTCCGGGGGTAATAGGGTGGTGAACAGGAGCTGATCCCGCTCACTTCTTTCATCATCTACCGGTCATTAGCAAAATTATTCGTTGCCTTCTATGTTGATCTTACTACGTAGTAAGATCAACATAGATAGATAAGATAGATAGATAATTCTTTATTGTACACCAAATAGATTTACATTGGAACAAGTAGGTAGCATGATACAGTTTAATGTACAATGGGCGGCCTTATCGCTGGAAGCGATTTCTTCCAGGCAGCCTTGGGATGAATGCAAAACATAGAAGAAACGGAACATAGAAGGCAATGAATAATTCATGTCATTATCTCACACTAGATATAACTAAATTTTATGTAATAGGGACATACTCAGTCAAAAAGTGCCATCTAGCATAGATTAGAATTTTCATTTACGCCGTTCACCATGCCATTGGCTAGGAATGGAGCCCCCATTGCCAACATCTGCCTGGCAATGGCACCCCGTTGGTCCTGGTATTAGGGGTAGACCCAATAAATACTGGCTTGACATCGTGGAGGGTGAAATGCGAGCAAAAGGTCTCACTACCATGGACGCCCAAGATCGTGCGAAGTGGAGGAGGAAGAGCTGGAAAGGAGGTCCCTGAGCTCCGAAGGCACCTTGCCCTTGGATGCAATCAGAATAACGTCTAAATGTAGATAATGACGCAGTGCCATCTAATATGGATTAGAATTTTCATTTAGATACACTGAGGCCCTGTACAGGTACAGGATGAACGCCGATAGTACCCTGAAAAATGTCACGTGATGTGATGACGTCAAATCCTAATTGAAAATAGGCCGCCTCCTCTCTGTTTTTGCTATGTTTACTAAACAGATCAGTACAAAATATGGGTTCTAAAATGCGAGTAACCGTACTTGAATAAATTTCCTAAATACGTACCAACATCGCCTATTTAGTCGTACTGGAAATCAACTTTCACTGAAACAGATAACCAGCTTTTGGACGTCGGCGTTAGGCCTCCCATCCTGCCGTTTTTTGCTACCTTTTCTTTACAATACGCAGCAAACTTGCTGGGATAAAACTTATGGATACCTTTTTTATCTGAATATATTATTACTATTTTGTCATCGATCGCTTTATGGGATAATTGATCTATAATGACACAGCCTTGGAGGTCTTCAAATTCAATTACTTTCACAACTGTGCGGTATGGTACGTCGTCTATATAAATACCGTCTGCCGCACAGATATATACCACACCATATACATCCTCCGCGAACTGTCTGACTTTGAGTCTTTCACTCAAAAGTACAGGCCTGCTGACGAACGTAGCGGGCTTCTCAATTTTATATAGATCTCCTACTTTGTTCGTGAAATAATGAAAGAAATGCTTCGAAACGAAATATTTGTCATATTGTTCTGAATTATCTAGGAGTTCAGTTAGTTTGCCTACTAACTTGAATATGTACTGCGATGGGTACTCTACATAACATATCAGACCCCCCTTCGTAAATATATGCCATATAGTCGTAAGATTTGCACCAAAAAATCTAACAATATTCCATTCTGTTTTGTACGCATAGATACCTTTATGGCCACCAAAAAAAAGTAAGTCGGTGAAACGGTCATGATATAGAGTGTGAGCGCGTCCTGGTATTCCTGTGACGTCATTGCAAACACTGGTATTGATGTGGCAGGATACAATTCGTCGACTTAAAGTATCATTTCCGTGGCTGAAGAACAAATTGCCTGAGGATCTGGGGAAAGCGACAGACATATTTCGAATTAGGATATTTTTTAATTAGGCACTAGCTAATAGGTATTTTTATAAGAAAAAGCATTTAATTCATAGTAGTAATATTCCTTAAATGTTAAGGAATAATTTTCAATAGATTTTTCCATGTCCATGATTAAATATATAAATACAATGTCAAATAATACTAGTCAATATTTTGTATTTGTATTTGCTTTTATATACTATTAGCATGGAATAATTTTAAAAAAATGCGCGGTTATTCTAAAGCCTCAAGACAATGTACAAACTCTAGGTATAGACCACAGGGTGGCCCTATTCAACATATACAAATTTTAGTTATACATATATGAGGCAAACATGAGACAGACCATGAAACATCACTTTGTCTCTTTTTTTCTAATATACAGTTTTGCCTGTAAAAAAGAGACAAAACATTTAAGTTATTTCTCATTTGGGAAAATGAGTGTATAGATTTGACAGCGTGCCGAGTTTTGGCACAATCCATGAATGATTTGTTACACTCATTCATTACTTTACTCTACACGAAACTACAAGAAGCATGATAGTGATGTACTCCAACAAATGATTTGTCGACGAAAATACTCTTTTTTCACATAATAGTACAAATTAACTAATAGCTGGTACAGATAACTCACTGTCTGGAAAATCAACAATCTAACTCAGTTAAGTTCCTTAAGTTAGGGAGATTAACTTTTGCATACCTACCTGCAAATTTGTCGGCCTACGGTTATTATCATTTTCTTACTTCGCAGTCGCTCGGCCACAGCCCGCCAAAAAACTAAAACCCGACTACCGAAAAAACACGCTCTAAAAAGTGACAAACAAGAAAATATCAAGGATAGCCGTGGTCGTATGCCACTTATCCTTGGAATATATTGTTTTGTTAGAGTAAGTGGCATACGACCACGGCTATCCTTGATATTTTCTTGTTTGTCACTTTTTAGAGCGTGTTTTTTCGGTAGTCGGGTTTTAGTTTTAAACTTTATTTTTTATTTATATTATTTTGGGGCAAGGTAAAGCTAATAATTTATACATATTTGAAATGTGCTCATTAAGCACTTTCATTTGATATCGAACACGGCATATTTATCTCAAATTTATTTTTTAACATAGTACCTTATGAGCGCTAGAGGGCGCCACACAGGATTGAGTGACACGTCATATAGCCTATAACCATCGGACGATCAAGCCGCTTGTAACGATACCTCATTTGCCCAGTTCTAATAAATAGTTGAGGAGCTATGAGGGAACAAATGAACATACATACATACATAGCCTGTCAAAATCATAACCCTCCTTTTGGCTTCGCCGTAGTCGGGTAAAAAATAGCTTAGTGGAGATCGCCGAAGATTTGTGTTAAAACAAATATTGATGCGTATACAGAGAGTATCACGCAATACAAAGCTGGCTTTATCACAAGGAGTTTTATTAAAAAAAATTAATGCGAGGTTTTGCATCATTACTGCTCGGAGAAGAAGACGTGAAGAGCCTCATTTACAAAAAATCAAGAGGAGGCCTTATGTACGCCTCATCGAGCGTGGTAAACATACACATAACACAAAAACGGAAAAATTAATTAAAATGTACCTGACAAACAAGAGAACCCCCGTAAGTTATTACTTATATATATTTAAATTTATGTGTGAATTTTATGATATGATAGCACTAATCACAAGTTTCTTTTAATTAAATGTGTAATACAGATTTTTCTAGACATCAGGTTTAGACACCACGATCGTACACAATGCGATAAGCTGTCACATCGACAATATTTAAATAAAAAATGCTTATAATATTTTTATTGTTATTTTCTTCGCATAAACCGTCATGATGATACCATGCGCCTAGCATTTTTCTATACTCCTAAATATAAGATCTCGACAAATATTACGATACTAGAAGCTACAGCCCTAACGTAGTAACCGTCGGCCATACGTTCATTCACGAAAATGGAACGTAGGTATACACGCCTAATCTGTAGGTATGGCCTATCTACTAAGCGCGCGAGCGTTCTTCCTAAATCTATGGTATAGACACAATAAGTGGCGTGTTACTACGCGGTGTAAAAATAGGTATTTTGCGATGTATTTAGTTAGAAATGCTGTTCTGCGAGGGATATGTTGAAGACAACCTCACCTCCGGCCTAGCACTACGACCCACAGACGGCTTGCCGTTTTGGTCGGTTCGAGTCCAACATAACCTCCCCCTCCGGCTCCGGCGGAGGAGGGATCCGTGGGGATTTGCGCACGAAAAAAAAATAGGTTTAAGACTAAAGTTAACAAACTCCACTACTTACTCCTGCATCGCCAAATTGTAGGATTTTCCGTAGTCTTTAAACAACGTTTCTATTTCATAATAATCGTTCTGGAATATCGTCCCCTTACAATCGTGATCCCCGATGCCGTCCGCATTGGACACCATCACTAGTAAAAGTGAGAAGTACATTATACTGGAAAATCAGAATGAAAAAGTTGTGACGTGATGGAGTATAAATGTAGAATCGGTCTGTAAGTAGGCCTGTAGGTACCAGCGTGCTGCAAAACAACTAAATATCATACCCCACTACCCCAGTACCAAATTTCATCAAGATTGGTTTAGTAATTTATTCCTGAAAGCGTAACAGACAGATTTACTTTCGCATATATATAATTAGGCAGATGGACTGACAAACTGAAAGAGGTGGCTGGGACAGACCAAGTTCGGCAATGTGCAACTAAAACCAAGCAGTTTGGTGAATCATTTGGTCAATCACCTGAAACTCCCTGCGAGCTCACGTGTTTCCTTCTTCCTACAGTCCCGGGTCCTTTAAGCGGGGCGTGAAAAGGCATCTGATGAGGCCGTCAAGCTGAGTGCCACCATTGTTAATATGGTAAATGTTTATGATGGTGACCCTCTTTCCGAAACTTTGCCTTTAGCTTACCATCAGGCGAGGTGAAGTCAAATTGACGTGTCCTTTTATATAAAAAAAAACTTTAGGTATTCACATAATGGTCCATGGCTATTTATTGCGCCACGATTCCTATGAAACGCCTTTTTTTTCACTGAACAAAACGGAAAAAACCGTCACTAAATAGTGACGTATATTAAGGCTTCTGACTTGATTACACGCACCGAGTGAACTGTGCAAATGATCGGTATGTGTGAACACAGAGCCTAGTACTTCGCTCGCACTGGGCACTCGGCCGAGTGCATTATCTCGCCACTACTTACTTACTTTTTATCTCTTATTTTCATGCTTGTGACACAAAAAATACAACACAAAAAGTTTTGATTTTATGATCTAATAAATTACTTGAAGAAAATACAGCCATAAAATTTTATATTTATTTCTGTCAATAAAATCGGATTGTTACTTATACGGGGTGTAAGGGGAACGCTCCCGAAGCCGAAAACCCCTAGTAGTACTCCAGGTACATAACACAATCTTATCGCTTATTTATCATCTAAACAAAAATTTTTTTTTTATTTTTGCATTATTTACTGCAAAAAAGCACTCGCCTGGCGCTAGTTGTTTTTTCTTTGTAGTGATGTTCTTTTTATGAAATTACCGTTTCATTTAGCTTTACTAACATGATAGAAAGCAAATAATGCAAAATAAAAAAAAATAAAAAAATGTTTTTTTTGTCCAAATCGTTTTTTTTATGCCAATGTGTTATGTACCTGGAGTTCTACGTATATCATCCATAGGAGCCTAATTTTATTTCTATTTATAAATAACCGGATCGATTGCCCAATCGGATAGAGTTATAAAAATGCCCCTTCTCGCTGCGTTTACATACAACTATTACGATCTCTACATCTCTAAAGCATAGTTCTCCTTAATGGTTATTAAAAAAATGCCACAATTTTTTGGTCTATTACTACTTAAAGTCCAAATATAGTGATTTGCTTGAGTAGCATAGCCGGGCGAACAGCTCATTTCCAAGCTTATTTATCATCTAAATATTCTTGGATTTTATAATAGCCTTTCTGGCACATTTTAATCTTAACTACATTTTTAAATTTCTTTACAGTTAATTTCATTAAGAAGCTTGTTAAAGGGTATGTATAGTTGCCCTGAAAAGAATTACTTATTTTGTGGAGTCTACTATCTAAACTAGGAGTATACGAGTAGTATATATGCCATATCCACAGTCTGGGTTTAATGTTTGTAATATTATTTTGATGGTAGACCGTTCGGGTATACTAATACACCAGGCTATTTAGAAGTACCTAAAGAAAGAAAATGTACTCACATATTTAAAACTATTATTTATTACGATATTCACTGAAACAGGAGGTGACCCGATTACAGGTAAGCCTCCAACGTTAGAGAAATTGCAGTTCTAGAAGCATTCGCCGCCGTTGAGTAGTATGTATCATTTATGCATTTTTCGCTTGAACCTAACCCATAGATTGCCTCTGCATCTGAATACAGTATCATTGACTCGGAGAATGCCATACCAAAAGGTGTATGGAGTGCACACACTTTCGGAACATCATAATGAAATATGTCGTTTTCATAAATTCCCTCATATGCACAGAAATAAATACAGCCATTACGTTTCTTGATAAATTGCCTTACGTGTATTTTGTCCTCTAACAAAACTGGCTGATGTGTGGCAGCAGGCGGATCTATTCTGTACAGACCAGTTCTGTTAGTGAAGAAAACAAAGTGGGATTTGGTGATGTAATAAAGTTCAATTTCCATATCAATGGCTCTTAAGGGTCTTTTGAAATTACGGTTTCTTACAATGAAGAGTCTTCTCTTAGGATATACAACGTAGTAAAAAAGAATATCTATAACTGCTATACTGTATATAGCGGAACCGTGTGCCCCTATGCGTTTCGCTACTTTCTCGGAAAAATCGTATTGGTAGACTCCATCCATGCCACCGAAGAAGAGTTCGTCAGTATCTGCCACATAGGTAACAGTGAAACCTCCAGAAATACCTCGAATGGACCTACAGTGTTCTGTAATGATGTTACAAGCCATGATCTCGCGCTGATTCAAATCATCGCTTCTAATTACGTGGCTGAAG
The DNA here is from genome assembly GCA_914829495.1 of Eilema sororculum. NCBI lineage: Eukaryota > Metazoa > Arthropoda > Insecta > Lepidoptera > Erebidae > Eilema > Eilema sororculum. The sequence goes on from OU618535.1 coordinate 23,777,405, forward strand.
AACAAATCGCCAGTTAAGCTGTCGAAAATAACAAATATTATCTATACTATATACTAGCGAACTTGCGAAGTGCACTATTCTAGCTTAGATAGTCGAAATTAATATTTGTTAATAATAAAATTATCTCATAATACAATGATGAAGGAGTAATGAGGAATGAGGTACGAACACCCTCGAGCCTTTGCAGATGCGTAGAGATGTTGCGTCTTTGGCAGTTTTCTACCGTCTCTACCATGGTGAATGTTCTGACGAGCTCTTCCAATTAGTCCCATCCTCTCCTTTCCTACACAGGACGACACGTGCAGGGCTAAGATGCCATCCATATACGGTGCAGAGTATACCAGCAAGAACCAAGTGTTTCAGCGACTCATTCCTATGCCGCACCATTAAGACCTGGAACTCCCTGCCAGCTCACGTGTTTCCTTCTTCCTACAGTCCCGGGTCCTTTAAGCGGGGCGTGAAAAGGCATCTAACGAGGCCGTCAAGCTGAGTGCCACCACTGTTAACATGGTACATGTTTCCGATGGTGACCCTCTTTCCGAGACTTTGCCTTTAGCTTAACATCAGGCGAGGTGAAGTCAAATTGACGTGTGCTATATAAAAAAAAAATACCGAAACATTTAACAATACTTTTTGAAAAAAAAAATAGTATGCTAGTTTATCATTTATCATATACATTTTAATAGATAAAAGGCAACGTTAATGATAAGATTTCCACCGTTGCTACTTTTCTACTAGGCATACTCGACTGACTTGACAAACCGAACTACTTGGACTAGTCTTCCTGAAATAAGTGTTCGTTTTCCGAGCGAAAAGAGGGATGGGACTATACGCCCTATATTACTCCATCTATCTTTCTCGCCCAGAAAGCGAACGTTTGGTTGACTCTCTGGACTACTGGACAGCTGAAAGTTAGGAGATTTTGTTTTGGTGAGTGTAAACGGTCCCTCGAGCAGGTTGTCTTTTTTCGATTTACTAAAAATTGTCTACTTGTTCGGATTAAAACGCTACTTATATTATTACTGTTTCCATCAACAGGCAGGTAGAAAAAACATTAGGATTGAGTAATTAAACATAACATACTCATGCATCACCATTGAGTACGCCTTCCCGTAGCCATGAAACAACATCCGTCGGTCAAAGTATCTGGTGCCGAACTTTACAAGATCACATTGCCGTTTTTCTGTTTGTTTCTGTACTCTTACTTTCGACAACAGTAGTAATAATATATAGAAGTACTCGTACATCTACTTTTATGCTGGAAAACAAAAATAGCTTAAATGGGCATTTTATACAGTCACTTGTGAATATTCTACGATTCAATAATTAACAATAGTATTTGCACCTTAAAATAAAGCTTAGGTTGTGGTCACTTTTAACTAATAATTATTCAAAATATATTTTGGAAATAACAAATACCAACAGCAACAACGTTAGTAGCAAACAAGTGGAATTTCCGAATTTATCAATCATACTCGAGAAAAATCCATTACTTCGCTTTTCTAAAGCAGTGAGAAAGTCTGCCTCAAATTGTATTGATTTATTGCAAAATATAAATAAATAATAATATGATTGAACACTATTTACTGTATTATAGCTGTAGTAGTTTAAGTTATGGTTGCAATTGCAACCGGGATTAAGGCTCGTTTAGACGAGTAGAGTTTATCACCTCGAATATACGATTCTCTGAAGGAGATAAAAAAGTTGCATCGTCTAAAAGATTTCAGTAGAAATTAATGTAGAATCAGCCTGTAAATAGGCCTGTGGCTACCAGCGTGCTGCAAAGCAAATAAATATCATACTCCATTACCCCAGTACCAAATTTCATCAAAATTGGTTTAGTGATTTATTCCTGAAAGCGTAACAGATAGATTTACTTTCGCACGTACATATAAAATCAGCCAGATAGACTGACAAACTCCGAGACTTTGCCTTTAGCTTACTATCAGGCGAGGTGAAGTCAAATTGACGTGTCCTTTTATAAAAAAAACTTTAGGTATTCACGGAATGGTCCATATAATTATTTTTAATTTCTGTGATTCGTCCCATTGGGCCGAATCTTTATAGGACGAAACAACGAACTTGTCTTTATATTTAAAACTGTTGATTGTTCCAAATAAATGTATTTGTATTTGTATTTATTTATTGCGCCACGATTCTTCTGAAACGCCTTTAACTCTTCTCACCTTTTTATTCAATGAATCCGGAATCACCATTTATGGTGTATATTAAGGCTTACGTCTTGATTACTCGCACCGAGTGAACTGTGTAAATGATCGATATGTGTGAACATAGAGCCGAGTACTTCGCTCTCTCCACTACTATACTTACTTTTTATCTCTTATTTTCATGCTTGTGAAGGCTCTCTCTCTCTCATGGCTTGGAGAACACAAGTTTTGATTTTATGATCTAATAAACTACTTGAAGAAAATACAGCCATAAAGTTTTATATTTATTTCTGTCAATAAAATCGGATTGTTACTTATATACAACCTAGTGAAGTTGTAGTTAACGACAACGTTGGTAGTTGCCTGCCAATGACAGCAGTTGGAAATAAAACTACCTTTTCTTATGAAAGTGGTTTATTGTAGAATCGATTATAATAAGTAAAAGTGAACATACAGAGTCAACTATTCATATACTGGGTTTATGGGGAACACTCCCGAAGCCGAAAGTCCCTAGTAGTACTACACTCTAGGCACATAACACATTGGCATAAAAATGATGTGGACAAAATTAAATCTTTTTCGTGTTTTTTTTGCTGCTGAAGCTGAGCTGAATTTTCGAGCTAAAGCTGAAAGCGGTATTTTCATAAAAAAACAACACTACAAAACAGCACGTCCTTGTTGCTAGTGTTTTTTATGCCAATGTGTTATGTACCTAATGGGCTTTCGGCTTCGGGAGCGTTCCCCTTACACTCAGTATATTGTTGTGGTACAGTATATCTCATTGGAGTCAGCAGTTAACATTATTATAAAGAGCTTTCATATTTATGAACTGACTATTTACACAGCTGTATGTCTGGGATATATCTGACTCTGTTGCATATTAGCTCAGTTTCAGATTTTTCTTAGGTTTTTTTATACCACTTGGGTGACAGACAATCACACAGCCTACCTGATAGAAAGTGGATACCGTGGTCTATGGACGTGTGCAACAGGGAGTCGCACTCGTGCTGCCGACCCTGTAAGAAATCTCTAGTAAAGAAAAGAAAGAAACAAAGAAATAAATTTCATGATGAACGTAATCTGTTCACGATGAAATTGTTTGCACTGTTTGTAGGTGACGACATAACCCTGCACATATTGTTCTGAATAGGAAAAAGGTAGGAAAGGACAGGGTGGATTAATTGGAAAAACTTGCGTACTTACACACAAACGCCGACATACACTGAATGGTGGAATTTTAAGGGTGAAAAAGGGGCAAATTAATTGTAGTAGGTAAAAAGCATAAAGCGGTACGCTGTCTCATCTAGTTTGCTCTAATACTTGCTGAAAAAGATAACCAGCATTTAGATTTTGGTTTTGCGATTGTTCTGTCAACGTTCATTTTGATCAAACAATACTCGCCATGCTCGTTTGGATATGCTTTGTAAATGCCATCTCTTTTTGAATAAAATACTATTAAATCATTTATCTTTTTGGAATCCAAAAAAATATTTACAAGAGTCATTCCATAGACATCTTTGAAATCAGCAATTTTTTTAACTCCACCGTTAGGCTCGTCGTCTAGATAAATACCGTCTTTTGCACAAAAATAAATATTACCAACAATATCTTCTACGATTTGTCTAACTTTGATTGTATGACTCAAGCGAGTGGTTTCCTTATCAAATGTTAGATAATAAGGCTTTTTTATTTTGTATAGTTCACCTCTTTTGTTTGTGAAATAGTGGTTTCCTTCTCGTGAAACATAGTAACTATCGTAAACTTCATTTCCAAGAGGTAATGTGTTTGCTCCCTCTTTCAATGAATACAATTTAAATGATGGGTGCTCTATGTAATATACTAAACTAAATTATCGATGACGAATATATCCCAAATAGCCATGTGTCTTGCTCCCACCAATTTTGCTGATTTTGTTGAGAAATCGTACCGATAAAGACCATCGTTACCGCCAAAGTAAATCTTATCCTGTTTACAATCATGGAATATAGCGTATCCACTCGCCATTCCACTGACGTTACCACAAATACCGCTTCCCATATGGCAAGATACTATTTGGAGAAAGAAAACTTTCTTGTTGGCACTTCTGTGGCTGAAGAACAGGTTGTCAGATAATCTGTCGACAATCAGGGAAATGGTTTTTTTAACATCATCATCATCACCATCATTTAAGCGTTAACTTAACGTCGGCCTTAACTTCTAAAAACAACGCATTCTATCAGCTCGGTACAACTATATGGAGCCTTTTATACTTGAGGTTCCAAGCTGCATGCTGTACCCGTATATCATCCATAGGAGTCTAATTTTATTTCTACTTAACTATACTAACTTACAAATAACCGGATCGATTGCCCAATCGGATAGAGTTAAAAAATGCCTCTTCTAGCTGCGTTTACATACAACTTTTACGATCTCTACATCTCTAAAGCCTAGTTCTCCTTAATGGTTATTTAAAAAATGCCACATTTTTTTGGTCTATTACTACTTATAGTCCAGATATAGTGACTTGCTTGAGTAGCATAGCCGGGCGAACAGCTCATTTCCAAGCTTGTTTATCATCTAAATATTCTTGGATTTTATAATAGCCTTTCTGGCAGAGCTTACTCTTAACTACATTTTTAAATTTATTTACACATAAATCTCTAATTTCATTAAGAAGCTTGTTAAAGCGTACATATAGTTGCCCTGAAAAGAATTACCCACTTATTTTGTGGAGTCTACTATCTAAACTAGGTGTATACGAGTAGTATATATGCCATATCCACAGTCTGGGTTTAAAGTTTGTAATATTATTTTGATGGTAGGCCGTTCGGTTATAATACACCAGGCTATTTAGAAGTACTTAAAGAAAGAAAATGTACTCACAATTTTAAAACTATTATTTATTACGATATTCACTGAAACAGGAGTCCCCGATTACAGGTAAGCCTCCAACGTTAGAGAAATTGCAGTTCTAGAAGCATTCGCCGCCGTTGAGTAGTATGTATCATTTATGCATTTTTCGCTTGAACCTAACCCATAGATTGCCTCTGCATCTGAATACAGTATCATTGACTCGGAGAATGCCATACCAAAAGGTGTATGGAGTGCACACACTTTCGGAACATCATAATGAAATATGTCGTTTTCATAAATTCCCTCATATGCACAGAAATAAATACAGCCATTACGTTTCTTGATAAATTGCCTTACGTGGATTTTGTCCTCTAACAAAACTGGCTGATGTGTGGCAGCAGGCGGATCTATTCTGTACAGACCAGTTCTGTTAGTGAAGAAAACAAAGTGGGATTTGGTGATGTAATAAAGTTCAATTTCCATATCAATGGCTCTTAAGGGTCTTTTGAAATTACGGTTTCTTACAATGAAGAGTCTTCTCTTAGGATATACAACGTAGTAAAAAAGGATATCTATAACTGCTATACTGTATATAGCGGAGCCGTTTGCCCCTATGCGTTTTGCTACTTTCTCGGAAAAATCGTATTGGTAGACTCCATCCATGCCACCGAAGAAGAGTTCGTCAGTATCTGCCTCATAGGTAACAGTGAAACCTCCAGAAATACCTGGAATGGACCTACAGTGTTCTGTAATGATGTTACAAGCCATGATCTCGCGCTGATTCAAATCATCGCTTCTAATTACGTGGCTGAAGAACAAATCGCCAGTTAAGCTGTCGAAAATAACAAATATTATCTATACTATATACTAGCGAACTTGCGAAGTGCACTACTGCAGCTTAGATAGTCGAAATTAATATTTGTTAATAATAAAATTATCTCATAATGCAATGATGAAGGAGTAATGAGGAATGAGGTACGAACACCCTCGAGCCTTTGCAGATGCGTAGAGATGTTGCGTCTTTGGCAGTTTTCTACCGTCTCTACCATGGTGAATGTTCTGACGAGATCTTCCAATTAGTCCCACCCTCTCCTTTCCTTCACAGGACGACACGTGCAGGGCTAAGATGCCATCCATATACGGTGCAGAGTATACCAGCAAGAACCAAGCGTTTCAGCGACTCATTCCTATGCCGCACCATTAAGACCTGGAACTCCCTGCCAGCTCACGTGTTTCCTTCTTCCTACAGTCCCGGGTCCTTTAAGCGGGGCGTGAAAAGGCATCTAACGAGGCCGTCAAGCTGAGTGCCACCACTGTTAACATGGTACATGTTTCCGATGGTGACCCTCTTTCCGAGACTTTGCCTTTAGCTTAACATCAGGCGAGGTGAAGTCAAATTGACGTGTCCTATATAAAAAAAAAAAAACAATACCGAAACATTTAAAAATACTTTTTGAAAAAAATTAGTATGCTAGTTTATCATTTATCATATACATTTTAATAGATAAAAGGCAACGTTAATGATAAGATTTCCACCGTTGCTACTTTTCTACTAGGCATACTCGACTGACTTGACAAACCGAACTACTTGGACTAGTCTTCCTGAAATAAGTGTTCGATTTCCGAGCGAAAAGAGGGATGGGACTATACGCCCTATATTACTCCATCTTTCTTTCTCGCCCAGAAAGCGAACGTTTGGTTGACCCTCTGGACTACTGGACAGCTGAAAGTTAGGAGATTTTGTTTTGGTGAGTGTAAACGGTCCTTCGAGCAGGTTGTCTTTTTTCGATTTACTAAAAATTGTCTACTTGTTCGGATTAAAACGCTAATTATAGTACCCATCAACAGGCAGGTAGAAAAAAACATTAGGATTGAGTAATTAAACATAACATACTCATGCATCACCATTGAGTACGCCTTCCCGTAGCCATGAAACAACATCCGTCGGTCAAAGTATCTGGTGCCGAACTTTACAAGATCACATTGCCGTTTTTCTGTTTGTTTCTGTACTCTTACTTTCGACAACAGTAGTAATAATATATAGAAGTACTCGTACATCTACTTTTATGCTGGAAAACAAAAATAGCTTAAATGGGCATTGTATGCAGTCACTTGTGTATATTCTACGATTAAATAATTAACAATAGTATTTGCACCTTAAAATAAAGCTTAGTGGTGGTCATTTTTAAATAATAATTATTAAAAAAAAAACAAATACCAACAGCAACTACGTTAGAAACAAACAAGTGGAATTTCCGAATTTATCAATCATACCAGAGAAATATCCATTATTTCGCTTTTCTAAAGCAGTGAGAAAGTCTGCCTCAAATTGTATCGATTTATTGCAATATATAAATAAAATGATTGAATACTATTTTCTGTATTATAGCTGTGAGTATAGATTGTTTTTGATTAAGTTATGGTTGCAATTGCAACCGGGATTAAGGCTCGTTTAGACGAGGAGAGTTTATCACCTCGAATATACGATTCTCTAAAGGAGATAAAAAAGTTGCATTGTCTAAAAGTGTAGAGTAGAAATTAATGTAGAATCAGCTTGTAAATAGGCCTGTAGCTACTAGCGTGCTGCAAAGCAAATAAATATCATACTCCATTACCCCAGTACCAAATTTCATCAAAATTGGTTTAGTGATTTATTCCTGAAAGCGTAACAGATAGATTTACTTTCGTATGTACAATAAAATCAGCCAGATAGACTGACAAACTCCGAGACCATGCCTTTAGCTTACTATCAGGCGAGGTGAAGTCAAATTGACGTGTCCTTTTATTTAAAAAAAACTTTAGGTATTCACTGAATGGTCCATATTTATTTATTGCGCCACGATTCTTGTGAAACGCCTTTAACTCTTCTCACCTTTTTATTCAATGAATCCGGAATCACAATTTATGGTTTATATTAAGGCTTAGGTACGTCTTGATTACTCGCACCGAGTGAACTGTGTAAATGATCGATATGTGTGAACATAGAGCCGAGTACTTCGCTCGCTCCGACCACTCGGCCGAGTGCACTATCTCTCCACTACTATACTTGTGAAGGCTCTCTCTCTCATGGCTTGGAGAACACAAAAAGTTTTGATTTTATGATCTAATAAACTATCTACTTGGAGAAAATACAGCCGTAAAGTTTTATATTTATTTCTGTCAATAAAATGGGATTGTTACTTATATACAACCTAGTGAAGTTGTAGTTAACGACAACGTTAGTACTTGCCTGCCAATGACAGCAGTTGGAAATAAAGCTACCTTTACTTATAAAAGTGGTTTATTGTAGAATCGATTATAATAAGTAAAAGTGAACATACAGAGTCAACTATTCGAAAGTCCCTAGTAGTACTACACTCCAGGCACATAACACATTGGCATAAAAAAATCGATGTGGACAAAATTCAATCTTTTTCGTGTGTTTTGCAATATTTACTCTTCTTCGGGTTAGTAAAGCTAAAGCTGAAACGGTATTTTCATAAAAAAACACCACTACAAAACAGCACGTGCTTGTTGCTAGTGTTTTTTATGCCAATGTGTTATGTACCTTATGGGCTTTCGGCTTCGGGAGCGTTCCCCTTACACTCAGTATATTGTTGTGGTACAGTATATCTCATTGGAGTCAGCAGTTAACATTGTTATAAAGAGCTTTCATATTTATGAACTGGCTGTTTACACAGCTGTATGTCCGGGATATATCTGACTCTGTTGCATGCATTAGCATAGCTAGAAATTTTCTTAGGTTTTTTTATACCACTTAGGTGGCAGACAATCATACGGCCCACCTTATAGAAAGTGGATACCGTAGTCTATGGACGTGTGCAACAGGGAGTCCCACTCTAGCTGCCGACACTGTAAGAACAGAGAGTTTCTGTGCCGTCAGTGCAGAAAACAAAGCAGGACAAGCCTTTGGCTTTCCCATTGATAGCACAAATACTCTCCAGTGAGTTCTGGCTACCCCACTCACCGCTGGGAACACTGCTCGAGGTTCTTATCGCCGCGGTACAGAATAGGCGGCCCTACAGAATAGGGCGGAGGACTGCTCAATTGGGACGGAAATTCCGTCGTGTCCCACATCCTTTGCAAAAATGTACCTACGTGAAGACTACCACTGTTGCCTAAAACCACATACCAGTTCTATGATGCCTGATGATGATGCCTGAAGCACAGGACTACCTAGTTCAGGCACAATTTAGATAATATCCCTTAGTAAAGACCTAAACCGCACAAATAAATAAACATACGTAAGATAACTCCTTATGCACAATGTAACAACGCACGATAGATTAAGAAACCATGTAAAATAACTGTACAATGATTATTAAATAAATTTGATTTGATTTGATTTGATAACAAAAAATCTCTAGTGTGTAGTCAATAGACATAGGGTTGTAGGAAGAGGGAAACCATTCGATGGTTAGGAATTTCAAGTCGGTGCTATACAAACGTTATGCTGAACACAATAGTTCACGATGAAATCACTGTTTGTAGGTACAACATAACCCTGCACTTATTGTTCTGAATAGGGAAAGATTAGGAAAAGACAGGGTGGAAATAATTGGAAACCCTTGCGAATTTACACACAAACGCGGACATGCACTGAATGGTGGACTTTTAAGGGTGAAAAAGGGGCAAATTAATTGTAGTAGGTAAAAAGCATACATCGGTACGCTGTCTCATCTAGTTTGCACTAATACTTGCTGAAAAAGATAACCAGTATTTAGATTTTGGTTTTGCGATTGTTCTGTCAACGTTCATTTTGATCAAACAATACTCGCCATGCTCGTTTGGATATGCTTTGTAAATGCCATCTCTTTTTGAATAAAATACTATTAAATCATTTATCTTTTTGGAATGCAAAAACTTATTTACAAGAGTCATTCCATAGACATCTTTGAAATCAGCAATTTTTTTAACTCCACCGTTAGGCTCGTCGTCTAAATAAATACCGTCTTTTGCACAAAAATAAATATTACCAACAATATCTTCTACGATTTGTCTAACTTTGATTGTATGACTCAAGCGAGTGGCTTCCTTATCAAATGTTAGATAATAAGGCTTTTTTATTTTGTATAGTTCACCTCTTTTGTTTGTGAAATAGTGGTTTCCTTCTCGTGAAACATAGTAACTATTGTAAACTTTATTTCCGATAGGTAATGTGTTTGTTCCCTCTTTCAAGGAATACATTTTAAACGATGGGTGCTCTATGTAATATACTAAATTATCGATGACGAATATATCCCAAATAGATATGTGTCTTGCTCCCACCAATTTTGCTGATTTTGTTGAGAAATCGTAACGATAAAGACCATCGTTACCACCAAAGTAAATCTTGTTCTGTTTACGATCATGGAATATAGCGTATCCACTCGCCATTCCACTGACGTTACTACAAATACCGCTTCCCATATGGCAAGATACTATTTGGAGAAAGAAAACTTTCTTGTTGGCACTTCTGTGGCTGAAGAACAGGTTGTCAGATAATCTGTCGACAATGAGGGAAATGGTTTTTTTAACATCATCATCATCACCATCATTTGAGCGTTAACTTAACGTCTGCCTTAACTTCTAAAAACAACGCATTCTATCAGCTCGGTACAACTATATGGACCCTTTTATACTTGAGGTTCCAAGTGTAGCCAGCTGCATGATGTACCTGTATATAGTCCTAGGAACTTATGTAAATTATATAATTACATGCATTTAAAATAATCATAATTAAGTAGGTATATGCACCTAGAGTTCTTTAAGATTATGTGCGCACGGGCAGTTGGTACCTACTCTCCACTTACTCATGCATCACTAAATTGTAGGCTTTCCCAAAGTCTTTAAACAATATCTGCGTATCATAATATTTGTCTCTCATGATCGTACTCGTACCATTGCAGACAAAGTCTCTTAAACTGTACACCTTGGTTATCATCACTATGACAAGTGCGATGTACATCTGGATCGAAAACTATAATTTGATTGTAACAAAGTAGTTTTATCAAATAGTAAACACGAAACATTTGAGGCAAATTCTTGATATTTATAGTCCTCTCTAACATACAATATAGAATTTCCTTTTACCTACGCAAATTATTTGCCTATTGAAAATAAACCTATAAAATTGTATTTTTACTTATATCGATTGCCCAATCGGATGGAGTTATAAAAACGCCCCTTCTCGCTGCATTTACATACAACTATTGTGGTCTCTGCATCTCTAAAGCCTAGTTCTCCTTAATGGTTATTAAAAAACGCCACAAGTTTTTGGTCTATTAAACTAATAGTCCAGATACAGTGATTTGCTTGAGTAGCATAGGCGGGTGAACAGCTCATTTCCAAGCTTGTTTATCATCTAAATATTCTTGGATTTTATAATAGCCTTTCTGGCAGCTTACTCTAAACATCATTTTTAAATTTATTTACAGACTAGCTGTTACCCGCGACTTCGTTCGCGTTTAGTTCGGAATAGCTCAAACTCATTATTAAACATGGTGGAAGATTTTCATCCCAACTGGAACGGAAGTACTGGAAATAATAAAATGAATTTACGCAAAGGAAACATTTGTTTATTTAAAAAAAGAAACAAACTGTATTCAAATCATTTCGAAAACTCGCTTGACATCTTCCACCTTGTATTTTTAAATTAAATATTATGAAGACAGTCTTTTGAGTGACTGACTTATAAATACAGGGCTAAACTACTGAAAACTACGAAAATTGACAGACTTCTTCTATGGGCTTGGCAAATATTGCGGAAGGATTTTGAAAAATTCAACATTTTGCTGACGAAATCATTATACATCATATTATACATACTTGATGTGATGAACATTGTTATATTTGGACTTGGTAATGTTCACCAGTTTTAATGGTTTAAATATTCTTCCTTCCTCCCAAATTCTTAAAACATGCTGCCACCACTTACGAACTGAACAAATTAAAATAAGTACATCAAGTATCACACAAAATAGTTTCAAGAAAACCCGGTGCCTTGCACGCCCTGAGCAGTGAGCAGTGGTTCTCTTCTTTGCCGAGCCAATGGTCGGTAGTTCCAGTTTTATGATAAATTCCATCGACCACAGTCACATCGTTGTTCATTGCTTTACACACAGGTAGAGAAGAGAGGCGCAGTGGGCAAGAGAGCAAATACAGCATTGACTTGGATGGGGTCATATAGCCTCATTTTGCTATTATATTCCTTGTATTGGTAAGCTTGTTTCCAGCAGATGATGTAGATACTTCCAAATTGATACTGGAGTTGATGTCCACGTGTCGGACTTTTTTGGTCTGATGAAATTTAACGGAACTGAGTGTTTCTCTGCCCACATTCAGTCTCTTTTATATAATAGGAGCAGCGGTATCTTTTATATACCTAATACATAGGTTGGCTTCTCCTGGCGTACTGTTATCATTTCTGGGATAGATTTATCTACGTATTTACTATTAGATACCTACTTATTAGACGGAATCGATAAAACTCGCAGCGGCGTGCGTTGGTAGTCATCAGGTCACTAACATTGTATAATGTCTGCAGTTGCATAAAGACGTTGTCTCTCTGGCTGTATTTTACCATTTCTACCGCACCACGGCGAGCGAAAGAGCCTATTAGGAGTCTTTCAACTAATCTCTCCTTCCTTCCGTCAGTCACATACGGTAGAAATAATGCCACCTCGAACCAAGCTGTTCGGAACTTCATTTCTTTATCAGGCGGTTAAGAACTGTATTGCTCTGCACACACATGTGTTTTCTTCTTTTTAAGATCCGATTTTTTTTTACATAGGACACGTCAATTTAACTTCACCTCGACTGATGTTAAGCTAAAGGCAATTTGGAATAGCTCATCAGAACATTCACCATGGTAGAGACGGTAATACGATAGGGACAACTATCTCCCAGAATACTTAATGTGCTTCAGAGAAGGTGCAACGATTTACTTCCTCCATGAGCGCGGCTTTGATGGTGATAGCTTAGGCTACCCATCACCCTAGCCGAAGCAATCCCTGCTCTTCACGTTGAGACCGCCTATTTATGATAGGTAACCAAGGCAGGTATACTGGGGTACCTAACCCCAGAATACCCCCAATGCCCCATTCCTCTGTTAATTTTTAATCGGTTTGATTCCAATATTGCGCTTGCCCCGATGTGATGGAATCTCCGAAATGAAGAATTTTGTATAGGTAGATCTAAGAATATTATATAATAAGTTCTACTATTGTGTCACACGGCCTAGTTTTATGTACTACCTATAGAATACTAAGCATAGAATTTATATATATTTTTTTTTTTTTTTTTTTTTTTTTATATAAATATTCCACAATACTTTTTTACAACAAATAAACAAATATTTTACTTCAAATAAAACTATAAATGCAAAAAAATACAACAAATATACAATAAAATAAAAAAGTTAAACAAAAGTAAATAAAAAACCATAAAAAAAGAAAAATTATCTTAAATGGATTCGAACGCGACTCAGCTAAGTTATAAATCCACCGCAGACGTACTGAGCCACAGTTACCATGACATCGTAGTGTGAAATAGACATTTACATATTATGTCATAAAAACATTCTGCCCCATTCCTTATTATAATAGCGTGATGATATTAATTATGAAAGCCAGGAGTCTTTTTACCGAACCAGCTGCTTACTAATTGGTTGGATTCGAGAGAAAATCGTTCGAGAATAATGTGAATTCTATCGAGACACCGGCTGTGCTGAAGATTCTGCAGTAACCTGACCTGACTTGGCTGAGATGTAGAACTCTGGCCTATCGAAGTTCTTCAGATTCCTATGACCGAAATAATATCTTCTTGTAAGCTGTTGTTGCTTCTTTATTGGTTCGATCTATTCACACAATAACAATTTTTTAGCCGTGATATGCTATTATTGACATAACTTTTTTATTTATGAACAGATTTCAATAAAACAAACACTAAATGTTAAGTGAAGCCTACCACAATATATTAGTGAAAACCGCAACCAAATCCGTTCAGCCGATTCTGAGATTAGCGTGCACAAACTCACAGATAAACAGAGAAACAGAGAAACAGATAAACAGATAAACAGACAAACAGACAAAAATTCCAAAAAACGTTGATTTGGCTTCTATTACGTTTATAAAGTCCCCCTATAACAATTTTTCTCATTTCCTTTCCATGTACAGACATCGATCGTTTACAGATTTATTATATGTATAGATAAATCTCTAATTTCATTAAGAAGCTTGTTCAAAAGCGTATGTATATAAAGTTGCTCTGAAAAGAATTACTTATGTAGTCAACAATCTCTTCTTGACAGCCTACGTGGCGTGGCGGTACTGCACGCGACTGCCACGCAGGAGGCGCGGCTTCGATTCCCGCTCAGTGCAAATATTTGTATGCAGGAATATGGCTTTTTGCATTGGTCTGGGTGTTTCTATGTGTAATATGTATGTATTTACAAAAAAAAGTATATAAGTATGTTTATCCGCATTCTAGATTCCATAACACAAGCTATAAAAGCTTACCATGGGACTAGATAGCGTTGTGTAGAATGTTGTGGAATATTTATAAACTAATGGGGTATACGAGAAGTATATACCTATGCCATATCCACAATCTGGGTTTAATGTGTGTTATATTATTTTGAAGGTAGGCCGTTCGGTTATAATACACCAGGCTATTTAAAAGTACCTACAAAATGAAAGATTACTCACATATTTCAAACTATTATTTATTACGATATTCACTGAAACAGAAGGTGGCCCGATTACAGGTAAGCCTCCAACGTTAGAGAAATCGCAGTTCTAGAAGCATTCGCCGTTGGGTAGTATATATCATTTATGCATTTTTCGCTTGAACCTAACCCATAGATTGCCTCTGCATCTGAATACAGTATCATTGACTCGGAGAATGCCATACCAAAAGGTTTATCGAGTGCACACACTTTCGGAACATCATAATGAAATAATAGGTCGTTTTCATAAATTCCCTCATATGCACAGAAATACATACAGCCATTACGTTTCTTGATCAATTGCCTTACGTGGATTTTGTCCTCTAACAAAACTGGCTGATAAGTGGCAGCAAGTGGATGTATTTTGTACAGACCAGTTCTGTTAGTGAAGAAAATAAAGTGGGATTTGGTGATGTAATAAAGTTCAATTTCCTCATCGCTGGCTCTTAAGGGTTTTTTGAAATTACGGTTCCACACAATGAAGAGTCTTCTCTTAGGATATACAACGTAGTAAAAACGGATATCTATAACTGCTATACTGTATATAGCGGAGCCGTGTGCCCCTATGCGTTTTGCTACTTTCTCGGAAAAATCGTATTGGTAGACTCCATCCATGCCACCGAAGAAGAGTTCGTCAGTATCTGCCACATAGGTAACAGTGAAACCTCCAGAAATGCCTGGAATGGACCTACAGTGTTCCGTAATGATGTTACAAGCCATGATCTCGCGCTGATTAAAATCATCGCTTCTAATTACGTGGCTGAAGAACAAATCGCCAGTTAAGCTGTCGAAAATAACAAATATTATCTATACTATATACTAGCGAACTTGCGAAGTGCACTATTCTAGCTTAGATAGTCGAAATTAATATTTGTTAATAATAAAATTATCTCATAATGCAATGATGAAGCAGTAATGAGGAATGAGGTATATACCGAAACATTTAACAATACTTTTTGAAAAAAATTAGTATGCTAGTTTATCATTTATCATATACATTTTAATAGATAAAAGGCAACGTTAATGATAAGATTTCCACCGTTGCTACTTTTCTACTAGGCATACTCGACTGACTTGACAAACCGAACTACTTGGACTAGTCTTCCTGAAATAAGTGTTCGTTTTCCGAGCGAAAAGAGGGATGGGACTATACGCCCTATATTACTCCATCTTTCTTTCTCGCCCAGAAAGCGAACGTTCTGGACTACTGGACAGCTGAAAGTTAGGAGATTTTGTTTTGGTGAGTGTAAACGGTCCTTCGAGCAGGTTGTCTTTTTCGATTTACTAAAAATTGTCTACTTGTTCGGATTAAAACGCTAATTATTACTGTACCCATCAACAGGCAGGTAGAAAATACATTAGGATTGAGTAATTAAACATAACATACTCATGCATCACCATTGAGTACGCCTTCCCGTAGCCATGAAACAACATCCGTCGGTCAAAGTATCTGGTGCCGAACTTTACAAGATCACATTGCCGTTTTTCTGTTTGTTTCTGTACTCTTACTTTCGACAATAGTAGTAATAATATATAGAAGTACTCGTACATCTACTTTTATGCTGGAAAACAAAAATAGCTTAAATGGGCATTTTATGCAGCCACTTGTGTATATTCTACGATTCAATAATTAACAATAGTATTTGCACCTTAAAATAAAGCTTAATGGTGGTCACTTTTAACTAATAATTATTCCTTCCTTCCTTCCTATCACCAACAGCAACAACGTTAGCAGCAAACAAGTGGAATTTCCGAATTTATCAATCATACTAGAGAAAAATCCATTACTTCGCTTTTCTGAAGCAGTCTACCTCAAATTGTATTGATTTATTGCAAAATATAAATAAATAATAATATGATTGAACACTATTTACTGTGTTATAGCTGTAGTAGTTTAAATTATGGTTTCAATTGCAACCGGGATTAAGGCTCGTTTAGACGAGGAGAGTTTATCGCCTGGAATATACGAGTCTCTAAAGAAGATAAAAATCATCGTCTAAACACCCGCAAAAGCATGTCGCTCGCTCGTCCTCGTCTGGCGAGAATATTGATAGTATCGGTCTAAACATAATTTACGTAATAAGTTTTCCCGAGTCATTCATCAACTCGCGGGCAATAAACTTGCGGGAAACCGCGAGTTGGCAACTTTCAATTTTTGATTATTTTCCTGTCGTCAACTCGCGCGATTGTCAAAATTGACGTATTTGTGTACAGTCAGTTACGAAAACTTTGTAATAAATTTAATATAGTTTGATACCTATTTAAAATGTAGGTACTTTATAAGATATTTTAGGCTATGTTATAGAATATAGTATAATAGAAGAAGTTTGTAAGTGGTATAAAGGAATGAAAAAAGAAAAGCGAGTGACTGTTGTGGTGGTATGGACATACTACGAAAAAGGATCAAAGTAATATCACAGAATAGGTAATAGTACTAGCGCACAGAATGGAAGCTCAGACCCCGCGCAGATTTCATTTCCTCACCCCACACGTTCGAATCAGAAAAATCCATCTTTAAATATTATGTAATCGATTAGAATAATTAATAGATCAGTTACAAAGTTTTGTAGAGTAAGTACCATTTTTTGATCGATTTGCACATTTTCAAATGTTAGTTCAATATAATAACATTACAGTCAACGTTCGATCTTGAAAAGTGTGTAACTAGAATACCATTGTAGACATTTGGGAGATTAGATCGGAATTAGATTGTGAACAGATTTTTGTTACGAGAATTACCTTTCAACTAATAACAATAAAAATTCTCTCAAAATCGACTAAGTCACTTTACTTAGCAAACACATAGAATATCAGACCGACAGATTGACAAAATTTCCAAAAAAGCAATTTTTTATTGTATCTGGTATCGATTTATAGGTATTATAAATCCGAAAGTAGCTCTGTCTATCCGTCTGTCGGTCAGGGATTGGTCCTGGGACCGCTACTGTGGAACATTGGTTACGCCTGGGTGCTTCGTGGTGAACTCGCCGACGGTGCCGCCGTCACGTGTTATGCGGACGACATGCTGGTGACGGCGTGCGGGGCTTCATACCGCGAAGTGACCCTGCCCAAGTCGTGGAGCGGATCCGGCGGCTGGGTCTCGAGGTGGCTCTGCATAAAACGGAGGCCGTGTTCCTTCATGGCCTTCGGAGCATGCCACCGGAGGATTCCAGCCTCATAGTGGGAGAGATTTCCATCGGCATCAAGCCCCATATGAAATACCTGGGGCTCGTGCTCGACGGTCGGTGGAACTTCGGGGAGCATTTCCGACGATTGGCCCCCAAATTGAAGAACACAGCTGCCGCTTTGGGACGGC
This sequence comes from Eilema sororculum, assembly GCA_914829495.1. Taxonomy (NCBI): domain Eukaryota; kingdom Metazoa; phylum Arthropoda; class Insecta; order Lepidoptera; family Erebidae; genus Eilema; species Eilema sororculum. Next base: position 23,795,427 of record OU618535.1, read on the forward strand.
TGCTGCCCAACATGAGGGGGCCGGATGACTCCTACAGGAGACTCTATGCAGGAGTCATGCGGTGCCCGATATGGGCAGAGACCCTGACAGTCTATAATGCGCGTCTGCTGGGTGGGCCGCAGTATGCAATGGCCAGCAGGGCCATTAGGGGGTACCGCACGATATCCTTGGAGGCGGCGAGTCTCCTTGCCGGATCCCTACCGTGGAACCTGGAGAGAGCCCTTTCGATGATATATCGGTATCGAAAGGAGGCGCGGGAGCAGGGACAGGAACCCGAGCGAGGACACAGAGCTGCACACGCTGACCGAGTGCCCGGCGTGGGACACACCGAGGTGGGTCCTAGTGGCAGCTCTGGGGGTGAGAGTCCTCACACTCGCCGCATCGCTCACAGCGATGGTACGATGTGCGAACGCTTGGGGCGCGGCCGCCTCCTTCTGCGAGTAAGTAATGCTCGAGAAGGAAGCGGTCGGTCGGGTCCGGACTAGACTCCGGGCCCGGGAAGCCCGCGAAGAGCGTAGGTGAACTGGACGTCGGGGTCGCATAACGATTTGCGTCCTCCACGAGCGCTGGCCTGGGGGTGACCGGTGGAGACACCTGTCACCCTAGTAGAAGCAGGCCGCGGCAGTGGCGCAAAGTGCGCCTCCCCGTACCCGGGGCTAGATGGGGACACTAAGGTCCCCACAACCCGATGGGGGGTCATCTCGAATGAGATGGTCTTGGGTCTGCTGGGGTGCGAGAGATATGCTTTCGGCAATCTCACCTCCGGCAACCAAGGACCCAAGACGGCGTGCATTTTGGTCGGTTCGAGCCCGACATAACCGCCTCCACCGGCTCCGTGGGGATTTTTCGCTCGATAAAAAAAGGCCCTGCGCTTGTCTACCACTATGATATAAAAATATAAACTTATCTCCACAATACATAAAAACACAAAAAAACTTCCACATTTTTACTAGACGAAACCTTAAATGTATAAAAAATTTACTGCACTATTCCTTTTTACCCCTAGTTTTATCCTATTTTGGTCTTATCAATATTTAAGCTTATTTTTCATTAGCTTAAAATGTACTTTGTCTTATCCCACAATAAAATTTAATCACCACAAGAAAAATACGATATTCCTACGACGTTTCATTCATATGACATCGTTATCATAACCATAACAAATAGCATGTTCTATGCATGATGGGCCGTCTCCCTCTCACTTCATTTTTCACGTCTATATTGAAATCTAAGTTAAATTAATATAAATAAAGTAAACAGTTACTTTAACCAATGCGGGTGTATAAATGCGCGAGAGTAAAAGTTGGTTTTGTATTAAAGGAGATACCCCATTTTGGGCCTGAGTGTACAGACATCAAACCTACCTCAAAAAATTCGTCTATTTAGTGTTATAATTTTGTTTAGACTTCATTACAATCAGCAATGGCCAAGTGCGACAAAAGTTTAAAAATGTGATTTTCATTAATCAACAAGCTTCGTAAACGTTGAATGTAATACTTAATCCGATCTTCGTAAATGCGCTATGATTATGCTTGCTTTATCGATTCGATTATGAAATCAAATCGATAACTAATAACTATGAATTTAAAATTCGTGGCTTTTAAATGATTTCAAAATATCTATGTAGCATCTTTATTTTCGTTATTCAGTTTACTAATCAGAAAGACACCTGTCTCTTTCATAATGGAAGTCAAAATATCGATTTTAAATATTCGTAGTGTATTCAAAGTCTATGTAAATAATCGATCATATAGAATTCATAATAATCTGTAGCATCATATGTCATTTTCACTCCTGTCATTGAAAATGTCGCATTAGCTTTCCTTCGGCTCCCTGAGATCATGTGTTTTGCTGCTTTTACTCTGTGAATTGTATATGATTTTCGAACTAATTGACCCTTGCTTGATTACCGGACACCGTTATTTGCTACATTTGTTGACCTTGGACTTTAAAACTGGACTAGACTTTACCACATCGGCTGAAAGCTATCACAATGAGTCTCTGTGTGAACTGTGGAATCGCTACCGATCGGTGCTATATTATAGGCAGACATTTATTGAACGATGCAGGGATACTAGCTTGTATACGTGAATGGGTCGCACCACAAATAGTAGGTACCTATTCGTTATTTCTCGCTCTTTTGAAATTGTTTGTATAATTAACGTTAACAAGCTGTGTGATAGCTGCTATAGAATAGAAATTACTACGAGTCTACCTAATCCCGTAGATAATTATGCCAACTTTTGTATATGACAATGTATTTTGACTGATATGTGTAACGTTCATGAAGAACTAGCCTATATGACTAATGGAATATTCAGTGCTTATAACATGATCTCTGTTTAAGGTGAATGCAAATGACATCATTTGCGAATCTTGCTGGATTCAAGCTCAATGTGCATGTTTGGATGAGAACAGACAAGCACAATCACCAGTGGGGCACAGAAAAGTGTGTATTCTGTATGTCATTGAAGTGTGCAGAGAGGTGGATAGAGACCTCCTACAAGAACTGAATATATCTCAAACGACTGCGTTGTTAAGAGGAAAAATAAAGTCCAGGCATATAAGTAGTAGAACTTATTACGTATATATATTAGTTGACAGTTCTTTGAGCGGGAGGAATGCTATATTACAGCATTGCTGTAATTGTTTTGTAGGTAAGAGAACAGTCGGGTGCTGTGCCCACATAATGAGTGTAATATGGTATCTCGGTTGGGCACGGTTCCAAGACAATATAACACCTCCTGCACAGTTTCTTGACAATATTTTAATAAACTATGATGATGCTTAAAAAGGGGAGGAAAGACCTAAGTCCTAGTGTAAGCATTTCTAAAGCCAAATAGGAAGATACCCGGGATAGAGAACAGTACTTTTTTAAAATAAAATAATCTTTAAAATAATGTTGTTTTATTTTATTACCTACCTATATAATTAATTCTATATTACTACAGCAAACAAGTATGTATACAGCCTTGTGGAAAGTGGTAACCATAGCAAAAGGATGTCACTCAGATGTTTTTTTTTTTATCGTGCGATAAATCCTCACGGATACCACCCCCACGGAGCCGGTGGAGGTGGTTATGTCGGACTCTAACCGACTAAAACGCACGCCGTCTTGGGTCCTTGGTTGCCGGAGGTGAGATTGCCAAAAGCATATCTCTCGCACCCCGGCAGACCCAGGACCATCTCTTTCGAGATGGCCCCCTTCGGGTTGTGGGAACCACAGGGTCCCCATCTAGCCCCGGTTACGGGGAGGTGCACTTTGCGCCGCCGCCGCGGCCTGCTTCTGCAAGGGTGACAGGCGGCTCCACCGGTCACCCCCAGGCCAGCGCTCATGGAGGACGCCTTCGCTCTTCCCATCGCTCGCATTCGCTCTTCGCCGCACCCCAAGCGTTCGCGCATCGTACCATCGCTGTGAGCAATGTGGCGAGTGTGAGGACTCCACCCCCAGAGCCGCCACTAGGACCCGCCTCGGCGTGTCCCACGCCGGGCACTCGGTCAGCGTGTGAAGCTCTGTGTCCTCGCTTGCATCACAGTCATGGCACTCGGACGTTGGCTCCTTCCGGATCCGGATCCGACACAGGTAACTCCCGAAACACCCGTGTCCGGTAATCACCTGCGTCAGCCGGTACGAGAGGCTGCCGTGTGGCCTCTCTAGCCACTCCTCCATGATGGGTCTTACCGCCGCTATTACGGCGTGCCCTATGTCACTCAGATGTTGCCGTCTGAAGTGAGGGTAGGGAAGGATTGCTTTACCACCATTAGAGTAAATGTCAGTTGCATATCATAAAACTATAAGGTTTAATATCGTGCAACAAAAATGTAGCTAAAGCATGTCTTTGCTTCGACATATCAGTTTTATCATTTAGCATATAGTTGACCATTCCACATTAATGACTAAAAATATTAATGACCTGCCCTTTTCTATACTAATAAAACCTGCTAACCTACTTACAAATAAAAGCGATACGCGAATAACTTGTGTAGCTATCACACACAACACAACATAAGACGCTGTTTGACCGCATTATGTATTACAACATAACCTAAAAACCTATGAACAATGCTCGATTTAACAAACTTGGCCATTGTGAATCGTCGTGAAAATTAGGCAAACAAAATGTCCTTAGATGGTCTAAATATTGCCTAATTTTCAACCCTGTATATGCGGGCCCAAGATTGTATGAGAGTTGGGGTTGTCCTTTTTGGTTTGGATCCATTTTTCTGACTGTACTTTAATATTCACGCGAGTTGACGACAGCAAAATAAAATAAAATTCAAAAATGCCAACCCGCGGTTTCCCGCAAGTTTATTGCCCGCGAGTTGATGAATGACCCGCTTTCCCGAATCATATGTTCTATGCTCGGGTCCTCTCCGTGAGTAGCGGCGACGCCGTGAAACCAATTTTACACCACGATGGCACCTTAAAACCAATTCTGCCACCCTGAGAGTTCACACCCAAAGTCAGCTTTGCGCATCATCTCCATAAACATAGAAAGGTTCTCTCGGGATAAGGCGGAGATAGACTATAATACTACTCTCTAGTCTCTGCCGGAACACCCGTTGCGACATCCTGTGCGTGCAAGAAACTCACATAGATGTTTGCCAGTGCAGACCATACATTCCTGGACTGTCGGTTATCGCCGAGATCTGTCATCCGAAGGACGGTAACGCAATGTTTGTTGCTCCCGGCGTAAGCACATCATCGGCCCAGTGCACATCTGTTGACGACAACATAATTTAAAAGTAGTGACATAAGGCATAAGGTAAAATCTCACTCGCGAATCTCGTATGATATAATCGTATGCGAGAATTGAGCGTGTAAACACTTTGACACGGCGATTATTGCTAGTGATTATAGCATTAACTTATACATAGACTTTGGCTGATGCCTCACTTGTGCGTTGCGCTGCGTTGCGTTGCGTGGAGCGGGGTCATTCTTAGAAATGTGAAGGAATTTCTCTCATTGCTATTATTTTATTTGATTACAAATTTTAAAGAATGACCTGACCACTGACGACTCCAACGTGCGAGAAAATTGCACCGTCTGAATAACACCTTACTGATGATCATGACATTGAATTTATTTGTCAAAAAGTTGAATATTAAGACGTACCTAGATTTCTTTTTGTCGAATGAGTTTAATCACTAGTGGATTTCTTATGAAATCAAGGCATTTCGTAAGGAAGACATTACCTATGGAAGGAAATGGATGGCAACAAGAGAAGAGAAAGACCTAAGGGAATCCTGTGTGAAAGATGATATGGCTAGGAAGGTAGTGAATTTTGGGATGATGGCAACCAGAAAAGAATGGAAAAAATAAAAATGGTGCACCGACCCCATATAAATAATAAAAATAAGGGTAGGAGAATGATGAGACTTTGACATCCAGGCTTATATCAAATCATTTCTCAATAATTGCAACATGGCCAAATTCGTTGAAATCACGTGTGTGTTGCAGTATGATGCAAATTTTGAAGGGATTTTGGTTCCAAATGTTTTGTTTTTAGATGTTTTTTTTTCTTTTAGTCCTTAGTCCTTGATGATTCAGAGTGGTAAAGTAGCAAAACGTTAGCCGTAGAAATGGTTTGTTCCCGTTATATACACCCTGCTGGTAGATTCACTTTTTGGAAATATCCGCTTTCGTTCCAGTTAGATACAAAATGTGTGAGACGATTCTCTCTCATACATTTCTTTCGAAAACAAGTCACAATCGGAAGATCACATTTTTTGGATATAATCGTATAATTGAATTATGTGTCTCACTCACTCATTCCATAATGTGATGGATTATAGTTAAATATGGTAGGGACAAATTGAAACACTATTACACTTACTATTTCTTTAATTTTTTATTCAGGTCAATTGAACTGACTGAATTTTTTTTTATTAAGTAGGTATGTTGTAATCATAAGTACCCTTTGGTTTATTTTTCATGTTTTATTCATGTATTTTCTTCTGCTACTGCATTTAAAACGAAATAATAAGCAGAAAATATTACGTCTTTTATTTTAAAAACATATTCTTTTTCTGACGTATCTATCAAATCCTAACATATTTGTATGCAGTTATTTACTTATTTTCCATACCTAATCGGAACTCGATAATCGTGAAACCGGATTTGTGCAGTAGTTGCTATTTAACGATAACTTTGATTATGTCATCAACAATACGACAATGATGTTATCCATTCGTCTAAAACGTACCAAAGTTAATAGTTGGATTTGTAGAATTGTAATTACATATTAGTCTGTAGATATGCTTTTTGTCTGAATAAATGATCACATTGATCGTTGTTTTGTTTAAAGCTGATTTCGATAAAACATTAAGGTATGTCATGCCAAATACCCTATCAATACTGGTAATTTTTTTAATTTTACGGTTATCGTCAATATAAATACCCTCATATGAACTAAAGTATACATTGTTATATACATCTTGGGTAATTTGCCTTACATGAATAAGGTTATCCAACAAAATAGGCTTTTTATTACGCGTCGCTGGCTTTTTTACTTTGTACAATCCCGTGCTGTTAGAAAAGTAAACCGCATTATTTTTTGAGAGGAAGAAAGTGTCGAATTCGCCCGATGAAGCTAGTTTCGGCCTGCCAAAATTACGATCTACTACCATGTAAAGTTTCTTTGATGGGTACACTATGTAGTAAAAAAAACGTTGGATGACGAATATGTGCCATATCGGTATACCTTGTGCCGCTATGTGAAACGCTTTTCTTTTAAAGAAGTCATATTTGAAAATACCGTCCTTAGTACCAAAGAAAAGTTCATCAGTACGACCTGTGTACGCAACAACGTAACCACCTGTAATACCCTCAATGTTTCTGCACTCCTTAGTCTCAATATGACATGCTAGGATCTCTCGTTCGTCGAGATCATCACTCCTTACAGCGCGGCTGAAGAACAATTTACGGGATTTTCTGTAAACAATAATCAGATTTATGTATTGCATGAGAACAGACTATTTCTATACGCCTAAAGTCCAAAATGAAACGATAAACGTCATTTTTTTATTCACTCTGCAAAAAGTCATTAAATTTTCTCTGTCTATAATTTAATGCCGTCTTTACTGTCGCTGCGGCACGACTGTGGTTTGGCTTTAGTGGAATCGACACGACACCCAGGTTTATAAAGAGATCCAAAAGGCGGTGTGTGAAGAGTGTGACGACTCAAAAAGATCTTCGGGGCCCAAGCCAGTCTCACCTAATCGAGCTCGAGCCGATACACTAAGAAGGCTCTGTTACGTAGTACCTAGCTATTTATTATCTGACCTGAGGCTCTGGCCATAAAATACTTATTTGGTGCCAGAGGCATAGGATTTATTCTCGTAGTTGGGGAATCAGTTAGCAGTGACTCTGATGGTCTTTGCCTTAGGTAATTTTTTGCTGTTTACAGTATGTAAGTAGTAATAATACTAAATAGTATGTAAGTACATACGGATGCAACACCAAGTGGTAAGACTTTCCGTAGCCCTCAAATAAAATCTTTCTCTGACAAGGATCTCCGTCGAAAATTATGTCCTTAGATTCATCTTCCGAGTCGTAATCTTGTCCTTTTGTTGTGGACATCAACAATAAAAATATATATATGTACATTCCAGGCTGGAATAATAAATATGTAGGCATTTAGGTAATGTTTTTTAATACTCATGATTTTTTTCAACACTTAGGTGGCAGAATAACTTGAGTAACAATCAATACATATAAAATTAATTGTCCCGACTGACTGACTGATTCATCAAGGCAGACTAAACCGCTGGACCTACAAAGTTGAAATTTTGACAGTAGATGCATTTTATGATGTAAGCATCCACTAAGAAAGGATTTTTGGTAATTCTAATACTAAAGCTGCACTAAATTTCATAAACCTGTGTCATTTAAGAAATAAATGAACACATGTATCAGCGTTTTTCTAAATTTAAGAGGGTAAAGTAGGTGATAAATGTTTCAATGGAAAGTTCGTCATTTAGGTGTCACTATCAAATATGGAATACGAGATTTTCCCGGGTGAAGCCGGGACGGGTCAGCTAGTCGTAGATATAAACTATTTGAAAATGTAAGTAACGTTACGGGCATAGAAGATAACAATACGTATGTAATTTTAACGTCTCAGATACCAACCGAGGAAAGGAAAGTCGTATGTTTAAACGAATTTGATGACTTTCTTACCCTTAAAGAAGCTATGATAGAAACAGATACAAATTTTACATTCGTTATTTGATTTGATTGAAGTCAGCCACGCTATCTACACCGACTAAGAAAATTAGGCAACAGTGAGCAGGAATACACTAAAAACCTAATGTCCTTATCGATTTGCAATAGTAAAATAACGTTTTTACTACCCAATCATACTTGCCAATATTGACCGCCAGTGTAGTAATAAATGGAAGTGCTAGACAACAGCACATAGATTTATTGAATACATAACACGATTCTGAGATTTAACTCAATTTTGTAATGAAATGAAACAGCTATCTCCATAATAACGTATACACTATAATAACATACACACACAGGTGCTAAAATTTTAGGAAACTTGTTTTTAATAACATTTGGTCGTTTAAGACAGGTCTTTAAAAAGGATACTAGATCATTCGAAGACTTGGATAGAATGAATGCTACTGCGAACGGATTAACTATTTTGCGTTCATCTTTACTTTGCCTAGATCGATGTGCGCAGTGAACACCCATCAAAATAGAAGAATCGAAAGATGTAGCAAGTAGAAAAGCAGGGTTACCTACACGTTTTTTGCGATATTCTTGTACATATCTAAGTCTTAAGTACTCTTTCCAGCCATATCATCTTTCACACAGTCTTCTGTGTTTCAAGGTTTTCCTCCGCTAGCCCTTCACTGCCATACAACTAAATATCTTTTATTTGTGAAAAATGAATGAAAAGTAAATATCTCTTTGTGGTCTTAATATTATAAGTATTACTGTGATTTTTTTGCGATTCATTTTATTTCAGTTTATGCACGCTCCAAGCATAACGTTATTGGCGAGCAGTAGGAAACGGACTCTTTTGTTCGCACTTAGGCTCCGTTTCGGGCCATTGTGCGTACTGGCAAGTAGTGTCATTAACCTTATGATTGGAGAAGAATATAATCTGAGTCTGAATATAATCAGTATCATCGAAACAATTTTAATGAAAACCTTAAGGTATTGTTTCTTGTCTTCTTTTTCTCGTTGTGTTTCTTCCTTTTAGCAATATAATCATTGATACAATCAACATCGTCACTTGAAAGTAATCTGTATATATTTTTTTCATCTGAATATATAACTATCAAATTCTTTTTTGGTGATTTCACGTTTATTATTGTCATACCATAAACCTGAGAATATATAGCTACTCTCATGATCCTTTTAAATTCCTTACGTTGTTGATAAACTCCTTGATTTGTTGCGAAGTACATATTATTTAGAATATCCTTGGAAATTTGGCGTACCTGAATTTCAGTATTATTCGAAAGTACTGTTTGTCTCATAGGTTTCTGCACTAATTTGTATATACCTGTTTTGTTTGTTATGTAAGCAATATCTCTATTGTTCACTTTAGTGACATAGAAATGATCTACTTCTGTGTAGATAACTAGTTCTAGACCATCAAATTGACGGTTGTTTACTCTATAAAGCCTCTGTGTTGGATGAACTACATAATACAAAGATACCCTGTGAATAAAGATATCCCATATGTGCACGCCTTCTGCTGCAATGAGTACAGCTTTGTGTAGAAAGAAATTATATTGGTATATACCATCCGTACCGCCAAAGAAAAGTTCGTCAGCGTATGTGTCATAAGCTATTGTATAGCCATTGGTCATGCCGCTGACGTAGGTACAGTAGTCCTTTCTGCTTTTGCATACCATGATCTGTCGGTGATCAAGGGCTTCCTGCTTGCTCGCACGGCTAATGAACAAGTCGCCAGATATTCTGCCAACAAAGATAAAATATAAGTACCTACCTATTTATTTTAATTAGATACTAGAATGTATAATAAGGTATAATGGGTAATATTGGGTGTATAATTAAAAATAGGTACGTGATAGAGAAAGAATACAAGTACTCTTGTAACAAAAATCTGATCTAGAAGAGTAAAATAGTCTACGTTGCGTATGGGACCTAAAATAAGTCCTTGAGGTACCCCAAAGGTTACAGAATTTTAATCTTAAGTTTAACTCGCATTTTACCAACTGTCTATGTACATCTAGTTATGCCATGAGCATATTTTAATATTTATATTGATGAATATCCATACTAATATTATAAATGCGAAAGTAACTGTCTGTCCGTCTGTCTGTATGTTACGCTTTCACGCCTAAACTATATTTAGGCGAGAACTATATTTGGTATAAGGCTAGATTAGACCATGAGAAAGGACATGGGCTATGTTTGGTCGCGATAACCAACATCCACGCGGGCGGAGCCGCGGGCAAAAGCTAGTATTCAAACAATTAGTTCCCAAAAAGACCCAAAGTTCCCAAAAATATTATCAAACAATTAGTTCCCAAAAAGACTACTATTTACAATCAGTATTTAAAGATTACACGAAATATTTGTTATAGTAACGTGGGCTTTAAAATATGGATTTGATAGGTCTATTTTTATCTATGCATTATCAGTAATAAACTATGTCATTAAGAACACATTGTAGGATGACACAACTATAATAGTTCTGCGTATGCATTTGGCCCGCGAGACAAGCCCCACATAGCTGAAGAGCGACTGAATCCTCCGAGTAAGGGTCGTTCTGTAAGGCTAGTCCTGTATAATAATGAGTCACAGTATATAACCAAACTATAACCAAAACCTACCAGGCATCAACCCTGCACGTCATCTGCTGTGCAGTTCTCTAAGCGCATACAATACAACGTCTTCAGTGACGTCACTGGCGATCGACCAATAAGGTACAATCTCTATCGAGGCTGTCACAGCGCTGTGCTTGATGCTGTATGCTTAGATTGTACAGCTACTTCATAATAGTTACAATAACAACTTAAGACGTCTAGTTTTGTAAACAAAACGAGTTCTTTAAACCACACGATTGTAGTAGAGCTTTGGCCTGCATCATCTTAAATATACGAAACGTAACTGGCTATGAGAGAAAGAAAATATATGCTCGCACTTCTCTCTCTTACCCCTACAGTATTATAGGTACGAAACGTAACTATATAGATAGTTACGTTCTCAACTTCCGTTCGCCTTGGTCGATCACACTTTTCGTAACGCAATCATCATACATTCACAAGCTTACTCCGTAAATCAAGCGTGCGTAAAGACGTTTTTCTATTAAGTGGTCTTAAGCTCATAATGAAAACTACACATACTCATGCATATACAGGCTGTAAGCCTTCCCATATCCATCAAACATAATCTGTCTATCAAAGTACTCATTTTGAAAAACTACGATGTCACACTTCTTGTTCTCTTCTACTCCGTAATCCTGTCCCCTCGATCTGGATAGTAATAATATAAGTATGGAGAAATACATTTTGTCGGTACTGGAACAAAAAATACTCGTGATTATTTTAAACTGTTTATGCTAAATAAACGGTTGATTAATAACAATTTAAGAATATGTATATAGGGTGAAAGTTTTAACAGGGCATGGAATATCTGTGCGAAGAGGACAACAGCGGATTCCTATCGTCTTTTTATTCAAATAATGCAACATTTTTAAGTCAAATTACAGAAAATGGTCTTTTGTACATCATTATTCGCTGCCAAACGCATTAGTGTATGTTTTGAAAGAGGCATGTAAAAGAAAACATCAATAAAGTAACTATCCACTGACATCGACGTAATTTGTGGTAGAAATTACACTAGTTTCACTTCGATAGAAATAATCTCGAAATTTTAAACGGATATTGACGAAGCCTACTCAAAAAAATCAACTGCTCTTATCAGCTTATAAGAATAAACTATTTTATACCAACTCATATGCCAAATATTTCACAGCCGTTAAGTTTCGCAATAAGAAAGTGTGAGTGTATAACCGCACATGCATAATACTATTGTGAAACATTCATATTCATCGTAAGTAGGTAGGAGCCGACATTGACCATGGTCATGCCCCATGATTGTTAATTTGTAGCTTGTAGCAAAACTGTGATGATACACAGTCATCATATAATAATAATAATAAATATTCCACAACATTTTACACAACGCTATCTAGACCCATGGTAAGCTTTTATAGCTTGTGTTATGGAATCTAGAATGCGGATAAACATACTTAAATACTTTTTTTTTTGTAAATACATACATATTATACATAGAAACACCCAGACCAATGCAAATACTCATATTCATGCATACAAATATTTGCACTGAGCGGGAATCGAACCCGCGCCTCCTGCGTGGCAGTCGCGTGCACTACCGCCACGCCACAGAGGCTGTCAAATATATATACTTGCAGGTACTTACTATTTGCGTCCTATATGAAGTAAGTATCTCTACAACTGAAACAGCATGAGTGTAACAACTCTAGTGTTGCATACCTACATTCATAGGCCGCGGTAACCACTTTCCATCATATGGGACGTGTGCTTGTCTACCACCTGAGTTGCATATAAAAAATCATCAAATTAAAGTTACAACCCGGGCGCATCCGGGGTTTGCCTACCGGCTTTTCCCCACAGTTTTCGGCTCTTGGTGAGACGACGACATCAAGTCTGCACTTCGTAGGTAAGTATACGCCGTTTACTAGGATCTGGCATGTCCAAAAAAATATTACTGTAATCTGGCGGTAACCTCAAAACGTGGACGGATGACATCGCAGATAAAATGCAAGAGAGGTGTTCTTGCATTTTATCTGACATCATCATGTCATCCGTGACATGAATGCGTGACCCCACCACCACACATCGACCGCAGCATATTTATAACCACAACGGGAGTTTTAGCGGGAAAGCGTAGAGGACGCATCGCGGTATTATTTTATTTTCCGAAATTGGTGTGAATTCGAGTTTTTATGTATAAAAATGGTGGATTTTTAGACATAACGTCTTGGACAACTCACACGCGTGTAGGCAGGCAAAGTGGCATATTACAGTGAATTGTGACTCTACGTGTTCAATCCAAATCTCCCCAGGGAGCTTTTATTAAAGTCCCAACTTTACTGAGGCAGCAATCATCTCATTCATCGTCATTATCATCATCATCAACATCATTAACCCATTATCATCATCGTCATCAATCATTTTAACTGAAGTTATAATTATAATATCATATATACTTGACATTAGCTAAATGCGCAGCAAGAAGCCAGAAAAAAAAATCAACACACAACATCAACAATTTTCAGCTCATGCTAATATCGCTCCAGCAACGGTAATGGTTACGCTTCGCTCGCAATCGTGTAGAAGCAATCAGGGAGGCTATTTATTTGAGTTTTGGACCCGGTGTAACCTGTATGTTTTATGGTGTAGCGGCAAGGTTTCGTATCGCTAACTGCTGTCTGCATTGGCTCTTTGTTGGCAAAAATCTTTTTTTGTCCATGTTAGTGAACTTATATAATTTAACCAACAAACAGTTGGTGCTGTTTTCAGAATTTGATTAAAAAGTATAATTTAAAAAATCGATTTAAGGCTACATTGTTATTTTTAAAAACACGTCAAAGAATGAAAAACTATTTTTAATTTTTCGCAGCAATTTTACAGTATTTCGTTTATTTAATACTTGTACCTGCAGGTACACAAGAGGTACCAAATTTACTTAATACAGTACGCTTGTCTACATAAATTGGTTAGCAGTACACCCGCGGTTGACATCAGGATGGCGGGTGTACCTAATTAATTTTTAAAACATCTGTAGGTACACAGATTTTCAAGAGGTACGTATGGTACACAGAAAGTACCAAATAACTATAATAAATTTACGCAAATCACCCGCAATTCTGATGTGCATACAGTTATTTACCTAAACTTCATGGTCAGGGTTGTTGTCTAGTCGGTTTGTTCATTGACCTATAGGTGTTACCAGTACAGATATTCCCACACAATTAATGTCAATGTCAAACGAATGTCAAAATTGTCATAACACTGCAAACGTCAGACAGACGTCTATCATGCATGCATCTATCGCACGTTGAGATTGGTACTAAGTTTATGTTATTGCGTTTATTGATTCTATTAAGATTTGAAGATAAAAAGCATTAGTTTACTCTGGAATTCCATATTACCCCCGAAACGTTCCAAGTTTCAGTCAAAGTTCGAAAGTGTACTTGGTATAACCTAACATAGACATTGGATTACTACCGAAATTGACTGCAATCAAACCGTTCAAACTACTTAAATTATAATATTCACTTGATATTTTATGATAGCTATCATCAATCATGTCTAAAGTGACCAGACGTAAACATGTCATGAAAGAAACCGTGTGGGACGACTATGAACTACCGAAAGAGAACCAAACCATCGTGAAGGTTTTGAAAAGTAAAGGGAACAACTTACACCAGGTAGGATATCGACTTTATACCAACTGTAGTATCCATCTATATTCAGATAGGTTATAATATGTAAATATTTACAAAAAAATGTGTTTATATATGTTTTGTATTCTAGATTCTATATCATAAGCCAGTTAATCTATGCTTACTTTCTGAGATGGCGTGTTTCCAATCGATTTAGATTAATATTGCACCATATTAATTATTATTGCACACATACATATGCCACAATAACCATTTTCTATCAGGTGGGTTATCTACTTGTCTGCCAACTAAGTAGCTTTAATAAAAGATTGGATAAGGTGACAGACACAGAATAATTAGTGTACTAATTACTTAAGTTTCACTAAATATCTATGTATTTATTATTTAAATAATAAATGATTTGGCTTATTTTGCCAGGGGGACTGCCATCTAATGTCTCAACCCCAAAGGGAAGTCTCCATCAGGGCCTCATCCATTTATATTAGGTTATTAGGGTGAGATAGTCTCACACACCTAAAATCATAATGAGTTTTACACATAATTGTGTACTTGTAATTAGTATGAGTAACAGGCTTAATAGATAGCAATTATTACAATTTAAATTATTTATTTTGCAGATTACTACTTCAAATGGTGAAGAGTACCTTGTATCTATGCCAATGAAATTCAGAAAAAATATATGGGTTAAAAGAGGCGACTATATTCTAGTTGAACCCATCGCCGAAGGTGATAAAGTGAAAGCAGAAATTGTTAAAGTATTAAATAGGGACTCTATTAAATATTATAAACAAAATAATATATGGCCTAAAGAATTTGAGGACAGTAAAAAAGAAAGCAATATAGATGATGATAGAAATCCCAATGACAGTGTTAACTTCAGTGATAGTGACGACACAGACTCCTCTGACAGTGAAAGTGATGGTGACAGAGAACAGAAATGAATATATATACTTATTGCTTACAATATTTCAGGCTTTAAAACATAATGTATAAACAAAAATGTGTTCATAATTTAAGGGAAAATATATTTTTTGTCAGCTAAGTTTATACCTATTAAATGTTGGTACTATAAATGGTAAATCTATTACTAAATATATTGTCTTTGACACTTGTTACTTGTGTAAATGCATGTAGAATCATCCCATCAAATTGCTTGAGACTACATTTTGGTGACTGATTTACTATTTGCTGACAAACCCTATTATATTGTCTTTTTACAAACCCTATCATTTTTTAATAAAAATGAATATTTTTTAGGATTATTTAATTTCAGTAACATGATAATTACATGCCTCAGTCTGACTGAGATTCAAATAGTAGGTATTGAAAACCGGCAGCAATAGACTGGCTTCGCCAACTGGATGTCGTCATAATGAGGACTCGAGCAGAGGCCATATGAAATGAATGAAATAGTAGGTATTAAAGAATAATGAAGATTTTTGTTTATACACCCCTGTATTTTGAGGCTTGTAATATTGCTATATGATTACACTTTTTTAGTAATGAAGAAGGTACTTCCCTCCCTGCATTACAAATTTTCCAGTACCCAATGCAAAATTGTTAAATCTGTCAATCAACCAAGAATGCAAGTGATGCAAGTGTATAGTAGTCAAGTTATTGACTACAGGTATATAACTGTTAATTTTAAAATATTTGCAAATGCTAGTAATTTATGAACTTTGTAAATAATACATTATTCTTCTAAAAATGTGATTTTAATTTAATTTATCCATAACTAGCTAATGCCCACGGCTCCGCTCGCGTGGATGTCGGTTCCCGGCAATTATTCGAATTTTTCTCAACGTACAAACCTTCCCTGGACTTCCACAAATAATTCAAGCCCAAAATTAGCCAAATCGGTTCGTGTCGTTATTTTTATATAGTAGATTACATTCATCAAACAAAATAACAGAAGCTTCATGTATGACACAAAAAGAATAACTGAAATATTGTATGTAGGTTATTGTATATTGTGTAGATTTAATAAATAAATAGATTTGGCACCTAAGAACATCACACAATCAAATTACCAATATTCATATTTCATATAATTTCATTTATTACTATTTTATTCTATTGTACAATTTTCATGATAAATAAATCTTACTATAATTTATATAACAACGTAATATACAAATGCCTTTTACATATTTACTGACTAGTCACAATAATATTACTAACTCTACTACAGCAACATACATTATCACCAAAATAGCAAGGAATGTTACTTAGTCGCAGGGGCTTATCACTGCAGACCTCTGTGTGATAGCTAGTGAAATTGTTTAGCATCACTACCATACATTGTAAAGCAAACATTGTTTTGAGCCACCGGCCCAGAGATTACTCCATCTCTCTCCCTCTGGATCATAGTTGTGTATTATAGTACTTCTTGGTCACTTCAAAAAGGAAGTGATTTAGGAACCCTTAACATTTAATCCCTTGCAATAGAATACAATCCTAAAATTAATTCATTATAGCCATGATATAAAAAAATATAAAAGACTAGCTTTTGCACGCGGCTCCGCCCGCGTGGATGTCGGTTATCGCGACCAAACATAGCCTATGTCCTTTCTCAAGGTCTAATCTACCCTTATACCAAATTTCATCGGTTTAGGCGTGAAAGCGTAACATACAGACAGGCATACAGAGAGAGACTTTCGCATTTATAATATTAGTATGGATTAACCAATGGAACAACCAACCAGTAACACAGCCCATTGAAGCTAAATGCTTGTGTTAAGAACTTATAAAGAGTGCAATGATTGAAGCTTGAATCTGCAAGCCGCCTTTCAATTACAAGTGCTTAGTAACTTCAGATCTTATGTGAAACAACACATCGTTACACCTTTTAAAAACATCACCACAAAACAACCACACAAATGGTCACATAATCACTTCCCATGAGGTGAGATAGTGGTTAAATGTGAGCCTATTAATAAAAAAATCGAATACTGAGGACAAGGGTGCTCAGTAATTGTAATGATATACCTATATTATTACAAATTCATTAATATCTTTATAAATAGGGTGCAAAATTCATAATTATACTACAGTGCATAGCCTGGGAGGCTATGATATATTATAATAAAGCCAATATAATAGCTCAGTATTTATGTTAACGATTGTTTGAGCTCTGTATCATAATCATCAGCCATAATATATTCGTAAATTCTCTTTATAAGTTGAACCGACTTTACATTTGCCCACCCTTCAGTTTTTGTGATCAACTTAGCTTGGCCATCCTTTATGAACTCTAGTGTCAATTGTTTCAAGGTGTTAGCAGAGTGCAGATCAGCCAGCTGTAAAGTTTCTATGGCATTTTCTACTGTTAATTTCTTGTGTAATGCTTCCTCGCATAGACTTTTCATTCTGCTGAGTTGGTAGTAATCTGCGGCAGCTAGCAACTTCTCTGGCATCTCATCAACTCTCGGAGCTTTATCACTATAAATGAAGGTAAGCACTTCTCTCAGGACTTCAGACTCGAGTGGTGATTCTACAATATTTGTGATACACTCAGTTGTATTGTGTTCAAAGTGAGCCTTTAGAACCGCACTTCTACTAGCTAATACAGCTTTGTGAACTTTATATTCTATTTGCTCTGCAGATTTCATAGTTACATCAGAAAACAAACCATTATTGAGTAAATTCTCGAAATCGTTACTTAGTTGAGCCTCAGGCACGTTAGAACGATCGACTTTTATGTCATTTGTTACCATAAATTGAAATTTCAACCTGAGACTACCATCGCTCAGCAGGAATATATCCCTGCCGTCGTAACTAGCCACGTCTCGCTTGAATAAAGTAGCCAAGTACTGCCACTTATTTCCTTGAACCGTGTGATACTCTTTTATAACTATTGACCGCTCTTCAAAACGCTTCAAACATATTGTAAGAATCGACTTCAAAAAGACTGGATTTGGGGATAAATAGTAAATCTCTATGATGTCGTTATCTCTCCCTAAGAATTGCATTTTGAGTTGGAACCGCGAGTCTAACAATTCTGCCGTTGGCTCTTTGGATTTAGCAGTACGAAATTCCCTGGTGGTCTTGTTTTCTAAAAGCGAAATGAAATTTGGAACTGTCCATATTATAGTGTTTATTTTTGTTTGACCTTCAGTGCGCGTTGTATAATTTATGCTTGACATTTTATAACACGAACAAAACTAGAATTTACTAAAAAAATGCACTTATAATATCGGGATTTCCTTCTATTAAATAGAAAGGAAACCAAAATTAATCACCCAAATCAAAACCAAAACAAATCCGATTTCTATTTTTTTTACAGATAAAAAATAAGTAGAATATCTGTAGAAAAAAAAGACTAAACGTCACAAACGTCATCTATGTAGCCAATCACATTAAAGGTGTAGTGATGTTGTAGTCTATTTAGAATTACTAAATTCAATATTTATGCAATCACTAGTAATGGTTTACGAAGTATGTTGTAGATATTATATCTCCAATTTAAAATAGAGGTAGATCTTTTTAACAATTTACATCTTCCAAATTGATTATTACATATTGATTTAGTAATTATGTTGTCACTGGTACTATATTTTATTAAAAATAAATAATTTAATCAATATAATATACCTTTCTTCACTAGTTTATTTATCGTCCTTTGCGAACGTCAATACTTTTTACTCGACCGACGTCGATATTTTTGTTCATAGTTTTTCTTTCCCATTGTTTTGGATTGGAATAAAGATTGACTTGACAATTCGATTTTGCTATCTAATCTTTAATGTCTTATGTGATTGTAGAATAATCGTTTTGATAAAATATCAGTGATTTATCGTAATGTAATAGCAACCATCAAAGCGTAACAGTGAGAGGTGAAAATTAAATATAAAGAAAATATTTTTTTTCTTACATTAAATGTAATTTGGTGCTCGATATGGAGGATTATAAGTTTCTATTTAAAGTAGTGTTAGTTGGTAATGCGGGGGTTGGGAAAACTTGTTTGGTTCGTCGCTTTACCCAAGGCCTCTTCCCACCTGGGCAAGGTGCTACAATTGGTGTTGATTTTATGATTAAGACTGTGGAAGTAGACGGTGAGAAAGTGAAGGTGAGTCTTATTTACGTACTTAGTGTTTTGGAAAGATCATTGCGTCATTTTAATGCTCTTAATGATTAATTATCACTTGAATTTGATGTAGTGTTTTGTTCTTAAAACATTGGAGTGTACCTCTTTAATTTTTTTAAATAAATCTAGTGCTTGGCGTATGGATACCGTGTAATATTTCAGACTGTGATCTCTTTTTATCTAACTGTTACTGCAATATTTAATAAATCAATATACACCCATAATAAACTTTAAAGTTTTAAATATTATGTATTACATGTTAATAAATGAACACAAATAGTATTAACAAGTTTTAATTTTACTTTTGGTAGTAATAAATCACTTTAGGATTCATAATATTTAGTTGTAACAGGTTAAATGTATCATGAGAATGGGAAAAAAATGGATACAATAGATGTTTGTCTACATTTTTCCTGTTGCTAAAGTAAAAGTTTTGCATAATATGAATTGAGACACCTGCAAGATTGTTTATATTGAATATGTTAAATATTGTTTGAAGATTAGGGCATTCAGATAAATCAAAGAATAAAAAAATTAAATTAAATAATCTCAATAAATGAGTTTGAGACATACATTATACAGAAAATAATTTATAACTTTTTTTTTCAGTTGCAAATATGGGACACAGCAGGTCAAGAGAGGTTTCGTTCAATAACGCAGAGCTACTACAGATCTGCTCATGCTCTTATCTTGGTCTATGACATATCTTGTCAACCGACTTTTGATTGTTTGCCGGACTGGCTCCGGGAAATAGAGGAGTATGCCAACAATAAAGTGTTAAGAATATTAGTTGGTGAGTGTTTTGTGACTAGATTAAATAATAATATTAACAAAAAGTAAAGTTTTAGCCTTGTATTCTAGAATGACACTCAGCCTAAATCTCGATTTATCTGAGGCCAGATTGTATAGGCAATATCCATGTCAAATCTATTAATCTGTCTTAGTGTTGTATATTCCCCGACAAAACTTTTCCCGCTGCCGGTTAACTATACCAAGGTTTTGGTCACTAAACTTAAAAAGGGTATTAAAAATAATTGAGTATATGAATATGACCACGATCCATCATGATATTAAGCAGAAGTTACTGGGCATTAACTGTAATTCTTGTAAGGTAAATAAAGAAATAGCAATTTTTGCAGATTTTGGTATTTGGTATTAAACAAAAAAAATAAACTTTACTTTCTGAAGTTTACACAAATATCACTCATTGAAATACAACTACCAAAAGTAAATAATGACAAATCAATTGTGGTTTTATAACAATAATATATTACAATATTTTTATGTCATTAACACAAAAAGTCTATAAAAATATCCAGTTACAAAAGAACTTGTACCATCATATGTGTTGTCCAGATTTTTAGTAAGTACCTACTTAATCGGAACCAGGATTCCATGAACCTAGGAAGGAACTTAATTATGCAAGCTTAAAACACGGTATCTACCAGATCCTTTAATCTGTGGACCATTTCACATTTCCCTTGGCCCCCCCCTTTTAGGTAGGGCATGCGATAAATATACCCTTCCTGTTTCCTAATAAAACCTTATGATCTTAACCACCTTCAGATCCTCTAGATCTTTATCTAGACAAGTCTATAGGGTTGGCCCAATAGTCTCCCAACTTAACCCTTTCCTCCTGTTATTTTTATTGCTCATTTTAAATAAGTAGGTTATTTCTCTCTCCTGTAGACCTCATTCACCCTTCAGATATTTTAAACTGAAGCAGCTCTTTAAATAATGTAGAAAGCATTCAAATTAATTTCATGAGACTAGTAAAAAATTATGTAATATTTTTCAATTGAAGCAAGTTTATCATAGATCTTTACTACTGGTAATGCTTGTCAAAAATTCAATGTTCTTTTGTATTGCAAGTTAGTATGATTACTTAACAAAATTAATTTCTCTCTTCTTTAGCATTGTCTGTCGTGCCAACTTTCAGATCTTGAATCTTAATGGTCCACTTAACAATTTGTAATCATAAACCATCTAATTAAAAGTCATGAATCCATTTTTGATGTTGTTTATAATGTTTTATAAAGATCCATGATTGTATTTTTTTTGAATATGTACCTATGTCCAATGTCCCATTTGAACAAAATTAACGAATATTACGTATATTGTGAACATTCGTTAACTTTGTGATCCAACAAAAAAAAACATAAAAGGAATGACCAAGTAATGACGCGAGCCCTTTGAGCCCATGATTAGTTTAATTGAACCCATGATAGCTTCGAATGATAAAAACGCGAAACTTTAACTGGAAAATATTACCAACTTCTTATCTATATGGTTTAGAACTATAAATTGATTAGTGTACGCGTCGATTCTGTAATGAAATCTATGACTTACCATGACGTGCAATAAACGATCGTGTTTTGAGTGATTTAGAGGAAGAGAGATGGAGCTAAGAATGTTTAGCGGTATCCCTCGTTTTGGATGGCGGCCCAGAGCACGATATCTCATAGTACGTCATGGTAGGCTTAGTGTTCTCCCTAGAATCTGCAAATCATTTCATTGAAACATGACAGCAAAAGGTGATTAGATCGTTATCCTAGTGGTAATCCCGGTTACAGCTGAAGCTTCCAGTTTGGTTTGGTTAGGGATCCCCGATGCCAGACCGTAAGGGATGGCCCTGGGTCAGCCGGGGTTCTAGGGATATGTCGAAAACAACCTCGCCTCCGGCCTAGCACCACGACCCTCAGTCGGCGTGTGGTTTGAGTCGGTTCGAGTTCGACATAACCTCCCCTTCCGGCTTCGGCGGATAGGTAATCGTGGAAAAAAAAAAGTAATATAATTAAATTGGTTATAAAAAACAACTGTAATCGGAAAGTTCTTTAGAGCGCATTATCATTCGAGTCTTGTTAGTGAACACCTGCCATGACAATTGCAGTGCAGTGAAGTGTGCGTGCACCACATTAAATGTACAAGTTTGTACACACCCAAGTTTGTGATTTGCATAATCTCAAGATTATTACCTAACACCTGCATTGTTTGGCGGCATCTATTGTCTTTACTTCCGAATTGATTTAGTACTTTCGACTGGTAGTTGCCAGTTCACTCAACCGTAATTCCACCGCTAAATATCCTATTTCCACGATTAGGCAAGCCCACTGGGGCCCGTAACCTCATGCCTTTGTCACGATAACAGGTTACTTTAGGGCCAAATGGTATAGTAATTTGCCATATTGGTCACAATGTGATTCTGAGTCTTGACAATGCGATCACTGAGAACTTTATTCCCATTGGCACCCTGTCCGTGCAGTAACTGAGAACATCCCAAAAAAAAAAATTGTTTGACTTGTTAACTATTGCTTAAAAAGATTTTGATTCAACACACCAGCTCCGGTATATCCTTTATGGAATGAAAGTAAAAAGTACAGTCGTTACTGTGAAAGAGAAAGTTTACTGCCTGGCCTTGGCATAATGACCACTGTAATTGTACATGACCTTACAAAGACACTGTCGTTGGGTCCAATGATTCATTTGACCCCAATTCCGATAAGTACATATAGGAGGTTGATCAATGACAAGAGCTTAATAATGTCGAATGACTATTTATGCTTTGTTTTTTTTTTTGGATAGTAGATATAAGCGCCTACGTAAATATTCTGTCCCGCTTTTTATGGCACGTTGAAAAGAAGAGCGTGAATCAAGTCAAGAAGGCTTGCTTCGGCTTTGTAAAGTGTTCGCTTTATCGCATGTGTATAGCTAAAATATTTCTAGAGTTGTTAAAACCGATGTTATCCATACTAATATTATAAATGCGAAAGTAACTCTGTCTGTCTGTCGGTATGTTACGCTTTCACGCCTAAACCATTGAACCGATTTTGATGAAATTTGGAATAGGGGTAGATTAGACCTTGAGAAGGCTATTTTTAGTCGCGGTAACCGACATCCATGCCGGCGGAGCCGCGGGCAAAAGCTAGTAGGTTGAATATTTTTTAAATACAAACGATTGACTTGCTCTGTAAAAGTATGCCAAGTTTCAGTCCGATTTCCGATAGGGAGCACTCTTTAGAAAACCTATCTCAGCCGGACTCTCACTCACCTTTCCGACCCGTACTGAGTCACAAACCTTATACTGTACCTGCAGTAACTACCTCGTCTTATAAATTGAGGTGCTAAATAATATAATGTTATAGTTATCTCTTTAAAATGCAATAATGTATAATTTTTTAGATCAAATGTTTCTCTCTTTTGTAATACCTTCGCGGCTCAGGACCTAGTAAATTATGGATATTTAACATTTTTAATCAATGTCAATTGCAGGTAACAAAACAGATAGGGAAGATCGAGAGATACCTAAGCACATTGGACAGGATTTTGCGCTTCGCCATGGTATGTACTTCCTTGAAACATCGGCTAAGGAGGCAGAGAATGTCGAACGATTATTCATGGAGATTGCCGTCGAACTTATGGAGGTAAGCTATTTATCTAACTTGTCTAATAAAACGATTCCCTTCCACCAACGAAGTAAGTTTTGGTCACGTGACATTTTTTTCCGATATTTCATGTCTCCAGTACATGCGCGCAAGTATAAGGGGTCACAATATTGTTCATAGCTCATTGCTACACAGCTTTGTACGGTACTCCCTTTACAAATCGACGACGATCGTTTGCCGTGGCCCATCATGGACCATTGTGAACTGGATTTTCTGATGATCATTCAAGAGACCTGAGTATTCTCCGTTATGACGGGATTGTAGATTTCATAAAAATTAAATTAAAAATAACCCCGTCACAAAAACACCTCCAAAAAGCTTCAAATAAATTGTGTTTGCCTTTTAACTTTTCATATACCTAGTAATATTTTGATTTAACGGTTGCCATGTCGGGGGACTTTAACTGGTTAAGCACTCCGTTCTATTATCGGAACGATTCAAGGTCCCCCCGAGCACACGCACGCACGCACGCACGCACGCACACACACACACACACACACACACACACACACACACACACACACACACACACACACACACACACACACACACACACACACAGACACGTCAAACGTATAACACCCCGTCGTTTTTGCGTCGGGGGTTAAAAATATGTTCCATAGCTTCATGGGTTCTTTAGTTTACCGAAATCATAACCCAGGTGCTTAAATCATCACATAGACATGCTAAATACTGTATGTTATCTATTCCTATTAAGATCAAATTAGCTGATCACTAAAACTTTATTCAAATACAATAAGCAATATGGTGATTTTGTCCAAAATTGGCCGTCGACAAGGAAAACTATTCTACTGCTTGTATAAAATCATGACATCGAACAAAAGTAAGCAGTCACGAGTTTTCTCGAGTAGTTGCCTTGATTATATCATCTCTGTATATAAATTCTGTAGGTTGTTTACTACGCTACGTATTTCTATACCATTCATCGCAATTAATTATCAATACATCTGCGTAAACCGACACCACAGTGCCAGTGGCGCAGTCCATATACGGCACACCGATATGTTAAATAATCTGTTGGTGTTATTTAATATATTTTTAGGTTTTCAAGGTGTTCTAATATTTAAAAACCGGCCAAGTGCGAGCTGGACTTGCCCATGAAGGGTTCCGTGTCAGCAAGTAACATAATATAAAAGTTTTTTATTATTTTTGAGTTAATTGAATGAAAGGCAAAAATTGTGATTTATGACGTATTACAAAAAAAATACTTACTAGATCTCGTTCAAAACAATTTTCGTTGGAAGTTTGCATGGCAATGTACATCATATATTTTTTTTAGATTTATCATTCTCTTATTTTAGTTTCGGAGTAAAGTGGCTGTGACATACGGACGGACAGACAGACATGACGAATCTATAAGGGTTCCGTTTTTTGCCTTTAGGCTACGGAATCCAAAAACGGCTAAACGGCGGCTACCAAATGCTAATAACGCCGTCTTGTACACAATATAGTATGGAAGACGCGTGTTTACCAGTCGCAGATACCCAAATAAGTATTGAAAGTCGGAAGGCAATTGACTATTCGGGACTTCACTAGATAAAAAACAAATGATTAAAAAATAAAAAACCCGACTGCCACTGAAAAGACCGAAATAAGTTTGATAGCAGGCGGTACCCATTAATTTTCTTTCGGTTTATGATTGGCAAATGGGTACCGCCTGCTATCAAATTTTATTTTTTAATCATTTGTTTTATTTTATACTTTTTAGTTATGATAGGTATGACATGTATATCTTTTTGTAATTTACATATCGTTTATACTTGAAATAAAAACTTAAATCAATAAGTAAGAACATTATACATTAGCTCCTATCCATCCTTTCTTACCTTAAGATCTCGCCGGAAGCACTGGACTTTTTCTCAAATTATCTTCAGGGGCGCCAGCAGTCTGTACGCGGTGACTATTCCTCATCGAGCTGGTGCGGTCTGGACTCTGGTGTCCCTCAAGGCGGTATTCTTTCTCCCTTATTATTTTCTATTTTCATTAATCTCGTGACTTACAATCTTCGATGTGCGTATCATCTGTATGCGGATGATCTGCAACTGTATGCACAAGCACCTGCAGAAGGTATAACAACAGCGATCCAAGATGTGAATAGGGATCTAGAAACCTTAAAAAACTGGTCGGCTAAATTCGGTTTGACAGTAAACCCAACCAAGTGTCAGGCTCTCATGGTGGGCAGTAATTTTATAACCAACAACATTGATATTGCGAGCCTTCCACCAGTAGTATACAACGGCACAATAATACCGTTTAGTGCATCAGTCAAGGATCTGGGGCTTCACCTCGATTCCTCCCTCGACTGGCGAGTACAAGTCACGAACTTGAGTCAGGCAGTTACTAATAGACTTCGAGTTATGTACCGCATGAAGAACTTTTTACCTAGGAAGACGAAAGTATCTTTGGTGCAAACATTGATATATCCGCTGATCGACTATGGTGATGTGTGCTACTTTGACCTGAATGCAGACCTTCTTAACAAGTTAGACCGTCTTCTTAATAACTGCATTCGATTCATCTTCAACCTTCGTAAATATGACCATGTGTCCGCCTTCCGTTCCCAACTTAATTGGTTACCTATCCGTCATCGCCGTAAGATGCGCTGCCTTACAACTCTTTACAACATTCTTTACTCTCCTACGTCTCCTACTTACCTAACTTCTTCCTTCCAACTGTTATGTGCAAACCACAACAAAAATCTCCGCTCTTCGAATAACCGTCTCCTCTCATGTCCATCCCATAGAACTAACTTCCTGGGCTCCTCTTTCTTTGTTCAGTCTGTCCTTCTATGGAACGCACTGCCTTCTGAGATCAGGATGTGCACGACCCGGGATACGTTCAAGTCGAAAGTTCGGCTTTGGCTTCTCAAACAGATAGCTGAGTCACCTCAAAGTTAATATGTAGGTAGTATTCTCTTATTGATATATATTATGTTTATAATGTATATGTGTATTAAAAGTGTATTATGTTCATATCGATTGATATAAGTAGGTATATTATATTGTTTATATAGGTATGTTTATGGTATATTGTTTATATATTTATATATATAGGTATATCTATTATCGATATGTATGTATTATTGTAAGTATTGCTTCAGTGTATGTAATTAATTAATTTTGATATTGTTTGAACATTAAGTAGACTTCTTTTGTGCCTGCCTCGTTAGCTCTGCACCACCCTATGGTTAACTGGTAGAGAATGCCTACGGCATTAAGTCCGCCAATGTACTTTGTGCATGAAGTTAAATAATAAATAAAAGAAATTAGCGAGAATGATTGTTTTGTAAAACAACTTTAAATCGTTATATATCCTAAACTATTATTTAAAATGAAAAATGATAAAAGGAACCTAAAGATGATTTTAAAATACCTATTCAACGACACCCCACTTGACATAGTTCATCGACTTTAATTTTTTTCATTTTGACAATATGGCGTCTGGTTGTCGCTGTGGTGGATTTTGATTACTGTCATGTCTTTAGAGACACTCGCAAGGTTAAGACGAATCGATTGACGTATGAATTATCAAAATCGGCCCATGCATTTGGTCTCTAGACCATACATACATAGACTGATAAACACATTACCCTCCTTTGCGTCGCGCAGTCGGGTAAAAAAAAAGACTTTTGCCGACGTTTCGGGTGCAGCATCGTACCCGAAACGTCGGCAAAAGTAAGTCAAATTTTTTTATCGTATGAAGTCCCGAATAGTCAAAATAACCATGTCCGTGAGTGTTATGTTTTCTAAAAATATTCACGTCTTTTCCTTTATGTTCCAGCAAGCCAAGTCCAAAGAGGGACCTAAGTACGACGGCAGCTTAGGACCAATCAATGGTAAGACGACGTCAGTCGGTGATAGCTCCTGTTGTCTACGTTCTTAAAATAAACGAATTTATCTCATTGATATTAATTACCTAGTTTGGTATCCGAATGCTGACTGCATATTTTCCGCGAGAGCTTGAAAATTCGCGTGAAAAGTAGCTGGTCTGTGCTCGGATAGTAATAGTGGTGTTCTTGGAAGATTGTTAGTATTCTTGGTTGTAAAAAATAATTAGTCGATTTTCAAGGTGTCTAATGAGGTTTAGTGTAAAAGTACGAGTTGAACCAATAGTGGACAATAATGTAAATGATGCGTTTGGTAATAAGCGTTATGGGTCTACCAAAAAATCGTGTCTGGATCCAAAAAATCTTAACAACGAAACCTTAAAATCTCACAATTTTTTTATATTTTTGTATATTATGTTCTTGCCAATAAAATGATCGACTGAGACGGTTTATTTGTATATTATTTTAACTGAAATCTGTCTAAGAACATCGCATCCTCTAAACAGTGTATGTATTTACCTAGTAGTGCGAAGGTCATTCCACTCGCTTTTAAATGTTGTATCGGCACAATGTTACGAGTTCTCATCATGTCAATTCGTAGATGTAGTGTACCCTGTCGGTACCATTATATTGCATATCAACTAATTAACTATCAACTGTATTTATAGTATAAAAAGGAGATCAGATATAGGAACAGTCATTTTAATGTACATACATAATGTTTATGTATTAAAGTATATGTCATAAGTTAGACAGCGACTGAATTTTGTGCTTAATTTTTAAAAGAAAAAGCTCATACTGGCTGAATTTCAGCCGCTGAAATTTGTAATGAAATAAATATGGTCGCATCCACCAATCCAATTTCTTTCAAATGGGAAGTCCTAATGCTCGTGATGGTTTCCTGCGATTTTTAGGCGATTATAAATCGATAGAATTATTTATGAAATAAACGGTGCGTGAGTGCTAAACTCGATTTTCTAATAATTTTATTGTAATGACGGTACCATTCATTATCGTAAAATATGTAAAACATGCATAATAAACCTAGGATTTGTAAAATATTATTTTGTTGATTAGGTTATTACAATTATCGACATGACAGCCTAGCCTAAGTTCAAATTTCATAGAGACCATTAAAACGGATCTTACACAACGTGAAATTGTTTTTTTTATGTAGTTTTAAGTGATATATTGTACTGGAATGTCACATATTAAATAAATAATTATTCAACTCATATATTCATGATGCAATATTTCTCTGTTATAAATTCATGACATTGTGCCGACAACCAAGTTATACAATTTAGCTGATTGCAGTTTTGTTAATATCATTAAACTTAGTGTATGTACAAATATTGTGTAAAAATTTTGTGATGTTATAGTGCTTTTGGTATTTTTACTATCATTTAAGGTATTGGTATTTTGTTTACCTTGTATTTATTTTGTACTTATTACTTTGCAAGTATTATACTCGTAATACGTTAAAACATTTTTACATAATATTTACAGACCATTTCTGATTTAAACAATTAGGATCATAGTTACTGAAATACTATTTTGTAGGCAATTGACTAGAATTTAGTGTACATTAAAATTAGTATTGAATGAATCAAGGAATTAAAATGTAGACTGTTTACAATACAATAGCAAGTATTCAGTGAAGGTTAATAGCATAAGTCTAGTTCCAAATCGTGTTTCTTCACTACGGAACATCTTTTTGAATAAATTTTAAAAGCTTTTGGTGAAAAAAAAACACATTTTAACACGATTATTGAGTAGGTTATTCATTTAAAATTCAAGTTTATATGTATTAATCTGGTTATTTATGTTGAAATTGATCTAAAAATGAGTAACTCGGCACCAAATCTTACAAATAATTACTATTTTCATAAACTGAATCTTGATGAAACTATAATTTACACAACATAATATACATTCCTTAAAACTTTTTTTTCCTTTAGTTTATTCTGCCGCTTGTTCAATTTGTAGTAATAACGTAGTAAGTATAGTCATCAAATTATCATATGAAAATAAACCATTTTTTGTCATTCAATTATTTAATAATAATGACTCGGTATTTCGGAGTTTTATTAGTACATTCCGATCGTTTTCAGTACGATACGATATATCTATAATATTATTATGTTAATAAACTGTCGTCCACAGGATCAATGTGTAATCTAAAGTACCTACCTACACCTGTGTACCTGACGCGTATAATATAATGTGTGATCTAATTACTTATCTTCTTACACACTTTACTAGCCACTTGAGGGACGATTAATGCAACATTTACATATTAATTAACAATAAGACCATTAACGAAAAAGCACCTATAATATTTATAGGTGGTTTTAATATCTGTGAAGTTAGTAGCTTTAGATGATAAAGGTACAATCAATTGTTAGATCTCAGATAAAAAATATAGCGTGACTAATGTATTTAAGCCATACTTAATTAATTTATGTAGGTCGGTTAGTGCGTGATAATAGTGAACAAGGATGAATAATTAAATGAATCTAGCCATTAGAATCCCAGTCTAACACATTCGACATTTTGATCCTGTGGTCCATACATTGTAGGTACATATGACGTAATGTACTAAAAATGGTGAACTGAAAAGAATTCTAACTTACATTCATAACGTAACACAAAATAATTCAGATATTTTTGATCAAAGGTTTTATTTAAACATTTTACAAACTACATTTGAGTAAATTGATAATTTTAACATAGAGTTAAATTATATTTACTATCTACGTTTACGTCGCAAGGTGTACGTAGAATTGTATATGTTTATTACTTTACGAAACATCACATCGTCTGTGTGTGCACTTTGATGTAAATTGTTTAAGTGATTTTTAAATAGTTTAATATTTCATGTTGTTATTATATTTGTGCAATCGAGTTTATTTTGTTCGGCCACACTTGCCTTGTTGACGCCATGTACTGTACCAGAAAGTTATCAAATGGTAAAGAAACTTTTTATACATTATTTTGAATAAACGAATGAAAAATCTCATCCATGAGGGTACAGTTAGACCCGTAATCTAGAATGGTACTCAGTTCTGAGTCTCGATTTATCTGAAGACAGATTGTGTAGACAATCTGTCAATCTGTCCTCAGATAAATCGAGATTCAGGACTGAAGTGTCGTTCTAGCATACGGGCCTTTAGAGTTTTGTAAATGTACTAGGTTTCTCAAGATCCATTAAGTGTTATTTAGCAATTTTTTTCCTTATAATTTGGATTAAGTTTCTTTGGTGCAAATTAATTTTAAATCAAGGACCCAAGCACTTTGATACGATATTTACTTAACTAAAAATATTTTAAATTATTTTGATTTTGTCAAGCGTAGATTCATGCCGACTTGCTATTACAAAGAGACCTTTGTATCTTTTAACAGTTTTCTCTTAACTTGATTTATACGCTTTTCGAACTCGCATGCATTTGTTTGAATATCCAAGGTGCCTTGGGTCTTTGTCCGATATTTGACGTTACAGACCTTATTTTGTATTTCATTTATAATTTTCATGTGATCACTGCCTAATCGCGCCTTGATTTTTGATGCTAAGTACTTAGCTTGAATACAATTGGTACAAACCTACCTACACTTATCGCTGTAAATGCAAAATCATGTTCCTATAATATAACATATTTATTGTTGGCACTTTGAAATATTGAGAGATGTCATAGCGTTTAGTTGTCATTGCAAATATTTTGTTTATTGTAAGTTGTCGTTTTCTTCAAGCATAATATTTTTAAAGTGTTAAACTACCTACAAAGTTTATAGCACATTTCATGCTTTTAACAATGTTAAACGTATACATCCTCTTTTTTTCTGAATAATTATTTCCTTGTGTTACTGTCAATAATATAAATCAAATAGCATGGGGACAGTATAACCTATATATATGTACACTTTAAACTACTTAAATGGGCTTTAATTAAACCATTTGAGATTATAAAAGGCTTTATGGAAGGCATTGAAAATATTGTACAGCTTGTTTTCCACTGTACCATTAAGGGAACAGCCAAAGGTACACAGAAAAAAAGGTTGTTTTCGACTTGTAAGATCATTATCATTGATCAAAGTCGTATTTTAGAACAATCGCCCGTTATGATCTCACATTTAAAGTTGTAACCTATGCTGGCTATTCCACCCGTAGACTATCTAAGATCCACCGGTATAAGGAGTATATTCGCGTTGGTACAAAGTCGTGTAAATTGTAACCTTCGTTTTATTAGTGCACATAAGGCATAATCTTGGCCACTTCAAATCGAATTGAACTTTTCAGACTTGGCGAATATTCGCTTGGTAGAAGCATAGTTTTAAAGTGGAGTTAGGTAAGCTAGAAAATAACCAGTCGTGTCATTGTGGCCTTATTAGTGATGAAATTGGTTAGTAAACAATGCCTTCAAGTATCAATGACATTCTCTAAGCGGCATGAGGTTGCAAGCTCTCTTGTACCCGTTTAAGCTTAGGTTAAATAGTTTCAGAATGTACACACAAAAAGTGGTGTTACGCCTGTAGGTGCATATAGACTATATTTTAGTGCCAAGTGTTAATAAATTAAAAGTTCTAATATCCTAGCACAATCATATTCTAACATAGTAGGTACAGAAATTTAAAATGAACTATACTTAGCTGCTTATATACCATCTTTCTACTAATTTTGTGTTCTACTTTATGAAGAAAAAAAATAGTTTAGTGGGTAACACTCGGATTAATGAAAAACAAACCACATTCACAATTTTATGTCTCAGGAATTGTAAAGTACATAATTATACCAGTAGTGGGTGGGTGCAATATTATTTTCGTTATAATGCATGGAATTTAAAATCAAAATAATATCTATTGACAAGTCACTACAATATTAAAAATGAAAATGTAAACTCACTTGTAAACTAACATTGCTTCATTGAACAAACATAGTTTGTACGTTATTGTATTTAGAATAAGACATGTAAAAATGTAAATGAATAACTTTTCTCAAATTGTACTCTTTTGGATGTTCCGATCCTGATTGCATCAGAAATAAAGATAAAATTTAGCCCGTCATATCCCGTGGGCAAAGTGGTCAAAAGTGATCCTTTTGTTGGTGAAGTCTACTTTACAGCTGGTTTACTACTAGCTTCTTCTTCTACAAGTTACATAAGGTCCAGAACCTTTTCACTTTGACTATAAATAAGATTACCCGTTGTCCTACGTGTGCGACAAACGCGACAGCACGCGTAAGCTACGCCATGCGTGACATTACGTTCCATGCTTCATGTGACATTTTTCGCGACACTACGTAGGAAGGAATGCCTTCTTTTGATATTTACGCATTTGACGCTCATGTAGGACAATGCCTTATACACATTATTACATAATAATTTTATACGTGAGCCTATGTTACCTAAATCCTACGAACTGGTGATCTCACAACAGGAAGTCTGTTTAGGTCTGTTTTAAGCAAAAAAATGTTTTTTCCTGGATACCTACTGATATCGGGTTGTGTGATCCTAAACCACTGTTCAAGCAATGAATTTGGGTTGAAATCCGAAATTACTTAATTCAATTCGGCAACATTCTGTAGCGGTGATTTGCACAATAGTTTCAGCACTATCAAATAACCTCAAGTAGGTACCTACTTGTGAAAAAAATCTGTTTGTTTTTTTAACTTAATCCTTTATTCATTGTTCAAAAACAGATAAATCCAGAGATCACAAAATCGGATTTCAGTGATTTCTACATCTGTTTAGTGGCTATGACTATCAATTTGATATGAAACAATATATTTTAGTATTACCAATTGTAAAAAGCAGCTTATTTTATTATTATCATGTTTACGAGAACTGTTTTGAAATGTTAATAAACCGAGGGTTAATATTGGTTTGCGATTGTTTGCAGCGTTAACGGATCTGAAATATATATATTTGATTATTATTGTTCCCCATTTTACATTGAATATTGTATTAAAATTAATCCTCACCAAAGAAATTGTATTATTGTAATACTCAGATTATAATAAATGATCACTTTGGATATAATGAATTTGGTTTTATTTACTGCTAGTTGATATTCCTACTTTGCAATGCCGTTTTTAAGTATTCCTATTTTTCATTCAGCCCGCAGCTACTCGTCTCTCAGTCTTGGTCTTTCGTGGTCTGTAGATTTTCGTAAAATACGGTACACTGCATGAAGTACGGGTCGTCCCGTGAAATACGGGACGTTTGGCAACGCTTGTACACATAACAATGCACCCATGGGCCGTGACGAAACACTGTCAGAATTCAGTTGGTTCGATTCCAACATTGGCTGGCAATGCCACCTTATGCTGGCCCCGGAGGGGTAGTACCTTAAACCAGGCTGAAAAGGGGTCATAGGCTGAATTTTTGAACAATGTATTTCATAAAAATCCTTCCTGCTGATTAAACTAACGATTTTCTGGCGCAGGCTTTCCTCGCACTTTCCGCTTATGGAAGAGAAAGAGTGGGTGTGCGGAATTCGCACTTCAAAAACTAAGCTGCTAATGTGCCCAGGATTAATAATTCTGGTTCTGATCTAATTACATTTCACCAGCGAGTCAATATTTCCATCCAAGCTGCTCTAAGCATACCCCAAGGGTAATACAAAAATCTCCATTCATCCATAAATTACTGACGTCTGTAAATCCCCGAAGGGATAGGCAGTGGTATCTATTATATATATGCACCCAGGTAAAAAATCATATTTATAAAAAAAATATACCTACTTCAATAACAGGTACAATGTAGTTCTAATTTATCCTATCACTTATATAATAAATATTGGTGAAAGAATTTAAATATGTAAAAAGTATTCAATATTACACAGAGTGAGGGGAAGCAATAACAGCATCCTGAAGGTGTATGCTGAGAGGTTGGATGGTCCAACCATTGGTAGGTTCATCAAGCTGCATGTATTATCGGCATCTTGATGGACCTACTTTCTTTAACATTTATTTAATTTTAATCCTGTTGTTACTAACATAGTTTTTAAGCAATTGTACTAACACACTCTGAGCCCCTGTAGCTTGAAAATAAACAATTTTTATTTTATTATTTATTTATATTTACTATAATCGATTTGTGTTTAGTCGATTTAAATGTCATCGCATGACTTCGACTATATCTAGTCCATTTATCGATCCACTACCCTAATGTCGCTTTGAAATGGCCGACGTTTAGGGGGAGTGTCTAGCGGAAATTGAAATTCAGAGTAATTAATAACCGATAAGGTGAGTAATTGATAATAAAATGTTATTGTAATGATAACATAAACAATATAAAACATTATATGAGTGCTAGTGTTCAGTCTCATTGTTTGTTCGGTGCGTTTCCGGTGCCACAGCCGGCCGAGTTATTCAAAACAAAAGGTGTTTTTACGGTATTTTGTGTTTTTCGTTTATAAATTTTACTGTGTTCTTTTATAGCTCACATAATTAAGTAAACAAGTCACCACTAAACTTTTTTTGATAATTGTTTTCTGTCACAATTTCATACAGAAGAACAAAATGAATTATCTATGTGTGTAGCCTGATTTTTCTAATTAGAAATGCAATTAGCGTATGTCTGTATGTGTAATGTTTATTGTTAGTTAAAATCCCGTAATGTGGGTCAGAAACCGTTTTTGAAGTGGCTAGATAGTAAGAAAACTAAAACCTAATTTAAAAATTGTTTCAGAGTAGACACCTCCTATTAGTCTGATACATTCCGAATTTATAAGACTGAGAAACTTTTTAAAAAGTGGATTAACATGGCTTGGCGTTTCAAAGCCTCTAAGTATAAAAATGCGGCACCGATTGTGCCTAAACCGGAGGCATGTATAAGGGATATCTGTGTTGGTTCATATCAGACCTATGGCAATAATATTTGTGCTTCTGCAGCCTTCATGGCATTTAACTGGGAGCATGTTGGGTCAAGTATGGCTGTCTTACCATTGGATGACTGTGGCAGGAAGAGTAAGATAATGCCTTTGTTACATGCACATTCCGATACTATAACTGATATGGATTTCTCACCATTCCATGATGGATTACTTGTGACGGGATCACAGGACTCATTGGTAAGTTTGTGCATGATTTTTTTCATATTTAGAATACTAATTTGTGCCTGTCTTTTAATCTTAGTTCTATTCTGATAAAAGTCTAATACTTACAAACAATGCATTGCAAGTTTTGGTATGTCCAGTTCAGTGATCTTTTAGTGACAAATTTATCCTTGTTATGTCCTGCAATAGTATCAAACATTCTGTAATGACTGTTGTTAACATTGTTGTGGCTTATGTTGTAATTTAACTAAACTAAAATCTCAAAAAAAAAAAATGTTCACAGAATTCAATCAAGTTGTTGTTTTGTTTCCAATATTGATAAGAACTATAAGGTGTTAGCTGTTATGACATTGAATGTATTAAAATAATCTGACACATTGAGAATCAGATGAAATTGGAAATAGAATTTTGAGATTTTAGTAAAATGGACAGCAGCGTGGACTCCATAATTAGTTTTAGAAAAGAAAATTGATAAAAGCAAAATTATGAAACAGATCAAATTTGAATTACAAACTGTTTTATGCTTCTAACAATATTTTGATATAAACTTGTCCACCCTGTGTGCCATTAGTTATTTCTTAAAAAGAGTACTGGTAACTGAAATTACTGATATATACTAATATTATAATATATAATAATATATAAACGGGAAAGTAACTCTGTCTGTTGGTCTGTCTGTCAGTCTGTCTGTCTGTCTGTCTGTATGTTACGCTTTCACGCCTAAACCACTGACCCGATTTTGATGAAATTTGGTATAAGGGTAGATTAGACCTTGAGAAAGGACATAGGATATGTTTGTAATATGAGTGTGATGGCCTTCGAACTAGAGACTTCTGAACCGCAAACCTAACAACCCTTTTAAGGATTTTCACCAACTAAAGATCACAATTTTTTTTGTAATCGTGAAGTGTCAATGCATTTGGTACGATAGTCAAACTGTCATTATGTTGTCTTTTTCTGTGAGGTAGTCTGGCAGTCTAGTGTTATTTATGGTGTGGCATATAAATAGCAAATACCTCCTATCTGCACACAGAGTCTACACACATGAGTATGGGCCTGCTTGTGCACTCATGTGCAGAAACTAGATTTTGACTTTCCAATGGTAACTTTTTAGCAAATGTGTCTCAAATTTTCTGCTCCTATGAATTACCTTTTTTATTTCTTAAAAGGCATGAGTTCACAAAAGATTATATCCATTTCTAAAATGAAATAATCAGATAAAAAGTAAATAAAAGTGTGAGTCAACTTGCTAGGTAATTAAGACTGATATGCCATAATAATATTTGAACTAGCATGTCCACAGATTTCATATCTACAGATAAATCCTTTTGTCCTGGATTAATCATGAGTAAATGCCAGGTCAAAGGTCAGAACACCCTTATCAGGCTGATTAATTAATTACTGACTGAATGAATTATGAATCTCATTCCGAGGTAAACATTGTTTATGTTGGGTAAAACATTAAATTATTATTTAATGTTTATGTTAATCTAAATACATATTTATTACCTTTAAATGAGATTAGTTTTCTTGATACTTATCTGCCCATTTCCCATGACCATAGCATATCATATCATTTTCTAGTAACATTGCGTGTGTCAGTCCATGAGTTGATAAAAATAATGATAAATTGAAGTAGATAAGGTACAGACTTATCATGTACAAGTGCAATATGATAGTACTATTATATATTTCTCTTATCACACAATACTGTGTGCTCCGTTTCTATCTGCTATGACTTTCTATTCTTATCTGAACAAGTTATGTGTATCTTATGATAATACTGGCTTTTGCCAACGGCTCCGCCCGCGTGGATGTCGGTTATCGCGACCAAACATAGCCTATGTCCTTTCTCATGGTCTAATCTACCCCTATACCAAACTTCATCAAAATCGGTTCAGTGGTTTAGGCGTGAAAGCGTAACATACAGACAGACCGACAGACAGACAGACAGACAAAGTTACTTTCGCATTTATAATATAACTAGCTTTTGCCCGCGGCTCTGCCCGCGTGGATGTCGGTTATCGCGACCAAACATAGCCTATGTCCTTTTTCAAGGTCTAATCTACCCCTATACCAAATTTCATCAAAATCGGTTCAGTGGTTTAGACGTCAAAGCGTAACATACAGACAGACAGAATTAGTTTCGCATTTATAATATGTGTTATAGAAAAACTGATAGAAAATGCCTATATATTATTGTTAATGTAATGAATATATCTCCATTAGCATTTTATTGTGCGACGCGTATTCGTGATATAACGTCGAGAACGCGTTGCTTAGGTACCTACATATGAAATCAAGTGTCTGAGATAGGATTTGTATTGTGGTAATGGCATATATTTAGATTTCGTTTTTAGGGTTCTCTAACCATTTTTATATCATTTATCATGCTAACTTTTAAATTCGTAATACATCGGGAAAAATGAAGCGCTTAAGTGGGGCTTGAACCCACGACCTTTCCCTTAGGTACAGTGGGAATGCTCTTCCAATTGAGCTATTGAGCCAGACCTGAATCACTTCTCTTCTCTTTATCAGTCTTTAAGGGTCTCACTTGAGCGCTTCATTTTTCCCGATTTATTTCGAAGCCGTGATTATATTATTATACATGTGTGAATTATGTATATTTAAACACCGTTATATTGAATGCAAACAAAAGTAGCTCGCTTCATAGCAGGAAAACTGACATTGTATAATAAACAGTTTGAGGTCCTAGAGTAATAAGGAAATTAAAAGGAAGGAATCAATAATATTATTGCGAGCACATGACAATTTAATTTTATTATTATTTTCCTTACATGGTATTCGTATTTAAGTGGTTATTGTGTAATATCATATATCTAACTAGCATGAGTAAATACTGCATTACGGCACCACGCGCTACGATAAATCGTAATCATTGAACTGCCCCGTTCAAATGGAACCGATTTTTTTGGAATAGGGAGGCAAACAAGTAGACGCATCGCCTGTTGATAAGCGACCACCGCCGCCCATGGACACCGGCAACACCAGAGGAGTCACAAGTGCGTTGCCTTCCTTTCAATAGAGAGTATGCTCTTTTCTTGAAGGTTTGAAGGTCGTATTGGTTTGGAAATACCGCTGGCGACAGTTCATTCCACAGTTTAGTTGTGCGAGGCAGAAAGTTTCTCGAGAAACATATAGTTGTGAA
Organism: Eilema sororculum; assembly: GCA_914829495.1. Taxonomy (NCBI): domain Eukaryota; kingdom Metazoa; phylum Arthropoda; class Insecta; order Lepidoptera; family Erebidae; genus Eilema; species Eilema sororculum. Next base: position 23,834,473 of record OU618535.1, read on the forward strand.
CCGCCAACCGTCCGAATGGTTACACACACGTCGATATATCGGTTTAAAAGGTCTAAAAACTACAGTTTTATTACATACACGTATCGATTTAACTTTACATAGTTTGGAAGTTGGGAAGATACGTGTAGTACGGTCGTAACTATTTCTCGTAGCGTGTGTGACGCCTATCAGTTCATGCATAGGTATACAATCATAGAAGATGGTAAAATAACTTAAAATTGGTATAGCGCAGCTGTTAATTGAGTGCGGACTGTTGTGCTTGCGGTGCTAGGGTTAATTACTAGCTCGTACATCTATTAAAATCTTTATCCAAAGAGTTCGGAAGAGGTATAAGCATCCCCATTTATCTGTACTTGGGTCTTTACTGAGCTAGGTATTATTGAATATTTACAGAAAATTCTTTTTGGTTTTTTTATATTGTCTATATTTAATTTATTTTACCTCTCGATATCCCCACACCGGTGTGACGGTTATATCGGATTAGATCCGACTAAAACCGCACGCAGTCTCTGGCCTTTGACCCCTGTACCATAGGAATTACCGTCGTAGCACACCCACCACTAAAACAAGTGCCCGGTAAATGTATCTACTTATCACTTGGCTAACTCTTATCAACTCCAATTTTACGCTTCTAGGTGAAAATATGGCACATACCACCGGAAGGCTTAAAGGAGTCGTTATCAACGCCGGAGTGCACACTGTCTCAGAAACAGCGGCGAGTCGAGAATGTTGGATTTCACCCAGTGGCTGATGGCCTTATACACGTCGCTTCGGGGCACGAACTCGCGCTATGGGACTTGACCAAGCAGAAAGAAGCTTTTGGTAAGTGGAAAGACCGACACGAGAAAATCGACAGAGTTAAAATAACCAATGAAATTAACGAATTTTTGAAGTATATACAAAGGAGATACGGTTGCACCTTTAGTGCTTTTAATTTATATAAGAAAGTGCGACCGTATTGTTGACTGGAGATAACTTCTTGTGAGAATCGTCGCGGAAGGGGGGAGCACCCCGCTCTTTGTGGAGGCGGTTATGTCGAACCGACAAAAACCACCCGCCGTCTCGGTTCTTGGATGCTAGGGTTCTTCTTACCTAATGTGAACCAGAAAACATTACACGTGTACAATTATTTCTAACCAGAAGCATAGTAAACTGAAATTTCGAACTAGTTAAAAAAAATTATGGAGTACACGGAAGTACACTTATGGACGATAAATTAAAAATCTTAAAATCATGATAAATTGTTATTAATGAATGTGTTAGCCACCGAGTCTGTAAGTCAGGACAGAATGTATGTTTTAGTACATTTTATCGAATAATTGCACCATATATTCATATTAATTACTAGAAGATCGGCAGCTGAGTAAACACATGTAATAGCCGTATGCCTACAAACTGTACACTGTCACTCTTGTGCTACATTAATTTCATGTTGAAGCACTGTGTTTTACTGAAATACCAAAACGTTAAGGTCTAATAAACACATTAACTGGTGTAAAATTGTATGGGCAATAAAACACGTGTTATGACTACCACTGTTTAATTACTGTGGTATATCATAATTACTTTGTACAGTGTAGCTACATTTGGTACATACGATAATTACTTTATACTATATCCTTTTTAACCGATTTCAAAAAAGGAGGTGCGAAAATATTTTCAAAACAAAAAGCCAACCCGTTGGTTCCCAGTGGAGCAGAATAGTCCCACCTCATTCCCGTCGGTGTCGTAGAAGACGACTAAGGGATAGGGTTCTATTCAGATAAGGTCGCCTATGACAAAATGCCAGCCTGAGGGCAATAACCTCGTTTCCCATTACGCGGGACTGAAAATCATAGTTGGCGAAATTTGGGTGTTAAAACATTACTGCCTACCTCTTCAGTGATTTGCAGCGTGAATATATGTATGGATAAAAGCTAATAAATAAATAAATAACAGAAAGAAAAGCGGGGCGTAAAAAGGCTTTTGATAAGGTCGTCAAGCCTCAGCTTGACGACCTTATCAAAAGCTCACTCATGTCACCACTGTTAACATGGTACATGTTTACGATGGTGACCTTCTTTCCGAGACTTTGCCTTTAGCTTACCATCAGCCGAGGTGAAGTCAAATTGACGTGTCCTATATAAAAAAAGCAATGCTGAACCCCTATACAGTATACAATCCAAAAGACGCCAAAATGACACCCTATTAACCAAGATAGTACTACATAAAGATCATATTAGCTCTATACAAGGTTAATTTTACAGTAAACAGAGACCATTCTGAGGTCATACAATCCACGTCATGGAAGAAAGACGGGAAGCTCCTGGCGACGTCTTGCAAGGACAAGAAGGTTCGCATAGTGGACCCTAGGGCGTCTTCAGCAGTGCTTGACGTGGCGAACAGTCATCAAAATATCAAGGACAGCAGGATCGTCTGGCTTGGCGACCAGGATCGGATACTTACTACCGGTAAGTTTGTTCATAAATTTCGTCGCTCCGTAGCTTTGTGGTTAAGGAATCGGCCTTACAAGCGAAAGGTACCAGGTTTGAATTTTGGCCATTACACTACCGACGTGAACCCGCTCCTAACACAAGCACTTCTCTTAGCTGGAAGTTCCAGCTTAAGCAAAGTGAGTAGAGTAGGGACAATATTAGTGGTTTTGGTTGCTAATATTCTTAAAAAAATTGCCTTTTCATCGATAGGTTTGCTGTGTATCGATACAAAACATCGTTAAATATTACATTTTTATAATAAACTAGCTTTTGCCCGCGGCTTCGGCTGCGTGGATGTCGGTTATCGGGACCAAACGTAGCGTATGTCCTTTCTCATGGTCTAATCTACCCCTATACCAAATTTCATCAAAATCCGTTCAGTGGTTTAGGCGTGAAAGCGTAACATACAGACAGACAGTTACTTTCGCATTTATAATATTAGTATGGATGGTTTGTTATTGGTATTATTTTTTTATGATTTGCAGAGATCTAGAATAAGATAGTATATTGTTATAAACAGTTGAACATGACACTACATAACAAAGCATTTCATTATCTGTTCATACATCTAGTATTAGGATTGAAACTATTTTCACAAAGGTCGAAATTGTCGTTAATCGGTCCATAAGCGCATCTATATTAACAAAGAATAAAAAACAATATCGTGAATAGCGATTATAGTTTAAAACTATTGTGTATTAATTTGTTTTATCAGTAAAAGTTTTAGGAACTAAATAATGTAATTATCTCAATTTCTCAACTTCCCGACGAATACCATGATATCGTAAAACAATGTCAGATCCGTTAACATAAAAATATTTATAATTTAATTGAAACACCATGTTTGATACGAACTGCACTCAGCTGTTTTGACCGTAGTTTACTATTAACAATAATATAAACGGTAATAAAGAGATATCAAGTCCTGGGACATACCTCCGAGGGCTTACCCGGGGCTCCCAACCGTAGGCTGTTGGGAGTTACGTGAGGGTTTTTAGTCCGTAGGAGTCCAGCATAGCATCCATGAAGCATTTTCCCTCACGTAAAAAGAAAAATTAACAAAATAAGGAGCTATCAATATCAATAATTATGTTTATGTTATTCAAATAAAACAATTTTTAACGGGTAATCGCAATAGAGCGATATATTGCGTATTGTATTATTATTTACACTGCGCCCGACGTTTCGTTTGCTTCAACCCCATTGGCCATTCCTTTCTATCCTCTGCTTCTCTGTAGGTGACACATCTATTACAAACGTAACATCTCGTTTACACCTAACACCACACAGGCTTCAGTGAGGGATATTTACCGTGTTGTATTGTTTCGAGGTGCCAATATTTCGGCGCTGTTGCAAGTTTGCAACTTGGTTCTTAGTGAAAACGAGGGGTAACAAATTAACAACAGACTTACGTGTACAGTAAGCAGACGTTGATGCGACTCGTCATTTTTTTTTTTTTTTAAAGAATATTAGAACCGAAATTACTAATATTCCCTCTAACCCCTCTAACTAACCTAAATTGCTTGTGCTAGGAGTAGGTTCATGTTTGTAGTATAATGGCCAGGATTCGAACCTAGGAGCACTCGATCGTAAGGCCGAATCCTTAACCATTAAGCTACCGACGCTTCCTCAATTTAGAAAATTACCTCTGATGTGTTAAGTTGACATGACTTTTTAAACCACATAGGTGGAACACGGACATTCTTTGACCAACCTATGAGAAACTGGACAAAGTTCTCTATATTTAGTGCTCTTTTTATCTGCAGGTTTCGACTCAGCTCGCCTCCGCCAAATCATGATTAGAGACATCCGCAATTTGTCCCAAACACAGAAGACCTTAGAGCTGGACTGCTCCACCGGCATCCTGATGCCTTTGTTCGATCCTGACACCAACATGCTCTTCTTGGCCGGCAAGGGAGACACCACTATACTGTATATGGAGTTAACTGATAGAGAGCCATACCTTATTGAAGGATTGAGACATTCTGGTAAGCAGTTTTATATATTTTATTATAAACTTGCTGACTCCCGCGGTTTCACCCGCGTGGAATTTTGTTTCCGTCCCCGTGATTAATGAGAACTTTTTTTTATTTAAACTATCCGTGTGTCTTAGCGCAGCGTAGGATGTCCACCCACAAGGTGTACAGACGACCTTATTAAGGCCGCGGGAACGCGCTGGATGCGAGCCGCTTCCGACACCCGTCTTATTGGAGATCTATAGGGGAGGCCTATGGCCAGCAGTGGACTTCCTATCGCTGAAATAATGATGATGATGATGATGTGTCGTCTTAATGAACATATGAAAATGATTTTCATATTCATATGTTCATTAAGAATTGGTTTTCTAGTTTTGCGTTTAATAAAAATAGGAAGGGATCATCGCACATGGCGGAAAAATTCCCGAGGAAGGCCAGACCGTAAGGGATAACCCTGGGTCAACCGCGGTGCGAGGGATAAGTCGATGACAACCTCACCTCCGGCCTAGCACCACGACCCACAGTCGGCGTGCAGTTTTAGTCGGCACGAGTCCGACATAACCTCTTTACGGCTCCGGCGGGGGAGGTATCCGTGGGGATATCTGCACGAAAAAAAGGCGCTAAAAGATGCTTTTATAATTATTTGGGGTTTATGGTATAGGAATTCGGTTCTAGTTTTCGCATTGAATGGGAAGACGTCTTGATTGTATAGTATAGTAGAAGATATTTTAATGGCTATATTTGATTTCTAGGCGAACAAACCAAAGGTGCGTGTTTAGTGCCGAAGCGAGCCCTGCGTGTGATGGAAGGCGAAGTGAACAGAGTGCTGCAGTTGTGTGGCTCGTCTGTCGTACCCATCATGTACCAAGTGCCGAGAAAGGTAGGTCACCGATCACCAGTACAATAACAAGACAGCCTATCTTACTAATGAAATCACAGAAAAATCTTCGAGTAACTTATTTCCAGTGGGCACGCGGTTGACTCGGCGGATGATCTGCCATTCTGAGTGAATCACCCATTTCCCCTAAAAATCTCATTTCAGGAATAAGATATCCGAGATACTTTTTTTATCTAAGGCACGTAAATTTGACTTCACTTCGGTGCCTCGGTGTGAGCTTAAGGTAAAATCTCAGGAAAGACAGTCACCATTATAGACACGTAGCATGTTACAATGGTGGTATTCAGCTTGACGGCCTCATTAGATGCTTTTTCACGCCCCGCATAAAAAACCCGGGACTGTAGGAAGAAGGAAACACGTGAGCTGGCAGGGAGTTTCAGGTCTTAATGGTGCCGTATAGGCATGATTCATCGAACAGCTTGGTTCTAGAAGGTATATTCTGCACCGATGCGGGTGATATCTAAGCCCTGCACGTGTTGCTTGTGAAGGAAAGGAGAGAGTGGGACCTTCAAGTAACTAAATCTATAAATTTTAGGGATAGTATTACCTGAAGATCTGAGACTCGGACCGACATTGGTCATCAAAAATAAATAAATAAATAATCCATAAATATTCCACAGCATTCTACACAACGCTATCTAGACCCATGGGAAGCTTAACTAGCTTGTGTTATATAGAATCTAGAATGCGGATAAACATACTTAGATGCTTTTTTTTTGTAAATACGTACATAGTATACATAAAAACACCCAGACCAATGCAAATAGCCATATTCATGTATACAAATATTTGCACTGAGCGGGAATCGAACCCGCGCCTCCTGCGTAGCAGTCGCGTTCACTACCACCAAGCCACAGAGGCTGTCAATATAAACGACCCCTGTGACAAGACTTGATATCTATTATAATTGTTGCAGAGTTACCGCGAGTTCCATTCGGACTTGTACCCAGAAACGAGCGGCAGTGTCACGTACCTGAGCGCGCCCATGTGGCTCGACAGTCAGGACCACCCTGTACCCACCATCTCGCTACACCCAGACGCTAATAACGCTACACAGGTATGTGAAGTCAGCGTCAGAAATATCTTCACTATAACGTCTCAAAATGATCTTAAAACTAAAGTAATAAGAGCAAATCAAACTATTTTATTGATTTAAATTGTTATACTGTCCGAACTAAAAGTGTGTACTAAATATCACAACATTCCGCCAACAGGAAGGGGGGGGGGGGAAGGGGGGTAAACTAAGGAATTAAGATCATTTTGAGCAGTTTGTTCATCAATATCTTTTTAAATACATAGGGAAAAATGTATCCTCTCGGGCGGGTCTCGAACCCGCGATCTTTCTCTTACCGGGGGAATGCCTTGACCAACTCGGCTACTGAGATACGTCCGATGTGTTTCAATTTTCCCTTCAATTTTTATTCGAGAGGATTAATTTTTCCCTATGTATTCGATTTGTATAGTTGGCACACTTAGTGCTGTAAAAGTTATTCAAATATCTTTCTGATTCTGACTGTACCCATTTGAACTTTAAGTATTATTTATATATACCTCGGGACATATTATATCTGGACTTAAAGTGTGCTCTAAATGCGCAGTACTCAAGTCTTGGGTGTCTTGAGGATAGCACGGGGTGCTACGGCGGCGGACGAGCTCAAATTCATTAAGCAATATATTATTACAAAACAATTCGCGCTTGTCTTGTGTCTCGCAATTTAGGTCCAAGATATTTATCCCGAGGTATACATATAATCTTGTATTGACGTATATTGATGGTTCCGAGGCAAAAGGGTGCAAGTGACATCGAGTTTTCAAAGAAAAAGGGACCTTTACAACATCCTGAATGCTTTATTGCGTAATGATTTTCTTGTCTAGTCATTGTCGCTTGTATGCTTGGGTCTTTTAACCAATGATACGAGTATAGTTGTTAGAAGTGGTTTAGGAGTAAAATGAAAGGATACGTGCATTGATCGTCCATTCATCGTTGTAGTCTACATATCATTTGCATTTTTTCCCCACCCCTAAAGGGGTTGATTGATTGATTTGTGCATCTCTCCTCCGCCCTGGTTGTCCCCGCTTCAGTGACACCTACAAGCGCAGGTTCTTAAGAAAATTCGAAACAAAATTAAGTTCGTTTCACGTTTTTATACACTTTGATTAGCACTGCCAACTACAACGAGGCAAACTGGCGAGCGAAATGAACTTAGATTTGTTTCTTTCTTACTGTGGCCTGCACTTTATGCTTTTATAAAAAGGCAAACGATTGAGTATGGTTCTAGATAGAAAAGGGATGCATTTGGGATTTTGGGATCGCATATAGTCAGATATAGATACTGACTGAGGGATACTGTTAACTGTTAGTGGATAAGGTTGCGAAAAACGGATGCATGGTTAGATTCGTATTCTCTCTATTGCACATTTGCTGTGCAATAGAAACAATGCTATACAAAACCGAAGTAAGTTGATCAGAGATAAGAGAGAGTCGAGGGAACCGACTTTCTCTCTTCCTGACGTTCTGTTAAGGGAGTCTCCAGGACTCCTTAAAAAAAAAGAGAAACTAAGATATACGCGTATAGGTTATTAAAATAGTTTTTAATTGTATTTATTTAAGTAAAGTAAAGCCAATGAAGCGAGAGAAAAAAGGTAAACAAAGTTTCAGCTGTTCCAAACATTTTTATTTAAAAAAAAAATTATCATGTATCACTTCAAGTACATTCCAGATATGAATGAAATTGCTCATAAGATGGCGGATCTGACAGTTTAGAACCGCTGTGCTGACCATGTACCTTTATACTAACTGGACTGCGCACTATGAACCGAAAAACGAGCCGAAAGAGAGGTTCCAAAGTAGTAGTGCGTCTCTTTCTAATAGTTTTTATCATGTTTTTATTGGTCTTTATTACAAACAATGTTGCCGCATAAGAATTTTGAAAGGCTACCAATGTCACTCTCATAACATTTAAAATAAAAGTATTACTTTGTACAAGTTCATAATACTTTGTACAACTTTATAAAAGACTAGCTGTGCCCGCGACTTCGTCCGCGTGGAATGTACTTAATAAAAAAAATCAGTTTATTTTTTTTTGTTTTTGGCATTTTTTTTTAATTTTTTTTTTTAGCCTAAGTTACTCCTTATTACATAAGCTATCTGTCAGTGAAAGACAGACAGACAGACAGACAGACAGACAGACAAAAAATTTAAAAATATATATTTTGGTATGTGTACCGTATATACATTCATATGCATGTAGTAGAAAGCGGTTATTTTAATATTACAAACAGACACTCCAATTTTATTTATTTGTATAGATGGTCAACCATTGTATATTGATAGTTTAAGTATTTTTATGCAAAGTTTCATCACAAAAACATAACGCACAAATATATGCAAAATTAAAAAAAAATTACCATTTACAACCAAAAAGAATTACATTTACTATGGCAAGTTGTTAGACAGAGACAGACTACTACTTTATGGCTGTCTCGCTCGGCTCGATTTTTCTACTTTCACCGAGACGATGAAAAATGTACTTTATATCATTACAGTTGGGTGTAAATTTGTAATTATTGTATTTTACAGTACGCAATCCAGTTAGTATACAGATTCATGGTGCTGACAGCTTTCCTATACTACGAAACACGCAACGACAGCTGTCGCTCTGCCATTCTCGCGTATTGTGATATGTGCGACAAGGGCAGAAAATAATCGCTAGTTATCGCTGTTATCAGTAATGGTCGCTTTGTTTACCTTTTTTCTCTCGTCTCGTTGGTTTTAGTTTAGAAAATAGAATTGGAAATGAGAACTGGTAAATATCGGATATAGTACTTTCGCGACGAGAGTTGGGAGCAGACTAACGCTAAAAGGTAGGTCGACTGGTTAGTGCAGAAATGCTGACTCTGCAGTCACTGCAGAGTCAGCATTTCTGCAGTGCATGCAGGACGAGAAGCTTCGGACTGACTAAGCTCTTTCGCCAACATTTAGGATCGGTAACACTTCGTTCCAACCTAAATGCGAAGTACTGTATTTTAACTTCAGCATGTTGTTTTTTTTTCAGCTTGTAACTTATTTTTAGTTTTGTTTTTATGTACTTAAAACCACGAAGCATAAACTAAGTTATATTTGTTGTTTTTCCGTACAATTATATTATACCACTCTAAGGGCCGGCGCTCAGTGCCGGCATCGGCAAGCATGAGGATTTGTATTTGTCGTGTAACAATAGAGCTTATTGTTATAGAAATAAGATTGAACTTTAATTGTTAACCATACCGCTGCAGAATGCCGATCGATGCCGACGATAGTCGACGATCGTCATTGAAATTTCAATTTTATGACGATAGTGATAAGATCTATTATGCTTGGCAAAAAAAAATACTGAAGCTCGTCGATGCCGATAATGGGCGCCGGCCCTAAGGTGAAAGCGAGAGGTTGGTTCGACCCTCGCCTTTAATTTTATTAGAACTACATAATTAGAAGCGGCACTTGTCCCGTTTACAATAGGATAAGTACGAAGAAACGTTAGGCAGGGAATAGACAGTTGATTTATATCGCAAACTTCGTGTTTCTATCAGGTGTAACATGATATTATTGATGTGCACCGGCTTGACATCGTATTATGATATTTATTGACTGTCTAATCTCCGCCTTATAGACTTAGAAGAGTCCATCGTGATTATACTGATCATTCAATGATAGGAGTTTAGGATTCTTCTAAACCATTGTGGTGTGGCAATCCCCTTGGGCCATCTACGTAACCATAGATTCGTAACCAGTTACGAACGAGGAATAAAGGATCTTTATACGTAACCGGTTTCGCAAAAAGAATTATATTTTTGTATACGAAAGTGCGGTTACGTACAAGGAATTTATTTTATACTAGCTGTCTTCCACGGCTCCACTCACGTGGATATGCCTATGCCTTTGCTTGCTAGTCTATGCTATTTTGTTTTAATAATCGTCCAGTCAATTTTATTGACCTTGACTTTCTACATACTTACATTCTACTCGTCTCTCTTACCCTCCCACTCACACTACCTTTTTCGCTCCCACTTCGACTTCAGTCCTACTCCCTGTACAGTCCCGGCCCCTATCCCGCCCCCACCCCCACTTTTAGGGTCTAATCATACAAAACTCAAGAAAGTGAATAAAGTGATGTAAAAGTTAGACTTGACATAAAGGTCCTACATACCATGTCATAAAATCCCAAAAAAAAAAACATATTTTGACAACAGATATTTTGAATTTTGATAACATTTTGACAAATTCACGTTCACATAATTATTTTTTACTCGAAACCGAGCATTGAAATCGGTCCAGTAGTTTCGGAGCCTATTACGTTACCAGTTACGTATAAAGATCATTTATTCCTTAATAATAATTCATTTCCTTCGTAACTACTGGGTTTCGTATACAGAAACATAATTCTTTGTGCGAATAAAGATCATTTATTTCTCATTCGTAACTTGTTACGAATCTACCCTTACGTAGACGGCCGAAGGGTCGCAATCACTGCAAAAAATGATAATAAATTTTAGATTTTATTTCTATACGCTTAAAGTCCTAAATGAAATGAAAACAGTTTCATTACTCTGCAAAAAGTCATTTAATTGTGAACTTTAACTGCATCGCTTTAAAGTCTATTATTTAATACCGTTTCTTGCTGCAGCTGTGGCACTTCAATGGTTTGGCTTTAGCAGAATCGAGGCCCAGGTTGCCTTAATCATTTTCTCTTTGTTTATGCTCTGTGTGTAAGATTTATTAGAATAGTTGTTGGTGTGTAGTTATACAGAGGCTTTTTATACAGTGTGGTGTTATTTTGGTTAAATAGTATTTTTTTTAATTTGGTGTGCAGTAGAGAGATGTAAGTATTGAGTTTAATTTTTATTTTGTCATCCATGCTTTGAATTTAATTGTCTAAATTCCACGCCATAATCTCGTCATCGTTATTACACCGTATTATATACTGTAGCTGTATAGCATTAAATATCATTTTTGCATTACCATAAAATAGCTTCTCTTTTACCAATTTTTGTTGAAATTTTTTCAAACATAAACACAAATTCTACCGATTTCAATTTCAAAATAATATCTGCAAGAAATAAGGTTTCAATTTTTTTTTCAATCATTCGCCAATACAAACAATGTATGAAATATTTGCATGATCGTTTTTTCATGGTGTGGGTAATTTTCATACAATCATAATTATGTTAAGTCCTATAGCAAATTTACTCAAAAAGCTATATCTGGTCCTTCTAGATCCACCGTGGTAATTTGGACGAGGTAGTTACCACTATTTTAGCTATGCCACCACCAAAGAAGGCAGAAGCTAAAAAAGCCGCGCAAGTTCAAGCCGAGGAGACTAAAGTAACAACTTCAACAAAGCCTCAGGTCGTAGAACCGAAAGACGAAGACCGAATCGATTTTGTAAACGTAAAAGACCTTATCAAAGGAATGGAAAAACAGAAAAGTAATAAAGTAGACTACCAGAAAGAGACAAACGGTTTTCATAAGAAAATTACTGACAATGGACATGAAAAGACTGATTCCGATCCTGAGAAGAATGAACCTGATGTTGTCCCTCAGAAGACCGTTGACAAAACGATTGAAAAGACTGAAAAGACGATTGAAAAGACAGATAGCACGGAGTCTACTGAATCTTCGTTGTCAAGAAGTAATAGTTTGATAAATGGTATGCCTGTACCCAAACCAATGCCGAGATCGTCCATATCTGAATGTGGGTCTCTTGAAGAACACTCGGAGGTGCCTAAACCGAAGCCTAGGACGACTGCCACCCCTGGATCCGGTTATAAGGTATTATAATATGCAATGAGTTGGTGTGTAGTTGGTTTTAATTTGTAGTGTTTATGTATTTAATTTTATTAGTGTTTATGTATTTCATTAGATTACGTTTTAGAATTAACTATTTTTTGATTTGTATTAACTGTTTTGTGTATTTTTAATATATTTTTGTTATTTTATTTTGTTGACCTTACCATCCTTTAGATTAATAATTTGACATAATAGTGTCCTTTATTAATCGTTTTAGAATAATGCCCATTAGTTTGAAGGTAAAAATAATATGTGTATATATTTTTTGTTCTGTCCAGCTTGGTTTTGGTACATCGTATTTTGAATGCGCAGTTTTTATGCTTAACCGCAGTGTAGTTTCATATTTTTAATGATTTAAACATAAGCAGTTTAAACATTAATTCGTGAATTGCCGCAGCGAAATTAAAAATTCTTCTCGATAATGGTTAGTGGAAGCTTCGATTGGCAGTTTTGAGTATTCTTTGTCATAATCCATATTCTTTCTTTGTTTACTTGACACTTATAGATGAATTTGAAAGTCGCTTATACAATTTTCATTCTCGATAACTTGTGTTGCTTGACTCTTCGGAATTCTTTGACCATTTATCTATGTAGTTATTGATCAAAAAGACAGTCTAGCTCCGTGCAATAAAGCTATAGTTATTTATATTTTTAGGCATGTTATTATTGCCTATACATTAAATGTGAATTGCAGAAAAATACTTTTTTATACAGTAATAATACTAATAATAACGGGAATTAACGCGATCATGGTATAGGTACATAGATACTTTTGATTTGCCTGACGTTTCGACCAGGTTACACCGGCCGTGGTCACGAGTCGAATAAAACTGTCCAGTGTTTATCCGATTGCGCAGAAAATCGAGGTTGCATGCTTTGTATCACTGGATTCCATGTTGCAGATAATTTAAACCCATCATCCTGATTGATTTTTTTCCCGGTTATTGTTACTGTATATCATGGAACGTGAGAGTTTAAAAGTTAGTTTAATACTTTTTTATGTTGAACAGCCTCGCCTTGGCCCGAAGCCATTCTCTGCGTCTACAGGAAACGAAGAGTTCTCTTTCGACAAAGTGTTTTCCGTCCCTACCGTACCTGGACTGCCGAAATCTGATTCAGGTTAGTTACTTACTTGTTTTTTTTTAAATAGTGAACTTATCGGCCTTGTATTCGCATGACGGTATTGATGGTATTTGATTTGTAGATACTCGGTTTGTTTAGGTACTTAACTACTGAAGTAAACTATCTTGATGTGTTTTAACATTTTTTTAATTTAAAACTCAGTTTTTAATCTTTTTAACAGAAATGAACCACTAGTCTAAGCAGTACCTAGTTTATGTATTTGTATAATACCAGCTGACCCGGCGAACTTCGTAACGCCAAATTTTTCCGCCCGCGTGGCGTCTGATGCCGTTCCCGCGGCACCCTCTACTATATTAGGCATGTATTATACATATAAAACATCCTTCTGAATTAGTCTATCTATTCAAAGAAACCGTATCAAAATCTGTAGCGTAGTTTTGAAGATATAAGCATACATAGGGACATAGCGACGTGGAAAAAGACTTTGCTTTATACTATGTAGTGATGTGTTTGTGTAAAAGTCACTACAAGATTGTTTATCTTTACTTCAGTACCTAACAAACGGAGTATGGGTTAATTAATCGTATGGTGTTATTGTAGCATCATCGCCGGTGTCGGGTCAAGCGAGCACCCCGGTCACGTCGACACCGATCGCACGGGATGACGATAAGGACAAGTCGCTCTCTCCGACCAGTGACGTGGAGATGGTTCCTAACAAAGGTACGTAATGGAGTCTAGATTTGTTTTTATTATTGAAACTTGGTGTATTTTTATTATTACCACTGAATTTTTCAGTCAAAAGTTATGACAAATTAGGTGAACGCTCTAGCTTTTACAGACAGATTGAGGCCCGTATTCTAGAATGACACTGATGCAATTTATCTGAGGACAGACTGTATAGGCAGTATGTCAAATCTATCAATCTGTCTATATAATCTCTATATAATCTGTCCTCAGATAATCGCGATTCAGTCTGAGTGTCATTCTAGAATACGTCCTCAAATAAATCTAGATTTAGAATGGGGTACCATTATAGAATACGGTCGTAAGGCTGCGTTTCCATTGACGCGGAGCGGAGCAGAACGGAGAAATATTCACCAATAGGATGGCATAAAAAACTCCGCGCAGCTGCAGGAGCGGAGTTTTATGCAATGCTATTGGTTATTATTTCTCCGTTCTGCTCCGCTCCGCGTTAATGGAATCACAGCCTAAAGTCCTTACATATAAACCTTGTTCTTAAAATAACAAACATAAAAAAAAATTGTTCAATTTGATGCAGTCGTTTGGAAGTTTACACATTGCACATGCACATATTTCGAAGATTTATATTTTGTGTGTAGTGTATTTTATATTTCTTTTTTTTTCAACAGAGGAATACACAAACGGCAAATCTGATACCAGTATAGAGGAAGAGGTCAATTCTTCAGACTCAGGATATAGACCGAAGACACCCAGCACCGCCGAACGCAGGAAGATGTTTGAGACCACCGAGTGAGTTCATTCAATACATTACGTTGTGTACAGTGTAGACCACTCCATGCAAACAATTTCGCTCAGCTACAACTGCAATGCTGCAATATCGCCTATGGATTGTGAACGCCAGTCAGTCGCATAGACTATACAATAGAATATATCAAATTCCAGCCGCGACACGGTAAGACTGGAAAAAGGGGACCTCGCACTCTTGAGTTGAATTCTCAAATGCGATCTGGGCCTCAATTCTGCTAAAGCCAAACGACATTAAATAATAGACTTTAAAACGATGACATTGGAATTCTTTTTGCGGAGTAATTGTAAAATGTGTTTTCATTTCATTTTGAACTTTAAGCGTATAGAAATAAAGTCTAAAATTTAATGTCTTTTTTGCAGTGACTGCGGCACCAAAGTTGTTAGTAGAATCGAGGGCCAGGATTAACGCTAGGATGATGATAGTGATGATGCTTACGTTACGAGTGGGTTTTGCTTACAGGGTTACAGAGAATTTCGGCTTATAATATTCCTTAGAAGTTATTAAAATAGGCATAATATCATTGTATATTGTTTGACAGCGGCGGTGTTCAGTCGATAGCGGATCGCCGACGCGCGTACGAGTCGCGGTCAGTGAGCGTGGCCGTCGAGTCCGATACTCCGCCTTCGCCTGCTCCACTCAGGTAACCGTCTCGTTGATCGTCCTACAAGCCTATGGGCTTTTTAAAAAAATATTTTGTCTTAAGTTTAAGTTAGGTATATCGTCATTACAGAATCTCGGTACCATGAACTGAGGATACCTTGCATGTATAACTTTAGGACAACCCTACATTTTTTACAAATTAAAAATTTAAATAACCTCCGACATTCCCCATCCCCACTTTAATCCCCATAACTTCTAAACGGCTTAACCGATTTTCATCAAATATGTCTAAGAACACTCGCACATAAGTCACCTTTAATCGGAAAAAAAACTAAATTGAAATCGTATAATCCGTTCGGGAGCTATGATGCCACAAACAGACAGACAGACAGTCAGACACGTCAAACTTATAACACCTTTGCGTCTGGGTTAAGGGTTTATTCTTCTGTAGAAAGTGACAATAATAATGATTGACGGTTTGTTTATATTATTGTTTATATTACTACTATAAAGAGGGGTTGACCCAAAATTCAATTCAAATTCAAAATTCTTTATTCGGTAACAAAATATAACAATAACATTGGTTTGTGATTGGAGCCTCCTTTTAAGCAAGAAAAAAATTATACTGCAACAATGTTTCCCCAGTTTACAGTATTCTAATGGCTCAGGTTTACCATTTGACCAGTGAATACGTTACAATATTTTATTCGATACTTACTCATCACTACATAGAATAAAGCAAAGTCGCTTTCAGCGTCTGTCCGTCCCTATGTATGCTTTATCTTCAAAACTACGCTACAGATTTTGATGCGGTTTTTTTTAATTTGCTTAGCCTTTACATAGATTTTTAATATATTTTCTATACTTGTTGTAGACGTCGAGACTCACTGAAGTCGCGCAAGAGCCCGGAGCGCGAAGACAAGCGGGCGTCAGTACCGAACGTTACCACTAAGAGAACATCCACTGTTTTCGGTGAGTATACCTAATACTTTGTATGTATAAATAGCTGATGGTCGCGACCCCCGGGTTCTTCGAGCGGGGCGTGAAAAGGCATCTATCAAGGCCGTCAAGTTAGGGACCACCATTTTACGTCCAATGGCACCGGGATTGGTGGTCTGTATCTTCTGGACTGCACTTCAGCTTTGTTGCCATCTAGCGGGGTGCAGTCAACTGACGGACCAAATATAAAAAAAAAGAAACATCTGCATAGATGTCGTTTGTCGCCACTTTTGATTATGGTTCTACTAAACAGGCTGAGATCATTATATCGCCCAGTTCTTTTTTAAAAATCATGAAATCCGTTTAATAGCTTTGCGTAAAATATCTAAGTTTCAATAAGCTGATGTATGCGTGACAAGAGCGTTACGAAAAGTGTGATCGGGCAAACCGAACGGAAGATAAGAGCGAGATATAAGTCAGTGAAAATAGAAAGAGAGGGAGTTACGTTTCGTATATTACTGAGGGGTAAATGGGAGAGGAAAGCCACATTTTCTTTCTGTCTTCCTCTCATAGCCTGTCAAGATGAAGCTAAACCATTTTTACATAAGTTATCTGATCTAAATCAGATTTTTTTGTAACTATCTGCAATGTTTACACTAAGAAGTTACGAATCTACTGTACTGTAACATGATCTATTTTATGTTACTAGGCAAAGTATCGAAGTTCCGGCACTTGAAGGGCACTCCGGGACACAAGTCGACGCAAGTGGAAAACATCAAGAACATCAGCAGACAGATCTCTGGCGAATGTAATGGATTTTACTGTGAGTTAACGTTTCATTGATTTGTGAGTTATTGCTTTTAAAGGAACGAATTTGTTTATTGCTTTGGCTTGCATTTATGTCGAACGTCTTATATTTACATATGAAAGTAATCATAATTATATTCATCCGAATAGTCCCAAACTATGAAGCTTTACGTGAGGAAAATGACTAGATCCTCTAGAGTTCTTTTGAGGCCTAGCTAACTTAACTGTAATTCTGTTATTCCTTTGGTTTTTAAACCGTCTAGATTTCCGTACGAAATAAGGTACCACGGGCGGGGCGGTCTTATCACTACGTCCGATATCCTCTCAGACATTTTGGGATGAACTCATTAGTAGGACACTTTTTGGAGTCAATGGCTACATATTTTGTAAATTTTGTCGGCTTAAAACTTGGTCCACAGCCAGTTTTTCCATTGCTTTGAATCAGTTCTCTATAGTACTGGTGTAGGGATACCCCCCCTTCCGGCTCCGGCAGGGACTTCCGCACAAAAAAAAACGTGTAGGGGACAAAAGAGCAATTGCGAAATTATCTAGGATTTTACCCTGTAATTGTTTATTCTACTGACTAGTCAAATTGGTAACTTTTTACTAAATATCAAAACTGTAGTAAAAAACTGTACTGAAAAGGTAACTTCTATGAAAATTTTTTATTGACATCATACATTTTAATAGTTATACATGTTAATAAGTTGGGTGGATTATTAAAAATACATGAAAACGATAAAATATGAACCGACGTAACTTTAACCACTCTTTAAATGTACTTCCTTTTCTTCTTTCTTTCTAGATAATTTCTTTTAACTCCAGGAAAATACCCAATTACAGTCATTTCGCAGTTGGTGGTATTGATATGATGTTTGTTGTTGGCAGCTAACGGGTACCGCTGCGCCGTGCCACTGAGTGGAGGTGGCGGGCGAGTGGGCATCGTGGAGCTGCCGGTGGGCGCTTCACCCGTGGCCAGCGCGCCGCACCAGCACCCCGCCAGCACTCGGTACGTATGGGGGCCACGGCCTGAGGGACCAGCCTGAACTAATCTCGGGTCTGCAGGACACAGGGTCAAAATTGTATTATTTAGACATTCCTCTACGCGTTGCAAAAAAAGTACTAAAAATACATCGGTTTTCTTACGATAATGTTTAATCCGATTTGAAGTGTCATATATCATATACCAGCTGCGGATTCGAATATAGTGCTTATATTGCATTTGACATTTTTTTTTTTACTTTCGAAAAATGACCACTGTCTTATAATATAATGAACTGTAAAAGTAAAATTTTCGCACGACAAATAGTTTTCAAGATATTTGATTTTGAAAATTTCAATTTGTCGCGCTGCCCGAAAACGCTCCATACAAAATCGTTCTAAATTGTGACGTCACGCTTCGGTAGCGCGTAGTGCAAATGTATGGAGTGCAAGATAATATCGCATTTATCTCGGTCTACGTTGCGTTTACACTTATATAGTTCATAATAAAAGTTATTTAAAATTTAATGAGGAATCTAAAAAGTTAATATTTGAATTGAATTTGATTCAATTCTTTTTTTGGGAATTTCAAGTAATGAAAAGTCATAGTTTCAGTTTAGACATGCAATATTTTATTTTGCTAGGCGTATTTTTTCACAATATCATCAATATCATATTAACTAGTATTGGGAAGAATCGACGACTTAGTCAAATACCCTATTGCGGAACTACGGATGTTTAATGGTAGGTTTACAGAGGACACCAGCCCTGACTGTTCAGGGCTGGTGTTATCTGTGAACCTATATTAGGAGATTTAAGGAAGGGAAAATCTATAAGAAACTGGTTCCTTATAAATTTTCCCTTCCTTAAATCTCCTAATAAAATCTTGAACTTTTTATTCAATCATCACTATTGATAAGACAACGAAGATGGTAGCATTTTATGGAACCAAGCAGCGAATACACCTACACGCATCGACCTCGGTTTTGTAAAAAATATATTTAAAATTCAGTCTCGACCTTCATTTCAAAAACGGTTTAATGAAAAATGTATCTAGCAATATGATGAATAACTATTCATTAATTTAAAAATGATTGCTCTGTCAACGTTCTTTCTTGACTTTAACGATATTGAATTTTGAACATCTTTTAGCCCGTATTTTAGAATGACAATTAGCCTGAATTGCTATTTATCTGATGACTTGATTGATATCCGGGTATCCGAGGGGATTTCCGCACGGAAAAAAAAAAGATAGATGTGACAATATATCGCCTATACAATCTGTCCTTAGACAAATCGAGATTCAGAGTGAGTGTCATTCTAGAATGTAGGTCTTAATGTTAATAAATTTAAAAATGCAGTTAAGAGTAAACTGTGCCAGAAAGGCTCCTATAAAATCCAAGAACATTTAGATGATAAACAAGCTTGGAGAAGAGCTGTTCGTTCAGCTATGCTACTCAAGCAAAGCATTGTATCTAGACCATAATTTTTAGGCTAAGTAAATAGACCAAAAAATAGAAATCCCGCTGAGTTTTTGCCGGAGTCTTCTCAAGTCTGGGCCGCGTTACGAACCGGTGGTCCATTTGCTAAACTAGTAATATATTTATTTTATATTGACGTTTTGTAAGTTCCGATTTAATGGTATATGCTGTTTTAAATGAAAGGCATTGAGATCATAGACAGACTTTTATCCATTCTGATGGCGGCCGTGCATGCTCCATTTTATATGGTAATCCAGAACACCACTTCTGTGCCCAAACAACATCTATTCATCCGTTAAAAAAAATTTTTTTCGCTACCGCTGTCACCATGTTTTAAATGAAAGGCATTGAGACCATAGACTGACTTTTATTCATCTTGTCACAAACCATTATGTAGGTAACAATAAGTAAATAGGAACTTCATAGATATAATTTATATTTCATGCAGAATAAACGATTTTTGATTTTGAATGTTGAATGTGAGCCTCTTGTTCTGGTGTTACAGCGTGGCGGCGCTGCTGCACCCCGCCCCTCTGCAGGACTGGGCGTGGGACCCGTTCCGCCCTGAGCGGCTGCTCGTGGCCTGCGACGATGGCCTCGTACGCGAGTGGATCATTCCGCCAGGAGGTACGGAGTTCAAACTCTCTCTTTTTTTTATTTAGTAATTGAGTACGGAGTGAAACTTGACTAAGCGTTGTGCCAAAGCCTAGTTTTTAAAGTACTGGTGGATAATGGATGCACATTTTTTTTGTCTAGGATACGTCAATTTGACTTCACCTCGCCTGATGTTAAGCTAAAGGCAAAGTCTCGGAGAGAGGGTCACCATCGCAAACATGTACCAAGTTAACAGTGGTGGCACTCAGCTTGACGGCCTCACTAGATGCCTTTTCACGCCCATTTGTATTTTTTCTTTAATATTTATTTTATAGAACGTGACAAAAAAAAAAGAATAATAGATGATCCAATTTGACTTGGAGACGCTAAGTCTACTTTCAAGATAAGTTATCTACCCTTTGAGGCAGACAAGCACACGGCCCATCTGATGGAAAGTGATTACCGCGGCTCTCTTAGATTTTAGAGTGAGGTGAACTTGACATGGAGACAGTAAACTCTAATTTGTAAAGTATCTTTGTTGTTTGTATACACAACTAGCTTTTGCCCGCGGCTCCGCTCGCGTGGATGCCGGTTCCCGGCAATTATTCGAATTTTTCTCAACGTACAAACCTTCCCTGGACTTCCACAAATAATTCAAGACCAAAATTAGCCAAATCGGTTCGTGCGTTCTGGAGCTATAGCGTCAGGAAGGAAAACCCGACTTATTTTTATATAGTAGATATACAAGTATATTGATGAAAGACAAATAAGACAAATAGTTTTATTGCAAAATTTTTAACCATCAGATACTATACAAGGTGATTTTATAGTCGTTTCGGAAAAAAATAAATTGGGCACAGTTTCTAAAACAAAATTATCCGGGAGTATTAATTTGGCGAAAGAAAAAAAAAATTTTAAAACCCCCCTTACATTTTTCCTTTCACCTGAACATTATTCCCATACATTTTCTAAAAAAAATTTTTTTTTATTTCGCCAAATTAATACTCCCAGATTGGCTGCGCCCAATAGGTACCTACACTCGTAGTTTATTTAATTTTTATTATTCATATAAACATTACTCAAAAGACACGTACTCGAATCCTTATAATTAACTTTCATTCAGTATATCACTCAACGCTTCACTCTTCCTACCCCTTCCACTCCCTATGTATCAGTCATCATCGTGCACCCGTCACGAAGAGGTTCGAAACGCTCAAAAAAGGAACTCAGGCCTCCCATAGGCCTCCGCGACTCTCAAGTCTATTCACCATTCAGTTAAAACATACTATAACTCGCCGCGCGTCCGCGCTTCCAAATAAACAAATATAAAAGAAAAACTCTGTGTGAAGTGTTTGTGGACAAGGAGACCTGCGGACCAGGATATCATCACCTCAGCACCTATGGTACGTCCTTTTCACACCACAGATAATTATGCTATCAAAACTGTGCCTAAATTCTTTTTATGCAAAACGACTATAAAATCACCTTGTATAATGTACTAAACAAGTATTTTTAAGCCAACTTTCACGTCATAGGCCTACAAGAATCCACAAACGAGCCTACGAGAACATTCTCGGCGCACGCAGACAAGATCTACCTCATCCGCTTCCACCCCACGGCGTCGGACGTACTGACGACGGCGGCGCACGACCTCAGCGTCAAGCTGTGGGACCTGCAGCCGGACGAGCCAGTGGCCGCCATCACGCTCAGCGGACACACCGACCAGATATTCACTATGGACTGGTCGCCTTGTGGGGACTATCTCGCTACGGTGTGCAAGGACGGACTTATTAGGGTAAGTTTTATTATGTTTTTGTCTAGTTGCTTCGTCCTTTACATCTTCTCCTTTCCTGTTTCATCCCCGGAATGGGCACAACCATCTCTAATAATAATAGTTCTTTTTTTAGACAAAACTAAGTTTTCCAAAGTTTTATCGCGATAAGTCCCGAATTATTTAATTTTTTTCTTATTTATTTAATTTATTTCAATCTTACTTTAAGCCTAAAAGCCGTTAAAATATAGGATGTGGTTTTAGTCGGTTCCATTACCGGGTGTAAACCTAGTTTTCGAAAAACTTTGAACGCAGTTTTGTTTCTTTTTAAAAATAAATGAATGTTTCCTTTGAGTGAAATTCTCTATCTCCAGTATTTCGAGTACTTCCCCTCCAGGGGGCATGAAAATCCACGGTCGCCGATAGAGCGGATCAATAGAAGGGAAATTTAAATCACATCGGGCGTGTCTCGGTAGCCGAATTGGTCATGGCATTCCCCCTGTAAGGGAAAGACTGTAGGTTCGAATCCCGCCCGAGAAGATTAATTTTTCCCTATGAAAAAGTGTGCTTGTTTGTTCCTCAGGTGTACTCTCCCCGCTCGAGCCCGGAGCCTGTGACGTCAGGGCCGGGTCCGGCAGGGTCACGTGGTGCTCGGGTTGTATGGGCACTCAACGGTACACACCTCGTCGTCACCGGCTTCGACAAGTAAGTACTGGACCGACGCACAGTGGGACAGAACCGTGCGTACCGTCTCAAAAATCTATAACTTTTTTGTTGATGGAAGTAAATTGCTGAAATCTGGCATATAGTGTCTCCAGAGTACATACAATCTGATAATGAATGTATTATTGTCAAATGTTTAATAAATAATATAAAAAAAATAAAACAAAATAAAAATGTATAACTTTAATATTAACCATGGTTTGGTTAACTTATTGAATTATAATTTTATACTTTTATGATATTAAACCTATTTTATGTTATTTTACATTACGTATATAAATCTTACATTTAAATAAATGACAAATATATAATATTCCACTCCAAAAATATGTTTTACAAATAATGTACGAAATTATTTCGATTTAAATAGCTAAGAGGTTCTTAGCTTCGTCTAACAATTTCTTGGATATAGTGACTGATGGTTTTCTGATACTTGATATATAAGGATCTGACGTAAATAGAAGACTATGAAATACGTCTTCGTTTGTTGCGGACCTAGAGCATTTTCTAGCATGATGCAATCTGAATTTTTTGTAATCTTTATTACGCGATTCTTGAGCATCCTCAGATAAATGACCAATGGGCAGAACAGCAAAATGTCTTATTATACTTTCCCCATGTATTAAGATTTTATGTACTGAAGAAGGCATATTATACCACATATATTTTGTTACGTACAGTTGTGCGGTTGCACGAGTATATTCACCAAATTTTTCTGGATTTACAGCAATACCGGATGCCAAGGTTTGCAGAATAACATAGAACCTTTTAATAAGATCCTCGTCAACTCCTGTAATTTCTGAAGCGCAATAGTAGTTCTCAAAAAAACGCCGAGCTGTATTGCCATCATTACTGTTGCCACTTCCTTGTCGGGGCTTATCAACGTGCAATCCCATCCGGCTTCGAAACAAACTTTGTACAAGTTTTTTCTTGTCTTCTTTACTTCTTTTATCTTCCGAAGTTCTCGCAGCCCATTTTTGAAATGAAAGGTTATACGAAATATGTAAAATTAGCTCCATGCACCTGATCCACGCGTGTAACGTAGACAAACCGTATTCGTAAGCATTTATATTATCCGGCTTTGATGAAATCTTCTACTAATTATTCATTTCACTTGGCTTAGCCCCACACACTGTACATACAGCTCCAGAACTTGTATCGGTAAGAACTTGTGTAACTTTTCCATCTACCATAGTTAGAAATAGATCGTGACTTATTTCAATTACCTGCGTTTCCTTATGTATCTTTGATGTTTGCAAATTATTAATTTGACCCCGAATATCAGCAACCACTGATCGGGTTTTCTCGGGCGTTTCTTTTTCAAGTTCTATCAAGATTGGTCGACAATAACGAACAGAAGAACAAGCCGGATTTTGCCAAATTATCTCATGTGTTTCTGTGTCAGTCAGCTTTATTGGTACCAAAGACGCTATAAATAAGTTTGTATCTGTGACTAAGTCACTCTCATCTGTTAAAACTTGTTTATATTCGCTTTGCCCCGATGAACCATCACATCCCCACTTGGTAAACAATTTAAGAGATTTTCTTCTTGGGTTGTAAACATTTTCAATCTTTAAGATGCGAGCACAAGTGTGATCCAGCAAATCTTGTAGATTTACTTTAGCACTTATATCGGTTATTTGAATGCTAGATAGTGGAGGATAACACAGTTTTTTGGCGTTCCTCAGTATATTATATGATGGCAATATGTCGAAGTTTTTGTTAATCAGACTTGCTCGAAGTAATCCGTATTGTGATTTCGAAAGATCTAAATCTGCAAACATACTTAAAGCTTCATCCACCGTGAAATCTGTTCCATTGCGACTTTCATGCAATAATTTTTCCTTCATGATCCTTTTTTCATTTCTTTCACAATTCCGCATCATTGAAACAACAGTAGCTTCTTCTAATTCTCCTTCAGACCGCAATCCTTGAACGTATGCATTATGTATATACTCGAGTCCATATTCTTGTACCAATTCCATATGCTTTCTTTTTTCGATTTCTCTGATAAATCTTCATAAGACTTTGGTGGACGTCCACGTTCTCCAGATGTTGTAGGTGTAATATCCATCGGTGCTTCTTCGAATTGTACCTTAAATTCACCGTCTAACCACGATATATTTTTACTAAAGAAACGTTCTTTAGTTCGGTTAGATTTGGTCCACCGATCGTTAAACGCTGTTATAAGCGTTTTTTGGATACGTTTCACAATTAATTCACTTTTTTCAGACGACAAATGGTGGTATTGTTCTAAGTATTTTTGAATATCTTCTGATTTTGTTCCATGGTCAATAAAAAAATCGCATAATACTCGTCGAGGCACAACAAATTCACTCATTTTGTTTTTACTTTTAACTGCTACTTTTTTACCGAGGTTGGTGAAGACTATGTTATGTTAAAGGACACTATAGTACTGGTAAATGACAACGTAAATCAATAACTTTTATGCTGAAATTTCGTGTGAAAAAATATTACTATCTAGTGTCATTATCAAGTTCCTAACCACTACCTATGAAGGTGGTTAGTAGTAGGTAGGTAATGATATAATTTACACTAACAACTATAACTAGATACCACATGCTTCCTTTTCCTTCACCGCGATAGAGAAATACATAAACTATATGAGAAACATGTAATTCACACAGTGATAACAAAACACTAACCACAACTGACCAAACGATAAAAAAAAATTAATACGTTACCCAAAACTCCCACTTTACCTAAAGATTGAGTAAATAGATAATAATTGTTTAAGAGAAAAGGTCAAAACTAATCTAAATATCCAAAAATCTCATTAATCGCAACTAAAATAATTTTTGGAATATTTTGTATTTTTTCCCCATTAGCCATTTTTCGTTTCATTTCAAGGCGGGCAGATTCGGGCAGTTAATTTTTTTTGCCCTGACTTTTATATTAGCTGCTCTATATGATGCTATCAAAATTACGACATGGGCAGACACCGCTAACTGTCAAAAGTCTATGCAAAGTTTCTAATAAGAATAAAATATTAGGTCCTGAAATAAAAATTCTATACCTCCCTAGGTTTGACATAATGGTTCACTTAAATTATTTTTAAATAGAGTACTTCATCACCATTCTAACCATATATCACACTTACAAATTTGCTGGGAAAGTAATGCAAATGTGACCATGTAAACTAGTGGAATGTGTCCTACATATTTGACATAATTTTGAGCGTCAACTTGCAAGCATTATTCCAATAAAAAAAATGAGAAATAGTGTATTTCAACTGCTTTATAATATGCATTGAACATTCAGTTAGACATATGCATTAACAAAATATTCAATATAGAACATTACGAAAACCTATTTTTGAGACGGTACGCACGGTTCTGTCCCACCGTGCGACGCCTCAATCCCTATAATCTTCTTCATTGTAGTGTTAATCCCAGTCACATCCGAAGCTTTTCAACTTGGATTCTGGGGTCCGCTTTACCAGTCAACTGCGGATTGTCCCCCCTGCCGAGGAGGGTCAGACCGTAAGGGTTGGCCCTGGATCAGCCGGGGTGCGAGGGATAGACCTCACCTCCGGCCTAGACCCACCATGACCCAAAGTCAACGTGCGGTTTTAGTCGGTTCGAGTCCGATATAACCTCCCCTTGCGGCTCCGGCGGGTGAGGTATCCAAGGGGATTTCCGCACGAAAAAAAAAGTCAACTGCGGATTTGGCTGACGTTCAATATTTGTATGAAGCGACTGCCATTGCCATCCACAATCCAAAGGCGATATTGAAACAAGGCAGACCAGTTATTGAACTCTTTAGGGCTCCAACTACTCGTAACGACTGCCATAGATGTTCGTATGGGAACAGGGTTCGACGGCTTAACGTTCTTTTCGAGGCACGACCAGACCAAGTCAAATACCCATACTTACTTACTGCCAGTAGGGGACGCCGCGGCCGGACGGGTGATCCGCCCTCTTGCGTAGGGCCATTTCACACATTTCCCCAATTTCCTTTGATGGGATGTGGGATGTCCGAAAATAACGGCGCTTCGTCGAACCTACCTATTTCCTTGCAAAGGCAAATACCCATATTCATGCATACAAATATTTGCATTGAGCTGGGATTGAACTCGCCTCTCCTGTGTAGTGGCCGCGTTCGTTATCGCTACGCCACAGAGGCTGGCTAATTGCATAACTGGCTGTTCCGTTTTAAATAGTTTTACCTCAATATTGTATGTATGTTTGTTTGTGCAGAGTGTCAGAGCGGCAAATCTTGCTGTATAAAGCGACGGACTTGTCAGCCCCCGTGTGTACGGTGGGACTGGACGTGTCGCCGGCCATCCTGCAGACGCACATCGACCACGACTCCGGCACACTGTTCCTCACTGGACGCGTACGTATACTCATCTATACATATAAAATTACTTATTCCGACTGACGCACTGACTGATTCATCAACGCAGAGCCTAAACCGCTGGACTTACAAACTTGAAAATTTGACAGTAGATGCATTTTATGATGTAAGCGTCCACTAAGAAAGGAATCTTGGAAATTCTGTTGCGAAAGGGGTAAAATAAGGGATGAAGAAGAAGGGTAAAAAAAGGGAAGTTTGTATGAAAGTTCGCCTTTTTCAGAGCTAAATGCACTAAATTTCATAAACCTGTGTCTTTTAAAAAACACATGAACATATGTATCAGCGTTTTTTAAAATTTAACTACTAAGAGTGTAATATAGGTAATAAACGTTTGTATGGAGTGTTCGTCATTTAGGTCACTATCAAATATGAAATACGAAAATTTCGGCTTATTCCACAGTTCGTCATTTAGGTCACTATCAAATATGAAATACGAAAATTTCGGCTTATTCCACAGTTCGTCATTTAGGTCACTATCAAATATGAAATACGAAAATTTCAGCTTATTCCACTTTTCCCCGTTGATGGGGATTATTGAACTTTTTGTTCACGTGAAGGAATTTTTTTTTTTACAGCATTAAGTGTGCTAACTATACAAATCGAATACATAGGGAAATAGAATCTTCTCGGGCGGGACTCGAACCCGCAGTCTTTCCCTTACAGGGGGAATGCCTGACCACGTCGCCTTTAGACGTATAAGATGGGAAATTTGAATCATATCGGGCGTGTCTCGGTAGCCGAATTGGTCAGGCATTCCCCCTGTAAGGGAAAGACTGCGGGTTCGAGTCCCGCCCGAGAAGATTCTTTTTCCCTATGTATTCGATTTTTGTTCACTATTCCCCGTTGACGCAATATTTTTAAATAATGGGGATTAGTGAACTAAAATGTTCACTAATCCCTAATGTCCCTAATGGTGATTATTGAACTTTTTAGTTCTAATAGAATTTATCAAGATCAATCCCCATTGTTGAAAAATTTTGCGTCACCGGGGAATAGTGAACAAAAAGTTCAATAATCCCCATCAACGGGGAAAAGTGGAATAAGCCAAAATTTCCCGTGCGAAGCCGGGACGGGTCTACCTAGCTAGTTACTCATATACACGAAGTATTTCCATCTCTATAATCCCGGGTCCTTTAACCACTGGGGTGCCGATACTTTCGCTATAGGACTGGACAATTATACAGAGACTGTGGAGTCTTGAGTGTGAGGCAGCTTTTTGTACTCAAAACTGTACTACGTAGACACAGTTCTTTAAGGTATGACAAAGGACATCTGGTCAAACGCAGGTCTACAAGTGTCTGTCCTGTGGAAATCCATCGCACCGGCCTTGCAGGGAGACACTTTAGGATCTTAGGAAACCGGCTATACACGACCATTAATAAACAGTGCAGTGTTTACGGTTTGAATAGGTTTAAGTGCAAAGAGGCAGTCACTAAATACATTATGACACTAAATTATCAGGAGGTTGAGAAATTACTCAAACCAATGCTGTAACGCACACGCACACACACTCTCTCTCTCTCTCACACACACACACACACACACACACACACACACACACACACACACACACACACACACACACACACACACACACACACACACACACACACACACACACACACACACACACACACACACACACACACACACACACACACACACACACACACACACACACACACACACACACACACACACACACACATACAGACTGGGTATCGCTATAATGGTAACATTTTCTTTATTATTAGCCTAGCATAAACATTAACGTGTGTACTATGTAACTATTTATCCTGTGCTATTAGGAGGAGCGTCCTGTCATCCATAACACAAGTTAAATCTTAGCTTGGATGGCAGAGATTCAAGTAATGAGTCAACTAATACATTTTTACATTTGTATACTGTCAGCTACTTATTATACCTACCTATGTGTAAGCTGTAACTGTTATGCTAAATTTGTAAACATGGTAATAAAGAATTATTTATTTAATATTTATTTATTAATGCAAAAAATCCTAATAAAGTGATTGCTAAATTTACTTTGCCAGGGTGACTCGACGATCTACTGCTACGAGGTGACGAGCGAGCCGCCGCACTTGTGTGCTCTGTCTCACCACCGCGCAGCATCCCTGCATCAGGGCATCTCTTTCTTGCAGAAGAACCTCGTCGCCGTAGAGAAGGTTTGTTCTATTTACTTCAATGGGTCTTATCAAAGTCTGTGTTGTCTTTGAAACCATGTTATAAGTTGAACAGTTTATTTCCCTATATTCCTCTCAATACAAATGTGTAATGCGATGTGACCGGGACTAATGACAAGATAATGATGGTGACTAATGTCTATATAAGAAAACAAGGCATGTCTGTGGCGGTATATAGAATATCACTCGTTGAAATAAAACCAGCTAGCGGATTTCATTATTATGAATATGATTCTAGATTGACATAGTAATTAACATTAACTCTCGATAAACAGCTAGCTAGCTTTTTGTGTTTATCGAGTATTCAAGAAGGCAGACCGATACGGTCCGCCCAATAACAACTAACTCGGCGGTCACCAGTAGTGCATTCGTGATCATGGCGTTCGCAATAGCACCGAAATATTGAATACTCGAAAAATATAATTGTAAATTGGAAATGTTTCTTCGCGATGGACGAAAAAATTACTGAAGGGATTGTGATGCGGTTTTTTTATTAGAAAGGTCTTGATTAGACTTAAAATCATACGTTTGTTTGATTGCAATCATCAAACGTAAGATTATAGATGTGTGTCGCGGTCAACGGATTAGTATTTCTGTGACCCTGATACATTTGCATGAAGTACCAGGCTCACAGAAATTTTAAGGAACTTCATCTGGGTCGTGTTACAGGAGCAGTGTGTCCTAAACCTTTCTATTTCGAACTTAACGCGGACGAAGTCGCGGACAAAAGCTAGTACTATTAATATTTGGTTTATTTGCGTAGTTTTCATGTGTTGGTTTTAACTTTTAGGTGGAATTTGCGAGAGCACTACGGCTGACTAACGGTACCGTCGAGCCGCTGTCGTTCACGGTGCCTCGGATAAAGAGCGAGTTGTTCCAAGACGACCTGTTCCCGCCCACGCTGGTCACGTGGGAGCCCTGGCTCAGCGGCGCCCTCTGGCTGGCCGGCACCAGCGTCTCGCCCAAACTAGTGAGCCTGCAGCCTCCCGGCATGGAGCCACGTGAGTACTGACCCCATTCTGTGTTAGGAAGTCTGCAACTGCTCTTTTAGAAGAATCTTTCGGTCTTAGGATGTCTGGCTAAGTCACTTCCGCCGGCCCTGGTAAGGGATGAAATGTTTAATATGTATCTAATTTCAAAAGAAAAAAATGAGCAACATAATATATTTTTCCACATTCTAGAATACATATTTGCCAGGTTGCCTGTAAGAGATTGCTATTGTGCGATAAGGCCGCCTATACTTGCAATGTACCTACAAACAACACATGTTTTTTATCCTTGGTGTACACAATAAAGAAATACTTTACTATACTTATTACATAGGTACTTAAACTGTGTTTACTTTGGGTACGGATAGCACTGGGTAGATGTAGAATGTCCTATAATATTTATTTATTTCAATGAGAAAAATAAAAATTGTAGGACATTTTATTTTCACATTAATATCATATTTTTATTGAGACTATCTCTATAGACTTTTTTTATTTATAAAGGACACGTCAATTTGACTAAAATCTGCGGTAGCCTAGTGGTATGGGTAATGGACTGCTGAGGCGAGGTCTCGGGTTCGATCCCAGGTTTACCATGGCACACACCAATGACTTTTCGAAGTTATGTGTGTATTTATCGCAGGTTTATAAGTGCCCGGTTAGTGGCAATAGGCTCGCCACCTATTACATTGGGACCTAAACATAAACTGGCGAAATGTGGGTGCTAGCACCTCTGCCTACCCCTTCGGGGAATACAGGCGTGAGTTTATGTTATGTATGTTATGTCAATTTGACTTCACCTCGCCTGATGGTAAGCTAAAGGCAAAGTCTCGGAAAGAGGGTCACCATCGTAAACATGTACCATGTTAACAATGGTGGCACTCAGCTTGACAGCCTCATCAGATGCCTTTTCACGCCCCGCTTAAAGGAATATGCATGTTGAATTATAACTATTATATATCTGAATATGGTGCCTACTAAAGTTGTTTTCCTTGTCTAAATCCAATACCTTTTGTTGGCAGTGTCACTACACACGGCGCCGAAGGAGTCGTCCCGGCCGTCGCCCAAGCCCGACCTGATCAAGGCGCATGTACCGCACTTGGCACACGACAAGCACGACAACAAGGAGAAGCAGGACCAGGTGAGACTGCGAAGGGACCGAGCGTATAGCAATCGGCGAACTCCGTGGCTAAGTATCGCGTACTATTGGGTCAGCCGGGGTGCGAGGGATATGTCTATGACAACCTCACCTCCGGCCTAGTCGGCGTGCGGTTTTAGTCGGTTCGAGTCCGACATAACCTCCCCTTCCGGCTCCGGCAGGGGGGGTATCCGAGGGGATTTCCGCAAGTATCGCGTACTATAGCGTACTTTGAGACGGGCCTCCAGCAGTGTACTGCAATGATATTATAACCCCCTGGGTCAGCCGGGGTGCGAGGGATATGTCGATGACAACCTCACCTCCGGCCTAGCATCACGACCCACAGTCGGCGTGCGGTTTTAGTCGGTTCGAGTCCGACATAACCTCCCCTTCCGGCTCCGGCAGGGGGGGGGGGGTATCCGAGGGGATTTCCGCACGGAAAAAAAAGCAATGATATTATAACCAATGACGGAGGTAGGAAACGACGTAGGGTTGTCCTGCTTTGTCTTCTGCACTGACGACACAGAAACTCTGTGACGGTAATCACATTACATCAGTTTTTCTGCATCTGTGTATAACATCTACATGGTTATATAAAAATAACGACGTAGGCTAATTGCAGATGTTCCGCTCCGCTCCCGCGTTAGCCTTCTAACATAACCTAACCAAATCGGGTTGTGCACCTTTCTCAATAAAGTCATCACTAATCTGGCTTGGATCGGTTAGTGCAGCGTACTATCGATTTGGTTTACTGTCGATGTAGCATACCGTCGTTTTAGTGTACTAACGATGTGGCGTACCAACGATTTGGGGTACTTTCGATACATTAGCCCGTCGATGGAACGTTTTCGATACAGCTACCATCGATGTAGTGACTGATGAGTGATGAGTGTACGCGACTGCCACGCAGGAGGCGCGGGTTCGATTCCCGCTCAGTGCAAATATTTGTATGCATGAATATGGCTATTTGCATTGGTCTGGGTGTTTCTATGTATAATATGTATGTATTTACAAGAAAAAAAGTATGTTTATCCGCATTCTAGATTCCATAACACAAGCTATAATAGCTTACCATGGGTCTAGATAGCGTTGTGTAGAATGTTGTGGAATATTTATTTATTATTTATTATATTGTACATTAAACGTACAGGACTTGTAAAAAAGGCCGTAAAATGCATACGCATAATTAAATATACTTACTTAACATTAGTTGTCTTTACGAAAATACATTACAGCAGAAAAGAAAATTCAAACTTATTTGAAACAGAGTTTACAAATATGTATTGTAAATATGTACTGTTAAGCATATCAAAAACGTACTCTATTGAGCATGTTCTCCCACAGATTCTGAAGTCAATGAGCGCCAAAATGGAGGTAAACTTGAAACTGGAACAAGACAGCATGGAAGGCGTGGACGAGGCGGAGTGGGAACAGTGAGATACCGCGACTAATTCAAGTGCAATTTACTGCCCTAGCTCGTAGTGTTACTTAGAGGCTCCCGCACACGGTCGGTTAACCGATACTAGTCGGCCCTATTCGGTGAGTGACGATATTGGTAAACACTTCATAGTTTATTTAATTCGTGAGCTTATTTATTCGTGCTTCTAAGACACGTGTCTCGAGGACTCGGGTGTCGCTTGCTCTCATTATAACATGAGCGGTACAAAGCACATGTACAGTTATTAATGATAGTGTTAGTATAGTTAATTGCTACAAATCTATACATTTTCGTAGATAGCTCCGTATATAGAATACTACGTGAATTGTAAAAGATGAAGTATGTATCTATGTGTCTTCATGCTCGCAGGTGACGTAAACACAACATTTAAAAAAGATATAAGCAGTGACTATTTATGTTCAAGCTTAACTAATGAATTTGTGACTTTATAAATGTGCGTGAAATGGAAAAAATATATTGGTAGTTTGAGCCGGTTCAACTCAGGATTAAGTTTTATTTCACAGTGTGCTGTGGTCTTATCAGACCGATGTATAAGAAATAACAGGACATTCTAATGACGATTTACTTCTAACAAAAGTCAACCCATTTTTAGCCGATTTCAAAAAGGAGGAGGTTACTTCTACAGTTTTACCTTTATCAATATCGTCACTGCACCAAGGTATATTCGCCCCCTCGTAACGACAAAAACCCTTTTTATACCTAACAGTAGATTTCAGAAATATTTTATAGAAATTTTTCACCCACGATTCCATGAAAATTTTAATCTTAGTCATTACAATGTAGATTACTTATTAATACATCGGCATTTAAGTCCAATAACATTTACTGATATTAGATTAAGACCTCAAATGCCAGGACTGAGAAATATATAAATACCGTTTATATGTCATAATTGTATTTCGCATAACAATTTATGGTACAAACTTCATTTGGCATAAAATCATTTGAAATACACTCATTTGTCATACATTCATAATTGTGTAAGTCAGAATCATCTTTCATATTCGAAGTAGAACTATCATGTCGCATAAAATAAGGTTAGTGTACCTGATAAGCACAATATATTGTAGATCTATACGTATTTTATTTCTAAGTCCTGACATTTCCTGAAACCCGGTATTACTCGCAACAACCAGTTACTTCGCACTGTGGTTTCATTTGTAATCTCGTGATCTCGAGCCCGACCAAATTTAACTATTATGCTCATAGCAATGCTCATTAAAACGCCTTTATTTATGTATTATAATATTTCTTTATAACAACTTTACACAGAAAATTCCGCTCATTATGAAAAAATTATGAGGTCTGAAATACAAGATGTTAAAGTGACTTCCGAGCATACTTATTTACAGGATATATTTTAAAAACATCTATTCTCTGTTTAGTTAGGTACTTAAAGGTAACAATCTTGATGTGCCTTTTAATATATTGGTTATACCGGGTGTAAGGTGAATAGGCATAAAAACGGTAAAACGGTTTGGAGAAAAATAAATCAGATATTTTTTGCATTATTTACTCTGCATCGTGTTAGTGAAGCTAAATGAAAAAGACCACTACAAAAAGGCACGCGCTTGGCGCTTGGCGCTAGTCGCTTTTTTTCAGTTTATTAATCTTTTTTGTTTAAAAACCCAGTTTAAATATAAAAAAGCGATTGAAAACCGAAATCGCCTCACTATAATAAGTGAAATTCGCGTAAACTTAAGAAAATATCAACTAGTTTATTTGTTTATGTAAAAAAAATGAAATGAAAATGAAAAAAATGTTAGTGTAAAAAGTCACTTCAAGATTATTTCCCTTTAATTTATTAAGTACCTAACCAA
Organism: Eilema sororculum; assembly: GCA_914829495.1. Lineage (NCBI taxonomy): Eukaryota > Metazoa > Arthropoda > Insecta > Lepidoptera > Erebidae > Eilema > Eilema sororculum. The sequence goes on from OU618535.1 coordinate 23,869,123, forward strand.
ATGTAGTACAGAGATCAATAGTGTTGCTATTAATATTTCAGACCTTAGTCGATATTATTTTATCGATAAAAATCGCCTAGACTTTATCAAATAAGTAAAGTACCACGCAACATTCCTACACTTGCCATAAATGCATTTATTTATATTGCGTATACTATATGTATCGAATAACGAGTTCTATAAATACGTATGATTTGTATGTATGTAATATTTTGTATATGTATGGATGTGTAGGGTATCCATACTCATTAGGGAATTGACATTTAATATTGTAACCGATATTATTCTATAGTCATCTTTATATTGATAGAAACGTAACTGAGTGATGGTATTAGTCGGTTTTTGAACTACTGACACGTTGTTTTTTTCTGTTACGCTATCGTGTGTCGTTTTAGTTGTGTAATCATTATTATCCGTTTATGCATCAATCATTATTTTATTTTTAAGATGCCTAACAAACTGAAATAATAGGTAAAATCGTGGCATTAGTTCAAATATTGATAAATACTATTATGTGATGTAGAATACATCGAACTAGGTAGATACATGAAGGCATGCCGATAACCGACTCTAGTCCGTTCTTCCAGGTATTATAAATAGTATCTTTTGACATATTGTTAAGACGTTGCTCTCTTGAAGCCGATTGTCTATTATTACAGGTAGAGAAGGGATGTATCACTAAGTTATTATACTAGTCACTTAAATCAAGATATTAAGAATATTTCGTTATGATTTCCGTTAGTATATGTTTTCTTTCTTTTTGGAATTAACCAAGTGCGATTCACTTTTGAAGTGAAAACTCTTTTAGGCGCGGATGGGCGGAACCACCTAGTCTGACGTCACGGCGATACATTCTTTAGGCGCTTTGAGTACCTGTATGTATTTTATCGACAGTGCCCAAATCTGCACCGCATATTTTCATTTTGTGGTATAATAAAGACTGCAGTACACCATGTTCGATGTATTCCTACCGTTTAGTCTTTGTATAAATATCTGTAACATGAAAGCGCGACTTAGTATCGCTAGTTGATGCCATAAACACATCACGTTTTGCTCAAAACGCCAAAGACTATAATTTTCTTGTCAATATGTTGAAATTATGTAAGTTTATGTTTTATTTTGAAATTATATAGGAGAAGTGACATTAGTAACTAATTCACTAATCGCATTTCTATCGTATTAAAATCGACTAAATGACAGTGATCCGTAGTTACTAACATCGCGTCTCATCCCTATCTCTCTTATGAAATAATATACCTCTGCCTTTTGCAGTAATCGATAGATATATCTAGATAGCTAGATTTTGTACCTAGTATTAAAATGGAATCTCATTAAAACTTTATTTCTAAATGCGCCCATTCAGAATTAAATATAGTTGACATTTGAAATATTTTATTTTGCGCATCGATAGGCTTGTAAGAGCGAGTATGCGTGTAGGCGCAACTGTGAGCGTGTCGTAACTAGAGAAGTGTACTCCAGCTTTCGTATTTTACTTAAATATTTACGGATAGGTGTAATTTATTCACTAGTCAAAAATATTATACTAAATGGGAAGATTCTTAAAAATATTTTATTCAAAATGTATTACTGTAACATTAATGTACGGTTAAGATTTCTATGTATATTTTAGTTTAGTTATTTAAACGGCTTGTTGTCGGTGATGTTTTGAATGATATAACTTTGGTAGTATTAAAAAATACAACCTGATTTTTATGTCCTGTTGGAAGGACATTATGTTGTGTTACGAACAGAACATTTAAATGAAAAATTGAAGTAATACCGACAGCAATGCCGAGATTTGCTATTGCACATGTATTCATATCAAATAAACTAAATCACTGTAACGATATAATGTTTATTTGTAAGTACTCACCTTTGGTAACTGAAGCAATATTTATAGTCTAAAAGCACAATCTTGTGAGTTTGGATGTGAAGTTTTACAAACATGGTTGGTACAGAAGTGGATTGGGATGGTACGTAACAATAAAATAAAAATCAGCTAATGGCCGTTCCCAATAACATACTTACGGTTATGGATAGATCGCAACAGTCAAATTTGACGTATCGGCTGTTTAAATTCAAAACATGGTAACTGATTTTTTTGCGGGAAAGCGCATCGCGGTATAATTTTAATTTCCGAAATTGGTGTGAAATTGGAGTTACTATGTTTTGAATTTAAACAGCCGAGCACTTTATCCATAGATGCGATCTATCTTTAGCTGTCAGTATGTTATTGGGAACGGCGGTAAGTGCGAGTCTGACTTGCTACCGAGGGTTTGGTACTGACTTTTATTTAGATAGAACTCTTAACTCTGCTCTTAGCATAAGAATCGGACCAGTGACTACATCATTTGATACCTATTTCTATTTTGATATACCTACACTACACATTACCTTATCTAAGTAATTTTAACCGTTTATAGATTTAAAATCTCCCAACTTTTGTACCAATCATACCTTAAATTAATATTTATACTATCTCGAAAATTTCGAATTCGAATTAGTCATTTACTTTGCACAAATTTTCCAAAATATTTTTTTTAAAATAACGTGTACAAAAATACAGAAATCGTCAACCTTTAAGCACAAAACCAAAATCCGATGTTTACTCTCCAAATCATTTCCTTACCGAAGTTGTGAAATGACAATAACTTATGTTGAGAAACCCTTCACAGTTCGAATTGATTTCGTCCAAATATGTATGTAATACGTGAACTTGCTACAAATTGGGAATCTAGTGCCAATGCTTCCTTTGTCGTTAATCGGCGTTAGTGTTTTTTGAAATCAGCTCCCTAATCTTTTTTTCGATAAAATTGGTTACTACTGTTTACTAAGAATTTCGAGAAAATTCGAGATTTCGAGAAATAAGAAAAAAATAGAGAACATAGTGTATTGATCAGTTTTATCGAAGAAAGTCGTGTATTTGTAATATATTATCAGGCGATACCCTCATTGTGTGAGTGCGTGTAATTTTGTATTTTTGGATGTTGTAAACCTACAGATATCCTAGCGTTAAGGCTCAATATTTGGAGATATTTTTATTATTTTGCAATTTTTTATTAAACTCTTGCTAAATTATTCTGTTTTTATCTTCATATATCTTTATTAATTATTAAGAAAACAAGAAACCCGACTACAAAGTAAAAAAATACAACTTCAAACTAAATTAAAAAATAAATTATTTAAAAATAAAAACCCGACTCATGCTGAAAATATCGAAAGAAGTTTGATAGCAGGCGGTACCGATATTTTTTTTTCGGTTTATGGTTTGCCGTTTAGGCTGTAGGGCGTGCCAAAGAAATGGACATACATACATAGTCTCAAAAACATTACCCTCCTTCCTTCGGCAGTCGGGTAAAAATAGGCAATATAAGCAAATTACAAGTTTATAAGAAATCGAACCGCTAATAGGTATTGAGAGCTCCACTCTGTTGAACAGATAATAAAATAAAGCATTTAAGGAGTAGAAGATACGAGTACAATATGTGTAGAACAATACACCTCTGCCTATGCCCTAGGAGATTTACAGGCGTGAATATATGTACGTAAGATCGCGAAGTCTGCGGTAGCCTAGTGGTATGGGTAATGGACTGCTGAGACGAGGTCTCGGGTTCGATCCCAGGTTTACCATGGCACACACCAATGACTTTTCGATGCTTTTCGAAGTTATGTGTGTATTTATCGCAGGGTTATAAGTGCCCGGTTAATGGCAATAGGCTCGCCACCTATTACATTGAGACCTAAACATAAACTGGCGAAATGTGGGTGCTAGCACCTCTGCCTACCCCTTCGGGGAATACAGGCGTGAGTTTATGTATGTATGTATGTATGTATGTAAGATAGTGTCAAAAAATCTTTTACTGCAAATATTTTAATCGTGAGATCTTATCGTTCTGCCGTGTGAAAACTAGACTTATGGTACATTCGACCAAACGCGAGTAAAGTTAATTCCTAGAATAAACAGCCAATATCTCCGACATATTGGCTATTTATTCTAGGAATATACTTTACTCGCTTTTGGTCGAACCGGCCGCGGCCCTTAATAGGCGTTCTAATCAATCAGATCATGATAAGTCATTAAATAAGGCCCCTACCCCTTCGAATATAACGGGAAGCATGTGGTTGTTTGTTTGGATAGTGAACAAATATATATTTTTATTTATATTTGAGTTGTGCAAACGTGATGCCACACGTATTGGTCTTACAGTTAGGCGATAACCACACTTCCTACTGATTGAGTGGAGTTCTGTTTACTCGCAAGATAAACAGACTGCTTGTCTTATATAATGTGACCGGAGGGTGTTCTCGATCTTACTATAACGCAGATTATTACCAATGAATTTAATGATGTTAGTTTTTAACAGACTTCTGTAAAAAGAGCGATTAAATTAAACAACGTTATTTAATTTTGATAATTATTTCTTTGGTAGAATGATTTCCGACGGAATTAAATAAGAAATTCTTCCTCTAAGGGAATGGTCGCGGCTTTAAGTCCCGTCTTGAGCATCTAATGAATTGGGTACTTCCAGTTTGTCCCACCAAGCGTCCCCACTGGTGGGGAAAAGTAGAACGTTAAAAAAATGTATATCCTGTTATCCCAATTGGCCTGGAAAATTATACCCGTTTAAATTCCCGGTGAAACCGTTCCCACTAGTGTTGGTAACTTTGAAAAACTTCTTGTAATCTTGAGAAAAGTTACCATACATGTATTGCTTTAAAACATCATTACATATTATATAAATAAGAAATTTATATTAAAATCTCACATTAAAAGTGACTTAGGTACTATAAATAATAACAGGCAGAAATAATTTCATTTATTTTTCTAACTATTTTTTTTTGATCGCTCTAGAGTTTTTTATACCTATACCTCCAATTACCGACTTTATCTCAGGGTAATACCAGCTCATCGTGTGTACAAAGCAATTGACCCGCGATCCCGAGCAATTAATTTGTAGATTCATTGCCGCGAGCTCCATACGCACTCGTACAATAGACACGCTATTTAGTTACGGAAATCGGACATAGTTACGATCGTACAGCAAATAGTGTCGGTGTATGAATCAAATTGAGCTATGAAGTGTGGTACGAGAGGTGAGACGGGAGCGACTTCGTAAGCCAGGAGCGGATCGGATCCAGCATTTGCGTTGAGCTCCAGGCTCCAGCTTGATTGATTTCGATCATCGCAGCTCTGAACGTAATGGACTCCTAAACGTCCGATTAAAGTAAGTATGTTAGGCCCGAGACCAAGTCAGTCTTACCTGCCAACCGGTAGGTATACCCGCTGATTAAAGGGAAAGATTCTTGCACAGGCATTACTCGGAGTTGGGTGGTGAGAGAAGTCGCTTTGACAAAAACAGCTTAAATCAAATCTAAAGGAAGAGCAAGTTGATCCCGACGTTGCCAAGGCTTGAATGCAACAAGAAGCGACTTAGTATAAGATGATGAAGAAGGCATATTATCAATTTAATACTCAGATGAGATGTAGTCGTATTATCACTAGGTACGTAATATAAAACAAAGTCGCTGTCGCTGTCTGTCCGTTGTCCGTCCCTATGTACCTACCTATGCTCAAATCTTTAAAACTATGTAACGGATTTTGAAGCGGTTTTTTAATAGATAGAGTGATTCAAGAGGAAGGTTTATATTATAGGTATAATACACGTTTAATATAGTAGAGGGTGCAGCGGGAACGGAATCAGATAGCACGCGGGCGGAAAAAAATGGCGGTACGAAGTTCGCCGGGTCAGCTAGTAATCTATAAAGTAATATATTAGGTAATATGGAAGCTTATACTCGTACTTAAGAGGACTTCCTAGCTAGCGAATAATCCTGAACATGTCATTTGAACGCCACTATTGCCGTTGCCCCCGTCTCACTCCTGTCCCCGTAGAGTGCGATAAGGATAGCCGCAGCTCAGACCGATTCTATCACAATTTTTTTTGGGCAAAATCGAGCTTTCGTATTCCCCGTTTTTTTCAGCGAAAACTATGCAGATTTAAATATTTTTAACACACTTTTATTAGGAAATAGCGTATCCATGTTCCTGTTATTTTTTTCAACGTTAAAACCTTTTCGAATTTGTCTGGTTGTCCTCCAAACATACCATAAGTCGGTAAGAATTAGTCATTTTTTATCATCTTTAGACGATCATATTTTCTTATTTTATTGACTGCCGACCAAAATAAAATAACAGGGACATGCGTACCTACAGAAGATCTTGATTTTACGAAAAACTAAATTTTGTTCTAGAAGCAATATTCAGGGAGGAAAAAGGGGAGAAACATATGCTAGGAAGTCCTCTTAATGACAAAATTAAGAATTTTCTTGTCATTTTACATTTTGTGTTTTTTGATAATATGACCAAAGTATTTTTTATTTTCAAAACACAGGCGCAGTGACTAAGACATCTGACTAAGTAAGCCTTGTCTTAACAAGACAGATAGCGGTCGCAGTTAATTTATCAGATTAGGAAACAGATCTATCAGCCTGTTTAGCCGATGTCCGGGTTGTCTGTGTGTCATTTAATCAGTCAAATCCTGTAGCTGCCTGATGGCTTTTCGTTCGTAACATGGGTCTTCCATAGGCCATAGATAAAAAGGTGTAGGTAAATTTAAAAAAATCGTACGAATTTTATGCTGAACAGTCACCCCCGTCATATACCAAACACCAGAAGGGGTAGGGCTACTATGAAACATCGGCATAAGTATAAACCAAATACATTTATACCCGAAAGCAAATGCGAGGACGGTGCGTGACTTTTCAGTTCAACTTAAACCCTGAAGGGGCAGGGTCTATAAGACGATCATTAGGCCTTTCCTTTTACACGGTTTTGGGGTGAGACACGCAGATGCTGCGTGGTAGATGCCGGACTCGTAGTCACATCAGTGTCACACCTGATACACTTTAGAAACAGGACCTCGCTGTCGCTACTGGTATTGAGACCCATATGGTCCAAATCTCGTACGTCGTCTATTCCCAGTTATCGCCACTGGCTTCGTCGCAACTGCTGATAAATGGGAAAATATTCACGACTGTCACTAGTGATGATGATTGACACATAGGTACTTTCCCAGTTGTAGCTACTAGCTTTGTCGCCAGTGGTGAGAAATGGTAAAAAAACATCCCCATTATCACCAGTGGGGACAAACGACACAATGGGTGTCTGTGTGCGTGTTAGTTATTGCTAGTATCTAGCCCACTTCAACTCATACGATACGAACCCACCATTACCCAGTAATGTAACAAAGGCTAAACGGATACCTATTTGAGCGATTATCTACATGAATATTAGATCTATTGTATGGTCAGGTATGAACCACAATTATTTTAACAACAGTGTAACAATAGAGAATCGTTATACCTTATTGCCATGTTCTATGGCTAACTGTGAAAATAGGTTCACACGGTAATATCCTGCACTTATTTTGCAGCTTCTGGGAGTTTGCTTGTAGGAGGGCCACACCGTAAGGGATGGCATTGGGTCAGCCGGGATGCGAGGGATAGGTCGAAGACAACCTCACCTCCGGCTTGGCACCACGACCCTCAGTCGGTGTGCGGTTTTAGTCAGTTCGAGTCCGACATAACCTCCCTTCCGGCTCCGGCGGGGGAGGTATCCGAGGGGATTTCTACACGAAAAATAAAAAGTATCAGATCGATCTTAACTAGCAAATTAGGTATTCAAAATGATCTTAATACCCTTAAGATGATTTTGAATACCTACCTACCTAATTTGCTAGTCTAGATCTATTAATTGTCCTGTTCTAATCTTTGGTACACACCTTTAGTTCAGGCGATAAGTCCTAATGGAATTTAAATCAATAAAAAAATCAAGTTCTATTTATTTCAGATCATATAGTCCATATTGATTGTTAAACAATTTGAATGGCTCCTAATACCTTGGTATTGATACCATTTGATACTTTGCGAGTCGATATGATGCTGTTTTACTCCTATTTACCTCATATCCCTTACGAAAATGTTTGGTAATTTTTTGCCAAGTAAAAATAGTAGGTTTATTACACTGAGACGCTTCATGCGTGTAAGCTTCGAGGCCGGTCCGATTGTTCCTTGTCTGACCCCTGAAACTTTACGATTAGGCGTCCGCTCATCAATCGACGCCGCGCCTCGACACGACATGAGCTTGTTGAATGACAGTGTGACAAGATGGGCCAAATTGTCCCCAGTCATGACAGTCGTGAGGTAATATATAAACAAGTAATTGTGTTGATAGACTACTGAGAAATTACGTAATATGTACCTCCATGTTACATACATTTATCTTCGTACAGAAATCGAGAGAATAAGACGAGTGGATGTCCTGAACAAAAGCAGTGAAAGACTGATGCGAAAGACGAAGGACTGGCTGTTGTGCTGCACATTGAGAGAGGACAGGGCTTTAAATAGCTGGAGACACTGGACTCCCATTGGGCTCATCTCAATGTAAGCAGTTACCAGCTTACCGTACCGTGGATTACAAATATTTGAAACATAGGACTATTAAACGACCTCCGTCCTCCATGAGCGCTGGCCTGGGGGTGACCGGTGGAGCCGCCTGTCACCCTAGCAGAAGCAGGCCGCGGCGGCGGCGCAAAGTGCGCCTCCCCGTACCCGGGGCTAGTTGGGGACGCCGAGGTCCCCACAACCCGAAGGGGACTATCTCGAAAGAGATGGTTCTGGGTCTGCCGGGGTGCGAGAGATATGCTTTCGGCAATCTCACCTCCGGCAACCAAGGACCCAAGACGGCGTGCGTTTTAGTCGGTTCGAGTCCGACATAATCGCCTCCACCGGCTCCGTGGGGGCGGTATCCGTGAGGATTATGTGCACGATAAAAAAAAAAAAAGTGGCAGGTGCGGTGAGAAAATACGTGGTACAGTCAGCAGTACCTAACAAAATGTTGTACAACAAAGTACTCAAAATAATCTTAATACCTACCTACCTAGTTTTTTATTTTATATAAGTTATTTGCAGTGCTTTAATAAGTATCCAGAGTAGTCCATCCATCGTAGCAATCAGTTTTCTGATATTATGTAAGTTAGTAGTTTTTATTAAATGTGCTGTGCAGAGCTATATACAGGGTGGACCAAAAGTCCAGCAACATTTTGAAGTATGCGCTGCTTCGAATTGCGGGGTGTGCGGCAGAGCGGGGTGTTAATAAACGGGCAAGTGGCTAGTGGGAATTTTGTACTATATCGTCGTTTAGCGAAGCACAAATCACGTTATGTTATGCGTACGTGAGTACTATCGCAACAACGATTCCGCGGCTGAAACGCAACGGAAATTTTGTACTCGGTACAACATTCGAAACAGAAATAAAGCTCCATCGACTCGTGCAATAAAAAATTGGATAATGCAGTGCGAAGCAGTGGGTATAACGCCAAATCGGGATCTGGCACGTGAACCCGTAAACATACGCGTGCTATATTTTTAAAAAGATCAAAGAAACCGTTCTGTTACCGTCAACACAGAACGGTAGCTACATTACCATGCTACAAAACTTTTTTGCTCCAGTATTACAGGAGTAGGTACTCTGCTCTTAATCAAAGGTCATGGTTTCAACAGATGCGCAACATGCCACACTTCCAACGACTCCAGAGTAGCAGCAATACCTACTTTTGATCGATGATATTATTTTTTCAAAATAAAACCTCAATTCTTTGTACTTTTATAACCATTTGAAATGTTGCCGGACTTTTAGTCCATACTGTATTATCACAAAATTTATATATTTGCAGTTTATAGGTATATTCTCATACTTAAACTTTGCACAACATCACATCGTGGAAACTTAACGCAATCAGACAGATGTGCTCGATACTAACTTTTGCAAAAGTTCAAAACCTTTTAGTTCTCTGAATGAATAAGTTTCGTATCGATTATAGATCTAAAGTATTTGGTATTTGTGTCTTATATACCACAGCAAAACCTCTCCCACGGCTTCAACCCACGGGAGTAGGTATTTTTATGGAATAGTGAGGCAAACGAGCAGACGGATCGCCTGCTGGTAAGCGATCACCGCCGCCCATGGACACCCGCAACGCCAGAGGAGGCACAAGTGTGTTGCCTTCCTTTTAAAAGAGAGCACGCTTTTTTGAAGGTTGTATTGGTTCGGAAATACCGCTGGTGATACTCTTTTTCTTTATTACCTACATTTTTTTACATTCGAAGTTCATATATATTAATTAGGAACACAGATTGTAGACCAAGGCGTACTTACATAACAAACGTAGGTACTTTGACCAGATCTAAAATGTTTGAAAGGTCAAGTGAAGAGTATCCGAAAAAGGAGAATTTAAAAAGCTACAGAATTGTGCCAGAATCATTATTTTCTCTACTTAAGGATTTTTATTCATAAAGAAAATGGAAACTTTAGTGGAGCCTGAGGTATATTATAACTACATATCAACTAACATTACTGAAGAAGAACTTCATGAAGGACTATCACTGACGGAGACTAAACTATTTGATGCAATAATCCATACTATCCATACTAATATTATAAATGCGAAAGTAACTCTGTCTGTCTGTTTGCCTGTATGTTACGCTTTCACGCCTTAACCACTGAACCGATTTTGATCAAATTTGGAATAGGGATAGATTAGACCATGAATGGGCGTGAAAAGGCATCTAATGAGGCCGGCAAGCTGAGTGCCACCACTGTTAACATGGTAAATGTTTACGATGGTGACCCTCTTTCCGAGACTTTGCCTTCAGCTTAACATCAGGCGAGGTGAAGTCAAATTGACGTGTCCTGTGTAAAAAAAAAACATAGGCTATGTTTGGTCACGATAACCGACATCTACGCGGGCGGAGCCGCGGGCAAAAGCTAGTTTATTATATTTATCACTTGCAGCATACACCTTACAAAATACCACAAGTTACTTAAACTTACGTAAACTTTCACCATCCTTGGTATAGGTAGAATTGCATGTTGTAGGCCCTAATATAATACATATATCATGAAGGTGTTAATTCCCATTGACATTATTGTATAATTTAGCTGCCGTTGGAAACAACTCGAGTTCACTTTTAATTATTTTTTTTTTGTTTGCCTTTTTTATTTTTTTATTTCGCCTGCGTGGATTCCGGCAATTATTCGAATTTTTCTCGCCGTAAACACCATCCTTGAACTTCTACGAACATCAAAAAAAAAAAGAATTGGCCAAATTGGTCCAGGCGTTGTTGAGTTTACCTGGGGATCGTGCGAAGTATGGCCCTATACGGGGCCCCCGTATGGGCGGAGAACCTGACGGCCAGTAATGTGGCTAGATTGCTGAGCCCACAGAGGGCGATGGCCGTCAGGGTGATAAGGGGATACCGCACGATCTCTGGTGAGGCGGCATGCCGCCTAGCCGGGACCCCTCCATGGGACCTGGAAGCGAGAGCCCTTGCGTCTCTGTTTATATGGCGCAAGGAGGCGCTGGAGCGGGGCCAATGGCCTGCGTCTCGAGAAATCGAGGCCCAGCGGTCCCAGCTCTACCAGGAAACCGTGGAGACATGGAAGGTGCGACTTGAGCAACCAAAGGGGGGATTCGCCACAATTGCGGCCGTCAGACCGGTCATGGACGAGTGGCTGGAGAGGAGACACGGTGCTCTCTCCTACCGGTTGTCACAGATACTTACCGGGCATGGTAGCTTCGGTAGGTATCTGTGGCGTAGACACCGGGAAACCACGGCCGAGTGTCAGCACTGCGAGGACCGCAGCGATGACACAGCGCTCCACACGCTGGTGGAGTGCACGGCGTGGGCGCAACAGCGCCAGGTCCTCGTGGTGGGTCTGGGCGTGGGCACTCTCTCACTCGAGACCATGGTGCGAGCCATGGTCTCCAGCGGGAGTAAGTGGGACTGCGCCGCCTCTTTCTGTGAGCAGGTCATGCTCGTGAAAGAGGCGGCGGCGGGGCGAGAGCGGGAGAAAACTCTTCCACCCGAGTTCCGCAGTCGGCGGCTTGGGCACCGCCGATGTGTCTTCGCCGAAGACCATCGGCCTCCATGACCGGGGGCCTGAGGACGGTGAGTTGGCTGCTCACCGTCTTTACAGAAGCAGGCCCATGACGGCAGCGTGACGTGAGGGATTCACGCACGCCCCCCCCCCCCTAAGAAGCGGGATAACACCCGAAAACCCCCCCATAGACGCGGGATAGCACCCGAACCACCCCCGAGACGAGGCCGCAATTGTAGCCGTAGGTCTCATGGGAGTCCTGGGACATCCTTCCGAGGGCTTACCCGGGGCTCCCATCCATAGGCTTCTGGGCGTTACCGTGGGGGTTTTTAGTCGGTAGGAGTCCGGCATAACATCCATTTTTTTTTTTTATCGTGCGATAAATCCCCACGGATACCACCTCCACAGAGCCGGTGGAGGTGATTATGTCGGACTCGAACCGACTAAAACGCACGCCATCTTGGGTCCTTGGTTGCCGGAGGTGAGATTGCCAAAAGCATATCTCTCGCACCCCGACAGACCCAGGACCATCTCTTTCGAGATGGTCCCCTTCGGGTTGTGGGGACCAAAATGTCCCCATCTAGCCCCGGTTACGGGGAGGCGCACTTTGCGCCGCCGCCGCGGCCTGCTTCTGCTAGGGTGACAGGCGGCTCCACCGGTCACCCCCAGGCCAGCGCTCATGGAGGACGGAGGTCGTTCTGCGACCTCCGACGTCCGGTTCGCCTTCGCTCTGCACGGGCTTCCCGGGCCCGGAGTCTGGTCCGGACCCGACCGGCCGCCTCCTTCTCGAGCATTACTTGCTCGCAGAAGGAGGCGGCCGCAACCCAAGCGTTTGCGCATCGTACCATCGCTGAGAGCAATGTGACGAGTGTGAGGACTCCCACCCCTAGAGCCGCCACTAGGACCCGCCTCGGCGTGTCCCACGCCGGGCACTCGGTCAGCGTGTGCAGCTCTGTGTCCTCGCTCGCATCACAGTGATGGCACTCGGACGTTGGCTCCTTCCGGATCCGACACAGGTAACTCCCGAAACACCCGTGTCCGGTAATCACCTGCGTCAGCCGGTACGAGAGGCTGCCGTGTGGCCTCTCTAGCCATTCCTCCATGATGGGTCTTACCGCCGCTATTACGGCGTGCCCTGCGCTTGGTCGCCCAAGTCGTAGCTCCCATTCCGCTACCATGTCCCTGTGGAGCTGAGACCTCACGGCCCGAATTTCTTCGGGCTCGGTTTCCCGTCCCTGCTCCCGCGCCTCCTTACGATACCGATATAGCATCGAAAGGGCTTTCGCATCCAGGTTCCACGGTAGGGATCCGGCAAGCAGACTCGCCGCCTCGAAGGATATCGTGCGGTACCCCCTAATGGCCCTGCTGGCCATTGCACGCTGCGGTCCACGCAGCCGACGCGCATTGTGGACCGTCAGGGTGTCCGCCCATATTGGGCACCCATATAGGGCCATGGACCGCACGACTCCCGCATAGAGTCTCCTGCAGGAGTCATCCGGCCCCCTCATGTTGGGCAGCAGCCGCCCCAAAGCGGCAGCTGTGTCCTTCAATTTGGGGGCCAGTCTTCGGAGATGCTCCCCGAAGTTCCACCGGCCGTCAAGCACGAGCCCCAGATATTTCATCTGGGCGGCATAACATCCATGAAGGATTTTCCCCCACGGCTAAAAAAAAAAAAAAAAAAAAAGGCGTTGTTGAGTTATGCGCTTACCAACACATTTAGCGGTTCATTTTTATGACAGCCTCTGTGGCGTGGCGGTAGTGAACGCGACTGCTACGCAGGAGGCGCGGCTTCGATTCCCGCTCAGTGCAAATATTTGTATGCATTAATATGGCTATTTGCATTGATCTGGGTGTTTTTATCCGCATTCTAGATTCCATAACACAAGCTATAAAAGCTTACCATGGGTCTAGATAGCGTTGTGTAGAATGTTGTGGAATATTATTTAGGTAGAATATATTTATTTTTATATTATAGATAAGTAATTGTACAGTAAGCTTCAGAGAAAAGGAACCCCCCTTGATAATGGTTTTATTCTCAAGGGGGGTTCCTTAACTTAGTAATAAAAAAAATAAAAAAAACTTACGAATAAGAATCAAATATGTCATCCTCCCTTGAAGCCAAATTTGAGTAGAACAAATGTCATTAATTTTGGGGGCTCTCCCTCACGTTAAGTATGGGACAGATATTGCCTCCGTTAGTATCCAAGTTATTTAATCTATGTAACGTTGCCGTAACTTCGCCCAAGTTGTTTGTATGGACGTGAGCAATGGAGGAACAGGTAAGCTTTCCGATGGGAATGTTGTGCTCGGAATCAAAGATATACGAGGCACGTTTCGGGGGTTTTAGTGAATCACGATGGACGTTTGACATTCGACGCGTATATTTTATGGTAATGGAATGATAGGTATATGTATACAATATAATTATACGATTTCTCACTTGAATGTGTGGATTTGATAGGTGAGGTGAGGTGTAAGTATTTAAAAAATAAATCAGTAGTATTTTTAGAACTTTTATTCTTTTATCGCATTGGACTGTCTCGATAAAAATATCCCTAAAATGATTTTTAACGTTAAACGTTTAGGAATCATTTGGAAGATATATTCTTTAACGCTATTAATATGATATTTCAATAATGATCTTTTAAAGTAGTAAAATAGGCTCAGGGTCAACGTGAAAATGCTTCTGATGAGGCCTCCAAGCTGAGTGCCACAACTGTTAACACAGTACATGTTAACGATGGTGACCCTTTTTCCGAGACTTTGCCTTTAGCTTACCATTAGGCGAGGTCCTCTATAAAAAAATATATTTAACAATTATTTTATTCTATCATCACGAAGAATCTACTTTGTACCTACGACGGTATTACTGATTACAGAGGTGGTAGAAGAAAAAAAGAAACTTCAGAAAACGGGCAAGAAAGAAGATGCCACTACCAGCACCCTCAGTCAACTGAACCCAGAAGTCAAACCTGGGCCAGCGGGTAGTAGCTACGACTGCAACTAAGTTGCTGGTTAATTTATGATTTATAAATTAGATCCATCCTCTATTTATTTCACATGATGATCGGAGGAGCTGATTACTTCCACAGCAGAGGTTTTCAATCTTTTACTAGTGCGACTCCTTTCATAATTTTATTTAATATGTTGCTGAACATTTTCTTCGGAGATTTTCAAAAGAAGTCGTGGAAGAAGTATTTTAGCTCTTGTAGACAATGAAATTGATCCCTATTTAATATCACAATTTATACAAATTACTTAAAATAGGCTTAACAATAAAGTGTCACATTAATAGTTGTTTTTCTTTTCCTCATCATAGTTATAATATCCGGCTTTTAATAAAAAATGGTTTCTTAGTTACAAATACTATATACTTACACTCCTAACTTACTATATATTACATAACTTATAGAGTATCTATTTGTAACTCTACTTTTTACCACGAGATTCTTTACAATTTCTGACTGTATGTCAAGACTCACAGTTTAAGAACCGCTGTTCTAGAGATTTGTGATGTAAAATGCAAAAAAAAAGGGAACTAGGTCGCTCGTCAAAGAGCTTAAATGGCATACAGAGCGTGACACTGTGCTTTTATGAGGACGGCCGTGAGACGTGCGCGTTTGTCTCTGAAGCATATTGGCCTTTGAATTGGCGCAGAACTTGAATGAGATCAGAATGCTTTTGAGTATCCCAGCTAAAGCTTTGAATATGCGTTTTGCTTGTTTGTAAACTTGTAGGCCTATATTCTAGAATGACACTCAGCCTGAATCGCGATTTATCTGAGGACAGATTGTATAGGCAATATGTCAAACTATTAATCTTTCTTTTTGTTGGGTACATTCCTAAATTTATCAGTTTTAATCTAATGTTATCTAATTCGTTAAAACGAGCTCAGTAAAACAAACGTCCTTTTGTGTTTGCTTCTATCCTCCTTCTCAACTCGACTAATATAAATGCTCAAACGTTTGTGTCCTATTTTGTAGGAACCCTTACCAATATAGAATGGCCTACGTTGGTAGTAACACTAGCACAGTGGAACTGCATCACCACACAAACCATTATTATCATACGAACGCCAATTCCAATAACATCCAAAAGTTAGGTACACCAGAACGGGGCCATTACAGTTTCTCTAGAGACTTTTACTGCAGTAAGTACTAAGTATCATCTGATCCCGATAGGAAAGTGTGCAGAGGCTTATTTAGAAATGAATAGGTAAAAAGACTAGGAGGAAGAGTTTAGCTTTGACCCAGATATCGTGGTAGGACCCGCAACACAAACCATATCTCTGATAATCTCGCGCCTTCTGGCTACCTAATCTGTTTAACACGACATCAGGAGAGCCCTTCCCAACATCTGGAGTTCATTAACCGGATGTTTTCTCCCGCAATGTTTGGAAAATCGCGCTTAATTTACTATAATTGTATTTGCCTTCCTACAATTGGCTGAGTGTTGCGTGTTACGGCGGTCTTGCTCGCAATTAGAGTATTTTCAACACAGGCAATATTATGGAAGCAGATGTTTTATTTGGCTTTATGAAAATTACACTTTTTTATACGAGTAATGTGGCTTGAAGATAATTTGTCGTCATCTGTCTTTCTGTGATGTATTGGCGTAATGATATTGTGTCGGCCCGCGAGTGTTCATAATCAGTCAAGCGGCGCGTGAAGTTGAACATTATTGGGCTCATACTTACTGTAATATTTTAGTCAATCGGTTACTATTTTTCCCATTTATCATTTATGGCGGTAGTTTGTGTTAGATGTTTGATTTAAAAATACAGTTAAGAGCAAACTGTGCCAGAAAGGCTATTATAAAACCCAAGAATATTTAGATGATAAACAAGCTTGGAAATGAGCTGTTCGCTCAGCTATGCTACTCAAGTAAATCATTGCATCGAGACCATAACTTTTAGGCTAAGTAAATGTTTGTAAATAGACCAAAAAAAATGCCCGCTGAGTTTTTTGCCGGAGTCTTCTCAGTTCTGGGCCGCGTATCGAACCGGTGGTGGTCCATTTGCTAAACTAGTGTTTAATATTTACTTTATGTTGACGTTTTGTAAGTGCCGATTTAAAGGTCTATGCGGAATAAACTATTTTTGATTTAGATTTTGATTTTGTAGTCTGATTTTTTGCCATAGGGCTAACCTATCCCTTCCTGTGGATGTCGTAGAAGTTGCCTACTTACAGAATAGTGCTGTTCTCCATCTGATAGTGAACATACAGCCCATAACAAAGTGCCCGCTTGACAGCAATAGGGTCCGCAATTACGTGGGATCTAAAATCACACTTAGTCATATGTGGTTGTATACATCTTTAAGTTCTAAATTAGTTTTCTTTTAAGTTTAAGTTCGCAAGTTGCCGCATCCCTTTCACTTCACAGCAAAATGACAGTAACATAACAGCAATATGCGCAGATTTGTCGCAGTTAACTGCTAGTAATCATAGATTCGAATGACGATGAGCGACATGATTGTGTGAACCGTGACATAATTATATTCCTCCTGACCTCATACGGCTATTGTTCCGTGTACGGTCTGGGCGGTGTCCGTGTCATTTCTATTATATGTGACTATGCGGTGCGTTCGAGGGTGATAACGGAATTGAAACGCAGTAGAGTCGCATATTATAATAATTTTCACGCCCTTCCTAGCCATGTCAACTTTTCATCAACTCTTCAACCATCTTTTCATAGATCGTCTTCTATCAATTCACTAGCGCTCCTTCTGCCATTCCACATTCTTCTTCCATTCATCTGATTAGATAGGTAGCACAAACGACGGCACAGAAAAAACCACAAACCAATTCTCCATTCTGATAATTCTTAGGATACACTGCAGAGCTTTGGGCTGGGTGCTATTACTGCATTATAAGAGTTATTCATCTAAGAGGGTCATCCAGCAAAGCAGTGTACGCAGCACTTGCATTAACGCACAAAAACAGGAAAATGCTTCTTGACGCCCCTTGTCAAGGAGCAATTTCCTCAACAATTTGCTTTGGTGTTTTCATGTCACCGAATGATTAATAGCAGCCATATTGTAACTGGTTAACACTATAATAATCCAGTTCAGGTCGTCTTAAATGGTTAATTGCTAATAGACCTCTATATAATATTTAGAAACACTATCTGTGCTCCGCGGGTATTGTAACGAGTACTTTTCTATCTTTAGAGCTACGAACCTTCGTCTTATCCCGCTATCAGCAGAGATTAAAAGAATGAAGAAGAGAAGAAAAAAGTATTTTATTCAGAGAAACACGAATTCTTGTTACGGGTGAAATTGTAAGACCTTGTGTTTGTTGTATAAGTGTTTAAAATGATTATTATTTATTATAAGAATGTACAGACAGTCACACCCAAGATAAACCCATAAGGGTTTAATGGGTGTTTTATATCCATTATCATATCATTGTGTTATAAATTAAAAAAAAAACATCCATTCTGCACCATAGAAGAAGTTAGGTACTGCAACATAATGCCGGGCACGAGTACTTTTTTAAAACGCTCGGATACTCGGTTAAGTTTGGGCACTAACCGAATAAAACCACACGCTGTCTCTGCCCTTGGGTTGTATGTAGGATTGCTAATTGCTAAAGACATATCCTACATACAACATAACCTACATATGTTGCCAACAGGCTCCTAAAGATATTTCACTCATATTTTTTTACACAAAACCTATTCAGTTTACCTATGACGACATACAGACAAGAATATTTTTTTTGTATGACAATTCGGGACTTCACGCGATAAAAAGCAAAAAAAAAGTCAGCAAAAGTAAGTAAAAAAATCGCTTGAAGTCCCGAATTGTCATAATAAACCATGAGTTTACACCGGGATAGTTTAAAAATAACATTACCAAAAAGAACATGCTCAGCCGAAGCTTCTCGTCACAGCCGCCCCAGAACATACCTTTAGAAGTTTGATCTGAGGATTCTGAGGCGCTAATGTCCTAAATATTGCCACAAGCTTTTAGCTAACTTGCCTTGTTAGCATGGGTCAAATCTTGCAACTCTTGCAAATCGATTCTGGCCCACTTTTAACAATCGTACTACTTAACTTTCTAAGCGTATATATTTGGATGACAATGCTGTTCAATGCACTAATTTGACACCATCGAGCTTATCTAACGATGGAACTAAAGCCAAGGTTTAATAAAAAAAGTAATTTAATTATTTTAAAACTAAATTGTTAACTAATTGTGTCTGATATCCGATATACCTACAAGCTGTACTTTTTATATAAATAGATTAATAAAGAAACTGCACGTTGTATGAAAATCTATAAATCATAATAGCTTATTGTGACCACATTAAAGGTCAAATAGCATAAATTTGAACTTAAAAAATGAATACACCACAGATTACCTATAAATAAAATATAATAAATTTTCCGTCATGCACATACGGAAAATCCTTTTCTGTTTCTCTATAAACGTGTGTATGGACAATAATGTGTGGTAATTTGTATTTAAATCGTTAACTGTACGTGAAGCTCCGCATTGTTGTACGTGAGTGTACCGCGGGCGTTCGCTTCGTGTGTTTTATTTTTAATGTTTGCCGCCAGTGACAATGTGACATTGACATTGGATTTTCTTCTTAATTTAAAACGGTGAGGTTTATTTTTTATGTCAAGTGGCACTTATTAAGTGTGCCACGTTCTTTTTTAATCTTTTTAACTATAGAGGTTTATTATGTCAATCCTTTACAAAATAATTTACTATTTGATAAAAGGTTAAGTAATTAATCAATAGATAAAATTGAAAATTATATTTATATGTATTATAAGTATATATTATTTATTATTTATTTATTAATGTTGTGGAATATTTATTTATTTATTTATTTATTTTTTATTTTATTATTGTTTAAAAGACCATGCGACTTTAAAATAATGGGATAATGGAGGGAATTTTGGCTATATATTAAAAATTAATTTCTTTGTTTGCATTGCTAGTTTATAAGGTTTTCATGATATAAACAATTAGATACTAATGCAATAAACCAAAACACTTTTAATCTGAGATATTATTTGTAACCTGATCAATCACAGGTTCGATGCCCTTAATTGACACGTTTATGTGGAAATCTATAAATTTATGGCCGAGAGAAAACTGCAATTACTTAAACAGTACAATTTGTTTCTGCTAGAGATCCTAGGGGACGAGAGTCGCTGGTGTTGCAAGTGTTTTAAAGCAATTTAATTTACCAGTAGACCAAACCAGTTGGTTGTACCTTGTCAATTGGCCACTAGAGTAGGACGAAAAAAAAAGTAGTGGGTACTGCAAAATAGATATTTCCGGTTGAAATATAGCGCTTTTCGGTCCAGTTGCTATCAAAGGGGGCTTTGTTGATAGTCACAGTCATTGACACCATACGCTTTTATGTTAAAATTGTGAAGCTAAGGGTAAGTTGTCAATGAGCGGAGCGGAGCTGTTAATAACTCGTTAGTGTTTTTATTGAAGTTTATGTGCTGAGTAAGGCTAAATTATATTCTATGATACGCTACACTAGATCAGAATGATCAGATATCTCTTTCTAGACCTAATTATAACCCGATCGACTAGCTAGAAATATGGATTCCAGAATTATGTAGAATTAGTTTAAAAAAATTTCATATTCACTCAAACTCCCTGGGTCAGCCGGGGTGCGAGGGATATGTCGATGACAACCTCACCTCCGGCCTAGCACCGCGACCCACAGTTGGCGTGCGGTTTTAGTCGGTTCGAGTCCGACATAACCTCCCCATCCGGCTCCGGTAGGGGAGGTATTGGAAAAAAAATAAGGTATTCACTCAAACTAATGCAAATAACTATGAATATTTACGCTGAGCAGGGATCGAACTCGCACTACGATTTTATGCTTCGCGCTACTCATAGCAAGTAGGTATACCAGTACACGTTCGAAATGTTTGGTAAACTCATACAAAAAATAAACGCTGTACCGGTTTACTCTAAAGGCTGAAGCAGACTCAATACTATAAGCACAAGTAATCAGCGATTTAGAGTTTTGAGTTACTGCATTGCGTTTTGGCAACTTGTATATTCGGTCGCTACAAATAAATTCGTCCGAATTGAGCAGTCCGACTGGAGACACACCTCCCGCCTTAAAGAATAGTGCGACCATAATAACCTCGTGTTATATTCCCGGTGGTGATTAGGGTAGCCAGAGCTCATTAGAGAGTTTTAGTGCTATCAGTGGGAAAAATGTAGCTGTCTTCTGCACTGATGGCACAGAAACTCTCTGTTCTTAAAGGGTCGGCAGCATAAGTGTAACTGCCCTGGTGTTGCAATTATGTCCATCGGCCACGGTAACCACTATCCATTTGGTCGGCCCTGTGCTTGTCTGCCTAAGTGATATAAACAATACGCAATTTAACTTACTTCATTGATAGTATTACCTAATTGATAATGCATCACGTTTTTGCGACTTTGTGAGCCTGTGTATTTGGTCGTTGCGTCTATCGCAAGATTTTGCGATATTACATCACGTGTAGCAGACTGTGAAGTTTTTCAGCGATTGCAACGAAGATACATGAGCGTGAATAGACTGGTATTCAAATGTGTACGCAGTGAAACGTTCAATTTTAATCGTCATTCGTCACACATAATACATGGAGTGATAAAAAAGGGGCTGTGGGGGTCGTTGCATCTATACATCCTATGCTTGGACTATTTACAAACCCTATGGTCTAAGATCCTGTGTTTGGATGTATACAGCTTCAGTAGTATGAGAGTAGTGGACAAATCGGGGTCCTTTAAGCCCAAACACGGTAGCTTATACGCGCGTCGACCAAGTGATTCGAAAATGTTTGTTGATACTTTGAGCTTTGTTTAAACGGAATAAGTTTGATATTTAATTCACACTTCGAAACTGCTTGAGTAGTTTTCTGCTTGGTCTAGAAAGACCCGTTGCGTAGGCTTGCTGATCGCCACCGTCTTCTAGAGTGGGGCTCAGTTGCGCGATAATGTGTTTTGTCATTTTTGTACTACGTTCTATTATCATAAACTGAGGTGTGAAAACTCTTTCAAAAATACTGACCCGGATGATGAACGAGATTTTTTCTGCCCGTTTGTATATCCGACGTTGACGCAAGAACTACGGGGCGTATTTTAATATAACTTTGCATAATATCTTGGGATTACATGCTGGGTCAGGGTTCAGGTAGCTTTTATGGTGGCAATTTTAAAATGACGTATGAAAATAGTTTTCGTCAAGCTTTTAACTTTGTTGAATGTCTGTTCTACAGGGCTTTGTTTTAGTTAGGTGATGTGTTTTTATAAAAAAGTATTGAAACATATTAATACATTATATAGATACTTTAAAAATCTAACTGTTCCCAATAGTCTTAGTAAATAGTCTAGCCATTAGTACGCCTGGGTATTGTTTATATATTTATCGTTTCAGTCAGCTGATTTGCAATTATTTTTTGACTATATAGTAATAATAATAATAAGGTTTATTGTCTCAAGAAATCAATGAAATACATGGGTTGTATCCCTAGATCCCACACTAGGATTCCCTGTGTTGTGAGATACTAGTCTCTTTCATTCCTATAAGGATTACATTGCACAGAAGACAATCTGACAAAATATTAAAGAAATAACATAAAAATAAAACAGAGATAGTATTAAAATTACTACATGCAATAATCTACAAGTGTGTTGTTACACCCAACACACTTGAGTGTGAGTCTGTGATTGTTTGTGTGTGTGTGTGTGTGTGTGTGTGTGTGTGTGTGTGTGTGTGTGTGTGTGTGTGTGTGTGTGTGTGTGTGTGTGTGTGTGTGTGTGTGTGTGGGTGTGTGTGTGTGTGTGTGAGGTGTGTGTGTGTGTGTGTGTGTGTGTGTGTGTGTGTGTGTGTGTGTGTGTGTGTGTGTGTGTGTGTGTGTGTGTGTGTGTGTGTGTGTGCGTGTGTGTTATTCTACCACTTTAATAAAGTCTTCAGTTAGATCATAATCCAACTTAAGTAACCAATCCGTGATGGTATTTTTGCATACCTTTCTAGTCAGTTTAAGTATATTAAGAACTAGCTTTTGCCCGCGGCTCCGCCCGCGTGGATGTCGGTTATCGCGACCAAACATAGCCTATGTCCTTTCTCAAGGTCTAATCTACCTCTCTACCAAATTTCATCAAAATCGGTTCAGTGGTTTAGGCGTGAAAGCGTAACATACAGACAGACAGACAGAAAGACAGACAGACAGACAGACAGACAGAGTTACTTTCGCATTTATAATATTAGTATGGATTCTATTAACCTTCTCGTAAATGTATGGACCCATGAAACCGAACGATTGTCTACCGAACGATTTAAAGCACCTTACTCTATCCCATTTCACCGTGCGGCTTAAACGTCTACGGGCATACGTGTGTAAAGAGGTTTTATGAAATCGTAGTGCTACAGATAATATGTAAAGTTGCCTAACACTAAGAACACCTGACTCAGAATATAATTGGACAGTGGGATACATAAATGGTCGCTTATATGCAGCCTTTAAAATAGCACGCTGGGCTCTTTCCACATTTATTAAGAAGGTGATGCCAGCAGCACCCCACGATATTATTATATATTATATATAGTGTAAAATACCTTTTGAAGTATCACATTTTCCATATCTGCCTACCCTTTGGAGATGTACAAACATGACTTTCAGTTAGACGACATTGCTGAACTCGCGCTTGACATTTTACTTTTAAAAATGTCCATTTGAACGTTGAAGCTTTCCATTTTCAAGAGCCTACGAGTAATTGTTAGAGCGTAAAGGTTTTAATTCTATTATTTTCACTGTGAGCAATTAATTTGACCCGTAGGCGGACGCTACAACAGCTAGGTACGCGAATACAGCGTTATTCATAGCTTTATTGTTAATTCAACACTTCGGTGGTAACTGGCGACTATCTGGCGATATTCTCATACAGATCTGCCTCAATGAGGGTCTTAACCCGTCTCGTTTATCAAAATTGCCGTTAAAATTATGTTTTAGACGACGAAGAAATAAGGGCTTGAATTTTTAAAAATAAGGGCACTTTATTGTTGGACAATAATGCTGACCTCCACCCTAGAAAAGAAGTGTTTCAGACACAATAGCCTTTGGTCTCCAACGTTGGCGACCCCACTACTATGTTTGGGGATCTACTAATATGGTGAAGGAGTGGAGTGCAGCGCCAGGTTCTCGTGGTGGGTCTGGGCGTGGGCACTCTCTCGCTCAAGACCATGGTGCGAGAGAGAACTCTCCCACCCGAGTTCCGCAGTCGGCGACTTGGGCGCCGCCGACGTGTCTTCGCCGAAGACTATCGGCCTCCATGAATGGAGACCTGAGGATGGTGAGTTGGCTACTCACCGTCCTTACAGAAGCAGGCCCATGACGGCAGCGTGACGTGACGGACCTCACGCAGGTCCCCCCCCTAAGAAGCGGGATAATACCCGAAAACCCCCATAGACGTGGGATAGCACCCGAACCACCCCCTAGACGAGGCCGTCAGACCTACGCGTAGGGTATGGGAGTCCTGGGACATCCTTCCGAGGGCTTACCCGGGGCTCCCAACCATAGGCTGCTGGGCGTTACCGTGGGGGTTTTTAGTCGGTAGAAGTCCGGGCATAACATCCATGAAGGATTTTCCCCCACGGTAAAAAACAAAAATGGTGAAATAATAGAATCTCACAAAGTTTTTGCAAGATTACAAAGTCTGCTTTTACTGCAATATTTCGAAATCAGCTTGCAATAATGTATGTTATTTGTTGTTCGTTCCTTTCATCGATACGGTTTCCAGGCTAAGTGCACTTCTAATTCTGCTGATAGATTTTAATATTTAATGTATGAATCGTGTGACATTATCGATCCTGCAACTATCGCGCCCCACTTTCGTTCATAAGCTTTCTAGCAGTTGAGTGTTGTACCGTATTTTCTTTTAACTTGACTTTAAATGTGACTATTTCTGTGACCGGAAATTTGGAATCGTGAGTGTATTAGATTTTAATACGATAAGGCATTATAAAGTGCTTTGGGGTAATTTTTCTGTATTTTTCACTGGTAGGACATTTATATCTAGACAGAATCTGCTCATCTGTTTTTTCGTTACAAACCCGAAAGGAATAAAAGACTAAGCCAGACCTTTGTAGAAATAGGTGCTCGCTTTGCCAACTAAGTGCTATGTTATATACACAATAATACCCCATGCGAAAGGGGTAATTGTAATTAAAGTTAGTAATTTCCGGCATTCAAATTTGCTTTCCTTGGCAAGAGAGAAACGGAACGGGTAAGGATGGAGGTGGTGTAGCCATATATCTCCGTAGTGATCTACCTTTTAAAATGGTTGCCTCATCTCCATCACAATACTCAGCCAGTGCAGAGTTCCTTTTCCTGGAAGTCTGGGTCAGGGGTATCAAAACGCTCCTTGGCGTTGTCTACAGTCCCCCCACTGTCGATTATTTCACTGATTTCGAATTAGTATTAGAATCTTTGGGGTCCGATTATGAGCATTACATCATCATGGGTGACTTTAACACTAATCTCCTTGCAGTGGACGCTTCAAGGACTCACAAACTCCTTCACATAGTCGAGTCAGCCAGTCTTCATGTTTTACCGCTTACGGCTACACACCACAATAAGGATGTGGAAGACACCTGGCTCGACCTGATTCTTACTTCTTCTCCTAGTCTTGTTCATTTCCACGGTCAGTATTTGGCGCCAGCTTTTTCCCATCACGATCTAATATATGTATCTTTTAATCTTAAACCTCCTAAACTTAAACCTAAAGTGCTGCATAGGCGTTGTTTTGGGCGCATGGATGTCAACAAATTGAGTGCAGATGCCGCTGAGATCAACTGGGTGCCTTTAACAGAGGCTACCACGGTAGACGATAAAGTAATGTTCTTTACCAAATCGGTAAATAACCTATTTGACATACATGCCCCTGTTAGGAAGGTGAAGTTGAAGCGTCCCCCGGCCACATGGCTTTCTAACGAGGTCCGAATGGCTATGAAACGCAGAGACAGGGCATTTCTTAAATTTAAAAAAAATCGTTTAGACGCTAATTGGGACTCTTACAAAACTGCCAGGAATCGGTGTAACCAGGTGATACGGAACGCTAAACGCCGACATATCCTCGATAACATAACGCATTCATCACCAGCTGATGTTTGGAAATTTCTAGGGACATTGGGAATCGGTAAATCAAGGCAGCTGGAGCTACCCAAGACAATTGAGCTAGACGCCATTAATCGTCATTTCTCCACCACTCCAGCAATTGATGGTCTAGCCAAGCGTCAAACGGTAGACTTCATAGCCGGATTGACCAGTCCCAGTTATACACCCTTTCAGTTTTCTCCAGTCACGTCGGATGAGATCAAAAAAATTATCCTGTCCATTAAATCTAAGGCAGTGGGCTGTGACAATATTAGTCGTCGTATGATCACGTGTATCCTGGACCACCTACTTCCGGCTATCTCCCACATCATTAACTTTTCATTAGATTCTGGACAATTTCCTCAGTCGTGGCGGAAAGCATACGTCCGCCCTCTTCCCAAAATTTCAAATCCCTCTCTTCCAAACCACTTCCGTCCGATCTCTATCCTACCCTTCCTATCCAAAGTGTTGGAGGTATGCGTGCATAAACAGCTATCTAATTTTGTACATCACAATGAGATACTGAGTCCTCTGCAATCGGGATTCCGGCCAAGACACAGCACTACCTCTGCACTTCTTAAAGTAACCGGTGACATCAGGGAGGGTATGGAGAAAACTATGGCTACTGTGATGGTCCTAGTAGACTTTTCCAATGCTTTTAACTGTGTGAACCATGACATACTTTTGTCAATTCTTGCCCATATCAAAATCTCATCCGATGATCTGGATTGGTTCTCTTCGTATCTTCAGGGGCGCCAGCAGGCGGTTTGTGCCGACGAGATGTCATCGAGCTGGTGCAATCTTGACTCTGGGGTCCCTCAAGGCGGTATACTTTCTCCTCTTCTTTTCTCTATTTTTATTAATTTCATAACCTCCGATCTTCAGTGTTCGTATCACCTGTATGCCGATGACCTGCAGTTGTATAGTCAGGCCCCTGTTGATGATATCTCAGCGGCAATTGACAGAGTAAACGCAGACTTGGGTTTCATACGTGGCTGGTGTGACAGGTTTGGACTGGCCGTCAACCCTGACAAATGCCAGAGCATTATAATAGGCAGCAGTCATATGCTAGGAAAACTGAAGGACGTGAGCATGCCAGTGATTATATTCGATGGGAAAACCATTCCTGTCACACTTAGTGTTAAAAACCTGGGTTTACACCTTGATTCAACCCTGAGTTGGCGGGTTCAAGTCACCAATGTTTGCCAGAGGGTGACTGGGACACTAAGAGCTCTCTACCGTCTCAAAAAGTTTCTTCCACCTAAAACCAAGACAATGCTTATGCAGACTTTAATCTTTCCTCTCTTCGACTATGGTGATGTATGCTATTTCGACCTGAATGCAGATCTGCTCAATAAACTTGACCGACTTCTCAACAATTGCATTCGATTCGTCTACAATCTTAGGAAGTATGACCACATTTCGGCTCATCGCGCAGAGCTGGGTTGGCTACCGATACGACGGCGACGTAGTCTACGTGCTGTCACTCTGGTCTACACATTATTAAATTCGCCTAACGCCCCAGCCTACTTAAAATCAAATCTGCACCTGCTCGGTTCCAACCACGCTAAAAATTTGCGATCTTCTAACAATCTTCTTCTACACTGTCCCACTCACACCTCAAGCCTTGTCCACTCTTCTTTCTCTGTGCAATCCATTCTACTTTGGAATGCGCTTCCTTTAGAGGTCAGAATGTCCCCAAATCGCTCCACATTCAAAAACAGAGTACGACTCATTTATAGTGAACCTTAGGCAGAATAATATTTAATAATAATAATATTCATTTATTTCAAGTGACCAGGACTACGATTTTTCCGTATGTACCTATATATTTGATATATTGTAGGTTTATATATATATTAGTATATTTATATATATGTTAGTATGTTTATTTTATGTAATTGTATATAGTATGAAGTATTTGTGTATGTATATATATATATATATATATAATTATATAATTTTGTTTCTTATTTACCCCGTACTAGTTCAATATTTCGAGCACCTACCTGGACTAATCTCTGCATCACCCTAAGGTTGACTGGCAGAAAATGCCCACGGCATTAAGTCCGCCTTTGTACACTTAGTTTTATATTTGTGCATAAAGAATAAATAAATAAAATAAATAAATGTATAGTGGAAAATGACGTACCTTTTACACCGATCTGAAATAATCGGGAAGAGGATAGACGGATGCTAAAATGCCAATTTTCGGCTTTCAAAATTGATTTCATTTAATTGAAATTCCTTATTGTACTAAATATGAGTCCTGAAATATGTGGCGTGGCGGTAGTGAACGCGACTGCTACGCAAGGGGCGCGGGTTCAATCCTCGCTCAGTGCAAATATTTGTATGCATGAATATGGGTATTTGCATTTGTCTGGGTGTTTCTATGTATAGCATGTATGTATTTACAAAAAAAGTATATACCTAAGTAGATATGTTTATCTGCATTCTAGATTATATAACACAAGCTATAAAAGCTTACCATGGGTCTAGATACCGTTGTGTAGAAAGTTGTGGAATATTTTTTTGTTTATTTATTATGGAATATTTTATTTACATCTCCTTGTAAACAAAAAGCAGTACCTACAACTGTTCTGGCCAAATATTTCATTCCTTAAATAAGTGAACAATTAAACTTTCACATCTAATCTCTCGTGGTCTAAATTATGTTTTTCAAATGTGTAACTTTTTAGTGTTGATTCGCCTGGAGAACAATTCGTTCCACAAGGGAGTGGACGAGTTAGTGGACGATGACACTAATTATAATGAACTGCCACCAACTTTAAATTACATTCATACAAGGGTCCAGGGCTCTCGGGATGTTCGGTTCATTTCACGGTCGTTTTATGTATTTATTCCTGTCATATTTCGGGTACAAAGCTGGACTATGATGTTGCAGTTGTTTGAGGTCGTTAAGACAATAATTGACATTGCAGTAAATGTTAAACCAGTTTCGGTTTTAAAGGCAGTATTATAAATTAAGCGTGGAAAGGTTTAGATAGATTTATTTAATACTTCTTCTCAACTGGCCTATTCTTGTATGTGATATAATTTAAAAACGTCCCGGAACATAAAATGAAGTGTCTTCTCCAGATTTTTTCTTATAAAGGACACTTCAATTTGACTTCACTTCGCCTGATGGTAAGCTAAAGGCAAAGTCTAGAAAGAGGGTCACCATCGTAACCAGGTACCATGTTAACAGTGGTGACACTCAGCTTGACGGCCTCATCAGATGCCACATAAATATGTACTGAATATTAGTTTTATCGTCATAAACATAGCAGATATATTACGAGTTACTTTGCATATTTATTGATTACAATATTGTACTTGTTACAGATATAACAATGATACTCCCAGTCGTACTGTTGAGCTTGACAGCAGCGTGGACGGTTCGCGCCGCGCCAACTCTACAATGCTCGTCCTGCATCCTGCTCAACACCACCTGCTATAACATATCTTATCTTTTAGACCTCGAAGCAAACTTCAGAAAAAGAATAGTAATTCCAAAAATTGGTCTATTGCGATCCCATAACATACTATTTTACAGTTTTGAACCAGTTTTTGAAGACGAAGAATACTACAAAATTGGTTTTCGAAGCTTAGTTAATGAAAGCTCCGCAGGAGTGCTGAGAATGTTAGACGGGCAGATACTTAATCTTGGTACATTTGATATAGATCAAGCTGCAGATAAGATCTATTTTGGAGGTAGCGATGGCATTTTTGTTTTAGATTATAACACAAGCAAACTAACATCTTACAGTAGTCGCGGCGACACTATAACGAACATATTTTTCAAGAACAAAGTATACTTCACTAGATTAGATGACAAAGGTATAATTACTAAAAATGGTGATTATTTTCATACATTCTACGAAAATATACCGTTTAAGAATTTTGTCATTACTAAATATGACAGAAATGACGTATTTGTATTTTTACATTTCACTGGTTTATATGTTGCAAAAGGTAATGAAGAGCATAAAATTTCTGGAATCTCATTTTTTAGAGGCCTCACAGTCGATAGAGAAGGGACAGTTTATGCTTGGTGGCTGGATGGCATTTATAAAGTTGTTATAGATAAGTTTATAGAGCGCTCCAAATTAGTAAGGGTTGCTGAATTACCCGGCATAGGTGCAATGACTTTTGATGCTGAAAACAATTTACTTTTTACTTTAGACAAATCGTTGTATATTATGAAACCGACAAGCACTGGCTGTGAAGTCGTCGATTAATAGCCAGTGTAAATGTGTAAATGATTTTGTTCCGACCTAATAAATAGTTTTATGATTTTTGTTATATTTATTTTAAGACAAATATTTGAAGTAAAAACTTTTAGCATTCCGTTTTGATACCAAAAAAACAAAATGTGATAAAGATAAAAATGTATTTACGATAGATTGTCTAAAATATGTCCAGTCTCCTAGACAATTGGCATATCGTAAAATAGTCGTAATATCGTACGTATATTTAAAAAAATGGTTTATTATACATAGGGTTTTACAGGTTGAGAAACAGTTAAAGTTCCATACAAAATCAGTAACATTTGTTGACTTAATATACGTCAAATCCCTTGTCGAGTTGCCACTTGTCTGGAGGGAGAGGCAAGTATACTAAAGTAAAGCCAACGAGACGAGAGAAAAAAGGTAAACAATGCGACCTTTACTGAGTTACGTTGCGATAACTAACGAATATTTTCTCTGGCCTTATCGTACATGTCACACGTACGCGACAATGGCTGAGCGACAGCTGTCGTTGCATGTTTCGTAGTACAGGAAAGCTGTCAGCACAGCGGTTCTAAACTGTCAGATCCACCATCTTATGAGCAATTACATTCCTGTCTGGAATGCGCTTGAAGTGATATGTAAAATTTTCAAATAAAAATGTTTGGAACCACTGACACTTTGTTTACCTTTTTTCTTTCGCTTCGTTGGCTTTACTTTAGCAAATATTTGTACTGAGCGGGTATAAAACTCGCAAATGTTCTACCACTACTCTGTAACGTTAAGGTATACTTTTAAACGTATAAAACTCGCAAATGTTCTACCACTACTCTGTAACGTTAAGGTATACTTTTAAACGTATAAAACTCGCAAATGTTCTACCACTACTCTGTAACGTTAAGGTATACTTTTAAACGTATAAAACTCGCAAATGTTCTACCACTACTCTGTAACATTAAGGTATACTTTTAAACGTATAAAACTCGCAAATGTTCTACCACTACTCTGTAACGTTAAGGTATACTTTTAAACGTATAAAACTCGCAAATGTTCTACCACTACCCTGTAACGTTAAGGTATACTTTTAAACGTATAAAACTCGCAAATGTTCTACCACTACTCTGTAACGTTAAGGTATACATTTAAACGTATAAAACTCGCAAATGTTCTACCACTACTCTGTAACGTTAAGGTATACTTTTAAACGTATAAAACTCGCAAATTTTCTACCACTACTCTGAACGTTAAGGTATACTTTTAAACGTATAAAACTCGCAAATGTTCTACCACTACTCTGTAACATTAAGGTATACTTTTAAACGTATAAAACTCGCAAATGTTCTACCACTACTCTGTAACGTTAAGGTATACTTTTAAACGTATAAAACTCGCAAATGTTCTACCACTACCCTGTAACGTTAAGGTATACTTTTAAACGTATAAAACTCGCAAATGTTCTACCACTACTCTGTAACGTTAAGGTATACTTTTAAACGTATAAAACTCGCAAATGTTCTACCACTACTCTGTAACGTTAAGGTATACTTTTAAACGTATAAAACTCGCAAATATTCTACCACTACTCTGTAACGTTAAGGTATACTTTTAAACGTATAAAACTCGCAAATGTTCTACCACTACTCTGTAACGTTAAGGTATACTTTTAAACGTTTATGATTAAGGAAAATGACGACGGTTTAAAGTTGTTATAATTTACTTAAATATTTTAATTTAATATTAAATGCAATAAGCTTAAAAAAGTACAATTTTTCATACTAAAATGTAACTGTGCAATATTATCACAAATAAAAGGCATAACTTGAAAAATGTGAAACAGCGTTTAGTTTGATTTACTATTTCTATCATCATTCATCATTTATAGAATACTAGCTTTTGCCCGCGGCGAGAATTTTATATATTAGATCATTTGTTTGACTGCCGTCTTATCTAATGCCGGAGTATCATCAGTAGGTGTACTGGGTCTTGGTGAAGCCCTAAACACCCAAACGTTGCCATCTAACATAACAAATTCTTTGATTATGTAAATATCGAGTGTTGTGGATATTAGATAGGTAATAGTTTGCGACTTCAACACCAAACGGTATGCCCAGATTTCAAAAGTCAAAGTCAAAGTCAAAAATCATTTATTCCGCATAGACCATTAAATCGGGACTTACAAAACATCAATCTATACTAATATTATAAAGCTGAAGAGTTTGTTTGTTTGTTTGTTTGTTTGTTTGAACGCGCTAATCTCAGGAACTACTGGCTCGAATTGAAAAATTATTTTTGTGTTGAATAGACCATTTATCGAAGAAGGCTTTAGGCTATATAACATCACGCTGCAACTAACAGGAGCGAAGAAACAATGAAAAATGTGGAAAAAACGGGGAAATTATTCATATTTGAGGGCTTCCGTTGCGTGCGCTGCGAAAACGGTTCAAGATACCAAAAACATATGTATGAAAGAATTATTCATCTTGAAATCATCTAAAAAAATGTCCGCGACAGTATATGTCTATCTTTTAAGATTAACGCACTAGAACCGTTTTTATGGTAATCAAATTTGGTCGAAATTAATGCATTATTACCAATTATTTGTTAGAGTTGTATCAACATAATAATATTAATCTTTATCCAAATAAATGTGTTGTTGATTAAGAGTATTTAATTGTAAACAAAATTGTCTTTGACATTACGTAATTTCAATGAACATCTTAGGAGATATTACAATTAAAAAATAACTCCGATATAAAATTTATACGCGCCGCATGATGTGCAAAACCTGACGCTGCGCCTGGCCGGCGGGCGAGGAGAGGCGTTGCTTGTGGGCGACGCGACGCGGAGGGATCATGTCGGGAGCTCCGTGGGCGTATGGGGTCCGAATGGAAATGCTTTCCGTTCTCAAAATAATTAGGAGAATTTGATACAGCTAATTGATTCTAATTTCTAAGGCGAAACGAAGTTTGCCGGGACAGCTAGTATAAAATAAATATCAAGTACTAGTTCAGCAAATGGACCACCGACCGGTTCGAAACGCGGCCCAGACCTGAGAACACTAGGGCAAGAAACTCAGCGGGCATTTTTTTTGGTCTATTAACAAACATTTACTTAGTCTAATACTTATGGTCTAGATACAGTGCTTTCATTTCATTTCCAAGCTTGCTTATCATCTAAATATTCTTGGATTTTATAATAGCCTTTCTGGCACAGTTTACTCTTAACTGCATTTTAAATTTATTTACAGGTAAATCTCCAATTTCATTAGAAAGCTTGTTAAAAAGCGTAGGTATACAGTTGCCCTGGAAAGAATTACTTAATTTTTGGCGTCTGCTATCACAAACTAAAAGATTGTTTTTATGTCTGGTATTTATATTGTCATCATCTTCAAGTCCTCTTGTTTGCCGCCCACTATGAAAATACATCGAAATAGAATCGAAAATAACAAAAACTATATCGAGAGTATCATCAAATCAGCCTCGCGTAAACTCGGAGTCCTGAACAGAGTGAGACGTTTTTTCACGCCGGAGCAGCGGTGTCTTCTATACAAGACCCAAATTCGTTCCTGCGTGGAATACTGCTCACATCTCTGGGACGGCTCCGCAAAGTACTTACTAGATGCTCTCGACAGGTTGCAGCGACGTGCGGTCCGCATTATTGGGAATCCTGAGGTCACGAACACCCTCGAGCCTTTGCAGATGCGTAGAGATGTTGCGTCTTTGGCAGTTTTCTACCGTCTCTACCATGGTGAATGTTCTGACGAGCTTTTCCAATTAGTTCCACCCTCCCCTTTCCTTCACAGGACGACACGTGCAGGGCTAAGATGCCATCCATTTACGGTGCAGAGTATACCTGCTAGAACCAAGCGTTTCAGTGACTCATTCCTATGCCGCACCACTAAGACCTGGAACTCCCTGACAGCTCACGTGTTTCCTTCTTCCTACAGTCTCGGATCCTTTAAGCGGGGCGTGAAAAGGCATCTAATGAGGCCGTCAAGCTGAGTGCCACCACTGTTAACATGGTAAATGTTTACGATGGTGAGCTTCTTTCCGAGACTTTGCCTTTAGCTTAACATCAGGCGAGGTGAAGTCAAATTGACGTGTCCTGTATAAAAAAAATATCTTCTACATATAGACGTTATCCTGATTGCATTTGAGGTCGAGATGCTATCGGAGCTTAGGGTCCGCCTTCCCTCTCTTACT
Organism: Eilema sororculum; assembly: GCA_914829495.1. NCBI lineage: Eukaryota > Metazoa > Arthropoda > Insecta > Lepidoptera > Erebidae > Eilema > Eilema sororculum. Next base: position 23,903,613 of record OU618535.1, read on the forward strand.
CTTCTACTTATAGATAACAGATAATGGTGCTTAACATTTACTAGTTGACGGTTGAACACTATTATAACGTGAATAACATGTTAGAAACAAGTTGCACAATTTTATGATTTAACCCTGTCTCTTATACTAGGGAATCCTGTAGCATAAGATACAGTGTACGCGACAAAAACAAAAATAAACAATGTGCCGTATATCGTCACATAAATTCTCGCACGATATTGCCGCCCACTATGGAAGTATTCACCACAAAATTAATAGGACTGTTACTATTTCCTCCGGTGTATACTCCTCTGTCCTATGTCTGCCCACGGGTACATCTTTAATCTATCAATTTATGTTATCTAAAGCCGAGGTCGAACGCCTATACCGTCGCTCACATTCTGGGTTAATTTCTACAATTGCACCTTGAGGTCACTGGTCAGGGCGTTGCGTTAAGAACTATATTAAGAACTGTACAGTCAACGACAGAAGTTATGTTGTTTGACATTTTAGAAATAAATAAATAAATATTTTTTATTGTAGGTACACCAATATATACTGGGTGTAAGGGAAACGCTCCCGAAGCCTAAAACCCCTAGTAGTACTCCAGGTACATAACATATTGGCATAAAAATAAAATCGATTTGGAGAAAATTTTTTTTTTTCCATTTTTTTTGTTTTTTTTTTACACCAATATATACTGGGCCTTACACCCAGTATATGTAAAAAAAAATTTAAACGCTCCCGAAGCCTCAAACCCCTAGTAGTATTCCAGATACATAACATATTGGCATAAAAATAAATACCGGGTGTAAGGGGAACGCTCCCGAAGCCTAAAACCCCTAGTAGTACTCCAAGTACATAACATATTGGCATAAAAATAAATACCGGGTGTAAGGGGAACGCTCCCGAAGCCTAAAACCCCTAGTAGTACTCCAGGTATGAAATTGCCGTTTCATTTAGCTTTACTAACACGATGGAGCGCAAATAATGCAAAATAAAAAATAAAAAAGAAACAAAAAAAATGGAAAAATTTTTTTTTCTCCAAATCGATTTTATCGATATTTAACTTTTGCTGTAACGCTGCCCTTTGTACATTAATATGAATAAAATTCATATAATATATGAATTTTATTCATATTAATGTACAAAGGGCAGCGTTACAGCAAAAGTTAAATATTTAAAATCCCTTTTTTTACGATTAACATTGGAAAAAGTACACTTTTTCCAATGTTAATCGAAGTAAAAAAAGGGATTTTAAATGGGATTGAACCCGCGACCAGTTCCTTAGAGCGGGAATACTCTTAGATACTTAGCCAAGTCTTGAGTATTTGAAATTCTTTGGGCCACAACGGTGGGAGCCATCTATCGATAATCATACAAACTATCGCAAACATTTAATAAATATTTTTCCATCACCTTTGTTTACATTGAACATATCTATAAATTCATTTAAAAGTAGTTAGTCTATTTCGTGTGTTCTTCATTATTTCATTACATTAATTAATTAACTGGCACTAATAACTGCTAATGATTCAACACAAATATTTTGCAACATATCGGAAGCTATTTTGAGAATAAGCAATTTCTCAAATTACAGTGTGAAGTACCTACTTCATGATCACATAAACAGTTATATATCTGACTCAATGAATCAATACTTCCATACTAATATTATAAATGCGAAAGTAATTCTGTCTGACTGTACGAGTATGTTACGCTTTCACGCCTAAACCACTGAACCGATTTTGATGAAATTTGGTATGAAAGTAGATTAGACCTTGAGAAAGGACATAGGCTATGTTTGGTCGCGATAACCGACATCCAAGCGGGCGGAGCCGCGGTCAAAAGCTAGTACTATAAATGCGAAAGTAACTCTGTCTGTCTGTCTGTATGTTACACTGTCACACCTAAACCATGAACCGATTTTGATGAAATTTGGTATAGTGGAAGATTAGGACGATGAGAAAGGATCTATGCTATGTTTGGTCGCGATAACCGACATCCACGCGGGCGGAGCCGCGGGCAAAAGCTAGTAATATTATAAATGCGAAAGGAACTCTGTCTGTCTGTCTGTATGTTACGCTTTCACGCCTAAACCACTGAACCGATTTTGATGAAATTTGGTACAGTGGATGATTAGACGATGAGAAAGGACATAGGCTATGTATGGTCGCGATAACCGACATCCACGCGGGCGGAGCCGCGGGCAAAAGCTAGTTATTAATAGAACCAGTTATTTAACATCCGATCTAAAAGCCATGTTGGTTCCCAGTGGAGTAGAATAGGACCACCCCATCCCTCCCTACATAACATATTGGCATAAAAATAAATACCGGGTGTAAGGGGAACGCTCCCGAAGCCTAAAACCCCTAGTAGTACTCCAAGTACATAACATATTGGCATAAAAATAAATACCGGGTGTAAGGGGAACGCTCCCGAAGCCTAAAACCCCTAGTAGTACTCCAGGTATGAAATTGCCGTTTCATTTAGCTTTACTAACACGATGGAGCGCAAATAATGCAAAATAAAAAATAAAAAAGAAACAAAAAAAATGGAAAATTTTTTTTTTCTCCAAATCGATTTTATCGATATTTAACTTTTGCTGTAACGCTGCCCTTTGTACATTAATATGAATAAAATTCATATAATATATGAATTTTATTCATATTAATGTACAAAGGGCAGCGTTACAGCAAAAGTTAAATATTTAAAATCCCTTTTTTTACGATTAACATTGGAAAAAGTACACTTTTTCCAATGTTAATCGAAGTAAAAAAAGGGATTTTAAATGGGATTGAACCCGCGACCAGTTCCTTAGAGCGGGAATACTCTTAGATACTTAGCCAAGTCTTGAGTATTTGAAATTCTTTGGGCCACAACGGTGGGAGCCATCTATCGATAATCATACAAACTATCGCAAACATTTAATAAATATTTTTCCATCACCTTTGTTTACATTGAACATATCTATAAATTCATTTAAAAGTAGTTAGTCTATTTCGTGTGTTCTTCATTATTTTATAAGAAGTTAGGAGCCACAGTAATAGAATTTGTTAAGCTACTGTTGTCGTTGACTGTCCATCAATTCCTCTAGCTAAACAATTAACGCTTGTTCCTTCATGGCCAAGGATAGCTGATAGGGGTTAATTAATCTACGTTTACGTACCATGTCTAGACTTATTTTGGGCACAAAGCAATCAATAGTGTCTTTATTGAGTCATATTGTTTTGACCTCACGTATATTTTATCTAGAGCTTTTTCCAGTTTGCTTAAGAATTTATTTTTGTTTTTATTTTATTGTAGATATACTCATGGTTAGTCGATATCTCACTAGTCTACGGTACTAGTGCAGGTATTTAGCCTATTCACCCTCTTAAAAGAAGATGAAGTAAGAAAGAGAAACACGTAGCGAAAAGCGTCGGTAGCTTAGTGGTGAAGGAGTCGGCCATACGATCGAAAGGTCCCGGGTTCGAATCCTGGCTATTACATTACCGACGTGAACCCACTTCTAACACAAGCAATTTAATTTAATAGGCAATTTGACTAAGTCGTCGATTCTTCCCAATACTGCTTAATATGATAGCTTGTTCTGAAAAATATGCCTTGCAAAATAAAATATTGCATATCTAAACTGAAACTATGACTTTTCATGAGTTGAAATACCCAAAAAATGTCAAAATATAAACAATCAAATTCAATTCAAATATATAACTTTTTAGATTCCTCATTCAATTTTAAATAACTTTTATTACGAACTATACACGCGTAAACGCAACGTAGACCGAGATAAATGCGATATTCTCTTGCACTCCATACATTTGCACTACGCGCTACAGAAGCGTGACGTCACAGTTTCGTACGATTTTGTATGGAACGTTTTCGGGCGGCGCGACAAATTGAATTTTTCAAAATCAAGTATCTTGAAAACTATTTATCGTGCGAAAATTTTACTTTTACAGTTCATTATATTATAAGAACGTGGTCATTTCTCGAAAGTAAAAAAAAAAATTGTCAAATAGCCTATTTTAAGTACTTGGAAGGGTTAGAGGGACTATTAGTGATTTCGGTTCTAGTATTCTTTCAAAAAGAAAAAAAAAGGAATGAAAAGGAAAAGGAGTCCCGCCCGAGAAGATTCTTTTTCCCTATGTATTCGGAATGAAAAGGTAGTTTACAAAACTAATTAATTATCTATTCTGTGACCACACTCAAAAGAGAATGCATTCACCTAACGTTATTCAATGAAAAAAGAACCACGTACACCAAGGAAATAAGTACACACCTTCACAAGAAAATGTGTCTACTTATTTAATTTACCATGTGTGTACAGTCACCTCTATAAATATGTATACACGGTAGGGTTCCAGAAACAAGTAACCAGGGTTAACTTCAAATTTTTGTTTACAAACTAGATGGCCAAATGATGTAAACTCTTAATATTTCATAAATATGTAACCATTACACGCCTCATAAAATGTATCAAATAATGCTTGCAAAAATATATTCACAACTAACGGGTAAATTGAATGGAAACATGCTATAGTTCATATATATGTAAACACGTACTTTCAAAATAATATAAAATATACTTTCAGTGAAGTTATGTAGTCTGTAGTCTAAAATAATATGTAGTTTTCTATAAAATCGAAACTTCAAATTCAATTCTAACTTAGATTCAGACGCGACTCTCAGACTCAGACTGTCATACTCATACTCTCAGTCTCAGACTCACTCACACTCAGACTCTCAGACTCAGAGTCGGACTCACTCAGACTTTCAGACTTAGCCTCTAAGACTCAGACTCTTAGATTCAAACTCTCAGACTCAGACTCTCAGAATCAGACTCGGACTCTCTCAGACTCAGCCTCTCAGACTCAGACTCCCCGACTCAAACTCTCAGACTCAGACTCTCAGACTCAAACTCTCACACTCAGATCCTCAGGCTCAGACTCTCACACTCAGACTCTCAGACTCAGACTCTCAGACTCTGACTCTCAGACTCTGACTCTCAGACTCTGACTCTCAGACTCTGACTCTCAGACTCAGACTCTCAGACTCAGACTCTCAGACTCAGACTCTCAGACTCAGACTCTCAGACTCAGAATCTCAGACTCAGACTCTCAGACTCAAATTCAAAAGTCACACTTAAAATATTACGTTTGATCATAATTGGTTAAGAGTAGAAACGGAGATATGATTGAAAGTCACAATGGCCGACATCCACGCGAGCGGAGCCGCGGACATCAGCTAGTTGATGTGCCTTGAGAGAATAAAGAGACTAACTTCACTGAAAGTATACTTTAAATTATTTTGAAAGTACGTGTTTACATATATATGAACTATAGCATGTTTCCATTCAATTGACCCGTTAGTTGTGGATATATTTTTGCAAGCATTAGTTGATACATCTTATGAGGCTTGTAATGGTTACATTTTTATGAAATATTATGCGTTTACATCATTTTGCTATATATTATGTAAACAAAAATTTGAAGTTAACCCAGGTTACTTGTTTCTGGAACCCTACCGTGTATACATATTTATAGAGGTGACTGTACAAGAAAATTGTGTTCAATTTTCGCTCTCGAAACGGCCAATTTAATTACTTCAAACATATACGAGCACTATTTCCCGGTCTGTGTGTCCTCCGAATGTTCAGTCAAAGTAAGTTTCCATTTCTGGGCTAGACAGCTACATTAATTAATTAACTGGCACTAATAACTGCTAATGATTCAACACAAATATTTTGCAACATATCGGAAGCTATTTTGAGAATAAGCAATTACTCAAATTACAGTGTGAAGTACCTACTTCATGATCACATTAAGCAGTTATATATCTGACTCAATAAATCAATACTTCCATACTAATCCATACTAATATTATAAATGCGAAAGTAACTCTGTCTGTCTGTCTGTCTGTCTGTCTGTATGTCTGTATGTTACGCTTTCACGCCTAAACCACAGAACCGATTTTGATGAAATTTGGTATAGTGGAAGATTAGACGATGAGAAAGGACATAGGCCATGTATGGTCGCGATAACCGACATCCACGTGGGCGGAGCCGCGGTCAAAAGCTAGTACTCTAAATGCGAAAGTAACTCTGTCTGTCTGTATGTTACACTTTCACACCTAAACCACTGTTCCGATTTTGATGAAATTTGGTATAGTGGAAGATTAGACGATGAGAAACGACATAGGCTATGTTTGGTCGCGATAACCGACTTCCACGCGGGCGGAGCCGCGGGCAAAAGCTAGCTATTAATAAAATCAGTTATTTCACATCCGATCTAAAAGCCATGTAGGTTCCCAGTGGAGTAGAATAGGACCACCCCATCCCTCCTGTGGGTGCCGTAGAAGGCGACTAAGGGATAGGGCTGTTTCCCATCCGACAGTAAACATACAGCCTATGACTAAGTGCCCGCTTAGCGGCAATAGGCTAGCCCTCTGTTACTTGGGACCGAAAATCATAGTTCTCATAATAATCATAATCATAGTAATCATAATGAGGCCGTCAAGCTGAGTGCCACCACTGTTAACATGGTAAATGTTTACGATGGTGACCCTCTTTCCGAGACTTTGCCTTTAGCTTAACATCAGGCGAGGTGAAGTCAAATTGACGTGTCCAATATAAAAAAAAAGTTGGCGAAATGTGGGTGTTAATACACCTCTGCCTACCCCTTCGGGGTATTACAGGCGTGAATATACGAATGTGTGTACGATCTAAGAAAGATAAATTTCCGCCTCTACTCCAAAAATGAAGTATATTGAAGAATACATTCTAGGAAATTGGTTTATTCTTGAAAATATAATTCTATGTATCCGAAGGTTCTAGAGAGGCGACAAAGCGTTGCAGCTGCCAGAATCGATAAGACTTACCTTTGAGCTGCACTCGTAAGCTGTTATGACGGCTGCTTTTACCTGCTAGCAGATTTTCTCTGTCGCTTATATCTACAGATTTTAGGACAATATGTTCTTTTATCAGACGGATTAACGCTATTCACATACTTCCTTTCCAGCTATCGACTAAAGTAAAATTCAAATCGAATATCTTTATTCATTGATGTCTACTTAACATTAACATACATTAACATAAACTCACGCCTGTATTCCCCGAAAGGGTAGGCAGAGGTGCTAGCACCCACATTTCGCCAGTTTATGTTTAGATCCCAATGTCATAGGTGGCGAGCCTATTGCCATTAACCGGGCACTTATAAACCTGCGATAAATACACACATAACTTCGAAAAGCATCGAAAAGTCATTGGTGTGTGCCATGGTAAACCTGGGATAGAAACTGAGACCTCGTCTCAGCAGTCCATTACCCATACAACTACGTTACCGCAGATATTCTATATTATATGTCTACTATCATCAATTATTATGTACGTCACGATAAATCCTTCCATATTAGCCCGAGATTAGCGAGAAAAAATCTGACGCATGACGGCCTGCGCAAAGGCGTAATCACAGAAAGTAATTAGTCAAGCTAATTATAAGCCAGATACCGTAAAAAGCTCAACACAATCAAACTCATAATGAACGAATAACCTTTACATTACAGAATTCTCAATTCACCCACCCTACGATCTTTATACAAGAATATACATTATTCCTTCGGGATTAAGGTTAAAATCGCCTGTATAATAATGCGACCGTATACAATACACTGCTAAGGGTCCAACTACACATTGTCGGAGGTTTTACAATAGAGTTTTGGTCGGTTCATGCAGGTCACGCGGCAATGCGAAAGGAATTCATTTGTAACGAAAAAGTTGTACGATTTTCTACGTGTAGGAAAGAACGCCTTTGTGGGAATATATGTTTGGTCTTTAAACGTTTATTTAAGGGAGACTTTTGCAGCCTATGTTAATAATATGCATACATATTACAATTCAATACAAATAAATACATCGTCATTATTGAATGAATTTTACAGCATTATGTATGCTAACTATACAAATCGAATACATAGGGAAAAAGTATCTTCTCGGGTGGGACTCGAACCCGCAATCTTTCCCTTACAGTGGGAATGCCTTGACCAACTCGGCTACCGACCTTACCGGCTTACCGGTTTTTTCACGCCGGAGCAGCGGTGTCTTCTATACAAGACCCAAATTCGTTCCTGCGTGGAATACTGCTCACATCTCTGGGACGGCTCCGAAAAGTACTTATTAGATGCTCTCGACAGGTTGCAGCGACGTGCGGTCCGCATTATTGGGGATTCTGAGGTCACGAACACCCTCGAGCCTTTGCAGATGCGTAGAGATGTTGCGTCTTTGGCAGTTTTCTACCGTCTCTACCATGGTGAATGTTCTGACGAGCTCTTCCAATTAGTCCCACCCTCCCCTTTCCTTCACAGGACGACACGTGCAGGGCTAAGATGTCATCCATTTACGGTGCAGAGTATACCTGCTAGAACCAAGCGTTTCAGTGATTCATTCCTATGCCGCACCACTAAGACCTGGAATTCCCTGCCAGCTCACGTGTTTCCTTCTTCCTACAGTCCCGGGTCCTTTAAGCGGGGCGTGAAAAGGCATCTAATGAGGCCGTCAAGCTGAGTGCCACCACTGTTAACATGGTATTGCATTGCTCACAGCGATGGTACGATGCGCAAACGCTTGGGGTGCGGCCGCCTCCTTCTGCGAGCAAGTAATGCTCGAGAAGGAGGCGGCCGGTCGGGTCCGGACCAGACTCCGGGCCCGGGAAGCCCGTGCAGAGCGAAGGCGAACCGGACGTCGGAGGTCGCAGAACGACCTCCGTCCTCCATGAGCGCTGGCCTGGGGGTGACCGGTGGAGCCGCCTGTCACCCTAGCAGAAGCAGGCCGCGGCGGCGGCGCAAAGTGCGCCTCCCCGTAACCGGGGCTAGATGGGGACATTTTGGTCCCCACAACCCGAAGGGGGCCATCTCAAAAGAGATGGTCCTGGGTCTGCCGGGGTGCGAGAGATATGCTTTTGGCAATCTCACCTCCGGCAGCCAAGGACCCAAGACGGCGTGCGTTTTAGTCGGTTCGAGTCCGACATAACCGCCTCCACCGGCTCCGTGGGGGTGGTATCCGTGGGGATTTTTCGCAAGATAAAAAAAAAAAAAAAAAAAAAAAAAAACTGTTAACATGGTAAATGTTTACGATGGTGACCCTCTTTCCGAGAGTTCTCGAAACAAAAAAAAAGGTACCATTTTTTTTGTTTCGACTGCCTTCCTTCTGCTCTTAACTCCGAGAGAAAAATCGCTCCAGAGTTTTATCCGTCAATTCACAGATGAGCTGGTAAATGGCCTTGGGTCCTGAAAATTTTGGTAGGGCCACATACAACCACAATTATTGAATAAAACTTGCACTTAGCGGGCATTCAGTTTGCAACCTTTGATTTAGCAAACAAACGATTGAACAATTCATTCGTAGTCATCGTCAAAATACCTAGTTGTGTGTATCAGGTCCATTTCAAATCCGACGCACGACTGAGGAATCGGATGTGACTTTTGTGAATTATACTTCTTTTTTAAGTCTTTTTTCTGTGTATAAGTGAACTCCAGTCGTGCTTTAGAGCCAACACAACTGACTTTGACATAAAACGTAACGTTTTCGTTTGTATACATTTCAGTGTATACAAAAAGAGAAACGCGATTACCATACAAACTGGATTTGGCAATAAAATCCAGAGCACTTAGAGAAATTTAGTATAAGTAATGACCTTTAAACTTTTCAACGAAATATATTTTAAACCCTATATAAAAATCAATGTAAACTCTAAGAATATCTGACAGTTTCAATTTAGCGGCGACGCACTTCTCCATCGATCCAAATGCAGGATAACCTTCCCAATCCTTGGTCTTACAAACATCCATAAGCCATAATAGTTTACACCAGGATAACTGTAGGCTTACCTACCCTTTATATAAATCAATGAAGGCAACGCTTTCTCACAAGAAAGTTAGGGTAAACGACCGCCATAGTTCGGTGTCTTTCTTCGTTTTACCATCAAAGGTTTAAGAATGTAGTGATGGCGATTTATACACCGCACACATAGAGGGATCAATTCTGGCAATATGAGCGGTCCATTTTTATCGTAATCCCTACCCGTACAGAGAGATTTTGACTCAAATATGACGGAGAAAGTTTCATATTGCAAAAACTGTTTCATTTAACTTCTTGGATAGTGTTTGTGCTGGGAACTGCTTACTATATGCTGTATCGGTTATAACGCAGGGAGTTCCGGGGAGTTTGGCAGGACAGGAATGAATTTTGTGATGTTACTTTACGCTTATTTACCATTGTTGATTCCTGGGTCTCATCTCAACTCATCACCGGTTTGATTTCTGGATGTCAGGTCAGGATACTACTTGGCTATTCTGCTCGGACATTTGCATATAACACGAAATTTATAAAAATGCATGGCAGTTATAAGCTTTTTCTCCTTTTCGTACGGAGGAGCGCAAAGATCACCTAATAGTTCCAACTTCTATACAGGTGATAATAGATATCGCCTAGTTAGAACTGCGTGCTGGTAAGTAGGTAAACTATTCATGGAGGATAACCAGATTATATTAACCGCGGATAGCGCGTCATGATTACTCGTGATGCCCGTATAACAATCTACATCTTTGATACTATTTCTTATATAGAACACGTCTCAGAGCTGAAGGCAATATCTTAAAAAATCAAAAATAGTTTTTCCGCATAGACCATTGTATCCGAACTTACAAAACGTCAATATAACGTAAATATCAAATACTAGTTTAGCAAATGGACCACCGGTTCAAAATGTGGCGCGGTCCTGAGAAGACTCCGGCAAGAAACTCAGCGGGTATTTTTTTTGGTCTATTTACAAACATTTACTTAGCCTAAAGCCTTAGCTTCAGGAAAGAGAGTCACGGTTACAGACACCAGCAATTTAGGGTGGCCCTCAGGTTGACGGCAATCTGATGAGCAGATGTTTATTCACGTCCTACTTGAAGGCCTCAGGAGTGTAGGAAGTAGGAAACCTAGAATAACCAGAGTTGTTTGTCGAATTGTCAAAATTGGCATATTTTACAAAAACTTGGTGTAATGCCATTAGGCGAAACCGGCTGGGTGAAAAATAAAATATAGTGGAAAAGTACAAATTGTCTTACTCAATATGGCATATAAAAAGACAAATCATTTACTTAATGCCTTGCCATTCGATGACGACATGTTATGCCGGTGACGCAGTCGGAGTTCAGTGGGGTGAACAAATTTATGTTTTTTCCGTGCATATTGTGTGAAAGCTCACTGTTTATGGCGCGTGGAAGGGACAGGAAAAGTCGATAGCAGCCTATATTTTTCTTGTGGTTTCTAGCATCGATTCTTTTCGCCTTTCTAGCAAGAAGAGAGCGCTTTCGTTGTGCAAATACTCGTAGTAGTCTCGTTTTGCTTTACATAAATTAGAATCCATAGTAATACATACTAACATAAAAAAGAAAATGAGTCTGTGTTACTTTAATAAACAATTTAATTATTATTATATAGTCATAAAAAATTGCATGCATCAGCATTGAATTTGCTTGCAAGGAGATCGTCAGTTACTGCCTTTTAATACTTGTTGTGTCCCAGCTTTATAAACTTCTGATCAGCCCCCCTAAACAAGTGGGACTTCGTTGGTCGGGGTCATGGAGTAGGAAATGATAGCGGAGTTGTTGCAAGGCAATTGAGTCGCGTGCCATCCAAACGTCAAATGGACTCATTCGGTAGGAACGTTATACCTATGAAGTCCTTCGACTTTTGACACCCCGCGCGTCTCTCTTCCCACCCGCATTCGGCGCGCGTTTTTATTAGGAGAAATATCAATGGGGCATCTCCGTTACTTAATCATATTCTGTCCTCCGAGGTCGGGGTATTGTCGAATACAATGACGAATGTATGGTATTTGACGTTTATGACCACGTTGGCGACTGTCAAATTCCGTACATTTGTCATTCTAAAGTAAAGCCAACGAAGCGAGAGAAAAAAGGTAAACAAAGTTTCAGCGGTTCCAAATTATTATCACTTCAAGCGCATTCAAGACAGGAATGAAATTGATCATAAGATGGCGGATCTGATAGTTTAGAACCACTGTGCTGAGAGCTTTCCTGTACTACGAAACACGCAACGACAGCTGTCACTCGGCCATTATCGAGTACGTGTGACATGTGCGACAAGGACAGAGAAAATAATCGCTAGTTATCGCAACGTATCTCAGTAACGGTTGCTTTGTTTACCTTTTTTCTCTCGTCTCGTTGGCTTTACTTTACTTGATTCCCTAATAGCCAATAGTACAACTCTTTGTTAGAAAATAAACTTTCATATGACTTTCGTTATATATTCGAAAATCGTCAAGTAATAAAGAGTAATCAAGCAATGCCTGCGAACTCCTTAAGGAATTAATAATGTTTAATTTACCTTTCTTTAGTTATAATACTCAAGCAAGCAAACGAACCAAGTTGAATTACTAAAATGAACTAGAAATATAAAGAGATCTAGAATAACAAATGAATGCTTTTAAGTAATTATCCTCAGTAGATGTAATTTAGAAGAAATTTAGTTCAAAAAGCTCTTAGAAATACTATAATGTGTACTAGACAGGACTAAGAGCGTGAAAAAAGAGGTGATACAAAAAGTTGAATGTACGATTTTGTAGGTCTTTGTAAAGAAATTGCCGTTGAAATCTAAGTTAGCTTCAATTTAGTGTTTCATGGGTATCTCAACCGGATCTTTGTAGGAAGTAGAACTAGGTACGATTACAGGTATGACTGTAGTTTAGAAGCGGCAGGCCAGAAAAGTGGTATCTCATCTAATAATCGATATTTATACTCATTGTACATTGTATAGTTTGCGAGAATGAAATTCTTTTTACGGTAATCACCGATTTTTACCCGACTACGGCGAAGCCAAAAGGAGGGCTATGTATGTATGTGCATTTGTTCCCTCATAGCTCCTTAACTACTTATTAGAACTGGACAAATGAGGTATTGTTACAAGCAGCTTGGTCGTCCGATGGTTATAGGCTATATGAGGTGTCACTCAATCTTGTGTTGCGCCCTCTAGCGCTCATGCACAGCGGCAATATAAGCACATTTCAAATACTATTATTATTCTCTTTATTCATTTAAAAATCTTATAAATTATATTTTTAAATACATATTTAAAAAAAAAACCATTTAAAAATATAAAAAATAGTATCCCACCGGCATCGGGTACAGGGACCAAGCTACCGGTGGTTAGGGCTCTAGAGAAAGGAACTTCCTCACGATGCGCGCCGTATCAAGGAGTACTGCCTTCTGCATCTGGCCCTTGACCCAACCATCCAACCCGAGCCTCTTCAGATGTTGGTCGAGGCTCTTTGCTATCAGTCCGTTGACTGATACGACTATCGGTACAATGATTGCTGAGTCAACATTCCACATGTCGACAACCTCGTGGGCCAAGTCCAAGTATTTAACTTGTTTATCTTTCTCAGCTTTCACGAGATTCTCGTCATGAGGAATGGTGACATCAACAATCAATGCTCGGCGTTCGGATCGGTCTATCACCACAATGTCAGGCTGGTTAGCTACAACAGTCCTATCAGTGATGATAGATCGATCCCAGTACAATGTGATATGACTATTTTGTAGAACTGGCTCAGGAACATACTTATAGTACGGCACCTCAACTTCCACAAGGTTGTATTTCAGAGCAAGTCGCTGATGGATTATCCTGGCTACTTGATTATGTCTGTGCAAGTACTCGCCGTTAGCAAGACGAGAACAACCGGAAGTAATATGCCTGAGGGATTCACCAGGTTGGTGACACGCTCGACAAATGTCAATTGTGCCATCCCTCATGATATACTTCCGGTAGTTATTCGTCTTAATAACTTCGTCTGCAATTGCACAGACAAAACCTTCAGTTTCCCCAAAAAGGTCACTGAAACGTAGCCAGGACACAGACGCCAGTAGATCTACTTCGGGCCTGTGTAGGGCCCGATAGAACCTGCCATGTAGCTCCTTACTCTGCCATACCTCCCTGCGGCTGTCAGTGCTAACTATTGTAGGCCTGCGCCAGTTCTCTTTAGCCAAACCGAGCGGGGTGAGTCCGGTATCTACGTTGACTACATCACGATGCATGTCCACGTTCGACTTAAGAAAGTAGTCTCTGAGATTGCACACCTCGCGATTATGAAGGGTCTTAGCATTTAAAAAACCTCGACCTCCACATTTCCGCGGGATGTACAATCTCATGACTGACGACCGTGGGTGGTGCATTCGGAATGCAGTCAACTGAGTCCGGACTTTCCTATCGATGGTATCGAGTTCAGTCTGAGTCCACCTGAGTATGCCAAAAGAGTACATCAAGAGTGGCATGACCCAACTGTTACAGGCACGCACCTTGTTACCACCTGACAAAAGACTGTTGAGTACCTTTTTCAGGCGGCCAAAGAAACGTTCCTGTAACATTTGTTTCATGTCGACCTCATTGATGCATAACGCCTGTGACATACCCAAGTATTTATAGGTCTCAGTTACGAGGAGTGATCTTAGGTTAGTGGAATCAGAGAGTTGTATACCCTCAGACTCCACCACCCGCCCTCGCTTTACATGAATGACTGCACATTTGTCCACACCAAACGCCATTTTAATAGAGTTACTGAATGTTTCAGTTACCTTCAGTAAAGCTATTAATTGAGGATTGGTGTGGGCAAATAGCTTTAAGTCATCCATGTAAAAGAGGTGGGATACCATCTGACCCTCTCTTCGTAGCCTTATTATTATTATTATTATATTATTATTATAGTTTAATGGGCGAGCAGCAACTTGCTGATATGCCCATATCACTCAGTGTTCTTGTGTATTAGCGGTTTGTTTCCAGCCATTTGTCCAGACGAGACTTAAAACTGTTCACGGATTGGGCAAGCACGACATCTTCGGGAAGCTTGTTCCAGTCACTCACTACGCGGTTGTTTAGACAGTGGTAGGCAGTAAGGGAGTGTGAGTGTGTCCGGCTTAGAGTGAGGCTGTGTCCCCGTGATGAGTACACTTTATGGCGAAGCTCAAACATATCGCGTATATCTGGCAGGTTGTAACTGTGAGTTAGAATTTTGTAGGTTTCTATGAGGTCCCCCCTTCTTCTTCGTTCCCGGAGTGTCGGTAGTTTTAGAAGTTTGAGGCGTTCTTCATAAGTCTTACGTTGAAAACCATATGGTAATTTAGTGGCTCTTCTTTGGGCACTCTCTAGTAGGTCGATATCCTTAGCAAAGTAGGGGCTCCAGATCTGAAATCCATACTCTAGTAATGGTCTAACATATGTTTTGTATATCTTGATGAACACGGTAGGTTCCATAAATTGAAAGGATCTTCGTATGACATAGATGAAGGAGTTAGCTCTTTTGACAATAGTACTCACATGTTCTGCCCACTTTAGATCGCTAGTCATGATAACACCCAGATCTTTTTGAGATTTCACTGTACTAACTGTCATGTCACCTATTTTATAGGGTACTTCGGGGTTATTTTTTCCTAGTCGTAGGACAGAGCATTTGTTGGCATTGAGTTTTGACCCCCATTCTGTGGTCCATTCTTGTAATCTATCAAGGTCTGCCTGTAGCTGTCCCGACTTTATAAGTGGATTGGCAAAGAATTTGCCATCATCTGCGAAGAAGTTGGAGTCCGATTCAATAAGTGCTATGAGGTCAGTGGTAAAAATATTGAATAGAATGGGCGAGAGAACTGATCCTTGAGGAACTCCGCTCAAGACTTGTTTTGTATCTGAAAGTGAGTTTCCAACCCTGACTTGATATGTTCTGCTTAGCAGGTAATTTTCCAGCTATTTCAGGAGGTTGCCTCTAATACCAAAATGTTCTAATTTTAGTAACAGTCTTTGATGAGGTACCTTATCGAATGCGCGTTCAAAATCTAGGTAGATTATGTCCACAGGCCTATTATTGTCGAGTTCCTTTGACCATGTATGTATACATGACAGTAGGTTGGTTACCGTAGATCGCTTCTCAACGAAACCATGTTGTCTGACAGAGATGATATTTTCGGCGTTAAGGAATCTTCTGATTTCTCTACATATAATTCTTTCCATACATTTGCCAATATTGCTGGTTAAGCTTATAGGTCAGAACTTGGCAGGGTCAGTTTTATCACCGCTCTTGTATATAGGTGTCATTTCAAATATGTATGAATTATTAGCTTTACCTTGCCCCAAAACAAAATAAATAAAAAATAAAGTTCAAAACTAAAACCCGATTAAAGGAAAATCACACTCTAAAACAAAACAAACAAGAAAATATCAAGGATAGCCGTGGTCGTATGCCACTTACTCTAATAAAACAACATATTCTAGGGAAAAGTGGCATACGACCACGGCTATCCTTGATATTTTCTTGTTTGTTACGTTTTAGAGCGTGATTTTTGGTTAGTCGGGTTTTAATTTTTGAACTTTATCAACACTAGCGGGAAGCTTTTCAGATCTTTAAACATTAAATGACTATACTGTATCTCTGTACCATTACATTATACATGTCACTATTATATTACATTATATATATCACACACTGATTCCTCCGACTTCAGAATATATTGAACTAGTAGCAGATACATTAGACTCGAAAACTCAACGGCAACAAATGACAGGCAATTTAAAGTTCTTACCAATAATTGTGTAACAAGGGTTAACAGAATCATCTCTTCAAAATTCACCGACACTTGGAATCCGTAGATAATAAATATAATTAATTAGTGCAAGTTACGAAGCAGCGGTATGACAAACGACGTATTTGAACGCGTTTATTACGTGGTAATGATAATGTAAGGAGACACACTTGACAAATTAGCACTATTGTTCAACAGAAACGAATTAATTACGAGCCTAACACGTTACGAATCTTATAGATGTTTACCATTTTGTGATATCATTCGTCTAATTTAAATGTTCAGTTCCTGGATTACAAAGGGACTGTAATTGAAAAACCAGCCAAGTGCGAGTCGGACTCGCCCATGAAGGGTTCCGCAGCAGCACGTAACATAATATAAAAGTTGTTATACTTCATGTATTTTAAATTATTTTTGAGTTAATTGAATGAAAGGCGAAAATTACGGTTAATGATGTATTAAAAAAACTACTTACTAGATCACGTTCAAGCTAATTTTTGGTGGAAGTTTGCATAGCAATGTTCATCATTTTTCCACTTTGGAAGTGTCTCCTGCGTAAACCGTTAATTTTAGAAAAAAATATGTTAGAAACCTCAATAGCATTTTTGTAGACCTATCTATAGATAGGTTTGATGAAAATTTTTTTGTCTTTCAGTTCTAAGTATGGGGACCCCCAAAATTTATTGTTTTTTTTTTCTATTTTTATGTGAAATTCTTAATACGGTTCACAGAGTACATATACTTACCAAGTTTCAACAGAATAGGCCTTATAGTTTCGGAGAAAAGTGGCTGCGAAATACGGACGGACAGACCGACAGACCTGACGAATCTAGAAGAGTTCCGTTTTTTGCCATTTAGCAACGGAACCTTAAAAATGGGTGTAATTATTAATTAATTAATGCATAGAAATGTTTCATAATCAACATCATTACAACTCGGTGGCTTCCACTTCAGAGCCCATCTTATTCTGTCTTAATTGAATTACCTATTTAGCCGGAAGGGACCGCCATGTGACCTTCCTACTCCTCGAGGCAAAGTTATACGATAACCCTGTCCCTCGAAATATATTATACTATCTGTTGCCCGCGGTGTGGGTATCGGTCATCGCAACCAAACATAACTAATCTGTGCACCATCTTTCATTAGGTCATCTTCAAAAATAACGGACTATAGCCCCCTTTTGAAGTCCTTTAACTTTTTCGCGTTAAAAGGTAGCCTATGTCCTTTTTCGAGCTATAGTCCACCTTTGTACCAAGTTTTATCAAGATCAGTTCAGTGGCGAAAGCGTAACAGACAAACCGAGTTCTTTAACATGTATAATATGAATTAAAGAGATATGGATTATGTAGTAAGGTTATCATGTTACGAAATGATAAACACCAATGTCACTGTGACCTTGCGCTGTTGCATACAAGTGTCATGTTACAAAAGCTGTAGGTACTGCGCTAATCGGAGCACAAATTTTATCTTTAGTTATCGGTAAATTTACGTATTTGCATAGAGAGATTCATTACATATTTTCGAGATATTTCTGATCTGATTTTTATAAAAATGATCGCTCGAATTTCGGATAATGCAACTCGATATGACAGACGCCCACTTCTCAATAAAAATGAACTCGTGCATTACGTAAAAGGATTTT
The DNA here is from genome assembly GCA_914829495.1 of Eilema sororculum. Taxonomy (NCBI): domain Eukaryota; kingdom Metazoa; phylum Arthropoda; class Insecta; order Lepidoptera; family Erebidae; genus Eilema; species Eilema sororculum. Next base: position 23,921,863 of record OU618535.1, read on the forward strand.
ATGTTAATAATGACGCTAGTAGATAATATGGTCGTGGAATTCAATTGTCATTAATCTGTACAAACAATGTGTAATCCATACTTCCGTAATCCATACTTAATATTATAAATGCGAAAGTAACTCTGTCTGTCTATCTATCTGTCTGTATGTTACGCTTTCACGCCTTAACCGCTGAACTGATTTTGATGAAATTTGGTATATGGGTAGATTAGACCTTGAGAAAGGACATAGGCTATGTTTGGTCGCGATAACCGACATCCAAGCGGGCGGGGCCGTGGGCAAAAGCTAGTTTTGTATAAATAAAAAACGTGACGGTCGCCTAAAAGAAGGATATTTAGGGTAATTATCCTTACATTCTTGGCGATTTTTCGGGACAAAGATAGAGTAACGACGAAGACTGGACTGGACTCTGGACAACAAAATAACGTAATATTTGAAATATTTTCATATATGGAGAAAAACAGGTGATGTCAGTAAGACTCTTCGGCATCGCAAATCAACAGCGATGAATAAGAATATTTTTTTAAATCTCTGTATTGTAGTGCTAATATAAGGTTTCCTTGTTTATCTAGGACCTTCTAACTAAAAGTACATTGGAAGTCCGACCATATTTTTTGTAAAGATTGCTAGATACGCGCGTCTTGGTTTCAGAACCTGAACCATACAAACATTACAAAAAATTTGAACATTACAAAAAATTTGGTGGGACATTGACTAGACATAGACATTGTTAAAAAAATCTGTTAGGAAATTTTCTAGCTCGAACAGGTACATTCCACATGACTTAGTTCTGAATCTCGATTTATAGTTGGTACTGAGGACAGATTGTCATCGGTAATCTGTCAAATCAGATTTTAGAACTGAGTATCGTATCTTTCAGGAAAACGCGACTGCCACGCAGGAGGCACGGGTTCGATCCCCGCTCAGTGCAAATAGAAAGAAGAAGAAGAAAGAAAGAATAAATTTATTTTATATTTATATAGTTTTTTGTAAAATGATGGTATGCTGCACTTCATATTATTTGGTTACAAAGTAACAGACAAACAGAGTCCCACTAATAGTTTTCTATTGGTTATCTTAACCCTAAAAACTACCAACTTTCATACCTCATTAGACTCGAGAGTTGGCAGATATACACTTCTGTCAAGTTTAACTACTCTACTGGCGGTCATTCAACCTGGATTAGGATTTGCCTGGACCACACCTGGTGCGGACGAATTGGACAAAACGCAGTCATTAATCCAGATCTCCCGGGGCCCAACTGGCGGGCCCTGACTAATTGCGTTAGTGCCATGACATCACTCACTTGAGAATGCACGCTTGCCAAAATTTTGTCGAAAGCTACACTTTTGGCGTACGACTGATGTACAATCAACAACAAAAGTGTTAAAATTTACCATTTCATAAAACCTCGCAACTAGAATGAAGTTTCATGAATATTAAAGCAATAATTCTTTTCTTTCTTTCTATGAAACAATTAATTATGAGACCATCAACATAAGTACAGGAAGATTTTTCAAAGAATTTGAATTTACTTGGAACTATAACCACTTTTTAACGGATTCTCTTGCGATTTATTCCATCGCAATAAGTGACATTCGCATAAGCTTTAGAAAATATTAATTTGAATTTTCCTACGAAGGAAAGAAGAAATCAGAACTCACAGTCACTTATAATATACGAGCAAATAAGTATAAACCTACGTAGTATCTATTAACATAAGGTAGCCCAAGACAAGGAGCTCGCTAGGCTCGCCCCCTATTACGTCATGGGACCAAAAATCATAATTGGTGAAACGTGGGTGTTAGTACACCTCTGCCTACCACTTCGGGGATTTACAGACGTGAAAATATGGATGGATAAGGAAAACTGGTAGTTAATGCGTTTGACACTAAGTCCGCCTTTGCACATTTAGCTGCGCATAAAGTTAATCAAATAAATCAATGTGTGCACCTGAAGGCCGCCATCATAAAACACGTTAGCCATTTCTATATGTATACCTATCGGTAAGACTTTTGTTGCTGACTATACATTTGGTTTACTTCCAATTCAAGAGGTAGAGTGAGGGCGAATATTTTCCAATTCAGTCGAAAACGTAAAACTATTTTTGACCCGGAGTGTAGTCTTGGAGCTTTTTGGTTTATGAAGAGTGCCTACAGGTAACACGCGTTTGACTTGTTATATTACAAGTAGAATACTATAAGGCAAAGCATAGGCTTTCATATAAATATAATACCATTAAGACCTGGAACTCCCTGCCAGCTCACGTGTTTCCTTCTTCCTATAGTCCCGGGTCCTTTAAGCGGGGCGTGAAAAGGCATCTAATGAGGTCGTCAAGCTGAGTGCCACCACTGTTAACATGGTACGTGTTTACGATGGTGACCCTCTTTCCGAGACTTTGCCTTTAGCTTACAATCAGGCGAGGTGAAGTCAAATTGACGTGTCCCTCATAAAAAAATGGTAGCATTTAATTCATTCATAAGTCAACACGAATGGATCATTTTAAGCAAGGAAGAAACAGTGGCCATTCTTACCTCTTTTAAGCACAGCAAGAGTAAATAAGTACGATAGATTCATTCTTGTTCTGAGAGCCTAGTGGCTAGGTAGGCACTTCGGTCAGTTTTAGGATGGGTGACCATTCTTAACACATTATCCAACAGTAGAAAGACGTCGGGATTTAGTTTACCTTTTACTATAATCTTGGTTGTTAAAAGGATCATAAAAAGACATCTCTCAAGGTCGTCGTACTGAAAACTACCAATTTAGCAAATGGAGTGTTTGTTAGTGTAAGACTGTATTGATTTCGGGAGCTTCGAATGTCTGTAAGAATATAAATAGTTTGTTTTCATCTATTAGAAAGATTGAAGAGGTATCACAGGCAAGTTATAAAAATAAAATGTAAGTTGTGATTTTCTTGTTGTATTCTTCCAATTTTAGTTTCTATACGGCTTTGATTAGCAGAGGGAGCAGGGAAGAGTCAGCAAGGAGCGAGCTGTTTCGCCATGAGCTGGCCTGAGGGTGATATCACCACGTGTCAGATGTAAGCCAGCATACCTCACTCTCCAGGGTTCGATGGTGACATCATACTTCGCACACTCCAGAGATGCATCTTAAATCCTTAAATGGCCCAAAATTAGCCGGGTGCGAGGGAAATGCCTTATTGGCTAACCTTCACCCCGGTGATTGAGACCCAAGACGGCGCACCTGTGGTTGGTGTAGTCCACTTAGAGCGACCAGCTGAATAACACCTAGCCATGTCCACGAAGATTTTGAACCTATTAAATTAATTTAACCTATTAATTTAAATTCGTGGATACTAATTTATTTGGTTTGGGTGTGGTTTAGTTGATCCGTGTCCAACATAACCCTCCCCACTAGTCGTCAAGGTGGGATCCATGGGGACTTTTACACAAACATAAAAAGTAGTAAGCAGCCTAATGGCCATAATTTAAACACAACAATTTATTTCCATTTGAATCTTTTTCTTAGTAGAGAACCCTCAAAACCAATTACGGGCATCGACAAGCCAGCAAAGCTGAACAATTCTCTTAGGAATAAAACATTCGAAACAGGTAAGTTAATGAGGAATTCTCTCTCAGAAAAAAGTATTTTACAGAGAGCATATTAAAACAGTTTTCAGAATACACCCTCGCTTCTAGGCACATCCCAACATTACGATTGAGGTAAGGTATCTGAATAATTCCTATTATAGTATTTAGTTGCTAAAGTACCATCCCACACTAATTCATCTAACTTTGTTCGTGTAAATCCCGGGTGTGCGCCTCAGGGACGGGAATTACGCTTGGATCCCGTTGTTACTTGCTTCACTAAATTCTTTTGCCAACGCGAAATCCACATAAGTTAAAAGATGTTGAAAAAATGTCGATGAATGGCGCTGCAGTGTGGAAACGTCAGAGATGAAAGGATATCGAGGTGGTGTAGATACAACGAAGCTTTTGGTGTACACGAAAAATCAGTACGTGTTTCGGAGAACTGAATATGTATATTTATTTTGTGTTAGTTGCTGCCCGTGGCTTCAACCGGTAACTTGTTATCGTGGGAAATTGCTATTTCCTGGTATAAAAAATGTTACACGTTTTATTTGTAAGGTTATAGGCTAACTTTATGTCAGTACATTGACATGGCTTTTGTATCTGCCTGTACAGGTAAACAAGTACACGACCCGACTGATAGTTAGTAGTTATCAATAACTATAAATGCTTGCTACACTGGATTCTTTTATGTGTTATCGCATTACCTTTTTCTAAAGAAGCATGTTTGTCAGTTCAGTAATATGTCTGGCAGCATTATTGCCAAACCGAATAAAATTTATATGTATAGTAATAGTAATAATATGTACATTTACATTCTGTTTGGTAAAAGGGTAACTTAAAATTGATTTGAAGTTAGTATATCAAAAAATAAATAATTAAAAGCGTATCTAACTTCTAAGAAGTATAACTCATATAATAAAATACAACGGTGTTATAATCTCAACAATTATACTTACATGTAGGTACAGAACATATATATCTAATACAAAGCTTAATTAGATCCCGTCCTCACATGGGCACATAACCGTGAAGATACAGCGAAACCCCAGCACCAGAGGTTATAGGCCGGTATTAAATTATCTTATTCAATTATATACAAAGTTGGTGGGTCGGTGAGTTCAGCCACTTCGCGACTAGGAGCTACGAAACTAACAAGTTTAAGCCACTGTATAATGTTCGTACGTAAGTTTGTATTACATGCTACGGTGGTGTCGATTCAAGAGTTTGTATAGATTCAGGAGATTGCAGCGTTCACTGCAATTTAAGGTTTCATGTAGGTTGAAAAGTAGCGTTTATGAAAATCAAGACTATAAGTAGAAAACAGCCTCCGTAGCGAGGCGGTAGTGAAAACGGCCGCTACGCAGGAGTTGCGGCTTCCATCCCCACTCAGTGCAAATATTTGTATGGTTATATATGAGTATTTGCATTAGTCTGGTCGTGCTTCGGAGAGCACGTTAAGCTGTCGGTCCCGGTTGCCATATGAATGTGTATGGTAGACGTTATAGGGGAATTTGGGTGAAATGGCTCCCAACAGAAGGGCTGATCACCCGTCCGGTCAAATGGCGTCCCCATGGGCAGAAGTAGTAGTAAGACAATAAGTAAAGCTTGTGAGAAAATAACCTTACAATAAAAACTCATTATTTTGTGGTTAGTAATAAATATTGGTTTTGCTCACAAAACGTAAGCAATCTTTCAAATAAATAGTTACCCCAGCTAAGGCGAATGGATTCTGACAGCATACCGTCCGGCCAGCTGTAATCTTGGCCAGCAAAAATTCACGCGTCAAACAAAAGGTCTTGAGCTATCTGTCTGTCAAATTATAACCAAATCTGTCTAATCATTTTTGCGTGATTAACTGAAAAACAAACAACCAAACTTCTTAGACCTATTTTTATAGCAAGAGAAGAAAATTCTTCAATAATTATTTTTAAACTTCCCGTTTTTTCCCGTTACTTTTCCCCGTTTGCCCCCCATTATTGTAATTCTACAATAACCCAGAAACAAGTCAATCCCTTTCGAATCAGCTTCAAATAAAACCTTCACAGTATTAATAAGATTTCTTGTGAAGTGAAATAGAAGTCTTTGTAACTCTCGCGAGCGTGGCGGTCGTTAATCATGGCTGTTGAAAGGGCCCGAATATTGCGGGCCGTGATATGAGCGTGCATCGTACACATAGGTAGGCATAGCTCTTGTGTAGATGTACAGTCGACGACCAAAGATGCTTAGCGTTAAAATATTTACAAACTTTTTTATGGTTCCATACCCAAAGAATAGTTAAGACTCAATTATGTCTGTCACCAACCCTTCTAGACAAATGGAAATACTTTTGTATAATAGATTGATCAATACGTTGATGAATATCATAAAACTTAAAATACGTATGAATTCCATAAATTCATTATTCTATTCAACACAACGCTGGATGCAATTTTTACAGGTTACATAATTTTGTTGTCGCTTTAACAACAAATAATAAAACAGAAAAAAATGGTAAAACCCATTGTGCGCGAGTTCTACTTGCACTTAATGTCTATTTTTATTTTTTACAGTCGACAGTATAATTTTATTTACACAACATAATACTACATACAACAGTGAACAGTTAAAATAAAACTAAAACAAAAATACCTATTATAAAAATGATGACAAAATATTATTAAAATGTATATTTGTACAAGTATACCCAATGTAAAAAAACGACTTACGTTTAAAAATATCTAAAAAACAAAGGAAATATATTTTATATTTTGTTCATTTTTTAAATAATTTTTGTTAATATTCACTAAGCCACTTTTGACATTGATTGTACAAGGACTTTGTAACAAAGAATCCGATGAAAACGTTCTAGAAATGTTTACGTCATATGACTGCGAAATGCGGCAAGAGCGGTGCTTATATTTGCTTAACTTATTACACATTTATTATACTCACACCTGTATACCCCATATGGGGTAAGCAGAGGTGTATATTAACACAGCAACAACTATGATTTTAGTTTTCACGTAATTTGGGAAGAATATTTTGCATGGGCTGTACATTTCCCATGAGTACCCGATGTGCATAAGTGTACACTCTTGCGTTGCTACTTGTAGAGGAGATTGGCGAGGTAAAGAGACAGTGAATAAGGAAAAGTAAACTTAGGGAGATCCCCGGCGGTCTCATCAACCGTGTAACAACAGCATAATGCCTACTTAACGTAGATATTAAATGAGAACGTATAGGTACCTTGAGGCTTTTTCCTTGTGTATCAATAGTGCAATATTTAAGTAATCCTGATACCCTCTTCAGTTAACTAGCCTGTATTAAAAATGTATTCACATCATTAGTGTATGGGGACACGATGGTCCCCACAACCCTGATCCTGGGTCTGCCGGGGTGCGAGAGATATGTTTTCTGCAATCTCATCTTCGGCAACCAAAGACCCAAACACGGCGTGCGTTTTAGTCGGTTCGAGTCCAACATAACCACCTCCACCGGCTCCGGGGGTGGGGTGGTATCCGTGGGGATTTTTCGCATGATAAAAAGAAAAAATCACATCCGTGGTGTAAAATTCAGGGTTTGAACCAACAATCTTTCAATCGCAAATCCGACGTAATTATACTACCATACCTGCTCCCCTTATATATTACCAGTTGTCAAGATGGGCAGTAGTGTAATGCCTTAGTTATTATGCTAACGTACATATTTGGCTTTATAATTTTCAGTAATAAAAGTATAAAAGTCCATCATTACTCTTAAACAGATAAAAAGGTACATTAAAAAGGTGTGTCGTTATTTACATTTTAAACCGTCATTAGCACAGGGCCGCATTCGGGGCCGATTCATTCAACACATTGATTTATTCGCCCGACGCCCCCGCGCAAAATATTATGCTGGATTTATTATTCATACATTCATTTTTCCATTCTTCTGATTCATGCATTGAATATAATTTGAATGAATGAAAATTTGAAACGCGTGTGTATGAGGCTTAGTTAATTAATAATTCTGTAAGGGTAATTAATTTCATGTGTTTGTTTTTGAAAGGGAGCTTAAATTTTATTTTTATTTTATTTTATTTCTTATTTCTTATTAATATCTGCGGTAGTCTAGTGGTATGGGTAATGGACTGCTGAGACGAGGTCTCGGGTTCGATCCCAGGTTTATCATGGCACACACCAATGACTTTTCGATGCTTTTCGAAGTTATGTGTGTATTTATCGCAGGTATATAAGTGCCCGGTTAATGGCAATAGGCTCGCCACCTATTACATTGGGACCTAAACATAAACTGGCGAAATGTGGGTGCTAGCACCTCTGCCTACCCCTTCGGGGAATACAGGCGTGAGTTTATGTTATGTTATTTCTTAGGGACAATAAACAGTTATGCGTTACAGTGAATGCTTAAGAACTAGGTTTACAAAATAAAAACGCACAACCCACACTACTAGTCCACGAATTAATTAATTCCGTATTAGAATGCGGACGCGTAGTTCCACCCACGTGCAAAACCAAAAAAAAAAACAAATTTCGTATCAAGAAATCGACTCCTACAGAACGACTCCCGGTAAGGAGTCATTTGCAAGAGTTTTAGACACTGTTACTGCCTGTGCTCCAAGCTCAAAATTGTGTAATAATTTAACCGTTCTGTGTAAGGAATGCTAGTATGAAAACATTTGTAATGGGTAGTACGAAGGAATCTTTTTTGCACCAATTCTATGCGTGTATTTTAGGTAAAAGAGACTCCAAATAGGCACTGCATATTCAACTTGAGAACGAATTAAGGTTTTATATAGGAAAAGGAATGTAGAAGATTTTTTGAAATCATTACAAGACCGCAGGACGAATCCATACATCCTAAAGGCTTCGTTATGATGTAATCAATGTGCACGTCTAGATGTAATTTAGAGTCTAGTAGGACAACAAGATCTCTCTCGTTTTCGGTCCTATTCAATATTGTGCCGTTAAGAGAGTAATGTAACATTTATGTTTTTGGTAAACGATATAATATAACATTTAGGCAGACTCAGATTAAGCTTATTGGCAGTACAATAATTTGAGAGCCTGTTCAAATCCCCTTGTAGAAGGATGCAATCATGGTTGCTTGTACAGGTCTTATAGATTTTTAAGTCGTATGCGTACATTAAAAGCTTAGAGTTAAAGAAGCAATGATGTCCTGTTACAAGTAATTATATAATTATTGTGGAGTTGCTCGAACGGGCTGTAGTACCTACTTACACTCTCACTTAAATTAAACTGGCTTTTGCCCGCGGCTCTGCCTGTTGTAGTAGCCCACTGATCCCGTTCCTGCTACTGACCCTCCCCGATAGCGTAATGAAACCTATGATACTCACAAATTATGTGGCTTCCTATGAATAAGAGAATCTTCAACATCCGGAGATGACAGCCTCTGTGGCGTGGCGGTAGTGAACGCGGCTACTACGCAGGAGGCGCGGGTTCGATACCCGCACATTCCAAATATTGGTGTGCATCAATATTGGTATTTGCATTGGCCACGGTGTTTCTATGTATAATATGTATGTATGTATTTACAAAAAATAGTATCTAAGTATGCTTATTCGCATACTAGATTCCATGATACAAGCTAGTGTTGTTTATTTATTTAGTTATTGTAGAGATTACCTCCTACAACATACCAAAATCAAAGATAAAAACGTAACCTCTTTCTTATAATAATATAAATTGAGTAGAATAATACTGTATTATGGTAAGGGCGGATCGGAGAACATGACTATATAAAAAAAACCAATACATTTCTTCCTTGTTCCCTGTTCCCTGTAGATCCTTGAATGTAGCCCCAGCTGGCATAGGCTAAAATACACACATTGGCAGAGTCCTATGTCCAGCAGTGGACTGCAGCGGGTTAATTCATTGATTGAGTCAGTATGTGTGGGACACGCCTTGAATATGGGTGAAAATTAATTACTATAAATACAGCAAATACTAAACTTTAGATTTTAGAAGAAAGCACATATTGAATCTCAACAAGTAACTGGCCACGTCCAGAATTCTGTCTCTGTCCAAATGTTTATTTGGTCAGTTTTCTACGATACTCATACGAGTAGTTGTAAACATGTCGAGTGCGGGACACGAGTGCACTGCGAATGCGACTCAATTCACTTTGTATTTGTCAAAATACCGACAGTTGGCAGAACACGTCGAGCGAAAGCTCAACGTTTGGAGCTCCCGAGTCCGTCCACGTTGTGCAAATTCGTGCATTGCTAGTGCTTCGCTTGTACTTGACTCGCTTATTATAGATGCTGCTTACTTTATTGGCACAGCGAAATTATTTTCATTTTTAGTACCTATTTTATGTGTGTAGGCAGGCAGTCCTAAATATCATTGTGGTCTTACTGGTATTCCTATAGGTTTATATAGATTTTTTATATAGATTTGAGAGCACTTCTTCTTCTTTTTATAATCCCACTAGCTTCTGCACGCGGCTCCACCCACGTGGATGTCGGTTATCGCGACCAAATATAGCCTATCTCCTTTCTAAAAGTCATCGAAAGTTCATCGAAATCGGTTCAGTGGTTTTGGCGTGAAAGCGTAACATACAGACAGACAGACAGACAGAATTACTTTTGCATTTGTAATATTAGTATGGATGTGTAGATCCTGAAATTTTCTTCACCTTGAGTGCCAGGAGAGCATATCATTTCTTGTGCTTAATTACTGACACTCCGTGTCGATTAATCGCCCATTGTTTTATAGAAGGGCTTGCTCATAAACAATATTAGCGGTAAAACAATGTGCAATTAATTGTTAAGATTTTGAGTTTGTATCACATCTTTAATACTACTGTTAGTAGTTAAGCCACTGCAAGCATGAACGCTCAGTTTATGCTGGGGGCCCTTTTAATTCCTAGGGGGCTACCATTTTCATCCGAAACTATACCTTTTGCTGATAAACTTCAGCGAGCCGTTCCGGGTTTCACTAGGCTATGTGCTTCAGTTTTATCTCTATGCTAAACTTTCAGTTCCGTTCAGTGATTGGCCAGGGAGCAATTGAATTGTACACTTGTTTATGTGAAACCTCACCGTAAGAAAACCGAATTGTGTTCATGGTACCCTTTTTTTCGTGCAGAAATGCCCACGAATATCCCACCGGCCAGCGGGGGTGGTTAAGTCGGACTCGAACCGACTTAAACCGAACGCCGATGTCTAGGGTCTTCAGGTGTAAGTAACCCAAAAAATAAAAATTGTTTTTTTTTGACTGAATTTTTTATAGCATTTTTTATGTTAACTTTAAAGTTCAAAAAACATCGGAAAAATAAAGCGCTCAAGTGAGACTTGAACTCACGACCTTTCCCTTATAGGGGGAATGCTCTTCCTTCCTTTTTTAATTTAATTTAAAATTAAATAAATATCCATCTATGGAAACCAAATTAGATTCAATTCTTCCTATGCATACTATATTTATTACTGATATAATAATTTCCAACGACACAACAACTGTTCTTAATTTCTCCAAGTCAAAATATTTCTTACAGGATCGAGGAGGAAGTTCGCCAACATTAGTGGCTGTGAAGCTACAATTCACGAGGCTATTGAGGGCCGACCCAGTCCGGCTACCCGTGGGTCTATAACGGCATCAGCAAAACAATAACTCCATTCATTATGGCGTAACACTGCGTGGCGCGGCGATTATTTCGCGTTATTGTGAGGGAAGAGCGACTGTTTGTACAGGAATCGCTTTAGTTAATGCGACTGAAATGGGCCGTGGTTCTTTCTTTTATTAGAAACCTGGAGGCTACCATTATTTGTACATTCTGACATCAGGGTATTTTGTCATTAATAGATTGTACATTTTGACATTCGTGCTATCTGATACTTTATACATTTTAACATGTTGTCAGTTTGTACCCGGCGTGTGAACAAATATCTCATACTTCGTTCGTGTCTGGACGAAACGCGAATGAAAGACGTATTTACCCTTTTTTGTGCGGAAATTCCCTCGGATACCCCCCTGCCGGAGCCGGAAGGGGAGGTTATGTCGGACTCGAAACGACTAAAACCGCACGCCGACTGTAGGTCGTGGTGCTAGGTTGTCATCGACATACCTATCCCTCGCACCCCGGCTGACCCAGGGCCATCCCTTACGGTCTGACATGTGGTCACTTACACCAGAAGACCCTAGACGGCGGCGTTCGGTTTTAGTCGGTTCGAGTCCGACTTAACCACTCCCGCTGGCTGGTGGGTTATACGTGGGCATTTCTGCACAAAAAAACCATGAATTCAGTTCAGTTTTCTTACGGTGATGTTTAAGCTGAACCGAAGTATTTAGTATCGTTTTTGGACTGGGTTACGGGAAATTTGTAATTATGTGTTCCATGGAACCTATTGCACGAAATTTCAAACCGCAACAACGGATGTTTCGTGGTAGCCCTACTGTTTTTTGTAACCGTCCTATTTTTACATTTTCAGTGGCTGTTTAAATTTATAAGGTCCCGTGTTTACGATAAAGAATTCGAATCCTTTTTAGGATCACACTCGTGTCTAGATAGACGAGGGTAATCTTATAAGGATTGTGTAACATTGACAGATAGACATACCGACGTCTGTCCGTTTATCACAGCTTGTTTTATTTGAAACAGCCTTTAAAAAGCTCAAGATTTATAAGGCAGAGTTAGGTCCCATGAATCACGGTTATCACTACATAGTATAAAGCAAAGTCGCTTTCCGCGTCCCTATGTCCCTATGTATGCTCATATCTTCAAAACTACGCTACAGATTTTGATGCGGTTTCTTTTATAGATAGAGTAATTCAAGAGGAAGGTTTATATGTATAATACACGCTTAATATAGTAGAGGGTGCAGCGGGAACGGGATCGAACGCCACGCGGGTGGAAAAAATTGGCGGTACGAAGTTCGCCGGGTCAGTTATACTATAGAAAGGATTTTGACGAATTTTTTGTAGCATTTTTTATGCTGACCTTAGAGTTCGAAAAACATCGGAAAAAGTAAGTGAAAGGTCGTGAGTTCAAGTCTCACTTGAGCGTTTCATTTTTTCCGATATTTTTCGAACTATAAAAAGGATTTCTGACAAATGGCGATTTTATCAAATGTTTTCTATTATAAAATATAGAAGTCTCAAGACTTTACACCTGTATTGGATGCACCTGTAGCGATTGCAGCTTAGTGGTTACAGAGTCGGACTTGTGATCGAAATCCTGGCCATTACGTTACTGATGCTACATGCCGTGCTGGTTCCCAGTGGAGTGGAATAGGACCACTCCAGCTCTTCCTGTGGGTGTCGTAAAAGGCGACTAAAGGATAGGGCTGTGCTCCATCTGACAGTAAACATACAGCCCAAGACAAAGTGCCCGCTAGACGGTAATAGGCTCGCCCCCTATTGCGCGGGACCGAAAATCATAGTTGGCGAAACGTGGGTGTTAATACACCTCTGCCTACACCTTCAGGGATTTACAGGCGTGAGTATATGTATGTATATGTACATTACTGACGTGAAACCAGTCCTAACACAAGCACTTTATTTGGTAAAAGAGTAACTACTATCCATACTAATATTATAAATGCGAAAGTAACTCTGTCTGTCTGTCTGTCTGTCTGTCTGTCTGTCTGTCTGTCTGTCTGTCTGTATGTTACGCTTTCACGCCTTAACCGCTGAACCGATTTTGATGAAATTTGGTATTGGGGTAGATCAGACCTTGAGAAAGGACGTAGGGCATGTTTGGTCGCGATAACCGACATCCACGCGGGCGGCCCCGGGAAAAGCTAGTAGTTTATAAGTTCGGGACTTCACGCGATATATATTGGAAAAACTTATTTTGCCGACGTTTCGGGTGCGTTACAGCACCCGTGGTCAAGTCTTCAAGATACTGGTGCTGTAACGCACCCGAAACGTTGGCAAAAGTAAGTTTTTCCAAGTTAAATCGCGTGAAGTCCCGAACTATTATAAACGATGACTAAACGCCGCGATAGTTTAAAAAAAAACTAACTGCATAACATAACACAACATAAACTCACGCCTGTATTCCCCGAAGGGGTAGGCAGAGGTGCTAGCACCCACGTTTCGCCAGTTTATGTTTAGGTCCCAATGTAATAATGGTGGCGAACCTATTGCCATTAACCGGGCACTTATAAACCTGTGATAAATACACACATAACTTCGAAAAGCATCGAAAAGTCATTGGTGTGTGCCATGGTAAACCTGGGATCGAACCCGAGACCTCGTCTCAGCAGTCCATTACCCATACCACTAGGCTACCGCAGCGAAGATTTATATTTCGACAATAAACAATTAATATTTCAAACACTTCATTTATGTTAGCTATTTAATTCCGTTACCTCGTTGGGAGATGTACTCGTATTTACGGGATTAACAATGTAAACCGATGATAAAGATCTCGCAGCTCACTATTCTCATTACTAAGATTAGTCTCATTCCGTCTAGAACTAGAAGGGATTAATTAACAGTTTGATCCCTTAACAACATTCACTGAATATTGAACCTTACACCGAGTAAATAGTTAGGTAATATTGTGGGAAGACATTTAAACTAAAGCTGAATTGCGTTAGTGATAATTTGTTCAAATTAATGCGTTAGCACTTTTTATTCTATGAAATATTCGTCGGAGATATTCACCGTAAGTGTAAGGCGTTGGTTTGATTGTAATATATTTCGTATGTTCAGAGATTTTCCTTTCCCATCCACCTCTTTCCTCATTCGCAACATGAGAGTGGTATCTATAGTGTAGCGTTCACAGGCCACGGTAATTACAGTAGTACCACGTTTATAAGTTACGCCGATGTACCTGCGCAAAAATCTCATATTTGAAACGCGCCAAAAAATATTAACCAATTACAACGCTCCGCCAAATATGACCCTTTATTATTGGTTGCCGCCTGCGCGCCATGTTCGAAACAATGAATAATGAGCGAGAAAGCACTACTTTCTGGATTTATTGCATTTTCAATCTTAACGCAACGCAATAAAGTTGGTGTTTCAATAGCGTTGGCAATCGTAATTAATCGGTGTTAGCTTACTCTTCTGAGCAGGCGAACTTTGCCGATGCGACTTATAAATGTGGTTCACCTGTACGTATTCGTCGTGAAAAGCTAGAGTGGTTAGGGATAATACTTATATCCTTAAAAAAAAAAAGGAAACCAGGCCGTCAATGTGATCAGAACCATATTTGCATAGAGCACTGTTCTCATCTAGAATAGTGGCTCTCATTTTTACATCCCCATTAACGTTTCAAAGAATCAAATAATCAATCAATTTCATTTATCCAGTTTAGTCACATATAGAGCACATATTATGAACGTCAGAATTTTACAATAATGTCAGTAATCATAGAAAAAATTAATAAAATAAATTATTGGAAAATGATTCTTTCACTGGTTCGGTAGGTTGGTTCTACTGAGAAGATACCAGCAAGAAACTCAGTGAACTCGATTATCGTTCTTTTTTTTTGAAATATGATATCATTTCTTTTCATTTCGGTGTCCACCGTCATGTTAACGTGTTCTTCATAAAAAGCCTCGAAAACTTTTAAAATGATATAACAGTTCAGCTGTAAGCCAAAGTATAGGCGAAGTAATATCTATACCGCTAACTTTCCAAGAAGTAATCGCGAAGTTTGCACTTGTAAAAGTTTAGACTCATCGAAAACATATTTTTCAAGTCACATCAGCTCAAAACGCTAACGCATCACCGAGCACAAATTTTGTTGAACTCGCTGCGTCATCGAATAAACACACACCATACCCCGATTTACATTAATCAGTGCCTGTATTTACCCTGTAAAAGAACAAACAAATATATGTTTTACCGATACCAGCGCCGTGCGGGCTACGGCCGCATAGTGCCGCATTAAAAACACATTACGATGTCGATATTTAACATCGATATATTTGACACTACGACACTACTGCATGAATATGTCCATTTGATTCCAATACATTTTTACATTAAAAGGAAATTGAGATCCAGTTGCAGTAATGCTCGTTGGTGTAACTGAATTTTATGGCATGGATATTTGGGTCAGAATGTTGAATATCCATTGTAGTTTGGATGATAAATTTTAGTTTTGAGTACAGTCAATTTTAGCCTTCCCCCGGCGGCTAACAAAAAAAAGGCATTGGCCTTCCTCTCAGGGCACGTGGGTCGTATGGTAGTCGCCCTCGAAAAAGCTGCATCAATCAAAACCAATAATCACACACTCGTCGATGCAACTAGAAAATCGCTGTGCGGATGATAAATTCTGGGTTAAAAGTATAACTCGTTGCTGCAGGAAAAGCCAACCATGTGGAACGTAGTTACAAAAATGCCTGTCCTATGTTCTTCTTTCAGCCAAATTCCACGCGACATAACTATCCTGGTATAAATGTGTAGTTCTGGGATTGTCAAGTCCGACAAAATACGAGTATTATTTTATCCAGGAATCTAAAGTCAAAGTATGGAGTCCAAATATACCCAGTATAAGGTGAAGAGCTTGTTATACACATAGGTAAATACATGTGGTATTTATCACTTCCGGCAATATACGTAAAAAAATAACGCAAATGACCAAATTATCACTTCAAAGGAAATCTGATCCTTTAATATTCACATGACTTACAAACAAAGCTGCAAAAATAACCACCACAGCAGAAAAGTAATGATTTCACCAAAAACAAACCGAGATGAAGGGTGTACTGAATTATTCATAAATTCTAAACGAGGAATCAAAGACAAGCAATGAATATAATTTTACATTTTATCTAAATCGAGCCTGTGTGTTGGACTTTTCTGTTTGCGTTTTGCATTCGGCCAAATTGTTTCGTAAACATTAGCATATACGATGTGACATGATTTAAAGTTCAACCCCACCATTTTAATGTACCCGTGTATGTGTACCCATGTTATGGTACCCGCCAATTTGATGTACCCACCGTTGTACAGAACCGTTGGACATAACTGTGGTACAGGCTGAAAATTTTCAAAAGGGAAGCTTGGTTGAAAAATTTACTTACTTTGATCTAGTTGGTGATGACCTTTAGAAAGCCGGCAGGAATCGGCTTATAGGGCCACACGACTTAGACGCAATGTGCTCATTTAAAAATAACATAAAAAATACTGTAAGCTCCTACAGAAATTCAAAATACTAAAGTTGCAGACTTTGAAGAAATGTACAATTCCCAATACCATCTTTATGCAAATGCACTGCACTACGAATCCCTTAATTGAAACTTAAAATGCTGTCTTTGTACTTAAAGGTGCTCACTCACCGGGAGCATTCGCTTGTAATGCAACATTCAGATTCGATTTTGTGAATTTTAGTACCGTATTTTGTGGTATTCGTTGTAATGTACATAAACATTTTTATAGTTTGTTTTTTTATCAAAATACACAGCTCTTCCATCGCTAAATGTATCATAAATTGCATAGTGTATTGTCCAGATCACCTCACTCACAGCTAAATACTCGACTTTGTAATATTACAGGCGATTGATCTCAGTAAGTGACCAACCTAATACTGCACCAGACTTGCAAGAAATGTACAAATTCCTTGCCTACTAAATCGAGTAGTCAACAAACGAAATAAGCTGCCAGCCCCCGCAGTAACTGCATCTACATGCCATGTCGCACTATTTAGTGCGGCTACAGACTGGCAGGTCTTCGGCACTTACAAGCTGTACCTACAAGCGCATTTCGTACAGTAGTACGAACAAGGTATTGTCTACAAAGTCTCAAAATGATCTTAATAGTAAGGTATTAAGAGAAAATCAAACTGTTTTATTGATATAATATCGTATTATTGTTCGAACTAAAAGTCAAATCCAATATCTCATTCATATGCCGCACTATTAAGACCTGGAACTCCCTGCCAGGTCACGTGTTTCCTTCTTCCGACAGTCCCGGGTCCTATAAGCGGGGCGTGAAAAGCTTTCCGAGACATTTCCTTTATAAAAAAAACCCTTTGCACGACTTATGTCCAAAAAGAAAAATGTACAATCGCATAATAATACCCAACTAGAGAAATGCCACATCTGAAATATGTCAAAATATAAATACGCCAAACTATAAAAACGACCAATTTTAGGAAAGTCCAACTAGAAATATGTCCAGAAATAAAATTGTCCAACCAGAAAAATGACCAACTATATAAATGTTAACTAGAGTACATAGCGCATATATATACAATATCCTCTTTCTTTTTTTACCCGACTGCCGAAGGAAGGAGGGTAATGTTTTTCGAGACTATGTATGTGTGTCTACATATGTAGGTATGTATGTAATGTATGTATGTAAGTATAAAGAATGATAGTATGAAGAAAAATAGAATTGCATAAAGTACATTTCACATTTGCTTTATCTTCTAGAATCTCGTCTTAAGCGTTTAATCTAGCGTTAACCCCAGTCGCATCCGAAGCTTTTTTACTTGGAGTCTGGGGTCCGCTTTACCAGTCTAACTGCGGATTTGACTGAAATTCGATATTTTCTGTGAAGCGACTGCCATCTGACCTCCACAAACCAGAGGCGATATCGAAGCCTATCGAAGCAGTCAAACCAACCAACCGTCGTGAACCTGTTTGTACTTATTTACGCGCGCGAAATGGGAATTTGATTGAACCGAGTTACTCGGCCGAGTATTCGGTTAAAAAAAAATTGAGCCGAGTAAAACTCGGTACTCGTAACTCGGCAAAAGTGTTACTCGGCGCATCTCTAATACTAAGTAATCAGTATACTTGATTCATAATATATGTTATTATGTTTTTATTTCAACACGTCACTAATAGTTCAGGAAAATTATAGGAGTTTCACCTCGGAATGAGAGATAGTTGGCTCCTTATTTTGTTACGGCCCGGTATCCTTAGTAATAAAAATCGACGTTTTACACATTTATTGCGAATTTCTTGTTTCTTATGGTTTTACGATACTTTATACTCTTTACAAATATTAAGCAGATTAAATTCTCTACAACTTTTGTTTAATCATTTTTTTAACTGTTTTCGAGATAGAGGGCATTTGACTATATAAGTATCATACGAGGTCACCTGTTGAAGCGCAAAACGTGACACAGGGGTTGTCGTGTGTAATGTTGTACCTAAATCTACGATATCGTGGTCATCGCTGAAACACAGTATTGTCTCTCAATACTAAATGAATCTTAAAATGAACACGGATGAGACCAATATTATGGCAAATTCCCATGTTGTACCCCTCAATACAGCTCTACGCTCAAAGTTGTCAAGGAATACATAGGTAGGTAGGAAATCGAAATTGGACCTGCCAAACTAGACCGTACTGTCCTACAGTACGGTCTAGTTTGGCAGGTCCAATTTCGAGAAAGAGGTCACTCGTCAAATCCAAATCTGTTGGGCAGCATTCGGTGCAGTGTCTCATGACTAAAGTCTTTGACCAGTGTGTCATAAAGTCATAACATACGTATAAGAGACGTGGTCACAAGCAATGGGTCTTATCAGAAGGCTCAAAGTCACTCAGAGGGCAATGGCAAGAGTCTTAATGCCTGCTAATTTGACTAATTTTCCTGGACTACTAGGGGATGCGAGGAAATAGAGGTGCCAGCAGGCGGGCATAGCGTACCTGTGATGCACTTAATTATTTTGGTAATTTTCTAGACTTTTTTTTATAAAATTGGACTTTCTTATTGTTGGACATTGTTATTATTGGACATTATTATAATTGGACATTCTTATTATTGGACATTCTTATTGTTGGACATTGTTATTATTGGACATTGTTATTCTTGGACATTCTTATAGTTGGACATTGGCTTTGGACATTTTTCCTTTTGGACATAAATCGTGCAAAGAAAAAAAACAGAATATAATAATATAATATAAGAATATAGAAAATAATCCTTTCGGGGAGAAATGACCAAGGTGCTAAAATGACCATAGTGCTAAAATTACCACGGTGCTGAAAAGACCATGGTGCTGAAAAGACCATGGTGCTGAAATGGCCATGGTGCTAAAATGACCATGGTGCTAAAATGACCATGGTGTTGAAATGACCATAATGTTGAATACCAACTATACTTTTCTGTAAAGAAATATTTCTTTTTAGGCTTCCGTAGCCAAATGGCAAAAAACGAAACCCTTATGGATTCGTCATGTCTGTCGGTCTGTCCGACATTATTATTACATTATAATTTTCATTATTTAAAATTATGGGGGCCTATGCATTACAAACTCATTGGTATGTACCTATTCCATTAAAATCTCTTTTAAACAATAATATGATTATGGCCACTTGTAATTCGAAGTGTTCGAAGTGTTTGCACTTATGTCTTGTCAATAGGTATGACAATTTGAGAATCAATACTCGTAAATGATATTACCTAGGTAATTTTCCTTATACATATATAAAATAATAATTAATGTAGTGAACGTCGAACACTACAATTAGAATATAAATTTAATTATTAAAATGTTTACGATTATAAAAAATCAAAAGGGGGAGAATCTGTTATAAGCCGTGGTTATCGCTACAATTTGAGTGCTGTGAACAAAAACTCGACCCTTTGGAGATGTGTGAACCGTAATAAATGTTCAGCGACTATCAAGCTGGATACTACAAAAACTAAAATTTTAAAAGAAAAATGTCACTCGTGCTTTTCTGATAATATAAGAAATGAAGTGGCGGAATTGCGATAGCTAAATGTAAAAAAAAGGTTTGCGAGAATTTAGGACCTATCCAACCAATATATGAAAAAGTTTTTGAACAACTAAAAAG
Source organism: Eilema sororculum (assembly GCA_914829495.1). NCBI lineage: Eukaryota > Metazoa > Arthropoda > Insecta > Lepidoptera > Erebidae > Eilema > Eilema sororculum. Next base: position 23,942,123 of record OU618535.1, read on the forward strand.
TAAAGAAGCTTATTTACACCGAGTACCAGCATTCGAGTCTTTTAAAACAGTGTTGTATAGAGAAAGGAAGAGGTTTTTAAAATCAAAATCGTTAAATTTCAAAAATATAAAAAACTATTAAGTGATTTAGTGAGAAACAAAATTTCTGCAATTTCATTTTAAAAAAAATTGTGTATATAAAACTGAAATAACTAGAAGGCCTCCGATTTAGTATTTCAGTTACATAATTTTATTAGAAATGATTATTAGTTTTATTAAGTTTAATTTTATTTCAAAATGATAAATAATAAATGATGATTAGTTATCTTATGTTCAATAATAATAAATGTACTTAAGTTTAATTTAGAGCTAAATAAATATTTTAAAACAACATTTTTTATTATTATTACATTTTGGCACTTTTGACTTTAAGCACTATAGTCATTTTAGCACTTTGGTTTCATGGACAATAGTACAATTGGTCATTATGATATTGGTCATTTCAGCACCATGGTAATTTTAGCACTATGGTCATTTTAGCACCTTGGTCATTTCTCCCCGAAAGGAAAATAATAAGGGAAAACTAAGACATTAAGATAATTTTGAGCACTTTGATCATCAAGGTGGATCTGATGCCGACTATATAAGTATAGAGGGATATAGGGACATATACACACGGATTGCAGATTCGTAGATTCTGTCTGACTGACCGACTGATTGGAATGAACACGTTGATATAAACGCATCCACGAGCATCCGGCTTCATGAAGCGTGAAATGTAGCGCGTGTGCAAACGTAGGTATACGTCAAAATAAGATTTAACCGCCTAGGAAATACCTACGCTAATCTGAAACCACATAACAGGTGACATGATACATAAATGCGTAAAATTCAGTTCAGTCTAGTATATTAATAAATAAAAAGAGTTCTTCTTTGTCGAATACATAGGGAAAAAGAATCTTCTCGGGCGTTATCAAAAATCAATGTTTAAAAATGATTGTAACATCATTCATTGATTCCGATAGTTCGTAAGAAAATCGGTAGATGACTCCACCGTCGCCTTAAAGACGTATAAGATGGAAAATTTGAATCACATCGCGCGTGTCTCGGTAGCCAAATTGGTCAAGGCATTCCACCTGTAAGGAAAAGACTGCGGGTTCGAGTCCCGCCCGAGAAGATTCTTTTCCCTATGTATTCGATTTGTACAGTTAGCATACTTAATGCTGTAAAAATTCATCCAAAAGTTCTTTTTTATATGCCGTTTTGTTTTGTTGGATGTTTTCGTTCTTTTCCCTAAGGGTGTATTGTCATGAGACTATTTCCACTTATTTCGGTTTTACTGTGGGTTTTACGGTGTATTATGGTACGGTACGGTGCACTGAACAGCACGTGGCACGGGTCCGGTGACATGAGTCCACTGTACTGTCAGCCAGGTTGCGAGGGATATGTCGAAAACAACCTCACCTCCGACCTAGCACCACAACGTTTTAAGTCGGTTTGAGTCCGACATAACCTCCCCTGGAGGAGGTATCCGTGGGGTATTCCGCACGAAAAAAAAAGGTCCACAGCAGGTTTTTTCTTTTGAATATAGAATATTAGAACCGAAATTACTAATATTCCCTCTAACCCTTAGCTAAATTACTTGTGCTAGGAGTGGGTTCACGTCGTCGGTAGTGTAATAGCCAGGATTCGAAACCGGGACCTCTCGTAAGGCCGACACCTTAACCATTAAGCTACCGACGCTCTCTTGGGCCTGGTTATGATGAGAACCGTCTCGTGAAGATGCGGTTCGAAGATACCGGCTATATAAGTCGAATCATAGACATGAGTTAGCCACAAAAGTACCCTCACATACTCACATCGCGTCAAGACCTTCGGAGTCAAGCCAACCAGACCTGGAAGACGGTATAACAGTTAATTGACGGAGGAGTTCCCGGCGCAGGCTTACCTCTTGTCATTGGGAGAATAGAGCCTCCGTGATCGCTTTCCGCCGGTGGACCAGATTCCGAAGGAGGCGTAGCCGCCCCGCAGATACGGAGCCCCGAGAGGCGGAGCTTCATGCGGGGTACAGGGAGGCCAGAAAGGCCCTCCGAGTGGCGATAAGGCAGTCGAAGGCTGCAGCTCGTAAGGAGCTGCTGGAGACGCTGGAGCGGGACCCATGGGGGCGGCCTTACCTTATGGTAAGGGGCAAGCTGCGCCCCCGGGCCCCACCGTTAACCCGGTGTCTCCAGCCGGAGCTGCTCGGAGGAGTCGTTGGCTCCCTGTTCCCAGCGCGGGCGGTGGAACATATTCCACCGCAGATGACTCCGCCACCTAGGTCGCCTATGGCACCCAACGTGGATGACGACGACGTGCCCGAGGTCACTTGGGTAGAGCTAGAGCTGGCGGTGCTAAGGCTTAAGGCCAAGAACACCGCCCCGGGACCCGACGGCATTCCAGGCCGAGCGTGGGTCCTAGCTCTAGGCGAAGAAGACGCTCTCGAGCCCCGACTGAGAGGATTTCTCAGCGCATGTTTGGAGCGAGGCCAGTTTCCGAAGTTGTGGAAGACGGGGAAACTGGTCCTCATCCGAAAGGCGGGACGCCCGGCGGACTCACCGTCCGCCTACAGGCCGATAGTGTTGCTCGACGAGGTGTGCAAGCTTTTTGAAAGAGTGATTGCAAAGCGCCTCGTCGAGCACCTATCCAGAGTGGGGCCTGACCTGGCGGATGGCCAGTATGGCTTCCGCCGGAGGCGCTCCACCGTGGATGCCATCATGCGCGTGGGGACTCTGGGGAAGGACGCCGTCGCTCGGGGCGAGGTGGTGCTGGCGGTGTCACTGGACATCGCCAACGCGTTTAACACCCTGCCCTGGAGCTGCATTAGGGAGGCGCTCGTGTATCACGAGGTGCCTCTCTACCTTCGCCGCATAGTCGGGGCGTATCTGTCGGAGAGAGCAGTCGTCTACCCAAGTGCGACCGGGCTCGGTCGGCGAGAGATGTCGTGCGGTGTTCCGCAGGGATCGGTCCTGGGACCGCTACTGTGGAACATCGGTTACGACTGGGTGCTTCGCGGTGAGTTCGCGGACGGTGCCGCCGTCACTTGTTATGCGGACGACACGCTGGTGACGGCGTGCGGAGCTACATACCGCGAAGCGACCCTGAAGGCCACGACCGCGGTTGCCCAAGTCGTGGAGCGGATTCGGCGGCTGGGTCTCGAGGTGGCTCTGCATAAAACCGAGGCCATGTTCTTTCATGGACCTCGGCGCGTGCCACCGGAGGATTCCAGCCTCATAGTGGGAGACATTTCTATCGGCATCAAGGCCCAGATGAAATATCTGGGGCTCGTGCTTGACGGCCGGTGGAACTTCGGGGAGCATCTCCGAAGACTGGCCCCCAAATTGAAGGACACAGCTGCCGCTTTGGGGCGGCTGCTGCCCAACATGAGGGGGCCGGATGACTCCTGCAGGAGACTCTATGCGGGAGTCGTGCGGTCCATGGCCCTATATGGGTGCCCAATATGGGCGGACACCCTGACGGTTCACAATGCGCGTCTGCTGCGTGGACCGCAGCGTGCAATGGCCAGCAGGGCCATTAGGGGGTACCACACGATATCCTTCGAGGCGGCGAGTCTCCTTGCCGGATCCCTACCGTGGAACCTGGATGCGAGAGCCCTTTCGATGCTATATCGGTATCGTAAGGAGGCGCGGGAGCAGGGACGGGAACCCGAGCCCGAAGAAATTCGGGCCGTGAGGTCTCAGCTCCACAGGGACATGGTAGCGGAATGGGAGCTACGACTTGGGCGACCAAGCGCAGGGCACGCCGTTATAGCGGCGGTAAGACCCATCATGGAGGAATGGCTAGAGAGGCCACACGGCAGCCTCTCGTACCGGCTGACGCAGGTGATTACCGGACACGGGTGTTTCGGGAGTTACCTGTGTCGGATCCGGAAGGAGCCAACGTCCGAGTGCCATCACTGTGATGCGAGCGAGGACACAGAGCTGCACACGCTGACCGAGTGCCCGGCGTGGGACACGCCGAGGCGGGTCCTAGTGGCGGCTCTAGGGGTGGGAGTCCTCACGCTCGTCGCATTGCTCACAGCGATGGTACGATGCGCAAACGCTTGGGGTGCGGCCGCCTCCTTCTGCGAGCAAGTAATGCTCGAGAAGGAGGCGGCCGGTCGGGTCCGGACCAGACTCCGGGCCCGGGAAGCCCGTGCAGAGCGAAGGCGAACCGGACGTCGGAGGTCGCAGAACGACCTCCGTCCTCCATGAGCGCTGGCCTGGGGGTGACTGGTGGAGCCGCCTGTCACCCTAGCAGAAGCAGGCCGCGGCGGCGGCGCAAAGTGCGCCTCCCCGTAACCGGGGCTAGATGGGGACATTTTGGTCCCCACAACCCGAAGGGGGCCATCTCGAAAGAGATGGTCCTGGGTCTGTCGGGGTGCGAGAGATATGCTTTTGGCAATCTCACCTCCGGCAACCAAGGACCCAAGATGGCGTGCGTTTTAGTCGGTTCGAGTCCGACATAATCACCTCCACCGGCTCTGTGGAGGTGGTATCCGTGGGGATTTATCGCACGATAAAAAAAAAAAAAAAAAAAAACGTCCGGTTCGCCTTCGCTCTGCGCGGGCTTCCCGGGCCCGAAGTCTAGTCCGGACCCGACCGGCCGCCTCCTTCTCGAGCATTACTTGCTCACAGAAGGAGGCGGCCGCAGGCGAGGCTTTGGATGCGACCAGGAACAACGCTTTTTTTACGTGTGGAAAATCCCCACGGATACCCCTCCCTACGCCTGAGCTGGTAGAGGAGGTTATGTCGAACTCGAACCGACTAAAACGCACACCGTCTGTGGGTCATAGTGCGAAGCCGAAAGTGAGGTTGTTCGACATATCCCTCGCACTTCGGCGGACCCAGGGCCATCTCTATCAGTCTGGCCCTCTTCGGTAAGGGGGAACACGGAGTCCCCAACTCGTCTCCGGAGAACCGGGAACAACGCTAAAATGGTGATGATGTTTCAACAAATCCCTCTACAAGCAGATTCCCCCGCTTTTTTGTACGCACATGTACCTAACCTGATTACCGTTTAGCACACTGGGACATAGTACTCGTTTTTACGTTAGCTGTATAACAACATGTATTCAATTCTTTGCAGTGCAACGAATACTGGGTATTTGCGCGACCCGCATATTGCACTACAGTTCATGTTTATTCGCTAATTCGTTGAATACTTTCTGCATACAATTCTCGCTTCGAAACAAATCTGGACTGACATATTTTCGCGAATAGATTCACAGTAGCCATCGCTATAACGCTTAACACGTTCCAATTAGGCAACAACCTATGTATAAAACACTAAGTTTACAAAAAATTACATCCATACTTAATATTATAAATGCGAAAGTAACTCTGTCTGTCTGTCTGTATGTTACGCTTTAGTTTAGTTTAGTAGCTTTCAAATTTAGTATAGGGGTAGATTAGACCATTAGAAAGGATATAGGCTATGGTCGCGATAACCGACATCCACGTGGGCGGAGCCGCGGGCAAAAGCTAGTAAAATAATAAATAAATATTTAATAATATAAATAACTCAGTTCTCATTACCGTAGGATTCCCGGGATGAAAGTATACAGCGTATGTGTTATACATGACTATGATCTATCTCTGTGCCAAATTTAATTCAGGTCCGTTCGGCCGATCAGGCGTGATCGGCAACGACATTCTTTCTTTATGTTCTTAACATGAAAAATATTTTTCTATTTTTTTTCAATTACCTATAGTAACCCCCTTATTCTGATTGACAGACCCGTAAAAGCCAACGCATTTAAGTAGGTTTAGTTTCATGCCAGTTCTCTCTTCTATGTTAACCAATTGTAATTCACCGACTTTTCACGTTACGACTGCGTTTGAAACTCGACGTTACTCAGAATAATGCCCCTGTATTGTTTGTGTGCGTCGCCTAATTAGTGTAAGTGTTTTGTGGTCATTCTAATTAAGGTAAAATAATATATTATACTCACGCCTTGCTCCCTAGAGAGACAACAGTACTCCATTTGTTTCCAGCAATTTATCATTACATATTGAGCTTCCTTGTTTACGAGTATACCTACACACGTACACCAAAATCCACGCCTTTTATCGTCTGGGATACCTAGGCAGAGACAGCAAGCCCCGTCTACATTTCTGTCCTAACATACTTCACGAGTTCCTTTCTTGGGTATGTCGTGGGTGGGTATACGCTACTGTTGAAGGGGCCCTCCAACAGTAGGGTATATATAGGTACCATGACGGTGATATGTCGAAGACAACCTCACCACGTCCCTCAGTCCGCGTGCGGTTTTAGTCGGTTCGAGTCCAACATAACTTCCACTTCCGGCTCCGGCGGGGGAGATATCCGAGGGGATTTCCGCACAAAAAAGGTACCGAGACCGGACACCTGCGGTTTTAGTTGGTTCTTCGGTAATCTTCTGATGCCCTTCTTAGAACACCATTTGGTAGTCGCAAGAGCATGAGATTCGAGCGTATATAGGTTTCAGCAGTTCCCATGACAGAGTATGTTTTCATTATCGTGTTTACGCATTACGCGTCCCACTAATCCATATATTAAAATCCATCTTACATCTCCATCATTTACTAAAGACAACAAGCAAATGACGCTATTATTAACAGATATTAAGACACGTCACCATAGGGATTTGTTGTCCCGCAATCCCCGAAATACCCGGGATTTATTCGCGGGAAATCTCGTAGCTGGGATAATGGGTGGAAATTTGCGGGGATTCGCCCGCTACCTACTGCGGAATGGAACTAAGCTCGGATTGCTTATCCAATGTATTATAAGCGTCGATAATGGTATTTACCATATATATTGTGAACAGTTGCCGAGTTAGTGTGTAATGATTTATGAATATATTAATTATTAAAGCACAAGTCAGTAAACACCTACAGACGCTAGTATACTCTCCTTTTTACCATAATTTTTAAAAGGTATATTGACAATTGAAATCGATATCCATACTAATATTATAAATGCGAAAGTAACTCTGTTTGTCTGTATGTTACGCTTTCACGCCTAAACCACTGAACTGATTTTGATGAAATTTGGTATAGGGATAGATTAGATAATGAGAAAGGACATAGGCTATCGAATACATAGGGAAAAAGAATCTTCTCGGGCGGGACTCGAACCCGCAGTCTTTCCCTTACAGGGGGAATGCCTGACCAATTCGGCTACCGAGACACGCCCGATATGATTCAAATTTCCCATCTCATACGTCTTTAAGGCGACGTGGCGTCATCTACCGATTTTCTTACGAACTATCGGAATCAATGAATGATGTTACAATCATTTTTAAACATTGATTTTTGATAACTGCGCCCAAACAATTGAAGGAATTTTTACAGCATTAAGTATGCTAACTATACAAATCGAATACATAGGGAAAAATAATCTTCTCGGGCGGGACTCGAACCCGCAGTCTTTCCCTTACAGGGGGAATGCCTGACCAATTCGGCTACCGAGACACGCCCGATATGATTCAAATTTCCCATCTCATACGTCTTTAAGGCGACGTGGCGTCATCTACCGATTTTCTTACGAACTATCGGAATCAATGAATGATGTTACAATCATTTTTAAACATTGATTTTTGATAACTGCGCCCAAACAATTGAAGGAATTTTTACAGCATTAAGTATGCTAACTATACAAATCGAATACATAGGGAAAAAGAATCTTCTCGGGCGGGACTCGAACCCGCAGTCTTTCCCTTACAGGGGGAATGCCTGACCAATTCGGCTACCGAGACACGCCCGATATGATTCAAATTTCCCATCTCATACGTCTTTAAGGCGACGTGGCGTCATCTACCGATTTTCTTACGAACTATCGGAATCAATGAATGATGTTACAATCATTTTTAAACATTGATTTTTGATAACTGCGCCCAAACAATTGAAATTTGAATCATGTGCCCGATATGATTCAAATTTCCCATCTCATACGTCTTTAAGACGTATGAGATGGGAAATTTGAATCATATCGGGCGTGTCTCGGTAGCCGAATTGGTCAGGCATTCCCCCTGTAAGGGAAAGACTGCGGGTTCGAGTCCCGCCCGAGAAGATTCTTTTTCCCTATGTATTCGATTTGTATAGTTAGCATACTTAATGCTGTAAAAATTCCTTCAATTGTTTGGGCACAGTTATCAAAAATCAATGTTTAAAAATGATTGTAACATCATTCATTGATTCCGATAGTTCGTAAGAAAATCGGTAGATGACGCCACGTCGCCTTAAAGACGTATGAGATGGGAAATTTGAATCATATCGGGCGTGTCTCGGTAGCCGAATTGGTCAGGCTTTCCCCCTGTAAGGGAAAGACTGCGGGTTCGAGTCCCGCCCGAGAAGATTCTTTTTCCCTATGTATTCGATTTGTATAGTTAGCATACTTAATGCTGTAAAAATTCCTTCAATTGTTTGGGCGCAGTTATCAAAAATCAATGTTTAAAAATGATTGTAACATCATTCATTGATTCCGATAGTTCGTAAGAAAATCGGTAGATGACGCCACGTCGCCTTAAAGACGTATGAGATGGGAAATTTGAATCATATCGGGCGTGTCTCGGTAGCCGAATTGGTCAGGCATTCCCCCTGTAAGGGAAAGACTGCGGGTTCGAGTCCCGCCCGAGAAGATTCTTTTTCCCTATGTATTCGATTTGTATAGTTAGCATACTTAATGCTGTAAAAATTCCTTCAATTGTTTGGGCGCAGTTATCAAAAATCTATGTTTAAAAATGATTGTAACATCATTCATTGATTCCGATAGTTCGTAAGAAAATCGGTAGATGACGCCACGTCGCCTTAAAGACGTATGAGATGGGAAATTTGAATCATATCGGGCGTGTCTCGGTAGCCGAATTGGTCAGGCATTCCCCCTGTAAGGGAAAGACTGCGGGTTCGAGTCCCGCCCGAGAAGATTCTTTTTCCCTATGTATTCGATTTGTATAGTTAGCATACTTAATGCTGTAAAAATTCCTTCAATTGTTTGGGCGCAGTTATCAAAAATCAATGTTTAAAAATGATTGTAACATCATTCATTGATTCCGATAGTTCGTAAGAAAATCGGTAGATGACGCCACGTCGCCTTAAAGACGTATGAGATGGGAAATTTGAATCATATCGGGTGTGTCTCGGTAGCCGAATTGGTCAGGCATTCCCCCTGTAAGGGAAAGACTGCGGGTTCGAGTCCCGCCCGAGAAGATTCTTTTTCCTTATGTATTCGATTTGTATAGTTAGCATACTTAATGCTGTAAAAATTCCTTCAAGACATAGGCTATGTTTGGTCGCGCTACCTGACATCCACGCAGGCGGAACCGCGGGCCAAAGGTAGTTATTAATATTTCCTCTAACCCCTCCAGCTAAGCTAAATTGCTTGTGCTAGGAATGGGTTCACGTCGGTAGTGTAATGGCCAGTATAGGGACCTGGGACTTCTCGTTATTATATATATGTAATTTACTAATTCCTGTTGATAAAAATATTTCTAGACTTAGCCTACAACCTACCTTTTAGATAAGAAGTAGTTACAGAAGTCGTGATCACCTTGCCTTAGCTTCCGCTTCGGCCGCCATCGCAACTGCGATTCTCAACCAGCTGCGCGATAGAAGATGTTTTTACCTTTGATGGCAACTAGTTTCTTACCTTGTATTGAGAAATTTCACACTTCGTTCGTCGTTAAGTTTATACTTGCTGTCTGTTGTTAAGTAAGTCACTTGCAAGTTAGGTTGGGCCTCAAGGGTGCTGGGCACAGTACACCTAATGGTAATTAACCAGTATCCAAGAGCTGGTTTGGGTTCATCATGAATTCTGGTAAATTACTTATTATTTTAATTAATCAATTGTTACTCGCAATATATCAGGAAAAAGAAGCGCTCAAGTGTGACTTTTACCCACGACCTTTGCCTTACAGGGGGAATGCTCTTCCAACTGAGGTATTGAGCCACACCTGCATCACTTCAAAATTCCCTTCTCTTTATATCCGTCTTTAACTTACTCAACAATAAATTATCAATGGGTTTACTAGTCAAGTTGAAAACTGTATTTAAAGGGTAGTCCGATAACACAAATAAATATTTAATGAGAAACGATGTTCAGAACTCGTAAATTAATGATTAACCAATGAATTTAAAAAAATCTCCTGAGCCCCGTTCCGTATTTTAATTGGAAAGTTCATTAAAAGTCAAAAGGATGTTACTCTATTCTATGACAAAAAAGTTAGATTAAGTTCCCAAATGGCAAATGGAGTGACTATGTCGGAATTGAATTGACTAAACCGCATGGTGTGTCGTTTCGGGAGTCTTTTAGCAGGTACCCGCGGTATACCCCAGGAAGGGAATCTCAATAGATTTAAAGCACCAATCACCATCCTAAATAAATAAATAAATATTTCACAACATACCACACAACGCTATTTAGACTTAACTAGCCTGTGTTATGGAATCTAGAATGCGAATATACATTCTTAGATACTTTTTTTGTAAATGTATACATATATTATTATTTATTATACATAGAAACACCCAGACATGCCTACAAATATTTGCACTAAGCGAGGATCGAACCCGCGCCTCCTGCGTGGCAGTCGCGTTTACTACCGCAACGCCATAGAGGCTGCTAAACAGTCTTCCCACGATAAAGCATAGCTTATTGCTTTTATCTCCGAAGGAATGTACCTACAGTCAATGAAAAAGTTGATTAACACAAAAAATATATAGACAAATCTTTTATATGTTGGAATGTATGAATGTAGTTCCAAAATCCCCAAAGGACAAAGTTAGTATATTTCTTGTTTAGTTCATTACTTTAGGTTAGGTTTAGGGCTCATATTGATCAATCTGTTAAGCTACTTTTGTTGTTGATTGTACTACTTCTAACATTCACTGTTTTACAGTATTCACTGTGTAAGCGTGCAGTTAATTTCCATTATGGTCTACTCATTGCGTGGACGAGGGGTGCTTCCAACGACGCTACTCGTGTACTAAGCCATTACGCTTAACTAATTCATTTAAAAAATAAAAAAAGCTACAAATATACAGCCTGAAAAAAAAACAAAGCTCCCTAAATAATGCCGGCAAAAAAGCTTACAAAGAAGGCAGTAAATTGCAACATAAATTACACGAAAGAATCTGTAATCGGGCGAGGTGCGCAGTTCTTCACAATTAGGAGCAAGAAACATTTGCAGAAAGCCGTTTGTTGAGTTTTGATTTTAGCGCTAAGAAAATGTTGATATATGGGTAATAAAATTAGGTGAAGGTCGCTCGTTGGTGCTAAAATTGAGTCATATGATAACATTTTGTTTTTTGTTTGTATGTAAATTGCCAACAAGAAAAGTTGTATAACATGGGGTGTTTAACGGCTTTTTCTGCTGGCAGTAAATTTAGATTTACTCATGTTCTGAATATTAAAATCGTCAATCAGATATTTATACATATATATCAATTTTATCGTCATACCGTTCATTGTTTTATTCGTTGTTAGAAGACAGTACGTTCTCATTGAACATAATTCATAATATCCAGTGTTCATAAGCAACTATATTTAAAGGGCATTCTGGCACCTTCGATAAATATTTATTCAGTAACGAAGTCCTAAATTATTGAATCTAGATTTATCTGAGGACAGATTGTATAGGCAATATGTCAAACTATCAATCTGTCTATACAACCTGTCCTCAGATAAATCGCGATTCAAGCTGTCATTCTAGAATACGGGCCTAAGAGTTCATGAAAAAAGAGTATTAAGTTATTTTATTGCATCCGTATCTTTGCTAGAAAACAGTTGTCATGGTACACTTCATGACACTTATGGTAGTCAAAATTCATAATAACCAGTATTTATAAGCATTTGTTATGTCTCATGGTCTCTATAGCCGAAAACAACATAGTGCCTGTTAGAAAAGATCAAGGGAGTAAAAACTTCTAGCCAATTTTCTCCAATAAATAAATTACAGATGAAAGTAAGGTGCTGCAAACATTACACTGAGCACCAAAATTAGGAAAATGTGTTATGGGTGGACACTAAAACACAAGAAACCACTCTGGGACACTAACTGCTCTAAGTGGAACGCTCTTATACTCACCTTGTAACAAAGGTTATTTCTGAGGGCATTGGTTATCTCAATTCTCTTTACATATCTTTTATGGTTACTAAATATTAATATGGTTAAAGTAATCATTGTATTCACTTCAATTAATCGACTCATCTATCTTAATGTATTGGGTTGGGTCACATCCGTAGTGTTTAAAAAGCAAAGAGTTCGCCAACGTAAACTTGTAATGACATTAAATTTTTAAGAATAAGTTTTTTAATTTGATTAAAATAGTTTATTAATCAAAGTAAACCGTTAAATTGCCTTACTGCAATAAATATCCATTTAGAACTGTAGAGAGTTAAACAATTTTGCAATTCTAACTATGAAATGTTTAGTTCCTCCGTTACAAGGTTACGTTGTCGAATTTTACTGACATGTCAAAATGTGGCCTTTACAATTGGCTCAACTATAGTCAAAGAGTGATAGCTATAAGGACAATTAAAACCCTGTGACAAATTCAGTACAGCACTGCACAGAGCCGACAGCTGTTAAAAGAACAGTAATTAGAAAAACTTTCCACAAAGTTCCTCTCCAGGACTGCATCTCGACCGACCAGCGTAGAATGTTAATCTAGATTTACGAAGAAACTATAATAAAGGCACTGGACAGTGCCAGTTTGCCAATTACCTCATTTATTAGACTCTTTGTCTATCAGAGTAAGGCTCCAAATTCCATCGTATTTAAAAATATACCAGGTTCGCATATTGTTCGAAATTTATCACTTTTACCATCTAAAGACTCACCTCCGTTACCTCTCACCTCCGTTAATAGTAATTGTACATTTGCCTATTTGACAAATCTACATTGCTAGCTTGGGATTCAGTTCATCACTTAATTAAAACAATACATAATAACACTATGAGCTCATTCTGCGTAAACCCTAACGCCATCAATTTGAAAATATAAGGTACTTTGACATAGCTTACACTTTAAACTATGAGGTAAGGAGGTAAGCACCATCTTTGATCTGCCCTTGACTGTGTATGCTGAAAAGTATCTCAAACACCGCGAGAAACGAGATAAGTGCAAATAGTAAAATAATTTAGAATAAACCACGATAGAATTACAAGGGATTCTGCAGTTTTGCAAGTTAATGCAAGTCTGCATCAGGCTGAGCTACATTGGGTGCAATTAATAAAACGGCCGTGCATTGGGATTATGCTCCACCTCGCCGGTTCGATTTATCGGAACGAGTTAACAACAGAATCCAGTACGAAGTTAACCTGTGAGCACAGTAGAAGATAAACTACGAATCAATATGACTGTACAAAAGCATTATATTAAAGATATTAGTTAAATCGAAATTCTATCGGGATTTGGATAAAACTCTACTAACTAAGCTACCTGGACCTGTCTAGGATAGCTGAATTTCTTATTATTCTTCCATTACCAATCCCACGACTGTCACTCTAAATTTCGAAGTTCAAAATCGCAATGAGTGGTAGTTCGGAAACGCGACTCACGTTTTTGCGAAAGTACGCCACATTGATACACGTATCGTGGAATGTTTGTTACCGCGATGCAGGTATCCTCGAAAATGCGCTACATCGATATACATGTTGTCGAATGTTCGTCACCTCGATGCAGCTTACCGCAAAAGTAGCCTTGGAGCTCATGGTTCGCTTTCCTTTTCCTTTATAATTAGTTTTACTTGGCTTTTCGAGAGTAACTATAGTTTGAACTCAAGAGGAATCTGTCATTCAGCAGATGTACCTGTTAGCAGTTGAGATTGGCCCTTACTACAGTTTTAGAGCTGTGTAGAATGTCGTAGAATATTATCGTGAAACATTTTAGCTTTAAGTGAGATATTGCCTTTCCACCTGTACGTGGGGTCGCATCTCCACCTAAGGTCATCGATACATTTACGACTAAACCTCGGCAGGCTATAAATCTTAACTTAGTAACGATTTTTGTTCTTGTAGTAAAAGTCGTTTGTGTAAAATACTATTTCAAATCGCTATACTCCGAAGGTATTTTTATTTACGTTGGATTTGTAGGAAGTAGTTGAGATTGCATTCGTGATTTATTGAGATACGTGTCCTTGTCTTGTAGTAGATAAAATTGAATGTGAAGTTTCAACTTCTCTTTAGATGTTAATGTGTGCAAATGATGTAGTGGTACGAAGCGAGACTGCTGTGATCTGATGTTTAGGGGTTGATTCCCGGAAATAATTATTAGTGGTTATTTGTTACAAAATTCTCAGTTGTTCGATTGTCGGTAATATCGAATTGAAGGCGACGGGGACAAGGGCAGTACTACCGGAGAGGCTACTGAAAAAAGAGGAAATAAGGTCTCTGGAGTAGTATTCTTAAAAACAGCATGAGGAAGCATACAGGTAGATGGGTATGTGGGTGTACTCTCCAGAACCAATCCATCAGTGCTACTAGCAACTGAAGTAGCTTGTTGATTTATGTGTGATAATTCCAACTTGGCAACTATGACCTTCCATAAATTAGGCAGTTAAATAATGTGGAGTGGAAAATCCTAGAGCGGTTAGAATAACTAATTTTATATAATTTAAATCAGATAATTCAACATTCAGGGGCCCGATTCAGACATGGCACGTTTTGAAAATGCGTGATTTCAATACGATAATAAAGACAAAAGAAATATGTAGTTTCTTGATTATAAATCATTTCCTGACTAAGCTCCGAAGTGCAAACTTCTGAACTGGGAAATAAATCCTGAATAAAATTAATTTCTCTCTTGTTTCTTTCCGAAAAGTATGATAATGATTAGTGGGGTTGTAGTAAACTCGGCTTAGTGTATATTCGTCCCACTCAAAAAAGCAGTAAACTCGCCTCAGTCAGTACCTAGTTGTATGTAAACAAAACAATGTAAAGGTTGACGAAAATGTTCCTACAACCGCTTTCGTGTTGGTATTTTACCAACTCATATCCCACATCAAGTCGTAGAAATTACGAGGTCATAGTCGTACAAATTACGAGGTCTATAGTCGAAGACGTAGCCTGTTATACGACTTTAACCAACTTTCATGTGAGCATAAGAAAATATCGCCCAAACATTACAACAAGCGGTGATTATCATAAGCCAAAATGGGAGTGCGCTCTCACCGCAAGTGGGTCAAAGTGATTCCAGAGCTACTGGGGACTGCTTCCTTTGTGGCGTAATGATGGCTGGAGAACGAGTCTGAACGGGGCAGCCTGGCCGGAGAATAGCGACTTGATATATACATTACGAAGCACATAATTACTGTTAATGACTGAAGTTGATTAACATGTTTTACAAACCTTTTTTATTTTATTAGTAATTAGGTGATCGGCGAACTTCGTAATGACAATCCGCCCACGTGGCGTCCGATTCCGTTCCCGCTGCACCCTCTACTATATTAAGCATGCATTATACCTATAAACCTTCTTCTTGAATTACTCTATCTATTAAAAGAAACCGCATCACAATCTGTAGCGTAGTGTTGAAGATATAAGCATACATAGGGACAGGGACCCGAAAGCGACTTTGGTTTATACCATGTAGTGACTAGTTGTTGCCCATGGCTTCGTTCAAGTGGTAAACCATGAAAAAAATCTGGCAAGTTTCTTGCTGGAGTCTTCTCATTCGTCTAAGCGGATTGAGAACCTATGACGCATCTTTAAACAGGCGCGGATGATGACGATGAATGAAAATTTTCTAACGGAAAAATCCAAATGAATTTTGCACGACCAGGGAGTTGAATTGGGGACTTATAAAGCATTCGCACTGATACGTCGCTGAGGTCTGAGTTTCCTTAGATGTTTTCATAACACGTAACACATAACCGCATCACATTTTACGAATATTGCAACAAGATACAACAGCGTGGTCGTATACATAAAATTATTGTACATCACGCGGAGAGAATGTATAAACTTATTGTACCATTACGTATATTCGGTACACATATAATATACTATTGTATATTTTATGTACTGCTAGAAAATAACAGTATAAGATAAGGGATAAAGATTGTTGCTATAATGGTAGGGTCAACCATGTTTGTTTTTCTATTTGATTTTATCTCTAACAACGTTTAATAATCAAAATATATACACGCATGTATATTACTGGAGGGGTGGGCATAGGTGTATTAGCATCTTTATTTCATCATTACTATGCTGCACCACTAAGACCTGGAACTCCCTGCCAGCTCACGTGTTTACTTCTTCCTACAGTCCCGGGTTCTTTAAGCGGGGCGTGAAAAGGAAGCTGAGTGCCACCACGGTTAACATTGTACACGTTTACGATGGTGACCCTCTTTCCGAGACTTGGCCTTTAGCTTAACATCAGGCGAGATGAAGTCAAATAGACGTGGCTTTTATAAAAAAAAACAACTAAATTCGTAAATTTTTATTTAAAACAGTAGGTGTTTTTGAAATAAGGATTCTAGCTCCTAATAAAGTCAAAGGTGGTATTTTTGTATTGTACTGGGTACTACCAAGATTTTCGGGGCCCAAGGTAACCGCCCAGCTGTAACCCGTAGGCCAGGTGTTAGAGCTAGTATCTAATAAACAAACCCTCAAATAACATTGGCATTAAACTCGAAGATAAATTCTGATATGTGGCACTGTAATGTATATTTTAAAAGATGCAATTCCGGGAAAGGTCTTTCCCTAGCTCTGCTCGTCAATCTTCTGCTATCAAATGCATGACAAGTCGTAATATCCTTGCATATAAATGAAATATATTTTAAAATCTTCCATCTTGTTTCATTGCGCGATATGCGGTAAGTGGCTGGAATATAGTCAAGTTATGTTGAAACTGAGTTTATATTTCGTACTGCTCAGGTGTCATGGTCTGTTTGACGACAAATTTAGGTCCCTTGTATAGTCTAGCATGGTACCTACACAAACAACATGCAATACTACATGCTGCTACTTAGGCCTGTATTCCAGAACAATAAGTACGCAGCCGAGTTGGTCAAGGCATTCCCTCTTTAAGGGAAAGATCGCGGGTACGAGTCCCGATCGAAAAGATTAATTTTTCCCTATGTATTCGATTTGTATTCGAATAAGTACGCCGTCCTGAATATCGAATTTCATTAACAGATTTGACAGATTGTCAATGACAATCTATTTTCAGTACCTACTAGTTATTAATTGAGATTCAGAACTGAGTATTGACTGTCCCATTGAATTTCGAAGCTCCAAATCACGATTTAGTTCGAAAGATCGGAAATGCGACTCACGTTAGTGCGAAAGTACACCACATAGATACACGTATCGTCGAATATTTGTCACTGCGATGCACGTTACCGCGAAAGTGTGCCATAGGATACACGCATTTTCGAATGTTTGTTACAGTGATGTACGTTACCATGAAAATGCGCTACATCGATACACACATTGTCGAATTAATGCAGTGCGATATATGTTACTGCAAATATTTAGTAAAAGCATAAACTAGACTACTTGGTTTTCGTTTTGTAATACCTAAGGCACCAAAGTTTAAAGATTTTAACTTACACTGTTCATAAATTTCGGGTTAGTCAACAAAGTCATACATTTACGAAACGGCTTAAGTTACTAAGAGTTTATTACTACCATTTCATTATACTCTCTTTGGTAACTTTCATTATAAACGTATAAAGTGAATTTCACATTGCAGGCTTTAGCTAAATTATAGTGTCGTATATAGAGGGGTAATATCGGATACACTCATATGAATCGTGAGTCACATCCATACTAATATTATAAATGTGAAAGTAACTCTGTCTGTCTGTCTGCCTGTAGGTATGTTACGCTTTTACGCCTAAACCACTGAACCGATTTTGATGAAATTTGGTATAGGGGTAGATTAGACCATGAAAAGTTTGGTCGCGATAACCGACATCCACGCGGGTGGAGTCGTGGGCAAAAGCTAGTGCTGCTAAGTGACCAGACCATCTTTCCAGATACCTACTATAGGAAAAGAGGAATATATCAAAGAGGAATTTGTGGAGGAACAATTTTACTAATTCTACTCCTATCAATATTATCAGCGTGAAAATTTGTGAAGATGTTTGAATGTTTTATATTAAAAAACATCATGCTGCCACATAAATCCAATACTATGCCATTTAAGTCACCCCAATCATGCTGAAAATATTAAGGCACACACGCGGAGCACATATTAATTTTAAATACAGATATCCAAAATCCGAAACGTTGCGGCTTTAAGAATTGATGCGTACGCATTTGCATGCAAAATATCCATTTTCTATAGATAAAATGCAAATCGATGCTCATAAATATGTTTTCACAGTTTACAATTTGTGTACACGATCGTTAGCGGGCAAAGTTGTCTGTAAATAAGACGCTGCATTTTCAACAAAACATCTGCAGGCGTCTGTTCAATCGTTATTTCTCAAAGCTGGTGCAGTGGAATTAAGGTACGGTTTCGTAGCCGACCGCCTGCTGCAGCAGTTAATATATAAATAATAATAATACCTCTTGCCGCCATCGTTCCACGCGACAGCAGTTCCACACTCACCATCTGGACAGCTGGCGATCTACAACTGCGTTTCTCGAGAAACTTTCTGCCTCGCACCACTAAACTGTGGAATGAACTGTCACCAGCGATATTTCCGAGCCAATACGACCTTCAAACCTTCAAGAAAATTTTAAAAGGAAGGCAACGCACTTGTGACTCCTCTGGTGTTGCGAGTGTCCATGAGCGGCGGTGATAGCTCACCATCAGGCGATCCGTCTGCTCGTTTGCCTCCCTATTCCATAAAAAAAATAGATTTCAATGTGACAATATTGTTCATTGTTTTAATTCATTGCGCCTTTACAACGATACCGGTTGCCCGTATGGAAGTTAACCAAATAATGTATGTGAAGAAATGACATGTCATCCGAATATCCGTACAGTGATCCATAGGAATGAAATAGACCCGCAATCCACTCATTTGTATTTGTTTCTCATACATTACTAGTTTAAATTTTGATAAGGTAAAATACACTATTAAGAAGGCGCAATGAATTAAAGCAACAAACAATATTATCACATTCAAGTCTATTTCGTGGTACACTGTATCTGCTGCATGCTACTGCGGTCTGCGGTCAACTACGAATTCGTACCTTAAGTCTCTTCAAGGTATGATTCAGGAGGTCTTCTTTTTCTTCTATCGTGGCGATGGCGCCTCGGCCCTCAAATTATCTTCTCCCAGTGTGCTGCCACCTGTATGGCGTTCTCGGAGGCGCACATAAGGTCCTACGGTGTACATGTGTATGGGCATTTAGCACATGACTACAGATGGGCCATTGTCTGTGGAGTAACTCCACATTCACATCGCAGGTCCACCCCCTTCGAGAACCCCCATCTGGCCCGGCATTCCTTGCTTCGGCCAACCCAAGTCCGGAGTCTGTTTAAAGACTTCCATCTGTTCCAGGGTAGATCATGTCCAGGCGGGAGTTCCTCTGAAAGCGGGACGAAAGGGGTTCGTAGTGGACCCTGTGCTCTCCAGTGTTCGGTTCTGGCTCGAGAGGGGTCACCGACAATTGGGCCAACGCACGCCCAGAAACACCTGTGGGTTTTCAGCCTTAGTGGCACTTGAGGGTGACCGTTAAGGGGGTGTCGCCGGTCCGACTCCAGCTTGCCCCTCTCCACGGACGACGCCACGCATCTTCGGATATTGGGGGGTGCGATGCCAGCCAGTGGATATAGCAGCCCTACCGGGGTCGGCTTGAGGCAGCCAGTTATTATCCGGCAGGTTTCATTTAGAGCTACATCCACTAGCCCAGCATGGCTGGATCGGCACCATACGGGGCAAGCGTATTCCCCCGCAGAATAACACAGTGCCAAGCCCGTTGTTCGCAGTACCCGCGGTGTGGCCCCCCAGTTTGTGGTCGTCAGCTTCCTAAGAAGGTTATTGCGAGACCTTCAGCTTGACGTTTTCGCAGTTTTGCTTAAACGTGAGGGACCTGTCCAGGGTTACTCCCAGGTATTCTGGGTACATGCAGTGGTCAATGCTGACGCCACGCCAGTGTATGTTCAGCTTCCGTTTTGCCTGCGCGTTGCTGAGATGGAATTTATTTATTTATTTTTTTTATTTTTCATTTATTTAATACAGTACCAGCTAACAGTGAAAAACACCAAAGCGCTTATATTGTTATGCTAATTCTTACTTACTATAATCAGCTCGGCGAACCTTGATCCCTATGACAGTTCATACTAGTGACGGGTCGTGTCGATATATCGCAACTTTTTATAGGCAAAGGCGTGACTTGCATTCAGCCACATCGATAAACATGTTTTTAAAATATAATCTACATTACTATAATTATAATGCTTGTTATATTTACAAGTATCCGTGTATTTGTATATGGGGTTGCCAATATTCCGATGCAGAGGTAACATGGTCGGACTGTATAATTTTAATGTGAATTAAAATTTTAGTTATAGCAACACTATCTGATCTGTCACTACGCTAGTACTGTCAGTTCGCTACGCCAGTACGAGTGCTAACGCCTTGTATGCGCCACGTGTTTTGTTGTGTCAACGGAATCCTTTGTTTATTACTATTGTTGTTTTCTGTTTTTGTTATTGTTGCTGTTTTGTTTTTGTTGGTGTTTCAAAATGCCGAAAAGACTGAGAAAAACTGTACTCAACAGTGAAACGCGGGAGTTTGTTGTACGCTTGCGTGACTATTTTGCTCGCGAACTACAAAATGGCGGACCTTTGTTGCCACTTGACAACGTACGCGACCGTGTTGCTGATGCTTTGGGAATTGGCAAAGCTACCGTTTCCCGAATTACAAAGGAGAAGTTCGGCGAATCGTCGATGGAGGAGAACAAATTATCAACTCCAAAGAAGAAAAAACATAATAGGGCACGACCCGTAACTAACCCCGATGATTTCGACATGGCAGCGATACGAAACCATATTTACGGCTATTATTTTCGAGGTGAACTGCCGACTTGCACAAAATTGTTAGCGTCGCTGAAATCGGCTGATTTATTTAAAGGTGGATTCACTTCTCTCAGACAGGTTATAAA
This sequence comes from Eilema sororculum, assembly GCA_914829495.1. Lineage (NCBI taxonomy): Eukaryota > Metazoa > Arthropoda > Insecta > Lepidoptera > Erebidae > Eilema > Eilema sororculum. The sequence continues at coordinate 23,963,189 of OU618535.1, forward strand.
AAAATGTGGATTTCGTTATGGGAAGTGTGACAAAAGAAAAGTGATAATGGAGCGGAAGGACATTGGATTGATGAGGTGTGATTTTCTACGACAAATAAAAAACATCGAGAACTGGGACAAGGTGGTTTATCTGGACGAAACGTGGCTCAACGCCAATCACTCAGTCTCCAAAACATGGACAGACGACACAGAGAAATCCTGTACCAAAGCACCAGAAGGCAAGGGCCAGCGTTTGATTATCTGCCACGCTGGCACAGCCAAAGGTTTTGTACCTAACTGCTTGTGGGCCTTCAAATCCGTGAAAACAAGTGATTATCACGAAGAGATGAATTTTGAGAATTTCAAGAAATGGTTCACAAAACTATTAGACAATTTAAACGAGCCCCACTACATTTTAATGGACAACGCCCCATACCACTCTGTGCAAATTAATAAAGCGCCTACCGCGAACAACAATAAAGGCGAAATAATAGAGTGGCTGCAAAACAATGGTGTGGCAGCTAATACTCAAATGCTGAAAAAGGAATTAGTTAGATTGTTGAACCTTCATAAACAGCAAACAAAGAAGAAATATTTCTTGGATGAGATGGCAAAATCAAAAGGGCACACCGTGATTCGGCTACCGCCCTACCACTGCCAATATAATGCAATCGAAATGATATGGGCGCAGATCAAAGGTGGGTTGATTTGTATTTATTTTAACATGTTTTTATTTAGGTCACTGGTGACTGTCTAGTCGGCTAGTACTATTTAAAGCTATTTTATTTCACTAGCAAATTGCATTTTTATTTTTATCCATGTGCTTATATCAATTACACACTTTTAACGTACAAAATTATGTACTTATAATGTACTTACCCCGATCTCGCTCTTTGACTTTGCATCATTTTCAATCTAAACCATTATTGTTTCAGGTTGTGCAGCCAGGCTTAACACCACTCCACCATTCACAGCTAATAAAATGCTTACGTTGCTACAAGAGGCATGTAGTCAAGTGACTCCGGACAATTGGTTGAAAAGACGAAAAAACTATGCTTAGATGATTGGAATCGAGACGTGCGATACGACAATATAGTAGACCAGCCGTTTTTAATAAACATAGGAGAAAGCAGCTGCAGTTCGGATTCCGAGTCTGAGACGCAATCGGTGACACCATTGTCAGATTCAGATTAATGTATATTAAAAAATCATAAATAAACCGCTTTTGTTTTATTTGAGTAGGTATATACAATAAATTTGTTAAATCTCCTTTATTTTATTATCGCAAACAACTTAAATGATTATAAATCTGACACTAAGAGCGTAGGTGCTCTATTGATGTATTTTGTACACTCGTTTCCATTTTCGATATTTGTTTATCGATACTTTTCCGCACTAGTCGATATCTTCCAAACGGAGTAACTTTTGCAGGACGTCAACGTAAAGTCTGATTGAGATAATTTCTTGTAAGTGTTAATAATTATTATAATTCCAACGGGATATTATTGTAATTGCATATATCTGCCTAAAATTAATAAATATCATTTTTAGACACCGCCAATTCGATTATAATATAACGGTGACGCTACTACAAGGTTGTGTCGTGGGAATAACTGTCAGTGTCATAGGGATCAAGGTTCGCCGAGCTGATTATAAATACAGCTAACTTAATCTACTAGGTACATGCAAATATTAGAGCTTATATTAATTAGGCTGGACAGTAAAATAAGCCACTCATATGCACACCTCATGAGGGTGCGTTCAGAATGCGCACGACTGTGTTTTTGAGGGGTTAGGCTTCAGTGCGTTGCTCTCGTAGTAGGAGCTTAGAGCAGATAAGCGTAATTCGTTGCGGCTTCTCAATGGTACCTTTATCTGTAACGAAGTTTAATCCTTACTAATATTATAAATGCGAAAGTAACTCTGTCTGTCTGTCTGTCTGTATGTTACGCTTTCACGCCTAAACCACTGAACCGATTTTGATGAAATTTGGTATAGGGATAGATTGGACCTTGAGAAAGGACATAGGCTATGTTTGGTCGCGATAACCGACTTCCACACGGGCAGAGCCGCGGGCAAAAGCTAGTAAGTTATGTATGTGCTGCATGCGTCTTTTTTTTATCGTGCGAAAAATCCTCACGGACACCACCTGCACCGGAGCCGGTGCAGGTGATGTCGAATGTTGTGTTATGTTGGACTCGAATCGTCTAAAACTCATGCCATCTTTGGGTCTTTGGTTGCCAGAGATGAGAATGCAGAAAACATATCTCTCGCACCCTGGCAGACCCAGGACCACCCCTTTCGAGATGGCCCCCTTGGGGTTGTGGGGACCTTAGTGTCCCCATCTAGCCCCGGGTATGGGGAGGTGCACTTTGCGGCGCCGTCGCGGCCTGCTTCTGCTAGGGTGACAGGCGGCTCCACCGATCAACCCCAGGCCCGCGCTCATGGAGGACGGAGGTCGTTCTGCGACCTCCGACACCCGATTCGCCTTCGCTCTTCGTGGATTGCGCGGGCCCGGAGTCTAGTCCGGACCCGACCGGCCGCCTCATGTGCTGCATGCGTCTGCAGTTTTCGAATGCGGTCCGCTTCGGAATCATACCTTAACGGTTGTAAATGTAATTGTTTCACTCTCTTCGCTTTCCAGTAATTCTCTTTTACTTTGTTCCGTTATTGAATTTCTTTTAAGCGAATGAATTAATGAAATTGCTTCAATTACGCAATGAAAGTACTTTATATATAGGCTATCGGTACATATTTTTTAGAGGATTGAAGGTAGCCGTACCTTGACGACATTCAAAATATCCATATTTTATTTATACGACTACATATATTATGTCATTATCATCAACTCCTAACGTAGGCTCTTTTTTTTTCTTCCACCTTCTAATTCCTGCTCTCGCGATTTGATAAACTTGGCTTTTATAAGAGCGATTGTCATCTGAAACCCGAGAGAACAGCTTGCTGCAGAGGCTTCTCTGTTAATCAGTAAGTAAGATTAACTTGTACAATGAAGATTTGGATGGAGATCTGATTTGTGTGTATTAGGGGTGGGGCCCAGGATATATGACTGTAAGCATGTATTTTTATCGTATGAACCCGCCCTCCTGCATCCATTATTTTGCACAACAACAGTGCAATAACAATAACCATCCTTGATACACATTTGAACTGGTACACATAATATAATGTCATTTAATAACGCCGTTTGTAATTTTTCCCACAGATGAATGCAAACTAAATTATACAATACACAATGCATAACACTGCATTTGCCTGTTTGTACCTCATTATGTTATTAGGTCAAAGGAATTCTGATAAAATCATTGACTCAGCGGCCTGTTTGTTGTTTCGTTAATAAAAAGGGATGTTTTTAAAGGTGACAGTGTACAGTATCTTTCATTTGGTTATTTTCAAACTCTATGGGGGTCTTTTATTCTGTAGCGTGTTGCTGGTCGCCGGCGCTGTCAGTTTTGGGACCACCGCAATTTTTTTATGAACTTTTGGTGAGGGTTTCATTATAGAACGTGCGGCCGGCCATGTTTTTCAGCACGTTTGAACGGTGTAAATACCTGACCTGTGTCCGCGCTTGCCGCCGGTCAGTGCGCCGATCAACCAGCACTTGCTCCGCTTCGCATACAAAATAATAGGTAATATGAACGCTGCACGCCAGCGGCGACACGCACCAGTATGAAAGAAACTTTACACTGTGAAAAGTGCTTTGGCAGCACGAGTATGACGTCATTAGTGTTGCACACGTCCAAAGACCACGATAATCACTTTCCATTCCACCTTGATTACAAATTCATAAAATTTATTACGCATAATCTTATCTTAATATATGTATATAAATTACGTGTCACGTTGTTTGTCCGCGATGGACTCCTAAACTACTTAACCGATTTTAATCAAAGCACACATGCTGCATCTTATTTTAGCGATAAGTGACATCTACGCGGATGGAGCCTCAGGCAACGGCTAGTAATTATACTTATATAAAAAACCGTTTTATTAATTTAAATGGTATTAACTCAAGGTGTGTACCAAATAATACTAGAACAATCAGTCAAGGAAGGGGGAAAACCAAGATATTAATCATCATTTTGAGTAAGATAGGAATCTTCGATCGGTCCAGGCGGTTCGTCAAAATCGATCTGATACCGACTAGACCAGTGGGTTTGTAGATGATTTTCTTTTTTAGTGGAAGAAGGGGAATGTTTTTTGTATGTCGTTTTGAAGTGATAGACGTTGCAGGATTAGAAGATGCAGAGATAGACTTTCGTTACTATCTCAAACTGCAATATCTGCAGCGTTTTAATTAAAAGGTCCTTCCTTCCCGGCGTCGCGTCGGCACATTACCTACTGCTAAAAAACAAAGTTTGAAATTGATACTGCAGTTAGGGTTGCAAATAGATTTTTGTGTCATTGATTCTATTTATAGAAAGTTCAAGAGGTTAAATAAACAGAAACGTCTCAATCTTGTAATTGAACAATAAAACTGTAGAGCCGCCATTAAAAGTGAATGCCAATAAAATTTGACTGATCCTACCAAGATTGACGTGTTGCTTCCCTGATGCTTGCGCGGTACTATTATATCAACCCATAACGATCTTTTATTATACAGCAAGTCTCCAGTCTCGGCTTTGTACGGCAATATTTTGCTTTTTTTATTTTCAAAAATACTTCCGTAGTGGATGCTTATGGGTTTCTAAAAATAATAATATACATCCAGCATCAACTGTCTGTAAGCTTTTGGCATTTGACAACCCAATTCTTGTTGAAGATTATTGATTGTCCATATCCATGCTATTATTTTACATGTGAAAGTAACTTAGTCTTCGAATACATCGGGAAAATGAAATACTCAAGTGGTACTTGAACCCGCGACCTTTCCCTTACAGTGGAATGGAATGCTCGTCCACTGGACTATTGAGCTACACCTGAATAACTTCAAATTTAAATTCTCTTTATATCCGTCTTTAAGGGCGACGGTAGAGCCATCTACCAACTTTCTTACGAACTGTTGGAACAAATGGAATCATTTTTTCTTTTTCATTCAAATAACTCAGCCTTGTCTGTCTATCTGTTTCGCTTCCACGCATAAACCATTGAACTGATTTTGATGAAATTTGGTACACAGATATATGTATAAGAACTTGGGAAATGACATATGCTCTGTTTGACCACGATACTCGAAATCCACGTGGGCAGAGTCACGAGTAACAGTTACTTCTATACAACATCACATTAATAAAATATCGGGCAAAATCACAAATCACGATAATACAATAGTTTTAGAACAACAGTACATTAATTAAACAAGTACACAGTTCCATTACATAAGTTTAACTTGGCACGCAATTTATTTGCTGGCAGTAATTAAGCTTATGATAGTCGTATTCAATTGTATTGAACATAATAAATAGATTGAGTACTTCGATAGTGCATTAGTAATGAGAGTGTCGTGCACAAAAGGGACAACTCACTCAGGTTTAGTTCCCAAATGTGGAGATTTTGGTAGATCTTATCCTATTACGTAGCATTCAAAAAATTGGTATACGAAAAGTAGGTGTAAATTCACCTCTACTTACCCTTTAAAGAGATCCATACTAATATTATAAATGCGAAAGTAGCTCTATCTGTCTGTCTGTTTGCTTTCACGCCTAAACCACTGAACCGATGAAATTTGGTATAAAGATTAGACCTTGAGAAAGGACATAGGCTATGTTTGGTCGCGATAATCGACATCCACGCGGGCGGAGCCGTGGGCAAAAGCTAGTGTATAATGTTTACATGGGTATGGGATATATATTTATATGTGTGGATGTCTACTTAACCTGAAAATGCTATAAATCACTATAAATAATTGCGTTCTTATAAACATAATCTAACTAAACGATCAGGCTGAACGTTCACACATACCACTACATATACAATGAATTCGATTGCCATCAAATTTATTTTAAATCATCCGATTTGTTATTTTTCCTTCCAAAATTAAGAGCAATATATACAAAGAATAACACACGAGTAATAAATCTATTAAAAACCTCATGTGCCACCTGTCTGCGCATATGTCCCACATTTCACCCTGTAGGTACCTGCCTCAAGGGAATTTAATTAAAAATAAACATTTATAATACGCGCAGGCATTCGTTCTCACCACGCAAATGTTATTCACAGAGAGTAGAAATAAAATTACGAAAATTTTGTATATTTTCCGTTTGCAATATCACAGTTCTACATAAGAAGATTCCTTATAATCCAAGGTCGAAAAGTGCTTTAAGTCATTTTCTATTTTAAAGAAAATCATCAGCTTATTCCAAAAGAGTTCCAGTAATACAGACATACATAATCACGCCTTTATTTCCGGAGGCTTAGGCAGACTTAACACCCACATTTGACCAGTCATTTTATTCGGTCCAGTTCCAGAAATGTGTAATCTTATTCCTTCATTTTCTTAAGCGATTGAATATCTGGCACGACTGTGATATATTCTTGTATTCTGCTTGTACACAACAATGCATGGATTGCATTTCCATACTGCAGCGAAGATAAAAATAATGCTGGCCAGACTTTTGAGTAAATAATTAAAGGAATTTCACATTACGTTTTTAAATTAATAAATAAAGGAGTAGTAATGATACAGAATGTATGTTTATAGCAATAGCAATATAAAAATTGTCTAATACCCTCTGTTTTAATTTGACCCAAGACGACGACTTCCAGGTTTGCTCGGTTCTAATTCGACAAAATCACCTCCTCCGCTCAGCTTATTGGACGGAATTTCCGCCCCACCATACTAAATCCATTTTCTTCTGTTAAAGATGAATCTAGAAGCATGCCTAAAACACTTTACTCCAAAAGAATATACCTGCTAGAACCAAGCGTTTCAGTGACTCATTCCTCTGCCGCACCATTAAGACCTGGAACTCCTTGCCAGCTCACGTGTTTGCTTCTTCCTACAATCCCAGGTCCTTTAAGCGGGGCATGAAAAGGCATCTAATGAGGCCGTCAATCTAAGTGCCACCACTGTTAACATGGTACATGTTTACGATGGTGACCCTCTTTCCGAGACTTTGCGCGGCGAGGCGAGGTGAAGTCAAATTAACGTGTCCTTTATAAAAAAAAAATTAAGTTACCAGAATAAGCCCGCGGTACGTATCCAGTAATAAAACGAGTATTAATGATTGTTTTAGAGTAGCTCGTAAAATTTACTGTTGTACCGAAGTGCGTACCGTATCACGCACGGCCCTAGGACACAATTTGTTTTACTGGAGCACACGTCTTTGTAAATCTGTGATTACCGGAGAAGTTGCTTGAGACTTTGTTTAGTGCTTTAAGACTATATAAGACACGAATTGTTAATCCTGCAGAGATGATATAGTTAAGCATCTTTGCCGTTGGTGTAGGCAGAGATGTGTGGCAAACAGAGAGAATCATATCGTGTATACTTTATTTGACTAGAGAATCAAACCCAGTCTCCTGCTCAGCGGCCCCGTCAGCCAAAATTGTACCAGCAAAACAATTGTTTTTAACAAAAAGTGAATTCAAATTTATGTTTAATACTTTCTTTATGTTTTATACTTATGTGCCCCCTAATAAATTAATTATTTTTTAATACACCAACGCCGATATTTACAATAATTTCAACAATACCCTCCTAGATATATTTCAACATTTTGTTACCTTTTGTCATTCAATTCGTTCAAGTAAACCATTATGAATGAAAAATTAATTAACGTATTGAAACGCTTATTCCAGTATAAACTGAATAAGTTTCCATTGAACTCATAAATTTATCTGCGAGGTATGTATTATTAGGAGTACTTTATCTGCCGCAATAGCGGATGGGTTAATTTATAGCCTCTACGGAGCAACGCGGCTACGGCGTAGCTCGTAGACGTACGTGTGAATATGAGACCTCGAACTCGTAGCATCCAGACTGATAACTTATAAAATACGGCGTTATTTTATTAGCGTATCAGCTTTCAATATAGATGAATATAATATTTTGCTGGGATTTACTTTATATAAGGAATATGACTTTTTTATAGTACGGAGTTTTGACGGAGGGGATTGTGGTGTCCGACTAGGGAACTACCTCCGCCCTAAAGAGTACTGCTGCTAAAATGATCTCGTGTTATGTTCCCGGTGACAAGTAGGGTAGCCAGAGCTGGCTGGAGGGGTTTTCCTTCCACTGTACTGACAGTACAGGACGATCAAAGGTTTGTCCTCTTTTATCTTCTGGACTGACGGCACAGAATCTGTTCTGTGTTCTCTGGCGTTACACATACCCAACGGTAACCACTTTCAAATAAGTGGGATGTGTGTTTGTCTACCACCTAAGAGGCATATATAGACAGGTTCGATCCCCACTCAGTGCAAATATTTGTATGCATGAATATGGCTATTTGCATTGGTCTGGGTGTTTCTATGTACATTTGACAAAAGGTATCGAAGTTTATCCGTATTCTAGATTCCATAACACAAGCTAGTTAAGCTTACTATGGGTCCAGATAGCGTTGTGTAGAATGTTGTGCAATATTTATTATTATAAATCTTTCGCATAGCCCCCTTTGGAGTCGGCGGGCGTGGTTGTATCGAACTCGAACCAACTAAAACCGCACGCCGATTTGAATCATCCGATTTTGCCGAGGGTGAGATTAGTAATACGACTACTTCGTTGTCTTAGCTCGTTCGCTACTGATATTATTCTATATTCACGGATCAACTAACTTTCGGTGTAGCTCGCTATGTCTAGAATATCTATTAAAATTTTGATTAAAAGCAACTATTAAAACAGTCGCGTGCGCACCCCCACCGGGAACGGTTGTGCACTGTTTGACCGTGGCGTGATTTTTTCACAAGTAATAATTATGACCGTGTTAAAGTGTAATATGTGTAACATCGTTATAAGCGAACTCCTATCATATGTACAAAATAAAGTTTCCGTCATAGATGAAGAAACGCTTGTACGTATATGCTCGTCATCATTCACGGCAGAAGAGATTAAGAATGCGAAATCGCTGCTATTTGATTCAATACCGACCGAGAAGAGAAAAATTCTTAGGAAGAATAGAGGTAAAGAAGCCAGGGATTTAGCAGACATTATCAATCTATTTAAATCTGCTGAACCGGACATCATTCCCATCTTCGTGGCGAAAGATTTGGAGAAGTTACCGCCTATTACATTCGACCATCTCGATTGCACAAAGCTACTAAAAGACATGCTGCTTTTGAAAAATGACTTAGAACATCTAAAGGCTACATATGCGACTGTGGATGATTTGAGCGAACTGAAAAAGGAATGTTTACGGTTAAGGTATGACTCATTAGCTCCGACCTCAGCGTTTAAAATAAATGCTAAAAGGGGTGCATGGTGTAATAGTGGCCCGATGGGTCTATCACAGAATGACAACGTTTGTAATTTAATGTCGGAGTCAAATACAAATGTAAATAACGAAAATGAATTGTGCACTAATGATTCACCAATATCTAATTATAGAGAAATGAGGGTAGGTGATAAACAAAATGATCGAGAGTACACCGAGCAACAGCTGATAGAAAGCCCCGAACGGAATAGCGGGGGCGCGGGTGGTGGGGCTCCTCTGGCCGTGGGTGCGGCTTGTGAGGCGACAGACTCGGCTGTTCTTATGATTAGCGATGCAGTGACGTCACAAGCATTGCGCTTGATACCGCGGGACCCACCAGTGGTTTCACCAGCTAGTAACAAGTGTGAACGGCAGTTAAGTACACGGCCTATCAGTCACAATAATGATGACAATGAGGGATGGCAAACAGTGACGTCACATAGAAAACAAACAAAGTATCGTTTTCAGGGTAAATCAGGTATTGCCAAAGATTTACAGTGTAGTTTTCGTGCTGCTGACCGAATGATACCGATGTTCATAACGAATGTACACCTGTCTACGTCTGAGGACGATATCGTAAGGCACATTTTTAGTAAGACAAAGGAGACCGTAACGTTAGAAAAAATCAATATGAAAATTAATAGAGGGCACAAAGCGTACAAATTCATAATATCTGAAGCCAATCTATCTATGTACTTAGATGAAAAACTGTGGCCAGCCGGTGTTATATTCCGCCGTTTTGTACATTTCACGCAACGGAAGACGAGCGGTACAGATGCTACTGCGAGCGGCATGGAAATTATAACAAATGGATAGTCGCCTTTACAGATTTGCAACTTTCAACTGCAAAAATATCAAACGTTCAATTGAAGATGTGAGGCGGTTATGTAATGAGTGTGACATCGTTTGTCTGCAGGAAACGTGGCTTATGCCGCACGATATTCCGTTTGTCGGTACAATCGATAATAACTTTGGGTATACGGCAACATCAGCTGTTGACACTAGTGTAGGTATATTGCGCGGTCGCCCGTACTCTGGCGTTGCGTTGTTATGGAGATACAGTTCATTCCAACAAGTGACAGTGTTACAATGCAATAACCCTCGAATTTGTGGTGTAAACATTAAAACCTGTGATAAATCTATTATTGTTATGTCAGTTTACTTGCCTACTAACTCGATTGAAAATTTAGAGGAGTTTGTGAATTGCTTAAGTGCAGTGAGTGCCATAATTGACGAATACGACAACGAGTGCGTTTTCATATTGGGTGACTTTAATGCGGATCCGGGTGAGTTGTTTTACAGTGAACTAATAAAAATCTGTGAAGAACAACATTGGTTATGTTTAGATGTAGATGTGTTTGGATTAAGTTCGGATACATACACGTTTACTAGTGAAGTACACGGGACAAACAGCTGGTTGGATCACTGTATTGCAACTCACTCGGCGTCGCGGTCTGTATCAGACGTGTATGTGAGGCATGATACCTTATGGTCGGATCATTACCCGATGTTCATTGAGTGTAATCTAACTTTCGTTGCCCGTAAAATCTCACCTACTATAATTGATGTAAATAAAGATGTAGTGTGGGGAGACAAAAATAGAGAGCAGGTTGCCCTTTACACGAACGAGTGTCACAGCAGACTAGATCTCATTGACTTTCCTTCGGATTGTGGGGAGTGTTCCGACTGCTTCTGTGATAGTCGTGACCACAGGCGTGTTTTAGATCAGTTGTATGCGGATATCGTCTGCGCCCTTAGGGACGCAGCGCGGGTGAGTCGGGGTTCTGCTAGGAGAGGGAGGGGTGGCTCACGCATAGTAGGTTGGAATGAACACGTCCGCGAGGCTCACAGGGAGGCCAGGGCCAGGTTCAGCGAGTGGCTGATGTGTGGGAGGCCAAGAACGGGCATTGTTTACCGGGACATGTGTGAAACTCGAAGAGCGTTCAAAGCCAAATTAAAATGGTGCCAAGGTCATCAAGAGCAAATAACAATGGATGCTCTTGCGGAGAAACATTCCAAGGGGAACTTTCGTGGGTTTTGGAGGGCTACCGCTAAGGTAAACGTCCGCCCTGGCCTTCCTGAGAGCGTCGCAGGACTTAATGAACCGAAGGATATTGCCAATGCCTTCAAGGACCAATTCATGGTGAGATCTTCGTTGGATCCGACGGGGGAGGTGCTCGATGCTGGCGTGAACGGAAGAGAGGTGGGAACTGTCTTTAGTGTTGAAGATGTAGCCAAAGCTGTTAAAGGAATGGCGAGAGGCAAGTCCCCAGGGCACGATGGCCTCAGCATCGAGCACCTCCAACATGCCGGGCCCCATATTTATAGGCTCCTGGCCATGTTTTATACTTTATGTGTGTGCCATTCTTATTTACCTGATGCGTGTATGAGGACAGTGGTAGTGCCTGTAGTCAAAAATAAAACTGGCGATCTTACCGACAAATCTAACTACAGACCTATATCTCTGGCCACTGTTATAGCGAAGGTCTTTGACGGTTTGCTCAATGCACGTATGATACAGTTTGTTACCTTACACGATAACCAGTTTGGTTTTCGTCCCCGGCTTTCGACCGAAAGTGCTATATTGTGTCTTAAGCAAACCGTCAAATACTACACGGATCGTAAGACGCCGGTGTACGCCTGTTTCCTTGACCTGTCCAAGGCATTTGACCTGGTTTCGTATGACCTGCTTTGGCGGAAGCTGATTGACATTAATATGCCCCGGGAGCTGGTCTGCATTTTCCAGTACTGGTATGCGAACCAGGTCAACAGTGTCAGATGGGCGGGAGCTATCTCAGACCCATATCGGTTGGAGTGTGGTGTTAGGCAGGGTGGGATCACATCTACCACTCTGTTTAATTTGTATATAAATGGACTGATCGAGGCCCTCAGCAGTCAACATATCGGTTGTCATATTGATGATGTTTGCGTCAATAACCTAAGTTATGCAGATGATATGGTGCTGCTGAGCGCTTCGGTCTGCGGCCTTAGAAAGTTGTTGCGGATATGCGAGGAGTATGCGTGTGGTCACGGCTTGCAGTACAATGCGAGGAAAAGTCAGTGGATGGTGTTTAAGGCTAGTAGTATGTATCCGCAGGATGTACCTTCAGTTACATTAAACAGTGTGCCTTTGGATAGGGTGGAAAGTTTTAAATACCTTGGGCATATTGTAACCACAGATCTGAAGGATAACGAGGACATCGACAGGGAGCGGAGGTCGCTGTCGATCAGAGCAAACATGATAGCCCGTAGGTTCGCGCGTTGCTCGGCGCAAGCTAAGATAACTCTCTTCAGAGCGTATTGTACAACTTTATACACCTGCAGCCTATGGGCCGATTACACCAAAAAACGGTTCAGCGACCTCCGCGTCCTGTATAATAATAGTCTCAGGATGTTGTTGGGGCTGCCCCGACACTGCAGCGCTTCGGGGATGTTTGCGGAAGCGCGCACTGCTTGTTTCCATGCGACTATGCGTGTGCGTGCGGCTTCACTGGTGCGCAGGGTGAGGGCCAGCACCAACAGGGTCCTGATGATGGTTGCATCTAGGCTGGATTGCTCTTTTCTCCGGCACTGCTGCGGAAGACATGTTTCCGTACCAGTGCCGGCGAGAAGATACTGATCAATTTAGATTATTAAGTTCTATAACTTTATTATTGTACCTAATTTTAACTAACATAGCGCTAAGACATGTATTACTAACAATCAATATGGACTATTATGGTCTGAAATAAATAGAATTTGAATTTTGAATTTGAATTTGAAAACTACATTTTCATGTTAATAACAGCACCCTAATATTTCACTAGCGTAAGTTTAACTTAAAAGGCTCTCCGGGCGCCTGATGGAAGATAATTTTCACAGTAATTAACCGTTTTTGCGCCGGCCGTGTCACCTGGCGGGCGGGGTGGTGGGAGTTACCCTACATATATTTTTTATTCAATTTATTGAGCTCACTACTTCAGAGAATATTCATTTTTGTACACCTTTAAGCTAGATCAGCTTTTGATTTAAAAGGTCAGAAAATATAAGGAACTCGCTTTAATAGTTTTAGGGGTAAACAGTTCAAGGGGGTTCACTCCTCAAAGTTAGTGAAACTTAGTAAATTTTGAGGAGTGAGAAGTGAGGGGTTTCGTGAGGGCAAGCCTATTACTGTTTACTAACACTTGGAACCTCTGCAGTTGCGTAGAGACGTTGCCTCTCTGGCCGCTTTCTACCACCTGTACCACGGCGAGTGTTCTAAGGAGTTATTTCAACAGATCTCACCCTCTCCCTTCCTATCCAGAACCACTCGTGCGGTTCTGCGGTGCCACCCACACACGGTGGAATCCATACCATCTCGCAATAAACGGTTTAAGGGCTCCTTCCTCTGGCGCACTATAAAGAGCTGGAATGCTCTACCCGCAAACGTATTTCCCTCGTCTTACAGTCCTGGGTTCTTCAACCGGGGCGTGATAAGGCATCAGTATCAAGGCCGTCAAGTTAGGGACCACCATTTTACATCCAATAGCATCGAGAATGGTGGTCTGCATTTTCTAAACTGCACCTCAGCTTTATTACCATCTAGCGGGGTACAGTCAATTGACGAACCAAATAAAGGAAATGCCCGTTGTTGATTCCGACTAGGGTATGAATAGAAATACGCATACCTGTAGAGTTACTTATTTTCCACGTTCCAATTAATATCAGTTAAGCCAAGACGTTATGTTTTCTTTAGATTTCATACTCCTTTAACCTGATATGTGATATAATATGACAGGATTTATTAAATTGTCAATGTCTGCTAATAAGTACTCGACTCGGGCGAGGGCACAGACTGACCTTTGTCCCCCATGAGCGCGGGCCAGGGGGTGATGGGTGGAGCCACCTGTCACCCCAGCAGAAGCCAGGCCACGGCGACGGGAAGGGAAGCGCGCCTCCACATACCGGGGCGAGTCGGGGACATCGTTGTACCCCCTCCTGAGGAGTGCCAGACCGTAAGGGATGGCCCTGGGTCAACCGGGGTGCGAGGACAACCTCACCTCACCCTAGCACTATGACCCACAGTGGGCGTGCGGTGTTAGTGGGTTCGAGTTCGACATAACCTAAGAGGAGGTATCCGAGGGGATTTCCGCACGAAAAAAAGGTCGAACTAACATACGAGTACAGAAGACTAGCTAGCAGTCTTCGGGTATCGCCGGTTACCCCTATTTAATTTCACATAATCAACAGTTTCACTCCAAATTTCATAAATAAATTGGTATACATATAAAAATAAATCTCGTGACTTTAATTATACCATCAGTTTTATCTTCACTTACACCTGTTTACCTCGTTAATATGAAAATTAGTGCATCAAATTATTATGGCCAATCACGTCATACAAGATAGGGTCGTGTCAAATCATAATTTTCGATAGAGAGCTAGCCTAATCGCGTTGCGTATAACAAAGCTGAGGAAATCATGACATGATTTTTTGTTCTACAGAAATTTAGCTGGGAGGAATCCCTTTTAATTTCATATTTCATGGTTACGCAAAATCCTGTACAAAGCTGTCCGTGTCCTTTGTATCTATTAAATCATCAACCTTAACACCCAATACAGAACATTAATTTAAAAAACAAAAGATGTTCACATTTCCCCCAAACCACAAAACGAGGGGTCTTTTCGCCATTCCCCCACAATTGAACACGTTCAAGGCGTGTGCTTTAGCCGAAATATGTTGCGTAATGAAAAATATTATCATTTTAAGTGTTTACTTCCTAGGCAATGTGGTGAGCAGGGTGGGCAAACGACCCCAAATTGTTTCATTAAGGCATTCCCTTGACCTAAAAATGCAAATTACCTTTTATTAATTGCAAGCCTCCGTAACTTAAATGGTGTTTCTTTTTAATTAAATGGACGCTTGTAGTTCTTTTGTTTCTTTTTAATACCGGTATTTTTAACAAAATTATGGGCTACATTTTATTTTACACTTTTGGTATCTTTATCGGTATTGTCAACGAGTTATTGTGAAATACCAGAATAAAAGGATATTGCAAAGGTCTCCAAAGTGGATTTCGCAAGCAAAATGTAACTAAATATGTCTTCAAAAAACCTATACATATAGACAAAAGTCTACGTTCATTCGTCTATGTTCATCATTGACTTTGATTAGTAGTATCCCTCTAAGTTGCATTAATTGCAGTCGTGGTACTTATCCAATTTTTATTGTGACAGTATCGTAAATTGAATGTGTCGTTTTATTGGACTACAGAATTACTATAAAGGTATTATTTCCTAAAATAAAAACGTTGTAAATGCAAAAATACTGTCCTTAAAAATTACGCTATCCACTATAAATACGGGTATTTTATTTGATATATATCTTTATCCTGTGTAAGCTAGCAGATTGGTGAGGGCATTTTTAAATGGAATTTTTAAAAGAAAACACTGAGGTAACTGTGCTAAAAGCATTTTGTCAGGGGCAAAATATTTACGTTATATTTTAGAGTTGCCATAGCTGGGTTGGAGTTTTGCTGAATTAATTTATGTCTGCAATAGGCTGGCCTTGTTTAGTTAAAATTAATATTTATTGGCTTGGTATTATACTGAGTAGATTAAACACATTACTCTGTACGTCTGTACATCTATATGAAGCTTAATTTCCGGTGATTAATATTACTTGGCAAAATACAATACAAGGGTGACTCCATCTCTTGTAGCTATCGTACAAAGCGATTAAAAGTTGAAGCAATTTTCTGGAATATTAAATCAATGGAAGGTTGACAGTTGGCGGTAATAGGCTCGTTTGCTATTACGTGGAACCAATTACCTACGGGATGATTTTTTTAAAAGTTTTTTTATTTATTTTCTACACAAAGCTATCTAGACCCATGGTAAGCTTTTATAGCTTGTGTTATGGAATCTGGAATGCGGATAGACATACTTATACAATTTTTTTGTAAATACATACATATAATACATAGAAACACCCAGACCAAAGCAAATAGCCATATTCATGCATACAAATATTTGCAATGAGCGGGGATCGAACCTGCGCCTCCTGCGTGTCAGTCGCGTGCACTGCCACTACGCCACAGAGGCTAAAGTTGTAAAAAGCGATTGCTTTTTTTCTTAAAAAAATATTAGCAACCGAAATTACTAATATTCCCAACTAAGCTAAATTGCTAGGGTTCACGTCGTCGGTAATGTAATGGCCCAGATCGAACCCGGGACCTCTCAATCGTAAGGCAGACTCCTTAACCACTAAGCTCTGTACAAAGTGTTGCGTTCTGCCTAATAGTAATTTTACTTTTTATCCTAAGAATCTCTGAGTTAACTGATGTAATTTATGCATTGCTGACGCAGACGATGTAAATTATTGGTACAAACGAATAGAAGGTAAGCATTTTACTTAAAGAACAACACTTAAAAAAAGACATACAAACTTACCAATATATTTTCCGCTCCTCGTAAAGCATAATCTACAAAAGAACACTACAGTACATAGTCCCTATATGACGTCACATAGCACGACTGAAATATTGAGCACGTAGGAGGGTAATGGCTCGAGTTAGGACGCGATGGATTTCTACTCACTCCGTACTATGTAGTGCAGGTGTGTGATATCAAACGAGCGGCTTGTTTTGTAAAAGCTTGGCTTATTCCTGTCCTTACCTGTACATCAGAGATGATGAAGTCTTTGATGTACAGCCTATTTTTGGTCTTAACATGTACAGTGGGCTGCAAAAGTCCGTATACTGTTTAAGATCTCGCCGTCCCCGGGGAATAAAACGATAACTACCATTATCTTGATTTTAATGTTATGTCATTTTTGAGATCTTTGAGTGATAATACATCTACTTAATTTTTTTCGTAATTTTTTTTACCGTTATTAACAGAGTTGCAAAAAATTACAATAGTATTCAAAGATTTATGACAGGCCTAAAAGAACGGGAGTAAAAGGATAATATAATATTACCATAAACGTATCCTCACTTGCTATATTGACAAATACTAATCCATACTAATATTATAAATGCGAAAGTAACTCTGTCTGTCTGTCTGTCTGTCTGTCTGTCTGTATGTTATGCTTTCACGCCTCAACCACTGAACCGATTTTGATGAAATTTGGTATAGGGGTAGATTAGACCATGAGAAAGGACATAGGCTACGCTAGACCAAACATGGTCGCTATAACCGACATCCACGCGGGCGGAGCCGCGGGCAAAGGCTAGTAGAATTATATTCTCGTAAAAAGACATAAAACTTAATATGATAAAATGCATGTTATCATTTTATTCTCGTTCAAAACCGTCCACTCGTTTCGTATAAAGACGTTAGTCCAACGACTTAAGAAGTTCGGATCGGTAATTCCGGAGTAATAGTTGAAAACATGTTTTTTATTTTTCCTGAAAAGTTGTGTTTTTGCAGTTATCATTTTATTCTCAGGGGACGGCGATCTACTTTGAGCACTTAAGTCTAATTAAACAGAATGAAATAGAGATGTCGTTACCTCTGTTAATAAATTTCTGGAGCCCAGGTCAACTTCAAACAATTCTCTAATAATCCCCGTTGGTAAAGAATAGTAAAGTACACAAAACATCAAAATGTCAGTGAAATTACGAATACGGCCTTCGTCTTCGTCTGCCAAATTAATGACACATGGTGCCGCTTCGTAGGGCACAAGCTGAAAAACGTTCTAACTATCCAATAGATTTCGGTAGATTTTTTTTTCGTATCGAAATAGTTTAGTTCCTCCCGTAACCGCCAGGGGTGCTGTCCAAATTTCATATAATGTTATTATCTACCGTAACGCTAGCGAGAGTTGAACTCATGGTAAAGCTACTGAAAATAAGAAATCTAATAACGAGATTATTTCAATTAAGAGTAAGTCTAGCTGCTGAATGCAAAATATTATGTAATAATTTTATAATCAAAGAAACCGTTTTTAATTTAGAAAATAAATTCTTTTGTGGAAATGCCGACGGAGGTCATTCTAAAGTCATTGGTTCGAAGTTGAATCAACTGAAGCCGGAGCCTTCAAGGTCAAACCTGTAAACTAGGGGAGGCGGTATGCTGATAGATTATTTTGGATATTCCTTAGATGGATAAGATTTTCGGGTTTCAGAATAAGACGGCCTACTAAAAACATTTACATGTAAAATTAGCCCGGGGCTTCGCTCGCATAGAATTGTGTTCCCGTTCGCTTACGTGAAATTTTGTTCCCATTCCCGTGACCCTTGGAACTTTTTTTAATGCAAAGTTTATGTGTGCCTTGTTAGCGATGCTCATATTATAATAAAACCTATTCGGCATGAAACCTTTTTGTAAATATTTTAAATACTTTTCTAATATATACACCGTCTTTTGTTTTTCCATTTACTTCGCTTTGTATTTTTACCGAATAAGTGTGTTTTTTTAAAGCGATTATTTTTTTTTTGACTCGGCTACGTAAGCTACAAGTTGCATACCAAAAAATTGCTGAATCAGCACTGGGATGCAGCGTGGTTTAGTGGCGTCCGGCACTAAAACAATTAGTCAGATTATGCTCTGAAATAGGACATCGGCTATTTATTTCCCGGGAATAGATTAATATAGATCGTGGAAATAAATCAGTATTTCACGCGGATAGAGTTGCGAGCAACAACTCATTAATTATAAACAGTTATGTGTAGCTGAAGTTCTGGGAACCTACATTCAGCATGTCAGTTCGTATTCGTACTAAGCTACTGCAACTAGTTTCAAAGGATAATCTAATATCTGTGAATCACACGTAAGCACGAACTGCCTTGAGCTATTTCATTTAAAATTATGGATAAGTTATAATAGCGACTGTACACATGCAGAGTCCGTTTGATGTTCGGATCTGGTTCCAGCAGTTTAACAACCTAAATGTGTGTGAAGAGGCGACACCCCATTCGACCGCATGGTCAATAATAGTAAAAGAGTCCCGCAATCCGCTCATTGTTCTATACCTTCTACATCATCCTAGCGTTAATCCCAGTCGGTTTGTTAAGCTGGCGGTCCACAACTGTGCATTTTTCGAGAAACAATTCTGCCTCGCACAACTGAACTATGGAATGAAGTGTCACCAGCGGTATTTCCGAACCAGTACGACCTTCAAACCTTCAAGAAAAGAGCGTACTCTCTTTTAAAAGGAAGGCAACGGACTCCTCTGGTGTTGTGGGTGTCCATGGGCGGCGGTGATCGCTACTCCATATTTTTTTTAAATGATTTAATGAATTTATTTTGCATAAAAACACTGGTTACAAAGGTGTTATAGAATTATATATGTCCAAGTATTTTGCAACAACATCAAGAGATTATTTCAAGTAACGCATCCGGATGGGACCCAGTGTGAGCTCGCATTAACTTTTGACGTAAAGTACTAGCTTTGTACCATCATTGATTTGCAGTCGCCTCGGGCATGTGTTTGTATACCCGACTAGTATAATGGAATGCTAAATTTCAAAGGGATTGTAATTAAATGTGTAAGGATTTGAGTGACAACGAATCATTGCTTGATGAAAATTACCTCTCCACTTCATATAGTCAGTTTGATTCAGAATTTAGGATTTGTTTTAAACTTTCTTCACTAGTACGAAGAGAGTAGTTTGCTCGTAGACATACTTATATCTCTTTTCAATTGAGGAAGGCAAATTATTTTTGTTAGCTTGTTTAATAGAAAAAGAAAATAGAAAATCTAACTTACTGGAACTAATTTACCTGCCCGATTGCGCAAAGGGGCTAAATCGAGTAGATTTTAAATAAATACATGTTTATAAGTGAAGTTAAAGTATGTGATAAAAGGTTTACGATAGGTTTAAGTAAGGTACGTATATACTTTTTTAAATAAGCACACCTAAAGATAGCTTAGTCGTTTTCAAACTATCGCCAATGTTTACAGTCGCTTATAATAAATCAAGTGAAAGGTATCAACAAGATTCTTATAAGAATTGAAAGAATGACTCATATCCTTTCAAAAAAATAACACTTCAGCTTATAAAGTTCGAAGTCATTATCTATCTTCCACTCTGTGACCCTAAGTCGCGGAGTGGAAGAGGGATGGTGATTCTCCTATATGCATAATATCTGCTTATTTATTGTATTATGTATGTTTATGTATATTTTGATATCATTATGTAGGTTTATGTATATATTGTTACTTATTATTAGATGATGTACCTATATATTATAGTATAACATAATATGTTTATTTATTAATTATTACTACATAATATGTATATATTTTGTAATGTTAAGTTTGTGTGTGTACTATTTTTCTCTCCCCTTACCATACACATATTCACACCTCTTTCTTTTCTTCACGATCTCCTCTCGCCGGTCTGATGGAAGAAATTTCTTTTAGAAATAAGCAGCACCAATATGTACCAACTTTTTCATCCAATATATATTATTTGAATGAATCCTTTATAGCATTTATTATGCTAACTGTTAAGTTTTTTATACCAACATATATTATGTTTGTTTTGTGTGTGCATAAATCTTAAATAAAAATAAATAAATAAAAAGTTGCAAGTGTTTTGCTTATCTGAACTCTGACGGTGGGTGTCGAATGACGTCGTTAAGAGCGAGCGCAGGTCAATTCAAGGTCAAATTTTGCATTAAGTAGTTGGATTCTGTCAGCCAGATTTCTGACAAGAAAATTTCGACTTCGTAGTACAACAAAAGAATTCCTTCAAACATTAATTGCAATCAATCATCATCATTAATATTGCTTTTTTCCTTCGATTCTTTCCTTTCTCGTATCTTGTTCCATAAATAAGTCGTACCATTTGTTCATTTGCTTGAGCAATATTAATTATGAGCTGGATAAATAGTAGTGTGTGATCTGCACGAATAAATGATATCATTTAAATAGAAACGGTTTTCTCGCATAGTATTTACAACGGTAGTTTCAGACAGAAAATGCAAAAACAAAAAAAAGAAAAGAAAAAGAAATTAATTAAGGAATGAAATAGAATGCGATTGTCACAACAAGAGGGAAAGAAAATTTCTAGAGCTTATTTCTCCATTCAAGTAAATTATACACGACGATTGTTTTCGGATTTATTGATCAAGTTCATCAAGTATATATAACTAGCTTTTGCCCGCCGCTCCGACCGCGTGGATGTCTTCTTACTCCAGGTCTAATCTACCACTACACCAAATTTCATTAAAATCGGTTCAGTGGTGAAAACGTAACATACAGACAGACAGAGTTACTTTCGCATTTATAATATTGGTATGGATACAGCACACGCCAGGCAGCAGATATCTTGTTCTATACAATATGACAGTGCTGGTCCATCCATACTAGTGGACAGCAAGATTAACATACCTGTCATGTTCACGTAACAGTTGACATTTTTACAATGTCATTGCAGTTTGGGCAAACTAAACTTAGGCTCGAATACGAATACATAGGGAAAAAGAATCTTCTCGGGTAGGATTCGAACCCGCAGTCTTTCCCTTATAGGGGGAATGCCTTGAACAATTCGGCTACCGAGACACGCCCGATGTGATTCAAATTTCCCTTCTATTTATCCGTTCTTACGGTGATTTCAGATGAATTAAAATTGGAAGAACTAAAACACTCAGATGGGATTGCATATTTATGAAATTGTCCGCTTTTTGTTCTATCAACATTGTCAGTATTTTAATTACAGGATGCACTATTGATTAAAATTGAAGACTACTGAATCTGAGCAGACTCAAGCTAATAGTGTGCAACCGAAGAGCCCGAAGTCTTTTCCTGATGTATTCGAATGACTGATATACTTCTACACTAATTGTATAAAAAGGTGTATACGTATAATTAATAAATTCGCTGCATTCAACATTGTAATATTTATCAATCAATAAATGAATAAATGTAACTACGTTAAAAATACACTAAGAATGGTAAGAATATACTTATTAAGTGTGCTTTTTCAAATAAAGTTGTATGTTAAGGAGCAATCATATCTCTGTTGTCGACTGTACGTGTTTATAAAAGTGAAAAATAAAATATCACCACGCTTCGTACAAGAGCGTGAAATAAAATAAAAAGGCAAGATAAAATGATATTTTATTTAACATTTACCGCGCGTAAAGAGCCCATATAATCAACCCGCTGCATTCAACCTCGTTATCACTCTTTTGTATGGCGTGAAGATACGTTATGGGGCGAGATTAGCACCACAAAAGGTTGTTGGGCCACAATTTTAACTTATCACAAGAAAATATGACGTTTTTAGGAGATCATTGAATTTTTTTTGGTAGGCATTGTTTAAATGAAATATTTCTGAGTGCAATGTGGTTATAGAAGATGGTGGAATGTGGTTAAGAGAGATGTTGTCAAGAAGAACATTGTTTAACTAGTTAATAGTAGTGGATCGTCCAGCAGATGTTTCTCACTCTGCCAGCTCACGTGTTGCCTTCTTCCTACAGTCCCGGGTCCTTTAAGCGGGGCGTGAAAAGGCATCTGATGAGGCCGTCAAGCTGAGTGCCACCACTGTTAACATGGTACATGTTTATGATGGTGACCCTGTTTCCGAGACTTTGCTTTAGCTTAACAACAGGCGAGGTGAAGTCAAATTGATGTGTCGTTTATTTTAAAAAAAGCTGTTACTAACCTGTGAATTCGCACTCGTGAATCGAACCCACATCTCTTATTTAGTAGTCGAACACTTTACCACCGCTTGTGGTAATTTAAGTTATATAAATAATGTAGCGTAGCCGGGTTTTAAATGAGAACCAGGGGTAGCTAAAAGAATTTATTTATTTTAACACAAGGTCGAACGAAGGTCGTGGGTGGTAAGGGCCCGTCAATTTTGCTTTGGCAGCGGTACTTCCCGGGCGCGACACGACGACAGCAGCTCCGCTGGTCGGCTGCGTGGAAGGTCGTCGCTCGAGCGGGTGGTGTGGAGCCGGGGCCGGACCGCGTCAAGGTACAGTGCAGGCAGTGCCGGTTCTTAACCCAAATCTTGGACCCCAATCCGGGGCTAAAATTCCAATTTGGATGATGAATTATTGTTATTTTCACTGACTAGGCAGGCAGATAACTTTGATTCTTGGTTTTACACCTAGTGAGATGAGACAAACTAAAGCACTAGATAGAATCCACAATGATGTGCGGATGTGGTTAGCGCGCGGAGCAGTACGTGCAGCCGCTAAGTAAGTTTCGAGCAGAATCTTCTGGCCGCACCGGCCTGCGGTCATTCCAATGTCGCCTGCGCCCGACCGTCAAGTCGTGACGTAAAATCATACGATCTAGCGGGCGCCGACGCGAACAATAGAACCAGTTAGCCCGGTACAGTCAGGAGAATAAGTTAATGGTTTTGATATTTTTATTTTTATTTTTTATTGTTTTTAATTTTACGATTAGTATAAGTTGTAAATATTGTTTGTACATATTATTTAGGCTATTTAAATTATTTTAGTGTAGGTTTTGTTAGGTAAATATTTATTTTGCATAAAGTAACGTGTATTTACGTTACATTACCCCCTCTGGCACGGAAAGGATTTTATCCTAAAATAAAATCCGCGACAAATGCGCTTACGTATTTGTTTACTCATTCATACTTCATCTATCATATAGAATATTCATACGTCACGCAATTAAACAACAGCTGTATATATTTATATTCATACAGCCGTCACCTAGTACATTATAAGCAAGGGTATTGTTTCAACGAACGAATAACCTAACAAATACAGTAATGATAGAATATTGATAGGGTAAGTAACTAAAAGTTCGCGAAGTAGTGGGCAAATTATTATTATTTTTTTTTTTATTTTTTTTAAGTTGTCCTAAGTGTCTGTTTTAATTATTGTATAATTTTAAATCTTTAATATGCCAGGTTCCGATATTCTTCCCTTGCATATTTTCCAAGACATAGACAAGAGGTGACTTTTTACTTATAATTTTACATTTTATATATTTTGGAGCCAATTTTTTACTAAAATATTTATCCTTATCGCTAATGACATAAGTGCGCTTCATTACAAAATCTCCCACCTGAAATTCCGCCGATTTACGACGCAAATTATATTGTGAGGTATTTTTGACATGGGCGTGCCATAGTTGTTTTTGAACTTCGTCAAAGATACTTGATAGGCATCCTAAGTTTTCGGCATAAATATCCCTGGGCAGAAAGAATATCTCAGGTCCTAGGTCATTATCAACGTAATGAGTGCCGCATGGGACAAGTTCACGACCATATACTAGGAAAGCAGGAGTGTAACCAGTAGCTTCATTAACGGAACTATTTATCGCGAATTGAACTTTGGGAATAAAGGTGTCCCATGTTCTATGATCATTTTCCACGAAAGTTGAAATGCAGGTCATTATTGTCCTATTGTACCTCTCCACGGTATTGATCTGTGGCGTATACTTTGGCGTGTAAAAAACATTCGGTACGTTGTATTTTTTAAAGAAATTTTCCGTCGTACCGCTAATAAACTGAGTGCCATTGTCCATTAACACGGTTTGTGGCACACCGTGAACTAAAAACACCTGATTTTCCAATAATTTTACGACAGCATCCGCTGTAGGCCTTCTAATAGGGAATATAAGGCAAAATTTAGAAAAACAGCAGGTGATTACTAATATGTAACTATTTTGTGCACGGCTAACTGGAAGAGGACCTACGAGATCGACCGACATCATTTGGAATGGACGAGAGCATTGCTTGGGACGACCCATTTCTCCTAAGGTTTTATGATTTTGCTGCTTGTATTCGAGACATTTAATACAAGAACCTACATATTTGACTACGTCATTATGCATTCCTGGCCAAAAATAACGGAGAGCCAAACGGCGGTAAGTCTTATAGATGCCTAAGTGACCAGCCGTAGGCTCACTATGGTTCTCGGCAATAACTTGATCGCGAAGTTCCATAGGCACAACTTCCTTCCATGAGAACTCCGAAGTTAGCTCATGCTTATTCTTTGTCAGACGGTACAATGAGTTATTTTTGATATGAAAATTAGGGTAATTTTTGGCTGAATTCAATATGCCGTTAAAAACATCTTTATACCACGTGTCAGCAGTATTCTTATAAGAGTTGGCCGTGTAAATAGCGCAGATAGGAACGGCTCTTGAAAGAGCATCAGGGATAACGTTATCTACGCCGCGACGGTGTTTAATGTCGAAATCGAAAGCGGACAAACGAACGCCCCATCGTGCTAATCTACCGGTGGGGTTATTTATGGAAAGGAACCACTTTAAGGCACTGTGATCGGTATAGACAGTGAAACGTCTCCCGTTCTCCAAATAACACCTCCAGTGCTCGATAGCGGTGATGACAGCCAATGTTTCGCGTTCTGTGATGCTATAGTTCTTCTCGGCGGCAGACAAGGACTTGCTCATGTAAGCGATAGGATGCTCCTTGCCATTAACTGTCTGTGTCAACATGCCACCAACACCATAGTTTGAGGCATCTGTATGTACCTCAAAAGGCATGTTATAATTTGGACATGAGAGAACAGGTGCGGAAATTAAGGCCTCTTTAAGATTCTGAAAGGCAGAATCGGCTTCTGGCGTCCATTTAAAGGGTGGAGCACCTTTCTTATTAGAAGTCAACTTATTTAGAGGACCAGCTACGGTACTAAAGTTGGGGACAAAGCGACGATACCAGGTTGCAGTACCAAGGAAGCGTTTGAGGTCCTTTCGACAAGAAGGTGTCGGATAATTGAGGATCGCCTCGACTTTTTCTGGATCGGTACGTAGTCCATTGCTATCCACAACGTAGCCGAGATATTTAAGTTGGTTTCTAAAAAATTTACATTTCTCAAGATTAACAGTCAAGTTTGCGTGTTTAAGTTTATCTAATACACGTAACAAGAGAGAAACATGACTATTAAAGTCTTGGGAAACGACGATGACGTCATCCAAATAACAGAACACCTGCAGGTCAAAATCTCTAAATAAAAGATCAACGAGTCTTTGTTGTGTTGCTGGTGCGTTAGTGAGACCAAAGGCGGTTCTTTTGAAACGCAGAGTGCCTCTGCCAGGGACGTAAAAAGCTGTTTTATCCCTGTCCTTATCTATAATGGGAATCTGCCAGAAAGCTTTTGACAAATCGATACTGGTCAGAAAGCGAGCATCGCGAAGATTGTCAAGGATTTCTGAGACATATGGCAAGCTATAGGCGTCACGCTTAGTGATGGAATTTAATTTGCGGCTATCAAGACAAAAACGCGGCTGTCCATTCTTCTTTGTAACGAGGAGAACTGGGGAAGACCAAGCACTTTCACAGGGCTCGATGACGTCCAAAGACAA
Organism: Eilema sororculum; assembly: GCA_914829495.1. Taxonomy (NCBI): domain Eukaryota; kingdom Metazoa; phylum Arthropoda; class Insecta; order Lepidoptera; family Erebidae; genus Eilema; species Eilema sororculum. Next base: position 23,989,766 of record OU618535.1, read on the forward strand.
CATTTCGTCAACCTGTTCAACCAGAATCCGTTGTTTTTCCGGCGACATGCGGTAATAACGTTGACGAATAGGTTGTGCGTCGCCAGTGTCGATGCTGTGCGTTATAAGGCTGGTTTCTCCCAATCCCTTTCGCTCATACGAAATATCTTTGAACTGCTCGATGACATTATCTGTTAACCGACGTTCTACCTCATTTAAATTGTCATACCCATTTAAGTGCCTACCTGACTCTTCGTTAATTAATGTTTTTGGGGCATCTGTAATTTCAATACTATTCAAATATTTAGGACAAATGCCAAAGTCACGCCAGAAATCAACACCTAGAATGAGATTGGAAGTAACAGATGGGATTACGAAACCTTTTATTACGTGGAATCGGTTATCAAACTTGATAGGCAAGAGGATAAAACCGATGCTTTGCAAAAATTGACCACCTGCGGCTTGGGCCGTCATGCTGTTGTCAGAGTGCATCAGATGACCATGTTCTATTAAAAATGAATGAGCATTATTACCAATGATTGTTATTGCAGATCCTGAGTCCAAAAGGCCAGCGATTTGAAAGCCATTTACATCCACAGAAACATAAGGCCTAGTGTCATTTTCTGGTATTTTATGCAGAATTGTGTCAATCCTAAACGTTCTAAAGAAATTGCTAACAGTTTTAAGCCAAGAATTCCAATCCTCCTTATCAAATTTACTGCTGCTTGTATTGACACAATTCTTATCAATTAGTTTTTTGAATTAGAAGACCTATTTTTGGAACAATCAGGGCACTGAGGTGTTTTAACGTCTTTACGACCACACACAAAACAGAATATTGCGTCTTTGTTTGCTGTACACTGACGTAAGTTGTGACTATCTACACGGCAACGAGGACAAAAACGTTTCCTCTCAACCCTAGTGTTAGTATTGATAGCATCTAAATTTTCATTACCTTCACTTTTATTATTATTGCTGTTGTTATTCTTGTAATATGTATTATTTGGTTTGTTTCTATTCTGATTATTATAATTTTGTTTTTGGAAAAATTTGTTTTGTGCTTTGAAGGTTGTATTGCCGGTGTATGCAAATTCAGGAGCTAAGGTGTCAGCAGTGGGCTTAGCTGGCTCATGAAAGTGAGCGAGGCGAGCTTGGAAATTCTCATAATTACGGCAAATAGACTTTAAGGTTTCTAAGTCTTTAACCTCAGAAACGGCAGCTAAAGTGCTAGTGTAAACAGGCCTGATGTTATGTAGAATTATTTCCAATCTCTCCTCCTCAGTCAATGGTTTTGAGAGACGAGAGAACATGCCCGTCATTATAGAAAGATAAATGGTAATGTTCTCAGATTCGCCTTGCGTACGTGACCGAATTTCAGAAATAAGTCTGTAGTCATAATCCGCCTGATCAAAATCCTTTCTCAACAAAACAACTAAATCATTCCACGTTTTAATGTCATCTTTGATACTTCTGTACCAATGAAGTGCACCTCCGGTAAAAATGTCGGTACAATAAGCTAAAAGTTTCGAGTCCTCAATACTCCTCGCTTGACAAAATTCAGAAACACGTTGAATGAATGTGCGCACGCAAGATTTGCCATCAAATTTTATTTTCGTGATTTCATTTGAAATTCCGCGCTCACAAGTCACTTTAATATTTAAAGGACTAGGTGTTTCTGGTTCGGGAGTTTGTAAATCAAGAAAATCCACGACATTATCTTTAATAGCGTTATATTTAAGATAATACTCTTTAAATTTTGCGGTAAATGAATTACGGATTTTTATATTTTTATCATCGTCAGTTTGTATACGCTTAAGACGATGATAGAGGTGATGTAATAAGTTTTGAGTGCGCAGCAATGTGTTTTTATCTGGCAAGTCTTCACAATCTAGGACCGAGGAAATTTTAGTTATAACCGTATTGATGCCTATTAGGTCATTTTCGGCAGTAAAACTACTGGTCAGAATATCGTCCGAAGGGAAAAGTACGGCTAATTTCGATATTTGCCTACGTAATTCCTGGACTGTACCAGCCGGAGTTTCGCCTCTAATGCCTACTTCATACTCTAGCTCTGCCTTGTTCAGTGATAAAAATTTGATACTATACGCCATTATAAAGAGTGTTGTAAAATGAACGGCTTGGGTAAATGTAGAATCAAGCTATTAAGTTCTAACTAAAATTAATCTACTGATGGACTAAGAACCCAGCTCTGTTACAATGAGCGTTACAAGTTACTACGTCCAAGTTGTATACTAACAAAATACAGAACCAAGCAGAAGGAGAAGCAAGGAAAAGAAATCTAAATAGAAAAGAAATAAATTGTGGCTAATTTGCACATATTACAATTTATAATTAATTTGTTGCTGACTGTACGTCGTAACAAGTTGTATGAATTTAGAATGTTACAATTTTACTTTTACTTTAATTTATGTTGACGACTGTACTTCACGTAGCAGGTAGGGTATAACAAAATACTATTTATGTTTTGAATGCAGAAAAAGTACGTGCAAATTTGCCACCAATTCAACAAAAAGAAAACAAGGAACGTATCACAAAAATAAAAAAAACACAAACACATACACACTAACTACTTACTACCAAAGCAAAAATGACCTTGTTTAAACCACGTTGGCGCCACTGTAGCGTAGCCGGGTTTTAAATGAGAACCAGGGGTAGCTAAAAGAATTTATTTATTTTAACACAAGGTCGAACGAAGGTCGTGGGTGGTAAGGGCCCGTCAATTTTGCTTTGGCAGCGGTACTTCCCGGGCGCGACACGACGACAGCAGCTCCGCTGGTCGGCTGCGTGGAAGGTCGTCGCTCGAGCGGGTGGTGTGGAGCCGGGGCCGGACCGCGTCAAGGTACAGTGCAGGCAGTGCCGGTTCTTAACCCAAATCTTGGACCCCAATCCGGGGCTAAAATTCCAATTTGGATGATGAATTATTGTTATTTTCACTGACTAGGCAGGCAGATAACTTTGATTCTTGGTTTTACACCTAGTGAGATGAGACAAACTAAAGCACTAGATAGAATCCACAATGATGTGCGGATGTGGTTAGCGCGCGGAGCAGTACGTGCAGCCGCTAAGTAAGTTTCGAGCAGAATCTTCTGGCCGCACCGGCCTGCGGTCATTCCAATGTCGCCTGCGCCCGACCGTCAAGTCGTGACGTAAAATCATACGATCTAGCGGGCGCCGACGCGAACAATAGAACCAGTTAGCCCGGTACAGTCAGGAGAATAAGTTAATGGTTTTGATATTTTTATTTTTATTTTTTATTGTTTTTAATTTTACGATTAGTATAAGTTGTAAATATTGTTTGTACATATTATTTAGGCTATTTAAATTATTTTAGTGTAGGTTTTGTTAGGTAAATATTTATTTTGCATAAAGTAACGTGTATTTACGTTACAATAACTTAAATTACCACTGCACGTTCTAATCATTCTTAACTAACTTCAAAAGGAGTAAGGTTCTCAATTCGTCGTGCTTTTTTAAATGTAATGTTTATTTGGCAAACCTTATCATGATAATGATGAAATAAAACATAAAGACTTATCCAATTTGGTACAGTTTTTCGGCAGTACCTGAATTTTGGCGATTTATTTTTATACCCCATCTCTTCGTACAAGCCGACTAAGGGATTGGGCTGTTTAACATCAGACAGATACTCGTATACACAGCCCAGACTTAGCCTCAGATATAGGCTCGAGTCAACAATCGTGCCCGGAATAATATAGCAAAATGCTCACCCCCTATAACATGAGACCGACTACAATTATAAGTGAAATGTGGGTGTTAATAAAATTCCCCTCTGCCAAACCCTTCGGGGATAAAGGCATGCTTATATGTATGTATGTATGCATTTTTATATAAGTATACATATATAGATAATTCAAACTAAAACAGTAAAACAAATGAGTGTATATTTTGCATAGGTACCTACATTGATGGGTCAGCCGGGGTGCGAGGGATATGTCTATAACAACCTCACCTCCGGCCTAGCACCAAGACCCACAGTCGGCGTGCGGTTTTAGTCGGTTCGAGTCCGACATAACCTCCCCTTCCGGCTCCGGCAGGGGGGGTATCCGAGGGGATTTCAGCACGAAAAAAAAAAAAAAAAAAAAAAAAAAAAAGGTACCTACATTGAAGTACCAACCGTGTGTATCCCGCGATACGTTTACCTTCCACAATAAGGCGGTTTATCCTCCCATACGGTGTTTTCCTGCTCGCTACCTCTACCCATTGAACTATCGAACGCACTAATGGTGTGTAAATCTCCTTCCTCGCCGTTACGTCCAATCAATTGCTCTTAAAGACTCGTGTTTGGGAGGTAGCTACATTGTTTTCCTGAAAACCGTGAATAATAAAGGTATTTCCGTAAAACCTGTACTCTAGTATGTGTGAAGTAACAAAAGTATCGATTTTTTATGTATTCAGCCTTGAATTGTAAGAAGAGGTACCAGCTTACAAATGAGATTGACTTAAGCTCCCAAAATCTTGTTGGGACCAACACCCGCTTCATTTACTCTTTTGAAGTTGTTATATAATGAAGTGCGGTAGCCTAGTGGTATGGGCAATGGACTGCTGAGACGAGGTCTCGGGTTCGATCCCAGGTTTACCATGGCACACACCAATAACTTTTCGATGTTTTTCGAAGTTATGTGCGTATTTATCGCAGGTTTATAAGTGCCCGGTTAATGGCAATAGGCTCGCCACCTATTACGTTGGGACCTAAACATAAACTGGCGAAATGTGGGTGCTAGCACCTCTGCCTACCCCTTCGGGGAATACAGGTGTGAGTTTATGTTATGTTATGTTATATAATGAAGTTTCAGTAGGTTTATAGTATTTATAATATAAAGAAGAAAAATTGACCTACAAACGAATAATTGTTCATGCTGATGTAACTTTTTAACTCTCGCATTCCATGATTGATCAAGTTCATCAAGTATATTTAACTAGCTTTTGCCCGCAGCTCCGACCGCGTGGATCCCCGTAACCGGGGCTAGATGGGGACATTTTGGTCCCCATGACCCGAAGGCGGCCATTTCGAAAGAGATGGTCCTGGGTCTGTCGGGGTGCGAGAAATATGCTTTTGGCAATCTCACCTCCGGCAACCAAGGACCCAAGACGGCGTGCGTTTTAGTCGGTTCGAGTCCGACATAACCACCTCCACCGGCTCCGTGGGGGTGGCATCCGTGGGGATTTATCGCACGATAAAAAAAAAGACCCATGGTAAGCTTAATTAGCTTGTGTTACGGAATCTAGAATGCGTATAAACATATTTAGATACTTTTTTTTGTAAATACATACATATTATACATAGAAACACCCAGACCAATGCAAATAGTCATATGACATTAATATGTGCAAACGTATGGGATTATTTATTAAAAAAATGTTTTGTTTGACGGCTCATGAACCCAAAAGGTTGAACTCTCTACTCTATATTCTACTTCAACTGGGGTACTCTCTTTTGGCTTTGCCGTAGTCGGTTCAAAATACCTAAAATTCAACTCCAAAACTATTCCAGACCAGAAGCTCTCTAGAAACCACTAATACTAACATTAGGAATAAAAACGTGTATCGCCTTTAAACCGTGCAGAATGGCATATAGCCGTCATAAAGACGGGCCGGGCATCCGGCGCGTGAGTGAGTGCACGCGGCCGCGCATCCTTATCTTGTGCGAATAAAAACGTTCAATGTGCCGTTTTAATGTCTGCCCCTTCCTCCGACCTTTTGCCTGTAATGTGCATAGTGTTGGGCAAATTCAATATCGATATAATAATAATTTTGGTTATGTATCTTGAGGTGCATTCTTGCAATTGACAGCCTCTGTGGCGTGGCGGTAGTGAACGCGACTGCTACGCAGGAGGCGCGGGTTCGATCCCCGCTCAGTGCAAATATTTGGATGCATGAATATGGCTATTTGCATTGGCCTGGATGTTTCTATGTATAATATGTACTTATATGTTTACAAAAAAAGTATTGTTATTTTATGCATGTTCGGGACTTCACGCGATAAAAACTTCCACTTACTTTTTGCCGACGACTTGACTTAAAAAAAAAAGTAAAGTATATCCGTATTCTAGATTCCATAACTCAAGCTAGTAAAGCTTACCATGGGTCTAGATAGCGTTGTGTAGAAGTTGTGGTTTTTTTTAATGTTACATAACAGAAAAATATACGAGAATGTTTTAGCAAGCTGTCTATTGAGCGTTCTAGTGAGCATTTACGCGAGCATTCTCGTGGAAGTATAGTAAATTTACATTGACTAGAGTGTTAGCTAGACACATCATGAAAATATTCGTAGCGATGTGTAGCTAAAGAGCTAAACATCGTTACGAATATATCAGGCGTAGGCGTGGATCGGATCGTTTTTCAGTTCGACATATTTCAAAACGGCGAATGTTCGATATTCTGTAACAAGTGAATGCCCAAGTCTAATAGCACCTTTAGAGAGTACGCGTCCTCTTAACTGTATGCAAATTTAAATACTTATGCGCGGTTTTCTGTAGAAGTAATGTAAATTTTTCATTTAGGACGGTTTCAATTCTGAGATGTAAATCCCATTACGCTACGTTTTTAGAAAAAAGTTTCATGAAGTTTCAAATATGAATGTCATGTGCCGTATGTATACATTACACTTACGATCATTCACGTCGTATCGGTAATGTAATGCATATAACAATAACTAAAAATCATTAATGCTAAATAAAATGTGTCGCATCACTAAAAACAAACATTTACAACTTATTTATGTTTCTGTAGATACGGTTAAAAGAAGTAAACTCTATTGGTTCTACATAAATTTTACCATTTTGTTGTAATTTTTTATTTTTTTAAATTATTTCGTTATTTTTTTTTTATTTTTCTTTTGGTCCGTCAATGGACTGCACCCCGCTAGCTGACAATAAAGATGACGTGCAGTCCAGAAGATACAGACCACCATTCCCGGTGCCATTGGACGTAAAAATTAAAAAAAATCTCAATATTTAAAAACTTTAATAATGTTCAAACTTATAAGTTTTTAATTAATTATTGTTAAATTACCACCACCGGGCGACCACTAGTTAGTCTCAATTATACATTCACAAATTGACAAACAGCATACAAGAGGCGTACGTCAAGCAAGTGCTTTCCCTTGTACAGTCATCGCAAAAAGTGCTTTCAATAACTTGAACAATGGCCTTTAACACTTGGCCAAGTTTTTAACGACCGCTCCTTAATTAATGGCGTTCATTGTTTTGCCTACACTATGCCGAAGTTTCGGTAATGTGCTGAATGCTGCAATAAAGTTCATGGGTCATTCTGAATACTGTTGATGAACTGCCCTAATGAATCGAATACATAGGGAAAAAGAATCTTCTCGGGCGGGACTCGAACCCGCAGTCTTTCCCTTACAGGGGGAATGCCTGACCAATTCGGCTACCGAGACACGCCCGATATGATTCAAATTTCCCATCTTATACGTCTTTTATATAGTTAGCATACTTAATGCTGTAAAAATTCCTTCAATTGCCCTAATGAAATATTCTAGTACAGCCATGCACGAAAGTTATTAATTAGTTGCGCCTACTAGTATCATACGAGCAATCTACAGGGGAGCGACACAGCATAAATAAGTTTGTAAGGTTCAAATCTCAAAATATACTTACATGATACTTTACTAGCACCATTCAATCAGGATTAAAGTAGTTCATATTTTGGCCACAGTTACATTTACATAAACAGTTTAATCTTAATAAGGCTTAGTAACGCATGCAATGGTTGGGAGAAGCGGAATCACAGAAAAAAGCATGATACACGAGTTGCAAAAATTCGTCAACACGTATCTGCACAACAAAAAACCGTAACAGTCGAACAACGAGAGGTTCGTTTGAGCACTTCCCAATTGCATATTTCTCAAGTAAGGGCAGATGAAACTCCTAGACAGCAAGAGGTTTGATTGAGGCATTTGTGAATTCATAATTGTCAAGTTAGAGCAAACGAAACGCATGAACAGTGAGAGGTTCGTTTGAGCCATTTGCGAATACATAACTCTCAAGTTAGAGCAAACGAAACGCATGAACAGCGAGAGGTTTGTTTGAGCCATTTGCGAATACATAACTCTCAAGTTAGAGCAAACGAAACGCATGAACAGCGAGAGGTTCGTTTGAGCCATTTGCGAATACATAACTCTCAAGTTAGAGCAAACGAAACGCATGAACAGTGAGAGGTTATTTTGAGCAATTTGCGAATACCTAACTCTCAAGTTAGAGCAAACGAAACGCATGAACAGCAAGAGGTTCGTTTGAGCCATTTGCGAATACATAACTCTCAAGTTATAGCAAACGAAACGCATGAACAGCAAGAGGTTCGTTTGAGCCATTTGCGAATACATAACTCTCAAGTTAGAGCAAACGAAACGCATAAACAATGAGAGGTAATTTTGAACCATTTGCGAATATTTAGCTATCAAGTTAGATAAAATGAAAAGCATCAACAGTGAGAGATTTGTTTAAGATATTTGAAAATACATAACTAACAAGTTTCAATGGTTCCTTATGAAAAGCTTTGTACCATATAATTGCGTGAATTGGCATAAATATTGGCAAAACATAATAATGATGGGCCAGAAAAGTCTTATAGATTGTATTCGTAAAAATTTCAACATATGTTATTCTACCATACGACATAAACAAGGCAGGACGGCTACCTTTTTTTTTTTTCCGTGCGGAAATCCCCTCGGATACCCCCCTGCCGGAGCCGGAAGGGGAGGTTATGTCGGACTCGAACCGACTAAAACCGCACGCCGACTGTGGGTCGTGGTGCTAGGCCGGAGGTGAAGTTGTCATCGACATATCCCTCGCACCCCGGCTGACCCAGGGCCATCCCTTACGGTCTAGCCCTCCTCGAGAGGGGGGACAACGGTGTCCCCGACTCGCCCCCGGAATGGGGAGACGCGCTTCTTAGCGCGCCGTCGCCGTGGCCTGCTTCTGCTGGGGTGACAGGCGGTTTCACCCGTCACCCCCAGGCCCGCGGGGGACGGAGGTCAGTCAGTGCCCTCCGACGCCCGAGTTGCCTGCGCGCGCGGGCAGCGCGGTTCGCGAGTCTCGCTCGCTCGCGCTGCCTCTCCCGTTCCGCCGTCTCCTTCACGACCATTACCTGCTAGCTGAAGGAGACGCCGGCCGCCCACGCGTCCGCACGGCAGGACGGCTACCTAAAGAGATGGAAATATTCGTTGGTGCCAAGGTGATGTTGCGTTACAACCTGCATGTGTGTCCAAAGGCCTGGAGAATGGTGCGATTGGACATATTTTAGAAATCATTTCACCCTGTTTCCTGAGAGCACAATGGATGATACTGACATACGTATTATAAACAGAGCGGCTGAATGCTGCAGCTCCCGTGTAAAAAACATTAGTCGTTTATTTATCCGAAACAAAAAGTATTCAATAAAGTATCATAAATATTATTCCAAACAACGAAATAGATTAAGCAGTCTAGGTTCATAAAGATATCAGAGTTCATAATTTCAGAGTTCATTTGACAATTTATATTGACATTTTATGTTGACATGATTAAAAAATAGAATTTAAATTATATTAATAAACATACTTTACTAGAGCTCATAATAATGAATAAATAAAATAATTAATGTTTTTTAAAGTAAGCGATGTCATGATTAATGAACACGATTTTCAGGCGAATCGATGTTTGCGAATACAATAGAAGCCGAAGCTTGTACTTACTTCAATTAAATATTGAATTTAACTCAAAGTAAGGGTTACTTAAAAGACTTTTAAAGTTATAAATGGTTATTGAAAGCAAAAGAAAATACTTTATCACGAGTTCTCGGCTCTCGTAACTCTCGACTTGCGCATTTCACAATCGTGCTTGTCGCCGGTTAAGTGTGGTTCGATAACGTAATGCGGGCTATTCATGTTGCTACTGCGTAGTAAATTTATATACATGCAATAATATATATATATATATCGATTAAGATAAGGAAATATTTGATCGGTCCAGGCTGGATTTGAACCCGCGATCTTTCTCTTATAGGGAGAATGCCGTGACCACTGTGGCACCGGATACCATCCGAATCAATCCAAATCTTTCCTTATACTACTCTGTCAAGAAAGTACCGGGAAAAAATCAATAATACACAAAAAAATTGTTATTCATCCAAATTTATTTTATCACCTTCAAAGTATGCTCCTTCAGAAACGATACACTTACGCCAACGAATAATCCAATCATCAAAACATTTTTTAAACGCTGTTTCCGGAATTGAGTTCAGTTCTCGCCACGAATTCTCCTTTATGTCTTCTACTGATTGAAAACGGGTGCCACGAAGTGGTAATTTGAGTGTAGGAAAAAGAAAGAAGTCGGCTGGAGCCATATCTGGTGAATATGGTGGTTGCTCGATGGCATTTGTTGAGTGTTTGGACATAAATTCGTTCACAATGATGGCCTTGTGCGAAGGCGCATTATCGTGGTGCAAAATCCAAGAATTTTCTTTCCACAAATCTGGCCTTTTTCGTCGAATTTGTTCTCTTAAACGTCGCATAACACTCAAATAATATTCTTTATTTACCGTTTGACCTTCCGGCTAAAATTCCGAGTGCACAACACCGCGATAGTCAAAGAAAACAGTCAACATGACTTTGACTTTTGATCGACTTTGACGTGGTTTTTTCGGTTTTGGTTCAGTTGGAAGGCGCCATTCCGAAGCTTGTTGACTAGTATGCATGTCAAACTCGTAAACCCACGTCTCGTCACCAGTAACAACGCGTTTCATGAATGTTGGGTCGGTATTGACCCGTTCTAGCATGTCCTCAGCGACTCTCATGCGATTTAGTTTTTGAAGAAAATTCAGGTCTTTTGGGACTGGCGGGCAGCAACACGTTTCATACCCAAATTATTAGTTAAAATGGTACGAATCGACTCGTGAGATACAGAAAGTTCGGCGGCCATCTCTCTCAAACTTGAATGAGGATTTTCAGTCACTATTTCCTTCACTTTTGCGATGTTAACTTCAGTTGCAGACGTTGATGGCCTACCAGAACGAGGCAAATCTTCCATCACATCTCGACCGCTTTTGAACGCTTTGTACCACTCATAAGCACGTGTTTTTGATAAAGTCGATTCACCGTAAGCCTTCTGTAACATTTTCAGTGTCTCCGAACATGAAATTCCATTGGCGATGCAAAATTTAAGACAAACTCTTTGTTCGATGTACAAAAACATCGAACAAAGAACATCGAAACATTTAAGACAAACTCTTTGTTCGTACACGTAATATAATACACTCGTTAGATTTACACACACATACGTGTTACTAGTGTGGCCTGCATACTTATAGGCATTGTCGTGTGTACAAAAACATTATGAAATTCGCAATACACACTAGATATTATAAAACTAAAAACAGCACTGTTTTTAACATAAATGACAGAGGCAACTCAAACTCCGCGCCAAAATGGAAAGCAGTTGTGCCAATCAAACAACAACAAAAAAAAAAAACCAAAATTTGAATTTGCAACCATAAACAAAACATTCATTTCCGATACTTTGTTGACTGAATGTATATCCGTCTTTGGAGCAGCAGCGGTAGAGCCATCTTCCAACACTCTTACCAATGAATAATTTTTCAGCAATTTTTAAACATTGATTTTTTCTTATCTTAATCGATTTGAATAGTTATTTATCATACTAATTGCTTTAAAATTTCATTCATACATCCATATTATATCCAAGCTTGTAAATCCCAAAGGCGTAGGCACTTTACGCCAAGTATGATTTTCGGTCACAAGTAATAGGAGTAACCCCCTATTTACGTTTAGCGGAAAGCAGAAACTTTTCATAGGGTAGGTATATTAGGTTTACTGTCGGAGAGCAGCCTTTTAGTCGCCTTCTACGACACCCACGCGAAGAGACAATCGCAGAATTGTTTGTTATCTCCTGACAGAATTCCGTGGATCTATTAACTCATGCGAAATTACAATTTGGTCTTTCATATGCATGGACTTTTAGTTCTTCTTAAATTTTATGATGCGACTTTAATAGTACGCTTTAAAAATACTTGAAAAACAAGTCCCCCTCATCGAATCGTTCTGTGAGCGGCTGATGTATATTTATTACTCTTAGTGACGGTTGGCCAAACTCGAATAACACGCCACCAGCATCATCAAATAAAATTTCAAATATTTTAACTTTATTTTAAACTAGCAGTTGCGGCTCTGCCCGCCTGGAATTCTGATGCCACTCATCGCTAATGGTGATTATAATTATATAGGCTACTAGCCTTTGCCCGCGGCTCTGTCCGCGTGGATGTCGGTTATCGCGACCAAACATAGCCTATGTCCTTTCTCAAGGTCTAATCTACCCTTATACCAAATTTCATCAAAATCGGTTCAGTGGTTTAGGCGTGAAAGCGTAACATACAGACAGACAGACAGAGTTACTTTCGCATTTATAATATTAGTATGGACTAGCGTTTGCCCTCGACTTCGTCCGCGTTAAGTTCGGAATAGAAAGGTTTAGGACACACTGCTCCCGCAACCCAGACAAAGTTTCCTAAAATGTCTGTAAGCCTGGTACTTCATGCAAATGTACCAGCGTTACAGAAATACTGATCTTGTGACCACGATCCATAGTAACCTATATACGGTTTACGGTTCTGCTCAACCGATTGCAATCAAACAAACGTAAGATTTTAATATATTGAATAACATACTTGTACTTTTCCACTAATTTTATTTCTAGACCTGACCGGTTTCGCCTTACGGCATTCTCATTCTCATCTCATTTCGAGAATGCCGTAAGGCGAAACCGGTCAGGTCTAGAAATAAAATTAGTGGAAAAGTACAAGTGTGTTATTCAATATGTGTAGCAGATTCCATCAAGCGCCATCAATCTCCAGTATAAACTGTCGTAAGATTTTAAGTCTTATAAAAAATGCATCAGAATCCGTTCAGTAGTTTTTGCGTCTATCGCGAACAAACATTTCTAATAATTATATAATAGTATAGATGTTGGTACCTGATAGTGTAGCTTTCTAATGGCTAATATTTTTTTTAAATCGGTTCAGTAGTTTTTGAGTTTATTCGTTACATACAAAAATACTAATCTTTCCTCTTTGTAATATTAGTATAGATATAGAAGTATAGATAATTGTTACCTCGAGTCGAGTTAAGTCTCGAAATATTCAAATATTATTCATATAAACCTTCCTTTTAAATCACTATCTATTGCTAGAAACTGCATCAAAATCCGTTGAGTAGCAGTGGCAAGGGGTCTAAATAACCAAATTTCCTGCCGGTATCCCAATAGGTCGCATGATGTATAATAAACTAGATTGAGCAAGTATGTTTTCCACAAGCTCACCTTTTGAAAACATTTACCCTTCGCTACAGTTGAGTAGTTTAAATTATCTTTACTTAGATTTTTTAAACTACTCTGGCAGTGGTAGCATCTTCATTTTATACTATGTAAAGGAGCACAGAATCGATTAACAGTACCTACAGACATATCATCTTATCGAAATCATCAAAAATCAATGTTTAAAAATGGTGGAAAAATCATTCATTGGTTCCGATAGTATAGCTCGTAAGAGCGTCGGTAGATTGCTCCACCGTCCGTCGGTCAAATCATTCTACCTGAAAGAGAAGGATCGCGGGTTCTAATCCCACCTGGACCGAACAATTCTTTTTTTTCTTAATAGATTTGAGTACAGATATACTAAAAGTCAATGTGTAAATAAAAGTTATAATGATATTACTTCAATTAACATTACAGTAACAAATGATAACAATATTATGTACCTAAGATAGATTTAAAAATGAAAGCTATTAATAAAGGTTTATAACCCTTGGCAACGTGCCTAGGCGGTATTACTAGGCTAACTTGCTAAAATAAAAAGATCTCGCACGAGAAAACTTCTTGTATATGGATAGTTTTTGTTCTCAGAGGTTTCCGAGTTCCATGCTTTTAAATTATATCAATCCATGATTTTAAATTATATATATATATATATATATATATATATATATAATTTGTAAAAATCTGTACATGACCAAGATTATCAGTATTGAGTCCATAAATGCAGAGGAAATCGAAGTTTTAAACAAAAATTAACTGAATTTATTTCTTTCGAACAGAAATAGAATTCATTAAGTAAATGGTAGACCCTTGATATGCAACTTAATGCAGCTATGCAGCCCCCCTCTAGACAAAGGGCAATTTGTTAGTTGGTTCGATGGCAATTCGCTGGCCAATAAATTGCCACTCATCTAGGGCGCAGATAAAGACATAATTTTACTTTCAGGCAGCTTTGTTAAAGTTGAAAACATTATAGAGCATTCCTTCAAATTTTCGCAATACTATTATAAAAAATATTTTTTTATAATGTACAATGTATTCCTTAACTCTATAACATTATATTCCTGTTTATCAGTGCAATTGTGTATAAATTGGCACTGAAATTCCATACCTTAAGACAGGAAAAACTCGAAATAATAATACACTCGCATTTCTTTAGATACAATGATACAATGTATGATACAACGAAAGCAAATATAATAAAAGTCATATTTGTCCCCAGTTGTAGGTGAGGACAAATTTGCTACAAATATTCCTATTACATTTTAACGTATGCTATGAGGAATAAGGAGTCGTTAGATTTTTTTATTTATATCACAACCTCAGGAACTCCTTAAGGAGGCCGTACAATAAATTCTGTAAAAAGGGTTCCGCGAAGGGTTCTACCGGCCAACCTCACTACCCGCTTGTTGCCAGATATTGATAAATTGCTGTAAAAATTGGTGTTTTGCCATTATATATTTTTTTCTGTGAGCCGTTAGGGGTTAAACTGAATTTTGATGGAATTTTTATGAGCGTTATTTTCGAGGTTGCGGCGAAAAAATGTCTTTGGAACGATTTACTGCATTTTGAGGTATAATGGGTGATAGATGACTTGAGTCTCCTCGGCCTTTATTGTTTTCTTTACAAAATAAGCGTCTTCGACGGCCATTTTGATTTATGGATAATAATAATCCCGTTTTCTTGTTATACCACGAACGTGTTACGAGCTTCAGCAGAATATTATATACACAGCCCTTTTTATACCTCGAGATATATCTTAGACCTACAATGTGCTCTCTATATGCGCAGTCCACGTTACTTTAAATTCACCAAGCATACCTACATTTATTATATAACAATACCGGTGGTAAGGGTAATGCTTCCGAAGCCGAAGGCCCCTAGTAGTACTCCAGGTACATAACATTTAGGCATAAAAAATATCGACTTTGAATTTTTTTTTTAATTTTTGTTTTTTTTATTTTGCATAATTTACTCTCCATAGTGTTAGTAAGGTTAAATGAAATGATAATTTAAAAAACATCACATCACATCACTCTCATCACGACTTACGTCCAACACATGTATCCCAATATATACACGGGCCGTATTATGAGAAGCATAGGTACGCCGTACGCGTATTAAATTGAAATAATTAGCATATTAATCACATAGTATACACGTACTAACACGAATCAACCCCCAGATACACCTATTTGTAAGTATATAGGAATAGAGAACCGATAACGTAGGTAAAAAATGTCACGTGACATCATAAAATGAGTATTAAATTTGTTTCGTTATTTTTTATAGTTTCCTGTTTCATAATAGTCATTTCTGAGATTAGCGCATTCAACCAAACAAAAAATTCTTTAGCTTTATAATACTAGTATAAATTTGGATACACCCTAACAAAATTAGTTAATGGATTCCGAAAAAGATAAAAAACACGCAGAACCTTAATTTTATCATAGAATTTTTACCAACCCCTCGAGTGACAAATCTCCTTATTTCGTTGTAAAAACAATAACCCCCAATTCACTCGTACACAGTGGTTTATAGCTTAATTTAGGCAAAAATCCAATTTTACTGGCAACCCAGAGGGCAGATAAATATTAAATACAGTTTAAATGAGCACTGGGATGTCGCCATTGAAAGGGTGTTCATTGCTCATAAACTGTCCTTTAGATGTGAATATAGATAGATAGATAGGTAGTACTTGGGTTTTAGGGGACTATGGGGTCAGGGTTAAGAGGTTCTTGAAGATAATAGGTTTTGTTTATATCTTCTTCATGTTTCGTATAATATAGACTATCCATACTAGTATTATAAATGCGAAAGTATCTGTCTGCCTGTTACGCGTTCTAGCTTAAACCACTGAACGGATTTTGATTAAATTTGGTATAGAGGTAGATGCTGATGCGGCTGCTGCCCAACTTGAGGGGCCCAGAGGACTCCTGCAGGAGACTCTACGCGGGTGTCGTGCGGTCCATGGCCCTGTATGGGTGCCCCGTGGGCGGACGCCCTGCAGGCCAGGTTCGTGCAACTGCTGCATGCGCCGCAGCAGACGATGGCCTGCAGGGCCATTAGGGGGTACCGCACGATATCCTTTGAAGCGGCGAGTCTCCTAGCCGGATCGCCACCGTGGATCCTGGAAGCGAGATCCCTTGCGGCACTGTATCGGTTCCGTAAAGAGGCGCGGGAGCGGGGATACGATCCCGAGCCCGAAGACATTCGGGCCGAGAGGTCCCGGCTCCACGGGATCATGGTGGTGGAGTGGGAGCGACGACTTGAGCAACGACGCGCAGGGCATGCCGTCATAGAGGCGGTAAGGCCCATCATGGGGGAATGGCTCGAGAGGCCACATGGCAGCCTCTCGTATCGACTGACGCAGATTATCACCGGGCACGGGTGCTTCGGGAGGTATCTGTGTCGGATCGAAAAGGAGCCAACGTCCGAGTGCCATCACTGCGACGCGAGCGAGGACACGGGGCTGCACACGCTCACCGAGTGTCCGGCATGGGCCGGACCGAGACGGGAGTTAGTGGCGGCCCTGGGAGTGAGAGTTCTCACCCTCGCCACCCTGCTCACAGCAATGGTCCGCTGCGCGGCCGGCGGCCGACGTCTCCTTCAGCGAGCAGGTAATGGTCGTGAAGGAGACGGCGGAGCGGGAGAGGCGGCGCGAGCGAGAAAGACTCGCGGATCGCGCCGCCCGGGCGCGCAGGCAACTCGGGCGTCGGAGGGCACTGACTGACCTCCGTCCCCCATGAGCGCGGACCTGGGGGTGACGGGTGGAGCCGCCTGTCACCCTAGCAGAAGCAGGCCACGGCGGCGGCGCGCTCATTTCTCCCCATTCCGGGGGCGAGTTGGGGACACCGTTGTCCCCCCTCCTGAGGAGGGCCAGACCGTAAGGGATGGCCCTGGGTCAGCCGGGGTGCGAGGGATATGTCTATGACAACCTCACCTCCGGCCTAGCACCAAGACCCACGGTCGGCGTGCGGTTTTAGTCGGTTCGAGTCCGACATAACCTCCCCTTCCGGCTCCGGCAGGGGGGGTATCCGAGGGGATTTCTGCACGAAAAAAAAAAGGTATAGAGGTAGATTGGACCTTGAGAAAGGACATAGGCTATATTTGGTCGCGATAACCGACACCCACGCGGGTGGGGCCGCGGGCAAAAGCTAGTATTCTATATTACTACTTTTGGGTTATGGTGGTCGAGCGTTCGATTACTCTGTCAGATGTCACGGTTTCGATTCTTGATTGGTGCAAATATTTGTACTTATTATACATAAAAATAGTCGCATTAGTAAATTCCCCCGAGGAGGGCCAGACCGTAAGGGATGACCCTGGGTCAACCGGGGTGCGAGGGATATGTCGAAGACAACCTCACCTCGACCCTCAGTCGGCGGGCGGTTTTAGTTGGGTCGAGTCCGACATAACTTCCCCTTCCAGCTCCGGCGGGGAGGTATCCGTGGGGATTTTCGCACGAAAAAAAAGAAGTAGTAAATTCCTACAGGGTTAAGCAGATGTGTCTTAAAATTCACACTTTTCAATTATTATGATTTTCTGTACCACGTAATAGGGGGAAGTCTATTGCCGTGACGTGGACACCTTGACATGGACTGTATGACAAAAAATTGTATTGGTTGCTTGGTACAGTCAGCGTCATAAATATCTTAACGACGAAGTCTCAAAATGATCTTAAATACTAGAGCGTATTAAGAGCAAAACAAACTGTTTTATTGATTCATATGGTACTAGCTTTTGCCCGCGGCTCCGCCCGCGTGGATGTCGGTTATCGCGACCAAAAATAGCCTATGTACTTTCTCAAGGTCTAACCTATCCCTATACCAAATTTCATCAAAATCGGTTCAGTGGTTTAGGCGTGTGTTCAGTTACTTTCGCATTTATAATATTAGTATGGATTATTGTCCAAACTAAAGGTGTATACCTAATATCAAAACAATCGGTCTTAAGGAAGGGGGTAAAAAAACGAAATTAAGATCACTTTGAACACTTTGTTCGTCAACATCGTATATTAGAAAGCATATTATTAAAACTGTAGTTACTTTGGGTGTAGGTAGTGTTGTGTTTCTCAATTAATATATCAAGTTCCCATCCAACTAATTACCTACCATACTAAAATAACTCAAGCTCATACAACATTAAGTAAGGAGTTATGAATTCTCGGACTAATGTTCCCGGGATTTACAAATTCTCGCGCGTCGTATTGTTTACGCGGCGGGATTCAGCCGACCCTTGTCATAGCTTGACGTCCTTTGTACCTACCTTAGGGATAGTTCGCGACCCTTATTATAACGATTTTATGCACAGATTTCAATGCCAACAAGAAATGCACAACGTGTTTTTTAGTAAGTACCTACTGAGACTTCAAAATGAATTGATCTGAGAATTCAAAGCAAAACGAACCGGTGAGTCTCGCCCCGCCTCGTACCTGGGGCCAAGGGTGCCATTAATATCCAGTGGGGCAATGCCGCCAGTGTGGTGGGCACCTTCGCTTCTACCTGAGGCCAAGGTTGGTCATTGCTATCCAGTGGGGCAATGCCGCCAGTGTGGTGGGCATCTTCGCTTCCACCTGGGTCCAAGGTTGGTGATTGCTATCCAGTGAGGCAATGCCGCCAGTGTGGTGGGCATCTTCGCTTCTACCTGGGTCCAAGGTTGATCATTGCTATCCAGTGGGGCAATGCCGCCAGTGTGGTGGGCACCTTCGTTTCTGGTATGTACTGGTTAATAGATTAGACGTAATAAATGGTGTTTGACTTTATATTATTCCAAATATAGGTGATACATTAAATTAACTATATAATGTATAGTCAATGTACCTAAATTAAGTCAGCAAAGGAGGTATTTTCCTATCTATCTTATATTAGGTCCTTACATATGAAATTGGCGTTTTTCGTACTGGCCACTTTAATCACGATTTTCTCCTCTTTGGTAAGGAATTCCAAATTCAAATTTGTACAGCTATTTACTCATGTATTTGTGCTTCGATGACCGTCAGTCATTTGTTTTTTTCTGTTTGCGTCACTCATTTTACACAATAGAAAACTTAAAATATCGCATTATTTACGAATACGAGTTCCGCCGTGGCACTAGTGCTGCGGAAACGACTCGAAGGGTGAATGACGTTTATGGCGGCCATGTTGCAAAAGAAAACACAGTTCGTTTTTGGTTCCAACGTTTTCGTTCTGGAAATTTCGACCTGCAGAACAAGCCCCGTGGACGGCCTGAGACCCAAGTTGATAATGAAGTATTGAAGGCTATTGTGGAAGCGGATCCATCGCAAACCACGTCCGAGTTAGCTGCAGGCTGTGGTGTTAGTGATAAAACTGTTTTAATTCACTTGAAGCAAATTTGGAAGATTAAAAAGCTTGAAAGGTAGGTAAAGGTAGGTACCTCACGAATTGACTGAAGCAAACCGGCAAACGCGCGTCGACTGCTGCGTTACATTACTGAACCGGCACAATAATGAAGGTATTTTAAACCGAATCATTACCTGTGATGAAAAATGGATTCTTTACGATAATTGGGAAGCGCTCAGCGCAATGGTTGGATCCTGGCCAGCCAGCTAAATCCTGCCCCAAGCGAAAATTAACCCCAAAAAAGTTACTTGTGAGCGTTTGGTGGACTAGTGCCGGTATTGTTCATTACAGTTTTCTCAAATCTGGCCAGACTATTACGGCTGATGTCTATTGTCAGCAATTGCAAACAATGATGGAAAAGCTAGCGGCTAAACAACCTAGGCTGGTCAATCGCTCCACGCCACTGCTGCTTCACGACAAAGCTTGACCACACACCGCATAACAGACGGCTACCAAATTAGAAGAGCTTCAATTGGAATGTCTAAGACATCCTCCGTACTCCCCGGACCTTGCTCCAACAGATTACCATTTTTTTCGAAATTTGGACAACTTCTTGCAAGGGAAAAAATTCAACTCTGATGGGGCAGTCCAAATCGCCTAAACAGATTTTATTGATTCCCATCCGACTGGTTTTTTTAGTAAAGGGATCAATGAACTACCTATAAGATGGCAAAAATGCATAGAAAACAATGGTTCATACTTTGATTAATTAAATATATTATATTTAAAAATATTCGACTTTTTGTTCCTCCCATACAAAACGCCAATTTCATATGTAAGGACCTAATATTTCGTTTCATTTAAAGTTGTATGAAAATGTGCTATTTTTTTTTTCGTTCGCATTACTTTGGATAGCGGTTTACGATAGTAAATGATTAATCTCCACTTTACAACTTGTCACTTTAGAATCTGTTCTTCTACTTCTCGTATTTTTCCATAATTTATTTGGCTTGTTTTGGATTTAACGGGAGTCTACCATCTGACCCCCTACCTCGAAAAGGCAGCCTCTGCTGAAGCCTCATCCTTTAGGTAGAAATACCGATTAGCAGGTAAGTGTACCATAAATAACCAAAACATAAATATGTTAAATAATTTTCAATAATTATATACTCATTTTTAATTTAACTCATTTCGTTGATCGCCCTATTTCACAGTAGTTTATGAGTACTACAAACTTAACGTTCTCTGCACAAAATATTAAAATTAAGTTAAATTATGCAGATTTTCCCGTGAAGCATTTAGCCAGAGTGGTTGCGCTAAGCCCGGGGTTTTTAACGCGGGATTAATGGCACCAAACGCTCCGGGAAAAGTACCTACAGTTCCCTTAATTTATACATTTTCACCTTAATCTTTATGTTAATTTTCAGCTGCGCGGCACTAAGGTGTCAGCGTTGACCTTTTCATGGTCAACATCGGTTTCATTTCATCTTCGCTATACTTAGGTACATGGTGGAGTTATGATTGGAGTTTCTCTGAAGGATAGAATTCGAAACGAGGTCATCCGGCAAAGAACAAAAGTTAGTCGCAGAGTAAGCAAGCTGAAGTGGCAGCTGAATAAACTGGCCATATCTGTCGAAGGATTGGTGGCCATTGAAGCAAACGAGTCCTAGAGTAGAGACCACGATAAGGTAATCGTAAGGTATGACCCTTAGCTAGATGGATTGACGACCTGAAAAAGGTGGAAGGGCTAGGTTGGATGTGAAAGGCGGATGATCAGAAGAAATGGCGCATATTGAGAGAGGCTTAAGTCCAGTAGTGGACTGCAGTGGGCTAATTGATACTTAGATGTTACCCAAAACTATCCTTCTTGGTATATACACTGTCGGTACCTTACAGTGTAACTTCTCAACTATATAGTTGAGAAGTTACACTGTAAGGTACCGACAGTGTAACAACCTAATCAAGTTCATCAGTGTTAGTGCTTTTTATCTTACCATGGCTTATCTTGGCTTCTACGAGAGCGTGAGTAGCCTTGTCCAACAAACAGTAGGTAAAGTGTAAACCAGCTTTTAAATGTTAGTCTAGTTAGTCTATAGTTTGAGGATATGTGTTAAGATAATAAAATACACAAACTGAACAATAACAAACCTCTCGAGACTAATACTTCCCTCTCAATACAATACTCTTAATTAGTGCAAGTCTGACAACACAGTTCGTATAACTTCATCAGCTCGTGATATCAACAAAGAAAAGCAAACAAACCGCAGGCGGTGTTAGGGAACACTGCTTTACAAGTACGCAATCAAAGCAGAATAATGTGTATAAAGATCAAATAAACCCCGAAATAATTGCTCTCACTCAAATAGGAGCTTCCTGAACTAGATAATGAGAGCCGGGAAATTTGAGTGATAAAAGGCAGATTGTAAACAGGTTGGAGTAAGTGGCAGGAAGCTGTATCGTTAAGATTTACGGGCTGTCAACTGCCCGGAAAAGTTTAATTCTCATAGTGCTAAACCATTTAATTTGATCCCAAGTTGATAGTCTCGTAATTCTGTGAGGGGCTAATTTTGGTAGTGTTCGTTTGTGATTGTTGAAATAAAGCTTTTATCGATGTCGATTCCATTAGGATGTATAATGACCCGTCTTAGTCTCTATATGATACAGGAAATTCTTCGACATAGATTGATACGATAAGCCAACTTTATTACAAAAAAAAACTAACTGTCTTTATTTTAACAACAGTTCGGGCTCAAAATAACGCAAGTTCTCAGTCAAGGCTTAATAGGGTTAAGTGTATGTTTACAAAAAATATAAAATACTTTATGCAATCGCTATGTAAATGACTTTAGTTTTAGGATATTTTTTTTTTATCTCATAAGACAGTAAATAGAGCTGGCTATCACGGGACGCCTGATAGGATGATTGATGGTGGAATCACGAACTTCACGGCAAGTAATAAAGAAATTATGAAGTAAAACTGAAAATATAGCACACACAGGCTCTAAAACGTTTTCTGCTCACGTTCCTGAAAGTTAGTTCTAGATAGATAGGCATTTTTATTAGATTAGGTATATTTTCTGTTATTTCATTATAAACACAGTGGGTACCTATCTATTTTTCCTGTCGTGTATTGGGCTGATGAATGTCATATATACAGATTTGTTTGGTTTTTTATTTGGATTTTGTAATGTGTGCGATTAGTCCGCAATAAAAACAATTTTCTTTCTTTCTTTTCTTTCTTTCAGACGGAGAATAAAAGCTTCTGTTGTTTCATTTCAAAGTATGGAACTCTAAAAACCAATAAATTTATATATCTACTTATTAAAAAATGGAAGTTGCTAAGCGTAAGAGTAAGCGGCTAACCGATTCGGCTTTTACCCAACTACCGAAGGAAGGAGGGTAATTTTGTTTTACCGTGTATTACAAAAAACGGTTTTTCAAAAAAGAAGTTCCCATAGGTCACGGGTACACAAGGAGGACAAGGTTGTGGGAACGGGAACAAGATTCCAATATGTCGAAGAAAAACATCGTAAACAAATGGGATATGAAGGCATAATGACGACATGACGATCAGTCCATAGTTAACTGTCACGGCATATAAGTTAGTTTTAATGTCATAGCACTAAATGGCTATAGGTAGCACTCATTGATATTGAAGGCTGCCTACCAGCTGGAGGATTTTGTTAATATGCTATTAGCCTCCCCTAGCTTAATCTTATGGCGGCTGTACACACTCGTCAAGACACCCCAAGACAGGCCGAGGGCGAGTGTGTGCAGGGCGCACTCGTCTCGTCTCGGTCTCTCGTTCTCATTTCGGTCGCCCTCGGTGGCGTGTCGGTTTTTTGCGCCCGAGTCAAATGGTCTCGTTGGCTCTCGCGAGGTAAATGAGAGCGAACATGTACACACTCGTTCATTTAGTTGCCCGCAGAAAGTTGTAATGAATAGACGTGTATCACTATGTGGTCTAACGAACGCTAATTACAGTTTTTGGAGTGCAATCAAACAGAAGCCGTTTTATGGAATTCGAAGGATGTGAAACACAAGGATGTGGACAATGTATTCAAGATGCTTGGGTGCGAATAAGAGAGCACATTAGAATACCTGTAATCGAATTAAAAAAAAGCGGGACTCGCTAGCAATCACCAACCATCGTCTTTTTCTCCATGGTTTACGAATTTTCTTGGTATGGTAAATGTTTAAAAAATTATAATAGCTCACGGCACAAAGACAAACAGCAGCAGCAATTTCTACGTCCATTGTCGCGGGAGCCCTACGAGACTCTGTGCTTACGAGTGTGTACAGGCATGCTCTCGACGAGAGCCTTCTCGGCCGAGGCTCTCGACGAGAGGCTCTCGATGAGTGTGTACAGCCGCCATGACGTGCTCGACTTACTACCGAATTTCCCTCTACGCGTGCCCTACTACTATTACTATTACCTACAGACTTGCTACTAACAGCCTTAATAAGTTCTACATTCTAAATAAAGTTGTAATATAGTCTAAAACGTACAATTGCATTCAGTCAACGTACGTCTCCCCTCCGGATATGAGAATAGGGGCCGGCGCTAACAAATTCAGACCACGTGGCGATATACTTAATTGAAACTGCGAGTGAAGCCGGGTGAGCAACAAGTACGTAAATTAAACCGTTCTATAGATGCTTAAATAAAGAGGAGGATTGATCCTTTTATCTGAGAGGTTTTTATTCACATTTGCATGGGTACAGTCAGCATCAGAAAAAGTGATCGTAGTTCCCTGGTGGGGATTGACTGTTGGCCAATTGTTGTGATATTTGGTACACATCTATAAATCGGACAATTTTCTTCTTCTTCATCGTCTTAGCGTTAATCCCAGCCGCATCCGAAGCTTTCAGCTTGGAGTCTGGGGTCCGCTTTACCAGTCTAACTACCGATTTGGCTAAACTTCGATATTTTCTGTGAAGCGATTGTCATCTGACCTCCACAACCCAAAGGCGATATCGAAGCATTGCAGTAAGATCAGTTATTGGAATTTTGAGGGCTCCGACTACCCATAACGACAGCCATAGATGTTCGTATGGCAACCGGGACCCGACGGCTCAACGTGCTCTCCGTGGCGCGACCAGGCCAATGCAAATACCCATGTTCATGTATACAAATATTTACATTGAGCAGGGATCGAACCCACGCCTACTGCGTAGCGGCCGCGTTCACTACTGCTACGGCAGGAGGCGCGGGTTCGATACCCGCTCAGTGCAAATATTTGTATGCATGAATATAGCTATTTGCATTGGTCTGGGTGTTTCTATATAATATGTATGTATTTACAAAAAAAAGTATATAAAGTATGTTTATCCGCATTCTAGATTCCATAACACAAGCTATAAAAATATATCGCGATAGAATCCGTAAAAAGTGGTTTTATTTCAACAAGCTATAAAAGTTTACCATGGGTCAAGGTTTACCATAGCGTTGTGTAGTTATGTTGTGCAATATTTATTTATTTTATTTATTTAATTATACAGACTGAAGGAACGCATATTACTGTATCATTCATCATCATCATATTTGTTTTGTTTTGGCGGCATACGAGATTTTCATATCGGTACCCGGTGTGCAATTACTTCTGCTCCTTTTTGATTTGGCTTAACACGTCTTTAGGGGAGTGAATGTCATCTGAACTCCCAACGCCGAAAAGGAAGCCTGTACCAGAGTTTAAAGTTTAATAGTGCGGAGATCCTCACGGATAATCCCTCCGCTAGTATCTGAGTGGTTCAAAACAGGTGATTAGTAGGACATTCGTACATATCCTGATTGCATCCGAGGCCATAGTGCCCACACATCTATCTGGACGCAATTCTGGGCCCAAACTACACATAACTTACTTAGCTTGTAATATGGGTATAGTGCTGTCGTGGGTGTCCACTGTTGATCATAGCGCACTAACACGTTAAGTACCTACTAAAAGCACTATCAATATCTCGCAGGTATTGATAATGTACAGTAAAGCAACATTATATTTTATTCACCTCTTGTAGTAACAATAAATATTATAGTTCTGTCTCATAAGTCTAGATACGTTCTAATTTTAAGTCTTCTCTTTTAATACTGAGTTGTGACGTCACATTTAGCTTAACATCAGGTAAGAGGAAGTCCATAATAGACATGCAGTACTGCAGTCTTCTTTTTCATCCTAGCGTTAATCCCAGTCGGAGTCTGGGGTCCACTTTTTCCAGTTTGGCTAAACTTCGATATTTTCTGTGAGGCGACTGCCATTTGACCTTTACAACCCTAGGGCGATATCGAATGCGATATTGTAGTATACTAGAAAAAATAACACATATAAATGTAACAACAAATGGTAACATTTCTCCACTGAAAATATTTTCTATCTTATATTACAAAAAACCAAATAGTTAATCCAAAATATATTGCAGATGGCTGAGCCGCGAATAAAATATTAACGAACTAATCAACTCATTTAGGAATGTTTTGTGGGAAGGTAAAATATTCACGCCAGTAATCAGACGGCAGATGTATTAAATTTTCAAAGCTTTTGCTCTATGCTTTTTCCAGCTATATGTGTGTGTGTAAGTGCCTGTGTTCGTTTAGGCTTTGATGTGGTCACAGCGGCACCGGCAAGCACAATTTTAGTCATGTTAAATTAAATTTTAATTAAAAGAGGTTGTATTGAAGATAATATCTACCTATTTCTTGAGCATTGTTGTGTATTTTCTTATAAGTATATGGGGTCAAGATTTTAGGGTCCTTTTTTATTTTCGTGTGAAAATCCAAATATCATCGACATATCCCTCGCACCCCGGCTGACCCAGGGCCATCCCTTACGGTCTAGCCCTCCTCGGGAGGGGGGACAACGGTGTCCCCGACTCGCCCCCGGAATGGGGAGGCACGCTTCTCAGCGCGCCGTAGGGCTCCAACTACCTGTAACGACTGCCATAGATGTTCGTATGGCAACCAGGACCGACGGCTCAACGTGCTCTCCGAGGCGCGACCAGGCCAATGCAAATACCCATGTTCATGTATACAAATATTTACATTGAGCAGGGATCGAACCCACGCCTACTGCGTAGCGGCCGCGTTCACTACTGCTACGGCAGGAGGCGCGGGTTCGATACCCGCTCAGTGCAAATATTTGTATGCATGAATATGGCTATTTGCATTGGTCTGGGTGTTTCTATATAATATATATGTATTTACAAAAAAAAAAAGTATATAAAGTATGTTTATCTGCATTCTAGATTCCATAACACACATACACATAGCAAATGGGTCAAGGTTTACCACAGCGTTGTGTAGAATGTCTGTCTCTCTGAATGTCTCTCTGATACCCCCCTGCCGGAGCCAGAAGGGGAGATTATGTCGGGCTCGAACCGACTAAAACCGCACGCTGACTGTGGGTCGTGGTGCTAGGCCGGAGGTGAGGTTGTCATTGACATATCTCTCGCACCCCGGCTGACCCAGATTTTAGGGTCCCAAGCTAACCTATGAATCGAAACCTAAAACCGGCTTGAGGTGCAGGCGTCTCCATTGTCCAAGTTAAATAAATGTCGCAGAGGAGTTTCATTCGGCTAGGCTCTTATTTACTGTAATAGACCTAAAATAGGAGTCCTGTATCTGGGTGAAGTGGCCAAAGATATCTAAAACTGAAGTTTCGACTTCGCTACTGAAATTGAAACTAATTTCAGAACTATTCGAGTTGGTCTGTCTTCAACTAACCAACATAGTTCTTTGAATTGTAAGTATTGGTATGTACTTAACGTACTGAATTACTCGAAAGGGGTACTTCAAGAGTAAAACTTCAGTTGTAAATAGAAGTAGTTAAAATCATTTGTTCCTATCTTTCGTAACTTTAAAATATATTTTTTTTGCAACCGAAATTACTAATATTCCTTCGAACCCCTCTAACTAAGCTGATTTTCTTGTGTTGGGGGTGGGCTCACGTCGCTCGGTAGTGTAGTCACGTTTCGAAACCGAGACCTTTCGATCCTAAGGCCAGCGCCTTAACCTCTAACTCTTTCTTTCTTAACTTGAAATCTTTCTTAACTTCTTAACTTAACTAATCTTAACTTAACTTAATAAAAGTCTTTCTTAACTTGAAAATAATTCTAGGGCCTATTAAACAGTGACACCCAAATGCGAAAATTACATTGAAACTTAGCATCTCAATTGCTAGCATCTCATAAATAATCGACCGTTCTTGTGGCTTCCCACATAGCTCTACAGTTTTATAGATTTGAGTGCCATAGACTTTAGTACCAAAATCGCATTTTCTTAAAATGAGATGCTACTCGTAACTTCACAAAATATATCTGAAAATCTCATCGGATTTTGCAAAATTGATCACATAGACTTTTCGGCATCCTAAATTTATTCTGTTGATAATTCTACCAGTTGAAATTAGTAAGAATTGTTAATAATTTCAGAAACACGATACAGGACTGAGATGCTAAGGTCTAACTGAAAGTTCTGCGTCAAACAAACTGTTCTTTACAAGGGTAAGTTGCTGCAACACAACTAAGAGTTTTATGCCCCGTGAAGCATTTAAATCATAGCTAGAGGTCTGTCAAACTAGAAACAAGAGAATTCTGGAGATATACAGTTAAAAAAACCTTTGGTTCTCAATCCTGTATCGAGTTTCTGCAATTGTTAAAATTTATTTTTATATAGTTAACTATCAACCTGCCGAATCAGCGAAAAAATTATTTTCAAATGATTTATTTTAATTACTCTTGACATTTGTGACACTAATTGTACAATTTTGACGTTCGTATGTGCTCTTTATGTGATTAAACTGAATAAATGAAATTGATTCTCTGATTCTTCTTCTTTGAATAGAATAAGTTTAGGATGCAGAACTATTTAGCTACCAACGTCTATATGGCTAATTTTGCGAAAAATTATTAGATGATGGGATATATTTTGTGAAGCTAGTATCATTTTTTTTTTTTTTAAAAGAATATTAGAACCGTAGTTACTAATATTCCCTCTAACCCCTCCAGCTAAGCTAAATTGCTTGTGTTAGGTTCGGTAATGCGAGTTCGGTACTAAAATCGATCGAATTATTGTGAAATCTTATTGAGAACTGTAGAACTATGTGGGATGCAACTAGAACTGTCGATATTTTGTGAGATACTTGCAATGAAAATGCTAGGCTCACAGATATATTCTAGGCCCTATAACAAGTTAGTTAAGTTATAAATACAAACTAGAATATTACTATATATAATAATATAATTAAATATTGATACTATATAGACTATATATAATAATATAATTAAATAAATATTGAAATTGAATATACTATTTTACACGTAACAGACGAGCTTATTTGAATTATACAGACGCTTTTTCCAGACTACACCACAAATGCAATAAACAAACATTCTGTAGAACAATGAGACGACAGAACACTCTTTGTGCAGTTAGCAACTGCACAAAGAGTTAGCACTTCACTTGATCACATGCGATAAAAGCTCAGTTGTTTGTTTGCAGCAATCTTTTCCATCTAAACTAAAAGAAGGCACAATAGTATAAGGTTTCCTTTATTTTCTTCGCACTGTGCAACACCGTGTCTCAGTTGTAAAGTAATTAAAGCAAAGACGACAGCTTTGTTCAGTTTTTCTTCATTACGCTGAGAATCCAATTTGCTTTGTGATTCTTATTTTTAATTAATGCCAATTATTCTCATGGTTTATTCGAGTGGTTGAGGCTGTATTGTGGATTTGTTTAATCGAATTTGCGTCAATAGTTATCTTTAGTTGCTAAGAGGAGTGTAAGTATAGAAATTCATTCCAATCTCACCAGCAGTGGTCTACAGGAAGTAGAAGGTGGACCTACAGAAAGAAGTACATCTTCTGATAGCTGGGCAAGCAGGCTTTTGACGCATACTTCCCTCTCCGAATTAAAGCAAAAGCCTGTGCCTACCAAGAACTAGTAAGTATTCAATTATTCGCTTAACTTGCTAAGACACATTTTTTCGTGAACTTGACGAGATTTTCACAGAAAAAGTATAAACCTAATAATTGTTAAAAAATCATTTTTCATATTCCTCAACGTAATTTAGAATTTTATTTTTTCTCTTTCGGCCTAATTACTAACTACGTCTTTCGCTCGACTTGTTTTCAACTAAAAATATCAAACTCATTTAACCAATGAACCGTAAAGAGCTCAGAGGTTTTTAAGGCGGCCAAAACCATAAATATGGGGCCTTCACTTTTGTCGTATCGCGATAATTAATCTTGTTTGAGAAATGGGGGCCGGGATGCAGGCCGATACTTTGATAAATAGATTTTTGCTTCTTACCAACTCGTTCGAACGGATCTCTGACGAGGACTGAGATTAGAATATGTTACCAATTGCTAGAAGTGACTGTTTTTCATAAAACTGAACAGTGAGTTTTGGGTTTTTTTATACAGGACACGTCAATTTGACTTCACCTCGCCTGATGTTAGGCCAAAGGCAAACTCTCGGAAAGAGGGTCACCATCGTAAACATGTACTATATTAACAGTGGTGGCACTCAGCTTGACCCCCTCATTAGATGCCTTTTCATGCCCCGCTTAAAGGACACGGGACTGTAGGAAGATCGAAACACGTGAGCTGGCAGGGAGTTCCAGGTCTAAGTGGTGCGGCATAGGAATGTCTCACTTAAACGCTTGGTTCTAGCAGGCTATAACTGCATGGGCCCTCATGGAGGGGCAACACAGATTCGAGGCAGCGCAGCATGCTATGGCGGAAGCTATGCCTGTATCCATAACGAGTTCATCTGAAAAAGAACAAAACTTACACAACTCGCAAATTAGCAAGTTGTATAAGCAAGTGCCAATAAACTGACACGTATATACCGAAGAACTGGTGCCCATTAGAATCCTAAAGCAGACATCGTGACTGTACAAACAGTAGGTGGAAACGATGTAGATACTATGGCTGATAAAGAATCGAGAGTTAACATTTAGCAGGCCCAATAATTTTATCGGTTTTCTGCAGCTGAAAATATTTATACAAAGTCCACTGGAAATGATTGAATCACTACATAGTCGCTTGGGGTAGCATCTGAACGCTACTGTGCACACATTTGGATGCACGTCGCACCCAGCGTCACTCCACGCATTAATGCTTCATCAATATAGGCACTGAAACGTGATGATTGTATTAATATTCACTTCTCGCTAACTATACATTTATGACTAAATTTGCTGTTGCCCACGTCTCGGGTTGAACTCTAAATCCGCGATTTTTACATTACACATACAAACCTTTTCCGGATGATAAATAAAATAATCGAAAGAAGAAAATTTCCCAATCACAGTAGTTCGAAAGTTATATTATGCGTACATGTTATTTCAGCGATTGATATTCAATACTATGTTAAGAAGAAGATATACGGCGATGATTAACCAACTACAGAGAAGATGCCTAAGGCTATATTTCATTCGACACTAAACATACAGCCCATAATTAAGTACCCGCTGGACAAAAATAGGCTCGTCCCCTGTTACACGGGACCGAAAATCATAGTTGGCGAAATGTGGGTGTTAATACACCTCTGCCTACCTCTTCGGGGATTTACAGGCGTGAGTATATGTATATATGTAAATAGTTTAGTCAACCGACAGATGAGTGAAACACAAAAATACAGTAAAAAATCGGCTTTGGAAAATTTTACATTGTAACACTTCGTGTTGGCTTTAGAGCAATACATCTTTGTGTTTTCCAATTTTGCCCTAAGTATGCGGGTCGCGGCGGAAAAAATGCCGAGGCCAATTTCTGTGAATGATTACAGCTATTTTGGCCCACACTATAAGGGTGTGTGGGAAGTGGCAGCGTTTTACTTCCTGTCGATAGAATATGAAAGTGTGCGTGTGTTTTATACTTGATGTATGAACAGCGCAGAATCTTCTGTATAGCTGTTTTAGTTACATGTTGTTGTATCCGTGTCTTTAAGTGTACAATTCAATCGAAATACTACCAAAAGTTAGTATTTTTATAGTACTGTAACAGTTATAGTATGATTCGGCTCACAGATATAGTATGATATACGACGGAATTTCAAGCCGGCAAGCTGCTTTCCGATTTGGACGATATTTTTGGCTAAACAGCTACATTATCAGGTACGTACACGGCATGGGAAGTGTAATCTTTTAAAAATTATATGTTTTAAGTGAACATTTTATGTTTCAAAGCATTGTTTTGCATTTGTTGTGGTTATCTCATTAAACTACGTTTAAAACAAATCATATTGCTTCACTTTGACGTTTTTGAACAATCTTGATCCATTTTGTATTAACCACTTAGGCCCTTAGGACTAATAATAAATTGCATGCGGGAAGTGAAAAATGTTTTGTCCCTGTTCATATTTACGGGTAAAAATAAAAGTGATAATTACCACTCAGAGATGAACGCCCAAGATTTCATGAAATGGGTAACAGAAAAAATAATACCGAACATACCTGAACCATCAATTATTGTAATGGACAATGCCCCATATCATTCCGTCATAACAAACAAGGTAAGTGCTGCAAAATTTTAGCATTGTTTTATAATAAGCCCTAATCACTGCGTCCGTGGTTTGTATATCTTATTCTTCCAGGTACCTACAACTGCTTCGACAGTAAACGTTATCAAACTTGTGGCTTCTAGAAAACAACATTCCATTTGACGAATCGTTGCAAAAGCCATCTCTATTAATGCTTGTAAAAAAGCATAAACCGGGACCGGTATTGATGGTCTTTTAGGAGAACATGGTCATACGGTGATAAGACTGCCACCAATGGGCAATGGTGAAGATTCGCATTGCCCACAAAAATGTTGGTGGACAAGATGTCGCCAAATTGGCCGAAGAAGCGTTCCAGTAACGCCGCAAGAATTTGTGTGTGGAATTGTGTCGGAAACGTAATAAAAATTGAAAACCAATATTTGAATGAATTTTTATAGCATTTATTATGCTAACTGTTAAGTTCGAAAAACATTGGAAAAAATGAAATGCTCAAGTGAGACTCGAACTCACGACCTTTCGCTTACAGGGCGACTGCTCTGCCAACTGAGCTATTGAGCACCACTTGAATCATTCCAAATTTTCCTTCTCTTTATATCC
The DNA here is from genome assembly GCA_914829495.1 of Eilema sororculum. NCBI lineage: Eukaryota > Metazoa > Arthropoda > Insecta > Lepidoptera > Erebidae > Eilema > Eilema sororculum. The sequence continues at coordinate 24,022,501 of OU618535.1, forward strand.
GTCTATAAGGGCGACGGTGCAGCCATCTACCAACATTCTTACGAACTGTTGGAAACAATGAATGATTTTTCAACCATTTTTAAACATTGAATTTTGATGACTGCGCCCAAATATTTGAATGAATTTTTTATAGCATTTATTATGCTAACTGTTAAGTTCGAAAAACATTGGAAAAAATGAAATGCTCTAGTGAGACTCGAACTCACGACCTTTCGCTTACAGGGTGACTGCTCTGCCAACTAAGCTATTGAGCGTCTATAAGGGCGACGGTGTTTCCAACAGTTCGTAAGAATGTTGGTAGATGGCTGCACCGTCGCCCTTATAGACGGATATAAAGAGAAGGAAAATTTGGAATGATTCAAGTGGTGCTCAATAGCTCAGTTGGCAGAGCAGTCGCCCTGTAAGCGAAAGGTCGTGAGTTCGAGTCTCACTTGAGCATTTCATTTTTTCCAATGTTTTTCGAACTTGAAAACCAATATTTTGCCCGTGGGAAAACTTTATCCAATGATATAGACAGTCTTATTATATCAACAGATGATGATAGTTCAAGTGAATCTGAATAGAGCGAATATTAGAACAAATGTGTAATCTAGTCAGTCTGTGATCACGGCGGCTGGTCGAATCTGGTCGAAACTTCAAGCAAATCAATCGTATGTTTAAACATTATTTTCGGTTCCATATAATGAGGTCGTCTGTCCACCTTCTGGGTCCGGTGACGTCCTACGCTGCGCTTGCCGATACGTGGCCTCCATTCGAGAACTTTTCGACTCCATCGGTCATCAGTCCTCCGTGCTATGTGCCCTGCCCACTGCCATTTCAACTTGCTAATCTGCTGGGCTATGTCGGTTCTTCTACGGATCTCCTCAAGGCCGCGGGAACGCGCTGGGTGCGAGCCGCTACCGATCGGTCTTATTGGAGATCTATAAGGGAGGCCTATGTCCAGCAGTGGACTTCCTATGGCAGAAATGATGATGATGATACTATGATGACTAAATAAAAGTGAAAAATATTAACTGCCGTGATAAATTTCTAAATTTATTTATTTATTATTTGTATACTATATATAGCTTTATACCATAAACAAATGACAGATCAGGACTGTTCAGTTGTAGTCTGACATGAAACCATGTAAAATAACTGTACAACGATTATTAAATAAATTTGATTTGATTTGATTTGATTTGACAGGGATACCAGGTTAAGCGCAGCAGCACCGCTCTCAATTAACACGACTTTGTTGACGGGCTATATAAGGATGGATGGATTAATTTAGGTGATTTAATTGTAAAAATAAAAATACTAAATATTAAGAGTTTCATCAAAATTCTAATGTGTCTGTGAACTTTAATTGCAGGGAATTTTAGAAACTTTCTTTATTACTTTGCGAGTCGAATACTTAGGGAAAAAGAATCTTCTCGGGCGGGACTCAAACCCGCAGTCTTTCTCTTACAGGGGGAATGCCTGACCAATTCGGCTACATACTTAATGCTGTAAAAATTCATTTAAATATTTTGCGAGTCTCGAAACTAATATCTAAGACTAGTTTTTGCCCGCGACTTCGTCCGCGTTAAGTGCGAAATAGAAAGGTTTAGGACACACTGCTCCTGTTCCCGCGACCCAAATAAAGTTCCTTAAAATTTGTGTGAGTGGTACTCCATGCCAATGGGTCACAGAAATACTGATCCCGTGACCGCGACCCACAGCAACCTATCCGGCAATTATTCGAATATTTTTCACCTTTTAAACCTTCCCTAGACCTCCACGAACATTTCAAGACCAAGATAAGATAAATCCGTCCAGCTGTTCTTGAGTTTTAGCGAGACTAACGAACAGCAATTGATTTTTATATACGTAGATTTCTTTGTGATCTACATGAGGAAACATATTTGACTTAAAGCTGATCTTAACTTAGCTTAGCTGATATTTCACCGCTTTTCGGTCTAATTTATAGCGCAAACCATGGTAAAGTTCACCGTAATAGTCTCGCAAGTTTGAGAGTCTCGAAAACCACATAAGGCCATCATGTTTTGTGATGTGATGGCTTTTCTCCTTTCATACATAGAAGAACGCTCATGGTGAACATAGGGTCAGTATACAAAGGGTTACGAATTAATTAATTAAAGTTTTACTATTCACGCACCACAATTCGTCCAGTTTCCGAAGTCAGCAGTAATTCGTTATCAATTTATTCCAATTTTGTTTGTAACTTGTTGTGTTATGATTTTCCTACTACTTATAAAAATTGCAAAATTTGGGGTTTGTTTGTTTTACAATAATGTTATCAGGGATATATGATGTATAACGGGAATATGCTTCTGGTGGGGCATGAGAACGTGACCAACGATACGCGCGGGTGGAGCCACAGACAACAGCTGGTTTGATCGTATATTTAGATTTTAGCTCGGTTCAGTCCTTAGATTAATGGCTATTGCAGCAAGATGTCCGCAAATTTGTTGATGTCAAGTTAAAATAAGTTACTATAAAACTATTGTTGGCGCGGAGCCAAGATAAACCCGTGTCATGTTGTTCTTATACAGTACTTTATAAAAATGTTGTCAAGGCATAATAAAATTATTTGTACATAATATAATAAAGCAAAAAACGGTTTTTTATTAATAATATTATAGGAAAAATGAATCTTCTCATGATCTTTCCCTTACAAGGGTAATGCCTTGACCAACTACCGATGTGATTCAAATTTCCCTTCTATTTTTATCCGTCTTTATGTGTTATTTATCGAAGTTTTTGAAGTTAGATAATTGCTCGTAGAATTCGAAAATCTCACTACAGAAATATTTCCACCATATTTCTATAAACTAAAGCTTCTTCTAGTTTTCGTTCTAGCTTCTATATACTTAAAATAGACCAAAATTGGGATAAAAAGTTTAAATTTAAACGCAGGTTTAAATAGAGTACCACTACTATCTATCTAAAATATCACATGTTAATTGAAATAAAACCACTTTTTACGGATTCTATCGCGATATATTTGTTTCGGTCACACCGCGAAAATGGCTGCTGCAAAGCAGCCGAAACGTCGGGTTTAAAAGTAATAATAACAAATATATCGCGATAGAATCCGTAAAAAGTGGTTTTATTTCAATGAGTGACATTCGCGTAAACTTCAGAAAATATCATATCACATGTTAATTTAATATACGATTACGATACTTCATATTACCTCGTAGTTGTACAATGTAAGACAAATTGTCATGTCTGAGAAGCGAAAAGTACTTGGCAGCTCTGCCACTATCGACACCCTGAAGCCTTTGCAGATACTTAAGGAGATTACCTTCCTGGCAGTATTTTACTTTACAAATGATTTAAGGACGAGAGTTTCGAGAATTGTCTACTCCTACCCGTAATAAGTACAAATTGAGATATTATTCAACTTCTTTTTGTGCTTTCTATCACTTATTATCGTGGTTAGAAAAACGAAAAACATCTAGGTTCAAACCAAAACGAAAATTTGTGGGTTGAAAACGGAAACACCCTTTTATTTCTGGAATCATTTTTAATTATGAATGCGTCTAAAATCACAACGTTGATAGGATACCACCATCAAATTCATCTAGACATGAAATATCCTACAACTACATCCCAGCTATAATTGAATCAGAATAAATTTGTTCTACAGTTTCCAATTTCAATATACACAGGTGGTTGTACACTGTGCATCGCTTTATGCATTCTACCTGAATATCAATGGACGTTATCGCTTCAATAGATTTGATTTACGGTGCGTCAATACCGAGCATGTTGTACATGGTCTTTAACGCTTAGCCGAAGCATTGGCCCAATTATTCAGGAGTGAGAAATGGTGTAATTTGGAAGGACTGTATACGGTAGCAGTAGACAGTTCGACTGTTAAAACAGAGGTCACAGATTTGATTCTCACTCAGTTCAAAATGTTCAAATGCAGGCAAAAATTAACCATGTCATAGGAAGGAGCAGTTGGAGCCGTACCCTAAACTTTAAGCTTCAGTTTTGCGATACACCTGGGATTCGCGCTAGAATGACCAAGATTCACACAAGGCCGTCAATATCAGAACTTCAATTTCAATGTGCCTATAGCAGTCACTGCTGTCTATAGGTCTATCCCAATGTTGGGATGCTTTGGCCTACTGTTTGCATCCTGGCGAGGGGTTGTTACAGGGTTTTATTGCAAGTTTTCCTTCTCTCGCAGTGATATCGTCTGCGTATTTTTCCGTTAGACGCCTCTTACGACATCCTTTGGATGAGACTTGTATTCTTTCTCTGTCACTATGCGGGACTACTATTCTAGAATCCGCAAAGTCGGGGTGTGACTATATAACACTTTTAAAATCAGACCTCCTTCCGCCATCGTTCCACGTGACAGCAGTTTCACACTCACCATCTGGACAGCTGGCGGTCCACATTTATGCGTATCTCGAGAAACTTTCTTAACACTCAACAACCACCTAAACTGTGGAATGAACTTTCACCAGCGGTATTTTCGAACCAATACGACCTTCAAACCTTCAAGAAAAAAGCGTACTCTCTTTTAAAAGGAAGGCAACGCACTTGTGACACCTCTGATGTTGTGGGTGTCCATGGGTGGCGGTGATCGCTTACCATCAGGCAATCCGTCTGCTCATTTGCCTCCCTATTCCATAAAAAAACAGTATCGACTGAGGTTTTACAGTATTGATTTGAGACCGGGTGGAAAGCGCTAAACCTCGCTCGTAAATGGTAAAGAACATTTTAGCAAACTCAATTTAACTTTTATGTCACAAGCTTAAACCTAAACTACCCACACGTTCCTATATCACGTTCTTTTCGTGTTTCCAGACTTCCAAGCATACATTTTATTCAAACTGTCAACTTTGTAAATTCTGTATTCGAATTTCAGAATTATAATAATATTCTAGATCATTCTATAGCACAACTATACTAGCTTTAACTAGTCTCTCAAACTTACTACACTTTGTTGTGTTGATATTCCCGGTGGAGTAGAATATGGTCACCACATCTCATCCCGCTGATGTCGTAGAAGACAATTAAGAGAGAGGGCTGTTCTCTATCCGACAGTAAACATACAGCCCATGACAAAATGCCCGCTTGATTCATAGTTGGGAAAGTGTCAACTTTGCCTATTTCTTAGGGGATTCACAGGCGTAATTATTACTTTCTAACTGTTTTCCTACCTACTACTTACTACGTATAGCAATATTTTACTGACTACTACACTATTCGACTGTGGTTGCTGAAAAGTAACCGAAATGTTAGGTAAAGTATAAGTACCTACAAAATAATCAAGTACAGTCAGCACCAGAAAGATGTTGACGAACAGAGTGCTCAAAATTATCTTAATTTCGTTTTTTTACCCCCATCCAGTCGAGCGATTGTTCTGATATTTGGTATACACCTTTAGTTCCAACAATACTACTATTTAAATCAATAAAACAGTTTGTTTTGCTCTTAATACGAGAGTTCTAAGATAATTTTGAGACTTCGTCGTCAAGATATTTCTGACGCTGACTACCTATACAATCGCAAGGTTATCCGATAGAAGTACTCATATGTACTTACCTCACACTATATTACGAACAATTAAATGAGTAAATTACCTGTTCAAATTACCACATGTTTGCAAGAGGTTTCACACTTGGTGTCTCAATTAGGTGGTAACTACAGCTAGTATTTCAGCGTTATATTATTACGATGGTAAGCTTTTTTTAAAAAAATATTCTTTAAAATGTACAGTCAACGCCAAAAGTTGATTAACACAAAAATATTTAAAATCCTTCTTACATTGGAGTGCATGTGCCCACAGAGGTTTAGGTATATAGTTTTAAAATCCCCTAAGGGCAAAGTTCTTATATTGCACGGTTTATTTATAATTTTATAATCAGTTTAACAGTTATGGTAATCAATAAATTACCATTTGTTAAGCTACTTATGGCGCTGACTGTACAACAATTTCTTTTGAAAATATCTATTAATAAAATATTAACAAGGTTTCCAAATCATTCTCAATATTACGATTACCGGGTGTAAGGGGAACGTCCCTGAAGCCGAAAACCCCCAGTAGTACTCCAAGTACATAACACATTGGCATAAAAAAACGATATGGACAAAAAACTACTAGGGGTTTTCGGGTTCGGGAGCGTTCTCCTTACACCCGGTATGATAATTCTAAATATATAATGTAAAAGTTTGGTTATCAGCTTGCCAAAAACGGCAAAATCCATTCGATAGAATTTTTGAACACATCTGTGTGTATTAGTGCCGGTTTCAAGTTTCTTTATTTTTCTAAATTGTAACGTGTTAAGCCTTGTGTACTGTATGAAAATCTTCCCACAATTTTGAGATCGTGCGTATCCTATTTGTCATGTTGAAGTGAAGTTAAAGTAGACTACCTAGTACAAAGTCTACGGGCTTTTAGCTAAGACTAAAGGTTAAGGCTAAAAGCCTGTAGCGTTTCCATCCTCCCATTCCTAGTACACGGGTGCTGACAGAATAAATATCTCGCTCTAGTTCGTATAAGTTAGCTCAACTAGATAGTAAGATAAGATGAGAAAATTTGGTTTACAGGGCTTGTTGTCTAAAACAATAATTGGTCTGGGTGTTTCTATGTATAATAATTATGTATGGATTTACAAAAAAAAAACTACGTATGCTTATCCGCATTCTAGATTCCATAACACAAGCTTGTTAAGCTTACCATGGGTGAAAAAAAAAAACATTTATTTATCAATTATAATTCGATTACATCAGAAAATATGAATTGCGCAGGCGGGCCTTGAGTCATAATCAAAATGGAAGGTAAAATAATGTCAGTACGAAGATGAAAACTGGAACTGCATTGTGATTTTAAGGGTTCAAATACTCAACTGCGTTTGTAAATAGACGTTGAAGATTATTGTTATATGGCAAGTGGAGCTAACTGTTACGTAAGGCTGTCTTAAGTCGTGTCTTAAGCCGGGACAAAGCTTGAGCGGATGTGGTCCGGCGTCCCGGCCGCACTTCCGGTAAAATGGCCGACGACGACCGTCGCTCCCTCTATTGTTACGCGAACTTGTTATTGAGATGCTTAGATTATTCGATTGTTGTAACTGTAATTAGAATTTCTAATGAAACCTTAACGCTATGGATACTGTGAATAGGTTGAGTTAGGGTAGGAAATAAAGGAAATTTTGTAGGTAATTATTATGATTATTGCAAAAGGTCCACTTCCTTAATAAATAAATGTGAATAAAAGGGCCAAATTAATTTGCAGACATATATACTGCCACGCAGGACGCGCGGGTTCGATCCCCGCTCAGTGTAAATATTTGTAAGCATGAATATGGCACTTTTTTTTTTTTTTTTAAGCTATCGCGGTGTAAACTCATTGTTATTTTATGCAAGTTCGGGACTTCACGCGATAAAAACTTCCACTTACTTTCTGCCGACGTTTCGGGTGCGATGCTGCACCCGTGGTCACGACTTGACTGGCTGAAAGTAAGTGGAAGTTTTTATCGCGTGAAGTCCCGAACTTGCATAAAATAACAATGAATATGGCTATTTGCATTGGTCTGGGTGTTTCTATGTATATGTATGTATTTACAAAAGAAAAAGTAAGTAAATATGTTTATCCGCATTCCAGATTACATAACACAAGCTATAAAAGCTTACCATGGGTCTAGATAGCGTTGTGTAGAATGTTGTGGAATATTTATTATTATTTAAAATATACATGGTGTTGACCGTAACAAATAAGTATTATCTCAATAAAGTTGTAGGTAATCCCTCCTTCTCCAAGCAGAAAAATACGAGAAGCACGACACGAGGTGTCACTATGTGTCAATGATTCTATCTAGGACCAAATGGTTCGGTGCATCTTTTCTTTTATCGCACCTAAAAGACTTAGAATTCTTCACAAGCATTTATTGCTTCCTGCAGTCCCGGATTCTTTAAGAAAGGTGTTATAAAGCATCTTTGGTATCCCCCATATCTGTCAAAGTCGAGAAGTCATATTAACGTGACTTACTGTAAAAACGCCTAAACCACTGAACCGATTTTGATGAAATTTGGTATAGGGGTAGTTTAGACCTTGAGAAAGGACATAGGCTATGTTTTGTCGCGATAACCGACATCCACGCGGGCGGAGCCGCGGGCAAAAGCTTTTCTCATGGTAGACCATGAGAAAAGAATCTACACCTATACCAAATTTCATCAAAATCGGTGCAGTGGTTTAGGCGTGAAAGCGTAACACACAGACAGACAGAGTTTTGTTTGTAAAGGTAGTATAGGTAAAGGTAGTAAAGGTAGTATAGGTATCTCCTTTGTCGACTGTAACCATTCGGATTACTTGTTTGATAAATAAAACGATACACCATAAGTCTTATAAACGTTTTATTGCAAAAGTTGAAGAATTAAATCTTCCAAGAACTCGAACATTGACTTGTGCACGTTCAAATTACACTAGGTTCTTCAGTAGCTGTATTATTACCTTTAACAGAAAGGAATAAGGTTATGACATTTCATATATACCTATTGTTAAACGATCTTAATAATGTTATACACACCTCCCTGGTGTTGCAACGTCCATAGGCACTTCCCATCAGGAGCACCGTGTGTAAGTCAATCACCTAAGTCTGCAGTAATAAGGCAAGACACACTGAGTCACTAACTGAATCAAAGAGATAGTACATCCTTCTCAATGGGAACGTTTACTTGGGTGTTCATGGGCACTAGTGTCAGTTGCTGTCCCCGGTCCCGTTTCGTTTTCCTATCAAACATGAAAGTAAGTCGTTTTATGTCATAACGATGTCATATTTTTTACCTTTAAAATTATAAAATCATAGTCATAATCTATGGGCGGAAGAAGATAATGGTGGGAAGTGTTGCCACTGTAAAAATATGATTATTTATTGTAGGAATAGAAATTATTATATATTTTAATTATAGCAATTTTGTAACATTTCTGTGTATGCAGCTGCGAGAAATAAATGTATTTTCTTTCTTTCTTTCTTTTCTTATATGCCTCTGACGAAAATATTGCAATTTTTGTGTTGATTATTTAAAACGTATTCTCATTATATTTTTTTTTATATTTACATATAGTGTACAGGTTCCGTATATTGAGTAATACCACTATATTCTAAATAGTTAAAATTTTCGTTTGAAATTAATTTTGGTGAAGCAATTTTACTAATCATCAAAATTTAATAGTTACACCAAATTTTGTTTTCGGAGTTATTTGATTGAGTTCCTACGCAGTCATATGGGCAATGGAGATAGCGCTGCCTCTCCCCCTAGGCTTTCCCACCTAGGGGGAGAGGCAGCGCTATCTCGCTAGGTTGCTAGCTGTTGAGGGTTGTTCGGAAGCTTGCCTCATTTTCTCTCAGATTAACCTTTAGCATATCCACTACCCATACAGCAGACAACGGAGTTAGCGGGTAAAGCCATCTAATGCCGCAGCAGAGACAGGCCTGCTTCTACTGGGGTCATAAGCGGTCTCACTCTTCACTACCAGGCCCACGCCCTTAAAACCTGCCCGCCCTTCCCTCTTGCGTCCTCTCCACTGTCAAAATCATTCAGCTTTTCTTCCTTTGCATTGTCCCAGAAATGAATCTCGGCGACATTATGTTCCTCCTCTTGCTCATGTTGTTCCAGGAGCGAGCACTTTGCTATCGTGTAATAAAAGGTACTCAGTCATCGCCACATTAAGTTTCTGACCACTACCGTTCTCAAGGTCTTACTTCCACATCCTCACATGTTGCACCAATCTGTCCGCATCCACCACCGATATTAACAGCATACATGGACAGTTATGGAGTAAGTTTCTAATGCCATCCGACCAAAATACCTCGCTGATTGGGAATGAACCAAGGACTGATCCAACACGTACCCCGATAGTGATAAGGAAGATTCTAGTATTGCCAACAGCGGTCCGAACAATGGAATCGGAATCGTGGTTCATGTCCCGGATGGTGTAAACGTCTGGAACCCTTTTGAACCGCGGTGCCTATCAGCTTACCGCGTGAGAAACGTAGTTGAAGGCTTCTTGCAAGTCCAGAAATAGGTAACACACTACCTACCTGTCAATTGACGGACAAATATAAAAAATAAAAAAAGAATATGAAGAGAGAATGTCGCGATTACAATGTCTTTTATGCTCACTTATGTTATGTTATTATTATTTGATTTCTTTTAGGATGTTTTGACATTTGTACAGGGTTAACAGAAATATCAACATTGAGAATGGAACTTGAATCAGCGACATTTTCTGCCAACTGAGCTACTTGGAACTGTGTTAAGGTAACGAAGGACTTCAATATTGCAGGGAAGCGTTGCACTTGTATAGCAAAGGGCGAGGATTTGATTCCCGTTCGATGCACACATTTGTTTTCGACGGTAGCTTGGTGGTCGACGTCCAGGTAATCTTGGCCATTACACTACAAACGTGAATCAACTCATAATACAAGTAATTTTGGGTATTCATGAAAAACCGGTCTAGTGAGTGTACAAAACATAATTGAGGGACGAAGTTATGTTACATAAACGACAATATCTTTTTAGTGCGTTGACCTAGAAGTTTTATTTAATAAGTGCTATAAAAAGAATACTCACTGCAGTTTATAGGCAAGACACACAGCAACACTTCTGAATCGAAGACATAGTCCGAGTTGCACGAACATCCTGGTTCACATTTGTGGGGACAGCCACCGGAATAGCAGTTTTTACGACATTGATTGTTGCAAATGCTGAAGTGGGTGTTGTTGTCACCGCTGCAATAGTCAAATTCGTATGCTAGAAAAGTAAAAAAGGAATGAACATTAAGAAAAACAATAATACAAGTAATAGTCAGCATCAGAAAGATGTTGACGTGCAGAGTAGTCAAAATGATCTTAAGTTCGTTTTATTATCGCTTTCCAGTTGACTGATTGTTCTGATGTTTGGTACACATCTTAAGTTTGGACAATAATACCATTCTAATCAATAAAACAGTTTGATTTGCTCTTATTATGAGAGTTTTAAAATCATTTTGAGACATCGTCGTCAATATATTTATGACCATGAACCTACAGAAAAGTAGCGACGGAGCATCACAGAACATCGACTGAAACATATGTGTAAAGACTAAATAGTGAGTCAACTCCATTGTTAAATCGCAACATACCTACGACGCTGTCTCGACCGTCGCGTCGAGTCGATGAAAATGTGCTAGGGTCGTCACGAATATATTTTCTTAGATTGAACAAAGGTTTTTGTTTTACAGTTATGCAGAGCATTTTCAGATAAATCATGTATCAATAAAGAAATTAAACCGTTATCACCATAAAAACACACATTCGGGAAAATGAAATTCGGGAATATGATGATTATGGCCATATAATCTTCGGGTAAACCATAGACATAAATTTCGTTGGCGTTGCATGAATCGACATTTTTAGTAGGTATTAAATAAAAATAAAATACGTCGCACAATGTGGTAGTATATAGAGGACATTCTAACAATATTATAAGATCTGTAACTAACCTATGTTCCACCAATAAATGATTATGATTATGATTATAAGTATTTTCTTTATGATTCCTGTCATTAATGTCATCCGAGTGTTTCCGATCAGTATACTTTTGGCACAGAATAGATAATAGTACTAGCGTACAGAACGGAAGCTCCCACCCCCGCGCAGATTTCATTTCCTCACCCCGCACGTTCGAATCAGAGGTACGATTAAAGGCACATAAAACAAGGGATGTGCCTTTCAAAGGTGCCTAGTACGATACGTCGAGTAGAAGAGCGAGAAGATCGGCTTACTTTGATTTTGTATAGCTTCCTCTCTATCGCACAACCCACAGTTTGATTTAACCCTGAAATGCATGATTTTTATTTAAATAACTAGCTGTCCCGGCAAACTTCGTTTCGCCTTAGAAATTAGAATCAATTAGCTGTATCAAATTCTCCTAATTATTTTGAGAACGGAAAGCATTTCGATTCGGGCCCCATACGCCCACGGAGCTCCCGACACTAATAGGTCACCGGGGCCCATACTAACACATACGGAGCCTATATACCCATGGGACCCATACAACCATATACCTCTACGCTCAAGGGTGTTCATACTACCATAAACCATCAATTTTTCGACCAAATAAAAAAAAAGCCACCATAAATATTTTCGCGGCCCAAGCAACGGGCATTTTGTTAATTCAGAAGAATGTCTACTAATCACCCTCTGACGATATTTGCATGCATTATGTCAATTCTATATCAAACGTCAGATAACATAGGAGAATATCATACAGCAGTATTAGAATAATAAACAATTTTTTTTCCAATTCGTATTCCCAATTCAAAATTTAAACATGGCGTATGTCGGATCAGCTATTTTATATGGTGGTTGTGTATTCTTAAATTTACTAATTTTTTGCGCATTTTTCTTCATTTTTTCTTTCATAAGAACCTTCTCCTAACAATAACGAACACAACAAAAAAAGAATTAGCGAAATCAGTCCAGCCGTTCACGCGTGATGTCGTGACCAAGGGAAATAGGGGTTCATTTTTATATATATAGATTAAGGTGAGAGTATTTTAATTTTTATTTAATACTTTTCAAATTGATCTACTGATCAAGCCCTTTCATGCATACAAGGAGTTGTAAAAAAAATTATTCGCCATTTTATGCTGATGGCCATCTTGAATTCAGAGTACTTCAAAAAATCCTTTCTTAGTACACCTCTACGCATCAAAACAAACACTTTCTATCAATTTCAAATCTCGATGACCAGCGGTTCAGGCTGTGCGTTGTCTCAAGTGAGCGAACATTCAGGTGTTTTTCTATATATTTGTCTGTTCTGGCGTTACGCGACCGATAATACGCGACGCAAGTTCCGTCAGATATGAACGTTCCCTTAGTCAATCAGTCAGTCAGTCAGAACAAAGAGTATTATATATATAGATTATAGCTTTTGCCCGCGGCTCCGCCCGCGTGGATGTCGGTTCCCGGCAATTATTCGAATTTTTAGCGCCGTAAAAACCATCCTTGAACTTCAACGAACATTTAAAAAAAAGAATTGGCTACATTGATCCAGGCGTTGTTGAGTTATGCGCTTACCAACACATTTAGCGATTCATTTTTATATTATAGATAAATTAACCGCAGCTCGTGTACCGGCTCGTGTATCGACCGGGATTAAATTCGTTAAAAAACCTACAAAACTGATAGCAGTGTGAGTCGTACAATACTGAATTAAGAAATGATCAAGTCGGAGTGCATTGCCAATTACCCTTCGTTTACACCAAAAACTACAATAACAAAGTCAAAAGACAATTATTTATCTGAACATACGCTGCATTTCGGACATTCTCTGTAACATACTGACTGGATGCAGAAGGCGGAGGTTCGGGAGAAATAGCGCACATTGGGAGACTACCAGTTGATGAGTTAGAAAATATTAAAAAATAGAAAATATTACCTATTTCTGTGTGTTTCTGGGTCTGTCTGTGTGTATTTCTGGGATAATACATCTTATGTTATGATCTTATGCTATACCAGATGTAGATTTTAATTAATTCTAAAATAGATAAATTTATAACACAACTAGCTGTTCCGGCGGCCCTCGTGGCGTCAGATCCCGTTCCCGCAGCACCATTTAGGGGGATGAAAAATAAATGTTGGCCGATTCTCAGACCTACTCAATATGCTCACAAAATTTCATGAGAATCGGTCAAGCCGTTTCGGAGGAGTACGGGAACGAACATGGTGACACGAGAATTTTATATATAAGATATCACAATCCAATCATACTATTTATTATTGGAATCACAAACATGTAGGTACAATAATGGTTTTTGCAAAAATATTTTGATGGGTGAGAGTTTAGTGAATATATTCTGAATATATAAGAATAGCTTCTGCCAGCGACTTCGCCCGCTTTAAGATTGTATTCAAAGTCAACGTCAAAAATAATTTATTATGTATATACCTACCATTAAAACAGAACTTACAAAACGTTGAAAAGTTGCAACATACATACGTTTATTTGACATTGGATGGTGGAAACAAGGAGTCAAATGTCCCCCGACACGGTGACGCTTGGCTCAAAATATTACGAAGTACTTATATCAAAGTTGCACAGCTACAACAAGACCTTTTTTTACTTTCTGTAAGTATTTTTTCGGTATTTTTTTTAAATTTTATTAAGCATTAAACCCACATTGGAAGAATATATAATTCAAATAGTGCGCAAACGAAGACTATTCTTTTTATATGACTGTTTATACTGGAGATTGATGGCGCTTGGTGGAATCTGCTACACATATTGAATAACACATTTGTTGTCTTTCGGAGTTATAATTTTTGAAACATCAATGTGAACCTTTGAGAATGCCGTAAGGCGAAACCGGTCAGGTCTAGAAATAAAATCAGTGGAAAAGTACAAGTGTGTTATTCAATGACTATTCATTTAAAAATGATAATAATATTATAGTTTCGTTAACATTTATAAATAAATACCTACTGCAATTCCACATCATTGAAGCCAGCATTGAAGGGTTACATTACCCGTCAATAAAGTACGACATTATCTGTAATACATTTGTGCCAAATTAAATACGAAACTTCATAGGCGTGAGTTTTACAAGGTATAGAGTAGTAAGAACCGTTTGTATCAATAAAAAAATAATTAAATAAAAATACGGTTTTAGAATGTAGCACATTATCCCACAGTCAAGAGGGTTCTGCGCGTAACTTGTGTGTATGCATGAATATAGGTATGTTTGTAATATTCTTTATTACCATAATTATCTTCAGAAACATTTTTTCAGTTATTGATGTTTCAAATTAAAGGTATTCATCGCATAAGTGATTTTCATCCATGCAATAATAAAAAACAACATTTTATGTACCTAAGAACGGACATAAAATGTGAAAATAAAATTATGAAAAAAATAAAATCCTGACTGTGGTTGAAAATGATGGTACCTATTAGCCCCATATGAACTGAATGAAAAAAAAATGACTACCGCCTGCTATCAAACTTGTTTCAATTGCAGTTGTGTTTTTGTTTTTTAATAATTAAATTTATTTAAAACTTTTGAATTATGATTCTATAGCAGAAAACGTAATTGTTTTAAATACCAGATGTCAAACTTTTCAGAAGAGCCGAAAATCTTTTGAAAAATCTAAAAAAAACATAACTCATTAACTATAAATCGCAGGTAGATGGAATTATCCTTATCTTTCAAATCGAATTATCAAATAATAGCAAAAGTTGTTATTAACAGGATATTGGTCACATATAGCAATTCAGTTTTTATTTTCGGAACGTAAAAATGTCATAATCTGTGGATAGGTGTATGGCGAGGGCTCACATCGATAGTTTTACGGTATTAAATACAAGAAACAGAATTGTTTGTTGAACTCGTCTTGGACTGCTTTTTCTACCTCTTTTACTTATAGCATTTAAAAAAAAAGAGGTAGAAAAAGAAGTCCAAGACGAGTTTTTTGCATGCTTACAGCAAATGGACAGAGATAGTAGTCTTAACTGTGACTACGTAATCGAAATGAGACCCACATCATTTGACGCGGTATATTTTTTCTGATTCTTATGGTATTTTAAACCCACTTTCGCCATTTTGGCTACTAACAGCAATTACGTTTTCTGCTATCGAATTATGACATAATATAATTTTTAGTGTATAGTAAATAGTGCCCTTGATATAACATAGCATAGGCTATGTGTTATCCCAGAAATAGGATTGTGGGTCACAAGATCAGAAGTCGGTCCGATCATAATTTTATGCAGCTGAAGTCGCGAGCAATAGTTAGTCTTTCATAGACACAATCGGTTTTAACTACTCTATAAAGATATCGTTGTAGTAGTGTTTTGTTATTGGTGCTGATTCTGTGGTTTGAGGGGACTAAAATGTATCGCCATCAAATTTTTTCCGAATTGAAGACAAGGATGGAATACTTTTGTAACAACAGGATTGGCACCGTTATCGGATGTGACGTAAGTCATGACATTATGGGATAGAGCCAGAAAAATCATACTATCTCGCTCAAATATTGGTTACAACTTCAAATAATGCCAACCCTAACATTTTGAAGTCTCTCACACATCAACACTACCGTGCATATGCACGATCTATGAATGTTGTAATTACAATTCGAATTTTTCATACATTTTGTCGAGAGCTTCCGACGTGTGCTTTTGGTGAGAATGTGTGCGTATTTCGTGTATATACCAGTCTACTTTTAGCATTGTTCGCTTCACTCAGATTGTACGCGATGCTCCGTCTTATAATATTTACATCTCAAATCAAATGTCAATTAATTTTTGACACTTTTATGATTGTATTGCCATTTGATATAAAACAAGTAAATCAAAAGTGTAATCGGTAATAATTTTTCCACAAGGAATTAATATTTTGAAATAAAAAGTGGACATCATTTTTAAATCAAATAATCTGCATCACCGGGTTGTGGCGGTCAATTAATTATAAATTAAAAATATAATAATTCGAATACATCGGGAAAAATTAAATGCTCAAGTCTCTTTAGAGAAGGAAAATTTAAAGTGATTCAGGTGTGGCTCAATAACTCAGTTGGAACAGGATCCCCCTGTAAGGGAAAGGTCGTCGGTTCAAGTCCCACTTGAGCTACCATTTTTTCCCGATGTATTCGAATTTTAGCATAATAAATACTATAAAAAATCATTCGAGTCATAGAATTCTCAACAAAAACAATACAATAAATAATGTTTCATTGCTTTTTCTTCAATCGGTTAGAGTTTGGAAAGTTTTATGTATTACTAGCTTGTGCCCGCGGCTCCGCCCGTGTGGATGTCGGTTCCTGGCAATTATTCGATTTTTTCTCACCTTTTAAACCTTCCCTAGACCTCCACGAACATTTCAAGACCAAGATAAGATAAATCCGTTCAGCCGTTCTCGGGTTTTAGCGAGACTAACGAACAGCAATTGATTTTTATATATATAGATATTGTTTTTGTTGAGAATTCTATGATTCGAATGTTTTTTTATAGGCGGAACATTCTTCGTCCAATTATGAAAATAAATAAATTTAATTGTTTTGCATTTTTTACAATGATTGTTCAAACAATGTTATGGGCATCTATGCCCATAATATTGTTATGTAAATTTGTATGCAGTTACTGTTACTTAGTCTTTCTCTGCACCACCTTTGGTTGACTAGTATAGAGAATGTCTGTGGCATTAAGTCCGCCTATTTAATTGTGCATGAAGTTTTAGTAGTATATGAAACAGTTGTATAATAAGGGGTCCACATGATTTAGTCTAGAAACTGCACATAATTTGCCAAGTGCGAGTCGGACTAACCCATGAAGGGTTCCATAGCAGCAAGTAACATGATATAAAAGTTTTTGTAGTTTATTATTATTTTTTATTTTTTTGAGTTAAAAAAAACTACTTTAAAACTAAAAAACTACTTGTTCAGATTTTTTTAGTTTGAAAAAAAAAAAAGAAATGTTAGAAACCTCAATAGCATTTTTAAAGACCTATCCATAGATACCACACACGTATGGGGATGATTAAAAAAAAATTTTTGGCTTTCAGTTCTAAGTGGGGTTCATCAAGAGGGGCATTAGAAGGTTTCTTCAGCGCGAGTTTAACGCCCCTGGTGTTGCATACGCCCATAGGCCGCGGTAACTACTTTCCGTCAGGTGGGCCGTGTGCTTGTCTGCCACCTAAGTGGTATAAAAAAAAGTCTAAGTCAGTAAAAACATTTTTTTTCTATTCATGTGTCAAACTTTTCACGCGGTTTACAGAACCCATCAACTTACCAAGTTTCAAATTTTTATACGAGGGGTTCTTCACAGTAGGTGCCACGTGAATATTGTACACAAAATAATTATTAAAGTGAGAGTTCCTTGAAAAGAAAAATCTTACCCAATAGAGATTCCACGGACATCAAAGCTACCAGTACGACGCAGAATGCTCTGATGATATACATGTTCCAAATTGTCGTAATGATTACCTACTGCTAAGACGGTGCTCCAGTATCGTCGTTTATATACTAGCCAGGTTGCTCATTATCATATCTAATTAGTAAAAACTATTACTTACAAATACTCTACGTTTTATCACCAAATTCTAATAACAATAAATTAAAGTTTCCTTTGCAGTATCGTCTACTTTTCAAGGATATTTTTTGCTAACTATTGGGTGAATTTAGGTTTTAACTGTATATTCTAAGTTGACGCTATAATACTAGACACTTATGATGATAAGAAATTAAAGGAAAGTCCGCAGAAAATTGGAAGACTTCAGAAATATTTTACGGGGGTGGAGCTGTATCCAATCAAATCAAATCAAATCAAATTTATTTCATAATCGTTGTATAGTTATTTTACATGTTTTCTTAATCTATCATGCGTTGTTACATTGTGCATGAGTAGTTATCTTACATATGTGTAATATAATATTTGTGCGGTTAAGTGTCTTACATAGGTTTTTACTTAGAGATATTATCTAAGTTGTGTCTGAACTAGGTACTCCTGTGCTTCAGGCTTCAAGTGCAGACTAATATTAATTCAAAAATAGAATTACAGATACAACCTTTACTTTGAATAATACAATGCTAAAGTGACTCGCTATGGTTGATTAAAGTTATGCCTAATTATGTCACTTAACAATAATTATTTATTTTAATACATACATTAACTCCTCTATGTCATCGTAGGACAATCTTTGGAGGACATTCTTCACGACTCGTCTACAAGACACATCATTTAGAGGATAAATGCTTGTAATAGCGTTAATCCTTTTGTACAGAAGCGGTCCTAAAAACATGTAAAATTTGGCTGTGCACTCGTGTTTTATTGCAATTCTTTGAGTGCATACAATATCTTTCAGTCTTTTGTTCGTAATGTCCGTGCTGTAGGGAAGTTCTGCGTGCTGTTTTAGTACTACGGTTAATATAAGTAGCTGGCAGACTCTTAGTACTTCGCAGGATTTGTATAGGAGTGCAGTGGGCGATGAGAAAGAGTGAAATGTTGCTAGGTAGGATCGCTCTCTGAGCTCCTTTGACGGGCAGTAGCAATGTCTTACCCACTCCCACCAGGGTGTTATGTTATATGTTAATATTGACTGACAAAGGGCATAGTATACTTGTTTAATCAATTTTGGGTCACCGATATATCTTATTTTTTTAAACACAAATATCAACTTGCGTAATCGCTTAATTAGTGTTTCGCTATACTTTTTATATGAAAGGGTTATTCTAATACTGATAATGTGTTCTGGAAATCGTTGCTGCAATAAGAGATGGTTTCATGCGCGGTGTAGCAGGAAATTCTGATGTCAACTAGCCACCAAGATCGTGCGATTTAACGCCATGCTATTTTTTCTTTGGGATTTTGTGAAATTTTGGGTTCATGCGAATAAACCCGAAACAATTGCTGAGCTCAGATTGGAAATCCAACGCATCATGAGATACAGCCACATCTCTGTGCAAAAGTCATGGAAAATTTCATGAAAAGAGTAATGGCCTGTCATCGGAGCCGTGGGGGTCATTTGCCGGATATTTTATTCCATACTTAATCGGAACATTACAATACAATAAAAATATCACAACTCTGTCATAAAATACTTGTTTTTATTTTAAATTGAAAAAGTGCACTCTTACTGAGACACCCTTTATTACCCGTTAGTCATTGTGCATGAAAACGTTAATTTTATGATGGTTATCTATATATGTATATAAAATCACTTGTCCCGACTGACTGATTCATCAACGCAGAGCCTAAACAGCTGGACCTACAAACTTGAAATTTTGACAGTAGTTGCATTTTATGATGTAAACATCCACTAAGGAAGGATTTTTGGAAATTCTGCTACTAAAGGGGTAAAATAAGGGATGGAAGTTTGTATGAAAGTCCGTCATTTTCAGAGCTAGATGCACAAAATTTCATAAACCTGTGTCTTTTAAGAAATAAATGAACACCTGTATCAGCGTTTTTCAAAATTTAACTACTAAGACGGTAAAATAGGTGATAAACGTTTGTATGGAAACACCGTCTGACTGACTGATTCATTAATGCAGAGCCTAAACCGCTGGACCTACCAACTTGAAATTTTGGCAGTAGATGTGTTCACGCGCGAGGCGTGGGGACAACCGGCGGCGGCGGCGACGCGACAGATGGTGCGGCGAGGGGCGCAGGGGGCGCGGATCGGAGCCTCACGACTTGACCACCGAGCGGCGCGCACGACACACGCGTTCGAACATCCAACTCAAGAGTCGATGTATTTTGTCATTTAATTATTATAATATCAAAACTACAGTCCATGTATTAATATCACCCGAAGCCCAAACAATGGTCCTTCTACCGTAAGAAGCAAGCAAAAGCAAGAAAAGTCATCGTGTCATCTTGGTTGGACTTTGATTGAACCCGACGTGTCACCCGTTTGTTGCAAGTCATCGTGCTCATCGCTTACAAGGAAAGGAATAAGGACGGTCAAAGACATCCGTGAGTTCGTTCCAATTATTTCCTTTTCCTATCCAGTGTTTATTGTTTCAAATCAGTGTTTAAATTAACAATTTCCATTTCCATACTATCGCATTCTTCGCCTCTCATTTGACCAGATGGTAATTGCTAGCCTTTTACTTACATTAAAAAAAAAATATTTCATCTGATTACCTATCTGCATTCACGTAATTATTGCCGCCTATAAAATATCTTCTTATCGCACAGCGCTTACATAATCAAAGGTCAACGGCCCGGCTTGCATAGTACCTACGCATCGCAGCTGGCTGCTTTTTTTACTACCTACAATTCTTTGTTGCGAACACCTGTGCATTGTAGTCAATAGATTATATAATACTTCATCATTTTATTACTTTACTGCCCGCATTTACCGTTTTTGCACATTTGCTTACTTCCTTACACCTGTTTTTCAACATGACGACTTTAGAAAAATCTATTAAAAAGCGAAGTGGCATGAAAGCTAAGCTTACAAATTTTGAAAATTATTTAAAAGTCCTCTTATCTTCTAAGGAGCTATCAGAGCTGCAACAAATAGACTTAGAAGCTCGCTTAAAAACCTTTGAAGCCTTATACGAGTCCTATGACGCGTTGCAGATGGAGATCGAGTCAGCTTCGGAGACCCCTGACAGCGAGTATGAGGAGCGAGTCCGGTTTGAGGACAGATATTACTCCCAGCTTGCTCAAGCACGCAAGGCGCTGGCAGCCTGCGCTGCTGAGCGCGCTTCAGAGGCGGGTTCTGATGCAGGCTCCAAATCAGGTGCATCGTTTAAAAATAATTTTGTGCGCTTACCTAAAATAGATTTGCCACACTTTAATGGTAGCTATGAGTATTGGCTGGAATTTAGGGATACTTTCCTTTCATTAATATACAATAGTGATTGTATCGACGACATCAACAAGTTCCACTATCTCCGTGCGTCACTTAAAGACCAAGCATCAGAGATCATCAAAAATATAGATTTTAAGGGCGATAATTACGCAATGGCTTGGGACTTGTTATGTGAACGATACAATAATAGTCGCCTCTTAGTAAATAACCACTTACAGGCTTTGTTTGATGTCGAACCGGTTATTAAAGAATCGTCTTTATCGTTACGACGGCTTATTGATTCTGTTAATAAAAACATACGGGCACTCAAGACGTTAAAAGAGCCTACTGAGCATTGGGATACTCTCATAATATTCATGATATCTAGAAAGCTTGATTCTACTACTAGCAGGCATTGGGAAGAGTATCGCAATGCTTTGTCTAGTTCGCCTACTATAACACAGTTTTCTACATTTATATCTAACAATGCTGATTTATTGGAAACTTTGGAAAATAATCAATCTAAATTAAACACACTTAATCAGAACAATAAACAAAAAAGCTTTATAGTAACTAACACTATTGGAGAAAATTCAAACAACAATAATTTACAAAATAAGAATAACTTCCAAAATAAATTAACAAACTGTCCTTTGTGTACTAATGATCATTTGCTTTATACTTGCGAGTCATTTAGAGCCTTATCTGTTGAATCCCGTCTACAAAAGGAGAAAGATTTCAAGGTCTGTCTAAATTGTTTGCGCTCAAGTCATACTACCAAAAAATGTAGATTGTCGGGTTGTAAATATTGCAAGGCCCGACATAATACGCTTTTGCATACTGAACCGATTAAGGAGACTTATCAAGACCCAATGCCATCTAATTCTACTAGTGTTGCTTTATCTGCGGACACATCTAGGCAGCTTATTAGTACACCCAATATTTTACTGTCCACAGCTATCGTAAAGGTGATCAACCACAACGGTGAAAAACTCAACGCCAGAGTACTGCTCGACAATGGCAGCACGGCGAACTTCATAACGGAGAGCCTCTGCACCAAACTGGGTTTGTTACGACGCCATTCAACTTCCACTGTGACAGGTATCAATCAACAGTCTTGTTATAGTACACAGTCTTGCCACCTCAGTATTGAGTCTTCTAACGGTGACTATAAGCTTAATTTGGACTGCCTAATTTTGCCTGAGATTACAAAAGTTTTGCCCTCCTCTATTGTCAATATTGAGAATATTCCTATCCCGTCATGCCTTTGTTTAGCTGACCCTTCATTCAATATTCCGTCAGTAATTGACATCCTCCTAGGGGCTGAAATATTTTGGAATGTCGTAGGCTCCGCTTCTATCGACTTAGGTCAACAAATGCCTAAGTTATGTGAGACTAAGTTTGGATGGATCATATCCGGTCCAGTTTTCAAAGGAAGTTCATCCTCTTCTCAACGCTCACATTTTTGTAATTTTGCCAATCCTATTGACAAACCAGACTTGTCAAAATTTTGGGAGCTTGACTCTATTTCTCCAAAACATTCACTATCTCAGGAGGAAAGGGCGTGCGAGTTAAGCTTCACACAGAACACAGTCAGGAACAAGGATGGCAAATTCATTGTTACGATGCCCTTAAAGGCCAATCCTACAGTCTTAGGGGACTCGTACACCATGGCTAAGCACCGCTTCCTATCTCTTGAGCGACGTTTTCAACGTGATCCGGACTACAAGGTTAAGTATGTTGACTTTATGAACGAGTACGAACGCCTAGGTCACATGACCGAAGTCATCAACCCAGCACCACAATCAGGTCTCGTTGAATACTTCATACCACACCATGGTGTCATAAGAGAGTCAAGCACTACAACTAAGTTGAGAAGTGTCTTCGATGCATCAGCGCCATCTTCCTCAGGTATCTCTCTCAACGACTTACAACTGGTAGGTCCTAAGGTACAAGATGACCTACTGTCGATTTTGTTGCGATTTCGGCAGCATAAATACGTCGTCTCCGGGGATGTGGAGAAGATGTATCGCTGCATCGAAGTCACACACTCACAAAGACCTCTCCTACAAATCATCTTTCGTAGTGACCCTGAAAAGCCACTGAAAACATACCATCTCAACACGGTCACGTATGGGACCGCGTCAGCTCCATACTTAGCCACCAAATGTTTGGTGAGCCTAGCGGACGCAGCTTCGACTGATGACGTGAAATCAGCTATATCACGTGACTTCTATGTGGACGATTTTCTGGGTGGGGGTCCTTCTATTCCTGCGACAATAACACTCGTTAAAGAGGTCACAAAAATTTTATCGTCAGCGCATTTTCTTCTTCGAAAGTGGCAATCTAACAGTCCAGAAATTCTAAAAGCCATTTTGGGCGATTTATACGAGCAGGATAATTTCTCTTCTTTAAATCTTTCAGACCACAACACATCTTCTAAAACTCTAGGCCTAAACTGGTTATGTGGGTCTGATTCCTTGTCGTTTTCAATTAATATTGACCGAATAGAAAAGGTCACAAAACGACACATATTATCAGTTATTAGCCAAATATTTGACCCCCTAGGCTTAGTTGGCCCTTGTATTGTCAAGGCAAAAACTATTATGCAACGACTATGGGTAAATAAGTGTGAGTGGGACGATGAGGTTTGCAAGGAAATAATCGATATGTGGTCGATATTCGTTTCAACACTTCCTAGCTTAAACCTTTTGAATATTCCTCGATGGGTTTCTATCGATTCGTGCGTGAAACAGGAAATTCACGTTTTTTGTGATGCATCTGAGAAGGCTTATGGCGCATGTATTTATGTTCGATCCATAAGTCACACTGGCTCTGTTAGGGTCTGTCTTCTGTCCAAAAACCGTATAGCACCGATAAAATCAGTTACAATCCCACGGCTTGAACTTTGTGCCGCTATATTAGGGTCAAGACTGTGTACAACTGTTTTCGAGTCATTAACTATGCCTATAAATCAATGTTACTTTTGGTGTGATTCGATGATCGTACTCGGGTGGTTGAATACTCCTTCAAATCAACTCAAGCCCTTTGTGCGTAATCGAATCAATGAAATTAATGATAATTCTACCGGTCACACGTGGAGGTACGTACCGTCGAAAGACAATCCGGCGGATCTTGTTTCTCGCGGGGCGAAGGCCGATTCCATCGGCGTAAATACTCTGTGGTGGTCAGGCCCGAGCTTTTTACAAAGTCATGAACATGACTGGCCTACAATACCCTCTACTAACGAGAAACAAGACCTACCTGAAGTGATTTCAAATTTTATTCATGAATCATCTAATCATACAAATCAATCACCAAATATCATTCAATCATTAATTTATTATCATTCCAATCTTAATCACCTGCAAAGAGTCTTAGCCTACATTAAAAGATTTATTTACAATTTAAAAAATCCTAATTCTAAATTACAAGGCGCTCTTTCTAGTGATGAGTTAAATAATTCATTGATGTGTTTACTACGCAGCGCACAAAAGGAAATGTTTTCGGAGGAATTACATCTTTTAGAGTCGGGAAAACCTCTACCGCGTAAAAATAGATTGATTTCACTAACGCCTTTTCTAGATTCCGAAAAAGTCATACGAGTAGGTGGTAGACTCGACAATTCTCCGTACGACTACAACACTAAATATCCTATTTTGCTTTGTGGTAAACATCATCTAACTAAAATACTATTTCATATGCAACATGTAAAAATGCTACACGCAGGTCCTCAACTGTTATTAGCGCATTTGCGTCTTGAATATTGGCCGTTGGGTGGCAGGAATCTCGCTAAGTCAATAGTCAGACAATGCATTAAGTGTTTTAGATTTAAATGTCAAAATGTACAGCCCATAATGGGACAGTTACCTACAACTAGAACCAGCCTCGAATACCCGTTTTTAAATTGCAGCGTAGACTATGCTGGTCCAGTACTCATAGCCGACCGGAAAGGTCGGGGATGTAAGCTCACAAAATCCTACCTGTGCATCTTCGTCTGTCACGCGACCAGAGCAGTGCATCTGGAGCCCGTCACTGACCTCACAAAAGAGGGCTTCATAGCAGCGCTTAATCGCTTCATATCTCGTCGTGGCAAACCGTTTAGTATCTTGGCAGATAACGGCACCAATTTTGTCGGAGCCAATAATGACCTTCAAAAATTTCTAGCTGACTTGACTTCCGATGTTGCATGTGAAATGTCACGTGAGGGCATCAGGTTTTCATTTTCACCTCCATATTCACCTCATTTTAATTCCTTGGCGGAGGCTGCAGTTCGCTCTACCAAGCATCATTTGAGGCGGTTGCTAAATCTCCCTAACTTCACTTATGAAGAGCTGGCAACCTGTCTGTGTCAAATTGAAGCCGTATTAAATTCTCGTCCTTTAACACCTCTATCCTCTGATCCTTCTGATTTTTCCGCTCTCACTCCTCCCATTTTCTAATTGGACGACCACTTACGTCTGTACCGTGTCCGCAGATTCCTGAGAAGAACATCAGCTGCATTGACCGCTTTAAGAGGATTGATTGCATCCGACAGCACTTCTGGCAAAGATTCTCTCATGAGTACGTTTCCTTGCTTCAGCAGAAAACCAAGTGGTCCACTTCTTCTGGCCAGCTCACTGAGGGGATGCTCGTGCTTCTACGGGACAAGGCGCTACCACCGCTAGTTTGGGCTTTGGGTCGCGTGGTGCGCACCTATCCAGGACCGGACGGCGTCACAAGGGTGGCGGAGCTAAAGACGAGGAGAGGAACCATCACAAGGGGGTTCAATAATATTTGCCCTCTTCCCTTTGAAGAGGTCAAGGGGCGGGAGGATGTTCACGCGCGAGGCGTGGGGATAACCGGCGGCGGCGGCGACGCGACAGATGGTGCGGCGAGGGGCGCAGGGGGCGCGGATCGGAGCCTCACGACTTGACCACCGAGCGGCGCGCACGACACACGCGTTCGAACATCCAACTCACGAGTCGATGTATTTTGTCATTTAATTATTATAATATCAAAACTACAGTCCATGTATTAATATCACCCGAAGCCCAAACAAGATGCATTTTATAATGTAAACATCCACTAAGAAAGGATTTTTGGAAATTCTGCTACTAAAGGGGTAAAATAAGGGATGGAAGTTTGTATGAAAGTCCGTCATTTTCAGAGCTAGATGCACTAAATTTCATAAACCTGTGTCTTTTAAGAAATAGTTGAACACCTGTATCAGCGTTTTTCAAAATTTAACTACTAAGATGGTAAAATAGGTGATAAACGTTTGTATGGAAACACCGTCTGACTGACTGATTCATCAATGCAGAGCCTAAACCGCTGGACCTACAAACTTGAAATTTTGGCAGTAGATGCATTTTATAATGTAAACATCCACTAAGAAAGGATTTTTGGAAATTCTGCTACTAAAGGGGTAAAATAAGGGATGGAAGTTTGTATGAAAGTCCGTCATTTTCAGAGCTAGATGCACTAAAGATCATAAACCTGTATCTTTTAAGAAATAAATGAATACGTGTATCAGTGTTTTTTAAAATTTTACTACTAAGAGGGGAAAATAAAACGTTTGTATGGAAAGTTCGTCATTTTCAAAGTTAGAAGGATGAAACTTCGTACACCTACGTCTTTTGAGAAATAAAAGAACAAACACGTGTATCTTTTTTAATTCACTGCTAAAGCGACAAACTAGGCGATGAACGGTTATATGAAAAGTTCTCAAAGTTAGAATCCTCCCTGAATCCTGAAAATTCGTACATTACTAAAAGGAGTTAAAAAAGCGATGAACGGTTGTATGTAAATGGACGAATTATGAGTTTTGTGAAACTTAATGAGAAACGATAATTGTCTGCCATTTTTTGCTCAGCCTGTGGAGGTCTAGGGAAGGTTTAAAAGGTGAGAAAAATTCGAATAATTGCCGGGAAATGCCTAAAAACAGCAAATCTTTTTGACAGAACGAAGTCTGTCGGGTCCGCTAGTCTATATATATAAAATCACTTGTCCCGACTGACTGACTGACTAACTGATTCATCAACGCAGAGCCTAAACCGCTGGACCTACAAACTTGAAATTTTGACAGTAGTTGCATTTTATGATGTCAACATCCACTAAGGAAGGATTTTTGGAAATTCTGCTACTAAAGGGGTAAAATAAGGGATGGAAGTTTGTATGAAAGTCCGTCATTTTCAGAGCTAGATGCACTAAATTTCATAAACCTGTGTCTTTTAAGAAATAAATGAACACCTGTATCAGCGTTTTTCAAAATATAACTACTAAGACGGTAAAATAGGTGATAAACGTTTGTATGGAAACACCGTCTGACTGACTGATTCATCAATGCAGAGCCTAAACCGCTGGACCTACAAACTTGAAATTTTGGCAGTAGATGCATTTTACAATGTAAACATCCACTAAGAAAGGATTTTTGGAAATTCTGCTACTAAAGGGGTAAAATAAGGGATGGAAGTTTGTATGAAAGTATGAAAATGACGGCATTTTCAGAGCTAGATGCACTAAATTTCATAAACCTGTGTCTTTTAAGAAATAAATGAACACCTGTATCAGCGTTTTTCAAAATTTAACTACTAAGACGGTAAAATAGGTGTTAAATTGCCGGGAAATGCATAAAAACAGCAAATCTTTTTGACAGAACGAAGTCTGTCGGGTCCGCTAGTATAATATATTGTCAATCTTATAAACATTAAATTTCTCAGCTTAGGTAGGAATAGCTTCCTACCTCGGCTGAAGGGGAAAGCTTTTTATAATTATTTTTATAACTACTTTAACTTAATTATTTAACTTAAATTCACCACTACATAAAGAACTACGTTTCAGATATTTCCATGCATAATGTAAGTATTTAATATACAAATAATTGATACGTATTCTACAGCCTTCATTATTCAGTCTAGACAACGCTGAGTAAGAGGGAGTAAAACATATTTTTCTTTATTTTATTATTCCATGAACACTTTATTCCAATTCAATAATTGTTCCATTGAATAAAATATAATTTACATTTCACTATATAGTCAAGAACCTCATACTCGTCTATGTGGCGTGCCAGTGCATTGTTAACCTCGGTGTTGTGACTTTCGCTATCTCACTAGACGCCCGTATACGAGTAGTTAAATAAAAAGTAATGGTTGCGATAAGTGTGATCGCTATAGTCTGTGAAGTTCATTCACCGATAAAAACTTTTTGCAATAATTTACTAGCTGACCTGGCGAACTTCGTACCGACAATTTTTTTCCACCCGCGTGGTTTCCGATCCCGTTCCCGCTGCACCCTCTACTATATTAAGCATGTATTATACATACATAATATATAAACCTTCTTGAATGGCTCTATCTATTAAAAGAAATCGCATCAAAATCTGAAGCGTAGTTTTGAAGTATATGCATACATAAAGACGGACAGACGCAGAAAGCTATGTATGTAGTCATAACTTTAAACACTGAGTATCTATAGGTATATAAATTAGGAAAGTGCAAACGTGGGTGTATGGGGTCTCACCAAGATCTTCACGGCCTAATCACACTTACAATTATTAAAGTTGAAGAATATAATGTTCCAAGAACTTGAATATTGACTTGTGCATGTTCAAATTCTACTATAAATTATGTACTGGACGATTACCTTTAATAGAAAGGAGTAAGGTTATTACATTTTGTACATAAACGATTTTATTACACGACAACAATATGGGGTTCTTCAAAATGAGTGTCACAAAAACTGAAAAACGTTTACACTCCGCTAGTGTGGACATATGTGGCCACGCCACGGTAACCACTTCACTTCTCATCAGGTGGGCCCACTTGTCCTTACCTTAGTTGTGAGAAAAAATAGAGTACTAACTGCACTTTATAGGCAAGACACACTTCTTCACTTTTGAATCGTAGATATAGCCTCGGTTGCATGAACATCCCTCTACACAGGCGAGGGTGCAGGCTTTGAGTTCGCAGCTATGGACGCATTGATTACTGCAGCTACCGTGGTGAGCATTCTTATCGCCAGCACAAGATGCTAGAATAAGAAAAAAATATATAAATTAAGAATTTGGGTCCCGCAAACGTAACGCAACTTGGGGCCTCGTTAAACCTAGTCAAGCTAAAGTTCATTAGAATAGTAGTTTTGTTTTATAAAATACTCATAGCATGCAAATTGAAAATTGAATTTAGAAACAAGACTAGTAATATACTTAGTTAAATATTATAACGTTCATTTGAAAAACCTGTGATAAGTACAAGCATGTTAAGAATACAATTTTAGAAGCACCAGATACGTAAAATAAAACTATTTATTTTGTGGCTGCCTCAAAGTGGTCTTCTGATGCAAACTATTTCTTATTCTAAATATATGAGAGGTTCTTCATAGTTGAAGCACAAGAATATTGCAGACCATGAATTTATTTACAATATTCTGTTTAGTGAGAGTTTATTAAAATTATATTTTGGGTCGGCAAAGTCTGAGAGCGCACTCGTATCCTGCGGCCACCATCTAGCAAAACGGGGCGTGAATTTTGAACGAGGTCATTCATTAGATGAAATATAATATTCATTATACCAAGTTATTCATTTTATGTATATGTATACGGTATGACTCTATTGCTACTAAAGTTATTAAAAGTTGCTCCACAGAACTTGCGCCTATATTATGTCACTTGGTGAATCTTTCGATCAGTGAAGGCATTTTCCCGACGAGACTGAAAAGGGTTGCAGGGCCCTGGCAATTATCGCCCCATTAAACCCATACCAGTACTTTCTAAATTTTCGAAAAAATAATATACAGTAGAATTAATAGCTTCTTAACAAAGCATAAAATTATAGTGGCCGAACAGAACGGATTTCAAAAAAATTAATCAACTACACTAGCCGCTATTCACTAATAAAAAATATAACCAAATGTATTGATGATCGGAAATGCGTATCAGCCATATTTGATATTGACTACTTTACTTACTTTCACGGTGCTATTCGTTCGTATATTAGGTAGGCAATAAGCTGAGTTGCAATTTTAGTGACAAAAAATATCAAATACCGAAAAAAAGGTTAAAGAAACTGAAAAGCGTTTACCCAATAGAGATTCCACGACCATCGAAGCTACCAGTAAGACGCAGAATGCCCTGAAGAAATACATGCTCGAAGTTATCGTAATGAATACTACGACGACAGTTCCCAGGTATTGTCATATATACTGGCAAGATTGATCGTTATTATAAAAGGAAATATCCAATTAGTGAAAAGTACTACAATTACTTCGAGTTTCCGATGCATTTTTATCTCTATCACCAATTTGTGATAAAAATAAATGCATGTCGGTTTTTAGGGTTCTGTAGCCAAATGGCAAATAAAACCCGACTACCGAAAAGTAACAAACAAGAAAATATCAAGGATAGCCGTGGTCGTATGCCACTCTTCCCTGGAATATATTGTTTTGTTAGAGTAAGTGGCATACGACCACGGCTATCCTTGATATTTTCTTGTTTGTTACTTTTCGGTAGTCGGGTTTTAGTTTTAAACTTTATTTTTTATTTATATTATTTTGGGGCAAGGTAAATCTAATAATTTATACAACCTATATATTTTTTCGAACTTAAAAGTTAGCATAATAAATGCTATAAAAAATTCAATCAAAAATTTATACATATTTAAAATGTGCTTTTTAAGCCCTTTCATTTGATACCAAACATGGCATATTTATCTCAAATTTATTTTTTAACACAGAACCTCATGACAGAAGATCATGCTTTGTTGTTGTTTTTTTTTTGTTTTTTTTGACATGTGTTAGCTGGCGGGTGGTGCAGAGATGCAACGTCGCATTAGTACTCACAAAACTAGCATATATATTCATAATATTTATATAGGTTATATTTATATTCTTCATACATACGTATTTTATATTATTTTTATTTTATATGTTATCTACAGATGATGATTCGTTTTATTCTGCCAATAATTTAACTGATTCTTCAAGTGATACCAGCTACAGCTCCTTACCTCAAACGCTAGGTGACCGTCTACAACAGACCTTTGAACTTAATTCAAAGAACCAGTTGAATGTGTGCCATATAAATGCCCAGAGCGTACCAGCTCACTATAGTGAACTGGTGGCAGCTTTTGCCAACACTAACGTCCATGCAATCCTGATCTCTGAGAGCATGCTCAAACCTGAGTTACCATCTACTTCTTACAGTCTTCCTGGCTTCATACTTATTCGCAACGATCGTGTCAATAAAGGAGGAGGCGGTGTTGCCATCTACCTCCGTAGCTTTCTCCCTTATAAAATCCTAGCCTCCTCGAGACCAGAGTACAGTGCCGATGCAGAATTTTTGTTCCTTGAAGTACAAATCAGTGGAACCAAACTGGTTCTCGGAGTTGTTTACTGTCCTCCTTCTATCAACTACTTCTCCAGTCTGGAAACAGTCCTGGACTCCTTGGGGTCACCTTATATGCATCACATCATCATGGGTGATATTAATACTAACCTGCTAAATTCCCAGTCATCAGAGGCTCGTAAACTTAGTCACATTGTTGAGTCAGCTAACCTCCTTATTCTACCCTTACAAGCTACTCATCACAACATCCTGGTCGAAGATACCTGGCTTGACGTCATTCTAACCTCATCCGCTGCCCACGTTTTTAGTCACGGCCAAATGCCAGCACCAGCTTTTTCGCGCCACGACCTTATTTATATCTCTTACAAGATAAAGCCTCCCAAACTCCGACCCAAGGTTGTATTTCTGCGAAGTTTTGGACGCATGGACACGAACAAGTTGCACCGGGATGCTTCATTGTTAAACTGGGATGCCCTAGATGTTGCACCCACTGTCGATGAGAAAGTTACGGTGTTCAACGAAGCTGTTCTCAGTCTCTACGATGTGCATGCTCCTGTCCGTAGGGTAAAACTTAAACGTCCACCGGCCCCTTGGAAGACATCTGAGGTTCGAGGGTCAATGGGGCGTAGGGATCGCGCCTTTCAGAAATTTCGGAAGAACCGCACTGAAGAGAACTGGAACCGCTTTAAGACCGCAAGGAATCGCTGCAACCAGATGATACGCAACGCTAAACGCCGACACATTCACGACAATATTAACTCTTCTTCACCTGCTAGCATCTGGAGGTTTCTTGGTACTCTGGGTATTGGCAAACAACTTGCGGAAAAACAGTTGACAGTTGGTTTGGATGATCTGAATCAACATTTCTCCTCTACTACACCTATTGATCACCAAACCAAATGTCGTACATTAAATTACATCGCTGGCCTTATTAGTCCCGATATAGACCCCTTTAAGTTTTCTCCAGTTGCAACCGAAGACATCAAAAAGATAACCCTGTCAATTAAATCCAACGCACTAGGTTGTGATAATATTAGCCGTCGTATGATAGTGACAATTATCGACCACCTGCTTCCTGCCATCTCACATATAATTAACTTTTGTCTTTACTCTAGAACTTTCCCCTCCCTTTGGCGTAAAGCTTACGTGATTCCTTTACCTAAAATTCAAAATGCAACACTTCCCAACCACTTCCGTCCCATATCTATTCTCCCTTTTTTGTCTAAAGTGCTTGAGGCCTGTGTGCAAAAACAGCTCTCTACGTTCATTTATCAGAACTGTCTGTTAAGCCCGCTACAGTCGGGCTTTAGACCTGGTCACAGCACTACCACTGCTCTTTTAAAGGTTACAGGTGATATAAGAACTGGCATGGAGGCTACTAAGGTAACAGTGCTTGTCTTGGTGGACTTCTCCAATGCCTTTAACACAATCAATCACGAAATCTTGTTAGCAACACTTTCCCATCTTAAGATCTCAGCGGATGCACTGGATTTTTTCTCAAATTATCTTCAGGGGCGCCAGCAATGTACTCGCATTGATGAGTTCACATCGAAATGGTGTGATCTCACCTCTGGTGTCCCTCAAGGCGGTATTCTATCCCCATTATTATTTTCTATCTTTATTAATCTTGCTACTTACAATCTTCGTTGTGCGTATCATCTGTATGCAGACGACCTGCAGCTGTACGCCCACGCTCCTGTTAATGAGATTTCCCGAGCCATAAGCGAGGTGAATCAAGATCTGGAAGCTTTGGGAAACTGGTCTACTAAATTTGGTTTAGCCGTAAACCCATTGAAGTGTCAGGCCATTATAGTGGGCAGCAGTAGGTTGATGAGTGGAGTCGATACCACTACACTACCACCAGTTACATACAGCGGAACACTAATACCATTCAGCTCCTCAGTAAAAGACCTGGGACTCCACCTTGACTCCAACCTTGACTGGCGTGAGCAGGTAACGAACATGAGTAAGAAAATTACGGGTAGGATGAGAGTTCTGTACCGCCTAAAGAACTTCTTACCAACAATGACCAAAGTTACATTGGCCCAAAGTTTAATTTTTCCTCTAATAGACTATGCTGATGTGTGCTATTTTGACCTGAATGCAGACCTCCTCGATAAATTAGATCGTCTTCTCAATAACTGCATTCGATTCATCTTTAACCTTCGTAAATATGACCACGTGTCTACTTTCCGCTCGCAACTTAGTTGGTTAACTATCCGTCCTCGCCGTAAGTTGCGCGCACTTACTACTCTTTACAATATCCTCAACTCTCCCACTATCCCAACTTACTTAACTTCCTATTTTAAACTTCTAAGTTCCAATAATGATAGGAATCTTCGTTCTAATGACAACCGGCTCCTCGCATTTCCTTCTCATAGAACGAACTTTTTAGGCTCCTCTTTCTTTGTTGAGGCTGTTCGTCTGTGGAATGCACTTCCTCTGGAAATCAGGAAGAGCACGAGCTGTAATGTGTTCAAGTCCAGGGTACGGCTACTGATCACCACGGAATTGGCAGAATCATCGTCTCAATGATAATGATATTTCAACTCTAATTTATGTATGTATATATATATATATATATATGTATATATATTTATGTTATATTCTATTTGTGTTTATTTATGGGTTATATATTATATGTTTATCAGTTAGATGTATTTTATATGTAGGTCTATGTATTGTTTATGTAAGCATAAGTAAGTCATCAATATCTAAAATCGGTCGAAATGTCATCACTTTAAATTTCTCACATTAATATGCGCCTACCTCGTAATAGCTCTGCACCACCCTAAGGTAGACTGGCAGAGAATCAAATGCCTATGGCATTAAGTCCGCCTATGTACAACGTGCATTAAGTGTAAATAAATAAATAAATAAATAAAACCTTATAAGCGCTAGAGGGCGCCACAAAAGACTTATAAATGAGATAGTTGCTTGTAACGATACCTCATTTGTCCAGTTCTAATAAGTAGTTGAGGAGCTATGAGGGAAAATTTTGTTCATCAAACCCATACGTTTGGGGTAGGTATAAGATAGGTCTTCAAAATTGATATTGAGTTTCTAACATCATTTGTTTAGTTTGTGCAAGAGCTAGCTAACTAACTTGCTAACTTCTGAAATAAGAGAATGATAAATTTAAAAAAAAAATGAAGTGCAAATGCCATGCAAACTTCCACCGAAAATAAATTGGTCTGAACGAGATCTACTAAGTCGTTTTTGACGCAGCGAACGAAAGTTCAATGAACTACAAGAACTTTTATATTATGTTACTTACTGCTACGGAACCCTTCATGGGCGAGTCTGACTCGAACTTGGCCGGTTTTTTTATGCTACTATGGCGCGGTGGTAGTGGATTCGGCTGCTGTGCACTGGTTTGATTGCATTTGTCTGGATATTTCGGAGCCTCAGAGAACAATAACCGCTGGTCCCAGTTGTCTTAAGGGTAGTTGGAGCCTTAAATAGTGTACCAACTACTCTAACTGCAATACTTCGATTTCTCTAATGGGTTATGGAGGTCGAATAGTAAGGCCTTAGATTTGCTTTTGGCAATCTCACCTCCGGCAAAAAAAACCCAAGACGGCATGCGTTTTAGTCGGTTCAAGTCCGACATAACCACCTCCACCGGCTCCGTGGGGGTGGTATCCGTGGGGCTTTATCACACGATAAAAAAAAGGCCTTAGATTAACGCATGGACGATGATGTTTTTTTTAATTATGGTAGGGACCAATTAAGGTTATATATCCTTAATTTGTTTATAAGTCAACGCTTCTCTAAAACTTCGTAGTAGATCCGTGAGGATAACCGTATTTTAAAAATGCTTACGGATAGGAAACTGAAGAAAATAGGCAGGTAAACTTCACAAAACTTCACGACTATATTAGTATTCGATGGGTGGTTGTGTGCTGACGGAGAATAAATACAAGTATCACCACCCTATCTCATCTAAAGGGAGTTCTAAGTGCCGACTAACAGATAAATACGCAAGTGAAATCACTGCGAGAGAAGGAAAACTCGAAATAAAACCCTGTACAAACTCGTCTGGCCAGCGAAGGCCAAAGCCTGGACTGAGATAGTCTA
Organism: Eilema sororculum; assembly: GCA_914829495.1. Lineage (NCBI taxonomy): Eukaryota > Metazoa > Arthropoda > Insecta > Lepidoptera > Erebidae > Eilema > Eilema sororculum. The sequence continues at coordinate 24,058,194 of OU618535.1, forward strand.
ATAGATTGGGTGGAGCTGTGGCCAATAGCTAGTACCAAATACCTACCAGCTTATAGTAGGGACTTCACGCGATATATTTTTGAAAAACTTACTATTGCCGACGTTTCGGGTGCGTTGCAGCACCCGTGGTCACGACTTGACTGGCCTGCGAGCGTCGTGCGGTGTGCAGGAAACTTTTTTTGTGCGCCTACCCTCCATTACTTTCATATTGAATGTAAGGCTGGCGACACACCACACTCACTATGTCAGTTTTAGACGGCATCGGCACTGTGTTTTTGGGTTTCACTATTTTGATCATTGGATTCCAGGGCGCGGATAATATGAATCCATCTTCCCTATTGAAATTTTTATATTTTTTAATTTCAATTTAAGCTTCACGCACACTCCGTGGATAGTTCAAAACGCCACGACAGTTTTTAAAAGTTACACCTGCCAGCCTAATTTAAAGTAAATAAAACATTTTCGTTTCAAAAGCACTAACAAGTATGCTCTTAAAAACAGAATATACCAAGCTGTTTCTGTATAAATTTTCAACTTTCACAGCAGTCCAATTTTAACAGCAGCTATTCACAGGAGAGTCTAGACGGACGCAAAAGTCTTTATATTCAAATAGCTAAGCACCGGTGCTATTTGTAGCTACTGCTAAATATAACGGCAGTTGGACAGTCGTGGCGATACTAATGGAATATACGGTGGACTATTGTGCACTCTTTTATTCTCATAAAAGAATATGAACAGAGAATGTCGCGATGACAATATTGTCCTTTATGCTTCCTTATATGTTATTGTTCTTTGATTTGTTGTACGAGATTTTGAAATTCGCATATGGTAAATGGAAAAATCTGCATTTAAAATGGGAATTTAGCGGCTCGCGGATGCCTGCTTCCCCATACCGGCGACGATTTGGGGACACCGTCGTCCCCATCCCGAGGAGGGCCAGACCGATGACGATGGCCCTGGGTCATCCGAGGCGCGAGGAATATGTCGAAGACAACATCACCCTCGACCTACTGCAGTTTTAGTCGGTTTGAGTCCGAAATAACCTCCTCCTCCGGCTTTAGTGAGGGCGGTATCCGAGGGGATATCCGCACGTAAAAAAGGGGTTGAATCAGCGATAGCATTCTCTGCAAACTGAGCTACTTGGACCACGAAGAACCTCAAACTTGCAGTGCATTTTTATAGCAGAGACTTTTAAATCTTGGTCATTACTCTACCGAATCCACTCCTAACACAAGCAGTTTAGATAACTAACAGCTAGCTAGATCTTTATAATATTTCGTCGCTTGTAAAAAGCGGGTGACCAATAAATGTTTGGTGTTATTAATAATATTATCCTAAGGGTATGTCACTGAGCGCTGCTTCAATTTGAATAGCACGTAACGTAACGTACTAAAACTATCCCATAGCTATATGGAATAATTTTGGTGTAGGATTCAAAACTGGTGAATACTTTTTTATTCTGACACTTAGCTAAAATTGTTTTGTTACTAAGTGATACTTTTAAGTAGGTACCTATATATGAATACAAAACTATTTAAAATATTATATGATGCTTATTTTAAAAATAATAGTCAATATAATAGAATAACCACTTACACAGTCTTCTAATCAGCTACAGATCCTAGTTTATATTGTTAGTTAATTGTCAATAACCTACGCTCCGACGCCGCCAATTCCGAACGACCATAAAACATAACGTAAGCGTGGTAATTGAAACGTTCACACAAATTCACAATTTTCTTCGCCTCTTATTGCGTCATGTGTTTGGCATATGAAAAGCTATTTACCTATATTATCTAGTAGTAAATGACGTACATATATTACAATATGTATAGTCAGCCATAAAGTTACTTAGCACTGAAATATAAATTCACAAATATTTTACAATGGAAGACATGTATCAATAATAGTTAACTAATTATTGAATAATACACTTTTACTTTTCCATTGAGTTTATTTTAAACCTGAGCGGTTTCGCCTTACGGCATTCTCAAAAGTTAGCAGATTCCACCAAGCGCCATCAATCTCCAGTATAAACAGTTAACTAATTAGTTTAAGCATGCTGATATTCTAATCTAATAACGTATTTTTTATCAAAACATTACAATTAGGTACTTAAAGGATTAAATAGTTTAAGACCCGTATTCTAGAATGTCGCGCAAGCAGAGGTAAAAAGCACAGATTGCCCAGTCATGTCTTGAGAGGGAATCGTTACTTACGCAGCACAAGATCTGCTCTAAAACACGATTCGCCTGAATCGAGTCTCAGATAGAGCATAGACAATGTAGAATCCACATTATGAAACCAGCCGTTCTCGTTTACATTTTTTTATTTTATCGATAATATTGTTCTGCTTTACGCATAATTTAAAAATCACAGAAATTGCACACAACATGCATTTAAAATTAATGATATAATTTAAAATTAGTTATAATTATTGATAATTTAGGCAGAAACTACTTGGTGAGAATCCAAAATGTATGCCTAAAAATAAATTCAATTGAAAAATTATAAAGCGCAAGGGTATTTTATCGACTTCTGTCATGTCATTCGCTTGACGTGTACGGCTGCTATCATTTCTCGTTATTATTTGAATAATTCTGATACAAAATGAATTGCGATAACTCATACGATGACTCTGGCTTGCTTTTGGACGCTGTATCTTTTTTGAACGATGACCCTGGCAATTCTTTGGATACTGCACCCGCTCTACATAAAGACTTACGCTTGAAAATGGATAACCCGATTTCTACTGTTAGTGTGGAATTTAAATTAAGTCGGTAAAAAATTATTTATATTATCGATTTATACATAGCTTCAGCTATCAAATAGCAGTTTTTTTATTGAAATAAAAAAATGACCACGCCTGAGCCGAAACTCCATACAACGTGGCCATCCTTTCAGATTCATACATGTTCGTAATGATCTTTGATAAACACAATAAACAGCATTAACAATTATGTTATTCTTCAAGAATTAAACAAAAGGTGTATATAAAAGGATAGTTTACCAAAGGAGAATAAACCCTCTCAACATATGGTTAAGGTGCTGACAGGGTCAGCAGCACGGGGGCTCGGAGGAGGCGGTACCACCAACTCCTCCCCCCCTAACCGGGCCGGGCAGTAGACGCGGGGGTGTCTGCTGCCCTTACATAGGCCTCGAGGTTGAAGGCGCACGTCGTGTCGCGAGTGCCTTGCCTAGGCGGGTGGTAGAAGGACTCCTCTTCTGCCGCACCAGAGATGGGCCTGCCGCCGATCAGTGGCGGGCGACCCACACGACGATGGCGGAAGATGTTGTTCCCGCCATCGTCGATATGTGGTGACGACGGACACCGTGGTGGTTTAGTGGGTAATCTGGCCTCCTGCGGAGGCTAGGAGTCCCACACGAAGCCCGCCCCCTGCCCCCGTGGGGGGTGAGCGAAGTGCTTAAACGCATTCCACCACGTAAAAAAAGGGTAATAAGGAATAGGAAGTAATAAAGAATACCTTTTTCTTCTTTTTATCACGATTTATTAATTTATATATGAAACAACCCCCCCCCCCCCCCTAGATAAGTGGCAATTCGTTGGCCAGTAGAATAGAACGATGAAATTAAGTGCTTGACACGTTAATGTATGTCAATCCCACATATTAATAAATCTATTCCATTCTACAAAAGTATTGCAAGTGGCAATAGGAAGTAGAGTACTAGAGTAACTGAACACAGTAGTAGAGGAACTGTTTTTTCAAGGATGTAGCTTCTGTGGCGTAGCGGTAGTGAACACGGCTGCTACGCAGGAGGTGCGGGCTCTATCCTCGCTCAATGCAAATATTTATATGCATGAATATGGGTATTTGCATTGGTCTGGTTGTGCCTCAGGAGCACGTTAAGCCGTCAGTCCCGGTTGCCGTACGAACATCTACGGCAGTCGTTACGGGTAGTTGGAGTCCTAAAAAATCTAACGACTGATCTAACTACAATGCTTCGATATCGCCTATATAGATATATATTGGGTTGTGGAGGTCACAGAAAATATCGAAGTTTAGTCAAATCCGCAGCGACAATGGTAAAGCGGACTCCAGACTCCAAGTTGAAAAGCTTGGAATGCGACTGGGACTGGCACTAGGATGAAGAAAAAGAAGACACAAACGTACGTTTTGTATATCATGTATGTGTGGTTGGACTAAAATGAACGTCGGGGTCGGTTCCAACAGGCAATAGTGGTGCATGGTACGGCAAAGTATTCTTGGGAGAACACTGATCACACTGGTAACACTGATCGGACATGGCCGCAATTTTTTTTCCTCCGATAATTTTTTCGCAAAATAAATTTATTCGTATATATATTTGGGCCCATTTGGGCCAAATACATATTTACCTCCATAAGATACTTATATAACATTTAAATATAAAAAAATAGAAGCGCCTAAGATCTGCGCGTGACAACTCCCGACGGCACTGAATTTTCCGCCCCTGAAGCCTGAAAGAAATCGAACTTGACTTGAAGAGATTAATATTATGAAAATAATCTTGACACCAAGATTATTTTCATAATATTAATCCCTTCAAGTCAAGTTCGATTTCTTTTTCTACATCACGGTGAGACAGGACGCATAGGACGCCGCTCCCTAGGCAACGGGAGGCTCCACGGCAACGTCAGCCAAATGCCAACGCGCCTGTCAGTGACCGTGAAACCATATTTTTAGTGCTTTTTTATGTACAGTGTTTTAGTGTAAGTTATAGTTATGAACATTTTTTATTAGTATATACTAGATAAGTGCATATCACTCCAAAGCAGCGATGTGGAGGTAAGTCAACCTACTGCGTCGTTATTAAATCGAGTGCGATGCCCTCACTGTTCCCAAGCCCGTTTTTTTAACGGCGAGAGAGGCCTGAGAATACATGTCGGGAAAGTACACAAACCCCGACATGTGTTTTCAAACCCTTCTTTGCCTACCGGTACTGCTACCGTCTTTGACTACAATCAAATTGAAATTTCCTTTTGGCAAAAATTGACTCAATTTAAAAATTCCATTCTGATTTTAAAGAGGATTCCTCGTGGTGCAAGACCTACCGTTGCGAAAAGCTTATCGCAATGTATAGGTCTTGTAGTTCGAGAAAACTCTAAAACGACTTGGGAGCAGTTACTCACCTTCCCGTACCAAATTTTACATGTCAGAACAGAAAATCGATCAGCTAGAAATTCACTAACATCACAAATTAAAATTAATTGCAACGATTCTCTCGACAATTTAGACCCAAAATTTTCAATTTTTCGCAAAAGTAATGTCTACAATTTAGTGGAATCTAAATTAAGGGATGGTGACATTAGTGGTGCATCGAGACTACTGTTTAGTAACGACGTAGTGGCGCCTTGTCTCCGGAAACTCTTGCTGGTCTGCGGAGTAAGCATCCGGCGCCTGCAGATGGCCTTTCTTTTCCTGAGACGCCTGATGCTAACCCTGATTGTCTGTGCGTAACAGCCAAGGAAGTGTTGGCAGCCGTAACCTCCTTTCGAAGTGGCTCTGCCGGCAGCCTCAACGCATTGACCCCACAACATTTGAAAGATCTACTGGGGCCGAGTGCTGGGGAGGCTGGCGAGGCACTTCTGAAGGAGCTTACGGCGCTTATGAATATGATGCTCTCCGGCAGTGTGGACGATGCCATCATAGACATTCTGTATGGGGCTAATTTGTGTGCCCTACGCAAGGGAGATGGTGGCATTCGTCCCATTGCCGTTAGATGCACGTATCGCCGTATGGCAGCCAAACTTTGCTGTCGATATTATAAAAATGACCTGGCCATGAATTTCCAGCCCCTCCAACTTGGTTTTGGCTCCAAGGGGGGCTGTGAGGCTGCCATACATGCGTTGTCAACCTACCTTGACTCCGGGAAAAGTGAGGTAATTCTCAAGGTTGACGTGTAGAATGCTTTTAATTCGGTGAACAGGGATACCTTGTTGATCCAAGCTAAATTAGAAACCCCCAAAATTTTCAATTTCCTTTGGCAATGCTACAGGTACCCCTCTAAATTATTATATAAGGACAATCTGCTGTTGGAGTCAACAAGGAGACCCTCTTGGACCGGTAATTTTCAGTCTGGCAATTCAACCAATTATTCGGCGGTTAAATCAAAAATTTAATGTATGCTATCTAGACCACGGTGATCATATATTGGTTCCACTATTGACCAAACTTTTCAATAAGATATTGGACAATAAATCTATACCTGCAGAATGGGCCAAGTCAGATATAATTCTCCTGTACAAGAAGGGAAATCCGGCTGACATAGGTAATTACAGGCCAATCAGTTTACAACCAAATATCTACAAACTATTTGCCTCTTGTGTAGAAGATCGTCTAGCGGCGTATACGGAAATAGAACAGCCGGTGGAGCAGGCTGGTTTCAGAAGAAATTACTCAACAATAGACCACATCCACTCTCTAGAACTCGTTATAGAGAAGTACGAAGAAATGAACCGCCCGCTCTACCTGGCATTTATAGACTACGCTAAGGCATTTGACTCTATCTCGCACAATAGTATATGGAGAGCCTTACAAGAGTGCGATGTACCCGCGGAAACCATTGAACTTATTCAAGATATATATAAGAAAAGTAAAAGTAAAGTTATATTGGAAAAACCAGGACCTGAAATAGATATTTGTAGAGGCGTCCGACAAGGGGATCCGCTATCACCCAGAATATTTATAACCGTGCTTCAAAGCATTATGAAGAATCTGAAATGGGATAATCAAGGTATTGTATGTATAAATGGCAAATATCTAAGTAACCTCAGATTCGCTGACGACATAGTTCTCTTTGCGGAAACAGCACCACAACTTGAAAAGATGATAAGTGAAATACACAATATCAGCCGTGTAATTGGTCTGGAGTTAAACACAAGCAAAACTAAAATTATGACGAATAGTAAAACAGTTCCGATAGTTGTTGCAAACACTTCAATAGAATATGTCCATGAGTATATTTATTTAGGTAAACAAACATCATTCAAAAAATCAAGACACCGAGATGAACTAAATAGGCGTGTAAATATTGCCTGGAATAAATATTGGAGTCTAAAAGAAGTTTTAAAATCAAATCTCCCAGTGAAACTAAAGAAACAAGTCCTGGACTCTTATATTCTACCATCTTTATCTTATGCATCGCAAACATGGATATTCAATAAATTTACAAGAAATAAGATAACAACGACTCAAAGAGCCATGGAACGGAGCACTCTCAAATTAAAACTAAAACATAAAAGAACAAATAATGATATAAGAAATACAACAAAAGTAATAGACGCTCTGCAACACTGTAAAATGCTTAAGTGGAAATGGGCCGGTCATGTTTCACGTATGGATAGTGACAGATGGACAAAAAGGATTACCACATGGAACGGCCCATCCGGCAAGCGCAGAAGAGGCAGACCAATGGGAAGATGGTTAGATGAGATTTTAAAGATAGCGGGAGACAACTGGACGGAAAAGGCTATAGACAGAGACAGGTGGAGACAAATGGAGGAGGCCTTTACTCAGTAGAGAGGTCCTTTATAAAATTAACCTATAGTTTATTAATTTGTAATTGCATGCTTTATTATAAAGGAATAAATGAGGCTTTATTATTATTATTATTATCTAGACGACGGGACTTTAGGGGGAGACGTGGAGAAAGTTCTACAAGATTTGGCCCTCATTAAAAATGAATTTAGTTTAATAGGTTTAGAACTAAACGATAACAAATGTGATGTTTTTTTAAATAACGTTTCGGACAAAATTGCTACTATTTCTAAATTCCATTCATTAACTCCCAACATTAAAATTATAGAAAAAGACTCTCTACGCCTCCTTCAGACGTCAGCCTGCCAGCGTTCCTGTCCTCAGTCCACAGTCCTAGAAGATGCCTATACCTCTTTTATAGAGGAAAAAATTCAAAATTTTAGTGACATTTCGGACCCCTTACTTAAAATTAATATGCATTCGGCTTTCACCATTCTTCGGTATTGCCTTTTTGTACCTAAATTCACCCATGCCCTCCGATCCACACCATTTTGGAAACATTTAAGAATTTTAGAAAAAAAGGACAAAATTATACCCTCATAAAAATTTTAAACGTGACTTTGGATGACCGAGCTACAAGCGTCTCTACCGAACCGCTTGGGTGGACTCGGTATTCGCAAAATTTCAGACGTCAGCCTGCCAGCCAGCGTTCCTGTCCTCAGTCCACAGTACGGAAGAATTAACTAGGAAAATTCTTGCACCTACACTAGTTAATTCTGAAGTATTGTGTAAGACTGATGTAGTGAATGCTTGGAAAATGCAAACAGCGTCAGTGGGACGGGCCGCTCTGCAGCTTAGTAAGACAAAATTTACTAAATACATGTTCTAATGCTGTTGAGCGTGCCCGTTTACTGGCGGTTGGAGTGTGGGAATCGGGTCTTTGGTTACAATCTCTTCCGTAGTCTAACGTAGGAACTATGTTATACGACACTGCCTTCCGCATCGCAACATGCTTACGGTTGGGTGCGCCGTGTGTTTCTCCGCATCAATGCCGTTATGGAGAGGCTGTTGACCGACTCGGACACCATGGCCTGTCGTGCTCCAGGAGTACGGGGCGATTTCCACGGCATGCCAGCCTTAATGACATAATCCGCCGTGCTCTTGTCACCGCCGGTGTGCCAGCTGTGCTAGAACCTAACGGTTTAGCGCGCGACGATGGCAAGAGACCGGACGGCATGTCATTAATGCCTTGGAAGATGGGTAGGGCTCTGGTGTGGGACGCAACATGCGTTGACACCATTGCCCCTACCCATATACCTGGCACGGCTGGCCGTGCTGGTGCTGCCGCAGCTTCTGCGGAGGCTCTCAAGCGGCGCAAATACTCTAATCTTATAGGAGATTATGAATTTGTGCCGTTTGGAGTCGAAACGTTGGGGTCATGGGGTCCGAGCGCCCGCAATCTCTTCAGGGAGATTGCGAAGCGTATGGTCGATGCTTCTCGTGACCAGAAGGCTGGCCTCTTTTTAGGTCAGAGATTAAGCATTGCCATACAACGTGGCAATGCTGCCAGCCTTCTGGGAACGCTACCGCAAGAGGCATGCGATGCGGAGGAATTTCATGACGCATTTTAATAAATTTGTAAATATTTTATTGAATTATTTTAATGAATTATTATGTATTTTAGGTTTATTTTATTTAGTTTTAGTTTTATTAATTAATTTAATACGTACTTATGAATACTATATATTAAATGTACCATTTCTTCAAAAAAAAAATCTTCTTGGGAGATAAATAGAAATGGACCTTAACACCATAAGCATAAATATGAAATTAATAAGTCGCAGCACGTAAATGAGCTGGTTTCCGTTTACGCGTTAAAAAAATGAGGAGGGGTTAGGGGAAACGGAATTTTTGCACCCCGACGTCGAATAATGGTTAAGGCAACCCTGTCAATATTAAAATTTTCTGTGAATTATATAACTCATTTATTCATTAATTTTGTCGATAGCCCAAATAGGATATAGCTGTGAAATAAAATAAAAAAATCTACGAAATATAAATAACATGAGAGCAAGAAAAAAGTGTAATATTATTCAGCAAGAGCGAAATCTTTTATTAGAAATCTTGAAAGATTTTCAACATATAATTGAAAATAAAAAGACGAACAATGTGAGTGCAGCTATAAGAAAAACGACTTGGGATAAAAAAGCTGACAAATATAATAGCCCCAAGTTTTGGCCTCCAGCCCCAGGATGATAATAATGAAAATACTCACTTTAAATACACTTGTTTATATTTTACAGTACCACAACCTGTTGAATACGTCTCTGTGGAAAATGTCTGGCCAGAAAATGACACAAAAAGAAAACAAAATTCGGAACCATCGCAACCCTCAGAGCAGATTACTGAACCTTCACTAGAGTTTTCCAATAATGAGAAAAAAATGAGAGTGCAATTCTTCAAAAAAGAACACATGGGCAGGGAAAAAAGGGCTGAGGAATTGCAGAATTTGAAAACAACATGAGATAAAGATGCACGTATTAAAAGAAAATTTGAGAGATGCGCAGGAAAAAGCTGATCTTGCTGAAAAACATACTGCCGACTATGCTGAAAAACAGAATTAAGATATTACTTAACATAAAACAAAGTTTTTATTCAAGGTGGCCAATTTAGCTTTTGCCTGTATCTATGTCAGTATGCTCGTCAGTTCCAATCTTGACATTTCTGAACTACAAAATATAAATAACATGAGAGCAAGAAAAAAGTGTAATATTATTCAGCAAGAGCGAAATCTTTTATTAGAAATCTTGAAAGATTTCCAACATATAGTTGAAAATAAAAAGACGAACAATGCGAGTGCAGCTATAAGAAAAATGACAAATATAATAGCCCCAAGTTGAAAGTTTTGGCCTCCAGCCCCAGGATGATAATAATGAAAATACCCACTTTAAATACACTTGTTTATATTTTACAGTACCATAACCTGTTGAATACGTCTCTGTGGAAAATGCCTGGCCAGAAAATGACACAAAAAGAAAACAAAATGGGGAACTATCGCAACTCTCAGAGCAGATTTAATTACTGAAGCTTCACTAGAGTTTTCCAATAGTGAGAAAAAATGAGGGTCGAAAAAATCTCAAAAAGGACACATTGGCAGAGAAAAAAGGGCTGGGGAATTGCAGAATTTGGAAATGTATTTCCTCAAAGAACAACATGAGATAGATAGGCAAATATTAAAATAAAATTTGAGAGAGGCGCAGGCAAAAGCTGATCTTGCTGATAAACAGAATGCGGACTATGCTGAAAAACAGAATTGAGATATTATCATAAAACAAAGTTTTTATTCAAGGTGGCCAATTTAGCTTGTGTCCGTATCTTTGTCAGTATGTTCGTCAGTTCCGATCGTGAAGACACATTTCTGAACTGATTTTCACCAATCCAGATTGTTGTGAACAAAAATCATGTTTAGTTAAAGTGAATTGCGCGCGCGATTAAGGACAGACGTGTGATAATCTACCTAACGATTTTAAATAAATTGTATTTTTTTATATAATTCAGTGAAAAATATACCTTAAAGTAGTGAGCGTGAGGTTTACTACTGCGCGTACACAGTGCTAGCACAGTCTAACGATTCATACTACATACAGTCGGTCAACGAAGCCGTCTAGACAGAGCAATCGTGCGGGGGGAGAGGGGTGGTGGGGGACGGGGTATTACTCGGTACGCCCATACATTTTACTCGGTACTAAGGATTCAGGGCTGTCTCATTTTTGTAATCACACTAATCACGTGATTTTTTTCTTCAAGGCTCGTTTTGTTTGTTAAAATTGTTTTTTTTTTTCGTTTTCTATATTTAGCTATCCAAGATGGTGGACACGAAATTTTCTCAAAAATCGATATGGGTATCGTTTCCAGGGTTTTTGGGGTCGCTGATTGCGAATATAACATCCATTTGGTGATCCAAGATGGCGGACTCGAAATTTTTACTAAAATCGATATGGGTATCGTTTACAGGGTTTTTGGGGTCGCTGATTGCGAATATAACATCCATTTCGCGATCCAAGATGGCGGACTCGAAATTTTCACCGAAATTGATATGGGTATCGCTTTCAGGGTTTTTGGGGTCGCTCATTGCGAATATAACATCCATTTGGTGATCCAAGATGGCGGCCTTGAAATTTTTACTAAAATCGATACGGGTATCGTTTTCAGGGTTTTTGGGGTCGCTGATTGCGAATATAACATCCATTTCGCGATCCAAGATGGCGGACTCGAAATTTTTACCGAAATTGATATGGGTATCGCTTTCAGGGTTTTTGGGATCGCTCATTGCGAATATAACATCCATTTGGTGATCCAAGATGGCGGCCTTGAAATTTTTACTAAAATCGATACGGGTATCGTTTTCAAGGTTTCCGGGGTTGCTGATTACGAATATGTTATTCATGTAGCAATCCAAGATGACTGGATGGATGATATATTCGAAATTAGCAACTCTGAAAATCTCGAAAACGATGCTCATGTTGACTTTGTGGGAAATTTCAAGTCCGCCATCTTGGATCGCTAAATGGATTTTATTATACGTAATTAGTCTCCTCTAAAACCTCGATTTGTTTTTTTAAATTTCAAGCCCGCCATCTTTGATCGTCGGTAACATGGTCGTCAATCCCGATATCAGACAATTGCTGGCAGGCAATCATACGATGGGAAACTGTCGACTCCCAACTGATCGTGTGTAGCCGCAAAACTGACAGCAGGGCATGGCCCGCAGGCCAAAATCACTTTCGTGTGTGGGCGCTGTCGACTTAGGACTGCAGGCCGCCCGATACGATTTGAAACTGCAGGCGAACTGATCGTGGATAGGCTCCTTAAGAATATATCATCAATTTAGCGATCCCGGCGATTAGCGAAATTCGAATTCGAATTCGAATCCAACCCCGAACCCGAACCCGAATCAATATCCAAATTCAAGTCGGAATCGAAATAGAAATTCGAAATCGAAAACGAAATCGAATTTGAAACCGAAATCGAAACCAAAATCCAAAAAACTCAGACTTAAAATAATTATTACGTTTGCTTTATCATAATTGGTTGAGTAGAACCGGAGATATAACCAAAAGTAGCAATAGCCGACATCCATGCGAGCGGAGCCGCGGGCATCACCTAGTAATATAAATTAGCGGGAGTTGATGTGCCTTGACAGAACAAAGAGAACGAATAGGGGTTATATATAGAATATTACAGAAAAAATATATATAAAAACTGAAGTGACAACCCTGACAAAACTGCAAAAGGCGGCATTTCCGCAAACATCAAACGCGATGAACTACTGTAAGATCTCTCGTTATACTGTGGTGCTAGTCTGTTGGTGTATATTGTGCAAACATTTGGCAAAAATGTTTAAAAAAATAATCGTGAATTATATCGGCGAAGCGTTTGTGGAGGAACGAGCTGTCGCTAGATGGCGCTGGGTACATGTGGTACCGCCACACGTTCTCCGAAGAAAATCAACCTGACTCCTGATTTGTCAACTGCAGCTGAATCGAAAGACCCCTGTATCCTGACCCCTTTATCCTCGCTCAATACAATTTTTTATGCATGAATATGGGTCTGGTCGTGCCTCAGGAGCACGTGCCCGTCACTCTCGGTTGCCATACGAACATCTTTGGCAGTCGTTATGGATCCCTAAAAAATCTAACAACGTATCTAACTACAATGCTTCTATATTAGCTTTGGATTGTGGAGGTCACAGATCTGCAGTGACACTGGTAAACCAAACCCAGACTCCAAGTTGAAAAGCTTGGAATGTGACTGAGACTAGCGCTAGGATGAAGAAAAAGAAGATAAAAACCTACGTTTTGTATATTATGTATGTGTAATTGGAGTGTTTGTATGTTCAGTTATAGTTTTTTAGTAAAATAAGTTGGGGTCGGTTCGAACAGCCAATACTGGTGCATGGTACGGCAAACTACTCTTGGGAGATAAATAGAAATGGACCTTAATACCATAAGCATAAATATGAAATTTATAAGTTTCAGCAAGTAAATGAGCGGGTTTCCGTGTACGCGTTAAAAAAATGAGGAGGGGTTAGGGGTAAATATGGTTAAGGCAACCCTGTCAATATTACAATTTTCTGTGAATTATATAACTCATTTATTCATTAATTTTGTCGATAGCCCAAATAGGATATAGCTGTGAAATAAAATAAAAAAAATCTACGAAATATAAAAACATGAGTGCAAGAAAAAGTGTAGTTGTATTCCGCAAGAGCAAAATCTTTTAGTAGAAATCTTGAAAAATTCCCAACATATAGTTGAAAATAAAAAGACGAACAATGCGAGTGCAGCTATAAAAAAAATGACTTGGGATAAAAAAGCTGACAAAATAATATAATAGCCCCAAGTTCATTTTGGCCTCCAGCCCCAGGATGATAATAATGAAAATACCCACTTTAAATACACTTGTTTATATTTTACAGTACCACCACCTGTTGAATACGTCTCTGTGGAAAATGCCTGGCCAGAAAATAACACAAAAGGAGAACAAAATGGGGTACCATCGCAACCCTCAGAGCAGATTGCTGAAGTTTCACTAGTTTTCTAATAATGAGAAAAAAATGAGGGTGCAAATCCTCAAAAAGAACACATGGGCAGGGAAAAAAGGGATGAGGAATTGCAGAATGTGAAAATGCAATTCCTCAAAGAACAACATGAGATGCAAATATTAAAAGAAAATTTGAGAGAAGCGCAGGCAAAAGCTGATCTTGCTGAAAAACAAAATGCCGACTATGCTGAACAACAGAATTGAGATATTAACAGAACACAAAGTTTTTATTCAAGGTGGCCAATTTAGCCTTTGTCCGTATCTATGTTAGTATGTGCGTCAGTTCAAATCTTGACATTTGTGAACTGATTTTCACCAAAGTTGATTTTGATGACTGGCCAGAAAACGACACAAAAAAAAAACAAAATGGGGAACATCGCAACTCTCAGAGCAGATTACTGAAGCTTCACTAGAGTTTTCCAATAATGAGAAAAGAATGAGGGTCAAAAAGCCTCAAAAAGAACACATGGGCAGGGACAGCAACTTGAGATAGAGATGCAAATATTAAAAGAAATATTGAGAGAGGCGCAGGCAACTGATCTTGCTGAAAAACAGAATGCTGACTATGCTGAAAAACAGAATTGAGATATTAACATAAAACAAAGTTTTTATTCAAGGTGGCCAATTTAGCTTTTGTCCGTATCTCTGTCAGTATGTTCGCCAGTTTCGATCTTGACATTTCTGAACTGATTTTCAACAAAATTGGTTTGATAACTGGCCAGAAAATGACACCAAAAGTAAACAAAATGGGGAATCATCGCAAATTACTGAAGCTTCACTAGAGTTTTCCAGTAATGAGAAAAAAATGAGGGTGCAAATTCTCAAAAAAGAACACATGAGTAGGGAAAAAAGAGCTAAGGAATTGCAGAATTCGAAAATACAATTCCTCAAAGAGAAGATAGAAATGTAAATATTAAAAGAAAATTTGAGAGAGGCGCAGGCAAAAGCTGATCTTGCTGAAAAACAAAATGCCGACTATGCTAAGTTTTTATTCAAGGTGGCCAATTTAGCTTTTGTCCGTATCTATTTTAGAAGGTATATTCATCAGTTCCGATCTTGACATCTCTGAATTGATTTTCACCAAAGTGAAATTGGCCAGAAAATGACACTAAAAGTAAACAAAATGGGGAATCCTCGCAAATTACTCTGAAGCTTCACTAGAGTTTTTCAGTAATGAGAAAAAAATGAGGGTGTAAATCCTCAAAAAAGAACACAATGGGTAGGGAGAAAAGGGCTGAGGAATTGCAGAATTTGAAAATGCAATTCCTCAAAGAACAACGTGAGATTGAAATGCAAATATTAAAATAAAATTTGAGAGAGGCGCAGGCAAAAGCTGATCTTGCTGAAAAACAGAATTGAGATATTATAATAAAAAAAGTTTTTATTCAAGGTGGCCAATTCAGCTTTTATCCGTATTTATGTCAATATTTTCGTCAGTTTCGATCTTGAAGACACATTTCTGAACTGATTTTCACCAATCCTCATAGGTCAAGGACATGATTTCTCACAGATTGTTGTGAACAAAAATCAGGTCTCGTTAAAGTGAATTGCGCGCGCGATTAGGGACGGACGTGTGTCAATCTACCTAACGATTTTAAATAAATTGTATTTTTTTATATAATTCAGTGAAAAACATACCTTAAAGTAGTGAGGATAAGTATTGCGCGTACACAGTGCTAGTCTGTTGGTGTCGACTTTCTATAATATAAAGCATAATAATCCGTTGCGTGCGGTGCGGGTAGGTGGACACTAGACATTTATATAGCTAAGATTGAGCTCTGTCATTTGAGTGAGACAGTTAGTTGCAATCGTATTTCTCTTAACACGAGACTGCTGTGGTACATCATCCGTCTTGAATTAATATCTGGTCGATGACTTTTCTTAGTTTAAAATTACCGAATGGCCTGCATAGTGTTTTCATGGGTCACTACTGAATTTGGTGCGTATCACAGTAGTAGAAATAGTTCAATATTAAAATATACCTTAAAGCAATTGTTGAAAGGTTTAAAATGCCTTATATCCTGTTATATTTGATTCTAGGGTCAGTCCATTCCATCGTTACTTGTGTCCGACAATGAACATTATCGGTGTACTTAATCTTGATGGCGTCCATAAAAAGTACGAAAATCTCACAACTTTTACTACAGTTGAACATTGAAGTGTGACGTCATAAAATTGTAATTCTTTGAGTGTTTGTTTGATTTACTTCAATAGAATACAAATAGGTGTAGCTAATTCAGGGGGACTGGGGAAAGGTAGTATGATTCTTTGTTGGAATAAAACTACTTTTACCAGAATATATCGGAATTTGTAACTTTTTCCTTTGTATTTACTCTTTGCTGACACTGACGTTTTGATTACTTCACAGTAACCATGGCCACGAGCTAAATCCAGCCAGAAGCTAAATCTATATAATACCTACCGAGATGACAGCGATTGAGTGAGAAGCTCATTACATTACAACGCCATCCGGCGGGTCGCGTATGTAATTGTCAAGTCAAAATTTTAAAAAGGCAATAAATATCTTCAAAAAAATTATCAAAAATAAAAATAAATGAGAAAATGTTAGCTCCTTAATTTCACCATTTACCAAAAGAACGCGAATGTAGAAAGATAAATTTTTATTATACACCAAACATAAACGGTATGATAAGGCAGATACAATGTAGTAATAATGGTACTCGTAGCCTTATCGCAGACTCCAAGTACTCCGACCTCTTAGTGCTAACAGGATCGCACGACAGTTTTTACACCGAAATAATCTTTTCAACAAAAGATGAACAGACTGAAACAAACTATATATATACAAGTAAATGAAATTTCATTACCTATATTGTTACATTTAGGGGCTGTTTTTTAAGGTTCACAGAAGAACGACTGCGTGGGCCGATGTTATATACAATCAAGTAAGATTGAAATGTGAAATTTTTGATGAAATAAAATTATACGTTTAAACCTACGTTTAGGCGGAGCGTGAACATGCATTTGATGAGGCCATCAAGCTAACGGTTACCATTGTAACATTGTTAGCGTGTGAATTTTACAGCATTAAGTATGCTAACTATACAAATCGAATACATAGGGAAAAATGATCCTCTCGGGTGGGACTCGAGCCCGCGATCTTTCCCTTACAGGGGGAATGCCTTGACCAACTCGGCTACGGCAAGGGAAAGATTGCGGGTTCGAGTCCCGATTATTAGCGTCTGTGATGGTGATGGTCTTTCTTAAGACGTAGGCTTCAGTTTACTATCAGGCAAGTAAGAAGTCATATTGATGTGTTCTTATGATGTGTAATAATTTTTAGAACAAAATTGATCAGAGTATATTTTCTACGAATGATGGAAGTAATGCACTTCGCATGTCAAGAACATCATAAAATTGAACGCTATCGTCAAAGTATAACCTATTTACTGTAGCCCGGAGCCTCGCCCGCGTGAAATACTGATCCGGTTTCACACCAGGCATAACTTACCCCGCTATGTATGCAGGTGACAAGCATATTAGTCTAGCGAGTAGTTAATGTACGCATAATCACGTATCAGAGCCAAAATCGCCGGGCACTGAGCATTCCAGTGTTGCTGTTATAAATGATAAAGTCCTGCAGTCCTACAGTCTGCAGTGCATTCGCCTGATACCAGAGTTCATGAAATACTAAATATTAGTCTGCACTGCGTACGAGGTGCACAATGAAACTGTACTAAAATACTAGATGTGTTAAAGTAACAATTGTAGGGGTTTTTTCTAAAATCTTAAACATTTTTCAGCTTTTTTCAATGGACTTGGCGAACTTCGTACCACCAATTTTTTTTCACCGGCGTTGTGTCTGATCCCGATCGCGCTGCACCCTCTACTATATTAAACATATAAATCTTCTTCTTGAATTACTCTATTTATTAAAAGACTGCATACCGCAACCGCAAATAAGTATACATAGGGACGGACAGACGTGGAAAGCGACTTAGCTTTATTCTATGTAGTGATGATGTTGCCCGCAGCTTCTGATAATTTATTAAAACTTAACCTAATCAGACCCAGGTTGGCCAGTGAGTCTAAGAAACCATTAATGTATTTAACATTTTCACACTTTTCTGTACAAATTTTATGAATTAACTTAACTCTTAACTTGAATATTATAAGGCATACAAGGTCATTGACCCAAACTAAACAAACTGAAGTAGAAACAACAATATAAAATTTCAATTGTGTTCAACTTACTGAACAAGCTAACTTATAGTTAACTTTTTCACAGATAATAAATTTTGTACACCCGAACGCGCGAAGCAATGAAACACAACTTTATTTTAAAAATATTTTGCATTCATTTCGAATTACGAATTTCTCTTCCATAGCACTAATTCCGCTCAACTCATAAATGCACTGACTCTCCGGAATAGGGTAATGCACACAGTACCCTATATCCAGTATTTGCATACAAATAAGATGTTTGTCCACTTTTCGCTCGACGTCCAGCTTCGTTAGTGACGCTACGGTAGTCTACAAGTACACCTGTGACGTTTCGTTAGCAAGAAATTATCTCTTTTACATGTATTTCTTGCAATAAAATTAACCTTCAAGAAAAAAGCGTACCCTCTTTTGAAAGGAAGGTAACGCACTTGTGACTCCTCTGGTGTTGCAGGTGTCCATGGGCGGCGGTGATCGCTTACCACCAGGCGATCCATTTGCTCGTTTGCCTTCCTATTCTATAAAAAATGAGGTTAGAAGGTCTCTTTAAGATAAACCATCTTATTAAGGATCGAAGATACATTTGTACTGGCAGTAGAATCAGAATAGTTGCTTAAGGTGAGGTTCAACTGAACTTAGAACGTGAAAGCACTGGCTCCATATCGAGACAACGTGATGCACGACAGGTAGCTTATTCCTATAGAGGTTCTTGGGAGCTACAAGTATGTGATAATATGGTTTCAGAGTTAATCCCCTTTGGCAAAATATTATTAACCATATTTGGAATTTTACTTGAGTGATTAAAAATTTCATAGTCCAATCGATTTAGAAGGAAAAAAAATATGATCGGTCCAGAATTTGAACCCGCGATCCTTCTCTTATATGGAGAACGCTTTGACCACTAAGCTACCAGACCTACGCCGGAAATAATCCTAATCTTTCCTTTTTTTATATATTCATCTTTGAGATGACCGTGGAGTAATCTACTGACGCTCCGCAAACCAAGTAATGCTTTTTCAACCATTTTTAAACATTGTTTTTTGATTAGAAAGAAGAAAGAAAGAAAGAAAGAAAATTACTCCGCCCAAATATTTGAATGAAATTTTACAGCATTAGTAAGTTTTATAAAGAGCTTGTTTCAGTCACGCTATCCATGTTGCTTTATAATTCATAGGAAGATCTTTTTAAGTAGCAATTTTACAGTGATAACACTGTAAAATTGAAAATTTCCACAACATTTTGCGTGCATTCTCGAGTTTTACCTGGAACGCAAACAGTTTCTTAGTGCAATATTGTGTCACTTAAACTGACAGGCACCTGAGAGAATATTAATTTCCCCGTTGGCAACCCAAGCTCCGATGTAACACGACAACACCAGGCACTGAATGATATTTAATAGGAAGTAAAGACGGAAGATATTGTTGTTCATTATTTTCTCATGGAGTAATCACAAAGGATAGGTTCTATATAATAGGAGAGATATTTACATGCAGTTCCTTCGCTGTAAAATAAGGTGGTACGACAGTATTCTCAAATTATATATGGAGGGCTTTTCAACGAGGATTGGTACTAATGATATGTTGTGGTCTGAGGTATAGTTCGGTCAACCAACTGGATCAGTTACTTCAAATTATCCTGAACTCTTTGATTATAGACTGGACTATTCTATATTGACTTGGTGACAAAACATAGCGTAGGTACTAATTTACAATTTAATTTAGGATCCTGAATGGACGCATATTTTTCATTCGGAAGTTTTTTTGTACATTATTTTAATAATTTTAATACCAATAACATATTCATACAACATCATCATCAACAATAAATAAAATAAGTACAATAGAAAGAATTAAGCAATAAATACGAGGGTGGGGTGATAAGTCTGGTAAAAATTAAATAAGGAGTGATATTTATTTAAAAAATATTATTTATTTTTCAACATAGTTTCCTTCTAACTCAATGCACTTCATCCAGCGTGTCTTTAACTTTTCGATCCCCTCCATATAGTAAGACTTAGGCAACCCTTCGAAATAGGCGTTGGTTTCATACATGATTGCTTCATTGGATCTAAATCTTTTTCCACCAAGCCATTTCTTTAAATTCGGAAACAGAAAATAATCGCAAGGGGCTAAATCTGGCGAATATGGTGGATGAGAAAGCAACTCATAGCGTAACTCATGAAATTTGGCCATGGCAATCGCGCAGGTGTGCACTCTTGCGTTATCTTGGTGAAAGAGGATTTTCTTCTCTGCCAAATGCGGTTGTTTTTCTGCTAAAATTCTGTGAAATTGGTCTGATAAATTGGCATAATAAGCGCCATTAATCGTTTCACCCTTCTCTATGTATAATATGGATAACTCCACGGGCATCCCAGAAAACTGTAGCCATAACTTTATTGGCCGATAAAATTGCTTTGGCTTTCTTCGGAGCTGGTTCACCCTGAGCAATCCACTGTTTCGATTGTTGTTTGGTTTCGGGTGTATGGTGGTGGATTCATGTTTCATCTACTGTTACGAAACGTCGCAAGGATTCCATCTTATTCCGTCGAAACAATGCCAAACCTGCTTCCGAAGTGGTCACACGCACTTGTTTTTGATCAACATTCAGTAAACGCGGCACCCATCTCGCCGAGCTTCCTCATTCCTCATATCTAAATGTTGGTGTAAGATATTGCGCACACGTTCGTCTGAGATGCCTAATACCTCAACTATCTCGCGCACTTTTACTCTTCGGTCGTTTAACACTATGTCATGGATTTAGCGATCATTTCTGGAGTAGTGACATCAACCGGGCGTCCTGGACGTTCGGCATCACTTGTGCTTGTACGACCACATTTAAAATCAGTAAACCACTTATGAATCATTTTAATCGACGGAGCGGAGTGCCCGTAATATTTATCAAGCTTTTGTTTTGTTTCCGTAATAGTCTTTTTTCTTAAAAAGTAATGTTTTATTAACACACGAAATTCACTTTTCTCCATCTTCGCGAAAACGTTCAATAATTTTTCTTTAATGGCTGTCAAAAGAAAAATAACCGGCGGTACTGGCTGAAATATTTAATTTAGTCCTTCAAAAGAGTGTTTAACATGGAGGTTTCATGCAATTTGCGATATAATCTTATTCCAAACTATTTTTTTACCAGACTTATCACTCCGCCCTCGTATTACAGAATTGCAGAATACAATCAATCAAGAAATATCAATGACAGACCGATGTCAGAATAAAATTATACCAAAGTACCAAAGTGTAAATGTTGAAAAACTGAAGATGCTACAAAATGCACACCCTACACGCGGAGCTGCACGATGAGTCCGAAGATTCATCGTGCAGCTCCGCCTAGCAGCCTCCAGAATCTACATCTCCGAGACTAGCTATTGTTGAGGCGTCGAGTCCCGACGAGTATTCTCCCCGCCGACGTCGCCAACACCAGTGCGTCGGCCGGGGAGAGGCCGAACGCCGTTCAGTTTGGGGTCCAGAGGCTTACCGGCCTCGAATAGGGCCCCCGCTACCAGTGGTAATGTGCGCCGCACGCGATGGACGTCATCCATTAATGAGAATGTCATACAGGCATACTTTGCGGCTACAGGGGGAGGAGCCAATCTCACTGCGTATCGTGATCGCATGATTATTCTGTTTCAGGATCTTGAACCAACTGTGAATGTTTTGGTACAACGACTGTCGGATCAGGTGCCGGCTATCCAGTTATGTAACATGTTGGATAGCTCGGTACTTGATAAGCTACGCTCTGATTTGCAGAACAACGATATTATCCCTCCTCCACCATGGGCCGTGGTGCAAGTGGTCCTGCAGGAAACACAGTCTGAAAATACCGATTGTGGGTTGGATAGTGTCGTTTTTTCAGTGGGTACTCAGTACATTAATAAAATAATGAATGCTTTGGACTGTGATTATTTGTGTGTTGTTTATGACAAATTAAAACTGAATGAAGTCAACGTCGGTGAACAGCATTCCTTTTCTATATTTTATGAATATTTGACGATATTTCCTTCAAATAATAATACTATTGGAAAAAAAAAATACTCAGACATCACTGCGAGAGAAGGAAAACTTGAAATAAAACCATGTACCAACCCTTTTAACGTCTTTAAAATTCTTTTTAGTATTATTTATGTCTTGTACATATGT
Organism: Eilema sororculum; assembly: GCA_914829495.1. Lineage (NCBI taxonomy): Eukaryota > Metazoa > Arthropoda > Insecta > Lepidoptera > Erebidae > Eilema > Eilema sororculum. The sequence goes on from OU618535.1 coordinate 24,080,602, forward strand.
GAACTATTAAATCATTATTATTTGTTGCAGTAATAAATATTTACAATTTTATAACAGTACAGAAGAATCGTCCAAAAACATAACCAGTATTAATGCATAAAATATGCCTTTTGCCTGACCTTTAGGAAATTTAGGAAATCAAAAGTGAATATGTATGGAGAATCGATCGATCATTTATATTATCAACTAGCTTTTGCCCGCGGCTCCGCCCGCGTGGATGTCGGTTCCCGGCAATTATTTGATTTTTTCTCGCCGTAAAAACCATCCTTGAACTTCAACGAACATTTAAACAAAAGAATTGACCAAATTGGTCCAGGCGTTGTTGAGTTATGCGCTTACCAACACATACAGCGATTCATTTTTATATTATAAGATTTCCTTAAAGGTACGTATATTTGTAAGTCATTAAGTTCCGACACCCAGTGCGGCTCAGAAGTCACCCACGCGTTGCAATAAAATTTTCAGGGCAATCCATTTTCTTTTCCTTATCGCCTCGACTTTTAAAAATCGAATATTAGATGTTGAATATTTATTCGATGTCGACGTTTCGAGCTCCCAAGACATTATTCTGACCGTAATTACTTACGATGGTGTAAGAGTATATTATTCATTGTATGACTGCGAAGTCCATAATAGACGCAGAGCCTATATAATCAAATCATTAGAAGACAGACAAAATCAAGTAATAATAATATCATCTGGACATGGTGTTCATTACATAGTGGCAGCGGTATTGATGGTAACAAAATGGACAGCGGTTGATGAGCGATGGAGTTGAGCTCGGATGGCAGCCCCGTCCGCTCGGCTGACGCATGGAAGCAATGGAAGACACAATTTAGGCTGTTTTTAAAAGCATCTGGGGCGCCTATAGACTAAGATGGCAGTCAGACAAGTATTTTGATTAATTTGACTGGGTTAGAGGGATTCGATGTGTCAGATGTGTGTGTGTCGAGTGACGGTGAGAAAGATAATGTTTCTGTTTTGTTGCAGAAGTTTGTTGATCATTTTGATGTGAAACGAACGTGATGCAAGCTAGATATAATTTCTAAGTAAGATTTACATTTGATAAAAGTGTCTTATAAGATTAATGAAATTAGTTCATACTGTTTTTCAATTCAGACTTAGCCTGATATTCCGGATAGTTTAACTTATTGGGACGTGATCCCTGATTCTCTAGCTTTTACATGAACCTTTTCACTTCCAAATCCTTTTCGTAAAGTTATATCCCCTATCTTATCTTTCCCTTTCCATACCCTCAATATTCTCATCTTTCAATCCTTAAATGCCGAGTTGACGATAATAATTTATTTTATAAGATTTTACCCCTAATAAGTGGGGCCAAAAGTACGAGACATGCTATTGAGGGCAGTAATTTAAATAGCATCAATTCAAATCGTCCCAATAGCCATATGGAATAATATTGGTGCCTTAAATGGCATATCCCAAAATATACCTAGAGAATATGGGGCGTATCAAACGCTTCACGCACAGGAGTGCCATTCGTTATTGCGGAGCCACTGAAGCAATAACAATTTAAGTCCCGTAATCGATGTCCACTTAGATTTACTTTAGCACAAGTATTAAATCATCAAATAGAAGTGTTTATACAATCAAGTATCCATTAAAATAAATCGAAGCACTCTCAATCGATGGGGTATAAATTGTTTTCAGTGAAAGGTCGACTCGAAGGGTTAACAATGACTCGCCATTATTTCGTGTGAATTGAATTGGCATAGACGATTTAACTTGCTTAAGCTCCGCGGATTTGTCGCTCCAATGGCCTCCGGTCGATTCGACCCTCGGCTACAAAAAGCCGACTAGAATTTGTATAGGCTTTATGAGGGTTAAATGATTTTTGTGTCAAATAAAAATGCGTGAAGCTTTGTTCTGTGGGAGACGTTTTCGTTTAATCGACGACGGTCGTTACAGACGAGCTGTATTTAGAGTATAGCAGAAATAGCAGCAAGATTGCAGTTTGGATGCAGATAGTGTTTCATAGCAGTAACTGCAAGTAAATCATTGACCGGAAGCGTAGTTCATTGGCAATCAGAAACATGCTACTACTGCAATTCACGCGCTGCGGGGTAGACAACAGAAAAATAACTATTCATGCCCTCTTTTTACTTTATTAATTTGTAAACAACAAAAAGGAGCTTGATTGATAACCATAAGAAATTTGACTGAATTTTTTATAGCAATTTTAATGCTAACTTTAAAGTTCGAAAAACATTGGAAAAACGACCTTTCCCTTACAGGATATAAAGAGAAGGAAAATTTGACATGATTCAAGTGTGACTCAAAAGCTCAGTTAGCAGAGCATTCCCCCTGTAAGGGAAAGGTCGTGAGTTCAAGTCTTACTTGAGCGTTTTATTTTTCCGATGTTTTCCGAACCATAAGAAACGTTATATCGAATGAGAATTACTCATTTGGGTATTTCAAGAACACTATAATATGAATAATAAGGATAGAAATATTCGAAGTGAACCGCCGAATTCTGAGTTAAACAATTCCTACTACCAACTCCCCGACTACACAATTTGACTGTTTAAAACCTGTCAAAGTTTAATTACTTAACTTAAGAGATCTTTTGTGTTATTTATAACATATAAATCAATGTTACAAACGATACAAAAGAGCTTTAAAGTTAATTAAAGTTATTCGATTAATAATTTAAATTATATTTAATATTATATTACGAGTATATAAATATTTAATTACCGTTCGGGTGGAGTATAATAGGACCCCAGCTCTTCAATACAATATAAGGTAAAAGGCGACTAAGGGATAGGGCTGTTCTCCATCCGACAGTAAACATACAGCCCAAGACAAAGGGCCTGCTAGACGGCAATAGGCTCGCCCCCTATTACGTCATAGGACCGAAATTCATAATTGGCGAAATATGGGTGCTAGTACACCTCTGCCTACCTCTTCGGAGATTTACAGACGTGAGTATATGGATGGATGGAATATAAATTCCAATTAAATGCGAATAAGAATTTTCAATTCGATGCGTAAATATTTTATTATATTATATTATTATTTAACTTTGAGGTATGGAAATTACAGTAAGGCCTTTTGGGCAGTTAAATAATTTTACCTGAAATTTGATGGGAACAACTGAAAATAAAATAAGTAAATTATAGTATAATATAATATAATATAATACACTGACGGACTCATAAACTGCATCAAAGTAATAGACGACTTTGAAATAAATATTTTAACCAAGTATGCATACTTTCTATACAGATTTAAATTGAAACCTCTAGATTGGTTCGTGAACTTTAAAACAGCGTAGGGTCATATCTTTAAGTTTAAGTTTATGTACTGGAAAGGACCTTAAGAATTTTTTTGAAGAAAAAACAGAAATTTAAGAAAAATTGGTTTAATTAAAAAATTGGTTTTAACAATAGACACAAACTTTATGCAAGGGTTTATTTGTGTTTTAATAAGGTGTATTACCCCCACGTGCCCTTATTACGGATTCTAATCGGTTCCGCATAGATTTTATAAGGGTTTTTAAAAGATCTTGCGGAATATTGTCCCATTCTTCTGAAAGTGCTGTTCTTAGTGCTGCCACTGTCGTGGGCGAAGGGTTTCTCGCATATACAGCTCTTTTTAAATTGTCCCAAACATGCTCGATGGGATTAAGATCCGGGCTGCGTGCTGGCCAATTCATTGTACGTATCCCAACCTCTTCGCAATAATGTTGAACTTGTGCAGCTGCATGTGGCCGGGCATTATCCTGCATTAAAGTAAAATTTTCGCCTATGAATCCCATGTAAGGCACCACGTGATCTTCTAATATCTCTGTTATGTAGCGATGTGCTGTCAAACCCCCTCTATTACCGTTTTGACGGACCATGTCTATGAACACAAGTTCTGTTCGCCCGTTCATCGATATGCCACCCCAGACCATACATGAACCGCCTCCAAAAGGAACACGCTCCTCAATGCAACTTTGAGCATATCGCTCCCCACGTCGACGATAGACTCTTCTGCGACCATCTGCACCATATAAACATGTCCTACACTCGTCCGTGAACAATACAGAGGCCCACTGCTCTTCTGTCCAATTCAGGTGATGACGCTCAAATCTTAAGCGAGCTTGTCTGTGAGCTGTAGACAACTTTGGACCATTTGCTGGTCTAAAAGGGGTGATATCCGCTTCCTTTAACCTTCTTCTTATTGTTCGTGCACACACGTTTACTCCACGCACTTCATTAAGCTCGGTTTTGATGTTAACTGACGTGAGGAAACGATTTCGCAGGGAAGTTATAACAATAAATCGGTCATCACGACCTGTGGTTGCTCGAGTTCTGCCTGTACCACGTCTCCTCCTGTAAGAACCTGTCTCTACAAACCTTGTGTATATTCTAGAAACCGTAGACTGGTTTAAATTTAAATTTCTACCAATCGTTCGTTGATCCAAGCCCTCCCGCACCAATGCTACAATTTGTGCCGCTTGTTCGGACGAAGTATCCATATTATGGTTCAAAAACTCTCGATGTGTTAAAAAACTAACCCAACAATTATGCTGGTAACAATAATTCAATTGACAAAACAAAAAAAATCAATGAGAATCAATTTAAAACTTTGCTATAAATAACACGCAAATCTGATACTACAAGTAAATTTTCTTTTCCCGGCTATATTCATTTGTTTTACTGCAGTTCTATTTTTAAACTTAATTTTTTTTTTAAGATTAAGAGCCAGTCTTTCCATATTTATATAATTTAATCTAAAAAGTTTGCATACTTATTATAAAAAATCCTTTTAGAGTAAACCTGAACTTTGATGCAGTTTATGAGTCCGTCAGTGTAATAGGTTTTCAATACATATGCAAATAAATTTATTACTTATACGTTTTAAGAAAAAAAAATACATTGGTCACCTCTACAGCTTTTTCTATACACACTTATAGCGCAGCATTGGAGTAAAAATTTCTAAATTAACCAAACAAGTTTGCGATCTTTTCTCGAGACATCACCACATGAGACGCTTAGGAAAAGCACGCAATTTTGGAACGTTACAACTTCATATTTTCTATTTTCAAATAATAAATAAAGCATATCCCTGTTCTCTGTAGTTCCACGAACAATATCGAACCTAATTGGAACAAAACCAACTATCCGAACCCATCAACAAACTAAATCGATTCTCCCAACTGCCTACCTGTTACTCTGAGAGAAAAAATATGACAAACTTGGGATTTCACCGCCATTTATCACAGGGAGTGTCAAAAATATCAACGTGCAAGTTCTCTTTAGTGGTTGGGAGGGCTCCTAAGATTTATTTCATGGCCCTTTGAAGATGTATCCCTCCTAGGAGAGGAGTGACGAATTTATCAGCCCTCCGACTCCAATTGTGGGGAGTTTTATGATAATTGCTGTTTTTTCACGGACGTCGGTGTAAAGACTGGTTCGTTACGCTATACTTCTATATTCTGTATATATCAGCCATTTGTTAGTTTGTACAAAATGTCAGTGTTTTGGGAATTGTCACTTATGATTTACAAAGTTTCGATGGTTTAGAATTATTATTATAATGTGTTAATAATGCTAATAGTGCCAAAAGTTTGAGTGTATTTGATTTGAGTATATTTATTGAAAAAGAAAACTACTTAGGTGTAACGGATTACATTGCCATTGATTTATTATGTACATACGTATATACATAGCGGTAGTGTACGCGACTACCACGCAGGAGGCGCGGGTTCGATCCCTGCTTAGTACAAATATTTGTATGCATGAATATGGCTGTTTGTATTGGTCTGGGTGTTTCTATGTATTATAATGCATGTATTTACAAAAAAGTATCTAAGTATGTTAATCCGCATTCTAGATTCCATAACATAAGCTAGTTAAACTTACCATGGGTCTAGATAGCGTTATGTAGAATGTTGTGAAATATTTATTTATTTATACTCACACCTGTAAATCCCCGAAGGGGTGGGCAAGGGTGGATTAACACCCACATTTCGCGCTACTATGATTTTTGGTCCCCTGTAATAGGGAGCGAGCCTATTGCCGCCAAGCGGGCGCTTAGTCATGGGCTGTATGTTAATTGTCGGATGGAGAACAGTCGTATCCCTTAGTCACCTTCTACGGCACCCTTTTTTCTTTTTTTTTTCGTGCGGAAATCCCCTCGGATACCTTCCCTGCCGGAGCCGGAAGGGGAGGTTATGTCGGGCTCCAACCGACTAAAACCGCCGCCGACTGTGGGTAGTGGTGCTAGGCTGGAGGTGAGGTTATCATCGACATATCTCTCGCACCCCGGCTGTCTACGACACCCACAAGAAGAGCGAGCCAGCGAATGAGCCCTATTCTACTCCACCGTGAACCAATATTATTATGTATAACTTTTAATTATATTGTCCCCGACCTTGCTAACCCTCTTCGTTATAATATCACAATTGGTGACAAGTAATGAAAACATCGAGAGTACCTATAATATATCTTTATATAGATGGTTCGTCCACCTGTCCTTAATTAAAAATGCATACATGTACATTTTAATATTATTTACACCCGTATGACGCATAAGAGGCAAGTACGTTCACATTCCGTTAATTAATGTTTTTGGGTACCACCTAAATACAGCGAACCTATTATACTTCGTCAGGCAACACAGCAATAGACATTATTTGATTCTTAATGATAAATATATGTCATTCGGTTATGGTAGGTCTGATAGATAGATGGATTTTAAAATTTCATATCCTCGTTAGGCCGGTGCGGATATAGCGTGTTATGGCGTATATTTCGATAAAAAATGTACACAAAAATCGAACCAACGATGCGGCATCATTTTCGCGTTATTTTTTTATACACCAAATCGGATTTTCCGTTTTTTAACGTTTTGTTTTGAGCGATATTTAGATAGCACTGATACTACCTCAAAGCAATTATTTTTTAGGATATTTAAATGTATTTGAAAACTTCGTGTTTTTTAAAGAATATTAGAACTGAAATTACTAATATAGGTAATATTAGTAATTTCAGTTCTAATATTCTTTAACCCCTGAAGCTAAGCTAAATTGCTTGTGTTAGGAGTGGGTTGATGTCAGTAGTGTAATGGCTAGGATTCGAACCTGGGACCTTGCAATCGTAAGGCCATAACCATAAAGCTACCGACGTATGTATGGTATGGTGTGGTAAGTTTAAATAGGTCGTTTTTACTTTTGTATTGTTGAAATTAGTTGCTGCTATTGAACGTTTTCTATAAATTCTATAAGATCAAAGAGTTTTATACTACAGGAGGTCTCAGAAATCTCAGTGGCGCAGCAGTGGCAAGTGCGTCTTCGTACTTTACATGATTGTACAATGTACATGAGCTGATTTTGAACCCCATTTGATTTGTTATTACCATATTTTTCAAGTTGAAATCCCAATGACAAAAGAACATAAGAAGCATGTTCTTTTCTTGTATTAAACACTAAGCTGTATGCTTGTAAGTCAGCATAAGGTTTAAAATCGTATACACGCGTCGATTAAAGACTAAATTAAAATTAAATCAGGGCCTAATAACGTGCTCTATGTATAAAGCGTAAACCGCTTAGTTTTCAATTTGTGAGTTAATCGCGGTTTTCGTGGTTAACTCCTACTAATAAATTTTATCCTAATGAAGTTGGTTTGATAGTAGTTTAGGGTTATCACATTACTAATGAATGTTAAAACACAAATTCACGTATCCTCAGCAATGGTTGTAAATGTATAATAACCTGTTTACCTTTTACTATTATTATTTATCATCATTTTGTATAATTCCCGATTGCATCTTGAAGCTTACTCCTCTAACTTTTCCCCGGAATGATAATGACGATAACCTATAAAGATATTTATTTATTATTAATAGACACACCAACAGTATACATATAAATCATTATCATCGTGAAATACGAGGTATTGTTCTGATATGTACACCAATTAGAGGCATGTACATTAGTTATCATCTGAATTAAATTTTAAATATGATCCCGTCAATTATAGCTAGGTATACACCTATTTAAAAAATTTCAGAGAAAAGCTCTTCGACTTTCACTACAAATTCGTATAGTCTCAGGGTCTGCCAAAAAACTCGACAGTACGAGTTGATATATGAAATACTAACCTAACATCCATGTCACAAAGACTGGTGATTTACAAACGCAATATAAAAAAAAACTGCGTACTATTTCATTCGTATGCAAAATATTCCTTAACTTCTGAGACACAAGTATCGGAAACCAAATCTTGTTTCCATCTCGAACGATATATTCTGCTTCTTTCTTTATTTCCTGCTTGACGCATTGTTTTGCGATATAAGTGAGCATATTCAATATGTATTTGGCAGCGGAATCGTGTCATCTGTGCGTCTGGCGCAGTTGTAAATCAAACGAGTTATTTATCTTTAAAGGACGCTGCAGAAAGCTTGTGGTGTGAGTTACAGACATTGGCGATGTGGGAATTAAAGAGGTAGCCTAAGTCTTTTTACAATAGGAAGGTAGACAATTAGGCGACCATAGATTACAAATATTGCAACCAGCGGCGTATGCGGCAAATGTATTTATTTTAAAACTCAAGTACGTAAGTTACGGATTTAAATTGTGTATAAGATAATGTGCGTTATGTTTGCAATATATGTATTTTCTTTCTTCTTTCTTTTTAATTAGCCTTTCGATTATATCTGTATTTACACATATTAAGTATAAGAACAATATTTATGCTGAAACAAAACTATAGTTCATACTAAAGAACTGCAGCTCTGGCGTGAAAACCGGCACCATATATAGAACTACGAATTTAGGTAAGGCCATTCGATGATGTTCTTTCAAGGAAAGGGAATTTAGGAAACCTGGTATATTAGTTCCCGCGTGGTTCCCAGCAGAGTACAATTTGGGCCACTTCATCTCTTCCCATGCGGTGTCTTACAAGGGGACTAAGGGATTTAACATCGTACAGATATACACAGCCTAGACTTAACCACATAATATAGGCTCGAGTCAACAGTAGTGCCCGAAATATGACAATAGGCTTACCCACTATTACGTGGGACCGAATACAATGATCTGTGAAATGTGGGTGTTAATTCACCTTTGCCTAACTCTCCGGGGATAAAGGCGTGATTCATGTATGTATGTATAATGGTAAAATATTTCGGAGATATCAACGCATCTCCATGCGACAATTATCCGCTCCTCTTAAGACTCACAACATACGGCAAAGGGACTTCACCTAAATCTTCTGTACAATAATGTCTCGAAATAAAAACGAGGCTGATAACAAGTGTTATACGGGTCCTCTAATGTACACAGAAGGCCATTTTACAACCGCTTTGAATAACCACAATGGCTTCTCAACTCTGACACATTTAGGTTTCTTTACTTTTATTTTCATTTTAGGTTTTCTCTGCCATATTATAGAGCTTTAGTTGGTCTCTTATTATATTGTTAGTCTCTATGGCAAGAATGTAGATAATTGTCGCAATTACATATCTTTGGCCTTCATTTGGGTCTCTTACTTTATTCTTCACTTGTTTTATAATTCAACTGCCCATTGGTAATCGATTTCCTTTATTCTTCAACATTGTTATGGTCGGGTTCTCAGGTTTTTCCATGATCATGCACATGATCATCTCCGTGAACATGGTAAATATCCCGATACCGCTAAAATGATGTGCGTGACCATGAGTAAATATTTAAATACCTTCCACATTTTTGTCTTCAGTGATCTTAAGTAAGTTGTTTTGTGTTCCGTCATGTATTATTTAAGTGTTAATTAAAAATATCCTCCTACGATAAGCCACCTCTCAGTTTAAGAGGAGTTAGGTTTATCTTACTGGTCTAGTCTGGGTATATAAATTAGCAAAAAAGACTGAGTTTAATTACCGTCGTGGCGTAGAGTGTTTGAAAAGTATTCATGTCAAACAATGCGAGGCTGCAGTTAATCATCTACTGCCAATTTTTGTGAATTACGACAATTGAGGCACGTCTATCGGCTTACCTCCTACGCAAATAACAGGCAATATAGTGACTTTCAGGAGGAATAAAGAGTAAGTAAGGTAAAAGCATTTGCCTCGTAGAAACGGAGATATAAATCACATTTAAGATAGCTAGCGCGCTTTCTAGCTGTTTGGAATGTGACTGCACAAATAAAGCAAGTACAGCGATTTGAGTGGGTGGTCGACCGCTTTCGCAGTTACGAGTAGAACTGAAGAAAATTTTAAAAGAAGTCTCCATTTTTCTTTTCTAAAGATTTATGGATGTAAGCTTATCTAACAAAGCGTAGCGTTTTATATTCAAATTATCTAGAAAATAAATTTTGAAACAATTTTGTAGGTGTACGCTTTTTTCAGAGCTGATAACAATCTTCTATTACAATTATTCTGCGATTCATCTGAAAGGTTGCTGATTCGTTTTTTTATTACAGTGGAATGGCAAATAAATGTACGGCCTATCTTATGGTAATAGATCTACGTAGTTTAGATATTATCAATAAATAATTGTCAAAGAACATTCAAGGAAATTAATGTTCACTCACTCTAGTGACTACTACAGCACAAAGACACATCTTGAGAACACTTGTAATTTTTCCACAGTATTTATTATATTGAACCTGACTGGTTTCGCCTTACGGCATTCTCAAAGGTTTACATCTGAAATGGTAAACCATTTGCTAAACCGGTCAGGTTCAATATAATAAATACTGTGGAAAAAGTAAAAATTCTCAATGTAACAATGAATTCCACCAAGTGTCATCAATCAACAGTATAGATAGTATAAAGTAATATAATTTATTTGTAATTCTGTTGGTTTTCGAATCTAGAGACTCTTTTGTAGGTACGAAACTTTTAACCATGATCAACTGTTTTATTTTCCAATTTAAGTAAGTCATTATATTAAACAATAAAGCAGTCACTATAATACATTCATATACTCTCTCCAACTGCCACAAACTGAAACACAACACCAACACAAATCACTCATTACTTCCACCCTAAATACAATAGGATGAATACAATATGTGCGTCTAAGTCGTTAAGACGTTGCCAACCAGTAGCAAGTCATCATGGTACATAATCTGTGAATACTAATCAGACCAGTCCCAGGACAGATGTAACAAAATTAATATGTATCGCGGCTTGTGGATTTCCCCAGTGATCACGTGTCAGATAAACCTTATTAGACGGGGTAGGGACGTGCGTAATATCGACTAAACAGATATATTATAGTCGATTAATATGTTCGATATAAATATTCTATTAAGCACCGATAGGGACGTGTGTTTTCGTGTATTTTCCCTGAAGCATACGAGAAGAATCTTTTGAATTGAATCTATTTCAGTGATTAATACAAGTATTGTATAGTTGTGTTGTATAGTATTAGATAGTAATTATAAGGTGCATAATACGTTAAGTCTGGCATTTAAAGATAATTAATATCATCTTTAGAAAAAAATCTTCTAAATTTTAATTACTTTCTTTCTTGAACTTTTATAGGAAATAAAAAATTTGGAATTGTCTTTCCTGAAGAAATTATACAGCAATTTTATTAAACATTTTAATAAATGTATTGGATTTATTATAGAATAAATTTGTCATAAAGAGACAGATAAATTGGTTTACAAGCTATCAGATTGTGTACATCAGGGTGTGGCATTTTAAATGGAACAACTACTTGGAACTCACAGCTCACAAGCACTCGCCTCCTGTCTGCATTTGGCACCTTCATACACTGGAAAGATAGGACAGGAGCGTTGCGTCTCCTGTCCGGCTTCTCAGAGGTCGGGATTGAAGGATGGTTGAGGTCGGGAGTTCTGCGGTTGGGTGGCTCATGTTGACTGGACGTCCACACTGAGCTGGGTTTAAAATGGATCCTCCGGAGGAGTTTGAGAAATGCAGGTTAACTAAGGATAAGCGAACCGGGCCAGGGGGGAAAACCTAACAGCAAAGAAACGACGGACATTAAACAGTAAGGCGCCTCAGGTATACTCAGTATTTTTGGAAATGTGGTATAAAATACACGCACTTTATTTCATAGATGGCATTTTCTTCCCATGCGGACAGTTCTCCTTTACTTTTAACTTTGCAATAACTACACAGTAGGCTGAAACAACCACAATCATCCCAGAATAAAAATACTAACCATTGAAACGCCAGTTAATTTAAAAACGTTTATGTAAATTTTGACTTTGTACAATAGTTCGTATAACGAGTATACAGCGAACAAATGAAACTAAACTTTCTTATTTACTCTTATGAGAGCGTGATTTGAATTTTTATTCTAGTTAAATGGATTGTGGTAGACCTTTTAAGCTGTGTGCAGCTTATTTTAGTTTAATAACTTTGTTCGTTCGCTTTGGGGTTTTGTACTGCATTGTGGCTTTTGAATGTGATGTGCATTTAGCTATTGTGATTTAACTTATAATTTCAAGGTTTCAGTCACATTTCATTATTTTGTTTTTTATAGGTAAGTGTTGATGCAAGATGAAATAATATTGTGACATAGATATTTAAATGGTTTTCAACACGTAAAGAAAATAAACGAAAGAAGATTGACGAAACAGATTAATAAAAGAGAAGAGAGAAATAGTAAAAAGAAAGAAAGGGAGATATACGTATGTCCATGGTAGAGACGGTAGAATACTGCCAAAGACGCAACATCTCTACGCATCTGCAAAGGCTCGAGGGTGTTCGTGACCTCAGGATTCCCAATAATGCGGACCGCACGTCGTTTCAACCTGTCGAGAGCATCTAGTAAGTACTTTGCGGAGCCGTCCCAGAGATGTGAGCAGTATTCCACGCAGGAACGAATTTGGGTCCTGTATAGAAGACACAGCTGCTCCGGCGTGAAAAAACGTCTCACTCTGTTCAGGACTCCGAGTTTACGCGAGGTTGATTTGATGATACTCTCGATATAGTTCTTGTTATTCAGTTTCCAGCGAACATCCATACCGAGGATATTGAGGTGATCCTGCAGTGGCAGTGGTGTGCTCTGAAGAGTGGGAAGGGGAAGGAAAGGAGATACCTTTGCTGTAAACGCACATGCCTGGGTCTTCTTAGCATTGACCTCGACCAGGTTCCTAGCGCCCCATTGAGAAATGTGGTCCAGGATCCGATCCAGCTCAGTGACAAGAAGCTGCCTTTTTTCCGCGATATCAGACTGCTTGGCCGCAGCATGTGCGTAATAACTCCCGTGTAAGGTGCTGTCGTCTGCATAGCAATGAATGCTACCGTTAGAGAGTATATCATTTACTGACTTTTATGGATAAATTTTTACTATTGCTAATTTTTGTAGTATTGTAAAAAAAGGTAAAAAGTGATAGGCCCCGAAAAGGTAGTTAGGTAAGTTATAGGTAAATGAGAAGGAAAATTTGTACACAAAATATGATGCCACTGAAAAATTAGAACAGCCAACCTTTGCACCAAAACGGGACACGTTATGTAGAAGTAGAATAAAGCTTTTGGAGACAAAAGTGTTGCAATTCATAACTTTAGAAGGTATCAATATTTCTAAAACGATAACTAATCTATTTGTTGGCGACTAGCTGTGTTGCTGACCTTTTTTGAGTTTAATAAAAGTTAAAAAGGGATAAACCCGTCAACTGAAAACAATGTGAAAAGTGAGAATAATTGTGTGCCTAAAAAATATTATTTTCAAATATAAAGGTAGATATAGATGCCAATTCTGTGTTGTCAAAACAAACTAAAATACGCTAAAAATCTCTAAAATGGTATTATACACCCAGATTAGTTGTTTTCGCTACTAAGAACAGAAAAACGATTTTTATTACGAATATACGAAAAAACTCTGTTTGATGTGATGTCAATAAGGTCGAAAATTGCTTGTACTAGTCGGCCGGCCGACTAATTGAGTATTCGTTTGCCTCACGGCCATGCACTGTCCGGCCAAAATCTGTCTGCGCTGACCAGAATCAGCCACTATAATAATCTTTCTCTACGAAAAGACTATGCAATCTGGGTGTACGAGTATAATAAATTTTAGAGATTTTTAATGTATTTTAGTTAGTTTTGACACAACACAACAGAATTAGCATCATATTATCTTCTTCAGTATTTGAAATAATAAAAGATGATGAAAGCAACAAAATCATTATTTTCATTATCTATAATGACATTAAAAATAATTCCAAATGTAAACAGAGATCATTTTGTCGCTGGAACCTTCAGAAGCGTCCCGAAGCCATTTTATCAAATGTAATTTGAAACCTGTCGTATACTGTTTATTGCCTAATAAGGAACAAAATACGCTACGAATTAAATATTTAGATTTTTAACAATTCTCAGAGGTAAATTACATACCTATTATTATTCATTTATTTATAATGTGATTTCAAGATTACGGTCATCATCGTGGGGCTACAAATAAAGCCTTAGATTTTATTAAAACAAAATTTGATAAAAGATATTTCACAGACTTATTATAAAATCAAACGTTTATTAAATATAGGATAACTTATAATAATATTACTTGTTTCACATTTGTAATTAAGTGTACAGCAAAGGCGGCAGCAAAGGCGAAAGGCTCAAGTTGGCAAAACACGCGAGTTGCCTAAACGCGCTAGTTGGCATACGAATGCTACTCCATATTCGTGTATCCTACTTGGAAAGGCACGGGATATTTCTTTAAATTATTACTATGCGGACAATAGTACCGGGGACGCGTGTTACTCGGTCCAAGCAAACATACCTCAGTCAAATAATGGAGGAAAGTTGCTAACAACATGTCTGAAATCGAGATTACTCTCACTATGGGGGTGGACTAAACTTAGTCTAATTCAACCCCACTAACACTCAAGACTATGTGAATTGCAATAAAATCCCCATTCAATGTAGTGCCACAGTTTCAGAACCCACCACTCACCATCTCTCAAGTATTGGGATACTTAGTGTTGACATATCCAGCGATGTACCGGAGTTAATTGGAAGATGGTCTAGCTGGCATCTAAAAAACTTGGAGTGCTCCACAGGGTGCAACTGTCACCTTTTTACCTGAACGCCAGCTTGACCCATTTGACTCAGTGCAAAGACTAGGTACTGAGATCGTCGACAGTCAATCAAAGGCTGTGTGAAACCTCTCAGCAGCAAGAGGCACTTTGCCTTAGCTGTTTGTGTTGCGTTGCCTAGATTTAGAAGTCGCAAACGGCTTGACATTTCGCGATCCTGAGATTTTGCCTTTTTCACGTTTTGCGAGTTATTCCATGTCATTCTACCATTATGATAGTTAGCTTTTTGATTTTTTGAAGTTTTTGATATTTTGCTTTCATGACAGTCTATTCCGAAGACAATCCGTTGAAGACATTATAAAGTCACAGGCTTGGTCAAGAGTACTCACGCTATTTCCTTATCTACTAACTGTGTTTGGATTATTATTTTTCTCGGTTACTCGAAGATTTCTTTTGTTAATTCTCCAAAAAAATATTGTAATTTCCCCGGGCTCCTTTGTTGTACAGATATTCTATACATTACATCTTTTCCCTAATTAAAATGGCTTTATACTTAAATGATTTTCCCATTTAACAGAATATTTATCATGTAACCCTCGGGACACACAATCAAAACATTTAGATTAATAGGAATGACCGTTAACAAGTAGAAAAATGAAATATTTGATAAACTTCAGTAATTGCACCTTCGAAATTATTTTGAAATCTATATTTACTTGAAGCAATTCAAAATAAAAAAAACAAGCAGACGAGCTCTGTGACCCATCTCTTTTAGTAGGTATAATCATGATAAAAGATAATGATCATCATGATAAAAGCAAAGAAGAAGAATGAAGAAGGTTACATCGGTAATAAAATGTAATCTAAAACGTACAGAAAAATTTGATTAAATGCTTATTTTAATTTACACAAGTTAATTTATTTTACTATTTAAAGCGACGGTACACCCACCAGCTTGCAAGAAGTAGGCTTGTACCCCGAAGAATTCTACAGACAAGAATGCAATTGGCTGACAGCTGTCACCGGAAATATAAAATATCAAATTAAAAATGCGAATGAAATGCTGACTTGTCCACAAGCCCGACAAACAGAAATGCACAATTGACATCACATGGGGGTTGGGAACAACTCATCGTAGAGCGGCTATTGGACCAAGTGCGGGACATTCAACGCAATCGCATGTTGAATGACACCGTACTTACGTACGGCTAGAATACTTGCGACATTATCTTGGCTCCCACTTCCATACCTGCACTAATATAATAATATACCTAGTAGCCCCATAGATTGGACACACCTATTTCAGTAAGTATTCAGTACACAGAAGATATAGAGGTGGATTATTTTAGGAATTTGAATCATCTGCGACCGTTTCGGCATAACGTCTATTGGACTAAGTGCAAGCGAGAGAGACGCACTTGAGAGACTCCTCTCAGGTGTGCAGTATACCCTCAATACCCATTCTTCGTCACAATCTATGTTGACGAAATCTTAATCTTAAAAAACAACCGCGTCTACAGTATTTGCATACACATAGAAACCAATATGGGCCTAGTTTGTGTCCTAGACTCGATTTACCAACATACATCGACTCCAATTTCGACAGCTACACACTTAATCTGCGGTGATCACGGTATATCGATACAAGCAATAGAGCTAGTATTTATAACTGATGATAATGGTTGTCAGTATAGTCCGTTTATTCAATATTCCAACTGGAAACCAGTAAGACCAGACGGATTACACAATTTCGAACTAAAAATGGCTCTACAGTTCACATTCTAGTCATCACTTGAATTAGGGTCGCTCCTAGTTTTCATGACCACAACCGTAACCCACCTGTTTTACAAATCTTGGAAAACAAATGACACATTTGTTTCAAATTCATTTTTGTCTGCGCTCAAACAGAAAAAATGTACTGTCAATTGGTATTGTATGAAATATCGACTAATTCAAAGTCACACCCCTACAGCTTGTATTATACAGTCAGCTGTGAAGGGTTATCGCCATGGTGGGCAACCCTTTGAACTCTTACGGTGTGAAAATTAATTTGTTTTCATTTAAACCCTCCCAGTGCTTGCGGGCGCCATAAATAAAAAATAATTTATTAAAAATACTTGATCGGAAGTCCCTTACGAACGTTTTTTAATTTCCGTTAAATTCTGGTTACCAAATGTATACCGTTTTCGAATTCAATTAACAGGCAGCTATGAAATAATTTAGGAGGAATCTAGCTTTATATTAAAAATTAAATTCCAAATAAATAGTAAGTATTTAAATAAACAACATCCATATGTATACATTATATTAAAATTATATATTTATGAGTACGAGTTCTACCGTGGCACCAGTGCTGCAGAAACAGCTCAAAGGATTAATAATGTGTACGGCACTGGTGTCGCAAAATAAAGCACGGTACGTTTTTTGTTTTAACGTTTTCGTTCTGGAAATTTTGACCTTCAAGTACCAACTCCGTGGACGGCCGGAGACCAAAATGGAAAATGAAGGATTAAAGGCTACTATGGAAGCGGATCTATCACAAAGCAGTTCAGAGATAGCTGCAGGCTTCGAGGTAAGTGACAAAACTGTATTAGTCGACTTGAAGCAAATTGGGAAAGTAAAAAACTTGAACGATGGGTACCTTATGAATTGAGTAAATCGAACATGCAAACACGCGTCGGCTGCTGTGTTACTTTGCGCAACTGACACAATAATGAAAGGATTTGAATCGAACTCGTAAAAGTGGATACTGTACGATAATCGGAAGCGCTCTTCGCAATGGCTGAACCCTGGAGACCCAGCCAAATCCTGTCCTAAACAAAAATCAACTCAGAGAAGTTACTTGTGAGTGCTTGGTGGATTAGCGCCAGTGTCGTTCACTACAGCTTTCTAAAATCTGGTCAAATATTGTCAGCAACTACAAACCATGAAGAAAGAATTAGCTGCTAAACAACCGAGGTTGGTCGATCGCTCTAGGCCACTGCTGCATCACGACAACGCAAGACCACACACTTTTTTTTTAACGTGCGCAAAATCCCCACGGAACCACCCCCACGGAGCCAGTGGAGGCGGTTATGTCGGACTCGAACCGACTAATACGCACGCCGTCTTGGGAAGACCACACACTGCACAACAAACAACCACTAAGTTAGATGAGCTACAATTGGAATGCCCACGACCACCGTACTCTCCGGGCCTTGCTGGAGCAAAATCTATTGGAATAGATTATCATTTTTTCCGGAATTTGGAATTTTTTTTATAAGGAAAAAATTCAACTCAGTTGTGCAGTCCAAACCGCCTTCAAAAAGTTTATCGATTCCCGCCCCCATGTTTCTTTTAGTAAAGGGATCAACAAACTACCAATGGGATAGCAAAAGTGCATAGATAACATAGATTACATAAAAAATTGACTTTATGTTCCTCCCGTACAAAACGCCAATTTCATAATATGTTGTTTCTTTTATAACGTAGGCCTGAAAAATAAAGTTGGTAAAATGTAGGATTCCATACACCTGCCTAGTTTTTTTATTTGAGGATAATTATACAAGTATGTATCAGTGGCGAAGGGTGGATTTTTTTAAAAGGGAAGCCGAACGTAAGAAAAAACCTTACCATGGCCGATTGTAATGTGTAGGTACTCCTTTCAAAAGCTGTGACTGAATGGGTCGAGGCTTAGGTCCAAATGGTTGAGGAAATTTCAACCCACATTTACTATACGTGTAAGCACTGATGATTATTATAACAGTGTCTTTCAAGTGTAATGAAAGTGGCTTTGAAAAAATAAGACTTAAGCAGTTCGACTACCACTAACGTCGTAAAATCCTAGAAATCGTTCTTCAATGCCAGTTTCAGTTAAATATATAAATATTACAGTTAGTTGCTCCCTATGGCTTACGTCAGGTGTTTCGTCAATCATAACCGATACAAATTGAGCTTTATCTATCTCTAATCTAATACGATCTCTTAAAACGGATGCAACGCTATGTATTAAATCGTTTTGAATGTCGCTAGAAAGACCAGAAAATACGGGATTTTGCATTGAAGAACATTGTTCTAATTGTGAGTCCATTACTGATTCGTATTTACTTAAATATAATAAGGTTTCGATATAATTCCCGCGGTTATCAGAACCTGAACTTTCATCGTGACAGCGAAAAGTTAACTCTTGTTTACCTAAAAAAATTACTGTAGATATCTATAAACCGTTTCATTAGATTTCTATTACGATCTACTTTTCGATTATGTACTTCATAGGTATTCGTGAAAAATGTTTCGATTCTAGTTGTCCCGAACTCATGTAAAACTATACAACTACGGATATGTTTCTCAGTTTGAACATGTTTTTTTGATGAATTCGATAAATTGTTTATGTCTAATCTGAGAATAAAACAATACATTCTATTTAATTTACAACTGCCTGTGAGCCACTTATATTTATCGTAATGAGATATATGAAAATGTTTCGTAAATCCATCGCGCCGTTTATATTCTATATTCATGACCGGGGGCGGGCTCAGCCTAACTGAACTACATGTTTTTTATTTTCATAATTTAATTTCGAGAAAGATGTTTTCTCACACAACAAATAATCAGTCAGACAACAATCTAATGCTATTAACGCAGCCATTATAACAGAAAAATACACTACAAATGCATATAATACAACGACTACTTACCAAAATATTACGTAGATACTACGACAGTATAATGTCAATCAATGCACAACAGTCAATACACTACACAACACAAGCACAAATTATACTTAGTAATAACTACTTTACACAAAAAAGCGAATTCTAACTTATTTATAACATAATAATTATTGATTAAATCAAAAATGAATGTCAAAATTGTGGTGAGCATTTGAATACATCGCTCATTCGCCTAAACTTCAGTGTATGTAAACAAAACAAACTTCACATTTAGTGCTCTCTCGCTCTCGCAAATTCTTATCGTATATTCTCTCTCTGTCATAACTCGTTAAGCAGCGGCTTATGTCGATTGTATATTTCTACGAACACTACTAAGAAAAATTGCGCATGTGTGCGTGCGACTGCGTATTAAAGAAGCGTTAACAATTCCTATTTTTGCGGCCGGCTTAACATTCGCGCGCGTTCAGACAGAATCATACAAGAGGTTTCCTTCCTTAATTGAGAACTAGATGGCGTTATGAGAAATATGTGTAATATGTAATGTATGTAAATAATTATTATAATTGCGATTTACGTAACAAAATACTTTTTGTTTTATATTTTTGTGTAGTGAATAGTGTGGTTTCATTGATTTATAATTTATTAATAAACAATGCTTAGGGGTTTTTGCAAAGGTAAGCCGGTAGGAATCGGGTTATATGGACACTTCGCCACTGGTATGTATATGTAAGTATGTATCACTGTGAAAGCCATTCAAGGCGAGTTTTTTACGACTTGCGAATTAAGTTCAAGTTCGTTAAGTTTGAATAAGCCACTGAGAATCCTGAACGTTTCTCGCGGGACTGTATTACGTTCAGAAATTTACAACCTCCGCTTAATTAGTATCGAACCTTGTACATTTACTGTCAATTACTGTAACACTCGACGAAGCCCTCCCGGGACCTGAGAGGCTACCTACTACTATCACTACTAATTCAATCAAGTGCGAGGGATTGATACACGATGTAGCGGAGTGACGTGCGACCGTCCCATAAGTAAGTGCCGTAGGGAAATTACCATTACACGGAATTGGAATTCATCGATATGAGTTTTTATGTCGTTTAACACATTTTAACGTCTTGGTATATAATGCCCGTGAAACGATCGAGATCGATAGCATTTCATCATGGTATTCATTATTCTTTAAATTCTTTTATTTATACATTCTTTTCAGTTGTCCAGTTTGTTGTGTGTTGTTCAACGTTTCTGTGATTCAATTTGGTGCCAAGTTTCTATAAAGGTGCCAACGCATCACTTTTCATCTCTTCCATAGATTATTATATAAGATAATAAAGTACTTTTTTGGCGATTCACCTAATTTTTGATAGCCCATTAATATTGTCCCATTAATATTTTTAAATATTGCGTTGTTTGAGGGTTAATTAAATGTTGTACCTAAGTGATTTTTTTTCATGCAAATCTGTAGTGGTACTCAAATTGATACCGATTTGTCTTCAAGTCAACCTACCACACTCGCTCGTTGCTCCCACTAGTCAAGCTCGCTTTTTTAAAGGTAAACGGGGTTTGAAAGCACAATTGGCCAAAGTACACAAATCCCAAAATGTACCTCCCAAATTCTATTTTGACAAACTCTCAGTAAATTTAAAAATTCCCCGTGGTGCCAGACAGAGATGGTCTCTCTGGATGGATGGTCATCTGTCACACAAAATCTGGGGCCTTACTCCGAAAAACGAACGAACGTTCGAACAAACGAACGACGACCCGAACGAACACGAACCATTAAAGTTACTCCGAAAACCTTTCGTTGACGACTAACGGATTCCGCCGTTTTCGTAATCATAGACAAACGTTCGAATCTAGATAAATAGTTTGGACCAATATACTTTAAAAATCTAAAAACTGTTAACAAATGAAAAATCAAAAAATATAGTTGTATTCTTATGAAAACAGCGTCAAATTAAAATATGTATGAGTTTTTGGTTCCAAAGTTACCGTTAGATCAGCAAAATGTAATTTACGTGATTTAATGTGAACGAACTTAAAAACCCTTGTGCCATAATATTGTTCTATGGTTTTGGTCCAACAATAAAAATCTCGCCATTTTATTCGATTAAAATTCAACTCCAAAAGTCTTACGATAGTTATATAGACGTCGTTGAATTTCAAAAAGGGTAAGCAGGGGTAATGGCGCTCACCCCTGTAACTCTGTCAAAATGCAATGTAGCAACACGAAACGCCGAGTGAGATACGCGGGGTAGAGGCCTCTAACAGATTGGGATGCAAACGGCTAGTCAACGCATGTCATGCGACTGTAAAGTGCGTTTTTTTTATTGTGGCCGCACTGATATAATTTTTGGTTAAGTGGTGTTGTTGGTAAGTTAAGAACTATGGTTGTTAATTAGTTTTTACTTTTACTTTTCTGACAGTAATACTGCAATTTTGTGATAATAAAATAAATTTTCAATAAGTGGGTATGGTTTCTTTTTATTTTAAAATTATTTATAAAATGACCGGTTGGGGTTTTACCGCTCAGCCGAACGCCATTACTCCGTAGTGACTTATTATACAAGAAAGTTCTTCGGAGAGTTATGACGAAGACGACTGTGATGACGAAATGAATGCAGACGATAAAAATTATAACAAATGTATTATGTGCGTGGAATTCAGAAAAATAAACGAGTTGTGGTATCGCTGCACCATCTGCGGACTGGGAGCTTAATAATTAATGCCAATTTGTTATTGTAGGCTTTACTTTTACTGTATAAAAAATACAAGGTTGATCTCATTAATATATTTATTAAAATGCACCTAACTTAATACATTCTAAAAAAACATGTTAGTAAACATCACTCATAACTCTGAGCGGTATTACCCAAAAGGCAGGAGCAATGCTGCTCAAACGTGTTTTTTTTTAAGTTTTGCTACTACTAGTAGGTAAAAGATATATGCTTTTGTTGTTGAAATGTTGATTCCTCGAAAGTTAAAGACTTTGTTACATTTCTTAATTATGATTTTTAATAGATATTTTAAAAATATACCGTGTTTGCCATAAGTGAACGCCATTCCCCCTGCTTACCCTAATAATCCGCAAGATTACCTTGTCAAACAACGACTGACAACGACTACGAAAACGTCATAATGTATTTTGGGAGTAGGTACACTGACAACGATCGACAACGTCAATGTCAAACGTACGAAGACGGATTCGAAGCCCGATACGAAACACTTTCGAGGTAGCTAAATGACAGAAACGTCAACGGATACGAATAGTTTCGTTTTTCGGAGTAAACCCCCTGGCTTCATGCATTTCGCAAGTAGACCGTGAAAACTTTCAAAGAGCTTGGGAACAATTTCTCAATTTCCACTAAAGGATTTTACATAATATATCACATGTCTCGACCTCTAAGAAAACTCTAGTAGGCTCTGGGGGTGGGAGTCCTCACACTCGCCACATTGCTCACAGCGATGGTACGATGCGCGAACGCTTGGGGTGCGGCCGCCTCCTTCTGCGAGCAAGTAATGCTCGAGAAGGAGGCGGCCGGTCAGGCCCAGGCTAGAGTCCGGGCCCGGGAAGTCCGCGAAGAGCGAAGGCGAACCGGACGTAGCACTGGCCTGGGGGTAACCGGCGGAGCCGCCTGTCATCCTAGCAGAAGCAGGCCGCGGCGGCGGCGCAAAGTGCGCCTCCCCGTACCCGGGGTTAGTTGGGGACACCGAGGTCCCCATAACCCGAAGGGGACCATCTCGAAAGATATGGTCCTGGGTGTGCCGGGGTGCGAGAGATATGCTTTCGGCAATCTCACCTCCGGCAACCAAGGACCCAAGGCGGCGGCGTGCGTTTTAGCACAGAATAGAGAAGGACAGAAGTTGCACTCCTTTGATGTTGAAGAAAGCCGCCGTTATAATAACCTACAAAATTTCGTAGGTATCGCCCTTTGTTCGGAACAAACAACGCCGCCAACTTGAGTGTTAGGGTTGTCATTTAGTCAATGAAAATAAAACGTGAATTACTATTTATTTTTAAACCCCGACACTAAAAAGACGGTGTATTATAATAATAATAATAGGTATATATTTGTATATTATCGCTTAAAACAAGCTCTGTGTGTACATTATTTGACTTTTGACGCTGACTGTACTAACAAGTAATATTATAATTAAACTAGCTGTCCCGGCGAACTTCGTACCGCCAATTTTTCCCTACACCCGTGGCGTCAGATCCCGTTCCCGCTGCACCATTTAGGGGGATGAAAAATATATGTTGGCCGATTCTCATAGATACCGGATAAGCACAAAAAATTTCATCAATATCGGTCAAGCCGTTTCGGAGGAGTATGGTAGATAATATAAATTAATATAATAATTAAATGACGATTGATCATTTTTCTACCGGAAAGAAAAAATGATTGAATTACTAAAATGGCTATTAAAAAATAAGGGTTGATCGTAGAAGGGTGAAAATTGAGGATTGTATGTATTTTTGTATGTTGTATCATAAAAAAATAGAAATTAAAAATTTTGTCTAAAAAATTAAAGTAAAAAATTTAGGGGTGGGACTACCCCTAACATTTAGGGGGATGAAAAATACCCTCCCGACCCGTCCACCCACTGCACTTTCCCACCAGTGGGTGGACGGGTAATTCACGAGTACCCTTCCACCCACCACGCTCAATCCCGACCCGTCCACCCACTGCACTTTCCCACCAGTGGGTGGACGGGTAATTCACGAGTACCCTTCCACCCACCACGCTAGTGTGAACAGAAATAAGACTCTAGTTATCCATTAAGTTAAAATTAAAAACAAAATTACTAACATTTAAACTAGTGTGAACCAAAATAATATAAGAACCAGTTGCTATCGATTTATTTAAAATTATTTATTCAAATAACTAAGATAATATGTTGTTGGTTATGAACAAAGCTGGAAGGAAATTAACGAATCTTTTCTAAAAACAGGCCAATGCTTATGTCTCCATTAATTAGTTCCATTTGCGCATTCAGTATTTGGTCATCGCGAATTTTATAATAAGACTTTCTTGTATTTGTTAATGTGGTATTAGTTTTAAAAAAAATTGTATGCAGTAATTTTGCTATAGTTACATAGTTTTTGTTTATAACTTTATTAAGTTTAGCATTGTAGTTCAATAAATCAAATTAATTATTTTGTTATTACATTAATGAAAAGAAATTCCTCCACTTTATTCAAGAAGTGTTTGAGTCTGGATTTATTAGAATATATTTTGCATAAAACCTATATGAGAAAAAACATAAACACTGGCAAAGCAATCAATGATAAGTTATCTACCACTTCAATGACGTCTAATGTCGTTCTAATTATTTCCTACAATTGTGCAATATTGTGCATTTATTGCATAATTTAAAGAGCAATGGAAAATAATATTCCCAAAAATAAAGCCGAAATAAAAATTGTGAATCGTAAACATGGCCGAGTCTTATTTTGGAATGGGCATCAGTTTTACAAGCACAAAATTTATAAAAGTAAATCGACAATATGGACTTGTTCTCAGAAACAAAAACTGAAATGTAATGGATCTGTAACAATTGATGTAGTAAGTATACTTTTTTTCTCTTTGTATGCGCGTTCGTTTGCTGTCTTTTTACGTCACCACTGCAAAGGTCCCGTGGCCTTACTATCATTATACAAGGTTTGGTGGTTTTCACATGGTGTAGGTATGTGTAATGTCTTTAATTTCTTCTCTGGAGCGTGCCGGTTTCCTCACGATGTATTTCTTTACTGTATTATTGTACTTATAATTATTGTTTTTATTATCCATACGCTTAACAATTTCCTACTTTGTATTTGTTAAAGGACGAACATTTCATAAAACAACAACCACATGTGGGAAATTGTTTTCCCAATGTAGCCCGAAATGAAGTAGCATTGGCTATTGAAAATGCGAAAAGGGAAGTTACCACTTCAGTCGAACCTGTTACCACAATATATAAGAAGCACATAGAACCGTTGCAAGATAAAGGTTTTAACATTTTGACAAAAATACCTTCTTTTGACAGCACTAAGCATGCTTTATATACTCATCGGAACAATTCTTTTCAAGTTCAAAAAACTACGTATAAAAAAGTAAATGAAGTTGAAATCCCTACTCAATACAAACGCTACTTGATTGCAGACTATTATAACCCAGACGATGGAATTAGGATTTTGGTTTTTGGTAAACCAGACAATTTAATGCAAATTGGTAATATAGAAGAATTTTTTGTTGATGGGACTTTCCAATCATGCCCAACCCCGTTTTATCAATTGGTACATATACATGGTGATGTTGGGAGTAGCACCACAGAAACAAGAGTAATACCATTGATGTATGCGCTACTACCCAGCAAAACCGAGAGCGTGTATAAAATATTATTTGACCTCATAACAACCACCGTTCCGGAATTCAAGCCAAAAACTGTTCATGCCGATTTTGAGTTGGCCATCACGAATGCCCTCTTGTATTATTTCCCAGACTTAAAAATATTTCGATGTTATTATCACTTCACCCAGAATCTTTGGCGAAAATCTAAAAACTTAAATTTAAAAAACAAAGTTTTCCGTCGATTAGTGAGTTTATGTTGCGCTCTTCCTCTATTGCCACAAAACATGATAAGCAAAGGATGGGAATACATTAATAAAGAATACAATGACGTGGAAAGCGATAATGTCAAAAGGTTCATTAGATACTTTAAAACTTTTTATTTGAAAGATAAATTTATTGAACAGTGGTGCATTTATAATAGAAAACACAGAACTAATAATATTTGTGAGAGCTACAATGCTAAACTTAATAAAGTTATAAACAAAAACTATGTAACTATAGCAAAATTACTGCATACAATTTTTTTTTAAACTAATACCACATTAACAAATACAAGAAAGTCTTATTATAAAATTCGCGATGACCAAATACTGAATGCGCAAATGGAACTAATTAATGGAGACATAAGCATTGGCCTGTTTTTAGAAAAGATTCGTTAATTATTAGCTTTGTTCATAACCAACAACATATTATCTTAGTTATTTGAATAAATAATTTTAAATAAATCGATAGCAACTGGTTCTTATATTATTTTGGTTCACACTAGTTTAAATGTTAGTAATTTTGTTTTTAATTTTAACTTAATCGATAACTAGAGTCTTATTTCTGTTCACACTAGCGTGGTGGGTGGAAGGGTACTCGTGAATTACCCGTCCACCCACTGGTGGGAAAGTGCAGTGGGTGGACGGGTCGGGATTGAGCGTGGTGGGTGGAAGGGTACTCGTGAATTACCCGTCCACCCACTGGTGGGAAAGTGCAGTGGGTGGACGGGTCGGGAGGGGAAAAATAGATGTTGGCCGATTCTCAGACCTACTCAATATGCTCACAAAATTTCATCAAAATCGGTCAAGCCGTTTCGGATGAGTATGGCAACAAAAACTGTGACACGAGAATTTTATATATTAGAAATAAACTAGGTAGCCACAAAAATAACAGCCCGACCACGACCATGACATAATTACATAGGTACTCGTTTCAAAATAAGTAGGTGCAGAACAATTTGTAGTTGTAACATCATTCATTGATTCCGATAGTTCGTAAGAAAATCGGTAGATGACGCCACGTCGCCTTAAAGACGTATAAGATGGGAAATCATATCGGGCGTGTCTCGGTAGCCGAATTGGTCAGGCATTCCCCCTGTAAGGGAAAGACTGCGGGTTTGAGTCCCGCCCGAGAAGATTCTTTTTCCCTATGTATTCGAATTTTTAGTTCTCTCTATTTTCATTGTAGGTATCTATGTCACAGGTTCACTACAATTAGGTAGGTTTTTTATAATGCGAAGATGTCAAGTGGCGACCAGTACCTAATGGTTTTGTTACTAAGTGAACAAGATCTATTCTGCGTTTATAAATAGTAAAATCTTACGTTTCACACTCTGTTGTTAATGTAAAAAAAGACAAATTCGAATTCTTTAATGTATTTTGACATTCGTTCCCACAACAGTAATGATTACTGCGATTCATTATTTTATTTCCATATTAGGTGGCTAACCTAGTGTACCTGCACACATAAACAATGGTAACTACTGATCTCACAAGATCGGCCACAATATTGTTTAGGTATACCTACGCAAGTCGCGTCACGCGTGCGCTCGCAAGCGCGGGCCGGCCCCGACTGCGCTAGCAGCCTGCGGGTGAGGCGCACGGTAGGTACTTATCGCCGTAGTTTGGGCGAGTGACGGACGCCTGGTTTTAGTCGGTTCGAGTCCGACATAACCGCCTCCGCCGGCTCCGTGAGGGTGGTATCCGTGGGGATTTTGCGCACGATAAAAAAAATAAAAAAATATAGCCTATGATGGTACTAGATAACGTAGCCTTCTAATGGCAAAAGAATGTTTGAAATCGGCCCAGTACATTTGAGTTTATTACTTACATACAAAAATAGCAAATCTTTCCTCTTTATAATATAACTAGCTTTTGCCCGCGGCTCCGCCCGCGCGGATGTCGGTTATCGTGACCAAACATCAAACAAGGTCTGATCTACCCTTATACCAAATTTCATCAAAATCGGTTCAGTGGTTTAGGCATGAAAGCGTAACATACAGACAGACAGACAGACAGACAGAGTTACTTTCGCATTTATATTATTAGTATGGATTCTTAGATAAGTAAAGATTAACTGTTCCCGCTACCTATGGGAATTATTCGCGCTTAAAAAAAGTACGTAAGCTTATGTGTTAATTTAGATTGTAATCTATCTCTGTACCAAATTTCAGCCAGATTCGTTCAGCCGTAGGTGATTGAATAGCAAGCATCAAAACATACAAACATCCTAGCAGTTTCACAAAATTTATATTTATAATATTAAGTAGGATTAGTAGGATAGTATAATGTATAATGGCATTAGTAGCAGACCTTATTGTATTTGTTTGCTACCTTAATAGTATAAACACATCAGCCCATACATAAAGTATGAATAGTAGCATGCACTCAGCATCATCTATCGTATCATAACATACTAGGAACCCCACATAATTAATATATTGCGTGAATGGGATCAATCAATCAATCGCTCAAGTCATCGGATACAACAACGCAGGCTTATTTATAGAGATCCCTTGTTCTCTTTGAGTACGGAATCTCAAAAAGGTGGATAAATACGGATGTCGGTAGTCAGTCGGTAACCTTTAGCTACCAGTTTACTAGTTGGCTTCTTTTAGTTCTATGTTGATAATAGCAAATTGCCCTTACGGCCCATGTTCTACAAGTAGAATGGTACTCAGTTCATCTCGATTTATATGAGGACAGATTGTATAGATAATCTGTCAAATCTGTCCACAGTAAGTGTTGTTCTACAATATACCTTAGAGATCATTTATAGTTTGACTGGGGTCCCGTCTTACCAGTCTAACTGCGGATTTGACTGAACTTTGATATTTTCTGTGAAGCGATTGCCATCTCACATCCACAATCCAAAAGTGATATCGAAACATTTTAGTTAGCGAAACATTTTAGTTAGACCAGTTGTTGGACTTTTTAGATTTCCTACTTGTAACGACTGCTATAGATGTTCGTATGGCAACCGGGACCGATGGCTTAACGTGCTCTCCGAAGCACAATCAGAACAATGTAAATACCCATACTCATCTCTAAAACTATTTCCATTAAGCGGGGATCAAAACCGCGCCTCCTGCGTAGCGGCCGCGTTCACACCGCTGCGCCAGAGAGACTGCCGACAATCGCAGTAGAAAAAACAATTTCGAAGTCATAAAAATAAACACCTTATCATCAGTTTCACTACGGGTCAAAAACTTTGATTGGTTTGAATGATTTTTTAAGCATTTAGTATGCTAATTATCCAAATCGATTAAGATAGGAAAAAAATTGAAAATTTAAAAAACCCCCGTCACAAAAACACCTCCAAAATGTCGGGGACCTTAATCGGTAAAGTCCTCCTCAGAACGATCCAAGGTCTCCCAAGGATTTCGCCTTATTTGCAGAAATAGGCAGTTTATAACCAAAAATTAATCCTCAAATTTAATTAATCCATATTAGTTTACAATGAGTAGTATGAGTACACCATCTAATTCTGGAAATCCTATCTTTTGAATTTTGAATTTTGAATAGTGAACACAATTAAGACTCTAATAGGGAATGTTGCAAACAGCAAATTCGTTGAAGAGTTAGAGCAGCTGTTTATAATAGACATGGACGTATCAGATGAAATTGCTGGAGTATTCATAACAGTGTTTTACGTGCTTGCGCAAAGAAAAATGACGCAACAGGCTTTGCCAAGTACAAGACCTATAGTGCACAAATCGTAGGGGTGGATTTGACTATTGGTAACATAATTGATGAAGTTAAGAAAGCGAATATAGAAATATATTTCTTTATAGCTACACCTATAGTGGAACTCATGACCCTCTTCAAGGTCTGCTTTGACGAAGTGAGAACTGGAGTCACAAGATTTAAAGTGAGTGAAAATGTCGCAAAAAGGGCAGTGGAGAGGGATGCATCTGGAAAAGCTATGAGTAGAGAGGCTACACAAAATATCATCCAATATGGCTTGAATAATCTTCACGTGCCACTAATTCAGGGAATAACTTTCGCTAAGGTCCGATGGCTCAGGCTTTGATGCTTGTAATGGAGGACAAATATTTCAATAAACTTTCCTCTGCATTGTTAAATAGCTTACAAATGCTTCCAATGGCCGCGGAAATCTTTAACTATTTAAAATAAGCCAGGAGCCCAGGAGGGGTAGCAGGCATATTAAAAGAGCTAGGAGATATTCTAATAATAACAAGCTAGGTCCACACAAAAGTTCTATTTCCCCCTGCTTTTATATTATAAACTTTGGGAGATGCACTAGAATGTCGATTTTGCCTGGAGTTTTTCCGGTTCTGCTATGCTTAAGTGTTATACTGAAGTCCTACACTAATAAAACTTGCAATTTCAAGATGAAAAGCGGAGGAGACCAACAAAAAACGTCTCAATTCGTATTCCACTCAATGTTTGGAACGTATTTCGACGGCCTTGATATCTGTGAACAAATATCATGTAGGGAAGGTTCATATCTGACGGAACATGCGTCGCGTATTATCGGTCGTGTAACGCCAGAACAGACAAATGTATAGAAAAACACTTGACCGTTCACACTCGACGCACTAACGTAGCATCGGTTGAGTGTGAACGGTCAAGTGTTTTTCTATACATTTGTCTGTTCTGGCGTTACGCGACCGATAATACGCGACGCATGTTCCGTCAGATATGAACCTTCCCTAAATAGTGGAAGATGGACATTAATTCAGTATTCATTAAGCGTAATGAGGCCAATAACATAAGTTTTAAACAAATTGGTTTCAAGTATGTATCCATGATGGCACAAGCCTTGCTTACAAAAAGTCTAGGAAATATTGAAACCGTTGATACATGCAGGCCGGCCTTTTCGGGATTTCGTAAAAAGGGATTAATCAAGAATTCCTGAACTATTTACGAACGGGTAAAGCTTCTCACAGCGTCTCCAACGATCCGATTCAACTTCAGTATGCTTTGAAAAAGACCAAAGTACAAGTGATAGAAGATCTTGAAACTGTTACAACTCATTATAAAAGCTGGAACAACATTTTGGGAGACTTAACAAACGGCGGTTGAATTCCCCTAGACTTCGAGGCAATTGAAGATATTAGAAAATTCTTTGGAGTGTAACTGGAAATATATGAAAGTGTGACTATAGATTTTTGTACTGAATAATTTAATATTTTTGTTTATGTTTAATTTAATTTTTATTTTACAGTTTTTAAATTGCCATACTAGTTAAGCTCTTTGATTTGATACCCATATTGAGGGAGTTCTGAAAAAATATCTAATTTCCTATTTTATAGGGGCGGCCATCTTGGATTTGAAATTTGTCATAGTGTATAGTATTCTACTAGTTTTTTTTTCGTGCGGAAGTCCCCTCGGATACTCCCCCTGCCGGAGCCGGAAGTGGAGGTTATGTCGGACTCGAATCGACTAAAACCGCACGCCGACTGTGGGTGTCGTTGTGCTAGGCCGGAGGTGAGGTTGTCATCGACATATCCCTCGCACCCCGGCTGACCCATGGCCATCCCTTACGGTTTGGCCCTCCTCGGGAGTATTCTACTAGTCAACCCTATTCATTTCATTACACACTTTAAGGAATTGTGAAGAAATATTCTTGGGCAGATTTAACCCGAACTAAAAGCGACGAAGAAAGAATATGTTGACATGAACTAAAAAGGATAACCCTAAAACCATTGTTAGTAAAGTCTTATTGCCCAAAACGCACAATAACACCGCCTCACCGCCTCCGGATACTGCATCTCAGAGAACCATTTTACTGTTGAGGCGTAGAACTCCGCGTCTTATTGATAAATTCAAATAAAAGACATCAGTAAGTCTATCTTTCAAGGTTATGTAAAAAAATGAAAACAGCTTGCAAATGAGCCGTGAAACAAAGATCTACGCTCGAAAATGTGCCTGGCAAAATTTTTACATGTGCAAAAAATAAAAAGGTCCAAATTAATTGGTCGCTTAGCAGCCACGGAACAGCTCGCTCGCCTCTTGGACTTAAGCCCAATATTTCAAACCTCGTTCCGGGTGAGAGCAAATCAAATATTAATGAAGTCATGAACTTTGCCATATTCAAAGTAAAAATGTTGAATTTCATCATCAAATTAATTGAAACTTTTCATGTACTTACAAAGCCCTGTTTTAAAATCAAATTAAAACTTTTAGGCTGCTTTTACCAATATAGTATATGATAAGTCCTATATTC
Organism: Eilema sororculum; assembly: GCA_914829495.1. NCBI lineage: Eukaryota > Metazoa > Arthropoda > Insecta > Lepidoptera > Erebidae > Eilema > Eilema sororculum. The sequence continues at coordinate 24,112,987 of OU618535.1, forward strand.
GTACAAATATCTAAATAGACATCTGTTTTATCGTTATTCTAAAATCCAAGGATAAGAACATGAGAGATGTAAGAGTTGTGAAGACATCAGGCATTCTACAAATTTCAAATTCCAACAATGGCATATGGTGGTAAATGGTTTACAGTGTAATGAAGCCAAAATGACAGGCAACTTGAAGATATGGTTCGTAACCACCTATACAACGAGTTCTATAATTTCCATATACATAATCAATACATTATTTTTACCTCAGCTTTAATTGAAAAGGACAGTTTTAGTGTAGTAAATATTTCAATTTTCGTATTTAGTTAGTCAATTATAACATCTGTAATTGTCAGTTACTGCAATGTTAACAAGATATTATTTGAATTGATCTTGGCTTCTCTCTGAGGACTCGTACAATTTATTCCACTGTGTTCCGTTTGAAGTAGCAATGGTGAATAATACATATTGTGCCATTGTTTCTTTCCTCGAAATTATATATGAATATAACTAGAATAGTAAGACAAACTTGTACATATATTACTAAGTAGCTTTGCCATCATGAAGCTACGTTATCAGGTAGCAACGGATATATATCATCACGTTACTATCAGCGATGAACGGGATCAGAAGTCCACGCGGGCGGAGCTGCGAATGACAGCTAGTTTATTTATTTATTATATACTTTATTGTACGCCAATTACATTATTAATAGTATGGAAATTAGGAACACAAGAGCAGTACAAAGGGTGACCTTATCGCTTTACGCAATTTCTGCCAGGCAACCTTTGGATGGAAATGTATGTTGGTTGGAGTACATAACTGGTAGTTGTTGGCGTTCAATTATATATTTATATCATATACCTACAAATTTATATAAATACATAATTATATAAATATATACCTACTTAAATATAAATATACACACATACATAAAATATATTATATACATTTCTACATACAATATAAATTTGTAAAAATATATACGTACATAAACATCTGCATACTTCAACAGATATAATAGTACACTATGTTAGACGAGACACACTGGACAAGTAGTGCTCCCTGACCATTCCTTTGAACTTCACCAATGTCTGAGCACGTCTTATTTCCACTGGCAGTTCATTCCACAGGCGAACAGCTGTGACGGTAAAAGAACTGTCGAAGAAACCTGTGGAATGCCTTGGCATTTTTAGAATCAATCTCACCGATGATCGTAGACTCTTCTCATAGGTATCTAGTGTCTAGTGGCTAGTGTCTTATAACTTTAATTTACGTAGTGAAATGTAGACACAAATAATTCTGAAATAGAATTTAGAATTTTTAAGACGATTTGCTCAAAAATTCTAAATTCTATTTCAGAATTATTTGTGTGTACATTTCCTTCTAAATTTGCTTGTATAGCCTCGTACTCGTTTGTTGCTCATGTCGAATCTTGATTATCAATTCAAAGTCGTGAACAAAATATTTTGGACTAAACATTTTTATTGGGTTGTAAACGAAAATGTTTTGATTACCAGTATGAATCTACTGGACTTAAAAGTCACTATCAAGTTCTCCACATCTGCTACGCTCAAAATTTAATCTTTGCCTAATATATTTTAAAAATTTAAGTGCTTAATTTAGCTTCGTTTCATGTTAATATTGTATACTTTGAAATTTATAAAATACATTCCAGATATTTTGGTTAATGAAATGTTTGCATAATGTATCAAATTAAAATTGTTCTTATAAAATAAAATGCACTTGTAGGATCACATTTCCGATAGGCGGTGTATCCATGTTAGAATTTATTCCGATTCCAATCTCGACGCGCCACCGTTCAAGCTCAAATACGGAAAAGCCGACAGGCGGGCGTGCCATTTTTTATTGTTGTGTTTCATCTGTCATCGCTTCGCCGGCGCCGGGACCAGAACAGATCTGACTCTACTTCAAGCAAATAAAAAATAATAACTATTCCGGTCATGAATTGTTCCAAAGCTTGAAAATCACATTTTCAGCATTCTCACATTCGTAAAATTGGTTTCACCAAATGCTACGTCTCTATTGATTAGACCCACTATTACATGTGATCAGAGTGAGAAAGGGAAAAACTAACACTTTATTGCCGGTACTATTTAGATTTTTATTATTTTTAGACGAATCGCAAATTCAAAATCAAACTAAATATGAAAACAAAAACACAAAATAGATTGCTGCCGACGTTGTTTAACTCATGTCCATAAATAAGTCAAAACCAAATACATAAGTATCCTCAATTGAACTCAGATTCATAAATTAAAACGTACCTATGTTACCTTTAATATAAAAGTGTTCGAATATCATACTAGACTTTTTATCGCAGCAATAACCGCGGAATTTTAAAACCTTGTAAATAATGTCAGGCGATGCAAACTTTTAGAAAATTAATATCAGCGATCGGTGCAAAGTCCCGGCCGCGCAATGTTGGGAAGTAACCTTGTGTAGTCTAAGTTATAGACTTATTGATAAAGGGTATACGATGATACCGAATATTTAAGAGAAAAATACTTATTGATATGTCAATTTCATAAGCACGGTGTTCACATACTCTTTCTACTTACTCCTCTTAATCATCAATGTGCCTTGGGGCTCGGATTTGTCAAAAAAAAATCACGATGTCAATGTTCGATCACAAAAATTGTGAAGCGAGAATACAGTTTTTGGTATATAATGGAATGAGATTAGATCTAAATTGAATATTGAACAGATTTTTATTTCGAAAAGTGGCCCTTTGGTTATTTCAGATTTTTAATTTTTATAAAGGGTCAATATTACTTCACACCTACTCTGTTTTTCTCTGCACCACCTATGAGGTTGATTGGTGTACATGAAGTTTAAATAAATAAGTAAATAAAAAAAAATATTATTAACGCGTAAGAGCAAATTATCGCTTTCAGCATATAACTTAAATTTGCTTAGAATTCCAAAGTTTCGTACTTATTTCGAGTTCTGTAACGCCGGTACTCCATGCTCGAGGCGTTGCTTTTTATAGTGTTTTTGTAAATTACAAGATACCAAGATTTTTTACCAGCTTAAAGAGAATTGTTTAGAATATTTTAGATATTTTGTATGTTAAAGTGACAGTGTTCAATACAATGTAATATTTAATTTTCTAAGGTATTTTATAGGTTAGCCTACCGCCCACCTGATGATAAGTGGTTACCATGTAATTAAAGCTAGGTAGCATAAGGTAACATCAAATGTTTCAATTATGAAGTGCAGAACATAAACAAATTGCAAGCATTTATTATCCATGGTAACTCTCTGCCATCAGGTAGGCCTTCAGTTTATTGGAAATTTCAGAAATATAAAAAACATAAGTGAAATTACTAAACCAGTGACAAGATGGCAGGTACAATAAATAAAAAATGGCTTGCATGAAGTTTAATAGTCTGAAATAATAATAGAAGGAGAGAGAGAGAGAGCTCGTGAAGGTATATGGAGTAGGGACAGAAGCCGAAATGGAAATACAATATTTGCCTATTTCGGAGGAAGAATAACGTCAGTATAATAAGGAACAGAAATAAATTTTATTGTACACTAATAAACATTATTATATGGAGCACAATGGATACGAACTTGAATGGACTAGAATAATAAAATATACTGGCGAATGTGTACTAAATAAACTGACAGTTAATTTAAATTATTAAGACCATGAAACCACCTGTGCGAGAATTTACCCGCTTACTTATTCTCACACCCAGAAGTCTAAACGTAATTAATATTTAGACAGATGTCGGCACTGGAAACGTAACAGGATTATATCCTTTAATTTCTACTATTAAATGTACGTACGAGTACCTTATTAATTCTGGTAGTTGATCTCATTAAAGCTAGGTAAAAATAGAAAGAATGAACGACCTTAGGCGAGTAACGTGTGCAACATACGATTAATTTCCATAGCAGTACCAGAGGCCGTGGGTTTGATAAAGCCCATTAACATTATGTTTCCTTAACAGATCATTTGTTTTTTGTAAAGAAGAATATATAAAATTAGGTTTTATCAAACCGATTCCGTATCAGCGAGACCTATTTTGCCCGTACGGTTTTGGCACCGTGTCGGGCCGATTGAAGGTGTAACTGATAATGGTGTATCAAATCATATCACCAAGCTGACCGAGGAGGAGAAACCAGGTGCTGGTTTTGTGACGGTACGCTACGAACGCCGCTCCCAAGGCAAAGGGCTCCTTGGCAACCAGCTACCGAAAACATCAACATTTTTCAGTGCTGATTTATTGTTATAATTGTTTGTAAGTTTTAAGTGTTTTTGTACATAGTGTTCACGGAACTATGTGTGTTAATTTTAAGTATTTTAGTGCCTCGTCGTTTTCTTTTGTATATATCTATATTGCATGACAGTGATGCGGAGGTAAGTCAACTTACTACATCGCTATTGAATGTGATAAGATGCACTCAGTGCCTCAAGCCCGTTTTTTCAGAGTGAGCGAGGTTTGAAGACATACGAACCCCGATATATATCTCCGAAACCTCCTCTGGTTATTCAACCCGCACTCAGTGCAGTTTCTGACAAAAATATTGAAATTCTCTTTTGGCAAACACTATCTCACTTATAAAACTCTGTTTTGATCCTAAAGAGAATTCCTCGTGGTGCAAGACCTATCGTTGCAAAAAGTTTTTATTGTATTTCGAGAAAATACTGAAACGGCTTAAGAGCAACTGCAGGACAGGATAGAGAGGACAGACCGCCGAACACATACAACAAATTAATTAACGTCTCAAATTAGAAGTCTAGGAAGCTGAAAGCCCATAGTGACCGGTACATCTAGACTGCATGAGAGGTTTATTTAAAGATAGCATAGCAGTATTTAATAATATGTAGACAAGGCACAATATTATAGGACAAATTGGTAATAACAGGCTTTTACTCTTTGAGGTCAGAAGGTCCCGGCATACCGACATACTAAACAAAAACAATTAATGGACCTCCAGCTCAAAGGAAAGGTGGAAACTTTGGTCGGAATTGAAAAATCAGAAGACAATAATGATTGAGAATTAATATAGTTACGGTAGTAGATAAAAAATATCTTGCGACCCAAAGTATTAGTCTTACTTTGCTCCATTATATCTCAATTGCCCGTAGCGTTATCTTGATAGAACAGACCACTTTTTGCCATATTTAACGACACTGCGAACCATATCTAAATTAGTTATCGTTGCTCAGTCGTTTTTACGTGACCATGGTTGGAGTTCAAACGAAAAATGCTTGCCGTGAAGTGAAGTTAACCAATCCCGTACAATATACATACCTACATAAACTCACGCCTATATTCCCCGAAGGGGTAGGCAGAGGTGCTAGCACCCACATTTCGCCAGTTTATGTTTAGGTCGCAATGTAATAGGTGGCGAGCCTATTGCCACTAACCGGGCACTTATAAATAATAAGTACAATATATTATTATTATTACTTCCATAAAACGTTACTATTAAAAACGAGGGTGGGGCTACTCACACTAAGAATCTCACATATTGGTGAGTGGACAACGGCTGCATTCGTAATGGTAATTTCACTCACTTGCTGAGTCGGAGTATGTTAGAAAACTACTTACACATTTTTGGTGTGGTTATTTTATACAGTAAAAAGTAATTGACACAGATCCATAGTATTGTTTAATTTGCTCATTGATTTTTTCAGTGATTCACAATGTAACTTAATAATTATTCATACCTGTATTACGTACACAAACATGTTTTTATCATTTTTGTTATTTTTAACACTGTCTAAAATAACAATTACAATTTACAATCAATCAATTTATAAATCAAATGTTGGTACTTCAATTATATAAATTTTAATTTGAAATGTAGGTAGTCTTTGTTTGCGGAAATTAATAAGTATAAATAGATAAAGTGTTTATAACTATTTATTTAGTTATTAGTATTACTTTATAAGATTTATGGTCTGTTTGTGTGGGTCAAAAACGAGGTAAGTAGTTCAAATATCAGCCAATTTGTCTTGTTTGCAATTTTGCAATTTTGCCAATTGCCAAATTTTTTCCAGTCATCATGAACATCTTACCTTCAATAACGTGCACAGATTCCGATATTGTTGTCATTGATTTGCAAAGAGGAGGCAAAGTTCTTTTGGTAAATGGCTACAGGTACAATATGACGCGTGTTAACGGTAACGGGCATAAAGTATGGCGTTGTGTTATAGTGAAACGCGCCGGTAACATAGTGAGTAATAATTGTTATATAGTTGTAAAACAGCAAGCAGAAAGTGTACGCCTGACATAATAGTAAATTAAATTAATCAGCGATTACAAATTTGTCTCAAAAGACTACGTGAAGAGACTACTCCAGTGCCTACTATTTATTTGGATACGCTAGAAGAAATGAAGGTTGATGGCCTATGGTTATTGTAAACATTACCTGATATGACATGATTAAAAAACCCTTTTACAAGCACAGACATAGAGTGGATAAATACGCTTTTTAAAAATAAAAGATATACAGATTCCTAAAAGTTCCAAAATTTTCTCTACGCCGTTATGTTAATAAAAAAACAGAATTTTTATTTTTTCATGCTCAGAAGGAAGGTGAAATTCTTAGATGAGCAAAACACTAACTATGATGGGACTTTTAAAAGTGCAGTCCCTCCTTTTAAACAGCTTTACACAGTTCTTGCTGATCTTGGAACTGAGGATAACCAACACATGAATGTCATTCCTGTCCTATATGCATTATTACCGGACAAAAAGCAGAACACTTATGAACTTTTGTTACGTTTGATTAAAAGTCAAGTACCAGAATCGCAGCCAGACACTTTTGTCACGGATTTTGAGATAAGTGCTATATCTGCTATGCGGCATGTTTTTCTTGAAACTGAAAACCGTGGTTGTTTATTTCATTTTTCTCAATCAGTGTGGAGAAAGGCTGAAAAGCTTAATTTGACTAAATCAAAGGTGAATAAAGGACACATAAAGCGATGCATCGCACTTGCATATCTACTAAAAGAAGTGAAATTAGGTGGTTGGTTGTATATTTTGATAGAATATTTAGACAAAAAAGACGTTAAAATGACAAAATTTTAATCATTATTTTGAGACTACTTGGCTAAAAAAATAGAGCTGGCTTATCAGGCACATGGTTTTTCCACAATGTTCCCTATAAGAGGAATAATGTGACGGAATCGTAGAATTCACGTCTGAATAAAAAAATTAAAGCCAAACCAAATAGGTATAGCAGTACTTTTAAAAACTTTAAGTAAAGACGCAAATTACTATTTCGGATTATGGGAAACGAATAAGTATATCGCAAAGCGGACAAATGAGGCGATAAGACAACAGAAAGTTATTGAAAACAAATTCGAGAATAAGTTGATGGCGAAATTTCTTTGGGACACTGTATAGAAAAACTGAAAGGATAAAATATTTTAAATTGACTTGATATACATTTTTTACTCGGAAGTTTTTGCTATATATTTTAATAATTTTAATACCAATAACATATTCATACAACATCATAATATTATAATCAACAATAAATAAAATAAGTACAATAGAAAGAATTAAGCAATAAATATTACAGAATTGCAGAATACAATCAATCAAGAAATATCAATGACAGACAGATGTCAAAATAAAATTATACCAAAGTGAAAATGTTGAAAAACTGAAGATTAAATATTATGTTGACAAGGGCAAAAGCCAAACTGCTACAAAATGCACACCCTACACCTTCGGACTCGTCGTGCAGCTCCGCCTCGCAGCCTCCAGAATCTACATCTCCGAGACCAGCTAGTGTGGAGGCGTCGAGCTCCGACGAGTATTTCTCCCCGCCGTTGTCGGTAACAACTGTGCGTCGGCCGGGGAGAGGCCGACCGCCGTCCAGCTTGAGGTCCCGAGGCCCACCGGCCTCGAATAGGGCCCCCGCTAACAGTGGTAATGTGCGCCGCATGCGATGGACTTCATCTATGAATGAGAACGTCATGCGGGCATATTTTGCGGCTACAGAGGGAGGAACTAACCTCACCGCGTACCGTGTTCGAATGCTTCCTCTGTTTCAGGTGCTTGAGCCAGATGTCAACGTTTTGGCGCAACGGTTATCGGACCAAGTGCGTGTCATCCAATGAATTAAACACCAACATTAAAACGTGGAGGCAATTTTGACTCGTGCACAAGCCAGGAAAAACAGAAATGCACCAATAACATCTCCAGATTCGTCGCTAAGCTCCGCAGCGCAACCTCCAGCAGTGAAACCAGCGGCGTCGAGCTCCTCTTCGAGCGACGAGTTTATCTCCCTGTCGACGACGCCAACACCTGTACGTCGGCCGGGGAGAGGCCGGCCACCGACCTGCATGGGACCCCGACGCCCTCCGGCTTCGAATAGGACCCCCGCTACCGGTGGCGATGAGCACCGCATGCGATGGACTACTTCCATAAACGAAAACGTCATGCAGGCATATTTTGCGGCTACAGAGGGGGGAACTAACCTCAGTGCGTACTGTACTCGGATGCTTCCTCTGTTTCAGGCACTTGAACCTTCCATCAACACATCGGCACAAAGACTATCGGACCAAGTGCCGGTGAATGAGACCGTACTTGAGACTCTACGGCTAGAATGCTTGGGAAATATCTGTGTCAACCCCGCCCCGGCTCCTGCTCCTGCTTCTACAGCAGAAATAAATGATGATGCATGTATTGCGCTGGATGACACACCTATTCCTGTGAGTATTCAGTAATCATTGTACCGATAGTCGTATCAATCAACGGATTGATAGCAAAGAGCACATCTGAAGAGGCTCGGGTTGGATAATTGAGTCAATGGCCAGATGCAGAAGGCAGTGCTCCTTGAGACGGTGCGCATCGTAAGGAAGTTCCTCTATCTAGAGCCCTAACCATCGATAGCTTGCTCCCTGTACCCGATGCTGGTGGGATACTATTTTTTTATATTTTTACATGGATGTTTCCTTTTTATTTAATGTGTATTGAAAAATATAATTTATAAAGTCTAATAATTTAATAAAGAGGAAGAATAATAGATTCTGATGTTTTTTATAGGTATTTAAAAATAAAATAAATAGGTTTTTTTTAAATGAATAAAGAGGTATAATAATAAATTATAATAACACTGACATGTCTGGTCAACACACACAAAATATTTTCTCTCCAAAGTTTTCGTACATGTAAAAACAAATAAACTATTATTTTATAATTTGCTTACCATATCATCTATTTTAAATAAACTGACCACAATTAACAAACACAGACAGCTGTCAAAGACAACAAAAATGAGAAGAAAATGTATACAATATGTTTATGATAAATAAACAATGTTGAAAAGAGTGAAAGCCAGGATACAGAACGCACACCCTACTTCCTCGGACTCGTCGTGCAGCTCCGCCTCGCAGCCTCCGGAAACTACAGCTCTGAGACCAGTCACTGTTGAGGCGTCGAGCTCTGACGAGTATTTCTCCCCGCCGACGTCGGTAACACCTGTACGTCGGCCGGGGAGAGGCCTACCGCCGTCTAGCTTGGGGTCCCGAGGCCCGCCGGCCTTGAGTGGGCTCCCACTACCGGTGGTAATGTGCGCCGTATGCGATGGACTTCATCTATGAATGATAATGTCATGCGGGCATATTTTGCGGCTACAGAAGTAGGAACTAACTTCACCGCGTACCGTGTTCGAATGATTCCTCTGTTCCAGATGCTTGAGCCAGCTGTCAATGTTCCTGCGCAACGGTTATCGGACCAAGTGCGTGACGCACTTGAGAGACTACACTTAGATATGTGACCCGAGCGTTTGCGGGAACTGATATTAGTCACCAATCTGGGTCGCAACCAGCTTTTATGACGACAGGAGTTATTCACCTGCTCTATAAAACTGGTAGTACTCTGGAGACCAATAATAATAGACCGACTACATGTCTCTCAACAGTCTATAAACTCCTAACATCCATCCTGAGAGCTAAGATTAACAATCACAATAAACAATAATTCTATAATGTGTGCCTCTCCGAATGCATGTGGGAATGGAGCCCGGGGTGCTCAGGAGCTCCTCCTCATTGATGTGGCTATTAGCCAACACGCTCGCCGCAATCGTAAGGATCTGACAGCATACCGGATAGATTACAAGAAAGCGTTCGTGCCAAATACTTGACTTTTGAGGGTGCTGGAGTTGTATAAAGTGAATACAACTCTATGTATATTATTAAAGTCATGTATGGGGCAATGGTGGACGATTCTTCTCTATTCAGGGTGCCGTCAGGCTTTGGGTCGTGGCGTGCCGATAACAATGGAGCGGGGTATTTTTAATGGCAATAGTCTGAGTCCCCTCTGGTTCTGCTTAGCCCTGAACCCACTTAGTACTTGACTTGACTACTTGACTTGACTTGTCTACTAAGCGCGTGTGACTAAGCAATCATTGTACCGATAGTAGTATAGTCAATGGACTAATAGCAAAGAGCCTCGACCAACACCTGAAGAGGCGCCAGTTGGACGGCTGGGTCAAGGGCCAAATGCAGAAGGCAGTGTTCCTTGATACAGCGCGCATTTTGTGGAAGTTCCTTTCCCTGGAGCCCTAACCACTGGTAGCTCGGTCCAAGTATCCGATACCGGTGGAGCACTATTTTTTATATTTTTAAATATTAATATATGTTTTCCTTTATATGTATTTAAAATGTAATTTATATGATTAATTTAATTGAAAAAAAGAGAAATTATTGAATAAAAAAAGAAATTATTTAATTGAAGAAAAAGAGAAATTATTAAATTGAAAAAAAAAAAATTCTCTGACGGATAGAATTCAAAATGAGGTCATCCGACACAGAACTCAAGTTACCGACATTGCTCGTAGAATAAGCAAGCTCAAGTGGCAATGGGCTGAACACGTTTTGTCGAAGGACCGATGGCGGTTGGAGCAACAGTCGACCTGAAAAAGGTGGCTGGGACAGACTGGATGCGGAAAGCGGAGGATTAGGTGAAATGGCGTACATTTGGAGAGGCCTATGACCAGCAGTGGACTGCAGTGGGCTATTGATTGATTGAATGGAAAGATGATTTTATTTAACACGCTATCATCCACTATTATACGAGTACAAGTCGTGACAGGCATCGATATTCAAAAAATCAAGCATAGCAAATAATACTACATGCCTCTAACTTTTCTCAGAAGCAGTAACCAATGTTGTCGCTTGGTTAGAAGATGCAATGGCGCACCAGAAATAATATCATAACTGTGGTCGAATGAAGTATTAAACTAGTCTGTTTACAGAAAACTGCACTCGCCACAAAGTGTTCCGGCATTAAATGAAAACATACGACAGCTAAATACAGAAGGGACCGCTAAAGATACAGACTTACTTCATACGCCGAAGACAATTGCCGTTTAGGAGAACTCACTTTTTCATGAGGTGTAGCATTACGCTATGTTTTCTAACACTTCTACCAAAGTATCTTTATATTTCCATACCAATACATAATTTTTCATTGCACTTAGTTAGTTGACTTCATTCATTCATGTATTTCCCCTCTATTTTAATTCTTGAATTCAATTTTTATATGTTTTTATCTCTTTATCAATGTTTTCCAAATTGCTATCATTTTGACATCAAATGACATTTTAATTTTGTAAATTCTTTTTATTTTCACTGTCTGTCTCCATGGTGACGGTTTATTCTTTGATTTTTGTTCTTTTGATTTTAATGACCTGCCAGCACGAATTCTCAACGTTTTTACTGAAATCCCTTGGTCATTTAGAAAAAGGTCCTACTTCTAAATTCAGATATAAAAAAGTTTGCCTTTTAACTGCAATTTTATCTTATGGTCAGAGAAAGAGTAGCTTCGAAAGCTGATTCTTCGGGAGTAAAATAGTAGCTCCTGAAGCTGATACATTGAGTGTCAATTTAATATTTCCTGCAGAGGAAAACCGTGATTTTCAAAACTATAATTGTCTAAATTGAAGATTCTAGCAATCCGTTGTAGGAGCTGAGGGCGTTTGGACCTCATCGCAGCGAGGAAGCTGAGGGGCGTGCACCTCACCGCGACGGAGGAGCTGCGGCGCGGATGGGCTCCCTCAAAGAATTCTTCGGCCGGCTTCTGGTAACGCCGGTTTCTTCAATCAAACTTATTTAATACCATACAGACAAAATTGTTGTTACAATATTTTCAAATTAAAGACCTTAATTACTTTTTAAAATCTTTCTTTCAAGTCGTACCTGACAGAGGTGTATGCTTCAGTAAGCCGAATTGTACGGCAAGTGTGAGAAGAGACACATATAGCCCGTCAAGAAAGTCGTGAAAATTGAGGGTGGCGCTGCTGCGCTTAATCTGGTATCCCTGTCATACTATAACTAAACAGACTTGATGTGTTGCTTTTAATGGTATGATTTCATTACGATAGTAAGATAGTAGGTGAATAAAAGTGAAAAAAAAATACGGCAATTATTTCATTCACTTTATTTAGGCACTAATGGCGCAAACTTTAGAGATAAATCAAACTTCAAGCTAGAAAATTATATATACTTAATTACAGAATAGTCGTTATATCCTTTTTAAATGGTTGCAGGGCTTGCAGCAACTTAGATAATAACTTTTGCAAATAAAATCTTTAACAACTAATCGAAATCAACGAGTGCGGAGTGATTGAGTTTAGAAGTCATGGTTGTCAAATCACTCAGGTGGCAGACAAGCACACGGGATTTAGAAGCACAGATATTATGTTAAATTGGGTGCGCGTGATCCGAAGCCTCCATTCGATGCAACCTGTACAACGCTTACGGCAATGCTTCACTCACTTACTCAGCACTTGGGAGACGCTACCACTTACTGCAATTAACGGCCGCGGCGGGAGCAGCCCTATAGAGAGCTGCTCGGAGACTCGCCATGGGTCCCTGTGACTAGCAGCGGGTATAGAGGTTAGATGAGGACACCCAAGAGGGCCATCTTAAACCCGTATATGGCTCAAAGTTAACTGAGGTGTGAGGGAAATGCCGTTAACCTTACACCCCGATAAATGACACGCATACATGATAAATGCCTCGGGACACTATTTTGAATCTAAGCTGCGAGATAAACGAATTGTTTGGCCTGGCTTGACCTTGTTTTGTAATAATCTATGCTTGGTGACTTTGAGCTCGTCCACCACCACTCTGGTCACAGAATCGCTTGCTCAGTGGTACACTTTAACTTTATTAGACCAATGGTACCACCAGGAGTATGGCCATGGGTACCGCGGGTGTGAAATGTGTTTTGAGCATATTTTAGGTCCAAGAAACATGTCCTGAGCAATACCTTACCTAAAGCCCACCTGTCTGTCTCATGAACCGTGATAGCTAGACAGTCGATTTTTTTACAGACGTTGTAAAGTATTAAACAATGAAAACAAAAGATGTAGGTACAGTACGTATTATAATATAATATAATTATAATCTTTTAGAACATTAACTTATTGGAGTGAGTATTCAACACCCAAAATGCTGCTTGAAACTCCTGCGTAATTTATCCGCGATAGTTTCTGAGTCACTGGATATATCATCACATACTGAAATGACATGTCTTGAAATGTGCTTTTGAAAATCTGAAACAAATAAAAACGTACGGTACTGGATAAATACAGCTGTATATACCGTGTAATTTTTTAGTAGTCCAAAGGGCCTCAGTGGTTAATACAAAATAAAGTTTAAAACTAAAACCCGACTACCGAAAAATCACGCTTTAAAAAGTAACAAACAAGAGAAAATATCAAGGATAGCCGTGGTCGTATGCCACTAACATATATCTAAACATACATATATGTATACATACTTTTCCCTAGAATATATTGTTTTGTTAGTGGCATACGACCACGGCTATCCTTGATATTTTCTCTTGTTTGTTACTTTTTAAAGCGTGATTTTTCGGTAGTCGGGTTTTAGTTTTAAACTTTATTTTTTATTTATATTATTTTGCAGCCAAATAAAGCTAATAATTTATACATATTTGAAATGTGCTTATTACGCCCTTTCATTTGATACCAAACACGGCATATTTATATCAAATTTATTTTTTAACACAGTACCTTATGAGCGCTAGAGGGCGCCACACTAGATTGAGTGACACGTCATATAGCCTATAACCATCGGACGGTAAAGCCGCTTGTAACGTTACCTCATTTGTCCAGTTCTAATAAGTAGTTGATGAGCTATGAGGGAACAAATGAACATACATACATACATACATACATACATACATACATACATAGCCTGTCAAAATCATAACCCTCCTTTTGGCTTCGCCGTAGTCGGGTAAAAATGGATCAAGACTGTTCAAAAACGTCAAAGTGTCGTACTACGATTTCTTAAAATCGTAGGATAATGCCTCAACCACGACAAATGAAAACAATGCTTTGAAAAATAAAATGTTCACTTAGTACACATATTTTTTAATAGATTACACTTCCCATACCGTGTTTAACATTAAAGTATATGTACGTACCAGCTTATTTAGCCGTTTGGCTATAAATATCCTTCAAATCAGAAACCAGCTTGCTGGTTTGAAATCCCGCCGTATATCATACTATATCCCTGAAATACTTTGAATACGACATGTCTCTCACAACTAATACACACATTGCAATTCATTTTTACACTTTATATTGTTACTAGACGTAAATAAATTAAATGAACGCAAAAGATATACAAAACATATCCACAACAAAACAAGGAATGACAGCTGAAAACTCAGTTTGACAGTTATTGAGTGTTGCAAATACAATGAAAAATATTAGTTCCTTCAACATTAATTTCACGACTTTCTTGACGCACTATAGCTCCTACTCTACTATTCATCTTCACTTGAGTGTCTTGAGAGTGGAGTGTGAGAAAATGGTACTCATTAATAGAGTGTCCACTTTGAACTCGGAACTTTAAAAAGGCAATTGAAAAAATATCTACACATAAAAGATTATTTCAACCACTAAAATCTTCAATACCAAGCATGGCTATAGATTTAGTCACTATCGACTTCAAAGATACTGCAGTACTAGGACTTTTGTCTGTAGTTCCTAACGTAGCTGTAAAGGGATACTACTTTCAATTTTAAAATATCGAAGAATATACATAAAAACGATTCTGTCGAAGTTACCTTACTCTATTTTCAAATCTGTTAAAAAGCGTTAACCCGTCGTTATTTCTGATCCATGTGCTCCCAGATTGGTAAGTTTACTTATATGAAATTTGCTGCTACAACACTAAAATTATTGTGAGCTGACCAGTGCTGCGGGCAATATCACTGGAATTAAACACCTAACATATCTGCCATTGGTCTTATAATTTTGCAGTGTAAACTTCCATGATTACACGTTAAATATATCAGTTACTTTCCATTTACGAATGTAATTCTACCATCATTAAGTCAACCGTCAGAATGATAATTATATACAAAACTTTTCTAGACTTTTATCCTACTATAAATGAAACACTCCAACTGTGAAAGTATTAAAGTTGTGAGCACAAATTAGTGACGATAGCCGCTTATCAATATGTACTAGTTTGGTACCTTAATTATATAAGATACATTTACTACTAGTTAAATTTATTTATGGTGTGGTAATTTCAATATACAAAGCTAACAAAAGCTAAAAGGAAATTGTCCAATCCCACTTCTGACCTGCGACGCGCTCTTACAATAAATTGAAAACATAAAAGCGGCGGAGACTATGCATTTAGGATTAATATAAACGCTGCCTGCGGACCTACAGTGCGCTTACATTTAATATCAGAAAAACGGGGCACAACTCCTTTCAAGTAGCAATTTGTTTTTAAATTTTCGTGGTTTTTCCTTGGTTTATTTAAGTGAAACTTCTCGGCTAGTTTCGGAGACTTTGAGCTTTGTTTATGAGATGATATAGATGGTCGTTCTATGTCATGAGTATATTTTTAAAAGTGTAATTTAGGAAAGGAATAGCACGGAATCCAACATACCGACATTACTACTCGTAAACACAATCAAATTTTCTAATTAATAGAAAACAATGAAGAATGTTTAAAGTAGGTGACAACTCCAGGTATAAATAGATGTCTGATGATCCATGCACAAAAAAACATGTGGTACGAATAGGCTGGCTTGTAATGGCTGGCTGGATAAGTATTAAGGCCATTTTTGTACTGGCTGGTAGGTTTTCTCTGTCACTTGGAATAAATACTTCATAACGAAAGCCGCGTATATTTTGATACGAAAATGTAACAGTAATGTACCCTATCAGTAATGTTGGAGAAATCTTTTTAGGTAAATGTTTGCAAATCGACCAAAACGAAACAGACAACTCGTGTTACATGTCTACGTCGACCCTCTGACGTCAAGTCATAAATGCTTTTATGGAATAACTAAGTAAGTATGTATGTATGTGTGTAATATGAGAGAGATCCATAGACAAAGTCAAATTATTCAATTCAACAAATAAATGGCACAGTACTTAATTCCTTGGTCACATTGAAAAAGTCATGTATTACTGTATTACTTATAAGGCTGTATTTAATGTATGCTATGTACACCGTAATTGCAATATGTATCGGAAAGATTGCCTACAACTAAAATTGTGTTAATTGTGTCAATACATATAATGTGGTCGTACTTATTATTATAAATAAACTAGCTGTCCCGGCGAACTTCGTACCGCCAATTTTTCCCTGCACCCGTGGCGTCAGATCCCGTTCCCGCTGCACCATTTAGGGGGATGAAAAATAGATGTTGGCCGATTCTCATAGATACCAGATAAGCACAAAAAATTTCATCAAAATCGGTCAAGCCGTTTCGGAGGAGTATGGCAACGAAAACTGTGACACGAGAATTTTATATATTAGATAAATAAAAGTCATAACAATAAGGTTGTTCTTCAATTCGAACATCTGCAGCGGGATCCTTCAGAATCCTGGCTATTAATAAACCTAGTGGGCCATGTCCCAATAATTACTATTGATACACATAATTGAGAACACTTGTACATACTTTTTCCATAAAATGAACCTAACCGGTTTCACCTTACGGCATCCTCAAAGGTTGACATTGACAGTTGTGGAAAAAGTACAAATGTGTTCTTATTATTCGTAACAATAAATTCCATAAAGTGACATCAATCAAGTATAAATAGATTAATATTGAGCTGGTATTTTATATAATAATCATTTTATCAGCGTTAGAACGTCATCTCATCTTGCAGAATTGGTAGTTTTGTAGAAGTTAAATGACACTGGAAAACTATGGGATCAACAAAATTATCCTTTTGGATCAGACAGTACGCAACTATTGTGTTTGCAAAGAGTATGATGAGCTATGCGATTCACTAAAAATATTTCCTCAATCACTTGGTTCCAACTCTGAATGGAGAATCCCGCTGTAAAGTAAATATAGCCTACATTTGTGCACGAATTCTAGGTCAAATTATTCACACGCTTAACATAAAGTCGACATTTAACTGAACGAAGCCTGTCTGTTTGAGACAAACACTAATGTTTGATTTAGATCCAGCCTATCTTTGACGTAACGCGTCAGAGTTTCTAGGTCTGTTGATGTTGGTCCATGTTTGAGTTATTACTGTTTATTCCGCTTCTATAAGCTTGTTTGCGCGTAATATTATGACAAAACATGTAAGTATTCAAGAACATGTTTCTTAGAAGGAAAGGATTTGTCTTGAAGGTGGCGTGCGCTAATATTAGACTAATTAGATCAATAGAAAAGTGTTTTGCTCCTAGCGTTGAAGACTCTTCGGAGTTTTAACCAAGAGATAGAATACCTATATTTATTTGTAGCTGATGGTATGATATTTTGTAAAACTCCTGCTCAGTTTAGTTGGAACATTGTATTTCCTTGGCGCAATCAGTAATACAAAATAATACATGGTTTTTGTATTCTAAATAAGCAAAAGAATAAGCAAACCAAGACTATGAGAGTAGAAAACACAGGCTATAAAGGACTACTCACAATTTAGACGACTGGGAAGCGTAATAAGCTTTATGCATAATAAAATGTACTCGTAATTGTACATAATTAATGTGAACTAATAATAGTCTAAGTAGTGTGTAATAAAGTTAGCTGGCGCTAAGAGTGGCTCCGTCAAAGATGTTTGATGTTCTAAGATGGCGTTAAAACTTAATGTACATGCGCACTTAACATCTGAGCTCAAACTACACCAGGATGTACTACAAAACATAGTACATATTATTATTGTTTTAATTATATTCACGCCAATATTCTACGAAGGGAAAGGCTACTAAGATTTTTTTGTACCTAGTAATATTGCGCGAAAAAATAATTAAACGTTTTTATAGGGTCTGTTTATTGTTCGACAGCCTTTGGATACTTCATATGGAACCCATGGAAAGGAGCGGGTTTAGTAGTCTGTTGCAACTTTCTTGTAAAAGTATGTCAATTTATGTAAATTATACAATTTGAAGTCCTTGACTGACTGCTGGTGTTTGTTTTGTTGGATATCGTCTAAATTTAATTCTTAAGGGACTTAAAATGTACTTTCTTATAACTCAAGAACGGGTGAAAGTACTCATCATAATATGATGACATATGTCATTCTCTGTCATTATTCTCTAATGTACGTATAAATTGTAGTGAATGAAAGTCTGGATATATAACTTCTGCAGTTTTTCGAGGATCACTTCGATGGAAAATACAAAATAAATATATTTTGATATGGTATAACGTTTTTAGAACGAAAACCTACCAGCTTTTTGTAAGAAAGATAAACTCGTCTTAGTTTACATTTGATATTCGTTTTGAAAAACTCACTACTGAGAGAATGAAATAGGTGTTGGAAGTTTAAACAAGAAGTCTGTTAGCTTAGACAGACTTAGCAATAGCCGACATCCACGTGAGCTGAGACGCGGGTGGATAGCTAGTATGTAATAGTAGTAGGTATGTACGATCTGATCAGATATTGCACCGTATCGAACCAGTTTATATCGATGTATCATATCCTTATGATACACCGATATAAATTGGTTCAATTTTTCACGGCATTGATTAATGTTTTCATTTTGTCAAATGCATTTCGAGGTGCAAGCTGTTAGAATTTTTTTCATAGTAGATATGAAATCGAGCGATGAAGTACCATTTGATATTGTTTTTAATTTAAAAGTGAACATCGAGTCATATGACTCGATGTTCAGAGGATATAAAGATAAAAGTGGAAATAATTATGTCACAACAATGCATCAAATTATTAAAAACATAGCACAACGTCACAAAAATTATAACAAGATCCAAGACAAGAATAGCGCGCATAACAACTCCGGAGTCGACACAGCTCCGCCCCACTGTCAACCGCAAGGAACTTCTGGAGCGTCGAACAGCTAGCTATTTCTACCCACCAACATAGGGCGCTGGCGAGGGTAGAGGCTGGTCACTGACCTGTATGGGGTCCCGAGGCCCACCGGCCTTGATCATGGAGCCCAAGGTTTGAAACTACATTTTGGGAAGGTACATACGGCCCAAAATGTACTTCCAAGCACTACAACGCAACCACAACTGTCCAACCTTTATTATTCCGTTTTGGCAGAACCTAGCAAAATTGAAAAATCTATATTGATTTTAAAGACAATTGCCCATGGCATTGCAAGGATTGCGAGGTAAATATGCCAGGCCTTGTAGTATGGTAGCATCATATTCGTACCAGAACTTGGGTACAAGTATTCATCTTCCCATAGAGTATTTTACACATCCCA
Source organism: Eilema sororculum (assembly GCA_914829495.1). Classification (NCBI taxonomy): domain Eukaryota; kingdom Metazoa; phylum Arthropoda; class Insecta; order Lepidoptera; family Erebidae; genus Eilema; species Eilema sororculum. Next base: position 24,132,662 of record OU618535.1, read on the forward strand.
AATTTTCAAATCTATAATATTCTTGTATTTATACATAATATAACGTGATTGTACAATAGTAGACATTTTGAAAAGAGCTGTTCCATACTCTAATTCTGATTAAGAAATTCAAACCAAAGTTTATGACTTCAAGCAAGCCACGCAAATTACAACATAAAATACCGTCTGCACAAAACTTATTAACGAAACGCACAACGAGTGAACTTACAAAGAACTCAAGGCGCTCGTAGGCGAAGGCATGGCCACAGGCAAAGGCTAAACAAAGCAAGAATAAGTGTAAAGCTAATGACTTGTTTGTGCGCAGTGTCGCTCGTTTGTTTCGGAAATGGATTGGGCGTTCTTGCAGCCTTGCTTTTGTTTCTTGCATTTTCGTAGGACTATCGTATTTCCTAGCTTGTGGAAGTGTTAGGGAATTAGCTTATTAAGCATTTTGTTTCTGTGGTATGATATTTCTTAAAGAACTACAGTTTTATTTCAAGAATTTGAAATCCAATTTATAAGTTAAAAAATCCAATCCTTTGCATAGAAATGAGAAAACTGATGAATGATTTGCGTTGCAAGAAGAATGCTGATTTGTTATGCAATCTACATAGGGTTATTATGTCAGTTCAATTGAAAAATATAGTTTAAATAAAATAAAATTTAAATAAAATTAAAATATAGTTATTAGAAATGTTCACTTTACTATAATATTCCTCGTGAGAATAATGAAACATCAACAAATAATTAAATGACTAAGTGGTTCAGTCATGAAATTAGGTTGTAATCAATAATATGTTAATAGAATAGAATATCATTATTATTTGCATTTTGGCATATATTATCACAAATAAAGATCCCAAGCCTTCTGAGCACGTTACCAGTCGGTGATGATGCGGAGGAATTTCACGGCGCATTATGTACCTATATTAATATTTAATTTATTCATTTTAGTAGATACTTATTGTTAATTGATTGTACTTGGTTGAATTAAAAGCTGATATAAGACCTACATGTCGAAATATCCTACTATTATAAACGTGAAAGTTTGTAAGTATGGATGGATGGATGTTTATTACTCTTTCCCGTCTATACGGCTGGCTGGAGCGATTTTAATGAAATTTTGTATGGAGTTAGCTGACACCCTGGATTAGCAAATATGCTATGTTTGGTCACGATAGCCGACATCCAGCCGCAGGCAAAAGCTAGTATTTCAAATTTATGTATATCCGGTTTTCAAAATGAAGGTAACATAAATGTGAAGAATTGAAATTAAGGTGAAATTCCAACCCGTACATTTTCAAAGCGATCCCGCTCTCTACGTGAATATTCAGTCTATTTTGATTGCAGGACAAAAACACTACTAATGTTTAAAAAAATATAATTATTTTTAAATTTGGAAGATCAAGATAATTAGATTTATCATGTATCTAGAAAAAGATACGATACAATGTAGAGATTTTCAACTGGAGATGTATACTAGCTGAAATTAGGTGCAGGGTTTGTAAAGGTAAGACATTCTTTTAAAAAAAAGAGATATAGCAATTCAATAACTTACTCTAATATTCTCAAATTATTTTTGTTAAATTGTCTTAAAGACAGAAGTAAAATTAGCTATAAAGCTGAATACATTTCCTGAAAATCCAAATGGCCGGGTAATAGTCGCCTTAGGTACAGCGAAAACAAACGCCAGTTCCAAGTCCAAAGTTGGGCAGTTACCCAAACTTGGTCCTTTCGAATCTAGTTTTATTCGTCCGGAAATGTAAGACAGGCATTACTTGAATTAATTAGAAGCTTCTCTTATTACTGCTCTAGTAATTTGGGTTTGTAGTTTATGACAACCAAATAATATCACATTATTACCATGTGATGAACATTCCATATCTACGTGGTTTATCGATACCAAATTAAAACCACCAACGGAATAATTAAATGAAAGAGATAGGCTATTGAATGAGAGAAAATCCTGGTGAAAAAAAATCAAAATTTGAATTTGACATTAAAATCATCGAATTATTCACATTTATCAGCGTCATCTAGCGAAATTAAACAGAACTTAGTCGAACTGCAATTTTTTTAAACTGGAAAAATGTATTTTCAAATCAGTAACATACAGTTCAAATAAAAAATCAATTGTAGCCGAGCAAGTCATTTAAAATATAAATAAATCCTGCATAATTTACTTTTGATATTACATTGATATATTTGAAACGAAAAGTAATATTTCCTTGTCATAGGACAAACAGAAAAGAAATTTAAGTATTAACTGTTTAAAACATTATAACTGGATAACTGATCCACCAATTAAGTGTGATAAGATCCTAGAAATACAGTACTAACTAGATAATGAAAAGAAAAATATTTAGTTTAGGCAGATTCATATTGGAAAGGATTTTAAAACAGGAGAGAAAAGGTACGGTTAGTTTGTTATTCAAAGTGAAGATTCAATCTGGTCTACTATAATTTAGATTCTAGTCTCCTCATTTAATTTCATACTAGACTACAATCTAAAGCTCTTTATAAAAACATCATAAAACTGTGCTCGACGGGATTTGATTTTATTCCAAGAAAACTATTTCATCAGAAGGTTCTTTGAAAGAAAATAACATTATTGCAAAATCTCAACCAGCATAATTAAATTTTTTATTTTCTTTTTTTAAAGCTCGTTTATATGTTATCTAATATATTAAACGTATGTTTGTTTATCCGCATTATTTGCCTGTTATAGCGACAAAACGATGCACGAAACGGAAAATAGAAAATATAATCACAATAACAAACTGTAAATTCAGAAACAAGAATCAATTTCATTACTAACTTTTCCAATTTTTATGAAGATGTCACAGCTTTATTTGCAAAAGAAGGAACAGATGATAGTGGAAGTTTTTACATTGCAGCTTATAACTTCATCCGTGCTCGTTGAATCTCAAAACTAACTCTAGCAAATATGATTTGTGTGTTTGACTGTAAAATAACTGCAGATTTTATCAGTTTTTATACGTTTAAGTACTCAACTTGAATGGAGTGCTTTTATAATAGTTCTAAAGTCAATAGATTATGTTATTGATATTGTTTTCAACTCGGTAATAAAAGAATGGAAAAACATTCCATATTTTTGAGATAGGTACTACTCATAAATACTAGAGATTTGCTTTTGGAGTAATTTAAGCATTATTATTGTATTTATTATGGTTAATAACTAGCAATGCTAACCTCTTTTACATATTTACATTTTCATTCACGTTATTTCAAGGAGGGGATATCTAGCTTGGATAACAGGACCGTGATTGGGGCATGGGCTTCTGGAAGGATTGGCTCTGCGCCGGTCATGAGCGGATGCTGGGAGTAAGAGCAACTACCTATACCTACTTAAAGAGGAAATTTCAAATACCTTACCCCTCGAGACAGAGTGCCCATTAAGTCCAGATCTCTAACACATGTGGTAGTGGATGCAGACGAAGAGCACGCCCTAACGCACGCCGTTTGCCTTTCTGAATGGTAACTAAAGAGCTGAACCCGTGACTAATGCGTTCGACGACGCGGACAGACACGCTAATTGGAGGAAAGCAGAAAGATCGGCAGACCTTTTCTGGCAGTGGTTTGTGATGAAATACCTGCCGGCCCTCACCCCTAGGAAGTGATTGCCACAGGTCATAAGTGAAAAATCCATGCTTCTGCTGCCTATCATGATGACAAAAGCAGATGAAAGCATGATAATTATAAAAGGAATGGTAGAAAATGTAAATGAGCAGTACCAACAGTTTCCACTGAGTTTAAAATAACACTCATTTGGAACTTAAATCGTGGATTCCAGGCGGAATAAAAACTTAAATGAGCGACAACGTGCCGTTCGTAGTCCGTTGAGAATTAAATGGTGGTGGTACAAGCAATAAGCTGATTGAATGATTCGAACGTGAAATAACTTAACGAGAAATTATTTTTAACAATCCACAACTTGCACTGACACTAATTTTGGCTGGGAGCGGCCAGGGGCGGGTTATTTGACTAATTTATTGACCAATATGTAGATTGATGTATATTTTTAAAATAAAATCCAAAAAGTATCTAACTAAGGCTTTGTTAAGCTTATTAGGCTATGTTATTATTTTAATCAATATTATTTACCCTATACCAAATTTCATCAAAATTAGTTCAGTGGTTTAGGCGTGAAAGCAATGCAGACAGACAGAGTTACTTTCGCATTTATAATACTTTTTTTTTTTTTTTTTTTTTTAACCGTGGGGGAAAATCCTTCATGGATGTTATGCCGGACTCCTACCGACTAAAAACCCCCACGGTAACGCCCAGAAGCCTATGGATGGGAGCCCCGGGTAAGCCCTCGGAAGGATGTCCTAGGACTCCCATCAGACCTACGGCTACAATTGCGGCCTCGTCTCGGGGGTGGTTCGGGTGCTATCCCGCGTCTATGGGGGGGTTTTCGGGTGTTATCCCGCTTCTTAGGGGGGGGGGGGGGGCGTGCGTGACTCCCTCACGTCACGCTGCCGTCATGGGCCTGCTTCTGTAAAGACGGTGAGCAGCCAACTCACCGTCCTCAGGCCCCCGGTCATGGAGGCCGATGGTCTTCAGCGAAGACACGTCGGCGGTGCCCAAGCCGCCGACTGCGGAACTCGGGTGGGAGAGTTTTCTCCCGCTCTCGCCCCGCCGCCTCTTTCACGAGCATGACCTGCTCACAGAAAGAGGCGGCGCAGTCCCACTTACTCCCGCTGGAGACCATGGCTCGCACCATGGTCTCGAGCGAGAGGGTGCCCACGCCCACGCATTTATAATACTAGTATGGATTCGTTACTAGCTTTTGCCCGCGGCTCCGCCCGCGTGGATGTCGGTTGTCGCGACCAAACATAGCCTATGTCCTTTCTCAAGGTCTAATCTACCCCTATACCAAATTTCATCAAAATCGGTTCAGTGGTTTAGGCATGAAAGCGTAACATACAGACAGACAGACAGATAGACAGACAGAGTTACTTTCGCATTTATAATATTAGTATGGATTGGGTGTTTGGAAACGTCGAGAGCAAGGGCAAGGCCTTCTTTTCACAAGGGCCATCACTGTTGACTAACTGGCCTTACTGTTTGATTGAGATTCCGTTACGAGGTAATTTTTCCATGAGCAACGTACCTTAAAATTTGAAAGAAACACGCTAATCGCCTATGTTTGCGCTGCAGTATTGGTTCCCTCGGGAGGCAGAAGCGAGTAGGCCAGAACTCTGTACAACTGGCACAATGACGTGTGGTGACTACGTCCCGCGGTTACGCGATTATAATGTTCTTATACGATGCTCAAAGTTTTGATATTTTTTACAAAAAAAAAAAATATCTACAGTTTTCTTGATTAAATATGACAGGAGCACTCCAATTTCTACTCTTGGTAATTCTTTGTATGTACCTACTGGTTTTTTGGTTTGTTGCATGTTTGTGAAGTGTACATCGATAGATATTTTTTCCATTGCGTGCAAGTTAGTCCATTTGTGCGGCAAATCAAGTGGTTCTTTATAAACGTTGCTTATAAAAAAACTACTTTAACCGCCCTTAAATGTAGGGTGATCTGTTTAACAGTTAACCACCTAAATTTCAGACCATCGTGTGTTGTCATTAGGTGGACGCTACACCAGATGACGATCCACTAGCTACGAATTCATCCTCTTCTTCATCAGATGTGTCACTTACTTTTTGTATTACAGTTTTACTATCAAATAGGTTTTGTTTCGCATTTTTTATATGCTTTAGGTTTTTCTTATTCTTTTTTCCTCGATAATTCTTTTTTCAGGTGTGTCCGTCGCAATCATGCTTCTTCCGGGAACTCTGCGTCTTTTTGGATTACGAGGTTTAGCCTTCATTGGCAACATGAACTCCATGGGCGAAATAAAATTGCGACTCGTGGACGGAGTGAGTTGAGAATCAATGTTCTGACAGTTGCTAATTGTTGAACTCACTATCTCAATTAATGGCAAAACTATATTGGGGTTATGTTTCTGAAGTTCTGTTAGCGGTGGAAGTGAAGCATGGTTGAGATTTTGGGGTGGAAATTCTATATGGTCCACAGTGAGAATAGAAGGTGAATGTGCTCCATCGTCTAACATCCTGGCACTCTCAATTTCTTCATTAAACTCGATTATATTTTCGGGTCTATCTGTGACAGTGCTAGGCATAAAATCAGTATCTGTAAAAATGCAATCGTCAAATGGGAAAATCCCACATTTTTTGAAAGCATTCACTATGTTCGAAGGTGTCATAGCTTTCAAATAGGCAGGGCCAATACACTCAGCAATGTTATATATGGTTAAGGGTTGACCAGGGTTTCTCAGCAGCCATGAATCCATGGCTGCATTACAGTAACTTTTAAATGGTCCATTTAACCCAACGTCCAGAGGTTGAACTTTTGCAGTCGTGTGTGGGTGGAGGGTAAGTATGGTAACACCCGATGTTTTGGCAAGATTTAACGCTTCAATAGAAAGATGACTTTCATGGTTGTCCATTATTAAAAGAGCGGGATTTGCTGTCGTTGCTGAAACAGCTTTAATAAAATGTTTCATGACGTCAACAAAAATATCGGCATTCATCCAACCGGAGGGTGCAGCCAAACCCAAGGTACCTGTTGGGGCACCATGTAACATATGCGGCAGAAACTTTTTCCTAGGAAACACCATGGCTGGTGGTAACGCTTGCCCGGCCGCACTGACAATGCAACAGGTAGTTACTAGAGTGCCCCGTTCCCCACTGGTAATTTTGGCCACGTTTGTGCCTTTGCGGGCCAATACTTTTGATGGTCTTTGCACCGTCGTAGTAGACGTCTCATCTAAATTATAAAGCCGCGTACCATCTGCGAAGCTAGGGTGCCTCTCCATAGCTGTGCGTAGGTTATTAAAAAGTTCTTGATATTATGTTTATTAAACGCGGAAGCTCTAGCTAAGCTGCAAGGCTCCGGTTTCCTAAGTGAAATTTCTGGATGCCGCGATTTGAAAGACCGCAGCCATTCAACACCTGCCATTTGGCTACTTGTCCATTGCTGCGGTATTTTCTTATTGTTAACTTTTGCCATCTGGTACGCGACACGTCGGCAATCTTTTGAAGTGAGGCCATAAAATAACTGAGCACAATAACAAATTAGAATTGAAAACTTTATTTACCTCGTAATTTGGTGTTAAACGTACTTCTGAACTTGGGTTGTTTTTTTGTCTCTCAACGTACAAACGGACAGTCGGGTATTTTAGGTTACATTCGTCACTAGCTTTTCGGATGCTCATGCCGGATTTTATAAGTCCCAGGGCCCTTCGCATTGACTCCTCTGAGTGCCCTCCTCTTTTGCGAGATATAGTTTTAACTCTTCCCATCTACAACAATAATAATCCTTAGTTAAACACTTAAATAAAACACCAATAAAATCAGCCTAAATAAAACCAGAAAAGATCCCAATTGGTTAGGTACACAGTTGACCAATGTCGTACACAGTTAACCATGGCTAACTGTTGGACATAGTAACTTGGTTAATTGTGAACCACCTGCCTGATCACAATTAAACACAAATATATATTTTTCATCTTTGATGTTATGGACACAAAGAATCTACGCAAAGGAGGGAGAAAGGTATATCGACTAATAAAGCTCATTGAAATAATCAAAATGTTAAATAACAACCCATAATTCAAAAATTACTTACGGTTTTATTTTTTTATTCCAAACACAGAATTCGCGAACACACCTGCCACTCGTGCGTCGTCGCCGCGAACTGTCCGCATTTCGGGGGTAGAGGGGGTCCACTGCGCGCGCGTCTGTACGAAGTACTTGCACGGTCTGGCAACATCTTGTTGCTGAGTTATAAACATGGCTAACTGTGTACTACTGGTTAACTGTTGAACATCTGACCCTACCTAATTACATTAATGAGTGAAAATGGACATAGTTGGTCAAAAATTCAACAAATCCTCTGCAATTATTGCCAACACAGATGGTGTGTAAATAGTAATACTTTGAGAATCGCAACCCTGGTATGCGTGAGGATACACGAATATTTGTTTTGTCGAAGGACTGCCGTTTATTTGTGCACACTGTATGAATATTTCCATATACGTTCTATTTTCCTTTGTTTTGTTTCGAGCCTAAAAACGAAACTCTGCTTTTTGCAAGCCATGTGAAAATCATAATGCGATCTTACGAGTATATATATTATGCAGTACACGTACAATTTAATAGATTTTATAAAAGAATTGTCATTCTGATTTCAAATGGTGTGGTGGTTGTGTTTATTTTTAATATCAAATTATTACAATATTCAGTACTACATTTTACAATTTACGGCAGGAGTACATAGTAAAGGTCAAAGGTGTAGTAGACATACTAATTTTTCACTGTATTCTCTCTTACGTTGCAAAGAAATAAAATAACCTAATAAACCCACAGTTTGTCTAGAAAACATTTACTTTATTAGTGATTATGGATCTTCCAGAGTGGTGCAAGTGCCGGCATACAAGCCATCGACTTTAACAGCCAGCGAAGCCAGGCTCACACCACATGAGATGTGCCTACGTAAATTGTCAATTGATTAAGGAGTCGGCCTTACGATTATGATCGAAAAGTCCCGAGTTCGAAACTTGGCCATTACACTACCGATGTGAACCCACTCCTTCTCCTTCTTCATCTCAGCGTTAATCCCAGTCGCATCCAAAGCTTTCAGCTCGGAGTCTGGTATCCGTTTTACCAGTCAACTGCGGATTTGGCTAAACTACAATATTTTTTCGTGAAGCGACCTCGAGTGACTTCCAACAACCCAAAGGCGATCTCTGCATAAAACCGAGGCCATGTTCTTTCATGGACCTCGGCGCGTGCCACCGGAGGATTCCAGCCTCATAGTGGGAGACATTTCCATCGGCGTCAAGGCCCAGATGAAATATCTGGGGCTCGTACTCGATGGCCGGTGGAACTTCGGGGAGCATCTCCGAAGACTGGCCCCCAAATTGAAGGACACAGCTGCCGCTTTGGGGCGGCTGCTGCCCAACATGAGGGGGCCGGATGACTCCTGCAGGAGACTCTACGCGAGAGTCGTGCGGTCCATGGCCCTATATGGGTGCCCAATATGGGCGGACACCCTGACGGTCCACAATGCGCGTCTGCTGCGTGGACCGCAGCGTGCAATGGCCAGCAGGGCCATTAGGGGGTACCGCACGATATCCTTCGAGGCGGCGAGTCTCCTTGCCGGATCCCTACCGTGGAACCTGGATGCGAGAGCCCTTTCGATGCTATATCGGTATCGTAAGGAAGCGCGGGAGCAGGGACGGGAACCCGAGCCCGAAGAAATTCGGGCCGTGAGGTCTCAGCTCCACAGGGACATGGTAGCGGAATGGGAGCTACGACTTGGGCGACCAAGCGCAGGGCACGCCGTAATAGCGGCGGTAAGACCCATCATGGAGGAGCGGCTGGAGAGGCCACACGGCAGCCTCTCCTACCGGCTGACGCAGGTGATTACCGGACACGGGTGTTTCGGGAGTTACCTGTGTCGGATCCGGAAGGAGCCAACGTCCGAGTGCCATCACTGTGATGCGAGCGAGGACACAGAGCTGCACACGCTGACCGAGTGCCCGGCGTGGGACACGCCGAGGCAGGTCCTAGTGGCGGCTCTAGGGGTGGGGGTCCTCACACTCGTTACATTGCTCACAGCGATGGTACGATGCGCAAACGCTTGGGGTGCGGCCGCCTCCTTCTGCGAGCAAGTAATGCTCGAGAAGGAGGCGGCCGGTCGGGACCGGACCAGACTCCGGGCCCGGGAAGCCCGTGCAGAGCGAAGGCGAACCGGACGTCGGAGGTCGCAGAACGACCTCCGTCCTCCATGAGCGCTGGCCTGGGGGTGACCGGTGGAGCCGCCTGCCACCCTAGCAGAAGCAGGCCGCGGCGGCGGCGGCGCAAAGTGCGCCTCCCCGTAACCGGGGCTAGATGGGGACATTTTGGTCCCCACAACCCGAAGGGGGCCATCTCGAAAGAGATGGTCCTGGGTCTGCCGGGGTGCGAGAGATATGCTTTTGGCAATCTCACCTCCGGCAGCCAAGGACCCAAGACGGCGTGCGTTTTAGTCGGCTCGAGTCCTACATAACCGCCTCCACCGGCTCCGTGGGGGTGGTATCCGTGGGGATTTTTCGCACGATAAAAAAAAAAAAAAAATAACAACCCAAAGGCGATATCGAAGCCCACTCCTCATATAAGAAATTTACCTTAGCTCAAGGGTGTTAGAGGGAGTATAAAAAAATAGGCAACACAAAAAAATTAAAGAAAAGCTCAAAAATAAAATGTATAATGATTACTTAAAAATAGTTAGCTATATATTACAGCATGGTACTGTATTAGTTACGTGACTTATTTGTTACATTATGTAACTTTGTTTTAATTCTTAATTATAAAGAGTTTTATATACTTGTTGACATTTAGCTTTAAGAAAATAAATATTGTAAATTGACATCCAAAAAATGCCGCAGTGAAGTTTGTTGCACCGTTTCTTCTCCACCAGCGCCTTGGAAGCGGTGGTAAACTTAGATTAAGTAGAATTAAAATTGACGTCAATAAGAAACAATTTTATTGTTCTATATTGAAAAATAAATGACTATGACTATGACTATGAGTAGAAATCATTAAAAATTGCACTGAAATATTCAAAATATAAACAGATACAAACTAAATTTGACGTATCAAAACTTAAACCAACATTTCAAACGAGATTACTTGATAAGGCAAACTGGTCAAGAAGTCGATCAACAGTTGGCTTAGTACTGAAACGTAGAAGATTAGTTAAAGGTTACAGTAGTATCCCCCAACGTCGATAAGTCGCTCCAACCTATTCAAACTTGATATTAGTAAGTTATAGTCATCTACCTTGTAAATTGGTAATCACATTTACATACGATCCTTACACTGGAATACATTAATTAGGTAATAATTAATGTGTTAGTATTTTTAGGAAATCTTAGAGAATATGGTTGCTACGTTACATGGTTTGTTGATTTACCTTGTGAACAGGTTCATACACTAGACACATAAAACCCTAGTAGAGGTTTTGCTTCACTTTCTTGTTGGCATTTATATCCATCTGGACTCTCCAGTAGATCCATATGTTGGATACTTTTGTAAGGAACGACAAGGTGTGATTTTGTGTCTAATGTTGTCTAGTCCAGTCAAAAGAGTTTATATAGGTTTCAAATTCGTACATAATCAATAACACGTGCTTAAAATTTTAAAATTATATTTTTCTTAATAAACAATCAAATTGAGTGATACTCGACATACGTTGTAAAGATTTAAATTTATTTCAAATATAAATCCATACTTCCATACTAATATTATAAATGTGAAAGTACGAGTAACTGTCTGTTTGTCAGTCTGTATGTTACGCATTCACGCCTAAACCACTGAACCGATTTTGATGAAGTTTGATATAGGGGTAGATTAGACCTTGAGAAAGGACAAAGTTTTGTCGCGATAACCGACATCCACGCAGGCGGAGCCGCGGGCAAAAGCTAGTGTTTTATATTTATGATCTTCACGTTTCATCTCAATAGAATGATCGGTAAAAGAACGTAAAAAGAACAGACAAATAAACATTAATCTAATAATATAGGAAGGAAAAAAGGTAATAATATTAAAATCCCCTTCACAAGCAATTGAAATAATTTATTATTTGACGCAACTAGTCAAAGCTCTTAACATAAAATGTTATTTTGTTTATGTTTGCGTTCAAAGAGCTTCCAAAATTAACTGCAAGCTGACACAACAAACTTTCTTCATGTGGTTAGTGGCGAGTATAAACTTCGCTATATAAATAACTAACAAGTCTATGCAGCTTCACCCTCGTTGAAAACTGGAGCTCCTACACTTAGGTACAGGTGCGAGATGTCTGAATTCAATATGATTTAGGCCCGATTTGCCTGAATCTTAGAATGTCTTCTTTCCACAATGACTGAAACTAGTAATGCCTTATTCATAAAATGACCGAAACATTTTTTTACATGTTTAATACCTGTGTTTAATAGATATCAGGATACTCGACTCACAAATTCACTGTTCACTGAAACTCCTAAGAAGGAAAGCTGATATTCTTTGACGCTCAGTAACGCAGGCAATTATATCAGCTCAACAATGATGAGATGAACAAAATTGATTATATTAAAATTATGTTATCAATAAATAAGCATGTTCTGTGACATTGGAAGCAAGTAAAGAATTAATGATGGTGGCATATTTACAGACAGTAGTTTATTGGAAAAGCTGCACAATAACACCTTAAATTTGCCACAACCTGAGCCACTTTTTAATGATAATTTACCTATGCCCTGCATTATTGTTACTGATAATGCATTTCCATTGCACTCCAATTTAATGAAGCCTTATCCTGGCAACTATTTGAATGAATATTTAATCGAAAATTATTTTCCGCTCGCATCGAGGTATAATGTTAGGTTCAGTTTCGATATTTAAGGCACCTATAGCCCTACAACCAGCTCACGCTTCGATTCTTTATTGTAGCCACCATTTTGTGTTCCCCATTCAAATTTAGATGTACAGGCTGTTTTCGTAGGTATGCCCATCTCTTAATATTCATAAGAGTTTACCCAGATTGTCAATAAATTAGGCGGGAAATCGTGGCTCACGTAGCACCTAGACGTTGTTGTAATTATGGTGATTATTATTGGCATGTCACGGTACTGTGCATTACGCCACTGCATATTATAATTTTTGACCTTAATTATGGATTTTTTAAATGATTATAGGCAGTTTCATTAACATCGTTTTGTCATTTGTCATGATGAGAGAGAGAGAACTTTCCAAATAGTATTCAGCGGAGGATCGGCCAAAATCGCGCACATTAGGAAAGGCCTATGTCCAGCAGTGGACTGCGGTGGGCTAATTGACTGATTAATTGAAGGTTATAAAAAAACATGTCAAAACCATTATAGTAGAAAAGGTCAAGAAACCTAGAAAAGCTTTTTCACAAGAAGTATCTGATGTAAACAAACCGTCGATGTGATTTTACAGATTCAGATATTCCCTTCCGCGTAACTATTGTTCAATTTCCAAATCCTCACAAATTGCTGCCTATTCATACCAATTGGTTGATGACGCTGAATCACAATTGCGACACGTAATTAAAGCTTAAACCGCAAAATTGAACAGAGCTTCTGGCATATTTATGAAACTCAGTGAAAATGATTATATTACAACCGATGACAGTGAAAGATTGTATACCTATGTATAATTATCGAGGAAATACCTAAATAACTCTCTAAAATGAACTTGAGGGTGCATATTATTTGTATTCACGGTACACATATTGAGAACACTTGTACTTTTTTCACAGTATTTATTATATTGAACCTTACCGGTTTCGCCTTGCGGCAATTCTCAAAGGTTTACATTTAGCAAAGGTTTTGGATGTTCTACCGGTCAGGTTCAATAAAATAAATACTGTGGAAAAAGTACAAGTGTTCTCAATATGTGTAACAATGAATTCCACTAAGTGCCATCAATCAACAGTATAAATAGTATGTATCCATGGTGTTTTATTTATTCTACAAATAATAGTTGGGTAGGTTCTTTGTCTGGTTATAAGCTCGATGCCAAATTGTAACGAAATCGGTGGTGGAAAACTAAACAATTACAAATAGATAGACCAATAAAGTTACTTGCTGCTTGCTGTTCGCGTTAAATACTGATTCCTTTACTATAACCTTCGGGTAGTAAGGAATAGATTCTGGTTTATAATCTATATCTCTCGAAATTTAACCCAAAATGTTAGCCGTTTTAGTGTGAAAGAGTAACACGGATACACACATATAACTATCACATTTATAAAGCTAGCTTTTGCCCGTGACTTCGTCCTCGTTATGTTCGAAATAGAAAGGTTTAGCACACACTGCTCCTGTTCCCGCGACCCAGATAAAGTTCTATAACATTTCTGTGAGCACTTGTTGTGTACTTCAAGCCAATGTCACAGAAATATTGATCCCGTGACAGCAACCTAGAGCAAGCTATATCTTACGTTATTATATTAAACGTAAGATTTTAAGTCTGATCAAGACCTTTCTAATAAAAAAACCGCATCAAAATCCGTTCAGTAGTTTTTGCGTCCATCGCGAACAAACATTTCCAATTTATAATTGTGACATACATAAATAAAAGTAGTGACAGTTGACAGGACGTGACAGTCGAATTCAGGCATTCGATGCGGCCCACTCACTAAATAACAAGTGTTTTATTGTGTAAAATCGAGAACACCACAATAATTATATAATAGTACCTATAGACTTTCATGCTTGTATTTTTAAGCGGGATATGACATAGGATCGTAATGGACGATAAAGGCTCGCCATAAGATGGCACGTTGACTTATTTATCACAAAGACAGTAAAAAAATACTAGAGAAGAAGTTGGCTAACAATTAATTAATTTACCGTTAGATTACCAACATTCAGGTACATAAATCCGCTTCCCCGGGAAATGTACAAAAACATCGTTCAATTATTCCACAGGGGACGGCAATCCACTTAAACCGCCGCTCTTAGGAGTGCGAGCATTAAATCGACTCCTACATACAAGGTACAGTCGGACATTGTACTAAGTAATCGATAATGTTTACAAAAATATTCTCATTTTTTTATTCACATACCTCACTGTGCAGGTATGAAAGGAACTTCATTCCGCGCACATTCAAGCTGTGGAATGCTCTCCCTACTATGGAATGATTGCCCTGCAAGTTTTTACAAGCGACTACTATATGGGTTTTTTCAGTAAGGGTATCAGAAGGTTCTTTTTACAGGGTCGGCAGCACGAGTGTAACCCTCCTGGTGTTACACCCGTCCATAGGTCACGGTAACAACTTCCCATCGGGTGTGCAGTGTTCTTGTCTGTCATTTAAGTGTTCATACAAGTAAAAATTGCCCGATAAAAAACTTCTTGCTATCATCTCACTCATCTCCTATTCTAAACTGGGAAATCAACCTGAAACCTTATGTTCATAAATATCACACTCTATACGACAATGGTAGTTTCGAAAATTGAGATAGCATATTTTATGAGATTTTATTGACAGACGTTTATGTGAATTCATGCGCTCCATAGCCCACGGATATCAGGGGCAGTGAACAGAACAAAAAACGTCAAGTTATGACAGTGGAAACAATTGGACGTTAATTTGAGTGATCGTTTTCCTCTTTTTAGGCCATCAGTACGTTCCAAGTTTTTCTTTGATAATTTCTCGTAAAGTATTGTCTGCGGTAACAGTTTGTACATTAGTAAATTTAAAAACGGTATCTACATTGACGATCGTTATTGAATTGCTTACCTTCAGAAGAACTGCTTAGAAAAAAGGTTTGACTTAGATATGCAAAGGTAAAAGGGTAAAATCATTCTTATTTATACACGACGGGACACCGCAGCCGCGGCTCCCAAGGCGATGCCGACGGGCAGACAACCAGTTGCCAAAACGTCATTTTTTTTATTGTGTATAATTTTTATTTATACAGTGTTTTTGTATTTATATTGTTTGTCGTAATGTGTTAGTATTAGATATTTACGTGCTTTTCTAGTTGGTATAACATATTATGGAAACGTTACCTCAAAAGGCATGCGATGTGGAGGAATACCAAGACGCTAAAATGCGTCTTGGTATTCCTCCACATCGTTTCTTGTTTTTTTTTTGTATTACCTATGTAAAGCATTCAAATAGATTTGGAAAGGAAAAAAAAGTGATAGGTCGAGATAGGATTTGAACCCACGATCCTTCTCTTAAAGGGAGAATGCTTTTGACTACTAAGCTGCAAGACTCACGCCCGAATTAATACAAATTTTCCTCCATTTATATATCCGTCTTTGAGGCGACGGTGGAGTAATCCACCGACACTCTTCCGAGCTATGTTGTCGGAATCAATAAATGATTTTTTCCTTTTTGAAACGATTTCAATTAATTATCATACTAAATGCTTTAAACTTCATTCATTTATAAAGAATACTGTTCTCAACTAAATAGTTTTCTGATGATTATCAACCTTTTTATATTTTATTTTTAAAGACTCTCTTCCTTTTTAATGTTCTTTTGTTTTGCGACTCTTGTCACTTGCCCAAAATATATCGATCTGTTACCAACCTGACACTTTTATTTTTATTAAATATTTTTATTAAATAATCGCATGTCTAAGAAACTAAGTACCAATTTTATCAAATAAATTGTTCGTTATCCTATTAAATATAACAAAACAAAGTAGACTGAAACTGAAAAGTGTAAATAGTAAAATAGATGAAAAATTTATAGGTACGTTTAAAATCGATATACAATAAATTAGAACAAACTATCAAAGGACAAAAGCGACGTATCCAGTGGTCAGTTTGATAGGCATATTAGAAGAAAAAAAGATACTCAAAAATACGAAATAAATTATAGGAATTTAAATCTCACCACACTGAAAATAATAACTAAAATACTGAACATTATATTAATATTATTATTTTTTATTAGGGTCAAGGTCATGTGACTTTACCTTAGCTGATGGTAGTCGAGTTCCTTGATTCTCCTAAAAGAGGACCCAATTGCGGATGCCATTACTGCAAAAATGTTGGCATACTCCTGGTCTTATCAAGACTTCAAATGATGTAAAAAGTAAAAGATGATATTGACGTGTCCTGTATAAAAATAATTGGAAAGTGGGTCTTCGAAGATAATAAAATCTCAGTGGACCCACTAGTGGGCCTTTGGAGACATGTCAGTATTCTGAGACACCCCGGTGGGTCAGCTCAGTGGGTCATTGAAGCTGAAGGGGTATACCCCTACGCGACACCCCGCAAATTTACTTTTTTCGGTCTATAAATATTTCAAACCATTTTTTGGTTTGTCAATTACTTGAAAAGGGGATGTAACTTGAAAGCTTATCACGCTGTAGTTACACAAAATTTCATAATACCCACATTTACAGAAATGAAAATCAACAGACAAATAGAAATGCAATACAATGATGATTCAGACCCTATTGACTATTTGAAACGTATTTGCTTTTAAGTGGGTCCTTAGTGCCAATAACGAGTCCGTTGGCAATCGTAAACATTTAATGTATGATGTTACGATTAATTTTCTTTATGTGGAATAATTGTTTATTGCACTGTGGTGCATGGGTGTATGAGGGCACTGACAAGATCTTCCAAGTTTCTAGTCAACCTGACTTGCTAATCAGTACTACGTTTTTATTATGCAGAAATCACCTGGGATAAAATTAAACACCCCATCAGCATGGGTTGGACTCAAACCCCAAAACGGCACGTCGCCTCTAGTCTTCAGTTGCCCTAAGTGAGATAGCTATTGACATATTTCATTTGAATCTAAATACATAGGTATTTAACTTTTATATACCCTACCATCTTTGTTTAATGTGTTTATGAACAAATAAATTATATTCTTTTCTGATTAATACTACCACCACACCACTACCACGTGTTGCTGAGAAAAACGATATTACTGCCGCATGGAGTCCACATCTATTAACCTCTGTCAGACCTTGGCTACTATTTCAGGAGACTTTGTTTTAAATGAGGGAGTTCAGCGTCTTGATAATTGCGTGTGGAACATCGCCCTGCCTTATCTGAATCGTTAATTAGGGTTGAAGGAATTTTCGGGGTAGATTTGCTCGCAGTTTAAAATATTGTACAAAAATAAAATTAAACCCGACTACTGAAAAATCAGGCACTAAAAATAATCAAACAAGAATATATCAAGGATAGCCGTGGTCGTATGCCCGTTTTCCCTAGAATGTACTGTTTTGTTAGAGCAAGTGGCATACGACCACGGTTATCCGTAATATTTTCTTGTTTGATACTATTTAGAGCGTAATATATATATAATAATAATAATGATGACAGCATGCTTAGTTAATTCTTAATGCTTGATTATTATTTTCTAATCTTTAATGCTTAATTTTAACTTATAAATTTTAATACAAAGTTAATATAATGATCTTTTCTAATCTATATATATAAAAATCAATTGCTGTTCGTTAGTCTCGCTAAAACTCGAGAACGGCTGGACGGATTTTATCTTGGTCTTGAAATGTTCGTGGAGGTCTAGGGAAGGTTTAAAAGGTGAGAAAAATTCGAATAATTGCCGGGAACCGACATCCACGCGGGCGGAGCCGCGGGCAAAAACTAGTATAGATATAAAATATTGGTTGATGTCATGGTACATGGTCATAGAAACAATAGATTTGTAATGAAAATAAAATTGTAAATTCAGTCTACTAACAGCTGCGATGGGGACTCACCTTTTGCATATTTTGTTAATACCTGCTCAAATATCAAACTGTTTTGTGAATAAACACGGATTTTTAGTACAACATGTTGTATAAAAACTATAGGATTATTTTGGTATCTGCATGTACGAATTACCAAGTGATAAGCGATTCCATTTACTGTTCGATGCAAATCAAATGCTGTGCATTCGGATGGCACTAAGTCCAACAGTCTATTTGTGAGGGTGGAATGATTTGATTACTGCTAAAATGGACACATAAAGGGATTGATTCGATGTTGATGACCATTCCTTGCACAGATATATCCGATTACAAAGCATTCATTTAGCTATGAGTACTTCTAGTAAGTAACACCTAGTTCGAATAATATCGGAAAAAATTAAATGCTCAAGTGAGATTTGAGCTCACGACCTTTACCTTACAGTTTTTCGAACTTAAAAGTTAGCATAATAAATGCTATAAAAAATCATTCAAATATTTGGTCGGAGTCATCAAAATTCAATGTTTAAAAATGGTAATCATTCATTGTTTCCAACAGTTCGTAAGAATGCTGGTAGATGGCACCACCGCCGCCCTCAAAGATGGATATAAAGAGAAGGAAAATTTGAAATGATTCAGGTGTCATTTTTTCCGATGTTTTTCGAACTTAAAAGTTAGCATAATAAACACGATAAAAAAATCATTCAACACACCTACTTAATTAGATAGATATAATATTGAGTAAGATACTTTGTACTTTTCCACTATATTTTATTTTTCACCTGGCCGGTTTGATACAAAGTCATACCTTTGAGAATGCCGTGAGGCGAAACCGGTCATGTAAAAAATAAAATATAGTGGAAAAGTATAAGGTGTCTTACTCAATATTTGTAGTAGATTCTATCAAGTGCCTTCAATCAACAGTATAAATAGATAAATATTGGGTTAACACTTTAATTTGTAGCGGACTTTCAGAATAATAATACAGGATGGATAGAAGCTCGTAATGAAAGTATAAAAGTGAAGTAAATTTGTAGACACTACCCTTATTATAACATTTGAAACTTTATTTAAAAGTGCAATCTTTATACACCCATAAGTAAAAACTTATACACTTCATATAAGATATGAAATTGCTACAAGCACGTAAACGTAGCATATGCTGTTCTACGGCGTCGTTTCGTAGCAACTGAGTCGTAGCAAAACTTTATTTGATTCGTTTGGAGATTTTTTCTTTAGTACTTACTTATGGCTATGTTTTTTTTTATTTATTTATAAAACTTCATGCACAAGTACGCAGGCGGACTTAATGCCATGGGCATTCTCTACCAGTCAACCAAAGGTGGTGCAGAGAAAGACTTAGTAGGTGCATTTTTAAAATAACTTTGTATGGAGAAAGCGTACCGAATAATTTTAGGGAGTGACACTATAGGTACACACCTGCCATGAGGCA
The DNA here is from genome assembly GCA_914829495.1 of Eilema sororculum. Taxonomy (NCBI): domain Eukaryota; kingdom Metazoa; phylum Arthropoda; class Insecta; order Lepidoptera; family Erebidae; genus Eilema; species Eilema sororculum. Next base: position 24,152,354 of record OU618535.1, read on the forward strand.
TGTATACCAACGTACCTCACGACAGGCATGCACCTTTAATGTCTGGTATAGGTAATATAGATACATATAAGTAAACAGGTGTACTTACTTACATAAAATATACCTATGTATATTTTATGTAAGTAAGTACACCTGTTTACCTATGTTACCTATGTAGTACCTAGGTACTAATGAATAGTACATAATGACCGTAAATTATATATTGTAATTATAAATTGTAAATTAAAAAAGAGAAAATCTAGTCTGTAACCATAGTAATACTAATGACCAGCAACACTAGTTTAAAGACGTCATTATATTTGTCTTCTTTTTAAATTCTATTTTATTAAAACAATTTTTAACACATAAAGGCCTACGCAGAAAGACTACAGAAATGGCCAGGAATTGGTAATACTGGGATACGGTAATATTATAAAACTGTGTAATTCGCCCGAAAAATGACAGTCCCTGCCTATACAAGACTATAATTTTATTGGTGTTCGGCACAGTACCAGTTCGACATTGATTTCCGATCACAAACGGATTCGGGGCGAATAACGGCCGTTCCCAATAACATACTGACAGTTAAAGATGGATCGCATCTACGGATAATGTGCTCGGCTGTTTAAATTCAAAACATAGTAACTCCTATTTCACACCAATTTCTGAAAATAAAATTACACCGCGTTGCCGTTTCCTGCAAAAAAATTAGTTACCATGTTTGAATTTAAACAGCCGATACGTCAAATTTGACTGTTGCTATCTATCTTTAACTGTAAGTACACACATCAAAAAAAGTTTGCGATCAATGGCATAAGCTCCTAGAATTCTTTAAATTTAACTTTATCAAGAAAAATGTTGTATGCTTTCTTTAAATAGGAATACCCTGTTTGAAATTAAAATATCAAACTATTTTTTATTATTTATTTTAAAAAATTTAGCCATTAATCATAATGCAATTGTGATAGAAATTTCATAAAAAGAAAAAGACTGTTTAATTAAACCTAAACTACAATTTATTATTAAAAGGTGTAAATTCAATATAAAATAACTCCTCCCCTGGCTCGAACACATGCGGAGATCCTCCTGGGCATGCTGAGGATCTTGTTTCCAGCATTTCCTGGGGTATTCTTCAATAGCGGCTTCCCTGAGCTCTGGAACTGTCTGGGGATGTGGCTCACGGTTCCATACAGCTCGTTTAAGAGCATCCCACGCGTGCTCTATTGGGTTTAAGTCGGGCGAGCCGGCAGGCCAGTCTAATCGTGTGATATCGTATTCTTGAAGAGCAGCATTGACTTGTTGAGCTCGATGTGCGGGCGCATTATCATCGACCAGTACAAATTGGTGCCCATGGTTTACTCGGAATGGTTTGACGATATCATCAATAGCAACTGCTTTGTACATGTCTGCTGTCATGAAGCCCCGATACGGGATCAAAGGCGTTCTAGCTCCAATCATAATGCCACCCCAAAAAGACACCAATTTTCCGCCTTGCTGAACTGTTCCAGTGGCAGTTCTTTGTCTTTCACGGTCGCCTGGTCTTCTCCAGACACGGACACGTCGGTTATCTGGATGAGTGAAGATTCGGGATTCGTCAACGAAGAGACAGTTTTGCCAAATGTTTTCTTCCTCACCTTCTTCATTTTGCCGAAGTCTAGCCCACTGCAATCTTCGTTGTTGACGTTGCCGGGAATTGAGGGGAGCTCGCCATAACCGCCGTGCTCGTAATCCAGCCTGGTGCAAGCAATTGCGAACGGTCTGCGCGCTAACTTCAAGCCCAGAGGCGGCCCTGACTTCTGCTTTTATTTTAGTGGCGTTGATTGTGGGAGCACGGGCTGCCAGCAATCTAATATAGCGCTTTTGGGCAGCTGTCAAAACAGTTGGGCGACCGCTGCGGGGTCGGTCAGCTAAATTCTCCATTCCGTGGTACCTCTGCAACGTAGCCACGACACAGGATTGGGATATAGCAAGTCTGCGTGCTATTACTCTCGTGGTGTATCCTTCTTCCCTCAAAGTTACTATTTTAGCTCGTAAAAGCTCTGATAATCCTCTTGGCATTTTTTCAATCACTACTTTCCGCGAAAAATATCTTGAATCGGTTATAATTCACTAAATCGGATTTCTGAATGAGCGTAAGCTAGGACTGAAAGCCTTTTTGTAAGAAAAAACAATTGAACGGTGTCATTGTTTTGTGTTCTAATTCTTTATTTTTAAATAAAGAATCTAAAAAGAAGAAAATATCATAATATAATCTACAGTAACAAAAAAGATTTCAGTTTTTCAAAGTGATCGCAAACTTTTTTTGATGTGTGTATGTTATTGGGAACGGCCGTAAGACCACAGACTGGAGTGATACTACCATTGTTTTCATTAAGTACTGCAGAGACGTTGTAGACTTCTTTCATTTAATATTCAATTAACCTTTAAAAACTACTACCAACTACCTTATAACACGTGTTCTAAAATAAAAGTTATGAAAATAAAGAAGCGTTATCATGGAAGTTTTCTTTTTGAAAATATCTAGTTCGCATTTTTAATATTTTTTAGGAGAGCAACACTGACCGTTATAGCTGTTCCTCCTCAACTTTAAAGTGAGCAAGGGGAAATACTGCGTTTAAGCAGGGTGCTTATCACTGTTTGAGAATTGTTGCAACTTAAACCTTTTAAGCTGAACGAAGTTTGAAGAAAATAAAGTTCTTTGTTTAATCAACCCTCTACTTACAAAATATAAGTTTACTTTAAAAGTGGGACGTAACCCTTTTCACTGGAGGTATGGAAAGTGCTGGCTTTTTATTTTAAATACTGTGCAAAAATAAACTGAGGCAGTTTATTTATTCACTTGTTTGAAATAACAATTTAAAAAGTATTTTTGAAGGTAATATCTGAAGGGGTAGGTTATAAGATATTTAATATCTTGCTACAACTTTTAGAAACCGCGCAATTGTCACGCGACGTGTGGTGTTGCTATGAAAACTCAATTGAAATAGCTAGTATATACTTCAAAGGCGTATGTGTAGCCCCGAGAGAAAAGTCTGCATGAAAGCATCAGGAAAATGTTGACGTACAAAGTACTCAAAATTTGTCGTTGTCGTTTTGATCATTTTTATACTTCGTCGTCAAGATATTTATGACGCTGATTGTACACCAGCTAGCAGTTTAAGTATGCTCCGAGTCCGTAGGTGTCCGAAGGATGCAGCTACTTACATGATAGGTTCTAAGAAACGATTTCGAAACAATATCCATATAAAAAACAATTATGAAAGTAGAAGAAGCGAAAGATATATGTCAAGATAGTAGCAGTTGGAAACATGTGGTTCCTGCATACCATGAGGCGAAACATATATATGTAACAAAATATCAATTAAATACAAAACATTTATTGAATTTTTAGCGCTAGCTTTTCCTCTACGTGGGTAAAAGAACGCCTCAGTAAGTCAATAAAATAAAAAGGTATCCAACTTGTATCACAACGTTAATACAACCAATGGCAGCGTTCCAAGACTGCTGCTTAACAAATATTGGGTGTAAAATTAGGAATTTAAAAATACTAATTGAAAAGAGAAAAATAAAACGCCCACTACCAGACGTTGCCAAACACTTTATTAACGATTTATACATTTAAATACAACAGTATGTATAATATACGAGTATTTTATGAATAGACCGAGATCAATTCAAATAACTGTATATGTTTTCGGCAATGTGTATAATAAAGTATTCTAGGAAACGTATAGAATGCCTAGTGCGCAGCAGGCAATATATGAAATGGTATCAAAAAACATTAATGGTGGTTATAAAAAAACCACTACGAAGGCTAATGCGGGAGCTCCACTTCCGCCTTAGTCTTTTACATGTATATTAAATCCAGGTCGGGTTTTGAATTTGAATTTTTGAACCTTCCAGAAATATAATTTTCACAAAACCATTCGCAAATATAGACCATAACTTATTTATTTCACACATTGCCGGAGAAACAGCAGGCATTCTATATATTAGCATACACTGCCTAACCATTGTATACTCGTAGAATACACATCGTCGGCAACAAATAAAAATATTTAAATTCGAACTCTCTACCACTTCGCCACACGGTATGTAATATCTTTAAGTAGATACATGCTAAAGTATTCTTAATGCACCAACCCCACAAAACCTTACCCCTAAGGACATCTTCATTACTTACTGCTGACGAGCCTTCTACAATACTTTGTAACGCAAGCACACACCACTCCCCTTCCCAATCATTGCTCTTTCATTCAATACACGCAAGTAAAATGTATATTACCTTCATTTATCAACCTCCCACGGACCCTCCAATAGTATATATATAAAAAAATCGGTCTTCATATTGTATTACGTGTACCATCAATCTGCGCCACCCGATTTAGATGGCCAAAATATCTGCCGCACAAAACCTCCCCTACTCATCTCCTTAAAACGGCTATAATGTTACCCTGTATGATATGAGCGTTTTATAAATCGCCCAGTTCCGTCCGAATACGGCCTTTACACGCATCGATACGGCCATATTATGGCTACTTAGTTTTTATATCCATCCTTACGGGCTCAATGCGTAAATGCATGGCTAACTTTTATTCATGGTGTATATATTTTTGGGTTAGGAAAATTAAGGGTAGGTATGGCTGTGTTTATTTTTGTCAGGTACTGATAACAATACTCTGGAAAATTGAGATAAAATAAAATTGTCTGTCGGAGTCAAGCTTTAAGGAGTTCTATTTTGAAATTTTATGTATGGAGGAGAAGTCAGGGCCGAAGTAAACTTGAAAGACTAAGGGCCAGTTCGACCAAACGCGAGTAAAGTTTATTCGTAGAATAAACAGCCAATACGTGGGTGATATTGCCTGTTTATTCTAGGAATAAACTTTACTCACGTTTAGTCGAATGTACCATTAATAATATATGTTAACTGTAAGTTTTTTTATTTATTTACTTAATAAATAAATAAATAAAAGTAAAATGATAATTTCCCAGAATGGAATGGTCTGGATGAAACTTCGGGAGAGAGGTCTGTGTCTAACAGTGGACTGTAATATGCTAATTGATTTAACTGGTAGATATCGTCAGTAAGGCTGAGCCGACCGTACTTTTCAAGCAATCAATCACATTATTTTATCTCGTTCACGAAACCATCTTGAAACCTAACCCAAAAATATATAGTTATCTAGATTCAAAACCACACAGTCCGACACAATATTGGGATTACACGAAACATTAAACTATGCCAAATTAACTCCTACCCTCAATGTACGAGCGAACCACAAAGTTAATTGTTAAGGATCACTGTGGTATGTATTGGGACTAAATTCGAATATTCAGTATACAGTGAAGTAATGTATTGTATGTGTATCTTTATAGAGAATAATAGGAGCTAGAAATAGCTCTAATTTTGGTATTTCTGCTTATTGATTCTCTCTTTATTGAATCGGATGGAGAACTTTTAGCTAGGAAATTTCATACTATGAAAGCACGAACTCAGTTTATCTTTTAATGAGATTAGAATCAATACTCTACTTTCGTATAGAAGCCGGTCATCAGCAATGGCTAAGACGGTCCCGAACCCCGACTGCGAGGGTTCCTCAGCGCATGCTTGGAGCGGCGCCAGTTTTCGAAGATGTGGAAGACAGGGAAACTGGTCCTCATCCGCAAGAATGGACGCCCGGCGGACGAGGCGTCCGGGTACCAGCCCATAGTGTTGCTCGACGAGGTGGGCAAATCAATACTCTACTTTCGTATAAAAACCAGTCATCAACAATGGCTGCCATGACCTATCAGGTAGGATAGTAGATTCTGGGGCACATTTCGCTCCTCCGACAAACCAGTCCCTCTCTGTCTCTTCTACTTCATCTTAGCGTTAATCCCAGTCGCATCCGAATCATTCAGCTTAGAGTCTGGGGTCCGTTTTACCCTAACTCTGAATTTGGCCAAACTTCGATATTTTCTGTGAAGTGATTACTATCTGACCTCAAAAACCCAAAGGCGATGTCGAAGCATTACAGCTAAACCAGTTGTTGGATATTTCAGGGCTCCAACTACCCGTAACGACTGCTATAGACGTTCGTATGGCAACCGGGACCGACGGCTTAACATTTTCTCCGAAGCACGACCAGACCAATGCAAATACCCATATTCATGCATACAAATATTTGCATTGAACGGAGATCGAACCCGTGCCTCTTGCGTAGCGGCCGCGTTCCCTACCGCTGAGCCACCGAGGCTGTCCCTCCCGGTCTCTATCTCTCTTTATCGGAAACACCATGCAGTTTTAGTCCGTGCCAATAGTAAGCTCTTCATGCCATGTTCACCACCTGTGTGCCTTCAAGTCTGAAGTCAAATACGCCTAATTAATTGACAAAAGAAAGTAACAAGCTATCTTAAAATAGACTTATTTTTTTTAAATAAGTTGCTTAATACACAGGCTCCTTTTTACCCGACTGCCAACGGAAGGAGTATGTATGCATGTATGTCTATTTATTTGGCACGGCCTAGCCTCAACGGCTTGACGGATTTGGACATGTGAGGTGTCATTTGATTCGTCGTGATTGTGTGAGTAGGTACCTTAAAATAAAAAATAAAAAAACCAGGTACATTACAATTCCTAAGAATCAAAATGGTAGATTTTTGGCGTCAAAATGTATGTTTTTCAAAATATTTTTGAATCAAACTTTTCGAGTAGGGTATCAAAATGAACGAAATTAGAAGATTACAAAAAGATATACACAACTTATTATAACTAAAAAGTATAAAATAAAACAAATGATTAAATAATAAAAAAACCCGATTGTCAGTGAAAAGATCGAAATAACTTTTTGGTTTCATCTGTTCATATATCGGTATTGAATTGAACTTTATATAACTTAGAAACGTTTAATCTCTGGCTTAACTGATGAGTGACTGACCTAATTGGCAGACAGTCGATGCATAGGTACCTATCGAACGAGTTGATACACAGATACAAAAAAGTATTTTTTAGCATGTAGAACATATTATTTTATACTGGCTTGAAATGTGGATGGATATGAACTTGCCAAGTTATAAATTCAATGTCAAGCAAGTGATAAAATAAATTTAAGAACTTGGTATATTTTTACAGCTTTCATTTAAGAAAGTGCTAAGGAACTTGGCACCCGTTCAGATTTTACTCTTTAACCAGCGGCACTGTCAACCTCTGACTGTTTTGTTCCAAATTTATCTCTATTTGTCACATTTTATATTTTGTTTGGATTGTGTTTACAAAAACATTGTTAGTTAGATAACATTCTGATGAGGTCGTCGAGCTGAGTGCCTCTTTGCGAGACGTTGCCTTTGGCTTACCATCAGGCGAGATGAAGTCAAATTGACGTGTCCTTTTACAAAAAAGAAGAAATATCCTCTTGAGATATACGTCGGGTAATTCCGCTCTGCCTCACTAAGCTTCCTCACGGTGGGCCGAGATGCATTGTTACAAAAAGTATATTTACTGTCCCACTAATTCATTTAGGTGGGGCAAATGATGTGTGTAAGAGTTATCTTACATTACCTACTTCGAATATTTTACGATACAACTGACCAATTAGAAAGGTACCTAATTAGGTATGCAATTAAATTTTAATGACACCCTAATATTAGCGGTTGGAATGATAAAACCGAAACTCAATGTGTACTAACCGAGTGGATAAGCTTAGTAATTGGATTTATCGTAGTACTCATGTCGAGTTTGCACTTTAGATGATTATACGACTTTAGTTGTAAATTCAGTACTTATATAAATCTGAGCAGAATTAGACATTAAAGGAGATGGAAAATGGTGGGCCCAAATGTAATAAGTTGAGATATGATCTAAAAAATTAGCCATATTTTTGTATCTTAGAATATGAAAAATCAACTCAATTCTCAATCTGGATGCGGAGAAATATGAGAAAATAGTTTTCGTGAGATTATCAATTGAGTAATCGATTACACTAAAACATTTGCAGTAAATAATAAAATAATTAAATGCACTATATGTACTTACATGCAATATAGTGCATATAATTACAGTCATATTATTAAATCAAATATCAATTAATTACTGAAAAACCAATATTAATGATTATCGATTTCATATCGATTCAAATCTCTCGTATATTTTTTTTTGTCTATGTCACTGACATGACAGCTGACTAACATTGACACTAGACAGTTGCTGCCTGTTTTTGTTTGCTCACTCGTTTCGTGTTTTCCGATGCGTTTTGAGTGCTTTCCCGATTATTCGTCATTTTCTTCGACAACTGCTTTGTATTTTACGGATTCTGACCCTGCCTACCTTGTACGACACCGAAGATCACTCACACGTTTTACTTGGAATTGTTATTTTGGATTTTACCGCCGGCTTGTGGATTGGATATTATTGAAACTATGGATCGCTGTGTGAATTGTGGGATATCCACTGCTCACTGCAATACACTGGGCCGACGGCCCTTACACGATGAAACAATTATATCAGTGATTCGGCAATGGCTTGCACCTCAGTCTGTAAGTAAAAATAACCTCATCTAACCAGCTACCATGCTGGCAGGTTTAAAATGTAAAATATGTTTAATAGAAGGCGAATAAAACACTATATTAAATGATTTTTTATTTTATTTTAGACATCCTTTCCCGATCTCCTTACCTGTTATCTACCTATCGCTTGAAGTCGTTGACGTTCATTCATATGATTTTTCAAACATTTTCTAGTAAATATAATAACTATTAGTGCAAAAGAACACATTTTGCACTTCAGGAATCAGCTATCAGTTAAAGATTGTAACATAACCTCACTTTTACATAATCTCTTATATCTCTGTTCTCAGATTGACAAAATGCGCAGAATTTTCAGTATAAGGTTGATAATATATAAGCTATTAATTGACACCACTTTCATCTTCTTACAACAAGGCCCAAGATTGTATGTAATCATTTCAGTCTCCTTTATTTATATCATGCGTCATGTACTTTACATTTCAATTATACATATTTTTTCATAATTTTTTTATAGATATTTTTCTGAGCCTAAAAGGCCGTATTATTTTTCTTTCCATGTTCTTGCCAGTTAGAGGTATTGAGTAGGATAAAGCTTCAATTAACCATTTATACTGTTGACTGATGGCACTTGATGGAATTTATTTTTTGTGTAAAAATGATATTGTAATATTGCGAACACTTGTATAAACTATTTATACTGTTGATTGATGGCACTTGGTGGAATTTATTGTTACACATATTGAGAACACTTGTACTTTTTCTACAGTATTTATTATATTGAACCTGAACGGTATCGCCTTACGGCATTTTCAAAGTTTTACATCTAATTACTAAAAACAAGTTTTACCTTTGCTAAATGTAAACCTTTGAGAATGCCGTAAGGCAAAATAAATACTATGGAAAAAGTACAAGTGTTCTCAATATGTGTAACTTGTATACTTATACTTTTTATATATAATAATATAATATAATAACAACAACACTGGTCGCCTAGATACATACTTAATTTGTCTTCAAAGTTTTTTTAACATTTTAATATATATTTTAATACAAATAACACAATTTTTATGGCTTATTATCTAAAATTACATATAAGAACCTACAATATATAATTTTCCAATACCATAACGCGCAATCACAATGATTTTAAGAAATACAGGAAAGATGACAGATGTCAAAATCAGAAGAACGAAAATTTACTTATACAGATATTTATGAAGAACAATAATTAGGTATGTTGACACGGGCGAAGGCCAAGCAAACAACGAACTACGCACCACCTACACCCTCGGACTCGTCGTGCAGCTCCGCTTCGCAGCCTCCGGAATCCACATCTCCGAGGCCCGCTACTGTTGAGGCGTCGAGCGCCGACGAGTATTTCTCCCCACCGACGTCGCCAACACCTGTACGTCGGCCAGGGAGAGGCCGACCGCCGTCCAGCTTGGGGTCCCAAGGCCCACTGGCCTTGAATAAGGCCCCCGCTACCGGTGGTAATGTGCGCCGCATGCGATGGACGTCATCCATTAATGAGAATGTCATGCGGGCATATTTTGCGGCTACAGGGGGAGGAGCCAACCTCACTGCGTACCGTGATCGCATGCTTATTCTGTTTCAGGATCTTGAACCAACTGTTAATGTTTCGGCGCAACGACTGTCGGATCAGGTGCGGGCTATCCAGCGGTGTCACTTGTTGGATAGCTCCGTACTTGAGAGGCTACGCTCTGACTTGCAGAACAACGATATTATCCCTCCTCCACCACAGGCCGTGATGCAGGTGGTTCCGCAGGAAACACAGCCTGTACATACCGATTGTGGGTTGGAAAATGTCGCTTCTTCAGTGAGTACTCAGTACATTGATCAAATAAGGAATGCTTTGTAGTGTGCCGTTCGTGATTATCGGTCAATGAATTATCAAATTAGACCTAGTTTACCGCGTTTGCCAGTGCATAAATGAAATATAGCGCTAGTGTGTGCCTTGGATTCACTGTTACCTAGTTATTTAGATAATAGTGAGCATCTCGGTGATACGCACTCAATTTTGTACTGTGCCGCCTATGCAGCTTGTCGAGTAGCTGGTGTTAAATTTCCAGAATATAACACCGCTACTAGACCTAAGTCAGGGAAACCGAGGTGGCAGTGCAGAATTGAGCGTCGTATCGCTGAGACCAGGGCACTCATTGGCAAGCTAATCTGCTTCAGGTCGGGCAATACACGCCCGAGAGTCATGCGCTTTGTGAATCGGGTATTCTACTTTAATTTAATTCCTAAATAATTATGTAATAATAATTTTGTGTAATAATAAGAATATGGGATGTTAAATGCCTGAAATAAATGAATATTATTATTTCCTTTATTCAAGTATAACACATATAAATTACATTTTTAAATATATCCTAAAAAAATACAAAATATATTTAAAAATATAAAAAATAGTATCCCACCGGCATCGAGTACAGGGACCAAGCTACCGGTGGTCAGGGCTCCAGAGAGAGGAACTTCCTCACGATGCGCGCCGTATCAAGGAGTACTGCCTTCTGCATCTGGCCCTTGACCCAACCATCCAACCCGAGCCTCTTTAGATGTTGGTCGAGGCTCTTTGCTATCAGTCCGTTAACTGATACGACTATCGGTACAATGATTGCTGAGTCAACATTCCACATGTCGACAACCTCGTGGGCCAAGTCCAAGTATTTAACTTGTTTATCTTTCTCAGCTTTCACGAGATTCTCGTCATGAGGAATGGTGACATCAACAATCAATGCTCGGCGTTCGGATCGGTCTATCACCACAATGTCAGGCTTGTTAGCTACAACAGTCCTATCAGTGATGATAGACCGATCCCAGTACAATGTGATATGACTATTTTCTAGAACTGGCTCATGAACATACCTATAGTACGGCACCTCAACTTCCACAAGGTTGTATTTCAGAGCAAGTCGCTGATGGATTATCCTGGCTACTTGATTATGTCTGTGCAAGTACTCGCCGTTAGCAAGACGAGAACAACCGGAAGTAATATGCCTGAGGGATTCACCAGGTTGGTGACACGCTCGACAAATGTCAATTGTGCCATCCCTCATGATATACTTCCGGTAGTTATTCGTCTTAATAACTTCATCTGCAATTGCACAGACAAAACCTTCAGTTTCCCCAAAAAGGTCACTGAAACGTAGCCAGGACACGGACGCTAGTAGATCTACTTCGGGCCTGTGTAGGGCCCGATAGAACCTGCCATGTAGCTCCTTACTCTGCCATACCTCCCTGCGGCTGTCAGTGCTAACTATTGTAGGCCTGCGCCAGTTCTCTTTAGCCAAACCGAGCGGGGTAAGCCCGGTATCTACGTTGACTACATCACGATGCATGTCCACGTTCGACTTAAGAAAGTAGTCTCTGAGATTGCACACCTCGCGATTATGAAGAGTCTTAGCATTTAAAAAACCTCGACCCCCACATTTCCGCGGGATGTACAATCTCATGACTGACGACCGTGGGTGGTGCATTCGGAATGCAGTCAATTGAGCCCGGACTTTCCTATCGATGGTATCGAGTTCAGTCTGAGTCCACTTGAGTATGCCAAAAGAGTACATCAAGAGTGGCATGACCCAACTGTTACAGGCACGCACCTTGTTACCACCTGACAGAAGACTGTTAAGTACTTTTTTCAGGCGGCCAAAGAAACGGTCCTGTAACATTTGTTTCATGTCGGCCTCATTGATGTACAGCGTCTGTGACATACCCAAGTATTTATAGGTCTCAGTTACGAGGAGTGATCTCAGGTTAGTGGAATCGGATAGTTGTATACCCTCCGACTCCACCACCCGCCCTCGCTTTACATGAATGACTGCACATTTGTCCACACCAAACGCCATTTTAATAGAATGACTGAATGTTTCAGTAACCTTCAGTAAAGCTATTAATTGAGGATTGGTGTGGGCGAATAGCTTTAAATCATCCATGTAAAAGAGGTGGGAAACCATCTGACCCTCTCTTCGTAACCTATAACCTAACCCTGAATTCACTAGTAAAGTACTAAGTGGGTTCAGGGCTAAGCAGAACCAAAGGGGACTCAGACTGTCCCCTTGAAAAATACCCCGCTATATTGTTATCGGCTCGCCACTATCCAAAGCCTGGCGACACCCTGAATAGAAAAGAACCGTCCTCCATTGCCCCATACACGACCTTAGGAAGGTACATAGAGTTGTATTCACTTTATACAACTCCAGCACCCTCAAAAGCCATGTATGTGGCACAGAGTCAAACGCTTTCTTGTAATCTATCCAGCATGCCGCCAGATCCTTACGATTGCGGCGAGCTTGTTGGCTAATAGTCATATCAATCAGGAGGAGCTCCTTAGTACCCCGGGCCCCATTCCTACATCCATTCTGAGAGGCACACATAATAGAATTATTGTTTATATGATTGTTAATCTTAGCTCTCAGGATGGATGTAAGAAGTTTATAGACCGTTGGGAGACATGTAATCGGTCTATAATTATTGGGCTCTAGGGTACTACCAGTTTTATGGAGCAGGTGAGTAACTCCTGTCGTCATAAAAGCTGGTAGCGTCCCAGATTCAACAGCGGATTGAAATTGTGAGGCCAAAACAACATGCGAACTCCGTAGCCATTTTAGCCAGAAATTGTGCAGTCCATCCGGTCCCGGAGATTTCCAATTAGACAGCGGACGGACCGCACAATCTACATCAATGGCATCAATGTTAATTTCTTCCATTTCTGGAATGGTTTCGCATGCTCTTTCGACCTCACGCATCCAATCGCCTTCAGTGTGGCTAACGGGCACCGACCAAATGCTGCGCCAGAACGCATTTGTGGCTTCAGCATCCGGCCGTCGCACGTCATCCACACTTTCTTCTGTTCGCTCCCAGCTTCTATATACCCACCTTTGGTCTCTTTGGAACATACAGTTGAGGGTATATCGATCAACTCGTTTTTTATATCTCCGTATACGGTTTGCCCATGCATAGACTTTCTGCTTCAGGAAGTCAATACGCTCTGTGACCCGAGACGTATAATCTAGGGGACTAATATCAGTTCCCGCAAACGCTCGGGTCACATAGCGCATCACCCTTGGGCGAGTATTGCCCGACCTGAAGCAGATTAGTTTACCGATGAGCACCCTTGCCTCGGCCACACGTCGTTCAATTCTGCATTGCCATGCTGGTATAGCAGGTTTAGGTCGTATGGCAGGATCTTTGATGGGAAATTTAGCACCTGCTATACGACATGCCGCCACAGCAGTACAATACAGAATTGAATGAGTGTCACCGAGGTTCTCACTATTTTCTAGATATCTAGGTAATAATGAATCAAGGGCACTCACCAGCGCTATGTTACGCCTATGTATAGGCAACCGCGGGAGACGTGGCCTGACATGTACGGGCATTGATCGATATTCCCGCAACGCACATTCCAAAGCCTCCTTAATCTCTTCATTGTACTGAATACTTACATGAATAGGTGTGTCATCCGGCGCAACATAAGCATCATCATTTATTTCTGCTGTAGAAGCAGGAGCAGGAGCCGGGGCGGGGGTGACACAGATATTTCGCAAGCATTCTAGCCGTAGAGTCTCAAGTACGGTTTCATTCAACAAGCGATTATTATTATTATTATTATTCTCGGGAACTGGCGTCAGTCCCTTCGATTATACATCCCGAGTCACAGAGCGCATCGAGTTCTTGAAGCAGAAAGTTTATGCATGGGCAAACCGCATAAAGCGGTACAAAAAAAGATGTGACCGATATACACTGAATCGCACATTCCAAAGAGATGAAAGATGGGTGTATAGAAATTGGGAGCGAGCTGATTCTGTGGGTGACGAGCACTTGCCGGATGTTGCTGCCACAAACACATTTTGGCGCAACATTTGGTCGGTTCCCGTAGCTTACACAGAGGGTGACTGGGTGCGAAAAATTAAGCGATCGTGTGGAGCGATTGAAACAATGGAGCCTGTAATAATATCAGAGGATGACATTGCTTGTGTAGTTCGTTCGCTGCCGAACTGGAAAGCTGCCGGTCCGGACGGACTACACAACTTCTGGTTAAAGTGGCTCCGGAGCTCACACGCCCGTTTGGCTTTTCAATTCCAGTCAGCTTTAGAGTCGGGTTCGCTTCCAAGTTTTATGACTACAGGCATCACCCATCTGCTCTATAAGTCTGGTTGTGCCATGAACCCCAAGAACTATAGACCGATCACATGTCTGCCTACAGTTTATAAACTTCTTATATCTGTTCTGAGAGTAAAAATAGCTAGTCATATAACTAGAAACTCTATCCTATCCTACTCTCAGAATGGATGTAGAAGTGGGGCTCGTGAACAAGCAGAGGAAAGAGCAATTGTGATATTATTAGAAATTTTTTTAGAAGATCACAATCAACTAATTCAATTGATCAAAAGAGTTTCGCCACGACTGCAAAATGACAATTATCAAATCGTCATAAAAGCCGACAAAGTACCATTAGGTGAACATGCTGGTAGATTCAACGCTTCAACTGTTGATGAGGTTGCTGTTATCATGGTTGGTGATCCAGTTGACAAAAGATCTATAAAAATTACATGGCGAGACAACACTGTCAGTACGATTTCGGATCTACATCGTTCATATGACGCACTACAATCATCATTATCCACATAGAGACGTTAGTCCTGATTGCATCCGAGGCCACGGTGCCCTCGGAGCTCAGGGTCCGCCTTCCGGCTCTTCCTTCTCCACTTCGCACGATCTTGGGCGTCCAAGGTAGTGAGACCGTTTTCACGCATGTCACCCTCCACGACGCCAAGCCAGCACTTCTTGGGCCTACCCCTTCTACCTGGACCGGGTGGGGGCGCCATTGCCAGGCATTTGTTACCCACGTAGCTGGGCGGTTTCCGCAAGACATGGCCGCACCAGCGGAGGCGGCTCTCTTGCATTTTATCTGCGATGTCACGGACATGGAGGCTGCCGCGGATGCGCGAGTTCCTCACGCGATCTTTACGCGTGACTCCACACATCCACCGCAGCATTTTCATCTCCGTGACACGCAGCATCTGCTTGTGTCGCTCCAACAGCGGCCACGCCTCACAGCCGTGTAAGAGGACAGGTCTAATGATTGTTTTATAGACCTGCCCCTTCAGCCTGACTGGCATTTTAGTGTCGCAAGTGACGCCAGTCATTTCCCGCCACTTAGCCCACGCGGCGGCAGTACGTGCCTTGACGTCGTGGTCGATGTCACCAGCAACGTGAAGTACAGATCCCAGGTACTTAACCTGATCCGTGCGCTCGACCAAGTCATCGCCTATGCGAACGGGTGTGGGATCTGTTGAGTTTAACGCCAAGTACTCTGTCTTCGCCACATTTAGCTTCAGACCGCCGTTCTCAAGCGCCTGCTATGACGCACTACAATATCCATTGATATTTTGGCAAGGACAAGATGAATATCACCTTAATATCAAACAGTATGATCCAAATACCGGTAAATTTGACAATTATCTATTTACTTTCTTACTGTATGTATAGATTTTAATTTCGTATTGCATTTTATTTTTTATTTTTTTAGGTGATTACAGAAATAATAAAGTTAGCTCAATGAACTACTACGCACACCGAATAATGGTTAGACAACATCAAGACAATTATATCCTTCGATATCGTCAGCTGTTCCATCAATACATTGTTGATATGTATGCTAAGGTCGAAAGCGAACGCTTGCGATTCCTTCGATTCAACCAGGCAAAACTACGATCGGAAGAATATATTCACTTACGAGATGCTGTTGCTGGAAACATCGATGGAAATTTAAATCCCAATGACATCGGTAATGCTTTCATTTTACCTTCAAGCTACATCGGCAGTCCACGGAACATGCAGGAATACATACAAGATGCGATGACTTACGTACGTCATTACGGCCGACCGGATTTATTTATTACATTCACATGTAATCCGAATTGGGAAGAGATACAAACTTTACTATTGCCAGGACAACAAGCCATTCATCGTCATGATTTAACTGCACGTGTGTTTAAACAAAAATTGAAATCCTTAATTGATTTTATTGTTAAATATTCAATTTTTGGTATCACACGTTGTTGGCTGTATACGATAGAGTGGCAAAAGCGAGTTTTGCCTCATGCCCACATTTTGGTTTCGCTTAAAGATAGAATCCGTCCTGAAGAAATCGATCAAATAATTTCAGCCGAAATGCCAGACCCATTAATTGATCAAGAATTATTTGATATTGTCACCAAACACATGATCCATGGGCCATGCGGTGACGTCATGCTTTCAACATGACGTCACCGTGCATGGAAAATGGAAAATGTAAAAAAAACTTCCCAAAGCCGCATACGAATGACACGATCATGGATATTGATGGTTGTCCAATGTATCGCCGCAGAAGTACTGAGAATGGTGGCCACACATTTACAATGCGACTGCGAACTTTCCAAATCAAGTTGAGTTTGATAATCAGTGGGTGGTACCATACTCACCACTACTTTCAAAAACTTACAAAGCTCATATCAATGTTGAGCTTTGCAGTTCTGTTAAATCAATTAAGTATATTTGTAAATATGTAAACAAAGGCAGTGATTTGGCCATATTTGTAGTACAAAACATAAATAAAAATGACGAAATAGCACGATACCAAATGGGCAGATACATTAGCAGCAATGAAGCTATTTGGCATATTCTCAGCTTTCCCATCCACGAAAGAGATCCTGCTGTCCAACATCTGGCAATACATCTTGAAAACGGTCAACGTGTATACTTCACTGAAGAAAATGTTCTCCAAAGAGCGTTCGAAGCTCCGAAAACGACTCTAACTGAATTTTTGTGTCAAAAACCTGTTGTTTTTGGCCAATTCGCGAAGACATTGGTGTATGGTGATGTTCCACGTTATTTCACATGGAACAAATCCAGTAAAAAATGGGAGCCACGGAAACAAGGAAAACCACATCTTTCCATTACAGGCATATTCAAAGCTAAGACATTGGGGAGACTTTACGCGGTACATCCAAAGCAACGTGAGTGCTTCTATTTACGTTTGTTATTGGTGAATGTTCCCGGACCAACGTCTTTTGAATTTTTACGAACAGTTAATGGTCGAGTATTCAATACATACCAGGATGCATGTCGTGAACTGCAATTGCTAGAAGACGATAACCATTGGGACTTAACGCTTGCTGATGCTGCGTTGACATCAACACCGAATAACATTCGTCAGTTGTTTGCAATTATTTTGACGACATGTTATCCCTCGCAAGCACAAACTTTATGGGAAAAATATAAAAATTGTATGACAGAAGACATATTGCACCGAATTAGACAAACAAATCAATGCCAAAACATAGATTATACACCAGAGATGTACAATGAAGCATTGGTCTTGATCGAGGATTTATGTGTTCTTATTTCAAATTTACCACTTAATCATTATGGTATGCCATCACCTAATCGTCCAGCCACCGACTTAGTCAATACCGATTTACAACGAGAAAATCAATATGACCATGGAAGTTTAGCAACAATTATCATGAACAGTGAACCATTACTGACAGCAGAACAAAAAATTATTTATGATTGGATTATGCTGGCTGTTGCTGCTGAACAAGGCGGTTTTTTTTTCTTGGATGCACCCGGTGGAACCGGTAAGACATTTATATTAGACATTGTTGATTCTTGCCAAAATACGGTCGCAACAAAAAATCGCATTAGCAGTAGCATTGTCAGGCATTGCGGCTACTTTACTGGATGGTGGGCGAACAGCACATTCAACATTCAAGCTGCCATTGGACGTTCATAATAAACCAGATGCAATGTGTAACATCAAAAAGAATAGTGGAATAGCTGCAGTGTTGCGGAAGAGTTCTATAATAATTTGGGGTGAGTGCACAATGGCACACAAATATTCACTTGAAGCATTAAACAGAACTATGCAAGATTTAAACAGCAATAATAAACTTTTCGGTGGTGCTATCTTACTTTTGTCTGGTGACTTCCGGCAGACCTTACCGGTTATACCTCGCTCTACTTTCGCGGATGAGATTAATGCATGTTTGAAACAATCATTCTTATGGCGAAGTGTTGAAACACTTCGATTGACCATAAATATGCGAGTACAATTGCAAAATGATCCATCAGCACAAATATTTTCCGAACAACTACTAGATATTGGGAACGGTAAAATAGAACTGCAACCAAATACGCAATGCATTAAACTACCAGACAATTTTTGCACTGTTGTTCAGGATAAATATGAATTGATTCAGAGTATTTTCCCGGATATACAGAATAATTATTTGAATCATGAATGGCTTAGTCAACGGGCGATTTTGGCAGCCAAAAACGTTGATGTTGACGAAATTAACTTCCAGATACAACAGTTGTTACCAGGCGATCTGATGTCTTTTAAATCAATCGATACTGTTGTTGATGAAAATGAAAGTGTAAATTTTCCGATTGAATTTTTAAATTCATTAGATATCCCTGGAATGCCACCACATAATCTTCGATAAAAGATTGGTTCCCCTATAATTCTCCTCCGTAATTTGAATCCACCTCAATTATGTAACGGTACGCGTTTGGTCATCAAAAAGATCACCGGAAACATTCTTGAAGCAACCATTTTGGCTGGGAAGTTTAAAGGAAAAGTGGTCCTGCTGCCACGAATTCCGATGATACCATCAGATTCTACCATACCCTTCAAAAGGCTACAGTTTCCAATTCGTTTAGCTTTCGCCATTTCTATAAATAAATCTCAAGGTCAAACAATGTCCATTTGTGGTTTAGATTTGGAAAATCCATGTTTTTCTCATGGGCAACTATATGTTGCGTGTTCACATGTTGGGAAACCGTCGAATCTATTTGTGTTAGCTAAAAACAGGTTAACCAAAAACATTGTGCACCGATTGGTGTTAAATTAAATTGAAATAGAAAGTATTTATAATTCAAAAAAATAGATATTAATGTTTAAAAGTTTAGGACTGTCTGCCTTGCCTACCTCAGTTTAAGCGTCACATGTTATTTACTGTATTATACTGTAATATACTTATATTTGTTATAAAATTAAATGGAAATCCTCAATAAATCTGATAAATTTTTATTTTGTACCTATTGATTTCTGCTTAATATCAAGTGTAAGAACATTTTAATTAATTGTGTTCAACGTACTTCCCCTTCAAATCTCAATCCAGTGAATTTGTATACCAACATCAACATTTTCGTCTTTGTTCGTAAATAATTTCATTGTACTAAAAGGTTATAGTAGTAGAAAGTCAAATAAGGAGATCACCATATTTTTTTACAAATACCATCTGTGTGAAAAAGCATAGTGGACTCCGTGACTGATGTTCTCTTATTGTTCCTCTTAGATTGTTTACTATAATGTAATATAACAAAAACTTTAGCCACAGCAACGCGTGGCCGGGTTAGCTAGTAATAATATACATATTCATTATAATAATAATTTTTATATATACTTTTTAATATATAAGCCTAGTGGTATGGGTAATGGACTGCTGAGACGAAGACGAGGTCTCGGTTTCGATCCAGGCAGGATCGAGGCACACACCAATGACTTTTCAATGCTTTTCGAAGTTATGTGTGTATTTATCGCAGGTTTATAAGTGCCCGGTTAATGGCAACAGGCTCGCCACCTATTACATTGGGACCTAAACATAAACTGGCGAAATGTGGGTGCTAGCACCTCTGCCTACCCCTTCGGGGAATATAGGCGTGAGTTTTATGATGATGATGATGATATTGTAATTCAAATTCAATTTTATTTCTATTTAATTATATTAAGCATTTATAAAATATATTTTTTTAGTTCATGCTTATAATTATTTCCCACATTTTGGGGATAATTGATACTGGTATACTAAATTTTAAAACTACTCACCTGTTAAAATTTCTAAAGATCGTAGTTTTTAAGAATTAGAAAATCCAAAACCTTTGATAATGTGTAAATATAAACCTTTGAGAATGCCGTAAGGCGAAACCGGTCAGGTTCAATGAAATAAATACTGCGGAAAAATTACAAGTGTTCTTTCAATTAACCTTATCCACTGATTTTCAAAACCCATGATTAAACCACTATTTTAGTTTCAAGTACCTGAAAAACTCAGATTCAGTGTAAAGCGACGACATTTAAAACATAATAAACATAAACATTTTTCAATTACAACAAAATAAATAATGCTGTGTCTTTCTCATCAAAGTCTCTCAAATAATATGAAACCAAAATCTCCGTTAACGGTTACCAAATATTTAATTATTCATTCAACATCAATCGCTGCGAAATATTTGATATAATAACCAATCCTCTGTGATTGCATCAACAGTAATTTGTCTTCATTTAATTACTTTCTCGGATTTATAATTATTGGGCAAAATATAAGCCGACAAAAGTTTCAAGGGTATATTAAATAAATATGGCGGAACATTCAGAGAAACTTGTTCCATTTATTTGTGTAAACAGAAAATATAAAATGGGTGATTAATAACAATAAAACACGGACTTGCTGGATCGATGTCTTTCAAAACAATGTTGATTAATTATGATTTATTGCAAATATTGATAGACAGTACAGTTTACTAATTCTTGGAATTTTATTTGCGCGTGACGACGGATGATGAATGGCGTAAGCAAACTTATATTCCTTAAAATGAGAGTATGGTCATCTTCATAGGACGGCCATACCGAAATAACCCGCAGGTGGCCTATACCAGAGCAGAACTGATAAAACGGTCAGTATATAACGGCCATATTTGTAAAAAATAAATGTAGTAGCCCTCATCCCTCTTAATTTTTTTTCTCATTTTCTTCCTCTACTCTTATCCCCACCACTTTCGTCTCTGAAAGTGGCAACACTGGCAACCCTTGTGTTGCAAGCCTTGATAGGTCCTGAATTAACATGTACAAACATTCCATTTTCGCTCTGTACCAACAAAATGTACATTTTACGTATGACTTCAATTAATTATATAAATTTATTTGTACATATCCGCGTGCGAACGGAAATCATGGCGGCTTTTGAAATGACAATAATTTATTTCACGCAATATCGCGTAAGGGCTAATGGATTATTGTACATTGTTAAATAGGTGATTTAACAAATTAATATAATGCACCTACGATTCAAGCGATACTAGTTAATGATTAATGAATTTGTACAATCCTTGCATACTCAAGTGGACTCAGACTAAACTTGATACCATTGATAGGAGAGTCCGGACTCAGTTGACTGTAATTCGAATGCATAATCCACGCCCGTCATGATATTGTACATAGTGCGGCAATGTGCAGGTCGAGGATTTTTAAATGCTAGAACCTTGTATAATCCTGCGATGTGTAATCTTAGAGACTATCTTCTGAAGTCCAATGGGGAAATGTATCGTAATCAAAGTTGATACTGGACTCACTCTGCTCGACTGGGCTAAGAACTGGCGCAGGCCCATATGATAGTAGTGGTACTGACAACCGTTATGAGGTATGCTTCTCCACAGGCCCAGTAGACCTACTAGCATCCGTGTCCTGCTACGTTTCAGGGACCTTTTTGAGGAAAATGAAGGTTTTGTCGCTATCCTGGTAAATATCTCAGGCATATTGTTTTTGTTTTGACAAACACGATCAAGTAGCCAAGATAACCCATCAGCGACTTACTCTGAAATATAAACCTTGTGAATGTAACGGCTGAGCTTATAACATTGCAAGTTTAATTGAACCTGTTTTTGAACATATTTTGAATGTCAAAACATCTTTTAGAAGACTCAGGTGAATCTTCAACAATAACGTTTTAAATGAAAATGGGTTTTACCGCACGTGTGCGTATATCCGAGTATCCGCGTATCCGCGTGTACGTGCGTGTTTAAACCACAAATCATACGTCGGATCGTATCCGAAATAAATGTGAGCCATTACGAACGTACATGCGGATACAACTGACATTGACTGACTGTTACATTGCAATGTAGGAATTAGAATTATTTTATGTATTGTTTGAAAAACATGTGGGGCTGGAATTATTTTATTTTCATTTCCCATTAGAGTCGTAAGGCGGTTGTTCTTCACATCAGCTCTTTCTAGACAGCTATGATTATTTGACAATAACTATTAGCTATCAATATTATGATCCACACTAAATTATTCAACGTTACGACAAGTTCTACTAAATTAATTCTTTTTTACTATTGACCCTCGAAAAAAGGCCCGTGATCCATCAAAAACAGTGAATAAAACATTCTTTTTTTCACTGAGTGAATAAAAAAATTGAATTTTGAACATCCGTAAATATAGATTAGGTATAGTTAGAAAAAAAAACATGCAAAGAGGTTGCACAGTCTCTATATAAAAACGTATTTAAAACCACCAAAAAAACTGAACAGGCTGTATGGAATATGGCTCAGCTTAAAATTTTAAATTAAGAAAAAAAAAATATAATCAGAGTCCGCTATTGTGGATAGGTTTGATTACCTCATAGAATCTTTCTTCCCTCCTCAATCACAGGTTTCCAGAGATGTGGAAATGGAGATTGATAGACAGCCAGATGTAAGCACCACAGAAGAGGCAAGAAATAATTTGACGGACGAATAATTTAGAAGACTTTTCAGGGGGAGAAGAAAATAAAACCAGGGATGTCTTGTCAACATTTGCCTTTGCTGAATAAACCCAAGTACAAAGGATGGCATAATAGAGTTTTTGTTCTTTTTATCCAATAATTTTTACATTCATGTTACAGATTATTTGTAGGCGTGATATTGTTTGTTTTTTTAATCTTTTGCTCAAATATAATTTATTATTTATTATTGAATTAGACAAATTAAAATCTAAGATGGCTGCCACCAGAAAATAGCTGTTGACATTTATTTCACAACTTCCTCAATATAGATATCAAATGAAAGGGCTTGACTAGTAGATCAATTTAAAAAGTGTAAAATAATGTTACGTCACATTCGTAACACTGCCCCCTCCTAAGACATGCTCGTCCAGAGTTTCTGTTATCACTTTATAAGATCCTTGCCAACCGGCCTGCAGTTTGTTTTTTTTTTTTTTATATATAGGACACGTCAATTTGACTTCACCTCGCCTGATGTTAAGCTAAAGGCAAAGTCTCGGAAAGAGGGTCACCATCGGAAACATGTACCATGTTAACAGTGGTGGCACTCAGCTTGACGGCCTCGTAAGATGCCTTTTTACGCCCCGCTTAAAGGACCCCTTTTTTTTTTTTTTTTTTTCGTGCGGAAATCCCCTCGGATACCCCCCCTGCGCTTAAAGGACTGTAGGAAGAAGGAAACACGTGAGCTGGTAGGGAGTTCCAGGTCTTAATGGTGCGGCATAGGAATGAGTCGCTGAAATGCTTGGTTCTTGCTGGTATACTCTGCACCGTGTATGGATGGCATCTTAGCCCTGCACGTGTCGTCCTGTGTAGGAAAGGAGAGGGTGGGACTAATTGGAAGAGCTCGTCAGAACATTCACCATGGTAGAGACGGTAGAAAACTGCCAAAGACGCAACATCTCTACGCATCTGCAAAGGCTCGAGGGTGTTCGTGACCTCAGGATTCCCAATAATACGGACCGCACGTCGCTGCAACCTGTCGAGAGCATCTAGTAAGTGCTTTGCGGAGCCGTCCCAGAGATGTGAGCAGTATTCCACGCAAGAACGAATTTGGGTCTTGTATAGAAGACACCGCTGCTCCGGCGTGAAAAAACGTCTTACTCTGTTCAGGACTCCGAGTTTACGCGAGGCTGATTTGATGATACTCTCGATATAGTTTTTGTTATTCAGTTTGCAGCGAACATCCATACCGAGGATATTGAGGTGATCCTGTGTCAGTGGTGTGCTCTGAAGAGTGGGAAGGGGTAGGAAAGGAGATACTTTTGCTGTAAACGCACATGCCTGGGTCTTCTTGGCATTGAACTCGACCAGGTTCCTAGCGCCCCATTGAGAAATGTGGTCCAGGATCCGGTCCAGCTCAGTGACAAGAAGCTGCCTTTTTCCCGCGATATCAGAGTGCTTGGCCGCAGGATTTGCGTAATAACTCCCGTGTAAGGTGCTGTCGTCTGCATAGCAATGAATGCTACCGTTAGAGAGCATATCATTGATATGCAGAAGAAAGAGAGTGGGAGATAAGACGGAACCCTGCGGCATGCGCTGCCATGAGGTGATTGTCGCCGCAGCACCACGTGACAAAACATGGAAGAATGGTTTTATCTATGAATGTGAGGCGCGACGAGAGCCGACGCGCCGAACGGAAGGGCCCCCGTAAATTTGTGCCATCAAATTTCTACCACCTTGTATTTCTACTGCGATGTATGAAATACAAATTAAAAATTTGTTTTATCTTAATTGTTTATTATGATATGTATAGTCCCTGTGTATTGATTAAAAATAAATATATTTTCCCCACAATTTAAAGTATCAAAATAGTTTTATCCAATTTCCCCAGTATTGCACTTTACAATTTTCTAATTTGCTATTTGCCATGAGATTCTGGCACACCTATACCATAGCTACTGATAAGAAAGTTCAGTGTGTCATTCAAACATGTCGGAAGCTGGTCCTTCTAGAGGGCGCGATCGAAATTATCAGTTTACGAGAAACAAATTGGAGGGGAAATGGTTGCTACATGCCGGACATGCCTACGTATTGCATAGAAAAAATAAAAATTTAAGTGTGGGACCTGCAGCAATAAAAAAAGTGGTAGTGAACGCGACTGCTACGCAGGAGGCGCGGGTTCGATTCCCGCTCAGTGCAAATATTTGTATGCATGAATATGGCTATTTGCATTGGTCTGGGTGTTTCTATGTATAATATGTATGTATTTACAAAAAAAAAAAAAAAAAGTATCTATGTATGTTTATCCGCATTCTAGATTCCATAACACAAGCTAGTTAAGCTATGCTTACCATGGGTCTAGATAGCGTTGTGTAGAATGTTGTGGAATGTTGTGGAATATTTAAATGTGTTGGTGCAGTGAAACTGGACACTGAAAATGACTTTGTGTGGGCCAGATTTTTTCAAAAATGAAGTGCCTGTCACTGTGGGGGAATTAAAGAAAGAAGTGACGATTAACTACGATCCAGTTCAACAAATATTTGAAAAAAAAAAATGGCAGAATTAAAAAACAAGGGGCCAAGTGAAGAAATGCCATCATACCAATCTTTGAAAAGTTCACTATACAGATCAAGGAACAAGGAATTGCAAGTTCCTAAAACGTCATTCTGTAAACCAACTGATGTTATTATACCTCAAAAATTCAAATCTAAACTCTTGATAGATTATGCTGAAGACAGCAACAGAATTATTATATTTGTGTCACCGAAGGGCCGAACTAATCTAAAAAATGTGAATGCTTATTTGTGTGATGGCACATTTGATTGTTACCCTGTACCTTTTAAACAGATTTATACCGTACATGGAGATATAAGTAACAATAATCATCAAGATGAAATAAACATAGTTCCCATATTTTACGCACTTCTTGTTGATAAGTCTGCGAGCACTTATAGAACGATGTTCAACACTATTAAACATTTTTTGCCCGAATTCAACCCCAAAAAGTTCATCCTGGATTTTGAAGCATCGACAATAAGTGCAATTGAGCAAATTTTTCCGCAAGCCGTAATACATGGATGTTTTGTTCATTTTCAAAGGAGTGTGTACAGAAAGGCAAAATCACTAGAATTGCTAGAACATGAAGAGACCTTATCTCATGTGCGAATGTGTATTTGCCTTGCATATCTTCCGACACATGAAATAGAAGATGGAATGGTGGCTATAATGGCAAACAGTTTAGCTTCTGAGTCCGTTACAAAGTTTAACGACTACTTCGTAGAACAATGAACAAGAACTGGAACCTGATGGCATGATAGCTAAATGGTGTTGTTATAAAGAAAAACACACGAGCGGTAATTTAGTAGAAGCATGGAATAACAGATTGCAATGCTATTTAGGTTTAAACCCTAATTTGTTATTATTTTTAGAAATGGTATCCATAGATATAGCAAGCTATGATACGGCGCAAGACAAATTGCAGTTCAAAGCTAAACCCATCACCAAAAAGAAGCGCCAAAGTATTCTCAACCAAAAAGCAATCGAAAAACTAACTAAAGACTACGAAGAAAGACAAATTGAATTATTTAAGTTCTTAGAAAAACTTAGCAAAACTGTTTTAATATCCCGTAAAGGGACTTAATTTATTTTTTATTGATTTTTTTATATAGGACACGTCAATTTGACTTCACCTCGCCTGATGTTAAGCAAAGGCAAAGTCACGTATACTCTGCACCGTATATGGATGGCATCTTAGCCCTGCACGTGTCGTCCTGTGAAGGAAAGGAGAGGGTTGGACTAATTGGGAGAGCTCGTCAAAACATTCACCATTATAGAGACGGTAGAATACTGCCAAAGACGCAAATCGCAAATCGCAAATCTCTACACATCTGCAAAGGCTCGAGAGTGTTCGTGACCTCAGGATTCCCAAAATGAATAAAACATCCATGTATTACGGCTCTTGCCTGTAAGAGATCGCTTTTTTTTTAGCGATAAGGCCGCCATTTGTACATTTCTCATTATGTTGTCCGTACATATACTAACATTTATAAGTGTACAATAAAGATTTTTCTTATTTTATCCGGAAAAACTTGCTCAATAGCACTAACCGACATCCATGCGGGCAGAGCCGCGGGCAAAAGCTAGTTTTTTTTTATAAATTATCAAGCTTTATTAAACAGATTATCTGCAGATGGTACTTTTACCTAAACTACTAGTGAATTACATTTATTAAGATAAAAATAAATTGGGTCCCTCCGGAACGAGTGCCTCAGTAAGTGGGGCCCTCAGGTACGAACCCAATGTGTCACGCCAGAAAACCAAAGGGTTTGAAACAAACATGATCAAAAGTAATAAATAAATAAAAGTTTATTTATTTTACAAAATAGGTTACACATTTTTATCACTATACAAGTAATATAGTTTTGGCACAAATGTGAGATGTTACAATATTAATACTGAAGCGGTACAAGAGATTATAACCCTATTACCTAAACTAGGCTCAGGGCCTGAATTTTAGGTAACAGTGTTAAGTGGGTAGAGATTTTGAAAAAGAAATGGCTGGAATATAAATCATTTGCCCCAAGGAACCAAACGACTGGTATGGAACGATGGGTCATGTTCTCAGCATTTCCTATAAGGGTCAACGAACTTATGATAGGCCACAACACAACATGCCCATCTCGAAGTCTGATGGTGTTCACAAAAGCTTCCCGGTGTCCAAGTACGGATTATCTGGGGCTCACCATATCTTACTGGGCGCAGATCATCAATTGTCCAAAGTCTTGAACCGATGACAGTTTGGTTGTGCATGCTCCGCAGCGAGGGGGCGTATAGAAAAAAGTATGCAATGGCTGTCAAAACGGCGATGGCACATGTCCCCTGCATCGACGACATAATAGAGTTGACCAAGACTACTAAGCAAGCATCTGTGATATTTATGTTGACGACCCTCGTTGCGGAGATAATAATGATCACGACGTCAAGACAGGCAACACGTATGTATTTTCCAATAACCCTGTTCCGGTACGTCTGGAAAAATGAGAAGGATCAGGTTCTCCAGCAGTATCGGAGTGGGGGTTGGTATACCTACAAAAGAGCATCTCAATCCCGATAGAAATTTTTCTTCAATGGAAGGATGGAGGAAGAGAAAGCCTCTCATGTGGTTTTCCACGGCATCTTTGGAATGTACAAAGAAGACCTCGGAGTTCACGGACAAATAACAAACGTTGGGAATTGGTTCACAAGAGAAGCACTCGGTAACTGCTTCAGGCAACAGGGGTCAGAAGAGTTTGTGACGAAAAATACATTGCCTAGAGTAAAATACTATTATAAAATGGCATGCGCTAACCAAACGGGAATGCTTTCTGGCGTATTTAACCAAGTGGCCACAGTGCCCTGCTTTAGTGGTTCCAGGACCCACGTAGTCGACGCCGCATTTTTCGAGCACATTGAAAAGAAAAGAGTTGTCGCTTCAACAGGGAAAACACTGTCCCAAATAGTTAACATACTAACCACTACTTTAGAAGAGCTCTATGATACTGTTCCTAAACGAAATGAATATCGAAACGACGATCGAAATTAGGGGTATATAAGGGGCCGTCACGCCAGAGCGGTGAAAAAACAGTGTCCAAAGTGAACAGAAGAAGAAGAAGAAAACGAAGAAAAGTAAAAAAAAATTGTGAAGTGCAAGTAAAGAGAAGTGACAGTGCAGTAAACTATTAGTGCAACGACACACTGTGAGTGTCGCGTATAAGACTGAAAGTGCAGTGAACTCCTAGCGCGTCATGTGGTACAGTCACGCTGTTAGCTGTTGGGGTGTGTAAAATAAAGCAGTCTCACATACGAAGTTGTTTACTTCCAATCCTGTTACCCATCTCCCGGTAAATATCAGAGAGTAATTATTTTCTCGTAGTCAATGATAAAAAGTAGAGTACCTAAGACGTGAAAAAAGAATTCATCTCGGCTCTTGTATCCCTCGATCCGTTCAGGTTTCTATCTAGAGGGGACTCTAGATAGAAACCTGAACGAACGAATCCTGAGCGTAGCGAGGGATCGTTAAGCTCAGGATTCTACCGTACAAACCTTCGCTCCTCTCGGGATACAACTTAGTGCCTCGAAAAGAATTCATCTTTTTTCACTTGTTGGGTGGGGTCTACTATGATTAAATTAAGTCTACCAAATGGGACAATCGAGTATATTGTAAGTATCGCTTTTTAAATCTTACCACCTTTTTTTTATAAATGACACGTCAATTTGCCTTCACCTCGCGTGATGGTAAGCTATAGACGAAGCCTCGGAAAGAGGGTCACCATCGTAAACATGTACCATGTTAACAGTGGTGGCACGGCCTCATCAGATGCCTTTTCACGCCCCGTTTGGGACTATAGGAAGAAGGAAGCACCTGTAAATTTCACATTAAATGCCAATTAAAATTGGTGAGTAAGTTGGAGGCGAAAGACACTAAAGCAAAGTCTGGTGTTGCCCGTGTAGTAAAAAACTCACTCAAAGTCTTTTCATGAGAAATTTGTGCGCCTCAAGCCACATTTCACTTCCAAAAAAATTTAATATACAATTTTTGTAATTATTTTACGACTGTACGTCAAATTTAATGTGGTTGAAAGCGCCCTTTTAATGAAACTTCTCCTAATTAAATCGAGTGTTCACAAATTCTACGCAATAATCTTTAATTACACGAAAACATTTTAATTACACTGTCAGTGCACGAACGAATGACACAGGCGTGACGTCACGTGTGATGTAACACGAGTGTAATTCACTACGTAATATTAAACGTCTGGCGTAGTCTTGCTGTTGGCTTTCATCCTTTGTACAATCGCTCTCAAAATTTAAACATGATTGAGGTAAGAAAATACTTGGTGAGGAATTATTTTTGCAGTCAGACCAACAGAAAAAAAATCGCGTCAGTTGGTGCGCTAACTAAAGAAAAATATAGCGTGACTGGCACAGAAGAAAATAAACTGAACACATCAAAAAAAGAGAAAACGAGCAAAATCGGTCGTGTCAAAACGGCCATCATAATGAACCGCAACTATAATATATTTCACTATTAAATAGCACCCGAAGGGTTTGACAAAAATTACTCTTATAGAGAAACAAAAGGATCCCTATAATATATTTAGAAGGTTTACTTGCTAACTACCAGCAAGTTTTTCCAATGTGATATTTGACTTTTTAAAGTTATGCCATTGCGAACAGGTTTCCTAAGCGAAAAAAGCTACAAGAAGCTTCTCCGGGTCGACAGGGTGTACACAGAAAATAAATGTTGTGTCAATAATAACATAATATAAGGGCTTATACTACTTTCTACTCTCACAAAAGTAGTAGATCGTCCGAGATAAAAGTATTTGTATATCTTTACCGTACAAGCAATGTTTGTGCCAAAACTGTCAAAGCTTCATGTTGGTTTGTCGTGAGTAAGGAAGAAACAAGTGAACTTTTCGCACAAAATAAATGAACCGTTTATGTTTACCGAGCACATGACAAGCCGTCAATATGTTTTATTAATTTAGTTTTTTTATTGCATGAACTTTATTTATGACACTGTTCAATATCCTACTTTGATTAGAGAGAAGAGTGAGCTTCCAATTAAAATTATCTTAACGATTATCAAACAATACATAGAAATACAAAATGATCTAGTATGAAGAATATTATGTTGACTAGACCGAAATCAAATACCCAAAATTTTAAACATATCACCTACGGGTTCGTCACGCATTTTCGCTTCGCAGCTTCAGGAAATCATTGCAACAATTACCATCTACTGCTGAGGCGTCGAGCTCCGAACAGTATTTCTCCACGCCGATGACGTCAACACCTGTACGGCGATCAGAGAGAGGCCAACCAGCGAGCAGTTTGGAGTCTAGTTAGAGTGACGTAGTAGTGATGTGCACGGCATGAAATGGACCAATTCTATGAATGTAAAAGTCATGCCCATATTGTTAAAAATCTGAAAGTTAGTAACCAATTAGTGTAAAAATGTATCTATGTATTCGATTTGTATAGTTAGCATACTAAATGCTGTTAAATTCATACAAGTATTTTGGCGGAGTTATTAAAAATGATTGTAATATCATTCATTGGATCCGATAGTTCGTAAGAGCATCGGTGGATGACACCACGGTGGTCGCCTCAAAGACGGATAAAAATGGAAGGGAACTTTGAACCACATTGGGCGTGTCTCGGTAGCCGAGTTGGTCAAGCCATTCCCCCTATAAGTTTCATTTTTCCCTATGTACCTATTCGATTTGTATAGTTAGCATAGTAAATGCTATAAAATTCATTCTAGTGTGAAAACACTACATCCTTCGTTTAACTTTAAGTGAACTATTTAGGTTCGTGGATAATTAATACTTAACCCCAAGACGAATAACAACATTAAAATAGTCACTAAATAACATGTCTGACGGTTTAATCTTTCATCATTATTCTAGATTTAGTAACTTGGTAGCTAAGATATTATATAAACATTAATTGTTGTTCTCAGATTTATATTAAAAGACAAGATCTGAGAAACTTGAGAAAATTTTAATCGAAATAGTTTAAAGATCTTACGTAAACTTCGAAAGAACTTGCGGTTGGTGCTTTAAGAAATTTCTAGATTTATTGGTAAAATATATTGGAGGCTGTGTTGATGAGAAAGATAAATTTGTTTTTTGTATTCCATATTATGTATTGAATTTGTATTGAGCCTCAGTTTAGTTTTTTTAACGGATCCCACAAAATAGTATTTTACGTAGGTATTTCCGTTGTATCTCAAACTTCAAAAAGTGTAACTGTTTATTATTGAATTAAAAAAAAACAGTTATTGTATGTAATTCTAATATGAGTACGGGCAACTTTTTACAATATTTTTTTAATTGTAATAAAGAGAATTAATCCTTTAGTTGTTTCTATATGCCTCTTGTTTTAACGTTCACTCAAAAACGTTGTAATTATGTACTACTGTTTCTATTATCATTATATTTAATACACAAACCAAAAGTATGGTGGACACTAACAAAATGTTTGAGTACCTCTAACTTTTCTCAGATAACCAGTAACAGAATAGATAGACCAGGTTCAACTTTAAAAGAACACCCATTGTTATCGCGAATCAGTGCAACTTTTTCTCAAAAACTGCACCGTCGTCGTTAAAGCTTTCTCTTGAATGGAATGAATCCGGTGGTCCATTCAAGCGGGACTTTTAATCGTCATAGAATCTTTAGAGTTGGCTTCTGTTGAAGGCTTTGACACACTAGTTAAGTATTGAAGTTTATTAGTGAAGTCTTGTCTCTTAAGAAGGCCCTTTCCTGGCATTTTTTATGAAAGATATTCTAAGAAATACGTGCAGTTTTTAATAAATCTTTAAGTTTAGGATGTAACCACTGATATTGCGTGAATTTGTGCAGGTTCGATTGCAGACTTTCATCCTGACATGGAGGAAAAGATTATGGAAATATTTCCAAAAATTTTTAAATAAGTAGTTAAGTTGAAATAATATTAGTAGGCATTTTGGTGTTGGGGTGAATGCTGGGGCTAACTGGCTCTTGGGAAATGCTATTCTAGATTACAAACTATCCCTGTACCCCCGTAAGTCAAATCCATACAGCCGTTTGAACCTGATTGAATAAAAAGCGTCGAAACGACTTTCCCATTCATAAAAGTTAATGGGATGCCAAAGATAATATAAACAAACATAATAATTATTATTATAAGCATATTGATTTATGACGTCATCAACTTCTTACTTATAATAAGGGGATTTAAAACAAAGATGGCTGCCGATCTTAGCTGTAATGGACTTATGAATAGAGCGCGCAGCTGTCGATAATGTGTTGCAATTAATCATCTCCGCTTGATGGATGGCGCAGTAAACAATACTTCGTCAGATTTTTAATAAGCTTACTGGGACTTGAGATTTTATATGGAGAATATGGGAGTTATCTGGAGGTTTATTTAGCATAGCCTCGTGAATGGTCCTAAATAAAATTTAACATTATGGTAAATTTCAGTGTAAGTATAAGTTCGAAAAACATTGGAAAAAATTAAATGCTCAAGTGAGACTCGAACTCACGACCTTTCCCTTACAGGGGGACTGCTCTTCCATCTGAGCTATTGAGCCACACTCATTTAAAGTTCGTTCGTGAGTTCGAGTCTCACTTGAGCATTTCATTTTTTCCAATGTTTTTCGAACTTAAAAGTTAGCATAATAAATGCTATAAAAAATTCATTCAAATGTAAGTATAAGTTTTAAATGTGTTACAATTTGTTATGCCACAATTTGTCATAGGTAGCTAGGTACAATTTGTTGCAAGTAGAAGTAGAAAAGATCTCTTGCATCGTGTGCTTTAAAAACTGTATCACAGGATCTTTTCATTTCTGAGATCCATCGGCATCAATAGATTTATTTTAGTGATAGATGAAAAATGAAAGACGAAATAAAACAAGTGAACTGTCTACTATCAGATTGAAAACGGATGTTCATTTTTGGCTTGTCAACTGATACATGACGAATTAGGTAGTAATATTACGTTCGACTATTTTGTGTTACTTTGAATATTATGATATTCTCTGTTGAAATATCTGAACTCAACCTATTTAGTATGTTTTTCTTAAAAATAAACTTTCACGGGTGTCTCTGCCCGCCTGTCATCTGCTTTTGTCTAGTTTGCTTAGCTATATTGTAAATCGTTATATTTTACAATAAAATACTTGTCTGGTCCTAAACATGTAACGTGTTTATTTTACAAACATCCACGTAATTCCATCATTCTCTGCCGTAGTTTTATCTCGTATGTAAGTATAATTTGTAATGAAGTGTAGAGATAAATTCTGTATTTTCTCCTGTAAGATGTCAATTTAATGCATTAAAAATAAAAAAATCTAGTAGAAGTAAAAGGTAGTTATCTTACTAATCAAAGAGACTGTCAATCTTATGAGTAAGCAAATACAGTAGGATTTTCTCCAACGCACTGAAGGTATAAGGTGAAAGGTAAATCTTCTTCCTGTTTAAACGTCTATAATATTAGAAAAAAGAAGAAATATTTGTTCATTTTTACGAATTCAATATTTAATAACGAGGCAGTATAATCCACTTACAAATATAATTCGCTTCAACTAGCTTTGTGTTCCGAAATTGATTTCAATTGACATGGGATTTGTATTGTATACTTACACAGAAACCTTCGCCGAAAATATACCTACTTTATATATTTAGAAAGACCCTTTGACCCATTTCCTATTCATTCAAATTCACAATCGAATAATCCTCAAAAAATACCGCAAGCGAAACGTTAACAAATCTCCGAAGGCCTTTGGAGCCATGAATAGGTTCCGTACATTCCGTTCATTCCTCTCCCGGTCAATAACTCTGTAATGCTAGTCCCGGTACTTGTGCAAACAAGCTTCTCCTTCATACTTTACACGGTCTTTAAAATCGTTACAAAAATGTTTTTACTGGATTGAATTCTCGAGGACATTTTTGGAGCTTGAAAACAAGCGAGCGTGATCACTGCCTGAAAGATATTTAAGTCGAAAACATTGGAGAAAGTATATCTTTTCGGACGGGACTAGAGTAGCAGAACCAGAGTTACAGGCCAAGCCGCTATCCAGGCTGGTATGTCACGTGGAGGACCCCACCATTCGGGCGACACCCGTGATTTAAGATCTCAGCACGGAGTAGAACATTGCTTAGCTCAATTTTATAACCATCTAATATAAATGACAAAGTATTAACTAAAGAGAGAAACGATGTACCATATAAAGTAAAAGTCCAGAAGTATTAGCAACAATAAAAACGGTAAGCTGTTCCGTATTATTCAATTTATCGGACTAATAGTCACCAAGAACATATAAGTATTACAAGGTTATTTGTTCTTGTATTATAATTTGAATCGAAATTGTAAATTATAATATACTTAAATGTCACTGCGAAAAAGAACTGAACACAAACCATGATTTACAAATAAATGAATTGACAAAATAGACTAGTTAGCAAACTCAGGCAAATACATCACATCTCAACAACTTTGTTTTTTTTTTCGCCACATGCAAAAAGAAGCGGGCTTATTACCACGTACAATTTCTTCTGAAATTTACTAACTCAATTGACTTGTGATAATAATCAATCAATTTGTACAAAACAAACACAAATCAATCATCAAAACCATTAAGGTCATCCGCCGCCTTCAAATCCATACACCGCAAACTCTGTTTGTTATTTGAAATGGGGCCCTCACTTCAACGATGTCGGGATCACTGGATCGCTATTGTATTTAATCATCATGATCTTGTAACCTAATTCTGGCTTCTTTGTTCTAGGCATGTAGCTTTATAATTGTTATTATTGTTTATCTATTCCTCAACAGTAAGAAGGAAAATGAGAATAAAGAAGGCTCTCTGCAATCTCACAAACTGCACAATAGTCTCAACAATTCTTGAGTAGCGCAATGCAACTTAACATCGGTAACAAGTAAGAGAGTACTTCCGCGATCAAGTCAGCCTATTTGTTCGCATTTCTGTACAATTTTATTCCCGAATAGATTTCAACCAGTGTTATTCATCACAGAACCTTAGACACCGGCCCTTAGATAGGCGAGTGATTTAGACCGACTCGTTTAAGTCCTCTATTTTATCGCTAGCAATAAAAATGGATTTGAGAAGGCGCTGACAGATCGTTGTCGTGATTATAGATAATCTTCACTGCTTTACGACAAGAATTATTTAGCATTTTATAATGTTTCTTTCGTACAGAATTATAAAATCGTTAGTAACATTTTAGTTAACTAGAGAGGCAAGTGAACAGAGGGAAATTGACGTTCCTGTGCAAATCCCACTGCTTCAAAGAATTTCTCCTCCTGAACTAATGGCGTTGCCGTTGCATCTGCTCTTTGCTCTAGTATAGCAAGTGACGAACACCGTTCGCAGCACAAAGAATATAGTACAAAAAATACGGAGTCAGACAAGTCTGTTTCTGTAGAATAACTTTAATACTGAGACACCCCTTTTTATTCGCTAGGACAACTTAAACAAGATTAAAGTCATGACCTTAATTTATTATATGCTTCATAAACTTTGTTTTATTTTCAACCAAATATTTAAACCAAATATATAAGACCCAAATTCGTTCCTGCGTGGAATACTGCTCACATCTCTGGGACGGCTTCGCAAAGTACTTATTAGATGCTCTCGACAGGTTGCAGCGACGTGCGGTCCGCATTATTGGGGATCCTGAGGTCACGAACACCCTCGAGCCTTTGCAGATGCGTAGAGATGTTGCGTCTTTGGCAGTTTTCTACCGTCTCTACCATGGTGAATGTTCTGACGAGCTCTTCCAATTAGTCCCACCCTCCCCTTTCCTTCACAGGACGACACGTGCAGGGCTAAGATGTCATCCATTTACGGTGCAGAGTATACCTGCTAGAACCAAGCGTTTCAGTGATTCATTCCTATGCCGCACCACTAAGGCCTGGAATTCCTTGCCAGTTCACGTGTCTCCTTCTTCCTACAGTCCTGGGTCCTTTAAGCGGGGCGTGAAAAGGCATCTAATGAGGCCGTCAAGCTGAGTGCCACCACTGTTAACATGGTAAATGTTTACGATGGTGACCCTCTTTCCGAGACTTTGCCTTTAGCTTAACATCAGGCGAGGTGAAGTCAAATTGACGTGTCCTGTATAAAAAAAAAAAAAAAAAAAAAAAAAAATTATTCCTTTGCTTTATACAATATCATTCTTAACGCATCAACCTCGTCCTACTTTGAAACTTTTTTGTGTATAATCATAAACATTCTAAGCGTAATATACTCTACCTACGAAAGTTTAAGGTCGATTTTCTGTTTTCATTTTTCAGCACATATCACGCGATGGTGATAAATGGCACTTTTGTGGTAAAAGACAAATTTTGTTCCGTGTCCTCGCATCGTTAGCCAAGATTTGGGTCCAAACGTTTTTAGGAGGTATCAATCTTGAGCATGTATCGCAAGCCGCGACATTTACAGGCGTATTTGAAAAATAATGTAGGTAGTTATTTTTTACTCATATGTGGATAATCAAATACATCATAATGAGATGCAGGTACTATATAAATGCGTACAAAGAGCATTATTTGTGTACGTACTTGAGCTACTGAAATTGTACTTTTTGCAGAAGAAAAAGCTTACATTTTAGCTTTGATTAATAATAAAATAAAGCCTAATATGGCTTAAGCATAAAACAAAAAATTCACATGTCATTTATTTATGTTGTAAGAAAAACATTAAATCTTGTAATACTTAGTTATGTTTTGTTGACCGGAATGCACTCTTTTCACGAAATTATCTGCCAACGATTCACTCAGACCCCACTTTTGAGAAATCCCTAGAGTAATTTGAATAAGTTAAATTGCAACTTCTTGGCGTCTTGTTTTTGACTTCACAACAAGAGTGGCCCCGAACTAGCTGAATTGATCACATAACTTGCAAATCGTTACACTAAAATGTTGACAATTTCTGAAAAGGATTTTCACTAATGATAAAACGTTCTTCAAAGTTACAATGCACCTTTAGTTAAATGTCTGTTTTAATAAAATGATTATTATGGATAGTCAAAACGCGCATGAAATTTAATTTATTTCAATTGAATTTGGTTGGAATGATAAATGTAATGTAAATTATGTAATATAAACCTAATATAACAAAGATGAAGAATAATGGAAAATTATTAGAGTATAAATAACATAACATAACATAAACATAACATAAACTCACGCCTGTATTCCCCGAAGGGGTAGGCAGAGGTGCTAGCACCCACATTTCGCCAGTTTATGTTTAGGTCCCAATGTAATAGGTGGCGAGCCTATTGCCATTAACCGGGCACTTATAAACCTGCGATAAATACACACATAACTTCGAAAAGCATCGAAGTCATTGGTGTGTGCCATGGTAAACCTGGGATCGAACCCGAGACCTCGTCTCAGAAGTCCATTACCCATACCACTAGGCTACAACAACAACTTATAATTTCGGTATTCTTATTCTACAGCTCAAATATAATTTATTATTACATTTGATACATGCTTATTTGTTATCGTAGAAGTATATTATGTAGTGACTATTTTACTAAGTGAGTCTTCTCTCTTCTGAACTCCAAAATCGAGTCAAATTACGACAGTCTCTCGGGAAATAAATGCACTAGTGTTGGGATGTTCTGACCGAAAAAAACGGGTAAAAAAATCAAAATATGAATGAAAAATCTGTACATTTATTTATTTTTAACTCTCTCAGGTAAAATCAGTTGGATTTGATTGGGTTGAAATTTTTCATATACCTAGGTAGAGTGGGTAATTCAAAAATTAAAGTTGAAACATTTTTTTGGTAATTGAATGATTTTTAAAGTAGAACAGGAGTTACTTTTATATTCTTTAATCTTCTTTTTGGTTGCAATGCAGTAATGTAGAAAATAATCCTACATTTAAAAACAAATGTGTACCCCCCTGACAGATATTACACCAAAGACCACAGTGTTTACCACAACTTTTGCTCATATCATATTATTGATCTATACATAGCACTAAATTTGACGAAGTTATTGCCGTCTAACCCGATTGTACTATATTCAAATAAAACTTAAAATGTACACAAAAATAACTGCGAATGGAAGTAGTTTGATAGTAGTAGTAGTAGTAGTTTTTTAGTAGTTTTGATTAACTCCTACTATCAAAAATATCGTGTTATGTCATAATTTATAATGAACTCAAGTTTTGTGGCGGTGAAACTAAAAAGTTTTTATATTTGATAACTTTGAAACTAAGAGAGTTGCATGACACGTAATCCATTAAATATTTAACGACCAGGAATATTTATTGTACTATAAATAAGTATCAAACTTGTCAAGTTTATTTAACATCAAGTTGACTACATTTTCTTTATTACAAATTTATAATTGTATTTTCTATCCAATTTTATAAAATTATAATATATCGTATCGATGACTTTTCTTAAAAACTATGTCCCATCACTATTTAAGGCAGATTTATTGAGTTGTGCCAAGGCCCTTACTTGTTACCTCTTGTGGGGATTTTCCACTTCAGTGGTTATTGTGAGAAAAAACGTCTATGAAAGTATTGTAACATGAAGGGTCGAGATTTTACAGGTGCGGTCACTGTAGGTACGATTGCTTTCGGTAGCTTTATGTGACGTATTCGAGTGGTCATAAAGCTTTGCTATTTTCATGCTTACTGACTTTTTAAAGCAAAAAAAGTACGGTTTCACGGAAAATTTGCAACTACGTTAAAATATACAGTAATGGTCAATTGAAATTCGAGCAACAAATGTTTTGTGGCACAAAAATGTTTGTGAAATAATAATGTAAATTTTAAGGTTTACTACTATTAGATATATGATACCAAATAAATATATAGTACACTAGCCCGTGGTTGTAATCCAACTTTTTTCTTTTTTAAGTCTTCCGTGGTACTTCGGAACATACGAAAAAACACTATCCAAATCGTTCAAACCGTTTTCGAGGTTTGCGCTAAGCAACATCCATTTTTATTAAGTAGATAAAAACCCGACTACCGAAAAATCACGCTCTCAAAAGTAACAAACAAGAAAATATCAAGGATAGCCGTGGTCGTATGCCACTTTTCCCTAGAATGTATTGTTTTGATAGAGTAAGTGGCATACGACCACGGCTATCCTTGATATTTTCTTGTTTGTTACTTTTGAGAGCGTGATTTTTACCCGACTACGGCGAAGCCAAAAGGAGGGTTATGATTTTGACAGGCTATGTATGTATGTATGTATGTATGTATGTATGTATGTATGTTCATTTGTTCCCTCATAGCTCCTCAACTACTTATTAGAACTGGACAAACGAGGTATCGTTACAAGCGGCTTGATTGTCCGATGGTTATAGGCTATATGACTTGTCATTCAATCTTGTGTGGCGCCCTCTAGCGCTCATAACGTACCGTGTTAAAAAATAAATTTGAGATAAATATGCCGTGTTTGGTATCAAATGAAAGTGCCTAATGAGCACGTTTCAAATATGTATAAATTATTAGCTTTATCTTGCCTCAAAATAATTTAAATAAAAAATAAAGTTTAAAACTAAAACCCGACTACCGAAAAAGTGACAAACAAGAAAATATCAAGGATAGCCGTGGTCGTATGCCACTTAGGTACTCTAACAAAACAATATATTCTAGGGAAAAGTGGCATACGACCACGGCTATCCTTGATATTTTCTTGTTTGTCACTTTTTCGGTAGTCGGGTTTTAGTTTTAAACTTTATTCGGTAGTCGGGTTTTAGTTTTAAACTTTATTTTTTATTTATATTATTTTGGAGCAAGGTAAAGCTAATAATTTATACATATTTGAAATGTGCTTATTAAGCCCTTTCATTTGATACTAAACACGGCATATTTATCTCAAATTTATTTTTTAACACAGCACCTTATGAGCGCTAGAGGGCGCCACACAAGATTGAGTGACACGTTATATAGCCTATAACCATCAGACGATCAAGCCGCTTGTAACGATACCTCATTTGTCCAGTTCTAATAAGTCATTCAGGAGCTATGAGGGAACAAATGAACATACATACATACATACATACATACATACATACATACATAGCCTGTCAAAATCATAACCCTCCTTTTGGCTTCGCCGTAGTCGGGTAAAAATAACTTATCATCTGGGCGCTATTTTTTTACTCGACTGTTCGATACGAATGAGGGTAGACTTCCAACCCGGCTACAAGGTTGATTTGATTTCTTAACATGACTGTATGTTGACGGTCTACATCTAATGGAAAATAGCAAGTCCTTACGTGAATGCTACTTGATTTTGTATTATACGTCACGACGGGTACTTCCTACAGGATACTGTCTACAGGATACTGTCTAAAGTTCACGCGAACTCCACTCATTGAAATAAAATCACTGACAATAACATTAACACTAACGGATTGTATTGCAATTTTTTGGTATTATTTACATATATAACCCGACGACGTTTCGGCTCCGTTTCAGTAGCTATGGTCGTGGGTTGACTAAGTAGTTGTCACATAGTTAGAAGTGTGAGTTATCTCACATAGTACCCGAATTACGATGAATTGTAAGTGTTACCATTAACGCAGAATGAGCTCACTGTGTCGTTAATTCTTGCTACATTTTGCTATTGCCTAGGTTTATTGTCTGGGTCCCAGGGCTTTCTGGCATATAAATCCAAAAACCATGTTAAGACAACGTTCAAAAATCCAAAGCAAGAATTTATCTGACGATTATTATGGATGAAGAAATTAGTACGGTAACGTGACACCATTATAAAACGTAACTACATATTAAATATAACTTTTAGGACGCGTTTTACTGTAGTTTGTGCAAGCAACTTTTGCAGGCTGAAAGTCAGAGTTAAGGAAGCCGCTCTTCGTGTGTAGGGGGTAATCTACAGAGGGGATTAAAAGGGATTCATAGTTTGTAGTTATTCTCGACGCCAGCTGCAGCAATTTTGGTAGTTTCTGAATACCATCTCAATGTTGAATCTTCATGTTTGAAGTAGTACCTACCTATTATAATCCCAGAGTTTTAAGTTTTGTCAATTACTCCACGATTGTGAAGAAATTTTACAAGTTATTGCAATATTTATTACTACTTTAACTGCAATATTTTTGAAGTAGAAGAAAAGAGGTATATATATATATACTTAGCGCACCCATAGGTGGGTTTAGAATCGAATGTAATTAGGACTTACTATTTTTTATGGTTGATACAGACGCAAAACAAATAACTTTGCAGCGGGTTGTATGTATGTATTATCATGTCAAAATTTTCAGCTCAAGCGAAGCTTAACTTGAGTTTTTGCACATAAACATATGAGCAAACAAGCTAGCGTCACGGGTAGTTGTCTCATGTAAATGCATAGTTATCTCAAAGTATTCAAACTTTGTTTAACTGTTGATGTTACTATTTACAAAGAGGTCAAAGCGTCTATTTAGTTTTGGAGGGCGATGTACATGAGCGTCTCCTTTGTCCTGTGGAGTACTTATGTGATAATCTTTTGGCAGTGGTGCCATTTTTGTGTCGTTATTGTTCCATTTAGTGGAAGTAAGGGGACATTACGGACCTTTCTTTTCAATGTAACAATACAAAATGTAATATATTAAATTAACGCCAGTCGTTCTGCCTGCAACAACAATGTTTCACGCGTAGATCGCAGCCTTATCGTACGAAACGTAGCCCTCTTATGCAAGTGATATTATTTGCCTGCTTCTTTATAAGTTGAATGCACAGTCGACAAAGAAAATAAGGTTGCACCTTTACATACATCTGTGTGTGAGTTAAGAGCGACCGTATCCATTTTTGTCCACTGTACGTACAAAATCTATGTTTAATCCATACTAATAGAAATGCGAAAGTAACACTGTCTATCTGTCTGTATGTTACGCTTTCACGCCTAAACCACTGGACCGATTTTGATGAAATTTGGTAGGGTAGATTAGACCATGAGAAAGGACATAGGCTATGTTTGGTCGCGATAGCCGACATCCACGCGGGCGGAGCCGCGGGCAAAAGCTAGTAAAAATAAAATCTGAAACAGGGTCTATAGCATCAGAGCTGCCGTCCATCAATTTATTAAGAATGCCAGGTATTCATGCGAATAGCTTTACGTTCATATTAGTGTAGTACGTATGTGTTGTAAACGCTATTCCACTGAGATGCGAAGTGCTTTCGAAGCGAACTTCCAGGTATCACTTTTGCACTAAAACCCATTTATAATACAAACTCAACTTTGTTTAAACCTAGACTAGCTAGAGCGTTAGATGTTATATTTTCCGTGGCACATTTTTATTTGTATCAAATACATAGGGAAAAAGAATATTCTCGGGCGGGACTCGAACTAGCGATCTTTCCCTTACAGGGGGAATGCCTTGACCAACTCGGCTACCGAGACACGCCCGATGTGATTCACATTTTCCTTCTTATCCGTCTTTAAGGCAAGTCCATCTGTAAGGGAAAGATCGCGGGTTCGAGTCCCGCACGAGAAAATTCTTTTTCCCTATGTATTCGATTTGTATAGTTAGTATACTCAATGCTGTAAAATTCATTCTTATTTTTATCCGGTATAACTTTTCAGCGACAGATTAATTTCTGGATCATAGAGGAATAGAGGTATAAAATAAATAAAGCCTGAAGGCGTTCAATAAGAAAATAATATTATGGCTTACTGAGCTGTTTTATCATTTTTCCATAATCCTTAAAATTTTTAAATTAAGATTTAACAAAGGTCTACGATAGGGCTAGCGAAAAAATTGCCATGTTATAAAAATTAAGTACAAC
This sequence comes from Eilema sororculum, assembly GCA_914829495.1. Classification (NCBI taxonomy): domain Eukaryota; kingdom Metazoa; phylum Arthropoda; class Insecta; order Lepidoptera; family Erebidae; genus Eilema; species Eilema sororculum. Next base: position 24,195,708 of record OU618535.1, read on the forward strand.
CAATAATCTAGTTAGATAAATAAAAAAAAATGCTATATAGAATAAATAATAATGATATATATATAAAAGTCTATTTCTGTTAATCCATGGGCAGTCAGTGAATCACCATCAAGGCACTTATACGACGACAAAGTGTTATGGAGTTGTGGACAAGTGTTCTCTTTCCAAAACATTCAGGTGTGAATATTTTTTAAAATATAGCGGTGTGTTACACAAAGGTGTTGTAGGATACGCCGTAGGATCGCAGTGAATCAGCAAGTGCTGAATAAATCCCTGGGGAATCCTTGTACAATAGTAAATGCAGAGGAATACCCCGGCGGCTTTAGCATACGAATTCATCTGAAATCCTGCTATTAGAATATAAGCAGAACGTTATTCAGCTAAAAATAAGTATTTTTTTAATATTTCACCTAACCCTTTTAGTTATGCTACTATTTATTGATTGTTTTACACGATGGGTTCACGTAGATTTTGTTATAGCCAGAATTTGCCTTGCGGCCGTTAAAGAAACCTGAGTTTCGTAACTAGACTTTTGTTGGCGATCAGCAGCGTTGCTAACCTTTTTTTATAAACCTCATTTGTCTTACTAGTTTATGAACCTTTATAAAGAATTAACTGTCAACTTCTGCCATATATACAGATATTTAGGGAAAGGAGAGGGTGGGACAAATTGGACAATATATTATCCTATAATTCATGAAGTGCTGGAAACAACGCAAAGCGAGGCGTGTTGTGAGAATCAGCCTGTCAAATTGGTTTATATATCTTTTACATTTTTAGTGTTTTCTATTAAAAAAAATAGTGCACCTAAGTGAAATTGTGAATGTCTCAAAACTCTAACGGCAGTAAAAATGTGGCTGTATTTTCAGGTCAACCCACTTCCTTAAAAAGTTTCGCGCGCTGCCCATATTGTTCCCAGGTCCGTTTCTTCAAAGGTGAGCGGGGCTTGAAAGTGCACATCGGCAAAATCCACAAATGTCAAAAGTACTTCCAAGTCCCACGATCCCAGTAATACATAAGAATGTTTCATTCAATTCCTCTCAAATTCACTTTTGGCAGTATTTAAGTCAAATGAAAAATTCCGTCCTGGTTTTAAAGAGATTCCCAGAGGCTTAGGCCCTCTGTGCCCCAACATTTAGCTAATGGTATCAAGCATGTCAATAATGTGAACTCCATATGGGCTTGGTAGCAATTGTTAACCTTACCTAACAGAATATTACATATAAAAAACAATAGTACCTATGTACACAAAATTCTTTCACATCCCAAATTTAAGAAAACTGTTACAATACTACATATAATTTTGATTCAAAATTAACTTATACCTACAATTCTCAATCCAGCAAATATAAATTAATAGAAAATAAAATAAGGAAAGTGATATCAGGGGAACGTTAAGGTTACTTTTTAGCTGCGATGCACCTTACTCTCCAGCCACGCTCGCGGGTCTGCAGAGTAAGCATCCACTGGCATAAATTTGATTTCTCTTTCCCAGAACCACTTTCTGACACTGAATGTCTCAGTGTTACTGCCAAGGATGTTTTCGCAGCCGTTTGTTCCTTCCGGAGTGGATCTGCTGGCGGTCTCGATGGCCTGACTCCTCAGCATCTTAAAGATTTAATGTGCCCGAGCGCTGGTGAGGCTGGCGATGCCCTTTAAGGAAACCGGTTACCGAACTTCGATTTCCTTGACGGCCTAAGTGAATTTGAACCTCTAGATCTCTCTATCAGTTTTAATATTCTATAAAAAAAATAATTCGCAGGAAATCATTAGAAATATATATTCATTAGAAATATACATACATAATACATCTAGTCATTAGAAACATACATAGTACAAGTAATAAATCGCGTTAGAACGCTTCACACGCCGAGAGCCAGCTATGTTCAGTTTAGTTAGGAAGAACTAAAGTTTAGGGTCCACTGGGCAACTCGAGATTATGTACGTATTGATAGCGTAATCTTGTTTTAATTGTTTGTTAGTACGTGGGTCTAATGTACCCTCGATTGAGCAGTAGAGGGTTGGGATTGGGTAATTGTTTTGTGTTTTGTTGATGAAGGGTTTGCTGTATGTATTGGTTATTATACTTATTATAGTTTAAAGGTCATGTAATTATATTAAGTTATGTGCTGCATCGTCGTCTATGAGAACATTAGGCTTATCCCTTGTAGCGGGGATGTAGGGTTAAATGTGGATTTTAACATACGTCTGCCGTAAAGGTTGCCTGTAAGAGATCGCTCTTAGCGATAAGGCCGCCATTTGTACAAAATGTCATGCATTGTCCATACATGTACTGTCATACTGGTGTACAATAAAGATTAATTTATCTATCTATGTGTCTATTTATCTATCTATCTGCCTACCCCGTCGTGTACATACAGACGTAGATATATATTAAAAATTAATACTCGTGTTGGTCTACCTATTTTAATTCCACCAAATTAAAGGAGCCAGTAAATTAAATTCGTCGCTTTTTCAAAACGACCAAGTAAAAGTAAAATCATAATACATCATTATATTAATCATGTACGTCATTTACAAATGGCACGAGACATTGAGGACCGCCATTATGGCGTCAGCTATTATCGTAAATCGAAATTACCATTATAAGTTGGTACAAGGTATAAAAGTGGAGTGGAAAGTAGTTATATTCTGTCGTTTGCTTTTTATGACGGAAGTGTTTATAGTGCATTGTACTGGCAATAACAAACCTCGCTTGACATCCTACTCCCAAATAAAATAAAAAATCATTATACATTATCGTTCAACATTATATTAAAAGGAAGAGAGCAGTCCAATGGGTCGAATGGGTGGTCTTTTTTTTATAGGACACGTCAATTTGACTTCACCTCGCCTGATGTTAAGCAAAGGTAAAGTCTCGGAAAGAGGGTCACCATCGTAAACATGTACCATGTTAACAATGGTGGCACTCAGCTTGACGGCCTCATTAGATGCCTTTTCACGTCCTGCTTAAAGGACCCGGGACTGTAGGAAGAAGGATGCCATGCCATGTAACTTTAATGGTTATCAATTCATACTATGGTTCTGCATTTTGCTGCTGCAAACGGCAGCGACTTCAGTTCGTTTTTAAGATGTACGACCGTTCTTTAGATCATAATTTTCAAAATACAAAGGTTACATTTGTAGTTCTTAAAAAATTACTGGGTTATGTTTAGAATGGCAGCGATCATTGTTACTATACAATAAGACAAGACCCTCTGTACTTCGATAAAGCACGGACTATATTAATATTAAAAAAGAAGTTGAATGACTTCAATTTGTATCTTTTTACAAAGAACATGTGTGTCTATGGGATATCACATCGGAACTTTATAAAAAAAAACATGCGCCAGTTCACTCTACAAAGAAGAGTTTTTGAACTGTATCTTTGAAATCATTGTCACCAAAGATTGGAATAATTTCAACAATACAAGCCAATCCAGCAATGGACTGCGTGGTTCGCTGGATTACTGGACTGAAATAATGTGAACCGGGCATTATGATGTTAAGCGAAAGTAGCCAGGTAAATTTTTGGATGAGTGTGACCATTAAAATAATATATTAAAAACGTGCATCACTTTTTCTGTGATGATGCATTTGATTCTTGTCCAAGTCTGTTCAAAAAGATCTATATAATCCATGGAGACAGACCTTCAAATCAAGAAAAAAGGACGTATGAGATAACGTTAAAGAACGTTAAAGAACGTTAAAGAAGTATAGTCAAATTTTAAACCCTAAAATATTGACCATCCTACATTGTGAAATGTCCAGCTATAGTAGCTATAAAGTCGCTCGCAGTGCAAAATATTTGTATGCATGAATCTGCTGGACTAGTGCAGTTAAAAGATATACATCTGAACTCAGTAGAGAAGCGCGGACTTGGACAATAAGCCGTGCATGTATTCATGGCAAAGATCATGGCGTTCGCCGACAAGGTATACGAAACTGAATAATAAAATGTTACTAACCATATTCAGAAGTTCAAAAGGTCCGAATTAAAAGGCAAGAAAAAACCAATTGGAAAAAAAAATTATAATGTTACTAGCTGTCCCGGCGAACTTCGTACCGCCAATTTTTTCCTACCCTTGTGGCGTCAGATCCCGTTCCCGCTGCACCATTTAGGGGGATGAAAAATAGATAATAATTAAATGACGATTGATCATTTTTCTACCGGAAAGAAAAAATGATTAAATTACTAAAATGCTATTAAAAAATAAGGGTTGATCGTAGAAGGGTGAAAATTGAGGATTGTACAATGATATTACATACAAAAAAGAGGCAGATATGTTATTAGACTGCGCCTGGTGAAGACGCGAAAACGTCCCAATTGGGACGTATCGCATTTAGTATATGTCTGGCAAACGCCGAGTTGTCACGTATGTAAGCGCATAATAAAATGGCAATAAAAATGCCACCGTGTATTTTTAAAAATGTACAAATTACGACACTAAAATCAATAAAACACGCAGGACCTTCTATCACATGTAAGTACATATAATATTACCGATTTTTTAGTGTATTTCATTAAAATTAGTTTAATAATATTTTTAAAATAATGGCGGCAAAGAAAAAGGACAGAAATACTTTTTGATATGAGCACGACAAGGACACAACAACACTGCTTGCATAGATTATCAGTACAGATGCGACATAGGGTAATTTTCAGTTTACTGCCTACTAAAGTAATAATTTTGACCTGCTGTTCAGTTTTATTTGTTATTCAAAATTCAGTAACATAATTTTTGTTTTATTTATTTGTTGTCCTTTAAATAATTGTAATAACCTAAATTTTTTTTCAAGGTTTCCGACTAATGAAGTTCGACTTCAAGAGCGAATTGCAATTGTTAAAGAACAACGAAATGAGTTTGACTGGACACCTTCAAAAAGCAGCAGAATTTGTAGCAATAATTTTGAAGCCACTGAGAGATATACTTCGAAAAAAGGAACATTGCTCAGGAAGAATATAAATAACTGACAAATATACCACTGTTCGGCTTCACTGCTCATAAAAATAATCCCAAAATAAAAAACTTTCTAAGAGGCAGAAAAGAAATAAATTAAATTTATTTGAAGGAGTTTAATTTTTGATTATAACGTCAGTACGGCACTATGGTTTTATTTTCCAGAAGTTTCCTAATTATCTTTTTGAATTATTATCATTTTCCGAAATAAATAATGACGTATTAATTTTTCATCGAATTTCATTTCTTGCCTACCAACGAAATACCCCTTCTGTTCAACAAAATCATAATCTATGCTTCGGAACGCAATCGTCCGAATCATTCCGAATTATAGCTATCTTTTTTACTCACGTGCTTATCCCATCTTTCGTACTACTTTAACGCTAATTGTCAACTATTGTGCACTGACAGACTGCTGGATCAGATTTGAGAAGTCAGTTACTATGAACGTAACATATCTTGTATAAAATATCATTGGGATTGTATGTATTTTTGTATGTTGTATCATAAAAAAATAGAAATTAAAAATTTTGTCTAAAAAATATAAAAAATAAATTTAGGGGTGGACTACCCCTAACATTTAGAGGGATGAAAAATAGATGTTGGTCGATTCTCATACCTACTCAATATGCTCACAAAATTTCATCAAAATCGGTCAAGCCGTTTCGGAGGAGTATGACAACAAAAACTGTGACACGAGAATTTTATATATTAGATGTACAAGTTGAAGGTACGTATTTCTATATTAATCACTTATTTATTACGTTTAGAAGTAAACTGTGTTATTTGTGCAGCGATACGTTAATCGTTGGCCTAGTTTTTTCATTTTATGTTATGATACATTAACCTTCACTTTGCTATAATGTATTTGGTAGTTTTGTTTTTACCATAGTACTTTCAATAAAATGAAGGACATAACAAATAAATAGGGTCCACTTCGAAAAACCAACGCTGATGAAAATGGCAGTTAAAATCTCTTGAATGATTTTGGAGCACAGAGTCTATAATCTCCTCCTTCTCCATTGGATTTGCCTTACTATATATATAATACGACTTTTAAGTGAGCGACCACCATTTGATTTCCCAACCTCTAGATGAAAACATTTTTTTTAATATCCAATTGGATATACCCAGTCTCGCCGTCGTCGTTTCTCCGTCGTCGCCTCGAAGGCCGCCATCGTAGACTGAGTCGTCAATAAGGTCCAGTATGAATGCGTTAAAATCTAAATTGAAAAACGCATCAGTGACTGGTTGTTGTTTACATTTTCGAAATTGTTTAAAGCGTAAAACAATAGAATGAAACTGCTGGCAAAAAATTTAAATATACCTATAGTTATTAAAGTAAAAAAGTATATGTATCAAATTAACGTATAAAATAAAAAATATATTATATATTTTGAAATTATTGGATGAAATCGAACTTCATTAATAAGTTATCAGATTTTCTGAATGCTACCGAAAGAGAAATATTGTTGAAGGATGGAATTACAAAATCCACGGGCTTATTAAAAATAAATCCAACCATGCTGCAAATTTTTCGCATTTTGAATGATGATTTTACAGCAAACTTTAAAGAAGAAGAAAATCTGAAAAGAAACGTTGACAAAAGCAATAATACTAGTAGATAGTAAGGAAGCAATAACACTAGAGATACTAGTGATGAAATTTCCACAAAGACACCCAATGAAACTGCTTGACGACTTCATAAAATCCTTCACAAAAATTGCACACACAGCAAGTAATCATAGATTTGAAATAGTTCATTCCTTTCAACACTCTCCCGCCTGTGTTTTAGACAAGCCACATCTTATATCGTGGCTATTAGGAACAGAATTATTGATAGTGTACGTTCATAACCGGTGTGTTTGTGTTACGTGACGTCTAATGCTATGATATACTATATATTGTTATGTTTAAACTAATTGAGTCGTAACAACAAACATTCCATTGATGGAAATCATTAGGATCAATTTTAAATAACTCTAGGCACTTAAGCAATATTACCATGATTGCTAAGAGATCCGGTTCTTAGCATTCCATGGATTCACCGTGCGGTCGCCGGGTCCATGGCGTGGTACAGAGAGGAACACTGCGACGGCGCCTGGGACTTGCGACCCAGGTGTAGGTTTAGGGTGGCCACCTTGTGATGCATCAGCGCTCACCTCCACCGTCAGTCGTGTTCCCCCCTCTACCTATCCAAATTTGGTAAGATCCTATCAACGCCGTTTTAGATATTCGTTTGAGTAAAGAGCTTACTGAAGCTCTTGGCAATCCGAGGTCTTTAAATAAGTTATACAGGGATTTAGCTGGAATTCCCCTTGCTCCCACTTCCACGGCGTAGAGTTTAACCACATAGCCATTTTTGGTTAACTCGTTGGTCAAGTCAAAGTATTTGTTTATTTTTATAGCGTGGTCTTTAGGTATGTTAGTTTCCCACGGTACTGTGAGTTCTACTAGTACTGCACGCTTTTGCTGTTTTGAAAATAGGAATATATCGGGTCTGGATGACGAGGCACAAACATCCTCCGGTATTTTATAGTGTTTCTCATACGAATCTGCGAGTAATGTCCAATCAGCGGCTGCTATCAAAATTGAGTACGGCTTTTGATTTGTCTTTTTTGAGCAGCCTTCCTTTACAAACGCGACGTCATTTCTTTGGTTTGTGGTTAAACCCTTTTTCGCTCTAGCTACCGCCAAACTTACCGCCTCACGTACGATTTCTAATACCTTATCATGTCGGCGCGAGTAATGACCCCGGTCTAATAGCGTCCTACAACCCACCAGTAGGTGCCTAGCAGTACCAATTGCTTCACCACATGAGTTACATGTTTTATCTGTGGCTTTTCCCCATCTGACAAGATTGCTTTGGTCGGGGAGGGTCAACTGGAATGCATTGAGATAGAATTTAAGGAGAGCCGGTGACCAGTCGTATATTAAGGTACGCCATTTTAAGGCTATGGGAATACAAAATTCACCTAGTGTTAACCATTCGTTTTGTATTTCTAGGTTCATTGCGTGCACTTTGTAGGTATTATTTTCATCTACTTGAAGAAAAGATTTTGTTATGTCTTTGTCTGACTGCCTCCTAGTATTACCCAAACCTACCCTACCAGTCTGCGAGCCTATCATGAATTTTTTATGGAATTGGAGGCGCGACTCGAGCTCTTTAGTACTTTGGTCTTTTGGAAGAGCTTGCACGATTTCGTCTTTTGATTTCGCTAGGACGTGCATTTTGGTTACTCTTAGATGTTTATATAGTTCCGATGGTTTCTTGAACGTCATTCCAAAGTTATTTGAGGCTCTATATAATGTCGATGGGTCTGCCGACTGAGCTAGCCCCAGCCACGACTTCAATGTCTTCGTAACATTCGCATCTAGTTTTTTGAGAAGGCTCTGGCTTATATCATAAACAAGAAACGGCCAGTTAAGACGCGAGGTTAAATAGTTGTCGTAAATCCACGCTTTTTTGACATTACTTAGTGGCTGCTGGTCTACCTTTTGTATATCGATAATGAAGTTATTAATTACTTCTTCTAAAGCTGGAGTGCAACCTCTGTTATCTATTTGTCTTCCGAGAAATTTAAAAGGCACGGTTTCGGATATAGTCGAAACGTTTTCCCCGCCTATACTAAGCCCTGGATCATATGAGGTATATCTGGTACCCCGCCTACCCAGACATAGACAATAGCATTTGCTAGGTTTTGTTTTCATTCCTTCTGTCCATGTACAGAATTCATCCACTTTACGCAACAGGTCTTGGCACTGCTTTGGGCTGCGAGTAAGTATTGCGAGATCATCTGCAAATGCGAGGATGGATTCCGTGTATTTACCGTTTAGTTTAAACCGATAGCCCCACTTTCTCTCATGTGTGGTAATACTATCTATTAAAATATTTATTACTATATTGAAAACTATAGGTGACAGACAGCAACCTTGGAACAGACCTACATTTTTTACATTATTTTTAATTGGCGTAAACATTTAATTTTTTTATTTAATCTTTTATACTCTTATAATATATTCTTTGAATGCTACTCACCCTTTGGTGTGTAGTATCTCTAAATAAAACATTCGTCATCTTATCCGTGATATGTTTTCACTTAATATATTCTTATAATATTATTTAACTTGATTTTATTTTTTCATTAAACTTATGCTTTAGTAAGCGCCGTAAACTTAATATTCGTGTCGCTTGACGCAGTATTTATTCTGTTTTTACAACACTTGCAGTTATAACATAAATTCATATTCACATTTCAACTAACTACAAAATTACAATATAATTTTCCAGACATCGAACTAAATGCTAGGATTACAAAGATGAAAGGATTCAATTCATTATAGAAGGATGGAAAAAGATTATGATTAAGGATTAATGACAAGCAAGTAAGATGACAAGTTAAAAGCCCCACACCTTTTACACGGCTGTGAGGCATGGTAGCCATTGGAGTGACACAAGCAAGAGCTACGGAGATGAAAATGCTGTCGCGGATGTGCGGAGTCACGCGTAAACGCGGAACTTTCCCATCTGCGGCAGCCTTCGTGTCCGTGATATCGCAGATACGAGTAAAATGCAAGAGAGTCGCCTTTGCTGGTGTGGCCACGTCCTGCGGTAACAGTCAGGCAATAGCAATGGCGCCAACGCCAGGTTCAAGCTCAAAAGTCCTGGCTTGAGGTCGTGGAGGGTGACATGCGTGCAAATGGTCTCACTATCATGAGCGCCCAAGAACGTGCATAGTGGAAGAGGAACAGCCAGAAGGCGGACCCTAAGCTCTGAGGATGTCTAGGCCTCGGATGCAATCAGGATAATTTCTATAGATGATGATTTTTGTTTAAAAAGTTGATCATAAATTATATTACTGCTTAATGCACATTTTGAATCCTTGACAGTGTCAATATATTAACAAACTCGTCTTTCTTTCTCTAATCTAAAAATGAAAGACTGCTTTTTCTTGAATTGGACGTCGCACTGCGATAAACCATATCAATATCCCGGGTGCAGAGGTGATCTATGATCATACATCAAACGCCGAAGCGGGAACAAAATTCTTTTAACACTTTATATCTATTTTCGCGACGTATATTTATTGGGTGTCAGTTAATACCCCGGTGAGCTGCAGCACTATGTTTGTTTTCCATCAATATTTGACATTGCGGTTAAGTTATGATATCGTGTTGTGCCAGTAAACAAGTCTAATAGTGGTTAGATTGGGTTCTATAGTTGAAATATGTGCATTTTTTTCTATATTGCTTAATGCCTTTAACTACCATTAATTTAGATACTATCGTGTTCCATGTTAAACAATAATTAATTTTATTCAATTAATCCACCGCACCACATCCAAAAAAGGACCACTTCCTATCATCTTCTACAGTATGATAACTCACAATTTCGGTATTTTCTCACTCACTTGTTTCCTGTCTTATTAGTATTTACTTTATGTATCTATTATTATGTTATACTCAGTTGTATATGTTATAATACTTTACGTTATGACAATATTATGTTTATTTTATTTCTCTCTCTCTCTGTCCCTATCTTTTTTTCGCTTTGTAACACACCTTGTATAAGACTTATTTGCTAACTACACCGTTTTGCCCCAGTTTTAGCACATTACTGTCCATCCCAAGGTTGCCTGGAAGAAATCGCTTCCAGCGATAAGGCCGCCCATTGTACATTAAACTGTATCATGCTACCTACTTGTTCCAATGTAAATCTATTGGTGTACAATAAAGAATTATCTATCTATCTAATCTACTATTGTGCACAACGAACCTTTTTATATATATTTATTTTTATTGTCAATGTATTCTTATGTGTCTTTTGATACTATTTTGTTTTTGATTCAGACAAATAAGTCTATATAAAAACACCTCACAGTCCTTAAGAGCCCAATTAGGCGGTAAGTAACTACATCTACACTAATATTGTAAATGCGAAAGTAACTCTTTGTCTGTAGGTATGTGATTTTGATGAAAATTGGTATAGCTGTAGATTAGACTTTCAGAAAGGGCATAGGCTATGTTTGGTCACAGTAATCGACGTCCACGCGGGCGGAGCCACGGGTAACTGCTAGTAAAATTTAATTTGAGTGGCACCATTGAGAAGCCACAATCAATTAAAACAAAAAAAATATCATATTCAAGGCTATTTTTCACGGTACGTCTGCGGCTGCGGTCTTCAGCCAGGAATCATTGGATCACCTAACAATCTGAAACTATTAATTTCCTTTTTTTCTCTGACTGCACTCACAAAATTCATACCACTGGAGAGATTTGAAAGTTACCATACAGTGTAAGGTAATAAAGCGTGTTCATAAAAATGCTACATCAAAGAGAAGTTCACTGAAACAAACAGACGAGTTTATATGTAGCTGCTGGGCTCGTCAAGCAATGTTTATATTCACTTATTTCTCACATTGTTTTCTTGTTTCAAGGATGTTACGTAATACATTACATGCAGGTACAGTTTGATGTTCTCTTTAACATTCATTTTTTAATTTATATATATTTATAGCAATCTTGTTATAATATAATAATAATAATAGATTTTTATAAGCTATTTACTATTTATTTTATTTATCAGCATAGGTATGCGAGTTAGTTAGGCAACCGGTGCGATGTAGGATTTCTCATTGTACTTATTTATCAAAAAAATTATACGCTAATTTAATTTGACACTAAAAATATAGCAAAATTATAGATGAGACTACCTATACCTGTACCTATATTTTTTTATAAAGATACTCTAAACTTACACTTCAATAATGTATATTATTATATTTTTGAGACCAATTGGGTATTATCATATAGTTAAAATAAATTATCTAACCGAGATTATTAAATTAAGAATGGTAAAAGAGCGGTAAAAATTGCGTCGCTTCTTATTTTATAGTTTTTATTTATTTTTAATCATCCACCCAACCTATAATAGTAACTGATTTGACTGTTAAATTTTATGACGTCATTAAATCTTTTTTCATACAAGTTACCTTTTAAATTATTGTTTTGGCGTTTAGTAACTAACAGTTAAGTGACTAGTCAGTAGAATATCAAATTCATTCAATATACATATTTATACTATCATGTTCACTGACATTACTATTTGAGATATCGAGATATTTACCATGTATTTGTTTCGAGTGTCTACAATACAAAATCGCGAGTGGATACAGTAAGTATCGTATGTCGTGAACGTGATCGAGATAAAGTTTGAGTTTGTAGTGAAAGTGAAACCAGTGGTAATGCTGATACGCGAAATAAAAGAAATCGAAAGAAGGTCGATATGTTAACTCCTAAAAACTTTTTCACTGCTTACCGCCAATACTCCAGTTTCTCAATGATCATAGTGCTTGCAACAGCGCCGAAATATCGGACACTCATTCAAGTAACACCCGATCACATGCATGAAGTAATCCCAGTCATTGACGGTGATTATAATGTTCATTTTCTTCTTGTTACAAACTATCTCATATATTGTTGTAGCCATTGAGCCCGTAATCCGTAATCCTGACAGACAAAAGACAAAGTCTAACAAGGCAAAAAACATCTATAAAAAATACCCGAAATAGTGAAGCAACGTGTTGACAAATTACAGCGAGGTCGCCTGTTGTTCGACAAGCGGCCAAGGCCATTATTCTTGAGCAAAAGCATCCTTTGGTCCCTTATCGGATAACACCTATCATTTCCAAGCTTGACAGCTATAAAGTTACATAGCAATATAATCATCGTTCTTCTATGCGTAGAATATCTAAAGCTGACATCAGGTTCACTCGTTTCATATTCACTCGTGCAATTGCTTAACTTTTCTTTCAATCTATGTTTACATGGCTTAACATGGAATTCAACATACATAATGTTCAATCAGTGATCAGACCTTTCATTTCTCGTGTAATCGGATCGGATCGGACACCAAATGCCAAAAGCGTATCGATCCAATACTGTTGGATCTTTTCATTAGTGAGTTCAATCAGCATTAATGATTCATTTTATGTAGGTACAGATGCGTCACTTTTAGTGTGAGATGAAAAAATGAGAGACGAAATAGAACAAAAAGTCTGATATTAGTTCAAGGAAATCTCAATAATGAGACAATCTACATGCATTTACTGGTAGACATGTGATGCTTACAAAATCGTCGTGCGTCGTGCCATGAGAATAATTTATATATTTATTATCTGTATATTAAACCTCGATAAGATTACATTACTGAGTATGTAAATGAATATAATTAATTTTGTACTTAGACGAGAACCAGTGACTGGTTTTGATGAAACGTGGAATATGGATCCAAAAGAACTAATCAATATTTATTTAATTTTCTTGTTCAATAAATTGGACGAGATCAAACCACATTTTACGTGATACTTTAGAAACCTTCGTTGCGTGGAATACTTTCTAAATTTCTCTTCAGGTTACTCGCTATCGCTATGCCATTTTAACTAAAATGAAGTTAACAAAATAGCAAATAGACAACAGAATTTTGCATGTAAATTATAATTAATTTACTTTATTTATACCTTAGTAGATTAAAGCATATTTTATTTATTATTTTTTACATCGATTTCATTTCATTTGAATAGTGAGCATAAATTGAATGGTAAATTCACTCAACGCGCAAAGGAGGACGGCCACCTTGTATGGAGCTTCAGGTCACGCGTGGGAATTTTATTATATAAATAAAAATACTGCTATTTGGTAGCTGAAACTATGTTTAAACCGATGATATCAATAGTTTGGTACTTACCAGCTTAATTTAAAAAAGAAAAAAAGCGATTTTACGTGAATTTTATCACTTTCGTACACCAATAAAATACTATCGAGGAACGCAGCTGGCGGAGTTACAATTTCATACCTTGCCCAAACCAAGTACCAGATTACAGACATAATATGAGAGCAACAACCCACTGACCTTCGGCCAATCGGTGCTATCTATTGTAGAATTATATGTCGCACTTCATCTAGGTTTGAGTCACATCAGCACCATAATTAGGCAATGTATAAATTCCACATTATCAGTAGAAATCGGGTTATCCATGTTTAAGCGTAAGTCTTCATGTAGAGCGGTTGCAGTATCCAAAGAATTGCCAGGGTCAACGTTTAAAGAAGACGAAGTTCGAGTCCCACCCGAGAAGATTATTTTTCCATATGTATTCGAAGATACAGGGTCCAAAAGCGAGCCAGGATTGTCGTAAGAATTATCGCAATCCATTTTGTCAAATAATAAAGAGAAATGATAGCAGCCGTACACGTCATGCGAATGACGTGACAGTAATCAAGTGTTATTTTATTAGAGTAAGTATATAAAATACCTATGTGTTTTACAATTTTTCAATTACATTTATTTTTAGGCATATATTTTGGTCTCAAATAAAAAATATTTTGATCGTAAATCAAAAATAATCATAACTTATGAGACACTTCGACAATATCTTGAACATAAAATTTTTATGTTATTTTTTTAATTAGTCAGTGGTTTAATTTAATTTTTTCCACAGATTTTTTATGTGTGCAATATTAACTGCCTTTTGATAAAGAATGTACAACATTTATTGTACTCAATCATATTAAATACTTTCAAACACTTTTTCAATATAGGTTCGCTTGATACTACCATATTGTGCCTAATATTATTTTACAATAAAAGAAGGCTATAACCATTTTCATTTGGCTGCGAAACAGCTGCACAGCAGATAGCCAATTCTGGCCGTCTTCCTTTACAGATCTGCAGATACCAAGACACAAAGCGTACTAAATATATAGTTACATCATGGCCGCTTCCTATTTTGGCCGTGTCATTAGCAGCAACTGCTGTTACCTACTTTATGATCCCATTTAGTATGAATAGGCTCATCAATTGTAACGTATAAATCACGAAGTAATCCGGCAAAATTACTTAAATTCCAACCCCATTTTATATTACACAATAATTATGAAATTACTCTATTATTTCCGCAGAAAGCATCAAAACCAGCAGTTAATTCACATTTTAGCAATGTTTTAGTACGCAGAAGAGTAGTAAATTGTTTGAGTAAAGCTCTATTAGACGCTAAATGTACGGATAAAAACCCAATTAGCTTGGCTTCAATCTCAGAGGTTCTTGCATACCGTAGGACTATGGTTTACTAGAAGATTCCAGTTTAATTATCTATTTTAATACACTAACTTAGATAAGTAGTATACCGTCCTAAAATTCAAGTATAAGCGGGCACCAGAGGGTTGAATCTTATGATGATATCTACTTATGTTAGGTAATCAATTTATTTTTATCTCTGTATTTTTTTTATTTTGTTTTAATCCTCTTTTCTCTTTTCATTTAAAATCTCTTGTCATTTTAACTATTTAAACTGTAGGATAAAAATAAAAGGTAAAATACAGAATATGAAAATCAACTTCAGCTTGCTCAAAAAATACTAGTATTCGGTAGGCCCAGTGGTCGAAACTCGGACATAATTAATTAAAAATTATAAGATTGAACATTATTGAAGTTTAATATCTTGAGATTTTATTTGACTAAAGACAAATAAGAATATTTCCGGCAACACGAACAGCAATACGATGGTCTACGTCTGGAGCGCTGGTTACTTTTTTTATTTTAAAGAATATTAGAACCGAAGTGACTAATATTTCCTCTAACCCCTCCAACTAAGCTAAATTGCTTGTGCCAGGAGTGCGTTCACGTTGGTAGTGTAATGGCCAATATTATTCTCAAGTTGACCACAGATTAACAATTCAGTTGTGGACTTTTCGTACTCCTCCGTCTGAGCAATTTTCGTGAAAAGAGGAAACAACGTCACCTATTAATTTCTCAATTTTAATTAAAAACACCTTACAATTTTTTTGTATTTTTTTATCCGTCAGCAGAACGTTTCAAATAGGTGATTACCTAAGTCTAAAAAAATAAAAAATTGATGTGTGTGTGAAAATGGCTTTAGTATGCATAACGTTTATTTTAACAAAAAAGATGTATTTTATTGTATTATCATAAAAAATATTAGGCTTATACACTTGTCTTCCGTATACATTATCACTATGCCAAATATAACCCTACTACGTGCCCGTAATTTTCGTAAAAAGGTATCCAAAATTTTCTCTTCACGTATTAGATTACTGTAATATTGTGACTGTAAGCATTTCTAGTTTCATTAAATAGTGTCTGTGAACTGTCGTAACAGACAGTAACCCTGCCAAATCCAGTTGCTTTAACTTCACAACCACTATGTTCGCGGTTTCTTTGTCGACTAATTAAAAGGCCGTGGTAACGCAAATTACCAACATTATGGTTTCATCAGGCCATTATTACTTCCGGCTTAATGGCTTTCCTTCTGGAAAGTGGTACAATTATATTTTATGTAGCTGTCGTATGAGTGGCTTGCCAGTTTAGGGTTGGCAGGATTTGAGAGACAGTCATATCAAAGCTAAAAAAGTCAACGTGAAACATAAATCTCAATATATTATTGTCAGAAGTTTACGCGAATATTGGTCATTAAGATTAAAAAAAAAAAACACTTTTTACCGATATCACAGATATAAAATAATATGTATCACAGAAAAAGAGAGGTTTTAAAACAACAAATTATTGGTTTTATCTGTACCGATCCAACAGTTTGCGTTACCAGGATTTATAGTTGTCCGTAACAAATGAGCAATTTATCTTCTAGATTAAAATAATGGCCGCCACAAATGGTGCAAACGAAATGTACGTTCTTCTTAGAAAAAGTAGAACAGGTGTTCGTGTTACATGTTGAAGGATTAAATGAAATAATGTAGGTAGGTAGGTACTTTTATTTTTGCAGCTTTATTCGTGCTAACAATGTAATGTAAGCGGTCGCACTTGACCACTTCTTATATTTAACTAGAAATTTGGAAGAGCTAGCAATAACCGGTAATGTATACCTGGAGACATATATCTTGGATCTAAATGTGGTCTATGCGCGGAGTACACGTTTCTTGAGTTTGAGGGTAGAGGGTAGAGGACAAGCTGCCAAGGCCTTGTCTCATGACTTAGGTGCAAGATATGTGTGATATCCATCACTGAAGTAAACCAAACGCGTTGATGACGTCAAAAATTGTCTATACAGTAATGGTAAATAAAAAAATTGGTACAGGTGCAAATTTTTGCCAGACATTATTTTCCGATCATCAATCAAACGTCGTGGGCAGGTCGCCACCTCCGATTGTGAACTCTTCGGTGGGTGGAAACTTCAGTCATTTCTCAAAATGACAGACTTTTCACGTATAAATCTATGTCACTGGCATACTGCACGAACGTTTTTAGTTGCCCGATATTAGTTTAGAACTTCCTAGATTTAGTTACGAGTATGATAATGCATTTTCCACAGTTTAAAGGGCTGATGATAACACTTTCCTATCTCAATTTTGACATTTAAATTTGGCTAAATTAAATAATTCACAGATTAGACCAATTATAGGAAAACATTGATGCGTGGGCACAGTGGGCATTTTAAAAGTTTATCATGAAAATAAATTAAACCGCTCATTTACAAAAAACTAAACAACTCTCAATACCAGCTTTATTGTAATTTTTAGCATTTGATTCCTTTTTATTTAATTTCGTGCAGCATCAGCGGTAGAAAAAAACAATAACGTGGCTTTGCATAGCTCGCTACAGGGTATGAGGGCTGTAGAACTTTGCACTCGTCGTAGTTGTCCCACGTCGCCATGTGTTTGTTTTTGAACGTGTGACGTCAGGAAATCTATGCGGGTACACCGCAGGTATCGTCATGCTCAACACACTCTATGAACGAGAATATATTAGAAGTACCGCATGATGCAAAGGACAACGCGCTGTGACCTCATAGTAGAAGCTTTGGTTGCTAAAATTTGCGGGGCACTTAAAAAATATTTTTGCATCAATAAGGTAGTTAATACTTGCTTGCTATGCCTTTGTTTTTGTGGCACGTACGGGGCAGGAAAAGTCTCATAGTACACGATTTTTAAGTTTAAAGATAATTCTTGAATTGAAAAATTAATCTTTTCTTGTCCATGTTCACAACGTTAAATCCGAATGACTGTAACGGTTTTTATGCATAAACACCATATTCAGCCACGTGCCTGCCCCGTCCAGTCTCGTTCGCCAAATAACACGTCACGTATGCAATGGCCTTAAGTGATAAATGATTTTGAGTGTCGATTCGATAGCCCATATTTACTAGTATTCAGGGAAACTCTGCGACAGACGTTGATTTTCTTAAAAGGTGGCACCCATTCTCCTGGACCCTATTGTCCCATTGTACAGGGAAAAAATTAGCACCATTCTTCACGGAAAAAGTTGGATGTAATCTATTTAACCACTATAAGCGGAGCTTGACAGTAACACGGTACAAATTGATCATTTTATTCAACCTTCTTCATACATGAATCTGGGCAAAACATTCAACTGCGAAAGCAAAATGCTCACAGAAATACTGATTTACCTTATCAAGCTAACGATTCGTATGATACAAATCATTTTGAAATATAACATTCAAATGGAATTTCCCGCAACCTACTTAGAAGAGTAAATCAATAATCTGGCAACACACTGATTTATTTGGGGAGTTTTTACCTAAAAGCAGTAAAAGGCGACGCGATAAGAATACCATTATTTATGGTGTACAGTTCATTCGACGTCGACTTGATGAAAAACTGCTTAGTGATTTCTTTGAAACTATTGACTATATCAAATTTTGGTTGACAGGTGAAACTTATTCGTATTCTTGGTTTAGGCAAAGTTTGGATGATTTATTATTCCCCTATACTTTTGGTAATATTCACAGGCAAATCGATGAGAATTTTCTGTCATCGATCATACCGCAGTGTTTACTATCAGTACTTAAATGGCAAAAGTTTATAACAAGTTTATTTAATTACTTCAATTATGTACATAATAATGATATTCAATAATTATTATAAATAAAAATCTAGAACAAGATATGTGCAAAACTGCAGGTTCAGGCGTCAAAGAATTCCTCCCCATCGACGTCAACCGGGAGGGTGGCCAGAAGGCTGGCGGCATTGCCACGCTGAATGGCAATGCCAATCCTTTGCGCAAGGAATAAGCCAGCCCTCTGATCACGGGTAGTGTCTATTAAACGTTTTGTTATGTCTTTATATAATAGACGTGCACTTGGACCCCATGATCCCAGCGTCTCGACTCGAAACGGCTCAAATATGTAATTATTACTTAAACTACTATATTTGCGCCGTTTGAGGGTCTCTGCCGAAGCAGCAGCAGCGCAAGCACAGTTCGCAGTACCTGAAAGATGAGAAGGCGCAAGGGTGTCAGCACATGTTGCATCCCAAACCAAATGCCTACCCATCTTCCAAGGCACCAAAGACATTCCATCCGGTCTCTTGCCATCGTCGCGCACCAAACCAGAAGGTTCTAATACGGCTGGAACGCCGGCGGTGACAAGAGCCCGACGGATTATGTCATTGATGTACGCGTGCCGCGAAAGCCGACCCGCGCTCCTGCTGCATGAGAGACCATGGTGTCCAAGGCTACCAACTTCTTCTCCACAGCGACATCGATGCGGAGAAACGCAAGGAGCACCTAAACGAAGGCAAGCAGCGATACGGAAGGTGTTGTCGTCCAACATGGTACCAATGTTGGTCGATGGTAGTGCCTGAAGCCAAACACCAGATTCCCATTCCCCCACAGCCAAAAGGCGAGCACGCTCCGCATCATTGGTGGAAGTAGAAATGAGATGTTTTCTCACCATGTTGCAGAGCGGCACGTCCCATTGTTTCTGGGAAGATGGGTTGGCTGGCAAGCAAAACATTTTCCAAGCACTTAAGGCTTCGGCCTTGCCTGGCACTTCCGAATTAGTTAGGCTAGGGGTTAGGATTTTTCTAACTAATTCATCCGTGCCATGCACCGAAGACAAAAATGCTGGTAGACTTACGTCGATAATTTTGCGAACGCCGAGCCCGCCTAGACGCACAGGCATGGATGCCTGAAGCCAGACTCGGTCATTCTTAATTAATTAATTAATTAATTAATTAATTCTCAACCTTTGAGAATACCATGAGACGAAACCTTTAAAAATAAAAAGCTGTGGAAAAGTACAAGTAAGTGCCATAATCAATAAGTCAATGACAGAACTTTAGGCAAGTATTCAATTCAGGCAGTAGTCTTTTTGAGGAAAGTGGTCTTATATGGAAAGTGGGCATTTCCGGGAAGTGGTTTTTGGAAAGTGGTCATTTTGAGATAGTGGTCATTATCAACCTAAAGGACTTTATCTATCCATCATGTATGGATGATGGCGCAACCCTGGTGCTAAAAGAATCATCATCTTTGTTACAACGGTTCTGACGGTTTTGGTGCTTTTTCAGTGTTTTCTTTAATAAAATGTAAATATTTTATCTAGATTTCTATATAAGATGTGTTGGAAATGTTTTAACCTCCAATCTATACTTCCAAAGACATAGGATGAGCCGCTTTGCAGCATAACACGGCAACAACCGGTGTATTTTGAGCTATTACAGTACGTCAAAACAACTACCATTCAATTCCTACAACCATACCTAATGACCATCCAAAGGTGCCTGGTAGAAATCGCTTAAAGCGATAAGGCCGCCCTTGTACTGTTTCTGTAGACATTTATTTTTTATGGTGTACTATAAAGTATTATATACTTTATAATACTGTACTGGGATCGGTCTATCATCACTGATGTTGTAGCTAACAAGCCTGACATTGTGGTGATAGAACGATCCGAACGCCGAGCATTGACTGTTGATGTCACCATTCCTCATGACGAGAATCTCGTGAAAGCTGAGAAAGATAAACAAGTTAAGTACTTGGACTTGGCTCACGAGGTTGACGACACATATGGAGTGTTGACTCAGCAATCTTTGTACCGATAGTCGTATCAGTCAATGGACTGATAGCAAAGAGCCTCGACCAACATCTAAAGAGGCTCGGGTTGGATGGTTGGGTCAAGGGCCAGATGCAGAAGGCAGTACTCCTTGATACGGCGCGCATCGTGAGGAAGTTCCTTTCTCTGGAGTCCTAACCACCTGTAGCTTGGTCCCTGTATCCGATACCGGTGCAGCACTATTTTTTATATTTTTAAATATATGTTTTATTTTTTATATATAAATTATGTATTTAAAAATGTAATCAATAAGTATAGTAATTAAATAAAGAGAATAATAATAACCAGGCAACCCTAGATCGCCTAAGTCACAATAATTTTTCATCGAATTTAATTTTCATTTTAATTTTCGTAAATAATATTTTAACTGTAATAAAGTGGAATAATAAATAATAATTGAATAAATAGCCCACTGGTTTTAGTAGTGCTTTATTGAATAAATACCTATAAATACTACATACAAGAATGCCGTCCCGTGGTGACAGCTGTCACCGAACAAATTACATGAATTACACAAACAAAAAAATTTGGAGGAAATGCTGACTCGGGCACAAGCCAACAGAAACAGGAGTGCACCAATAACATCTCCGGACTTGTCGCTAAGCCCAGCCGCGCAACCTCCAGCAGTGGAACCAGCGGCGTCGAGCTCCTCTTCGAGCGACGAGTTCTTCTCCCCGCCGACGTCGCCAACACCTGTACGTTGGCCGGGGAGAGGCCGGCCACCGACCTGCTTGAGACCCCGACGCCCTCCGGCTTCGAATAGGGCCCCCGCTACCGGTGGTGATGTGCACCGCATGCGATGGACTACTTCCATAAACGAAAACGTCATGCGGACATATTTTGCGGCTACAGAGGGGGGAACTAACCTCAGTGCGTACCGTACTCGGATGCTTCTTCTGTTTCAGGCGCTTGAACCTTCCATCAATACATCGGCTCAACGAATATCAGACCAAGAGCGGGTCATTCAATGCAATCGCATGTTGAATGAAACCGTACTTGAGACTTTACGGCTAGAATGCTTGCGAAATATCTGTGTCGCCCCCGCCCCGGCTCCTGTTCCTGCTTCTACAGCAGAAATAAATCATGATACATGTGTTGCGCCGGATGACACACCTATTCCTGTAAGTATTCAGTACAATGAAGAGGTTAAGGAGGCTTTGGAATGTGCGTTGCGGGAATATCGATCAATGCCCGTGCATGTCAGGCCACGTCTCCCGCGGTTGCCCATACATAGGCGTAAAATAGCGCTGGTGAGTGCCCTTGATTCATTATTACCTACCTATATTAAAGATCCCATATGCTATACGACCTTAGTCTGCCATACCAGCATGGCAATGCAGAATTGAACGACGTGTACCCATCAGCGACTTGCTCTGAAATACAATCTTGTGGAAGTTGAGTTGCCGTACTTATAGGTATGTTCCTGAGCCAGTTCTAGAATATAGCCATATCACATTGTACTGGGATCGATCTACCATCACTGATAGGACTGTAGTAGCTAACAAGCCTGATATTGTGGTGATAGACCGATCCGAACGCCGAGCATTGATTGTTGATGTCACCATTCCTCATGACGAGAATCTCGTGAAAGCTGAGAAAGATAAGCAAGTTAAATACTTACTTAGCGCACGAGGTTGTCGACATGTGGAATGTTGACTCAGTAATAATTGTACCGATAGTCGTATCAGTCAACGGACTGATAGCAAAGAGCCTCGACCAACATCTGAAAAGGCTCGGGTTGGATGCTTGGGTCAAGGGCCATATGCACAAGGTAGTGCTCCTTGATACGGCGCGCATCGTGAGGAAGTTCCTTTCTCTGGAGCTCTAACCACCGGTAGCTTGGTCCCTGTATCTGATACCGGTGGAGCATTTTTTATACAGAAGTATTTTTTATATTTTTAATATATGTTTTACTTTTTATATGTATTTAAAAATGTAATAGATAAGTACTCAATTTTAATAAAGAGAAATAATTATTTGATTAAATTAGTTATTAGTAAATTAGTTGATTAACTCGTAAGTGCAGAGCGTGCTCGCCTTCTGGCTTGTAGGAGAATGAATGGGAGTCTGATGTATGGTTTCAGGCTCTCCCGTTGTCCAACATTAGCACCATGTTGGAAGACACGACACTCAGAATTGCAGCCTATCTTCGTTTGGGTGCTCCCTGTGTAACACTTACGAAAACCCAAAAAAAAAACAAAAAAATACATCTGCCAATTTTTTAGGAGCAGTTTACGATGACGTACTTAAATTGTTACACACACGAAAGCTAACAAAGGTACTCGTATATTTGCGCCACTGTTGATGTGATACGAAATCTAATCTGAAAATGGTGTGTGACGTCACGACTCAAACCAACGATCCTACTCTCATTACCCAAAGCTGCTATAAAATTGAATCGAGAAGGCTGTCGTAATTTTTCTTTTACCTTAAGTATGTTAAAATGTATACCACCAAAGTAGTAAATAAGTCAGAAGATCTTCGGTTTTGCTTCATATAATTAGCACTACATTATATATGTAAACACTGGGGAGGTACTTCGAGTCTTTGACATCTTGGTGACCTTATTGTAAGCTAGCACTCATAATCTGCGTGGGTAAACGGGCGAGGAGAAGGCACTACCAAATACACGAATCACAATATTTCCAATGACATCAATCGTTGATTATCAAAGTATATTCAAACGGGATTAATAGCGTTCTACATGACACGCTAATGCTTGGTTGAGGGGCGAAGCGATTCCCCAGATATTCCGATAACGCCTGTACGTCTCGCGCGCCGCACAATACTGCCCGCCATTATTTCCAACTCAAAAGTGACAGTTCCAAATTCGAATGTCGCCGCTCAACCATAGAGCACCAGTGTCCTGTATTACGCCAGAGTAAATCTCATTCACTCTAATCTCACACAATTTATTAACGCGCCGTCACGGCCAGACTGACATGTCGCTCGTCCTCGTGCGACTAATGCCAGAGATCCACCTGTAAGCACATGCACAAAGCTCTAGTTGTTCTTGTACAAACACGCTCGTCCATCACTGACTCTGCGACAAACCGGACAAGATTCAAATCTCAACGACTAAACACACTACAAACTCAGTCGCGTGCGCGCACCCTCAAGCGGCGGGCGTGTTTATTGTATCAGTGCGATCTATCGAGTCACTGTTTGCAAAAAAATGTCGTGTACAGTAAAATGTAATAGTTGTAATATAGTGATTGACGAGTTGTTATCCTACGTACAAAACAAGGTATCGATCGCGGATGAAGAGAGTCTTGTGAGAATTTGTGTCGCCGCTTTTACTAGTGAACAAATAGAATTGTCAAATAAACTTCTGTTTGAATCTGTGCCATCAGAGCTAAGAAGAAAAATACGCAAAGGGAAGGGAAAGGAGCACCGTGCTTTGTTGGATGTCATCAGCTTTTTTAAGGCTACCGACCCCGACGTATTACCGGTGTTTGTGGCCAGAGATTTGCACAAGTTGCCTCCCATAACGTTTGACCACCTTGATGTCTCCAAGTTGTTAAAAGATCTGCTGATATTACAGTCCGAGGTAAACATAATTAAATCATCATACGTGAAAACGGAGCAATTAGACGCAATCAGGAATGAATGTCGTGCTGGGCCCAAGCATACATCATTATCATCATCACCTCCCTTTTCAGCGGCAAAAATTAATATGAAAAGAGGGGCTTATAGGGACAGTGGACCCATAGGTATGTCCCATATGGATGAGTCACTATTGCTTAATGAACAGGGAGAAAAATCCATAAACGAAATTAATCCAGAAAGTGAAAGTGAATTACGTTACAGAAGTATAATTGATAAAAATAATTTTGAGGGTGAGATGGACCTGGCGTCGATAGATACGCAAACGACGGGCGGGGGGTATCTAGAGAAAACTTGCCGCGGCGATGATGACCAAACAGCTGACCACGATGAGTCACTGCCTCGGCCCGTTATCGCTACTGTCGCAGCGGATGCTACGAGCGGACAGATAAGTGACAAACGCGCAGTGAATAATCGATCGTATGCGCAGGTCATAGATTCGACAAAGGAATGGACGCTTGTGCAAAGGAAAGGCCGGCGAACAAAAAACGTTTTTGAAGGTAAAACCGGCACCGTCACAGTAGATACAAACGAAAAGTTTAGGGCAGCGGAAAGAAAGATGCCTATGTTTATTACGAATGTAGATAAAAATACGCTAGAATCAGATATCGTTGATAAAAAGAAAAACGTTAGAGACAGTCAAGCTTGACAAAATATCAATAAAGCGACAATGTCACTATAATGCTTTCAAGTTCTTTGTATCGCAATCTAAAATACACCTGTTTCTAGATGAAAAACTATGGCCTAAAGGGATTATATTTCGCCGTTTTGTTAATTTTTACACGCGTAACTCTGAACCAACCAGGGTGGTTAACGAATTAGAAAATAAACAATCATGAGTGAAAATCTATACACATTTATCACTTATAATTGTAAGAATATCAAACGGTCTATACAGGCTGTGCGTGACCTCTGCAAGACAGCGGATGTGATAGCCTTACAAGAAACCTGGTTGCTAACGGAGGAATTGCCGTTCCTTAATAGCATAAGCGAGGAGTTTTGCTGCACAGGCGTGTCGGCAATAGATGCGGGAGCAGGTATGCTATCGGGCAGGCCTTATGGAGGGGTAGCATTACTATGGAAACGTGCTGCTTTTCATGATGTCAGTGTGATTCAATGTGATAACTCCCGTATTTGTGCTATAAAAAATTGCTTCAAAGGATAAAGCTTTGTTAGTGTTTAACGTGTACATGCCTACGAATAAAATGAAAAACCTGTCGGAGTTCACGGATGTACTGAGTGCGGTGAGTGCAATCACAGATAATTGTAGTGTAGACTGTGCTTATATCTTAGGCGACTATAATGCCCACCCGACGGGTTTATTTTATAACGAACTATTGAACTTTTGTGTAGATCAGGAATGGCGTTGTAGGGACACTGAACTGTTAGGTTTATCATCAGACACACACACTTTTTTATGTGAAGTATGGGGGTCTAAAACCTGGCTAGACCACTGTGTAACCACCGAAGCAGCAGCTCATTCTGTACTAAGAACATATGTTAAATATGATGTACAATGGTCGGATCACTTCCCTTTAGTTGTAGAATGTAGTTTAGATGTGGTATTGCCAAAAAAAACAATAAATCAAAAGGTTAAAAATTGTCTTTTATGGGGTGAGAGAAATCCACATGAAATTGATTCATATGAAAGGAAATGTCACAGTAGGTTAAGTTTGATTGACTTTCCAATTGAACTTCGTGACTGTTGCGATAACATGTGTAGTGATCCGAATCATAAAATTGTGATTAATAAATTATACGATGAAATTGTAAATGCATTAAGTCAGTCGGCTATACTAGCTCGTGAAACTAGGAAACGTGTAAGAAAGCAGGTTGTGGGTTGGAACAGGCATGTGGCTGGTGTTCACGAAGAGGCTAGGCTGAAGTTTCGTCAGTGGGTGTGGCATGGCAAACCCACCTCGGGTTCTGTGTATAATGACATGTGTGAGGCCAGGAGACGTTTTAAATCTCGACTGAAATGGTGTCAGAATCATGAGACACAAATACAAATGGATAGACTGGCCTCACATCATTCCAAAAATGATTTCCGGTCCTTTTGGAAGCACACAAGGGGATTGCAGTGTAGACCTAGCCTGCCTGTGAGTGTTGGGGGGAAAACAGAGTCAGAGGAAATTGCCAATTTGTTTATGGACCATTTTATTGTTAGATCTCCTTTGGGACCCTCCCAGTGTATGTTGGATACTGAGTCTCTCGTGGAAAGGAAAACCCACATCTCAGTCAGAGACATTGCTCACATAATTAAGTCGATGTCTAAAGGGAAGTCACCTGGCCACGACGGACTCAGTATCGAACATTTAAAGTTTGCTGGCCCGCACCTGCCCAGGGTCTTGTATATGCTGTACAATTTGTGTCTGGGTCATGGCCATTTACCGGACAAGATGCTACAAACTGTGGTAGTGCCTATAGTAAAAAACAAAACTGGAGATCTCTCTGATAAGAATAACTATAGGCCTATCTCACTGGCAACAGTTATAGGTAAAGTGTTTGATGGCGTGCTTAATACACAGCTAAACAAGTACATCGAACATCACGACAACCAATTTGGTTTCAGACAGGGACTGTCGACTGAAGTAGCTGTACTGTCTGTTAAGCACGCTATCACTTACTACGTGAAGCGAAAGACACCAGTAGCAGGTTGCTTCCTGGACCTTTCCAGGGCGTTTGACCTGGTTTCGTACGATCTACTGTGGCAGAAGCTTGAAAAATCACAACTGCCACGTGAGCTTTTAAATATCTTTAAGTATTGGTACAGAAACCAGGTCAACAATGTGCGATGGGATGGGTGTATGTCGCAACCGTATGGGTTGGAGTGTGGGGTGAGGCAGGGGGGATTGAGCTCACCAACGCTCTTTAACCTGTACATGTACGAACTGATAGGTGAGCTCAGTGGCACCAGGGTCGGATGTGACATTGATGGCGTTTGTATGAACAATATAAGCTACGCGGACGACATGGTGTTACTGAGCGCATCTATATGTGGCCTGAGGAAACTCATGGCAATATGTGAGGCATATGCTAAGTCCCACGGACTGATATATAATGTACAGAAGAGCCAGTTCATGATCTTTGGGGAGGGGCGTGGGCGGTCTAATGAAGTACCTGGGATCTTTTTAAATGGTTGCGCGCTAAAGCTGGTGAACAAAATTAAATATTTGGGCCACTTGTTAACCCCCGACCTCAAGGATGGTGATGACGTGGAAAGGGAACGCAGAGCGCTGTCGGTTAGGGCGAATATGTTGGCTCGCAGGTTCTCACGTTGCTCAAAAAATGTGAAAGTTACCCTCTTCAGAGCCTATTGCACAAACTTTTACACGTGCAGCCTGTGGGCCGATTGTCCCCGTACGTCGTACAGCGCTCTGCGGGTCCAGTACAACAACGCCTTCAGGGTACTGATGGGGTTGCCCAGGTACTGTAGTGCATCGGGGATGTTTGCAGAAGCGCGGGTAGACTGCTTTTTTGCGACTATGCGGAAGCGGTGCGCCTCCCTGGTGCGCAGGGTACGGGGCAGCGCCAACAGTATCCTGTCTATGATAGCGAGCAGGCTAGACTGCCGCTATATGAATCATTGTCGTATGATTTCTGCGGGAGTTGTGAGGGCTGAATGATAAATATATTGTAAAATGTATTTGTCATTCAACCTTCACCTATAATATTATGATTTGATTATTTAATATTTGATAATTTAATGTGTTAATAATGAATAACTGCCATAATATATATCTTAATTTACTAACTTAGGATAAGTCTTTATAACTAACCAATATGAGTCATTGTTACTTGAATAAATCAGTATATTATTATTATATATACTACAAAAGCTACCAATCTTTGGGGCCCTACGGCTATTCACAGGCAAGTCACTGATGATGAACTTGTCAAACCTGGCTACCACTCATTGGCACTCTAACAATCACATAACAATCAGATAGTGCGAGCACTCATTGGTGACCTTACGACCACCTGCACTACACTCCATGGCTTGCCACATTACATTACCTGAACATCAACCCTCGTGGTGTCAGGTGTCAGGCCCGAATATGAACGTGAGATTGAACCTACCTTTTTACAATATGCATCAGGTTTTTTTTTTCTCTTTTTTTTTTTTTGTTCGTTTTTTTTTTCTTTATTTTTCTTTTGTTTCTTTTTTTTTTTCTTTCTGACTATGAACCGCCGTCTTGGCCAGCTCATGGTTGATTTAAACTGCTACTGTGCTACGACTTCTATCGAAATGGTATTGGAGCACTGGAGATTCGAAGCTAAGGGGCGAAATGACCTGGAGACTTGTAAGGGTACAGACTGATACCAGGCTGTAAACTGTTCTAGACAATCTAGAACAGTTAGGGCATAGCACTTACTAGTTACGAAGTTAGCACAATACACTGAAGATGCAATTGCGCCGCGCTGCGTCAGGTGCTACCCACAGACGCACTTACCCGCTAGTGTTCCCGTTTCAACCCTCTCATGATTACATGGACAAAATTCGAAGCTGTGCGTCCCTTCGACCAAGCAAGGATCGGACGGCACTTTTCTCACAAATCATCACATAGATTTACTCTAGTATGTCCCTACGACCAACCGCTCGGGACTGGCCCGGACGATACTGTTATCTGGGTACAATCAACAAACATCGCATACAGATTTACACTAGTATGTCCCTTCGACCAACCACTCGGGTCTGGACCGGACGATACTGTTATCTGGGGTACAATCAACAAACATCGCATACAGATTTACACTAGTATGTCCCTTCGACCAACCACTCGGGTCTGGACCGGACGATACTGTTATCTGGGTACAATCAACAAACATCGCATACAGATTTACACTAGTATGTCCCTTCGGCAAACCACTCGGGCCTGGACTGGACGATACTGTTATCTGGGTACGATCAACAAACATCGCATACAGATTTACACTAGTATGTCCCTTCGGCAAACCACTCGGGTCTGGACTGGACGATACTGTTATCTGGGTACGATCAACAAACATCGCATACAGATTTACACTAGTATGTCCCTTCGGCAAACCACTCGGGTCTGGACTGGACGATACTGTTATCTGGGTACGATCAACCTGACTGGACCGGACGGGTGTGTCCTTTCGACCAGCCGCAAGTGCATGGCCCGGACGACACTGTCCTTTCGACCAGTTTAACTTACCAACAACCTGACTGGACCGGACGGGTGTGTCCTTTCGACCAGCCGCAAGTGCATGGCCCGGACGACACTGTCCTTTCGACCAGTTTAACTTACCAACAACCTGACTGGACCGGACGGGTGTTTCCTTTCGACCAGCCGCAAGTGCATGGCCCGGAAAACACTGTCCTTTCGACCAGTTTAACTTACCAACAACCTGACTGGACCGGACGGGTGTTTCCTTTCGACCAGCCGCAAGTGCATGGCCCGGAAGACACTGTCCTTTCGACCAGTGTAACTTACCAATCCGTAATACATCATGATATAATCTGAAATGTCCGTCATTAGTTTTCATTAAAAACTACTAAGTAATACGTAATTTATGTCGCTTAAATAAAATGATAACCTGCAGAGCTGATTAATTTTTGTTTCACTCCACCTCACTCAGTGGTTGACAACCCAACACAAGCCTCTGCACTATGGTGACATGGCATCTGCGTATGTAAGTATACTGAAGAACTTACTTTTGCTAATATAGGGTAGTTTTGTTAAAATCTATCGTTCTGACGAACTGCTTACTTCTTGTACTATACCTAGTAACTTATTTTCAGCGTACCCTATTCCATTCGAATTAGTCTTCACCAAGTACCGATAGTAGGAATAAAACAAAACTTGCATGGTTAGGTATTCGGGAGATAACGAAACTCTCTTGTGTAATGAAAATTTAACTTAGCCACTTTACAGATAGGTGCGAACTCTGCTAGCTAATAAATCGCTGCCCACGTAATACCACTGAAGAGATAGGATAAGATTCAAATACGAATTTGTACTGGCGAGTTAAAGCATTACAGTACCTTTCCCTGGAGGGTGGAATACGATTATACACTTCCAAGAAATTCTTTGGTTATACCATTTATCATTAAGAATAAACGAACCCACTGTCTACGATAAAAAAAGGAACGAGCTCACCGGGTTTCGCAGTCGGGATGCAGCCAAGAATCAGGACCGTCACAGTTCCACATTATTTCACGTAAATCCGACTAGCAAGTCTTTTGGTTGCCACTACTCCTCAGCTTGTTGCCCTGAGATACCACTTCTGATGTAAACACTGGGGAGGTACTTCGAGTCTTTGACATCTTGGTGACCTTATTGTAAGCTAGCACTCATAATCTGCGTGGGTAAACGGGCGAGGAGAAGGCACTACCAAATACACGAATCACAATATTTCCAATGACATCAATCGTTGATTATCAAAGTATATTCAAACGGGATTAATAGCGTTCTACATGACACGCTAATGCTTGGTTGAGGGGCGAAGCGATTCCCCAGATATTCCGATAACGCCTGTGCGTCTCGCGCGCCGCACAATACTGCCCGCCATTATTTCCAACTCAAAAGTGACAGTTCCAAATTCGAATGTCGCCGCTCAACCATAGAGCACCAGTGTCCTGTATTACGCCAGAGTAAATCTCATTCACTCTAATCTCACACAATTTATTAACGCGCCGTCATATAATATAGTCCGTTAATATTTTGGTCCTGTCGTGTAAAAAATATTTACTTCATTTTTTTTCATCATTTTATTGTGTCGTATATAAACCACATTCACGTTTGAGACTAGGCTTGACGAATAAAGATTTGCCACAATTGACCTCAACAGAAGATAAGCAGCATGATATTGAAGCTACTCTGGAGGAAGAGGGTCCGGTAACCAACGGTTGCCATTAGTGTTACTTAAACGTCGAAACTTAGCCGCTCTTTGGCCAAGATTTGCGCGCAAAATTAGCAGCTGAGGCTGAACATACAGCGCCGCACGGAAAAAGCAACAGAAATTCTATGAAATTAATATGATATAAAATGAATATATAAAAAGATGCGTCGTACATAGACGGTTGTTGTTAAAATGATAAAATAATTGAATTACTAACATGGAATTGTCTTATGTACATTATCGGAATGGAATCGTGTTATGTACAGTACATACTTTAACGTGAAACGAAGTAGAGATAAACTTTTTTTGAAATAGACCACATTTTCTTTTCGCATTTTTGTTCGAACAGAAACTTCCATTTAATGTTTCTAAAAAGCTGAAAGTTGTATTGACACAATTTGATAGAAAAACGTTGGCGAAGATTTGACTCCTAAATGTTTGAAAGAACTTTCTTTGAAAACTTTTTAGCTGACGACTTACAAAAAGGGAACTAAGACTCAGGGTCTTGGAACATTTACATTACAGTAACTGATTTGAAATGTTTGGATGTCGGAGTTTACGCAGTTCCTAATTGTGTTGATACAGCTGTCTAAATATTCATAAAAACTTACTCTATGTATAAAAAAGTTTAGTTACAGTGGGTCATGGTTTACCCACAATAAATAAATTAACGCAAGGCTGCAAGTGACCAAGACCTTCGGACAACAGTCTTACTAGCAGGCCTGCATACTTGCGAATTTACTAGCATAGGCTGTCCACTTGGAACTGAGGTAAGAAACAATAAATCACACACACTGGGGCAAAAATATAGGCATATATCTGGAAATAGATATCTACGAATATTAGAAAAAAAGGTGCAGATACATCTAAGACTAATAGGTTTAGTTATTTTATCAAGCACTTCAAGTGTAAACCCGCTATTTTAGCGAAAATAATTGTGTATTTTCAAGCATGACAGGGATGAATATTAAATAATATGTAAATATAGCCTTTGTATACCGTTTTCATGCTAAGCGAGTACCTAAACTTTTGTTGGTAAATGACCGTTCAACCGTTAATATAAACCGTTTGGATAGTGAAAAACTTCTAACGGGTTTATTTTGGTTACTCGTGTGTATATTTTTATACAATTTGTGGTTGTATTATTACGGCTGAGTTATTGTATGTTGATGTATTTGTAATTTTATCCAGATTATAACGGTTAACTTCTTTGAAAAATAAAATAAATCTTCCGAATCTCACAGTTAAATCATTGAAATCTTCCAACATTGTAATGTCCATTAGTAGTAGTAAAACAAAAATATATTTCGATGCATCGTGCTAATGTCGATTTTTTATAGTTGGGACCTCAAGATTTATTATAGGAACTTTTAAAACTTGCTATAAAGTTATTATTTGCTACGTAATGAAAGGTTGTCCTTAAAGGTGGTGATTAGTTAAAATTTTTGCATAAATACCGTTTTGCCCTCCAACCTATACTCCCAGAGACAATGGGATGAGCCACTTTGCAGCATATTAAGTTAACAATTGATAAATACTTCCTCTAATGTTGCAGAGTGTGCTTCTGGCTGTAGGAGAGTGGGAGCCTGGTGTGTGGCTTCAGGCCCTTCCATCATCCATTATTAACACCATGTTGGATGACACGACTTTCAGAATTGCAGCCTGCCTTCGTTTGGGTGCTCCCTGTGTTTTTCCTCATCGTTGTCATTGTGGAGAAGCAGTCGACTGCCTCGGGCATCACGGCCTATCATGAGGCAGGAGCGCTGGACGCATGTCACGTCATGCTCACTTAAATGACATAATCCGTCGGGCTCTTGAGTGGCACCCCAATACTCTAATACTCCAATCTCATTGCAGATTATATCAATTTGTGTTGTGTCGTTTGGAGTCGAAACGTTGGGCTCATGAGGTCCCAGCGCCCGCAATTTCTTCAGGGATATTGAGAAGCTTATGGTTGACACGTCTCGTGACTAGAAGGCTGGCCTCTTGTTAGGTCAGAGAATAACCATTGCCATACAATGTGGCAATGCTACCAGTCTTCTGGAAACGTTACCACAGGACTCATGCGACGTGGAAGAATTCCACGACGCGTCTTATTGTTAAATACATATTCCATACATTTAATATAATCACTGTGTTATCACTGTCTTTAATACTAATATTCCTCATATCCATACTAATTATAAATGCGAAAGTAACTCTGTCTGTCTGTCTGTATGTTACGCTTTCACGCCTTAATCACTGAACCGATTTTGATGAAATTTGGTATAGGGGTAGATTAGACCATGAGTAAGGACATAGGCTATGTTTGGTCGCGATAACCGACATCGACGCGGGCGGAGCCGCGGGCAAAATCTAGTATAATATAATTAAATATTTATGCATCGAATTGAAAATTCTTATTCGCATTTAATTGGAATTTATATTCCATCCATCCATATACTCACGTCTGTAAATCTCCGAAGAGGTAGGCGTAGGTGTACTAGCACCCACGCGGGCGGAGTCGCGGGCAAAAGCTAGTATAATAATATATGCACCTAGTGTTTATGATTAAAAAGCAGCCAGCGCATAAAAATAATTACGGCAAAAATTTTATCCATTTCGATTCAATCTCCAAAAAAAGCTTGTTTCACAAAATTTACAAGTTTACGACTTAGTTTATAGGCGCATATATTTTATATTTTACGGTCACCTGCTGCAATAAAAAGACCGGAAGTGGAAGAAATCGTCGCGAACCTCGATTTGAGGTGTTGAATATTTTTTTGTGAATTTGATAAGATAAGGAACGCTGGGCCTATATTATTTACAGGTCAAGGTATTTTCTGTTTCGTTTAAAAAATAACCGATAAAGAAAAAAATGAAACTATGAAATACACCAACAAAAGCGCTTGGTTTCATGGCGTATCGGTACTGAAAAATAGCTGAGACCCGAGTCTCGCGAACGCATTGTGGGAAATTGTTCCCTATATCAATTTTATTATTGTTAGGTACTAAACTACGGGAGCGGTGTCAAACATACACGCTGGTCAATTGCACACTGGTTTATTACTATTGAGAACATGCCCGCGGCGGGCGCGCGGGTGTAAACACATACATAACATCCCTCCCCCTTAATCTGGAATATACCCCTTAATATTTAAACTAACTACAATTAATATTAGTGTCTGTTGGTTCGTTATCACTGTTATGAACTCCCTCACAGGCACACTGGGTTGTTGGTGGTGTCGAAAAGACGGGATTTATAGCTCGACGCCTTCGAGCTAAAGCAGTAACGTACGGTGGAGTCACTAGTGCTTCCGGACACATTGTAGCGGCGGGACTCAGTGGTGTCTCCGGGCTGCTTGGCCGCGTTGTGTTGGCGGGGCCCGGTGGAGGCACAGATGCGTCCGGCGACGTTGCTTCTTGCACTGGTTCCGTTACCAGCCCTCTTCCCTCACCGGGCTGTACAGCAGATTCCGAACTAGTGGTAGTCACCTCTTGCACCAGGTCCAGGTCCCAGGCATGATCGACACTTGCTGAAGACTCTAGTCGTTTTCGTATTTGATCTATGTGTCTGGTGACATCACAATCGTACTGTGGTACGTATATTAGGTACATACTTTTCCCAATTTTTTTCTTAATGGTTCCTTCTAACCAACAGATTTTCTTATTACCAATATTTTTAGTTATCCAAACACTATCATTTGCTTTAAAGTCCGGTCCTTCTATACCACGGTAGTATTTAGCCTGCAAGCACTGATTGTTTTCGACGGTTTGAGTTAGGTTTGCGGACGAAGGCGACGGCATGGTGGGGTTCAGTAGATCTAACCGTGAGCGCAACGCTCTCCCAAACACTATCTCCGCGGGTGACTTATCAGTGGTACTATTTTTAGAATTTCGGTAGTCAAATAAGAATTTTGAAATTTTTTCATGAATTGTTCGTTTATTACACCCCTCTAAAATGATACCTTTAAGACCCTTTTTAACTATTTTCACAAAAGGCTCGGCTTGTCCGTTACTAGCCGCGTGATAAACAGGTGATACGACGTGTTCGATTCCGTTAAGACCACAAAAGTTCTCAAATTCCGATGATGTAAAAGACGTACCATTGTCACTCACCAACGTATGTGGAACACCAAACCGCGACATGAAATCATATAGGGTAAATGTGGGATAGATGCCCTAGTGGGATAGATGCCTAAGTAAACACGTAGCGACTTGTGCTAGTACTACATTCGTCGTCTTTTGTTCAAATACAAGCGCAGCCCCTCTCTCCCGCCAGTCGAGGCCAAGCGCTTCACTGGGATGTGCGTATCGAAAGTTTTGGCGCGAAACACGTTGTCGACGGCGAAAAATTTATAAATCTTTGTTACGTTTAACCTTTACGCGCCCGGAATTTTTAAGTTAAGAGGTAAGTGATAATATTTTTGTATTTATAGTCAGTTAATATGTCAAATATACCAAATTTGATGTAATTTAGGTTGGTTTTGATATGTTTTTTTTTTGGTAAGCCAGAAGGCATCTATCCCTAAGAAAAAGGATAGATGCCTCACTAATTGTGAGTATAGGTGCCCTTAGGGGCATCTATCCCATAATGAATTTATGAAATAATTTTTATTATTTTATCTTTTTATAGACATGCCACGCAAGTACGTGCGTAAAATAGGTACACAGCCCCGAGCCGTATGGACTGAAGATGCTCTTAAAGCTGCCTACCAATACCCCGTGAATGAAATCTCTCGGCGGTATGGAATTCCTTCCAGAACTTTAAGAAGGCGATTTGAAAAACAAGATACGCAAAAATTAACATTAGGTAGGTACACCTACTTACTAAGTGAATTTTATAATTGTGAATTGAATGTACTTACCTACGTTATTTTTTTATTTATTTTTGCCTTTCCTTTAATTAATATTTGCATGGATTTATTTATAGGGAAACACCCAAGTTTGGACTTCGACAATGAAAAGCGGCTCGTCACACACATTCAAAAGTTAGAGGCAGCGGGGTTTCCAGCTACCCCAGCCCCCATATCCCCAGCAAAACCAGCAAACAACCTAAGAACTTGTCGAAAAAGAGGACTAGAGCAGATTCAGAAGACACAGAGGGCAGTTTGACCTGTGCTTCGGATGATTCGTTGGAAGAAAAAGAAACTGATCCTGTGAACAAAAAAACTAAAGGAAAAGCTACTCCGAACATACCATCCAAAAGTAGCAAACAACCCAGGAATGTTATGAAAAAAAGGGCTATAGTAGCTTCAGATGAGTTAAGCGGAAATTTGGTTGTTTCATCCAAAGAAAAAGACTCTAATCTTGCAACGAAAAGCAAAAAAAGTAGAAGAAAAACTACTCTAAACTTATCAAGCAAAAATAACAGACAGAAAAACAAGAAAATAGGGGCTAAAGCATCTTTAGATGAGATAGACGGAAGTTTAACCTGTGAATCAGATGATTCAGTCAAAGAAAATGAGCCTAATTTTTACCAAAGAGCTGAAATAAAGAAAATTAAAGAAAGAGATCAGACTAAGAAAAGTAACAGAATTCAGCGTTCTATTCGCAAAGCTGAAAAACAAATTTATAAAGATTTTGTTGAAAGCGACGAAGAAAATTTTGCATCGGACTCTTCTTCGGATGCGACAAATGAATGTGTGGAGTGTTTTGAAGATTTTGGGAAGACAAAGTTAAATGTAGACTGGATACAGTGCGTCATGTGTAAAAAGTGGCTGCATGAAACCTGCACTATGTACGGAGATTATTGCAATCAATGTCAGCGTTTAAAATTTGGACATGAAAAAAAAAAGCAAAAATTTATTAAACAATAAGTACCTAAAGATAAATATTAATACCTAATATATAAATTTTAATACCTAAGATGATTGTGCCATTGATTAAAGTTAAGAAAATTTAGAATTATTTATACCTAAAGACTACAGTAATAATTTAGTTCTTACCAAAGATGATTGTGCCATTTGACTGAGGTTGATTACAGTTTAAAAAATGAAAATTTTTTTCATTACTCCCCCAGGGCAACTATCCCCTAGGCCATATTCTCGTTACGGCATCTAACCCATACATTAGGCATCTATCCTCATTCATAAGACTTTTTTTTTTCGTTTATTACAAAACAAATGAAGAAGATAATATGAAATAATCTCATTTATTTTCTTCATCGATAAATATATTACCCATAACAAAAGTATTATATTTTGAAATACTTATCCCTTTTGTTTTACAAGTACATTTGTAGAGGTTGGGCATCTATCCCACATTTACCTTAACCTAATTAAAACTGCCTTAGTATTGTGGGTCGACGACATATCGTAACATTCTACCCATTTGCTATGCGTCAACAATAACTAAAACTAACGTTTAATCATGGAACGGACCTAAAAAATCTATGTGAATTCTATAAAATGCATGCGGCGGCAACGGCCAAGGCGTGAGGGGCGCATGCGGCGGCGCGGGGCGCAGCGCGGCGCACACGGCGCAGGCGCCCGCCACCCGCTCCAGCGCCGCGTCCACTCCGGGGAACCAAAGCCGCTTGCGAGCCTCTGCCTTCATTTTTACCACCCCGAAATGTGAACTATGTAGTTCCTTACATAAAGTTGCGCGCAGAGACGAAGGAATAACGACTTTATGTCTGCGCATTAAGATACCATTTTCATAAGACAACTGTGTGCGACAATTAAAAAATGGCATTAAACTTACGTCATTAACCTTCCTGGGCCACCCGTTCAAAATGTACTTGTCTTCAAAATGTGTTAACATGACAGACAAAGCAGTTACAATTATGGAGACAGACACAGGTGCTTCGTCCTCCAGGACTGCTACTAAAAGGAAGAGAAATGATACAATTGTGGACCCTGACACAAAGTTGGAAATAATGGATCCCAAGAGACCAAGAGTGCC
Source organism: Eilema sororculum (assembly GCA_914829495.1). NCBI lineage: Eukaryota > Metazoa > Arthropoda > Insecta > Lepidoptera > Erebidae > Eilema > Eilema sororculum. The sequence goes on from OU618535.1 coordinate 24,233,908, forward strand.
CCTAGACGGTGACAAGAAAGTGAAGTGCCTAAACTTGTTAGTCAATATGTACAACAGAACAATAGAGGAGCTCCTTTCAAAGATGGTAAGTATTGGGAAAGGGGAGAAACAAGAGAGGGAGAAGGCAATATTAAGGGAGGAGCTACTCAGTGAGGTGATATTGGCTGCACAGGTGACAAGTATCATTTTCACAGTACACAATGTCAACAGGCAGAAGGCAAAGGGTACAGTGTCCAATATGCAGGCCAAAGTTGTCAACACTGAGTACAACATACATTACAGGGGCAAAGACTACGCATTGAAAAGAGCAGACATAGAAAAGATTTGGTTGGAGCTGGTGTCTGAACAAGGCTTTGTCTACAAACTCTTTGGCATGGAGGATGAGGAGAACTGGTATGGAACAGTGGGCCCATATCTAGATATGTTTGCTACTTTTAAACTCAGAATGGACGAGCTGAGACTTGGGCACGGTACCATGCCAATTACAAAGAAGGATGGCACACATACCTCATTTCAGGTGTCGAAATACGGGTTAACAGGTGCACACCACGTCCTATTAGAAGGTAGCAGCTTCCCTCCTGAACGCAGATCCTCCAAAGTACAAAGCTTAGGGCCCATGACAGCATTTCTATGCATGATTAGAACAGAGGGCATCTACAGGAATAAGTACTCTGCAGCAGTAAAGAGGGCTATGGCTCACATCCCATCCTCGTCGCCACGTGTTAGGTACTAAACTACGGGAGCGGTGTCAAACATACACGCCGGTCAATTGCACACTGGTTTATTACTATTGAGAACATGCCCGCGGCGGGCGCGCGGGGGTAAACACATACATAACAATTATTACTCTCTTGCGTAGTTTTCTTATCATCTGTATCACTTACAGATTGAAATTACGTCATTAAGCTAATTATTATATTTTAGTTACACCTATATTTTATGATTGATACTTCAACAAACCTGAATTATCTCAATCTCAACTATTATCTTGTCACTGCATCAAAACATTATGAAGCCATCTCATCAATATTAACGTAGTACTCAGTAAAACATACAGGCGGCATCCAGGCTCTTCATTAAATAATGAACTTAGTGAAAAGTGAAGGATTTTGAATGCCCTAAAGTCAAAGTTAAGTTAAAATAAGTGAGTTTTGAGTTGAAGACAAGGTTCAGTGTGTGGTCGAAGCTACAAATGATAGCGAGAATTACATGGATCGCCTGGAAAATATTCCGTATTTCCATAATACGAATATATGAAGAAGGCCAGGTAACTTGGACGAAAAACATCCACGTACATTTTTAGCACATACGAACCGCTCATGAAAATAAAGAGACAGTAGTCAGTGAACTCAATCATGTACGTATATTGGATAATACGCCCACTAAGTACCATTCGATATTTGGTACCATTGTCAAATTTTGAAGCGTTCAAGAACATGTAACCCAAAAGGTGGCACTTGAGGGCTTACACTGAAAATCAGTTCTACGGTGGTTGATACCCACCGCAGTATTTGCTGAGTGTCTAGCCCTAGTTGCAGATATACCGCACATATTTCACAGTCTAAATGCATAATATAATAATACATTACATGCAATTCGCAATATTGCACGTGTCGGTGTTGGACATGCCACGTTGAACATGACACGTTGGCTGACATTACTGACAATTGTTTGACATTGCTGAAAAAATGTCAGTAATGTCAAATAATTGAGTCATGCATGTTAAACGCCGTATTTTAGATAGATAAAATATTATCAGCTCGAGCGCCGACCACAGACAATGTATTTAATAATTATATATCTTGAACGCATCGTTGCGGACATTCAAGTGCTCGACGACTGAGTAGGAGTTGTAGGTGGGTAGGTACACCACATGCCACTAGTATTGTATATTTTTTTTTGTTATTTCATTATAAACACAGTGGGTACCTATCCATTTTTCCTGTCATGTATTGGGTATTGTATACGGAATTATTTTGTTATCTTTATGGTTTTTTTTTTATTTGGATTTTGTAATGTGTGCGATTAGTCCGCAATAAAAACAATTTTTCTTTCTTTCTTTCTTTCAAAAGGCTAAGAAGAAGGAAAAAAGCCCGCTGTGTTTCTTGCCAGTCTTCTGAGGCAGGAGCCAAGTTACAAACCGGTTCTTGATGTGCTAAACTAGTCTTTAATATATATTTTTTTCATCTTTACCTTCAATGGTCTTTACTGAATAAATGATTTTTGACTTCGACTGTGGCTTCGAAATACGAATATACCTATATAGGGAATTCTGCAACCAAAACTTTTCTGGACACTAAGCGCTTTTTAATATCTACTTAAGTACCTACATGAAATAACAAATTATTAAAACGCTTATCATCACCGCCTACTCTTGTTACTTGCACATACAGTGCTCAACATCTTGAGTTCTCCAAATAGGAGAATCTGTTTTCACAACGAACACCAACTTAAATTAGAAAGCTTAACACGACGAATCTTACATCAGAACAGAATTGGCAGTTAATGTGTTTTACTTTAAACGCGTTGTTGATTTCACTAGAGTGCAACGAATACGGAATGAGCCTGAAAAGGGATTTATCTTTATTCAGAAATCTGCTGCCTCTAACGTTGCATTTAGAGAGACTTTCAAATTACAATTTCGCGATGAATGATGTTCGTATACGATCTTAGTAAGTTTCATGTTGTATTCAACCAGCAACGTCTTTTATTGCAGCTGGTTTTTATCACTCCATCATGGTCCTCATAAAACTGAAGCTCTAAAGTAAAAATATAGCTAGCAAGGATTGTTATTACAATGACTCTGTATTGTACAATGATCATAGTAAACTTGTGATGTTACTAAGGTAATAACACCTTTTGTGAATAGAGAAATAATACATAGATGTATCTTAAGCTATATACAAATTATAGACTTGGTAGTTGCCGTTACGACGCACCGTAAAAAAATCAAGTTTGACATTACTATACATCGCATAACATGCTTGACATTAGCGTACTTACACATAACGCGTATTTCAGGAAAATGTACGACGCACCTTTTTAATTTTTACCTTTATTTTTTAATTGTTTCACTGGGTTTTTAATTCTCATTATATGTTTTAGATTTGCACCATTGAACCAGCTATTTATTTGTTCAAAGTAATTACCCATATTACTAAATCCATACTTTCATACTCATATTATAAATTTGGTACTTATAGGGGTAGATTCGACCATGAGAAAGGAATAGGCTGTGTTTGGTCGCGATAACCGACAACCACGCGGGCGAAGCCGCGGGCAAAAACTAGTATTATCATAAAGCTAATAGGTGTGCTTCATGTTTCGATGTTTGTTAAAAATGCTGTGTCTATACAGTATAATATAGTCATAGCTAGATGTATATATTTATTATTCATATCGGACAATTGACATTATTTTGACAATCGATCGCAGAATGTATACAGTCCGGATGAATGCGGCTGCGTCAATACTGTAATCTGCTGAATGTCTTCACGGTCACGTCCAGCATCATTGCGCCATGCTCAGTTTACATATCGTATGCCAATATCAGTTATTGACTGTGGCCTTCAGTATTCAAATATAAATACTACCTTATAATACAGGCATTACTTGCTTAAAAGGAGGCTTCAATCACAAAACTGTTATACCAAACTGTTTAATGCAAAATAAACTATTTTATTTTATTTTATTTTTTATAATGAATAACAATTTATGGGTAGATGTAGTAAAGTTTATCTACCACAATAATCTGAAAAGTTTGTTAAGTTAGGACCTATAACTGATTACCAAATTTCACAAACTTTTCAGCCTCTATAGCGTGCCGGTAGTGAAGGCGATTGCTACGCCGGAGGCACGCTCAGTGCAAATATGTGTATGCATGAAAATGGCTATTTGAATTGGTCTGGGTGTTTCTACATATTTATGTATGTATTTACAGTCCAGTCGTAGTTTATGTTATGCAGCTGCTACGCATGTGATCTTGTATAGCAAAGTTTTATTGAATTTTTCTGTCAGATAAGTCACAGTACCAATATGAAGTTTAAAAAACACGATTGTTTCGCTCGAGAATTATATTGTAAAACATAACTAAATAAAATTTAGTCATTTGCCTTCGAGGTAACGACGTAGCTTTAAAAAATGTTGAACTCGATAATTATGTTAACAATTGTCCAACAAATTTAGCTCACACCAAAGACTTAGGCGATTGCGAACAACTTTAAAGTTCCACAGTTTTGTTGGAAACTTCGTTAAGGATGGTTAAAGTAAAGGCGGATAAAGGTGGCTTAAGTGTCACGTTGGAGCGAAAATCTGCTTAATATGTCTTTATATTATGAGGAAGACTACTTCAAATGAAACGGTCATCAATAAGATGAGCCTGAAAGTTCCTTCTTCCAACAGTCCGGTGTTCTTTAAGCAGGGCGTCAAAAAGTATCTGATGAGGCTGTCGATCTAAGTGCTACCATTGTTAAAATGGTACGTGTTTGTAGTGGTGACCCTCTTTCCTAAAACTGCCTTCTACTAACCAAAGGGCGAGGTGAATTCAAATTGCATGTATTCTTAAGTGCAATTACAGTATAGCCCAGCCATCATTTTGAGATATTTAGCTAATGAAATTTTATACCATTGACCAGAAGATATCGCAATAGATTCATGTGAAGGATGCTATTAGAATATCTGCCAATTGATCAAGACTATATCAAACTGTTTATATTGTTAATTGATGGCACTTGGTGGAATCTGCTACACATATTGAGTAAGACACTTTGTACTTTTGCACTTAAATTTATTTTTCAGCTGACCGGTTTCGCCTCACGGCATCCTCAAAGGTAGTTTCGCTTGTAACTTGAGACATGTTTTAACGCTTGGTTGAAGTTTAGAACTTTAACGCGTCATTAGCTTTTGCTATGATAGAAAAGAATTAATGGTTTCCGATGGATACCTCTCAACATAATAATATATCAAACGTTATCTAAAGTTCCTCCTCAATAGTTCATTAACTTTAAAAAACAGGCAATCCGAAATATTTTTCATCATTCAGATCACCTAAGTTTCACATAATTTGGTACAGTGGCAATTTTGTAATACGGGGTAATTTACCGGGATAAAGCTCCGGACGGGACGTGGACGGGATGGGCACGTGGCTGCCCCGTTGACAACGGGAATGTGATGTTAATGCATACGGACCGTGACAGTGATTCGGATAAAAAAAACATCTTTCTTTGATATATTTAGCATTTAAGGCCCGTATTTTAGAATAACACTCAGCCTGAGTCCCGATTTATCTGAGGACGGATTGTGTAGGCCATATGTCAAATTATCAATCTGTCTATACAATCTGTCCTCAGATAAATCGCGATTTACGCTGAGTGCCATTCTAGAATATGGGCCTAAGAATTGGCTTTAATTGTTATTGGTCTAGATGACGAAGTAACTATGGTCGTAAAGAAGAAAAGAAGTATATCCTACATGGCACAATAGACAAGAAGATGAGTACCATACCCTAAAAACTTCTGGATAAAATCAATCAATTTAATCAGTATTTTAATATTTCAAAAGAATGTTTGGCTTTACTGGAAAATTCGGTTACTCAAAAGATTTTTCGTTATGTCCCAAAATGAATGAATTAGGTTTGTTATTACTTTTCAGAAAGGTTTGATGATGAGGATACAAAACTCAACGTATAGAATATAATAGATTCACTGAAAACTCTCGAAAAAGACAATGTGAGGTACTATGTAGTGTAGAACAATGTGTATAGCACCATGTAGGCTGATTTTATTTGCGCCTTACAAAAAAGAATCATAATATCAACTCCGTTATTTGTATAGTCAGTGTTGCAACCCTTGATTTTTCAAATTAAGCACCAATATTTTGCAACAAATTTCGCTGGCCAGAGTCTATTCGACAGCCTCTGTGGTGTGGCGGTAGTGCACGCGCCCAGGAGGCGCGGGTTCGATCTCCGTTCAGGTGTATGAATATGGCTCTTTGCATTGGTCTGGGTGTTTCTATGTATATTATGTATGTATTAACAAAAAAAGTATCTAAGTATATCGAAGTATGTACATCCGTATTGTAGATTCCATAACACAAGCTAGTTATGCTATGCTTACCATGGGTCTAGATAGCGTTATGTAGAATGTTGAGGAATATTTATATATAATTTCTTCTTTGGTTTCCGGTGAGAAAATCCCGTGTATACCATAAAGCTTCGAAGTTGGACTAAACTATCTTAAGCAATATGTGAGAGAACTAGTAGGGCCTCGGGCTACCTTGACGACTTCTGCATTTCTAAAATAGAAATATTATGCAAATGCATAAGAATTTTCTTCAGTCCACATAAAAACAAACGCGAAAGTATTTTAAGGGACAATTTATGCAATATATTTCATACCTTGGATCTCTCCAAATATTCAAGCTTAGACCACGCAGTACTAAATATTCAAAGGAGTCCTATATTATTTATAAAAGAGTACGTATACGTACTCGGTCTATCGAGTGAGGTAGAATCGTTTCAGTTAATCTTTACTATCCACATGACTTTAAAGGTTTTCTGAAGATGTCTTTTGCATTCTCCCGGGTACATTATTTATTTTTTGTATCGAAGATAAACATGGGTATATTATTTATATTTTTTGTAGTGTGTTGGAGTGTGAGAATCGGGTCTTTGGTTACAAGCTCTTTCGTCGTCTAACGTAGGGACTGTGTTAGATGACACTACCTTCCGCATTACAACGTACCTACAGTTAGGTGCATCATGTGTTTCTCAACATCAATGCCGCTGTGGAGAGGCTGTAGACCAACTTGTTCACCATGTGCTGCAAGAGCGCTGGGTGAATTCCACGGCACGCCAGCCTTAACGACATAACCCGCCATGCTTTGTCACCGCTTGTGTGCCAACTTTGCTTGAACCTAACGCTTTGGCACGCGACGATGCATGGTAATGCGGAGGAATTTCACGAGTGTCTTTTAGTTTTAGTTTTATTTTAATTGTTTATTATTGTATTTATTTAAAGGATGTATTATTATGTTATGTGCAAACAAAAGTTACGTAAGTAAATTAACAAATATCAATCACATAAAGTTACATTTTTAATTAATATATATTTTTTAAATTACTCATGATATTTGAAACTATAGTTTAGAGCAAAATATTTTGTATTTTATAAAGAAGATTTTCCAGTGCTGAGCAGAACGTCCTCGAAGCTGAATGTCTTTTGAATGCGTTAGTCCACTAGTCAAAACGTCTATCGAATAATGTGACCTCAACGTGAAAACGGCCAAGGAGCAAGTCGTCTTCAATTCCTGTAGTCCTTAGTGCAAACGGTCTTCAACGGAAAATAACATAAAATCATATAGAGGTTAACGCATAATGAGCTCTTTCATGCAAATGTACTGTTTTTGCCACTTCTGAAACCTCTTTAGATAAAATCTCTTCTACGTGCTTGAAAACTTTATTCCTAGGTATAGAAGTAATAAGATAAAGTATATTTTTCGAAAAGTTATTTTAAATTCCTTTTCGCAAATAAATATATCAGGATGTTACTTCCACTTAAATAAAGCTGTTTGGAGAAAGGCCGAGTGTTTGAAAGCCAATGACTGCAAAGAGTCGAGAGAGATAATCAGAATTTGTGCAGAATTTCCCCTAGGTACTGCCGGCAAGTTACCACACGCAGTGTTAGTCATGCATTAAGCAGCATGCTGGGAATACTGAGATCATGCAGACATTTCTTAATTACTTTGAGAATCAATGGTTAAAATCAAAATCAACTATGAATATAAGCTGTTACAACGATATTTTTCGAATGAATAATTCTCTAGAAGGTTGGAATAGACGTTTTAATTCAAAAGTAAATAGGAAAACAACATTAGTACTGTTTATCGATGCGCTAAGGAGAGGAAGCAAAGTGGCTGGAGATAAGATTCAATAACATTATGTATCATGGTAGCAAGAGGCGAAAGGTATCATTTTCAACATCCGGTACACAGAAGTAAAGAAGAAATTAGAAGAAGTAAGTATCACACCTCACGAATTTTTAAGAAGAATTACAATAATAAAAAAGATTTTAAATGTTACATATTTACTCTATTAGCTCAAGTATAAATTTTAATTAAACAGGAACATAATTTAAGCATAAATAAATAATTACAATAAATAAAATATTTTGACCCTGATTTTTAAATTATCCTAACGTTGAAACAAGTCGGTGTGAGCCCATGTTTCAATTCCATTCGTCCAGCGACACAAAATTGAGGACGTTTTGCTCTCAGTAGTTTTTACTTTGCGAACACACAAATTGAGGACGTTTTGCTCTCAGTACGTTTTACTTTGCGAACACACAAATCGAGGACGTTTTGCTCTCAGTACGTTTTACTTTGCGAACATTAAGCAACAATAACATTTTGCTTCAAAAACTAGCAAACTATTTCAATTGTGGACGTTTTGCTCCTAGGGCATTTTATATAGCGGTTAATATGACATCAAGAACGTTTAGCTTCGAGGACCTTCTACTCAGCACAGAGATTTTCATTATAAAAATAACTACCTTGCGAGCTCTATTAAATGTAATAAACTAAAACCCGACTACCGAAAAATCACGCTTTAAAAAGTGACAAACAAGAAAATATCAAGGATAGCCGTGGTCGTATGCCACTTTTCCCTAGAATATATTGTTTTGTTAGAGTAAGTGGCATACGACCACGGCTATCCTTGATATTTTCTTGTTTGTCACTTTTTAAAGCGTGATTTTTCGGTAGTCGGGTTTTAGTTTAAACTTTAATTTTTATTTAAATTATTTTGAGGCAAGCTAAAGCTAATAATTTATACATATTTGAAATGTGCTCATTAAGTACTTTTATTTGATACCAAACACGGCATATTTATCCTAAATTTATTTTTTAATACAGTACCTTACGAGCGCTAGAGGGCGCCACACAAGATTGGGTGACACGTCATATAACCTATAACCATCGGACAATCAAGCCGCTTGTAACGATACCTCATTTGTCCAGTTCTAATAAGTATTTGAGGAGCTATGAGGGAACAAATGAACATACATACATACATACATACATACATACATACATACATACATACATACATACATACATACATACATACATAGCCTGTCAAAATCATAACCCTCCTTTTGGCTTCGCCGTAGTCGGGTAATAAAAGGTATTGCTTCTTCAAATCGATATTGACATAGTAGTGTAACCATGGTTGAGCCTCTAGTATATATTTTCTATTTGTATCGTTATTCCAAATCTATTATTAACATTTGCATAGATGATGAATTCTTTCATATAAAACAAATTGTCATAAAGTGTCCAAAAAACTGACGAAAGCCTTCGCTAGATAGACTATCAATAAAGCACAAAAGAGTATCTTAAGCGAACTTTAAGATTAACAATGTCGACCCGGCGTTGAACCCGAGGCGATTGATTACAATTCACACGTCATTAGGCACCCACCGGTGGGCTCGGTTCACTTGATACATTACTGAGCTATCTCTTTTAAGGGTCTCATCTATAGAAAAACAAGCAGTAGGTTAAGTTGGGCTTGTGGTTATTATATTTCAAGAAATTTTCATAACATTTTCAGTATCGTTAAACTAACTCACCGTAACTACTAATAACTAATAACATAGTAGTGAATATTAGTTAACAGTTAGTTATAATATTATCCATAACATAAGCTAGTTAAGCTATGCTTACATGGATTTAGATGACGTTGTGTAGAATGTCCGAAATATTATTTATTTATAATACTCTTAAATAATTTCATTCTGGTGACTATCGTAGACATAACACCATGGGGTAATAAAAACCGTTGTAGTGCTAAGAACAAAGTCTTCAATTTATATTTAATGAAGTTAGATATTTGTTAATCAACTGAACTATACAACATTTAATTCATATTATATTACATCTCAACAATGCTTCTGTGATTTTCTTGCTTTTTATTTGTCACTGGAAATTATGAAGGTGGATGCTTTATTTCAGCAATTGGCAGTCATGGATACATTGGTACATTGGTTATTCTGTTTATACTTCATTTGTAAAATCGCGGACAGAGAGGAAACGAGGTTGAATAGTTTTGGTGAAAAACCTTTCCAATTATAGAAACTGGCGACTTGTTCAGGTATATTATAATTTTTGCATTTTTGAAAGAGTTTATCAGGAACGGCTTTCAGTTAGTAAAAAAATCTTTCAAAATGCGATTATTTCTTTAATACTTTTTTTTCTGCATAGACCATAGGTTTATTCATGAATATTTTTAAACTACTAATAATTATTGGTGAAATGTGGGTGTTAATTCACCTCTGTCTAACTCTCCGGGGATACAGGCGTGATTATTATGGATGTAGTATAACCTGAACGAGTTCGAGAATTTCTAATCATTCAATGTCATTCTTTTATTGTTACTCTGCGATTTAAGTGGCAACGGTGTCCCCATTTTGCCCCGAATGGGGGAGGCGTGCATCGCGCCGCCGCTTCCGCCTGCTTCTGCTTTGAGGTGGCTAGGAAACTAAGTAACTCCCACCAACTTAAACTTTCACAACATTAGTAAAATATTTTACGCAAATCATCTCTTATAATCTCTTAGAACAATCACATGTTCAACAATACATAATTTTTTGTAAGTCAAGCAGATTATGTCAAAGATCTTTTGAAAATCGTCTTGAACTAATGGTAATCCTACTTTCTGTGTAATGATATTACTTGTGTGAGCTCACGGGTGATAAGGTTAAGTTGTTTGAACAGTTCATATGCTGAAGACACAAGTACAACATTGACGAAGTCAAATGAACTTGACAATTGTTGATGATAGCAATCTATATCTTCCATTAATTCAATATTGTTTTTTGTAAGATAACTGTTATGACGATGATTCTGTTAAGTGACTCAGTGGCAAACTGATTTTTCAAAAAATAAGAAATAGAATAAGCGATAAAAATAAGAATTTATTTTTAACGCTATTTTCGAATGATTCGATTATTCTTTAAAAAAATACTCATCGTGCCATAATATGTTACTATCAAAATACTGGTAGATCGCAATACGTTACCAACTTAGCATCTCCTATGGGATCCCATTAAATTCTCCCCTGAAGAAAAATTGCGGGACAAAACAAACTATTCCCTGACACAATAGGCATCTGCTAGTCCCTTTATGACACTATGGAGGACATCTTGATAGTGCTTCTTACAACAGCAGAAAGGACCATAAAACAGTATTTTGCACGATTATAGAGATCTGGAGCAATTATCGGACGGACATCGGAGAAAGGTTTCGGTGAAAGAAAGTAGCCCTAAAGGATTAATTCAGGAAAATCATGTTAGGTATCAAGGTTTTATTTTCTTCATTAGTTGAGAAATATTTGTATTCGTGAATTCAAATCATGGAATCGAACCAAATAATTTTGATACTGGATAGTAGTAGACCAAAATAATATTTATATTATAAGATTGAAATGGAAAATAAACTTTAAGTACAATTCACCGTGTAGGATTAGATATTGCTTATATTTACACCACTTAAGTGGCAGACAAGCACAGGTCCCACCTGATGAAAAGTAGCAGTGAAGTATTCAGATTACCTTTCATAATTCAGTTTTCAAACTGATACCTTTCATAAACAAATTAATCCGTTTATACGTTTGAATACAATTGTATAAATACGTCATTCGCATAAATATCATCGTGGTTAGTATGAAATGACGTTAAAGCAATGAATTGTTATTTAATTTTACAAAATTGTTTGACCTGAAAAACTGATACGCCTCCTTTTTCCTAGTCACGTATTTGAGAAATATAGGAACGCTGATTTGTTATCTGCGCCTCCATTAGGCTGTATGACCCACGTTACTTACAGTATTTTATAAAAGAAAATCTAGATATATATGTGTCGTATTTTTAATATAGCCAAAAGCTAAAGGTGACCTATGAAAACTAGCTCCGTTTAACGTGTGATGCAAGGTAACGTCAGCACCTATTGCCATAATTCACACCGTTCATCACCGAAAGAAAACCCGTTAGCGGGTGATATCCTTTTTTATTGTGCGCAAAATACCCACGGAATTGATATAAACAATATCTCACTTTGAACACTTTTTGATGACTATAAATTAAGATGAGGCAATAATAATTTTGAAGTTTTACTGCACTGACAATATCGCAAAAAAGTGACCATTTTTACCAGATGGGACATTCAAATCACGCCTGCCACCATTTTCCCAGCTCTATTTCAAATATCAATAACTGAAGCGTTGGGAAAAGTCATTCCTCTATTCATTAATTCACATTATGATTATTATAGAGATAGACAATCCCTTCAACCCACCGGAACATGTGGAGCAAATACTTACAACATTGAATGACCTTAATAAAGCCATTACTATGCATTTCTTGGATAACACATAAAGGATACAACCAAGGCTCATAGTGCCGTGAAGAGAAACGTTTTTATTTTACGACTATCGAAAAACCATAGAACATAACGACGTATAGACGATTCTGCTTACCTAATCTGTTTAACGGAGCGTTAAAAGGTTTTACCTTGTTCCTTTGAAGAAACAAGCACGAAAACAATCCTGATGAATCACATTTTTTTAGATCTTACAGTTTAAATTAGAGAGGATAGGAAACTTAAGGAATCCTTTCCTAAAGTATAATATGATCTGTGATACGTCAATGGTATTAAATTACTCCCAATGTGCCACTATTTTATTAAAATATTGTATAAATACTGGACACTTCTTGCTTCTTGCTCCAATACCCACCCTGTACAAACATTATCTATACAGGGTGTAATCGTTAAGTGTGTCCAGGTGATTATTCCGTAACTATTACAGATATCAAAAAACTGTAAACTGATATCGAAAGTACGTTACCTAATGAGTAAAATTACATCAATAACTTCTTAAAAATCAAACGAGAGGTATCTAACATTTTGACTCTAAACACTCCCATACATTTAGTATGAGATTAGTAGAAAGGTTTTGATTCTGCAACCGTTCTCCGACAGTCGTTTCTCCTTTGGACTATTCACCGACAGGACGTTTCGTTTTTGAGAGATTCGTCGATAGAACGTTTCACCTATGGATGTTTCGCCGACAGAATGGTTGGCATTTGTTAGTTTCGACGACAGGACTTTTCAACTATGGAATATTCGCCGTCAGATCGTTTTGTCTACGATTGTTTCGACATGGCTTTTTCACTATTAAACTACAAAGCCACCAAAAAGCTACTAGCTTGCTACAAAGACATGAAGAAAGAAAATGTTTTAATGGAAGACCGCCTTTTTTTTTTGACCGTGGGGGAAATCCTTCATGGATGTTATGCCGGACTCCTACCGACTAAAACCCCCACGGTATCGCCCAGCAGCCTATAGTTGGGAACCCCGGGTAAGCCCTCGGAAGGATGTCCCAGGGCTCCCAACAGACCCACGGCTTTAATGCGGCCTTGTCTAGGGGGTGGTTCGGGTGCTATCCCGCGTCTATTGGGGGTTTTCGGGTATCATTCCGCTTCATAGGAGGGGGGAGACGTGCGTGAGTCCGTCACGTCACGCTGCCGTCATGGGCCTGCTTCTGTAAGGACGATGAGCAGCCAACTCACCGTCCTCAGGCCCCCGGTCATGGTGGCCGATGGTCTTCGGCGAAGACACGTCGGCGGCGCCCAAGCCGCCGACTGCGGAACTCGGGTGGGAGAGTTCTCTCCCGCTCCCGCCCTGCCGCCTCCTTCACGAGCATGATCTGCTCGCAGAAAGAGGCGGCGCAGTCCCACTTACTCCCGCTGGAGACCATGGCTCGCTGCGGTCCCCGCAGTGCTGACAATCGGCCGTGGTCTCCCGGTGTCTTCGCCACAGATACCTACCGAAGCTACCGTGCCCGGTAAGCATCTGTGACAACCGGTAGGAGAGAGCACCATGTATAGATGTAGTAAAATTGGCTTAAAAATGTGTACCCAGTTGTAATTAAATCATTTTATAATCTTTTGTTTTATTATTTCCCCAATGTTTGCAATAACAAAATAAACGAATATGGATAAGTAAAATCTAGATAAATACCATTCATTAAAAGTAAAGGCGGTCTTCCATTAAAACATTTTCTTTCTTCATGTCTTTGTACCAAGCTAGTAGCTTTTTGGTGGCTTTGTAGTTTAATAGTGAAAAAGCCATGTCGAAACAATCGTAGACAAAACGATCTGACGGCGAATATTCCATAGTTGAAAAGTCCTGTCGGTGAACAGTCCAAAGGAGAAACGACTGTCGGAGAACGGTTGCAGAATCTTTAGTTTTAGTGTCCTTATTTTAAAAGTATATTTTAGCTTGGTACTGATATAAAGGAAACTGTTTATTAACCTAGCAGAGTAATAAAATTAAAAATAATAATATTTATTTATTAGTAAGTAGGTACATTTTTTTGTTGTGTGTTGCTTTTCAGTCTGCTCAAATTAATGCGATATTGAAACACGGTTTATTACTAATTTGAATGGTAAGATATTTAAAAAGCTTTTAAATTTAAAAGTGTCGGTAGCTTTGGTTAAGGAGTCGGCCTTACGATCGAGAGGTCCCGGGTTCGATCCTGGCCATTACACTACCGGCGTGAACCCACTCCTAGCACAAGCATTTTAGCTTAGTTGGAGGGGTTAGAGGGAATATTAGTAACTTCAGTTCTAATATTTAAAAAAATAAATAATCTTCACATGTATCTACTTGAAAATCATCATTTTTATAATCATACGTAATCATAAAATATGATTAAGGTAAAATGAGTACTAGACCACTTCCTCAAAATAAGGAAACTAAAACCTTTCTACTAATCTAATACTAAATGTATGGGAGGGTTTAACGTCAAAATTTTAGATAACTCTCGTTTGATTTTTAATAAGTTATTGATGTCATTTTACTCATTAGCTAACGTACTTTCGATATCAGTTTACAGTTTTTTGATATCTGTAATAGTTACGGAATAATCGCCTGGACACACTTAACGATTACACCCTGTATATATATAAAACTCTTGGTCCTGACAGACTGATTGACTTAGAGACAACGCACAACCTAAACCGATGGTCGTAGAGGCTTGAAATTTATAGAAAGTGTTTGTTTTGAGGCGTAGAGGTGTACTAAGAAAGGATTTTTAAAGTTCAAACCAGAAGGGCCAAAAAAGGGCAAAGACGTACTCTTATAATTCGAGAACGGTTGAACAGATTATTATAATCTTGATTTTTTTGAATATGTCTCTGTTGCCGAAAACCGATTATCACAATTTAAATATGGTAAATTCATGAAATAATGTAATATTATTGAAAAATCGATTTAAAATGGCGTAATTGTCGAAACAGTATTGTTGTCATGGCAACATGGAACTAAAACTGACTTTGTCAATGTTTTATATCAAATATCTATCGTCAAAGCCTTATTTAAGTGCTATTTAATACAAGCTGGGGTTGATATTTCAGGATTATTAGGTAATTTATAATCTGTAGCTGGAATTCAGGCCATAACGATTAGAACATTTTGTAAAGTTTCTAATAATATTCAATTATCACGACCGTGAGATGAACAGGGAAGTCTTGGTAATAAGGCCGCCCTATCAAGAGACGTAGTGCGGAACAGCCCAGGTAAACTAAAACTAACTACTAAGACTGCACTGTTCATCTGTCTGTCTTCCTGTTCCCAGTTTCGTGGTCCCATCTCAATACGTTACCTAATAAAGTCTTTGGTGGCGATAACCGATATCCACGCAGGTGGAGCTGCGGGCGAAAAGCTAGTCACTAAATAAAATTAGAAATATCACACGATTATTTAAAGAAATTTCTAATCGCTTAATAGACGCTACCTGTGACTAGAGGGCTGGTTTATTCGTTGCGCAAGGATTGGTATCGCATTGAACGCGGCAATGCTGCCAGTCTTTTGACCAACTCACCCGGTTGATATCGACAGGAAGGAATTATTTTGACGTCTGCTGATGTATGATAATTAATTAAACCTGTAATTAATTACAGGTTTAATCAATTATAATAGTAACATACCTAGTTATAAGTAAAAACATTATGAACAATACTGTTGACAAAAACAATAAAAAATATGCAATTAAAAAATGGAATCTAATAAAAATGTGCCATAAAACAGTAAATATGGTTATGACATCTAATGTTTGTCACCGAAATCCATCAAAAATCATGAAACAACAAAACAGGGCTAAAATGTTTACAAGAGTCCGAATAAGACTAGCACGCCTAGCTATTCCGGACTCGTCACATAGCTCCGCCCCACAGCCAACCGCAAGTGGAACTCCTCAAGCGTCGAGCAGCTCTAGTAACGAGTATTTCTCCCCACTGACGTCACTAACACCTGCGTGGCGGTGAGGGAAAAACCAGCCATCGACCTGCTTGGGGTCCCGAAGCCCAGCGGCCTCGAATGGTAAAGTGCGGTACATGAGATGAACCGAGATCAATGTCTAAAATCTCATAGTAGATGAGATTTTAAAATGAGAGGAAAAAATCGTTCACTGTACTACTTAGAAAATATTATAACATGCGCAATTTAATAATATTATGACCCAAACACACTGCCTCTGTAACACGCTGACAGTACGTTAGGTTTACAGTTTACATATTAAATGGATTTGTTGGTCTGTGTTCTGCCCCAACGAAGACACATAAGTGGGTTGTAGATTGCCTGCAGAAATTGTGCACCGAATTGTCGGTTGCATAATCATATTAACTATTTAGACTTACACAATGCTCCGTGATTTTTGCTAGAACAACTCGTAGTTATCATCGTCTTTTTGTAATAAGTCCCAAGTTCCAAAGACCTATTTTTTCAGTTCTTCAATTGTTTATAGATATATTCAACCTTATTATTCTCAGCTATAAGGTCAATAATTATTAATACCAAAATATTGTAAAATCGAAGCTAAAAACCACATATTCAGCAAATAACAAACCCTAGGAAAATGAAACTCAATGCACAGAATTGTAAAAATATCACGACATTTTGCAATGGATTTAAAAGTTTCGATTTCCGATACGAAAATCAAGTGCTGCAGCCCGGAAGCGTGATGTCAGAAAGCAAGTACACACGTCAGATTTCACAACATGCGCAATTTCAGATCCCAACAACGCCCTTCGGCTTGCAATATATACCTATTCACTCAGTTTAAAATTTCTTGTTACTTTTATGCATGTAGTAAAGTTTGTATCAAATTTCATGAACTCGTGTTTAGGTTTGTTGTAAAGTTATTCAACGTGTGTAAGTTGAGTACGTATAATAAGGTTGATAATGAGTTCTGTGTTGTAGTTAACTTTAAAGTAAATGATTTAGTAACTTCAAGTTAACCTAAATATCTGATAAGTAATTTAAAGACATTCACAAGGCGTTCTGAAAGTGCGATTTGAATAGTCTATGCAGTATTTTTACTTTTTTCACTTTGACCAGATACGAGAAAGAAAATCGCAATAAAGGGATATTAACTTTGCGAAGTAAACAAAATAGTATAATAAAAGACTGGTATATTCATAATAAACCAAAGAGAGGCAACATTTCCGATGCACTAGATGTATCCCAACATTGCACTAGAGCACTAAGTTATATTTTAATATTATCCAAGATAAAGCAGGAATGATGTGCAAGTAAAGTGCTGTACCGTGTTGAAATGGCAACTCCTTCGTTACCCTTTAGAAATACGGGATCTTAATATGCGAATTATCCTTTATTTAGTTTCCCGTGTCTCTAAAGGAATAAACGAAACCATCGATCACCTCATTGTATGAATTAATATAACAAGATTCTAAAGATCAGAAAAAAAACACGCTCAAACATTTTTTTAATATTTCAATGATGAGGGCGTGATACAGGAGGTGGTTATATTTGCCATGGCAATGCGGTTGTATTTAAAAGGTAAACTTGGCTAAACCCAGCAGCGCTCATTAGTGGGATAGTGGCCTGCGGTTTCGAAAAGCCCGGTTATATTCGCGGCTTGTCAAGTTTGTTTTGGCGCGCGTCAATGACAGGGATATGTTAGTTCAACAATATTGCAAACAGTGTAGTACTCGATCAGTTCAATATTGTAAACAACCAATTGTATATTTATTGGAGAATATTTCTAGAATGGGATATTTTCATGGAATTAAAAAAAAAACATGAGAATAATTTCTGTCTTAAGAGGGAGTTCGCAATCTCTTCAGGGATATTGCAAAGCGTATGGTCGGTCGACGCTTCTCGCAATGGATAGGATTGAGTTTTTTTTTTTATTATTTACATTTTTAGGTCAGAGAATAAACATTGCCATATAATATTGTCTGGAAAATTAATACAAAACGCTTACGATTCGGAGGAATTTCACGACGCAATTTCTAAAATAAAAAAAGAAATATATTTGAAAAATAATGTCAAGTGTTTGAAAAGATAATCAGGTATTACTTTGTGCGTCTAAGGATCCAAAGTACGTAGGTAAGTATAATATAGTTTGCAGAAATTATTTATTGTACTTCACCGCGTTGTAGTAAAGGGTAAATCTTATTGATTCTAAGTTTTGTTTCCAACTCCAACAAAACTTTTCGTAAGGTTTGGTATAAGTATGTAAGTTAGGTGATTGCATGAAACGTTAAATACTTCCCTTTGTAAACATCCTGTGGTTAATAACACTCGGATGTTAATTTTAACTCCCAAATAATGCATTTACTTTAAAAACGCCATTACTTTTGTAAACCCACTTTTTTACACAAGTGTTCCTGGATTTTCATAGACAATCATTAGGTACTTTTATTTTGGTTTTCAATAAATATTATTACTACATTCCATTTATTTTGTAATTCAGTGTGTATTCTACTACGAATTTCAGGACTCAGAATTCGGAAATACCATTACCTCTTCAGAGATAAACAAGAGTATTATTATTAGTGACACCTGACTTCACATCTGTTTTCCTGCGGGCTTATGTTGAAAATTTATATAAACAACAAAGAACAAACAATATTTATCATAAAATGGCCGCTATTTAGCCCGAACCCATTTTGAAGAGTGACGGGAAATGCAATTAAAAGAGCACACTCGCTATGTTGACACCGTTTATGGTACCTACATCATATTGCACGCGTGATCAAACTAATTTGTAAAGTTTTAAATCAATATACTGCAAATATTTCTGTTCACACACAGCTGCTTTATATTATCCATGCATACTAATCCATACTAATATTATAAATGCGAAAGTAACTCTGTCTGTCTGTATGTTACGCTTTCATGCTTAAACCACTGAATCGATTTTGATGAAATTTGGTATAGAGGTAGATTAGACCTTAAGGCAGGACATAGGCTATGTTTGGTTACGATACCGACACCCACGCGGGCGGAGCCGCGGGCTAAAGCTAGTTATCTATATTA
The DNA here is from genome assembly GCA_914829495.1 of Eilema sororculum. Taxonomy (NCBI): domain Eukaryota; kingdom Metazoa; phylum Arthropoda; class Insecta; order Lepidoptera; family Erebidae; genus Eilema; species Eilema sororculum. The sequence goes on from OU618535.1 coordinate 24,253,303, forward strand.
TCTAATTTATTTATCGTCATTACTCATGGGTTTATTTTCAGGCTCAATTGAAAGTTGCGTCATAAAAAAACTCAATATCCCTTTCACCTATCTCGAGAATAATATCAAAGGTATCCATAGTGATAGCAATAATAGCATTAACTGTAAACAGAAACAAACTAGACTAAAAACTTACATCCAAAAGTAGTTATTTCCTATAACGCAAATCAATTCTTAATTATTCCATATTATATATTCTACCAGTAAAACAAAAACTTTCATCCCTTCTATATTTCAAAGTACAAAACAGTAATTAAGTATCATAACAAGATTATAAGTCGCCCCGTGATGACCGGAGAATGTGTTAGCAAACGAGTTAAGTTAGTAACGGCCTAAGTTTGACACCTGTGCTGGGGAAGTTTTGATTGAACACTCAGATCTTGGGAGGATAATTAACTGAAGCTATGGCTAGTCATAGAATATTGTGTGATCGATTACCGGTTCCAAAACTAATCATCGAAGGAATTTCAACACATTTTTTCTTATTTCCTATAATTCAAACTCAAAAATTATATGGAATCAAAAAGGTATACTTTCTTTTTCCATCCATTTTTTGGTTTGATTGGGCCTCTAGCTGAAAGTCGACTGCACCGGGATCTAGGTCAAGATGATATTGATGATGATGATAGGTACGAGTACAATTTTGTCTAACATGAGACGACGTGGACTGTTCAAGTACATTTGTAGATGGCGAAGTTAAACGTTAAAGCTCTTATCAATAAAAAAATTGTTAAGTTAAAATTTCCTAGTATGTGATGTCTTATTTGTAAGAAAATGAAACCGGTTTTTTTACCAATAGAATTTTAGCATAAACTTTATAGAATGGTACAAAACGGTTGCGTCGACGCAATAGCGTTAAAAATGTTTGAGCATTTTTTTTGCTCAGTTTACCTCGCATTCATGGAAATTTTACCGATAATTTCTTTTGGCTAGTTTTATTGATAGTTTCGAAACGAGTGCTTCAGGGATATACGATGCATGAAATAGTATAAGTGTAGTGTATAGTGATTAAAAGAGAGTAAAGGTGAAATAACATGAAATAAGTATTTTGAGCAGAACGAATTGAGGCTCATAAAACACGACTTAACAAACGAATATAGGAAGTACTCTACAATCTAGGAAGTACTATACCATTATCGCGTTAATTCCCGTTAACAGTGTTATATATTCTTTGCAATCTATTATAATTTTGACAAATACATACATACATCTATATATTAATACGTGAAGGAACATTTTTGGATCCCTTTTTACGAAAATTGCGGGTACGTAGGAGGGTGAGATTTGGCATATTGATAGTTCATACCGAAGAAAAGTGCATAAGATTAATATTTTTTTATAATAATGCATTAAAATACCTTATTTTTATTAAAATAAACGTTACGCACATTATAGCCAATTTTCACACACACATACGCATGTCACTTACGTGTACATACAGTTATTTTTTTTTAGGCATAGGTAAATCATCACAACAGTTCCCTAACTATTTGATTTTTTTTGTTTCTTTAGTTATTCTCGGAACAGGCTAAGGTACTATGACCACGCAGCCTTATCATCAGTTACAAATATTTTCTTCATTGAAATAACAGTGGATGATATTAATGATGGTGAGATGGTGATGGTGATGGTGATGTTGATGATGATAATGATGATGATGATGGTGAATGATAAATAGATAATTCATGCCTTAGTAACGTTGTGGGGACGTTACTAAAAGCAACTCCCCAGGATTTGGATTGAACGCGTATAATCACTATTCACTGTAATATGCCACTTTCCTACACGTGCGTTGTCCAAGGCATTCAGGCTAAAAATTCACCATTTTTATACATAAAAACTTGAATTCACACCAATTTCGGAAAATAAAATAATACCGCGATGAGTCCTCTACGCTTTCCGTCCAAAAAAAAAACCCGTACTTATTTGAAATGTTGACAGCTGACGACATAAAAAAAATGATATAAAAAATAGTAAGGAGGTTTTAACTTAATATATATTGATAAATAAATAGGTAACTTTGCATCTCTTTTTACGAAAATTGCGCGAACGGAGAAGTATACAATTCCCCAAAACTTTAATTATTGTTAGTCTGTGGTCAACTTTTACTCAAGTGTTCATACTTTTTTTAAAGCTTTGGTAATACGCACAGTCCTATACCTATTTGAAATATTCACAGCTGACGAATAAAAAAAGAGATACAAAAAAAATTGTAAGGAGTTATAAATTAATACCATTATTGATTAATAGGCGAAGCAGGGTGAATTTAACACTTTGTGTCAGTTTTTACGAAAATTGCGTGGACGGAGAATACGATATTTTCCAAACCTTTATTAGTATGTAGTCAACTTCAGACATGATATAGTTATTATTTGTCTATAGTCTTATATACTGAAATACCGCTCTTTTTGAAAAAAAATCTCAATATGTATATAAACGTTAATAATGTTAAAACTTTTAATTTTTAATTATTTATGGTCGAATTTCGACCACCGGGCGACCACTAGTACATATAATCACACCTGTTTCCCATAGGGGTAGGCAGAGATCACGGATCTCCATTTGCTACGATCCTGACATACTACTATCGCTTCATTTACTCTCATTAAATTCTTTAAGCATGCGACGAGCACGTCAGTTTAGGGTACTCCTGACCTGTCCCTTTTCTAAGACTTCCCCGATTTGGTCCAGGTATGTGCGTTACACATGGATGGTCTTCTCCTTCCGACAGTACCATCCACACTCGCCTCATACACCTGTTTCGTTAGTCTTCTTTCATTCATTCTCTCAACATTTCCGGTGCATTACACTTTGTTACAAGTTTACAAAGTCTAAATTTGAAGCCTTTAACTATTCATTTTCCTTTTTCTTAATCCCTTTACGACTCTAATCCCTTGATACCAACTCTTTTCAATATTTTGACAACAGTTGTAGGTATAACCTCGATCGTGTCCTTTTTTGACACCTCTGTAGTAAGAAAATAAGAAAACGCATTTATTTGTCTTTTCTTTTACATGGTTGATATAAATATATATCTCATTAGATGTAAAACACATCGCCCGCGCTACTAACCTAATTTTCAATTTGCATCATAATCCCCGGCAAGTTCGCAAGGTCTAAAACGTTAAGTGAATTACGAAATAACATTAACATACTTTTTGTTAATTGAATTGTAAAATAAAGGGTCGCCGAGTTTTCTCCATGCAAACTCGATCGTGTCAGTATTAAACAGACCAGAAAATGACATCCATGTGTAACCATTACAAGTTTTTAATGAGATTGGGGCTCAATTATCGTGAGTATCATTGCAATATGAACAAAGGGCTCAGAGAACGAGTTTGACTATGTTTACGAACTTGTAATTGTATTAATATTAACTTGAGGGAATGGTAGGGGTAACATTCCTACGTACGCAGAAAATAACATGTATCGGTTACAACCGATACATGTTATTTTCTGCTATCTTAAATACGTCTTTGGATATTCTTTAAAGGAGGTCACTGGTAGTCTAAAAACAGATTTGTGTGGTATTCGATTCGTTGCATTCTCCATCATCTTGAATTTAAGGGTAATTTTTTGTTTTTTGAATAATTCGTTTATTTTTCGTCTAACACGAAACATATTAGTACAAAAATTGTTTAGAATTAAATTTCCTAGATCTAGATTGTTATAATTACAGTTTTTGTCGAGTTGGTAGTGGTGCGATAATTTTTAGAGTTATTTTGTACTAGCTTTTGCTCGCGGCTCCGCCCGCGTGGATGTCGGTTATCGCGACCAAGCATAGCCTATGTCCTTTATCATGGTCTAATCTACCCCTATACCAGTACCAGTTACTTTCGCATTTATAATATTAGTATGGATGTACAGAAATATGATATTTCATAGGCGTCAAAAATTGTCGTCAAAAAATAAACAATTTTCTTTCTTTCTCTTTCTTTCTAGTTGTATTCGATGGTTACCTTGAAGATTTACAAACAGTCGTTTTGTAGAGTTGATAATACGGAAGACGTGCAGGTAAGTACCGTATGCCTGAAGTAATTTTCAATACGATACGTTTCCTACTATGAGGTAAGAAATTTTTTTAAGCAACGACGAGACTAAGTTAAGACTTAAATATTTTGAAACAAGCATTGCCCCGTTTAGGTATTGTTATTCAGCAGGCACAAGCAGATATAGATTCCTTTACCGTAGGAACAGCATTTCAAGAAGCCTCCAATTATGATGAAGTCACAATTATCGGAGAGGACATCGATCTCCTGGTGATACTAATTGCCTTAGGAACACATTTTTTTTAAGAAACCGGTCAGAGAACGGATCCCAAAACAATTATATTCACCGTCAAGTTTCAAATATCAAGAATCTGTAGCAAAACATATTTTGTTCTTACATGCCTTCAAATCTAAGGAAAAAAATGAAAACTAAAATACTGGAAATTTCATTCGAACAATTTGGTAATTACCATTTTAATATATATATATATATATATATAATCTATGTGTTAATCCAGAGTTTCAGCTAACTCCATACCAAATTTTATAAAAACCGCTCCAGCCGTTTAAACGTGAAAGGGTAACAAACATCCATCCATCCATACTTACAAACTTTCGCGTTTACAATATAATTAGTAGGATCTAAGAATAAATAGCCATGTTGGTTCCCGGTGGAGTAGAATAAGGGCCACCCCTTCTCTTCCTGTGGGTGTCGAAGAAGGCAACATCTATCCATCCATCCATCTGACAGTAGCGCTGGCCTGGGGGTGACCGGTGGAGCCGCCTGTCACCCTAGCAGAAGCAGGCCGCGGCGGCGTCGCAAAGTGCGCCTCCCCGTAACCGGGGCTAGATGGGGACATTTTGGTCCCCACAACCCGAAGGGGGCCATCTCGAAAGAGATGGTCCTGGGTCTGTCGGGGTGCGAGAGATATGCTTTTGGCAATCTCACCTCCGGCAACCAAGGACCCAAGATGGCGTGCGTTTTAGTCGGTTCGAGTCCGACATAACCACCTCCACCGGCTCTGTGGGGGTGGTATCCGTGGGGATTTATCGCACGATAAAAAAAAAAAAAACCATCTGACAGTAAGCATACAGCCCATGACTAATGTTAAAATCGTAGACATTGTGTCCATGAAAGTTCATGGGATTGAAAATCATAATTAGCGAAATGTGTGTTAATTTGTTAATTATTTCACTATTACGTCATTATTAACAAAATATGTATATTTTGTTGACGTAATATTGTGTACAATATACATTCAAGGTGAATAAAATTATTATTGCTTTAAATTATACGCGTATTATATTATGAAATTATTGTTGCTTTAAATTGTGCGCGTATTATATTATCATTGTGTGCAATTTAGGGTCAGACTAATAAATCCTAACGTCTTAATACTGTCAACGTGTACTAACTACTAACACTGTAGGTCGCACGTTAATATTCTGGTTGACCCCTTCATCTAAGCTAATTTGCTTGAGTTAGGAATTTCTAAACAATTAGTTAAATTAACATTATTCTTTAGTGTGCCTAGAAATAACCACCTTAGTGGCAATTACGACTTCAATTATCGAGTCAGGCAAATCATTTTGCGTGTTTCTGTTTTACGAAAAACTGTTTGTAATCTACTGTTTGTAATAAATGTTTCTGCACAATGAATTTGGCATTTTTTTTTTTATTTGGCATAAGTACTTTTTTTGGCATAATTATACTTGGTCATAATCATAATTGATTTTTAGCAGCACAATTTGTTCTATATTGAAAAATAAATGACTATGACACATGTACTGTGGAATAATTATATTTAGGTCAGGTTAGGTTAGTATGCTAAATTTGTTATGGAAAAAAAAATGCATAAACATCATTAGCCTAAATTACCATAATGCCGAAATATTTTATGGTTATTTTTTAAGCAAATGGATAGTGAACCTGTAAAAGTGTCCAATCGAAGGGAATAAACTCTAATATTCATGAGACCAAAAACACTGCATAAAAAACACATCTCTGTTCACTTCTTCAGAGCGTATTCAGGCGTACATTCATAACTTATAACAAACTTGGAAAACGCGCTGAAATTAAATGCGAGATTCTTCCTAGTAAACATGAAAAAGTACGTTGTTACGGTTTGTAATTAAACGGCGGATATGCATTGTAAAGTGTAACATGACAACGGTCCCGGGCGCATTAGTCCGTTGCAGTTAATTTGTAGAAAAAAATAACAAGTACTGCAGCGTGAACTGTTTACACCACTTTCATGTTTACGATAACAATGGAATGTTATTTATAGTTCGTTCTAAGTATTTTTCTTTTTACTATTTTATCACTAGAGAAACTTGAAAAATAAATGTATCTCTGCTATCAACTGCACCCGTGAGTTTACTTATAAAATTGATTTTGGGCTTTCGTTATCATAGTTTTTGTGATTGACATGCCTATGAGTTGAGAAATTGGTTACGTTATGATTAGGTCCTGAGACATTGCCTTCAGTTTACCATCAGGCGAGTTGAAGTCAAATTGACATATTCTGTTTAAAAAAGGTGGTTTATTTTCCCACGTAAGCCTCTGATTAGCTAAGGGCACACCGAAAATACTAAGTTCACTGGTTTTTTTTTTTCACGGACTTGGTCCTTAGCGAATGTACCTACGCTCTTGTGTATAGTTTCCCGGAGAACTGTAACCGATGCCAAAGAGGAACTATTTTTTCATAACTATTTATAAAAATGTAATTTATAGTTATTTTAAATCTAAAGGGGTCACAAAAATATTAGTGCCATTTTAAATGAAATAAACTACAGTTTCCTTGTTAAAGTTTATTCTCTACACACAATAACATAAAATCAATTACAAAACAATATTATTTTGACTGTTTGTGTGATCTGCAGGGGTGAGGAACTCGCCGCCTCTTTCTGTGAGCAGGTCATGCTCGTGAAAGAGGCGGCGGGGCGAGAGCGGGAGAAAACTCTCCCACCCGAGTTCCGCAGTCGGCGGCTTGGGCACCGCCGACGTGTCTTCGCCGAAGACCATCGGCCTCCATGACCGGGGGCCTGAGGACGGTGAGTTGGCTGCTCACCGTCTTTACAGAAGCAGGCCCATGACGGCAGCGTGACGTGAGGGATTCACGCACGACCCCCCCCCCCCCTAAGAAGCGGGGTAACACCCGAAAACCCCCCCCATAGACGCGGGATAGCACCCGAACCACCCCCGAGACGAGGCCGCAATTGTAGCCGTAGGTCTGATGGGAGTCCTGGGACATCCTTCCGAGGGCTTACCCGGGGCTCCCATCCATAGGCTTCTGGGCGTTACCGTGGGGGTTTTTAGTCGGTAGGAGTCCGGCATAACATCCATGAAGGATTTTCCCCCACGGTTTAAAAAAAAAAAAAAAAAAAAAAGGGTGAGGAACTTCCGGGTCAAGAATTCCGATGTGAAAGGCGTGAAAATTGCGCACTACTTCATATTTGTTATATTTGCTTCAGATATTATATTTGAACGGGGCTGGTTTTTGGCGAGGTTATTGACCGCTTCCCAAATACGTGACTCTAACGGATATGGTTTTTTTTAAAACTGATTCTGTGCGGTTATTGCGGCTGTTTACATGTGGTCCCAAGTTCCGTATCCATTGTGTGATAAAGCGTCTTTGGATTTTTTGCTAAAAAGAAGACGGTTATGGGCCCGCTCGATTCATAGGCTAGTAAAAAATGTAAAAGTAGAAATAGGAAGCAAAATATTTACCAAAAACAAAGAAGGATATTCGTTGACTTTTAATATCTTAAGACGCATACGAGATTCAATGAGACAACTTTTAGTACAGTAAATGTTCATTACATTATGTTTCATTCTGTATATGACTACTTTGCTCGGCTCCCAATATGACTACTTTGCTTTGCGATTTCAATTCAGGTCAAAACAAATCTTATTTTCCCAATGGATACAGTTTCGAACGCAGTGATTTATATCGTTGAACCGTAGTAAATCGGCTAGTTTGGATATAGACGGTCGGTCTACTTGCATTTTTGGCACCTATTTCATATGGCTTTAGCTGGATGAACTTGTGTTCTATGCGAAGTTTCAGCTGAGACATCTATATATTTTCTCTGAAGATACGAATCAATATGCATAACACATTCAGCTTCCAAGCTATATCATAATAATCTTTATTGTAACAAGAAACAATAGAGAAAAATACCAATTGTGTCGATGATAACTCCTAAAGTATATACTGTGGTGCAGCCATCAACGCCACTCCTCTGATAACAGGAACCTAAAATTATTGTTTCAGATTTATACCAGATTTATACAAAATCAAAGAAAATCAAGGAAATGTTACATAACATAACTGTTTCTAGATTAATTTTCAATAATTATTATCTTTTATATAAAGAAAATAAAATAAAAAACAAAATGCATGCAAATGACTGTGTGGGTGTGTGTGTGAATTTGCAGCTGCACAGTGTGCGTGTACGGGTGTTTATATATATATATATATATATATATATATATATATATATATTTGTGCGTTATTTCATGTGTTTATATTTATATTGAGTGTTTTTGTGGAAAATTGTTTGTGATTTATTGTCATGTCAAGCCTCCACTAGTTCCTCCATTGCGTCATAGGTGAGCAATCTCAACCACCTATCAAGTTTCATCTTCAGTTCATTTTTTGCATGGGATAGATGTTTAGGATTTTAATTATTTTACTATAAATTCTGGAGCTCAAATCTCTGTGGAATTTTATCTCGCATGCTCTATCCGAGCGACGCCTGGCGGTAATTTATTTCTGGATTGTAGATCAGATGTGCGTGTTTGCGCCGGACTGCCCGCGGGATGAACAACTGTGACAGTCAGCACCTGACACATGGATTAAAGGAAATCGGTCGAGAATCGTTTAGGTTTCTTAGCCAGTACCTCCAGGATCGTGCGTTGGCCACGTTCAATTTTGAGCATTGGCGTTTTAAGAGCCCCACCCCAGACTAACAAGCTATACCCCAATACTGACTGTGCAAGAGCGAAGTAGATCGTTATTTTACTTTTGAAATGTACATTTCTGAGTTTTTTAAATATGTAAATCAATTTTCTCAGCCTTACCCTCGTGGCGACAATTTGCTGTTTCTATTTTAGATGTTCGTTGATGAGGACACCTAGGTACCTAATAGGTGGTACTGACTATTTTCGGACAGTCACATCTCAAGCCACAGTCTATGTCAGAGCAGATGTAAGCGTGAACTATAATAGGTACGCGTGTGAGGCTCAACACGTAAATACCAAATGCTATGAACTATGTTTTGTTGACGTTAAAAATCAGGAGGTTCAGAGTTTACCACTTAATTACGATACATAAGTATAGTTCAGCATTTCGACGGGCTTCGTCCCAATCACGCCCGTGTCATCAACATACATTATTATTTTACAGTTTGGGAAAGACAATTGACACAACTCGTTAACGTAAATAAGGAAGAGAGTTGGCCCCAGGACACTCCCCTGCGGTACGCTGAAGGTAGAAGACCTCTTCCAAGTCAACTGACTAAACAATCTAGACGGGATTGTCTAGATTCTCATACATTCTTATATCGTAATAATATACTTTGAATATGTTTTAAATGCATAACAATACTTTCACGGATAATATGGCAAACTGTAACTGCAAACTGTCGGTTGCGGCCGGAATCAGGAAGATATAGTATAGGGATAGGGAAGTGGAATCTATGCGCAAATTGTGAGCTTTGGATGCAATCGGATAACCGTTGAGATTATAATTGATCCGTACAAATTGACTCCTACACAGCCCTTGGAGATACTATGGAAATGTGCCACACTAACAATCCTCCAAAGTCCTTGACAATTTTTGTCGCGAATCGACACAGCTATAAATCATGCGAAATTTATTGTCGAACAATCCACCATTGACAACTAGTAATTAATCACTCGAGTCTTGGAACGACACCAAACTGGCTCTAAAATTTAAAATCAAGATGAATATCTATTTTTCTTGGAATATTGCATTGTCTACTCTTTCAGAACAATATCCGCAGTAAGATAATAGTATATCGCAACTAAAATTGTTACTCTTATATGATAGATTGAGGATTTTTTTGAAGTATCAAATGAAAGTTAAGAAAGCTTTTGGTTCACTAGGCCCGTCCTTTCTCTAAAATATAAATTTAATAGAACACAAACTTTTTCCTATTATTTACTTGTGACATTAAACGTAATTGGTGTAATGTAGAACACGTCAAGTTTCTAAGTGTGTTGAAAAATCAGGTCGAGGCCCAACAGCGTCTAACCAACTCTACGTCACATAGAGGCAACTTATAAGATGGCGAATGATGATGTGACATAAACGGTGTGTGATAGAAAGTAATAAAAAAGGGAAGTTTCTAAATCTGGACTTTATAGAGTAAAATAGGCTTCTTTAAATATTAAATGTTTAAAAAAATATAAAAATAGATGTTAGATTCAGATTTTTTATCTAAACATAACATAACATAAACTCACGCCTGTTTTCCCGAAGGGGTAGGCAGAGGTGCTAGCACCCACATTTCGCCAGTTTATGTTTAGGTCCCTATGTAATAGGTGGCGAGCCTATTGCCATTAACCGGGCACTTATAAACCTGCGATAAATACACACATAACTTCGAAAAGCATCGCAAAGTCATTGGTGTGTGCCATGGTAAACCTGGGGTCGAATCTGAGACCTCGTCTCAGCAGTCCATTACCCATACCACTAGGCTACCGCAGATGTAAATTAATAGATAATTACGCGCATAGTAATCTTTTGCCATCTTTCGCGGAAATTCAAGACACATGTTAGTCTAGCGTCAAAATTATTGCAATACATGAATCACCTATTCTTATAGAATTTGTTAGTATAAACCACCTGCCCGGCGCTATTCAAGAGCCAAAGAATTTCTACGAAGTATTTTATTACGATTCCTGACGACTCGTCCGTTACAGCCCATCCGAGAACCAAATTGAGGATATGTCGATAGCCCAGTCGACTGAGTCTTCAAACATCCATCCCTGCGCATCGACAAAGCGCGGCGTTGGTAAAATTACTGGCGTGAGTTTACCAGTATTTTTGTCTTCGGTGCAAGGCATTGAAGAATTAGTTAGAAAAATCCAAACCCATAGCCTAATTATTTTCGAAGTGCTTAAACAGTTGATCAGCTGACTAATTCTAGAGACAGAGGGAAGTACTGCCCGGCAACATGGTAAATGGAATGGAAAACATATTACTTGTATTTCTACCAATGATTCGATATACATGAGACTCTCCACCTGCTAGCCCTTTAAAATACGAACATGGCCGTGGTATCAAATATTGGCTTTGATAAAAAGACACCACAATGATGATACAAGAAGCAAATAGTTTTTTTTTATACCGCTTAGGTACCAGACAATCACACGGCCCGTAATGAAAGTGAATGCCGGAACGATTCTAATAAATAAAATTGAGAAAAATAATAAGAGAAGCTCAATGAAGGATAACTGAAATTCATTCATTTGTCAAGATATTTAACTAAAACAGACAAGTATTTATTTGATCATAAAAGAAGAACAAACTTTGAAATACAAGCAACCCTCGACGGAATGCCAAAGTAACCCCTTAATAGATTAAAATAACTGAACACAGGGGGAACGAAATGAGATAATCCCAAATGAAGAGGAAAAACGCGATTGTCATGGCAAAAAGGTTGTGCTAGTAAATTTACTTTTAAAGAAAGTGCATATTAAGCTATTTACATAATTTTATTTCGGAGGGGATGCAAAACAGAATGTCTTTGTTCCAGAAAATGATCAAGGAAAAAATGTATATCCTAGTTAAAAAGACAATGTGATGAATACTTCTTTTACAGAGAAATTCTTTTGTGATTTAAGGGGTTAATGAAAAATACCTTGAATTCTTAATTTTTAAAAAAGAGATAATAGCTGACAGTGTCAGATAAGGTGTTATATTATGGAATTTACTTTTGTTACTCAATCGCTCAAACACAAGTGAATGAATTCTCATGAAAATTTATTGAAAGTGAAAAAACCACAGAGTCAGTTAATAGACACAAGTGGAAAGGCAGTGATCCGGCCTTATCACTTCAAGTCATTTATATACATCTAGAACATCAGAATAGGATGACTGCTTACCTCTTGTATTAAAACCTTGAATGTTACCTGTAATTTCTTGGGCTACCCACGCGCAGGTTCGTTGTCTTTATATTTGCCTCAGAAACTTTCATTATCCAAACAAAGACTGAAGTAAGGAGGCTGTATTTCACTCCACAAATTGCCTATAAATTTTTATTATGGCCACTCTTATTTGAGGTACAGAGGTTTTCCAGATAAATAGGTGTGTTTTATTATGTAAGACTGACCATGATTTGTGATGTCGTTAATATTTTTTTATGTATCAAAAATTTTGGATTGTTTTCGAATTGGCTTCGTATCATAGTGTAAAATTTGTTGAATGCAATATAATCATAATAATAAGAAATTGTTTGATTTGATGATTAAATGTTCTTAGCCCATTCTTCTATCCTGAATTTGTTGTGTTATCAAAGAAAAAAAAGTAATAAAGAAAACAGTGAAGCAACTACCAAAGACAATATAATTTATACTCTTCATGAAACATTGCACGTTCAATACAATTTCCGGAAAACTACAAACGTAGTTTATATCAAACAACAGTAAGCATAGTCACGGACAGTTGGTGGAGAATAAATTAAATATCTTGCTTCGGCAGACCGGGAAATCGAATCGGATTCAAAAGACGCTTTTACACAAATCGATGATCAAAATCTTTGAGTTTCATTGTGAGGCAAAGTGTTTATTTACAAGTTGCGTAGACAATTTATTTCATAATATGAGTCCTAATTTGATTAATTTGAATATTTAGGAAAATAGTAACCCTTTTAAGTTAGCAAAAAGGTAACAAATAAGCTTTAATTTGATGCGGAGTAAATTAATGAATTCTAGTATTGTAGTTAAACATACCTTTGTAATAAGGGCACAAATGTTGCATAAAATGTTTATAATAAACTAAGTAAGCGACAATCCAGTATCAAACTAAAAGCTTCATTTTATTACAATGCTTTCATACTGCAATTGTGACAATGGAGGTTTTATGCGGTGTAAAAATAACACGAAACTTTATATGAGACCATTAAATGGAAGTTTGTGCACTATGTTGCAAATGCGATTGATATTTTCTAGCTTTAATCGCATTTAGAATTTCAAAATGTTTCATATGCAATTGAAAGTATATTTTACCCGCCATTATGAGTAAGTCATGTTTCGCTGGTTGAGCACAATAACGTTGCTTGTATATACGCTGCTGCTATTAATGAAATTTAAATAAACATCACTGATGATTAAATGATTAATCAATGTTGATTTATGATTTATTGTAAATTTTCCAAAAAGGAATTGTTCATTCGGCCTTTACTATAATTGGTATTGGCAACATTAGGCATTTTTACAAAATTACAAAAATACTTCAACTGCAACGATCCAAATTCTTCTGTAAATTCTATTAATAAGTACTTTGCAAATGTAGGACCTAATTTTTGCTCAAAAGGTTAAGCAGGGGCAATCGGTGTATTCAAATTTTGATTTCAACTGTCTGATAAATACTCTAGGAAATTATTTCGTGCTGCTTGAAACAGATTTTTTGAAAGTGAAATGCATAGTTGCAGATTTTAAAAGTAACTGATGACAAACCAGCTTCCATCATTAAATCTGCTACATGCATGTACTTGTTCCATAGATCACCCATATCTGCAATTTATACATTGCAAAGGGCATTTTCCCTGATACGCTTAAGAAGGCCTTGATTACCCCAGTATTTAGTGTTGTTACTCAGTGTTGCTGAGCGTTCTCGCCTATTGGCTCTACGGAAATGGGAACCCAGTGTTTGGCTACAACATTGTATGTTGAACAACCCGACCTTGCGTTTCGACTTCGACGGAGTGGTTTCTTCCCATCAATGTCTCTGTACAGTCGGCCTGTTAGTAGCGCAGGCATTTTAACAATATTTTCTGACGGGCACTAGGCGCAGCTGGCATGCTAGCAACAATACTTGAACCTGTAGGCTTGGCGCACGTCTAAAGACTAAAAAAACCATTAAAGCCATAATATAATACACACAAAAAATTACAACAGGCATAAGTTTTAGGCTTGATGTCACAAAACTTCGTGATAAACTTAGTCAAACCAAAGAAATTTCTAACTCAAATATTGTCTAATCAATAACAATGAATGTTTTGAAACTTGCGAAGACAAAGTTTAGTTCCGGATGGTGACACCTGCGTATAATCCTTAGATTGTCTTTCATCCGAAAAGTATTGAGAGGCGAGGTCTTTGTGAAAGAGAGATAAAAATATTAGATATTGGGTTATTTATATTTCAATAGGAAAAGATGAAGTCGACACTTACTATCTATTGATGACAATTTTGATACGCACTTTAAATGACTACTTAAAACCGTAAATGTTAATAAAAGTAAATGGGTTCTTTTTCCAGCACTAAAACACTTTACACGAATAAAGTTCCATGATATAGAATAACAATAACGGGAATTAACGCGATCATGTTATAGGTACATACATTCCTTTGATTTGCCTGACGTTTCGACCAGGTTACACCGGCCGTGGTCACAGGCTGACTGGCTCCGTAGTGCACGCCCGCCGTCTAGGAGTCCGTGAGGTAGTAGGTTCTTCAACTACCCGCACATTCTCGATATTTTGTTTTTGCCATGTACCGTCACTCACAGTTGTTGATAGTGCTAATTCCCGTTATTGTTATTGTATATGAAGAATGATAATTGAGGAGTACTACACAACTTTGGGTTAACGATTGCTACAACAACGGATAAGCCTGAAATTTGCATGAAAAATAAACGACCAGGTTAATATTGTAAACAGGATGAGCTCCTTTTGCAACCAAAATAATATGACAGGACAACCTAACTAATAAAAAGCAACCGCTTACATCCTAGCCTCACCTTTTGTTTAAGTCCACAGGGCGTATACCAAAAGAAAAGTTTCTCATCAGAAAATATAGTGTTCCGATATTGGCATTATATTTATATCTAGAGTAGGAAACAATAAAATCCCCGTTTAAAAGGAAGAACCGAACTGAATAACCTACCCCTTACTAGAACACAGTCAGAAATATAACACCTTGTGGTATTTTTTATGATAGAAAACAAAAAGCTGGTCTATGTATGTAGTTTAAGACTGTTTGCAACAACAAGAGCACATAAAGAAGTTTGGTTCTGCTATAATGTTGAGTAATCAACCCACACCATAACTGTAGCCTGCCATTTCAATGTGTTTATTGAAAAATGAAGTAAATTTATTATTATATTTTTCTTTCTTTCAAATTAACTTCTGTTTCAAACTATTATCTTCAATACCACTAAATATTCTGGATTATAGGATTATTCATCACCTGATATAAATATTCATGTGCTATCAAAACAAATAACTATGCATACAAATTATTAGGTATTTTAGAATTGAAAAGGTCAAACGTGAGTAACTTAGACGCTTTGCTGAAATTCTTCATTCCAAGTATAAGCAATGTCGCCCTTCATCATGTATTGGCGGATAATATCGGCGGTATCATAAAAGCGGTTGATTGCAAATATGTCTGAACAAAGCTTAATAATGTTACATTGTCTTGTGTATAGAGATAATATATCGATGCATGACATGTAAATGTACCTACAGAATGTATTACATCATATATATAAAGCAAACAAATAAAATGTTTTAGCTTTGGGTTTGTAAGAACAAATTATTATGTCCAAAGCAATATGAAAACATTCAAGTATGTAAATATAATAGGAGCTATCATCGATCAAAGTCACTTAAGACAAATTAAGCTATAAACTGCAAGGAAGTTGTTGCAATCTTTGTTGCAACAGTTCGTATTCCGTCGAGATTGCACCAAGAGCATATCCTAACGAAACGATTAGTATAGAGAGAAATAATACGAATATTCTTTTGTATAGACATTTCACATTTATTTATTAATTTATTGTTAGCAATATAAGCTTACAGTCTACACCAAAGTGCTTATATTACACTAGATAGCATTAAAATTAAAAGTACTTATAGTTACATTCTTACAGTTCGTCAAATAATTAACTAAACAATCATTCAATAAGAATAAAAAATAAAGTCCAATACAAATGTCAAGTGAATAATGTTGATTAGAAGGCAAGGATTCATTCACATGGATTCAATAAAACTTAAGTTGTATAAAAACTCTCGAATTCACTCCTTTAGGTGGTAGGTGGTATAAACCAAGACATTTCCGACGAGGTTACACACTTGAAGTGGGTATTGGTAGGTAAAAGGTTAAAGGTCGTCTGTAAGGAATCGCTTACAACAGTAAGGCCGCCGTTATTTTGTACATTTTTCATAATGTAGTCCGTACATGTACTAAAATTTATTAACGTACAATAAAAAATATCTTATCTTGACGGCTACCATTAAGTCGGTCCCGTTGTTTGTAAGTAGCCACATCTTAAATTCATAGCAGCAAAATACGGTAGGTATTTTTTCTTAAAGTCGGCAGCAAATCATATTCTTAGTTTTCGTTTCAGTTTTAAAATTACAAAAGTATTATTTTGTATACTTCAACTACTATTATCATTACCATCTCGTAACTCAAAATTACCGCACTGGTGACCTGGGCCTGCCGCAGAAACTATTACGGCAAAAGTTAAATCAGTTTTGTTAGTTCCTTTGAGTTTCATCTGGGTTCACTGGTTCAAGCCATGCTCTGGTGTATCCTACGTAGGAGCCGAAAGCTTACTATGTCAGTATCTTCTAGGGTTAATGATTGTATGGTTAATGTCACTGTTAATAACTTAAATTTAAATTCATCCAATGCTGTTGTTTGAGTCATTACGACGTTTTTTGATTTGAACATTAGAAAATAGATACTATTGTAATAATACCTTACCTTGTTTATGACTGCTCAAAAGGAAGCAAGAGTTCTCAATCTAAGGCCACTCTACCGGAAGCCAGTGTGCAATTTCACATACATCTTAACATGTTGAATACTTATTTTCCTCTTCTTCATCTTAGTGGTAATCCCAGTCGCATCCGAAGCTTTCAGCTTTCCGCTTTACCAGTCTAACTGCTAAATACTTATTAATACTGCATAATGATACTAACAGTATTATAACTGGGTATTCTACTGAGTACTCAAATTAGTTACTTTTTACCAAACGTCAAAACGATAAGTTATAAGATAACTTGTATGAAAAAAGATTTAGTGTTGTCATTAAATTTAATACTCAATAGGTTGAATGGATGATTAAAAATAAATAAAAACTATAAAATATGAAGCGACGCCATTTTTAGCGCTCTTAATTTAATAAGGTCGGTTAGATAATTTGGGTTTGACGCAGGCAAAATGTACAATCGACAAAAAACGAGCTCTTCGCATTTGGCTCACTTCTCAAAATAGGCACTTCGCAGAATGGGCATTTCGCAAAATGGGCACTTCATAGAATGGGCAATTCGCAGAATGTGCAGTTCGCAAAATGAGCACTTTCGAAATATTATGCGGATAATGTAAAATGGTTTATTTTTTCATAAAGGTGAAGGACGAGCGAGTGAAATTTTGAAATATGAATAGGCGCTTCGTAATTTTAAGTAAGTATTTAAGTATTCAGATGACGGCTGTAATTACTTTATCAGGGATGGTGGGTGAATCCATTGATGTTTATTTTGATAAAATCGACTTTTATTTAAATTAGAAAATGATGATTTGACAGTCGCAAATTTATGAGGAACATAATGTTTCTACAACTTTTTAAGTAGAATATTTACGAATTAATATACAAATTGTTTTATTTTTTATTTTCGTGATGACAAATTATTACCATTGTGATTTTTATTGATTGCTAATTATTGATACTGAGCTTAAAAATCTTCGTGACCTATTTTTGTCAAAATAGAGAAGGAGATTTGACTTAGCTATTTTTACGTGTCACTAATATGATTCATCATAATTTACTAATCTAAAATGTAATTTCCCGTTTTATATCTGAGTAAATAAAGTAAAGAAATTACGAAAAAATAAGCGTACTTTTACCCTGGTGAGGGTGTACGAGGCATTCATGCTGAGATGGTGGCCCATTTAGGTTCGCACGATGAATATTACTGTAATTCTTTGCCTTACCTATGTACATTCTGCGTATCCTAAATAAATGTTATTTCTTTATTTCTTTCTTTCTTCTTCATCCTTTTCAGTTTTTACTGTTATCATCATAGTTTACGAGTGTAAACTTGACTTAATTTGTATGTAGCTCAAAAGGTTCACATTTTTTGTAATATAAACGAAAACACTAAAACATTATTTTTAATTCCATACCATTTTACATTACCTGGATAATATCTCAAAAGTGCACATTCTGCGAATTTCCCATTCTGCGAAGTGCACATTCTACGAAGTGCCCGTTATGAGAAGCGCACATTATGAGAAGTGCACCAAGTGCGAAATGCACGAGTGCACATTTTGCGAAGTGCACATTTTGCGAAGTGCACATTCTGCGTCAAACCCGATAATTTATTTTAACAATAGAATAATACTCAATTATCAAGACTACATTACTCACGACAAACATCTGCATTTTTGTGGGAAATTCCACGAAGTTTTTTTAAAACGATGCAACATGCACTAAATATGCACACAAATAAGGAAAATAGAGTTTTGATCAATTATATTTATCTTTTGTATTAAAATACATGAAATTGTCTGTGTCAACGAAATATACATTACAAATTGTATATAAAATCAACAATAACGAGTTTACGCCATGTAGATTGCTAAATTATCAGTTTCACTAATATCATTCGGCATTGAAATCTGCGTGAATTCAAATCGTTGTAGAGTGACATTAGTCGACCTGCTTTAAGTTATTGTAATTTCAGCTATAGTAGTATCCTTTTCAGTAAGTTGTAATTTGTCAGTATTTTTAGGATAAGTGAAAACCATATCCGTTATTACATCTTGTGTAGATCTAGGCTGTTCAGACTTATGTTCACGTTCCAGTTGCATTGCGTACGTGTAATACATCATTATGAAGTATCCTGACAAACCTGCAAATAAAAGCAATACTGTAACCGTTGATAAATACATTTAATTAATGATTAACGATGGTAGTGAAAGTTAATTCCACTTCTCATTTGATTTGTCATGGAAGGGAAATAGCCTTGTGGTTGAGGCCAATCCAGCAGGGCTGTACTTGGAACTGGTTATTAAATTAAGACATAAACTAGTTGTATCGCATAAAAAAATCAAAATTTTCTATGCCTAGGGAATATTGAGTATTAAAACAATTTGTATTATTAGTAACAACATACTATACTATCTGAGTATTTACAAATTTGTAACTGTTTATACTGTTGATTGATGGCACTTGGTGGAATCTGTTACACATATTGAGTATAACACTTTGTACATTTCCACTTAATTTTATTTTTCAACTGACCGGTTTCGCCTCACAGCTGAAAATGCCGAAACCGGTCAGGTGAAAAATAAAATAAGTGGAAAAGTACAGTGTCTTATTTAATATACAAACTTGTACTTTATACACAAAGACGATAGAATAAAATAAAATAATCTTTCTAGGAGTCTAGAATGAGATCGATGTCGGGTCATTAGGTAGGCAACGTATATACTACACGAACCGAGCGTGTCATAGTTGCTACTGGTTTTTCGAGTGCTCTTTCGCGTTTATTCAGTAAGTTAGTTTTTGTTCAGAGAATCGACCTAGAAGTTCACTATTATAGTTTTTACTCCGTAAATCAAAGCTTTTGTTGTTGTCTTTTGCACATAAAAACATTGTTTACTTATTTCCTTTTTCATCATCATCAAAGCATTAGTCCAGCATACATTCAAGGTTTGTTGCATAGCCTGGTTCGTTACTCTCGTGTACTGGCTAGTGAGGTGAGATTCGATTTGGTTAATCAGGAAAAATATTGCAAAATTTCCAAGACTTTGTGACAGGCACAATATAAATACCAGAAATAAAAGCAATCTTGTAGTTTGTCATAGCAGACTCCATAAAATAAGTAATTCTTTCCAGGGCAACTGTATACGCTTTTTTAACAAGCTTCCTAATGAAATCAGAGATTTACCTGTTAATAAATTTAAAAATACAGTAAAGAGCAAACTGTGCCAGAAAGGCTATCATAAAATCCAAGAATATTTAAACGATAAACAAGCTTGGAAATGAGCTGTTCGCTCAGCTATGCTACTCAAGCAAAACATTGTATCTAGACCATAAGTTTTAGGCTAAGTAAGTAAATGTTTTGCAAACAGACCAAAAAAAAAGCCCGCTGAGTTTCTTGCCGGAGTCTTCTCAGGCCTGGGCCGCGTTTCGAACCGGTGGTCCATTTACTAGTATTAGTTAGTATTTAATATTTACTTTATGTTGACGTTTTGTAAGTTCCGATTTAATGGTCTATGCAAAATAAAATATTTTTGAATTTTCTTCTTTCTTTTCTTGATATGGCTCCCAAACGTTACATTAACATGTATGTGTAGTTAATTGTATTAGTAACAATTATGTTTAAAGCTATCATGAAATTGTGGATTTTAACTTACCGATTTCCACCCAACAAAAGCCAGTCTTGTTAGTATTCATAGTGATTAATCCAAGAACTGATAGTAAAAGTCGAATTGTTGCCACAGTCACGTGAACTCTGATGGGGCCTGGCCTTTTCTGAAATATATTTTATTTATGAGTTTTTTAACCAGTCTTGATTACTTCAAATAATAACATATTCCAGTAATACTCTTGGAATGAATATTGTATTGTTTAACTTATGAGTATTGTATTGGTCGTTGGACTTGACTCCTCTCAACTGTTTAATGGGGCTATGTTAAGTCAATGGTTTATGTCGACAAACCAGCAACCCTCGAGGCATTGGAAGCCACCATTGACTTCATACGGCCACATTTATTGGAAAAAGTAGTGAAAAATTATACTCATCGAATGCACCATTATCCGGCCGTTCGTTGGCGCAAAGGGAACAGAGCGCTGTTTATTTTAAAATAAATACATGTTACAAGTGAAGTTAAAGTATGTGATAAAACGATAGGTTTAAGGTAGAGGAAGACACGTATATACTTGACTGAATTTTTATAGCATTTTTAATGCTAACTTTAAAGTTCGAAAAACAAAAGGGAAAGGTCGTGAGTTAAGTCTCACTTGAGCGTTTCATTTTTTCCGATGTTTCACGTATATGTTTTTAAATAAACACGTCTAAAGATAACACGCAAATGGGTTGTGCCTCTAAACATTATTAATCTTAGTACATATGGCAACAGAATCGTTACTATCATTCGTATATAAATATAATACCTTGTGAAGTCCGATAAGTAGAAATGCATTCAAAAGAAGCCATGACACGTTGAGAAAGCCAACCAGTAGCATCACCATTATAGTCATGTGCAGCTTGGCTCTATCTATGGAATCGTCGTTGGGGATCACCTCACCATTGGGCGTGTGTTTCACATGGATATAACGAAACCCATGAGTCAATATCGCCATTATCGCCAAACTCCCGGCATAGAATATGGTGATTATGAAATTTATTACCTAGAAACCGATAGAAATGTTATACAATTTTTTCGCATTGATTTATTTTGCACTGTGGAAATGAGAATAAAATTATGACATGTAGTGAATAAACGTAGAGAATTTTAATAATAATACAGGCAGACTGAAAAATGGATAGATGAGTAACGAGTGACGTTGTCAGAAGCATAGAGAGTTAATATTGCCCTGACTCAGAACCATTGGTACAAGGGCATGCAGATGAGGATTTTTCAATGCATGTGTTATTTTTAATTAGAATATGTTAATTTTATTTTACCAACAGACTAAGTATAAAAACGTATACAGGATATAAAAATAGCAATCAGTGAACGAAAATTAACCATACTAATATTATAAATGCGAAAGTAACTCTGTCTGTCTGTCTGTCTGTATGTTACGCTTTCACGCTTCAACCACTGAACCGATTTTGATGAAATTTGGTATAGGGGTAGATTAGACCATGAGAAAGGACATAGGCTATGTTTGGCCGTGATAACCGACATCCACGCGGGCGGAGCCGCGGGCAAAAGCTAGTAAGAAATAAATAAAACCTCGCGACAATAGTATTTTGATTAAGTTGTGTTAAAACAATAAAATAAGCTATCACCGTTACATATTTCGCTCTAATCCGCTAAGCACAGTAAAAAATTAAAACAACTACATATAATAGTATTGTTAGGTTTACCAAGCTTATGTATCCAAGTATGAAGCACCCAGTCCGTAATGGTATGCAGAAGCAGCATTTATTGAAAGAAGAGCAACTCTGTGAGGGTTGTAGACTGAAACAATAACGATAAAGGTAAAACGAATGTAAAAGCATTGGTAGTTTGGTGGTGATGGTTTCGAATCCTGGACATTACTGAACTAAGATAATAGTTAGGAGAAAGAAATGGGACGATACAATATATACACCCATAGCTACTTAGCTATCTTCTTTTCTCTTTCGTTTTGGAATTATTATGAACTTAAAGACTCAATTCAAAGAAGGAGTCAACCTCAAACAAGGATACGTTCTTTGGATAGTATCAAGGTGCTGTTCAAAACAAGATACACCCAGAGGTATTACTTCTGCAATACTAACTATCCACAGCTTTGTTTACAAATGAAAATTGTTTACAATTCCTGCGAGTCTTTACCATTGTTTCTGCGCGACAAGTAATAGTTGACAAATAAAATTCTTAACTAGTTACATTTGTTCATATTCACCTTATAATTTACAATAATAATTACGGGAATTAAGGCGATCATGGTATAGTTACATAGGTACGAAACCTAACCTAAGAAACAATTAATTTTTATTGTTCAAGCTTGAGAATAAATTTGACTTGACTTGATTTGACTTTGACCATGATCGCAATTTGCCTGACGTTTTGACCAGGTTACACGGGCTGTGGTCATAGGCTGACTGTCAGTGACAGGAGTCTGTGACCACGGCCGGTGTAACCTGGTAATGATAAACTGTGAAAGTCCATAATTGTAAAATAACGAGTCCCGCCCGAGAAGATTCTTTTTCCCTATGTATTTGAGAAATATTATTGTTGCAATAAAAATATCTTTGTGATTCCAGTTTTAATAATATTGGAAATGTGACTTACTTTTCATAAGGGGTTATTGTGGCCACCATGCTGCCATACAATTAGAAATTAAAAAGAAAAGAAGATGTTGAATGTTGAACTAGTTGACAGGAGCACACGCACATTGAGACTGTCCATTGTAAGAGTACAGTTTTTAATCATTCTGCACGAGGAATCTCCGTACGGTATGTTTACACTGAATTGCATTGTTTATTTAAAATAAACAGCCTTTGAACTGAATTATTGACAAAGAAAGAACGCAGAAAATGTAAATAAGAACATTTTTTGCGTTTGTCACTGAGTGACTCGATTATTAAGTTATTTTTTATTACGGTTCCATTTAATCTCTAAAATCATTATTATTTACGTGGACGTGGCGGGC
The DNA here is from genome assembly GCA_914829495.1 of Eilema sororculum. Classification (NCBI taxonomy): domain Eukaryota; kingdom Metazoa; phylum Arthropoda; class Insecta; order Lepidoptera; family Erebidae; genus Eilema; species Eilema sororculum. The sequence goes on from OU618535.1 coordinate 24,276,905, forward strand.
ACTGGTTGAATGTGGTGTTAATGCATACGAACCGTGACTGTGATTCAGATCTAACCTTGTGAACTAATGTTGTGCCTGTCACTCCAGCAGAAGCAGGCCACGGCGGCGGCGCACTGAGAAGCGCGCTTCCCCATTCCGGGAGCGAGTCCCGGGGACTCCGTTGTCCCCCCTCCCGGGGAGGGCCAGACCGTAAGGGATGGCCCTATGTCAGCCGGGATGCGAGGGATATTTCGAATACAACCGCACCTCCGGCCTAGCACCACGACCCTCAGTCAGCGTGCGGTTTTAGTCGATTCGAGTCCGACATAACCTCCCCTTCCGGCTCCGGCGGTGGAGGTATACGAGGGGATTACCACACAAAAAAAGTAAACTGTGTAACTGTAACAAGCAAAGATTATTTTTTCATTTTAAGAATTGACTTTATTTCATAAACATCGGTAACCGAAATCAATTTTTTTTTCCGGTTTATGATTTAGAAATGGATACGGTCTGCTATCAAACTTGTTCCGATCTTTTCAGCATCAGTCGGGTTTCTTATATTTAATAATTTATTTTATTTGCTTTTCAGTTGTTTTTTTCTTCGCATTCGGGTTTTTTGTTTTCTTAATAAATAAAGTATATTTCAATCGTTTTAGTTATTATAATATTACGAAGCATCGAATTGAAATGTTCATATCATTTATTATATTTTTGCTAATTTCTCCGGTTCTACACCGATTGTAATCAAACAAACGTCAGATTTTAAGTCAGACCAAGACCTAAGAAACAAATAAAACATCGAAATCCGTTCTTTGCGTCCATCGCGGTCAAACATTTTGACGCCAAAAATCCGCCATTTTGATTTTCTAGAAATTTTAATATACTTGGTGTCACCCACACAATCACGACAATTCGAAATTTCAACTCCTCCAGTCTTCTCGACTTCTTTTATATTCTTGTTAATATTTTAGTTTACTAATTTAGTTTTAATTTAATATTTGAATCAAATGTCGGGAAAAAGAAGAACTCAAGTGGGAAAGGTCACATGAGTTGTTTTTTTTAAACCTTATTTAGTCTTTCATTTAATAATAAGTAAGTAATAATGATTATTAAAAACTAAATTGAACGGGGTTCCGGGGTTTTTACCAGTTACGTCTGCTGCGACCTTAAGGCATTAGATTCGTAGTTTTTAATAGAAGTAGTATTTTGTGAGACTGTTGAATTTATGTTTAATTCTATTTTTTTCGCATCATTCTCTTTTCTTTGTGTATTCTACTCTTGTACAATTATATCAGCAAAAGGATAAATTAAGTTTGGCATTTTGTCTAAAGGAGTACTTCACCTGACTAATGAAATTGTATGCCCAGTGAATAAAACGTTCAATTGATTTCAGTGCAGATATCTTAGTAGATATTATTTTCTTTTTACACAATTTAATTAACTTAATCAACAAATTCGTAACTAGATCTCAATTTTATTTCGAGGTTCGTTAATTTTGTCAACTTTCTTCAATATTAAAACCAAAAAACGACGGCGAGCGGCTAAATTACATTACGTTAATTACTTTTCTCCTTTACTTCAACTTTAATAAAAAGTGAGGTTATTTTTGCGTTTAAAGGATACAGTTTAAAAAATATAGGCATTATATTATATGAGTTCTTTATAAAAATATTTTACAAGTACGAAAACTATTTTGATTATTCTTTCTTCTGGATTACTAATATGACAATCCATTTTAAACATTGTAGCTAATTTACTAGAGATAACGTATATCGAATCGATCGATCGATCTGATAAACTAAACTGATCTCTTGCTTACTGAAGAGGTAAAATTCTGTACGAACGTGCATACTTCGACAATTTCTTTTTTAAGGATTTTATCCAGTCACAGGTGGTCGGTTAGTATATTTTGTTACTAACTGACCCACCAGATGCACAAGGTGGGTGGTTAGTAACATTTATTCCTAACTGACCAACCAGGTGGACCACTCAGGTGGTCGGTTGGGAACGAGCCGAAGTAACGAATTTAACTGAAAGTTTCTGCGAATATTGTGATAGTGATCACAGTGCAGAAACTAATCTCAGTTTCATAACGCAATACAATTAATTAGGAAGAAAATATTTAGCACAATGTTCGCGATAAAAAGAAAAATAATTTATTTCAAACTCAAACGCCCGCCATTCCAATTGCCTGCTCTAACTGCAAAATTACGTGTTTAACGGCTATTTTACGTTGAAAACCACCACAGAAACTATAATAATCCAACTTTCAGGAAAACTATACAATTCAATGTATTACCCTAAAAACGTCTGTTACAATAACTAACCGTCCATATTTTACCCCAATAACGTTATTATAGGGATAAATTTACCGCACAAAAGCGGTAGGAGCACGGTCAAAGTAGTTCCCTGGGCATTTTTTGCATTTCATATTACATTTTCAAATACTACAATTCGTTTGATTATAAAGTACATGATGGAAACTGTACATTTTGTGTGGTTCTGTTTTGTTGTCCAAAAACCTGATACTGGACTGCTCAATAAAATGTCTGACTTACGCTTACACATACATACTTACTTACATACCTCCCCAATCATGTTCATCCTTAGTTAGCGGTTACCACTTCAATAATGTAGCGCACACGTTCCTTTCGAAAAGAGTTTCCAGGATAATAGACACTGGAGACTCGAGACGTAAATCGAACAGATGGTAAGCATTGAAATGTCACAGGCAACAATTTCAATGAGAAGAAAAAGAGCAATAAATACGACTACATATTTTCAACTTCAATAGAGAAAGAACTGTTATGTTTCTAGTATAGAGATGTATACATTACCGCATCCGCAATAAGGCTTATTTACGAGTTTGCAAACCGCTCGGAAGAAGACATAACAAAAATGCAATAAGGCTTATTTTTGGAACTGAGTTTGCACAGCCGCTCATCATAATGATATAAAACCATAAAAACAGTACCCAGATACTGGTTGAATATCCCAGCCCCAAGAAAAACGGTATCCGTCGGTTCAAAACGTCAACGGACCCAAAACAACGTCGTCGGTTGATTTAAAACGCCAAGGGATGCGCGATCCAGTTCATCGATCCGATTTTAAGGATCGGATCGGATCGTAAATCATTTATGGCCTTAACAAGGTTCGCACCATTGTCAGTAACTGCCGCTAATATTTTGTTTGTTTCAATACACCACTCTTCACACATATCCTTTATAATTCTTGATAAATATTCAGATGTGTGACGGTTATCTAATACTTGAACTCCAATTACGACAGATTTCAATTGAATGGTTTTAAGAAAATGACATGTTAAGCCTAAATAACTTCTCATATTCATTGTGTCCGTCCAAATATCAGCTGTTAAGCAAAAACTTTCAACTTCCTTTAATTTATCCTTAAGCGTAATAGAAAGAAAATCATATTTCTCGTCCATTAGGTGAGTGATAGATTTTCTACCAGGTAAAGAGTAATGTGGAGAAACCACTTTCATAAGATGACAAAATCCTTTTTTTTGTGTAGTATTTAAAGGAAGATCATCTACGGCAATGCAGTACAATATGGCATTAGTGATTTTACCTTCTTTAGTACCTCCTTTATGGAACGACGTAATACACGAAAAGGCGTCGTCAATTTGAGGCTGCTGAATGGTCTCGCTGGTTTTCCTTTTCTTGGGCGTCGAATGTGTAAAAGAAGTTGAAGGTATGTTGTCATCAACGGCAACATCGCTAGTATAAGCACTAGTCTGAAAAAAAAAACACATGAATCTTATTTACCTATATATTACAAAAACAATAAACAACAATTATTTTAGTTAATCTCAAATATTTATAAATTTTCCAATATTTATATTTTTTTTTAAAGACTAGTAACTGAAATTACTAGTCGTAATATTTAAATCGTTATGTGTCACATCGGTAGATATAAAGATGCAAAATATTATGAGTAAATAATTAGGTACCTACTTACTTGTAATTGTTGAATCGACTCAGTCAGCTTTTTGTTTGACTTTTCCATATTTTTGTCGGTTGGTGTAGTGGGATGATGACGTTTTAAATGTCTTGAAAGGTTCGTCGTATTTCCTTTTGTTTTCACAATAGTCAAACATATTTTACATTTTCCGCCCCCAGGTATCTTTATAAACTGACTTCAAACATTAGATTTTATAGGAGGCACCATAATTCAGTTTTATAAAACAAAATGTCCGCACAATGAAGATACTCAATAAAACTAATCAACCGACCATAAACTTTACTCGTATGTTTACGAACTTACCCACACAAATATTAATAATAAAATGTAATAAGTAGTGTTGCCGCTCGATAGTCGACTATTAATAGTGTATCGATAGACTATCGATAGTCGACTATTGCCTTATCTATCGATAGAATCGATAGTGTCGATACTATCGATTGTATCGATAGCACCGTTAGTATAAATACTATCGACACACAATAATACTATCGATAGAATCGATAGTATTGTTGTTCAATACTCAATGTACTATTGATAGTATCGATAGTATCAATTCTATTGATGCTGAATATTGCAATGACAATCGATAGCATCGATAGTATCGATAATATCGATTGTTTTGTTTTATCGATAGTGGCATTTCCTTCAATAGTATTGGTTAGAGTCTGTAGTCTTAATGGGTACTAGAATTGTGAGCATAATTATAAGAGGGTACATTGATAAAATTTAAGTTGATAGTTGTCTACCTACACTCAAAGTGATATTATTGTGCATTGTGTGTATTATCTCGTCAGTCAGCATTGTTCATAGTGTAACTAAACCTAACCCATTAATTAAATCGGCACGAAAATGGATTCAGAAATATCTGAAAGTACATCGCATAAAAAAAATCTGCTATGTGGAATTTTTTTATTAAAAAAGGAGCGGACAAAGTAATTTGCAAGGAATGTAGAACAGAATTTAAATATAGTAACAATACGTCTAATATGAAAGACCACTTGAAGAGGAAACACCCGGAAGTATTAATATCAGCAAATTCAACCCAAACCACAGATCTAAATGAAACTAGTGAAATCAATGCAAGTAGTGGCGCTTTAAAATACGCTGAAAATTCCACAAGAAAAAAGATGCTCGATACCAAATTCACTAAAATGGTAGCCATAGAGCCCCTTCGTCTGTCAGAACACGAAGGATTAAAGGAATTTGTGACTGCTTTAGATGCAAAGTATGAAATGCCCGGAAGGACTAAGTTATCAACTAAACTTCTCCCGAAATTTTATACAAAAATGAAGTTACGATTGATGGAGATATTGCAAGAAATTAAATATTTAGCGATTACTACTGACGCTTGGACATCAACGAGTAATGAAGGTATCCTTGCTGTAACCGGACATCTCATTATCAACCGAAGACTAGAGTCTGTTTTATTAGCAGCGAGAGTGGTTGAAGGTCATCACGATGCCGATAATTTATCCTTTGTAAGTACTTACTTATCTCTAATCTGTTAATGTTGCCTTTAGACAAAATTTAAACAGAGTTTGTTGGTTTGTATAACAACAACAAACAGTAAAATAGGTTATAATAATACCACCAACTTATAAAGTACGGCTAGTGCATATATTTTTTAGTGAAACGTGTAATTTTGACATAAGTCGGTAAATCTACGAATAAGTAATTTTTAATAAATAATAACAATTTTGAATATAGTAACACTTGTCGTAACCTATAGTAACACAACTAAATCGGTATCTGAGGAACCGAGCAAGCATGAAACACGGATCCGTGGTCAAATTTCAAGAAAATTACCGCCATTTATTCAATAATATTTTGAAGTTTATCATCAGAATTATTATTTTTACCTATTTATTTTCTATATGCAGGTAATTTCATCGATTTTGGAAGAGTTTAAGTGCCGCACTAAAGTTGTAGCTATGGTTACCGACAACGCTCCTGTGATGATAAAAACAGCAGAAATATTAAAAATAAGGCATCTGCCATGTTTTGCGCATTCCTTGAATCTTGTAATAAAACATACTATTCTTGATTCATTTCATTTTTTAGGCATAGTACTTTAGCTACAGACGAACTAAAAGCTATGCAAAATGAGCTCAATAAACCACAGTTAAAATTAATACTGTACGTAGAAACCAGATGGAATAGTTCATTTCAGATGCTCAAGAGAATATTCGAAGTTAGAGATGAACTATCGGTCGTTTTATCTAGGAATCAAAGGGCGCCATCAAATTTATCTCCACAAGATTATAATTTTCTTGAAGATGTAGTAAAACTATTATTACTAATAAGATGCTCGTATGTATACCTACCCGCAAAAGACGCCGCCAAGTTTGAAACATAACGTAACCTATTATAAACAAAAGATCATTTCGTTCCTAACAAAATCGTAAGCAAAAAAATGTACGTAGATAAACTGAATTTGAATCCATACGATCCAAACGAATCGATCATTGTAGCTTTGTATCGATCTTACAAAAAATCGTATGGACTCGATCCGATCCAAAAATCGTGAGATCGTATGGCTTCGATCCGATTTTCAACAAGATCGGATCGGATCGGCGCACACTAACGCCAATCAACCCACAACAACCATTACCAGGCAGAGTTAGAAAGAGAAAAGAGAAATTAAGCTTTAACGAAGCCATATACGTGTCATTGTCAATATGAACAATGCAAAAATTATAAGTAACTACTTTTAAAAGTTATGACCAAGTCAAAATAATATCCTTCTCGAGGTCCTCTCATATATTATTCGAATATATTATTATCTCATAGATTATTCCTGTGAAATTTCCTGTGCTTTGGAAGCATCCCTCGTTCTCATAACCATTGGAGTTGCATCTATCTCTACAGCCCACATTATCCAGAGGGTAATTGTTGAACCAGATAGATATACCATCTATAGAGGGAATTAACACAGATCTTATACGCCAGTCCTCTCCAAGTCAGTCCTCTGACGCCGGAGAACTACTCCAGCACTTAAACACTGGGCCATCCCCTCAAGAGCCATCAATAGATGATCAGTATGCAGAAGGATATGTATATATACGTCGATGAGGTAGCTATCAGCACATGCAACCCTATCCTATGCCTTTTTTTTTTTTTTTTTTTTTTCGTGCGGAAATCCCCACGGATACCCCCCCTGCCGGAGCCGGAAGGGGAGGTTATGTCGGACTCGAACCGACTAAAACCGCACGCCGACTGTGGGTCTTGGTGCTAGGCCGGAGGTGAGGTTGTCAAAGACATATCCCTCGCACCCCGGCTGACCCAGGGCCATCCCTTACGGTCTGGCCCTCCTCAGGAGGGGGGACAACGGTGTCCCCAACTCGCCCCCGGAATGGGGAGGCGCGCTGTTCAGCGCGCCGCCGCCGTAGCGCCGCCGCCGTAACCCTATCCTATGCCAGGATCTAGCATCATTCCAGACCTTAGGCTATCATCTCCGAAAGACCGCGAATCAGCTGGATGGCCAGATAAACTCCTTTCTTACGGTCTGCAGTGCAATCGACCTGAATGACACCAAAAAGCTCTCTATTAGATACAAACTGCTGGCCCGATTATCAAACCAGGACTGGCAGTTCGTTAAAGAAACCCGTGCTGAATCTTATGAGCTCGATCTTCTCGGTTGCATTGAGGGGGCAATCACCACCCTGAACCTACAGACCTCGAAAATCGCGAATGACCTTGTAGATCAACTTAAAGTGACCCAGCAACGAGAGGAAAAACAAGCCAAAAAGGACATCGATTTATTGGAACAAAGCAACATAATACATTGGACAGGGCCATGACGGATCTAATGGAAAAATTGAAAGCAAAGACACTTGAGCTCTCTCAGCCCACCTCTAGCTGAGAACATTCCCAGGTCACATCTTCTTCTCTTCTTCTCCAGCCACTCGACTCTAACCCCTACTCCCGGAGCGACGTTCGACGAAAAAATGAAACGGAGAAGAGTTTTATATTTGGTTCTGAATGAGTTTATGCTAAGTTAACTAAATTGTGACTAAATCGTGATGCACTGTAAAATTTATTAACAATGAATGTAATGTGAAATATGTAAAATATATTTATGTCTATACCGGCGGTAGTAGGTCTGTACTTATGTGGGCCAGAATTCTTTTGAGAGTCACACAGAACTACTATATTACCTACTTAAGGTACCAAAGAATAAATGTGAGATTTAATAGCCTACTTACCAAGTTCTAGCTGTTACCAATCGTTCGCGGATCATCGGACCGTGCCCTAATGTGGCCATAGATCAGAACTAAACGCCCCTTGCGGTACCATTCATAAGTTGTATGATAAAACGCCACTTTAGCTGCTCCAGAAACTTTCCCCTCAACGGAGAGATTTTCATGAAATTTAAATCTAAAACCGACACGGGATATGTTTTAGTGCCGTATTATATTGGGAATTTAGACATGCAATATGCAAATTCCTGCTAAAGTTAGATATTTAAAACTATGTGAGTGGATATATTAATCATCAATGTCGTGATTTTGTCGCATTCCTTTATATAATTTTGGACGTTGGCTATGGGAAGGGTACGTTAAAATAGGTTTCCTAGTTTTCAAAGGACTTTAAGAGCGATAATTATACTTGATTCTTAAAAACTGAAAATGTTTGCGTCATTTATTACTGTGAAAAACACCTATTTTTTTCAAAACTTCAACTATCTCGAAACTCACTTTTATTGAGTTCTAAAACCACATGCCATATAACCGGGTACTTCCACTTTGCCCCACTAAGCGTCCCCACTGGTGGGACAAAGTGGAAGTACCCGGTTGTTTGGCATGTGGTTTTAGAATTTTTCTTAAAATCGACGGTAAATTTATTATAAAAATGCCTCAATATACTTTTTATAAAAATAATAAAATGAAAAAGCAAGACAAAAGGGATTTTTAACTTTAATAAACATAAAAATTCTATTCATGTGCTCCTTGCACCGTGGTAAACACCTTCGAGGTTGTAGCTGGTTCAATCTAATATAAGTATAAAATTCTCGTGTCACAGTTTTCGTTGCCATACTCCTCCGAAACGGCTTGACCGATTCTCATGAAATTTTGTGAGCATATTGAGTAGGTCTGAGAATCGGCCAACATCTATTTTTCATCCCCCTAAATGGTGCAGCGGGAACGGGATCTAAAAAATTGGCGGTACGAAGTTCGCCGGGACAGCTAGTTCTTTATATAAAATTCAAATGTCACTTACGACTCGAAAGAAAGAGTACAAAGGTGAATAAAGTCTATAATTCGAAGTATATAACAGCAATGTTTTGTCATATGATACAGGTTAGTAGGTAGTCTTCTGAAGAAACAGGCGTCTCCAGAAGTCGTTTGCAATCTCTTTGGGGAAGCTGATGCAGACGGCGCCCGTCGGCACTACCGCTCCTCAGCTCCTCCGTCGCGGTGAGGTCCACGGCCCTCATCTCCCTCGCTGCGATGAGGTCCAACGCCCTCAGTTTCTTCACAGCGATAAATATGGAACAAATATCCAAAGACTGAATTAGTGGCTATAGCGACTTCTGGTATTTAGGCTACTTTCACTCCTTATATGTTCAGCTTTTAGAGGCTAATATTTCACTCCATAGGTGTTTTAGCTTTGGAGGCTACTACTTTACTGACCATAAGACGCAATTGCTTTTATAAAGAAAACTTTTTAATATCTGAATTTAGAAGTAGGACCTTTTCTAAGTGGAGTGGAGTGAAATTAAAAATGACCTAAGGTATGAAAATATAACAATACTTTGATAGAAGTGTTAGAAACCCGTAGTATAATACTTACTATGTTTAAATAATTAAAGGAAAGGTGCATTCAAGCCAGGGTAAAAATAATTGAACTTTTTACATTGCCATCAATTGATGTGTGCTGAACTAACATTGCTACGGACTGACGAGATCTGTCGTAAGGAATCCAATAAAGGACTTGGCGCGATTGCCTGACTCCGCAAATTGCATTAATGGATTGAAGTCTTCCCTCATTGCTAGGACAACTAGATAGTTCCAATATTGCTGCGCGGAGGAAAAGTTTTAGTCAAGTTGGATTAGCTAAGATCGCTTTTTAATTTGTCTGTGTGTGCTGTTCTTTTATTCATTTGAAAAGTTTTGTTGTTGATAAGGCTGAATGAAGAAAAACTAATACGTAAATAGTTTATTCTCCAATATTTATTGGTAAAGTATATACGAGTAAATAAAGAAATTTAAAGGTCAAATATGGTATCAAAATAACGAAGAAACCAAGTACAAATTGAAAACATTTTGAACTATGGTCCAGACTGGATACGCTATGTAGTACATAGTATGAGACAGGTGGACAGGTATTTCCTGATAAAATCGGAGGTAGGTTTCAGTGTCGATGAAACAGAATCAGATGCAGACAACGTCATTGCTCCGTCTACTTTTGCTGCGTCTCAATTACTTGACTCGATTACTATTGTAGCTGAAGATATTGATATACTTATCGCAAGATAGAGAGAGAGAGAGAGAGAGAGAGAGAGAGAGAGAGAGAAGTGCTGTTAGCAATAACAGAACTTGCAAGAAAGCATTTAAATTTGTTTTTTAAACCTAAATTAAAGTACATTTATGAACAATTCTACGTCAGGTCAGGTTAGGGATTTGGGTGTCATCCTGGACTTTGAATTAACCTACATTCCACACTACAACAACATGGTTAACAGAGCAGCTAAAATGATGAGTTTTATTAAGCGTAACTCTAAGGACTTGGACGTTTTCTCAAAAATATTACTCTTCAATAATCTGGTGAGAAGTGTCCTAGAGTTCGGTAGCGTTGTCTGGAACTCTCAGTACGCAGTCCATTCACAGAGCATAGAATCGGTCCAAAGAGCCTTTACCAGACATCTGGCGTTTGTCACTCCTGGGCTTCACCCTGGACGTCCTTACCAGGAACGGCTGGCGTATTATGAGTTGCAATCTCTCAAGGATATAAGAAGCGCTATTGACATGTTGTTTCTGCAGGATCTGGTTAAGGGCTCATCACATGAACTAGGACTTTTGATGCGAACGAGGTTGTGTGCTCCGAGACCTAATAGCCGTTTTGAAACAACTTTCCGTTCTTCCATGTGCCGCGGTGCAAAACCAACTTGGGTGCACAGGCTTCCTTAGCTAGGTTAACTGCCACATATAATAGTAGCTGGAGAAACCTAGACCTCGACATTTTCCACGATTATCCCAGGTGTTTCAAGGCTAAATTATCTCAACAGCCTAAACAGAATTCATCTGATTAATTTTGTAATTTTATTATAATTCTAAATTGTGAATTTGTGTTCATATTATGTTTGAATCCGACTTAGCATTATTTTTGTATTATTTGATTTTACTCGTTTATTTAATTCTTATTTGATTTTATTTTTATAGTGAATAATTATATATATATATATATATATATATATATATATATATATATATATATATAATTTTTTTTTCCCTTTTTTGTTAATAAATTTTTTAGATTATTGATTATTGTAATTTTTAAATTTTCATATGACATTATTTGACATAACTTGACATGTATTATCTGAATATTTCTGTAATCTTTATACCATATTATTTTTGTATGAGAATCAGCCAACGCTGTGCATATCTATAATTGGTGTAGCACATACTTGCTAATATCTCACATTATACTTATAAGACAATGTAAATCCATACTACTATTATAAATGCGAAAGTAACTCTGTTTATAATTATTTATGTAGAAAGTGACATTTTATGTTCAATACTAGCTTTTGCCCGCGGCTCCGTCCGCGTGGATTTCGGTTATCGCGACAAAACATAGCCTATGTCCATTCTCAAGGTGTAATCTACCCTATACCAAATTTCATCAAAATCGGTTCAGTGGTTTAGGCGTGAAAGCGTAACATACAGACAGACAGACAGACAGAGTTACTTTCGCATTATTTTATAATATTAGTATGGATTAAGAGACTGAATTCGCGTGAGAAGTAATATGTGAGTGTGTCTGAGGGAAAGTAATTAGTTACAATATTATAAATATGAACAAAAGTATTTTTTTTATTTTGTTCAATAATATGAACTGATAAAGAAATTGGCAGTAATAATGTTCCTTTGTTACCAACGGACCACTCAATCCATCCACCTAGGTGGTCAGTTAGGAATTTCATTCCTATCAAACCACCTACTGTCCAAGTCTGGGTGGTCAGTTAGGAATATATTGAAGTAACCAATCACCATCGATTTGTGGGTGGTCGGTTCGGACCTTTGTTACCAACGGACCACTCAATCCATCCACTGAGGTGGTCAGTTAGGAATTTCATTCTTCTCAACCCACCTACTGACCACATGGGGTGGACAAATACTTACAATAAATAAAATACCTTATGCACCTAGATGCATTAAGTGCACTCGGATTATACGTAGACCAAAGTGCATCCTAGATACTACGTACCTAACTGGTATGTCATACATACTTCTCATAATTAATTAGTCAATAAGTAACGTTGTGTATTGTACTTAATAACAGCGTCACTGCAGTCTAATAATATTTTCCTATTAATTTCGTTGTTATTATTACGAGATGAGAGACGAAAATAATGAGTTATTACTTATTATATATTAAATATTTTTGTGTTTTGTATTTAACCAATATGTTAAATACTATGTAAAAAAAGGTGTTTGGTTAGTTCAAAATATTCCTAACTGACCACCTCGTAGATGGATTGAGTGGTCCGTTGGTAACAAACCATAATTTTAGCAGAAAATTTAAATGACTTCTTCAGTATTGCATTATGGGTCTTTTGGAACTCAACACTTCACAAATGATTATGGCTATTATAATTTAAAAGTTATTTTTATTGCGTACATCAAATTGTAGCACGTTGACGATATTATATAATACTTTTGCAATAATAGCTTGATCGCAAAGTCGAATGGAAGCTGTGCATAGAAGATGTATATCATTATCTAGCTATCATTAATGCCAATGTCTCTGGTGTGGGACGCAACGTGCGTCGACACCGTTTTGCTCCTACTCATATACCTACCTGGCACGGCTGGCTGTGCTGGTACTGCTGCTGCTTAGAGGCTCTCAAGCAGTACAAATACTCAAGCAGCACAAATACTCTTATCTTATCTGAGATTATGACTTGTGCCGTTTGGAATAGAAACGTAGGGGTCATGGGGTCCGAGCGCCCGCAATCTCTTTTAGGGAGATTGCGTAGCGTATGGTCGACGCTTCTCGTGACCAAAAGAAGATTAAGCATTGCCATACAACGTGGCAATGCTGCCAGCCTTCTGGGAACACTACCGCAAGAGGCATGCGATGCAAAGGAATTCCATGACGCATTTTAACAATATTTTGCTATAATTTATATATAGGTATTTTAGTTTTATTTTAATTTTCAATATTGTATAGTATTATGTTATAAAGAATACATTTTCAATAACTAGTACCTATAATCGTGTAGCATGTTGTTATTTAAATAGCTTATCGTCTTCATCAAGGACTGCACACTATCAAGTGCAAATTTCCAATAGAAAATTTCAAATGGTATAATTTTAGAGATTTAACGCATTAAAACAAAAAAAAACAAACTCTTTAGCTTCACCGTTAGTCTATAAATACAACTAAATAGCTAGAATAATATAATTGTAACTTGTAATCATCCGATTATCTTTGATGGAATAGAGATGTAATATCATTTGAAGGATTTTTTTTTATAGCATTAAGTATGCTAACTATATAAATCGAATACATAGGGAAAAAGAATCTTTTTCCCTATGTATTCGATGTAATATCATATTCATTAAGTGACTCACTTAATACGCCAAAAGAAAATATTAAATTACCAGAAGCGGTGATGAATGGTGATTACTCCAGAATTTCTGACCAAAAACCTTCCAACCTCATTCCGTAATACATTCTATACGATCATAATCTCAGTTTCATCTTCGGCCTACTTAAGAGCAAATCCAACTTTATTTATGAGGACAATAGCTCGTAAACGAGACTCGGTTGCACACAACACCGCTAACGAACCAAACTGTCCGGGGAAATCAGGGGGTTTTTATTAGCTCACTGTATAAATCGTGGTCATTGGAACCTATTAAGCGTGTATCGTGGGGAATTAAGCGATAATCAGTTTTGCGGTCGTGCTTTTCTTCTCTTGTTTCCTTTCCCACAAGATGAAAGTATGTTGTTCAGAAACGGTTTAACAGTGGATTAGCCCGGCATTCGCTTTTGTATTTTCTGATCAAAGTCAAATTCACAATAGACTTCGTTTAATGGAATCTTAGTTGTGCAAAGTTTTAAACTTTAGCGTCCATTGCCATCTTGTTTAAAAAAAAGTATAATGTTATAATCAAAGGATGCATTGGTGTAAATTCTATTTAGCACATATGATATATACCAGAAAACATAGAATAGAATTGGCTATCAAAAACTATATGACAATAACGCCGAATTTGAAATGGAAATTAATTGCTTATTCGTAGTTTCTTACTTGTCGTCTACAGATATACCAATGTATTTTGACAAATGGCGAAAATAATATATCCCCTAAGGAGAATATTGTAACAGTGATTTAGTGATTACTTGTAGGTCCTTACATAAGAAATTAGCGTTGTGTCATACTAACCACCTTTATCTGAAATATCACCTCTGGTTAAGAATTCCAAATTCAAATTTATAAATAGAATTTGTTTTTTCCTCATTATTTATTTGGCGTCGCTTATTACGGTGCATATTTTTCACCAGTCTCAAGCAGACGCCTTCTTCGACGAGTTATGGTACCTTAATAGTCACCCTCCCCTGCCTGTAACTCGCAACAATTGCCTTTTCAATCTTTTATTACTGATTGACGAAGTTGGGTTACTTCGCCTCTCTGGACGTATATCCGCAGCCTCTGGAATACCTGAAGCTATGAAAAACCCCATCGCTCTCGATGGTAAGCACTCTGCCATTAGGTTATTAGTGATTCACTACCACAGAAAAGCAGCACATGCTAATACCGAGCCGGTTGTTAACGAGCTCCGCCAGCATTTCTACTTAAGTGGCCTACGTAACGTCGTCCGCTCAGTTTCATTCAATTGCCAAATATGCAAGATACACCGAGTAGACATATGCCATCTGGCAACATTGGCCGTGCAAGGAAGTCTGAGCGTGTCTCTTTGTCTTAAAATCCAATAATTAGTGTTTATTCTCATTAAACTTCGAAAAACAGTGATAAAAAGTTGGTACATAACCTCAAGGCACAGAGTGTGGAACTGGATCGTGATTTCACTTGCAGTACCGTGAGTAAAGCCACTTTTGATTTTGTTGAGAAGAAAGTTACACCATTTTGGAAAGTAAATACGCAGAAATAATCATCTTATTGTCGGTGTTTTTACAAAAATTTCTGGAATTTGCACTGAAAATAGCAAACAAACCTTGACAGTTGACACAACAACTTGACAAGGTTGACTGAATGTTACACAAGACACTGACAGGAAGTGACAGTTCATCCATCAGTGTTGCCACAGGCATACTACGTTTTGTTGTTGCACCAGTGCTACAGTCCAGTAATATAATATATTAATCTATGGTGTGCGCGTTTGCAAAGTGTGCTACGAATAATCGGATAGACTACGATATCGCCCGTAACTACAAGGGACTTGCCGTACAACAATACAAAAACGCAAAATAATATAAATATATGTTCACTACCTGACTACTTAATTAAATAAACACTATGCCTAAAGCTCAGCGTTCTCCCCAGAAGCCAAAAAAGACAACTTCAAATAGTCTCCCTCATGCTCAATCAGAATCGGACATCAACTCAGTAATGGTCATGGATGACTGTGCTAACACTAGCAGAAATAAACGTCCACGACAGGAAAACTCGCCAAAATAAAATAGAGGTTCTAGAAAAAAAGGTACGGGATCTACAACAAAAGTCTAGATCCTCTGGAATAGAGATTCGCAATATACCGTACTCTGACACTGAGTCCACTTCAAGTCTAGCTAAAACCGTATGCTGTCTTGGCGAGGTTATTGGTTTGCGGATGTCGGAGTTGGAGCTTCGTGACGTATATCGCCTTCCTGGCAAATCACCTGCTGCTGCTGCTATTCCTCGCCCGATAATTGCTGAATTTACAACAGTAAACAAAAAGCAGTCACTAATCACCGCCGTTCGTACCTTTAACAAGGGAAAGGCTAAGGAGGATAAAATCAATACCTCACACATAGGCATCCCGGGAGCTCGGACGCCGGTGTATATTGCTGACCAACTACCGTCCAACACAAAGAAACAGGCACGGGAGTTTGCTAAGAGCAATAGCTACAAATTTTGCTGGATCTCAAACGGGAACATTTTCTTACGGAAGTCAGAGGGTGACAAACAAGTATTGATTCATTCAGAAAAATGTCTGCAAAATGCCAAAATGAATACAGATTGACTAATAGTTGTTCGGTCTATCTTATGCTATTACTTTTCTATAAACTCTGTTTTAATTTTTTATGTTACGTCTTTAGTTATTAAGTCGAATTTTGTTAACATATTCAACGAACACACACTTACACATACACCCACTACCCAATACATTACGATTTACAATAACTATGACTCATATGTCATAGGTATCAGCCTTCTACACCAGTCCTCTCCTATACTGAACCTTCTGGTGAAACTAGCACCGGATCGTATTAAATGTAAGTGTACTTCTATTGAAAAACCATCTCATTATATGCAAACTCTCTTTTTTCCCTACCGTCTAGACCACATAGAATATATAATTATTTTTCAAAATTTCAACCTCAATCTATTTCCACACATCCACAATAATCATTTACTAATATCCTTATCACGTTCTACCCATAAAATGCGAGCTGTTACCCCCCCCCCCCCATCATACGTAGACTCCAAATGATGACCAAATTTTGTAGTGTCTCGATGTACCCATGGCTGCCCTAAATAACATTAACACCGAACTCGATTCACTTTACTCAAAAAATTCTTCGGTCTGTAATCCTGAAGACGCAGCTGGGCTGCTGAAACCCTCTGATAGCGATATCATCATATTCCATATGAACATACGCAGCATAAACCAAAACTTTGATCGACTTCAGGCACTGTTAGTCCTCTTAAAAATAAACGTAGATGTTATTGTCTTGACTGAATGTTGGATAAGTAAAGTAACTAACCTACCAACTTTACAAGGGTTTCATTCCTACTTTACTGAAACAAATTGTAATCAGAACGACGGGGTTGTTATTTATGCTAGATCGGATCTCGATATATCAGTTAGAGAACCCAACTTCATAGGAGGAAACTGCCTTCTCTGCACAATTGACAATAAAAAAATAGCTATTGTAGCAGTTTATCGTTCGCCTTCATATGACTCTGCTGGCAGTCTTGCGATGCTTTTAGACAGCCTAAATGATACCTACACACGACTTTCCTCTTGGCATAATATTATTTTAATTGGCGACCTAAACATAGACATCAAGGCTAATAGTACAGATGACCGCAGAATGGACTATTTAACGTTCAACCTGTCACACGGACTTTTCCCGACTCACTTCTTCCCCACTAGGATAGACAATTGTCTCGACCATGCTTTCATCAAAACAACCTTACCTTTCACCACATTAGTCTTAGAGTCGCAAATTACTGACCACAAACCGCTGCTTCTAAAAATTGAGAAAACGAAGGCTGAACATGAAATAAAGTACTCTACCCATATAAACTATGATGACATAAAAGAAGATTTAGCAAACACCGATTTCTCGAGCCTATACCACAATAATGATCCCAACTCACTAATGGATTCCTTTATTAACATAATTACAAGTATAATAAAGAAACATACCAAGCTCAGGAAATGCCCTCGAAGACTTAGAGTCACCAAGCCGTGGATAACCCCAGGTTTACTAAAGTGTATCAAACATCGTGATAAATTACACATAAGATCTAAAAATGCACCAGAAAATCTAATATTAAAAATCACATATTCTCGCTATCGCAATTTCTGCAATACCTTACTCCGTAATTTAAAAATTTCTTATGAACAGAATGAACTTGATAAAGCAAAAAATAACACAAAGGCCCTTTGGAAAGTAATAAAAAATATAACGAATACATGTAAACCGAAGTCCAGTCCTACCGAACTGTTAAAATTACATGACAGCCCTCAATCCTTTGTTAACAAGGTATGCGATATTCTGAGCAACGTAGGGAAGAATCTGGCGGCTCGAGTCCCGTCACGGACCCACTCCACCACTGCTCCACCAAATCCAACCTCCTCAGCTGAATGCTCCCAGAATCACCCACCCCTTAATTCGCTCGCTCTGCTAGAGGTGGATGAGACTGAAGTAAAGACTCTCATACTCCTACTACGCAACAACTGTGCTGTTGGCTGGGATGGGATCCCACCAGCGGTCCTTAAACAAAATTGTGATATACTGACACCTCCATTAACCTATATCATTAACACTTGCCTGACGAAAGGTATTTTCCCAAATGCTCTGAAAAGGGCAATAGTTCACCCAATTCATAAGGGAGGTGACAGAGGCTGTGTCAACAACTATAGACCAATTTCGGTTCTAACTGCACTCTCGAAAGTAGTTGAAAGGGTTCTCTGTAACCGTTTGCAAAAATTTCTGGAGTCACACCAACTAATTTCCAAAAACCAATATGGCTTTCGTACAGGAATGTCAAGTGAAGAGGCAGTAATGCAGCTGACACAGCTGGTTGCCAGGAACCTGGATAAGAGAACTAAAACACTGGGTATATTTCTTGACCTCACGAAAGCGTTTGACACAGTTTCTGTCACCAGAGTTATCTCGAAATTGGAACTCGTCGGGGTAAGAGGAATGGCCCTCGATATTTTCAAAAGCTATCTTCATAATCGTACCCAAAGAGTTAAAATTGACAAATATCTTAGTGACAGTATCATTCGGTGTACCCCAGGGAAGTATTTTAGGGCCAATTTTATTCCAAATATATGTTAACGAACTCTGTAACATGAATCTTTTGAATGCCAAATTATTTTCGTATGCCGACGATACTGCCATCATAGTCTCAGGTACAAATTGGGATAGTGTAAAAAATAATGCAGAATTGGCCTTGACTAGAGTAACAGAATGGCTCAACACTAACCTTCTAACCCTAAATCTGAAGAAAACGTGCTTCATTCCTTTTGCGCTGCGCCCCATAACATCGCCAAATACTTCGTTCTCAATAATCACTCATACATGCCCACTACAGACGGGTCCCTGCTGTTGTCCAAAGATCACTAGAGTGGAAGTGGTGAGGTATCTGGGGGTCCAAATTGATGCGGCGCTTCGTTGGGATAAGCATATTGAAACAGTCACCTCAAGAACTATGAGACTCATCCACATCTTTAAGTCTCTCAGGAACGCAGCAAATCCTGAAACCCTCAAGATGGTGTATTATACCTTGTGCCAGTCTGTCATTGGCTATTGTATTCCTATTTGGGGAGGTTCACACAAAACCCATATGCAAAAAGTCGAAATTGCTCAGAAGGCAATACTCAAAGTCATGACTCGAAAGCCGTTCCGATACCCGACTGAACAATTATACAAGGACTGTAAGGTTAATTAGGAAACACAAAAGCGTTACTCCTTCTAACCCAAATAGACGGACCAACTATTCCCGCGGCTCCCAGCACAAAACCACCTTTGCCAAACATCAGTACTACATACTCAGTACACATATTTACAAGCAAATTCACAAAAAACTAAACATCATGGACATGAACAAAAAAGAATTAGAATCCATTGTTACAGCTTGGCTTCTAAAACAAGATTACTTACAAACTGAAAATCTCATGACATACATTAGCTAAAATAAAAAGTAATTAAAATTAACATCCCCAACCTCTGAAACCCAAACACACACTCAGGCTCGCTCGCAAGTACACACACATATATACACACATATACACACACACACACATACACAAACGCACGCACACGCACACAAACGCACGCACACGCAAACACTCTCACGCATACACCATCATACCAAGTCAGCACAGACAATTGAATTGGATGGATTTGAGACAGATAGAAAAGGATTTATGTACTTAACTATATACGGCACATTGTTCATCGTTTATTATTGTTTTTGACGCGTACACTGTCTCTTATGATACAGGATCCCCTAGTATAAGAGACAGGGTTAAATATCTAATGCAACTTCCTTGTAAATGTTATCTAAATAATAATTGTGATCACCGTATGTTCAACCATCTTGAATTGTTGTTGTTTCTTAATGTATGATTTCATTGTGTTAATAAATAAATTTTATTATTATTATTATTCTCTTTATTCATTTAAATATCTTATAAATTATATTTTTAAATACATATTTTAAAAAAAATCCATTTAAAAATATAAAAAATAGTATCCCACCGGCATCGGGTACAGGGACCAAGCTACCGGTGGTTAGGGCTCTAGAGAAAGGAACTTCCTCACGATGCGCGCCGTATCAAGGAGTACTGCCTTCTGCATCTGGCCCTTGACCCAACCATCCAACCCGAGCCTCTTCAGATGTTGGTCGAGGCTCTTTGCTATCAGTCCGTTGACTGATACGACTATCGGTACAATGATTGCTGAGTCAACATTCCACATGTCGACAACCTCGTGGGCCAAGTCCAAGTATTTAACTTGTTTATCTTTCTCAGCTTTCACGAGATTCTCGTCATGAGGAATGGTGACATCAACAATCAATGCTCGGCGTTCGGATCGGTCTATCACCACAATGTCAGGCTTGTTAGCTACAACAGTCCTATCAGTGATGATAGATCGATCCCAGTACAATGTGATATGGCTATTTTCTAGAACTGGCTCAGGAACATACTTATAGTACGGCACCTCAACTTCCACAAGGTTGCATTTCAGAGCAAGTCGCTGATGGATTATCCTGGCTACTTGATTATGTCTGTGCAAGTACTCGCCGTTAGCAAGACGAGAACAACCGGAAGTAATATGCCTGAGGGATTCACCAGGTTGGTGACACGCTCGACAAATGTCAATTGTGCCATCCCTCATGATATACTTCCGGTAGTTATTCGTCTTAATAACTTCGTCTGCAATTGCACAGACAAAACCTTCAGTTTCCCCAAAAAGGTCACTGAAACGTAGCCAGGACACAGACGCCAGTAGATCTACTTCGGGCCTGTGTAGGGCCCGATAGAACCTGCCATGTAGCTCCTTACTCTGCCATACCTCCCTGCGGCTGTCTATTGTAGGCCTGCGCCAGTTCTCTTTAGCCAAACCGAGCGGGGTGAGTCCGGTATCTACGTTGACTACATCACGATGCATGTCCACGTTCCACTTAGTCTCTGAGATTGCACACCTCGCGATTATGAAGGGTCTTAGCATTTAAAAAACCTCGACCTCCACATTTCCGCGGGATGTACAATCTCATGACTGACGACCGTGGGTGGTGCATTCGGAATGCAGTCAACTGAGTCCGGACTTTCCTATCAATGGTATCGAGTTCAGTCTGAGTCCACCTGAGTATGCCAAAAGAGTACATCAAGAGTGGCATGACCCAACTGTTACAGGCACGCACCTTGTTACCACCTGACAAAAGACTGTTGAGTACCTTTTTCAGGCGGCCAAAGAAACGTTCCTGTAACATTTGTTTCATGTCGACCTCATTGATGCATAACGCCTGTGACATACCCAAGTATTTATAGGTCTCAGTTACGAGGAGTGATCTCAGGTTAGTGGAATCGGATAGTTGTATACCCTCCGACTCCACCACCCGCCCTTGCTTTACATGAATTACTGCACATTTGTCCACACCTAACGCCATTTTAATAGAGTTACTGAATGTTTCAGTTACCTTCAGTAAAGCTATTAATTGAGGATTGGTGTGGGCAAATAGCTTTAAGTCATCCATGTAAAAGAGGTGGGATACCATCTGACCCTCTCTTCGTAGCCTATAACCTAACCCTGAATTCACCAGTAAAGTACTAAGTGGATTCAGGGCTAAGCAGAACCAAAGGGGACTCAGACTATCCCCCTGAAAAATACCCCGCTCTATTGTTATCGGCACGCCGCCACCCAAAGCCTGACGACACCCTGGATAGAAAAGAACCGTCCTCCATTGCCCCATACACGACCTTAAGAAGGTACATAGAGTTGTATTCACTTTATACAACTCCAGCACCCTCAAAAGCCATGTATGTGGCACGGAGTCAAACGCTTTCTTGTAATCTATCCAGCATGCTGTCAGATCCTTACGATTGCGGCGAGCTTGTTGGCTAATAGCCATATCAATCAGGAGGAGCTCCTTAGTACCCCGGGCCCCATTCCTACATCCATTCTGAGAGGCACACATAATAGAATTATTGTTTATATGATTGTTAATCTTAGCTCTCAGGATGGATGTAAGAATCGGTCTATAATTATTTGGCTCCAGAGTACTACCAGTTTTATGGAGCAGGTGAGTACCTCCTGTCGTCATAAAAGCTGGTAGCGTCCCAGATTCTATAGCGGATTGAAATTGTGAGGCCAAAACAACATGCGAACTCCGTAGCCACTTAAGCCAGAAATTGTGCAATCCATCCGGACCCGGAGATTGCCAGTTAGACAACGAACGGACTGCACAATCTACATCAGTGGCATCAATGTAGATTTCTTCCATTTCTGGAATGGTTTCGCATGCTCTTTCGACCTCACGCATCCAATCACCTTCAGTGTGACTAACGGGCACCGACCAAATGCTGCGCCAGAACGCATTTGTGGCTTCAGCATCCGGTCGCCGCACGTCGTCCACACTTTCATCTGTTCGCTCCCAGCTTCTATATACCCACCTTTGGTCTCTTTGGAACATATGGTTGACGGTATATCGATCAACTCGTCTTTTATATCTCCGAATACGGTTTGCCCATGCATAGACTTTCTGCTTCAGGAAGTCAATACGCTCTGTGACCCGAGACGTATAATCTTGGGGACTAATATCAGTTCCCGCAAACGCTCGGGTCACATAGCGCATCACTCTTGGGCGAGTGTTGCCCGACCTGAAGCAGATTAGTTTACCGATGAGTACCCTTGCCTCGGCCACACGTCGTTCAATTCTGCATTGCCATGCTGGTATGGCAGACTTAGGTCGTATGGCAGGATCTTTAATGGGAAATTTAGCACCTGCCATACGACATGCCGCCACAGCAGTACAATACAGAATTGAGTGGGTGTCACCGAGGTTTTCACTATTTTCTAGATATCTAGGTAATAATGAATCAAGGGCACTCACCAACGCTATATTACGCCTATGTATGGGCAACCGCGGGAGACGTGGCCTGACATGTACGGGCACTGATCGATATTCCCGCAACGCACATTCCAAAGCCTCCTTGATCTCTTCATTGTACTGAATACTTACAGGAATAGGTGTGTCATCCGGCGCAACACAAGTATCATTATTTATTTCTGCTGTAGAAGCAGGAGCAGGAGCCGGGGCGGGGGTGACACAGATATTTCGCAAGCATTCTTGCCGTAGAGTCTCAAGTACGGTTTCATTCAACATGCGATTGCGTTGAATGACCCGCACTTGGTCCGATAATCGTTGTGCTGATGTGTTGATGGAAGGTTCAAGCGCCTGAAACAAAGGAAGCATTCGAGTACGGTACGCACTGAGGTTAGTTCCCCCCTCTGTAGCCGCAAAATATGCCCGCATGACGTTTTCGTTGATAGAATTAGTCCATCGCATGCGGTGCACATTATCACCGGCAGCGGGGGCCCTATTCGAAGCCGGAGGGCGTCGGGGTCCCAAGCAGGTCGGTGGCCGGCCTCTCCCCGGCCGACGTACAGGTGTTGGCGACGTCGGCGGACAGAAAAACTCGACGCTCGAAGAGGAGCTCGACGCCGCTGGTTCCATTGCTGGAACTGGTTGCGCGGCGGAGCTTAGCGACGAGTCCGGAGATGTTGTTTGTGCATTCCTGTTTCTAGCTTGTGCTCTAGTCAGCATTTGCTCCACATTTTATTTAATTTGTAAAAAATTTCCGGTGACAGCTGTCATTATGGGTTGGCATTCTTCCTTTAGTATTTATGTACATAATCTATTTTACTTATTTAATTACACTCAAAATCAGAATCTTCGGGCTTGGGGTTTTCCTTTTGGTAGATGGTGAGCGGACAATTACTTTAAAAATAGCTAAAAATTAAATTTACAGAAAATAAAATTGGAGCAAAAATATATACGACTTTAGCGATTTAGGGTTGCCGGTTTATTATTATTATTCTCCTTATTCATTTATAAATCCTATAAATTATATTTTTAAATATAAAAAATAGTACCCCACCGGCATCGGGTACAGGGACCAAGCTACCGGTGGTTAGGGCTCCAGAGAAAGGAACTTCCTCACGATGCGCGCCGTATCAAGGAGTACTGCCTTCTGCATCTGGCCCTTGACCCAACCATCCAACCCGAGCCTCTTTAGATGTTGGTCGAGGCTCTTTGCTATCAGTCCGTTGACTGATATGACTATCGGTACAATGATTGCTGAGTCAACATTCCACATGTCGACAATCTCGTGAGCCAAGTCCAAGTACTTAACTTGTTTATCTTTCTCAGCTTTCACGAGATTCTCGTCATGAGGAATGGTGACATCAACAATTAATGCTCGGCGTTCGGATCGGTCTATCACCACAATGTCAGGCTTGTTAGCTACAACAGTCCTATCAGTGATGATAGATCGATCCCAGTACAATGTGATATGGCTATTTTCTAGAACTGGCTCAGGAACATACCTATAGTACGGTACCTCAATTTCCACAAGGTTGTATTTCAGAGCAAGTCGCTGATGGATTATCCTGGCTACTTGATTATGTCTGTGTAAGTACTCGCCGTTAGCAAGACGAGAACAACCGGAAGTAATATGCCTGAGGGATTCACCAGGTTGGTGACACGCTCGACAAATGTCAATTGTGCCATCCCTCATGATATACTTCCGGTAGTTATTCGTCTTGATAACTTCGTCTGCAATTGCACAGACAAAACCTTCAGTTTCCCCAAAAAGGTCACTGAAACGTAGCCAGGACACGGATGCCAGTAGGTCTACTTCGGGCCTGTGGAGGGCCCGATAGAACCTGCCATGTAGCTCCTTACTCTGCCATACCTCCCTGCGGCTGTCAGTGCCAACTATTGTAGGCCTGCGCCAGTTCTCTTTAGCCAAACCGAGCGGGGTTAGCCCGGTATCTACGTTGACTACATCACGATGCATATCCACGTTCGACTTTAGAAAGTAGTCTCTGAGATTGCACACCTCGCGATTATGAAGGGTCTTAGCATTTAAAAAACCTCGACCCCCACATTTCCGCGGGATGTACAATCTCATGACTGACGACCTTGGGTGGTGCATTCGGAATGCAGTCAACTGAGTCCGGACTTTCCTATCGATGGTATCGAGTTCAGTCTGAGTCCACTTGAGTATGCCAAAAGAGTACATCAAGAGTGGCATGACCCAACTGTTACAGGCACGCACCTTGTTACCACCTGACAAAAGACTGTTAAGTACCTTTTTCAGGCGGCCAAAGAAACGTTCCTGTAACATTTGTTTCATGTCGACCTCATTGATGCATAACGCCTGTGACATACCCAAGTATTTATAGGTCTCAGTTACGAGGAGTGATCTTAGGTTAGTGGAATCAGAGAGTTGTATACCCTCCGACTCCACCACCCGCCCTCGCTTTACATGAATGACTGCACATTTGTCCACACCAAACGCCATTTTAATAGAATTACTGAATGTTTCAGTTACCTTCAGTAAAGCTATTAATTGAGGGTTGGTGTGGGCGAATAGCTTTAAATCATCCATGTAAAAGAGGTGGGATACCATCTGACCCTCTCTTCGTAATCTATAACCTAACCCTGAATTCACTAGTAAAGTACTAAGTGGGTTCAGGGCTAAGCAGAACCAAAGGGGACTCAGACTGTCCCCTTGAAAAATACCCCGCTCTATTGTTATCGGCTCGCCACTATCCAAAGCCTGGCGACACTCTGGATAGAAAAGAACCGTCCTCCATTGCCCCATACATGACCTTAAGAAGGTACATAGAGTTGTATTCACTTTATACAACTCCAGCACCCTCAAAAGCCATGTATGTGGCACGGAGTCAAACGCTTTCTTGTAATCTATCCAGCATGCTGTCAGATCCTTACGATTATGGCGAGCTTGTTGGCTAATAGCCATATCAATCAGGAGGAGCTCCTTAGTACCCCGGGCCCCATTCCTACATCCATTCTGAGAGGCACACATAATAGAATTATTGTTTATATGATTGTTAATCTTAGCTCTCAGGATGGATGTAAGAAGTTTATAGACCGTTGGGAGACATGTAATCGGTCTATAATTATTGGGCTCCAGGGTACTACCAGTTTTATGGAGCAGGTGAGTAACTCCTGTCGTCATAAAAGCTGGTAGCGTCCCAGATTCTACAGAGGATTGAAATTGTGAGGCCAAAACAACATGCGAACTCCGTAGCCATTTTAGCCAGAAATTGTGCAGTCCATCCGGTCCCGGAGATTTCCAATTAGACAGCGAACGGACCGCACAATCTACATCAATGGCATCAATGTTAATTTTTTCCATTTCTGGAATGGTTTCGCATGCTCTTTCGACCTCTCGCATCCAATCGCCTTCAGTGTGGTTAACGGGCACCGACCAAATGCTGCGCCAGAACGCATTTGTGGCTTCAGCATCCGGCCGTCGCACGTCATCCACACTTTCTTCTGTTCGCTCCCAGCTTCTATATACCCACCTTTGGTCTCTTTGGAACATACGGTTGACAGTATATCGATCAACTCGTTTTTTATATCTCCGAATACGGTTTGCCCATGCATAGACTTTCTGCTTCAGGAAGTCAATACGCTCTGTGACCCGAGACGTATAATCTTGGGGACTAATATCAGTTCCCGCAAACGCTCGGGTCACATAGCGCATCACTCTTGGGCGAGTATTGCCCGACCTGAAGCAGATTAGTTTACCGATGAGCACCCTTGCCTCGGCCACACGTCGTTCAATTCTGCATTGCCATGCTGGTATAGCAGGTTTAGGTCGTATGGCAGGATCTTTATTGGGAAATTTAGCACCTGCCATACGACATGCCGCCACAGCAGTACAATACAGAATTGAGTGGGTGTCACCGAGGTTTTCACTATTTTCTAGATATATAGGTAATAATGAATCAAGGGCACTCACCAGCGCTATATTACGTCTATGTATGGGCAACCGCGGGAGACGTGGTCTGACATGTACGGGCATTGATCGATATTCCCGCAACGCATATTCCAAAGCCTCCTTAATCTCTTCATTGTACTGAATACTTACAGGAATAGGTGTGTCATCCGGCGCAACACAAGTATCGTCATTTATTTCTACTGTAGAAGCAGGAACAGGAGCCGGGGCGGGGGTGACACAGATATTTCGCAAGCATTCTAGCCGTAGAGTCTCAAGTACGGTTTCATTCAACATACGATTGCGTTGAATGACCCGCACTTGGTCCGATAGTCGTTGTGCCGATACGTTGATGGAAGGTTCAAGCGCCTGAAACAGAGGAAGCATCCGAGTACGGTACGCACTGATGTTAGTTCCCCCCTCTGTAGCCGCAAAATATGCCCGCATGACGTTTTCATTTATGGAAGTAGTCCATCGCATGCGGTGCACATCACCACCGGTAGCGGGGGCCCTATTCGAAGCCGGAGGGCGTCGGGGTCCCAAGCAGGTCGGTGGCCGGCCTCTCCCCGGCCGACGTACAGGTGTTGGCGACGTCGGCGGGGAGAAGAACTCGTCGCTCGAAGAGGAGCTCGACGCCGCTGGTTCCACTGCTGGAGGTTGCGCGGCGGAGCTTAGCGACGAGTCCGGAGATGTTGTTGGTGCACTCCTGTTTCGATTGGCTTGTGCCCGAGTCAGCATTTTTTCCAAATTTTGTAAATATAATTTATGAAATTGTGATTTTTTTGGTGACAGCTGTCACCTCGGGACGGCATTGTTGTATTATGTATTTTTCTAATAATTCACTACTGAAACTTAAATCTTCGGGCTATTTATGTGAGTTTATGTTGCTATTTATTATTGCACTTTATTGAAGTGCAATAAAGTGCAATAATAATAATTTAATATTATTATTATTATAGTAGAAAGATTCCAGCCACCGATGGGAAACTTTCCAGAAGCTCGCCTGAGTCACCACACCCTTTTACATTTACGGACCTTGATTATTTCGGGCCTATTCAAGTGTCCACTGCAATATACCTGCGTGGTTGTCCACGCCGGTCATCGTGAAATAATCGACAGTTTATCAACGGATTTGGCTCTAATGAGCCTCTGCCGCGTTGTGACGCGTTGAGGAACTCCATCAAAAGTTTGATCAGACAATGATACTGCATTCGTTGGAGCCAGCAGGGAGTTCCGTGCCCTATAGGATCAGTTGGCGCTTCATCCCACCCTCAGCTCCCTTTATGGGTGGAGCCTGGGAGCGGCTGGTCAGAAGTGTCAAGACGGCTTTACGAACTACATTTTCAGAACGCGCTCCAACAGTGAAAGTTCTCCGCACCCTATTGGCAGAGGCAGAAGCGCTAGTGAATTCCCGACCATTAACTCATGTGGCCGTAGACTAGGGTTCTGAAGAGGCACTAACACCTAGTCATTTTCTATTGGCGGCTTCATCCGGACGACCCATACCGGCCACGCTCTCCGATTCTGATCTCGTTCCCAGAAGCAGTTGGCGTAAAGCAGTCAGACTAACGGACCACTTATGGAAGCGTTGGCTAAAGGAATATTTAACGACCCTTAATCCCACGAACTGGATGGGGTGAGGTTCCAATTTGGGAAGTGGGCAATTTGATTTTCGAAATTTGGTAGTTGGTCGAAATCTGCCAAGAGGCACGTGGCCAATTACAGCCACTTTTCCAGGCTGTGATGGAGTAGTGAGAGTTGCAGATGCCAATACCTCGGCGGGTGTGCTGAAAAAGCTTATTTTACTTCCTTCCTTCCTTCCTTTGAAAAAGCTAGTTTTACTTCCAGACGGGCGAAATGTTCGCGACGCACATCCTTTTTAGTTTGTTTATTTTCTTTTATATTTTTGAATACCGATTTGTCGTTTTTGTTTTCTCGTCTTCTCAATATAGTTCTGTTTTCAGCACCATTTGAACCAGCAGCCTTGTGTTGAATTTTTTTTATAATACTCTTAATAAAGCGAACTCACCCAGGCCAGTTTGTTTTAATAATATTATTACCTTTATACCCACTGTTTGCTGGTTATACTTTGATCTCAAATGATAGGTAGGCCTATCCATCGTAGTAGGATGTTACAATCGTAAGCGAACATATAACACAAACACAACGACAATCAATTAAAAAAAATAATTATACTTCTCAAAATACAATAAGTCCTGTAATAATCCTGTTAAGGTAAATAATGAATATATAAATAAATAAATAAGATCACACAATCTAACACTTCTTCCGAAAAAATAGGTTAGGTTTGCCTAAATAACGGTCCACTCTAGTTAGTTGTGCTTAGTTAACTACTTAAACATACTTAGTTGGTACTTAATGTTACTTGATGAGTATTGGAGAGGATAAAAACGAAGTTCTCGTGGCGAAACGAAGTTGAAACTACTTAACTATTAACTACCCTAGCGTTTCTTTGAAGTCCGTATGGTTTTCATATTCCGATTAAGAAATGAATAAATTCTTAATCCTAGTAATATTAGATATGATTCTACCTACTTAGTTCTCAAAATTAGCACGATTATACAAGTTTCCCTTGGTTTCTCTTTGGCAGTTTATTTGGACTCTTTTATGCTTTCGAGTCTTCCGAATTTTAACTAAACTAAGCAGATATGTTTTGGCAGAGCTGGTGGCTCAAGGAAATATTTCCTGAACTGATACCGCGTTGGAAGTGGACTGCGGATCAGGAGTCTCTTTAGGTTGACAATCTAGTGCTTGTTGTCGGATCCTAACTCGAATAAGTACTCGTGGCCTAAGGGGGTGATCTAGCAGGTTTTACTAGGGAAAGATGGGCGAATAAGATTGGTTGAGGTGAAAACCCAAACTGGCACTTTGAGGTGTTCAGCAGCACGCTTAGCTCAGCTAGCGCAGCAGCTCTTGGTATGATAGATTGTTGTACGTGGAACTTGAATAACTAGTGAAAGATGAGATAGTATTTTATTTTATAACCTCAAAATTTTAGCCAGAAACAAAAATGTTTAACTACGAGGGGGGAATAAATAGGGTTTTTTTCTAAATGTTTAATGTTTATATTCTTACAACAATAATAAGCTCGCTAACTAGATAATGTCTCATAGGCCAATGCAAGAGTGAAAATGTTATTCCATCGTTAATGGCCATAAAATGTAATAGAAAACTGTTTGTATGTAACGGTATAGCCTTGTTCTTTTAGCAGTTAACCTGAAATTCGCCAAACCGAAGAGAAGCAAAGTGCTGGTTTTCAGACGGGACGCTTCGGACGCTGCTTCCAAGGCAACGGGCTCCTTGGCAACCAGCTGCCAAAAACGTGTCAAAAATTGTCAGTGCAGTTTTTTTATTGTCGTAGTTGTTTTTAATTTATTAAGTGTTTTGTATATAGTGCTCATGGAACTTTGATGTATTATGTATTTTAAGTATTTTAAGTGCCTTGTAAGTGCCTCATCGTTTTCCTATGTTGCATGTTAGTGATGCGGAGGCAAGTCAACTTACTGCATTGCTATTGAATGTGATACGATGCCCTCACTGTTCCCAAGCCCGTTTTTTTAAGGATGAGCGAGGTTTGAAGATACATGTTGGGAAAGTACACAAACCCCGACCTGTATCTCCGAACCCTCCTCTGGTTACTCATTCAGTACAGATTCTGAAAAGAATATTGAAATTCCCGTTTGGCAAAGACTTTCTCATTGGGAAAACTCTATTTCGATTGTGAAGAGAATTCCTCGTGGTGCAAGACCTATAGTTGCAAAAAGTTTGTCAAATTGTATAGGTCTTGTACTTCGAGAAAATACCAAAACGCCTTGGGAGCAACTGCTCACCTTCCCATATAAAATTCTACATATTAAAACAGACAGGACAAACCACCGAACGACACCATTGCCCCTACCCATATACCTGGCACGGCTGGCTGTGCCGGTGCCACCGCTGTTTCTGCAGAGGCTCTCAAACGGCGCAAATACTCCAATCTCATTAGAGACTATGAATTTGTGCCGTTTGGAATCGAAACGTTGGGGCCATCAGGCCTGAGCGCTCGCAATCTCTTCACGGAGATTGCGAAGCGAATGATCGACGTTTCTAGAGACCAGAGGGCTGGTCTCTTTTTAGGTCAGAGAATAAGCATTGCCATACAACGTGGCAATGCTGCCAGTCTTCTGGGAACGCTGCCACAAGAGGTATGCGATACGGAGGAATTCTAGGACGCGTTTTAATTTTAGTCTTAGTTTTAGTTTTTAAATGGTTTCTTTTATTTTATTTGTGGTAAGTAGTTTAAAAATATTCATGAATGAAATACTAGTAATACAATAAAATATAGTAGCAAGAGACCAAAATTGCATATTTCGTGTATAAAGAAACAGTCTAGGAATACCTGCCAAAAATTAATTTTAACAAGAGCTTTATTAAAAAACTGGCGGTAAAGTAACATGAAAAAAAATCATGTACTAAAAAATAAAAGTGCCATACTTACGTTTTTAGACTGCGAAGGTTAGCCAAAAAATTCTCACCTTGGTTATTCAAGGCATCTAAATGTCCAATCTTATAAAATTTCATGTTCCAGGTACACGGGTGGATGCTAAGCCTTTAATAAATGATAATATAAACGTTGGTTGACCTTGGGCTTCTAGGTAGGTAGGCCTACATTCAAGGGTAGAACAAAATTTAATTTGTTATTACAAAACAGCGGGCTCCTGTGGGCATATATTATACCAGTTTTGTGTTTAACATGGACAAGGAAGGAAAGGTTTAGCTCGAAATATTTGTTCATTATGTTTTATTATAGTTGCTTAATTTATTCATTTCATTGTGAAGAACGTGTAGAGAATAATTTCATGCGTAAGGGAGAAATAAGTCAGCTCTCGCATATTTCATAACCTATTTATATGAATGAAGAGTGGCAGATGACTACCCTATTACTATCTCTGAATTTAACCCCAGCCTCTTACATCCAGCGGTGATGAAAAAGAAATGTTATGTGGACCCCGAGCCGGAACTACGGATACTAACAGGCCATCGTTAAGAGATGACGATGACTATATTATTCCAACTTCAGTTGGACGGCAAGACGATAGTGACACAGGTGATACTACGAGTATATGTCATACTTGTCCTAGACATTGTCTAGAGAAGGTTTAAACGGTTAAAAAATATGGAAAACTGCGAAGAAAAAAAGGAACGGGACGAATTCCACACTGGTGAGAACGTAGGCTAGCAGTAACTAAAGATTGAAAACGTCATCCTCAAAACTCTTTCGTCCCCTTAAAAATCAACTTGTCACCTAGCAATAGAACACGAAATTAAAAACTAGTTAACGACTAGCTTTCATGATTATTTTTGACTTCATCTGCATTTTGTAACTACTTAATTTCAACAAGAATATAATATAGAAGTATTAGCAATGTACCCAATAATAATGGCTAGAAGAATGAAGTATAATGTAGCAAGAATATTTTCACGTAAAACACATAATGTATTCAATGCACAGTACCCACCTGTCGTATCGTTCAGCGAAAACGAATATTCGGTAACTAGATATTACGAACTAAAGTACACCTGGAAGTGAATTTCTAAAGTTTTACAAAGCTAATTCCTACTAGTTCAAAAATATGATCAAGGATATATATATATCTTACTATGCAAATCAAATGATAGCATTATAAAATTATTTAAATTTGTTTTAAAATGAACATTTCAAATAATGAAATATGTTGAAGATACATTATAAAAATAAACTGAAAGCAGTAAGATATCTATATTGAAATCCCTATTGGCAAATATCGTATATCTTATAAAACTCTGTTACAATTAATTAAAATGTAATTGCTCGCGGTGCAAGACCTTGCAAAAAGTTTGTCACATTGCATAGGTCTTGTACTTCGAGAAAATACTAAAACGACCTGAGAACAGCACTGCTCACCTTCCCATACAAAATTTTACGTATTAGAACAGACAAGACGTACAACCGAAAAACTTCTCTTGAATTTCCCAAAATAAAAATAATTGTAATAATACAGTTTATTAATTGTAAAAACAAGTAGATAGTGAAAATAAAGATAATTTAAATTGTGGCAGACCCACAATTTTAAATACGTTTATAAATATATAAGTACAAGTATTTTTCAACCCACACGTTATAAATTTAGCGTGGAGCGAGCATACAATAGCACTTTCTCTGTATTGATGTGAGTTTTTTTAAAAAGATTGAATTGGGTACATACATTACGTCAGCAGGCTATACCATTCCTAAATCTGTTAATTCTTGAATCATGTCAAAAAACAGTCCGAGTGACTACTCAACGATTAGTGCACGTTCGCCGGCCTCAGCCCTCACCTTGGTTCTTGTCGCGTATTCAATTGCTATGTACTTACCGCTTATTTATCATATTATTGCTTGCGCTTATAAATGCTACGTTCCTTAAGCTTTGTGCTAAAAAATAAACGTTAGTGAGTGAAATAATGTTTTAGGGTTTATTTGGAGTCAACCCCTGGAAATACCTTTTTTTTTTTTTTTTTTTTTTTTTTTAAACCGTGGGGGAAAATCCTTCATGGATGTTATGCCGGACTCCTACCGACTAAAAACCCCCACGGTAACGCCCAGAAGCCTATGGATGGGAGCCCCGGGTAAGCCCTCGGAAGGATGTCCCAGGACTCCCATCAGACCTACGGCTACAATTGCGGCCTCGTCTCGGGGGTGGTTCGGGTGCTATCCCGCGTCTATGGGGGGGGTTTTCGGGTGTTACCCCGCTTCTTAGGGGGGGGGGGGGGGTGCGTGAATCCCTCACGTCACGCTGCCGTCATGGGCCTGCTTCTGTAAAGACGGTGAGCAGCCAACTCACCGTCCTCAGGCCCCCGGTCATGGAGGCCGATGGTCTTCGGCGAAGACACGTCGGCGGTGCCCAAGCCGCCGACTGCGGAACTCGGGTGGGAGAGTTTTCTCCCGCTCTCGCCCCGCCGCCTCTTTCACGAGCATGACCTGCTCACAGAAAGAGGCGGCGCAGTCCCACTTACTCCCGCTGGAGACCATGGCTCGCACCATGGTCTCAAGCGAGAGGGTGCCCACGCCCAGACCCACCACGAGGACCTGGCGCTGTTGCACCCACGCCGTGCACTCCACCAGCGTGTGGAGCGCTGTGTCATCGCTGTGGTCCTCGCAGTGCTGACACTCGGCCGTGGTTTCCCGGTGTCTTCGCCACAGATACCTACCGAAGCTACCATGCCCGGTAACCCCTGGAAATACCTAGTCTTACGTACCACACCATATTCATCACTCGCTACAAAATCAAGTTATTCACTTTTTGGAAAAAGTATTTAGTATTTTAACTTGGTAGAATCAAAATTAAGGGAAAGCTATATAAGTGGAGCATCGCAGTTACTTGTTAGTAGCGATGTAGGGGCGCCTTAGTTTCGAAAAAAGCGAGTCCATCCTTGCTTTTCCCGATTGAGGAGCCTGACGCCAACCCTGATTGCTTGTATGTAACGTCCAAAGAAATGTTGGCAACCGTTATGTCCTTTCGAAGTGGCTCTGCTGGTGACCTTCTCGAAACTTTGACTCCACAAGACCTAAAATCGGAAAAGTCTGGATTGTAGATACTGATTAGTTGTACTTTATTTTCAGATTGTGAAACATACTTTTATGGAAAAATATTAATTTTGAAAATGTACCAAATCCAGCCGTTCTATATCTGATAATGGGAACATTCGTTTCGTATGCACGGCGAGTATCCTTGGACACCTCGCGACTCAGAATTTCGTATCCATTATTTTATACAAATTGAAATGTCAGCTGGCTGATTTGACTACCGCCTGTCTAGGTATTGTCACTGAGATTTACTCCTAGTAGAAACTTACAATCAAAATTTAAACTACTAAGTAAGTAACACAGGCAGACTAACGCACAATAGAGCGATTCTATAAGAGTTCCGATTTTACTTTTAAGATACATAAAAGCTAAAGAAAAACTAAAAGGCTTCTACGAGCTTCGATTTTGTAGAACTTCAACGAGAACTAACAGTATTCGTGATTGTTTAGTGTATCTATTGATCATGAAGCATATCCCATAACTCCAATGCCATTATCCATTAGTCATTTCAAAGAGACTCAAAAATCTGTATTAATGAAATATTTGAAAAAGTGTAGAATTGATAAAAACGTAGAAATAATAAAAAAGGGCAGTTAATAAAAGCGTAAAATTTTATGATACGATGTTCAGATACAGTGATAATGCTGGGAAATATGCATAATTTGAAAAACGACATAAATTCCCACGTTTGGATATGGACAGGCACTGGTAACTTTTTCATTTCTTTTTTAGTGCGGACACAGTGTCCCTGACTCGCCCCAGAATGGAAAGGTGCGCTTCTCAGCGCGCCGCCGCTGTGGCCTGCTTCTGCTGGGGTGACAGGCGGCTCCACCAGTCACTCCCAGGCCCAGGCACTAGTAACAAGTTGAGTTTTGATATGAATGCTATCTACGAACAATTATGACCGCCATTTTTCGAAGCTTACCAGCATTCCATGCTATCACAGGATGGGATTTAACCCAGTATTCTTGAAAAGGGCAAACAAAGGCCATTTAATATCTTAGAAACCGACCAGCATTTCATAGTCTTGGTACGTTGAATTTTTTTAGTTATATGAAGAAAGAGGAAAGTGCATTCAACATAATTTAAAAAAATATCTGTGATATTTACAATGTTTCTGGAATAATTGACGTAAATTAATAGTATAACACTCACCGGGATATTTACCATGTTTATAATTGGTATTTGGTAACCGATATTTCGGCGCTGTTACAAGCGCCATGATCACGGTGTACTGACGACCGCCGAGCTAGTTGTTATTGGGCAGACCGTATCTGTCTACCCTCTTCCGCACTCGTTTATGACGCGCGTCGTCCCTACCACTGTCCGCGTTCTCGCACTGTACTCGATCGCGTTTTTGACATACAACACTCACTGAATCGACTCGCACGGGTTTTGAAATTGTAGGTCTTGTGAACATTCGAATCACTGGATGCCAGACACTCGACAGTTGAAACCCATCTTCCCGGTTGAAGTTCTTGTATTTTTTAATTTCAATTGCTTCTTTCACCATTCTGGGTATGTAGTGGCGTTCTGTCGAGAGAATCTGAGGGCTGTGTAGCTCAATCCAGTGATTCGACCCTTCCTCCAGCAGGTGCTGAGCGATAGCCGATTTCTGTGGCTCGTTGTTTTTGACCGCCCTGATGTGCTCCTTGATCCGGCATGAGACAGTGCGTTTGGTCTGGCCTATGTAGGAGCTCCCACAGCTGCAGTCAACTTTATAGACACCTGGACGTTCTAAAGGAAAACTGTCTTTAGGTGTGCGTAGGTATTGTGACAGCTTTTTGAAAGGAGTGAAGATAGTTTTTATTGAGTACTTCTTTAAAATGTTGGCGACCTTATCTGTCACTCCTTTCATGTATGGTAAGTACGCAGGTTGTCGTTCGACCTTATAGTCCAGGTGCTTAGGTGTCAGCGAACGTCTAGGTGGCATGATCCGCTCCTTATAACCGTTTCTCCGTAGAACGCCACGTAAGTGCACTATTTCAGCTTCCAAATGTTCCTGGTCGCATAGGTTGTATGCGCGGTCAGTAAGTGACGTCACTACGGAGTTCAGCTGACGCGGATGATGGTGCGATTCGGCGTGCAGGTATCGGTCAGTGTGAGTTGGCTTCCTGTAAACTGTGTGACCAAGGGATCCATCCTCCCGGACCACGACCCTAACGTCAAGAAACGCTATACTTCTTTCCCTTTCCATCTCGTAGGTGAACTGGATTTTCCCGTGGATGCTGTTTAAATGAGCCAGGTACCCTTTCACAACACTCTCGTCACCTTCCAGTATACAAAAGATATCATCTACATACCTCTTCCACACTTTGACATTCTGAGGGGCAGTGACAATAGCTCTGTTCTCAAAATGTTCCATCCAGAGGTTTGCAACCACTGGTGCCACGGGACTGCCCATTGCCACGCCGGCAATCTGCAGGTAGTAGTCACCCTGGTATACGAAATAATTCGTGACTATGCAGTGCTGCACCAGGTCGGCATATTCCACCGGTATGTTGTGATCCCTGATAATGCTTCTGATGACATCCATACATTCAACTATAGGCACATTCGTGAAAAGTGACTCCACGTCAAAACTGACCATCACTTCGTCGTCGCTCACATTGTTGAGATGCAAAATTTCTACGAAATGTCGGGAGTCTTTTACAAAAGATGTTGATCTTCCGAGCAATGGCTGCAGTACACCTGCTACATGTTTTGCCAGTTCGTATGTAGGTGAGTCAATTTGACTCACGATTGGTCGTAGGGGGACGTTTGTCTTGTGGACCTTAGGCAAACCATACAGCCTCGGCGGTAGACAGGTTCGGGGTCTCAGTAGGTGTACCGTCATGTCCACGCCGATTGCATCTCTGCATCTCTTGACAAGGTTCAGCGTACTTCGGTTTGTTCTAGCTGTCGGGTTGTAAGTCACTTTCTTGTAGGTGTTGACGTCACTCAGTAAATCACGAATTTTATTGTCGTATTCAGTGACGTTCATGACAACCGTCGCATTTCCCTTGTCTGCCTTCAGAACCAAAACGTTCTTGTCCTCGCGAAGACCAAATACCAATTATAAACATGGTAAATATCCCGGTGAGTGTTATACTATTAATGTTAATGACCATGTCAATCTCAAATCATAAATTGACGTAAATGCTGCCAGACTTATTCCTTCACTGGGTTTGCCTAGCATTAAAACTGAAGAGTAACTTTTATAACACTATTGCAAACTGTTACGAAATTAACATTCTTATACATGGTGTCTAATAAAGAAACCAAATAGTCGAACACAAATCCACTGGTAACTAACAAAAAAATTATGTCATAATGACACTTAAAGAAATAAAACAAGGATAATCTAAAATAACGAAAATAACGTTATGAATAAAGCGAATGGAATAATATGACTCAACTAATATGTAAGTAATGAAGACTTAAGAATCTACGACATACATAACTTTGAGTATGTTGCTAGTCAAGACCGATCTGATTGCTGACTGTAGGTAGTTTTTTTATAGTGCGGAGATACCACCTGTAGAAAACAACACGTCTTGGATTTCAGATACATGGTCTAAGTTGGAAGTCTAAGGTGGAAGAAATAATATTTCAAGTTTTTATCAAATTATATTGCTAGAAATAAAGTTCAGGACTGAACATTGAACTTGGCTCCCATTAAGATATCAGTCCTTTTTTTTCGAATTTTGAATAATTGAAAATTTCGAATATTAAAATATAACATAATTTAGGTATGTACTTCTATCGAAAATATAGAATTAAATTTTCGAATGGCTATAGAATGGTCGAAGCTGGAAGATGAACTTTCAATATCGTGTTGCATAAATCTACCTTAACGTCTGCACCTTTTGATAGTAGTGACGTAGAAGTTTCATTTTTTCACAGATTCAAGTTGTAACTGACCTGAATATTGTATGAATTTCAACTTGTTATCTCCCACGCATTCCAGAGAAAAATGACTTGACAGACAAGCATACATACATACAGACGGACAACGAAAAGATCCTTTGAGGTTTGCGTTGTTTCCCCTTTTGAGACGGACCCCAAAAACTACAACAACCGAAAACATTTATTTCATAGCTGCTCTAAAATGAATTACTGGCAACTTATTTCCTCTTTATAGCATTTCTGGTCCATTTTACAGATTGAAAACGTAGATAACCGATTGATTGCATCGAGTTCCGTCGTCCATTCGATATAACAGATATTATATCATGAAATATTAAAGAAACACAATGGATTTACGAGGGAGTCAGTTGAATATTATATATTTGAATTTCATTTCTTATGTAGTTTGGTGTTCATTGACTTTACAAATCGAATAGATAGAGAAAAATAATCTTTTTGGGTGGGACTCAAACCCGCAGTCTTTCCCTTACAGGGGGAATGCCTTGACCAATTCGGCTACCGAGACACGCCCGATGTGTTTCAAATTTCCCATCTTATACGTCATTAAGGCGACGGTCTTTAGGCGAGTCCCGTACTTAATGCTGTAAAAATTCATTCAATTCATTGACTTTATACTGTAGTTTATGACATTTCATTTACATCAACAAACAATATGTATGATTTTCACACAACTATTGCCATGAAATGTACCAGTATCCATTTCATACCATACTCACTTAGGTAGTATTTCAGTATCTATATCGATATTATTAATTTCTATTGTGCCACACTATAGAAGCGATTATGTCTAACAGATATTAAAGTCAAATTCAAAGTATT
This sequence comes from Eilema sororculum, assembly GCA_914829495.1. Lineage (NCBI taxonomy): Eukaryota > Metazoa > Arthropoda > Insecta > Lepidoptera > Erebidae > Eilema > Eilema sororculum. The sequence continues at coordinate 24,316,376 of OU618535.1, forward strand.
TATTCCAAATTGTGTAGCACTACAGCTTTTTGACGTCAAATTCTGCTTAAAACAAGTTTACCACCATACCATTAAGTTCCAAGACTTCTGTGTTGACACAAATAATATCCAGCGATAAACTACCAGAAGCAGGAACTTAATCCAAGACGTCACAAACTAAGTAACGCTAGTTTACTACTGATGCATTTTTCGAGTTCTGATTTATTTTACGACAGTGCACCGAGGCCATTATTGAATTTCGATATTTCTGATTTTATGTAGATATAATATGGGAATTGAAAATATATAATACTTGATTTATTTACATACCTTTGAAGTGTCTAACATTTTGAGCAGGGTACACTGGCCGTGGATCCAGACTAAGAGGATTAGTAGCATCGGTTCTTCAACGTTGATTCCGTGATGTAGAAATGTTTATTCCTTTTAAGCATAGTTAGGAAAGGAGCAGAATAGGAACACGTTAGATAGATTTATATAGAATAGCATAACTGGAAAGATACATCATGAAAACTATCTTCGGGGCCTAATCCAATCCTCACCTGCACGTGGGTAAATCTTTTCTTTTCTCCTTAAATAGTACCTATATTTTGGGTTCCTAAAATCACTAGCACACCTGTTACAACTTAAAACATAATTCTTCTCGTGCCATATTCAGTGACGTTATAAACTACTAGCTTTTGCCCGCGGCTCCGCCCGCGTGGATGTCGTTTATCGCGCCCAAACATAGTCTATGTCCTTTCTCGTGGTCTAATCTACCCCTGTACCAAATTTCATCAAAATCGGTTCAGTAGTTTAGGCGTGAAAGCGTAACATACAGACAGACAGTGTACTTTCGCATTTATAATATTAGTATGGATTATCTATCTACAAACAGTATTATATCCCAAAGGAAAGTTTCCAGTTAAGATTCAGTTCTTATTACTTGAGAGCTGTCATATTGAAATGTTTGCCATACTCTTAAAGTAAAATTCTAAATTGAAAAGAGGAAATAAATGTCAGAGTTCTTCAAACACTTCGCATTTGTCAACGGCTAAAACGTTCTGTTTTGTAATATCACAAACAATTTCCTCTGATAATTCATTTCAAACAACTTAGGTACCTTCCGAAGCACTATGATAATAACTTTGCTAATAAATGTTTCATGGTCTCAGGAGGTCATAAATAGTCTATTGTAGTGGGCGGAATTTACGACCAAGGAATCCCTATTCATTATCATTGACCCCTTATTTACATTTAATTTCCCTTTTTACGAGTACTTTGCACACATTGTTTCTTATCTAAGATGCTAGGTTGGTGTTCATTAATTGAATTACTTTTATTATAATATACCTTCATACGTATAATATCACAAGCTATTCGGGCCCTGCTTTACCTGGCTGTAAACGAAATCTTTTCCATTTTTATTTTTTTTGGGGAGGATTTTAGACAAGCCCCACTGAACAAATAGCCATTGATTAGTAAAATAGAATATAGTTATTAATGTATAGGATTGAAATATATGTTTACGATTTTCATAAATATCGAAACACCTTAATCGTATTCTACTGAAGATTGTGCCAGTTGTCAAGAGGGGCAGGTTTTTAAGATTAGAAGTAAAGAAAAGACAACTGTTGCACTTCTTTTATTTTCATCACTCGAATTTAAAGCAACGATCTGCGACAAATTCTTAGAAATATGTACTTCTATAATATCAATGTATATAAACTTAATAGTTACTGTACAGTTTCGAAGAGGTCAGCTTCTATGCATTGTCTTTTTACATTTTTGTATAAATTAATGTATAATTTCATTTTTTTCACTCGATCATAAAATCACCCATCAGTGGTATTTAATGATAATACAATAATTAAGAATTGTTAGAAATTGTAGTAGAATTGTTAAGCTATATATAGCTATATCTATATATTGCTCCCATTTGACGTAATTAAGAATGAGCAGTCTAGCAATCTAGACAAAATTGTTAAAATATAGTTCGGTTTTTCATTACAAGTAATTGTTTTGTGCATATTTTTTCACCCAAGAATTAATGTTTCTGTTTTTAATTGTTTAATAGCTTCGATTGTCGCTCAATTATTTACCTGCGAATATTCTTATTGGATGATGATTATGATGATGATGATGATGCAGGTTGTGTAAACGGACAATGCACGAGCCAAAAAACCTAGAGTAATTATTTCTGTTGGAATCACGTTCAAAATAAAAATGTTCATTGAGAAATGTTATTAGAAACAGATCAAAATATAGGAAGTATTACACAATTTTCTGGTAACAAAATAACAGCAAGCAAAATAAAACAGATTTTTGTTATTTATTATCGATCAAATTTTATTTCACAAAATAAGTAAGCTTGTATCGTTTGTATTCAGTAATGAACAATTTTCGTATACCGTTTATGTACATGAGTCCAATTCAGATTGTAATAAAATGCCAAAGTTGTATTTACAGGTACAAATTGATATGTGACGACTTCATCTTCATGCAAATGCTACATTATTTAAAATTAAGACTTAAGTGTATAATTTATTATACTATCGTCATTCAGCATATTTTTTCAGGCAACATGGTGTCCAACACCATAACTCATATAAAATAACAATGACACGGAAAATTAGTAACAATCAAGTTAAAAATTGAATAACAAGGAATATTTACTATTATGAAAATAATAATAGAACATATGGCCATAAAATATTATTTCAATATTAATAACATCTTTCACTTCGGTTTAATATTATATTATTCAGTTTATAAACAGATATTAGATTTTTATTTATAGCCTAGGCAATTAAGTAACTTCTTACATTGAAATCACACAAACTGCAACCCAAAACTGTACATTTTTTGCACGGTAATAAATATTTTGATTCATCATAATACAACTTGTCAAATATTTAAAATAAATTCATTTATAAAGCAGTAAATTCAGTAGAAAATGTAGACAGAGGAACGCACAAAGGATCTTTACTATCAGTATTTTTGTCAGCATTAGCACCTGGAAGGGACCATGTGGAACTACCAGCTGCCGTGATCCTGGGACCCATATTATCGTAAGCAGACTTCAAGAAACAGGTTCTACTTCGTCTTGGTAATGTCGCACCACCTCCTAAGAGATCTGGATACTCAGACTCATTGTGACCTGCAACTTGTACAGATATAAAAATATTGCCATAGGGTGCTGGTAGCGCAAATTCTGCTGGTGGAGGAAGAAAACTACCAGGAGGACCTTCTATCGTTATTTGCACAGGTTCCAAACACCTAGCATCATCAGATTCCATTGAAATTGATCTGTCTAACATTTCAAAGCCATATGACGATCCCAAGTCTCCACTTGTTCGGTCGCAACTGACAGCTAGGGATGTATCTAACAGCTTTTTCTCTTGATCTGTAAAACTTCTACTTGGTGGTACTCTTCGGCGTTTTGTTTTCCAGCAAACGCAGGTGGCGATAAATCCTGCTGTGGTCATAGCTAACATAGATCCACCAACTAAAAAAAAAGTTGAATAATCCGGTGCTACACGAGCAGTTGCTGTCCTAGCTTTAGGTAAAAATAAAGTAAGATATGCACTAGCTTCGCCTATCGAACTTTTGGCACTACATTTCCACTCCCCAGATAAGTCACTAGTTACATTGTTTATGGTGACATTCACCCACTGCGCACTTTTATTCAAGTAGTCATCATTATATTCATCAAAATTCTCTAGCTGGTACTTAATTATTATGATATCACTGTTTTTATTAGTGTTATTATTTACGTCTATATGATGAAACGACCATGTCACTGATGGTTTAGGATCACCTCTAACAAAGCACCCAAAAGATATTTCTGCACCTACTTCAGTTCTTATGACTGTTGGAGATGATGAAGCTGAAGGTAAGCATACTAAATCATCTCTTTTTAAAATACGCCACGATAAATGTGCTTTTCTTTTTGGACCACTACAGAATACTTCTTCATTACCAAGGTTACTATTCAAAAACCAATCGTGAAACTCCCGTAACCTACAGTCACAGTACCAGGGATTATCTGATAAAGTAAGTGATTTTAAAACGGGTAGATTAAATGTGTTTTGATGAAGGAAAGTTAGTAAGTTTTGATGTATGTTCACCGTTTCCAAAGCTTGCAGATTCACAAATGCAAATGGATGCACTGTATGAAGTTTACACCGTGATATTTCAAGTTTCTTTAAATATTTTAACGGCGGAAATTGTTCTGCAACTAGAACACTCAAAGGGTTGTCGTTGAGAATCAATAGTCTTAACCGATCGGCACCTGTAAATGTGTTAGGTGATAGATAGAATAAATCATTTTGAGATAAGTCTAACTCCACCAATATTCGTAATTGGCTGAAAGTGTCTTGATGGAGGGAGTGAAGGCTTGTCGTGCTCAGATTTAGACGTTGAAGATTTAAGAGATCTATCTTTGCAAAAGCGTTTTCTCCTAGTCTCTTTAGCGGATTTCCGTGTAAGTCGAGTACTTGAATATCTGCTGATAATTCTGGTATTTTTGATAATCCGGCTGAGACGCATGATGCTGTTTTTTTTCCTGACGACCACTTGCAGTGGCATTCTGGGATATGAGCGCAGGTCAGCCAATCACTTCCAGTATCACTTCCAGTCTGCGTAAGGACAAGTGTAAATGTCAAAATGCCGATCCAGGTGCGAATCATATCAGTCTGGGCTGTGATTATCTGGAAAGAAAAAAAAAGTACGTTATAATTTTGCACGCACATTATGAATCGTTCAAATAGTTGAAGGATAATTTATAGCACTTAACACTAACTTAAAAATTCCCCCTGTAAGGGAAAGGTCGTGGGTTCAAGTCCCAATTGAGTATTGCACATAATAAAATAAAACTTTCTATTTACTTTTCAAGTACAAAGAAAGTTATATAAGCAAGTGGTGATTTCATCCGGTCATGGTGTGTTTTTGCGGAAAGACCCGGCGCAAACAATAAAGAAATAAAATAATGCTATTTAACGAAAGCAAGTAAATTTAATACAGTTATTGAAAGTGGATGAATGAAAAGGGGAAAAATTAAAAGCCAACAGGTATTGAAAAAATGTAAAAGAGAATTTATGTTATTTATAATATGCAAATGCCGTTAGTAAATGGCGAATTGTCTGTACCCTTGTTTTTGAAAAATGTACGTTGAGAACTGTTTTTGGAGATCGTTACTATACTATGATTTTTAATTCGAGTTAGTAAAATGACATTTCCAGTGTTGCAGGTTTTTTGTCTCAAATAAATAGTGATATGGTTGAATGGAGTTTTACAATTTAAAAGAGAGATTATATTTTTTTATAAAGTCACGTCAATTTGACTTCACCTCGCCTGATGGTACGCTAAAGGCGAAGTCTCGGAAAGAGGGTCACCATTCGAAACATGTACCATGTTAACAGTGGTGGCACTCAGCTTGACGGCCTCATCAGATGCCTTTTCACGCTCCGCTTAAGGGACCCGGGACTGTAGGAAGAAGGAAACACGTGAGCTGGCAGAGAGTTCTTGATCTTAATGGTGCGGCATGGGAATGAGTCAGTGAAACGCTTGGTTCTAGCAGGTATATTCTGCACCGTATACGGATGGCATCATAGCCCTGCACGTGTTGTCCTGTGAAGGAAAGGAGAGGGTGGGACTTATTGGAAGAGCTCATCAGAACATTCACCATGATAGAGAATAGTAGAAAGTAAAGAATAGTAAAAAGCGTCGGTAGCTTAATGGTTAAGGAGTCGGCCTTACGATCGAGAGGTCCCGGGTTCGAATCCTGGCCATTACACTACCGACGTGAACCCATTCCTAGCACAAGCAATTTAGCTTAGTTGGAGGGGTTAGAGGGAATATTAGTAACTTCGGTTCTAATATTCCTTTAAAAAAAAAACTGCCAAAGACGCAACATCTCCACGCATCTGCAAAGGCTCGAGGATATTCGTCACCTCAGGATTCCCAGTAATGCAGACCGCACGTCGCTGCAACCTGTCGAGAGCATCTAGTAAGTACTTTGCGGAGCCATCCCAGAGATGCGAGCAGTATACCACGCAGGAACGAATTTGGGTCTTGTATAGAAGACACCGCTACTCCGTCGTGAAAAAACGTCTCACTCTGTTCAGGACTCCGAGTTTACGCGAGGCTGTTTTGATGACGCTCTCTGCCAGTCTCTCTATTCTCTGCCAGTCTACCATAGGGTGGTGCAGAGCTAGTACAAGGTAGGCGTATATTAATGTGGGAGGGTATGGTTCTATGCGGTTAATTTAAATTGTCATTTCGACAGATTTTTTATACAAATGGCTTACTTATTAAACTTACCTAAACGGTAAACTAATCTACAAATATGATATATATCTGACTGATATACATAGACAATTAATAGTACAATTAATGGTATACAGGACACGTCAAAATGACTTCAGACTCCTTGGCTGATGGTAAGGACTATAGTCATCACTTGAGACGCTATGGACACAATTTTGTTTTTCATTCTGCTCCCGAATTCTGACGGTGTCAGAATTGTTTAGTGTCCTCTCCAATTTCTTGTTTATTTGTTACTTGTTGGCTTGTTTTTTTTTTTTGTTGAGCTTTTTACGTCAGCGTTAGAGATGGATCCCTAATCGTCCACCTCTCTAGAGGGATGTCTCCCGCCAAAAAGAAAGCGCCGATCGTTTGTTGTAAGTGAAAAACAAATGGTTCTCAATGCATATAATTATGTATGGAATCAAAATGCAGCAATACCTGATGTTCCAAAGAAAAATGAGTGTGTGAAGACAGTATCTGAAATTTTAGGAATTTCGACTAGATCTGTGTACCGGATACTCAAAGAAACAAAAGGAGAACGTTGAATCAACAAATCCGAAAAAATCTGGACCAAAGCTGACTTATAAAGATCAAATCGATGATTTTGACTTTTCGGCAATACGTCGTAAAGTTCACCAATCACGTTTGGGTGGATACAAGGATAGAATCTTCCAAACAAGCGTTTTCAGAAGATTTGACTACAGGCTTGAAGGGCCCAACCGGTAAAGGTCGGCGTCTAATAATATCGCACATAGGCAGGCTTTGTAGAAGCTGGTCTACTTATTTCCGAATCAAAAAAAAAATAGTTTGGACTATCACGAAGAAATGAATTCGGAGTGTTTCGAGGATTGGCTTAAAAGCATTTTGCCAAAACTAAAGCCAAATGCGGTGCATGTATTGGATAATGCACCGTACCATTCACGAAAAGTCGAGCGTATCCCTACTTCAAACTGGCGGAAGGCTGATATTATTCACTGGTTAGATGAAAAAAAAAAAAATATGAACCTAAAATGATAAAGGCTCAATTAATTGAAATAGTGAAATTACAAAAATCTAATTACGAACGCTATGTTGTGAAAGAGTTGGCCGCTGAATACGGTGTCACAATCCTGCGTCTGCCCCCCTATCACTGTGAGCTCAACCCAATAGAGTTAGTTTGGGCTCAAGCAAAAGGGTACGTCGCCAGGAATAATAAAACCTTTAAAATAAAAGAAGTAAAAAAAATATTTGAAGAAGGACTGAAGGAAGTGACGCCTGAAAATTGGAGACAGTGCATCAACCATGCAGTTTTTTAAAGAGTTGAAGACAAAATGTGTCAACTGGATTACATCATAGATGAATGTTAAGACTTGACGTACTTATATGACGTACTAATAATAATATAATGACAATGACAGACATTACTTTTGATTTCCTTGTTTTGTCTGTCGTTTCAACTAATTTTATTTCAATAAATGACTGAAAATTCATTAACATTTGTTAAAAATCACAAAGGAAACCAAACTATGCTACACGACGGATATAGGTATAATTTTAACATAACTAATAAAAAAGGGACGTCAATATGGCGATGCGTTATCCGTAATAAGTGCAGTGCATCCATAACTTTGGATAAAGACAAAGAAAATGTCATTCGTAGAAGTAAACATACCTGTAAAAGAAGTATTACCAAGAATGAAGTATATTTAGCCGTCAATAAAATGAAAGCCCAAGTTTGTGAAGATTACTCTCCAATACAAACTATTTATGAGAAGAACGTCGAAAGTCTACAAAATAAGGACATAAACTACTTGCCTTCATTTAAGGCTATGAAAGATGGTTTGCTGAAACTTAGGAAGAGACGGCTGAACGTTGATAAGTTAATATTTTCCACCGTAGCTGAGGTGACCATCCCGGAAATATTAGCGCGTAATTTTTTGGTATGCGATGATGGTGAACAGGAGAAAATTCTAATATTTTGCTTCACCTTTGGCAAAAAAATATGACAAGAATCAAACTGGTTTATATTTGGTTGACGGAACTTTCAAATCATGTCCACCGCCTTTTTACCAACTTTTCTCAGTGCACCTCGATTTAAGATCTAATGATGAAACACACAATGTAGTTCCCGTATTCTATTGTTTACTACCTAATAAAAGCGAGGAAACATAATATACGTGTTTTCCAATTGATTAAAGACAATTTCGGCATAGAAATAAAAAAAAAATTGTGATTACGAGATTGCAATTATAAACGCGGTTAAAGATGTATTTCCTAATGTGGGAATCCATGGATGTCTATTTCATTACCAGAAGGCGATTACGAAGAAAGCCAAAGAATGTGACTTATATGAAACTTCTCAAGGCAGGAATATCTTAAGATTAATTTCAAATTTACCGCTTTTGCCTTCTAATTATATTCGTAATTCCAGGCTATCCATATGCGAAATTGCTATTGAATGTGTTGAGTTTACAAACTTTAAAAAAAAAAATCCGAGCGGCAATGGCTAAATAAAACTACGGACATTTTAAGCTGCGAGAAATCACAACATCGAACCACTAATTTACTAGAAGGATGGCACCGACGTATTTCCGTTAAAATACCAAAAAAAACAAACATTTATAATTTTGTTTCAAAAATTTCAAAAGAAGCTTGGCGTTCTGATCATATTATTAAAAACAGTTTATTTTTTTCTTCAAAGAAAATCCGGCGCAATTCAAATATTGTGTCCAACAAACATGACAATAACTATTTAAGAGAACTACATGAAGGAAAAATGACGTCCATTCAATTTTTACGTAGAGTTATTTTATACTAGGCTTTGTGTTTAGTGCTAAGTAGTAAAATGTTTACATGATTTAGTTCTAAGTTGTTAACTAGATGGCGTTGTACAATTTGTAGAATTTGTAGATTGCAATATAGAGATTCTCCGGAACCATGTTATAAGCTTAAGTGAATAAAGTTATTTTTGTCCTCGCTGGGAATGCGTGTTGGTTATTTAGACCCCATTCTAACTGCGATTTTTGGGACTGCGGTCCATTTGGTCCTAACGAACCGGGTCAAAAATAATTTCAGACAATTTACTTTTCTTTTTTATGTTATAAAAATATGTAATCTTAAGTGCAATGTTTATGTTAAGACCCCATTCTTACTGCGATTTTTGGGACTGCGGTCCATTTGGTCCTAACGAACCGGGTCAAAATTAATTTCAGACAATTTACTTTCCTTTTTTATGTTATAAAAATATGTAATCTTAAGTGCAATGTTTATGTTAAGACGGTAATAATAAAAAAATGATCTCAAAAAATGCATGCTATTTAAATTTGGTCCTTGACTTCATTACTCGCTGTAGACTAACCTTTTCATGCCCTTTTACTATCAATCCTAACCAGTATTAAATAGGTACTGTATAGTGAACGCCTACGTTGGACAAACCTAGTGTGAAGGCTCTTTAATCATGTTCTCGTAAAATGTCGTATAGTAACAGATGCTCATTTTTTACAGATTCTTGTTTGCGTGCTCCAAAAGGAAATTCGCAACCACTATAACTCGTCTAATAATTGGTGTTTGACATTATTCGTGTTGGTCATTTTTATTTTTGGACATTATTCGTGTTGGTAATTTTTATTTATTTGACATTATTAGCGGGTTCGATCCCCGCTCAGTTTCAATATTCATATGTATGAATACGGCTATTTGGTTGGGTCTGAGTGTTTCTATGTATAATATATGTATTTACAAAAAAAAATGTATGTATGTTTATCCGCATTCTAGATTCCATAACACAAGCTAGTTAAGCTATGCTTACCATGGGTCTGGATAGCGTTGTGTAGAATCTTGTGTTGTGGAATGTTATTAGTATTATTACATACTAGCTTTTGAAACGTTTATTCCCAGCTTTTATAATAAGATGGTAAGATCCATATTTCTCCAATATTGTTTAATACATATGTACCTATTACATATTTACAATAAAAACGCTTTAATACCTAAAAAACTAAAGAAGAACTAAAGTATGACTAAAATATCTTAGTCTATTGATTGTCTAACATCAATTTTAGCGGGTCACCCTTTTTTGTATTGGTGACAGTTGCACTTGTCATTTTACTGACTCGAATTAAAAACCATACCTTAAGTGTGCAAAGTTACTTGAAAGTTTATTGCAGTATAGCTCTTATATATAGATACTATACCGCCCGCATGGATGTCGGTTATCGCGACCAAACATAGCCTATGTCCTTTCTCACGGTCTACAATTAACGATCGACATTCGGGCGCAGGTTTCCCCTTCGGGTTTAGGCGGCAGTAGCTCTTGCAATAGTAAAGAATATAATACTGGACGCCAATCCTACAAAATCCCAAATTTTTACAGTTAAATTTAGAACTTCTGGCCGGCTGTCGTGAGTACAGTAGTAATACAGTCCTGTAAAACAGCATCAGGCTGTGTATACGCTTAAAATTAATAACAATAAGAAGTTGCTAACCAGTTGAATAATAGTTTGTTAAACCATATTGAATGAAAAACAATTTGTTCTGGTTCTAAAAGTGTCACGTAATGTACGATCAACAATATTAAAAATATGTATTATTACATAAATAGTATCCTGTTTGCTATCCCTTATTTCCCGTTAGTTCGTGAGACTTTTGGTAGAAGGCTCCAGAGTCGCCCCAAGTAGTGGTATCAGAGAAATATCGAATATCCAGCATGTGGCCGTAACCAGCGTGGCTGGCTGCATTATTGTCGTTCTGCACATACATGTGTGTTAAATAAAACAAAAATGAACACCGCATCCAGCCTTTTGTTCACTTTGCAATGTAGCCCAATGTTTTATAGTCGGATATCAACTATTATTGTCAGTTTCAACTGCGAAAACAATGGGCAATAATAAATAGAACTGCATTGTAACAGAATATTGTAACTCTCTCTAGTCTTGTATTTTCAGGTACACTTTCCGTTTCGCTCGTCATCACTCTTGTGTAAACGCACCCTAAGCAACGACGTATGAGGGATATAATATTATATACGAGTAGGTAGATAGAGAATATTATACAGAGTTTTGCGGTTCCGAGCGACTACGTTAGAGAACACTAACTGGGACTTTGACCCGTCCTCATTAGGTATAAATTCTTGGATAATAACTCGCTGCGTCCTACGAATTTGCCCACATTATTAAATTGTTAATTACATTGGCTCATGATAATAATCGCTTAAAAAATATTACTCGAAATATACAAACATGTTTTTTTTTATATTTTGTGATTGTGATACTCTTAAGATATTGTGATTCTTTTACACCACTATATTGCAGACAAGCATGTGACCCACCTGATTAAAAGTGGTTACTGTGGCCTATGGACGTATATATGCATTAGAAGGTTTCACCAGGAGCGTTACATTCGTACTGCCGACCCTGAAGAAACCTTCTAATTACCCTTATCGCCTTATTTCTCCGTTTGCCAACCTAATAAATAAAAAATTAAAGATGCATTCATGAATTTTAATTTAAGGATCATATGCTATCTTAAACTCAGGAAATAGTGTGAGAGACATGTTTCAATTTAGGTTCGATTGCACCGATGAAACTTCAGCTTTTCACTATCAAATAGTTCAGGTAAAAGTCGTCGTGACACGAAGAGTCCCTCGTTTATAACCAGTGGTTTAAAGGAAAACTGAGTTATCGGTACACGTACGCTCTTTAAACAAATTTAGCCAGAGGTTTACTCGAAATTTTGTTAATACTGGAATTTAACTGGTTAAACGCTGTGGTATTAGGTCATATTTAATGTTAGACTTTAGTATTTTAGTCTTTAGTATTTTTTATTAGACTTATTATTTTTAATATTATTTTATTGGGTTTTGTGTCTTATAAATACATATTAATAGCGATACTGAAGGTTGTTAATTAAGTAGCGAATTGTTTAGTACGCAAATTTCATGGTCTAGTTTATGCGATAATTTTCATTGACTATTCGTGGTGCCCACGATGGCGACACACACTAAACGTTGTTATAAATATAAACGGCTGTATCTTTTGGTTACGTAAACACGCATTCTCTTAGGCATGTTAGAAAGGTTTTGACAGACAGGCAAACAGGCAATAAAGACGTTTATTCTCCTCCTCCATCCTCAAAACGGCAACCATTACAGGTCACAAAAGTTCGATTAGTTGCAAAACTTCGATATTCCCAATTTGTTGCTTCATCGTGGAAATTATGGAAGTTCAGCTGTATTACAGTTAGACTGGAAAACCGATCCCAACTGACTCAGAGCTTAATGATAAGGTACTTAATAGTTATATTTTTAAGAGATGGCACCGTGAAGAATTTACGTACGAATTGAATTTATAATCACCTCACCAATTTCAATACAGCGTAATCTATGAAATCCCAACGATAGGTATCGTTATACGGATTCATACGAGTATATATGAGCCCACCAAATCGATGTGTGAACTATCGGTTATCGCTCTCACCGCAATGATTGACACTCAATTAAAACTGGCAGATTTAGTCACGTAAACTCATAATATAGACACAATAAGTTAACCGCCATGACATAGTAGAGTGGTGTAAATTTAATAATAAACCTTTACCTAACAATTAAAACAATAAAATGTTATATCTTGCTAGTGACTGAACATTTTTGTTAATGAGATAGTATAACATTTCTGTTCGTTTGCTTCTTTTGATGTGCAATAAAGAATAATTATTTATTTATTACTAGCTGTCCCGGCAAACTTCGTACCGCCAATTTTTTCCTACCCTCGTGGCGTCAGATCCCGTTCCCGCTGCACCATTTAGGGGGATGAAAAATAGATGTTGGCCGATTCTGAGACCTACTCAATATGCTCACAAAATTTCATCAAAATCGGTCAAGCCGTTTCGGAGGAGTATGGCAACGAAAACTGTGACACGAGAATTTTATATATTAGATTAGAATTCCTATAAAATCGGCAAGCGTACAGTTTTTAGTACGTAAGTTAGGCGAAGATAAGCTACAAAAACTGAAAAGCGTATTCCCTGGTGGTATTAGTTTTATGTAGCACTGTTTATAACTAAGCTAAACTAAGCTAAACTAAACTAAACTAAACTAAACTAAACTAAACTAAAACTAAAGCTGGCACATTTTAATTTACGAATATATAAATTCTAACAACGGATAGTTAAATAAATGAAGACGACGGCCGCTAATAGGATTGACTGCCGTGTTAATTTCACACTAATACTATTACTGACGCATCTAGTACGTATAATCGTTTACAGGTTAAATCATGACACTTAGGCCTGCACTTTAGAATGACACTCAGTCTGAATTGCGATTTATCTGAGGACATATTGTCTATACAATCTGTACTTAGATAAATTGAAATTCAGGCTGTGGCATCCGGGCCTTAGATATCATGGTTTAAATATATAGACAGCCCGCTCCAGTTCGTGGCATCCTTCAAATTCCCATATCACCCCTTTGGCCCGTATATTTTAATTTTCTTATTATGTATAGGAATCTGCCCAATTTGTTTATGACTACTACGGAGATGATGCGTGATTAATATAGTCTACAACTTTCCTATTTAAACGGACTACCTATTCGTCTTAAATATTTTTTCTTCAATTGAAACCTGTAGTATCCTGAGATTGGCGCGTCCAACCTTTCTGTACCATTGCATTAGTAAATTGATACGAAGCGACCTAATTCTTCAATTTAAATATAAGACTTCATTCGAAATTTGAATATGAATACGGATATTTTCATATTGTCCAAGAGTTGCCATAATAATAAAAAATACGGCAAATGTTGCCATAATATGATACAGTTCGCTAAGAAATATAAAGTAGAACTGCAGATCGGGGCTAATTTTTTAAAAGTTCTTATAACTACGTACAAGCTTCGCCAGAGTGCCAGTCTCATATGTTGTGGAAAAACTTTCAACTTATAACTGGCTTGAGTTACAATATGAAATAATTGTTAACTTAGTTGCAACAGTGGGAAAATACTACAATACATTAGTAAGTTCTCCTAGTCATGTTCCCGATGTAGTAAAGTAGAGCCACCCCAGCTCTTCCTGTGGAGGCGACTAAAGGAGCTGTTCTCCAACAGACAATAAACATACAGCCCAATTACAATGACAATAGGCTCGACCGATAATTAAAATTGGTGAAACATAGGTGTTAAAACACGTCAACCAACCCCTTCGGTGAAACACAGGTGTGAGTATATAATGTATGTATGTACTTGTACATTATTTCTCATTATATTTAGATTTAATAAATTAGTAGGCAACAAGAAATAGGCGTCTCAATTATGATAGGTATTTATTATTGAGACTAGCAAGTTTAAATTGAAAGACGAGTAAAATTTAAATTGAATGTGAAATTTCCCTGAGATTTCCATGATTTCCCTGTCAATTGACATTGTTTCATTTATTAGAGTAATATCCAAGTGAGTTTTGTGTTGTAATGAATTAATAATAAAATGAATGGATCATTCATCAACACGCGTGCGTCAAAGTCGCAGACATCCGCGATTTGGCACCGTTAAATTTTTGATTATTTTCTTGCTAAATTTAACTGTTACGATTAGCATACACACTATTAAAAACTATATTGAGAGGAGTTACTTACAGTACACCCTCCAGGAACTGACTAACTGAAAAAGGTAGCTGGGGTAGACTGGATGCAGAAAGCGGAGAATCAGGAAAAAAGACACACATGTGGAGAGGCCTAAGTCCGGCAGTGAACTGCCATTTTTCCTGATTAATACAGATACTAGATACTAATAAAATAGCAAGAAAACTTATGTGTTTCAAAATATAAATAAATATCAAAATTTGGGTGGGTTACAACAATACTGAACAACAAATAAATAATACATTAAATACATATTAGGATTGCACTAGACAACTATTTTATTATCATTGACATTCGATAGCACTATCTAGCTAACACGTTTCATAAGACCAACCTCCCACGTCCACTACGTGAGAAAATCAATTTGAACATAATATCGTTATATGAGTACAGATGACACAAATATTCCTTATAGCAAAAGCTATACTACCGATACATAAACAAGTTTCATTGCAAAATGATCAGAAGTCGTCAGCAACATCATTGGATCACCAGCCTCGGTTTTACATAGGTAAAACCGAGGCTGGTGATCCAATGATTTCCGGGTTCCAAAGTGCAATTTATAGAAATTGCAATTTGGAACCCGGGGTCTATTCTATTATTCCACCTTTTCATGGCTCGGTTTACCGTGGTAGTGGTTACCGTCTGACTCCCCAGCTCTAAGAGTAAAAGCTTGATTGGCTGCAATCGAAATTACAGGATTATTTTTATTACGAACTCAATCCCATACGCAGCTGTGACCAATTAGCACACTTAAAAATTCCCATACAGAATCCATACTAATATTATAAATGCGAAAGTAACTCTGCCTGTCTGTATGTTACGCTTTCACACCTAAACCACTAAACCGATTTTTATGAAATATCCACCCGAGCGGAGCCGCTGGCAAAAGCTAGTCTCCTATAAGTACCTAAAGTTGAAAGCTCCTATAAAATTCCATTATTTAATAAAGCAGATTTTATGAAGCTTTTCTCTATAATGTGCCTGGAACAGGTGCACTGTTAATGTGTCAGATTTCCGTGGAAATGATATGTAAATTGCATCTCGTTACGTCCAGTGAAGTAAGCTATTACCTTCACTGAAGTCGTATAAAATATAGCCCGATAGAAGTTTTATAGTCAACAGTAGAATAATATCCACTAGTTTTATATCTACTTTTCGAACGTCTGATATAACATCGTGACATGAATTTTGATAAATCACTACACAAAACAAAGTCGCCATTGTTGTCTGTCCGTCCCTAGTATGCTTAAATCTTTAAAACTACGCAACAGATTTTGAAGCGGTTCTTTAATAGATAGAAGGATTCAAGAGGAAGGTTTATATGTATAACACACGCTTAATATAGAAGAGGGTGCAGCGGGCACGGGATCAGCCGCCACGCGTGCGGAAATGTATCTAGCTTTGGTTTGCTTGCTGAAGATCTTTAAGAAAGGATTCTAGACAAACACCTTTATAGATCTCTTTAACCTATTTTTAATGTAAACCATCTTCAGTATTATTATAATAATGTTATTAATGTTCGCGTATGATTACGAGGTTATAACAAACAATAATAAAAAGCACAATAATATTATTACTATGAAATTTATATTGTACATAAACCTGTTTTAATAATACCTAATACCTTTTCAAATATCGCGTTCCATGATATACAATAATCTTCACGGGAAACGCGTTCATGGTATAGGTACATACATAACTTTCATTTGCCTCAGGCAAATTGCCTGACGTTTCGATCAGACCAAATCAAAGGTACGAGTATACCATGAACGCGTTAATTCCCGTAACCTTATTGTATAGTTTTAACAAGTTTCAAGTTTCATTGCAGTTCCTTCATACGTAACAATAACAAACGTTGAAAACGATTCCTTTCCACAATTCTGCACAGCTCAAACAAGCGGCTAGCAAAACTGGCGTTTAATTCAATATTATCCGTCTACCCTCCATCAGTGCTCAGAAATTAAATCATGGCGATGCGGCATTGGCAGCTTGCCAGACGCCGTCCATTAATATTGTTTTAGCTGGACGACCAATTGCACCTAGCAGCGGTAGTTCGTGATAAGAATGTACAATTTTTGGAGTTCCTGTTTTATTTGGTTAGTATGTAAGACGAGACACGGCAACCACATTGAGTAGCCAAACTAACATAGGATTATCAGCTTATGGCAAGTACCTGTCACCAATACTCACATATTTTTTAAATGGCAGACCCTTGAAACTACACATTTCCTATAAAATCTATCACATTAAAATCTGTCATCCTACTACTATTTTTTATTTGCAATTCGCGTCTAGAACCATTTGACACAAAAGTAAAATATTTAGTTTTTGTTAATCATGTAGGTACCTAATTTAAAACCAATTTCTGCACAACATTACTTTGACACTTTCCTGTGTTTTTCACCCAATTTATTCTTGTTTGTAGTATCTGCTTTATATGGATAGTAATTTTCTATTAGTTTTAATTGTAATAGTAGTAATTTATTACTTATTTTCGATCTTACTAACTCGCTATACTCTATTTAGAATTCTGTATATAGATATTTTAAATATTTCACGTCCGCAATCTAATAACTCTGTCAAACGTTTCGATGCGAATAAAATTTACATAATTTGTATGCATCGCCATTTATCTACTCGGTTAAAGCTAACATAAAAAGCGAATAGTTTTCAAAACGTGTTTGCTTCGAATCTTGCATGGTCCTCGTTTATTTTACTTAAACCTATTCATTTAATCCATGGCGAATGTTCCGATGAGTTCATCCAATTAGACCCACCCTCTCCTCTCCTACACAGGACAATACATGCAGGGCTTAGATGGCACCCACATACGGTGCAAAATATTCCATCAAAAACCAAACGGTTCGGTGAATCATTTCTATGCCGAACCATTAAGAGCTGGAACTATCTGCCAGCTTACGTGTTTCCTTCTTCCTACAGTACCGGGTCCCTTAAGCGGGGCGTGAAAAGGCATCTGATGAGGCCGTCAAGCTGAGTGCCGTCATTGTTAGCATGGTACGTGTTTATAATAGTGATCCTCGTTCCGAGACGAATCTTTGATTTTTCCATATCAGCATCAGGAATCTCGTAACAGACGAATTTAAAGAAATAATGATGTTAACTTCGAACTACGGCACTCTTAATACTGCGATACTCAAATAGCTAGACATATCGCTAGAAACTTACTCTATAACATAAGTCATAATGGAAGTATTTAGAGCTACAGTTCTGATCTATTGTAGGTAAGCTCGAGTCCGGTATAGTCTGGCATAACGTCCGGATCCGGACGCACATCTCCGACACGGTGAGTTAGTGTCGGACGTTGAGATAAATCGATTGCGGTCTTACAAGGAGTGCACTCTACACAATCTATTATTCACCTATTTGTTACGTAGCGTTAAAAAGATATAAAGACTGCTTAATATATTGGATTATCTACGTGTCTTACAGTGAAACTACCATAAGGCTATTTACTGCCAAAAGATGTGGTGACAATTAATATGCTATTCAATAATTTTCAAACTCCCTAAATGTTTTAAGTTAAGTGAAACTAAAAGCATAAATTGTAATAATTGAAAATAAAGATGACCTAAAGTGGTAATAAATATAGTATTTTATGTAGGTAAATCAAGTAATTACTTGTAGGGAATACTTAGCTTTCCTTTACTTTTCGCCATAATATATAGATATTCATATTTTTGCAATATTTACGAAATAACTATCTGACAAAACCGCACCAAAGAATACAACAAAAAATAATGTATTTAACGACCTTCAACTAGATGAAATAACTAACTATACAATTGAAAACTTCACAACAGTATGTATTTAATAGCTTTCCAGTCATATAAACCAATGGCAAGATCAGTTTTCCAACATATACAGCCGGACATAATAGTAGGTAAGCTTTTCCAGCTCTAAGACATTTCCTACATCATTGCTTTTATTTCTTCTCTTCGTTTCTTAGTATTTTATTGCTCTGTTAAACATTTTCAATTTTCTTTTATTTAACTTAATTATTTTATTGACTAGTCGAAAAATCTGTTCTATTTCTGTCAGAAGCCTTTACAACTATGGAGAACTCTGGTGTAAAGCAAAAGTAACATCGCTTATGTAACAACTGTCATCTTTTTTCATTTACGTTCTTAAATAACTAACAGTTATGAACATCAAGATCGAATATTGTACGTTTACAGTAACAGTAAGATACTGAGTGCAACAAATATAAATTATGGATGAAAAATTGAAAGATTTTGGACAGTAAATAAATAAGTATAACAAAATTATGTCAGGTTGGCAGGTAAGTAATAATCTCTAAGAAATACTTACATTTACTAGTAGTGTATTAAAAACGTTTAAGATCATACTAATAAAATCTACAGTATAAGTTAAAAGGAATTTGAATAATTTATAGTTCTACAAACGCGTTTTCAAATAGTACACCTCTATAAATTTCATGAAGCAAGAGAAAGCCTAAATTTTAATTAAAATACACAAATATTTAGGCTAAACCTTAAATTTATGTTAAAACTATCCCTATAAAATACTAAAACAGTACAACTAAAATGTTATTTTGATAGTTTTCGCACTGACCAAGGGTTGTGTTTTACTTTACTGCTTTACTTAAGGAAACGGTTCGGTAGATAGTTTTGCTCAAAATGTAATCAACGCGTTTAACAATAAGTCTGTATCCTGGTTACGGTTCGGTTATCTTTTAGAATACGTAAATGCTAATTCTGTGTTTTCAAAACTAACTAAAATACTCTTAGCATAAAGGCTAAGGCGAGCGGGTGAGTAATCAATCATTATTTTTTAATCCTTCTTATTTTTTAAATGTTTATGTTAATCCTTCATAAAGAATACACTGTCTAAGTGGTACTAATGATATTTTATCGCTATTTGTTTATTAAGTGAAATTATGAGAGGTGGCCACTAATGGAGCCAAAATGAATGAATTTTCGCATCTTTGGCCACATTACTAGCCAAAACTGGTGCACTTTTGGCCATTTAGTTTTTATCGTGATTTTTCAGCTTAATTACTTAGCTATTTTGATATAAGTATTCTATTAATTTTCAGAGTTACGATTGTAATGCCTAAAATCGGTGTCATGAAAAGAAAATTGTTCCAGTACTCACTGCATAAAATAACATATATTTCATATTTGTCGTCAATATTATGTTAGCTATTTTTCTCTAAATAAAGACGTGTTGGTCGTAAAATATGCGATCTTTGAATAAACTTTTTATTACTTTGAATTATCTGCTTTTTATTTTTGATGAATTTTGATGGCCAGAACTGGCACATGACTGTAAATCTGGCCAAAAATGGCACAAATTCCCATTTTTTTTCTTTTCTACAGGATTATTTTTCCATTGAATCATTATGAAAAAAAAATGTATCCTTAGCCTAGATTTATATACATTTAATCACTTTTTACAAGAAATATGTCCGTCATAACAAAACCTGTAAAATGATATATGTAGCCTCAAAGTCTACAAAATTCTTAAAATGGCCGAAACCGTGTCACCTGCCCTATATACACTCATATATTGTATAGCCGTTTCGTAGAAAAAGATTATTTCGTGTATTTAATCTTGGTCTGATAGTTTCTGGCCGTAAGTGCCGTGAGGCAAATGTAAACATAATTAGCAGGCAGCAAACTTTTCTATAGGGTCAGGGCATACCTTGGTATCCCCCTTTCTGTTGAGCGATGGTTCAGCTGTAGTACACACCATTAGTTCGAACGATAATACAATTCAAATCAATAAATTAGTTTGGTATTGTATCATTTTTAGTAGTAAGTACTTTGCTATATATTGATCTGATGCTGACTGTACCATAAACGTTGTTTAAATAAAAAAACGAGCTAGATAAATATTGGTGGGTAGGTATATGATATATCTCTGCAAACCTAATAAATGAAAATGTATTTAACGTTCCTATAAACCCTCTTCCAAAGCTTGTACGGACAGAGCTATTATGATAAAATTGTCAATACATGTGCACAATAGCTCCACAACTCGAACCTGCTCGCCGTGTTTGGAAAGTGGGTAATCTATAGGGCAATTGTGGCTTTATCCATTACACGATCAATGACCCCAGGTTTTGTGCAAATTGTAACAAAACTCAAAATACCTTTTAAAAAGTTTTAATAATTCTCGTTTTATTAACAATAATCACCAGATGGACAGGGCCCTGCTAATAACACCTCACCTGCGGCCCAAGCTAATCAGCCGTTGAAATAAGGTTCTTTACTAAACAGCGCCGCTGAATTCACGGTTTATAAAAAAAATACCATGAGGGCTAATGCGTCACAGCCTTCTAACCTAACCTATCCAAGTCGGATTAAGCAGCTTTCTCAATAAATTGATTACTAATTTCTGTGAATGAATGAAAAAAAAAATGGCGAAATGTGGGTCAGGTGAGTATATATTATATGTATGTATGTAATTTTGTCTTATTCCTGGAGGTACCCCCCCTATCGTAAGAATGGCCTAAGCATTAGCCAGTCCGTTTGTCATATGTCGGAACAAACGAATGGCACCGCTTAAGCTAGCTGGCTGCGACAGATACACCTGGTAAACAATGGACGAAGCTCTGCCTAGGCTTTCCTCTCGAGGTTGGACAGCCAGATAGCAGCCGCTCCCTGAAAAGCTGACATACCTCCTTACCAATTAAAAATAATAAACTGACCCCGGGGTCCAAAAAGCGTACTTTGGATGCAACTGGTAAATTGCTACGGTAATGATGATGAATGCGGTTTATCTCCAAAAGAGAAGGCAGAGAAATAATGACATGATTAATTAAAACAACCAGAGTTGAATCTTATATTTTAATCAAAACAGAAGATGATTTTTAATAATACTAGCTTTTGCCCGCGTGGATGTCGGGTTATTGCGATCAAACATGTCCCTTCTCAAAGTCTAATCCACCCCTATACCAAATTTTATCCAAATCGGTATATGTGAACGAATTTTTTATAGCATTTGTTATGCTAACTTTTAAGAAGGGAAAGGTCGTGAGTTCAAGTCCCACTTGAGCGTTTCATTTTTTCCGATGTATTTCGAACTTAAAAGTTAGCTTATTAAAGCTATAAAAAAATCGTTCAAATATTTGAGCGGAGTCATCAAAATTCAATGTTTAAAAATGGTTGAAAAATCATTCATTGTTTCCAACAGTTCGTAAGAATGTTGGTAGATGGCACCACCGTCGCCCTTAAAGACGGATATAAAGAGAAGGAAGGAATTTGAAATGATTCAGGTGTGGCTCAATAGCTCAGTTGGAACAGTATTCCCCCTGTAAGGGAAAGGTCGTGAGTTCAAGTCTCACTTGAGCGTTTCATTTTTTCCGATGTTTTTCAAATCGGTATAGTTTTTTTTAGTGGTTTAAGCGTGAAAGCGTAACACACAGACAGACAGACTTACTTTCGCAATGGATAGTATCACGCCACGATGTTGTGATGTAGTTGGATATGACTATTATAAAATCAATAGAAGTGATCTTTACATAAGGCAGCATAGGTGATTGAAACGTTCTGTCCGGGAGAAGAAGAACAAAATATGCATAACATGAAAATACGACACATTTATGAAATGCTTGAAAATGTCTGCAACATTGTTGGAAACTGTAGGTATTAATGGAAAGTATATTTTCAGATATACTCAACAGTAGGTAAATGTTATGATCAGAAACTACGAGCGAGCATCTGTGGTCATCGAATTTCTGCAGAAATGTGGATATTGTCAAAAGCAATTAATGCCAAATTATAAGGTAGGCAGCAGGCCGAAGTGTATGTGTAATATTACACTTCCATATTTATGAAATAAAATTGTTAATAATTAAAGTATGGTTTATTGTGTGTACCTTTTAACGTTGCAACATGGTAATAACATCTGCCCATTCGGACATAATATCGGACCATTTAATCAGATTTGATATAATTCTGTGATAAATCAATATCCAGAGAATAAACGTAGAGGATAGAAAATCAATAGTGTTATCTACGCGATTATATACAAACCTTTCACTATTTTTTTATATTATAGAAGATTTATTACCAACTCGTGAATTGAATACGCGCACTGCAGTAATTGCTAATTAAATTGTATTAACTTGGGGCAATTCAAACAGAACTACAAGATAACCATATTATAACTAGATCTTATTTGATTATATTTTGAACTGTACATAATAATGACTTAAAGATACCTACCATACTACCTATACGATTTTAACGTTATAAAAAGTAAACCTGTGCAAATAATGAACATAATCATTAAATGTGCCACTCTAGAGAGCATAAACAGAGAGATAAGCACGGAACCTTTTCAGCCTTAAATACTTTTAATTAAAATCACCTACTTAAATGGCCAGCTATTTAGCATAATCAAATTTAACCGAAACAACCCCACAGTCCCCTTTATATCCAAACCACGTTTCACTGCATGGACTGATTAATTCCTTTACTCGTTATACTAGTAGTAAACCTATATACTGTCTTAAAAACAATGCAGTGCCGTTTCTCAGTTATCAGAAATATATTACAGAAAAAAAAGCAAATCAATGATACTTACAAATAAGCGCCTGTCAAAATCACAAGAGCAATTCGCACATGACACCACACAGCGTAATCACTATTATAATTCACGTCGGCGTTCACGCGACACGACTGTGCCAGGCGCGCGACCGCGTCCATCTGCCGCTTGCCGATGGCGATGCTATACATATAAGTAAATATAATAAGATCCTGAGCTTTGAATTTACGCTTTACAATAGCGTTTAAGATTCCACGGTGTTGGGAAAACACGTTCTAACCCAAATTGCATCTGAGAACCATTTAAACAAACACAGAGACGTTCTTTATATTATACATTCACTCTTTATATTGACATGATAACAGTGACAGCTGGGTGTAATAATTCAGAATGCTACGTAATTAACTTTCATGAAGTCCTTTATGCAGATTTTAGTCGGTTCGAGTCCGTCACACCCACGTCACCATGATGAAGTCATGGGAATTTCATGCAAAAAAAAGCTTCAATTTGTTGCCTACTTGCCTAACAGATATAGGTAGGTACTTATTGATACTACTAAGTTGGAAGACAAGCAGAGAATCCGTTTTATGGAAAGTGAAATTAGCGTTTTTGTCGTACTTACCATTTTGATCTGAAAATCTCCTCTTTGGTTAAGAATTCCAAATTCAAATTTATAAATTCATTTAGCTGGTGTACCTATTTGAGTTTTGAAAACAGTTATTCATTTGGTTTTTCCTCATTTTTTTTGGCGTCACTATAGAAAACATGAAATATCGGTATATTTAAGAGTAATAATATCACACTGTTATCATCTGGATAATGCTTCTCACTCAGTATACACATGTATACGCGCCGTAAACAGACATCTGTTTACGGCGCCCACAAAATGGAGTCAGTGAATATATTTGCCTATTACTTTTATATACCTATTTTATATTTTACATTTTTGCTTCAATGAGACTCAGATAATTCCCCAGGATACTACTCCCACCATTATTTACCACTAACTACTACTACCGCCTATACATAATACAATACAAATAGAACAACACACAGAACGGCAAGATTCAGTCTGATGCTAAAATGCCTTTAACCAAACCACTCAGTCTAAAAGTGACACCAGTATTTGACAAATTTCTTAAAACTCCTTAATTTGGCCCTAGTCCATGTGGAGTCAAATTTACGAGTCATAATGAAGTAATCTTTGCTCTGCAGTCAAGCATGTCTTAGCTCTGCAAAGCTCTCCAAATGTCAATTTAACTTTATCTTCTGGGTAAAAGAGGACTTCGCTACTTCAAATTAAATTAAAAAGTTCAGAACAGAACACAGTGGTAATTGTCCCACTTAAATGTCTTTTCATCTGTTTTCATATGAAACTGGTTAAATGCAGCAACTCTTAATAAATAAATAATGTTAACACTGCTTCTGTTAAACTGGAGTTACCAAATACAACCCATAGCACACTAAAATTAAATTAGGTCAGCCACATTTGCCAAAAACCCAATGAGCGCTAGCATGTAGAGTCAAAGTCAAAAACCATTTATTCTACATAGACCATTAAATCGGAACTTAAAAAACATAGAGCCAGAGTGGTAGTAGAACTGTCCTCAATCGGTTCTGTTTTTTTTTCTTTTAAGTTACGGAATCTTCAAACAAATAATGTAGGTCTGTTCCAAGGTTGCTGTCTGTCACCTATAGTTTTCAATATAGTAATAAATATTTTAATAGATAGTATTACCACACATGAGAGAAAGTGGGGCTATCGGTTTAAACTAAACGGTAAATACACGGAATCCATCCTCGCATTTGCAGATGATCTCGCAATACTTACTCGCAGCCCAAAGCAGTGCCAAGACCTGTTGCGTAAAGTGGATGAATTCTGTACATGGACAGAAGGAATGAAAACAAAACCTAGCAAATGCTATTGTCTATGTCTGGGTAGGCGGGGTACCAGATATACCTCATATGATCCAGGGCTTAGTATAGGCGGGGAAAACGTTTCGACTATATCCGAAACCGTGCCTTTTAAATTTCTCGGAAGACAAATAGATAACAGAGGTTGCACTCCAGCTTTAGAAGAAGTAATTAATAACTTCATTATCGATATACAAAAGGTAGACCAGCAGCCACTAAGTAATGTCAAAAAAGCGTGGATTTACGACCACTATTTAACCTCGCGTCTTAACTGGCCGTTTCTTGTTTATGATATAAGCCAGAGCCTTCTCAAAAAACTAGATGCGAATGTTACGAAGACATTGAAGTCGTGGCTGGGGCTAGCTCAGTCGGCAGACCCATCGACATTATATAGAGCCTCAAATAACTTTGGAATGACGTTCAAGAAACCATCGGAACTATATAAACATCTAAGAGTAACCAAAATGCACGTCCTAGCGAAATCAAAAGACGAAATCGTGCAAGCTCTTCCAAAAGACCAAAGTACTAAAGAGCTCGAGTCGCGCCTCCAATTCCATAAAAAATTCATGATAGGCTCGCAGACTGGTAGGGTAGGTTTGGGTAATACTAGGAGGCAGTCAGACAAAGACATAACAAAATCTTTTCTTCAAGTAGATGAAAATAATACCTACAAAGTGCACGCAATGAACCTAGAAATACAAAACGAATGGTTAACACTAGGTGAATTTTGTATTCCCATAGCCTTAAAATGGCGTACCTTAATATACGACTGGTCACCGGCTCTCCTTAAATTCTATCTCAATGCATTCCAGTTGACCCTCCCCGACCAAAGCAATCTTGTCAGATGGGGAAAAGCCACAGATAAAACATGTAACTCATGTGGTGAAGCAATTGGTACTGCTAGGCACCTACTGGTGGGTTGTAGGACGCTATTAGACCGGGGTCATTACTCGCGCCGACATGATAAGGTATTAGAAATCGTACGTGAGGCGGTAAGTTTGGCGGTAGCTAGAGCGAAAAAGGGTTTAACCACAAACCAAAGAAATGACGTCGCGTTTGTAAAGGAAGGCTGCTCAAAAAAGACAAATCAAAAGCCGTACTCAATTTTGATAGCAGCCGCTGATTGGACATTACTCGCAGATTCGTATGAGAAACACTATAAAATACCGGAGGATGTTTGTGCCTCGTCATCCAGACCCGATATATTCCTATTTTCAAAACAGCAAAAGCGTGCAGTACTAGTAGAACTCACAGTACCGTGGGAAACTAACATACCTAAAGACCACGCTATAAAAATAAACAAATACTTTGACTTGACCAACGAGTTAACCAAAAATGGCTATGTGGTTAAACTCTACGCCGTGGAAGTGGGAGCAAGGGGAATTCCAGCTAAATCCCTGTATAACTTATTTAAAGACCTCGGATTGCCAAGAGCTTCAGTAAGCTCTTTACTCAAACGAATATCTAAAACGGCGTTGATAGGATCTTACCAAATTTGGATAGGTGGAGGGGGGAACACGACTGACGGTGGAGGTGAGCGCTGATGCATCACAAGGTGGCCACCCTAAACCTACACCTGGGTCGCAAGTCCCAGGCGCCGTCGCAGTGTTCCTCTCTGTACCACGCCATGGACCCGGCGACCGCACGGTGAATCCATGGAATGCTAAGAACCGGATCTCCCATCTTCAATACGCCTTTAATAGCTTCATTTGTAACTAAGTTGGTAACAAACAGTTTAATCAAATCTTTGAAGTCGATTGTGACCTACTTCCGTGTAGAATCGATTTGAAACTTTGTAAATACGTGACTCTTCGATGACAATATAATAATTTGGCACAATCATGACGATGTGATGATGAAATTTAGAGATGGGTATGGGTATTAAGTCCTTCAACAGCCCCTCAATAACCAAAATAAACCCTTTATGGCAGTCATGAATAGGCGATTTCCATAAGGAAATTAAGCTGTATAAATAATTATTGGGGCTAAACATTCCTAGTAGTACCTGTTGGCGACCAGCAACGATGCTAAACTTTTTTGTCTTATGTAAAAAATAAAATATTTTCGTATACCTAAAAATTATAGACACTATAGACAGATACATATATCAATGTACTAATAATGGTACTAGTGGAAATTTGTGTGGATAGTTTTTCCCTGCCGTACCATCATCCAACAATAATACAACCTTACAGGAATCGTTCAAAAGTTGTCACTGAACGATATGAATATCGAGGGTTGGGTGTTAAAACCCGATAAGTGAAAAAAAAGCGAAATTAGTTTTATTAGCCCACTAGAATCAGAATTTTTTGCTCTTCCTAGTGATGTTTCCAGATAACCCTATTTTAGAGTGTAACATAGTAATGTACTAACCAAATAACCCAGTAAGTGCATTACTAAATAATAATTTTAGTTGAAAATACTCTAAAGCTAGTTATACATAAACATTTCAAATTTTGTTTTACGAGAGAACCCGATAAAATGTATTTATTGGTATTGAAATCTTAAGGATAACCACGTCAATCACACTAATACAAAAGATAAAAGCACATAATTTTGTGTAACGGGTTTTAACACGAGAAATAATTCAATACAAAACAAAAAAATCGAAAATTAAAATCAGTATAAATGAATTAATGGGTTTTAGCTCTAGATAATTTATCATGAATACACGTAATACGAAAATATAAAATACAATAAAATATATTTATTGGCATTTTATATCTGAACTATAGCGTAAAAATAGAATGTTTGTCAACGTAAAACAAGGTAAATATTTTTTATTTCCTATGAAATGTATGGGTGAATTTCAACATCTATGAATTTTTAGCTAATTTTGGTGATTTTTTTTATTTCTAGGTATTTAGGTAATCTCTTTCAATATTTAGCTAGAAATACCTATTTAGATGCCTATTTTACTTAGATAGTCAATTAGCCCTGGGAATTACTTGTTTATTTTATACACCAGGAATTACCAATACACCGAAATTGGTGTCTAACACCAAAATTGCATATCAACTTATTTTTATTTTTTATTTATTGTTACTTATACTATTTCTTTGTTTTTTTTTTAGAATTTGGCACTTAATAGGTACATATAACCCTTAATTTTTACCCTTTTATCACCAACTTCATTTTTATATGGCAAAACCATTTTAGTTCTTAGTAGTATCAGTATAAAAGCAAAACATTTGATTGTTTAGAAGCAAGGATTATATTTTACTCTAATGGCGCCAATATTATCGACGAACTTATTCAAGATTGCTGAAAAAAGATTTAGGCAGTTATTCTCAAAGTGGGAGAGGTGGTACTCGGTATGCCTAAGGGTGGACGGAAGATAGACCATGGACACTTGGTAGTGACAAGACAAGTTGGTAGTGTGATGTCTATTTCTGAACTTACAAGAGTCCTTCAACTAAGTTTCTCACGTGGTGAGCTGATGGGCATTGCGGTTCAAAAGGGTTCCAAAGGTTTACACCATCCGGGACCTGTACCACGATTCTGATTCCGTGGTTCGCTGTTGGCAATATCAGAATCTTCCTTATTACTGTCGGGGCACATCTAGGATCGGTCCTTAGTCCATTCCCAATCAGCGTGGTATTTTGGTCGGATAGCGTCAGACAATCACTCCATAACTGCCCATGTATGCTGTTAATATCGGTGGTGGACGCCGATAGATTGGTGCAACATGTGAGGAGCTTGAGGACGGTAGAGGTCAGAAGCCTTCTGTGGAGAAGATTGAGTACCTTTTACACGATAGCAAAGTACTAGCTGCTGGAGCAACATAAGCAGGAGTTGAGTGTCCCCACATCTTCGACGTCGTCGTTTTGTTGCGTGGAGCCACGTGCAAAAGATTGCACGAGGCACTCTTGCATCCACGGTAGCTTTCATGTAAGTGAGAAAGCAGAGGAAGAAAAGCCAAATGATGTTGACAGTGGAGAGGAGGGAAGAAGGGTGGGCAGGTTTTAACGGTGTAGGCTTGGTAGTAAAGAGTGAGGCCGCCTTTCTCACCAGTATAAGCAGGTGACGGAAAGAGCGCACGATGCTCCACCACACCGGCCTGTCCCTACTGCGGCATCAGCTGACTTCACCCAACTACTCGCCTATCTGCTGTATGGGGAGTTCATATGCTAATGGTTAATCTGAGAGAAAATTAGGAAAGCTTCCGAACAACCCTCAACAGCTAACAACCTCTTTCCCACCTAGGGAGAGAGGCGGTGCTTTCTCCATTGCCCAGGGTATACCACGTAGAGGCTACCTGACCTAGTAGCCCGTCGCACTACGTAGGAGCTTAATCAAATAACTATGAAAACAAATTTTGGTGTAAATATACAATTTTGATGATTAGTAAAACCCCACCAAATTCACCAAAATTGCTCCACCAAAATTAGTTTCACGTCTAAAAAAATTATTTATAAAAATACTATTTAGAATATAGTGGTTACATAACCAAAATTTAATACACATACTGAAACTGTACACTATACTTAAATATTAAAACATACAATGAGAATAAAACGGTTTTAATAATCAACACAAAAATTACAATATTTTTGTCAGAGAATTATGAAACGACCTACTTACGTGTTTGGCAGAAAAACGAAACGGGACTGGGGACAACTGGCACTGATGCTCATTAACACCCAACTGAACGTTTCCAATGATGATAGTGTCGTCCTTATAGGTACTTTCAATACGACTCCTTCGATGTTTTTATAAATCCCACCAAAATTTTACATTTGCCGCGGACGCATCTTATAAATTATTTTTAAGATAAAGTATAGTACTAAATAGTACGAATGACATTATCGAAGATAGCTAAAATAATGCCGAATCGAATTATGATTAAGTATACTCAGTAAACTAATGAAGTTTTGATTAAACTGTGATCATTCCCAAGAAAACAGGTTGTGGACGCGCCACCAAGCTTAGAATTTAGGTGAAAATACATTTTTTAAACACTCACAAAAATAGTTTCAATAATATAATTTATACGTACATATAGAGCAAAACGATATCTTTCATACAAAAAATAATCATTACTATATGTTAACTTTAAGGTATGATTTTCAGTCACGCCGCGAAAATTTTACGTTTGAGAAATTCACCCGTATAATAGGTAAGGTTATAACCTCCGCTTATACCCGTCTCACTACGCAACACCGTGTCCTTGTCATACCCCTCCGCGTAAAACCCAAAGGTAAACGTGTTGAGCGCGGCCAACGCAGAACCAAGTGGTGGCTGCTTGATGAAGCCAAGTCCCAGAGTTTCGTCTCAGCTATCGGTGCGCTAATATATATATATAAGTGCGTTATAATATGCTATAAGTGCGCTAATGCTGTAGACGAACCCGTGCAAGATTGCTGGGACGAGATTCAGGCAGTTAATCTTGAGGCGGGGAAGGCAGTGCTCGGCACGCCCAAGGGTGGACGCAAGTGTGACAAGGACACCTGGTGGTTGAACGACACAGTCCAGAAGGAGATCAGGGTGAAGAAAGCCCTCTTTAGAAAGTGGCAAGCGTCCAAATCTCCTGAAGACTGCGACAAGTACAAAAGCGAACGAATAATAATAAACGTTAATAATGAACGCGCCACTAGGAGAGCCATAGCCAGAGTCAGACGAGACCACTTGCAACCGCTATACATCAAGTTGGAATCGTTTGAGGGACAAAAGCTCATCTATAAGTTGGCGCGCTCCAGGGCTGAAGCGGCGCAGGCTATAACCTAGTGCCGCTGCATCAAAGGCCCTGGGGACAATCTGTTGTACGAGGAAGTCGCGGTGAAGGAGAGATGGCGCTCATACTTCCACGAGCTGCTGAATAAGCAGCATCAAGAGGTGCAGCTACCAGAACTCCCTCCAAATCAAGGACTAGTGCCGCCGATAACGCCTGCAGAAGTCCAGACTGTCATTCGTCGCATGAAAGAAAAAGAAAAGAAAGAAAGAGGGGCCCGTGGTCTGGGCATCCTCGCTAACCTTTATAACCGTGTCCTCCTCACCGGTAAAATCCCAAACCAGTGGAGGCTGAGTGTCATTACTCCAGTCTTCAAGGGCGGTCTTCGGTGAAGGAGTGTGGTAGTTAAAGATAATGTCCACCATGAAAGACCATGAAGCTTTACGAGCGGATAATCGATTCCCGGATCCAACAGAAGAGTACTCTCTCGGAGTGTCAGTATGGGTTCCGCTCCGTACACGAGACTATGGATCCGGCGTTCGCCCTAAGGATCGTCGCGGAGAGACACAGGGCGAGGAACACGCCCCTGCACTTTCTATTCCTAGACATGCAGAAAGCCTTCGACTGTGTGCCTCGCGCGATGATCTTGTGGGCATTGAGGTCCAAAGGAGTCCCAGAGGCTTACATCGACACCATCCGAGACTTTACCGAGATTCCGGTTCCGTGCTTTGGACAGCTGTTGGCGACACAAAAACCTTCCCCACCACCGTCGGGATCCGTAGTTAGTCCCATACCTGTTCAGCTTGGTATTAGACGTTTTGTCGGACAGCATCGGAGACTCACATGAGCAGCCTCCGTGGTTGCTTATGTATGCTGATGACACTGCGCTGATGGACGCAGATAGGAACAGATTGGTTTGACGTGTGAAAGTGTGGAAGGAGGCACTTGAGAACGGCGCCGGTCTGAAGCTTAATGTGGCGAAGACTGAATATTTGGCGTTAAACTCCACAGATCCCATACCCGTCCGCATAGGCGATCACTTGGTCGAGCGCACGGGTCAGGTTAAGTACCTGGGATCTGTACTTCACGTTTCTGGTGACATCGACTACGACGTCAAGGCACGTATTGCTGCCGCGTGGGCTAAGTGGCGGGAAATATAGAAGCGTCGGTAGCTTAGTGGTTAAGGTGTCGGCCTTACGATCGAGAGATCCCGGGTTCGATCCTGGCCATTACACTACCGGCGTGAACCCACTCCTAGCACAAGCAATTTAGCTTAGTTGGAGGGGTTAGAGGGAATATTAGTAACTTCGGTTCTAATATTCTTTTTAACAAAAAAAAAAAAAATGACTGGCGTCACATGCGATGCTAAAATGCCAGTTAGGCTGAAGGGGCAGGTCTATAAAACGAGAGAGAGCCACCTCCGCTGGTGCGGCACCGTCGTGCGGCAACCGCCCAGCTACGTGGGTAACAAATGCCTGGCAATGGCGCCCCCACCGGGTTCAGGTAGAAGGGGTAGGCCCAAGAAGTGCTGGCTTGGCTTCGTGGAGGGTGACATACGTGCAAACGATCTCACTACCTTGGACGCCCAAGATCGTGCGAAGTAGAGGAGGAAGAGCCGGAAGGCGGACCCTGACCTCCGAGGGCACCGTGGCCTCGAATGCAATCAGGACTAACGTCTTTATGTGGATGATGATGATGAGACATTTTTAGTACTACTCAAAACACACCTAAAACGAGGGTAAAGCGATTTTCAACCAACGTGCAACTATCAGAACAGCTGGAGCAATTATACCAAAGATAGATACCGATCAGTATTGTCAAAAAAAAAAGATCTTGGAACGATGTGCAAAAACGAAATCATTCCCGAGGAATTTCATGGGTGGATCCACAGCCTGAAAACATATCTGAATCTAAAAGCGACAGTAATTACCTATAATAAAAGGATTATCGTGATTCACTTGATTTTTGTTCAAATAATAAAGCTAATAATTAATAGAAACATAATTTTAATTTTGGGGTAAAACCCAATAAGTCAGCCCCCTAATTTACTAATTACAATTTTATGCAAAAGTTTATTATTAAACATGACAAAAATCATAAAATATAGTATTATGGATATATAATTTTGCTAAATTACTAAGTAATTTGCATCAATTTATTATATTTACCTATTTTTTATTGCCAGCAAACTTTAACATCGATTATCTCGAAAGTTAATTTTTCGCACTTAACGGGTTTGAACACTCAACCCTCGATATATTCATCATGTACAAATGGCACTTCTGAACGGTAATATCAATATTCCACTGTTTTGGAAAACTGACCACAATACAACCTATCTTATCGGAATCGTTCAAAGTTGTAACTAAACAAAATTAATAGATTCACAAATGGCACTTGTGAACATTACACTGTTTTGGAAAAACTGCGTTAGGCATTTTTTGTGAATCGGTGGCATATTTGTATATTTTGGTATATCACATTGTTTCTATGTTGGGGATCCCTCCTCTTGCATTAAAATAACTAAACTGATATTGTAAATTGGATGTCTTCATTTCAGCAACAACTTTTTAAACTCTCAATTAATTACGTACGTCTTCTAAATATTACCAGAAATGGCTTCTTGCGCAAATATAGTCTTAACCACGATTACACTATAACTTCAAGACAAGTCGACTAGGGGATTTTAATAAGAGCGCCCACCTGTGCATTAATTACCAAGTTTAGGACATCATACCTCTCATAACTTCACTGGGGTATACGATGCACTCGACAATAAACTTTACGAGACTTTCAAATTATTCACCATTTCGATTATTAATTTAACTTTGCGCTCGATAGGATATTGTTCGTTTTTATGTACGAGTGCCATTAATGTGGGCTGTGTAATTGGATTTCCAGCTTTTTGTCCAACAGAAGCATCCAAGCCGTCGTGGACGGCAGTCGCTCGGACCGCATGGACATAAACGCTGGTGTCCCACAAGGTTCCGTGTTGTCTCCAACCCTGTTTCTGCTGCATATCAATGACATGCTGTCGGACGACTCCATTCATTGCTATGCGGACGACAGTACTGGAGACGCATGTTACACGGGCCGTGCAAACATCCCCCAGTCCGAGGTGGAGGGGAGTCGCGAACAACTTGTGTCAGAAATCGAGACTACTCTCTCGGGAGTATCCGATTGGGGTCGACTAAACCTGGTCCAGTTCAACCCCACCAAGACACAAGTATGTGTATTCACCGCTAAGAAAACCCCATTTATTGTAGCGCCGCAATTCCTGGGCACACGGCTTACCATTGCCCCGAGTATCGGGATCCTAGGCGTCGACATTTCAAGTGACGTCCAGTACCGCAGTCATTTGGAGGACAAGGTTAAGCTGGCATCAAAGAAACTTGGAGTTCTTAACAGGGCGAAGCAGTACTTCACTGCGGGGCAGCGACTCCTTCTTTATAAGGCACAGGTTCGACCCCACATGGAGTACTGCTGTCATCTTTTTGCCGGGGCGCCCGCACGCCAGCTTAACCCTTTCGACTCGGTGCAAAGACGTGCGTTGAGGCTCGTCGACAGTCCCATACTCGCAGGCGATGTGGAACCTCTCAGCCTCAGGAGGGACTTTGCCTCACTGTGTGTTTTCTACCGCCTATATAATGGTTTGTGCTCAGATGAATTATTTGACATGATGCCCACAGCTACATTCTATCATCGCACCGCTCGCCATAGACAGGGAATTCATCCCCACACATTGCATCCGAATACGGTACGCACCGTGCGGTATGAAAGGAACTTCATCCCACGTACGCTCAAGCTGTGGAATGAACTCCCTGCCACGGTTTTCCCAAGCGACTACAATATGGGGTTCTTCAAGAGGGGCATTAGAAGGTTTCTTCAGGGTAGGCAGCGCGAGTGTAACGCCCCTGGTGTTGCATACGTCCATAGGCCACGGTAACCACTTTCCATCAGGTGGGCCGTGTGCTTGTCTGCCACCTAAGTGGTATAAAAAAAAAAAAAATGTAGCCAATAAATTTTACGTGGCCCACCTGGTGTTCAGTGGTCCGCCATCTATGAGTATTGAAATCGGCAACATAGAAGGTATATTAAAGGAAAGGAAAAAAAGAGTGATAAGACACAAAACAGATGAAGAGATGAAATATAATAGAAAAAGGTAAAGCAAGGAGATAAAAGTTTCCGTCATTGCAACCAAAAATACGAAAACAGCATTCTACTTAACGATGAAATAAAAAAGCAAAGCAGCAACGCAGTCTACCTATAATGTAGATCATAAAGAAGGCTCACCAGCTCGGATCTAGATTAGAATGAAAATAACCCGTAGTTAAGCTTTCCTCATGGTAGTCGTGTTTCTAAAATTAAACGCTGCTCAGTGTGCGTTGCCTGAAGACTATGCCCAAAGATAAAATTAGGTACGTTAAGGACGATACATACACAGTTTTAAATTATTTGGATGGTAACTGGCTTTGAATTACGTTGTTTTTGAAGATAAGTAGGCAGCAAACAAGGGAAGTGTATCTAATGCGGATTCCCCGTAGATACAGATATTTTTTAATTTTTAAACATGTATATGGAATTGTATTCACCTGAACAAGAAAAAAGTGTATCAAAAGGGAACAAAAGCGGGGATTTCAGAAGAAGTGTGTGCAAAACGAAAGTGTACCAAATCATACCTAATGAACATTTATATTTTTATTTATAAATACTTTGTTATACAGAGCCGTCAGGTGTTCAAGCGTTCTGCGTTCGAATGATTGACCGCGCGATTATTTTCTACGAGCGATCTCTTAAAATCTTTTAACAACGTCGACGTGTGTATATTGTCTTTATCTTCTCCCTATTGTCAGGTATGTTGCTGTAAACCATACGGCGCGCATGCGTTGCGCGAAGCGTAAGTAAGTACAAGCGTCAGGTGCCGTTCAACATTTACCTTTGCTCACTTTACACTTTAACGCAGACATCACTATTTGTAAACACTCTGAGTGAGCCTATTTTTGTACTTTTTATGGGCTGTAAGTTCGTTCGGTCTTTGATGTCGGTTCTGAAGGAGAATGTCGAGTTTGATCTCAATTCAAACATTAGAAAAAAATATAAGTAAATTATTTTGTCTACACAACATGAATAGTCGTGGTATCTCTTTCGAAAGAAAACCAAACCAACAAAAAAATGTGGCACTTCAGGACTGTCGACAGAAGTGAAAACGGTAGTTATTTATTTTCTTTTATTTATTTTACTTTATTTTTAACATAGGATCTATGTTAGGTGACACTACCTTCCACATTACAACTTGCCTATGAATGGGTGCGCCATGAGTTTCTCTGCATCAATGCCGTTGTAGAGAGGCTATTGACCGACTCGGACACCATGGCTTGTTGTGCTGCAGGAGCGGTGGGCGAATTCCACGGCATGCCATAATCGTCATCTCAACGACATAATCCGCCATGCTCTTGTCACCTCCGGTGTACCCAGCACAGCTGGCACCAACAGGTCCAACCAACAGGTCTGACCGTCAAGGTAATATGCCAATATTTTCTTATAATCTATTATAAAAAATAGAAAATAGTAGTCGACATCTTAAGTTAAATATCCCGATTATTAGAGGTATTTTGTTTCCAGGATTCCCTCATCATACGAAGAAAGCCACATGCGATGTTAACATACTTACCGGACGATGCTAAAACTGATGTAGAAGATATGTAGGGCACAATTAATTTATTGGTGGCACCAGATTTCGTCCATTTCCGAAAATTTACAAAGAGTATCTTGAGCCTTTCGATAAAAGGGATTTAATATGATGATAGGTGTACCATCATTTAAAGCAATAAAAAGTTCTCTGTGCAAACTTCGTGCTAAAAGTGTAAGTAAGTTTTATTGTCTAAAATAGAATCGAAATATATTTACTCGTGAATTACTACTCGTTATGAATTATATAAAACAAAACTTAGTATTCATACTCTTTCTATAAGTAATAGGCCAGTTATTTTAGAAAATAAGACAATCTCTTTAGAACTTAGAAAAGATAATGATGATTTTGAAATTTAATTTCAGGTGGACATTGAAATCTTTGCCGTAGGTAGTGATATTTTTATAGAAGCGGAAATTAAAAGCCAAGTGAATTGCGTGATGCAGGAAGCCGTACTATACCCGCGCTGGGTATAAACAAGCAAAATCGGTCAGTAGTCAGCACATCACTCGCTTGAATGTTGACGGTGATTTATAGGGCGTCCTTTTGTAAACGCGACACAGTGATAACAATCAACATTTCTTATGGACTACATTTTAAGGGATTCTTATAATAGACTACGCAATTCTGCAAAGCTGCAACAGGAAAAGTGATAATAATACTTGTACTTAGATTACATTAGCCTTATTTCGTGTGAAGGAAATTTTGTTAGGTACTGTTGAAACGATAATATGTATTATTTCCATAGCTATACCACTCGTGGTTGGTAGATTAGACGGCATTTGTAATGGATATATAACAATCCTCACACCTGAACTAAAAAAAACGTTAAAACGTTTGTGTTAAAACGTTTTCAAACAAAACGATTATCTAAAGCCCACAATTGCAAGTACATAATATTAAGAAAAACGGCCTAATAAGCTTATATAGAAGAATACAAAAGCATAACAGGTAATGACTAAGCCCAAAACGAAATCACTTCCAAAACTTACGTCATTAAAGAAGTTAATTAAGAAAAGGGGCTTAATTGAAAAGTTTTAGAAATCCTCAATGTAGCTCGAAGTATATTTAAATAAATTATAACAAATCTTTTACAAGGAATAAAAGAAATTTCGATTCATGTGTTCAATTTACGAACTAGGATGTATGTAGGTATTACCTTGTACGGGATCAAAAGACATCTGAAAAATTTAGACGGTTACGAATAGTCAACTATTGAATTAATGGATTCGATTAGCATAGTAAATGCTTTAAAATTTTATTCAAATTCCATTTCGAAATTTATTGACTTGAAAACGCATCCTAAAAAATAGGCCTGTATAATACACGCTTGCACGAGTACTCAGTGTTCAAATACTAGAAGATAATTGACATCGAACCGCAACAAAATACGCGATACATGTCTCTGTCGAATTCTCTTGGGATATGTATTTTATAATGTACAATTGTTTTTCTACTTCACAACAATATTAACTAAAAAAATTGTAATAAGTAAAAGCAAAAAAATCCTCAGAAGTAAGCGGGCTTAACACATCAAAAGCCTGCGAACTATAACACGGTTGATTCAGCAAGTCACTCATGGCTCCGCAATGGGCCGGTGAAAGCCCAAACCGGCGAGCAGGCCACACCGACCCAGGCTAAGCTTAATTACAGCCGTGGGATTAAGTCGGGACATATTTGCGTTGCCTGCTCAAAATTAGGGCACGCTAGGGATTTCTTATTTAATTTATTCGTGTCCGTGAAGAATGTCGGTTCGCGCCAAGGGGATGCTGTTTTATTTTATGTAGCTTTTTTGTGCGGTAAATTTATTTGTTCTAGTCCAGGGTGGTATTAAGTTTTTCGACACTGTTCATTTTTTAACCCCCGACGCAAAAACGACGGGGTGTTATTATCTTTTCTGTTCACTACTCATATAAATCTATTTTTAACCCCCGACGCAAAAACGACGGGGTGTTATAAGTTTGACGTGTCTGTGTGTGTGTGTGTGTGTGTGTGTGTGTGTGTGTGTGTGTGTGTGTGCGTGTGTGTGTGTCTGTCTGTGGCATCGTAGCACCCAAACGGATGAACCGATTTGGATTTAGTTTTTTTGGTTTGAAAGGTATATTAGTCGGGAGTGTTCTTAGCTATGTTTGAAGAAAATCGGTCCAAGATGGCCGCCGCTACAACATGTTGGAATACATATTTCTTTATAATTCCCTCAATATGGGTATCAAATGAAAGAGCTTGACTAGTAGATCAATTTAAAAAGCATAAAATAAAAATTAAATTACAAATTTAAAAAAACCCCGTCACAAAAAACACCAAAAAGTTGAAAATAAATGAATAAATTTTAATTCAACGGTTGCCATGTCGGGGGACCTTACGATATAAAGGAGTACTTAACCAGTTACGGTCCCCCGACATGGCAACCGTTGAATTAAAATTTATTCATTTATTTTCAACTTTTTGGTGTTTTTTGTGACGGGGTTTTTTTAAATTTGTAATTTAATTTTTTATTAATATTATTAGCATTTTATGCAATTCCTTTTCTCAGCATTTGCTACAGAATTAGCAATACAGGTAGGTACATGGTGTAACTAAACCCTTATTTAGTTAATCGAAATCATTATTTCGATTAACTATATAAGTGCAACGAATAAATGCAAGGTCCACTTACATGCAAAAAACTGTCTAACTATACAACTTCGATATCGCCATCAGTTGTGGAGACCAAATGACACAAACATTACGCGAATGTCACTCATTGAAACCATTCTTCAACGGATTCTATTTATATTATCTTATTATTTAGTTTTAGCCCTACGTTTCGGAAGCCATGTTGGAGGGTTGACTATAGTAACAAATAAATTGCAATAAAGTCCGTTAAAACTGGTGATATTTCCACTAGAACTTGCCTTTTCCACCGCAGGACCATTAGACAATGCAGACCAGCTATCGTTTTCTCACGTTGTTCATAGGTATAGTGTCGCTGTTCAGAGAACTAACCTAAAAAGAATTAAAGGAAAAAAATATTCCGAGTAGGCTGTCGTTTCCTCACATTGTTAATATGTATAATATCAGTGACGCTGTCCAGAAAAGTAAACTAAAAAATAAAGGAAAAATATTATTCATAATAGAGCAGTTGCTACTGTTCTAGGTATGATCTTTTTTATCTCAGTAAAAATAAAAACGAAAAGAAAATAAACAAAGTTGTATGTATAAACAATGTATTATTAAAAATATACCCAATTTAACACAATAATTTATATAAAAAATAATCTTTATCTCTCTCGCGCGGTCATTAATTTAACTTTCTGTACCACATCAAGTCAAGCAAAACCAAATTCTGTTAATTAACCTCATTTTAACTTGGCTCCAATTTCCATGCTAATAAGGGTATGAAGCAAAAATATGGACCGTTAACTGCTTGTCATTTAGGTCTTTTTGAATCAAGGAAGGGGTTTTAAGAAGACGAAAAGTAAAAATCTGTATTGAAATCTATTTAAATAGCTATTGAACTATTGATAGATTTACTTTTTACCCTGGAATTTGCATAGTGCTTTCACAGTCGTGTCCAAAGTTTGCACTTCAGAGCTCACAAGGCCCGATTTCTGTTTTGGACTGGTATATCGGTATTACATTACATTCCTAACTCCCAACCTCGAAAGCATGTGATTAGCAGGCGCAACCTAGAGGTGAGGTTGGCTTGGCCTTAAGGATGTGAGTAGGACCCTGATACGCATGATACGATCAGAATTTTCAATAAACGAAAACTGCTTCGAAGAGCGATTTCAACAAATCCAATTTGACATTTTTTCATGAAAAATATGAACAACGATATAAAAAATTGGACAGAGCGACAATAAAATATCACGAGCGTAATAAATCCGCTTTTTTCCGATGGAGAACTTAAAACGTAAATATCTGGCGCATGGCTATTTCCTCAAGAGGTAATTAATGTTCAGATAATAAGTTAAGTACAAAAACATTAATGGAATTTTATAAGACAAGATTCGTAAGCCTTCAGCAACGGGAGCTCATAATTAGACAATTTTTTATGGAAATTTAAGCCAAAAAGAATTTAGGTAGTTTAGATGCTTCTCTTGCGGCAGAAGGTCTATAATTATGAATGTAAGTCGAAAATGAGGTAGATGAAGTTCATAGAAATAAAAATCTTATCAAGTTACTAATTATGTTATGGTTTGAATGGGCGCGCGACGCATCTTATTAATTTGTATCTTTTTTAGTTTTGTTGCTTTTTATATTTTTGAATATTATTTCGTTTCGTTTTTTTGTTGCACCATCGAACCAGTTTTTTATTCTTTCAAAGTAATTATATTACTAAATATTATCATCACTTTATGTGGTCCTGTAAGGAAACCAAAGAGTTTTATTTCTTTCTTCCAAATAGAACTTACCATAATGTAACCAGTTTTCTACCATTTCTAAATATTGTATTGTAAAACATGCCGACTTGAAAATTCCAGACTACACCTTAGAGACACAGATAAGTAAAAATAACAATCTGTAAACGTATTCAGACAAAAATATACGGTAAATACAGTTAAAAAACAGTAGCATCATCTATCATTTTGTTCTTTTTACCCGACTGCCGAAGGAAGGAGGGTAATGTTTTTTAAAGTATGGAAACCTGTAGGGCGGGCGTTGCGACATTGTTACATAACATATCAAATGACATGTTTATATATATTTTCTTTATTTACTTTGATAAAATCTTTATTATTTTATAAAAAAATTTTTTTTTTATCAAAGTTGTTGCTGATCAAAAGAAACCACCATCAAAATAAATCGAATTCATTAATTAATCCGTGGAATAAATTGTCAAATAAATTAAATAACAGTGTTAAATGATTTGTTTTAACCTTAGAGTACGCATTTTATATTTTTATATGATTTTATTTGCAAATCTGGTAGTAGTGAATTTTACCGCAAAATTTGAGGTTATAATTATTAAATTACAAATAAACATTATTTTGTAAAAGAAAAAGCTATCGATATAATACATACACTATACGTTAAAATATGACCTTGGTTTTCAGGTAGTTATTATCATATATTTAGGTTGTAATGAATTATTAATTTGGCGGAAAAATTGTTCGTCAGCAAATTTTTCGTCCTAAATTAAAGCTTGTAAATAATTATTTTGTACTATCACATATCAGGTTTTCGTAATATCTAACGTCCTTAGTGTCTCAGTACGTCGTCGGATTCCAACAAATGCATGTTACTAATGATTGTACCGTCGGGCATTGTTACAAAAAATCAAAGTATTATACATTTCTGAAAATTTCAAAGCACTTTTCAACCATTTTTCCACCAGTTTATATTTGTAAAATGTCTTCATTTCACACTATACACAAATCTCATCAACTATGTATATAAACGTGATTCGAGTAGATTCAAGTTCATTCGAAAAATATTTGTCCTCAAAAACCTTCCTATACCATTCTTGAAGAACCCCAAGTTGATAACTAACAATAACTACGAGTACTAACTAAAAGTTTGTTGTGTACAGTTATTGGCTAATGGGGGTGTTAAAAGTGAAAAGTTAATCATAATAAATGGTAAGAGTACAGCACCTGAGCTCTCTAGGAAATTTCGCAGCACACTAACTTAATATAGAAGTGCTGTAAGAGACAGAGTGGCTCTCTACGATACCAAGCTTATATGCAATTACGACAAACCACTTATTTGCGACGGCAATTAGTTCTGTTGTAGTACTTTAGACACAACAGTTATTTTTAGAGTGCACAGAACTCTAAAAATTACTACTACTACTACTACACTAACAAAGGTAAAAACAGAACCCTACACCGATGTCTATCTGTCTGTCTATCATCTGTGGTGAATTATAACTATGGAGTTCCTATTTACTT
The DNA here is from genome assembly GCA_914829495.1 of Eilema sororculum. Taxonomy (NCBI): domain Eukaryota; kingdom Metazoa; phylum Arthropoda; class Insecta; order Lepidoptera; family Erebidae; genus Eilema; species Eilema sororculum. The sequence goes on from OU618535.1 coordinate 24,358,956, forward strand.
ATTGTTACCTACATAATGTATTGTGACAAGACGAATAAAAGTCAGTCTATGGTCTCAATGCCTTTCATTTAAAACATCATCAACCATATCTCATCAAACATGCTAGCTAAAAAGTTGAAATTTTAACAGAAGATGTATTTATGTTGCTGCTAACAACCAATATATAAACAGAAAAAACAATAGCCCAGAACCCTTCGTCCGCGAATACGACTCGTACTTCAAACCGCTTTTTTATAATATACGTGGTTGCCTTTTAGTTTTGTTTTACTTTCAAAAACGAGTATTGCGGAAACTGCCTGGGCGGGATGATCAAAATTATTTTTGATTTTATTTGAAAAAAAAAAATGTTATTAATTTTTTTTATAACATGAGCCCATGTTATAATAATTTTAACATACTTAAGCATATTAATATATCCAGGAAGCAAAATGGAAAGGACTCCGGCATGGTCACGAACTTACGACTACATACTTAAATTTAATTGCTACTTAAATCCGATGTAAACTGAAAGGGTGGTACTTCTTCAGTAAGATCCATTTATTTTGGGAAAAGCATGGCTCTTTACGAGTATAATGGTATGTTATTCATACTTTCGCTCTTTCTATTCGAATATTAACAAATTAAGCCATCCTTCAAAAGCCATGACAGTTCGAAATACGACAATTTTAATTTTTAAAAAAATTGCAACTTTTTTGCATTGGTTCGCAAAAAACGCGTCATTATTTTTCCGTTGCAATCAACGGTTCTAACATCAAAAAGTGTTCGTTTTTGAAGAAAACCTTAATAAAAGCGAGTATTAAACCCTGTTTCAAGTGTGTAATATCAAATTTCAACAAAAGAGTAACTATTATTTCTATATTTGAACGATTTTGAAGCGCGCTTCTCCTGGCAGTTAATTCCATATTTTACGGCAAAAACAAAACCAAAACTATGACAAAATCGATATAATGTTTACACAATATGTTAGAACATGACCTTGGTTTTCAATTAGTAATTAAATTTTTAGGTTACGTGTAACCATAAAATTGTAATAAATTACGTAATCTGACTGAAAAATTGTCCGCGCGCCGGTCGCAAATCTTTCCTGCTAGTCTTAGGCCTATTTTATAACTAGCACATATGGTTTTTTTATTTTAATCGTGTCTAGTTACAACCTGTAGACTATTTAAAATTATAAAATACATAGGTTATCGCTTTAGTTTTTAAAATAAACGTACCTAACGTTGAGATATTCATGTTTAAAACTATACGCAATTTTAACCGCCTATTATTATAAATCAAGCGATAAATATAAACACAAACTTGACACCACTTGAAAGAACGACCCATAAACTGTAATAAAAGTAGCACTTGAGCTTCTAGTTCCACTCACAAAGTAAACATAAACATTTTTTGTGAACGCGCTGGGCGCCAGCTGCGCACGCGCCACTTGACGTCATCGGCTTGCGCACTCTACAAGTACTTACAGCCGCTGCGTGTTGCACTCGAGCGGTTAATTATTATGGCAGAGTGTTATATGAACCAATAACTAAGTGACAGGAAGTCAGATAGACTAGTCGTATGAACGTTCAGTGGTAACGTTCAATACCGCAAATAATGATACTGATAACGAATTCATTTTGCTTTGATAATGAACAGTACAGAAAAGACGACCAATTTGTAAATACCCATAACCATATTTGTTATAATGTAATTGTTTATACTACCTATAGTTATTTTAGTATGCAGATTGATTTACTACTCTTATTGTAATTTCATGCCCTAGGATTAAAGACTGATATGAGAAAAGAGATAAACCGACTTTTAGTCAACATCAAAAACGGGACTTGAGCCCGAGACCAATTCTTTAGAGGGGGAATAATCTGACCAACTGAGTTACTTGAACAAGTTGTTGATTATTAGAAATTCTCCTATGGCACCCATAGTAAATTCCATTCCATTCCAGGAAAATCCATATTGTGGACTTACGAAAAACCATGTACGGTTGCAAAAGTTACAGTTGCACCTGTAACTTTTGCAACTCCATTGTCGACTTACATTTGGAATTCAGCACAATCGTTTACATGAAATGGCCTAGGTCTCTTATTACGTAAATTGTACTGTTCCCGCGATACCCATTTGTAGTTACCTATGCAGCACGCACCGTATCGCAAGGTCACGTACGAACGCTGGTTTAAGGGGTAGAAGTTTCAGGTGAGGTATAAAATTGCTAAATTTTGCTGAACCTAAAAGTTTTAACATGCAACTCGACCAATTCATACTGAAGAAAACTGGATATTATCTTGCACGAAGGATAAGCATTCTCATTTAATATGATAATGCTGCCAGGCATTCTGGGAACATTAATTACCAGTCAGTGATGATGCGGGGAAATTTTACGATGCACGTATGTAAGTATTTTATCCGCTTGCTTTACTTTATTTTAGATATACCTATTATTAGTAATAGTTCTCTTGTATTTGATTTAGTACTTACATCCAATAAAAATTAATAATGTATAGAAAGTACACAAATGCCATTCTACCCAATCATCAGTCAGGACCTCTTGAAAGAAAGAAAGTACGTGCAGAAAGAATTTCTAGGCATTTGGTGAAACCATCATCACAAACATATAGTGGACAAAAATGGCATCGCCTCAAAATATTAAATAAAGAAAGAGTTCAAGAATCCAACAAGAAAGTCAACTAAATTATATTACAAAAGTTTGTGGTTAAAAAAAACTACCAGAAAACCCGAGTAACTAAATTAGAACATCAAACATGAAAAAAGGCAGGAACAAAATAATACAAGAGACAATATTCAATCGAGACGGTACAACGTGTTCCGCGTTGTTCGTATATCCGACAGTTATGATTGAAAAAGTTTAATCAATCTGTCCGCCGATCGAGCATATTTTGGCACATACACACACACACATACATGGCACCCTGACGTATGAGTTACAACATTATTGAATAATTTATGTCTTTACATGAGAATTTAAAAATAATACACAAGCTTTTTGTTTTAAAACTATGCAGTTTGATTTGCTGTATTAAGTCCCACTTGGCTCTCCGGCAAATTAATGAAACCCATTTATGTCTCTAAATTCAAAATTAAAACTTACACGTGAGTCCCTGATTCTCTTTGCCCTTTTAGGTTGGCTCTTTTATAATTTCAGGTCTTCCGATTTTCAACTTGCCGGCCGCTTTTCAGGTTGCCTTGCCAGCCGCCTTGTTTCGCCTCAACATCGAAGATAGTGGTTTTATAGTAGTATTTTTTTAAATCTTTAATAGTCTGTATTATTATTCTAGATCTTAGTTATAGAATAGGAATGATTTACACTACTCCACCAAATATAAAATTTCCTTAATGAGATTGACAGTCTATCGATACTCTCATAATTCAATAATTTGTGTTCGTAGTGTTGCTCTGCATCGGTGTGGAGAAAAAGTGGCCCTGGACGCCAAGATAGGAAGGCATTTAGTCTGGGATGTAACTTGTGTTGACACCCTTATGTCTTCACATCTTCCACGAACCATGGACTGCGCCTGCTTGCTGCTACTTCTACATAGACCATTAAACAGCACAAGTATATAAATTGAATAAGTAAATATATATTTGAGCTTTTTGGGGTTGAGACGCTGGGAACATGGAGGGCAAGTGCCCATCTTTTATTTAAAGAAATATACAAAAGAATAATAAATGCTACCCCTGAGGCTAGTGTATGCACAGAGAATTAATTGGAATTTAACGTGGCAATAATGTCGCCAGCCTTCTGACCAGCCTACCAGTTGACATCGATGGAGAGGAATTCTTTGAAGCCAGAACTGTATGTATAATGTTTAGATTTTAGTAACATTATATGTAATATACAATAGTTCTTTTTATTTTTTGAATAGGTTTTATTATATATGTTTATGTATTTAAAATATAATTTACAGGGTATTAAATTAAATGAAACGTGCCAGCCGTTCGCTATTTAACTGGGAAACTGCCAGTTTGGATGGACTATACTAATTTCTGGTTAAAATGGTTCCAGAGCTCCCACGTCCGTTTGGTTTTTCAATTTCCAGTCTCATAATGTAATCACGATCGCTTCCAAGTTTTATTACTACGGGCATCACTCATCTGCTATATAAGCCTGGTAATGCCATAGATCCAAAAAATTATAGGACAATCACATATCTCTTTAAAAACTCCTTACATCCATTCTGAGAGTGAAAATAACGAATCATACTTATAACTGAAAATTCTACTCTGTCCTACCTTTGTAGATATTCTTCCTATTTTTTCCATCCAATTTTAAAAGGAATAAAGGGAATTATAATAAAATACGTCTTTATTGTGGGTATGTACAGTCACCTCTATAAATATGTATACACGGTAGGGTACCAGAAACAAGTAACCAGGGTTAACTTCGAATTTTTGTTTACTAAATATATAGCAAAATGATGTAAACTCTAAATATTTCATAAAAATGTAACCATTACACGCCTCATAAAATGTATCAACTGATACTTGCAAAAATATATCCACAACTAACTGGTCAATTGAATGGAAACATGCTATAGTTCATATATATGTAAACACGTACTTTCAAAATAATATAAAATATTCTTTCAGTGAAGTTAGTCTCTTTATTCCCTCAAGGCACATCAACTCACGCTAATATAAAATAACTAGCTGATGTCCGCGGCTCCGCTCGCGTGGATGTCGGCCATTGTGACTTTCAATCATATCTCCGTTTCTACTCTTAACCAATTATGATCAAACGTAATATTTTAAGTGTGACTTTTGAATTTGAGTCTGAGAGTTTGAGTCTAAGAGTCTGAGTCTGAGAGTCTGAGTCTGAGAGTCTGAGACTGAGAGTCAGAATCTGAGAGTCTGAGTCTGAGAGTCTGAGTCTGAGAGTCTGAGTCTGAGGGTCTGAGGGTGAGAGTTTGAGTCTGAGAGTCTAAGAGAGTCCGAGTCTGATTCTGTGAGTCTGAGTCTGAGTGTCTGTATGATTTTATAGAAAACTACATATTTTAGACTACAGACTACATAACTTCAGGGCACTGACTGACCTCCGTCCCCCATGAGCGCGGGCCTGGGGGTGACGGGTGGAGCCGCCTGTCACCCCAGCAGAAGCAGGCCACGGCGGCGGCGCGCTAAATAGCGCGCCTCCCCATTCCGGGGGCGAGTTGGGGACACCGTTGTCCCCCCTCCTGAGGAGGGCCAGACCGTAAGGGACGGCCCTGGATCAGCCGGGGTGCGAGGGATATGTCTATAACAACCTCACCTCCGGCCTAGCACCAAGACCCACAGTCGGCGTGCGGTTTTAGTCGGTTCGAGTCCGACATAACCTCCTCTTCCAGCTCCGGCAGGGGGGGGTATCCGAGGGGATTTCCGCACGAAAAAAAAAAAAAAAAAAGAAACTTCACTGAAAAAGAAAAAACATAACTTCACTGAAAGTATATTTTATATTACTTTGAATGCTAGTATTATTATATAGTATATTAGTATATAGAATAGAAGTTCATATATATGAACTGTAGCATGTTTCCATTCAATTGACCCGTTAGTTGTGGATATATTTTTGCAAGCATTATTTGATACATTTTATGAGGCGTGTAATGGTTACATATTTATGCAATATTAAGAGTTTACATAATTTTGCTACCTATTTTGTAAACAAAAATTTGAAGTTAACCCTGGTGACTTATTTCTGGAACCCTACAGTGTATACATATTTATAGAGGTGACTGTACACCAAGGTAACCAATGCAATATGAGAGATACAAGTTATGTACAGATGGCGCCCCTATCGCTCTATATAATTGATACTATGAATAAACAAATGTAGTTATATTTTTCCTACAAACGTATAAAATAAAAACATCATATCAGCATTAACATATAAAACAGATCTTTTATAAATATGCTTATTATGAACGCTGCTTGCTTCTCACAGAAAATAAATGAGAGTGATACATAATATGGAAATACAAACACTGTAATGTTGTCATTTTGGTATAATATGGTATAATATAAGTACAAGTCAAAGGCAAAATAATGAATATTTAGCTCAGCAAAGTCAGTAGATAATTACTGATTTGGACATTTACTGACTTTGCTAAACATTATAATTCTAAGTAAACAAGATTTGAAAAGAAAATACAGCTTAAATTAAATCATTTTAATAGACAAGATTAGGCATTTTAGGCTTATAGAAATGTAAATTATATTAGATACTATTCATTATTGATACATTTTATTTTAAGATAATAATAATTTGATACCAAGTAAATCCCGAACCCCGATAGTGTCATGTAAAAATAACACTTACATGCCGACAAAAATTTTCATGTTGTACTAGGCATTTTATAAATCCATGATTGTTATTAAAGCTATTTTGTTTCCAGTTTCCTTCAATAAGAATCAACAAACTACCACACAAGCTGGACATAAAACAAACAGTGCACTCTGTCCATAGAAGATTATCTTTGTCAGCGTTGATTTATTGGAAGTTAATTTGATTTCTATTCTGATACCTATAAAAGTCACTTCACGTCGTACCTTATTTAGAAATAATTTTATATCTCAACCCCTTTGTGCAGAGCATTGATTGTTATCAAATAATTTGATCGTCTGTGGCTCTTACGTCCCACAGTAAAATTTTCTAAATTTTATTGTAAAGTTTGAGGGATGTTGCTAGATGTACAAACTTTGAAGGATCTAGAAAACAGTCTTCAATAATATCGAGTTGGAAGTCCGAGGTTGAATATCAGTGCAGCGCTAGAACGAGACAATGATGCCGACTCTAAACTATAGTATAGTGGTGTTACCAATGGGCAGTACAGGGTAATAGCTAACAACATCGCATATAAGAACGTCATTCACTTCAACCCTGAGAAAGACCCAAGAAAATTGCAGAAGCAGCTTTATCAATTTTGGTTTAGGCTGGACTATTCGAATAGTATCAAAGTAGTGGTTAAAAACTCTTGTATATCCAATTCTTTCAGATTATTGAATCAAATTGTGTCTGCTAATAACTAACATTGACTATTTAAACTAGTAACCGAAATTACTGGTATTCCCATTCTTGGGAAACACAAAGAAAACTGAAAATTTGAAGAACTCCATAGCTAGAAGTCGATAGCTAAATCAATACTAACGACACCAGATGATCCTATCAAATCCAAGGTCCGAACTCCCCTCTAATTCAGATTTAATTAAAACCTCAGAGTTAATTCCGTTCCACGGAATCTCTCCGTTCGGAAAATTGATCACTGGTATCCTGTAGATGGTTAAGATTTGTTAGCAGTTTAATTTTTGCTGCTTAAGCATTTATTTTTATAGTATAACTGAAGTAGTAAATAATTTTCGAATTATGCGATGACAGTAGATAATCGAATATAGTATTTGGGACCCACATAAGACCTTCAAGGTTCGCAACGGTTGATTTCGCAACTTCATTCACAAATCGGTGCACCTGCTGATTAAAGCACAAGACTGACGCAAGCTAGCCTCTCGGGACTATGAGGTTAGATGGCTGTTGCTACCATAAACTAAGAAAAGAAGGCTAGAGAAGGTAAGTAAACTCCGACACATATGTAAACCTAAGCCTTGGATGCACTGGACACTACGTAAGATGATAATATATAATCTAAACCAGACAAGCTAAAAACTACGTTAGACAAATCTGCAAAAGAAAGACGAAAGTTACTATTAGAGATTGGGATATTTACCATGTATTGTTTCAAGTGTCCGATATTTCGGCGCTGTTAACCAGCACCATGATCACGGAGAAACTTTAAATAGTCATTATAATTGTCAAAATCTAATTATTATATGCATAGTTTGTTACCATAATTCCTAACGACTTCATTGCATGTACATTGTTCATTGTAGTATTAGGACAATATTTTTCCACCAAATGTAATTTATTCAAGTCTCGTTATTTTAACAACGTGTCATATTCAGCACCATTCATTCATTGGACTGACATTTACGTATAAAATCCTAAAGAAAAATGTAACAATCTCAAGTTTTTTGAAATGTGATTTACTTTTCCATTATTCTTACTGGAATAAGAGCAATGAAGATTACCGTAATTCGGTGCAAGACATATTTACAATAAATGGTTTTAAACTTTTGTGAGTAGTATAGTAAGTAGTGTATATTTATACGAACGAACGAGTTTGAACTATTTTAATGCAAAGTGAACTTGAAATTTAATTTTTACCACTTTGTAGGTGGTAATAACTCAAGTTTCGTTGACTTCGATATATCATATTTTTCTTTTTTAAGCCTTTCCTAGTTTTCTTTACAATCTTCCTACCAATTGCAAATGTATAATTCCTATAGAATTTTTCACCAGCCTCTTAAGCACGTATTGGTCAAATAAATCCTACTAGAATAAATTCATCATTTCGATATGAGCAATGGGCAGGAAAGCAAAATATTAATTTGTTTGGCGATCAACTGAATCGTGTACAAAATATACATGTTATATATTCGCTACGCAGTAACGTGAAAGTCTCAGGATTTATTGTTTTATTTTAATTGAAGTTTTATTATTTTTAAACCATACGTGACAGCCAGTTTTTCTTTCATTTCTATTGACAACGTTGGTACTTTGTGACTATTTTAAAACTGTGTTTTTTTATGCTTTATTTATTTCTCATAACCGAAGCTTTTGTTTGATATTCTGGTATATCGCATCATTTTAGTCAGCATTATAACATTGTATGTCCTTCATTAACAAGATGGGTAATATACCGCATCCAATATTGATACTTACTTGAGAAAGGATTCAATTTTTCTGCCAACAAAGCTGTATCGTGCAGTGCCAACAAGTGTCATAGTACGCGGACGCGCCGGAGTGCGGACGGCACGTTCCGACGAGCTTGCACGTACTGCAGACGACGACAGTTTCTGCTTACCTAACTCTCGAGATGCTTATAAGTGCATCGTATATCGGTCATTATTATGCACACCGTGTCCGCAGTAGTTGGTTTGTGTTATATTTTTAGGTAGACTGTCAAAGTTTCAATTTTACCTGCCACGATATTTTGAACGTGATAATTGCCCAAAATTATATAAAAGTGGAACGGGGAAATGAGACCTTGAAATGACTGGGTGAAACATAAAACTGTTACAAAAGGGAAGTCCATATAGTCATCGAATTGGACGGTTGTCCGATAACACTCTACTCCGACGGTTAGTTAAACGAAAAAATACTTGGCCGATAGAACTTTTCGCCGAAAATATTATTCATTGACGGTTGGTAGTCCGAATGAATCCGTCGCCGATGGGACAGTTCGTCGAAAACACTCTTCAACGACTATTGGTTAAACGAACGAATCTTTTTTATTTTGCTTCAAACTCAAATTAATACATTTGTTTTATTTGATTGATTGACATGATTTTTAGGGTTCCGTAGCCAAATGGCTAAAAACGGAGCCCTTATAGATTCGTTATGTCTGTCTGTCCGTATGTCACAGCCACTTTTCTCCGAAACTACAAGGCCTATTCTGTTGAAACTTGGTAAGAGTGAATAAAAAACATCAAACCCATACGTGTGGGGTATCTTTAGATTGATTTGTTATACACTGATAGAATTAATCATTATGTTAGTCATAATCGATAATATCTATCACTCATATTTAGTTGCCAAATGCTAATGTCTCCTTTCCTTATCCAGAAAAAAAATGTGCTGGTCTGCTGTATCCCTATTCCTAAAATCTATTTTACTTTTACAAATTACATGTTATTAAATAATTTTAAAGCTATGAAATCAGAAAATCAGCATGATCTTATTACACACAATTAGGTATGAACATAGAATAATAAATGAACAGAGGGTTCGCTTCCAAAATGGCTGGTCAACGTCAAATTATGACAGATTTGGGTCGACACAAAAACAACGTTTATGTTCTTACGTTTTGTTTTACTTTATTAAACCGGTCAATAGGTTGAATGTTGAGATTAATAATAATATCAGTCTTTACCTGCATATCATGTAGTTACGAATAGATCTTCTATGCATATTTTGAGGTCTTGTTTTTTGATACTGCCGTTATTGCAACAATATGAATAAGCATAATTATTGCAGATATAGTAAGAAGAAATAATTTACTTAGCGTAAAATAGGTCACTGGCACATTTCATAAGGTGGCAGTATACTCGAATCAAAAAAAAACTTATTGTGTTTGTCGGGCCTAGTGGGTTGATGAAGTACTATTTTCGTTTAATAATTATATTATACATGTTAGAAATATTTTCAATGTACATTTAGATTCGTAAAACATTTGTGATAAATTAGATAAAAAACAGATTCATAAAAGCAAATACTATTTATATTAGTTTTTTATCGCAACTGTGAATCACAACTAGTTTTTTTATGTTTGGTGGCAACTAGTTGTGATAGATGAATGTTGATAGATGAATGTTTTTCTTAATACGTAACCAGTTGCCAAGCTGTAATCCATTCTCCACCATGGCAACTATATTTCCCACCCAGTTGCTAAAAAAATTTTCTTGTAATCCAACTTGTATTGTACATAATGGTAGAAAAGGTTTATTAGTAGGTACACATCTATACTACCACCATCTATACCTATATTTCAAATTTCAAGTTTCTTACCTCAAAAACGTAGGACTTTCCCCGTTTTACACCCTTAGGGTATAAATGTATTTATAAAATGAGTCTGTTGGACACTACTGGTCAGTTACGTTACAAAGCATACCTCTCGATTTTTATCATCTAATAAAAAAATACTCCTTAATTCTTATACTCAATGTATGGTACTCGTGATCTAGTTACATAACTTTGTTATACGCGGCTGGATTGTTCAAAATACCTCGGGCCGAGTTCCTAGTGTAAACTTTAAATTGAATCCGATAGTTAGGGTGAAATCGCTGCAAGCTTGTGATCAATCGCTGTGGAATGTGCGGAGTAACAAGGTTTGTACACTACTAAGACAATTCGGTTTTGTTCTGTAGTTATTAATAACTATTGCACTCCATGATATACAATAATGTTTACGGGAATTAACGCGATCATAGTATAGGTATATACACACCTTTGATTCGCTGCTGTAACCTAGTCGAAACGTCAAGCAAATCAAAGGTATGTGTGTACCTATATCATGATCGTGTTAATTCCCGTAAACATTATTGTTTTGTAGTTATTTAGGTACATATGGTAAATATGGTTGGCGGCATATTTACTATTTTCTTCACAAGCGAAGGGAATCTGATACGCCCTAGAAATGATATCCTAGAGACACCAACCTTCGTTTCCAACATTGGTGACACACGTATAAGCCACAGTTATGTGGTAACTGTGGCTTTTCGACGTGATTTACACCCGTGCACAGGACCCACCTGACACCTAAGTGGTATCAAAAAGCCGTTGAAACTGTCAAGAAATAAAAGCCTTCAATTCATTCGACTCAATTTATTATTATCAAATTTTGATTATAATCTCGAGGCTGTATAAAAAAACATAAAACTCAAACATACAGAGCAAACTCCGTAAAGAAAAAAATAACAAAGAAAAACAAAAGAATTACTTAAAAAGCTATTTCCCTAAAATAAATCGGTTGCCAAACTCAATTAGCAACTCAAACAAACGACTGCAGAGTGTGCGAATGATAATGGAACATCTTTATATTAATTTATTGGGGCAATGAGAAGCATTTGACAGTTTATAGATAAAGCTGTCTGTTGAAGGTACCACAAAGTAACTACGGCGTAAATATAGATTTCGATCGGAAAAGTCAACATACAAGACGGGACTTGACCCGTGAGCAAATCCTTAAAGGGTGAATGCTCTGACCAACTCGGACATGTCTTGGAACTTCGACAGCTCTTGGGGCGTTATATTGTCTAAGACCTGGGTTTCAGGTATTTATTCACGTACACACATCAAAAAAAGTTTGCGATCACGATGCGGCTGGATTACGAGCACGGAGGTCATGGCGAGCTCCGCTCAATTCCCGGCAACGTCAACAACGAAGATTGCAGTGGGTTAGACTTCGGCAAAATGAAGAAGGTGAGAAAGAAAACATTTGGCAAAACTGTCTCTTCGTTGACGAATCCCGAATCTCCAGTCATCCAGATAACCGACGTGTCCGTGTCTGGAGAAGACCAGGCGACCGTGAAAGATAAAGAACTGCTACTGGAACAGTTCAACAAGGCGGAAAATCGGTGTTTTTTTGGGGTGGCATTATGATTGGAGCTAGAACGCCTTTGATCCCGTATCGGGGCTTCATGACAGCAGACATGTACAAAGCAGTTGCTAGTGATGATATCGTCAAACCATTCCGAGTAAACCATGGGCACCAATTTGTACTGGTCGATGATAATGCGCCCGCACATCGAGCTCAACGAGTCAATGCTGCTCTTCAAGAATACGATATCACATGATTAGACTGGCCTGCCGGCTCGCCCGACTTAAACCCAATAGAGCACGCGTGGGATGCTCTTAAACGAGCTGTATGGAACCGTGAGCCACATCCCCAGACAGTTCCAGACTTCAGGGAAGCCGCTATTGAAGAATGGGATAGGTTACCCCAGGAAATGCTGGATAACATGATCCTCAGCATGCCCAGGAGGATCTCCGCATGTGTTCAAGCCAGGGGAGGAGTTATTTTATATTGAATTTACACCTTTTAATAATAAATTGAAGTTTAAGTTTAATTAAACAGTATTTTTCTTTCTATGAAATTTCTATCACAATTGCATTATGATTAATGGCTCTTTTTTAAATAAATAATAAAAAATAGTTTTATATTTTAATTTCAAACAGGGTATTCCTATTTAAAGAAAGCATACAACATTTTTTCTTGATAAAGTTAAATTTAAAGAATGCTAGGAGCTTATGCCATTGATCGCAAACTTTTTTGATGTGTGTATCTATTTATTATTATTATAAACAATGTTAGGATATGGGTGAATCTGGCGTTGCAACCGACCTTGAGCTGCGAGATCTGCACGATGTGGTAAGACGTACATTTACATTAGATTCCGTAGGGATTTCTAGCAAACCTCGCCAGACCATAAATGACGTCAGAGCAGGCTTACATCTAGAGCAGTCTTAAAGCTAGAACAGTCAGCCAAGCTCGTGTATGGTCGTTGGGTTGTAGGTCTACAATGGCGAGATGAGAGTTGCAAGATGCCGAACTCCTACTCTAGGCTATGAAATTTTTAACAGGTATAGAAAAGAAAATGAGTAAGGAAAAGGGCTTCGCGGAAAGATACTGGGAACGTATTCAGAATTTATTAGAAAATGACTTCGCTCGGGAGATGCACGACACGACACCCACAACGAAGACGTGGTACTTACCGTACTTTGGGGGTTGACAACCCTAACAAAATGAAACTTCGTTTAGTGTTCGACGCTGCTGCTGAGGGGGATGGTCTAAGTCTTAATAGTTTCTTATTTACAGGGCCGGACTTGTTGTCTCTGGTTATCTATTTTCGGAGTATTATTACGTTTCAGGCAGAATTAAATAGCTGTTGTGGGTGACATAAAGGATATGTTTTTAAGGGTAAAAATACATGCTGATGATCAGCATGCACTTAGATTTCTCTGGAGGAATAGTCCCACTTCATGAATTAGAACTTTTCTTGTGACTTCGTTATGTATTTTTGCCTAATAAATGCGTTTTATTTTTATTGTGATTGTGATTATTATTTGTTTGACTCGGCTACGTTAGCTACAAGTTGGGTTTATTCGTGTGTCACCAATGTTGGAAACCAAGGTTGGTGGCTCTGGGATATCCACTTGGTAAAACAATTGGTGATGAACGAAGAACTATTAAATGAGAAACCATTTAATCATGAAGCCCGGAGCTGACTCGGCGGCCGGTTCAACAATACCGTGAATTTCTCGATCTCTCGATGGATTGAATATTCTGGTTCGTGGCAATAAAAAGCTCTTTACAGTTGATATTATAACCATCACATCTGCTGACATCAGCGATGGAGCATGGGGCAATGGAGGACCTTCAATACATACAGCCCTAATCCAACTTTTTTCTTATCACACGATGAGGGCACGATTTTCTGCCCGTAATTATTCGGATCATGAATATCTTGTCGAACTTCTCGGTTCCACGACAAATTCAAAGTTTTGCAAATTCAATTAGGAGTTAACGCCCGTCCGTTGTAATTATATTTGTGAAGGTCATATTTCAATTAAGAAAATAATCGCTTCCCTTAAATGCCTTGATAAGCAAGGAGTATTTTTTCCCATTTTTAAGTTTAAAGGAGAAGGGGATTTCTTGGCCAAATTGTAATGAGTTGAGAAATGACTTAAGAGATATATTTTTCTATTTAAAAAAAACTATATATAAAATACTATACCAATTGACAATCAGAAAGACGAGAAATCTTAAAATTAAGTTTATTCCACTAATAAAATAATATATCGATTACTGTGAATGATTTAAAGAATACTGTCTAAAAACACTTACAGCGCAGTATTATTAATTCAAAGTGACCAACATATCATCACAATGATTATATTTAACCTTCAACTAGGGACATAGAAGTGATAACAGGACACTGCCGACTGAACAGGACAATTTCATATATGTTCAACAACTGCATTTTTAATTTGTGCTGTGACAGCTGACAGCTCCCTGACTTTCAGTCGATTAGTTTATTGGTTTAAAATGTTTAAATGAAAATTGTTTACATGTAACATAAACCCTAAACCAACTATGTTTTGCAGTACTCGTGAGTTAAAACTATTCTTGAATTTATTTAATATAATAAAATAAATTTTCAGTAAAAACAATAACTACTTTCTATCAAAACAACATAGAAATTGCAGTTTAAAAAGTTTACGTTCTAGCATAACCTTACTTGAATGAATTTTTTATAGCATTTATTATGCTAACTTTTAAGTTCGAAAAGCATTGGAAAAAATGAAATGCCTAAGTGAGACTCGAACTCACGACCTTTCCCTTACAGGGGGACTGCTCTTCCAACTGAGCTATTGAGCCACACTTAAATCATTCCAAATTTTCCTTCTCTTTATATCCGTCTATAAGGGCGACGGTGCAGCCATCTACCAACATTCTTACGAAAAGTTGAAAACAATGAATGATTTTTCAACCATTTTAACCTTAAATTTTTTTTAACCTTACTAAATCTCTTATAACTCTGCTCTCAGATTGCCAAACTCAGCAGAATTTTCAGAATTTTCAGTTTAGTAATATGTAAGCTCTTAAAGATCACTCTCATCTTTCTACATTTTGGTCCAAGAATGTAAGAAAGCGTATCCTTCTATTTTTATCGTATAAAGCGATGATCTCTGAATCCCGATAACATGTTGTTACGTGAAACTTGTTCCAACTATGAAAGTTGTTTATTTTTGAACGTGTGATTGCCTTAAATACGTTATAATATGCAATAACTGCCAACTAGCTGCTAACGCCAGCCCTGACACTGACTATTTCATTAATAGTATTTTGATAATTTTATTGTAGATATCGTAATAGTAGTTTAAGTGTTCATATGCAAAGTGACTGTAACAGCGAAGCGGAAATATGCGCAAGTCAACTTGTTCAGAGCCCTGATTGTTTTCCGGCCTGTTTTTTTAAAGGTGAGCGGGGCTTAAAGTGTATTTTGGGAAAGTACGCAAATTCCAAAATGCACTTTCAATCCAAACAAATTCATCAACCCCTACTTCCACCACTCAAATTAACTTTTGGTAAATTTAAAAATTCGATTCCAGTTTTGAAGAGAGTTCCCCGAGGCGCAAGGCCCTCCGTAGCACTGAATCTAACTCATTGCATAGCTGCGGTAGTCTGGGAGAACTCTTAAAGCGCTTGGGAACAATTGCTCACCTTTCCTTACAGGATTCTACATGTTGCAAAAGATCAGGCCACCAATAAAACACTAACAACACAAATAAAAGAAAACTGCACCACCTTCCATAAAAATTCTATTTACCACCATGTAGAGTCCAAGTTACGAGAAGGTGACATTAGGGGAGCAAGGCTTTTATTCAGCAGTGATGTCATGGCGCCTTGCTCTCCAGATACTCTGGCAGACCTGCAGAGCAAGCACACATCACCCGCTGATAACCTTTCCTGCCTCTTGAGACAGACGCTGAGCGTCTCAGTGCTTCAGCCAAGGATGTATTAGCGTTGGCTCTTTCTTGAGTGGGTCTGCCGGTGGTCTCGATGGCCTAACTCCTCAGCATCTTAAGGACCTTACCGGCGTAAGCGTCGGAGAAGCTGGCGACGCACTCTTGAAAGAGCTAATGGCCCTAATTAATTCTTTGTTGGCCGGTAATTTGGACGAAGCCATCATTGATTTATGTGCCTTGCGTAAAAAAGATGGTGGCATTCGTCCCATTGACATAGGTTGCACATACAGGCGTATAGCAGCCAAGTTGTGTTGTAGAGCATACATAGAAACTCTCACCAACAAATTCCAGCCCCTGCAACTCAGCTTCGGTTCCAAGGGGGGCGTGAGGCTGCTGTACACGCCCTTTCCACGTTCCTTGGCTGCAGTTTAGGGGAGGTTATCCTCAAAGTTGACTTGAGAAATTCCTTTAACTCAGTTAATAGGGACACTTTGTTGACACATGCCAAATAGGAAACCCCCAATTTTTTTAAGTTTCTTTGCCAATGCTATAGGCACCCTTCAAAATTATTTTATAAGGAAAATATTTTAGATTCAGCGGTAAGGTGGCAACAAGGTGATCCTCTCGGACTATTCACGTTCAGCCTGGCTATTCACCCCATAATTCAGCGACTAAAAATAAAAATACTTTAAAGATTAAATGTTTTGTTCAATTATTTCATTTTATTATTTTCAGAAGTAATCTAAAGGTAAAAAAATATTGGATTGCAAAAAAAAATTGGTTTTTGATACTTAAAATAAATTATAGAAATAATTGAGTTACAAATTAATATAAAATATGGTGCATTCGTTGTAAACCTTACCAACACCTACTTCGATAGGAGAAACACAAAAATACTTTTCAATTTGTATCCATTTATTATTCGTGTAGGGTTTTGTTATATTGTGTTTTTGAACTACTTTGGTTCAGGGAAGTTTATTAATATCATTTAAATTAAAAACGAAAATACCGTAAATAAACAAAAATGTCGTTATTGACATCCGATATATCGAGAGCCAGCCGGTATTTTATTCATGAACATTTTTCGAATTCGTTCGCGTCACTATGTGAATTATGATGTAATGTGAATTATTAATCCTGAAAAAACGAATGTTTTAAGCTTCTTATCACCGCGATACTGATTAAAAATTAAACAATTAAATGTAAGTCACAAGCAACATAAGCGATGTCAAGACCATCAAGGCCGTCAAGTTAGGGACCACTATTTTACGTCCAATGGCACCGGGCATAGTGGTCACTATCTTCTGGACTGCATGTCAGCTTTATTGTCATCTAGCGGGGTGCAGTCAATTGACGGACCAAATATAAAAAAATGGTAATGTCATACTCTCCCGCAAAAGTTCACCAATCCTTTATCTATGTATCATCTACTAAATTGATACTTTCTAAGAAAATATCAGTAAGGAAATAAGAAACTTGTAATGTAATAAAACCGCTGCGAGCGAAACATGGTATCGAAATATTTATTCGGAAGGCAAGAACATAAATATTAAAAATAAAGCTTAATCTTCATCGGCACATATTATAGAAATCTTTTTTTATAATATGCGCTTATATTTAAATAAGATGTAAGTACTACTATATTACAAAGTACATGGCATAATTTCATAATCTGTGGCACTTATTCTATCATTTGGAACTAAAAGAAAAAAAATATTATCCATAGCAATTGACAACTTCTTAAAATTATAATTACTACTTACAGTCTAGTAAATATATGATGAGTGTATTAAACTAATACTCTCATCATATATTACGCCTCGAATAACAGCCGATATTTGGGTGATATTGCCTGTTGGTTCTAGGAATAAACTTTACTCGCGTTTAGTCGAATGTACCATTAATGAGCAAAAATATGTTATAATTGAAGAGAGGAGAAAGTCTTCGAAGAATGTTCTAATCTTTGAGACAACTTCAAATCGATGAAGTAGCCACTCACAAAACAATATTCGATTTGCTTCTTTTTGTCTGTTATTGCCCTTGTTTTTATTAGTTAAATATGCTAGTTAAACTTTTGGTCACTTCAAATGAACTATGTAGTTACTAATATAACTGCAGCAGTATAACTGATCGTGTAGAAATGCAATTAAAGCTGTACAATTATTTCACGACTAATGAAGGGTTAAAAACGTTTCAACAAAATGCCAATCACTTAAGACAGGTTCAGTAAGCTCAGTCCGAGCCCTGTTACAAGCGGATAACAAGATAAGGCCAGGACATGACACTTTGGCACAAGTGGCCATTTTGACACGCTCTCGGTGGTTAAATTGCGTAAATGCATGTTATGGAGATTATTGTATTAACTGCGAAACAAAAATAACAAACATCAACAATTTTCCTATCAAAATTCCTATCTAAATTATATAAAAATCTCAAGCTTTATTTATTTACCTCAAATTATACAGTGTTCAGCTAGACCCATACAACAATAAGTAATTGTATCAAACTGCGCGATATTTCCGTGGATATGTACTGAATCGTTGAACCAGCAAACAGTTTTTGAAGACTTCAATAAAATTTCTGAAACTCTTACGATACAGCAAATAATTGCGTGCTACAGAGGTAATATATCCCTGTTGTAACAATGACTAATTTTCGTGGATATGTACTGAATCGCTGAACCAGCAAACAGTTTTTGAAGACTTCAATTTCTGAAACTCTTATGGTACAGTAAATAATTGCGTGCTACAGAGGTAAAATATCCCTGTTGTAACAATGACTGTATGGACATATACCTAATGATGATATGCAATAAAAATTCTAAACGTACTGACGTGGACAATATATGTCTTGTACTTAAAAACCCAATTGTTACCCACGTTCGTAGGCATGTTTGCGATTTTGGCAATTTATCGAAATGAGAGCTCATTATTAAACATACCCTCCACATATGTTACCGCATCTAAACAATTCTGCCGACCCTCTCCGTGCGGAATGAATGCTCATTTTCCAAATTAAATGTTCGGTAGCAAATAGAATGGGGCGCATTACATACAAATTGTAATGTCGCCGTGTGTACCAACATGAGTTCTGTATACTCTGAACATAATTGGACATGTTAGGATATGTCTGTGTAGTTGACTGCACGAACCGTCTCTAATGTCGCTTCTTCGCCACTTCGATTTTCATAAGACTTTTTCTCCAAGCTCCACTGATATATTATAACAAACATAACTAAAGAAAAAATAACCAGTTTACAATACAATCCGTCAAATTTTAGCATTTTCAATCTACGGACGTCAAGTTAATATTAGACCTTATTCAATACAAAATATAATTATTATTTGTGCTGCTTTCATTATTTTTTCTTCACAATTACAGAACAAGTCGTACAAATTATAATACTGATAGTAGTATACAAATGCTTTATAATTTGATTTCCCTTTCTCGAGAAATGTAACGCCTATTGCGGAACATTGTTCTAGTTGTCGTGTTCACAAAGTGCCAATAAGTACACTATTGTTAGCAGAAAGTTTTATTCCGAAGAACTTAAGGAATGCTTTGTGCGGGGTGTGGTTTCTATATCTTAGCTGTGTGAAAATTTGTGATAACGCTTTAGAGGTAAGACACAAAGTTATGTCTTTCGTAGGAAATTAATAGTAAGTTAGTAACACAAGTAAGACATAAAACGATTCTTGCTTTCGTACACGAGAAGCAAGGTATTTTCCCCATCTTATAGAATTATTAGAATAGTGTGAATCGGAAAACTAAAATACAGGCAGTAATGTCTCTCACAAAATTTATAAAATAACATTCCAGACAAGTAAACAAAATATTTGACCAAGATATTACACAATTACAACAAGGTGATGAATGTAAAGTGGTGAAGTAGTGGCGATAGATAATGATGCTAATTTCTGACGTGACATATCTAAACTCAAATAAGCTAAAAATTTCTAAAACTTAGTTTTCGCTTGTCAACTGCCATTTTGTATTCTGATGACACACGACTAACCTAAAATTAGTTTGACACGACCAAAATTGGCGAAGTTGCTTAGTTTAATTCTCTTTTAGAGAATTTGTATTCTGTTGCGCGTTTTAAGTCTTAGCTATTCACTATAATTAGAAATGTCACATTAAAATTAGACGGCACAGTGGAGAGCAGGCAAGTGTAAGACTGGTTATCCGAACTTCTGGCTTCACTTTAACGGAGATAATGATGAAGTGGCTATGTCAGACTCGAACCAACTAAAGCCAACGATAATTCGTCACATAGGCCGGTGTGATCAGAAAGGATATCCCAGAGCCCGATCAGCCTTGGTCACTAACATTGGCGACTCCGACATGATGTTGGAGATAAAATGTTACCCTTCACCTGGAGAGTTGCGCCACCGCCACCCTGGGCTTGCTTCTGCTGGAGTAGCTGCCAGCACTAATCGTTACCTCTAGGCTCTTTAGAGCTGTCTTGGAGAACACTAAATTTAGTAGGACTAAACAACAGAATAGCCTTATGTCAATCACTGAGCTAAAATAAGAAAATTTTAGAGAGATTTAAATTTAGAGATGTGAACATCAGAATTAGCATCAATGAATGAAAAGAAAAGAAAAAGAATAGGCACAAACTAGCATTACAATATAACTAGTAAAAAATATACAACACAAAAGAACTGTTTTAGAAGTTTTTTTTTATAACATAGATGTGAAAGAATCCGTTTTTTATAAAGGTTTTTTAGAAAGGAAAAAAAAAAAAAAAAAAAAAAAAAGGACACGTCAATTTGACTTCACCTCGCCTGATGGTAAGCTGAAGGGTCTCAGAAAAGAAGACAGACAGACATTTAAAAAAATCATACTTTTGCAAATGAATGTAGGAGGAAATGCCGAGTCCCACTGTACAAATTCAGACGCCATTGTTTATGTGTTAAATGTGTGGTGTACTTTTCTGTTTTAGACCCTTTTACTTTTCATTTAAAATCACGTTAAGGAACCAATTAACATGAAGCGAAAATCATACTGAAATTTTAGATAACAAATTGAGTGAAGTAAAGCAAAGATAATTTATTATGATGTTATAATATAAATCAGTACTGAAAATATTCTTTAGAAACAATGCTGACATCTTTGAATACCAACACAATTATATATTTAATGTTTCATAGGGATCGGGTTTGGAGGGGTTTTTGGATGTGTATTACCTATTTGGTCTTACTTGTATTTGACGCCAACCTACATAATAAGTGCCCTCTTGTATTGTTATGGTTCTCTATTTAATCGTTTGTGTATGTAAGTACCTACCTCGACTATAACTGTACTCTGTTTGGTTAGGTGTTTGATAGTCTTGATATGTTTTCTTTTAAAACCCGGTTTAATAATGTTTTCTGTTCAGAAACTCATTTTAAAGACTAAAAACCAAAATTGAACCAATAGTCAGTCATTTAGTTAACCTAATTTATTTGTTATATATGTGTTTGCTTAAAGAGTCGCTACAACATTGTTTGCCTTTGGTTGGATGCCTGCCCGAATGGAGTATAGTTGTCGTCGATCTGCTTTTGTCTTCTATTGCTCATTGTAAAAAATAAAAAAATATTTTATTGTTAGCATAAGGACAAACCTTTTTGGTTTTTTTGTGCTACTCTGTACAATTTTAAATGTATTTCTAAACACGTTAATAAATAAAAAAAATGATAATAATTACTTACTACAAGTCCTAAAACAAAATTAGCCACGATGATTCAAATTAAGAACTATATCAAAAAATAACTCTCAGCCCTGTGCCGTAACTTATGTTGTATTCATCATATTCTTTCTGTCACCGTGTCTTGTGGATTTTTTGTAGCAATAAATTGGTCTCTTTTTTTTCATCTTCTTGACTAATGAGTTTATGGAAGAATTAAATTAGGGATAAGGTTATCAGCTATCGTCACGCAGTGAAAAATCTGTTCGGCATTAACAGGTGATGATCATAAGCAGTTCCATAGTTGTAATGAAGGAGAGATTGTTCTGGTTGGTTTTTTTTAATTCTATAGAAAAATGTTACGTATTTTCAAAATCTTTGGGCGTCCTCTGATGTTTTTTATACCACTCAGATTGGCAGGCAAGCACACGGCTCGGAATGTGGTAACCATAGGCTATTACTATATAGTAGGAGTGAAATCGTGGTTTTCACACAGAAAATCAAAAAGCACGATTATGTAGCTCAAAGTAGTCGATCAGTTAAAGTACCTGGGTCACATTATCACAAGCTCTTTGAAGGACGATGCCGATATGGAACGGGAAAGGAAGGCATTGGCAGTTGGAGGTAATATGTTGGAACGCAGGTTTGCTCGTTGCACGAAACAAGTTAAAGTCACCTTATTCAAAGCTTTTAGTCAGGTCTTCTACACGAGCGCCCTGTGGGTCGACTCTACTCGTAAGGCTTACAATGCTCTCCGAGTGCAGTACAACAATGCCTTTAAAGCACTGTTGGGGCTACGCCGTTAGGCTGCTTGTCCACCGAAGCGGAGCGAGGCTGCGGAGCGGAGAAACGGATAAAGGATTGCACAAAATCGAAGCGCGGAGATTTAGTGCAATCCCATTGGTTAATATTTGACCGTTTCTCCGCTCCGCAGCCTCGCTCTGCGTCAATGGACAGGCAGCCTTACTGTAGCGGGTCATTAATGTTTGCACAAGAACGCACGGATGACTCTTACGCTATACGACGTAAGAGAATATTTTTCCTATAGTGCAGGACACGGGCAAGCTCAAACTGTGTAAGGTGATTTGTTCCTAAAATAGACTGTCCCATATTAAACCATTGGGTTGAACTGATAAAAGTGGTTCAGTCAAATGTAACAAATAATACAAAACACAAATTGATCACAGGGGCTTGATTTGATTTTTAATTTAAATTTCATATAATTTAATATTGGTTTGTTTTCAATTGATTTTATTTAATTTTATTTGATTTTATGTGGTTTTGTTCGATTTTATTTGATTTTATTTGATTTTATTTAATTTTATTTGATTTTATTTGATTTTATTTGATTTTTAATTTAAATTTCATATAATTTAATATTGGTTTGTTTTCAATTGATTTTATTTAATTTTATTTGATTTTATGTGGTTTTGTTCGATTTTATTTGATTTTATTTAATTTAAATTGATTTTATTTGATTTTATTTGATTTTATTTGATTTTATTTGATTTTATTTGACTTCATTTGATTCTTATTGACATTATTTGATTTTGTGATTTGTAAGTTTGATATACTAACCATAGATATAAGACATATTGTTACTAACAAATTGGGCCCTGTTACCACCAATAAAATGATTTTATTACAATGATTTTATTACTTATGTGGCAGGACCCATCATTTAAATACGTATATTTAAATATACGTAAATATAAAATATATATAAAAACTCGTATATAAGTACACATACATACATTACGCCAGCAGGCTACAACATTCCTAAATCTGTTAATTCTTGAATCATGTCAAAAAACAGTACGAATGACTACTCAACGCACCTTGGTTCTTGTCGCGTATTCAATTGCTATGTACTTACCGCTAATTTATCATATAATTTCTTGCGCTTGTGAACACTAATTTCCTTGAGCTTTGTGCCATAAAATAAACGTTAGTGAGTGAAATAATAAAGGGTGTATTTGGAGTCAACCCCCCTGGAAGTACCCTACCCTTACGTACCACACCTATACATCACTCGCTACACATATATTGTTGTAACACCAGGGGAGTCAACTCTTGTTGAAGACTTTGTAGGAACCATCAGCTCCGTGCAAATGACCCACCTGATGGACAGTAGTTACCGTGGCCTATACGTAGTCGTATGCAATGCCATGCAGAAGCGTCAATTCGAGCTGCCGACCTTGTAGAAACCTTCCCATGACAAATGATGTTATATTAATTTGTTTTAAGGTTTATGTGGCCTAGTTTGTATTTATCCTGTGTTTTTAATTATCAAGATAGTCTTAAACTGGTTTCCGGATCCGGATTGAATATACTAGTATTAGATTATTTTGGAAAACTTCCTTGATACTCGGAGTCAATACGTTAGTAAATAACATCATCCATTTTTAAAACGGACAATCGTGAGAAAAGGTCGCTGTTTTCGTAATCATGGCAAAATCGATTTAACGGTGGCTAGCTCACACGATCCCCAAAATTTGTAATCTTTGCGTGTATACAAAAGGTAAATTGCTTGGTGGCATTTTCAACGGTAATGATGTCATCCCCGCGTCCCGTAATCGAGGGCCGTGGATACTTTTAGTGGATCCACTGACTGCGTGTCACACCAAACTGTAATTTCAGCTATTTATTATTGGTATTATTCCCGACGTTTCGGTAGCTTTTCATCAGCCTTGGTCATGGGGAGACTTAGTTTTATTTCAATGATATTCGCGTAAACTACCAACAATACTATTGCCATCAAGATATACTGTTGATACTGTTTCACTAGGGGAGAGACTAGCTTGGGCTTTTATACTATGACGTAATCAAACTCTCAACACCGTAGACAGAAAGTCGAAAAAAAAGAACGTTGAAAAGAAAGAAAGTCGAAAAGAAAGAAGTTGAAAAGAAAGAAGTTGAAAAGAATGAAAGCCAAAAAATATCGAACGCTTCATTTATATTGCAAATCACACACAAACAACTAAGAGAGAGGTAAATAGAAACAAACGTGTTACGAACCGGTGTTAAAACGACCTGGATATAACGTGGTGGTGTACCTAAACGACATCGTGACGCCGGACGGACGGTTTTGTATGAATCTTATCAGTGTTTCGCGACTGCCACTAACACCGTATATATAATGGGTGGACGCCCGTGATTTGTAGCTCCAATTTATCCCACGTTGTGACGATGCGATAAATTTATTACGGTGTAAACGCGAGCCCGTGACTAATTAGTTTTTGTGACGGTAAATAATCTGTTTTGTTTGTTTCAATTAGGAGTAGGCAAATATTAATGCTGCAATGAATAAAAGCTGAATTATACTTTAATAATCCGCTTGTTTGCCATATACTCTCATGTCCGAATGAGTAGTGAAATATGATTTTATATTGTTTTAGAAATTTAAGAGGCCTGGTTTAGAAATTTGATCCCTCGTAATTTGTCATATAAAAATAAACTCATGATCGTATAGGCACAAAGGTAAACTTATGATACAAGAGCAAGGAACTAGTTAATCGGTCTATACTGATATGCGCCTCCCCATTCCGGGGGCAAGTCGGGGACACCGTTGTCCCTCTCCCGAGGAGGGCCAGACCGTAATGGATGGCCCTGGGTCAGCCGGGGGGCGAGGGATATGTCGATGACAACCTCACCTCCGGCCTAGCACCGCGACCCACAGTCGGCGTGCGGTTTTGATCGGTTCGAGTCCGACATAACCTTCCCTGGCTCCGGCAGGGGGGATATCCGTGGGGATTTCCGCACGGAATAAAAAAAAGGTCTATACTGCTATGTAGTATTTATATAGTTTAAGAACTGGTCTCTTTTTTACACAAAGGATTGGCATTGTCATTCAACGGGGCAATACGGGCACGTTACCAGTGTATATCGATGGGGAAGAATTTTTCGACGCCTGAACATTTTGTTCCTACCTGTGTCTCTTTTATTCTTGTAAGGGTGGATTCGTGGATATTTTATGTTAGAATATGAGTATAAACTCCTTGAAGTAATGCCAGTCACGTTAGAAACAACAAACTCGCTGTCACTTCGCTTCGTGTAGTAGTCATAAGATTCATAATGTAGCGGCGTTATTCACTTTTGGTTGTGGGTCATTTCATTAAAACTATTTACGTATTGCTGAAACTCTGAAATAAAGGATATAAAGTTATCTAGTACTGAGTAGTGATTCCTTCGGTTTTAGATACATAGTCATATTTACAGTAGAATTTTTGGCTCATTCGTCTTTGGACAGATTCTGGTTTGGACAGATTCTGGTTACGACAGATTCTTGTTACGGCATATTCTTGTTATGGCAGAATTAGTACTGTCGCGCATTACACAATTATGGGTTGGATAGCTAAATGTTTGTTGTATGTCATTTTCAGAGATTGATGTACTAAATTAAATAAACCTGTGATTTTTTAAGAAATAAATGAACACGTGTATCAGACTTTTTCCAAAACTTTCTACTAAGAGGGTAAAACAGGTGATAAACGTTTGTATGGAAAGTTCGTCATTTTAAAAGTTAGAAGCATAAAACTTCGTAGCAACAGCTAGTGGTATATACAGAATAATAATAATTTATTACTTAATAAATGCCAGAAACAAAAATGGTCTCATTTTTTATTTCACTCTGTGTGTGTGGGAACCCCGGAAACGATCACACAGGCAAAGTCTATAAGGTGATAGACAGCAGTCCTGTCACCCTGCGTGCACACTCCTAAAACCAGTTCACCCCTTACATGCTCTCTATTGGGCTCTCTGCTCGCTAGAGGAACACGTGGAGAGCCGAGAAAATAATAAAATAATAGACGAGAATAAGTGTACAAGAATGTCTTCAACGTTTGGCAATCCTAAAAAAATAAGTGGCTACGAATTTCACGTGTTGTTGTCGTTTTGTTTTTTTTTAAATTAAAATAATTGTTTTATTTAGTTAATAAAAATTCAGTTTTTTTTACAGAAATTCTGTAGTTATTTTGTTAGTGATGTTACTTCTGCCATAACAAGAATCTGCCGTAACAAGAATCTGTCGTAACCCGAATCTGTCCAAACCAGAATCTGTCCAAAGACGAATGAGGGGAATTTTTTCATTAATAGAATTATTTACTTAAGGTTCGATTAGTTTAATAAACGTATTATGTAGCATAATAAAATAAGAAAGTAAGTTCATAATTATTAATGAATCAGGATAACGTCCAGAGTTTATATTTCATACTATATTTATTTTTATTTTAGTATAAGAAAACTTGTTTGTGATTCCACATCTGTGTCTCAATTTAGTACAAAAACAATGATCAGGACATAGGTCGCGAGCGGTAAACATATTTCCCTACGTCCGTCTGGCGCAATGCCAAAATATATTGATTTTACTATGAGGGTCGACAAACTACTTGGCTTCTTAGAGATGTGAAGTCATTACGATTTCCGGACTAGTTCACTTAAAATACGAGATTATTGCAAGAAATGCCTATTTACTGACGTTATAGATATACTTAATGTTAGTGGTGACGGATGTTACTCGTAGAACGTTTAGTATAACGATTGCGATTTATAAGCTACTGACAAAATAATAGTATACTGTATAATATTTATTAAACAAACTTTTAGGAACACTCATAGTAGGTATTATTTTATTAGTACAAAATTTCTTAGTAAAAATTAGTATAAAACAGATTAAAATCGCACCGCTCGCCATAGACAGGGAATTCATCCCCACACATTGCATCCGAATACGGTGCGTACCGTGCGGTATGAAAGGAACTTCATCCCACGTACGCTCAAGCTGTGGAATGAACTCCCTGCCATGGTTTTCCCAAGCGACTACAATATGGGGTTCTTCAGGGTAGGCAGCGCGAGTGTAACGCCCCTGGTGTTGCATACGTCCATAGGCCGCGGTAACCACTTTCCATCAGGTGAGCCGTGTGCTTGTCTGCCACCTAAGTGGTATAAAAAAAACTAGCGAACCACAATAGTCCCCATACTTGATGGTCCCTGGTAAAACCGCTGGTAAAACACATGATGAGAATTGATTGTTCTTGGCATCGTATATCGTATTATATTATAGCCAATACCTCATAAGGTTTTATTTTTGTTTTTTTAAGCAATATTCGCCGTTAGGATTGCTAAAAATATGGAGTTATTTTTCTCCTTCCTCATTTTTAACCCTCACCGCAAAAACGACGTGACTGTGTGCGTGGGGGTGTATTTTCGTTTCTCAAAAAACTTATTCATCATGATTGATTCATTTCCAACGGGTATGAAGCTAATTCTAAACCTGACATTGCGCATTGCCTGCTAAATCTCTAGATAATATTAGGAAGGGTTTAGCAAATATACACACCAGAAGGTAAAGGTAAATGTCAAATTGATACTTGAATTACTACGCTACTTACATCGTTTTTCCCTTCGATTAGAATTATGGTGTTAAAAGAACTTTTAAAATGGGCACACACAAACGAAGGAAACGAGAGGAGGCATTGGAAGAGCGATTGAGGGATTTGGAGTCGTGGCTCAACTAGTGGAATCGTCACGACAGCACTGGTAAGTAAAGGACACTGTGACGTGATTCTCTAGAGTTTTCACAAGAGGTTAACCATGAGAAAATTAGATGCTGCAAACTATACCCAGGTTGTAACACCACAATGAGCTTTCACGAGAGGTTAGCATCTTTATCAGATAAAACAAGACTGCAATATGAGTCTGCGCTTAATCAGTGGATTGTGTGAAAACCAAGATGTGAATCAGAATTTACTTTTATAATTATATTTCAAGGCTTAAATAAGTATTAAAGCAATATGTACTCGTATTATGTAATATATTTACTAAGACTCAGTTACAACTACGAATTGTTACTTTGTGTGGTGTGCTTCCCACTTTTACCGCGATATAAGGTCTTAGAAGGATATAAGTACATCAAAGACCAGTCTCAAGAATTAAGTCAAATAAATTTAAAGTCATGGTCAAAAAATGAGCTATGTATAACAGAATGATGCATCTTCGATCAACGCCAACAATTAAATCATTTTACGGAGGGATGGCTTGCTAAACTCAATCGTCAAATGAATAAAAAATATACGGTTGCAAAATTATGTGCCATATTATACTCCGTCCATTATAGTATTGTATTTTAGACAGCTCACTGACAGTGGTCGATATAACTTTGGTATAGCGTCGACACGTAAAAATTCGAAAAAAATTTAAGCGCCGAGACGTCATTTTCATTGACAACGTCAGGTCAGCCAGAAAGCAATTTTAGGGATGTAGTTAGTCGATTGACTGTTTTTATTAAAATAACTTGAAAATGTCACAATCGATATCGGCTACAAAAAAAATGGTGGTTTTTAACCGATTTCTTTACAAGGAGGAGGTTCTCAATTGGGATGATGTTTTTTTTATTTGTACGCGGAAAAAATATTTTTGTATCGTCATATTATGTAGACGGATTAACAAAATTCTTTTTTGTTTGAAAGAGGTTCATTCCCAAAAAATGGTCCCATTAAATTTTAGAAAGATCTGATGGGTTTCAGAGACAGACCACGGAATTCTTCAATAAATATCAGGAAATCAGCAGTTCTTCTAGAAGTCAATTGTTTTGTTTTGGAGATTAGCGTGTGCGCTATGGCCCCGTTTTATAATACATTAAAAATTGTACAGACAGGAAATACCTACTGCTTTATTAATGTATAAATAGATAATAAAACAAAATTCCACATGAAATAATGTATTTATCATATTTTCATTTATAGGTCAATGACTTTTTTAATCGAGGATTAAATGGATAGGGTATAAAAAAGGATATGGCTATTAACAAAATTCTTAAGTGGCAAAATGGGACCAAAAGATACGCGTTTATATTTTGAACGCACAATCACAACTAATGCAAGAAGCAATCATAATCGGACATTTCCTCTAAATGCTGCAATGATAACCTAGCTAGAAAGTTACAGTTACGTTTTACGTATGGTGACAGAGCACCACCACATCTCAAGGGTGTCGTAACAGGCGACTGAAGAAAAGTACGCACCCGATATCATGGCGGGTGAAGGAAAATTCGAAAACAACCCTGTACTAACCAGTCTGGCCAGCGTGGAAACTATAGGCCAAAGCCAACATTGACAGATGACTATATCCAGCAGTCTCAACAAAATACCATAAATTATATATAGCGAATGCAAATAGAAACAACTTTATTTATTCTTCATCGCCGCTTAAAATTATTACAAGAACTCTCTGAATATATCAAAGTACCAACGCAGATATCAACTAGAACAGAAGTTGGAAAATTGATGAGTTTCAAAGAACTTAAATTAAAATTACTAGTACGCTTACTTTCGAGAAATTAATTACTTTATTGGCAAAATCAACATTTGTGGAGGAATTTGTGACTATTGAGTTCGTTACAATCAAGTGGAATACGATGTAATGAAGTGAAGGAGTTTTCGTCGAACATGGAATAAGTAACGAAAAATATATAGTTATTACCTGAACGGGCAAACGATATTGTGCCGCTTTTAAAAATGGGAGGCGGTAGTAGAAGGGTGAAAATTTAAGATTGCATTTTTCAATGCCAAATCTCTCTGATAAGCGTCAAAGGGAGATAAACAAAAATTCCAACAGGACCCGATTGAAAAAACTTGTTATAATATAACATAATAAATGACACCTATCAGTAGATTCTACCTATCTTCATATATCTATGTAAAAGCATCCAGAAAATAATGTTTACCGCTAAGTACGTAATAAGAACAACACTATGACATGTGGTGTTAATGGAAATTCGATAGTAGCACTAATGACGTGACATATATCCTTTCTTTATTATATTTAGCCAGACAATAACCTTCAAGTAGGTTGGCTTTACTGTGTTGTTTTCATCTATTATGTTCCAATACAATGTATGACATTAATTACTTTGGTAATATGATGCTTTGGGATGTGTTAGAAGTATATTTTTCAACTAGCTGTTACCTGTGACTTCGTAAGGTCAGAATGAGGTATGACATATCTTAGTAAAGATTATATACTTCTGTAGGTCGAACCCATATGAAACCATATACTAAGTTAATCATCAATTTTGAAGAAAATTTCAACTGACTCATAAAATACAGGACTAAACTACCGAAAACTGGCAAACACTGGTTGCCTAGGCCTAGAAATACGACATACTACATTCCTCACTTGACTCTAGCCAGGATCTTGCAAATCACTTTAGAATATTTGGAATCTAAATTTAATACTTTCGTCACGATCTGAGGATCTGCTAAGTTATAGAAGGAGGTTCCTACCTACCTGAGGTATAAACTCAGACTACTTGGTAAGCTCTATTATGCTAGCTAGAATGTTCAGGTCCAGGTCGGCGGCAATCAACGGCGATTGTAATCCTCATTATAGTGATTATTTGTCCATCTTGAGCTTTCATGCACGCCCCTGATTGGAGAACTAATACTTTATAAGATGGCTACATCTGCATTCATTGGTCGATGTCACGACTGCAGTGTAGTCATATGTCCGACGGACTCTCCTGGTGGAGAATAAGCAACGAAGGCCTCCAGCGTGTAGAGGCGAGGATTTGTTTGTGTATTCAGAACCCGGTGGCAGAAAATTAACCCTTACCAATTGAAGTTCATTAGGCCCAATCAGATTCTACTTTAACTTATTTGGAGTCGAAAATTAGTAAATTCTTACAAGGTGACAGAAAAACCGCAAAATTAATTGAAACCTTTCTTAATCATCTATACTATAGATTAGAAAGTATTGATTTAGACTTAAGCTCAGACCATAAATAAGTTATGATTTGTTATGACCTAGATTCATCAACATTAGATAAAAAATGTAATGCAGCAATTACAGTTGAGCCTATTTCCTTACAACCTAACTCAAGAATGACGGAAGATGTAAAACCGTCGCCGTTAACATCTGTCGGGTAATCCTGTTTCTCTTCCAGCCGTTGCTCAGGTACCTTCAATTTCTAATTCTTTAAAGATATATGATATAGATCTTTTCTTCAAAAACTTAATGAGTACTGCATATCCCATAAAAATAGAAATTTACTTAGGTATTACTCAAGCTTTCGAAATTTTTACGGATAATGCCCTTCATTGGTAACGCTTTATTCATAATCACAATCCTCATTTATCATGGGACGAAGTTTCCTTTTTACCCGACTGCGCGACGCAAAGGAGGGTAATGTGTTTATCAGTCTATGTATGTATGTATGTATGTATGTATGTTTGTTTCTATGTGGCGTTCTAGAGACCAAATGCGTGGGCCGATTTTAATAATTTATACGTCAATCGATTCGTCTTAACCTTGCGAGTGTCACTAAAGACATGACAGTAATCAAAATCCACCACAGCGATAACCAGACGCCATATTGTCGAAATGAAAAAAAATTAAAGTCGATGAACTATGTCAAGTGGGGTGTCGTTGAAGATCAGCCAAGGATATGAAGATAAACTGTCAATGGTCCTATCGAACAATGATCTTATCAGTAAAGAAAGGATCTTTGACAAAAAGTACAGAGTACACATTGGACAGAGGGAGAATTGGAAGATGGATGCAGGAGGCACTATCTGTTACACGGATGGCTCCAGAAAAGAATCCACCAAACTCTCTGGTTCTGGAATACACATGAAACGTGGAAATGGACAGTAATAAACAGGACAATCTCCCTAGGCAAATATGCAAGTGTCTTCCAATCAGAAATCTATGCCATAATGGAATGCGCGGAAATGGTGAGCCGCCTTAAAGATGAAGGGAAGGTAACCATCTATAGCGATAGCCAGGTGGCACTGAAGGCACTAGACAGAATAGAAACAACATCAGCACTTGTCAAGGAATGCAAGAAATCATTGGAAAGACTGACCAGGCAGCTAGACGTAACACTTGCCTGGGTACACGGACACGAGGGTAACACGGGCAACGAAATCGCTGACGAACTGGCCAGAAAAGGAGCTGACGTGAACCAGGTGGGCCCTGAGCCAAGATTGCCCATAGCCCACAAAATCACGAAGGGAGTGATAGGCCACAGCATAGTTGCCGAAACAAATCGTAGATGGAAATCCTCGCCTGTCATGAGACAGTCGAAGATCTTCATAAAAAGCATGGACACGAAGAAATCAAGCCAACTGTTGAAACTCTCCAGGGGAAACATGAGGCTGGTTAAAGAAGTGATAACAGGACACTGTCGACTAAACAGGCACCTGACACTTATAGGAGTGAAAACCGACCCCAAATGCCCAGAGTGCATGGAGGCCGAGGAGACCAGCCTCCACCTGCTTGCCAAATGCCCCATGTACTCAAGAGCAAGATGGGAAAACATGGGGACGGACACATTAGAAACACCAGACCTTGAGGATCTGAAGGTGGAACAGATCGTAAGATTCTGCAAAGAAACAGGTAGGTTCGACGGAGCGCCGTGATTGCCGGACGCCCCCTTGGCCTCCCCAGGGGAGGCACAGGGGATTTGGGTGAAATGGCCCACAAAGAGGGCAGATCACCCGTCCGGTCGACGGCGTCCCCCGCTGGAAGTAAGTAAGTAAGTAAGGGGTGTCGTTGAATAGGTATTTTAAAATCATCTTTAGGTTCCTTTTATGATTTTTCATTTAAAAAAATAGTTTAGGATATATAACGATTTAAAGTTGTTTAACAAAACAATCACTCACGCTAATTTCCTTATTGATTTAAGTTGTTATTTCAAGTATAAACGCTATGTACATTACAAAAAGATATAAATGTCATATCATAATCATAACTAAAAAGTATAAAATAAAACAAATGATTAAAAAATAAAAAACCCGACTGCCACTGAAAAGACCGAAATAAGTTTGATAGCAGGCGGTACCCATTTGTCAATCATAAACCAAAAGAAAATTAATGGGTACCGCCTGCTATCAAACTTATTTCGGTCTTTTCAGTGGCAGTCGGGTTTTTTATTTTTTATTATTAATAAAAGATTTCGGCGAATATGATTATGATTTTAAACTTCTTGAAGCAATAAGAAACCGTACTCAAGGTCGAGATAAATCTATTGTTATTTATAACATAACATAACATAACATAAACTCACGCCTGTATTCCCCGAAGGGGTAGGCAGAGGTGCTAGCACCCACATTTCGCCAGTTTATGTTTAGGTCCCAATGTAATAGGTGGCGAGCCTATTGCCATTAACCGGGCACTTATAAACCTGCGATAAATACACACATAACTTCGAAAAGCATCGACAAGTCATTGGTGTGTGCCATGGTAAACCTGGGATCGAACCCGAGACCTCGTCTCAGCAGTCCATTACCCATACCACTAGGCTACCGCTGATCCGATCAGTTATTTATATATGTATAATATCCGAAATGTTTGCTCGCCTTTTAAGCGAATTCATTGAAATGTTTGAAAACAGGTATTTACGCAGCCTACGTGAAAAACACAACAATTTGCTGAAATAACTTGTTCAACTTCAAGTTTAATACCATGGGTAGGTCAAGTAGTTCAAATTAAAAGTGACATGCCACCTATAGGTTGGAAAGTTGGGGAAATCTTTTCTCTAATTAAAAGTACTGATGGTTTATGCAGAGTCGCTCAAGTTAAAGTGGATAAGACAATATTCATTAGATCTATAGCATATTATACCCACTAGAAATAGAAGACCAACAAGTTACAACATCAACAGATCAAGTACACGAAAAAGAAATCTATGTCGAAACAAGCATGGTCCCAAACGAAATAGATTACATATGAGTCAAGGAACATAGCCAGATTGATGATATGTCAAGAGGAAATTCAAATGCAAATGATACGACTGAAGATAGCGCAGTTGTTCTTCACGTGACCATAGGGCTGGCCTCTACCTCGCTCAAAGAATTGCTATCGCTTATCAGCGGGAGGTAATGCCGCCAGCCTTTTGGGCACGGTACCGGTAGAGGTTGATGGGGAGGAATTCTACGATGCCTAAAGTTACAGTCTCTTCCATCCATGTTTTTTTTTCTCGTTTTTGTATATATTGTACATTTAGTTAGCATATATTTATATTTATAAAACTAGTCAGATGATTTCCATAAACTAATATTATAATTTCTTGAAATACACATTCAACTGAACAATTAGAACAAAGTACATTGAGTGTTAAGTTACTATTTCGTGATGTTGTATTACCGGTTCGGTTACTTCTATCATTATTTGATTTCTGACGAGACTTGAGAGCTAAATATATCTAAGCATCGTGGGAAAATCTAAAAATGCAGTTCCAAGTCCCATTTTCTTTCTTTATAGCTAAAATTAACCCGATACCTCCCAAATTCCTTCTTCGCATTCATCAAACTGAAATGAAAAATTCCGTTCAATTTTAAAAAGAATTCCCCGAGGCGAAAGACCTTATGTGGCCCATAATTAAATCAAATGCGCAAGTATGGTCGTCCAAGTGAATTCCATTACGTTGTTCAGTACGTACATGACTAAAGAACAACTATTTCATTTTTTATTTTTAAAATTACATATATGTACCTGTCAAAGTAGAAAAAAAGACATGTGCTTAAAACAAAGGCGTTTACAGAGAATAAAACTTAAAAGTTATATGTTTTGTTAATTAATGTTTTTTCTGAATGTTGATTTAAAATAAACATAATTTTTTGTGTAAAAACTTTTGCAGTTTTTTTACTATAATTATTAAACACAATGAACGAAGCCATACGAATCATACCTTACTTATCTTTAATATGCCTTGAGAACCGAAGACTACAGAATTTTGTACCTATATGTGTATTATAAGTCACATTTCACCCGAGTGAAGCCGGGTTTTCATCTAGTATAACTATTTAAGTACTTGTTTTCATAGTGCAAATTAGTTTCAGTTCCGGTAATCGGAACGTCCGCGATGGAAGCATTTAGTTTACTTATAATCATTATACTATTTCATCATTAATATTATATATATTTAATCTTCTCTTTGTATATTTTTATATGCAATCAGTCGGTAAAAAATGAGCAGATGTGATGTATGTGTAGGGCTTTGCAGAGTAACTTTGTTCATTAAGAATTCTCATCAAAATACTAGAGTTGCTATATTTAGCCTGATAGGCCCACTATTGCGAGCCTTTTTTAAATAAATGAAAAATAAAATCTTTGCCTAGACTTGGTTAGTACAAGTGCCATTGGGTTCAGGTGCTTCTTGAGTCTTGTTCTACGGTGTGCAGCAATCGACTTCATTTCTGTTCGCATAGAACACTATGAACACACCATGAACACTTCGTGCAACTGAGTTTCTTATAAAACATGGCGCATTTGATAAGGCTTTCAATTTAATCTTTTTAATTCGTATTATTTTGTTATTTTTACGCCTCTTTTTTTGATTTATCCAATCAAATTTAAAAAAAGAATAGAAATTCATTAAATCTAGGAGTGTTAGACTCACCCAATGCTAAAGTGTCTTTACATATTATACCTACTATTTATGAATGAAAGTAAGTACTATTAAAACGTGGCAACGGCACTTTTTTCAGTAACAAAAATAAACAGTAAGATTAATAACCTCGTAAAATATTCCCGAACTTATTTAATAAGGGAATGTGCTATTTAGGTGTTGTTACCACATAAAGAGACGGTCTTTAATGTCGCGGCCTACAAATTTTATGTGGACATTAAGGTCCGAAGTGTACTTGTATACATTTTTTACGCTACGATGAGACCATTAAAGCGTACATCGTACTAG
Source organism: Eilema sororculum (assembly GCA_914829495.1). Classification (NCBI taxonomy): domain Eukaryota; kingdom Metazoa; phylum Arthropoda; class Insecta; order Lepidoptera; family Erebidae; genus Eilema; species Eilema sororculum. The sequence continues at coordinate 24,395,397 of OU618535.1, forward strand.
AACAGAGCGCGTATAATACGTGACTGTTTCTTGAATATTTCAATGGAAAGTTGAAAGTGTAGGAAATGAGAGTAAGTACTCGTGACAGTTTCAGGTAATTTTTAGTAAGTATATAGGTAGCACTTGCAATAGGACCACAAAATTGTTCTATATCTTGTTGAATTACTGACTCAAATAACAAAACACTAATACAAGCAATTAATTTAGCTTGGCTAAAAGGGCTAGATGAAAATTTATGTAACTTGTTACCCCTAACGAAGAATGAGTATTAGGATTAAATTGGAACCTATTATAAGAACAAGAGAAACACAAGATAAAAGGAATTTTAAAAATGTATTCCGTTATTCTGTGATCGATGTGGATTCTATATTATCATCAGAGAAATGGATGTTACGAGACAGAAAACTTTTTTACTCCTTTTTCAGATAGGGGTGTATCTACTTAAAGATATAACAATGGGTGAAATGAAGTGTGTCGATATTTATTAGAAACTAAATAAATAAATATAAAAGAGTTGTTTTAAAAAAAAATGACTATGAAAAGGAGCATTATGCAGTGATTAGATTATAAGTGGAAAAGATTAAAAAGAGTTTTGTTATCGTAAAACATATCTTGTTCCTGTACACCTAGGCCATAATTATAATACACCTCTGCCTACCCCTTCGGGGAGTATTATCTATTGACAGCCAATTGTGATCACCTGGATGGAGCTAGACAAGTTGTTGAGACAATTCGAATCTAGAAGAATTGAAGAAATAAAGAGAAATAAGGAACTATTATTTAGATACGTTCCATCAGAATTCAAGTCCGCTAATGTGGCCACAAGGTCAACCATAATGAATTAAACAATTAGCCTGCAAAATAGGTATATATCCAAATATGAGACAGCACACCCTGAGATAGAGGAAGTAGGTAGTAACGAAGATAACAGAACTGTTTGATGAATAAGCAATATGGAAGATAATACATTACAAAGGATCAAGATAATTGCGGTGGTGTGGTCATGTACCAAGACGCCCGGACGACCTTATGGTGAAGCTAACGTGTGGAAGACCACTCTCCACATGGCAGACAACGGTCTTAAAAGACTTGAAGGATTAAACCATAGGCATATAACCATACAAGGATTGATTTGTCAAACTTATTAGATACATCAAGGCAAGCATCAAGCATGAGACCTAAAGAGATAATTATCCAAAGCTGTGTAAAATGTGACAGTGCCGACGCGGTGGTCTATGAAAGTCACTTTTCAATCCTCAATTGCCACAAAAAAGAGGTAATTACAGTACATCAGTTACTTTTACCGGAATTGTCTACCTAGGACTTGTCTTTTAATACCTTGTGTTAGTAAATACAGCTAAAAGAACAAGCAAGACAAATATGTCTCTTTACACGTTTGTCTATTCGAGCAGTATATCTGGAAGTAGTAGATTTAGCAGCTGAAGAAAGTCTACTGGCTAAGAAGTTATCTAATCGTATCAGGTCAGATAATGATAGCTAAAAATGGTATGAAAAAATATTGTAATTGAAACAAGGTAAGTTGGAAATTGAGTAACTCCATAGTTTAAGGAATTCTGAAAGATTAGCAGGGTTAGTAAAAAAAATTACACGGAAGATATTACAGAAACATCTTTTGAAGAACAGTGAATTAGCTACTATTGTTGAAGGAAATAGAAGCCATACGAATATGTAAACGTGTGTGGGGACAGAACTGAAACACATTTTAACCCCAATAGGAACATCATGCCACTTTACAAACAATGTACGGTCAGCCATCCAACCATCAATAAAATTAACAGATGTATCAACTGCAATTATTGCATTTGAATTTACCATAACCGTTCGAAATTATTGTTACTTAACTGAAAATAAAGTTTTTCTGCAAAACTCTGTAGCAATAAATTGCTATACAATATTCAATGTTAATATCCGTAGGAAAGTTGTCCTCGTAACTATATTGTGAGCGGTCGGCTGGCTAACTTGCCAAGTGCCAGCCCGGGAACTTACTCGGTGCCTAACAAAGTAAATAGGACAATGAAATAAAGACGTAACGCTGGGACTGAATGTAGTGGAAGCTAATGTTTTGGCGTATGTCTCTTAGTTTTAAATCACAGAGGCAAATAATTTATTTGGATGTTTTATACGACGAAAGTTTTATTTATATAAAAGCAAGAAAGCAAAAACAGTGTTAACAATTTTTAATTATTTAAGAAAATATAAAATTAAATAATTCAATTAGCAAATTGACAATTTCCAAATTTCTTTGAGTGTGGATAGCATTACCAAAGAGGCTAGTGTGGATAGCATTACCAAAGAGGCTCCATACTCCCACGCAGATTTCGACACCAATAGGTATACCTAATTATATTATATCTTAAAGCACTATAATGCTTTTTTTTTCTCTGTCTGTCGGGTTAGCTATTTTATATGATGGTTAAGTATGCTTAAATTTTATAATTTTCCGCTCAATTTTCTCAACATTTTCTTTGTTATGAACCTTCTAACAACAAAAAATAATTAGAGAAATTGGTCCAGCCGTTAATGTGTAATGATCAAGGGAAATATGTGATTTTTGATCTACTTCTTATCTTCTTAACCAGAAAAATCACTGATAGAAAGAAATCTGGTTAAAGTTGCAGTACGCGGTAATTGGAGTCGATCCTAAGTATATATATATTATAGTTCCAATTTTATTCGCCGAGGCGCCACGTGTGACTACAACTGTGTCGACTCACATTAACTTGTGTGTTCGGGAAATGAGAAATGCCCACTTGTTGTGGCGGGATAATAGATTGATATGGGAGCGGAATAATGGCAGATACAATTTGTATATCACATTGACCGGCTGTACGTCAACTACGCTACATAAACTGCTAGTATTGTTCGCTAGCAAATATATGCCGAACTATACTGAACTGTATTACCTATTTCCAAAAATAACAGTCATGATAACTTTAAATTTTAAAATTTTATTCCTGATACAATAATACGTACCTATCAGAATATAAGAGGTACTAAATAAAGTTGATATTACAGAGACTAATGGTACACCTGGAGCTCAAGCTCCTGATAAAAGTAGCTGACGTTATATTGATCTTCACCTCCGTACTGAGAATATATGGACGTATTTTATCATAAGTAATAAAGGTTCAAACCTCCTTCGGTAACAAGTGTAAGAAGTGAATTATTCACCAACATGCATGATTCTCAACAATAAGTACATTAAACTATTATAATAGATGTAGTACCCATAATACATTGTTAATAAATCTTATTGATAATAATCTCTTGATTTGGTACACGTTGATGGCAAGCGACCAGACGGTATGGCAAGCGACCAGACGGTATGGCAAGAGACCAGACGGTATGTCTTTGGTGCATTGGAAGATGAGTAGGTCTTTGTGACTTTAAATGGCGTAAATGTAATAATAATCAATACTTATATTAAGCCGTTTGAGGACGAAACGTTAGGATTGTGGTGTCCAAACAGACTGTCGCTATAAAGAAAATTAATTAATTGATTTTACTTTTCATAAGCACCTACTTGAAGTAGCATTCTACTGATTGGAACTATCCACTTGTTTCAAATATTCTTATTTATATGCGTCGTGGCTCTAAGGCTGACGATAGCATTATTTATTAGATTAAACGCAGACTAGCATTGTAACTAATTAATTGCCGTTAATAGAAACTGCTCGATCATAGAAGTAACTTAAAGAAAGACCAGTTATAGATAAATTTTAAGCTACGCAAAGAATTTGCTTGAATATATATATATACGATAAGAAAAATTATGTACGTCAAAGTATTCCACCATGCCCAATTGTAAAATAATATTAAATTAGGACTAATTTATTAAGAAAATGGCAGAATATGGCGGACGATTAGAAATGACGAAAGAAATGTAATCTTGATACTCGTAAAAATACCCAAGAAATCAATTTGGCAAACGGATGCCAACGACGCTGTGCCAACGTCGGGTCTATGTCAAGTCGAATACTACTGGTGTATCAAATCAAATCACCAAGCTGAGGAGAAGCAAGGTGTTGGTTTTGAGACGGAATGCCACGGACGCCGCTCCCAATGCAACGGATTCCTTGGCAACCAGCAGCCAAAAAACGTTGTCAATTTTTTTTAAGAATTCCTTCAACTCTGAACAGCAAAATTAGAAACACCCAAAATTTACAATTTACTTTGGCAATGTTACAGATATCCCTCTAAAAATTACTATAAAAGGACAATAATCCGCTGTTGGTTTTCAACAAGGAGACCTCTTGGACTGATAATTTTCAGTTAAATTCAAAATATAATGTATGGTTCCTAGGCGACGGGACTCTAGGAGCAGAGACAGTTTCACAAGATTTGGCTTTTATTAAAAAATAATTTAAATTGATTGGTTTAGAACTAAATGACAATTTGAAATTTTTTTAATGACATTTTGGACGAATTTTACTACTTTTTCTAAATTTAATTTATAGGCTCCTAATATCAAAATTATAGAAAAAGATTATCTACCTCTCCTCGGTCCCCAATCCTGCACCTTATGTATAGAGGAAAGATTTCAAAATTTTAGTGACATTTCAGATCGCCTACTTAAAATTAATATTAAAATACTCGGTCTTCACTATTCTTCAGTATTACCTTTTTATCCCAAAATTTACCCATGCACTGAGTTTTGGGGAAATTTACAAACATACAAAACAAAAAATTTAGATCAACACCATTTTGGAAACATTTAACAATATTGGAAAAAAATGGGCAGAATTATAGAAAGTACACTCAGTAAAATTTTAAAAGCCTTGATTGACCGAGCTTCACTACAAGCGTCTCTGCCGATTCTAGCCCAAATTTCTTAGGGGAAAAGATCTGAGTGAAAGTTTTCACGCATTCCTAGTTAGAATTATGTAATAACAAGATATTATTAGCTACCTATTTTTTCAATAGATACTGCCATAAATCCTTCACCGAATGAATTTTATGAATCCAATTATTGATACATCTGAATCATTGAAAAATATAGTACCTGAAAGGATTTCCGAAAAATACACCTGTTGTTTCTTGATGTTACTACATTAAACAACGGAAACAAAACACAAAACACCCCATTTTTTCCAGGTAAGACGTTATAAATATACACACAAGTAAGCATCTCACGTTTTCCAATTTCCTGGGTAAAGGCTCTGTTTCGCACCATGCATTACTGTGTCTTATTGCGATCCTTTGATTACGATTCCCCTTTTCATGTTGACTTTTTTAATGATGCCCTTCGGTGAGGAGAGGATGTAATTATGAACCGACACAGGTGGTTGATTGTTGTGTTCATTAAAATGTTTTAAAAATGTACCAAAATTGAAGTAAATTTATTTTGTGAATTATGACTAGGGTATGAAATGGCGTTCATTCGACTGATGGAATAAATGAGCATTTAGAAAATATTATTACTAGAGCTTTATAATGGCTCAACAGGAGCTTTTGCACTATAATAATAAAAATAATAAAGAGGAAATAATAATATTTTATTTATTTTCACAAAAACTTTACACAATACAGTACGAGTATATGGTTACAATTTTAGCAATGTTCACAATTTTATGTTGAACCCTGCTATCTACACTAGGATAGTCCTGTTACATAGATAGCAGTGATCGGTCATTATATTTGGCACATAATTAATTTGTATTATAGCGAGAGTCTCGTGTGCATGTGTGTGTGAGTGTGTGTGTGTGTGTGTGTGTGTGTGCGTGCGTGTGTGTGTGTGTGTGTGTGTGTGTGTGTGTGTGTGTGTGTGTGTGTGTGTGTGTGTGTGTGTGTATTGTTTGTGCGTGTGTTTGTTAGTTAAGTGATGAATGTTAGCAATAGCTCGGTGTTCTCGTAGTCTTGTTTTAGAAGCCAATCTGTTACTTTTTGTTTCAATGTATAGTTATGTCTAATACGCAGTTCACCTAGCTCGTATATAATAATGCGAAATTTATGTGCAGTATCAGTAATAATAATTGTTTTGGTTACAGGTAAACACTCATGGTAATATGTGTAAATTACAGTGAAATAACTGTAGAGTTATAAAAAGAGATTGCTGTTTTATATAAAGCTGACTACATACATACAACAAAACGCAACTCCCTAAGGGCTTCAACAAATGGAAAAAAGCAATGTGTAAAATGATGACTGCGTATATTATACAAGTGTATAATATTGTGAATACACATTCCTACCAATTAAGCAAACGAGTGAATTTATATGCATAGAATAAGAGCGGATATATTTAATTGAATTGGATAATCAGAACACTTGCCATGAAAGAGGCGATAATGATAATATCGTCATTTTGAAGACCAACTCGAGTACTGAACTCTGGCATCATTATTATCGACTAGTCATAAACGATTAGTTGCTTTCGGGCTTAGAAAAATATAATATATAATAGTATAATAATAATATTCCACAACATTCTACACAACGGATAGACCCATGGTAAGCTCTTATATCTTGTGTTATGGAATCTAGAATGCGGATAAACATACTTATATACTCTTTTCTTTTATAAATACATACATATTATACATAGAAACACCCAGACGAATGCAAAAATGAGACCATGGACAACCATAATATATGTGAGCATAGCGATATTAAAATAATTGACGTTACCATTTGCAGTAGCTTCAATATAAAGATATATTTTGACTACCTCTAGTGGCGCTAGTGTATAAAGTATGATGACAGTGGATTCTCTATTATTAATTGTCTAATTTATAACCTCTGCCGGTCGTGTAATATATTGATGTATAGAATAACGGATGTGGCTCCGGATGTGGCCTCCAATTTGCGATGCGATATTGTTCATGAGAAATAGGCCATAGTTTATATTCAGAGTTATATAGTTCTACAACTGTGCGGAACCTTTAAATTGAATATACATAACAAATATAACCCATGTGTAACTTTGTTGTGTTTGAAATATACACTATTGAGCATTTTGTATTCTCATTAACTTCAGATGATATTTTTCACGCCGGGTACAAACTGACAACATGTTAAATGTATAAAGTATCAGATAGCACGAGTGTCAAAATGTACAATCTATTAATGACAAAATACCCTGATGTCAGAATGTACAAATGCTAAAATGTTCAATCGACAATATGTATATAAGACCAAATGAGCAATGGTCAAAATATACAGTTGCTGAAATGTTCAATTGACAGTATGTACTTTTCTTGTCTTAACACTAAATTCAAATAAAATCCACAAAACTTACATTTTTATTAATGTATTTATTATTGTCTTAACACTAAATTCAAATTAAAATCCACTGTCACAATCCCTGATGTCAGAATGTACAAATGCTAAAATGTTCAATCGACAATATGTATATAAGACCAAATGAGCAATGGTCAAAATATACAGTTGCTGAAATGTTCAATTGACAGTATGTACTTTTCTTGTCTTAACACTAAATTCAAATAAAATCCACAAAACTTACATTTTTATTAATGTATTTATTATTATTGTCTTAACACTAAATTCAAATTAAATCCACAAAACTTACATTTTTATTAATGTATTTATTATTGTCTTAACACTAAATTCAAATTAAAATCCACTGTCACAATCCCTGATGTCAGAATGTACAAATGCTAAAATGTTCAATCGACAATATGTATATAAGACCAAATGAGCAATGGTCAAAATATACAGTTGCTGAAATGTTCAATTGACAGTATGTACTTTTCTTGTCTTAACACTAAATTCAAATAAAATCCACAAAACTTACATTTTTATTAATGTATTTATTATTGTCTTAACACTAAATTCAAATTAAAATCCACTTATATAATTACAGTGACATAGCAAAATCTAAGTATTCTTCTGCATGTTGTAGATATGCACTAAGAGATTTTATATCAATTATCTATTTTTTTTTTTATATTTGGTCCGTCAATGTAAACATTTTATCATTTATTCATTATTACATTTGTGCATTTTGACACGCATGCACTATTACATTTGTAATTTCTAGCATCACTGCATACCTACATTTGATCGTTACAACACTGACGATTTCGTTTACGTTTGTACATTTTGACACTCGTGCTATCTGATACTTTATACATTTTAACATGTTGTCAGTTTGTACCCGGCGTGATATTTTTCCAAATTTTTCTAAACAATTATTGCATACCTACTGTTTTTCGGGATTTAATATGGAGGACTAGCCATAGTACGAGTATCAATAAACCTATTGCAGTGCACCGCTTGCATCCCACTTTAAATATGTAGCATAGTATCCAGTCCTCCAGGTAATACAGTGACTTACTTTCCACTTTTTTTTTATAGGACACGTCAATTTGACTTCACCTCGCCTCCACGATTGTAATAACTCAAAGATTCCAGCCCTTTAAGCGCACATGTATAATATTAATTACAACTGCTTCTCGACAAAATCGTTTAATTTCGTCAGCCCGTACACATTATTGCCATTTCGCTGGCGTGATGTATTGCTATCGGAGAGAGCTGCTACCTTAAATACTCGTATACCGCTATTGCTCTTTTATGGATTAAACGTAATTCAGCGGTACAGCACAAATCTATGGACAACGTAAAACTGAACCTTATGCCAAAAGCTAGTTCAAAATCTTCTTCTTTATAAATGAGTTGATGATTATAATGATTCAGGAAAAAGTTAGTTAAAATAAAGCTTCTTTAAAAGATTTAATAATTTCTCATGCCAATTAAGATTATTTAAATCATGAAGTTATAACATAATACTGAAAAATTTTGTTGTTATGACAACAGGAACTAAAAGTGGGTTTGTCATAGTGGTATCCCAATTCCTATACAAACTGGGGCTGGTATTTCAGGATTATCAGGTAACTTGATGATATCGGGAGCTGGATGTCAGAGATTAATAAAATGAGAGATTCAAAATTATCTCAAGGTTTGAATTTGAATGGATTAAGTTGTAGATTAATAACATAACATTAAAATTAATTTGAAAGATTATACCTATTATTATTTTATTAATAAGACAACTTGATTTTGAACTAAATTATTTTTTTATAATTTAAAGCTGTGGGGTAATACGAACTTATTTTTTATTATTTCTATTTTGTTTGATTTGTTTAAAAATCAAACGTATCCTTAAACTATCATACCCTTTAGGGAGTAGTATATTTTAAATATAACTATAACATACGAGTAATAAAAATAGTTTATAAATTCAAAAGGTACTTAAAATTTAAATTAGATTTTAGGTATTTAACATTTTGCTTGAATTACCAAGATATTAAAATACATTTTACAAGATGGATTTAAATTAACCATATTAAAGCAATGATAAGGAATTACTAACATGTAAGTAACTACTAAGACTATAAACGTTAAAACCTCAAAAGCCACACAACCGTCAGTCCGTCAGTTAACAACTAACAGGATATTGCAATAGTAACATTCACGGAAGAAGCCACGAGCAACAGCTAGTATATTTATAAGATCATCACAATACGAATATCCAAGAAATATTTTCGGTTGTTCCTTCTTTTTTTCTTTCCATTTCCATCTAAACTTGAAAAGAAAACTTTACGGAGAATATTTTGGTTAAGGTGTTCATCCCAAAAAACAGAAAAGTTTCCCGACAAAAGTTTTTACTATGACTTAGGTATACTTTACGTGAATATTATATTGAATTTTGGCCTCCTGAAACAAAAGCATGTTTCTAAGAAAATGGGTCAATATACTACGTGCCATTAATGTCAATATGTTACCTTTCCCTTCTTAAGAATGTTTTGATGAAATTGATATTATGATAAATTGGGGCCAGAGTAACAATAATACTGTACGCTAACTCCTTGATATGGATATAAAAAATCACAAGGTTCAGGAAAATCATAGAATCCATAGAGCAGCTTGTGGCGCGCTGAATGAACACTAGTTCGTTGACGTAAATAATGTTGTGAATTTGCGTTAAGAATTGAAATAAGTAACATAGTTTTGACAGGACACAACCGTTGCGTTCGAAGCAATGTCTTCAACTGGACCCTGTGAACTTGACCTTGTAATTTGAAATGATTAGGGGCGGGGCTAGGCCGACGGACAATTTATGATTGACTGTATTCTTAAGGGAAGGTTCATATCTAACGGAACATGCGTCGCGTACTATAGACGCTGAACGCTCGACGCACTAACGTAGCATCGGTTGAGTGTGAACGGTCAAGTGTTTTTCTATACATTTGTCTGTTCTGGCGTTACGCAACCGATAATACGCGACGCATGTTCCGTCAGATATGAACCTTCCCTTACGCGAGCGAACTATAGTGACACCTTGTTGACTAACTTTGAAAAAGTATGTTTAAATCTTAGTTTAACCAATTTGTGTAGAGCTTCTAGACTGAGAAACAGTTGAAAAACTAAAGTTGAAATTTTTTTTATTTTTTTATTTATTTATTCATAAAAACCATTTTTACATTGTGTTTGAACTTATAGATTTATACAAAACAAAAATAAGCATGAAACACAAATTAACATTCAGTTAACAAAATTAACCAGATTACGTAAATTAAATATGGTCCATTTAAATGTCTGTCTGGAATTTGGCACTTCAATATAATAAATTAAATCAAATTACAATAAATTAATGACAGAGCAGAAATAACATTATATAAAATTAGATAATCCATACTAATAATAATCTATTTAAGAAAATGTCAAATAGTTTTGCATTACAGGATATTGTTGAAGGTTGCATTATTATTTGTAATCGTGGCTGATAACAACAGTTTAATACATATTTGAATATGACAAAGTTTTATAGATACAGCTGTCTATCTGTCTTGTTACTCTTTGTCTGGTGTTGAGAATAAATATAATAATAATAGCCTAATTTTATTTTTCTTAATGTATTAATTTAGTTTCTATAAATATACCTAAACATTGCATAGCAATGCCATGTATGGAAGAAGAGCAGAAGACACTGATTGTACCAGCACTAAGCTATGAAAGTATTAAGAGATTTTTTTTTAAAGAGTTTCACATATTATAATGTTTATTCCTTATTTAATAAGGAATAAACACTATGAAACAATACGCATAAACTAATTTCTAATTTATGGATAGCCCGGCGACCGTCGCGTCAGTGTGGTGTCAAGACTTTTTCTTTTGATGTTTTATTTCCGTATTTTTCTATAAAATGTGTAAATATTTTGTGTGTGTACTTATGTAAGTAAGATAAGTGTATTTTTTGATAGTTAATATGTCTGTAGATTTAAACTGCAATCCTGAGTGTCAGTAGTCAACCTACGTCGCAAAATGCCTTAGTCCGCTGCCCAAATTGTACCCAAGCTCGCTTTTTCAAAGCGAACCTGGTTTGAAAGTACATTTTGGGAGGGTACATATGCCCCAAAATGTGCTTCCAAGCACAACAACGTCACCACAATTCTCCAACCCTCAAATTCCCTTTTGGCAGAACCTAGCAAAATTGAAAAATTCTATACCTATTTTAAAGAGAATTCTCCGTGGTGCAAGCCCTTTAGTAGCGCAAAGTCTGGCTCAATGCATTGGCCTTGTAGTACGGGAATATTCTACCAGGGCTTAGGAACAATTCACCTTCTCTTATAGGATTTTATACATCTCAAAAAATCAGGCTTCTTCTAAAAGTTTAACTTCACACATTAAGGACAACGGTTCGACCAGTATTCTCGACCCTAAATTCACCGCGTTTCGCAAAAATACGTTATCCCATTATATAGAATCCAAATTAAGAGAAGGTGATATTAGTGGAGTAGCTAGGTTACTTTTTAGTAGCGATGTAGTGGCACCTTGCTCTCCAGATACTCTTGCAGATCTGAAGAGCAAGCACCCATTGCCATCTGACGACCTATCCTTCCCCGATGCTCCAAATTCCGACACCGATTTTTTGACTGTTACAGCCAAGGACGTGTTATGTACTTGTGAGCTTTAAGAATAGAAATAAAATAACTAATAATTTTACAAAATTGAAAATAAAAAATATCCAAAATAATGTCTGCGTGTGCTTTACAAGTGTATATCAAAGAGCATTCCTTGCTCTTGACCCTATAATAATTAATTGCTAATACCGACAACACAAAGGAGTTGTGGGTTTCCCAGGAAAAGCAATATGGCTCATCTCAACAGGCACGAGCATTCATGGGGGTATTGGAAATAGCAATGGATGATATTTCTGCTGGACAAGTAGACTATTATTTTGGAACACCAAATAGAGATCTGGGTGATACTGTAATCAATAACCAGCCATAAGAAACCCTGACGGCTCAGGATTTAGAAACAGCTACTTACAAAGGTATCAAGCTTCTAGTACAGAGAATGTACCCCAAACTGGCACAAGCCAATATGACAGGAATACTGCGGTAAGACCCATCATGGAGGAGTGGCTAGAGAGGCCACACGGCAGCCTCTCGTACCGGCTGACGCAGGTGATTACCGGACACGGGTGTTTCGGGAGTTACCTGTGTCGGATCCGGAAGGAGCCAACGTCCGAGTGCCATCACTGTGATGCGAGCGAGGACACAGAGCTGCACACGCTGACCGAGTGCCCGGCGTGGGACACGCCGAGGCGGGTCCTAGTGGCGGCTCTAGGGGTGGGAGTCCTCACACTCGTCACATTGCTCACAGCGATGGTACGATGCGCAAACGCTTGGGGTGCGGCCGCCTCCTTCTGCGAGCAAGTAATGCTCGAGAAGGAGGCGGCCGGTCGGGTCCGGACCAGACTCCGGGCCCGGGAAGCCCGTGCAGAGCGAAGGCGAACCGGACGTCGGAGGTCGCAGAACGACCTCCGTCCTCCATGAGCGCTGGCCTGGGGGTGACCGGTGGAGCCGCCTGTCACCCTAGCAGAAGCAGGCCGCGGCGGCGGCGCAAAGTGCGCCTCCCCGTAACCGGGGCTAGATGGGGACATTTTGGTCCCCACAACCCGAAGGGGGCCATCTCGAAAGAGATGGTCCTGGGTCTGCTGGGGTGCGAGAGATATGCTTTTGGCAATCTCACCTCCGGCAGCCAAGGACCCAAGACGGCGTGCGTTTTAGTCGGTTCGAGTCCGACATAACCGCCTCCACCGGCTCCGTGGGGGTGGTATCCGTGGGGATTTTTCGCACGATAAAAAAAAAAAAAATATGACAGGAATACTAACAGAATTCGCTTTCCAAATACAAAATATTCGCTATTAAAGGAACAGAAATCCATTTGTGCTTTCCAGAGCTGGAATTAAATAATTAGGAGAAGCAATAATTAGAGCATTTTGAAAGGTTTCTAATACTCAATCATCACTACCGTCAGAACGTCGTTTGAAAAGTTGATATGATGAGCATAGAACCGCCTAGGAATAAATCTTTTGACGGTGTATCACAGGGCCACGATTTGAACCGGTGCCGGTGGTCCATTTGCGAAGCAAGTCTCCCTGCAAACATTGTGTGATTAAATTCTTAGCATTTAATGTACTAGTTAGGACTTTGATCGTGAAAATCACTATTGAATAAATCAATTGTTCCAATTTGTTAGTGGTCGGATCCATATTACATTGTTTACTAAATTAATGATGGTAACAAAGCTAAATCTGTACCTGACGGTGGAAATGATTTAGTGGTAGCTGCAAGCGGTGTCCGTGTGATACAACAAATCATTTTAATAGTTGCGCGCGTTGATGATATTTGAATGCGATTTTCACATTTGAGAATAAATGTAAGCAATTTGTTTAAGGCAATTCATGTATGTGCTCTTGATACGATTACAAATATTGTTTTTATTATAATTGAGGCCGTCAAGCTGAGTGCCACCACTGTTAACATGGTAGGTATATGTTTACGATGGTGACCCTCTTTCCGAGACTTTGCATTTAGCTTAACATCAGGCGAAGTGCAGTAAAATTGACGTGACCTTTATAAAAAAAATCTTACATACACAAAAATCTTATTTGGTGGATCTGCATACACCCTTATGCAGATCCACCAAATTTAAGTACGTGATTTTTGTAAGCAGTAACTAAAATGATTTAAATATAATATCGTGATTGATATCACGATAATATCATTAACCTTGTTTCAATATCAGTGCATTCAAAGATATGTTAAATACTAATATATTTGTTTTTCATCTGACCCTGCAGATCAGATATAACAGCATTATTACCATCATAACCGTTCTTAGCAAGGTTAAAAAACAATGATGCTCATTCTATCCATCGAATCGTAAAATTGCACACCCAGAAAGATTTTATCTATCGACTCTGTGGTCAAGCACAGCAAAATTATTCCCTCATTATCCAAAATTATTTTATTTGAATATGTCGTCCAAAATGAACGTGTATAGCTACGTTATAACATTTTATATTGCTTGTACTGTTTATAATGTGATCGGAGAACATGAAACAACAGGTGAGATGTTTTCAATAATATCTATAAGTCTTAAGATATTATGGTAAAGCAGAAATAGTATGAGTGGTTTCTGCCAGAAACGCCTAAATACATACAGATCCCGTAGCATACCAGTACCAAGGAAAATTTATGAATATATTATAAGTATATTAATAGGCATTAATAAAAAACCTACAACAAATATTCGATAGAATGCAACAATAACCGAAAATGATTCCATAAAAAGTGAAAATAAACACATCGGCGATGGTGTCGAAGTATATATCTGTAAAGAATCTTTCATAGTCGTTCTTCATGAAAAGGAATGACCAACAGGGACTCCACATTATGTGTAAACTCAATTCTTTGATTTCATGAAACGCAGAGGTACTCTGCGCTATTACAGACTGTTGCAATATTGCTGGACCCTATAACTCCGATATCACGGATTCTAATAGACTTCCTTTATTATACTTCATGCTAGAGTTGTCTCTCCAAAAAATATTATGTTTATATTTTGTTTTAAATTAGGAATGGTTTTCTTTTATACAGAGAATCGCTTTAGTAATATAATAAGGAGATCCATAATTGCAACAGCGCACTCATGTATGGATCACGTCAATGCTACTGTTAATGATTTGGAGAAGTTACGCGAGGAACCGCCATACCCGGAAACATCGGCATGCATCATCCAATGTCTTTTGGATAAGGTGATATTTATATTTTCTTTATTTACCCTTTATTTCTTAATGAACCTAGTACATACAAGGACATAACCCACTTTTTGGACAACCGTTAGCTTTATACCTACCGCTTTCTTTGTAACAGCAGAGGGAAATGGAAGATATATTCTTAAAAACTTCGTAATCATGAAGTTTCAAGTAAAAAGTGCAGAGGTGCTTCAAAGGAGTATGAAAAATGCCACGTGACGCGAAATCGTATTAAGTAATGTTCAATAAGGGAAACATTTACCGTATAGACATTCAATTCAAATTAGATATTATATTTTTAATTTAAAATATAACTTTATACTTCAGTTCTGTAATATCGCTAACCAAACAGGTTAATAGTTCCCGTAACGATAGAAGCTAGTAATCACTTCCCAATAGATTTTATAGGCTCCACTTATTTATACAACTAAGTAGTATAGACTTACGCAAAAAGAATTGCGATACAATCGAAGTCTGTTAGACCTCACTACTATCTACTAATGGCAACCCACTTCAACCTTGACCGTATACTTTTTCACGGGGCACCGAATCAGTCAATAACCATTGATCGATCAAGCTGAAAATATATATGAGAAATTCTAACCCTCGTTTCTAACAGATTGGCGTAGTGAGGGGCAACAAATACTCCAAGATTGGTTTCATGACCGCCGTGACGCCCCTAGTCTTCACAAACAAAAAGAAATTGGAACACATGAAAGTAGTGTCGGAAAATTGCGACCGAGAGGTAAATATTTAGGAAAACAGTATTACGTAAAATAACTGGGTGGAAATAAAGAAGTGGATGAATAATAATTTTATAGTTATAAGACATTTATTGCTATAAATTTCACTGCAAAAAGCGATGTTTTAGAATTTACCTATGTACTTAATGGGTTGCCATACAACGTGGCAATGCTGCCAGTCTTCCGAGAACGTTACCAAAAGAAGTATACGATGCGGAGCAATAATTGCCCGATGTATTTTAATTTTTGGCTATATTATTATTTTGTATAATAGTTTTAAAGGTAGTTATATTTTTTAGGTAAACCACAAGCATGAGACACCATGCCAGCTCGGAAACGAAATCACGACATGCATCTTCAAATACGCACCAGAACTGCATTTCAAGTCTTCATAAGAATTTGTACTGAACTATTATAAAATTGTAAACTGTTTTAAATATTTGTACTACCTGAGGGAACAAACAATGGAAATACTTGAAGATAATTTTTGCAGTATCTAAGGACTTTTGCCTTGTTGATCCAATGGATCCCTAGTGATCATCCACAGCAGGAATACATTGTGTACTTTTCACTTCTACCGTACATAGTTCTGGTACGGAAAAGGGGCTAGTACCCACTGATCCCCTGAAATTCGTCCCCTGTGGCCATTCGTCCTTTCGTAATTTTGAGGTCCACTCGACCTCTGGTTTATTTTATAATTAAATTATTATTTATTTTTGTCATTTACTCTGGTCCCTGTGGTTGCGGTACAATTGATCCATTTTCAGTGAACACTGGTGGATAAGCCCATTCCTCCTGTAGTTATTGTTAATATGTAATTTTATGTTTAAAAGATATAGGATATGAAATTACTCGGTGTCATTGTCATTGTAAATAACCTCCATTGATCGTAACAGTGTTTAAGCTCACTCGCGCATGAAGTATTATCATGGTCATAGGTCATTTATATCATAATTTTGTTTACTAAAATTACTTCCATTTATCAAAATTTGTTTAGAAATGTCGGTAATACACAATAATTTACTAGTTCATGGATGTTTTCTTCGCGCCATGTCAAAAAAGTAAAAGAGCCCTAATTGAAAATTTACGTCAATATTTATATTTAACTAACTAAATATTTAACTAAGACCAGAAACTCAAACAACGCTGGCTCGAATAACCATTGCAAGTATTTTTTGGAAATAAAAAATGGAACCAGATTTAAGTAATCCTATACATTTTCCTGAAAGAATAAATCCAAGGATAATAAAAGTAAAGGGATTATTCCCGTCAATATAAAGTTTTTTTATTTCAAGACTCCTTCCCTATCAAAGGATATTATTCAGATTGTAAGGTTGCATTTAATTTTAGTCTGGCTGAGATATTGATTTCGAGTTCGAGAAGGGACGAAGAAATGTAGATTTTGGGCTCGAAACCATCGCGTTCGCCGTTCTAGGCGCACCAGCGCTCGAAGATGCAGCCGAGGCAGTCGTAGCAGTCTAGCTAGGCAAAATCTTGCGCGAAAAGGAGTGTGCTTTGGAGGGACGGGATAGGATAAGCCGTTTGGAGCGAAACCTTCCGAGCCGAAGCAGGTTGCAGGGTGATCGAGAATCGGCGAGCGACGGACGTCGCACAGGAAGGTTATGTAGCCCTACTTTTTTATCTAAAAATGTTGTTCAAATATCAAAATCTA
This sequence comes from Eilema sororculum, assembly GCA_914829495.1. Lineage (NCBI taxonomy): Eukaryota > Metazoa > Arthropoda > Insecta > Lepidoptera > Erebidae > Eilema > Eilema sororculum. The sequence goes on from OU618535.1 coordinate 24,412,900, forward strand.
TTATAGATATCTCGCCATCGCAGGTTGTCAAGGGATAGGAAAAAAACGGTGGTGTCGAGAAAAAAAGATTATTGTTGGTAAGTTGCAAAAGGGTGATTGTTGTATTGGGAACGAAGTTTGGTTGATATTTAATTCCTTTAGGTGCATGTGGTCCATATTATCATTTCGTCTAAAGTATCAAAAGGTCCATAGTATTATAAGGTCTACAGTATCATTTCATCCATATTATCATTTCGTCTACAGTATCAAAACGACCAGAGTATCATTACGTCTAGTTTTTCGTATAGACTATGAACAAAACTTTTTGGTTGGACAACAAAACCCTACACACTTTACTGGCCGTTTCAGTTTTAGATGACTTACATGAATGACATTGTGTAAAGAAAGGAAGGAAGCTAAACACTATGATTATAAGTTTAAACAATCCTTATTTTGTTCTTTGCGAAAAAATAGGCGAAACAAAGATATTTGTTTTGATAAAAAATATAAGGAACCATTAATAGAACTTGACAGTGGTAACATAACCTTAATATTTTTTTTTGAAAAAAATAGTGTACAGTAAGCTTCAGAGAAAAGGGACCCCCCTTGATAATGAAATGAAAGCATTGAAGTTTTTTGAAATATTACGTATATGGTATGTTGGTCTAGTGGTTATGACCGACGCTTTGAGTATACGGGAAGCGGGGGTTCAAATCCTCGGACACGAAGTTCTTTTTGTATTCATATATGTAATTATTTTTTTAGTCTCTTAAGCACTTTTTGTTAATCATTATTTAAGGAATCAAATTTTATAGTAGGTATGAGGTTTGTAAGAAAAAATAGGCTTGTTGCATAAACAATATTAATTTATTTCTCGAATTACATTTCTAGGACTACATGGAGGTCATTTCCTGGTTGAGTATACAGTTTATCTATCTGAGTTAAATTAGGGTTACTTATTTTTAGATTTCACCTGACCTAAATTTATTGACAAAACACAATACCCTAAGTGAAGTATAAAATGTTTAATATTAGATAATTCTAGAAACATAACTACAATATTTATTTAAAGTTGCCAACATAAATTTTTTACACTCTGAATAATCTTCGAAAATAAAAGAATGGTTGAAAAATGAAATGTTATTTGTGCCTGTGAATCACAAAGAAAGAACCAACATGCTAAACTATAACGGGATAGCAATATACATCTTCCTCTTTGATCACATTTTCTGATAAGTAACCCTTTCAACACAACATTAGAAAAATATGTGAGGTCAGATGGTGCATCGTTAACACATTAGAAGATTACTAAACTTGTAAACAAGAGTAATGGAATATTAATAATATACTATTATTATTATGAATGTTAGGACACTTTATAAACAGCGCAGCGTCATCTAGCCCAAAATAGCACCTTAATGTGATAACTGATAAGGATACTAGACAACTGATATAATACTTATTTTAGATAAATTACACCCAGACACATAGCAAATAATCGTGTTCATCACACAAAGATTTGTCCCTTTATGCATGCGGCACTATTTCGCATTAATTCCCAAGTTCGGTTTACCTCTTCATATGGATGATTTTTTTTTACTTTATTTCACTTGAGTCCCAGTTTAAAACCATCTGACCCCACAAGTTTTCTATAGGATTAAGATCCGGGCATTTAGCCGGCCGCTCAAACACCGTTATATCTTCTTGTGCATTTAGCCAGTCCTGCACAATTTGGGACCGATGCACTGAAGAGATATCCTGAACCAGGTAAATTTGTCCTTCTGGATATGCGACCCGCACTGAAGTCAGCATTACGTCTTTCAACACTTCAAGGTATCGCTCACTGTTCATGCGGCCACCTATTTCCACTAGCTCGCCTGGGCCCATTGAAGACATCCATCCCCAGTAACCTAAAATAATAAACATTTTCAAATCTGTTGCAATATATGTAAAACAATATCAGCAGCAATAATAATTAAAATATATAATATATAATATACATATATATATATATATATATATAAATATATATTTCGGGGTAGAGAATAAACAAGTTTTATGTTTATTTATACATATTTATTTGTTACAGAATATAATGATTTACTTACGTAATGTTAACCGCAGCATTTTTCGTTGGTAAATATAACAATTTCGTTTTCCCAGTCGGAATTTAAATAACGAGTGATAAAATTTACTCGGTTGGTGCGATGATCGTCAGTATGTTGAATCTTTCTGGCTGGCTTATAATTATGGATGTTCGCAGCGTGTAGATGTCGTCGAACAGTGCTCAGCGATACTCCAAAAGTCTCAGCACTTGCGCGCGTAGTTTTGAAGGGTGCCACTGAGTGAGCTTCCACAATATCACGGTGCCGCTCTGATTCATGAGTATAAGCAACTGGGCGAGGTCCTTGGCGTTCATATTTATATCACTCGTCGCTTGATACCTTCGCATCCATCTACGCACTGTATTTCTCTGTAATGAAAATGATAATAAATAAAAGAAACTCCAAAAAACTAACTTGTAAATGAAAATATAACATGATTGATTAAGCAATATAAATAGGTATATAATATAGGTATTTTTATCGTAACTCTTACCGTTTTGCCCATATCTCGTGCTATTTTCTTTATGCTTTGTTCTTGCTCCCAGAGAACAACAATTTTAGCTTTCATAAATGTTGTTAATCGAACGATACTTTCAATTTACTCAAAAAACTGATCAAAAACTTAATAAATTGAATAATATTACGAGGAGGATTAATACAACAATGCAAATTACTACGAATTATAAAGTTACCTTCAATCACAGTTTAGGAAATAAGGCAAAGAAGTATTCTAATTGCAACTTTAGTGCGCTGTAACAGATATTATAATACTATAGCCACAGCTCATGTAGCAGATAAATTTTTGAAGTAAACATGACGGTAGTGCAAGAAGCTGTATCAAGTGTAATCTATTGAACTAAAAAAGAAATCTATACAAATTTCAACCTTATCTTTTAGTCAATTGAGTAATTATTATTGTTACATATGGTGGAAGTTGAAATTTAAACCTTAAGGTCTAGAAAATTACACCGTAATCAGCTTTGTTCGATAAAAGGAGTAATGTTATTCATATTTTCGTCATTATTATTAAGTGAACCGATAGCCTAGTGGTATAAGGCACGGTCTAAGTAATCGGCTGGCGCTGAGGATGCGGGTTCGTATCCTCAAGCGGCAGTGGCATCTTTTTGTGAGTTTATTGTATCATGGTATACAATTGAGCCGAAAGACGAAAAATATCAGATAATTACAAATATGAACATGCAAATAAAAGGCAGATGAAGCTGCTCGCTCGTTCGCAGCTCTGCGACGATCGCATCATGTGACGTCATTCGTGAGTCATGTGACGCGGCCGGCGCAGGCGGCGATATTCTTTAAGTATTGAGGGGGTCTGTTTTCTCTGACGCTGGCTGTACATAAGACTTAACACATAATAAGATTTTATTTTAAGTTCGAAAGGTGATTTTATTTCAAGTTCGAAAGGTTTTTTATTTAGAAGAAATATAAGCGTTTATTTCCTTGACTTGACTAGTGATTTAGTTACCTAATAAAAACCTTTAGGTGCATGTGGTCCTACGAGGCTCTTTACACAGAGATAGACTAATTGACATTTGGACGAGGACGCGTGAGTTCAGCAGTCATGACCGTGGTCGGAGAGCATGTGGCTGGGAGGGGTCATTCCGGCAAATACAGAACGTCGTCATAACATAAACTGGCGAAATGTGGGTGCTAGCACCTCTGCCTACCCCTTCGGGGAATACAGGCGTGAGTTTATGTTATGTTTATGTTATGTTATGTTATGATGTAATTGTTAATGGTTTAATGTTATATTTTGAAACGAAGTTTGGTTGATCTAGATCTAGAATGATCGCAAGATATAAGTTTTGAACCAACATAAGTTTTGATGATGAAACCTGCTATTGAGTTTGGATGATGAAACCTGCTATTGAGTTTGGAACTGATAAATTGTATTGTACCAAGCGAATAAGTCAGTTTGAAAACCTAATATACTTTTGTTGTTTATCTTCTGAGTAGTCCACAAGATGTCACTTTTTTATATAGTTTAGTTTATTATGAAGAGATAGTTTAATAGTTATCAACTAGATTAACTCCAATTAGTCACTACTCATGCATTAACATCAAGAAAATTTGAAGAAATTAAATTAAGGAATCGAATCCTGCTGATACTGGAAAATATGATAGATGCACGCAACTTTCCACTCAAAGAATCTGATAACAACTTCTTGTAGGGGAGGATCACACAGAGATAAACCAGTTTTTTTTCTACATAGTCTGTGGACGCAATACGTCCACACATAATTAATTGGTCTTCAAACGCTCGTGTGATACTTTAAAAAACCTACGGCTCGTTTTTTAGCACAAGTATTTTGAAATCCCTTTCTTAAAAAATGTAGAGAAACAATTAGTAAATGTGCAGTTGGTAAAATTATAATTAAACATGTACAAAATCAAATTACCTTGCACAGAGGTTAAGCATTGCCATTCAACGTGGCAATGCAGCCAGCCTTCTGGGTACGTTACCGGTCGGTGACGATGCGGAGGAATTCCATGACGCATTATGTATGTAAATATTTTATTTCTTTATTTCCTTTAGTTTATTTTAGTACTTAGCTATAGTTTCTAGTTTTACATTTATTTAATAAGAAATGACATATAATTAAAGCATCAGTTGAAATTATCTATTAAATACGAAGTTGGATGAAATTAGCAAAAAATAATTTATTACTACTATTATTGTACACCGCCTTTTTTGTATCGAAACGTTTTAAGACAAAGTAAATCACCATCATCAACCCACGTATGAATTACCTATATATTTAAATTATATATTTAAAGTGAAGTTTGATTAAAGGTGGCACCATGCCTCATGTGCCTAATTGCGGTGAAATTAGAGCCACTTTGCCATTGTAAAATGTTTTCCTTACTGAATTGTTTGTTATCTGTTACCTTACTTCTATAGGTTCAAATACATCTAGCAGATCGGTTCTGTTGAGTAAACCCGACAGTTCGATGGATAATAAGTATACCAAGACAAAGTAAAAATACCAGAAATCCCTCCTAGAAATTACCAACTTAACCAGCAAAAACTATGCTTGAAAATTGAACCGGGTTTAAGTTTATGTGATAATTACATATTTGAGCCGTTTGGGGTCGAGACGCTGGGATCATGGGGGTCGAGACGCTGGGATCATGGGGTCCAAGTGCACGTCTATTACACAAAGAAATATCAAAACGTTTAATAGACACTACCCGTGTTTTTTATTGTAGTTTGTTCCTTGCGCAAAGGATTGGCATTGCTATTCAACGTAGCAATGCCGCCAGCCTTCTTTGACACCTGAACCTGCGGTTTTGCACATACCGTGTTTTATCTTTTTGTACATAAAAATAAATAAATAAACCAAAAAGTGTCCTTTTTATTTTAATTTGTTATAATATAATTAACTGTATGACATAATATATTATTATTTTTTATGCCACTTAGGTGGCGAGATTAGATTTGTCATTTCAGAATATTGTAGTAGATATCAGGAGTGGCCAAATGGAAATCATTTTGCAAATGTTAAGAATAGTTTTAGGTAGGTATTTGGAATTCTATTAGTTCGGGTAGGTATATTCACGGAAATGATACCACCATTCATTAGTGCTTACTGTGATGCAGTTTGCTGTTGAGCCAGATATAAAAAAAGTATGACTGCCTTCATGATGTTTTCTGCCAGTGGACCCATTCATTGGTGTTCACGTAAACAGTGCATAATAGCACTCTCCAGCACAGAGGCTTAATATATTTCTGCTTTAGTGTATCAAGGACTTACAACTTTACAAACAAAGCCTATTTAAAGAAATTAATGGCATTAATTCAAAGATCAACCTGTTTATTGATCAATCTGCAATAGTTTTAATCAAGGATGGAATTTTCAAACGAAGCAGTAAACATAGGAAATTTCATTCAGAAAAAATTGAGAGAAATCAAATTGAATTTTCACTCTCGTGAAAATATTTGGACGGAAAACATGAATGGAGTTTTTTAGAGAAAATATTCTCAAATAATAATAATACTTATTTGGAAATAGTATTATATACGTTTTAATGTTTGTTTTGTTATAAAAGTATTGTTGTAAAGAAGAAGACATTGTAAGTAAATAATATAATGTCTATATAAGAAGATAGATCATTAAATAGTTTGTTTAAGCCCTGGGCACACAGCGGGCGGGGCGTGGCGGCGACGCGACGCCAGCCGGACGGCGACTGGGCGTGGAGGTCACACTGCTAGCGTGGCAGTGCTGGCGTTCACGTCGCGTCGCACCCGGCATCCCTCCGTCGTATTCGACAAGATGTCGAGCGATTCAGACGTTGAAACAGCTTTGATTTTGTTTGCATTAGTAACAAAAAAAAACGTAAAAGGGCGTGGGTTCATGAAGTAAACCAAAAGCGACACGAACTTGGCGAATATCATAGACTCTGCCGGGAACTAGAATCCCACGAAGATAGGTTTCATACCTACTTTAAAATGTCGCAAGATAGTTTTGAAGAATTACACAATTTGATACAGGAAAAATTTGCAAACTTGACACTACTTGGAGGAGGGCTATAAGTTCAAGAGAAAGGCTAGTAATCTGTTTAAGGTAAGTTTTTATTTATTTTCTTACTAAAATATTACAAAAGTTTCATAATCAAACTGAAAATAAAGACTACGGAGCATAATGCATATTATAATCTCCTGAGCTTGCATTATCATATTGATTCAACATAGTATTGAATTCGGCTGATTGGTTTGTATCAGCTAGGTTTATTGGCTGAGGCGACAACGAGACAGTGTCGACGGGATTAACATTCGAGTATATAGGAGATGTGGTAGACTGTGAATCATTATTAAGCAAGCGTAACTCAGTATTTGAAAATAATTTTGCCAATTCCAACTTCATCAATGCTTGCTCTCGAGGAGGAAATTTTTTGAAAGCGTCGGCGTAACTCAAGAACAAATGATCTATCCCATCATATTCCCTTCTCTTCTTCGCATTTAAAAAATTTAGAACTCTTTCTACATCGTCACTGTTGCTTCTGTTTCCTGATGTTCGACGTGCATGGCGAGGTGACACGGTACGAGCAGTTGTTGATGTTGATGCTGGCCCTTCTGGTGATGAGATATGTGATGGTAAAGGCATTGATGTAGACTGTTGATGGTGTTCTTGAGAAAAATCGTCTGCTTGAGTAGGCGATAATGCATCTTCCATTGTACTAAAAGTGACATTTGAACTGGAAGCCCGTGGGATATTGAAGTCATCTAGAAAAGCTAGCTGTGATGCCCATGTGTAGCTGCTATTTTTTCTGCCGGATCCAGTTGTACCTTTAACTAGTTTTTTATGTTTTGTGTATCCATCTCTTATTGTCTTCCATTTATTTTTAACAGCTTCTCCTGCAATTATAAAATGTAAATATTTAAGATACTATTTATCAAATTAATTACATGGGTCCCACAATGGGGGTAAACCAAGATAATGAATTTCCACTACCCACGATCCTTGCATTCATTTTATCAATGAATCACCTATAATTATGATTATTTATGATTTTAAATACTTTTAATGAAAAACTACAGGGGCATTAGCCTACTCAGCATCGTCGGCAAACTGTATGCGAAAGTGTTGATAGAGAGAGTTATGAAAGAAACCGATGAGAAAATATGGGATGCACAAGCGGGTTTTAGGAAGGGAATGGGATGTACGGATCAGGTCTTTTCCTTGCGAAGCATAGCCGAAAAATTTTTGGCCAAGAGTCAAAAGGTCTATTGCGCATTCGTGGATTTGGAAAAGGCCTATGATAAAGTGATGAGGAATGAACTTTGGTCGGTACTGTCTATGTATGGGGTGAGCAGCAGCCTTATTCGAGCTCTGAGGTCTCTCTATGAGGACTCCAGTGCTTGCGTGAGGATACATGGGTCATACACTGATTGGTTTCGCATCCAAAAGGGTGTAAGACAGGGATGTGTAGCGTCACCATGGCTGTTTAACTTATTCATGGACAGTTGTTTGCAAGAATTGAAAGATAAAGAATGTGGTTTAAGAATGAATGAGTTACTCGTCAAATGTCTTCTCTATGCTGATGATCAGGTTTTACTTGCGTCATCGGCAGATGAGTTGCAGGAGATGGTAACAACTATGCATGGAGCTTTTGAGAGAAAAGGAATGAAAGTGAATGTTAGTAAGACAAAAGTTATGGTTTTTGAAAGAGATGAATGCGTGACAGAGTGTAAGATTTGTATAGATGGAGAAAGAGTGGAACAAGTGAATGAGTTCATATATTTGGGAACATTGTTTACAAGAGATGGAAAGCATGAAGAAGATGTTGAAAGGAGAGTGACAGCTGGAAATAGAGTGAATGGGGCACTGCACAACTTTATGAGCAGCCGGAAACTGTCCGAAAAGGCACGACGGGCTGTACATCGAGGAGTGTTAGTGCCGACTCTTATGTATGGTAGCGAAAGTTGGGTGTGGCAGAAAAAGCATCAGAGTAGAGTGAATGCAGTAGAAATGCGTGCGTTGCGAAGTATGTGTGGATTGACCTTGAGAGATAGAGTGAGAAATAGCGTGGTAAGAGAGCGATGTGGAGTAATAGAAGATGTAGTGACGAGAATTGCGAAAGGAATGTTAAGATGGTTCGGTCATGTTGAGAGAATGAATGAAAGAAGACTAACGAAACAGGTGTATGAGGCGAGTGTGGAGGGTACTGTCGGTAGGGGAAGACCTAGGCGCACATACCTGGACCAAATCGGGGAAGTTTTAGAAAAGGGGCAGGTCAGGAGTACCCTAAACCGACGAGCATGCATGAAGAATGTAATGAGAGTGAATGAAGCGAGAGTAGTATGTCAGGATCGTAGCAAATGGAGATCCGTGATCTCTGCCTACCCCTATGGGAAACAGGCGTGATTTTATGTATGTATGTATGTATGTCAGACAATAACTTTATAATATTATCTTTGTTGCAGATATTTAACCACTGGTGACTCCTACCAAACCATTGCGTTCTCTTTTCGTGTCGGACGTAGTACAGTGGGTGGCATTGTAAAAAATGTATGCCAGGAAATATGGAATGTAATGCAACCATATTATATGCCATCACCAACAGAAGCAATATGGAGGCAGTCAGAAGTGGGTTACAGAGAAGTATGGAACTTTCCTAATTGTCTGGGAAGTATCGATGGAAAACACGTAGCAATTAAATGTCCTCCCAACAGTGGATCTAATTACTTTTGTTACAAGAATTTTTATTCTATTGTTTTACTTGCGATTGTGGATCCGTTTTATAAATTTATATTTGTGGATATAGGGAGCTATGGACGATTGAGTGATAGTGGAATTTTTGAAAATTCTGCATTTTATCAATTGTACCTAAATGGCCAATCACTCCTACCACCCAAACCTCTTCCAGGAAATGGAAATCCTACACCCCAAGTTTTAATAGGAGATGAGGGTTTTGCTTTGAAACCATATTTGATGCGACCATTTCCCAGAGCCACTGTTCTGCATGACAACAGAAAAAAGACTATTAATTATCGACTTTGCAGAGCTCGACGCGTGGTTGAAAACAGTTTTGGTATTTTGTCACAGAAGTATCGAATTTTTCACAGACCTATAGAAAGTGACGTCGAGACCGCTATACATGTTGTTAAAGCAGCTTGTTGTTGGCATAATTACATCAGAGTAAAGGAAAGGTCGTTTACAATGGATCCAATAGAAATAACCAATGATTCAAGAGCACTTACTCAAATGAGACCTACAAATCAACGTTCTCTAAACGAAGCAATCCAGATAAGAGAACAGTTTGTAACTTATTTTAATAATAACCAAATACATTATCAATAATAACTTATGTGGGTAGTTTACTATTGCATATATTGTAATTTCTTTCTTTGTAAATAAAGTCACTTACCACTTTGATTTAATTCTCTTCCTATTGACTCCCAAATAGCACTTTTCAGAGTAATATTCTTGTATTCCTTGTGACTCAAGTCATACAGAAATGTGTGACTCCTAACGCATTCTATTAGTTGTTCAATATTCATTTTTTTTGCTCTCGTCGCACGTTCAAAAGTTGTAATAAATCACAAACTAGCGAACGGATTCCGTCCCGCCGGGCGCGACGTGTTCCGTCGCCGCTCTAGTGTGCCTACAAACGTAGCATCTAGTGAAACACAACGTCCGCCGTCCCGTCGCCGTCGCGCCCCGTCACGTCGCGTCGCGTTCGAGTTGTGTTCACGCCCGGGTCGACGGCGACGCAACGCGACGTGTTGCGTCGCGTCGGGCGGGACGGCGTTGTGTGACGTCTCCCATATTAATTGGTACATTACAAATGCTACCGTCACGCCAGCGTCGCGTTGCCGCCACGCCCCGCCCGCTGTGTGCCCAGGGCTTTATACGTGAAGACATGAAGATAATATTAGCATATAAAAGATGTGTGAGTTTGGTAATTTGAATTTGAACCCTCTTGAGTTCCCCATCTATAAGAGTTTTAAGGTGAGGTTGAAGTAGGTGTTTTCAATTTAAACTTAGAGGGGATGTTGGACAGCTAGTTGATTTTTCACTTTTTTTTTTTTAAATTCACCACATTCTACACAACGCTATCTAGACCCATGGTAAGCTTAACTAGCTTGTATTATGAAATCTAGAATGCGGATAAACATACTTAGATACTTTTTTGTTGTAATACGTACATTTTATACATAGAAACACCCAGAACACTTTTGTGTTAACATTTGTACCGAAAAGATGGATTGATTTTTTTTAGAGAAAGTGTTCGAAAGGAATAATAATGATTTGGAAATGTCTTTAAATACGTTTCAATTTATTTTATAATTGTTTGTTTTTTTTTATAAAAGAATAATGGAAATGATTTCATTGTCAAAGGAAGAAAAATAGATCATTTTCGTCAGCAACCATGTGTTGAAGAGTTTTTAATTGTTGGAATTTCATACTGTTTCTTTGTGGCTGATTTTATAAAAAAGTAAATGTCTGATGTCATATTTGAATTTAAAAGGTTTTGGAAGCTAGGAAAATTTAAGACAAATAGATTACAGAATGATTTTGATGGAGTAACAATGATATTTGGATTTGTTTGTTGTATGTTTTTGTTTTTAAAATCATGTAAAGTCGTAATATTTAAAAATGTATTGATAAGGCTTTATTTTATTAGTGTGTGTATGTTTGTGTTGTTTCTATTACATTATTCAGTAATTGAATATGTGAGCAACTGACTTTTATTTACCATGAGAAATCATCTTTCAAGTGGTTATGGGCCCAGAAGCAGAGTAAGTAATATACTACGTAAGTTTTGAAATGAATTGAGATACTGAAATAGAGATAACATCATGGACGGAAATTTACCAAAATTAAATTGTGAAAATGATTATCCTATGTGGAAGAAGCGTTTAACATTTTTGTTACAAGCCAAAGATTTAGAAGTTGCAATAGATGGCGAGGAAAAGGATAAGGATTATAAAAGGAAAGATGCTAAAGCGAAATTTTATCTCATTAACAGTCTAAATGATAAATATGTTAGCCATGTGATAAATTGTAATACTTTCAAAGAAATGATAGAGAATTTGGATAAATTATTCTTAGAAAATGATCAAACCCAACTATGTCAGCTTTTAGAAAATTTCTACAAATATGAATTCAAGAATAATGATATACTGATTGATATCAGCAATATTCAAAATATAGTTACTAAAATAAAGAATTTAAATTTTGAGATTAAAGATATGCAAATTTTGTCGAAGATTTTGAGTTCTCTACCAAAGGAGATGGCAAATTTTAGAACGGCCTGGGAATCCACTCCTAGCACAGAGAAAAATGTTACAAATTTGATTTCAAGGATAATTTTGGAGAAGAAAATAAAAATTCTAAAACAATTGTTAATGACAGTTTAGAAACAAATCCAACCAAGGATGGATACAAGTTTTTAGTTATTAAAGCATGTTTTAAGTGTGGAAAGAAAGGCCACATCGCAAAGTTCTGCAGGAATAATAATTATATTAATGGAAATAATCAAAATTTTACAAAACCGTCACAATGTTACAAATGCTTGAAGAATGGACACCGTAGTACTGACTGCAGTGAACAATACAGTTGTATTATTTGTAAACAGGATTCACACTACACTATTATTAATTATATGGGAACAAGCGAAGAAACAATTTATTTTAGACTCAGGAGCGACATGCCACATAATTAATGATTTAAATCTTTTAAATAAAATAGAGGATTGTTCACAGCGAATTATGACTGCTGATGGCAATATACATTTGATTGATAAAATTGGAAAAATACAATAATCTTACTTTTGATGATGTTCTGTTTGTACCAGGAAGGAAGAAAAATTTAATTTCAATTTCTAGTTGAATGAATTTTTTATAGCATTTGTTGCGGAGTAAGTAAAAGATGTTTTACCAGTTGGAACAAGATTAATTTATTTGCTATTTACACACTCTTATATACTAATTATTCTACATGATTTTACTGAGGTTTAGAGTGGGGTTTTACTCATATAAGTTTAGTGCTGACATTATTGTTTATTGATACGTGTTGTTTATATAATATTATTTCCTAGTTACAGTGTACTTTGCCTATGACGCATAGCACGTCATAGTACTCCCCCCTTTATAAAAATGTTTGCTGATGTTGTACTTTTTCTGCAGTTGGTTACACTTGTTGCATTTCCTAGATTATTTTGTTTATCTTTTTGTCCATGACTTTGTTAGTTTTCCGTACGAGTCTGGTGATTGTTATTATTATTGCTGCTAGTATAATTATAGCGATGAGTACTCCGATCCAGATTTTTATTTTTTCAATTTCTGCTGCCATGTGTGTGTTCTTTTCTGCCTTTGCTGCCAGGTTATTGTTCTGCACCATGTTTATTTGTTCCTTTTCGTGGGTTTGACTGCTTCCCATCTTGTGTGTTGTTTCTTGTGGCTTGCTGTGGAGTGACTTTTATTTTCATTTTGCCCTTTTTATATCATTGTTTGAAACGGACGGTGGGTCGTGATATTCTTCCCGAACGTGTTCTTTTTATGTTTTGATTTGGCTCTGCCTTATCTTGCTCTTGATTTTGAGCTTCTATCTTGTCGTCGCTCGTCGTGAATGCTGGCTTTAGCCTGTCAATCGACACGTTCACTTCCCTGCCGTTTCGCTTGATCGTGACTATTTTGTTGTCACGTTTGACTACGAGAAACGGTCCGTCGTAAGGTGGTGTGAGCGTAGGACGTAGCTTATCGCATCGTAGAAATACGTGTGTACAGTCGGCTAAGCGTGGGTGTACGAATATGTTTTTGTTTGAGCTTTGTCGTTGTGGAATTGACGTCATGTGCGTTATGTTATCTTTAATTTTTTCCACAAACTCTGCGTATGTTGTGTTTTTAGAACAGTCGCCAAAATATGCTGCTGGTAATTTTATTGTTGTTCCGTAGACCAATTCGGCTGCTGAGTATCCAGTGTCTTGTCGAATGCTGGTACGTATCCCGAATAATACCGATGGTAATTCTTTCGTCCAATTTTCGGTATTTCCTCTTGCCATCAAAGCTGCTTTCATGGTTCTGTGCAGTCTTTCTACTTTGGAGTTTGATTGAGGGTGATATGGTGTAGTACGGATTTTTTGTATACCCAGGAATTTGGTTAGGCTTCTGAATAGTTCAGACTCGAATTGTCGTCCTTGATCCGTTGTTATATAATTGGGGCATCCAAAACGTGTGATCCAGCCATCGTATAAGGTTTTGGCTACAGTTTCTGCTGTGATGTCCGAAATAGGATATGCTTCTGGCCATGACGTACAACGATCGATCATAGTGACGATGTATCTTTTGTTTTGTGATGTCGTTAGGGGGCCCACAATGTCTATGTGTATGTGGCTAAATCGTTCTGCTGGCATAAATTTGCCCAGGGGTGATACTGTGTGCCGCTGAACTTTTGATTGCTGGCATTGTAAACATGTTTTGCACATTTCGTAAATGTCTTTGTGCATGCTAGTCCAGACGTATTTTGCGGTTATCAACTTTTTTGTTGTGTTTTTCCCTGGGTGGCTCATGTTGTGAAAACTATCAAAAATTGTTTTTCTAAACTTTTGTGGTAGGTATGGCCTTGTTGTACCGGTGGATATATCACAATAAATTTTGATATTATTGTTTTGTATTGGTACCCGTGCCATTTTTAGTGACCTATTTTGTTTTAGTTTTGTTAATTCCGGGTCACTGTCTTGGTATTTTTTTACCTCTTGCCAGTTGAGAATTTGGGGTAGTTCTATTGTTTCTATTACCTGTGATAGTGCGTCGGCTACCACGTTTTCGCTGCCCGTGACGTGCCTTATGTCTGTGCAGAATTGTGCAATATATTCTAGGTACCTTATTCTTCTAGGGGATTCATCCACTGATTGCTTCTTGTCGAATGCATGAATCAGTGGCTTATGATCCGTGTATATTGTAAATGTGCGACCTTCTATTAGTCGTCTAAAGTTTTTTATTGCCATGTAAATACCGAGTAGTTCTCGATCGTATGTGGAATATTTTGTTTGTGTCTCGCTTAACCCTTTTGAAAAAAATGATACGGGTTTCCATTTTCCTTGAACTTTTTGTTGAAGTACGGCGCCTACACATTTTAAACTAGCATCTGTCATAATGGCTAGTGGTGTGTCTGTTTCCGGGAATGCGAGTGTTGTGACATCTCTTATGTCCTGTTTGCAGTGTTCGAATGCTTGGTTAGCTTCCGTATTCCACTCGATTGGCGTATTGTCATTCTTTTTGGAGTTTATTAAGTATTTGTTGAGCGGAGCTTGGTGTCTGGCGGCGTGTGGGATGCTACTTCTGTAGAAATTCATCATTCCCAAAAATCGACGTAGCTCCTTTACCACCTTTGGTTTTGGGTATTCGTTTATTGTTCGTACTTTCTCAGACGTGGGGGTGATTCCTTGGCTCGTTATATGATAACCTAAGAAATCTATCTCTGTCTTTTCGAATTCGCATTTGCTCGTATTGATTGAGATGCCGTTTTTACTTAGGCGATTGAATACTTCCTCTAATTGAACGTAATGTTGTTCGGTATTTTGACTTGCTATGAGTATGTCGTCCACGAAGACATATATATAGTCCAGGTCTCTGAACAGGGAGTCCATAAACCTCTGGAACGTTTGAGCTGAATTTCTGAGGCCAAATGGCATGAAATTCCAGTGAAATAAACCCATTTGCGTGATTATTGCGGTCTTCTCTGGTTCCGCAACAGGGATTTGGTGGAACGCCTTCTTTATATCAATTTTGCTGAATATTGTTTTTCCACTTGCGATGTATGTAAAGTCTAACAGTCTTGGCAAGGGATATCTGTCGGGAACTGTTATTTTATTTAACGCGCGGTAGTCTCCGCACGGTCTCCATTCCCCATTCTTTTTCTTTACCATGTGGAGAGGCGATGCCCAAGGACTACTGGAAGGTTCTAATATTCCTAGGTTTATTAGCTCTTGGAATTCCTTTTTTGCTGCCTTATATTTGTCGGGTGGTAGTGGGCGCGCGCGGGCATAAACTGGAGGACCTTTTGTTATGATGTGATGCTGTATTCCATGCTCTGTGGGTTTTTTAAATGGTCTTGGTCTAGTGACGTTTACGTATTTCTCTAACAGGCGCTTTATATGTTCGGGTAATTTCGCGTCGATGGATCTAATTGAAGGCATGTGTGTTTCTCTTGCAATTTTCGCAGGCGTCGTTAATTTTGTTTCTTGGTCGATCAGCCTTTTGCCGTATAGATCCACTAATAATTTGTGGTGCTCTAGGAAATCAGCTCCTAAGATAGGCATTTTTACATCGGCGATTACGAACGTCCAAGTAAAAGGTCTGCGTAACCCCAGATTTAGCGTTAATGTGCTTTCGCCATAAGTTTCTATAATTGACCCGTTTGCGGCATACAGTTTGTAGTTGCTCGCGTTTTTCTTACCCTGTGCGTTTTGTAATACAGAAATATTTGCTCCCGTGTCTACTAAAAACCTATAACCACTGTTTGAGTCGGTTATAGTTAGACGGTTGGCGGGTTGTATGGCACAGAGTCCCGTCGTGTTCTGCGCTAGTTCTCGTTTCCCGAATTTTTATCGGTTTTATTTATCCACGAGCACGGCTGATCGCATTTATATGCTTTTGTTTTGAATCGTCTGTGATAATAACATAGCCGTGTACGTGACGGTGAGCGTGATTGCGACCTTGCTCGGAATTTGCTGCGTTGCATCGGTCGGCGATTACTCATACCGCGGAGCTCGTCTATTTCAACTCGCATAGCTGCAATTTGTGACGTCAGCATTGTTATTAAGTCAGCGGATTCCTGTGACGAGTTGTTTGTTTTGGTTTTATAGCGCATATTTTCATAAATTCGGTCCGCCATTTCGCATAATTTTGTGAGGTTGAGGTCTTCGGAGACTGCCAATATGGAGGTGATTGATACCGGAAGCTGTCTGAACCATAATAATCTGATGGTATCTTCGGTCATTTTGTCGCAGCTGGCTTCTTTCATTTTTCTCAACAGCTGTGATGGTGTTGAGTCACCTAGGTCCATCTCCGATAGCAATTTGTGGAAGCGTCGTTGTTCGCTTTCCTCATAGCACGCAATTAATCTTTCCTTGATTTTAAGGTACTTGTCTGCGTTTGGCGGTGACGTCAGGATGTCGCTAACCTGATGTATGACCTCTTTTGGTAATTTTGCGATGACGATATTATATTTATATTCGTCACCTTGTTTTTGGGAGGCTACGATGGCCTCGAATTGCGCGAACCATAAGCGCGGTGAATCTGTCCAAAACGATGGTATTTTCTCCGTAATGCTAATTGCAGCCACCACCTGGCTGTCGCTGATTGATTCAGCTGATGTGCCGGGGTTTTTTGACGGTGTTCCGGCTGGAATTATCGGTGCCATGATTGCGTTTAGCCTCTTGAAATTTCAGCTGGTTAGACCCGCTTGTGGGAAGCCAACTGAAATGTGCTATTTCGCTGATGGTGGTGGTCGGTAAGCTGGTGGGCTGTTGGGTGAATTTTCCCAAATATAGCTCCACAGTGATCTGTGATAGTTCCTAGGTTTGCTGCTGAAAACCTTTTCAGGGCTGCAGTTGGCCTGCAATTATATCAGCACTAGGAGATCACGTCGGGGTCACCAATGTTGCGGAGTAAGTAAAAGATGTTTTACCAGTTGGAACAAGATTAATTTATTTGCTATTTACACACTCTTATATACTAATTATTCTACATGATTTTACTGAGGTTTAGAGTGGGGTTTTACTCATATAAGTTTAGTGCTGACATTATTGTTTATTGATACGTGTTGTTTATATAATATTATTTCCTAGTTACAGTGTACTTTGCCTATGACGCATAGCACGTCATAGCATTTATTATGCTAACTTTTAAGTTCGAAAAACATTGGAAAAAATGAACTTGAGCATTTCATTTTTTCCAATGATTTTCGAATTCAATTTCTAGATTAACAAATAATGATTGCAAAATTGTATTTTTCAGAAATCAATGTGAGGTGCGAGATGCATTCAGTAAAGTTTGCTACCTGACTGGAATTAAGAGCAGTGACGGTCTGTACTGCGTGAAACTACCTGTGCAAAGGTATGCTGTACGGGATATGAGGTCAGTCGAGCTTAACAAATTTAACTCTATTCATTTGGTAAATAACTTTTGGCATCGCGCTTTAGGTCATACTCCGGTTTCGAAAACTAAAATTTAGTCAGAGGTATTGACATTAAAAGTACCAAGAAAGTGGAAGCCTGCGAAGTCTGTATCAAAGCTAAGCTTCGCAGAAACCCTTTATTAACTGAAAGGCATAGAGCAAGCAAACCACTAGAAATTATACATAGTGATATTTGTGGACCTATAGGAACTGAATCCTGGGACGGTTATAAATATTTTATAACCTTTCTAGATGATTATACACATTTTATAAAAAAATATTTATTAAAAACAAAGGATGAAGCGTTTTCAAAAATAATTTATTACATTAATTTATGCGAGAATCATTTTAATGCAAAAGTTAAAACTTTTTAGTGCGACAATGGTGGTGAATACACCAGTAATAGGTTCAAAAAATATTGTGAAGACAAACGCATAAATTTAGACTACACTATTCCGTATACACCGCAATATAACGGAAAAGCGGAACGGTTAAATAGAACAATTATGGAAAGTACAAGATCTTTGTTGTTTGAATTTAATTTACCAAAAATTTTATGGAGCGAAACTGTTTTAACTGCAGCTTATCTAACTAATAGGTGTTCAAATACAGTTACTGCGAAAACACCAGCTGAGTTATGGTTCAATAGGATTCCAAATTTAAAACATTTAAAAATATTCGGTTCGTTGGCATATTACAAAATAAACACAAATTTAGGTAAACTTGATTCTAGATCAAATAAAGGGTTACTAGTAGGATACAATAATAATGGCTACAAAATTTGGGACGCGATTAACTACAAAATTCATTATTCAAGAGATGTTAGTTTTATCGACCATTTTCATGAAATACAAAAGTATTTAATTGAAAGCAAAAGATTTTCTGGACAAAATGATCTATCGAATTTATTTAAAGATGAAGAACTTGAAGATATAAACAATGATAATAATTTGGAAAATAATTTACAAAACGGTTATACATTTGAGAGGGGAAGTATAAATATGGAAGAGAGAAGTAATGAGTCACTTGTTGGAGTAAGTCGTGAAGAAGATGAAGAGAATTTTGAAGATAGCCGTGGAGAAGAATTTTTACATGAAGAGAATTTCGAAGATAGTCGTGGAAAAGAATTATTGATTGGAGAGAATATTAATAGTACTTTATTAGAAGATAATAATGAGAACATAAGAAGTGAAGAAGCCTTTGTTGAAGGAGGAGATTCTTTTGAAGACGCTGAAGGAGAAGCTGTTGCTTGTTGATGATGATAATGTTGAGTTGAATATTGAACCAGTTATTAGAAGAATTTTACCAGAGAGAGATAGACGTTTGCCAACGAGATTGAAGGATTTTGATTTAGAAAGTTCGTTTTTAACATATAGTGAAGCAATACAGAGTGAAGCGAAAGATTTATGGAAGAAAGCTACTAAGGAAGAAAAAGATTCTTTGGAAAAGAACAAGACGTGGATTGTGGATAGATCAGAAGCAAAGAATAAGAATATTATTACCAGCAAATGGGTTTTTACAATAAAACCAGGAGGAAGTTATAAAGCTAGATTAGTTGCGAGAGGTTTTTCACAAAAATATAGTGTAGATTATAAAGAAACGTATAGTCCAGTGGTTAATATTACGAGTGTACGTTTGTTATTGTCAATTGCGGGTCAAAAAGGTTACAGAATAAAGCAATTTGATGTGATGTTAAAACTGCGTTTTTATATGGTGATTTAGATGAGGATATTTTAGTCTGCGGTAGCCTAGTGGTATGGGTAATGGACTGCTGAGACGAGGTCTCGGGTTCGATCCCAGGTTTACCATGGCACACACCAATGACTTTTCGATGCTTTTCGAAGTTATGTGTGTATTTATCGCAGGTTTATAAGTGCCCGGTTAATGGCAATAGGCTTGCCACCTATTACATTGGGACCTAAACATAAACTGGCGAAATGTGGGTGCTAGCACCTCTGCCTACCCCTTCGGGGAATACGGGCGTGAGTTTATGTTATGTTATGTTATGTTATATTTTTATGGAGGTTTCGTTAGGGTACAATTTAAATAAAAATAAAATTTGTAAACTCAAGAAGAGTTTATACGGTCTTAAACAGGCGCCGCTTATGTGGAATATTAGTTTGACAAATTATTTGAAGAAATTAGGTTTTATACAATTAAAACAAGATCCATGTTTATTTGTTTGTAGGGAAAAAGAGATTTATTTAGCAATTTATGTTGATGATGGACTATTAATTGGAAAAAATGAATCGGAATTATATAGAATTATAATGGATTTAGAAAAAGAGTTTGAGATGAGAAAATTTATTAAGGTTGAAAAGTTTATTGGTATTGATATTTCTGTGAAGGAGAATTTAATTAAAATATATCAAAAGACATATATTGAAAAACTTTTACAAAGATTTGGTTATAGTGATCTTAAAGAAAGTGTTCATCCTGATATTTTAATTGATACACATCAAGAGGGGAAGAGTAACATTAGTGATGTGCATCAATACAGACAGCTTGTGGGATTCTCTTTTATATTTAGTTAACAGAACTAGATTGGACATTTCATTTCACGTAGGTTACTATAGTAGGCATCAGGAAAGTCCTAATTTAAATGATTTTGGTAATATTAAAAACATTTTTAGGTATATTAAAATTTCAATTTCTTCGGGTATTCAATATTCACAGGGGAGTGATTTTACACTCAAAGCTTACTGTGATGCAGATTTCGCTGGCGACCCGGATACTCGGAAAAGCACGACTGGGTTCATAATTTTGTATAGCGGTGGACAGATCATTGGTGTTCGCGTAAGCAGTCTGTCACTGCTCTTTCTAGTACAGAGGTTGAATATGTTGAAGAGTTTTTAATTGTTGGAATTTCATACTCTTTGTTTATGGCTGATTTGATTAAAAAGTAAATGTCAGATGTCACATTTGAATTTAAAAGGTTTTGGAAGCTAGGTAAAATTTAAGACAGAAATTTTATCATAAGAAAGATTTTTGAAGAGGTATCATGTTTTTTATAATTATGTAAAGTTCTAGTATTTTAATAATGTATTGATGAGGCTGCTTTATTTTATCAGTGTGCGTATGTTTGTGTTACTACAATATATTAGTCAATCATTGAAGATGTGTGTTTTTTTATTTATCATGAGATAACAGCAATTTTTCAAGTGGTTATGGGCCCAGAAGCAGATTAAGGAATATACTACGTAAGTAATGAATTGAGATATTGAAATAGAGATAACATCATGTCGGACGAAAATTTACCAAAATTAAATTGAGAAAATGATTATCATATGTGGAAGAAGAGTTTTACACTTTTGTTACAACCAAAGATTTAGAAGTTGCAATAGATGGCGAGGTAAAGGATAAGGATTTTAAAAGAAAAGATGCTAAAGCGAAATTTTATCTCATTAACAGTCTGAATGATAAATATGTTAGCCATGTGATAAATTATAATACCTTCAAAGAAATGATAGAGAATTTGGATAAACTATTTTTAGGAAATGATCAAACCCAACTATGTCAGCTTTTAGAAAATTTTTACAAATATGAATTCAAGAATAATGATATACTGATTGATATCAGCAATATTCAAAATATAGTTACTAAAATAAAGAATTTAAATTTTGAAATTAAAAAAATGCAAATTTTGTCGAAGATTTTGAGTTCTCTACCAAAGGAGATGGCAAATTTTAGAACGGTCTGGGAATCCACCCCTAGCACAGAGAAAAACGTTACAAATTTGATTTCAAGGATAATTTTGGAGAAGAAATAAAAGAAAGTCAGGAAAAACCTAAAACAATTGTTAATGACAGTTCAGAAACAAATGCTACCAAGGATGGATACAACTTTTTAGTTCGAAAAACATTGGAAAAATGAAATGCTCAAGTGAGACTCGAACTCACGACCTTTCGCTTACAGGGCGACTGCTCTACCAACTGAGCCATTGAGCACCTTGAGTCTCACTTGAGCATTTCATTTTTTCCAATGTTTTTCGAACTTAACAGTTAGCATAATAAATGCTATAAAAAATTCATTCAAATACAACTTTTTAGTTATCAAAGCATGTTTCAAGTGTGGAAAGAAAGGCTATATCGCAAGGTTCTGCAGGAATAATAATTATTTTAATGGAAATAATCAAAATTTTACAAAACCGTTACAATGTTACAAATGCTTGAAGAATGGACACCGTAATACTGACTGCAGTGAACAATACAGCTATATTATTTGTAAACAGGATTCACACTACACTAAATTTTGTCTAAAACGTGGAAATAACTCAGTGAGTAATCATTTTATTAATTATATGGAAACGAGCGAAGAAACAGAATTTATTTCTTTTAGATAAAATAGAGGGTTGTTCCCAGCGAATTATGACTGCTGATGGCAATATAAAATTGAAAAAATACAGTGTCATATTAACAACAATAATCTTACTTTTAAGGATGTTCTGTTAATACCAAGAATGCAGAAAAATTTAATTTCAATTTCTAGATTAACAAATAATGATTGCAAAATTGTATTTTTCAGAAATCAATGTGAGGTGCGAGATGCATACAGTAATGTTTGCTACCTGACTGGAGTTAAGAGCAGTGACGGTTTGTAACTACCTGTGCAAAGGTATGCTGTACAGGATATGAGGACAGTCGAGCTTGACAAATTTTAACTCTATTCATTTGGTAAATAACTTAAACTTTTGGCATCGCGCTTTAGGTCATACTTCGGTTTCGAAAACTAAAAATTTAGTCAGAGGTATTGACATTAAAAGTAACAAGGAAGTGGACGCCTGCGAAGTCTGCATCAAAGCTAAGCTTTGCAGAAAACCTTTTTGAACTGAAAGGCATAGAGCAAGCAAACCATTAGAAATTATCCACACCGATATATGCGGACCTATAGGAACGGAATCCTGGCACGGTTATAAATATTTTATAACCTTTCTAGAAGATTTTACACACTTTATGAAAAAATATTTATTAAAAACAAAGGATGAAGCTTTTTCAAAAATAATTAATTACATTAATTTATGAGAGAATCATTATAATGCAAAAGTTAAAACTTTTCGGTGCGACAATGGTGGTGAATACACCAGTAATAGGTTCAAAAAATATTGTGAAGACAAAGGCATAAATTTAGACTACACTATTCCGTATACACCGCAATATAACGGTAAAGCGGAACGGTTAAATAGAACAATTATGGAAAGAACAAAATCTTTGTTGTTTGAAATTATTAATCAAAAATTTTATGGTGCGAAGCTGTTTTAACTGCAGCTTATCTAACTAATAGGTGTTCAAATACAGTTACTGCGAAAACACCAGCTGAGTTATGGTTCAATAGGATTCCAAATTTAAAACATTTAAAAATATTCGGTTCGTTGGCATATTACAAAATAAACACAAATTTAGGTAAACTTGATTCTAGATCAAATAAAGGGATACTAGTAGGATACACTAATAATGGCTACAAAATTTGGGACGCGGTTAACTACAAAATTCAGTATTCAAGAGATGTTAGTTTTATCGACCATTTTCATGAAATACAAAAGTATTTAATTGAAAGCAAAAGATTTTCTGGACAAAATAATCTATCGAATTTATTTAAAGATGAAGAATTTTAAGATATAAACAATGATAATAATTTGGAAAATAATTTACAAAACGGGTATACATTTTGGAGTGAAAAGGACGTACCATAGGTGCTGAGGTGATGATATCCTGGTCCGCAGGTCTCCTTGTCCACAAACACTTCACACAGAGTTTTTCTTTTAAGTATATTTGTTTATTTGGAAGCGCGGACGCGCGGCGAGTTATAGTATGTTTTAACTGAATGGTGAATAGACTTGAGAGTCGCGGAGGCCTATGGGAGGCCTGAGTTCCTTTTTTTGAGCGTTTCGAACCTCTTCGTGACGGGTGCACGATGATGACTGATACATAGGGAGTGGAAGGGGTAGGAAGAGTGAAACGTTGAGTGATATGCTGAATGAAAGTTAATTATAAGGATTCGAGTACGTGTCTTTTGAGTAATGTTTATATGAATAATAAAAATTAAATAAACTACGAGTGTAGGTACCTATTGGGCGCAGCCAACTTCGGGGGGCCTAGAGGTTTCCTCTACATTGTGTTAAATTAAAATTAAAGAGTAGAATTGAGAAAGAACTATATAATAACTTAAGATTAGATTATAGAGCTAAAGCTAAATCTATTGGGAAGGTAGCGGGCAAAGTCGGATGACAGGCCGTACATAATAACTTCCAGTAGAAGTTCTAACTTTAACAGTGCGAATAATATTGTCCTTTCCGGGAAAGATTTCTGTCACAACAGCGAGAGTCCATAGCATAGGATGAGTGTTGTCATCCTTGATGATCACTATTGTTCCTACAGTAACAGGGTTTGAAGGCGTATTCCATTTTACCCGCTGCTGCAAAGAAGTAAGATATTCTAAGTTCCATCGCTTCCAGTAACTCTGAACTATTCTATTCAGTAGCTGATATCGCGTTAATCGATTATCTGACACAGAGGGATCTATATTTTCAGCGGGCAAAAATTTAAGAGAAGTTACGTTAAGGAAATGATTAGGCGTTAAAGCGGACAAATCAGAAGGATCTGACGAAAGAACACAAATAGGGCGACTATTCAACAAACCTTCTATTTGAATTAAGATAGTATTAAACTCTTCATAGGTGAGTATTTGCTTTCCGATAGTTTTATATAAATGGGTTTTAACAGATTTAACGTTTGTTTCACTTAAGCCATTAAAATGTGGACCGTAAGGCGGACTGTGTTTAAATTGTATCTTATGTTGAGTTAAATGTTGACTTAAGTAATTTTGGTGATCAGTGGACTGTATAAGTGTATAAATTTCGTCTAGTTTATGTTTGGCACCAATAAAATTAGTACCTCCATCGCTATACATTATGGATACAGGACCCCTTCGAGCAATAAAGCGCTTAAAAGCGGCGAGAAATAAATCAGAGCTTAGATCCGAGACCAATTCTAGATGAAGGGCTTTTGTGGTTAAACACACAAATAAACATACGTAGGCTTTATGGCTTTTAACACCACGGCGACGAATATGCGTGATGAAAAAGGGTCCAGCGTAATCTACAGCGGTATGAACGAAAGATTTCACTTGAGCAACTCTCATAGCGGGGAGATCACCCATCGGTGGGTTCGTAATGCGGGGTTTTATTTTAAAACAAGTGTTACAATTATGGACTACTTTGCGTACTAAATTGCGTGCTGACAAAATCCAATATTTTTGTCTAAGAAGAGCTAAGAGTAAAGCGGGACCTGTGTGCAGATTAATTTGATGGTAATATTGAATAAGAAGTAAGGTAATTCGATCGTTAGGAAGTAAAATGGGGTGTTTTTTATCAAAACCTAACTGTGAATGAGTAAGTCTTCCGCCCACGCGGATTAAATGATTGTTGAGAAAGGGATTGAGTTTTAAAACACTTTTATTCTTACAAAGTTTAGAATTTTCGAGGTCGCTGATCTCATGCGAGAAATATTTTGACTGCACGTAACGTAGAGCATGGTATTCAGCCTGTTCCAAATCATCAACTGTGATAGGACCGCGTGAATTTATTATTTTTGAAAAGCGTAAAATATAAACTAGAGAGCGTATAAATTTTAACCAAGTGGAGACACGTTCTGCGAGACATTGAATAGGGTGAGTATTTTCTTCAATAGATTTAGTTTGTAAAGAAAGTGTTAAAATTTTTGATTCAGGTTGATCTTCATTGTGATTAATAACGTAATTTTTTACAGGCCAAGCAGCAACTGGAGCAGTTAACCATTTGGGTCCGTGAAACCAGAGATCATTATTAACTAATGCTTTAGGTGTTACAGGGCGTGAGACTATGTCAGCGGGATTTTCTACACCTCGAACGTGAAACCATAGTGGAGCGGGTAAGTATTCATTTATCTGAGTGATACGATTAGCTATGAATGTATGAAATTTATAAGCGGGCGAGTGTATCCAAGTAAGTGTTACTGTGGAATCTGAAAATGCATATATTTTGTTTACGTTACAGCGTTTTTCAAATACCCTACGAACCGATGCGAGTAGTTTGGCAAGTAGTAGCGCCGCGCAGAGTTCTAAACGAGCGAGAGTTTTATCTGGGGATGCGACTTTAGATTTAGCAGTGAGAAGCATTACAGAGCTGGCGTTAGAATTTTCACCACTATCAACGCGTACATATACACAAGCGCCATAGCACTTTTCGCTGGCATCTGCAAAGCCAATTAGAGTTATGTTTAAATTACTAGTGATACCTATATGTCTTGGGAATTTAATATTTTGTAAATATGTGAGCTCATTGTGAAATTGTTTCCACTTAGCAAGGATAAACTCTGGGACCTCATCATCCCAATCGAGTTGTAGCTTCCAGCAGTCTTGTACTAACAGCTTCATGAAAGCGACAACTGGACTAATAACACCTAATGGGTCAAATAAGCGTGCAGTTTCAGAGAGGATTGTACGTTTAGTGCATGCTTCTAGAGCGTTAATATTAATTTTAAAATGAAAATTATCATCGTTAGGTTGCCACTGCATGCCTACGATTTTTGTAGCGGCGTTGGAGTCGGAATCAAAGTTGATAGCGTGTGGGCTTTTGTGAGAAGAGGGAATACGTGACATGAATTCTTTATTATTAGAGATCCATTTGACTAAGTTAAAACCTCCAGATTTAAACATTTCAACCATTTCCTTATATGTATTTTTTGCGTGATCTAAACCATCTATAGAACAAACATAGTCGTCCATATACATGTGGTTCTCGGCCTCGTAAGCAGCGAGAGGATACTCATCTCGACTGTCAGTGGCCAGCTGGCGAACAACGCGCATGGCGAGATAGGGAGAGCTAGATACCCCAAAACATACTCTATCGAACTGGTAAACGTCGACAGAGGAGTGGGGGTTGAATCGAAATAAAATGCGTTGATATGGTTGATGTTTGGAAGAGAGTTTGACTTGAAAATACATCTTTTCGATGTCTGCAGTTAATGCGATAGAAAACATGCGTAAATTTAGAAGTAAATCATAAATGTTACTTTGTAAATTCGGACCTACATAGAGTAGATCATTAAGCGATTTCCCTGATGTAGTTTTACAACCTGCATCGAGAACCACTCGAGTTTTTGATGTTTCCTTTTCGGGACGGTAGACAGCCCTATGCGGCATATAATAAGCGTGAATATCTAGTGGGAATTGTTCAACTTTAGATAAATGACCTTGGTCAATATATGATTGGATGGTGGCGTTATAATCGTTGCGTAATTCAGATGAATCAAGCTTCTTTTCTAGGTTTAACAAGCGGCGCTTAGCGATGTGATACGAGTCACCTAGTTCAGAAGGTTCGAGTTTGAATGGTAAACTGACGGTGTATCTACCGCTGTGATCGCGTGAGTAGGTAGCTTGGAATAAATGTTCACATGCTTCGTCTTCTGGACTGAAATGTTTTTTATCTGGAACATTTTCTATTTCCCAGAAGCGTTGAGTTAGGTACTCGAGCGAATGTGATTCCGATTCCGTACAGAAAAAGACTTTGTCCGAATTGATTGAGTGAGCGTGCGAGATAGACGAACGAGTGTCCGAGTGCGAGTTTGGTGCGAGCATGAGAGCTGCGTGCGAGTGAGGTGCGTGCGAGAGAGGTGCGTGCGAGAGAGATGCGTGTGAGATACATTGGGCTTTACCCATTGCGACATATCCTAGTGTGGTTTGTATACCAACTACTGAAGATTTCGGAGCGGATACTCGGCCTGATCCGAGTAGAAGCGGGAATAGTTCGTTACCTAAGAGGCAATCGATTTGAGCTGGCGCGTGGAAATGGTCATCTGCCATTGGGATATTCTGTAAGTGTGTCAATTCCTTGAGATCGACTACAGCGTTAGGTAAAAAGTCGGTTATTGTGTCAATAACGCGAGCATTAACTGTGTAAGAACAGCGCGAGTCGATACGAGAATATATTTTAAATTGAGTCAGTCCGAAAGACTTACTTTCGACTTGACCGATCCCTTTGACCGTAGAAGGTGCAGGCGTAATTTTTAAATTCAAACGTTCACAACAAGATTTTGTTATAAAATTACTCATTGAACCAGTATCCAAGAACAATCGTATATTAATTGGTTTAGCGTTATTGTAAACGTGTACAGTTGCGGTGGGTAACAATACCGTCGTATTATTTGAAATACGCGCGGAAGAAATCGCGGAAAGTGCAAAGTTGTTGTTATCAACGTTTGAATGTTCGCGCGCAGTCATATGTTCGACTGGCGGCGGCGAGGGGTCACGCGAGTCGTATACCGCGGCGGTGAGCGGGTGAGAGTGCGAGTGAGAAGGGCGCGGTGCGGCGCGAGCGAGAGCGGGACGTTGCGCTTGCGGTGCAGGGGGCGCGGCGGCGGCGGCGGGCGCGCTGCCGGCGCGTATCAGCTGTGTATCATCACGCTGTGATAAGCCGTTAGCGGGGTAGACAGAAGTATTGCGTTGCGTATCGGAATGAATATTATTATTGTAAAAATTAATGTGTAATAATGAGTGGTGTTTGCGATTGCAAATTGAACACTTTCTTACTGATTTACACATGTTTACATTATGAAATCCTAGACAGTTTTTACAGAATGAATGTTTGTTTACAATGTCGTTGCGCGTTTGCGGATCTGAGTTCAGAAAAAAATCACATTTGTATAAAGGGTGAGAGTGGTTAGAGTTGCATATTTTACATGACTGATAGTCTGTTTGTGGAGGTATGTCAGATTGATTATTTTGAGTGGAATTATTATCCTGGGTAAAGAATGCTTGAGTTTGTTTGGTTTTAGGAGTGGATTTGTATGTTTGTCGCTTTTGAGTGTTATAAGAGATTGCAGGGGTACGAAGCGTTTGAATTTTATTTTGTTCTTTAACAAAGTTTTTAACATTTTGAAAAGTAGGAATGTCTGTTTGCCTGTGGGTCTGTTCAAACAAATTGAGTGTATCTCTATCCAGCTTGCTTAATGCAATATGAGTTATTATAAAATCTGACAAATCATTGATTTCTAAACGACGGAGTGCGGCTTCAGCGGAACAAAAGTTATCAATAAATGTTTCAGCCGATTGGTTTGGCTTATGTTGTAACATTTGTTCTAGATACATAGAGGCTTGTACTCTTGTATCCTCATATTTTTCTAAGAGAGCTTTCCATATGATTTCATAATTTTCTGCAGTAGCAGTTATTCCAGAGCAAATGGTGAGTGCCTTACCGGAGAGACAACCAATTAAGTATTGTACTTTTTCAGCACTTGAGAGGCGTTTATTAGTGTGTACTAAGCAGCGAAAGTTCTCATAGAACACTGGCCACTTGCTCGGAGTGCCATCAAAACTTGCTAGCTGTAGCGGAGGGAGTTTGAGTTTAAATGGATCATTTTCTTTCCTTGAGTCATCACGCTGTTGATTCAGAGAGCTTTCTGTATGTTTTATGTAACAATACAACTCATCAAATGCGTTGAGAGCACTGTAATTCGGCTTTGCCTTAGGATCTACTTGAATAGATTTAATGACAAGGTCATCAAGAGTTTTCATGAATTCAGAGCGAATTTGGTCAATTGACTTCGTTCTAGCGAGAAATTGAGAGCGATTAATGGGATCTGACACCTTTAAACTTAAATTATAAATATCCTGAGCAATTTGGAATAAACTTTGTTTCTTTACTTCGAGTATAGTGACCGTGACGTCGGGTACGTCGTCATCAGAGGCGGAAGAATCATCAGATTTCTTTTGTTTACCACCCATGATGATCGATGGAAATTATATTTTAAGTTTTTAGGAATCTTTATGAAAGCCAGTAGGTACGCGGGAGTAATTCTAAAATATGTGCGAGGGAATATGATACGTAATACAAGAGCCGTAAGGCTGAGTATTGCGTGAAAGTGAACGAGAATTATTTGAATGAGGCGACAGTTACCTACCTACCTGCGAGTTGAAATAATTAACGAATTTGTTGAAATATGTTATAAAATACAAAAATATTATCGTAAATGTATACTATTATGCGTATGGACGAGATATAACGAGATTATAATAGGAAATAATAGATACTTTGCGAGATTCGAGCAAGTTAAACTTGTCGATGCGTGTGAGTGAAAATGGCGGCGAAGGCGTTTGAGCAATATGATAAATATGTGTTTAGTGTTATTTGCAAGGAGGAGCGATGCGGATCATGGAATCCGGGGAGTGGGACCAAAATTTGGAGTGAAAAGGACGTACCATAGGTGCTGAGGTGATGATATCCTGGTCCGCAGGTCTCCTTGTCCACAAACACTTCACACAGAGTTTTTCTTTTAAGTATATTTGTTTATTTGGAAGCGCGGACGCGCGGCGAGTTATAGTATGTTTTAACTGAATGGTGAATAGACTTGAGAGTCGCGGAGGCCTATGGGAGGCCTGAGTTCCTTTTTTTGAGCGTTTCGAACCTCTTCGTGACGGGTGCACGATGATGACTGATACATAGGGAGTGGAAGGGGTAGGAAGAGTGAAACGTTGAGTGATATGCTGAATGAAAGTTAATTATAAGGATTCGAGTACGTGTCTTTTGAGTAATGTTTATATGAATAATAAAAATTAAATAAACTACGAGTGTAGGTACCTATTGGGCGCAGCCACATTTGAGAGGGGAAGTATGAATATGGAAGAGAGAAGTAATGGGTCACTTGTTGGAGAGAGTCGTGAAGAAGATGAAGAGAATTTTGACATGAAGAGAATTTCGAAGATAGTCGTGGAAAAGAATTATTGACTGGAGATAATATTAATAGTACTTTGTTAGAAGATAATAATGAGAACATAAGAAGTGAAGAAGTCTTTGTTGAAGAAGGAGATTCTTTTGAAGATGCTGAAGAAAAAGCTGTTGCTGTTGATGATGATAATTTTGAGTTGAATATTGAACCAGTTGTTAGAAGAATTTTACCAGAGAGAGATAGACGTTTGCCGACGAGATTGAAGGATTTTGATTTAGAAAGTTCGTTTTTAACATATAGTGAAGCAATACAGAGTGAAGCGAAAGATTTATGGAAGAAAGCTACTAAGGAAGAAAAAGATTCTTTGGAAAAGAACAAGACGTGGATTGTGGATAGATCAGAAGCAAAGAATAAGAATATTATTACCAGCAAATGGGTTTTTACAATAAAACCAGGAGGAAGATATAAAGCTAGATTAGTTGCGAGAGGTTTTTCACAAAAATATAGTGTAGATTATAAAGAAACGTATAGTCCAGTGGTTAATATTACGAGTGTACGTTTGTTATTGTCAATTGCGGGACAAAAAGGTTACAGAATAAAACAATTTGATGTTAAAACTGCGTTTTTATATAGTGAATTAGAAGAGGATATTTTTATGGAGGTTCCGTTAGGGTATAATCTAAATAAAGATAAAATTTGTAAACTCAAGAAGAGTTTATACGGTCTTAAACAGGCGCCGCTTATGTGGAATATTAGGTTGACAAATTATTTGAAGAAATTAGGTTTTATACAATTAAAACAAGATCCATGTTTATTTGTTTGTAGGGAAAAAGAGATTTATTTAGCAATTTATGTTGATGATGGACTATTAATTGGAAAAAAATGAATCGGAATTAAATAGAATTATAACAGATTTAGAAAAAGAGTTTGAGATGAGAAAATTTGATAAGGTTGAAAAGTTTATTTGTATTGATATTTCTGTTAAGGAGAATTTAATTAAAATATATCAAAAGACATATATTGAACAACTTTTACAAAGATTTGGTTATAGTGATCTTAAAGAAAGTGTTCATCCCGATATTTTGATTGATACACATCAAGAGGGGAAGAGTAATATTAGTGATGTGCATCAATACAGACAGCTTGTGGGATCTCTTTTATATTTAGTTAACAGAACTAGATTGGACATTTCATTTCACGTTGGTTACTGTAGTAGACATCAGGAAAGTCCTAATTTAAATGATTTTGGTAATATTAAAAACATTTTTAGGTATATTAAAAATTCAATTTCTTCGGGTATTCAATATTCACAGGGGAGTGATTTTACACTCAGAGCTTACTGTGATGCAAATTTCGCTGGCGACCCGGATACTCGGAAAAGCACGACTGGTTTCATAATTTTGTATAGCGGTGAACCGATACATTGGTGTTCACGTAAGCAGTCTGTCACTGCTCTTTCTAGTACAGAGGCTGAATACATCTCAGCAGCCGAATGTATTAAAGATCTGTTGTATGTTCAAAGTTTGTTTAGAGAATTAGCTGGTAAAACTCCTAAAACTGAGTTGTATGTAGATAACCAATCGGCAATTGTTTTGATTAAAAATGGAATTTTCAATAGACGGAGTAAACATATTGATGTCAAATATCATTTTATTAAAGAGAAAATTGATGAAAAATTAATTGAAATTTATTATTGTCAAACCAATTTAAATATAGCAGATATTTTAACTAAAGGACTAGACAGAACAAAGTTTTTACGTTTAAGGAAGTTTTTAGTGAGTGATCAATGAACTCGAGTGATTATTGATGATTAATAGAATGGTGAATAATTTTAAGTGTTTTTGGTCTTTAATTCCAAATTTTATTATTAATTATTTTCTTATTACAGATATAGTTGTTGGTGATTATTTGAAAGTTATTAAGGGGTGTTTTTATTTAATATGTATTTAGATATAGGTAGGTGATAGGTAGGGACTTATATATGGGTTGTATTTGAGTTAGTAACAGAGGAGTTAATTCATTTGAGATATTGATTTAAGGTATGAAATTCAGAGGGGATGTTGAAGAGTTTTTAATTGTTGGAATTTCATACTCTTTGTTTATGGCTGATTTGATTAAAAAGTAAATGTCAGATGTCATATTTGAATTTAAAAGGTTTTGGAAGCTAGGTAAAATTTAAGACGGAAATTTATTATAAGAAAGATTTTGAAGATGTAACATGTTTTTTATAATTATGTAAAGTGGTAGTATTTTAATAATGTGTTGATAAGGCTGCTTTATTTTTACTAGCGTATGTATGTTTGTGTTACTATAAATTATTATTCAATAATTGAAGATGTGTGTTTTTTATTTACCATGAAGTAGCAGCAATTTTTTCAAGTATAATGATTTGGAAATAGCTTTAAATACGTTTTATTTTATGTTATAATAATATAATTGTTTTTTTTTTATATATATAAAAGAATTATTGAAATGAATTCATTGTCAAAGGAAGAAAAATTGATCAGTTTCGTCAGCAAGCATGAAAAAACCAACAGCACAAACTTAGAGTAAACCACATAGGTGGCAGACAAGCACATGGCCTATGCCTATATGATGGAAAGTGATTGATTACTGTGGCGTACGTGTGGCGACGTTACAAAAACATTCGTATTATCAATTTGAAAATTGATTTTCTTATAGTATTTATTAAGAAAATCCTTATCTACCTGTGACCAGTCCTATTCTAAGGACAAGACTCAACATCTGAGCTACCTGAACCCGTCACAGAAAACCAGAATTTATAGGAAATGTTAGCATACTCGTACTAGGCTTCAAAATTTCATTCATTTGATAATCTTCTGTTAAATATATTTTTTTTTTAATTGTTAAGATTTTTTCATGAATATTTTTAAATTACTAATCTTTTATATAAAAAATAATCGCTAAATGTGTTGGTAAGCGCATAACTCAATAACACCTGGACCAATTTCGCCAATTCTTTTTTTAAATGTTCGTTGAAGTTCAAGGATGGTTTTTAAAAAATCTAATAATTGCCGGCAACCGACATACACGCGGGCGGAGCCGCGGACAAAAAAGCAAGTGAACTATAAAAAGTCCGTGAATCATTTTGTTTTGCTGTTTTCTGCTGCCTGTCAATAGACCATACCCGGCCAAGTGCTGTACGTGATAAGCATAGAAAATCAACAAACTGATCATGATTTTTAAGTACCTCCATGTGGTACGAATACATTTTTTATTCCAAATTACAATCAACTCGTTATTTTAATACAAAATTCAAGTTGGTTATGGCTGTTTGGACTTGTTGTTTATGCCGTGACTGTAGAAGGTTTTTAGCGACAATTATTATCAGTGGAAGAGATAAATCGGACAACCACAACCCCAAAATAATATCAAAATGAACGACCAATTATATCCAGTATCAAAGCTTGATCGAATAGTGTTTCAAAACACTTTCTGTGATCATTCAACTAATGACTATTTACAAAACAACAGGAACACAAAACACAAATTGCAAGGAATTCCACTGAATATACCTTTTTAATATCACTCTGGAGACATAAACACACGGCCAACCTGCTGGAAAGCTGCTACGGCCTATGGATGTGAGCAACACCATATGCGTCACAATCACGCTTCAAAAGTTCTACACAATCCAAGAAAATATTTGAAATATATGCAACGCTGTCATCACAAATAGAAAGTACGACGTATCACCAAGAAAATCAAGCAAACAATGTCACTTATTAAAATGTTACACAGTTATCCTCACCGCTATGTAATTATTATCGCTTGTATAATACAAGACTCAAATCTATTTATTTGATAACCTGCTTTAATTATTTTTTTATCAAAATTACATTATAAACACAGATTAGCAGATAATTATGCCATAATGACGTTCCAATGACATGACAACTATAAATAAAAAAATCTTGTAAATATAGAACGACGTGTTTGAAAAAAGAAAAAGATTATAAAGAGTTTACATATCAAATTGAATAAGTACAGACAACTATGCACTATGATAAAATAGTTTTAATTTTTTCTACGGAACATCGTAGTTTACTTTTAATGTTTTATTATTTTAGTAAATATACTATAACTGTTATATAATCATTATACATTGGAGAAGTTTTTTTTGTTCGTAATGGACGTAAAACGACTAAACAGACTTTCATGCAGTTCTTATAATCTGTTTGTTTGATTGCAATTGGTTGAATGGAACCGGAGACAAGAGATATCCACGCGGACGGATCCGCTATTATAAAATAAGATGAAAATTAAGTAATTAGTTATACCGGTGATATAGTGAAAGCTTTCGTTCCTACAATATAAAGGGAATTAAATCACATGATATTGAGAGGATTTTGGTAATGGACATTCTGCATTGCGCTATCTAAACCCAAAGCAAGCATTAGCTTAACTCGCTTGTAATATTTGTTCTTAAATTCGAATAAAGATAATTACTTAACATTGTTCCATTTGTAAATACGTGTCTATATATATTTATATTATCATAAAGTTTAAGTACCTGCAAAGAAAATTATGCGAACGATACTATGTTAAACTAATGTACATACCTACAACAATAGAAGCCACTTACCTACTTAGTTAAATTGGTTATTATGTCACAAACTGTAAGATTAGTGTGAAATTAAACAAAGAAGAAAATATCACCGCCATTTTGAACTAATTGCAGTCTATGTGAGACTCGAAATGTTTTACGCGGTTTCAAGCGTTGTTCTAAATTCGATTTTTTTCTTTTGCTATAAAATATAGTGGCCAATAGAAAAAAGTCTTGATTTATAGATATCTAAAGAGTTTCTTTGCTATTCAGTGTGACGAATAAAAAAACAGTAGAGGCGTACCTACTTCTAAAACTATTTTATTAAATATTAAATGTATTGCATTGCATGTGACATAGCTTTGATATTGAATAGCTTAATAATAACTAGTGAAATGTATTTCACGAATGTTAAATATTTTATTTTTAGTAAATAAAATTGAGATTTTTTTATTTGTATTTTACATGAAGCAAACGCCAAAATCAGTTAACAGTTCG
This sequence comes from Eilema sororculum, assembly GCA_914829495.1. Lineage (NCBI taxonomy): Eukaryota > Metazoa > Arthropoda > Insecta > Lepidoptera > Erebidae > Eilema > Eilema sororculum. The sequence goes on from OU618535.1 coordinate 24,448,388, forward strand.
CTTGATACCCAATTATATCAGAGCGAGTAGATTTTTTTTTAACAGTACTAGGTATAATCCGCACGCCGAATGATGATCCCTATGACAGTTCGTTAGCGCTTAACATTGTACTGACGTCCTATCACATCAAATCCTTTAGAGGTCCATTAAAAAGACGAAAAAATCATAATTGTGTACAATTGTAAATTATAAAAATGAATATTAAGAAATTATTACGTAATGTTCGGAAATAATAGAAAAAAACTCAATGCAAATGTACATGGTACGTGCTGCAAAAGTTACGTCGTCAAGCTGTTATCGACTAAGAAGGGACACATCGATAAACAAAATATCGATAATTTGTTGGAAATATAAAACAAATGCTTTGAGTTTGTATTTTATTTATATCAATCTGAATCTGATACAGGGTCAATCGGATCTTCAAAATCTGAGTCTGAATTGCAGCTATCCGTGACGTTTATTATTAACGGTTGGTCAATGATATTGTCGTATTGTACATCTCGATCCCAGTCTTGTAAGCAAATTTTCTTCGTTCTTTCGACCACTTTTCGCCAATCGTCAGCTGTCACTTGAGCGCAAGCTTCTTCCAATAAAACCATCATTTTATTTGCCGTGAATGGCGGAGTTGTGTTATGCCTAGCTGCATGACCTGAAAATATTTGTACATTCAGTAATTATTTTTAGAAATATATGCATATACATAATATTATATAAATAAAAAATATAGATACCTTTGATCTGCGCCCATATCAACTCGATTGCATTATATTGGCAGTGATAGGGCGGTAACCGAATTACCGTGTGTCCATTTGATTTGCCCAATTCATCCAAAAAATATGATGGGTGCGTCTGTTGTTTGTGAAAGTTCAACAGTTTAACCAACTCTTTTTTTAACATCTGACTGTCAGTTTCCACACCATTGCCGTGTAACCACTCTATAATTTCAGCTTTTTTGTTATTGCTGCTGGGGGGTTTGTTAATTTGAACTGAGTGATATGAAGCATTGTCCATTAAAATATAGTGAGGCTCATTCAAATTTTCTAATAGTTTTATAAACCATGTCTTAAAGTTTTCGAAATTCATTTCCTCGTGGTACTCCGTTGTTTTCACTGACTTAAAAGCCCACAGGCAATTCGGCACAAAACCTGTAGCTGTGCCAGCGTGGCAAATGATTAAGCGCTGGCCCTTTCCTTCAGGAGTTTTTGTGCTGGATTTCGCTGTGTCATCCGTCCATGCCTTACCTACAGTATGATTGGCGTTCAGCCATGTCTCATCAAGGTATACTACCTTCTCCCAGTTATCAATTTGTTTGATTTTGCGAAGAAAATCGCATCGTAGTAAAGCTATGTCAGTACGCTCCATTAATATTTTTCTCTTGTCACATTTTTTATAGCGGAATCCACATTTTTTCAAAACAATTCTAAGAGAAGTAGCACCGCCTTTGAAGAGTTCTGCAGCTTTTAATGAAGATAATAACTTCTGGCAGGTCGGTAGTTCACCTCGTAGGTAGTAACCATAAATATGATTGCGTATAGCATCTAAATCAAATTCATCAGGTTCTGTTATATGACATAACCTTTTCTTTTTCTTTGGTGTTAGTAGTTTATTGTCCTCCATGGACGACTCCCCAAATTTTTCCTTTGTTATTCGAGAAACAGTAGCCTTTCCGATTCCTAGAGCATCGGCTACACGATCGCGAACATTGTCAAGCGGTAACAAGGGTCCGCCATTTTGTTGTTCACACAAAATAGTCTCGCAAACGAACTACAAACTCGCGAACTTCACTGTTGAGAACAGTTTTCCGCTGTCTTTTCGGCATTTTGCAAAACCGAAAATCAACAAACAGGTAACAGAAAATCAACAAATAACACAAAACAGCGAAAACAGAAACAAAACTCAGCTAACAAAGAAAGACGTGGCGCATACAAGGCGTTAGAGCACTCATATGACGCGATGTGATGCGGTGTGTCAAGAAGACAAAACAGACTGACAAGACATGACATGACTGAATTAAAAAAATACGGTAGGTCTATGGCCTCCATTTAAATACTTTTCCATGTAATCCATAATTGCCAGCTAATTATGAATTCTTTAAAATTCAATTCAAAAAGAATTTTAAATTCTTTAAATTATGCAATTTGAATAAAAATTAAAGTATAGTTAAATAAAATATAATAAGGCTGTTACTTTTTTATCTAGTATAAAACACTAGTCCATCAATGCGCGTAGTCTTTTTTTTCAAAATAAATAAATATTGCTTATTATGTTGAATGACCTGGCTGAATGACATGACATTTGCCTGAAAAACAGTATTTTATCGAAATTGTTTCGCATAACTAATACAACTGTCAGTTGAAACGTCATAGGGATCATCATTCGGCGTGCGGAGTATAGTAACTAAATTAGCTACTAGTATTTTAGTTATCCCTTCAGCTACGTAATTTTTTTTTGTTTTTATAAAGTACACGTCAAATTGACTTCACATCGCCTGATGTTAAGCTAAAGGCAGTCTCCGAAAGAGGGTCACCGTCGTTAACATGTACCACGTTAACAGTAGTGGCACTCAGCTTGACGGCCTCATCAGATGACTTTTCACGCCCCGCTTAAAGGACCCGGGACTGTAGGAAGAAGGAATCATGTGAGCTGAAGAAATTTGATGTATACTAGGTGAGTATTAATATCTAAAGTATGTTTATCTGCACTCTAGATTCCATAACACAAGCTAGTTAAGTCTAGACATCCTACGGACGGGCTGGCCGTGGCACGGGTCACAGTCGTGAACATAAAAAGCTGACAATAAGAAAAACAATAACGTTAAACTGTCTGCCATAATAATTTCAATACGAATAACCCGTTTATATCCCCAAAACTAGCACAAAGAGTCAGTTTCCCTTCCATAGCGTATAGACTTAAGCTCATAAGAACGAGCCCCAGATCTAACAAATTGAATTTCCGAACCTATTTATTTTAGTACGTGGTAGTAACGCATTTTCCTTCCACCTAAATATATATAAATGAAATTTTCTTGAGATATAGGTAGAAACTTTATTGGCGATTGTAGGTACGATGAGAAATAAACTAATATATGATAAAAAACAGCGCGTGATTAACTATATTGAATTTTCCTTCCTTCAACAGTCGGGTAATAAGGTTAAAATACGAATAGTTGTTTTTTAATCTTCCATATTTCTGAACGGCTATGTATAATTCTTTAATCTATGATAGGTATCTATAAAAAAAAGAATATTTAAAAAAGTTATCATTACTTTACTTTCATCAGCTTCAGCAAAAGTATTATCTCTAAGTATTATCTATAAGCAAAAACTTGTAAATTTTCTGATTATAATGTATCAAGTACATGCATACATGTTATACTCACGTATGTACCTAAATACCTGAGGGGGTAGGCAGAGATGTATTAACACCCACATTTTGCCAACTATGGTTTTCGATCCCACGTAATAGGAGGCGAGTCTATTGCCGTCAAGCGGGAACTTAGTCACGGGCTGCATGTTTACTGTCGAATGGAGATTTAATCGTCTTCTACGACACACACAAGAAGAAATGAGGTGGCCCTCTCACTCACACCTCCATTTTTGCTAGCTAGTTAGGTATAATAAATAAAAAAAAAAACCACAACATTCTACACAACGCTATCTAGATCCATGGTAAGCTTTTTATAGCTTGTTTTATGGAATCTAGAATGCGGATAAACATACTTATATACTTTTTTTTTGTAAATACATACATATTATACATAGAAACATCCAGACCAATGCGAATAGCCATATTCATGCATACAAATATTTGCACTGAGCGGGAATCGAACCCGCGCCTCCTGCTTGGCAGTCGCGTGCACTACCGCCACGCCACAGAGGCTGTCAATCTCTCAGACGAGATAAAAATATACTTATAAACTTAAGCTAACTTTTAAATTAGAAATACATTCAGTGTTTCCAACAGTTCGTAAGAAAGTTGGTATAAGGCTCCACTGTACCCCTTAAAGATGGATATAAAGAGAAGGGAAATTTGAAGTGATTCAGATATGACTCAATTGCTCAGTTGGAAAAGCATTCCCCCTGTAAGGGAAATGTCATGGGTTCAAGTCCCACTTGAGTTCTTTTTTTTCCCGATGTATTTCGAATTTAAAAGCTAGCTTATTAAATGATATAAAAAAATTCAAATATTTGGGCGGAGTCATCAAAAATCAATGTTTAAAAACCGTTAAAAACATTAATTGCTTCCAACAGTTCGTAAGGAAGTTGATAGATGGCTCCACCGTCGGCCTTATAGACGGATGTAAAGAGAAGGGAAATTTGAAGTGATTCAGGTGTGACAATAGCTCAGTTGGAAGAGCAATCCCCTGTAAGAGAAAGGTCGTGGGTTCAAGTCCCACTTGAGTTCTTCTTTTTCCCGTTGTATTTCGAATATAAATATACTTAATTATTTTTAGGGTATTAATTGTCGTCATTATGAGTGAACGGTATTGCAATAAATAGGTTATATTATATATATAATATAGTGGCAGCCTAGTGGTATGGGTAATGGACTGCTGAGACGAGGTCTCGGGTTCGATCCCAGGTTTACCATGGCACACACCAATGACTTTTCGATGCTTTTCGAAGTTATGTGTGTATTTATCGCAGGTTTATAAGTGCCCGGTTAATGGCAATAGGCTCGCACCTAAACATAAACTGGCGAAATTTGGGTGCTAGCACCTCTGCCTACCCCTTCGGGGAATACAGGCGTGATTTTATGTTATGTTATGTTATGGGTTATATTATTTATGAAATCTGTTATGGCAACGGGATTATCACGCAAGCTTAATGCCAACTGTAAACGTTCGCTTTACCGAGGGAGCGCGCGTTACCAATTACGTAAATTAATATTATGAAGTTTATTAACAGACTGGTAACGAGTGAACGTGGAATAATTAATATGTAACTATCATTATTATAAATATTTTCTAGTTATTTATGAAAACAATAATGAAAGTAGAAGCGAAAGAAGATGTAGGTATGCCAGGATCGTAGCAGACGGAAACAAAAGATTTTGTCTAATTTATTCTCTGTGCTAATATACATATTTTTCTTCAATGTTATAATATTTACGCTTGCTGGTTATCCGTAATTGGCAAAGTATCAGCCAAATTACTCGTTAAACATGTCTTATATATCAATTTGTAATGCATTTGCTGTGGATGAACCTAATAAATGAATAAAATAAATAAATGAGAGGCCTGTGCCTACCCCACTGGCAAAGAGGCGTGTCTATATGTATGTTTGTATATTTCTGTATGAAGTGGGCAGTGTCCTTGTCTTTCATCTAAGTAAAAAATTAAGCGTACCCAATGGAACCAATCATTTACAATAACCTCGTATCTTCGGCCGAATCGCTAACTACAATACATTTTCGTAGTAATGGTCCTGCATTGCGAGTTTGTATTAATAAATGAAAAATGGCATTATAAAATACTTTTATTGTTCTGTAACACATTTTTATTATATTTTGTTCGTATGTTTTTGTTCATTTGCAGTACTGTCAACATCAAATCGATGAAAAGAATAGGCAGTTAGTAGGTTCCTATACATACAATTCAATTTGTGCACGTGTACCCAGAATTTGGTTCGAATTGTACCGGTTTGAACCCTATGGAACGACTATGAATTATATGGATGAGATACTCTGGATAAGAAGGAGTGGGGATAAAATACTTACAATGAGGTTATTGTTACGTCAGAATTGATCATATTAAAATCATTACATCACTCAAATAGATTAAATTTTTCCCCTTTTTAATATCAGTTCCGGAAGTCATTATGATAAGAAGAGATCTATTCAAAAACAATGCAATTGTTTTATAATAGCTCGATTCAAGTTTAAATTGCTAGCCGGCCTCTGTCCGTTCATTTCGGATGACAAAAACGCCTCGTTTTTCACGTATTCCACACGATCGATCAGTTAAAAGGTAACTCCTTTGAAACCAATGGCTGCAAAATGCAATGGAGTGTAACCAACGACAAAAAATATCGGTTTTCAAAGTACGGAGATATCACAGTACATGGAAATTTAGGTCATCATTTCATATCTATGTTATGGTATGATGTACGGTTGATATATTATTTTACTATAGTATCTTTTTTTTCACACAGAAACCCTCGATATAATTCTCAGATCTTCACCGCCCGGTACACCTTCTATGGGACGGAAGAGTATGAATGTATTCACTCTCTCGTTCCTTTTTTAACCACCGAAGCAGAGAGAGATGGGAAATTTGAATCACATCGGGCGTGTCTCGGTAGCCGAATTGGTCAAGGCATTCCCCCTGTAAGGGAAAGACTGCGGGTTCGAGTCCCGCCCGAGATGATTCTTCTTTTTCCCTGTGTATTCTATTTGTATAGTTAGCATACATAATGCTGTAAACATTCATTCAATCAATGTTTAATTTATGAAAAATCATTAAATGGTTCTAACAGTTCGTAAGAGCATAATGCTGTTTGTTTGCAACAATATTATGAAACGGCCTAAATTTGTACTCCCTAACGATTCCTCTACGGCAGCACATAGTACTGATTTGTTAGATAAAATCATCCCCCGGGACCCACTATACAATGACCCATAAATTTCCAATAACGATTCCAACATATCCAGCAAAGCCATGTTATGCAACTGTTATTCGAGCACCTATAAATAAATAAACGTGATATATTCCTCAACTATATGTTTCAGTAACTGAGTGTGATATCCTAAAGGGGATACCTTTACACGATCCCCATAGAGAGATTCTTGGCATATAACACCAGTTATATGCTTACTCGCTTTAAGGTGTGATCACCCCAGGGAAAGAAAGGGTAGTGTATAGCGACTGTATTTTTCTTACTTCGAAATATGATAGTCAATTTTAAACCTTGTGTCTTATTTATAAGGCTCCTGTGAAATAAATTGGTCTTGCAGTTGCATTTCCTTCCATGTTTATTTGTAAATTACAAAAATAATAAGTTTAGAATTAAAATTAGGCAAGATTGCAAAGTAAGGAAGGTGGTAGAAATTTGATGGCACAAATGTGACACTTATTTCGACCGGGTTGGTACCACCGTGCACAAGTGCGAAAAACCCTCCATAGTAATCCAATCTCGGTTGGATTGCGTTCAGGGATCAGCAAGTGCATAGCCGGGCCGAGGTGATGGTAGTCGCAGCACTAGTGGGACCGGTGGGTTTTGGCGTAGTCTAGTGGGGTGTGACGCGGGGCGCCGCGCCGGGCAGGGAGACCCGTAGAAACGGTGGTGCCGCTGGCCGCCCGCGGCATAGTACAGGGGCCCAACTGGGACTAACCACCCTGGGAGGCTGCCCCACCAGGTCGCGCATAATCCCGATATGGTTCGTCGTGCCGGTTGGCGACCGGACGGGAGCCCGGCGACCATATTCGGGAGGGTACGGGGGCCCTTCCGTTCGGCGCGTCGGCTCTCGTCACGCCTCACATTCATAGATAAAACCAATCTCCCATGTTTTGTCACGCGGTGCTGCGGCGACAATCACCTCTTTTTCACGCCTTCCCTTACCCTTCACCTCATGGCAGCGCACAATACAGTATCTGTTGAAACAGCGGCTAGGGACTCTCCCACAAAAACTCTATTTGAGGTGGAGTCCACGAACATCTGTGGGCTCCATAAAAACCTCAACGCCGTCCACCAACACCTGGAGACGGCGAAACCAGCTATGCTGTTTCTAACGGAGACACAAATACGCCGCCCTGACGACACGACCTACCTGCTTTACCCCGGCTATGTTATCGAGGAAAATTTCCGAGCAAAAGCCGGGGTGTGCGTGTTTGTTAGGGCGGATATTTGTTGTCGCCGTTTGCGCTGTCTAGAGGACCCATCCTTTTCCATCCTTTGGGTACACGTAGACCATGGCTCCACGAGTCAGATCTATGTGTGCCTTTACCGTTCCCATACAGGAGATGCGGAGGTAACTCGACTATTCGAATACCTGAGTCAGGCGGCAGATGATGCGCAGGAGCGGTTTCCGAACGCCGAATTGGTGTTTTTGGGGGACTTTAACGCCCACCACAAGATCTGGTTGGGCTCCGCCATAACAAACCATGCGGGAAGAGCCACTCACGCATTTGCCCTGGCGCATGACTTGACTCAATTGGTGCACAAGGTCACGAGGATACCAAGAGAGTCCGGCCTAGAGCCCTCTCTGCTAGACCTTCTGTTGACGAGTCACCCGGACCAGTACAGTGTCTCGGTGATTGCTGCTTTAGGTAACTCCGACCACTGTCTGGTCCGCTCCACCGTGCCCATTGTAGCGCCCCCACGACCCGTGCAGGGGAAGAGGCGGCTATGGCACTACTCGTCAGCGGACTGGGATGGATTGCGCGAGTATTATGCGTCCATCCCGTGGGTTGAACGCTGCTTTGAGGGTAAGAACCCATCTGAGAGCGCTACTGCGGTCGCCGGTGAGATCGGTCTAGGTATGGAATATTATATCCCATACACCGATGTCACCGGAGTCCGCGGAGCGCGGCCGTGGTTCGGGCGCGAGTGCGCGGAGGCTGTTGAGCATAAACAGTTTGCGTACCGCGCCTGGGTGCGGGCGCGCGCCACGCGCGATCCCAACGTGGGTCACTTCAAGGCGGCGTACAACAGAGCCACAAAGGTCTGCAAGAGGGCATGCATCAGGGCGGATGCCCTGCGCATAACACGGCTGGGCCAAGAGCTAGTGGCGCATCCCACGGGTAGCCGTGGCTACTGGCAACTGGCCAAAGCCGTGCAAGCCAACTTCTGCCAGCCCTCGCTGCCCCCGCTGAGCAATCCGGATGGATCTCTGGCCCATGAGCCGCAAGAGAAAGCAAATTTGCTGGTCAATCTCTTCGCGGCCAACTCCCGAGTCGATGATTGTGGTATGCAACCACGGACAATGCCCACTGGTGACCACGCAATGCCTGATATACGTATCAGGCAACGCGATGTCCGTGCAGTACTGCAATCACTCGATGTCCGGAAAGCCAGTGGTCCTGATGGTATTCCAGCGGTTGTACTTAAAAAATGTGCAGCGGAGTTATCTCCTATGCTAACGCGGCTGTACCGACTGTCCTACAGTTCGGGTACAGTGCCCTCGACTTGGAAGGAGGCGAATGTCCAGCCGATCCCCAAGAAGGGGGATCGCTCGGACCCAGCCAACTATCGACCCATAGCCGTCACCTCAGTGCTGTGCAAGGTGTTCGAGCACATAATTAACACACAGCTCATGCGCCACCTAGAGGATCACTCCTTGCTTAGTGACCGGCAATACGGTTTCAGACCGAAACGGTCAACGGGTGATCTTCTGGCGTACATGACCCACCTTTGGGGTGAGGCTATGGATAAGCACGGTGAGTCACTGGCAATTAGTCTTGACATCGCCAAAGCTTTCGATAGGGTATGGCACAAATCGCTTCTTTCCAAGCTACCAGCCTTCGGCCTGCCTCCTAGACTGTGTAACTGGGTTGCAAGCTTCCTGCAGGGGCGCCGTATTCGCGTCCTTTGTGATGGACGAGCTTCGGAGTTCTTGCAGGTAAATGCTGGCGTGCCGCAGGGTTCCGTTTTATCTCCTACTCTCTTTCTTCTGCATATCAATGACATGCTCTGTAACGGAAACATTCACTGCTATGCAGACGACAGCACCTTACACGGGAGTTATTACGCACATCCTGCGGCCAAGCAGTCTGATATCGCGGAAAAAAGGCAGCTTCTTGTCACTGAGCTGGACCGGATCCTGGACCACATTTCTCAATGGGGCGCTAGGAACCTGGTCGAGTTCAATGCCAAGAAGACCCAGGCATGTGCGTTTACAGCAAAAGTATCTCCTTTCCTTCCCCTTCCCACTCTTCAGAGCACACCACTGCCACTGCAGGATCACCTCACTATCCTCGGTATGGATGTTCGCTGCAAACTGAACAACAAAAACTATATCGAGAGTATCATCAAATCAGCCTCGCGTAAACTCGGAGTCCTGAACAGAGTGAGACGTTTTTTCACGCCGGAGCAGCGGTGTCTTCTATACAAGACCCAAATTCGTTCCTGCGTGGAATACTGCTCACATCTCTGGGACGGCTCCGCAAAGTACTTATTAGATGCTCTCGACAGGTTGCAGCGACGTGCGGTCCGCATTATTGGGGATCCTGAGGTCACGAGCACCCTCGAGCCTTTGCAGATGCGTAGAGATGTTGCGTCTTTGGCAGTTTTCTACCGTCTCTACCATGGTGAATGTTCTGACGAGCTCTTCCAATTAGTCCCACCCTCCCCTTTCCTTCACAGGACGACAGGTGCAGGGCTAAGATGTCATCCATTTACGGTGCAGAGTATACCTGCTAGAACCAAGCGTTTCAGTGATTCATTCCTATGCCGCACCACTAAGACCTGGAATTCCCTGCCAGCTCACGTGTTTCCGGGTCCTTTAAGCGGGGCGTGAAAAGGCATCTAATGAGGCCGTCAAGCTGAGTGCCGCCACTGTTAACATGGTAAATGTTTACGATGGTGACCCTCTTTCCGAGACTTTGCCTTTAGCTTAACATCAGGCGAGGTGAAGTCAAATTGACGTGTCCTGTGTAAAAAAAAAAAAAAAAAAAAGTAATTATTTTGAGTCAAGCAAAACAGTTATATCATGCAAGGGAAGCTACTAACCAATGTTGTGCTTTTGCAAATTTCTGTAGTTTCCGTAGTAAAATTGTATATTTCGCGTAAAGTCGATTAAACTGACTTAATCGATTTTACACAAAATATAAAATTTACGACATTAATAACTACTCTGATTCTCATTTGGCCCACATTCCACCAGTCTCAACAACTTAACAGTTGCAAGATCTTAAGTAATTACTCTCCCTATCAGGTACAAGTGGGTCATGAAAAAGCAGCATCAATTTATCACTATTAAACAGGACGGCTAGCCTCTCGGGTAGGAACTTAAATCAGCCGACTTGAAATAGAAGTTACGAAAAATAGACACGAAATTTTTATCTGGAGCATTCTTTGCAGCTTCTTAAAGTTACCATTCTATAACGTCGGCTCGCGTAGCTCTTACTGTCTCCTTAGTATTGAGGTAACACATTACCGAATTTTGTTTTCGTATATAGTTACGTCATCTGTATGAAGTGGAAGTAACTAATATTCACGGTGTATATTTTCCTATTCAACTCATTTAGAATCATGTTGCCACTACACAGTATGAAAGATATACTCTAGAATTTTAAGTTCAGGTGCAGGATAAATCTTAAGAATGACAGTAGATGACACCTACGAGTACATCTCTTTGAAGGTGCATTAAATGAGAATTTCAACACTCAGGATAAGATCTAGTTTTGTTGGAAAATAATAGTTTTCTAGCTCTATAGAAAGGAAAATTTAACAAAGGTAACAGTAACAACTTTCCATCAAGTTGTCTGTCATCTAAGTGGAATAAAAAAGGTATCTATTCTATATTATAAAAACTTTAGTCTCGTCAGAAATTCATTCCTGTTATCTATACATAACGTTAGATAAAAGCGACAAGGAGTGCCAGTTCCAAGAATTACAAAAAAAATCCTGAACTACTCAGTACTTTATTACGAAATATCTAGAAAAAATTATACATCTGGACCCAAAACACTATCTTCCAGCGAATACAAAATGTAATATAGCCGTAGAATATGAATAGTGTGTATGAGTGAGGATAGAATACTAATTTTGTTTATGATAGCAAAAAATAAAAGACGCCAAGTGTGAATTTCGCAAGTTCACTTGTTTATGGATTATAAAAGTGCCATAGTGCCACTTTATTATTGAAAGTTATACGAACATCTATGGCAGTTGTTACGGGTAGTAAGAGTACTAAAAACTTCAGCAACAAGACTACCTGCAATGCTTCGATATCGCCTTTGAATGTTGGAGGACAGATATTCCAATGGCTACATGGAACGGAATGGGAGCTACGACTTGGGCGACCAAGCGCAGGGCACGCCGTAATAGCGGCGGTAAGACCCATCATGGAGGAGTGGCTAGAGAGGCCACACGGCAGCCTCTCGTACCGGCTGACGCAGGTGATCACCGGACACGGGTGTTTCGGGAGTTACCTGTGTCGGATCCGGAAGGAGCCAACGTCCGAGTGCCATCACTGTGATGCGAGCGAGGACACAGAGCTGCACACGCTGACCGAGTGCCCGGCGTGGGACACGCCGAGGCGGGTCCTAGTGGCGGCTCTGGGGGTGGGAGTCCTCACACTCGCCACGTTGCTCACAGCGATGGTACGATGCGCGAACGCTTGGGGTGCGGCCGCCTCCTTCTGCGAGCAAGTAATGCTCGAGAAGGAGGCGGCCGGTCGGGTCCGGACCAGACTCCGGGCCCGGGAAGCCCGCGCAGAGCGAAGACGAACCGGACGTCGGAGGTCGCAGAACGACCTCCGTCCTCCATGAGCGCTGGCCTGGGGGTGACCGGTGGAGCCGCCTGTCACCCTAGCAGAAGCAGGCCGCGGCGGCGGCGCAAAATGCGCCTCCCCGTAACCGGGGCTAGATGGGGACACTGTGGTCCCCACAACCCGAAGGGGGCCATCTCGATAGAGATGGTCCTGGGTCTGCCGGGGTGCGAGAGATATGCTTTTGGCAATCTCACCTCCGGCAACCAAGGACCCAAGACGGCGTGCGTTTTGGTCGGTTCGAGTCCGACATGACCGCCTCCACCGGATCCGTGGGGGTGGTATCCGTGGGGATTTTTCGCACGATAAAAAAAAAAAAAAAAAAAAATGGCTACATGGAAAATATCTAAGATCACCAAAACACGCAGTAAGACTGGAGCTTTGGATGCAACTGGGATTATCGCTAAGATGAAGAAGGTCGAAGAAGAAGAGTATGAAACTCCTGCATTCCTCTTTATTTTTACTCTTTATACCTTATGTGTATCTTTCAAATTATGGGGGAGTATTTCATAATTATGGGCTAGGGTTGTTCTCTATCCGCCGGTGAACATACAACCATGCCAGAAAAGCTCAGCAAAAGGCGCAATGTGGGTATATTTACGCCTCTGCCTACCTGTTTGCCCGCAGTTTTATACAATCATGTAGCATGCTCGCATCTTTGTCCGAAATATTCATATAATTTAAAAAAAATATATAAATTTTATTAAGAAACTAGCTTTTGCCCGCGGCTCCGCCCGCGTGGATGTCGGTTATCGCGACCAAACATAGCCTATGTCCTTTCTCAAGGTCTAATCTACCACTATACCAAATTTCATCAAAATCGGTTTAGGCGTGAAAGCGTAACATACAGACACACAGACAGACAGACAGACAGAGTTACTTTCGCATTTATAATATTAGTATGGATATGGATATAAAAAAAAATTGACACAGTCGTTCAAGTGATGCCAGAATACAGCGTGACACGATTTCACATGCGTGACCAAGTAGTATATACCCTGCCTAAATTAACATTTTTACTTACTTTTGGTTACCTCTTACCATCAGTTTCAATATAAAGAAGTACTTTAACGAAGATTTTACAGAAGTACCTAGTAGTGTTTTAGCTTACACATTTTTAGACATATGAGTTGACGCGAGCAAAGGCTTTTATTTTATACTTGTTCCTTACAAAACTCAACGTACGGAAAGTAAGAAGCTTAAAAACCATAATTCTGTCAAAAGAGGTTTTTAGGAGACGAAATAATGAGACTCGAAATACAGAGAAACGTTTTCATTAAATAAACATACATAGAGTTAATGATCTAAATTACGTAAAACTGTCACTAATGAGTTGGATGGCCAAGATGGGAATATAAAAAAGTAGAAATCCAGGTATTTATGTTTTGTAACACGAATGTATTGCGTTCATTTCACCTTTTGTTGTTTGGTGTTGCTATCAGTCATGATAGCCTTATCACCACGTGGGTCATGTGCTTACTTACTTACACATCGTTAATATTTATTTAGGTGGATACCTGTACCCTAGAGAATTATTAAAACTCACAATTCATTGGATATGTATTTTTATTCCACTTAAGGACAAAACCAATTTCAGTCATATTATTAATTGTGAAAAAATAGTTAATAGTGATTTTAAAATTGGTAGTTGCATTCGATATTTTATAAAATTGCCGTTTCAAAGGTAAATTAGCTTTTTCGTTTTATCTCGAATATGGCGCTTTATTGGCCTACAGGCTACAGTAGATACAGTGAGCATCAGAAAGATGATGTCGAACGTAGTTCTCAAAATGATCTTAATTTGTTTTTTACCCCCTTCCAGTTGACTGATTGTTCTGATATCTGGTACACACTTCTAGTTCGGACTAAACGTAAACAAAAAACATATTATGTTTAAATGATCCAGTATGAATGCAGATGAGATACAGTATGAATTTACTTTGGAAGTGTTCACAAGTCCTTAGTAACGATAGAAGATGAATGTTTTAGAACTATCATTAAAATAAGTGTTTATTATTTTGTATTACCTACATACAAACATATAATCACGTCAAAGGTAGGCGAGCCTATTGCCGGCAAGCATGGAATTCATTGCCGGATGGAGGGGTTAAAAGAACAGCCCTATTCCCTTAGCCGCCTTATACGTTCTTATGCCGAGTACACCGAGTCTTAACAGAAGTACTTTTAGTACCTTTTTAAAGAGATTAATGACTTAATATTATTTATTTTTTTATTAAAGGACACGTCAATTTGACTTCAACTCGGCTGATGGTAAGCTAAAAGCAAAGGCTGGGAAAGAGGGTCACCATCGTAAACATGTAACATGTTAACAATGGTGGCACTCAGCTCACATAAACATACACTCATACACCATACAGCAGAGGTTGCTTGCATTGGGTACAAAAAGTTACAAATCACTTCGTAAACAGTCGTCTCACACTTAATGAACTGCAATTTGTTTTTCATCATTAAAAGTCTGGCATTCACGACGAAATTTCCGACAGTTTATCATTTGCGTAATGAATGGCACGTAACTAAAGTTTTGGAATAAAATCTTTGAGTTTTAAAATTGAGAATAGGTAAACATAATTTCTTTATACTATAGATTGGCTGAAATATTTTTCATAAGTATTATATTTTGGGCTCCATACTGAAAGGATACTGAGTGACCCTTCATATATTCCCGACAAAGTGTCTTTTTAATGGTTCCAGTTAATAGGAAAGGATAACAAACATTACAATTTAGGCATTTACTATATCGAAACAAAATTGAATATTGACCGAAAACATAATTGACCAGATGTGGATGTCAATTCAGGGATATGGATAGAATTTATAAGTATTATAAATTCATAATTATATTCTTGATACAGGATAAATAGTTATCGGGTTTTTCTTTTATTAATTTCTCAGAACTTAGCGCCTGTTCAGACATGGCGGAAACCGCGCGGAATCTAAACCGCGCGGATCCCGTTTTGTCTCTTATCTAAATAGATATCTATTGAACCGTTCAGACATGACCGGACGGTAACCGCACAGTTTCTGCGCCGTAACCGCACTGTTTCCGTGCGGTAACCGTGCAGTTTCCGTGCGGTTCTCGCCGCATCTGAACAGGCGCTTAAAGCTCGGAGTCAGGAATAAACCTTATTGGCCTGGCTCCTCACCTCATTCTACTCACGAACCTAACTATTTACCCCCGTGATACCTGCAAAGTTAATAGCCTATTGGACTATAGTATGATATTTTTTTCTAATTTGAACCTTAAAGACGATATAAAGAGAAGGAAAATTTGAAGTGATTCAGGTGTGGCTCAATAGCTCAGTTGAAAGAGCAATCCCCCTATAAGGGAAATGTAATGGGTTCAAGTCCCACTTAAGCACTTCTTTTTTCCAATGTATTTCGAACTTAAAAAGTTAGCTTAGAATGCTAAAAAAATCATTCAAATATTAGGGCGGATCATCAAAAATCAATGTTTAAAAATGGTTGACAAATCATTCATTTTTCCAACAAATCGTAAGAAAGTTGGTAGATGGCTCCACCGTCGCCCTTAAAGATGATATAACGAGAAGGGAAATTTGAAGTGATTCAGGTGTGGCTCAATAGCTTATTTGGAAGAGCATTCCCCCTGTAAGGGAATGGTCGTGGGTTCAAGTCACTTGAGTGCTTCTTTTTCCCGATTTCGAACTTAAAAAGTGAAGATTAGATGACGTTCGCTTCACGGAAATTATCAAAGATTAGCCAAACCTGCAGTTAGACTGGATAAAGAGGATCCAAGACTCCGAGGTGGAAGTTTCGCGACTAGGATTGAAGCTAGAATGAAAAAGTTCAAAATAAAGGTGATACTTCAAAAACAACATAGAAATAGAATATTTTTCAGTTCACTGAATCTGGTGTTGTTAAAGTATAAGTTCAGATGCGGTAGTCTTTCATTAAAACGGCCTTTGAACTTGCACATACAGTAAGTTTAAGTTTATGCTCTAACTTTAGCTTCATACTTAATCCAGATGTATAGGTTCCAACTCAGATCTAAAGTTAAATTTGGATTCCAACCACGAAGTAAGGCAATGTTTGGTAGATAACTTCAAAAATATTTTCTACTGATTGTAGTCCCAATCTAACCGCTCGCTCCTATACGTATAAATGAGGAAAAGGGAGACTTCTTATAAATCCTCCCATTTAGAGGAATCAACGACCGCTTTCTGGTAATGATTTCAATTATATAAAACTTTCGGCTCACGATCTCATTTTGAACGGGAATGAGATAATTTTTCTACAACTGGTAATGACAGAAAATGGTCGGGTTTAATACTTGACTGTGATTCCGAAAGCTTTGTCATTTCGAAGGCTTAAATAACGATTTATTCAATTGTATTTTGCTAGAAATAACAAAAGAAGAATAATTTTAGTAAATATTTGTCTAAAAATGAACTAATGCTGCACTAAATTGTTCAGATTGCTGACTACGAAGTCAAACTAATCCCGAATAACTATAGCAATTGATTAGAAGACAGGAATGAGAAAATTTATCGCTTGAATATTCCACAAAACCTTGTGAAACACATTCCAAATAATTCAGCATAATCGTTTTCATACGCAATGAAGCTTAAAAATGACCCCTTTGAATCAACTTTTATTGAAAGATAAGCAGGGCGTGAGATATAATTCATTTCTCAAATTGATTGCTTTGAATTGAAAATAGGTCACACAGATAACGCAGAAAACGAATTGTTTTGGCGTTTACACCAAGTAATGAATGTTTGTTTAGCAAACGTACGATTAAACAATTTACGAGTTCTGCAAAAGTGCCTCACTGAAATATTTGTTTCGTTTATGGTGTATGCTAATAAATTTATTTTTTGGTCAAATATATACACAGGTAAACGACCACGCTAAAACGTGGTAAAGTTTTAAATTGAATAAAATGTTGATCCGCGATATAAAATGCGGATATTGCAGGCTTGTAGCCAAATATGAATTGGTAAGAAATATTATTCACAGTTTAAATTGATTATGTCAAATTTTTGACCACTAATTCAAATAATATCTAAAACATTTCATTGAAGTTATCGTGGAAAACTAAAACTAAAAAGTAAAGCTGGTTTGAGGGGCATACTTAACATTGTTACTGGAAAATTGAAGTTATCATTTTAGGTCGCAGAATTAAAGCGGGTACCTCGAATTAGTAAACGAATAGGAGGACGCTAAGTTGGCTTGTGTCCCCGATAGATAGGAGACACTGAACCATTTGCTTTGAGATAAAATTGTTTACATTCTATAAGGGTACATAATACCTTCATCTGCACGCTTTGCTCTAGATAGGAAAGGAGGCCGTGAGAGTAATTTAACACTCATTATTAGTACACACATTATATAAGGTGGTACTCGTGGGTACGGCAGAATTCGTTAACACTAGAAAGACCAAGGCGGTCAATTTGACCGCACGGCGATTTCATTGTTAAATATTTTACAAACTATATATTTGTTTCCTTTCATATAAATTATGACTTTTCCTAATTTGCTATTCTTAGGCTATATCTATATAAAAAAATATTAAGCTATATGATGTATACAAGATTCCTTTACAAATACCTAATAAGACCGCACGCCGTCAATTTGACGGCATGTATTAACGGCAGCGATAAGAATAGTAAACAACGATTTCTTCAAACTAATAAAGATACTTATGTTTTTATTTATGTTGAATTCTGAATAAGTTGTTACTGTCTAGCTCGTTTATATTACACTAAGTAGACATTGATGCCAATTCTGATGTGACATCTCTAAACTAAAAATAGCTAAATATCTCTAAAATTTAGTTTACGCCTGTCAAATGCCGTTTTGTATTCTGTGAACACACGACTAACCTAAAATTAGCTTGACACGACCAAACTTAGCGAAGTTACTAAATTTAGTTCATTTTTAGAGAATTTGTATTCTGTTGTACGTTTTAAGTGTCAAAAATTTACTATAATTAGAAATGTCACACTAAAATTAGACGGCACCTAAATAACTGCCGACTAATTTAGAGATAGGTTTAATTCTACGAGATACTTGGTCTAGAACATCTATACGGGCACGCTAGGCAATGGAGATGGCGGGCGCCTCTCTCCCAGAGGGCAAACACTGCCACCTACAGCAAATTCGACCGAGGCGCTGTAGAAGGTGGCTCAGAGATTTTCCTCGTGTTCCTCTCGGCCTTGGTCACTAAATTGGCGACTCCGACATGATGTTGGAGATAAAAGGTTACCCTTCACCTGGAGAGTCACACCACCGCCACCCTGGCTTGCTTCTGGAGTAACTGCTAGCCCTAACCGTTACCTCTAGTCTCTTCTCGCAAAACCGCCGACCATATGGCAGTATTAATAGTAAAAATATGTTAGGTATCACTCTGATGCCCAGCGGCCTCTGGCCTGGCAATAGTTCATTCGACTGCTGCATCAGGGGGCACGGGTTCGATTCCCGCTCAGTGCAAATATTTGTATGCATGAATATAAGGTCGAAATTGTCACACCTATGTCTATTTGAATTGTTCTGTGTGTTTCCGTGAGCATATTAAGCTATTGGTAATGGTTGTCATACAAACATCTAACGCAGTCCTTACAGGTAGTTGTAGTTCTGAAAAGTCCAACCACTGGCAACTGCAATACTTTGATATCAATATGCTACTATTCATTCATGAAACTAATTAGTTGTGGTCACGTGGCAGTCGCTTCACTTATCGAAGTTTAGTGGCATTGGTAGACTGGAAACAGTGGACCCCGGACACCCAGGTGAAGACTTCAGATGCGACCGGCATTACCACAAGGATAATGATGACTAGCTGATCCCTGTGACTCCGCCCACATATACATTGGTTATAGATTGTTCACCTATAGTTTTTATCAAACATGATGCAGGTTTTATCATGATCAGACTTAAAATTGCATCAAATTGACTACATTTGTGTGAATTTCTAACAAAAAGAGTGGTACCCATAGACCAACTTGATTGCACAACTGGTTGTGAGGACATACATGGATTAAAAACATTGGTTCAGAATAGTTTAATTAACATAAAACAGGTATTTTTATAATTATTAGGAATCTTCATTTATCTTCAGCACCGTTCTTTCTCAAAACAACAGCAATCACTTCAGCACTGTGTCGAATCTTCGGTACTTCTCAGCAAGTTATCATAGGAAAGATGATGTAAGGGCCTAGGCAAGCCGTGTTAGTTCCTGTAATGAAAATATAAGTATTACGTTGGGTTATAAAGCGTTAGGTAGTAGGTACTTAGTACAGTTTAAATTGACACTTTTGTATTGCTTCAAGACTAGCAAACCATTAAATAATTGAGGCCGTCCCAAGTATAACTGAAATCTTCTGCTTGATATAAAAAAGATTTAATTGCGGGATTGCGGGTCTCCTCTTGTTGCCCTCTTTGAATCACAAACATTTTGTGCCTTTCTTTTCACTGTATAAAGGCATTAAGCATGTAATACCAACTTCTTTCTTTCAATTATTATGGTATAGGTTTCTATGCTATGCTCTACATTTTCCATCACAAAATTTGTAAGGCACAATAGGCATATAGGCAATCAAATATACTTACATTAGGTACATGCTCCCACCGTTGCATGATCTGCAGTCTAAGTTGTTTAGGCTGTTTGAAAGTCCTGCCCTTAAGTCCTTACAATTTGAACCAGCAACTGTTGTGGCCTCTTGTGGGCAGTCTTGTTTCTCTCGTCCGTGTTTACTTTACTTTATTTCTTCTTCTTATTGGCTTCTGCAGCGAATCGCCGCAATTTGCTAGTGAAGTACAATGTAATGGCGAAATGTCAAGTTTTTCCAGAAATTCTACCAGTGCCACGTTAGCCACGCCAGTAAAAGAGTCTACTTTATTTCTTTTGTAAATTTTGGATATCAAGAACTTATATATTATATGATCAACAACAAAATGTTAATTGACAAATTGACTTGCACAGATCCAATCCAAAGATAATTAGTTTATTTACAGGGTTGCCAGGAACGTTAACCGAGTAAAACTGTATTTACTTAGGTTTGGCTAAGAAAAATCACAGTTTCTTTACTATTTGATCAATATTACGCATTTATTAACATTTGTCGGCATTCTAAAGACCTATAAATATGGTTTTTAAAGATTTTGTGAAAATCCCCTTTATCATTCATTCTTATTTTTTTAACACCGGCAACACTTTCATATTCAACTTTTAGCGATGTCATATTCAAATTTAGAGCTGTCTTGGAGAACTCTAAATTTTGTTCGACTAAACAACAGAATACCCATATGTCAATCACTGAGCTAAAATTAGAAAATTTTAGAGAAATTTAAATTTAGAGATGTGCACATCAGAATGAGCACCATTGGTTCCGTTTAGTGAGCAGTCGAAATTAGTTGTAAAAAATGAGTCACAGTCTCAATAATTCTCAAATAGAACAAGAACTGTTGCGATATCGGGATATACCACAAGATGTGTCAGGTGATGAAAGTGGTGATGATTTATCAGACAAATTTAGCTAAAAAACTGATGGCTGAAAACACTAGTATTGTTATAAATAACAATGCGGCGTGTAAGACAAGAAGTACCACAGATTTGTAGAGGTATTCGTACTACAGGATATGAGACTTTTATATGAAAACCGACACCGATACAACCCTTATTGTCATCAAGTAAAACCAGGAAAAAATGATATTATTTTGAGTACTCTGCACCCCAGGGAGCATCTGATCAAAAAAAGTTATTTGAGACAATTCAATTTTATAATGATACAAAATTTGGCGTGGAAATCGATCAAATGGCACGCAAGTAACTACATCGCAAGAGTTTTTACATATACTTGATTTAGCAGCTATAAACTCATGGATTTTATACCAAAAAGTCACAGGAATAAAAATTTCTTGCCATGATTTTATCCTTCAACTAGTGAACGATCTACGTGCAGGGTATGTGAAAAAAAATCTACACCAACTGCAACTTCAAGGCAAGAAAGTACTTCTGAAACAAGTGAACGATGTACAACAAACAATCAAAAAGTCAAGTCAATCATAATTGTAAAAAAAAGGTGTGAAAACTGCACCATCTGATCTGTAAAAAAGCTGTTTGTAGAAAATGTATATTAAAATAAAACTATTACTTTTTACAAATGGTACCCAGTTTAAGTGGTAAAATTGTTTATCTTTAATAAAAACAGAAATTGATATTATTTTCAATTTATTTTATTGTAATAATTTCAGAAATATTCCGACTGCACTTATAGTACCGTCAAATTGACCGCTGCGGTCTTTGAAGGTATAGTATGAAGCCCGGCCCTTCTAGTGTTAAGAGATAAGTTAGTTTGGTGTGAATTGATCACATTTTTTTCAGTATTTAATACGTAAGGTAGGTCAACGTACTTAATCCGTCGAATTATTCCTGGTAAAGTAGAATGCAAGAACCAACATTAAAATAAAATAAACCCTTCTTATCTCCTCTCCTTTCCCTAGCTACATAATTCTTTAATTCATCTTCAATCAAACTTACTTTATTAGTTGAAGCAGCTGATAGTGATACCTTTTTCTGTAACAGATAACATAAAAAATACTTACCAGATAGATAAAACCATGACATTTTGATGCCGACAAGTTAATAGGTCTTCAAAAAAAATAACTAGAAAATAATATCACCAGAGGAAGACAAACATTGAGCCACATAATGGATCATAAAAAGAACTGTTCCGATAAAGTCAACAGCAATAAAACGACATCATTTTACGTGATCGGTTTATTTTCCTTTACATTAGATATTTTCGCTTTCAAAGAAAAAAAATATTTAGAAGCTATTCGGCTTGACTAGGTGGTGTACAGCATTAACGTTAAAGTTATAAAGAGGTGAAAAACAAGAGAAAAGGGTCAGTCTTATGTTTGGGAAGTTTGTATAATAAACAATACTTATTTACAAAAGTTTCAGTTGGAATATATGGACAGTTTTTACAAATTTCTCTATTTTTTTTAAATACGTGAAAAATAACTTTATATTTTACTAATTTTATAACAACAGTGTTTTGTTGCTCTCTGATTGCTATCAAACAAAGTCATTCTGAACGTAATACATTATCCATTATATGAACAATTTTATGTTTACTAACCAATAACTCAACTTATTTTGTGTGTGTATGAAATGTCTATGATATACTAAGGCACGGGCCTTAGTATATCATATAGAATACGGTTCTAGAATCACATTCGGCTTGAATCGCGATGTATTCGAGGACAGATCGTATAGACAGCTTGATAGTTTGACATATTGCCTATACAATCTGTCCTCAGATAAATCGAGATTCAGGCTAAGTGTCATTCTAGAATACGGGCATAAGTGTATTATTTTGAGCCATATATGACCAAATACATAATCTGCCCATTTATTCCAACATTAGGAAGACGCTTAGTCGAAATACACAAATGAAATACCTAGGGAACAAATTAAGTAGACTAACGCTCTCACTTCAATACTCAGTGTATCAACAAGTTCACTTTAAATGCAATATTACAATATTAATATTGATAACAATCTTACGTATTTATCTCACGGATGTCTCACATCGTCCACATCTTAGCGTAATAACTATTTACACTATAATTAATAATCATGTTTAAATTATTATAATTTACAATAAAATTGGCGAATAGTCTAATTGACTGGAAGGTTGGTGGTACCAGGTCACCTCAATGCTGAGGCGTCCAGTACCAGAGGCCTGGGCTAAAGGGAGACAAACTCAGGTGGTGGTGGTGGAAGGGTCAGCACTGGTGTCTCCGACACCTCAAGATTCTCCGTGCTTGCTCCTGGTAATGACCAAGTTGAGCTACCTGTAGCAGTCACTCTGGGACCCATGTTATCATAAGCTGGAGCAGCAGCACAACACGTTCGGTTACGCCGTGGCAATGTCGCTCCACCACTGAGAAGGTCAGGATATTTCCCAGGTTCCCCTCTACCAGCTACTTGAACAGATATGAAGATATTTCCGTACGGGACAGGCACAGCGAATTCTGCTGGGGGAGGTGGGAAAGCCCCTGGAGTACCTTCTATTGTTATATGTACAGGCTCAAAACCGCAACCTCTAGATGGTTCGTCTGAAATACGTTCAGTCATTTCAAAGTCACATGGAGATGCCATATCACCAATTGAACGGTCACAGCTGACGACCACCGATGCATCAATTAGACGTTTTTCTTGATCAGTGAAGCTCCTGCTAGGTGGAACACTCCTTCTCCTCAGATGCCAACATGCTACAGCAGCAATAAATCCAAGAGATGCTAATATTCCTAACGCACCAAAAACAACTCCTAACAAATGTGGGATCCCTGGAGCTGTTCGAGCAGTTGCTGTTTGTGATCTTGGTAAGACTAGACTTATGATGGCTCTTGCTTCTCCAGCAATACTTTTCGCTAAACATGTCCATTCTCCCGCTGCGCTTGATGTCACATTCAATAAAGTTACGTTCACCCATCTAACACTACCAGGCACTCGGTCATCAGAGTCGTCCTCTACGCTTGTATCTGCTTCCTCCATATCACAATCCACTGTACTATTATGAACATCAACACCATCAAAAAGCCACGTTACCTGTGGTTTTGGTACTCCATGAACCCAACATCCAAATGAAGTCGGCAATCCAACTTCAGCTCTTACAATAAGGGTGCTTGATTTTATTTCTGGTGGACATGCCATACTCTCACTGGGGACGTGCCGCCACTTGTTGCCAGCTTGCGTAGAGGGTTCTACGCAAAGCAATTCCTCCGTACCTAATTTACTTTCCAAGAACCAGTCCTTAAATTCCCGTAACCGGCAATCACATCGCCATGGGTTCCCAGATAAGTATAATGTTTTTAATGCAGGAAGAGCAAATGTCACCAATCGAAGGAATGTAAGTTGATTCCTACGTAAATCTATATTTTCTAGAGACTTTAAATTTCTCAAAGCATTTGTATGAATCGACCTTAGTCTGCAGCCATCTAACATAAGTATTCGCAGGTGCGGCAAAGGCGGGAATTGATCTGCGATTAACGTCGTCAAAGGATTGTTACTAAGTACAACTAGACGTAATCTATCGTTGCCACGGAATATATCCCGCGGTAGATGGGATAAGTCGTTATCTCCTAAATCAACTTCAACTAATATCCTTAATTCTAGAAATGCATCGGCATGTATCGACCTAAGATTAGTCGCCCGAAGATTCAGTCGTTGCAAATTAAGAAGACCTATGCTAGCAAAAACTTCTTGAGGAAGGTTTCTCAGTGGGTTGTTGTGTAGGTCGAGTACTTGAATGTCGGAGGAAAGAGCTGGTGGGCGGCGTAGGTCACTGGAGGCACACGTAGCGGTTTTCTTGCCAGAGGACCATTTACAGCGGCAGGTAGGAATCTTTTCGCAATCGAGCCAGTCGCTAGCGGTCCTTGCGGCGCACGTCGTCAGAATCACAATCCAGTACCACCGGGCCCACGCCACGCGCATACTCATCTCATTTCGAATTTGTATTTACATCGGCGGACTGCCTGAAACAATAAACATACACGTTAATCAAACTAGATTGGTAAAACAATGCGTTACCCATAAAACAATGGGTCGGCATTGCGTTGTGAACTCATATTTATATTTTACTAACAGGTGGCTTTCGTTAAACTGGTTATAAAGCTTTTTGTTTCGAGTAATTTCGGTCAAGGGTACGGGATCATAAATTCCATAAATTCTGGACACGAATGGTGGCGAGTGATGCCGTAAAACAAAGTCCTACGCAATCTCCATGAGTTGCGAACGTCATAAAGATGGTCCCGATATTATTTTTCATTCTTAGAACATATTATGGTAGATAGTAAAGATGGTATACTTTTATACATGTTCCAATATTGATGTATTGAACATAAATATCAGGTTCTAACGTAGCTTTTATTATAAGAATAGAATAACTGTACATGGTGTAAGTTTATGTCGTAAACCATTGAGTGCAAGATGATAAAATTTGTTTGTGTTTTTTTAAATCATGTATTCATTTGATTAACAAATGAATACATCGTAGTTGACAGTTGATAGTATTAAATATAATTTCCACTGTGCTATGCCTTATAGAATACAAATGCAGTAATGTGAACTGATTTTTTTCACCGCTCACACCATGTTGAGCGGTTGCTGTAATTAACTTCACGTAGCAATAGAGTTATTCATAGCCTTCGTATCAATTTCTGTCTGCCCCGTATCTGTAGCGAAGCAAAGATAAATCTTAATTACTTCTATATACGGCCCAATGTTTATACTCCCAATCAACGAGAATAGGTTGTGTCAACTAATTTAATTAGAGCTAGGATTAATCGGATACAGTCGGGATTCATAATGGATGTTGTGGTTTGCTAAAGGATCCGCTGTAGGGAGTCACGAATAATTGATCAAACAAACAATGACGCCATCTACAGGATGTCAATGATATAATCATAAATTACGAAATAGTGAAAAGATCATTGACTTGTGAATTATACAGCCCTGGTGGCTTAGAAGGAGTAAGTGCAACAAAATCAAAAGTGAGAAAAAAATCAGTAAGATAGATATTGTATTATTGTCTTCGTTAGTCCTTTTAGTAGCGATCTTAATCACGTGCCACCAAGTGAGCTGTGTACTTATGAAAATTGCTTGAAACCAACTATTATATATAATTGTTTAAGCAATCATCTTCATATTCACCATCTTTGCGTTCGTATTGGTCACATTCAAGCACCTTGCACCTAAGCAATTTAATATCTTACTCTAAACGAATGAAATCTTTTATTATTTTATCACATAATTAAAAAAACACACAATCTAAACCAACATTAATAAAGTAGGCCCATAAAGTAATTTCCTCGCATTTTACTGGACTATGTTAATCAACATATCCGCCCTAATTTCATTACCTGGTTACCTCAGCCCCAGGCAGGATGTCAACACGGCGATTAATTACTCCTATGCTAATGGAGGCAGTTTCCAGTCTCACCTGGAAATTGATGGGCTTTTTAAGGGACGCCTGAAAGCTAGCTAAGTACACTTTATAGCCTAGTACTGCAGTAATTGTACTGGACATTTACCATGTGTTATGTTAAGAACCAGGAAGTCACTATAAGCTTATGGGTTGTCAAAATTTAGTAAATCAATCAATTAGCCTCATAGTTTATAATAGTTTGGGACTTCACGCGATAAATTTTGGAAATCTTGCTTTTGTCGACGTTTCAGGTACAGCACCCGTGGTCACGACTTGACTGACCTGCGAGCGTCGCGTGGTGTGCGGAGAATATCATTCCGCTACAAAGCAGTACTTAATACAATATTACTATTCTGCCTCGCACAACTAAACTGTGGAATATACTGTCACCAGCGGTATTTCTGAACCAATACGACCTTCAAGAAAGAGCGTAGTCTCTTTTGAAAAGAAGGCAACGCACTTGTGACTCCTTCTGGTGTTGCGATCCTTCTGGTCGTTTCATTCCCTATTCCATAAAAGAAAAAAAAACTACTAATACTACAAATACTTCAGAGTTCCACCCCTACACATACCTACTGATGTTCTTTTTTAAACTCTCCCAAAAATTGTGGACAATAGAGTGTTTGTCGGTACAATTTTTGATTAAGAGAGCCGATGATTTAATATTAAGCACTTTCTATCTTTATTACATAAACTCTCTCATAAACTCACGCCTGTATTCCCTGAAGGGTAGGCAGAGGTGCTAGCACACACATTTCGCCAGTTAATGTTTAGGTCCTAATGTAATAGGTGGCGGGCCTATTGCCATTAACCGGGCACTTATAAACCTGCGATAAATACACACAACTTTGAAAAGCATCGAAAAGTCATTGGTGTGTGCCATGGTAAACCTGGGATCGAACCCGAGACCTCGTCTCAGGAGTCCATTACCCATACCACTAGGCTACCGCAGATGATATCTTTATTACAGAGAATAATTTTGAAATTCTCGATTGATGTGAGTACGAGACTTCAATCCCTTGTTGTTTAAAGAATCACTTTTAAAACCTGCCTCAGAAATCTAATAAAATGTTACAAATCAACTCTTTTACTAGTTTATATAGGCCATTTGTAGGCCGCCATTTTGAATATTCACGTTGTTATACATGCACATTGGTAATGAGCTCTATCACATATAGAAGGGAGCATCGAGGAATTTCAGCGAACCAATAAAATTTTTATCTTCTAGGTAACCCTTTTCGGGGAAATGAAATAGAAAACAATATTTTAGTATTAGTATGGGCTTCGAAAGCAGAATTTGGAAATCGATTTGATTATATTCCTATCCAGACTTTTTACATTACTGAAGAACAAATAAGTACTTCACATTCGTAACGTAAGTTATTACCGTTATGAACAATATGAACGCTCATAGCTTTAAGAAGAGACATAGGTAGAAGAAAAAAGTGTTGTGGCAGAGAAGAGTTAAAGGCCTCTGATAGTAAAAATATTAGAATGACAAAATAGCAAGATGACTAATTATGTGCCACACAGTGCCTTTAGGTCATAATGACATATTTATATATGCTTCTCAAATAAATGATAGTGTAGTGAGTTGTACTAGTCTTTATAATTTTTTTGGATTGTTTTACTTAACAATAATTATGTATGTTTTATATTTATTTTTGTGAGTGTTATTTCGTATTTTGTATTTATGTATGGTGTGTGTGTGTGTGTGTCCTGGTACCTTTATCTATTATGTATTTTATCATCAAAATACCTAGAAAAGAAAAGATAACTTATCAACCATTCTCAACATTTATACCGTCTCATTATATACTTCACGCCACATTAATAAACAGATAAAGAAACGGAAGAAGACAAAATAATAATATTCATGGAATTTATTGACTGAAAAATATACCTACGAGTATTATTTCGTGTCGCCAATGACACAAACTTAATAGTAAATGTATCTTCCTATTTTATGCTTCAATAAATCTTGCCCAGGAAATAAGCAATTGGACGGCTATGAATACTAAAACAAGTGGATTATTACCATATTATCTGTCTGTGAAGTAAACAAACGCTCACGATAATAATAGATATATTAATTTCACGTAATACGTTCACAACATTTCGGCTTTATTATTTGCAAATGGAATTAGATTAGGGCAGATTATTGGTTGGATCAAACAAACCAAATTTAGAAGATTTAGTGTAATGAACATGATAATATTAATTCAAAACATAAACTGTTTAATTACAAGTCGCAAAGCCGGTTTGATAATGAGGTACTGATAGCAATAATTATGAGCAGAAGGTCCTAGATACAGAAAAGGACCTAAGGGATAGTTGACAATTTTAAACTCGCGTGTATTTTCAATGGAGGAAGAGGGTAGAGAGATACGGTCTGCTCAATAATAACTAGCTCAGTGGTCGTCAGTACACCGTGATCATAACGCTTGAAACAGCGCCGAAATATCGGTTACCCAATAAAATTGATGAACATGGTAATTTCCCGGTGAGTGTTACACTATTCATATTTTTAATGGGTGTATACTTTGGTGGGATTTCAATCCATACTATTTTATATTGAAATATGTAAAATATAAGGCTTGAGGTGCTCTAGAAGGTCTGGCGTAATACGTAGGTTATTTCATCCTGAGAGTAGGTTTAAATGCGTTTCGGAAACAGAACAGAATTCCGCACGAGCCGCGAGCAAATACTTAATTTATAAATATTTATCATTCCTTATATTAAACGCCACTGCAAAAGTCACGAACTCAATTTTATTATTATTGCTAAATAAGTCACAACTAATGCAAAAGAAATGCGTTTGATCTTTTAATAAAGTTTAAATAAATAAAAGCAACTAGACATTGGCAAAAATTTAGAAATCAAAGGTCACCAGAAGCTTTCATAAAAGCTTTTACCCGCAAAACGAAGAAGGTACAGTCAGCATCAGAAAGATGTTGAAGAACAAAGTGTTCAAAATGATCTTTATTCCCTAGTTTTTCTCTTTCCTTTTGACTGATTGCTGTTATAATATTTGGTATGCACTTTAGTTCGGACAATCATACAACTTAAATCAATAAAACGGTTTGATTTGCTCTTATTTCTTTGGTTTTGAGATCATTTCGAGACTTTGCAGTCAAGATATTTTTGATGCTGACTGTATGCGTTCGAGCTACGGTGTTAACGCGGTACCGCCGCCGTGACAATTAACAACCTCACTACGCAGGTGCTTTCTAAAATGAAATTGATATAAAATGTACATAATAGTTCATAAGTACTTGAATGAATTTTACAGCATTTTGAATCACATCGGGCGTGTCTCGGTAGCCGAAATTGGTCAAGGTATTCCCCCTGTGAGGGAAAGACTGCAGGTTCGAGTCCCGCTAGAGAAGATTTATTTTTCCCTATGTATTGGAGTTTATTAGTACTTTATTATTTTATGGCGATCAGACTGAATAGAAACAGCCTACAAGTAGGATACGTCGTTTAAAGAACCTAACATTATCTATATGAGTTGAATTATTTTTTTATAGTATTTATTATGCTAACTTTAAAATACGATTACATCGGGAAAAATAAATGCTCAAGTGAGACATGAACCCACGACCTTCCCCTTACAGTTCGTAAGTTATCCTTATCCAAAAATATTTGGGTAATGGCTACTGGTTTTTTTACTATATTTTTTCAAGAATAAAAACCCTTTTTGGACAACTCCTTTCTTCAGAACATGCAGTCTCAGGAAAATTTATCGGAGTGTTTACTACAGAATATCTTGTTCAAACGCAGTGGCCATTTAAGAGAGTACTCGTATTTTCACTTCTCGGGAGTGAACAATTACTTACTTAACATCAGCATGGGTAATAATTTATCTCTAAATAGTGGTTTAATCCCTGAACCCGTTACGAGATAGATGCTATCTTCTTCTTTGTCATGATATTAGTACAGGCTAGAATTATTTGGAACATACAGTCCAGGTATGCCTTACACTTCACTACATGGTATAAAGCAAAGTCGCTTTCCGCGTCTGTCCGTCCCTATGTATGCTGATATCTTTAAAACTACGCTACGGATTTTGATGCGATTTCTTTTTAACCCCCGACGCAAAAACGACGGGGTGTTATAAGTTTGACGTGTCTGTGTGTGTGTGTGTGTGTCTGTCTGTGGCATCGTAGCACCCAAACGGATGAACCGATTTGGATTTAGTTTTTTTTGTTTGAAAGGTATATTAGTCGGGAGTGTTCTTAGCTATGTTTGAAAAAAATCGGTCCAAGATGGCCGCCGCCACAACATGTTGGAATACATATTTCTTTATAATTCCCTCAATATGGGTATCAAACGAAAGAGCTTGACTAGTAGATCAACTTAAAAAGTATAAAATAAAAATTAAATTAAAAATTTAAAAAACCCCCGTCACAAAAAACACCTCCAAAAAGTTGAAAATAAATGAATAAATTTTAATTCAACGGTTGCCATGTCGGGGGACCTTACAATATAAAGAAGTACTTAACCAGTTAAGGTCCCCAGACATGGCAACCGTTGAATTAAAATTTATTCATTTATTTTCAACTTTTTGGAGGTGTTTTTTGTGACGGGGGTTTTTTAAATTTTTAATTTAATTTTTTAATAGATACAGTAATTCAAGAGGAAGGTTTGTATGCACAATATATGCTTAATATAGTAGAGGGTGCAGCGGGAACGGTATCTGACGCCATACGAGCGGGAAAATATTCACCTACTAGTTTATATTTTAATGTCAAATTAGAGGAATCCGTAAGTTATTTTAAATAGAAACATAAATTCGTTTTAAGATCATTTTTTGTAAAGGTTACAGATTAATATCCGCACACAAAAAGGACACTAACACTCGCAAAAATTACATGAAACGCTGCATAGCTTTAAAAAATTTGGCTATCACCTAAACGATTAAGCGCATTCATGCAGTGAATAACCACCATCAAAATACAAAAAAATATTTCCACGTATTTCGCCTTTTTACGCTAAAGACGGCGAAAATTGCTTTATAATTCTATCTGAACAAAAAAGTAACAGCTTTCATATCATTAAGCAAACACAGACTGCGAATCAGTAGCCCGAGATTTTGATAAATACATTCGCAGCTCCGTCTATATAATTCACCGGAGGTTTTCTGTCAAGATTAGAAGGATTAATGGCACGGAGTAGGATATTTGTCTTGTCTGGACGCACTAGTCAATGGACGCATGAAGAGGATGATTCATGACTAGCCGGCGCAAAAGAACAAAGGCGGGTTTTTTTGTGCGTGGCCTAAATGGAGATTGTATTGTATACTGGTGTGGTATGACAACTGAAATTTGTTACCGGAGAAGAAAATTTAAGTACCTTTTGAGAATGAACAAGTTGGTGTAATGTTTTAGTAGGTATAATTAAGGTTTTTATGTCAGAATATCCCATTAAATATTTATGCACCAGTTACTTGTAATGAAACGGTGTTTTTATTGAATAAGATTGTTTGGTTTTTTAAAAATGTAGTACTCATCAATTTTAATTCACCTTGCCTGAAAGTAAGGTAACCCAAGTAAGGTAACACCAAAAAACTTACTTAGCTTCAGTAAGTTTTTTGGTGTAGTTTTTTTTTGTGATGAGTAATTAATTTGTCATAACGTGGATCATAATTTAGTTATACTTCATTGATAGTTTCTTAAAATACGATATTGTCTGTAATGAAATTTACAAAACCATAAATTTATGAGAGTGCCCAATATTTTTTCCTTTTTCTCATTTTCTTATTATAAGAACTTTTACCTTTACCTCTTTCTTTAATGGCACCATTCATTGTTCAGATGTCGTACTGTGACTCAGACCGTAACCTCGTTTACTATCCTAGTAACAGAAAACAATAAGTTCATTTTTATATTACTCGAAATATCCATTGATTCGTGATATGATAATACATAAATAACACCGACATTATCTACAGACAACTTTTTAGTTTTCTCAAAGTTTAGTATCGAAGTCGAAAACAAATTTCTTATTCAGTTCAAGGTTCGAACCCCGCGGGAAAGCTGGGGACTCGTTTAAACACGAGATGGGCATCAGCGCGGGGATGCATAAACCCGACGAGCTCTGAATGATTTGCGAATTTATGTGTGGGAATAAAAGTTCATATGACAATGAAACTGATTAATATAAGCTTATAAATCGTATTTAGTAATCTATCGTATATAAATGGAGAAAGAATACAAATATCACCACCAGATGGATGGCGCTGGTGATCCTTATGATGCGAATGTGGATGAAGTTGTGGGTGGAGTTTGTTGCGCCATTTCTTCTCCACCAGCGCCTACGGTGGTAAACTTAGCTTAAGTAGAATCATTATTGACGTCAATAAGAAACAACCATGTTGTTCAACATTGATTAAAAATCTTTGAATTTGACATTGCATGGTAGGTATCTTAAGAGGCGACTGACGAAAAATACGCAGACGATAATATCACTGTGAGAGAAGGAAATTTCGAAATAAAACCCTGTACCAACCCGTCTTTTCTGGCCGCGTGCAAATTGTAAGCTAAAGCCTCCCAATTTTGAAAGATGCCTATGTCCAGAAATGGACGGATTAGCTAATTGCATCGTCGTAATCAAGTATGAGGTGTACAGGACCCTAAGGCTTTGAAGACCAATCCAACCTCAACGCCGAGGGTCTGGCGCAGGCTATGAAGTACTTATATACGGTTTGTAAGAGGGCCAGATGTCTTCATTAATGTTTTTTGGCTTATAGTCATAGTCATAGTCATTTATTCTCAATGTTGAATAATAAAATTGTGTCTTATTGACGTCAATTTTAATTCTACTTAATCTAAGTTAACACCGCTTCGAAGACACTGGTGCAGAAGAAAAGGCGCAACAAATTTTATATTCTTGTCAAGCGGAATATATCACAAACATGGGGGACACATGTCCACATGTTTTGATGATTAGCAATTTTTATTTATTTTATTAGTAATTTAGATACTATGATTAAAATTGTGTTGCTTACAATGCAAGTAGAAAATAAAATTTGAAACATAGTATCTAAACCGAGGCTGGATTGCCATAGACCACACAGCATAATAGTTCCCACAAAATTGGAAAATCCATTAACAGGAAACCGTTTCTAGAACCGAAACATTGAAATTCAGTACTAAATCACCCGTGAACTAAACTAACGCTGAGAACAAATAAACATGCAAGTAAATTGTTCTGTAAACACGAACAAAAATAAGTTGAACTTGCAAGTGCATTGCCTCGAAAACTTCGAGAACAAATGATGTGAAGATTCTCGAGTTTCAAACTCACTTGCACAATCTTAGACCGACTTCGAGCTCCAACGAGTTACTTTTCAAAAAAGGATTGGCTTTTGTTCCCATTTAGTGACGAAAAGATTTTTTTTAGCATAGTAGGTGTTAATTTGCAAGTTATCACCAAAACACAAATATAATATGCCTACAAAATATAGTTACTGTAAGCTGAATAGCGGTAATTGACCATTAATAGCGACAAATTGATATTTGCAATTAATAAAGATGCCGTTCGCTATTCACAACATATACTCGTATGCAATGATAAATTAAGTGAAAATACATATATTAAGCATAGATGCCACAGTGCAACAATTTGACTTAGGTTACATGAGAATGATCGTGACTACAGTTTCAAAATAATGTTATCGTCACTACGTTGTAGAGATTTTTTTAATATCAAGACATTTTAATCATAGTCATCCCTTAGACTGTTTATATTGTTGATTGATGGCACTCGGCGGAATCTGCTACACATATCTATATATAACACACATATATATTTACACAAAATCTATAGCGCAGAAGTGCTGCAGTTAATAGGGTTTTGTGTTCCGAATAATAATAATAATAATAATACTACCGGAAGTATATCATGAGGGATGGCACAATTGATATTTGTCGAGCGTGTCACCAACCTGGTGAATCCCTCAGGCATATTACTTCCGGTTGTTCTCGTCTTGCTAACGGCGAGTACTTGCACAGACATAATCAAGTAGCCAGGATAATCCATCAGCGACTTGCTCTGAAATACAACCTTGTGGAAGTTGAGGTACCGTACTATAGGTATGTTCCTCAGCCAGTTCTAGAAAATAGTCATATCACATTGTACTGGGATCGATCTATCATCACTGATAGGACTGTTGTAGCTAACAAGCCTGACATTGTGGTGATAGACCGATCCGAACGCCGAGCATTGATTGTTGATGTCACCATTCCTCATGACGAGAATCTCGTGAAAGCTGAGAAAGATAAACAAGTTAAGTACTTGGACTTGGCTCACGAGGTTGTCGACATGTGGAATGTTGACTCAGCAATCATTGTACCGATAGTCGTATCAGTCAACGGACTGATAGCAAAGAGCCTCGACCAACATCTGAAGAGGCTCGGGTTGGATGGTTGGGTCAAGGGCCAGATGCAGAAGGCAGTATTCCTTGATATGGCGCGCATCGTGAGGAAGTTCCTTTCTCTGGAGCCCTAACCACCGGTAGCTTGGTCCCTGTATCCGATACCGGTGGAGCACTATTTTTTATATTTTTAAATATATGTTTTATTTTTTTTATATATGTATTTAAAAATGTAATTAATAAGTTTAATAATGAAATAAAGATAATAATAATAATAATTTATTTCTTAAATCAGTGTACAGTAAATTACAAAGGTTCTTAACTTGTAACGTGCATTATTATATTATGGTTATTGCTTATGTAGGTTTTCTATCTAGGAATGTAAAATTATAAATATATAATTATATATACACTGACGGACTCATAAACTGCATCAAAGTAATAGACGACTTTGAAATAAATATTTAAACCAAGTATGCATACTTTCTATACAGATTTAAATTGAAACCTCTAGATTGGTTCGTGAACTTGAAAACAGCGTAGGGTCATATCTTTAAGTTTAAGTTTATGTACTGGAAAGGACCTTAAGACTTTTTTTGAAGAAAAAACAGAAATTTAAGAAAAATTGGTTTAATTAAAAAATTGGTTTTAACAATAGACACAAACTTTATGCAAGGGTTTATTTGTGTTTTAATAAGGTGTATTACCCCCACGTGCCCTTATTACGGATTCTAATCGGTTCCGCATAGATTTTATAAGGGTTTTTAAAAGATCTTGCGGAATATTGTCCCATTCTTCTGAAAGTGCTGTTCTTAGTGCTGCCACTGTCGTGGGCGAAGGGTTTCTCGCATATACAGCTCTTTTTAAATTGTCCCAAACATGCTCGATGGGATTAAGATCCGGGCTGCGTGCTGGCCAATTCATTGTACGTATCCCAACCTCTTCGCAATAATGTTGAACTTGTGCAGCTGCATGTGGCCGGGCATTATCCTGCATTAAAGTAAAATTTTCGCCTATGAATCCCATGTAAGGCACCACGTGATCTTCTAATATCTCTGTTATGTAGCGATGTGCTGTCAAACCCCCTCCATTACCGTTTTGACGGACCATGTCTATGAACACAAGTTCTGTTCGCCCGTTCATCGATATGCCACCCCAGACCATACATGAACCGCCTCCAAAAGGAACACGCTCCTCAATGCAACTTTGAGCATATCACTCCCCACGTCGACGATAGACTCTTCTGCGACCAGCTGCACCATATAAACATGTCCTACACTCGTCCGTGAACAATACAGAGGCCCACTGCTCTTCTGTCCAATTCAGGTGATGACGCGCAAATCTTAAGCGAGCTTGTCTGTGAGCTGTAGACAACTTTGGACCATTTGCTGGTCTAAAAGGGGTGATATCCGCTTCCATTAACCTTCTTCTTATTGTTCGTGCACACACGTTTACTCCACGCACTTCATTAAGCTCGGTTTTGATGTTAACTGACGTGAGGAAACGATTTCGCAGGGAAGTTATAACAATAAATCGGTCATCACGACCTGTGGTTGCTCGAGTTCTGCCTGTACCACGTCTCCTCCTGTAAGAACCTGTCTCTACAAACCTTCTGTATATTCTATAAACCGTAGACTGGTTTAAATTTAAATTTCTACCAATCGTTCGTTGATCCAAGCCCTCCCGCACCAATGCTACAATTTGTGCCGCTTGTTCGGACGAAGTATTCATATTATGGTTCAAAAACTCTCGATGTGTTAAAAAACTAACCCAACAATTATGCTGGTAACAATAATTCAAATGACAAAACAAAAAAAATCAATGAGAATCAATTTAAAACTTTGCTATAAATAACACGCAAATCTGATACTACAAGTAAATTTTCTTTTCCCGGCTATATTCATTTGTTTTACTGCAGTTCTATTTTTAAATTTAATTTTTTTTTTAAGATTAAGAGCCAGTCTTTCCATATTTATATAATTTAATCTAAAAAGTTTGCATACTTATTATAAAAAATCCTTTTAGAGTAAACCTGAACTTTGATGCAGTTTATGAGTCCGTCAGTGTATATAATTAAATTATACATACCCATATTATGTTAAATTTAAATGTGAGCATTCAGGGATTTTAAATAGGAATTTACTAATATTACAAAAATTTCTGCCTGAACTAGGTAATCCTGTGCTTCAGGCATCAAGTGCAGTTTAATAATGGTTATATAATCTACATAATATTACAGGTTCAACGATTTACTAAGAATAATACAATGCTAAAGTGGTTCATTTCTACTATCTAAAATAATGTCTTAATTAAACAACTTAATACTATTTATTTAACAACTGTCATTAATTCCTCTGTTTCATCGTAGGACATTCGTTGGAGGGCCTTCTTTACTGCTTGCTTGCAGCATATATAATTTAGAGAATAAATGTCTGATAAAGCGTTTATCCTATTATAGAGTAGCGGTCCTAAAAACATATGAAATTTGCCTGTGTATTGGCGTTTTATTACAACTCTGTCGGTGCATACAATATCTTTCCGCCTTTTGTTAGTAATTTCGGTGCTGTAGGGAAGCGATGCGTGCTGTTTTAGTACTGCGCTTAATATAAATAGCTGGCGGACTGTTAGCACTTCACAGGACTTGTATAGAAGGTCAGTCGGATATAGGAAAGAGCGAAACGTCGCTACCTTGAGGATCGCTCTCTGAGCTCGCTCGACAGGCAGTAGCAACGTCTTACCCATTCCCCCCCAAGACGTTATGCAATATGTTATAATAGACTGACAAAGGGCATAGTAGATGTTTCTAATTAGTTTTGGGTCACTAATGTATCTTAGTTTTTTGAATACAAATATCAACTTGCGCAGTCGCATAACTAGTGCTTCGCAATGGTCTTTAAACGATAAGTTTTCATCTATTATGATACCTAGGTACTTTATCTTATTTGTTGTGGTTATAACCGGGCAAGTGCACTTGCTGTCGTCATGATTAGGTTCTTTACAACAATGCGCATACAGTAAGTGATTGGGTTGGTTCATAGCTGATTTTTTACGCATAGAGAATGAAACGTATTTGGTTTTATCTGCATTTAGCGTTAGTAGGTTATATTGAAGCCATTTATTTACAAAGTTAAATCCTCGTTGCGCAAGCCTGTACACTTCTATTTCTGAATCAGCAGAAAAAAGGAGGGCAGTGTCGTCGCAGATATGATTTTACCGTGATTTATACTACATAACTCATTTATATATAATTAAGAACAAGGTACTTCCCAACACGCTTCCTTGAGGAATGCCAAATGACGTGTTGTCCATGTCCTCACTGAGAACGCTGCCGATATTTACACATTGGGTACGCTCTTTTAAGTAGCTCTTGAGGAGCTCTAACTGTACGCCTCTTATTCCCATGTTGTCAAGCTTGTTCAACAGCTTAGGGATATAGACCGTATCATACGCTTTAGCAAGGTCCAAAAAGATTCCCACTGTACGCTTACCCTTATCAAGTTGTTGTACTATATAATCCGTCAGATGATGTACGGCATCGGCTGTAGACCTATTAGCTCTAAATCCAAATTGTGTATTTGATAAAAGCGCATTATCTTCCAAATATTTCATCAGCCTATTATTCACAATTTTCTCGAGTATTTTTGAGATTGCTGGTAGTAAGGAAATAGGTCTGTAATTCGTTACTTGATCTTTTGCTCCAGACTTATATACAGGGACTACTACCGCCTTTTTTAGGCACTTAGGGAAAACGCCTGTCGCTAGACATTTTTGGAAAATGTAAGTTAACGGTGGCACCAGTATATTATGTCTGTATTTTTTCAGTATTTTATTTGATATGAGGTCCCAGCCAACAGCACAATCATCTTTTGAATTCAAGATTATCCGCTCTACCTCCTCTTCGTCAGTATCCAATAGTACAAGAGATGATAGGGTAGTCGCACTCGGGAATAGGGGGTTTATTGTATTTGCTTGCGTTTGCTGTGCAAGTCGCTTACCGACATCTACAAAGAACTTATTTACTATGTTAGCGGATGTTACATGTGATGTGTGGGTGTTCAATAAACTTGAAGGCGATTCATTTTGCTTCGTAGTGTAAGTTATATTCTTAACTAGCGACCCGCCCCGGCTTCGCACGGGTGCGATACTGATACTAAATATACTTACCAACTACAAAATGTCCTTATAAACAACGTTTACAGCTTTTTCATCATTAGACAATACAAACATGTTTTGTTTAGAGGTTACTCTTGAAAGAGCGACATATAATTGACCATGAGAAAAACACTCAACGCTCAAATCTAAGCCCGCAACGTTGAAAGTTTGACCCTGCGATTTATTAATGGTCATTGCAAAAGATGTCTTTACCGGAAATTGTAGGCGTTTAAATTGGAATGGTAAATCTGATGGTATCAGAGGAATTCGGGGAATTAATACGTCTTCTCCGGTACCACATCCGGTGAGTATTGTGCACTCTATTATGAACGTTTTTAGTGATTTTACCAGCAAACGCGTACCATTGCAAAGTTTAGGTGGATTCAGGTTTCTTAATAAAATAACAGGACAACCTACTTTCAATACCATTTTATGAGGAGGGAGTCCAGACGGGTTCAAAGAATTTAGAAATTCTGTAGGAAAATGAACAGCTTCTTCCAAATCGATGACAGTATCGACCGAGTAGTATATTTGCATCGGCGCATCAATCTTTGAAAGAATCAAATTATTTACCTTATCTACTTGTTCGTTAGTTGGTGACAGAATTGATCTTTCTTTAAACCAAGATATAGTCTTACAACTTATGTTATCAATGTCAGGATAGACATTGTTGATCAACTCGTGGATGTTGTCTATCAAAACACAAAAGTTTTCTAGGTTAATCCTTCCATCACTTTGTGTTAACTCACCATTGCCAACTTTTAGCAACATCTCTGAAAAAAACCTGTTCTCACATGAAGACAATGCAACCCGCATGTTGGTTCTAAGCTCTAGCTTATGAACTTGTGGCCAAAGGTTTGATCTTTTCAGAGAAGCATTTATTTCGTCAGCACGTGTTCCTCGGGTTACCACTGGTAGGATTTGACGAAAGTCTCCTGAAAACAGAACTGTGCATCCACCCATAGGTAAATTTTTGCAGCGCAAATCGCGCATTGTCCTGTCCAGTGCTTCCACAGACGTCTTGTGTGACATGGTGGCTTCGTCCCAGACTATTATTGAGCAGTCACGCATCAGCTTCCCTGTATTGCTCTGCTTTGAAACGCTACAGATGCTGGTATTGTCATCGTTGGCGATTTTCAGCGGGAGCTTGAAGGCTGAGTGTGCAGTTCAGGCCATATTGATCTATATACTAAATGGACAATGTATGTAAGGTACCTACCTACTTAATTGGATAAGGATTAATGCTGTATTGCTTAAAATCACTTCGTAAATAAGCCATTTTTTTATGTAAAATGTGAAGGATAAAAATGGTTATTATGGGTTATCCGTAAGTGATAGACATATACCATTGCGGACTTTTATATTGACCTTTTTAAGTTGCATAATACTGTAGTACATTATTTTTATTTATCTCGTGAGGTGTAGCCAGCGTTTGCAATGTAAGCGCAAGAAAAGCGCAAAAAATGTTCTTATTTACGACATGACATTTGAAACCTTTAAATTTAGCAGTGTTCCTCTACAATATTATGCATGTATTATACATATAAACTTTCCTCTTAAATCAGTCTATCTATTAAAAAAACCGCTTCAAAATCCGTTGCGTACTTTTGAAGATTTAAGCATACATAGGGACGAACAGACAGCGAGCCTATTGCAGACCACTGCTGGATCACTTCATCATAAGTCGCTGTCGCTGTCTGTCTGTCCCTATGTATGCTGAAATCTTCAAAAGTTCGCACCGGATTTTGAAGCGATTTTTTTTAATAGATAGAGTGATTCAAGAGGAAGGTTTATATGTATAATACATGCATAATATTGTAGAGCAACACTGCTAAATTTAGAGGTTTCTAATGTCAATCGGGATTTCTGCTTGAATTTATTTTGCCGTGCGTTAATTGTATATTGCGATAGCTTCCAAAGTATGCATTATAATTATATAGTGTGAATGGCAATTTTGATCTACATTAAATGTACAACGTATCTAAAGTATTTAATTGGATAAGGAATAACAATATATTGTTAAAATAGCTTCCAAAATGACACATAAAAAAATTATAATTTGTAAAAGATAAAAATGGTTACTGTGGGCTACCCATAATAGATAGACATATGCTATCGCGGACTTTTATGTAGGCCCTTTTGAGGTGTACAATACTATAGTACATCATTTTGATTTATCTCTTGGGGTTCAGCCAGCGTTTGCAATGTAAGCGCAAAAAAATGTGCTCTTTTACGACATGACATTAGAAACCTCTAAATTTAGCAGTGTTGCTCTACAATATTATGCATGTATTATACATATAAACCTTCCTCTTGAATCACTCTATCTATTAAAAAAAACTGCTTCAAAATCCGTTGCGTACTTTTGAAGATTTAAGCATACATAGGGACAGACAGACAGCGACAGTGACTTTGTTTTATAATATGTAGTGATATGCTGCCAGATCTTTTTACTATTCGACCCCGCACTTTCCAGTTTTATTTTGTCATGATTTATTTTTACTTTTCTTAATAAATCATTGCAAAAGTTCCTGTATCTTTTGTACGACAACTGTAGCGTTAAATTATTGGGGTTTTGTCTACATTTCAGGTGAAGTTGATCCCTGTGTCTCATGCAGCGGATTAGGCCTGGTGTAATCCAAGGTTTCAAATTATGATTTATTTTATGCAA
This sequence comes from Eilema sororculum, assembly GCA_914829495.1. Lineage (NCBI taxonomy): Eukaryota > Metazoa > Arthropoda > Insecta > Lepidoptera > Erebidae > Eilema > Eilema sororculum. The sequence goes on from OU618535.1 coordinate 24,489,993, forward strand.
TCGTATTAATTTTGTGTTTTTATGTATTGCATTTTTAATATTATCAGTCATGTATTGCATACTAAATTGCACGTCATCAGAAAAATAAACTGGGTCAAAGTCGATGTCGCGTAAATCGTCTTCAAGTTTGTTCATGTTTAATTTGGTGACTAAGCGTGTTTTATCTAGTTTGGGTAACATGCAACTCAGATTTAGTAAGGCAGCGCTATGATCGGTAATTGTGGAATTGATGACAAGTGCGTGTGCTGGGTATTGTGTTTTTAGCATGACGTGGTCGAGGCAAGACCCACTTGCCTGACGCGTGATAAAAGAGTGCTGCTTAGGTAAATTACATGAACATTATATAATTTGAAGTGCTTAAGCCTTAGGCATTTTACACGATAGTCATTAAGTGTTATGAGCACTTTGTCACATAGCTATTCAACTCTCACGCTAACGACTCCTTGCATCTGGAGACAAGGACTCTTTCCACATTGTATCGTTGGTACAAGAACACTGACACACGCCTCGGAAATCTTTATGACAAAGAAACTTGTTAGATTCTCTTACTAGTTCACACACCTATGGTTTATTAAATATTTGTATAAAACGAATGAAAACAAATTCAAAAGCTATTGTTGTTGCCAGGACAGGATTTGAATACGTCGAAGTAGATAAATTTCTTAAAGAAATATTACCCTTGATATTTCCACTTAAAATTTTAGTGAGTTACAATTAGTTTTATTTAGACAGATTATATACAGCCAAGACTTAGCCTCAGGTGCATGGCATCCTTTTATCTTTGTGTGCCTAACTCGCTTTGAGCCTAAATCGCGTTATGCCTAGACCAAACGCTAGTTTGACCAAACGCGAGTAAGACCAAAAACGAGTTAGGCAAAAGGCGAGTTAGACCGAAAATAAATTAGGCAGAAGGCGAGTAGGACCGAAAACGAGTTAGGCAGAAGGCGAGTTAGACCATAAGCGAGTAGTAGTAATATCGTTTCGTCTAAAAAGTAGATAGTCTGAAGCCCTTTTGGGGACCTTCGTGACATGACTCAACAATAATCCCCGGAATGCTGCAATTGGCTCACCACCTATTATGTGGGGCCGAATCCAATGATTGATGAAATGTGGGTGTCAATTCAACCCTCTGGGGATAAAGGTGTGATTATGTGTATGTATGTATGTTATTTAGATTTATACGAAAAGTTAACATTGTACTTGCTTGTAATTCAAAAGTACTTAAGCATGATAAATGGTAAAAAGAATAAAAAAAAACTAAGTTTGTAATAAAAATGAGTTTAAATACCACCGCGGGTAGCATTGCAATTTGCGCTGAACAAAGTAAAAAATGATGAACACTTTACTAGACGGCGCGATAAAAACTTTTCCAAGTATCTTGCTAGACGGTTATGTTTATTTTGAAGTAAACTTGGTTATTATGACTTAAAAAAGAGTAGGAAATACAGTTCCTGCTTTGAAGAATAGGCTGTAGAAGTAGGTTTTACCTTATAAAAAGTACTGTGGCTAAATTATTAAAATAGAACAGCACAGAATGCTTCAAATTAAAGTGATGTGTTTAATCAACGTAAATGATTATGACGATTATGAAATAAAAATGTATGTACATACAATGAATTTTATATTTTTTTTTTTTTTAAAAGGCTAAGTTAAAGACTGAGTTACAATATACTGACTCCATTACAACCAACTAACTGGTATTTATAAACATCAAACATATTGTATCTGGAATGAATTTTATAGCATTAAGTATGCTAACTATATCAATCGAATCCATAGAGAAAAATGAATCCTCTCGGGCGGGACCTGAACCCGCGATCTTTCCCTTACAGGGGGAATGCCTTGACCAACTAGGCTACCGAGACACGCCCGAAGTGATTCAAATTTCCCTTCTTTTTTTATCCATCTTTAATTTAATGTTTAATTAATATTGTAGTAGTATTTAAGTATTTGGGTAAGACATGTCTCGACTGCGTAAATTTGTGCTATAGATTAATTTTAAAATTAATCTGCTTATATAACTATTATTACACTTTATTATTTTAATTGTCTAGGTTGATTCCCATTTTATGGGAACTTCCACTTTACCCCTTCAAGCGTCCCCACTGGAGACATGAACATGACATGACAAGAGAAATGTGAAAAAATGTGTCCAGTTTTCCCCACTAGTGGGCAAATTTATACCCATGTAAAATTCCTGGTGCAATCGTCCCCACTAGGGTTGGTAACCTTCAATGGGAGAAGTCACAGCCAATGTCACAGTCATTTTGGAATGATTCCATTCTGTACCCACAAATTCGTTACACAATGAATTTTAAGAGCCTTTCTACTTTCTACTCTATTTTTAACGTATCCTTATGTAATTGTAGTAGTCAATCTTCATTTAAAGAGTGCGAGCACTGCAGATGTACCCATGTTAAGACGTAGACTACTATTGTAATTAATTGTCGTAGGGGTCTTACTGCGGAGCATCGAGCCCACCATTTAATTTTGTACATTTATCTTCTCCAACTATCTCTATTTTGCTGCACTCCTAAATGTTTTAATATAATAAAGTATAGGGAGGTGTATCTTTCTTCAGAGTACGAGGAGACCATCATTGAAATTGAACAGAGCTTCAATTCCTTATTGTTTTAAATAACTTTAGTTACATAATATATACCTTTTTGGACGGCTTAACATGCTCTGCGAGGCACAGAATTACACAGACTATTGCAATATTCATATCCATATCCACACTAATATTATAAGTGCGAAAGTAACTCTGTCTGTCTGTCTGTATGTTATGCTTTCACGCCTAAACCACTGAACTGATTTTGATGAAATTTGGTATAGGGAATCCATCCATCCATCAATCCAAATCCATGAGAAAGGACAGAGGCTATGTTTGATGGCGATAACCGACAACGACGCGAGAAAAGCCGCAGGCTAACAGCTAGTATTCATATATACAATACATATTTGCACTGCACGAGAATAGTACCCGAATTTCATATATCGTACTTTTCATACGGTTCCGTTTTTGACGAGACTGTCTCTGTACAACTTCGTAATGCCATTTTCGCTATCGTACTCGTATATCGACTCACAAAACACACATCAAGCCCCCAACATCACCCGGAAAAGGGAAGGAGACAACAATTTAGAACTCGGAATATTATCATATTCTTGGCAATTTAGATCTCCCGTAAGCGTCACAAGTCACGAAGGATTGCAAGGAACGGAAATTGGTTGCACCGAGTCACCGAGGCATTCGGGATTCTTTCTCGCAGAGTCGCAGCAGCAGAATGCAATAAACGCTCTCGTGAAGTGATTTCTTCATAGTGATATTATTCAATAGAATGTCAGCATTTGATATAAAAGAATGTGTGGACATGTGAGATTATTTCGAACCTTGTAGAGATGATGGCAGAGATAATAGAAAATGTTTGCAGTCATATTTTGGTAGGAAAGTAAAGCTAAAAGCCTTAAAAACATTGGACAGAGGCCCATCGTGGCGACCGGTGACTGCCGTTCCGAATCGTTCCTAGTGCAAACGCTGGCCACCGCGCGACGTCCAGCGTGACAACGCAGCACATGTGATGGTCACTTTCGCCTCAGGAGCGATCAGGGGCGGATTGTTTGATTAGTACAGAATAACTGTGGAAGCAGCGTTTAGCCGAAACCTCATAATGTTAAAAAGGGAACAGATCCGCAAGGTGACAGGCATCTTGACCGGACACTGTCGCCCAAACAAGCATCTATTTACAATAGGTGTAACGGATAGCCCCCTGTACAGAGGCTATATGGGGGCAAAAGAAACGCCACATCATGTGCTTACAGAGTCCAAGAGCGTGGCCGAACAACGAGCAAAATTCCTTAAGTCACCAGCATCGCTCCAGGAAGCATGTGGAAACCTTAAAGGCTGCTGGCTTTTTGAGAAGATCTCGGTTGGTTGGAATGAGAGATAAGAGACAACAGCCCAATCAAGAGGCTAAGGGCGGAATAGCCCAGACAAACTAACTAACTATGGACTAAAGCATTGCTGGTTGTACAATTTTGATATTATTGAAATAAATACTATATTGGACGTACAATAAAATTTCGTTGGAGAATGCATTTGCGAGTTTATTCAAGCATTAAAACCATTGATTGAGTATTTCTTTCTCAGTTCCAAATAAACAGAGCTATGTATATAATTAGATGAAATAAAATCTATCAAGAACACATCTAGTCTTAATGAATGTTATCGAGATGTTGATGGATGTTACGCTGGCTTGCTAGTACAGCGAGGAAAAAAAATATCCGTAACAGTTCTTAGATTTCTTAAAGCGAATATGTCAGTCGGAGTAGTTGGTGTTTGTTAAAACTTTGTTATAGGTATATTAGTTAGTAGTAGTTCCAATCTGTTTAGGTGTTTTGTTCACAAATTTTCATAGGTATGAAATTGCGACACCAGTCTTCTTTAAATTGATACTTATCTTATTACCCCGTTGTAACTTGTAATATTAATTTAAGCATTTTCCTTGCTGACGTTACTTCATACAAATTTTGTATAAAATCAATGTCACCGAAAAGCCAATAACCCGTTAAGTAATCCGATAAAAGTAGTTTCACTGAAGTGTAGGTATATACGCATAGACTTCCGTCTAGCAGTCAGTACTAATATTACAGTCACTAAAAACGTAATGAAATCCGTGGGGATTTACGCACGTTAAAAAAGCCCAGAATTATGTTCATAAAGGTACAGAGTTCACCTTAATAAGCTTTTATTATAATATGCATAATATAGATCACGCACACCTAATATGCTGACAAGTTTTCGCTATTTAATATTATTGTGACGAACACACACGAAGCTGTACACATCATAATGTTACATCCTTTCATGCCGACGCAACGCAGCTCGCGTTATACAACATTATGAGTCACACCCTTGTCAAATAAAACAGGTGTATTCTGCCAAATTTTGCCCCAACTGCCTCCAAAAAGTTTGCTTTTGCATTTTGAGCTTTATATCTATCAATGGAGAAGCAAATTGAATGTAACATAAACACATAAATCTCTGCACGTCGACGCGATGATCTAAATGTATCTGTGGTGCATCAAACGCCGTTTGTATTAGTAGTCAATGATACAATTTCCGTGCCGCAGTAACCATATCCCATTAACACTAGGATTTATACAGTGCCACTCTTGTTTCAGGTGAAATATGCAACATAGTGCTGCTATTACTGTCTAGATTTATAACAATCAAAACTTTAACGTTAACGATGAAGAATATTTTTTTTATAGCATCTATTATGCTGAATTCGAAATACATCGCGAAAAAGAAGACGGATATAAAGAGAAGGGAAATTTGAAGTGATTCCGGTGTGACTCAATAGCTCAGTTGGAAGAGCATTCCCCCTGTAAGGGAAAGGTCGTGGGTTCAAATCCCACTTACGAGACTTTTCTCATTATAAGATTTGTCAGGCCTATCTTCTCTGTTTAAATTTCACTTTTATTTCTTTAAATTATAAACAAAATATAATAATACAATAGTACAACAAATTACCACGATACATTTCGGAAGTGGATAGTCTAAGTGTGTTTAAGAAAAATGTATATAATTTAGGTACTCGTAACAAAAGCGTACTATACTATTGACGAATATTTAAAAGACAATTTGTAATGAAAGGGACTATACCACTATTTATTTATTACAAATTAAAATTTTTACATAATGTATACAAATTTAAAAAAAATGACATTGTTAATTCTGAAATTGCACTATTAATTTAATAAAAATAAATGAATAAATAATTTTATATAATTTTAAGTTTGACATGAAGTACTAAAACCTTGGACATGATTATTATCTGAAATTTCTTTTTATTGATAATTTAATCAGTTGAGTTACTCCTATAGATATCGTGTATTTTTAATGTACTTTTAGCTTATATTGTAACATTGCATGCCTTTTTGGGTTGAACACGAAACGAGCAAACTTGTATTATGTAAGACCATAATTTGTACCTGTGTTCGCAAATAAACATTGATTATGATTATTGATTATAATAATCTATCATATAAAGTTCAGGTGCTTCACAGTTTTCCTTACGTGTCAATATATGAGAAAAGCGATAAATTATTTCCTAATTCGCAAATATTGTTACACTCTTCAAAACAACAAAATTTCTGAACAATAATTTCTTAATCTGTTGTAATCAATGTCTCTAGCAAACTCGTATCTTTTACACATACATTATTTATTTTGTCCTCGCCTAAAAGTCCTCCATATCTGAGTGATGTTCCTTAATCTCAGGATTTGTCAGGTCTATCCTAACGAGGTCGCATGTCACTCGAACATCGTAAAACGTGTCATATAAAAACCTTGAATCAAATTCTCTCTTAGGTTTTGGAATAGTAGGTATCTGTAGATAACGTACCTTTATTTCAGGAGTTTAGACTAAATATCATTGATTATAAATATATCTTCTACTTTCCACACTTTAATCTCTCATAAGGAGATTTTGAATTAGGAACTTAATTTTTATCCTACCCTCACTCCTGGAACACATGAAACATGTCGGGAATCCTTCGTGACAGTCTGGGGGTCTGATATACTTTCGGCTCTCTGGGGCACGGCGTTTTGCTGGGGTAATACACACTACTTTAATTATCTTGACACGAGACAAATGTACATTCGTCCATATCTACTATTAAGAAATTACTTTTTTGTAAATTGACGTCTGTAAAATGCTACAGTGGAGTTTGTCGCGCCGTTTCTTCTACACTGGTGCCTAGGAAGCGGTGGTAAACTTAGTTTTAAGCAGAATTTGACGTCAAAAAGCTGTAGTAGTGCTACACAATTTTGAATAAATACTTTGAATTTGAATTTGTCACCATTTTATGTTTAAAGTAATGAACGCAAATTTTTATTGGTTTATGACTAGCAAAAGTGTCAATGAACTCCACTTGAACTGAATGATTAGGGGCGGCGGCTTTGCCAAATCTATACACTGTAATGAATATTTTTTCTATCTATCTATCTATCTATCTAATTGTACAGTCAGCGTCATAAATATCTTGACGACGAAGTCACAAAATGATCTTAAAACTCTCGTATTACTAGCAAATCAAACTGTTTTATTGATTTATATGGTATTATTGCCCGAACTAAAGGTGTGTACCAAATATCAGAACAATCGGTCAACCGGAAAGGTGTCAAAAAACAAAAAAGATTATTTTGAGCACTCTGTTAGTCAACATTTTTCTGATGATGACTGTACAAGCCAGCCTAAGATCTATCAACATCGCGGTAAGAATCATCGAGAGAAGATGTGTTCTTGATAGATTTTATTCGATATTATTATAAACATAGCATAACTTAGCTCGAACAGAAAAAAATAATCAATCAATCGGTTTAACAATATATTTAACAATAAATTAGGTTAACGAGTATAGGTTTTCTAAAAATGCCCGAGAGTTATAATGAGCTTACAATTACATTCTGGGATTGGTAAATTGTAATTGTACGATTTTACTAGTAATAATATTTCACATAATATTCCACAACATTGTACACAACGCTAACTAGACCCATGGTAAGCATAATTATCTTAAGTAGCTAGTGTTATGGAATCTACAATCCGGATAAACATACATAGATATTTTTTTTTGTAAATACATGCATACTATATAAAGAAACACCCAGACCAATGCAAATAGCTATATTTGCACTGAGCGGGAATCGAACCCGCGCCTCCTGCGTAGCAGTCGCGTTCTCTACCATTACGCCACGGAGGCTGTGTATAATAGATAATGTACATACATACATACATACTATCACGCCTTTATACCCGGAGGGTTAGGCAGAGGTAAATTAACACCCTCATTTCACCAATCATTGGATTCGGTCCCACGTAATACGGGGTGAGCCTATTGCCGCATTCCGGGTACTATTGTTACTAATAATGTAATAAACTATTTTACGCATAAATGGTTGAATGAATCTGCATAAAATATATATACTAACCATTAGCATGTAGTACTCTGTTGATGGCAAGTACGACATCAACACGCATTTCTATGTGTATTTGTTTAGGTAAACTGCCGAAAATATTATTTTAACAATAATGTTGTTATAATATTATTAATTTATAATATCATTTAATTTATAATATTATTACAAATTTTGCTGCAGTGATGGTAGAAGGGGTAGGCCCAAGAAGTGCTGGCTTGGCGTCGTGGAGGGTGACATGCGTGAAAACGGTCTCCCTGCCTTGGACGCTCAAGAACGTGCGAAGTGGAGGAGGAAGAGCCGGAAGGCGGACCCTGAGCTCAGAGGGCCTCGGATGCAATCAGGTCTCTATGTGGTTGATGATTATAAATTTTGCTGCAGTATTTAACTTTTAAACTGTCGCGTTCCATGATATATAATAATGTTAACGGTAGTTAAAACGATCATGATAATACAGGCGTCAGGCAAATTATAGCTACCTATTTATGTACCTAAACAAAGATCTCGTTAAAGCCCTATTTATTATTCGGTCTTTTAAAAATCAAATACAATGCTATTTTATTTGTACGCTCTTTAATTTATTTTTTAATTTCCATCAATCCATATACTCACGTCTCAAAATTCCCGAAGGGGTAGGCAGATGTGTATAAACTGTATAAGCACCCACGTTTCGCCAATTATGATTTTCGGTCCCACAACGTAATAGGGGGCGAGCCTATTGCCGTCTAGTGGGCTCTTTGTCTTGGGCTGTATGTTTACTGTTGGATGGAGAGTAACAATATAGTCACCTTTTACGACACCCACAGGAAGAGCTAGGGCGGCCCATTCTACTCCACCGGGAACCAACACGGCTATTTTTTAAATTGAATTATATTTTTAACTAGCTTTTGCCCGCGGCTCCGCCCACGTGGATGTCGGTTATCGCGACTAAACATAGCCTATGTCCTTTCTCATGGTCTAATCTACCTCTATACCAAATTTCATCAAAATCGGTTCAGTGGTTGAGGCGTGAAAGCGTAACATACAGACAGACAGACAGACAGACAGATAGATTCACTTTCGCATTTATAATATTAGTATGGATTTCATGAAAAAAATGCATATTCGCTCAAACAAACATATTCATGTAGTTTATCCTTTAAGGGTTAGCGTTAACTTTTAGCGCTTATTGCAGTATGAGCATATTTTTTTATTGTTGATTTTGAGAATAAGGCGACCTGATATCTAGCAGTTCTGCGGTCACCGACATGGCGTCTCGAGTCAGCAGCAAAGTTTCAAACAGCTTTTTATCCACGTTTACACCTATAAAATCACACATTCGGTTTTATCTCCGGTCGTGCGTTGAAAAAACTAGGTTCGTGACCTTCCGAAAAACTCGGTTGTATAAACAGGAATGTAGTTAATGTTTACTCTCTCGTCTGTTGAGTGAAACAAAGCATCTTGTAAGCAACAGGAGACCTTGATAAATTAGTGGTTTTTTACGACTAAGGGTTTGAATGATAAAAGCTTTAAATGTATCGTAAAAACTATTAAGAAAATATATGCAAAATTAGTACCTCGTTAAAGTTTTATTGAAATTTATCTTACTCTTCTTCATCGGAGCACATAGATAAAATATACATTACATTTTTATGTTATGACACCCTGGTTACTTTGGAAGTGTTTTTGTCATTTCATTGAACTATTTTCGAATTTTGATCACACTGTATAGCACAACATTTGTTTAGAGAGATAAAATCATGTTGTTATTGAGCATCTCCCGTTGTTTGATCAAATTAATTAGGAATTTTACCAAATTCCTGTTTTTATATCATTCTTCCACACTGCACATCCTAATAACAATAGTTTCCACTTCAACAGTAGCACCTGACCCTTTTCACACCTTCCCTAAGTACATCTCCAGTGAAACCATCTCAATGGAAATGAACCCTGTTTTGACTTGTCAATATCTCCAAATATTTGAAAAAGACAGGTGTCACATCTATTTCACGAATACTTCTCTGATTGAGTCACTCACTTTCCGTCTCAGTAAATAGAAAGGTCTAAAGACCTGATTGATTTGATCATTCAAAATGTTTTAAAACAACAACGGAACAAGCTAAGACAAGTGACACTGAGCGAGTCATGTTTGACCACGAGGAAAGAAAAAGAAACTTATAAATTAGAATTTAATTTCAATTGCTTCGCTGACAATAGCTGTCTTTAATAAAAGAAGGCATGAAAGGAAACAGAACAGAAGCGAAACGGAAACAAAAATATTCAGTGTCCTCTCTGAATTTGATGGCGAAAACACTTTTGCCAGTACTGTTTCCAACTTTTTTATGATTAAAATTAATTTTAAGTGAATAAAAGCTCAAAAATCTCGTCAAGAGCAAAGTTGGCATAGAATATTAGTAGCATTTGGAGGAAGCTGAAGGCTTTTTTTGTTTGTTGGAACGCACTAATTTCTAGAAGTATTCTAAGGAATAGAGTTGTATGAAAAGAAGTGAAGAGAGATGTAGGCGACACGTGAGACGAGGTGGATAAGGACCGAGAGTATCAGGTGAAACCATGAATCACAGCTAGCTATAAATATACAGGGTGTAATCGTTAAGTGTGTCCAGGCGATTATTCCGTAACTATTACAGATATCAAAAAACTGTAAACTGATATCGAAAGTACGTTACCTAATGAGTAAAATGACGTCAATAACTTTTTAAAAATCAAACGGGAGGTATCTAAAATTTTGACATTAAACACTCCCATACATTTAGTATTAGATTAGTAGAAAGGTTTTAGTTTCCTTATTTTAAGTGGTCTAGTACTCATTTTACCTTAATCATATTTTATGATTACGTATGATTATGACAATGATGATTTTCAAGTAAATACATGTGAAGATTTTTTTTTCAAGAATATTAGAACCGAAGTTACTAATATTCCCTCTAACCCCTCCAACTAAGCTAAAATGCTTGTGCTAGGAGTGGGTTCACGCCGGTAGTGTAATGGCCAGGATCGAACCCGGGACCTCTCAATCGTAAGGCCGACTCCTTAACCACTAAGCTACCGACGCTTTTAAATTTAAAAGTTTTTTAATTATCTTACCACTTCAAATTAGTAATAAACCGTGTTTCAATATCGCATTAAATTGAGCAGACTGAGAAGCAACACACTACAAAAAAAATTGTACCTACTTACTAATAAATAAATATTATTATTTTTAATATTATTACTCTGCTAGGTTAATAAACAGTTTCCTTTATATCAGTACTAAGCTAAAATATTCTTTTAAAATAAGGACACATAATACCTTTCTACTAATCTCATACTAAATGTATGGGAGGGTTTAATGTCAAAATTTTAGATAACTCTCGTTGGATTTTTAAAAAGTTATTGATGTCATTTTACTCATTAGGTAACGTACTTTCGATATCAGTTTACAGTGTTTTGATATCTGTAATAGTTACGGAATAATCGCCTGGACACACTTAACGATTACACCCTGTATATAGATTGACTTACGGTAGCGCTTTCAATAGAAGAAGAACTGAAGAAATCTGTAGCTGATTGAATCCTTACACTGGAATGGTATAATTTCATATACACAGAAATACATTGTACCTACACCTAATGACCCAACAACAACACAATATGAATATTGAAACAGTACACACATGTTATTGAATAACAGAAGCGCTCGTCAACAGACTGTCAACGAGTAATGAAACTACTACGTTGATGGCAATTAAAATTTCTGCGCGTTGAAATACAGGGAAATGTTTTTGAACGAAAAGTGATTTATCGGGGGCGTTTTGTGAAAAGTAAGCTGTCAATCAACGATATTTTGAGAGGTTATTAACTTTTTGTCGTGTTAATTGGATAAAATACCCTTTTTTCCTTTGCTCGCTTGAATCGACTTAAGTTCATTAAATTGTTGATATTCTAGAAATAATAAAAATGTATTTTATATTTCATAGTGTAATTCAAATTCAAATTCAAATAGTACCAGTAATACAATACTAGATATACCATTCATTGGCTTACCTGTACATGCGATGGAGAGGAGAGATGAAAAAAAAGTGTTACTTTAAAGTCGAAATTTGGTGACAGGATGGTGCCCACCCACTAAAGATATTAAAATCACTACACCACCTAGAAATTGAAGCTAGCCCGGTAAAGTGTATAATAATATGTTTATGGCAGTTATTCAATTAAGAAAGTAACTAACCAGCTTCAAAGCTTTGAACAGCAAAATCGAAATATAATTTTGGTAACTTTCTTTGAATATTTCTTTCACGGAATCCTTTTAACCACTGACCTATAAACAAGATCGTCCCTTGAGACTTCTTGAATAATATAAAAGAAGTATAAGTATTGACTATCAATAGGGTTTCACTTAAGGGTGCGCAAAAAGCCAAATCGTATTGCGTAGATTAGGTCTATGCCAATAAATTGTTTTCTAAGGTCAAACCGGCTTTATTCTAGAGGATACAAGTTTATAATATCAAGTGTTTTAAGTTTCAAAAACATAATACGATAAACAATTTCGATACAAAGTAATCTCAAGCGTGCCCGTAACTTTTGGGTATTTTAGTGGTTCTCTTCAAACGGTTCTGGGTTTTGTGTGAAAACTTATGTAAATATTATCACTAGGGTGAGACTGGGCGTTGCTTGGGGATTCTGTGGGTTTATTTATATTTATTGAAATATTCAAGTTGAACGCTTTTATTATTTCACACATTTTGAATCCATGAAAGCTACCATCTTTAGCTATAGATATGAAATAAGCCTAAGGGATGAAGTTATGTTGCTTACCACTTTCAGTGTGTCCACGGGTAGACAGGACTTACCCTGACTTATCCATCCGTTCCTCTGTCCACACTAACACGTTTTTTTAAGAATATTAGCAACCGATATCACTAATACTCCCTCTAACTCCTTTAACTAAGCTAAATTGCTTGTGCTAGGAGTGGGTTCACGTCGGTAGTTTAATGGCCAGGATTCGGAACCGGGAGCTCTCGAACGTAAGGCCGACTTCTTTACCACTAAGCTACCGACGCTTCACATAAATAAGGGTGTAACCACCTACTATATTGAGGGTGCACGCCGTAAATAAAAAATATATTTTTAAATCTGTAAGGCGATTATAGCACTATATGATTATTATAGTATTGTAGATTAACCCTCTGACACGGAGTCGCCACAGATTCATATTCTTTGAACCTACTTTTCCCACTATTTAAAAAGATTTGAAACACAATAACACTCAGTCAAACGCCTACAAAACTTCAATAACCACTAATATTCAATACTGTAAAGTAAAATATTATTCTTTCACACTTATTTGAAAGTAAACTTGGCCCCAGTCGGAACTCAGAGGGTAGACCTGTGTCTATTTAATCTGTTCAGTAGCTCGTGCGTTACTTCACGGGGTAAGTTGGGACAAGCGGTTCTATGTGAATCTCCCGGTCCACTAACTTAACAAAGCTGTTAGGACCTTGAATGCCTTTGTTGAATTAACTCTACAGTTGAGATAAAAGTTACCTGAAACTTGAGTCTGAAGTTGGTAAGATAATTCAAACTTAATTTTGAAATAAATTTCTTTGCTTCTCCTTCTGGTTCAAATAAATTAAACTGATTTGTAAATTTAACAAAAGCGCATTATTTGAGCGGCGTTTATATACAATTCTCTGCCTTCTACTGAATTCTGAAAGAATTCTTTCATTTCTCTTTTTATAAATTCATGCATGTTTAATGTAAAAGTTTAGCGGAGCGACTAATCCCCTCATTTTGCCAATTGTTTTCGATTCCACGTTGAACAGAGGGCGAGTATATCCCCGGGCATTTTTATCAACTGTCTTCTACTGAACTTTCTAACAGAAAAACCCAACGTTACATGGGAAACCGAATCCAGTGCCTCAGTTTTTGCATTCACACTTGCTACCGCTGTGCCACTGGTACATTCTTCTACTTTAATATTAATTTAACTTACTGTCAAATAACTAAAAATTAATACACTATGGTGTCTTAACTCACTCTTTATATTTTTTTTCTCTCTGTATAGATGTTAACATAAGCATCAGTAGCTTAGTGATTAAAAAGTCAGTCTTACGATCCAGTGATGGTTTGAATCCTAGCTATTACACTACCATCAAAGACCCGCGTAACACCAATTGTTTCATAGAATTCAATTTTCTAAAAAACTGTTTCAAACATATACAAAAAACCTACAGGGAGAAATGAGGTATTCTATACGTATTCTATTCATTATTCTAGTATTCTACAGTGCCAAGAACGACGGCATCCTAATTTCATGTTACGTACAAAAACAACTCGACCTTAATACTGTAATAACTTCATTGCGTACCTTTTACGCTGAAACACAATCTATCCTTCCTTCTTAAGACAACTTTAATTTGTAAGCGTAAACAATAACATAACGAACTACCTCCTTTCGCTATAATTAAATTAAAGAAACATTGTTTTGTTCTCAATAGAATATTTAGTTTTACAATATGTAGAACATAAATTTTATTAGCCTGACGATTTTTATGAGATGTGATATTAGGATAAAAAATTATAAGATGAGTTCGTTTTATAAAAAACAAACGTGCAGTTTATAAAACAATTTTCTCAAATTAACATTGTTATAAGTAGCATAAGTAACGCTGTTAACCTTCAGCAATAGGGCCATAATAGAAAATAAAATACCATACATAGAAAGTGATTATCAGAATTTAAGACAATAAGATTATACAATAATACATCCCTAAGGGTAAATTTTACACGCGAAATATATTTTTTGCGGTTTTAACTTATTACATTTCTAAGTATTCATTCCTAGGGAGCAATTATAATAATACCTTTGGTTACGTTCCCACAAAAATATAGAACTGCGCTAAAAAATCCTAGACATTTCTTTTATTCCCCATTCGGCAATATATCACCGTTATTCAGTTTTCGCCAGAATATAATCCACACGCGGAGCCTCCAGACTAGCATAGGAATGATGTAATACTGTTATAAAATCAGGCGATTTCTCTACAAATTTCCCTCGCATGTATTCTCAAGTGGGATCTTCGACAAGTTCAGTGGCGGCCTCTATCAAAATACTCCAAACGTTGCTTAGAGGCATCTGAATCATGTTTATTTAGACGGAACGCACCGAACAGCCTACGCAGCTCTAGAATTTTATATAACCCACTTGTGATCTAAGTCCGCCTAAGAATTTAGCTTTTTTGTCATAATATTTTCCCTTCCAAGACTCAGGTGTACCGTTTTTGATGTGCGACATGTTATCCAATTTTGTGGTGAAGGAATTATGAAAATTAGAATTGAATTATTTATAAGACCTTCAGGACGAACGCAAATTATATAGTTTTTTTTTTTCATTATTAACATGAGGGAGAAAAGTTTTCTCCTTTTTTGTTCTGAGGCCTAAATTATTTTTAAGACTTCGACAATTTGCGTTTTAATTTAATTTTTATCAAAGACATGCGTACGTCCGCGAGTTTGACGCCCGCGAGTTGATGAATGATACGTTCTTATGACTTCGTTAGTTTAGGCTTTCATTTCACACGTGGCGGTAGCATAGTGGCTAAGGCATGTAATTGAGGGGTTATGTCTTTGAACCCATGCATTACGCGACTGACTTTGATTGACGCCCCAGGTGTTGCATACGTCCTTAGGCCACGGTAACCAAGTCCTATTAGGTCACCCGAAGGGGACCATCTCGAAAAAGTTGGTCCTGGGCCTGTCGGGGTGCGAGAGATATGCTTTCGGCAATCGCACCTCCGGCAACCAAGGACCCAAGACGACGTGCGTTTTAGTCGGTTCGAGTCCGATATAACCGCCTCCACCGGCTCCGTGGGGGTGGTATCCGTGGGGATTTTGCGCATAATATAAAAAAAATCCTCAGGTCAGCCGTGTACTTATCTGCCCTCTAAGTGATATAATAGACACTGCTAGGATGTGTAAACATAACTACTATTAATTTAAATTCCTTTAACATCTGAAGAGTTTATAAGGAGTTTGTATTTAAGCAGCAATTTAATATTATCTTTGACATAGACACGGTTAATAGACTCCGTGTATTGAAGACGATCGCTTCGAATGTATATTGATATTTTTTAAACAAGTTAACTAGGTTAGTTTAGACTTCTTTTCTCTTGTATACCTTTGCTCATAAATAAATTTATAGTCTGTCTACGTATACGTTTGCCTAATAATACTAATATCCTAGAATATTTTATGCAGCATTATTTAGACCTAATATGTAGGCATCAACATGTTTTCATATATTTTCTTAGTACGATAACGCAATCTACTTTTTAAATAACTTATTATATTTACGTCTTTTGAGATTTAAATGTGTGTTTTTATACTTTAAATTTTGGTTTTCTTTTTTTTCTGCATGTTCCTTTCTTATTTATCTACATTTTTAATCACCATAGTTAACTGATGTGAATAAACCTTTCAATAAACAACATTATCACATGGAGGAGTAAATGCTTACCTTCTAGTAGGCCAACTGCTTGTTTGCAAGATATAACTCAGAAAGAGTAGGCAAAGGTGTATTGACACCCCATTTCACTAAATATGATTTTCGTTTCAACGTAACAAGAGGAGAGCCAATTGCTGACAAGCGGGCACTTTGTTATGGAGATGGAGAACAGTCCTATTCTTTAGTCGCCTTCATTGGCACCCGCAGGAAGAAAAGGAGTGACTCTATTCTACTTCAGCGGGTACTTACACTCATATAGATAGTTTACTCGTATGACGTCCTCAAAGATATGTAGTATGCGCTTATCAATTCCGCATGCCACAATTGCGTCGGTTACGTAACATCTATATCGCGTAACTCCCGACTGGCACTGCGCCATACGACTGGACTATTCCGGGCATCGACCTCTTTACGCTTCTGCTTCAAAACAATGCGAATATATACGTATTGTGACGTCATTTTACATTTTTGCCCGACTGCCGAAGGATGGAGGTTAATGTTTTTCGAGACTATGTATGTATGTATGTATGTATGTATGTATGTATGTATGTACTATGGCCATTCATTTGGCACGACAACGGCTTGACGGATTTGGACATGGAGGTGTCATTTGATTCGCCGTGATTGTGTGGTGACACCAGGTATATTAAAATTTCGACAAAATCAAGATGGCGGATTTTTGCGCCGAAACGTATGTTGTCAAAAATATTTTTGACTCAAACTTATCGAGTAGGGTACCAAAATGAATGAAATTGTAAAGAGATTACAAAAAAAATATACATTTCATATCATAACTCAAAAGTATAAAATAAAACAAATGATTAAAAATTAAAAAAAACTTGACTGCCACTGAAAAGATCGAAATAAGTTTGTCAACAGGCGGTACCCATTAATTTTCTTTCGGTTTATGACTAGCAAATGGGTACTGCCTGCTATCAAACTTATTTCGATCTTTTCAGTGGCAGTCGGTTTTTTTTAATCATTTGTTCAACATTATGGTACATGCCGTAATCATAAAAGGTTTCTTGAACTGTAATTCTCGGTTACATGCGAACCGCTCAGTAGTTGTAACAACTTTCTTTGTGAAAAGTTGGTTCTGTCATTAAAGTAACCAGGATTTATAACAATTATTTATTATCTTTTTACACAGATCTTACCTTGCCAATCAAGCAGCAACTGCCGAAGCAGTAAATCTTAATTTCCATAAGCATTTACTTTGATACAAATAATGAAAATTCTCATTCAGTATCGGAGGCAAAGTTCTCATGATTTCTTTTCAAAGATTTAAACGTACCAGCAAATATGCGGCAGCTATTTTTAATTCAAACCGACACTGATTGAAACAGCTTCTACCGATGAAAACATAGGGAAGGTTATTTTTACACTCGCATACATATTTATTTCAATTCGTTTGATGTTTGATCTAACCAATAACATAACTTTTTGATCTTCTATTTAGGCTCGTGGCCGTTTTGGCATTAACGCGGTTGTTAACATCACAGTTAATCGCCTTGAAACGCTCGTGTTACATGAATTATGTATGTATGTTAGTCACAAATGAGCTGTGAAAACACTGGTCTATTTGGTAATGGATTTTTTAAGCAAATGATTTCGTGAAAGATGCTACTGAACTGTTCATGGGAGAGATTTTATAGATATTTTAAAATAAGATTCCTTTAATGTTTTGCGTTGTACGTGCCTAATACCTGATATTATAAATAACTATGTTTACAAGTTTTGTCAGCTAGTAAAATGTTGCCAACCTAAGTATATTTTATATTTAGCGATTCTGAACACAAAATCAAATATCCATACTAATATTATAAATGCGAAAGTAGCTTTGTCTGTCTGTCTGTATGTTACGCTTTCACGCCTAAACCACTGAACCGATTTTGATGAAATTTGGTATAGGAATAGATTAACCTTGAGAAAGGACATAGGCTAGGTTTAGTCGCGATAACCGACATCCACGCGGGCAGAACCGCGGGTAAAAGCTAGTACTTTATAATTTTTATCTGCTAATGGTAACAAAATGTACTAACTGGTTTATTACTTCAATCAGATCAAACTTGATTGAAATCAGTTGAGTATAACCGGAGATATCACCAAAAATCGTGAAAACCGAGGTTCACGCGAGTGGAGCCGCGGGCATCAGCTAGTGTCATATAGAACTAGAATTAAAAAGACAACATATTTCAAAATACATCGGGAAAAATGAAGCGCTCGAGTGAAACTTGAACCCACGACCTTTTCCTTACAGGGGAATGCTCTTCCAACTGAGCTATTGAGCCACGCCTGAATCACTTCAAATTTCTCTTCTCTTTATATCCGTCTTAAAGGGCGACGGTGAAGTTAGCATAATAAATGTTATAAAAAATTCATTAAAAAAAGTTAACATATTTTTTTTAATTATTCCTCCAATAAGAAACATGCAGTACTCCGTGCAAAAGACTACATAGATATGTATATCTTTCCTTATATTTCCATGAGCATTAATGTAAGCCTCTCTTCCCACTTTTATTTATTTATGAGATATCGCGGGTACAAATGGGTATGATTAATTGATCGAACGCTTTCCTCTATAAATAGCCTCAATGAACTCCACATTCACCCAAAGAACATTCAATGAACTTTAATGTTAGTCATTTAGTCGAACATTTGCCTGAATACTGGAAGCTTACCGCCATTTTGGTTTTAATAGTACATTAGTGAAACATTAGTATATATTTTTAATGTGTAAGTATAATATTATGTTATGCTTATTTCCAGTGCTTTTAAAAATTAATATTTTAAAGACTTCAGTTTAGGAACGAGTGTGTTAGTGTCGCAGTGCCCACGTGACGGTAATAGGCTCGCCCTCTATTACGTGGGACGGAAAAGCTTAGCATAATGTGGGTCTTAATACATCTCTGCTTACCCCTTAAAGGATTTACAGGCGTATCATACTATTGGTAATAAATTATAATGACTAGTAAAATTCGAATACATTGGGAAAAATGAAATGCTCAAGAAGGACTTGAACCCATGACCTACCTGGGGAATGCTCTTCCAACTGAGCTATTGAGCCAAACCTGAATCACTTCAAATTTTCCTTCTCTTTATATCCATCTTTAAGGGCGACGGTGGAGTCATCTACCAACCTTTTTATGAACTGTTGGAATTTTTCAACATTTTTTCATTTTTGATGACTCTGCCCAAATATTTCATTTTTCCCGATGTATTCGAATTTTAAAAGTTAGCATAATAAATGCTATAAAAAGTTCATTCAAATGACTAGTAAAACTCTGTGACTTTATAAATAATTAAAAAGTATACCTATTTTTGAAGAACACACGTAGCCGGAGAGACTTTGGGATATTGCTCAGCACAAGCCTCTAGGCTTGTGCTGAGCAATATCCCAAAGTCCACCAGTTTTTGCCACCTTGCTATGTGTGTACGAATTTTTAAACAAATACCAGTGTATCTCAAATCACCAAGCAGCAGATTATTTAAAAAAGAATTACATAAATGAAGAATTCCTTAGACAAAGACTGAAATAATATTTGCGCGCTAGTACACCACTGGCTAAACATGCATGTTCAATTTTGTAAACCTGTCTTTTTTATATACCTACACCATGTTTTAATGCAAATAAATTGAATTGAATATCAAGCTTCGATTTAGATTTTATGCGACTCATGCATCAGTATTACGGTATTGTATACTCCGGCTTAGCGTATTCGAACACTCACTTCAATCATTGTTGAAGATCTTTAGGTTTATTGTTAGTTATATCTTAGAAACTTGCTCCTGTACCATTACAAAGCACTTAAATGTTTTACGATAAAACTGTAAACGTCTATTTACAGTTTAATTAAGACTGAGTTAATGTAGTTTACACTCTAATATAAATTTCATTATATTCAATATTCTTTATCTTTCAATATTATTAAATGCCACTGGCACATTGTTGCACCTTAATGACGTCAATTCTACTTAGTCTAAGGCCTGTATTCTAGAATTACACTCAGTCTGAATCGCGAATTATCTGAGGACAGATTGTATAAATCTGTCCTCAGATGATTCGCGATTCAGACAGATTGATAGTTTGACATTATAGCCTATACAATCTGTCCGCATTCAGGCTGAGTGTTATTCTAGAATGCGGGCCTAAGTTTGCCACCGCTTCCTTATTATTAGCTAAGGCTGAGGCTCCACTTGTGCATTGCGCTCCGTCATCGCACCGGAGCAGGGTCATACTTAGAAATTTTTAATGATATAAAATTATGGCAATGAGATAAATTCCTATAAATTTCTAAGAATGACCTGCTCCGTTGTGACGATGCAGCGCAACGCACAAGTGGGGCTGTGGGGCAACCTGAAGTATCACTATTAAACGAATCAAATCTAAGTTTATGAGCCAATGTGACTAAAGCTGAGAGCCTCAATTCTAAGTTCTTAAGATCTTCTTGTGAGGCCCTCAGCCTTAGTCATATCCATACTATCCATACTAATATTATAAATGCGAAAGTAACTCTGTCTGTCTGTCTGTCTGTATGTTATGCTTTCACGCTTAACCCACTGAACCGATTTTGATCAAATTTGGTATAGGAGCAGATTAGATCAGGGGAAAGGACATATGCTGTGTTTGGTCGCGATAACCGACATCCACGCGGGCGGAGCCGTGGGCAAAAGCTAGTTAGCTTATAAACTTAGAATTGATTCATAAAACAGATACTTCAGCTTTACAGACAAACTATTTGCACAAAGGAACTATTTGATCGAAGGTGACAAGACAAATTGGTTATGATGTTATGTTTATAATGAACTGACCAAATATACGACACTTATTGAAGAGACGTCGGATATTTATATATGATTGTACTGTGTAGAATTGATTAATTACTACTTCTATGGTTAATAATAATATCATATCATACCAGCTATCCAAAGAAAATACATATTCACTAAAATTTATTTAATCTTGTAGTATAATATTTATAATCAAATTAAGTCAAAACCCTTCTTTTAACATAGTAGGTAAATAGTAAAAGTTTGCCTTATTCTATTATCTTTATCCCCATCCAAGGGCATCTGGGGCCCTAGTTTATAATTATTGCGCTAATAAAGTTCATAGAAGATTCACATTAAGTTTAACTTTTGTAATTTTTTCGCACTTCAGTCTAGTTTTTGGTGTTTATGGGTTTTTTGGATATATTGGATAAAATAACGATTCATAATAGTAATAAGCTACCTAAATGCCTAACCAAGATCACGTAAGAGCAATAAAATAATATTTTTTTATTTTATTTCAGGGAATTACGTGACATTTAAAGCAAATATAATCAAATACAATAAATACAAAATTCACTACCCCATGACACGCTACTCGTGTTGTGATTAACAAAACAAACAGCGTGAATTATAAAAAAGAAACAGTTCACCAATGCCCAACCTAGTGGCTATGAATACCAAACGGAATTTGTCTGTAATTTTATTTATTTTCCAGACCCTAATAATTTAATCATCTCGTATGACGAAAGTGAAGCAAGGGTGGCACGGCCGACTGCCTAGTCGAATAATCCCTTTCTCGTGCATAATGTATTTCTCGGCACCTGACATGGTGACATAGCTAACATAACCCGAAGAAAAACCATTTAAATGTCACGGGGCCTATGAGGAAAACGTATGGGCTGTAGTAGGCACGTATAATAGAAAACTCTCGTATTTCTAAGATAAGATCTTTTCGTGAAATATATGAGAAGAGCACTTGTATTATGTCGTGTTCTCGAGTCGAGGTGAAACTGCTGAATTAAGAAGACATCTCACTTGACAACACCGGGGTTTATAATTCAAGTAGCTGAACAATGAATAAGTGAGTTGAATTGAAGAAATGAATAAAAAGTGAATAAGGTAGGTATTTATTAACCTTAGGTTAGACATGTAAATTGTAGTGATTTTTTATTTATATTTGGTTTTTTGCAAGATAAAATTCGTGATGAGGTTATCCGACAATGAATAAAAGTTAGCGATATAGCTCGCAGGCACGCAAGTTGAAGTGGCAGTGGACTGGCCTCTTTATGTCAAAGAACATTAGTGGGATATGCGATAGAAATGCTTTGTAACATCAGCGAAGGCTTATTACTATTATGACTCATTAAGACCTGAAAATCTCTGCCAGCTCACATGTTTCCTTCTTTCTACAGCCCCGGGTCCTTTAGGCGGGGCGTGAAAAGGCATCTGATGAGGCCGTCAAGCTGAGTGCCACCACTGTTCACATGGTAAATGTTTACGATGGTGACCCTCTTTCCGAGACTTTACCTTTAGCTTACCATCAGGTGAGGTGAAGTCAAATTGATGTGTCCTTTATAAAAAAATAAAATAAAGAAGTTGTCTTCAGATCGCGGTCCCGGTCCAAAATTATTCCAAAATAATTTTCAGTTGAACACTTTAATTGAATTAATTATTTTGAACTTTGAATTATTCATCAAGTAATTGGTTTTTTCAAAACTTGTGTATGCAGAATCTTTCTCCTCCCAGATAGAAACAACATAACGCGATTTGCTTGTATTTTCCCAACTTGCCTCATAAGCTAACACATTAAAACTTCGTTACAAGCCCACGGGTTTTAGGTTTCAGGTGCTTTGCAATTTTGAAAATAGCTTCAACACATCACCGATTACATTGTATGATTGATTTTTCATTCATTCAGTACTCATTCTATTGGTACAGTCAGCATCGCAAAGATGTTGACGTACAAAGTACTCAAAATGATCTTGTTTCTTGTTTTCCCCCTTTCACTTGATTGTTCTGATATTTGGTACATCCTTTAGTTCGGACAATAATACCATTTAAATCAATAAAACAGTTTGATTTGCTCTTAATACGCGAGTTTTAAGATCATTTTGAGACTTCATCGTCAAGATATTTATGACGCTATCCGTACAAATTCATATTTATACAGTTTTCGATGCTCTTGTTTCATTTTTCAATCTTCAATTCCTATTTATATAAAAGCATACTTTGCAAACAATCTACTGTGAAAAGAAAAACAAAGCATAACAGATTTTTATATCACTTTAACAACTTGTTCGTTCAAAGCCCACCTTTCTTAAGTAGAAGCGATGAGATTTTCATTTTGTGGCTCCATCACTATGATCCGAAGCCATTGGCTCTTGTCTTATATTACAAAGAAAGTTTTAAAAAAATTCCTAAGAATTTTTGTATTACGAATAAAATAATGAGCATACCTACATTTTTATTTCTTCTTTTTCTGATAGGTTGAAAAGTATTTTAGGATACCGTAGAAAACGTAGGAAGTCTGAATTTTTTTGCCGAAGCCGTATGTGTAAAATGAATTAAATAGCGATATACAATGCAAGGCCATCTCTTTTGATTCTATCTCTCGATAGTACCTAGACGTACACATGGACAGAAATCCATCTTCAAGTTTTAATAGGTGTTACGTACCTATTTCCTTGGGCGTATTATAATCTAAGAAGACGAAGCTATTTTATTTAGAATATCTTTTTCTCAGCTTAGTTCTAACGGTCATGCGGCTGAACGTCGATATTTTCCGAGAAACGACTCGCCTTCTATCACATGGGACTAAAAAGCATGACGGGGGCCGAAGAAATTCGTGTTGCATATTTTTAAATTCTTTTCTACCTATGTACCCGTAGTTCCAACGGCGCAAAAGTATTTTAAAATTTATGACGTGCATGTTGAAGTATTTTATCACAGCATTGGGGTCACGAGGGATTATTTTTATGAAAAATACCGAGAAACTCCTGCTTGAATCAGTTGTGTTGGATAGCAAGTGTGGAAAATCTAAAAAGATATTTACTTTTCTGAAATTTTCAATTTATTATTGTGAAAGACTTATAAAGAATGATTCGTGTCGAATCTTTTTATAATGATGTTTAAGAGGTTTATTTTTTGAATAGTTTGCAACTTAACTAATGTATTTAACCAATTCATATCATACACAGATCAACACTTTATTATGTTAAATCTAGATAGCGGAATTTAGTTCCGGATTATTTATTTATTTGTCCTATTTCTAGGTTTTGTTGTTATTACTTATTTATTACACTTTATTTATTTTGTTTTTGTGCGTTTATTTCTTTCTGGTTATCTATTGGGTGTACGATTTCATTTTGTTATGATATACTTATAATAAATAATAATAAATATTTCCCAATATATTTTTTTTTGTAAATACATAGATAATATACATAGAAACACCCAGACCAATGCAAATAGCCATATTCATGCATACAAATATTTGCACTGAGCGGGAATCGAACCCGCGCCTCCTGCGTGACAGTCACGTTCACTACCACCACGCCACGGAGGCTGTCATCACTTATCTACATAATATTTTCGTTATGCATACATGCTGAATTTCAATAAGGAATTTAGGTGCATCTCGCAGTCTTCTTCAATCAGTTAATAAGGATTTTTACTATACGCTCACGCAAGTAATCATTGGTCCCAAAATAGACCGTTTTTATTACCTTGCGGGTTCGTGGGATTCTCAGCTTCGTCGAATTTCGCGTTATTTACTTGGATGAAGAAATGTTTGGTTCAATACTTTCTTTATTTGCTTTTTATCTATTCTTATCTCTGTAATGTGTTGATGAATTGTTCATTTTCTAGCTCTCATTAAAGCTAACAACCAATGGAAAGTTCTTATAAGTAAGAAACAACAAACCAAAAACAAATATTAGGTCCTTACATATGAAATTGGTGTTTTTCGTACTGGCCACTTTAATCACGATTTTCTTCTCTTTGGTAAGGAATTCCAAATTCAAATTTGTACAGCTATTTACTCATGTATTTTTGCTTCGATGAACGTCATTCATTTGTTTTTTCTTCTGTTTTTTTCTGTTTGCGTCACTCATTTTACAAAATGGAAAACTTAAAATATCGCATTATTTACGAATACGAGTTTCGCCGTGGCACTAGTGCTGCGGAAACGACTCGAAGGGTGAATGATGTTTATGGCGGTCATGTTGCAAAAGAAAACACAGTTCGTTTTTGGTTCCAACGTATTCGTTCTGGAAATTTCGACCTGCAGAACAAGCCCCGTGGACGGCCTGAGACCCAAGTTGATAATGAAGTATTGAAGGCTATTATGGAAGCGGATCCATCGCAAACCACGTCCGAGTTAGCTGCAGGCTGCGGTGTTAGTGATAAAACAGTTTTAATTCACTTGAAGCAATTAAGCAATTAAAAAGCTTGAAAGGTGGGTACCTCACGAATTGACTGAAGCAAACCGGCAAACGCGCGTCGACTGCTGCGTTACATTACTGAACCGGCACAATAATGAAGGTATTTTAAACCGAATCATTACCTGTGATGAAAAATGGATTCTTTACGATAATCGGAAGTGCTCAGCGCAATGGTTGGATCCTGGCCAGCCAGCCAAATCCTGTCCCAAGCGAAAATTAACCCCAAAAAAGTTACTTTGTGAGCGTTTGGTGGACTAGTGCCGGTATAATTGTTCATTACAGTTTTCTCAAATCTGGCCAGACTATTACGGCTGATGTCTATTGTCAGCAATTGCAAACAATGATGGAAAAGCTAGCGGCTAAACAACCTAGGCTGGTCAATCGCTCCACGCCACTGCTGCTTCACGACAACGCTAGACCACACACCGCACAACAGACGGCTACCAAATTAGAAGAGCTTCAATTGGAATGTCTAAGACATTCTCCGTACTCCCCGAACCTTGCTCCAACAGATTACCATTTTTTTCGAAATTTGGACAACTTCTTGCAAGGGAAAAAATTCAACTCTGGTGGGGCAGTCCAAATCGCCTTTACAGATTTTATTGATTCCCGTTCGACTGGTTTTTTTAGTAAAGGGATCAATGAACTACCTATGAGATGGCAAAAGTGCATAGAAAACAATGGTTCATACTTTGATTAATTAAATATATTATATTTAAAAATATTCGACTTTTTGTTCCTCCCATACAAAACGCCAATTTCATATGTAAGGACCTAATAATAAAAAAGAAATAACATAAATAAACCTAAAAACTCAATTAAACTACATTTAGACCTAAATTAAGTGAAGGTTGGTTTATCATATCGTTTCATCTAATATGCGTTTCAGTATTCGGATTAATATTCTTGGATATTTTTTTAATAAATATATTGATACACATATTGAGAACACTTGTACAGTAGGGTAAAATGAAGGTGGTACTGTCCTAGAGGGCCTAGTCATGCAGCATCATGGGCAATGGTAGCGGCAAGGCCTCGTCATCGTTTCTGATCACTGTATTTTTACAAATTGATCTAGTAAAGACCTCTGTTCAACCTATAGACAGGCTCTTTGGGACTATGAAGGAATAAAACTTCTTATAAGATCACTCGTAATCAGTAACGGGATGAAACGGTGACTTTTTTATTTTAGTAATAACTTTCATATGAAGCCTTCCGTTACTGAGCAAAGTAGTCAGGTCTGTATTCCAGTATTATACTCAGTGTTGAGTTCCAATTTATAACTATACTCGAGGACAGATGTTCTAATGTCATTGTGAGAGTTGATTTACAACTGAGTGTTGTTCTGTAATACGAAATGAAAAAACATCTTAATTTCAGATTTAGATTAATGCGCCGGTACTTTTTTAATTGTGTAGAGTAGTACAAGTCATCATTTTACCAACAACAAAAAAGGAGATTATTTATCGTTATTGAGTTCCGCTGTTTGTTTTTTATTCCTCTCTCCATTGTTTGTTTCATAGGATAATAAGTTTTCATCAGTTTCACTAACGCTAAGTGATAAGTTGCGTTTTTTCGTTCACAACAGAGCCGTATCCGGTTACTCAGTACCTACTTGATGTAAATTATTTATGAGGAATGATTCACTGATTTTGTTCATAAGCAACTAAAGAGGTTTTTTTGTATCAGTTAAAAGCTTTAGTTGTATTGTTTTTATTTAGATTTGAATGGTAGTACCAGTTCTGTGTAAAAAGAAAATTTTGACTGGTATTTTTTTTGTATGAGTAAATATGGATGTATAAAAAGGGGCGTCTGATGATTTTTAGTCTACAAGCTTGACTCTGAATTCAAATTCAAATTAAAAGTATTTATTCAAAATTGTGTAGCACTACTACAGCTTTTTAACGTCAAATTCTGCTTAAAACTAAGTTTAGCACCGCTTCCTAGGCACCAGTGGAGAAGAAACGGCGCAACAAACTCCACTGTAGTAATAGCATTAGACATAAGTCTAAAAGGTTTGTACACACCAGTGATTACATTGAAATTTTGTCAAAAATGATTCGCACGTTGCTATTAACGTATCAAAAGTGAAGGAAAGTAAGAGATATATGATGGGTAAGGAAAGAGATGTAACCAACTGAACAGACATAAAAAAGGGATAGAAATGTTAGAAATACTTATCAATTTTACAACAATTGATAGTTATTCTACCTTTTCTATCCCTTTTTTATGTCTTTTTACATTTTCTACTATTTGTGAAAGTGCTAAGTATGCTTTGTATTCCTAGTGTCCCTGTCATGTAGGTTAAATGTCTGATAGCTTCATACAAATTAGTTGGTATGTTGTTTTCTATCAAAATGCGAACGGTCCATTTTCTTCGTACATAGTTTTGTAAATCACTATACTTTATAACAAAAGTATCTGGGATCTTGTCCTCCTTTGGCCACTGGACCGCTGAAACCTATAGTGATTACACTATAAACTTACCCCTATACATTATCTGGCCCTGGGGCATACCCGATAGGGTTGTGTAGCGATATCATTGCTTTAAGCTCCATGGGGACTCGTAGGGGATTGTACGCGAGTTACGGCCAGCCCTACACAATTGTGTAGCGATTGGATCGAGTTAACCTTTGTTCTATGCGTAAGCTTATTATTAAGAACATTTTTTTAAATATGAAGATTCTGTCAAAGTATGGCGTGATTTTATTGAATAGAATGGAATAGATCTTTATTTGCTAGAACATTGTGATAAGGATTTAGTGCGTTTCATTTCTATGCAGAGGTGTGAGTTTCATTTTCGCTCAGTTCAAATATTTGTATGCCTAAATATGTCTATTGGCATTGGTCTGGGTGATTACGTGCTTCGGCGAACACGTTAAGTCATTAGTCTCGGATGCCATACGAACATCTATAGCAGGCGTAATAGGTTAGAGTCCAAAAAAGTTCGACTAGTCTATCGAAGTAGGTACAGCCGCGTCACGGTTAGACTGAAAAGTCGATCCCAACTGAGTTGAAATAGGGCTCAAAGGATAATGGGTAATGTACAAAGTCTCTAAAGTTGAATGAAGAAGGAGTAGGGTCTGATAAAGACATTTATTTATTTATTTATTTCGGTCTACCAACAATTGTTAACAAAAAAACTTTCATCAAAAACATTGAAGAAAAGCAAGTAATAATGTTACAATTAATCAAAGGTAAACACCGCATGTATAATATTATAAAATCTACAAACAGTAAGCTATCACTACACTACACCATATTATTATCTATAGTAAACGTACTTATTAAAAAAAACTATGTTTTTCATACAGCATACAGTTCAGTTGAACAGTAAATTAGAAATATATTTTTCTGAAATCAATATTTATGGCAAGACTAATCATAATAAAAATCATTTATTGAAACAATGAACATTACTAAAGTACGTCATACCTAACTGTAGGAATGAGCTATATTAAGAAAACAAATGACATAGAAATCAAATAAGGTAAGAGCCATATATTTGAACCTTTCATCCAAAAACCATCAAATTCAAATAAAGTAATAAACCGAATCACCACTTTTTACGACTTGAAATAACTCATCCTCTCCTAACTCATTTCAAGATTTACTAAAACGCACGGAAAAGATAAGAATTTCGCCAATTGGCTCACGTACTGTCAAAAACTTTCGACCGAATCCTACGAACGTTAGCAGGTCATCTTGAACTTGAGACGGATAAATTGTGGTGACGTTGAAGGATTTGATTAAATGAAGGCAACCGAAGGCGGGCTTAATTACATTTCAATCTAGGTTTGGAGCCACGTTTGGAACGGTGAACCCATTTCACTATAATTACCTTTTGATGAGTAAGCAGATCAAAGTTGAAAAGTATAGTTAATATAGTGCTTGTGATGTTTGAGTCGATTAGTGTCACACCGATGAATACATATCAGTTGAAAGGGAACCATACTTTGAAAAGAACAATATAATAAACATTAATAATGTACTAGCTACTATAGCTGTAAATAGTAAGTCAAGATTAAATTCTGTACGGCTGCTACAAAAAAAGGTGGTCTAACATCAATTTCTTAAAATGGGAGAAGGAAATCTATACTCTAAGGTAAAATCTCTTTTTTGTACGGAGTTTAGTATGGATGTCTGGTAAAAATTACATGAAATTTTGTAGTAATGTCATTTCTCTTAAGGAGTATTCAGTAGGAGAAGTTGAATTGCCGGTTTGGTGACATGAAAGATTAATCCCTACTGGACAGCGGACCCAGGGTTCCGAAGTCTTGAATGGACTGGAACTCTATGCAATGATGGCGATAATCTTTTAAATAATAAAATAAAAAAGAGTACCTATTTTAACGATAAAAGTTCAATGACATAGTTAAAATATGAAATAGTAAGAAAATAACAGACGAATGTTACTTCTGCTTGACCTGAAGTGAAAAAAGAAGTAAGTGAATGTAATATTTACTGATAAAATATCCATTCATTTTATATTTGTCTCGCAAACATCTAAATGTCCTGACAAGAAAAATATGACCTAGAATTAACTTGTTATCACAACTGCTAAAGTAGACTTAGACTGAAATAATATCTACTTAGTAAATACTTCAGATAAAGTAAATAAAGTTTCCAAGGTATCTAAAGTTACATTATCAACTGTCGAAGAAATTAAAACAACTCTTTGAACAAACAAAGCGAATACAATCGAGGTTAATTTTTGACATTTTAGAATTGTAAAACCAAAGAGTACAAGATCGTAGTCGACCTCCAGTATACTAAGTACACGCAATCTTCTGGGTCAAGGGCAAATACTCGATTTTCCTTGCAATAAGTGGTCCCGGAAGGAAATGAAACGGTTTACCTTCACACACGTTTCTAGTTGTAGCTTGAGATTATTCAGCATGATTTCTTTGTTACATTTGTAATCTCATGTTTGAAGATTCATTAGGTAGACTGGGTATAGTATCACAAATATTTCACTCATCAAATTTTTGGCGCAAAGTAGTAGACGAACTTAACTCAAATGAGGCAATTTTTCATTATTTACATATATCACACTATTTACATATATTATATCACACTCAACTCAAGTCAGTTTAAATCTCGAATCGGGTTTGAAGATCCTACTACACTCACAATTCAATAGTTATACTGTTCTGTTTTTATCTAACAAGAGGTATGCTATCTGTCACTTTGTATTGCGATTTTTTTAATAGACAAACTTATCACAATATACCTCCCCGGGCATCAAACTCAAATCGCAAGCAAACAGCGCAAACTTATGTCTCATACACATATTGAGAACACTTGTACTTTTTACACATTATTTATTTTACTGAACCTGACAACAGTATAAATACATCAATCAACAGTATAAATAGTATTATGTCTCATAGTACATAGTTTATTATTGAAAAATAAATTCGCCTAAACTGTCTCAGTCGCCTTTATGTCCTAACATCAAAATAAAAACATTTTGCTTCCAAATACATTTCGAACGACCGAAGATAAAATGTAGTTTTATTTGTACTCTAAAGGAGACCAGTGTTTCTTTTGTGATTCAGTCATTGAACAGGAAGATAGCAAACAACAACTGCTACTGACAGCTTCCGCAAAACGGGACCGTCTCGCTAAATACTATTAAACAAAAGTCAAAGTATTAAGAGCTAGATTATTTTTAGATCAACGAATTCATTTTGGGAACTGTTTCGTTTGTTAATTTAAGATTGTTAAAAGCAAGTGGTTCACCTTTGTACAGGTACCGGCCATATACTTTAACCCAAGTGATATCACAAACGCGTAGCACAGTACGCGTTTTTGGTGTCTTTTGAGAATAGCAGAGCAGGCTTCGGAACTTATTTCCTACAGTAATAAAACTAAAACCCGACTACCGAAAAATCACGCTCTAAAAGTAACAAACAAGAAAATAGCCGTGGTCGTATGCCACTTTTCCGTAAAATGTATTGTTTTGTCAAAGTAAGTGGCATACGACCACGGCTATTTTCTTGTTTGTTACTTTTAGAGCGTGATTTTTCGGTAGTCGGGTTTTAGTTTTAAACTTTTAAAAGTTTTAAACTCATTAAGCCCTTTCATTTGATACTAAACACGGTATATTTATCTCAAATTTATTTTTTAACATAGTACCTTATGAGCGCTAGAGGGCGCCACACAAGATTGAGTGACACGTCTTATAGCCTATAACCACAGTATAACGAGAGATCTTACAGTAGTTCATCGCGTTTGATGTTTGCGGAAATGCCGCCTTTTGCAGTTTTGTCAGGGTTGTCACTTCAGTTTTTATATATAATTTTTCTGTAATATTCTATATAAAACTCCTATTCGTTCTCTTTGTTCTGTCAAGGCACATCAACTCACGCTAATTTATATTACTAGGTGACGCCCGCGGCTTCGCTCGCATGGATGTCGGCTATTGCGACTTTTGGTTATATCTCCGGTTCTACTCAACCAATTTATGATCAATGAAACGTAATATTTTAAATCTGAGTTTTTGGATTTTGGTTTCGATTTCGATTTCGGTTTCAAATTCAATTTCCTTTTCGATTTCGAATTTCTATTTCGATTCCGACTTGAATTTGGATATTGATTCGGGTTCGGGTTCGGGGTTGGATTCGGATTCGAATTCGAATTTCGCTAATCGCCGGGATCGCTAAATTGATGATATATTCTTAAGGAGCCTATCCACGATCAGTTCGCCTGCAGTTTCAAATCGTATCGGACGGCCTGCAGTCCTAAGTCGACAGCGCCCACACACGAAAGCGATTTTGGCCTGGTGGCCATGCCCTGCTGTCAGTTTTGCGGCTACACACGATCAGTTGGGAGTCGACAGTTTCCCATCGTATGATTGCCTGCCGGCAATTGTCTGCTATCGGGCTTGACGACCATGTTACCGACGATCCAAGATGGCGGACTTGATATTTCCCACAAAGTCAATATGAGCATCGTTTTGGAGGTTTTCATAACATAACAGAAACTCACGCCTGTGTTCCCCGAAAGGGTAGGCAGAGGTGCTTTTAATTTTTTTTTTTTACGTGCGAAAAATCCCCACGGATACCACCCCCACGGAGCCGGTGAAGGCGGTTATGTCGGACTCGAACCGACTAAAACGCACGCCGTCTTGGGTCTTTGGTTGCCGGAGGTGAAATTGCCAAAAGCATATCTCTCGCACCCCGGCAGACCCAAGACCATCTCCTTCGAGATGGCCCCCTTCTGGTTGTGGGGACCAGTGTGTCCCCATCTTGCCCCGGTTACGGGGAGGCGCATCTTGCGCCACCGCCGCGGCCTGCTTCTGCTAGGGTGACAGGCGGCTCCACTGGTCACCCCCAGGCCAGCGCTCATGGAGGACGGAGGTCGTTCTGCAACCTCCGACGTCCGGTTCGCCTTCGCTCTGCGCGGGCTTCTCGGGCCCGGAGTCTAGTCCGGACCCGACCGGCCGCCTCCTTCTCGAGCATTACTTGCTCGCAGAAGGAGGCAGCCGCACCCCAAGCGTTCGCGCATCGTACCATCGCTGTGAGCAACGTGGCGAGTGTGAGGACTCCCACCCCCAGAGCCGCCACTAGGACCCGCCTCGGCGTGTCCCACGCCGGGCACTCGGTCAGCGTGTGCAGCTCTGTGTCCTCGCTCGCATAACAGTGATGGCACTCGGACGTTGGCTCCTTCCGGATCCGACACAGGTAACTCCCGAAACACCCGTGTCCGGTAATCACCTGCGTCAGCCGGTACGAGAGGCTGCCGTGTGGCCTCTCTAGCCACTCCTCCATGATGGGTCTTACCGCAGGCAGAGATGCTAGCACCCACATTTCGCCCAGTTTTCAGAGTTGCTAATTACGAATATATCATCCATTCAGTCATCTGGGATTGCTACATGAATAACATATTCGTAATCAGCAACCCCGTAAACCTTGAAAACGATACCCGTATCGATTTTAGTAAAAATTTCGAATCCGCCATCTTGTATCACCAAATGGATGTTATATTCGCAATCAGTGACCCCAAAAACCCTGAAAACGATACCCATATCGATTTTGGTAAAAATTTCGAGTCCGCCATCTTGGATCGCGAAATGGATGTTATATTCGCAATCAGCGACCCCAAAAACCCTGAAAACGATACCCATATCGATTTCAGTGAAAATTTCGAGTTCGCCATCTTGGATCACCAAATGAATGTTATATTCACAATCAGCGACTCCAAAAACCCTGAAAACGATACCCATATCGATTTTAGTGAAAATTTCGAGTCCGCCATCTTGGATCACCAAATGGATGTTATATTCGCAATCAGCGACCCCAAAAACCCTGAAAACGATACCCATATCGATTTTGGTAAAAATTTCGAGTCCGCCATCTTGGATCGCGAAATGGATGTTATATTCGCAATCAGCGACCCCAAAAACCCTGAAAACGATACCCATATCGATTTTAGAGAAAATTTCGAGTCCGCCATCTTGGATCACCAAATGAATGTTATATTCACAATCAGCGACCCCAAAAACCCTGAAAACGATACCCATATCGATTTTAGTGAAAATTTCGAGTCCGCCATCTTGGATCGCGAAATGGATGTTATAATCGCAATCAGCGACCCCAAAAACCCTGAAAACGATACCCATATCGATTTTAGTGAAAATTTCGAGTCCGCCATCTTGGATCACCAAATGGATGTTATATTCACAATCAGCGACCCCAAAAACCCTGAAAACGATACCCATATCGATTTCAGTGAAAATTTGGAGTCCGCCATCTTGGATCACCAAATATATGTTATATTCGCAATCAGCGACCCCAAAAACCCTGAAAACGATACCCATATCGATTTTTGTGAAAATTTCGTGACCGCCATCTTGGATAGCTAAATATAGAAAACGAAAAATATACAATTATAACAAACAAAACGAGCCTTGAAAAAAAAATCACGTGATTAGTGTGATTACAAAAATGAGACAGCCCTGAATCCTTAGTACCGAGTAAAATGTATGGGCGTACCGAGTAATACCCCGTCCCCCACCACCCCTCTCCCCCCGCACGATTGCTCTGTCTAGACGGCTTCGTCGACCGACTGCATGTAGTATGAATCGTTAGACTGTGCTATAACCATCGGACGATCAAGCCGCTTGTAACGATACCTCATATGCCCAGTTTTAATCAGTAGTTGAGGTGCTATGAGGGAACAAATGAATATACATACATACATACATACATACATACATAGCCTGTCAAAATCATAACCCTCCTTTTGGCTTCGCCGTAGTCGGGTAAAAATAGATTATAACTAACAAATCCGCGCGCACACAGGCCTCGTTTCTCTCCCGGATTTGCCAAAATGCGGGTAACTATAAGAGGTTTGAGTGCAACTGAAAGGTTCTGGATTCAATTTCTGGGCTGTGTAAAGGTTTTCTGTTGGGAAATACTAAGCAGCACGAAGATCAGTTTTTTTTACTACATTTTACAACAACTTTCTACGCAACGCTATCTAGTTACCTATGGTAAGCTTAACTAGCTTGTGTTATGGAATCTAGAATGTAAATACATACAATAGAAATACCCAGACCAATGCAAATAGCCCCATTCATGCATACAAATATTTGCACTGAGCGGGGATCGATCTTACGCCTCCTACGTGGCAGTCGCGTTCCCTAACGCCACACCACAGAGGCGTCCCGTGACATAGATATTACATAAAAATAAGCTTGCCCTATAAATTGGTAAAAGTATGTAACTAGAATTTCGAAGTAATATACCTCTGCTTACCCTTTCGTAGATTACAAATAGGATTATATCTATTATAATATATTCAATCAACATTAGGGAGGCATTACCGACTGATAGGATCATTTTCCCCAAAATTATTCCGGAGCGAATTTTAGCAAAGCTTGTACTTCTTTATCTCAGCAACGCAAAGTAATCTTTTCCTTTCACAAAGTGAGATATGGGTACAATTTGCATGCCATGTTAAACATACGCTTTATATAAATATTTTAAACCGAAATTGCTACAATCAGTAGGAATACTCTTCAAGATTTTTTAAGACTTTGGTTATGCTTGACTGGAAGTTCTTAGTTCTTAGTTTGCTATAAAGGTAAGAATATTACAATAAAATATATGATGATGGGTCAGTGCTTACTATTCAAAGTATTCGGTAGTTATTTAGCACTTCTAACTTTTCAATCGAGATATTTTATGATTTGCAATGGATTATTTTACTTAATGCTGCTAAAAAGATTAATTTTAATATTTATTTATTTAAGGTCTTTCCTAGAAAACATTCTCAGCATCATCACGTTAGTAATCTCCTAACGAAGGAAGAAGAGGATTTTATTTCTTTTTTATTCTTTGTGGGCTCCTGGTCATTTAGGCGTGAAATACTTATGTCGAGGCCGCGAAGGTAGGGAATGCGATTCTAGGAACAGCATCTGTATTAGCAACCACTATACCAAGAATCAAAGAATCAATCAAAGAATAAATTTCATTTATTTAGTTTAGGTACATAAAGAGCACATACGAACGTAAACATTTAACAATTAATTCAAAAATGTCAAGAATAATAAAGTAAATCATTTGAAAATAATTCTTTCGATCAACTAGATAGAACCAAGCGTTTCAGTGATTCATTCCTATACCGCACCTCTAAGACCTGGAATTCCCTGCCAGCTCACGTGTTTCCTTCTTCCTACAGTTCCGGGTCCTTTAAGCGGGGCGTGAAAAGGCATCTAATGAGGCCGTCAAGCTGAGTGCCACCACTGTTAACATGGTAAATGTTTACGATGGTGACCCTCTTTCCGAGATTTTGCCTTTAGCTTAACATCAGGCGAGGTGAAGTCTAATTGACGTGTCCTGTACAAAAAAAAAAAGTATGTTTGAACTCCTTAGCTTCCGAGCCATCAGGCGAAGTGTAGTTACTTTGGCGACCTGAATTATAGAAAACAGAATATAATCTACAGAAGATACGACACACGATAACTATTTTTTCTATCAGCTACAGTTGGGTTAAATAACAAAAACGTGTTTGGAATTACGAACATCCTCCGTTTTGTAGTCAATTAAAAACTTACTTGAATTTAAGACTTTGCAGACATTAATTCACGTGACGTTATTGTATTAATTCTTGGCAGTGAGGCTCAAAAGATAATTGCCTTTATCTCATAACTTTAATACTCTATTAAACTCAACAAGTTCGCAGGATTTGCTCAATAAGTCGCTTTGACAATCACATTTATGACCCTTCTCATAGCCGGGGGTTGTTTTGATTGCTTATAGAATATAATGTTTATTTTATAGTTTTAGATTTACTTAGGATTTATTTACTTGAGCTATTACTAAGCTTTGGTTATCTTTTATGAAGGTTGTTAGGCAATGATACATCAATCATTGCCTAACATCATTTTGAGTATTATATTAGGTTTGACAGCAGTGGATTCTTGCAGAATATATCACAGTGTTAAAATTATCTTTGTCCCCAAAAAGATGATATTTCAGAAATGTGTTATTGTAGATTTTCAACAATATAAAAGGAAAAAAATAAATAATTTGAGGTACCTATTGCCCATGCTCACATAAGGGTTAAATTAAACTCAAAATAACCTTATCGACAATCTAAATAGATAAATGTTGTGTCGTATCTACAGCTTAAATAGGACAGTATTGAATCCTTCTTTGATAAGGGTTGTGAATTCGATTACTGCACAACAAATATTTATTTTGTTTTATACAAAGTTGTGGATACTGCAGGAAATTAGTTTCCGTTCATTCATTAAATTTTAACCATAATATTCATAACTAGCCTTCAACACGTGCGGATGCCGGTTAACGGTACCTTTACTCATATCTCCGGTTCTACTGAACGGATTGCGATAAAACAATCGTAAGATTTTAAATGTGACCAAGACTTAAAGAAAACAAAAAAAAACGCATTAAAATCCGCCCAGCAGTTTTTGTGTCCATCGCGTACAATTCGCACAAACAGACAAGGGACTGTAGATAAGTTGTAAGGGCAACCCAAAAAATGTGGATGTGTATGTATCATTAAGTACTAATCGAAAACACGAACTATTATCTGGTCATTTTTGTCAAAATTTTTATGTACTACCAAGTACCTTTATAAACATTCAAATATTTTTATTTCAGATTCGTTCTGTAAATTGTTTATTCTAAATGTATCAATACTAAAACATAAAGAATTAAATGATACCAATCGAACCGCCCTGGTTTCGCCCGTGGTATACTTCAAAACACCATACATGAACATTTTTGGTTGCACCCAAAAGGTTATTTATTTACAACTTTTGTCAAGAAACCTCCGTCCATTTTTAGATCTCACTAAAAATCGTACTTTCAACTGACCGCACTTAATTTCTAAAAACGATAATGGGCTGTTTGACTATTTTTTTTTTGCTTTCGAAAAATGAACACTGCCTGATATAATATAATGAACTGTAAAAGTAAAATTTTCGTACGACAAATAGTTTTCAAGATATTTGATTTTGAAAAATTCAATTTGTCGCGCCACCCGAGAAGGCTCCATACAAAATCGTACGCAATTGTGACGTCACGCTTCGGTAGCGCGTAGTGCAAATGTATGGAGTGCAAGAGAATATCGCATTTATCTCAGTCTACGTTGCGTTTACACGTATATAGTTCATAATATAAGTTGTTTAAAATTTAATGAGGAATCTAAAAAGTTATATATTTGAATTGAATTTGATTGTTTATATTTTGACTTTTTTTGGGAATTTCAACTAATGAAAAGTCATAGTTTCAGTTTAGATATGCAATATTTTATTTTGCAAGGCATATTTTTTTTAGAACAAGCTATCATATTAAGCAGTATTGGGAAGAATCGACGACTTAGTCAAATACCCTATTGTATCCTCAGACAAATACCTCCTCAATGTAAGATTTCAATGAACTAATATTATGGAGGTGGCAACGCAACTGTAATAAATAATAAGCGTTTGTGTATCTGAGCGTTTATAATAATAACGTTCGTAATAGTAACTGAATTTGTGTACATAAATATTGGCCATAAATAGCATTTTATATAATATCTTTGACGGATCATTTTATTTGACACAGGAAATACAATTGGTATGAAGAATACGTATGTATTCAGTTTGGGGAGCACCTCTTTCGTAAAAGGGTCACGACCCAGAAATCAATTTGCCTGCATCAGTAAAGTTATGTGACACTTTCTTTACCCTAACTTATACAATATCTTATATGTTCTTTTTATTGTTGTACTACCGTCTTTTGTTTTTGTTTATACTAATTGTTGTTACGCTTCGAAATACATCGGGAAATTTTTAATTTAATTTTTATACACACACAGACACGTCAAACTTATAACACCCCGTCGTTTTTGCGTCGGGGGTTAAAAAGAAGCGATCAAGTGGAACTTGAACCCACGACTTTTCCCTTACAGGGGGAATGCTCTTCCAACTGAGCTAGTGAGCCACACTTGAATCACTTCAAATTTCCCTTCTCTATATATCCGTTTTTTTTTACATTTTTCATTATGTTGTTCGTACATGTATTGTACTAAAATTTATGTGTGTACAATAAAGATTTTTCTTATCTTATCCGTTAAGCGGAGCGTTAAAAGGTATCTGATGAAGCCGTCAAGCTGAGGGCCAACATTGCAACGTTGTTGGTGTCTGTAATGGTGACCCTCTTTCCTGACACTTTATTTTTTAAATTATTGAAATCCTATATTTAATAAAAGAAAACTTTTTTCACTACCACATAATACGATTTCCACTTTTATGCCCGTGTTCAAGAATGACACTCAGCCTGAATATTGATTTGTCTGAGGACAGATTGTACCGACCATTATGTTAAACTATCAATCTGTCTATAGAATCTGTCATCAGATAAATCGTGACTCAGGCTGAGTATCATTCTAGAATACGGCCCTTACTCTCCTTTTAATCATTTCATACCGAAATTGAAAGTCACCTAACGACACAAAATAACACTTTGACCGATTCTGGAATAGAACCCAAGACCTAATAACCGCACGTAAACTAGCGTAAACCTATAAGTTATAACACGGAACTAACGAGAACTGAATCCCTTCAAGTAAGAATCAATCAATTTGTAGGGAATTTCAATTCTGTTGTTTCTGAGAATTTCAATTCTGTTGTTTCTGAGAATTTCCTAAACAAACTCAATAAAACTTTCCTACCCACAGGATCGCACCCCTCTAAGCCTTGTGAGCTTTTGTTTACATGGAATCGTTCTTTATTAGATTTTTCAATGCTTGCTTGCTGTGTTACCGCTAACACCCAACTGTATTTAGCTACTTCCATTCAATTTTATTGTTTGCATTCTTCTAAAATGCTTGAATTCGAAGATATAGGTAAAAACTTAATTACTATGAGCTTGGATATAGAATCTTTGAGATTATGTGCTTGGAGGTAATTAATTATATGGAAAACATTTCATTCTCA
This sequence comes from Eilema sororculum, assembly GCA_914829495.1. Taxonomy (NCBI): domain Eukaryota; kingdom Metazoa; phylum Arthropoda; class Insecta; order Lepidoptera; family Erebidae; genus Eilema; species Eilema sororculum. Next base: position 24,530,132 of record OU618535.1, read on the forward strand.
TACATTTAGAATTCATCTCTCATTCATAATTTTGCCTTAGATTCATTTAAAAAAATATTTTTTGTTAGTTTGCCGAAACCAAACTCAACTGCTAACTGATGCTCTCTCCTGAACGAAGGATGGAGATCAGACGGTATTCTTTCCGACTTTGATATAAGATAAAAAAAAAAGATCTCAGAATAAAACATTATTACTGATGCACTTGCTGAATGATGGATGGAGCTCTGACGAAGATATTCGTTCTAGCGTTCTTGAGAGGTCATACGATAGTCACTCTGTGAATGTATAATTATCACTGACCAAATTAAACAGGGGAATTCCAAAAACATGCTAACTGCTCTGTCTTCTGCACTAACAGCACAGAAGCTCACTATTTTACAGGGTCAGCAGTACAAGTGTGACTCCCCTGGTAATTATTAGGTAATCTGTACCCCTCGTATGGTGTACGTCCATAAACCACGGTAAGCCACCGGTGCTTGTCTGCCACCTAAGTAGTTTAAAAAAAAACTCTGAAAAGAAGACCTCGGAGTCGATCACAATCAACACCAAGGCCCCTATATTCTAAAACGACACTCAATCCTGAATCTCGATTTATTTGAGCAGAGGTTGATAGATAAAACGGACTGATTGTCTGTATAATCAGTCCTCACATAAATCGAGATCCAGAACTGAGTACCATTCTAGAATACGGGCTGATGATGACTACGTGACCCTAATTACCTCAATAAACAACAGTAACCATCTGCGGAACCATCCACCATTAAGTGTTTACTTCCGTAGTAGTATAAAAAATAATATTGCTCTAAAGTTAAAACGTTAATGGTTATATCCTACACCGGGAAGCGGCCCGGCTAATTTATTCGCTCAATCTACGCCTCGGGCTTTCCGCTTCGGTCTAAGTAATAAGAACTTCTATCCCATCCCATCCTACTAATATTTTAGGCGAAAGTTTCTGAAAGCGTTTGGATGTTTTTTAAACAATTGCTGGTAGAGTCAGCGTCAGAAATATCTTAACCTACAAAGAGCAAAACAAACTATTTTATTGATTTAAATTATATTATTATCCAAACTAAAAGTGTATACCAAATATCACATCAATCGGTCAGCAGTAAGAGGGGATAATCAAGTAATTAAGACCATTTTGAGCACTTTGTTTATCAAAATGTTCCTGGTGTTGACTGTATAGATATATAGTCTGAAATAACACATAGGCTACTTTTTATCACGAAAATAAGTTTACATTCCTAAAAATCTCAGTTCTCAGTCTCATTCTCTCAGTATAAATTAGGAGACGTATCTGAATCTGCTTCGAAGTCAAGTTGGTTTGGCTCAGAGTGTCTTGATCCCATACATTCTTTGAACAATAAACACAAATCAATGACATTTCTATATAGGTTTAGTATCACTGTAACATGCCTGGTAAGACGTAGGTACAATAAGATTATACAATATTTTCTTTTTAAAGTAAACAGTATTCTAATCATTATTTGTCTTAATTATGTGATAAAATTACAAATTACAGGCGAAAAATGATATCTCATCATTTTTACCGTCATCAAATTAATATAAAAATAAAATTACAATAGGTACGTCAATTTTTTTTAAATTCTATTCATTAACCTATATCTTATCGTCATTACTTGTGAACATAGACTCATAAGTCCTATTATCATATTAACAGTAATTTGCAACCGCGTTATTAAGAGAATATACATTAGTAAGTGTCACAAATAGTATTTTAGAATAAAATTAAATTAAAAATGTCTGTAAAATTTCATGTCACATTAATAGCATAATCCATAAACTCATTAATTGGATAGTCTTAATTATTATACAAACGTACAGTTTCTTTTGTATTAAAAGGTCACGACTTATCGCTACCTCTCGTCACTTGCACCACGCCTCCCTGGTACCCACGTTACCCCACATTTCACCCAATTATACCGCGGCTGCCCGATACCCACAGTTCGCCTATTCTTAGCCCCCTACCTAATAACACGACTAATGATCTGCTTCAACATTTAACACAATTATAACAAAATGTATGACAGTTTCCACAAATTATTCCACACATCCGCCATTATTTGCGAAATAAATTATAGTAGAAACCTATTTGTATCATATTTCTTTTTGTTTTGAAATAATTGTGAGGGACCCGGGTTGATTATTTTGTCTGGTTTTTATGTATTCGTTATTTTTACTAAACATAATACAGGCCATTTATTTTCATGATTCTTTGGTTCATTGTCACTTGCGTTCAAACATTCAGAAAAAAGTTTACGCTTATGAAGTAGAACTGTACGTCTGTAAGTTAAGGAGTAGAACAAATTTCAATTTTTCAAACCACCTTGTTAGCTCCTTTAAAATAATTAACAAAACCTTACCCTATAGGCGCTACAAAAATATTTATACTTCCACTAATTATAATGTTTATTTCAATAGAGAAATATTTAGTGAATTTCAAAATTAGGACTGTCTTTTTGTGGAAGTTCAACAACTTAAAAACAAGATTATTCCAAAACGCGCGGCAGGGCCTTTTATGTGTTATCGCGATATAGGGCCAAGATATATGAATCGAGCTATACCACAGTCCTCAACAGCCCTTTCTTATTGGTACAATATTATGACGTTTCAATGATAACTTGTGAGAGACTTTTAGCGAATACTTGCTGTGCCCCGCGGTTTCAGACGCCGTATTCAGTTCTATTCGGGCGGCCACCCACCGTGTCCATCGTATCACTTCGCCCTGTCTGCCCGCATCTTTCTGACCTCATTTTGCTATCGCATGACTTATATATACTTAGCTTGATCTTACATCGCCTAAAACTACAGACTTATAAAATGATATTTGTTTTTGAATAGAGTCAGGACTGTGTGATAGCTCTCACCGTTAAGTGTTTGTCACAATAATAAATAATATTCCACAACATTCCACCCAACGCTATCTAGACCCATGGTAAGCATAGCTTAACTAGCTTGTGTTATGGAATCTAAAATGCGGATAAACATACTTAGATACTTTTTTCGGAAAGACATACATTATTGTACAGAGAAAGACCCATACCAATGCAAATAGCTATATTCATGCATATCCTGCGTAGTAATCGCGTTCACTACCGCCACGCCATGGAGGTAGTTTGCCACTTCATCATTCTTTGAGCATTTTTTCCCAAATCAGTTGAGGTTGGCTTTCTAGTTTAAATGTGATGCGGTTGAATTTTGATATTTTTCCATGAAACCACTACCTTCTTATCTATCTCATGACCTGACCTTCATATCGCAACCGGGACTGGCCACCTAAATAATACCTATAAAAAAGGGATTTCTTTTCAAGTACCACCTAATACTATTTTTAACCGTCAGCTGCTTACGGCCATTTAGCCGATACACGTACGTTTCATCCAATTAGGTCGCAGCAACCAACGGGTTAATCTTTTATTGACTTTATAAATCTACGGCACTAATTGACTTTGAGAGCCGTCCATTTTACAGTTCATTTATACGGGTAAATTGAGCGTTTTAGGGTTATTTCAGGTCTTTTAGCGGGTTAAAAGTGCTTGGTTTTGTAGTCTTAACCAAACATTACAAGTTTAAAATGACTTTTAAGTTTAAATATTGCCTAACTTTTAATCTTTCGCGATTAATGTTAAAGGGTATTACCAAGATCATGGCGTAGTTATATACATAATAATATATAGGATGGTGGCCGTGGTAACGGGATGGCTGGTTCAGTGTCAAAATTTTGGTAGCAGAAGTGCATTAGCATTTTATTAAGTTCTCACATTGACATCTCGCACTGTCTATTAAACTGTTCCGGGCCAATATATCCATGCACATTTTAAAAAGTGGACATTTGGCCCGCGGGTCAATTTTTAATTACTGGGCGAGATAACCCAAAATCCAACAACCAACTCAAACCATGAAAAGGAGGCGTAGAAAGAAGACTTCGGGCAGTAAACGGCAGTTATCCATAACATTTTTTTTTTGTTAAAATAATTATCTACTAAACAATGCCAAAGTTAACATGTAATTGAAATTCAAGTATGTTTTATATTTACGTTTTGTATGGCAAATTTATAGGGGACTAGCTTTTGACGGCGGGTCCGCCCGCGTGGATGTCGGTTATCGCGAGCCCATGTCCTTCCAATACCAAATTTCATCAAGATCCGTTTACTGGTTTAGGCATGAAAACGTAACATACAGACAGACATACAGACAGAGTTACTTTCGCTTTATAATATTAGTCTGGATGCAACTTTATGGTTACTTTCGAAAGTCCAGGTACCTGTAATAAATCCATAGTGTAGCAAGGTAGCAAATAGTGTGGACTCTAGGTACTAAATATTATTTGAAGAAGCGATAAATAAAAGGATTCTAAGTTTCCATTCCAATAACCGAAGTAATGGCATGCCTGTTCTCCCAGTGGCTTCGTTTCGCGTGAAATTTCAATTTCGCAACGGCACTATTTTACAAACTACACTTCGCCCGCTCTTCGATAATATACCTAGAAAGTTTGCACCAAATCCCAGTTAATCTGTCGAATTGTCAAAGTTTTCAAACAAACAGACATCATTTTATTTTTATGCATTAGGATTATAGTCGTATTGTGTGTTTTTATTTGACTATTTTGTGTGCTGGTGGTTGTTTTTCATTGCAGTTTATTTCTTACTTTATCGGGGTTGTGGTTAATGTTAATGAAAATTTAGAGAGATATTGGCTGACTACACAAATAATGGCTATACCATCTCTCTCTACACTTTTTTGTGAATGCAAATAGTAACATTTTTGGTATGTTAGGACAATAAATAACATGTTTGAATTCAGTAGTGAAATTAAGTCTCAGTTTTTCGGCACAACACACGAAGAAGCGTCGGTAGCTTAGTGGTTAAGGAGTCGACCTTACGATCGATAGGTCCCGAGTTCGAATCCTGGCCATTACATTACCGACGTGAACCCACTGAGTCAGCATGCACCCTATACATCCCTGCACTAGCCTAGGTGCTCTTCGTGTACAATATTGTAAAAATAAATTAGTATCCACGAATAGCACCTGCCAAAAATCTTGACATGTGCGCTTCATGGACATGGCTAGCCATGCTATTCGCACAGGTGCTATTCAGCTGGGTGCTCTAAGTGGACTACACGTCCTAGCACAATCAATTTAGATTAGTTAGAGCTTAGAGCTCAATAAAATTCAAATATATTAAGGAAACACAATACACAAACTATCGGATATCTGGTTTTTTGAATAGAAAAATAAATTAACTGGTGTCTGGGTTGTTGTAATTATATTCACCCATAAAACTTTACCATCACATGTATAGAATTTATAGCGTTTAAAGTCAATTAAAGTCCGGACAAATTAATGCGATAAATATAAATTACATCATTTAAACACGCCTCCATTCTTCATACCTTGTGCACATTGTCGTTGGCAGAGATCCAAGTTTACCCGTCAAAATAGTCGCACTATTGGGTTATGTTTACGACAGACAAACTAGAAAAATAAACTGTAGTTTTTATTTCATACACATCAGTTTCACAATAGCATCAATTTTAGTGTATTTATATAAATATTTATTTATACAATTTACTAGTTGTGTGCCCCGGTTTCCCATCGATGCAAATATAACTTCTTGACTTGCTAAAAAATCTTTTATACAAACCTTTCCTGACATTAAAAAACACAAAAATAGAATATAGTACATCCAATTATTTTAATCATGAATGATGCAAATATCGTTCGACTTCCAAATTTATTAGAAAATATTTACCTATTATTATTTACCTACTAAAATTTCACATTTTATATCATAACGACTGATACGCCTCAGGTATCAAATAAAAAAGGTTAACAATATTATAACAAAATCTTCGAACCTCGAGTTTACTTAAACGTAAAAAAAACAACTAAACAAAAACTCCTTATAATCAAATTTTCTGCAAAAAAAATATATTCTGCGCGCCTTATAAATAAAGCAGGTCTGTTTTTCGGACAAAGGAACAAAAGAAAACCTTAAAAAACCAACCCTATGAGCTGGAACAACTCTGGTTTGTAATTAAATATTTTTCCTCATGTTATTAACATTCTACAATTCAGTATTACGCCCACCACGTTATACCTCTGAAGGTTTTAATTAACTACATTTTAATTTTAAAAAACTAGGCAGCTTTCTTTATAAAACTATATCTGTTTAAAATTTGAAAGAGGATGTATTTAAGTATTGTACTTATTTTAACACGTTGGCGGACGGACCCCACTTGACTCGGCGTTGTAGAATGACACACCAAATTCCCATACAAATAAATTTGACGTTCATACACGTAGTGTTGCTAGGTATTATATAATATAAATATGATACGACCGAAACGTGTTATCACGTTGTCGTATTCATACGGTTTGTCATGACAAATACAATTAATAAGAGATATTTGGACACAACGAATAATAACGTCCGACGTGTCTGTACGTTCTAGCATATTGCATTATGTAGATGAATAGTAATAGCATCACAACGTTATGAGACGTCCAACGTGAAATTACGTTCTGTCACTTTTGATGTTAAGCTAACATGTCAATTCGAGCACAACGTTTAATACAGTCAAGCGTATCTATACGTTTTGTCATACCATGGATTGCTAAATGTTGTACCGGAATCAGAACGTTGTTGTACGTCCAACGTATTTATACGTTTTGTCGTGTTGCATATTGTAAAAGAGTATAAGCTGAAGCACACCGTAACTGTACGTATGTACTAAAATAAAGATTTTTCAAGACTATTGAACTTTTTACGTAACGTAAAATGATGTAAAATCATTACAACATTCTACAATTATTTATAAATTACCTAGCGATATTTACATTTTAATAGACAAAGTAAAGTTTATGTAAATTGCTTAAAGTGAACTTGTACTAGGAATGTGCTCTCACATATAAGAAAAAAAAAGGTTCATGAATCAAGTCTTTATTAATTTAAATAACATTTGTCAGTCTTAGGAATTGTAAACTCTAATTTTATTAAGTAATCTAATCACAGCCGGTAGATTGCATAGATAAAATATTCGCAACACAAAATCAACGAAAAAACTAATCAACAAAATAACATTCTTCACAATCAGTAAATCAGTTCTTCACGACAATGACCTTCAAACTATCATCTTGCTTAGTTATAATATTCTCAAAATAAAAATGCAACTTTTGCAGTTGCTCCTTTTATAGAAACAAATGAACAAAATAACATTCAGTTCTTCACATAAATTATCTGGTTAACTATAACAAAAGAAAATTGCAACCTTTGTATTTTAAATAAACCAAGCAATACACAAAGATTTATACAAACATTAGCCTGTTTCATAAAATTATAAATTCACAAAATAAAGTGGCAGTCTTTGCAATATCTTTATTAAAAAAACTAATCATCAAAATAATATTCAGTTCTTCACAATAATTAATCTGAAAGTCTTGAGGTTAGGATCTTACAATTGAATATTAATATTCTCATGCCATTCTTCGAAACACAGTGCACACAGGGCTGGTTTTTCTTTACACCCCTTACATCTCAAACCAGTTTCCTTACGACGTTTATGTTTTGCACACATTTTGCATTTTAGGTAATTAGTAGTTTTTTTGGAGCCAGGAGGAGGTGGAATTTTTTCAGGCCAATGTCCACTGCTGCCACTGTCATTACCGATATGAGTCGAGGAAGGTCCAGGCTGTATTACTCTATCTACTCGTCGATTGTCGTTTTTTTTATACTTCATCAATACATCGGGCTTTAGATCAGGGCTAATACCAATCAAATTTCGTATTAATTCGTCTCTAAAATGTAAAAATTTATAGGATTTATTGTTGTTCTTTTTGTATTTTTTATATAAATAAAAACTGTTCCACACGGCTAAATCCAACAAGTGAAAAAATACTTTTTTGTACCATCTCAAACATTTTCGCGGAGATGAATAATATGATACCATCTGATCAGCGCGGTCAATACCAGACATGAATTCATTGTAGGACGCTACTTCAGCTGGTTTTCTTTTTAATTGACCTCGTTTATTAGCAACGTTAATCAGTGTGGGATGATGTCTCGTAGTTATCATTGTCACAGTTCTCTTATCAACCCATTTTGAAACATAGACTTTGTTTTTTCGCACCCATACATGTTCACCTTTTTTTAGTTTTTTTTTCATAACATCTTTAGGATTTTCCTTACGGTTGGTTCTAAGAGTTCCGTTTGTATGCGTTCTAAGTTCGATTAATTTTTGAGACAAGCTATAAGAATTATAATAATTATCCATGAATAATTCATGACCTTTTAAAACATAGGGTTTCATTAATTTTAATACAGTCGTTTCAGTTTTTTTACCTTTATCTGCAGAGCTGTCTTTACCAGTATACATTAATATGTTTAAAACATAACCAGTTGCTTCTGTCAATTCGTAGAACTTTATACCGTATTTAGCTTTCTTAGATTTTATGTATTGTCTGAATGATAAACGCCCTCTAAATAGTAGAAGCGATTCATCTAATGATAATTCTTTTTCAGGGGAGTAACATGCGCGAAAATTCCTGGTAATAGAATCCATAAATTCTGTAATTTTATCTTTGCCTTTAGCACTTAAAGGTCCTGTACAAAGACACCGTAACAGTTGTTCAAATCTACGTCCCGACATTGTATATGAAAAAATAGGGTGAAAATATAAACTATCTGATAGTGTAAAGAGCTTTCGTTTCAGGGGTATGTTGACTTGACCTCCGAGCAGGCACAACCCTAAAAATTTTAGCATCTCCTTTTGATCTGTGGGTTTGAATGAATATGATCGACTGTTTCTAGTTTTTGGCCTATTATTTTGACACATACTTAAGCCATATTCATTTGTGCACTCGACTAGATAGTCAACAATGATGGGAGGAAACAAGCGATTAAATACATCAGTCACAGTAGTGTTATCGTCTATAGAAAACTTTACCCCTACGGAATTACTGTCAAAATTAAATTCTGGTATGATGTTTGTAGTTTGTACCCAATTTTCTTCTGTAGATATGGTCTCATTCGGGCAAACTAAATTTGAGATATCCAATGTTCCAAGATAATCGAGGGGCCTGAGTTCACTCCCTTGATCGGAGTTTTCAGCCAAGACATGGGAAATCAGTGATATAGTTGACAAGCCCAATGTTCTATTTTGAGAGATGTTAGATGGAGATACTATTTGCACCTCGTGAGTTATATCATTAGGTGATGTTTCTAATGAATTTGAGTCATTCGATAGCTGATATTGAGGTAATATGTGTTCAGTTTCAGAGTTGATAGGACCTTCTTGAATGATTTCTTTCACAGCAGGTGGAGTCATAGTTGGAACATTAATTAGTTTTAAGCGTTTAGCAAGGGGGAAAATCTCTTCTGAGGAACTCGAGTCATTACCGGATTCCTCTTCTTGAGTACGAAATTGAGGTGATGGTGCCCTCGTTGAATTTTGGCTACAGACACTGTCTGAATCGGAAGATGTGTGTGCGTCGCCTCCATCATCTCTAGATTCCGAGCTCGAATCGTTGTTAGGTTTCTGAGCCGAAATGCTAACGGGTTTTGATTGAAATTTATCAGAGGTTTTAGTCGATTTGTGGCGTATGTTTATAGTATGAAAACTTTCACTACCTGATGTGTCTCCTTGTGGATCATAATCTTGATCCGACCCGAACTCACCATCGTCATCTTGGAACGGATCAGGTATGGTCCCCGTAGATAAGTCATCGGAATCTTCAAAAATACTCATTAGATTTGTGTTACGTTTATCCATCTAAAACAACCAAAATACTACATAAAACACTATTTCCATATAATACACTTATTATTCCATAATAGAATAATATAATTTGCAACAAAATAATAATCAACTACCTACTTACGATGTTCTTTTTCCCATTGAAAATAACGCTTCGCCGCAACCGCGCCGTAGAATGCGCGCGTTTCTGTGCTGTGACACTGTGAAACTAAATGTTCGGATGGGTGAGGTGTGGGAGACGTATGAATACGTTGTGCGTATGTATATATCGCTGCCGTAATTCCAAACTGCACATATTTGAAGTGAACAAAATCATATTCAATGTGACAGTAAAGTATTAAGTATTTGATATGTTGTGACACAAGGTATATTTAATAACATATTCACTTGAAAATTCATCGGAAATGAACGTTCTGCCGTATATTATGGTTTGTCTTTGAACGTCGTCATACGTTCTGCCGTATCAAAATCTTGAAATTTGACGTACAGTCGCGTTGTGTCCGCCAACGTGTTAAGGAGCAGCTTTTAAGAATTTACAAATAAATTAAGTTAAAAATCTTGTTGATTTACTCAATTACTAAATTCGCTATCAAAGATTTTATGAAATATTTAGATTTAAAAAAATGTTTATGACTGGTTTTCAATATTTTATCTTCATTTTAACTTCTTGTTACTAGAAGTTATTTTTATCAGTATAAAATAAAAAGAGTCATCAGATATGTATCTTTTTTATAACTATTGGTCCTTTTTTGTTTTAGGGCTTTTAGGGTTTTTCATATCGGATACTATAGTATCTTTAAACGGTGTTGTTTACCTACAATCTTTATTAGATCTAGGGTAGAAAGTTATAATTAGAGATTCGATCGTATCTTCAGATTACAGACTTTTGTAGTATAATAAATAGAGATAGAGTCGAAAATATCGAAGTTCAACCAAATTCGCAGTTAGATTGGTAAAGTGGACCCTAGACTCCAAGTTGAAAAGCTACCGAGGTGACTGAGATTACCTTGATACCATAAACGGCCATGTCCTGGAGGACATCAAATTAACTGTACAGAAAAGTAATAATACCTACTAAATTACATTTAGTATTAAGGTGTATTCATTTATAACTGTTAATTGACATGATAAAATTCTTAACATCCATACTAATACTAATATACTAATACTAATAATATTATAAATGCGAAAGTAACTCTGTCTGCCTGTCTGTATGTTACGCTTTCACACCTAAACCACTGAACCGATTGATGAAATTTGGTATAGGGATAGGTTAGACCTTGAGAAAGGACATAGGCTATGTTTGGTCGCGACAACCGACATCCAAGCGGGCGGAGCCGCGGGCAAAAGCTAGTACCAAATGAAATTACTTTATCATTATTTTCAACCGATGGATATTTATCTTAGTAGGTAAGTATAAGATCATTACAGGACGCTGTCCCAAGGCGTAGTTCCTTTAATTTTAATATCCTTATTCCGGCAAATCGTAATTCCCAACCACTGTCCGCTCTGGGGGAATATCTCCAATTTCAAATCGTAATAAATTTGAATTCAAATTATAAGATTGTGTTTTCCCCCAGTGGGACACGATGAGACTTACAAATAGCCTAGTGGCTGAAACTTTCAACACGGAACGGTGTTCAGGTGTGGTCTATATTTCTTTGCTAATAAAGAGAAATGGGGCTAATTGCTTGCTCTAGACTCGAGCTACGTAGGTCATAAAGTTAGTGGATTATTATTACGGTGCTTAGACTCACTTTTGTTGATAAATTTGTGAGGTATACGTACCCAGGGATCCTTTATTCATTATTTAAAGTAGAGCCAACGAGAAGAGAGAAAAAAGGTAAACAAAGCTACCATCACTGAGTTACGTTGCGATAACTAGCGATTATTTTCTCTGTCCTTGTCGCAAATGTCACACGTACGCTGACAGTGCTGTCGTTGCGTGTTTCGTAGTACAGGAAAGCTGTCAGTACAGCGGTTCTAAACTGTTAGATCCGCCATCCTATGAGCAATTTCATTCCTGTCTGGAATACGCTTGAAGTGATACGTAATAATTTTCAAATAAAAATGTTTGGAACGGCTGAAACTTTGTTTACCTTTTTTCTCTCGTTTCGTTGGCTTTACTTTAGTTTTGTATTAGAGTTTCATGTGAAAGGATCGTCACGCTTAATCAACAGTATTACCCATAGTACGGTTCTGGAACAAACTGATCTCTTTCCTTTGATTTGATGAAGGACGTAGGGCTGGTTTATTCGTCACACCAGGATGCTCACTTGTGCTGACTAGTTGGATTTCTTCTTGGTCTTATAGGTATTCGTATTATTCATATGCTAACAAAATAACTTGATCAAAAATTTGTTACTGTCCATAAAGTGGACGGCCACCTTGTACCACCAATAGACTTCTTAGAAGCAAATATTTTTTACACTATCTACTTAATGAAAAATCTGCTCGTACACAATTACGGAGTGTGTGAATCTTAACATTCACTACATTTATTTTTTCTTTTGCCACCGTTGGTATATGGTAGCCTTTTTAAATAATGAATAAATATTCCACTACATTCTACACAACGCTATCTAGAATGCTATGGTAAGCTTAGCTAGTTTATGTTATGGAATCTTGAATGCAGATAAACATACTTAGATACTTTTTTTGTGAATACATACATATTATAAAAAAACACCCGGACCAACGCAAATAGCCATATCCATACATTCAAATATTTGCACTGAGTGGAGGTCGAACCCGCGCCTCCTGCGTGGCAATCGCGTTCACTACCGCCACGCCACAGAGGCTGACAGAACTTTAACGATTTATAACAAACTCAAGAACAAAGTCAATTTAAAAGTTTAATAGAATATTAAATACAAAATATCAATGATCCGCCAGCTTTGTGCTTGGTTCCTTTAAATGTTACATAAATGAAGGAATAAGAAATAAGGTAGAAGAAAGTATCGTTTGAAGGAGGATTATTCTTTATTATACTTATTAGTCGCACATGAGATAAGTCTATCTTATTCACATTTCCAGGTATGCTTTTTTTGTCCAATAAGACCTGTGTACCTAATGATTCTTCTTTGTGTAATCCTGCATCTCTCGCGTTATTTGAACTAAGAATATTCCAAAATTTATAGAATTTGGGATTAATTTTTTTAGGTATCGTAGAATCTACCTCTACCGGTACCGTGCCCAAAAGGCTGGCGGCATTACCCCGCTGAATAGCAGCAATTTTTTGAGCGAGGTATAGGCCATTTGGGATAGTGACATATTATTTTGAACTTCACTCGAGCTTAACACCAAACGTGGAGTCTTCCAATTGATTTATCATACTAAAAATAAAAATTCATTTCTCTCTGTGTGTCGCTTTGCAACACGCCTTAAGGAGGCTGCTCACGGGTTCAAGTATAGTACCATCATCACTTTTTCCAATATAAATCGATTTGAATAGTCACTGTACTAATTGCTTTAAAATTCATTAAATCGTATTAAATAATGTACCCTCAGCCTTAAGGCGTTCGATTTTCATAATTCGTTTCAGCGTACAAAAGTTGAATAACTTTGGTGAATGGCTTTCAAGAGAAAAGTTAGTTATTGTTCCTACAGGTACTGTAATACCTAGTGGAACAATAAGTCTTATAAATACCCCTCAATAACCCATTGTTACAAGTAAATGGAAGTGAATTAATCATCCCCTGTCGTAAACACACTAAAGTATTATAATGGCTGTCCATCTCGAGTGTTTGTTTTACTCGTGAACAAAGTTTCGTTAGGTTGTTAAAATATTTAAATAATGTCGTATAGGTGATCGTGGATTCACAACTAGGTTTACAATCTCAAGGAAGTTGGGGACGTAGGAAAATAATTAAACGACAATGTCACGAGATTGCCCGTCAGCGTTCACAAAAGTTTGGTAATTAATCATGGCTGCCTCGAACGAATGTGGATTTTATTACGCGTCGCTTTATTGGAGCGTTAAACTGGATTTTCGTGTGCGATACGGATATTTCTGGAACTACGCTCATGAGTAAATTTATGGAAGTTTATTGGGTTTTATGCTGAAAGATTTTGCTCCGTTATGGATATAGTATGGCTGTTTTACCGATGAACATAATCTGTGATATCTCCATAAAGTTCTTGAAAAAGCCTAACAATTACTCAACTACCAATTGTTGATTGTTTTATATCCGCCCTAGGAATTTTAGCCTTAATAACCTTCAGGTTGAAATACAACAATTCACATAATAGGGTAAATACGTTGACTTGGATCTTACAATAAAAACAATATAATAAAAATGCCTGAATATCTACTAAGAAGCAAGAAAATGTGTCAAATACTTCTCATAAAATGGAATTTACGAACTAAATAGTATTGTAAGTTGGGGTGTTATTAATGCCAATAATGGAAGTTTCGCTAGACCAAGAACTCATAAAACAAAGTGACCAACATTTCGTTCGCTGAAACTTTTTTAATTATTTTTTTACTGACTCTGGTTGACAATTAAATAGGGCACGGAACCCTGTCCTGTTACACGCGATGGTACTTGACCTACATTCTTATGGCCGTGTCTCGACAAGGCTTCGATAATTTACCTTTGTTATTGAAACGTAAGAAAAACACAATGAGATTTAATTTATACGTTACAAGAACATTTACATTTTTCAGTGCTGGTTTGACTTACAATATTATATAAGAATAATTCAATAAGAAAATAAGCTTTGGTGGCCTTCACGGGACGTTTATACAACTCAAATAGAGTACCTAAATATACAACATGAAAGGTACAAAAGAAATAGATTTAACTTATTTGATTATTATGTTTACATACAAAATTGATTTAAGGTAGTTCCTTGTTGTTGAAATGAGTTATTCGACTGAGCCGTTTAGGTATACATAACAAATGGTAAAAGTAACAATAAAAGTAAATTTTATTGTATTCGTTTTCAAATTATCCAACCAATCTCTTCTTTGTTATTTTTTCATGGAACTTCCCGTTCTTATATTTAATCAAAATTTAATTTGCCTTGAAGATGGGGTTAGGTGATATGTATATCTCGATTGTTTCTTTGCAGATAATATATCTAATTGAAAACATTACTATTTTGGCTACTAAGCAGTTTTCTACTATCAAAAAATAGTCTGTAAGTTGAACCTCTTCATGCAGAGTTGCTACATTCACCGACTCTGCTATGCCAAGCCCTTCAAATTCCATTGAAAATTTTAAACTAGAACATCTTTAATGCCCATCTTTATAGAATAATAAAACTAAAGAATTGCCAAATTCTATAAATTTAAATAAAGGATCTTGCCCATAGCTGCTACTAAATTATCTCATGCTGCAAAATGAAAATAATATCAAAATTGGTTTAGGGTTTACGATTTCTAAAAAAAATTGGAAACTCTGGTTTTGACTGTAAAAAAAACTGGAAATGATGTTTGGTTATTTTATGTACTTTCTGAAACAACTTGGGATTTTAAGCAATATTCAGTAAAACAGTACGGCGCGGCGGTCTTGTCTCTAATGGGCATGATCCTTTCAAGTGTTCGTTGATACTATACAAAACTATAAGAAAAAACCTTTAATGATTATCGATTAAGCGTTTTTACTTTATTAAATATTGAACCTACACATAAAGATTTTCTAGAAAAAATGTCAGACCAACGAAATGGACACAAAGTAAAACAACTAGATGTACTACTTAATTTAATTGACTCTTTACATTTTCAAGAATACAATGTCCTAAACAAACGCGCAGGTTTTAAAAAGACAAAATTGCTGATAAAAGAAAATGAGCTATATTTAGCTGATGTACCACTTCGTTCAAGATTGTACGGGGGTGACTTTATTAAACAAAGGTTTAGCCCTGGCTTTGAATGGTCAAACCTCAAGTGAAGTTGCCTGCCTGTCTTTTGTAGGTACTTCATCTGTTTTTCTTTTATATCTCCTTTTTACTAAGGATGTTTAATTTACATACTTTCGATGAATAAATAATTTATTGCAGATTTCGAGACACTTAAAATAGGACATATCAAGTGCCATATTTCTTGGGTAAATTTTGTAGATCTTGGTTTAAGAAGGCAAAGTAATGTAGGTGTAAGTAGTGCTTGTCTCATTAATAAATAATTTAAAATATTAAGTAATTCAGCAAACACATTCCAGCAAAAAATCTTAAAAGTTTCAGGACATATATTAAGATTGTCAATAACTTTTACGACCGAAAACTGAAAACGAACTACGATGGGACACTTGATAGGGAACGAAAGTTTCTAAAAGGTTAGGTAAAGAAAATAAAAAGCAGGAGCTCAACAATGAAAAAAAGCTCTCTTTACAAATAACAGTATAAACATAATAAGTAATTTTCTTTTAACCCACCTTTTATGTTCACAAAAATAAAGACATTAGATAAAACCTGCCTTCAATTTATTTAAGCTAATTATTACCTTGTTTTTATGCCATAAAAAATTATCCCGTAGACCACTCACAACGTTTACCACGCTGATAAAAAATTCTATAAAATCCGAGAAACGACTGCCTTATTAAAGCTTAAGTGATGGGAACCTAAAAAAATGTTTCAATGAAATGGTAAATATACTACTACCTAAAGGTAAATTCTCACTGTGTGCAATCAGGCAATCACACAATAACCATTTATTTGCGAACGTTGTCCTTAGTTGATCCTCTTTAATGTGGATATTCATAATAATACAGGTTACCCATGAAAATTTTGTAGCAGGACAATGTGTAATGGATAATTCATTTGGTTCGGGAAATTACCGAAGACCTCCCTTTCTATTCTGTTTTCATTCTAATTTTATTCGACAACGGGAATGTAAGTGTAGTGTAGTCTGAAATCAGTCGTAATGTTAACAATCTACCATATAGAACCAAACACATCCTTAATTAAGCGCCTACCTCGTACTAGCTCTGCATCATCCTATGGTAGACTGGTAGAAATTGCCTACGGCAATATGTCCACCTATGTATGTGTAAATTAAAGTTAAAGTTACTTTAACTTTAATTAAATTATCTTCACACGAGATATAATATGTACATTGGTCCATATTTAGTAAGAAATCACTTTTTGTAAATTGGCGTCTGTAAAATGCTACAATGGAGTTTGTTGCGTCGTTTCTTCTCCACTAGTGCCTAGGAAGCGGTGGTAAACTTAGTTTCAAGCTAAATTTGACGTCTCAAAGCTGTAGTGCTGCTACTTACACAGTTTTGTAAAATTCCTTTGTATAAATAAATACCTCTTAGGCGTGAATTATACGGAAAAGATGACCTATAGGCAAACTTATAAGCGTATATGTAAAATTTGTTTTGATTATGCCTCTTTCCTTTTCTGTATAATGATACCATTCTATTGTAGTCAGTCTTGTAATATAGATATGTAGTTAAAACGTGAAAATCTGAAGACAAAATGAAAAAAAAATCAGCTTAACTTGTCTACCTTGTCGAAAATGAACATCTATGAGAAAACAGCGATCGAGTTACATCAGTAAAATACTTTTATATCTATTAATATTATATTATATCTACTCAATTGGTTTGACGTTATTATATAAAATAAAAATATAAACAAAATCTTCAATTTCAAAAATATGTAGTTACAGTAAGAATATACCCTAAAAATTCAAAAGAAGCCTTAATCTGGTTAATATTTGGTTACAATTACGATGTTTCATCCCATAATTAAGTTATTGTTTACTACGGAGCCTTAGAAGTGAAAAATTGACGCCTGAAAAGTTGAGGCTTTTTGTAACATTACTTTTTAATGAAACTTTATCGTAGGTAGAACATTTCTTGTTTCACGTCTTGAAAAGGTGTTAAATTAAGTGTTCTGTGTATACTAGGTTAATTTGTTATTTTACTTAAAGGAACCTTATAAAGATTTTATATTGAGTAGATAATAATATAAAATTGAAACTTTCTCGTTTGTGTTATGTTTTTTGGTTGTAAATTAAGTTCTAAAAACAGCATGAGTAAGATTATTATGTCAAATAAAGTTAGTTACATGCCCTGAATGATGGTACTTCTACAGTGAGTTAAGAGCGTAGCTCATATCTATTGTATGACAATTGGAGCCATATAGTACCGGATTTCTTAATGAATTTCAGTGCAACCAAACCACAATACATATCGAGTGTTATTTAGAATTTGCATTTATTTTATGAAGATTGTAAGAAGTAAATGTTCAAGGCAGGACTTGAACCAGAAGTTCGTAAGAATATCGGTAGATGGCTCGACCCCCGACTTGAGATGGTTGTTTCAATATTATTTCGGTCTTATTTTAACTGAATAACATTCATGACATTTGTTTCTGTCTGTTAGATTCAGAGATAAACCCAAGAAGAGCTCATCATGAGTTTTGACATAAGATTCGAAGTTACTACCAAAACCACAGTCGTTGAGGAATTATTCATAAGTGTAAAGCTCGTACACATGTTCGGCAACTTGAGGCACCTTACTCGAAACTATTTCGCATTCAACATTTTCACAAAGGTTCCGACTTCAAAACAAACTTGTTACCAGGAAATGTCGGCTTGTGAACCACTCACGGTCTAAGCATGACGGTAAATGACGTACACAATGTAAAGATATAAAGGAGACTGAAATGATTACATACAATCTTGGGCCTAGTTGTAAGAAGATGAAAGTGGTGTCAATTAATAGCTTATATTTATTATCAACCTTTCACTGAAAATTCTGCGGATTTTGTCAATCTGAGAACAGAGATATAAGAGATTATGTAAAAGTGAGGTTATGTTACAATCTTTAACTAACAGCTGATTTCTGAAGTGCAAAATGTGTTCTTTTGCACTAATAATTATTATATTAACTAGAAAATATTTACTATTACGGGCTGTTCCACTTATCCCTACCACGTTGTCCCTCCCGGTGGGGACAAGTAATCATATGAATGAACGTCAACGACTTCAAGCGATAGGTAGGTAACAGGTAAGGAGATAGGGAAAGGATGTCTAAAATAAAATAAAAAATCATTTAATATAGTTTATTCGCCTTCTATTATAATTAAAATGTCGGGATCCTGCCAGGATGGTAGCTGGTTAGATGAGGTTATATTTACTTACAGACTGAGGTGCAAGCCATTACCGAATCACTGACAGAATTGTTTCATCGTGTAAGGGTCGTCGGCCCAGGGTATTGCAGTGACCAGTGGATATCCCACAATTCACACAGCGATCCATAGTTTCAATAATATCCAATCTACAAGCCGGCGGTAAAATCCAAAATAACAAGTCCAAGTCAAACGTGTGAGCGATCTTCGGTGTCCAGGGTGAAAGCAAGGGTCGTACAACGTAGGCAGGGTCCGGTAATCCGTAAAATACAAAGCAGTTGTCGTAAAAAATGACAAATAATCGGGAAAGCACTCAAAACGCATAGGAAAACACGAAACGAGTGAGCAAACAAAAACAGTCACCAACTGTCTAGTGTCAATGTTAGTCAGCTGTCATGTCAGTGACATAGATTAAAAATATAAGAGAGATTTGAATCGATATGAAATCGATAATCATTAATATTGGTTTTTCAGTAATTAATTGATATTTGATTTAATAATATGACTGTAATTATATGCACTATATTGCATGTAAGTATATATAGTGCATTTAATTACTTTCAGTTAATTATTTACTACAAATGTTTTAGTGTAATCGATTACTCAATTGATAATCTCACGAAAACTATTTCCTCATATTTCTCCGCTTCCAGATTGAGAATTGACGTGATTTTTCATATTCTAAGATACAAAAATATGACTAATTTTTTAGATCATATCTCAACTTATTACATTTGGGCCCACCGTATTCCATCTCCTTTATGTATTTATACTTTAGTTAAAATAAAAATAAAGATGTATGGTATGGGTCCCAGTAGAATAGGGCCACCCCATCTCCTCCTTTGGCGTAGAAGGCGACTCAGGGATAGGGCTGTTTTCCATCCGACAGTAAACATACAGCCCATGACTAAGTACCCGCTTGACGGCAATGGACTCGCCCCCTGTTACGAGCGACGGAAAATCATAGCATAGATAAAATCATATACTTGTTGACATTTAGCTTTAAGAAAATAAATATTGTAAATTGACGTCCCAAAAAATGCCGCAGTGGAGTTTGTTGCGCCGTTTCTTCTCCACCAGCGCCTTGGAAGCGGTGGTAAACTTAGATTAAGTAGAATTAAAATTGACGTCAATAAGAAACAATTTTATTGTTCTATATTGAAAAATAAATGACTATGACTATGACTATAGCGATTTTTTTTTAATATAGGATACGTCAATTTGACTTCACCTCGCTTGATGTTAAGCAAAGGCAAAATCTCGGAAAGAGGGTCACCATCGTAAACATGTACCATGTTAACAGTGGTGGCACTCAGTTTGACGGCCTCATTAGATGTCTTTTCACGCCCCGCTTAAAGGACCCGGGACTGTAGGAAGAAGGAGACGTAGATGTAATTACACCTCTGCCTATCCTTGCAGAGATTTACCAGCGTGAGTATAAGTATGTATGTGCTAAATGGATATAAAAGATGATTTTACATTTAAAAAAAGAACTCAACCTGTAAAGCGTGTTGGTTTATTTCATGTTCCCCTCGCTTTTTGCCCACATTTCTTTCTGAATTCCTTTTTCGAGGTGAAAAGGCAACAAAATTCTTTAATAATTTTGTATGGGAGGGCGATTGCACAATAAAGCTTGTTTTTTTATTGCCCAATCTCTTTGTAGGTGCAGTCGTATGGCTGACACTTCTAGAGTTTATAGAGCACGATAATTAGCTAATCAATCAAATAGCATTTACAAAAAAAACATCGTCGACTTCCATGAAACATGTCAAAACTTTTATTTAAGTTCATGTGGTGCCCATAAAAAAAATCTAGTTACTTGCTTCCAGCCCCACGGGAGCGTTCAATATTGCTGACATGTATGGTTTTATACACTTTTGCATAAAACATGTACCTAACCATATTCTACTGCTCTGTAGTCTAGCTTGTGTTAAAGGGTCCCTGTGGTACGGCAATTCTTACCGGCTTCCGAATGAAACCCGTGGTACATAACAAGCTAGGTGAGGTAAGTGTCTCTTTCCACCGACTTCCCCTTAGAAAATTTTCAACGATGCCGCGATGGCCACTGCAGTCTAGCCTCACCTTTTCAATTAAACTATCTGTTAATATCCCAAATCCCCAACAGCATACTGCACATTCAATCGTACCAAGTACCTGCAGCAACCGCGGACTGCGCTTATCTTACCGTTTGAGTTATAGTGTGGTCTGAATATGTAAACAGTCATGACACATCGAGCAAACTGCATAGCTTATTAGTTAGTGACGTTGTTGATCCTCAATCAGTGCACTGCATTTATGGCAATGAGGTATCAGGTGTGTTACATTATGTTACTGGCAGTATATTATCAGATATTCTATACAATTTCTATATCAAGGGCGCTACCAGTAATGTCACTTTATACATTTCAATAAAATATGGTGATTACTAAAAAACCACCTATATCTATCAAGGTCGGTAAGTATAAAAAAGTAAAGACTTAGATAGATTAGGTTAGAAGGCTAATGCGGAACTAATTCAACCAAATCCGTTCAGCCGTTCTAGCGTGATTGAGTAACACCTATACATTTATCTATCTGTCCATCCAGTCTATCTCATTTATAATATTGGATTAGGCGTGAAGGTACGTTAGACGTACCTTCACGCCTAAATAAAACGCCTAAAAACCATTAAACCAATCTCGATGAAATTTGGCACAGAGAGGGACTCGAACACTTTGGAAACGACGTAGACTACTTTTCATCGCAGCAAAAAGGGGTGAAAGAAGCTCAAAAAGGGAATGAAAGTTGATATTATAAATCCTCAATTTGAAGATAACCTAATGAAATTTGGCCACAGATACATTAAAGCTTGGGAAAAGACATATAGGCTACGTTCGGTCGGGATAATCAATATCCACGTGGGCGAGCCGTGGTCGACTGTTAGTGGTTTATACACAAAACTTACAAAAAGCGGAGCTTAGAAAAAAATCACACAAAAGGCACGCAATTCAAAAATTCATAACGATAAAAAATGAACAGTGCGTGAATAAATTACCTGTCATTTCGGTGTAGCTCCGGAAAATATTTGTACACATCAATTTGCATACGAGTGCCGGGTGAGGCAATCGTAAAACGTTGGAATCATTTAATTTCTTTTAAACAAAACACCTGCACCCCGGTGAAACCCGCCATTCTGTGGCGGCCATGTTGCATTCAATACAATCGTTCGCGGTACTGCGATAGCCTATTTTCGATTCCATTCATATTATAATAGTTATTTTAGTTTTATTTTATTTATTTTTCAGTATCATGTATTATGTATAGTAAATAATATTGTGAATATGTATATAGCATGCAGTGTTTGAATACTGTATTTTAATATAAATTTATCTTTCATATTGAAATACAAATAACAACAACCACCAAATACTTAACACTTAATTATAGCAAAGTACGAGTATGTATACTTTTATGTAATTCATTTCTACATATTTGTAAGAATAGTAATACCAATTACTCTTCTGTGGTGATAAATAAACATAATCATTATTTTGACAGCCTCTGTGGCGTGGCGGTAGTGAGGCGAAAAAGAAGGCGCGGGTTCGAACCCCGCTCAGTTCAAATATTTGTATGCATGAATATGGCATGGCTATTTGCATTGGTCTGGGTGTTTCTATGTATGTGTGTAAAAAGTATCTACGTATGTTTATCCGCATACATAGATTCCATAACACAAGCTAGTTAAGCTTACCATGGGTTACAAGATACGTGTTTCACTTATAAACTAAAAAGATAAACCTACTTAATTCTAAAATATAATTTCACCGTAAGTATTTGAAGAACGTAGAAAAAATCTTAAAATATAAATGTTTAAATTCCCACACATTTTCGTCTCAAAGCTACATCACCACATTTCTCATTTACCTAAGCACGTTCGCAGAACGACCTCATACCTTTGGATATTAAGAAAATTCTGGCACAAATGTTTGAGCCAACTCCACTAATAGGCATTTTGTGAGGCGGCAAACCGAAAGATTGGCTGTAACGAAGTGGACACCAACACGAATACAGCTGGTCTGAATTATTGAATTAATATGGAAAATTTCATTATATCCCCTGGTTTTTCATATTAAAGTAATTTTAAAAATATTACTTATTGAAAAATTGGTCAGTATCTACTTTTTCATTGTAAATGCTATATTTGAATGTTACGATCTGTGAATGTTACAATTTGAATTACAGTTTTTTTATAACCCAGGTTTTGTAACGATAATATTCGAAGACTAGTCTTCAGAACAAAAGGCATACTATTTTGTTGTGTTACAATTAATTCATTCTATCTCTCTTAAATAAGCTATTCACAGGCATTTAAAATGGTGATGTCATTCATAACTTACATTACAAATATCAAGTTTTTGTTCTCATAATTATAGTGTTTTATCATTTATTAGTTTTGTTACAATAATTTATGAAACTCTATTCTACTTGAGTACAGTTATTAATGTGAATGATGCCTCATTTCGACACTTGAGGGTATAATAAACAAAATAGTTGTAATTCCTAATCAGTTTGCAATGGTAGTTATATTTTCAATGTAGATAAACGAAGACTAAAGAGATAAAAGGATGCATGAAGTCTTACAGGGTTACGATGGTTGGAACTGTCGAATACAAACTAAATTGATCCAGAAAAAAACTATTTTCATTCACAATACAAAACAGAAGATGTAGTGATGAGAATTGAGAGAGGAATGTTAAGATGGTTCGGTCATGTTGAGAGAATGAATGAAAGAAGACTAACAAAACAGGTGTATGAGGCGAGTGTGGATGGTACCGTCGGAAGGGGAAACCTAGGCGCACATACCTGGACCAAATCGGGGAAGTGTTAGAAAAGGGGCAGGTCAGGAGTACCCTAAACCGACGAGCATTCATGAAGAATGTAATGAGAGTGAATGAAGCGAGAATAGTATGTCAGGATCGTAGCTACTGGAGATCCGTGATCTCTGCCTACCCATATAGGAAACAGGCGTGATTTTATGTATGTGTGTATCTTTATTTGTATCTAGCTGAGACTGTGTAATAGTCTCAAAATATTATTGTGAATATAAATTAATGCCAAAGTAGTCCTACAAAGTAGCGTTCGGTCTGTCTACCAATATTAAATATTTACTGTACCGTATACACGCGACACACATGCTAAACAGCAGTTTAGCATCAGCTAATAGTTGCACTGCTAATTGAGTAGCGTGTGTAAGCTGTAGCTATGACGTAGGGCTTGGCAGTCGATAGCGAGTTTAGTTTACCCAATTGCTTCGGCTATGGCGTATGAATTTACAAGCTCCTTCATTAGTCGCTTGTACTGTGCCAAGAAACGTTTCTCGTATGGATGAACCTGTGCTTAATTAGTCTTAGTATTGACTAGGCCAATTATAATATTTGCTTAACTAAAATTTACTTAAGTTATTTGACTAAACTATTTGTCTTTTAGGGAGGTATATTGACAAATAATAAGTTATTGTGTGTAATGCCCGCTATACACGTTCAAATAATTTGATCAAACTGATAGTTGCAAACAGTTCAATCAAATTATGTGAACGTGTTTGGCGGTCATAAGTAACAAGTGACAATTAATATAAGTGTGATCGTATTGCAATGACTATTCACGTTAACTTCAGATAGTATCATCTCCTTACCTTGCTTAATTGATTGACTTCAAGCTGCTTTTGCCAATTTCCCGAAAACCTAAATTTGTTTTTCTTAAGTTCTGTTGTCAGACTGTTATTTGTTAGTGTTATATGTCTGAATATCTTATATAATTGTAAATTGGAAATTTTAGTTCGCGATGGACGCAGAAACTAATGAACGGATTATGATGCGCTTTTTTTATTAGAAAGTTCATTATCAGATTTAAAATCTATCCTTTCTTTGATTGCAATCAAACAAACGTAAGATTTAGTTTGGTGTGGGTCGTGGTCATGGAATCAGTTTTTCTGTGAACTTGGTACATTGGCATGAAGTACCAGGCTCACAGAAATTTTAAGGAACTTTATCTAGGTCGCGGGAACAGGAGCTGTGTGTCCTAAACCGTTATATTTCGAACTTAACGCGGATGAAGTTGCGTGCAAAAGCTAGTAGATATATATTATTACTATTGGACTGCCCTGCACTTTGCGTAATATTGCGAAGATTATATTCAGTTATGTCACAAGTGTTTTTTTTTGTGACAATAATAAACGCTGATTGATAAATTTCATTAACATAACAACAAATTTTAATAAAAACATCACCATATTGAGGGATTGTTCCCCTTTTCTCCAACTGGCGATTCTATTGTTCCTTTAGTCCTAACCAAATCACATTACGTATAATTTATGATTTTCCTTAAATAAATAAAGGAAAGTAAGAGTTACGTAGTAAGAGGACAGTGGGAATTCGTTGACAAATAAAGCCAATAAACTATTTCCCGCTCGTGACAGTGAGCACCGCTAAATCACAGAGGTTGCACTTAAGTCGGTAGACCATCGAGGTTATCTTCAGTTTTTAGTTTTCCTATAGTTACGCCTATTCATGTGGTGACGAAGAAAGAATACAATTATCACCACCGTAAGGGTATCGTAAGAGGCGTCAAACGGAATAATACATAGACGATATCACTTTGAAAGAAACCTCGAAATGAAACCCTGTACCAACGCGTCTGGCCAGCGTAGAAACAGTAGGCTATAGCCTCCCGACACTGGGAGAGGCGTATGACTAGCAGTGGATTGCGAGATGCTTATTTTATTTATTGACTGTCCTTGGCTCAGCTGGATGAGGATGGCGAAGGGTGCAGTCAGCATCAGAAAGATATTGACGAACAGAGTGCTCAAAATGATCTTAGATACATTTTTTGACCCCCTTCCTGATGACCGATTGTTCTAACGTTCTGACCTTCAGTTGGGACAATAAAACCATATAAATCAATAAAACAGTTTTACTTGCTCTTAATACGAGAGTCTTAAGATTATTTTGAGACTTCGTCGTCAAGATAAATATTTTCTGAACTCATTTAAAGTCAAACTTATTATTGAAAAATATACTAGCATAAATATGACTAAATCAAAATTTAATTGAAAATCATACCCTATACAAATAACGTAAAAGCCTCTCAAAATTACCTAGAGTACACACGCACTGAAATTAAATCTCTAAAGAGGTCGCAAAATTATTTCTACAAACCCAAGCGACATTATGTGGATAACAAATATTTGTACAAGACCGCTAATAGGCCATTTCAAGAGCTAATCCGAAAAGACTATAACGAGTGGTTTCTGTAATACAAAAAAGTATATGTTGTACAAATTGGTTCAGTCGATGAGGTCGCATAGGTACTGTATTATGAGTACCTACTCAAATATGTAGTATTCACTAATCTCGCCGAGGACCAATCCAGGTTATTATATCCAGGTCATTACAAATTGGATTTCAGGTAAAGTTATCCTCATCTTTGCGTTATCCTCGTACGCATTCAGGGCCTTTATCGTGGAGACCGAGGTCCGTTAGTGTTCAAATAAAGTAAACCTGGTTATATTGTGAAATACCTGGTAATGACATATCCAATTAAGATGCCTAGCTTTTATTCAAATTCAGGTAATCCTCAAAAATAAATTTCGTGGAGATTAAACCAATTGTAATCATTCTGGAATGGTTTCAAATCGACCAAACGTGTCCTGCCTTCGGCAAACAGAAATATTATAAGTATTTCTAATAAGTAGATTATGATTTTCTTTGTACGTAAAAGATAGCTTTGAGTCGTCGCATAATGATTGTTTTTTAATTGCTATGGATAATGAAATTAAATTTTTGCTTTTATCCTAGCAGAAAATTATTGCGAATCTCTTTAAATATATTCCTTTTTATGTTATTATAGGAAATGTTATTAATTTATTATTAGTTAGAAGAATTTTTCATTAACATAAAATTAGATAGAAAATTTAATTACTGATGTAAATGTTAATTTGATGTAAGTATAAAAGATGAAAATTATTATTCAGTTTCTTTGGAACTACTTAGTTCATTTCCATAGCTCCATCTACATGAGATACTGATCTCATTCCTGACACACAGAACCTATTTCTAAGATAAAAATTACGATTTTTTTTGCGTATAAAATATCATCCAAGTGTACCGTTTCCGTTAAAACTACAATCAAACACCCAAATAAACTCAAAGTTTTATACAAAAAAATAAAGAACTTGAAATGGCATTCCTAGTTCTTTTATTCAATAAACAACAATAATTAGACTGAATTTTTATAGCATTTTTAATGCTAACTATAAGGTTCGAAAAACATCGGAAAAAATTAAACGCTCAAGTGAGATTTGAACTTACGGCTTACGACCTTTCCCTTACAGGGGGAATGCTCTTCCAACTGAGCTATTGAGCCACACCTGATTCCTTACAAGTTTTCCTTCTCTTTATATCCGTCTTTAATGGCGACGATGGTGCCATCTACCAACTACTAGTTCAAGTCTCACTTGAGCGTTTCATTTTTTCCGATGTTTTTCTAACAACAATAAATTCATAATTCGTCATGATATAAATAACTATATGTAAAAAAATAACGATGTGTTCGAAATAAATATGTCTAGTAAAAAGCAATGGTCTAATTGCCATTTACAATGAAATGAGCACTATTGAATAATAAATTGCCATTAATTAGTCCCTACTAGGAATATAACGTTAAATCACTTCCCACGGGAGCCGTAGGGGCCCGCCGATAACGCTCTACACGAATGATATACGGAGTTATAACATGGTACTAACTCTGCGCAATAAATGCCTACATAATATTGTAATAGTACCTATTACATAGTAGTGCGTACACACGCACTACGTAGGTACGCATCCATTACCTTTCACCAGTAATATGTTAGCGTGGTTGTATATTGTCTCCTAAGGGAATATAATATAATATATAATCCTATAGGAATATATTACCTACTCAGTCAGCCTGTAACCACGGCCGGTGTAACTTAGTCGAAACATCAGGCAAATCAAAAGAATAATTCTCGTTATAATTATTGTATATTATGGAACGCGAGAGCTTAAAAGTTAGTTCTTATTTTATTATATATAAATAAATAAAATAATAAATATTCCATAACATTCTACACAATGCTATCTAGACTCATGGTAAGCTTAACTAGCATGTGCTATGGTATCTAGAATGCTTTTTTTTTGTAAATACATACATATTATACATAGTAACATCCAGACCAATGCAAATAGCCATACAAATATTTGCACTGAGCGGGGATCAAACCCGCGCCTCCTGCGTGGCAGTCGCGTTCACTACCACCACGCCACAGATGAATAGAAATAAATTGCATAGCTTCTTTTACTTAAATTTCGCCATCATATTTGTATTCTTCTATTTTACTGCTGATTACTTTCGGTTCAGTTTTCAAGGTAGTCTCATTTTTTCTACTGCAGCTCGACAGCATTCTTCATTTGCGAATATGAATCATAATCCCATTCAAAAGGACAGGTCAGATGCCTTTTCAATAATCAAAACAAAACTTCTTAATATACATACATACATAAAATTACGCCTGTTTCCCATGGGGGTAAGCAGAGATCACGGATCTCCATTTGCTACGATACTAACATACTACTCTCGCTTCATTCACTCTCATTACATTCTTCACGCATGCTCGTCGGTTTAGGGTTCTCCTGACCTGCCCCTTTTCTAAAACTTCCCCGATTTGGTCCAGGTATGTGCACCGAGGTCTTCCCCTTCCGACGGTACCATCCATACTCGCCTCATATACTTCTTAATTATCAGGTAAATAATTGGTAAAACAGAAGAAACTATACTGTAGTACCGTCAGTAGGACCTCTCCCAAGTTTGTGATTACATGCATGTTACGTTTTGTTTTTCTTTTCTTTTTTTCCTTATAGTTTATTCTAATTGAATGCTGGTAGGCCCCACGATATGTAAATATATCACGAAAAAGAAAGCAAGTGTTGCAAATTTCACCGCGGCGTTGATATAAGCTACGATACAAAATAAGGATGTTGATAGAATGATAGCATGTATTTTCTTGTATGAGCATAACCACGCTATTTATCAAAATAGAATTTTCACGGTTACGTATTTTTTTACTTTTTACATAAAAGATAAGATTACATAGACTTACGCGTATGTATATGATTAAATAATATATTATATAGTTTTTCGAATACATAGGGAAAAATCATAATTTAATTTAATGATTTTTCTTTTGTCTAACAATAAATTTTGTACGCGTGTCTGGGCAAAACATGTTGGCACAGTAACAAGCAATGACCATGTAACAACTTCCATGTTACCCATGTTTATGCAAATAAATGAATGAATCTGAATCTGAATCTGAAAAATGAATCTTCTCGGGTGGGACTCGAACCCGCTTCGTCCCTTACAGGAGGAATGCCTTGACCAACTCTGCTACCGAGACACGCCCGATGTGATTCAAATTTCCCTTCTATTTTTATCCGTCTATAAGGCGACGGTGGAGTCATCCACCGATGTTCTTATGAACTATCGGAACCAATGAATGATGATACGAGTATTGTTAGCATACTAACTTAATGCTGTAAAATACATTCAACTAGTCCTTCGTACAGCGTCGTCCGCATTCAAACTTGTCACGTCAATTTTTCAAAGTTTCCTTTCATCAAACTTTTTCCCGATAATAATTACGAACAGTAAAAAAAGGAACAATAGAAATTGGTGGAACCGTTTCCAAGTTTTGGGACAGGTCACAAATTTAGCGATTTATTTCTATTTACAAAGAAAAGTATAAAGAATGGAACTATATTCTATAATGGAAAAGTTACTAAAAAAGAAAAGATAGAAAGAAACTATCAAGGTATGTTTTTTATTTTAACAATTACGTTTAGTAACAATTTAACAGTTAAATTAGTGGTTTAACTATCTATACTCCATTTGTTTAGGTATTTAACTCATTATCATCCTCCTTCCATTCATCTCTAGTTGCAATCATTTCAACAGTCACTCCCTTCTTAACCATATCATCCTTCACACAGTCCATCCACCTCCTTTTAGGTCTTTCTCTCCCCTTGTAATCTACCTTCCTTACGACATTACTTTCATACCTGCGCATTACATGTCCGAACCAGGACAAACTATTTCCTCGTAGCTTTTCCGTGATTGGTGCAAGTTTCAAACTTTCTCTTATAAATTCATTCCTAATCTTATTCATTCCTGTCACACCAAATATCTCTCTCAACATTCGCATCTCGGCTATATACAACTGTCTTTCATCCGTCACCTTTACGGGCCACTACAAGCAACTTGTTGAGAACTCTTGCTAGATTCATCGTACCAATGTCGCGTGAACCACGTGAAACCACCGTCATCAATATTGTATGCTTTTATAAAATAAAAAGTATTTTCAATGTCACCTCTAAGCTCAATGCAAAAGCACATACTCGCTGCATTTTATTTCAAATCACAATAATTCCCCACATATTGGTCCTTCAAGCCGGATTGAATAATTGAATAATTATTAACCAATGATCTTCATTATAGCGGGATTATTATATTATTATGT
Organism: Eilema sororculum; assembly: GCA_914829495.1. NCBI lineage: Eukaryota > Metazoa > Arthropoda > Insecta > Lepidoptera > Erebidae > Eilema > Eilema sororculum. The sequence goes on from OU618535.1 coordinate 24,560,565, forward strand.
AGTTAAACAATCATATGGTGGCTTTCTATAAAATCACATAAAAAATAGGCAAACTAACTAGTGGTGCAAAAACTAGTGGTTTTAGTCTTCAAAACAAGTTTCTAAACAGAAAAAATATTTAGTCACTGAATTTTTAAATAAAACATTAAATAATTCCCGAGTATAGGCCCGTTATTTCTAATCGAAGAGCAACTAATATTATACTGTCCATTTTACAACTTACTAGCATGTAATGTCGACTGTATGTATCCCATCCCATGTTTGGTGTGCAATAAAGAGTATCTGTACTAACATTATCAAGACATTTTATTCAAGACGGACGGATTACGTAGAAAAGGACATGGCGTAATTGAAGAATGAATTAAGTATATTATTATAAGGAAAGTAAGGAGATACCGTCCTACTGGAAAGTAAAAACCTAACTAATTGGGATAAGGGCTTCAGATGGTAAATCTGAACGTTTATTATTAAAAGGAAGTATTTTTGCTAAACTGTGGTGCACCTATTTGTTCCCGGTAGAGTAGAATTTGGGCCCCCCATACTCTGCCCATGCGGTGTCGTACAAGTCGACTAAGGAATAGGGCTGTTTAACATCGTACAATCCAGATTTAGCCTCCGATGAATTCCAGATTGCATTGAGGGAATTCCTTCTGGATTTTTTGAAATTCCTTTATTTAATTTGCCATGTTTGTTAAAACGAGCCTTTACACCCTCGAGCCTTTGCAGATGCGTAGAGATGTTGCGTCTTTGGCAGTTTTCTACCGTCTCTACCATGGTGAATGTTCTGACGAGCTCTTCCAATCCCACCCTCCCCTTTCCTTCACAGGACGACACGTGCAGGGCTAAGATGTCATCCATTTACGGTGCAGAGTATACCTGCTAGAACCAAGCGTTTCAGTGATTCATTCCTATGCCGCACCACTAAGACCTGGAATTCCCTGCCAGCTCACGTGTTTCCTTCTTCCTACAGTCCCGGGTCCTTTAAGCGGGGCGTGAAAAGGCATCTAATGAGGCCGTCAAGCTGAGTGCCACCACTGTAAACATGGTAAATGTTTACGATAGTGACCCTCTTTCCGAGACTTTGCCTTTAGCTTAACATCAGGCGAGGTGAAGTCAAATTGACGTGTCATGTGTAAAAAAAAAAAAAAAAGATTTGATCCTTACGATTGCCACTATCGATTGAAGTCATAAAAATATAGGATATAATTTTTTCGAGTCTTAGTCGGTTCGATTACCGGGCGTGTCAAACGAATTTTCAAAAATTTTTCAAAGCAGTTTGTTTCTTTTTAAAAATAAAGGAATGTTTCCTTTGAGTGAAATTCGCTATCTCCAGTATTTCCAGTACTTCCCCTCCAAGGGGCATGAAAATCTTCCATCATTTATATTATATCAATGATAATAATTCAATGTCGTGTCCTTGCTTTAATCGTATTATCACTTTTGAAGTCACTCGTATCGTTAATCCATATGGCTTACGCTTCATGATAATACGAGTGACTTCAGAAGTGCAATATAGGTAAACTTATTCTTGTAACTTTGAATAATTTACGTATTTTGCTCTTTTGTCTCTCAAGTTCTTTCAAACTAACTTCAATGCGGTTTCCAAGAAAATTATGCTAACTTCCATTCAGATTCACTGCAAGTCGAAATCGATGTGTTTTTACCATCTCTGGTCTAGATAGCGTTGTTTAGAATGTCGTAGAATCGATTAAGATGGTAAAATCGAGTAAGACAAAGAAGATATCAAACGCTTACAAAAGTCATTCAAATGTCGTAGAATATTTTATATTAGGTATAACCATATTATATTTGTTACTGCTGGAACCTCAAAACATGAAAATCCTATTAGAATGAATTTTTTATAGCATTTATTATGCTAACTTTTTAAAATTCGATATACATCGGGAAAAATGAAGCGCTCAAGTGAAACTTGAAGGCTCAACAGCTCAGTTGGAAGAGCATGCCCCCTGTAAGAAAAAGGTCGTGGGTTCAAATCCCACTTGAGTACTTCATTTTCCCGGTGTATTTCGAATGAAAATCCTAACTATTTTCTATTGCGAAAATTTCTAGACATCTCCATACATTTTTTTAATTTCTGGAGCAGGAATATTCAGGTAAGTATATCCACATTCCTTGAGTGTTACTGAAGCACTATATAAAGGAAACGTATCTTTCACTTGGGAGTAAAATGCGGGAAAACAGAATAAAAATCTTACGGAAACTGAGATAGATCATTTAGTTTCCTTTTTGGTTTGTGTAAATTTGGTTTATGCTATAACATTTGATGCTGTTACCATTCTTAACTCTTTCTTATATATTAGAACAGAACCCCCAGTCTACTATGTCAACTGTCAGAATAATGTAACAATAAGAACGCAAATATCTGACTTTTTCTTCAATCGAGTTTTATCTAAAAAACCTAATGTTCAAACTTATAATTTTTAAATTAATTACGGTCGAATTTCAACCACCGGGCGACCACTAGTTGTTTTAATTCCTTCATTACATATTATAGCTATTTCTACGCTAACCACTTTTGGGATTATATATTCTTTTCGCAGCGAGAGTGGGATGATATCATCAAGAAGTATTACCTCATCACTGAATATTGACTAAAGTGATGGTACGACGCACGATTTATGATATTCTAGTGACTTTACTACTCTCCTCTTATTCATATTTCTGCAGGAACATATATGCTTACTATACCAGATGCCGGTATAGTAAGCATATGTTCTAAAGGTGGGCGTTGCATTGGTGTTGCGTCACCATTTAAAAACTGTATAGATAAATTGACATACAATCAAACAGAAAACATTCGAGCTGGCACCAAAGTCTAGTTACTGGGATACCAGCTCGAATGGTTTCTGATCTAACAGATTACAAAATACTGTCAAGAAATTATCATCAATCATCCCATGAATGCTAACAATAAACGAATTTTAATTACGGCAACGTTTGTGCATCACAAATTCCAATAACTAAAATTGTTTCGAAATGATCACACAAAAATGATTCTATGGGAAAAATAAACTGTGGAATGCAATTTCAAAAACTGGAATGAATGCCTTTAATTCCAGTTTTTGAATTTTATTTTTTATTGAAAGCCGAATGAATACTCGTATAAATAATAAGTATAGTGAGTACAAAGAGTTCAAAATCAGAAATACAGTTTCGAGTGCGTGCCAAGTGTTGCTTGACCGTAAAAGCTCCTTGACTTAAACAAAGAGCTTTAAAATAATATTATTTTTGACCACAGTCACCAAATTGTTGAAAATAAAATATTTTGGCACCCGTTAACCATGTCTCTATGTTTATACTGTAAAATATTTGCGCATTATGCATGTATTTTAATGTATAACTACCCGGGGGTACTCCAAAACTCGAAAGAGCCAAAAGAAAAAATCTGTTATTCCTTTGGCCAGGACATTAAGACTTACAATAAATGTATAATGGTTTATTCTTTGTATATTTTTGTAGGTACAGCGATCGTGTGCAATTTGTTGAAACCATAATTATTCACCCCCGAGATAAATAGGCGCAAGCATATAAATGTAGGTAAGTTTAGTTATTATAGCACAATGATTTATACAATATGTGACCCAATAAAACTAAAATTTCAAACATCTCGTCGTTCAGAAAGTTCATTGGTACAAAATAAAGCCAACCCAGTCAAAATCCATCCAAACTTTCCTTCCACCAAAGCTTAGCACCCTGAGTTATATTTTGGTAATAATTCATAACTTGCGAGGTCTCCACGGCAGCAACACCAAAGGAAATATAATTTGAATAAATCAGCTCTCTAGATTTTGGAACGAGTCTGCCGAAATTTCTTCAAGAAAATGGAACAACGCATTCTTAGGCAAATATTTTGCGAGGAAATCTTATTTAAGATTTGATTTGATTATGGAGAAAATTTAGTAGGTATGCTGCTTTGCATATTTCATTTGCAGCATTCGAAATCTTCAAGGAATTTCAGAGAACACTAAGGCCTTGAACGGCTGACCTAGCTAGCGTCACGTATTATCATCTGTTAAGGAAAATAAGCACCATAAGAATCGTTAAATTAAGAAAATGACAATAATATACTGGGTCAGTTTTTTCTACTCGCTTGTCGGTCTCGTGAAATATTTTCTATTGTCAACAATAAGTACCTAGCTTATTGTCCACAATAGAAAATTCTTGAGCACCGGATAATATTAATGAGAATCCTTTTGAGAAAAAAATATTCTCTAAAGCTCGATAATTCATACGGATTATTACTACTTGAAAAAGTGTCACCAATTTAGACATTGTATAATAGCACAGGTTTCTGAAAAGATACCATATTGTTATAGTTATAATAGGTAAGTATACTTCGTTTAAGTATTTGTAATAATAACTGTCATTGTTTTATAATACACGTAGATTAAATTTGCTTTTATAACCAGTTTAATCGAAAGTAAATATAAAAACATAAACAAAGTAAAAAAAATAAATTAGAACTCACCATGAAAGGAACCGGTGATTCCTTCAGAGAGACACAACACTGATCTCCATAATTATCAATCCACTCAGTCACCAAACACGCACACACGTCACAGCGAACATAAAATTTTGAAACGACTTCACGATTCCGATGCGGAGTTTCACGAAACGGCGCGCGATCGCCCCCTGCGGCATCCAGCGAGCTTATGGCAGAGAGTTTGCGTGGACCGCACTCCCCCCACCTTCTACCACATTCTATAATTTCGCCAGTCCACCACCATAAAAAATATTTCAAGACCGTATTGCGCAATGCATTAATCTTCAATAAAATAAACAGGTGATTATTTTATTACAACAAACATGGCCGCTTAAAGCTACACAGTTGTAAATTATGGAGGAAATAGGCGTAATTAAGCTCGTTTTACGTTAAATCCGTTCAGAGCCAGGAATAGGCGACAAGCAAATGTTTTAATGTTTAATTAAAAGGATTGTCACGGGAGAGGATTTAACGAAACGTGATAAAAATACTAATAAATTCAAATGCGTGCCGAGTGAAAATACTCGTGACGCATTTTTAAGCTCTGCTGTTTGAGAAGGTTTTTTAAAAGTTAGATGCGATTGTTTCCAATAACCTAATTCTTTTATAGTCTGTAAAGTGAATTTCTGAGTTAAACTATGTTAATTGGGAATGCCATCTTCCGACTTCAAATTAAAATTAGAACTAATTTATGAACTAGTGTTGGAATTATTGCGTTTCCCTTGAATGATAGCTATTCACTAGAATTTTACGCTTAATTGGTGGAATAAATTTACCGTACATTTTGAATTCTATTATTGGTTCCATGCTGGTTTTCAGGTCTGGAACTGGATCAAAGAACTTTTAGCGAAGATTATGTAGTCAGATCAGATAATTTATTTAAAAATCTACCATATAAATGTTTATTTTCGTAAAATAGTACTAATATTCCTACAGACTCTTAGCTAACTCAATTCTTTGTGCTAGAACGCTGGAAGTGGGTAGCAGTGGCGTGAGGCCCCTATAACCCGACTCTTGCCGACTTGCTCTACAGAGAACCATGGTAGAATACCTAAAAAAATGCTATAAGAGGAAAGAATGTTTGCGACCGGCTTCCTTTTTTTAAAAGGTTCCCCTTTCACCACTGGTGGATAGTGTAATGGCTAAGCCAAAGATGCTTTTTTAAGACTAATTAAAGAACTTCAGTATAACGGTCTCTATAGATTATTATGGTGATGTTTAATTAAAGGCCTGATACGTTCACGTTTGGTAAAGTTTAGGGCAAGTTCACAAGGTCAACGGGAGTTTTCACCGAGTCCTGGCAATGAGTTGTATACTTACCTACGTTTGTACTTTGTGTAAGCTGTTATAAATATCGTTTTTGAATTCAAGTCTCTATACCTGTGTTCAAGATAAGGAGCCATGTTTAAGATCGAGAGGTCCTGAGTTCAAATCCTAGACTAACTAACTACGTAAACCCGCTCCAATACAAGCAATTATTTAGCAAGTGGATAGGCTAATATTTGTACTAGAATTTTGGTTTCAGTTTCGGTTCGATTCCGTTTTGGTTTCGGTAAAAAGAAAAAATGTTCTAACTTTTACTATGGTGTTGGAATTTACTATTTACGTTATATCTATTATAGGCTATGAATATTAATCAATCTGAAAGCATTATTCTCTGTGGTAAAACAGGTTATTAATGCGAGAGATTTTAATGAAAAGGGACATAATTTAACTAGCTGTAAGCCCCTAATGTGAATAATTACGACATACAAATTGAATTGAAACAATAACGTATTGTACTTGCAATTGACAGCCTAATACTCACGCAATTAATTTAGTAATTACGTTTCGTGTCAACTTATGACATTTTTTCAATTTCTTATTTTATATTAAATACGAAAAATCATGATGATCTCCACCTGAGGAGCCATGATGAAGGGTGATAATTGTCAAAAGGGAAATCTATGAAAAAATCTTACCTTGAACTACTTTGATAAACACTATAGAAGAGCCGGCAGGAATCTAGATATAGGGACCTCTTGACCTCTACTACTGAGAGGTAAACCTTCGTCTCCTTCTTCCTGACAGTAAGGTACATTGGTATAAAAAGAGTACCTACCTACTCTTGTTATTAAAGTCGACTGTAAGGAGAAGTATGCGGCATCCATTATGAACTACTGGCTAGAGTGGCATTACAGGGGCTTCTCAAACCAACAGGTGATACAAGGAACCAGGGTTCAGGGTTTGTCTCTGTCGGATTCAGAAGGAGCCAATGACCGAGTGCAAAATACAGGAAATTCTAACTTTGATACCGTTTCCGTAACCCACGGAATTTTTTTTTATCGTGCGAAAATCTCCTCGGATACCACCTGCCGGGGAGCCGGTGGAGGTGGTTTTGTCGGACTCGAACCGACTAAAACAAACGCCGTCTTTGGGTCTTTGGCTGGTATCTCTCGCACCCCGGTAGACCCAGGACCATCTGTTTTGTCAAATCCATGTAAACCTTGGGATTCCTGGGATAAGAATTAGCCTATGTATTATTCCAGACTGTAATCTATAAGTGTACCCAAATTTCCAAAACGGTTCAGCCATTAAAGGGTGATTGATTAACCAACACTTACAAACTTCTTCACAAACTTTCACATTTATAATATTAGTGTAGGATGCAGGGTAGGACAGGATAAAATAGAACAACTTTTAAAGCGAGTTCTAGGACAGATTACCTGCACCTGGGACTCACTGAGTATCGCCCTTTGATATTTTCTTAGGACACTACTGTTTAGATAAAAGGTTTTTATTTCCGTGTACAAAATTCACACGGATAATATAGGTATTTAAACTATCATGGTAATTGACAGCCTGTGTGGCGTGGCGGTAGTGCACGCGACTGCCCCGCAGGAGGCGCGGGTTCGATTCCCGCTCAGTGCAAATATTTGTATGCATGAATATGGATATATGCATTGGTCTGGGTGTTCTATGTATAATATGTATATATTTATAAAAAAAAGTATCTAAGTATGTTTATCCGCATTCTAGATTCCATAACACAGGCTTAATTAAGCTTACCATGGGTCTGGATAGCGTTGTCTAGAATGTTGTGGAATATTTATTTATGGAATATTTAATTAACATTATTATTAAAGGTGTCGGGATATTTACCAAGTTTCTACGGATACCACCCTGCAACCGAAGCGTGCGGAGGTGGTTATGTCGGATTCGAACCGACTGTTTTACTATAGGTAAATAAAATTCATGTTTAGTTATCTATTAATAGGCTAGATGGTGGTGTAAGTATAAAATAAACAGTCAGTAAATCTATCATTAAAGTTTCGATATTAAACTACTTGTATAACTAATTGCAGGCATAGTAAAATATGTATTTCTGTATCACTTCCACTAAGTAGCAACCAAATTTTTCCATGTTGTGATTTTCAACTTTGATCTTGTGAACTATAGACCTATTAAGCTGCTGACATTCTGAAGTGTTGAGATTTTGAATCGTTACGGTGTTGATGTTTTGTCGATTTTGTGATTGTTGAGATGCAGTATCAAACCCCTCTAACACGCACACCATCTCTTATGGGTCGAAGGTTACTGGAGACATATCTCTCGTACCCCAGTCAATTCAGAGTCATCACTTGTGGGTAAATGAGCCCAGTCCCAATTTAGCCTCAGGCTAATCTGTTATTTAATTTAGTAGTAAAAGTGTGACCCTTTGACTTTTGATGTTAGGACGGTAGTTTAATGAACCTATTTTATATTAAATTCAGAGTAAACAGATAAATAATTACTGATCTGTTGAACGAACGGATCGGTAATCATTCACTGGAGTCAAAATTAATTAGTGTTGGAGTATTTTTAGGCTTAGATATTTAACGCTAAATTTTAGATAAAAATGTCTAGACTATGGCGTGTCTGTACATTGGAAATATTTAATGAATTTAGTTATGTTGTTAACGATACTGAACACAACAATATTATTTTTGGAATTTTAGTCTATTTGCTATGTACACATTTGTAAAACTGAACGGGTTTTGTTTTGATACGATTTCTTTTTCAAGGTATTGATGAGATTTAAATTTTAACGTTAGTTTGATCGCAATCGCAAGAATAGAACCGGAGATGACCAAAAGTTGTGATAACCGACATCCAAGCGGGTGGAGACGCGGATATAGTTTAGTGAAGAAATATAAATAACTAGCTTTTGCCCGCGGCGGCGGTCAGCCGGGGTGCGAAGGATATGTCGATGGCAACCTCACCTCCGGCCTAGCACCACGACCCACAGTCGGCGTGCGGTTTTAGTCGGTTCGAGTCCGATATAACCTCCCCTTCCGGCTCCGGCAGGGGGGGTATCCGAGGGGATATCCACACGAAAAAAAAAGTCGATGGAAAAAATCTTACTAGTTTCTAGTTTTCATGCATGATGGGACCCGTAGAGGAGCCGGCAAGAATCTAGATATAGGGACCCCTTGCTACTACTGAGAGGTAAACTTTTGTCTCCTTCTTACTGACAGTAAAATGTACCTTATTTTATGACAGCCTCCGTGGCGTGGCGGTAGTGCACGCGACTGCCACGCAGGAGGCGCGGGTTCGATTCCCGCTCAGTGCAAATATTTGTATGCATGAATATGGCTATTTGCATTGGTCTGAGTGTTTCTATGTATAATATGTATGTATTTAAAAAATAAAAAAAAAGTATTTAAGTATGTTTATCCGCATTGTAGGTTCCATGAAACAAGCTATAAAAAAAAGCTTATCATGGGTCTAGATAGCGTTGTGTAGAATGTTGTGGAATATTTATTTATTTATTTATTTATTTATTGGTATAAAGAGAGTACCTACCTACGCTTGTTAGTAGTCGACTGTTAGCAGAAGTATGTGGATTATGTGGAAGCCATTATGAACTACTGGCTAGAGTGGCCTCACAGGGGCTTCTCAAACCAACAGGTGATACAAGGAGCCAGGGTTCAGGGTTTGTCTCTGTCGGATTCAGAAGGAGCCAACGACCGAGTGCAAAATACAGGAAATTCTAAATTTGATACCGTTTTCGTAACCCACGGAAATCTTTTTTTTTTATCGTGCGAAAATCTCCTCGGATACCACCTGCCGGGGAGCCGGTGGAGGTGGTTTTGTCGGACTCGAACCGACTAAAACACACGCCGTCTTTGGGTCTTTGGCTGGTATCTCTCGCACCCCGGTAGACCCAGGACCATCTCTTTTGTCAAATCCATGTAAACCTTGGGATTCCTGGGATAAAAATATGCCTATGTATTATTCCAGACTGTAATCTATAAGTGTACCCAAATTTCAGCCAGATCGGTTCAGCCATTAGAGTGTGATTGAATTACAAACACTTACAAACTTCTTTACAAACTTTCACATTTATAATATTAGTGTAGGATGCAGGGTAGGGCAGGATAAAATAGAATTTTTAAAGCGAGTTCTAAGACAGATTACCTGCACCTGGGACTCACTGAGTATCGTCCTTTGGTATTTTCTTAGGACACTACTGTTTAGGTACAAGGTTTTTAATTCCGTATTACAAATTCCCACGGATAATATAGGTATTTAAACTATCATGGTAATTGACAGCCTGTGTGGCGTGGCGGTAGTGCACGCGACTGCCCCGCAGGAGGCGCGGGTTCGATTCCCGCTCAGTGCAAATATTTGTATGCATGAATATGGATATATGCATTGGTCTGGGTGTTCTATGTATAATATGTATATATTTATAAAAAAAAAGTATCTAAGTATGTTTATCCGCATTCTAGATTCCATAACACAGGCTTAATTAAGCTTACCATGGGTCTGGATAGCGTTGTCTAGAATGTTGTGGAATATTTATTTATGGAATATTTAATTAACATTATTATTAAAGGTGTCGGGATATTTACCAAGTTTCTACGGATACCACCCTGCAACCGAAGCGTGCGGAGGTGGTTATGTCGGATTCGAACCGACTGTTTTACTATAGGTAAATAAAATTCATGTTTAGTTATCTATTAATAGGCTAGATGGTGGTGTAAGTATAAAATAAACAGTCAGTAAATCTATCATTAAAGTTTCGATATTAAACTACTTGTATAACTAATTGCAGGCATAGTAAAATATGTATTTCTGTATCACTTCCACTAAGTAGCAACCAAATTTTTCCATGTTGTGATTTTCAACTTTGATCTTGTGAACTATAGACCTATTAAGCTGCTGACATTCTGAAGTGTTGAGATTTTGAATCGTTACGGTGTTGATGTTTTGTCGATTTTGTGATTGTTGAGATGCAGTATCAAACCCCTCTAACACGCACACCATCTCTTATGGGTCGAAGGTTACTAGAGACATATCTCTCGCACCCCAGTCAATTCAGAGTCATCACTTGTGGGTAAATGAGCCCAGGCCCAATTTAGCCTCAGGCTAATCTGTTATTTAATTTAGTAGTAAAAGTGTGACCCTTTAACTTTTGATGTTAGGACGGTAGTTTAATGAACCTATTTTATATTAAATTCAGAGTAAACAGATAAATAATTACTGATCTGTTGAACGAACGGATCGGTAATCATTCACTGGAGTCAAAATTAATTAGTGTTGGAGTATTTTTAGGCTTAGATATTTAACGCTAAATTTTAGATAAAAATGTCTAGACTATGGCGTGTCTGTACATTGGAAATATTTAATGAATTTAGTTATGTTGTTAACGATACTGAACACAACAATATTATTTTTGGAATTTTAGTCTATTTGCTATGTACACATTTGTAAAACTGAACGGGTTTTGTTTTGATACGATTTCTTTTTCAAGGTATTGATGAGATTTAAATTTTAACGTTAGTTTGATCGCAATCGCAAGAATAGAACCGGAGATGACCAAAAGTTGTGATAACCGACATCCAAGCGGGTGGAGACGCGGATATAGTTTAGTGAAGAAATATAAATAACTAGCTTTTGCCCGCGGCTCCGCCCGAGTGGATGTCGGTTATCGCGACCAAACATAGCCTATGTCCTTTCTCAAGGTCTACTCTACCCCTAAACGAAATTTCATCTAAATCGGTTCAGTAGTTTAAGCGTGAACGCGTAACATACAGACAGACAGACAGAGTTACTTTCGCACTTATAATATTAGTTTGGATTTTTCTTATGACGAATTTAACAACTAACACGCCCATTAACATTTACCACTAAAGTAACGCTTGCGTATTGCTATATATGTAGTGGAAATGGAGGTAAAGCTCTTGGAGCATGAGTAAAAGGACAGGAAGGCAAATTCACAAATGGATCGAATACAGCATAATTAAATTTGAAATGGGTGGATAGTACGCCTGCCACTCGATGCATTGAAGGGGAACATCGGCAATCCATCCGTTCCAAATTCAACAAGCGATTCAATAACGTTTGTGAATTTTAGGTCTTACATTGGGGAGATTTTATTTTATAATACTGTGTGGCCAGTGCTTAATAGTTCTATTATTGATTGCGCTTTAGGAATGGTGTGGGATTATGGATATATTTTGCCACCAGTAACATTTTGTTTATGCACATTTAACCGATGACGCTAATAAGTTATCCATACTTAATATTATAAATGCGAAAGTAACTCTGTTTGTCTGTCTGTCTGTATTTTGATGAAACAGTAGATTTTGATGCCGCTTTCACAGATTTTGATGAAATTTGGAATAGGGGTAGGTTAGACCTTGAGAAAGGACATAGGCTATGTTTAATCGCGATAACCATAATCCACGCAGGCAAAAGCTCGTATAAGCATATTTCTTCATGTCATAAATGGTTTAATAATAAAAGCCATATTTTTTAACGATACTAGACATTTACAAACGAGGAAAATGTAAGCTTCAATATCGTACCATCAAATACTAGAAAAAACGTTCGTTTTAGAAAAACTATGACATTACTGCCATGGCCATGTTCATTCCGCAATAAGAGTGAGAAATGAAAATTTATGTTCAAACGTGTAAGTATGTAGGTATCCGACATTAAAAACAACCCATGACAAAGTGCCTGATTGATGACAATAGGCTCGCCCTCTATTACATGGGATCGACTATAATCATAGATTGTGAAATGTGATTGTTAATAACCTCTGCCACCCCTTTGGAAATTTACAGGCGCATATTATAGGTGTGTAATAGTCAGCGTCATAAATATCTTGACGACGAAGTCTCAAAATCATCTTAAAACTCTCGTATTAAGAACAAATCAAACTGTTTTATTGATTTATATGATATTATTGTCCAAACTAAAGGTCTGTGCCAAATATTAAAACAATCATTGAACTGGAAGTACTTTGTACGTCAACATCCTTCTGATGCTGATTGTGCAATTTTATTACCTTATCCACCACTGTAACCTATTTCTGATTCAAGTGTTTATCAGTGGACCCGTAATCTATTCTAGAAACCTAAAATATAAACGCTACATGTGTACAGAACTATATGCAAAACATTATTAAATTCATTTACAATTTACATAGTGGCAATGAATTTAGTATAATTTGTTTAACATGTCGAGGGATATGGTAATATTTGAACATTTCATTTCACTCATATTCTATTACGAATAGAATGTAGACGTATGAATTATAATTATTTTACTTTAGCAATCTAAGTAAACTAATTTTACTGATTTCTCCAAAATATAAACGAGGTATATAATTTTGGGGCCATCTCAAAGAGATGGTGTTGGGTCTGCCGGGGTGCGATTGTTAAGTTTTCTGCATTCTCACCTCCGGCAACCAAAGACCCAATGACGGCGTGCGTTTTAGTCGGTTAGTGGAGTCCGACATAACCACCTCCACCGGCTCCTGGGGGGAGGTATCCGTGGCGATTTTTCGCACGATAAAAAAAGGTATATAATTTAGGTTTGCTTTACCAATCAGCAATTCAAGACACTCGATACAATTGCATAATGGAAAGGAAAGGAATTACTCCTTTTTAAACATTTCCTTTTTATTATTATTTCGTTTATAATATAATACTATTGAATACAAAATTAAGCCATACGTTTACTGCCGCAATAACACTGCAACAATACAATCTAAGCACAAAATCTAATTATATTCTAAATACAAAAGTTTCTGAGTTAGTTTGTATCTTTGTTACTTACCTCTTCACGCTATAACGGCTTATCGGATTGTAGCGAAATTCGAAATCGAAATAGCTTTTTTGTTTTGGCAGGCAAATGTACATGTGAGCCCGCATAGCTTAAAGCCTGGATTAACCTAACACATACGCATTTTATCTCTGAAATACAAAGCTCGTGTAGAATTGTGAGGTTCGCAAATTTTATTGGTAATGCGTTTCCGACTAGAATTGTTTTGATTATGATCATTGATGATAAAGTAATTGATGGTCTTAAGTCCGTATTCAAGAATGACACTCGGCCTGAATCTCGATTTATCTGAGGACAGAATGTATAGGCAATATGTCAAACTATCAAGTTGTCTATACGATATGTCCATGGATAAATCACGATTCAGGCCGAGTGTCATTCTATAATACGGGCCTAAGTGTACTTAGGTACATGTACGTGACGTCATAGTAAAGGTGTGATTCCGAAGGTAGCCACTAATGATAACTGCAAATAAACGCTGCGAATAATTACGCGTTATTCAATGTGGCTGCTCAACGGTCCCCTTTATCCGTATCGTAGTTAACAAGTAGTGTATGCGCTGTATCTGTAGCATGCTTCAGCAGTTATCACATGCGGTCAGCTCCAGGGTCATACTTTAAAGGTGCCATCAGAAAACCAGCTCACAGTAGATATACCTTTGCATGCGATGGGCAGTATTCAAGCTGGTATGAGGAGGGGTAACCTAGAGATTTGCACAGCTATTCCTATATTATAGCTGACCCGGTACCTTCTACTAATTAAGCATGTATTGTACATATAAACCTTTTTCTTAAATTACTCTATCTATTAAAAGAAAATGCATCGAAATTGAAGCGTAGTTTTGAAGATATAGGGATACATAGAGACGGACAGACGCGGAAAGTGACTTTGCTTTATACTATGTAGTGATGATGATAGTGATGTGCGTGTAAACGCGTCTTTCTTTTTTTCTAATTAATTGATCAACAAATTTTAAATTAGGGGTCTGGCGGATGTTTTACCGTTAAACAGAAAACATTTTTAATTTAATAATAACAAACTCAAATCGTACAATCTGAACCGCAATCTTTTATTAGAGGAGTACTTTTTTAAAATCCCGTTTTTTCCTTTTAAGAGAAAAATAAAATATTCAAACAATATTGGAAACAGGAAAACAGGACTTGGCAGATTTTCAGTTTTATAAAATAAAGAAAGGTATAATAATAATTAAAGGTATAAAGTTACGAAGTTGATTCATCCTTGTAATATTAAGGTATCAAACGAGGTCATCATCATCCACGTAAAGACGTTAGTCCTGATTACATCCGAGGCCACGGTGCCCTCGGAGCTCAGGGTCCGCCTTACGGCTCTTCCTGCTCCGCTTCGCACGATCTTGGGCGTCCAAGGTAGTGAGACCGTTTGCACGCATGTCACCCTCCACGACGTCAAGCCAGCACTTCTACCGGCCTACCCCTTCTACCTGGACCCGGTGGGGGTGCCATTGCCAGGCATTTGTTACCGACGTAGCTAAGCGGTTGCTGCCAGACGTGGCCGTGCCGAAGGTATCAAACGAGGTAAAGTAAGAAATGGTGATATTTATCACGTTCTAGCTGTTACCTGTGGCTTTGCCTGGATAGAATTCTGATCCAGTTACAATGGCTAGGAATACCGGGGACTGGGAACTGGGGACCAAATTGTGGCGTTTATTTTCCCTTACAGGTCAATTTTAAAACGATCGGGCTGAGACTTTGGCACGCGGGCGGAGTCGCGGGCAATAGCTAGTTAAGATTGGGCTAAACCGGAAAGATCAGTCTATTCCCATTAGTTCCTTTGGTAGATCCTTTAAAGGGATTACTGAGACCTTTTTGTCCGTATAGTTCCTTCAATAAGCTCAATTTAACCGAGAATGTTAATAATGTCAATTACTAGTATTCTTTAAAGTAAAAAACATATAAACTTAAAACGGTATAAAGATTGCTATTGCTATTTAATGGGGGGCCGGTGGATTTCATCCCTGCCCAACAAGGCCTAGTGATCCATAGGGAAAAATAATCTTCTCGGCCGGGACTCGAACCTGCAATCTTTCCCTTACAGGGGGAATGCCTTGATCAATTCGGCTACCGAGACACGCCCGATGTGATTCAAATTTCCCTTCTTATACGTCTTTAAGGCAATCCATAATCCACTACAGTAAGTGATACTGTTTGACCCCGCTTGACTATATAACACTAATATTCTGAGTACCATGACAGGCGCTGACATGTCTAAGAACACTCGCACATAAGTAAAAATAATACAAAAAAAAAATTGAAATCGCTTCATCCGTTCAAGACCTATAATGCCACAGAAAGATAGACATGTCAAACCTCCCCTCACCTTGCGTCGGAATTTAAAAAGTCATAAAGGGTAAAATAATACTGCCAAGTATTGACCTTTTCCGTGATAACCGAGTTAGTTATTGTATCATATTGTTATAATAACTAAATTGTTCTTTTGATTAAAAATTTTTCCCAGCGGATTAACAGAACCGATAACTCCCTAGGTAAATTAAAAGCTATCTTGTTAGTAACCACAGTACTGTTCTAATAATAATATGTATAATAAATATATAATGTTAATGAATTTCAATTGGGTATTCTACTAACTAATCAAATTAGTTACTTTTTACTAAACGTCAAAACGATATGTTATAAGGTAACGCATGAAAAAAATTGAGTGACGTCATAAAATTTAATAGTCAAGTCAGTCACTGTTATAGGTTTGGTGGATGATTAAAAATAAATGAAAACTATAAAATAAGAACCGACGCAGTTCTTACCACTCTTTTACCATTCTTAATTTAATAAGCTCGGTAAGATAATTTTTTTAAATTTTTTATTTATTTATTTTATTTCTTTTCAATTATAAGATAATACCCAATTACATAGGTATTATTATGTAGGTCAATAGTTGTGGCTAGATAATATGATAGCTAGGTACGAATTGCGCTATGTATCATATTACATTTAACAACTTAAAAGACCTAATCAAATAATTGACTAACTCTTTTTTTTTCGCCTAACTAACCAACTTCAAGAATCAAAGAATCAAAGTCGGGAATCTTCATGTCGGTAATCAGCCAAGATGCGAACCCGGGACTTACAGCGACTCTTTGATTACTAAACAGCCGACGCAAAATTTTTTACATCGATGAAATGGCCTGCAGACATCGCGGTTTAATCATCCGGTATTACTGTTAGGATATGCTGTACCTCCGTAATAGGTATGTTTGTCAGTCCTGGGGCGATTTTCAACGATATCCTTTTTCGGGTAAATCGGGTAAAATATACGATACGATATCCTTTTTCGGGTAAATTGGGGCCGGTTGACTAGGGGTTGATCGGTCGTTTCACCCAGCAAACAAGCTCTTTCAATCAATATTATTTGCTATATTATACCTGCTGGTAAGTAACATCACTAGGCCTTGTTGGGACTGGGTAAAACCACCAGCCCATTAAATAGCAGTTTTCTTCTCTCTATACCGTTTTAGGTTTATGTGTTTTTAGTGTAAAAAATACTAGTTATTGACATAATTAACATTCTCGGGTAAATTGAGCTCATTGAAGGAACAAAAAATTATCAGCAGCCACTAAGTAAGGCACTACTGTGAATATGCCCAATGATTGACGTTAGTCTGGGCCATGTTTCACTCTTTTCTCTCCCATATATGGCATGTCAGTTCGTTAAAAAATGGGGAAAAAGAAGAATAGAACAATTTCTAAGCTAACCTTTGGAAGAAGTCTGGATTGACGCTAAGGTGACGACGATAATATTACAAGTATTCACATTAACCTCCCCAATTAAGATAAAATGCTTTCATGCAAAATAGAATACGAGTACTTGCTACCGAAGATCAAACCCAGAATCTCATCTAAAACATCCTAATCATTACACACAGCACCGCAGCACCGCTCTGAGTAAATTTATTACATAATATTATGACATAGTAATTTATTACTCATTCGTGAGTCTAGGCACGTTAGCTTCCCATCGATCTGTCCATGTACCAGGCTTTGTAGTGATAAAACTGTCGTATTATAAGACAAACAATACAAATTTCTTTCAAAAACATCTTTTATTGCTTAGAGCAGTAAATACAGCCATGAGTGAAGTTATTAAGCTCAATGCTAGCGAGGTCGTCAACCCCAGACTAAGACAATTTTATTTGCAATTGCGTTTTATTTAGCTGCATAAATTACGGTTAAGTGCAGTGATATTGACTTCTATTGCCCGTTTAGATATTTCTAAGGATTTCTTTAAATATATAGAATGGAAACTAAAAATAAAGTGGTCTTCGACAAAAATCGATTGGCGTGTTTGTCTGTCTCTTCGTAGCTCCCAATTTAGATTTTTAGATAGGTACTGCTTAGTTCCATAAACGGCATAAGTAAACAAAAAGAAAATTGAAAAGATTTTTTTACTTTCAGTTCCTCCAAAATGTTTTGTTTTTTTTTCTATTTTTGCGTAAAATTCTTAATGCGGCACACAGAATACATCAACTTACCAAATTTCAACACACAATACACAATAGACCTTATAGTTTTGGAGAAAAGTGGATGTGACATACGGACGTACAGTTGTTTTTCGCCATTTGGCTACGGAAGCTTATAAAACGATAGTACATTTTATTAAATACACGCACATGTACCTAATTGCCATCTCTATATGACTCTCAGAACATAAGGATTCAGTCATAAAGTCATAAGTAGCATGTACAACAAGTCAAATATAACTACAAAAAACCTTTTAAATTTAGGTTCATACAGTAAAACGTTTGAAAATTATTTAACATGCTCAACTGTCTCAGCCAGCATCAGTACTAACTCGTAGAACTTGTTCAACATGACATGCTACTGACAGGCTTCAACCAAAAGCACATACGGTACCTCACAGATATTCATTTACATCCGTATTAATAAATATAAACAGGGTGGTTCTTGAACAAAGTGGTACAACCCATCCATCACTTAAAACACTTTACATTGCTGCAAAATCTACGTGGGCTTCTCCACAAAGCTGTAGTGTCCTCGTTAAGTATGCTTTGCTACAAATTGGGCTTGAAGTTCCTTGATAAAACATTAAAATGGCCTAAAATTATGTATCCATATCCGACATACAACCGACATAAAATTATACTCATCTGGAATCACGTGCGCAAATGACAAATAATTTCTGGAATTGGCTCTTCTTGGCTCATGTAAAAGCCAGATTAACCCAAATAATGCAGAAGTTTAGTGACAAGGAAATCCACGGGCTCCAAGTGCAAGCTTTGAATTCAATAAGCAGTGTTGCCAATTGTACCTTCATAAGAGAGCTTCCTCAAGTAGATCTATACTTGAATGCAACATTATATTAGTTATAGCATAATACATAGTTTATTGTAATATTCTTGTTGAGCTGGCAATGTCAAAAATAAAATGAGCCAATAAGGTTTCTTATCTAGACAGAATAAAACTTGTTTTTACCCGACTGTTTTCAAGTTTTCTTACACGATATCTTGAAAAGTCAAAATAATTTCACAAGAAAAAGGAAGAGAGAAAGTTTTATAGATAAAATTAAAGGTTTAATTTTGCACAATATAATGTTTAAAACCTATTTGTACGTATATACTACTATTACTACTACGTACTATACTAGATACTTAACAGGAGAACAAAGACAAAATGTTTATTTTTGAGTACCATAATAACAATGCAATGAGTTTCAATGAAACATCCTGAATTGACAACTTTTGGGACAAAGTTGCACACAACAGATAGACATTGTACTTTTGTATTGAGATTTGAATCCTTTCATATTACAAAGGGGCGCTATAGCACAGAATGAAGAATACATTTCCTTGGGCAACAATCATACGAAATTGGCAATTGTCCAACAGTTATAAACCCTGACTGGACGAACAGAAATATTTCCTTTAATAGCTTACACTATAATTGTACATTCCTTCTACCAGGTCATAGATAAGATGTTGTACAGACGCGATAGGTATTTGGTCTCAAGTTATTTGAGACAACTTAATCAAAACTTATTAGATAGTAGTACAAACACGTCTGAAATCTTAGAGTGATAGTCACTCTAAGATGTCAGTACCTACAACTAAACAGATCCGAATAATATTTGACACAGAGATACATTATACTCTGAAATAACTCATTCTATAATCTTAAACACGCTACTATATCACAAATTCCATCTTCTTAAAACACCAAGTGATTAGTAGTATAGGTGTACCTACCTACATTTTGTTAATCACTTTAACAATGAAAGCGAGCCTCCACCTTAATATTTTCTCTTCCATCATATTTAGCAACGTATTTTTATTTTTATACCACTTAGGTGGCAGACAAGCCCCCGGCCCACCTGATGGAAAGTGGTTACCGTGGCCTATGGACATATGCACCCCAGGGGCGTTACACGTGCTGCCTACCCTGGATAAACCTTCTAATGCCCTTCTTAAAGAAATCCCATATTGTAGTCGCTTGGGAAAACCACGGCAGGGGGTTCATTCCACAGCTTCTACTACAAACTCCTTACTCAGGATCGTTGTCCGAACTCAGACCTCAATGATAGTAAGTACTTGAATTCCCACTATAATGAATGTCAATAGATGTGTCGTTTCTGCATTCTATGTTTTAGTTTAAACTTTGACGCAATTGTAAACTGTCTGTTGTCGGCGACGTCTCGAGAAGGACTTTTATAGCGGGTTGTGTTTATATGATCGCTTCTTATTATTTTCAATGTACACAGTTTTAACTGTAAATGCAATCACATTGTTTTCTATTTATATTGTGAAAGTTTGTCCTTAAGATACTATAGATGCCTGTATGTAAAATGCTTGAGTTTACTGTATCCATCTACGAACAACACTATGATCGTCTAACCACATTGTCAGGAGTTAGTAAGGGAAAAGGGAATTTTCATTACATTTTCAGTTTTTTTTTATACCACTTAGGTGGCAGACAAGCACACGGCCACTATACTACTGCCGGCTACTATAGATGCCTGTATGTAAAATGCTTGAGTTTACTCACGTATTACACGTAGATAGATATATCTACGTGTCAGGAGTTAATAAGGAAAAAGGGAATTTTCATTACATTTTCAGTTTTTTTATACCCCTTAGGTGGCAGACAAACACACGGCCCACCTGATGGAAAGAGGTTACCGCGGCCTAATACCTATGTATCAGTATATATGTGTGTATTAAGATCACAAGCTTGCCTGTCACACTATGCTAAGTGACAGAATCAGCGTTGCAAAGGAGTTTCCGATTCGGTGTTAGAAACCGATCAGTGAACTAATTCATTCTATTTTCCGGTTTTAGCTAGTATATTTTGAAAATTATATTCCTCTCATCGCGCACCACAACTGCAGTATTCTGGAATTCTCGTCACATTAAATGTTCAACTGTATGCTATTACTCTGGGCTACAATGAAGGAACCATACTACAGCTAGCTGTGATTGTTACAGCACATCACGTTTATTTTGCAGCTCAAAATATGGTTATTGATTAGTGGAATCATGATTGTGCACGAAATAACAGTCTAAGTTCCAGAATATAGACCGCGGTGAGAGCAAAAGAAACTCTTGCACGTCGTGATTTGACACATAATAGACTGCGTGCTAACGATAGTAAAATATTTTTTACAAGTCAGCCTTACGAGCGAGTTCGCACTTAGTTATGTGGTTGTGAAATTTCATATTTATTTAACTGTTTTTATAGAGTGAGCCTTGTGTATGAAAGTACTATTACACCTTGACCTCATAAATCACTTGTAGAGTTTCGCAAAATTAAAGAAACAAAATATTTATTTTCCTTCATAAATTTGAGCGTTTTTGCCAACACTAAAATTCTTGGTACTTTTATAACGCTGAGACGTGCCGTTTCTTTATAATAAAACATATTTTTAGTATCAACGGAACTGCTACAACGACTCATAAATCAAAATATATCACAGACTACTTCATATGTTTAAGAAAATCATTGTAAATTATATTACTAATCTATATAATGAATTGTAGGCCACAAAGACGAAATTGTTCATTCTTCTGCTTGCACCTGCCTCGATATATCTCTGCATCACCCTAAGGTACACTGGCAGATAATGCCTATGGCATTAAGTTCGCCTTTGTACAAGTGTGCATTAAGTTTAAAATAATTATAAAAAACAAAAAGACGAACTACATCTGCTGAAAAAAAAATGAAATATAAATACATCCATGGTTGTGCAGTTTGTGCATAATGGTCTGCTTGAAGGATTTTTAGTCAATGATGATGGCAAACAAACCCTGATGATAACCGGTTACCATTTTAACCGACACTGTGCACACAGTGTCCGTTAAGACAGTAGGCTAGTGACTGAAACTTATTTTTTGTCCTCTATCCTTCCACTGTATTGCTTTTACAACCGTTTCCAATTACTAAATCCGTGGAATTTCTAAATCTGACTCTAGGAATTTTCCTTAAACTGTAATATTATAATCTCGTACTGTTTGAAGTGTATTCTTGCGTCAAAGTAGTGATATTGTTGCACAAGAGTTTGGTATTTGAACTGCAAATAGCCTTAACAGAATTAGTATCATGGCTTTGTATTCGAGATTAACGTAAATGCAATTGAAGTTGAGGGTATTGGCGTCTAATGTCAACAGTTCAATGCTCGATTTTGTAGCTTAAGCTATCTTCAGTTTGGAACTCGAACCCGCTTATCTCTTTTTTTATATTATATAGGACACATCAATTTGACTTCACCTCGCCTGATGTTAAGCAAAGGCAAAGTCTCGGAAAGAGGGTCACCATCGTAAACATGTACCATGTTAACAGTGGTGGCACTCAGCTTGACGGCCTCATTAGATGCCTTTTCACGCCCCGCTTAAAGGACCCGGAACTGTAGGAAGAAGGAAACACGAGAGCTGGCAGGGAGTTCCAGGTCTTAGTCGTGCAGCATAGGAATGAGTCACTGAAACGCTTGGTTCTAGCAGGTATATTCTGCACCGTATATAGATGGCATCTTAGACCTGCACGTGTCGTCCTGTGAAGGAAAGGAGAGGGTGGGACTAATTGGAAGAGCTCGTCAGAACATTCACCATGGTAGAGACGGTAGAATACTGCCAAAGACGCAACATCTCTACGCATCTGCAAAGGCTCGAGGGTGTTCGTGACCTCAGGATTCCCAAATGGGGATTGCACGTCGCTGCAACCTGTCGAGAGCATCTAGTAAGTACTTTGCGGTGCGTCCCAGAGATGTGAGCAGTACCTATACCACGCAGGAATGAATTTGGGTCTTGTATAGAAGACACCACTACTCCGGCGTGAAAAAACGTCTTAATCTGTTCAGGACTCCTCTTTCTACTCCTATTGCACTTTTGTGAGAATGTCTGTCAGCATCAGAGTCTTGGCCATCAATTAGTTGGGGTACCGACTCGCTATGTTTGTGTGCAATCATAGATAATGTAATATAATGGTTATACAGATGTACAATCAGGAACAAAAAACGGTTACACAGTACACTCGTAACTTGCAAAAGAAGGCAGGCAACTTTTAGTCCGCAAGCGTTGGTACTAGATGGCGACAATG
This sequence comes from Eilema sororculum, assembly GCA_914829495.1. Classification (NCBI taxonomy): domain Eukaryota; kingdom Metazoa; phylum Arthropoda; class Insecta; order Lepidoptera; family Erebidae; genus Eilema; species Eilema sororculum. The sequence goes on from OU618535.1 coordinate 24,583,761, forward strand.
TTTTGGCAAACTACATTAATATACATTTTCTACTCTATATTGATTCTGGAGTAATTGTAAAAGTTTAAGACAAAATGGATAATGTTGCTAGATGGCGGCTTTCTAAAATATTATACTTTTTCTCACGAAATCATATAATAGATTGCCAATGAGTTTTATAATATGCTTACATGCTTACATTACTCGTATCGTGTTTATAAGTAACTCTACAAAGTAAAAAAGTAAATTGATTTGAATGTTCTGAAATAATTTACGTGATTCTAAATAGGAAAATAAGCGTTTTAACTTTTTTATTTCTTAAAATGAGACTACTAGTGCCATCTATTAGCTTTTGAGTTTTACTAAAGATATTTTCTTAGACAGACATTAAGCTGCTGAAAATGCTGATAAGATAATAGTTTTATTTCATTTTAAATTAATTTAAATCATTGTATTACGTAATAATACTCGTAATACTGTTGCCCCCGGCTATTAATAATAATAAATAAATAATAAATAAAGAACTCTTTATTGTTCACCAATTCAATATACAACAAATGGATTTTGTTTAGGTACAGGTTATGTGGTAGACAATTGGCGGCCTTATCGCACTGAGGCAATCTCTTACAGGTAACCATAGGATGGAGAAGGATACATATGAAGAGATTTGGGGCAGTTGGTGTACATAGATATTAAATATTATAGTGTAGATGATTAGATAAATGTAATGAGTACCTAGAGAAAGATATATTACATAATAAAACATACATACATACATACTAATAATATTTCGGTAGAATTTGTTTAAAATGAACAGTAAATAGTAGACTTAAATATTATTATTCACATATTATGGGACACAGTAGATATATAGTTTGGTAAGACAGAGAGGAAGGGTAAAATAAGTATAATGTTAAAATGAACACTATTTCTACTGCAAATAGTGAGCCGTAACTAATTTTTTGAAAACTGGCAGTGATTGTGCACGTCTTATAGTGATAGGTAAGGCATTCCACAATCGGACCGCTTGAACGGTGAAAGATTTATCCATGAACATTGTGGAGTGTCTAGGCATTTTCAGTTTCAAATTCACTGACGATCTCAAGGTCCTTGAGTGAGTGTCGCAGAGAAAGTTGAAGCGTTCTTTTAAGTATATTGGAGTGAGAGGATGAAACAGAATGTTATAGAGAAGGGAAAGAATATGAACATTTCGGCGAAGGCGTATAGGTAACCACTTGAGTTTTGCACGATATTCGGAGATGTGGTCATATTTGCGAAGCCCAAATATGAACCGTATACTGAGGTTCTGGAGTCTCTCAAGTTTATTTAGTTGGTCTTCGGTGAGATTTGTATAGCTGGCATCAGCATAATCAAGGGTGGGAAGAAAAAGAGATTGCGCTAGCGCAGTTTTCGTGGTAATGGGCAGTAAACTTTGGAGCCTACGCAGGGACCCCGCTGTGACAAACATTCTGCGGCTCACCTCTTGGAGCTGAGGGCCCCAAGAAAGACTACTATCCATGTAGATACCAAGATTTTTGACTTTGTCACTATACTGCACCTTGGTACCGTCACAGGTGATTAGGGGGAGGAGCGACCAGTCTGTTCTTGAGATAGCGTGTGTGCTGCCAATGACTATAGACTGAGTCTTATTTGGATTTAACCTCAGACCAAATGACTTACTCCAATCGCATATCTTTTCCATGTCTTTGTTAATAGTGTCGACGGCATCCGTCAGTTTATCCTGGGTAGCCCTTGTATAAATTTGCAGATCATCTGCGTATAGGTGGTAGGAAGAAGTAAGATGTATAGTGATTGAGTTTATGAAAACTGCGAAGAGTAAAGGAGATAGCACGCCACCCTGTGGTACACCAGCAGACGTTTGGCACCATGTGGAGACAGTGTCTTCGATGCGGATGCGCTGCCGGCGACCAAACAGGTAACTTTGAAACCAATCAATCACTGCTGGAGATATGCCAAGAGAGCGCATTATGCCGAGTAGAACGTCAAAATCAACGTTATTAAAGGCGTTGGTGAAATCTAACAGAGCTAAAACAGTTAACTCACCGTTTTCCATTCCCGATCTGATGTCTTCCGTAATATGAACCAAGGTTGTCGTAGTACTATGGCCAGGACGAAACCCAGACTGGAAAGGATTTAGGAGTGAATTTTTAGATAGAAAACCACTTAGCTGAGAATGAACCAGTCGTTCGAGCACTTTGGAGAGAAAGGATAGGATGGATATAGGTCGATATTCTGAAAAGGAGGAAGGATTACTCTTCTTAGGGATAGGCGTAATTTGAGCATCTTTCCATGCACTTGGAAAGGTACTGCATGTGATCGAGAAGTTGAAGATGTGACAGATTATAGGGAGGATTTCGTCAATGATAGGTAGGATCATATTACGGCCGACACAGTCAGCTCCCACAGCGTTAGACGTAATCGACATTATACTCTTCCTAACATCACAGCTAGTGAATTGAGTAAAGAAGAATGGAGAGCAGTCGGGAGTGGCAAGGGAAGAAAGATAATTTATGGTTTTAACTTTGACAGCAGGGTCGAAAGCGGACGGAGCAGTAAAATGTTGATTGAGAGAATTTATATCTATGTTATTGGAAATTACGTTATGCCGAGACTTACCTACTCCCAGTGACCTTAAGAACTTCCAGACATGAGCTGGGTCCCCGTTTTTGATAGAGCTGTGGATATATTGGCGTTGAGCATTCCTACACACCTTTGTGCAGTGATTACGAATGGCTACATACTTGCAGCGATTCACTTCCGTAGGACGACTTCGGTATCTGGACTTGGCTGCAGCCTTTTTGGTAATTAATGATTTGATATCGTTTGTCAGCCAAGGCGATGGCAGGTGTTTAACCTTAATTTTGCGCAGAGGTGCATGCAAGTCGTACAGATTGGTCAAGTTGGATGTGAGCAGTTCCACCTTTCGGTTCACGCAGCTGGAGTTCTGAAGTGTTCCCCAATCGATGGCTGCGGCATCCCTGCGCAGGGCACAAAGGTCCATTTTACGAAAACTACGTAGCCAGAGAAATTTAGGTTTAGGCTTAGGTGGACGTAGTTTGTATGACAAATATAGCAAGTCGTGATACGAAAACTGGGTTTCAGGGCATTTCCCATGTTTCGCAACACGATCAGGAGAAGAAACAATCATTAAGTCGAGTAAAGTAGATTGACAGTGTGGATAATGGTGAGTAGCATCCGAGGGGAGAATTGTCAAATTTTTCGATTCGATGATGGAGTTCAAGGTGGAGGAACGAGAGTCGTTCTTTAGGAGACAGGTGTTAAAGTCACCCATGATTATGGCTTGACTGTACGAGGGAACTAGGTTTTCTAATATAAGCTCGAAGGAAGAAAAGTAGTTTATAAGAGAAGAGGGATAGTAGAAAACACCCAGTAGAATTTTGAATGAAGGAGTTCAATTTCCAGAAAGAGATGCTCCCCAGAGTGGGGTGGCTGAGGGGAAATGCTGATAACAGTGAAGGGAATCTGAGTACGTAGATAGATGGCAACACCACCACCCTCACCAACTGCCCGGTCATTTCTGATCAGGTTGAAACCAGGTAAAGAAAATGAGGCAGTGGCGTGGTGTGGGTGCAGCCACGACTCCGAGATGAGAATTGCATGTATATTTGTACAGTCAAACGCTGCCAGCATATCCGGGAAATGAGCCGAAATGCTTTGTGCATTTATGTGGACAACGTTGAAATTCAAGGGAACGTCAGTGAATTCAGTTTCGAGGATTTCTGCAAGTGACATTTGTGATGGTATACTACAAAAACTTGCATCACCACTGCTCAGAGAACAGTAGTCATCACTGTCACTACCACTATCTGTGAATGACATGCGTCTGAAATATATAGTCTGTTAATAAAAACAGAAAATAAAATAATATAATACAGTATAAAATAAATAAATATTTGGCTAAAGCGTATATATACTATACCTCCATCTGCCGGTGGCATGTAGAAAACTACAACACAATGAAAGTAATTAATTAATAACAAAGTAGCAAAATATACATATTTTTTGTAAAAGACACGTTGCAGAAATAACATAAAATATAACGCTTTCGGTCTAGGTATACTAACATCAACTATGATACATTTTTTTTTTCTTAACAAAAACTGTAGAGTACATCAGACGGTGCACAGATCCCGACATGCTGTATGTAAATCAAATTAAGATCGTGAAATGTGCGAAGCTGGAACGCGCTGTCGACATCCACACATTGTCGATTTATTTCAACCATAGACTACACTACGTTTTCAACCTTTTCAACGGTTGACAATATTGACAATACGTCGTGAAATAGCTGTCATTGCTGTCAATGTCAGTGTCTGTCAAACTAATGAAAGAGTATCAATGTTGTTATTGTTTTCTAAATACGGGTATACAAGTTTATTATGCAGATTAGTGTAAAATACCTTCTTGCGTGAGACTTAATTGTCGTATTATTGGAGTATTAATAGTACCGAATAGTAGGTATTTTATGTAAACGTTGAATTTCACCCGGACCGGAAGTGTAGAAGTGACAATATTTGAACTAATAAGACACCGTGACTTTAGTTGGAACAATGTAAATGGATGCAACCTCACTTTCTAGTCGTCACTGCTCGTCTAGGTTTTGAAGCGGCTGCTTTCGGGGCGGCGGCGAGGCTCGGCTCCGACGGTTGCGATGGGATATCCGGTATCTTATTTAACTCTGCGAGTGATGTCACACGATGCCTCACGTTGCCTGAACCGAGAACATAAACGTTACCGTCCTTGGTCCAGCTCCGAGAAATGCCAAAGCGTTCACGAGCCGCAACGAACACATCGTGTCTGGATTTTATCAGGAACTCCGACACCGTGATTCCAGAACCCTTGAGCTTTGTTTTATTATACCACAGTTTATCGCGTATGGCATGATCGCGCAGTTTGAAGAGTAGAGGTCTAGGCATCTTGGAGGATGTTGCTCGTGTGAATACGTGATTATGTATGTATGTCTACTACTTTTACTTCTTATGTGATATGTGTGATATGTGTAGAAAGAGCTAGATAATTGATATCATATCGAATTCTGTCAAAGTACGGCTTTGCATTTTAATGAGTTTTGAGAATTGACGAAGTTGACGCGAAAAAGTATCGCTTTCAGATTCTCCGCGGGCTGAGATACGCTGTTTATAATTCCCAATAATCTCAATGGAAGGAAATCGAAACGAACATTGAGGTTTATAATGTCACGAACAAACACCCCTATTTGTAATTTCTGTTCAAATCTGAATTTAACAACTAATTCCTGTTTTCATTGAAGATTAACGGTATAAATTTGCAATAAATTTATATTATTCTAGGTTATAACATTCAGGGTTATTTATTCTCAAAGCAGGCATGAAAGGTTTAACGGAAATGCCTACGGGAAGCCCTTGAGGTGTGTAGGAATGGAACTAAATGGCGGGCAACCTAATCAAACTCTTTTTAGCCAGAAAATAAAAAACCCACACGCCTTCCTTTCGGAGCTTCAACTAATCATAATTATCAATCAATCAATCGAGTAGCCGACCGCAGTCCACTGCTGGACATAGGCCTCTCCCAATGTGCGCCATTTCATCCGATCCTCCGCCTTCCGCATCCAGTCTATCCCAGCCACCTTTTTCAGGTCGTCAGTCCGTAATAATATAATAATAATAATAATACCCCGCAGGGGCAGCTTGTGGCGAGCTGTTAGTGAGTGGCGACACCACGTACCCTGATTCTCCCGAGGGTTGGAATTTATTCCGCCCCGCCTCTTGTGCTTGCCTTTATTGGCCGGCCAAGAGTGGAGTCGCAAGAGCGGAACCTATGCTCCAGGTTGGAAGTGTAAAATGTCATAACGCCGGGGGCCTGCTGACCGACTTCTGTATCGCGATCTTGCACCCCGCAGACTCACCTCTCGACAACCTTAGCCGCTCAACGGGTGTTGCTCCATGGCCGCATTATGCGTGGCTATTTTAATGGGGCCCATGCAATGAGTTGGCGAGTCACCACCTGCCTTTTTAACAATTTTGAGACTTATTGTCATGGCAGGCGTCCGTTAGTCTCCCCCCATAGCCCATTCACCAGTCCATCCAATACTCAACCCCATAGCCCATAATCTAGTTTCCATTATTCCAATAGTCTCTGCACCTGGCGGGGATCGTCCCCGGGTGTATCATACTGTGCGCTCGGGGGTGGTATCCGCCATGTGTGTCTATCCCTACTCAGTGAACATTAACATTAACAAGTGCTGTGATATGCACGCATCAGCTTTTAGCTGCTAGTGCATGACTAATAATAATAATAATAATAATAAAATAATACAAATAATACACTTTTCGTGGCATAAAATCTGAAATTATACAAGATAAGAACCAATTATTATATATAATTTTTAGAAATACAGAAATGAAAGAAATGATTTTAAGAAATACAGAAAACATGACAGATGTCAAAATCAGAAACGAAAACGTAGATATTATTTATGAAGAACAAAAATTATGTTGACGCGGGCGAAGGCCAAACTAATAATCAACTACGCACAACCTACACCCTCGGACTCGTCGTGCAGCTCCGCTTCGCAGCCTCCGGAATCCACATCTCCGAGGCCCGCTACTGTTGAGGCGTCGAGCTCCGACGAGTATTTCTCCCCACCGACGTCGCCAACACCTGTGCGTCGGCCGGGGAGAGGCCGACCGCCGTCCAGCTTGGGGTCCCGAGGCCCACCGGCCTCGAATAGGGCCCCCGCTACCGGTGGTAATGTGCGCCGCATGCGATGGACGTCATTCATTAATGAGAATGTCATGCGGGCATATTTTGCGGCTACAGGGGGAGGAGCCAACCTCACTGCGTACCGTGATCGCATGCTTATTCTGTTTCAGGATCTTGAACCAACTGTTAATGTTTCGGCACAACGACTGTCGGATCAGGTGCGGGCTATCCAGCGGTGTCACTTGTTGGATAGCTCCGTACTTGAGAGGCTACGCTCTGACTTGCAGAACAACGATATTACCCCTTCTCCACCACAGACTGTGATGCAAGTGGTCCCGCAGGAAACACAGCCTGTACAAACCGATTGTGAGTTGGATAATGTCGCTACTTCAGTGAGTACTCAGTACATTGAACAAATAAGGAATGCTTTGGAGTGTGCCGTTCGTGATTATCGGTCAATGAATTATCAAATTAGACCTCGTTTACCGCGTTTGCCAGTGCATAAACGAAATATAGCGCTAGTGTGTGCCTTGGATTCACTGTTGCCTAATTATTTAGATAATTGTGAGCATCTCGGTGATACGCACTCAATTCTGTACTGTGCCGCCTATGCAGCCTGTCGAGTAGCTGGTGTTAAATTCCCAGAATGCAACACCGCTATTAGACCTAAGTCAGGGAAACCGAGGTGGCAGTGTAGAATTGAGCGTCGTATCGCTGAGACCAGGGCACTCATTGGCAAGCTAATCTGCTTCAGGTCGGGCAATACACGCCCGAGAGTCATGCGCTTTGTGAATCGGGTATTCTCGGGAACTGGCGTCAGTCCCTTCGATTATACATCCCGAGTCACAGAGCGCATCGACTTCTTGAAGCAGAAAGTTTATGCATGGGCAAACCGCATAAAGCGGTACAAAAAAAGATGTGACCGATATACACTGAATCGCACATTCCAAAGAGATGAAAGATGGGTGTATAGAAATTGGGAGCGAGCTGATTCTGTGGGTGACGAGCACTTTCCGGATGTTGCTGCCACAAACACATTTTGGCGCAACATCTGGTCGGTTCCCGTTGCTCACACAGAGGGTGATTGGGTGCGAAAAGTCAAGCGATCGTGTGAAGCGATTGAAACAATGGAGCCTGTAATAATATCAGAGGATGACATTGCTTGTGTGGTTCGTTCGCTACCGAACTGGAAAGCTGCCGGTCCGGACGGACTACACAACTTCTGGTTAAAATGGCTCCGGAGCTCACACGCCCGCTTGGCTTTTCAATTCCAATCAGCTTTAGAGTCGGGTTCGCTTCCAAGTTTTATGACTACAGGCATCACTCATCTGCTCTTTAAGTCTGGTTGTGCCATGAACCCCAAGAACTATAGGCCGATCACGTGTCTGCCTACAGTTTATAAACTTCTTACATCTGTTCTGAGAGTAAAAATAGCTAGTCATATAACTAGGAACTCTATTCTATCCTACTCTCAGAATGGATGTAGAAGTGGGGCTCGTGGCACAAAAGAGCTCCTTATTATTGACACGGCTGTCAACCAGCAGGTTCGCCGTAATCGGAGAGATATGGCGACATGCTGGATAGATTATAAGAAGGCCTATGACTCCGTGCCACATACGTGGCTCTTGAGGGTGCTTGAGCTGTATAAAGTTGATACAACTCTTTGCACCTTCTTGGAGGCATGTATGGGGCAATGGAGTACGGCTCTTCGCTATCCTGGGTGTCGACATATTCCGGATGACGGTGAGCTTATAAAGATTGAGCGAGGTATATTCCAGGGTGACAGTTTGAGTCCCTTGTGGTTCTGTTTGGCCCTGAATCCTCTAAGTACTATATTAGAGGATTCAGGGCTAGGCTATTGTTTGCGGAGAGGTAGTCAGGTTATATCCCACCTCCTTTACATGGATGACCTCAAATTGTTTGCGCCCAATAACCGCCAATTAATGGAGCTACTAAAGGTAACGGAAACTTTTAGTACTTCCATTAGGATGGAGTTTGGTGTGGATAAATGTGCGGTCATGCATGTAAAAAAAGGTGAAATTGTAGAATCTGAGGGGATAGAACTCTCAGATTCTACAAAACTTAGATCCCTCTCTGTGAACGATACCTACAAATATCTGGGTATGTCACAGGCGTTAGGTGTTAACGAGTCTGATATGAAGCAATCGTTACGGGAGCGCTTTTTCTGCCGTCTGAAAAAAGTACTGAAGAGTCTTTTGTCAGGCGGTAACAAGGTGCGTGCCTATAACGATTGGGTCATACCAGTCTTAACCTACTCCTTTGGAATACTCAGATGGACTCAAACTGAGTTGGAAGCCCTGGATAGAAGAGTTCGAACACTGCTTACTGCATATCGAATGCACCATCCACGTTCCTCAGTAATGAGGTTGTATATCCCGCGGAAGTTTGGAGGTCGTGGTTTTTTAAACATTAAGACTCTACACAACCGCGAGATATGCAACCTTAGAGAATATTTTCTCAAGGTGAATGTGGATGTCCATCGAGATGTAGTGGCAGTGGACCGCGGACTTACCCCGCTCGCTCTTGCGAAAGAGAACTGGCGCAAGCCTGCAATACTCAGTATCAATGATCGCAAGGAAGTATGGAAGAGTAAAGAACTACATGGACGATTTCATCGGGCCTTATATGGGCCCGATGTAGATTTAAAAGCATCTGTATCCTGGTTACGCTTCGGTGATCTCTTTGGAGAAACCGAAGGTTTTGTCTGTGCAATTACTGATGAAGTTGTAATGACGAACAACTATCGGAGATTTATCCTTAAAGATGGTACGGTTGATATCTGTCGGGCATGTCACCGTCCCGGAGAATCCCTCAGACATATAATCTCTGGTTGTTCTCGTCTAGCCAATGGCGAGTATTTGCATAGACACAACCAAGTAGCCACGATTGTCCATCAGCAACTTGCTCTTAAATATAAACTTGTAGATTCGGAGGTGCCGTATTACAGGTACGTGCCCGACCCAGTTCTTGACGATGGTCGTGTCACATTGTACTGGGATCGATCTGTCATCACTGACAGGACTATTGTAGCCAATAAGCCTGATATAGTGGTGATAGATCGATTAGAGCGCCGCGCAATAATTATCGATGTCACCATTCCGCATGATGAGAATCTCGTGAAAGCCGAAAAAGATAAACAAATAAAATATTTGGACCTGGCTCACGAGGTTGTCGACATGTGGAATGTGGATTCGGCGATTATTGTTCCGATAGTCGTGTCGGTTCACGGACTGATTGCCAAGAGCCTCGACCAACACCTCAAGAGGCTCGCGTTAGACAGTTGGGTCAGGGGCCTGATGCAGAAGGCGGTACTCCTCGACACGGCACGCATTGTGAGGAGGTTCCTCTCCTTGGAGCCCTAACCACCGGTAGCTTGGTCCCTGTACCCGATGCCGGTGGGGTACCTACTATTTTTTATATTTTTAAATAGATGTTTTTTTTATATATGTATTTAAAAATGTAATTTATAAGTTTTGTTAAATGAATAAAGGAAATAATAATAATATTAAACTCTCTTAAAAGGGCCTCTACGTCTTGGCTTCGGCCCGACGCACGCCTTCCAAAGGCCCGGGACTCCATAGTCCCGAGAGTCACGGATCAGAGAAACATAATAATAATAATAATATTTATTTATTTTCCCAAAAACTTTACACAATACAGTACGAGTATATGGTTACAATTTTAGCAATGTTCACAATTTTATGTTGAACCCTGCTATCTACACTAGGATAGTCCTGTTACATAGATAGCAGTGATCGGTCATTATATTTGGCACATAATTAATTTGTATTATAGCGAGAGTCTCGTGTGCATTGGAGTGATTGTAATCATGTGTGTGTGTGTGTGTGTGTGTGTGTGTGTGTGTGTGTGTGTGTGTGTGTGTGTGTGTGTGTGTGTGTGTGTGTGTGTGTGTGTGTGTGTGTGTGTGTGTGTGTGTGTGTGTGTGTGTGTGTGTGTGTGTGTGTGTGTGTGTGTGTGTGTGTGTGGTGTGTGTGTATTGTTTGTGCGTGTGTTTGTTAATTAAGTGATGAATGTTAGCAATAGCTCGGTGTTCTCGTAGTCTTGTTTTAGAAGCCAATCTGTTACTTTTTGTTTCAATGTATAGTTGTTTAAATCCCTTATGTTAAGTTTTCTGTGAAGATTTTTGTATATGTACGTGCCCAAAACATAAAATTGATGCTTTGCGAACGTTGTTCTATGTGCAACACTCATCGGTAAGTTTTTACGTTTTTTTATGATTTGATGGATCAAGACTACTATGTTTCCTTTGCAACGATCGGAGCACATAGAGTTGGCGGATAGTAAGGACTTTGCAGTCGGCATATAATTGTGAGGTTGGGTATCTATACGGTCTCTTCATCATTACCTTGAGTACGGCTCTTTGTGCCCTCTCAGCCCCAAGAAAACCGGTTTTATTTGCACCACCCCACACATTGTCATACATACATTGTCTATTAAGAGGTTACATCCATTGTAAAAGTACCTAATACTATAAGGTGAATTTTATGAGTAGGCAGGTACTTAAACAATTAAATATCTAAAGTATGGAGTCCCATCGCGATCTTCAAGACCCGAATAAAACTTCCCATACCTGTTGATTGACCGACGAAATATACTTACCTCGGTTCGGGGGCGAAACCGCATCGCGACTTGCCTACGTTTGGGTACACCGTGCGTTTCTCCGCATCGATGCCTATGTGGAGAAGCAGCCTTGGACATCACGGATTATCTTGCAGCAGGAGCACAGGCCACATGTCCCGTCATGCCAATATTAACGAAATTATCGGGCTCTTCTCACCGTCAGCGTGCCAGCTATACTTGAACCTGTTGGCTTGGCGCGCGACGTGCACAAGAGGCCGGATGGTATGTCGTTGATGCCTTGGAAAATGAGCAGGCCTTTGGTGTGGGACGCAACTTGCGTCGACACCCTGGGGCGTCTTCCCATCTTCCAAGTACGATGGACTGTGCGTGCGCTACTGCTGCATCAGTGGAGACTCAAACGGCGCAAATATACCAATGTAACTGGTAATTATATTTTTGAGCCCCTTGGAGTCGAAACGTTGAGTCCGTGGGGTCCATGTGCACGCGCGCTTCTTATAGAAATAGCGATGCGTCTAATAGACTCTTCTTGTGACCATAAGGCTGGCCTCTACCTCGCTCAAAGAATTGCTATTCAGTGGGGTAATGCCGACAGCCTTTTGGGTATGGTACCAGTAGAGGTCGATGGGGAGGAATTCTACGAAGCTTAAAGTTACAGTCTCTTGTATATATTGGACAGTTAGTATTTTAGTTAGCAAGAAGAAACATAATATGTATAAATTAATCAATAAAATTAAAAGAATCGAAATAAACTTCATTGTAATACAATCTCATCATTTAATTTATAGAAGTTCAAAGTATTCTAACTTATAATTTCTAAGACAAATAAAAAGATACTGCTAAGATAAGAAAACCGTAGAACAGCAGAACGATGGAGCAATCTTAGTTCATTTTATTTATTATCATATTTATTGTCCCTCTCTTTGACTCAATTTATTTACGCGTCATTTACAAGGGCTTAGCCAAAAATTTTGGAGCCGTAAACATAATTTAAGTTTGTTGATGGCAGTTAAGATATTGCTGAAGTGGATAAAGTACTCTTTAGTAAGACTATAATACAGATTGTAACAAATATATACATCGAGCACTTATCAAAACGTTTGTGTTTTTAGAGTTCTGTAACTCAAAAGGAAAAACACGAATAATTAAAAAAAAATACAGGGAGAAAAGCTGTGTAGCTCTTTCTCAAATTTATTAATGTATTAGTATAATATGTATTTACTTATTCATAATATTGGAACAAATTATTGGACAAATAAGTTAATAACACTTGGATATCTGTCTAAGCTGCCGTCAAGTTATTTTAGAGTAAAATCATAATCAAGTTTTAAGTCAACGTATTTTACATATATGTATATTATATTGTTTGGTCCGTCAGAAGACTGCACCCCGCTAGTGCAAAGAATACGGACCACCATTTAGATGCTATTGAATTTTAAAAAGTTTTCCATGAATTGACGGCCTAGATAGATGCTTTTTCCACTTTGGCCGCTGACGAAACCATGCTACGCAACTGATTACGTGAGAAGTTTCACACCCTTCTTGAATAACCCTACTGCACTGGAACTGTAAGAAGAGGAAAACAGGTACGCGGACTAAGTATTTCAGCTCTTTATCGTGTGGCAGAGGAATAATGCCTCAAACAGTTTGGTGCGACATAGTATGGGTTTCACGTGTGTGAGTGGCACCGCACGTCAGCAGCATTTGTTTCTGTAATACCTAGTCATAATATTTACATTACGCCTAATTCCCCTTTATTAAAGGCTAATTCCTCGAAGGATTGCGACAGTGGTGTAATCAATATATCTCCATTTCGTCAACTACGTTTTGAGTACAATATACCCTGCATTCTACTAAACCTATTGGCATTGTTTAGATTAGTACGGTACCCTCAGCGCGTGAATACAGCTCGCCCTTGACCGCTTATTTGGATGTAAAAGGATTTTCAAAAAAAAATTTTCAATAAAAGGGTGATGAAAGAGCTTCGTAAAAGAAATTTACGTTTACTAGAGCATATCATTAATTATTTCTTTAAAATGATTTTTGTAAATGGTATCTGTATGTATGCCTGCGGCTCCGTCTGATGTGGGTTTTCGCGTTTTTTGGTTATATTCAACCGATGGTGATGATCGTGGTGCCACATGCTTAATTTTTTTTATATATTTTTTTTAATCCTTGCGGTAGTTTTTACGTGTTTGACAAAGCTACTGGCAGTATCAGGAAAGAACGTCAGTAATAGGCTAGTTCTTATAATCTACTTCGCCGAGGACCACGAGTTACAAATTTTATTTATCTTTATCTAAGTTATGAGCACTTGGTTTAAAGTAGAGCACTTAGACCGAAGCGCTTGTAAAGGTATATAACACGCAGTGAGGATTCGCAGCTGTACTCTAACAAATGGACGCAGTCGCACGTGGCTTGCTCTTAAATTTGTTAGAAGCACTTATTAGTTGCAATAATAAATAATCCAAAGGATAATATTGTTTTATAATTGAATAACGCATTATTTTATTACTTTTACTCGAATACCTCCCACACCGGAGCCGGAAGGGGAGGTTATGTCGAACTCGAACCGACTAAAACCGCACGCTGACTGTGGATCGTGGTGCTAGGCCGGAGGTGAGGTTGTCTTCGACATATCCCTCGCAACCTGGCTGATCCAGGGCCATCCCTTACGGTCTAGCCCTTAGTATTTATATCAGAAATATATTCAATGTGGACAGTACGACTGTGACTCCCCTGGTGTTGCACACATCCATAGTCCACGGTAACCACTAACCATCAGATGGGCCATGTACTTGTCTGTCGTATATAAGTTATAAAAATAATGTTTGACTTTTTGCATCTAGCACCAGAAGCTGCCAGATGATGTAGATACTTGAAAAGATGATACACGAAATGAAAGATGCCATGATCGTACCAAGTGGAGATTTGAGGTCTCTGTTTATCCGATTGGTGTATGTATGTGAAGTTTATAATAAATTTTTTTTCGAACGAATATCCCTTCGTATACCTCCCCCGCCGGAGCTGGAAGGGGAGGCTATGTCGGACTGGAACCGACTAAAACCTCACGCTGACTGAGGGTCGTAATGCTAGGCCGAAGGTGAGGTTTGTTTTCGACATATCCCTTGCACTACGGCTGACCCAGAGCCATCCCTTACGGTCTGACCCTCCTCGGGAGAGTGGACAACGGTGTCCCCGTCATGTCGATAAGTGTAGTACTCAGCTCTAAGTGCCGGCTACGCCCGACCCCCATACTTACTTCAGTCTCAATATACCACCAGTACAAACACGTCGTCGTTTCAATTCCCAAAGCCAATTACCTCTGATATTCTGAGTTATTTACAGTGAGCTTCAGTGAATCTTAACGTTAGGAAAACGTAACGTCAAATCACAATATCAATATTTTTAACGAAAAGGGGCTTTCACTATTAAATAAACAATAGTTTGGTTTAAAAACAAATGTGTGAGAGACACCAGGTATTGTGAATTATTCATGCATTAACAATTAGCATACAACCATACTTTTGTATTGAAATTGAATTATTTAAAACCCTTGAGTCTGTATCAATTAGTTTTTTGCTTTTATATTATTCATCGATAACAAATTCATCTGGGGTTAAATTAATACAGTTTATTAATAAAAGGCTTCAAATTTGAATATAAATTTATGTACCTTGTCCTTCTGAAAGAGAAATAAAATTCTTATTTATTATTTATATTACATATATTATATTATTCTTATTATTTATTACTTTCATTAACTTGTATTTGGGTTGCGTGAGTTTAAATTATCAGCACAGTATATAAATTTATGTGTTTTATAGAACATATAGTATAACTAGCCTTTGCCCGCGGCTCCGTACGCGTGGATGTCGGTTATCGCGACCAAACATAGCCTATGTCCTTTCTCATGATCTAATCTACCCCTATACCAAATTTCATCAAAATCGGTTCAGTGGTTGAGGCGTGAAAGCGAAACATTATTATTATTAGTAAGTGCGATTATTAGTAAATACGGTTCTAATATTATTTTTTTATAAAAAAAAGATCATTTTGAAGCTTTGGCGTCAAGATATTTATGACGCTGATATTTTATGACTGTACTGTGTTGTCGCTGTCTAGTAGAATAAACGGAAGGTTCTCACTATTATGGGAATGGGAGTATGGGAATTTACCTCGGCTCCTAAGTGCAAATATTTAATCTCGGGTAACTAAGAGAGATGGTAGCCAGAGTTGTTTGGAAAAAAATAACACACATAACATAACATAACATAAACTCACGCCAGTATTCCCCGAAGGGGTAGGCAGAGGTGCTAGCACCCACATTTCGCCAGTTTATGTTTAGGTCCCAATGTAATAGGTGGCGAGCCTATTGCCATTAACCGGGCACTTATAAACCTGTGATAAATACACACATAACTTCGAAAAGCATCGAAAAGTCATTGGTGTGTGCCATGGTAAACCTGGGATCGAACCCGAGACCTCGTCTCAGCAGTCCATTACCCATACCACTAGGCTACCGCAGATGGCTAAAAAAATAACTCTGGTGCCTTACCAGCAACTTCCATACCTAATGTCTATGACTGAGTAGGTGACGACAACCACTTATTTCTAGACAGACACAGACAAGTTTATTTTTGAGTGGTGTACATATTTTCTATCCGTAATATTGTTTTCAGAGACTGATATACGAGCCAACCACAGTAGAAAACAGGACCACATATAAATATGTATATATTTGACAAGGCTTGCTCCACACTCAGCCTTTCCAGGACACACGATGTTCCATTGTTTTGCACACTCGGCGTTTTTAATGTGACTCTGTATTCGTCCCCTGAAACCTGCCGAACATAAATCATCTCGTATTGGATCAGCCTGTATAAAAGGTTTTAGTTTTTTGCACGGTAATGTATTTTGGGTCAACTTGCAACGATAAGGTATTTTTGTTCATGTTCTAAAACATATTTGGTTTTGATGAAATTATTGATGAATAAAATAGATTCAATATAAAATTTTCAGTTATTGTCATGGTTCACTAAACATTAATAAGAAGAAAATTGCTCGTTAGGGTTAAACTTGGAGAGAGGTCTCACTTAAATTCAATAAAATCTGCTCTTAAGTGCTGAAAATAAAATTTTATTTAGGTTCTTTATTGAGGTTTAGAGATAGGCATTTCTTTATTCAGTTTTAATATTTGTATATCGTGTATACCTACTTGACCTAGCATTCAAAACTTAATAGGTATATCTCAATATTTAATGGCCGAGAAAAAATCATGAATTATATTGCGTGTATTAAGGTTCAAAGCTCTATTATACTACGAAATACATAATAGGTAGAATTAGATATTAAAATTATTAGCTAGACTAAGTGTAATAAATGCCAAACGGTAATCTACAACATGGCCTTCGCCTCTATTGCGACGATTTAAACAGACCCTAAAGACACATTTATGGTCGCTATAAAGGCAAATCTGTGCACATAATGTTTACTAAGCTACTAATCTGTATATTAAGACACAACATGCTCGAGTTGCCAGAACGTAATCATGAAAAGACATCGTAATATGATACGATAAAATTTATATCAGCGTTAACACGGAATCGTCACAATATAGCTCGAAGAAAAAACAAACTGAAGTGGCAGTGAACTGGCTACATATTTCGAAGGACCAATGTCTTTTAAAGCAAATGAGTCCTAGAGTGGGGATACGAAGGCTACGGGAGTTAGGACACCCCCTAGCTAGATGGACTGACGACCTGAAAAAGGTGGCTGTGACGACTGAATCGACGCTCAAAATAACATTGGAACTGTCATTTAGAATACAAAATGTCCTCAGACCTCGTTCTGGAACATGGACCTAAATCTTATTCTACATAAATAGACTGGTTACTAAATATTATATATAAACTGTTAGCTCAGTCCAACCATGAACTCGATGAAGTAAGAGTTTTAACAAGCGGTGAACGGTGCATGTTTTGGCAGGTATATTCAGTTCAAAATATAGTTTGTTTCACCGAGGAAGTTGTCGAAAATATATGTTTGTAAAATTCATAGCGTTGAAAATTTGTACCGTTGTTTGGTTTATAGTTAGTGAAAGAGTTGTTGATTGAATTTTGAAGCTTTCGTTGTACTGGTAGACGGAATAATTATCAACAATTTATCGTAAATATTACAGAGGTTTTTTGTATAAATTCGTTCCGCGGGGCTCCTATTTCTGGGTGGGTTTAAAAACCTTCGTGTTTTTTTTAGCCTACTAACCTAACCTATCTGAGTCGGGTACTCTAAGTTGAGAGGTTGCGATCGAAAAAAAAAGTTAAAATTGGAAAGGTTACTGTTCGAAATAAATGGTGGTGGTGTTTGATAAGTTTGTTAAACAAAAAATGTGATTAAAAATTCATAAAATTGTGTTTCTATGAAAAATGAATTGTCTTTTAAACATTAATATTTGAAATAAAAATACAAGGACCAAATATTTTAATGAAACATTTTCTGGGAAACGAAATTCTATGACTTTTCTGTCTGTGAAACAAGGAGTTCCATCGTTAAGCATAATGATGCTCGTGTAATATTGAATGGAGATGTAGGTACGTCAGTAGTAGTTTATGCAACACAATACATAACAACACATTATATTTGCATTATTTTACGTCGCGTTCACAAAACTGCACTGAAACCTCCTTGATCCAGCTGAAGTTGTATTGTAATGGAAAAAAAGTTAAATTACCTATTATAAAGTTGGCCATAGAATAGCTGTATCATAATTCTATTTTTTTAATTATTTTTTATAGTTTGACCGTCATACAAGTTTTGTTTCTAACATTTCAATATGAGAGTAATTAAAATAGGTAATACCAATGTAATACCATATATATAAATAAATCATTATGATTATAATATTGCTGCAATTAGTATAAAAATTAATCGTATGTGGTAATTAGTTGTCACTCACAAAATAATTAAACTACGCACAATCGAATCATCGGTCACCACTCGATTACGAGCCTCTCACTGGCATATCAAGTTAACCTCCTTTGCCTCAATCAGCCCATCAAATTAATTTTCAATTTGTCGATCTAAGCCCAACAATAGTCAGATAATTACAATTCGAACCTAATATTCTCAAACAATTAATTACATTGATTGCTTGCAGAAAGTAATTAAGGTCTTTAAAATAAGATGGGCACAATTAGTGGACAAAGTTGAATACTAAAAGGGCTAATTTAGGAAAATTTACGTTAAAAGTCAAATTGAGAATTAGGATTACAATTACTGCCATTTCAGATTGTAATATATTTAGTTTTGTGTTTGTGTTTTATTGTCTATATTCTAATGCTGTTTATGAATTTCTATTTTCAAAAAAACGAAACCATCCAAAGTGATAACCATTTCTTTGAAATCAATTAACTTAAAAATCTGTTTATCGGTCCCGGCGAACTGGGTACCGCCAATTTTTTTCCGCCCTCGTGGCGTCCAATTCCGTTCCCGCTGCACTCCCTACTATATTAAGCATTTATTATACACATAAACCTTTTTCTTAAATTACTCTATCTACTAAAAGAAACCGCATCAAAATCTGTAGCGTAGTTTTGAAGATATAAGCATACATAGGGACATAGGGACGCGGAAAGTGACTGCCTTATACTATGTAGTGATTATTTATTTGAAGCGGTTCCCACTCTTGTTACATGAAAATATCTAGGCAGGCAGTAACTAGTACAGACTACTTATAATGTTTCGCTGTTTCATATTTCACTCAAATCCATTCAACACTTCTACTCTACCATGCATTAATATAAGTCACTGACAAGGTGGGCTAGATGGCAGTGTTTTATTCGAAATACATCGGGAAAAATGAAGCGCTTAAATGGGACTTGAACTCACGATGAGACACGAGCATGGTGCAGGCCCCTCGTAAATTTCTATAATTACAGCATGGTACTGTATTAGTTACGTGACTTATTTGTTACATTATGTAACTTTGTTTTAATTCTTAATTATAAAGAGTTTTATATACTTGTTGACATTTAGCTTTAAGAAAATAAATATTGTAAATTGACGTCCAAAAAATGCCGCAGTGGAGTTTGTTGCGCCGTTTCTTCTCCACCAGCGCCTTGGAAGCGGTGGTGAACTTAGATTAAGTAGAATTAAAATTGACGTCAATAAGAAACAATTTTATTGTTCTATATTGAAAAATAAATGACTATGACTATGACTATGACTACGACCGTCCCCTTACAAGGGGAATGCTCTTCCAACTGAGCTATTGAGCTGCACCTGAATCACTTCAAACCTTTCTCTTTATATCTGTCTTTAAGGACGAAGCCAATGTACTAACTTTTCAACATCCATGGTATGTTATGTATTCGCTCTGTGTGTGCATGAATGTTAAATAAATAAACAAAAAAAAAAAAAAAAAAGACGGTGCTTTTTGTTCAAACTGTGTAAACGGATAAATTATTCCCAGAAAAGAACAATAAAATCATTAAACTTTCGTATGTACAAACACTAGTACAACAAATTACTTTGTATGCCTGTAAAAAAATTCTGTGCTAAAAGACTTGGTTGCAAGACGTCGTAAATATAAAATACTTGTAAGAGAAAACAAACATGGCTGATGAAAAATGCAACGTACGTCAACACCGCGCGCCCTGGCCGAACCATTGACACACATTCACGAGTAAGCTGTCTTGACGCCGTCTTTGAACTTCAAATATTACGATTTCATGTCAAATATTATGAATTTATTGCGCAGTATGTGCGGGAAAAGAGTGTTTGGTAAGAAAAAATTATAATTGTTTAAATTGGTACGAGTGCAGAGTGTTAGAAAATGTATGTTAAGATATATAATGACGACAACGTAGAGTACTTGAATACCTACAGATTTGATTACAAAATCTTATCAACACCATCATTATCAATGAGACGTGTTTTCTTGATTGCATTCGAGGCTAAAGTATACTCAGAACTTGGAGTCCGCCGTCCAACTCTTCCTCCTATAATTTCTCACGGTCTTGGGCTTTCAAGGTAGTAAGGCCATTGCCACGAATATCTCTTTCCACGACATCAGGTCAGGGCTTTTTGGGCCTACCCCTCTTACCTGGACCCGGGTTCTTTTTTTTTTATTATTTTATCGTGCGATAAATCCCCACGGATACCACCTCCACAGAGCCGGTGGAGGTGATTATGTCGGACTCGAACCGACTAAAACGCACGCCATCTTGGGTCCTTGGTTGCCGGAGGTGAGATTGCCAAAAGCATATCTCTCGCACCCCGACAGACCCAGGACCATCTCTTTCGAGATGGCCCCCTTCGGGTTGTGGGGACCAAAATGTCCCCATCTAGCCCCGGTTACGGGGAGGCGCACTTTGCGCCGCCGCCGCGGCCTGCTTCTGCTAGGGTGACAGGCGGCTCCACCAGTCACCCCCAGGCCAGCGCTCATGGAGGTCGGAGGTCGTTCTGCGACCTCCGACGTCCGGTTCGCCTTCGCTCTGCACGGGCTTCCCGGGCCCGGAGTCTGGTCCGGACCCGACCGGCCGCCTCCTTCTCGAGCATTACTTGCTCGCAGAAGGAGGCGGCCGCACCCCAAGCGTTTGCGCATCGTACCATCGCTGTGAGCAATGTGACGAGTGTGAGGACTCCCACCCCTAGAGCCGCCACTAGGACCCGCCTCGGCGTGTCCCACGCCGGGCACTCGGTCAGCGTGTGCAGCTCTGTGTCCTCACTCGCATTACAGGGATGGCACTCGGACGTTGGCTCCTTCCGGATCCGACACAGGTAACTCCCGAAACACCTGGACCCGGCTGGGGTCAATTTTACTTAATCATTTACAAACACTCAATTGTAAACTATTATTTTCTCCAGACAATGTGAAGTCCATAAAAAAAGATCTTTAAACGTAACATTCAAAAGTAAATAAATAAATATTCCACAACATTCTACACAACGTTATTTAGACCCATAGTTTTTTTTTTTTTTTTTATATAGGACACGTCAATTTATTTAGCTTGTATTATGGAATTATTCTTTGTACCCTGGTCTTAACACCACTAAGCATCATCACATCTAAGCTGTAGTTTGACTGTCAACAAACATTCCTTAATTAATTTGATGTTACTTATAACAAACGTACTAGGTATTACGGTTAACCTACCGCGCATTTTGTTGGCCAAACATTTTTTCATCAGATTACTAGAGCATATATTTCGAGATACTTTGCCAAGAAACATAACAGTAACCTAGAAAACGAAGTTTCATCAGTGCCTAACAGTTAAGAACTCTATGAATAACAAAAGCGTTTCGCCAATATTGGAGACGTTACCCAAACTATTCTAGGCCTAGAGTTTTATTGCTCCAAGCTGACCTACGACAATTCATTCAAAAAACGATGTCCAAATCAAGCAGGAAGGATAGTCACAATAATGATACAATGGAACCAAACTATCGAAGTTTAAATATTCATCAAATACCTTATATCTGTCGTGAGGACGACGGAACGGCCAAAGTTTCCGTGGAATCCCGGCAAACGACATTAGGCAAGTGCCGGAGGATCCCTGATTTGTAACTTCGCTAAAGTAGGCCGGGGATTGGGAATTAATTGTCTTTTAGGCCTGTTCCGAGGACTTTCCGTCGGTTTCTTGCCGATTGTATGCGTCTGCGAAATTAATTCTTCTGTTTCCAACTTTCGTCTTGACTTATGGTCTTTTTTGAGATGTTCCCCTTGATTATTTTAATTTATTATTGTAATAAAACATCTGAATTTGCAAGAATTTATAGCAGATAGTCTGTAAGGAATAAAATAAATATTGGAACTCATTTTTGTACCAAACAATAGTTCAGTCAACATTAAGAAGATGTGTCTAACAGACCCCTCAGGACCGAATAAAATTGTTAGCAAAACGTCCACATATTCAAAAATACACAAACGCTAGTAAATAAATGTGGTGTTCAGGAAAAAACAACAGAACTGTCATTCAGCAGTACTTTGTACCTCAATATAACAAACGCTTCACAAGCACAGTACATAAATTGTGTTAAACGCTGGCAAAATATTTGTCTACCTGATGCCGTGTTAGTAAACTGTCCCACTGAAACAGAGTAAACTACATGTGAAAAGCGTTGTCTCAATTCTTAAACGGAATAAAGGTTATTTTACTTGGCGAACATATTTGGACAAGTACTGCAAGAGGGAGTGCGTGTTAAGTGGAAATATTTTCAGCTTTACTTTTTATAAACGTTTTATCGGTGAAATAAAGTACAAAGGCGTGACAAAGGTAAGACCATCTCTTCTCGTAGGTATTTCAAAAGGTAACTAAAGGAGAGGCGAATTTTTATGGCTCATTGATAATTTATTATTGTTTTTCTTTATATTAACAGCAAATTATATTATGAGTGTAAAAATCACTTATAAAAATCATGTGACTGTTTAAAATACAAAAATCGAATGTCATAATAATACAAGTACAGTCAGCATGATACATATATTGACGACGAAGTTTCAAAATGATTATAAAACTCTCGTGAGCAAATGAGCAAACTGTTTGATTGATTTATATGGTATTAATGGCCGAACTAAAAGTGTGTTCCAAATATTAGAACAATTGGTCAAGAGAAAAACTAAATTAAGATCATTTTGAGCACTTTGTTCGTCAACATCTTTCTGATGCTGACGGTACCTAATTCAATGTCAAATATAAATCATAATGCCAATAAAAACGAATATAAATCAAGGATAAGTGTATAATACTACTTCAAATGTGATCATAGTTTTAAAACGTAAAATTCTGAAAACTAAAAGTGAAACGTTAGAACCAATACTTGGAATATGAAAATGATAAAAACATCACATTTTTTTATCGAACGACGTCCCAACGGTCCTTTCAGAAACGATTTTCCACGATGGGAATGAAGTGAAGAAAATGTAGTCGAGCCTGTACACCCGATATCGGAAACAAATGAGTTTATTTAGAACAGCCCCGGGCTTGGATCAACGCGGTGAATCGAACGCCTGGGGTTAACGCTTGAGGTAATAGACATACATATATGAAGCAGGTAGCAGGTAAAACAAAACAAGATTTCCTTTTACTATTTTTAATACTGAATTTCAAATGAATTTTATAGTATTAAGTATGCTAACTATACAAATCGAATACATGGGGACAATTGATTCGTCTCGGAAGGACTCGAACCCGCGATCTTTCCCTTACAGGGGGAATGCCTTGACCAACTCGGCTACCTTGTGATTGTGATTATTATTTATTTCATCCGGCTTGAAAGATGAATAAAAAAAGGGAAATTTGAATCACATCGGTCGTGTCTCGGTAGCCGAGCTGGTCCAGGCATTCCCCCTGTAACTGAATTTAGAATTTGGAAAATTTTATTATTTCAAGATATTCCTGTATTGCTCTGAAGACCTCTTTTTTGCATTCTTCTCATGTATCAAATAGTTCATTATTTGTATATTAATCGTCATCTGCACAGGACTGCAAGTAGACATCACACTGGTATGACCAGTGTTCATCAAGTAAAGTGACTGTTTATTATATTATCTATCAGGACGTGCACGTTAACTATTAATATTTAACTACACAGTGTGCCTTTGTACCGTAACTGACCAGTAGTGTCCAACAGACTCATTTTGTAAACGTAAAGTATAATTTTTGTTATAACACATTAACATTAACAAATAAATTATATCTTGTTACATATATTATCATTGCACAATGAGATTCGTAAAAAATTGGTCATGAAATTAAATATAAGGCGGATGCATAAAAATAGATACTTTAGTTTTTATGATAGTATAATCTTAAAATTGTGTCCGCCAGACACTTGTGGGTTGTTAAGGGTTAATGGTATAAATACTAGGATTAGTCTATATGAAAATACAAAAATCAACTATAATGATAATTGATAACAAAAAGAACGTAAGTCTTCATTGTGTACAAATAAGCATGAAAATATCCTTAACCAAATATGCGATTTAAAATTGAACACTTTCTCTGTGTCTTTCTGTTATTTTTTATTCCTAACAAGGTAATCACCGTGATATAAGGACGTTTTACGCATCAAAATTATCTTTATAAGCTTGAGCAATTAACCGATAAATAAAATAGCAGTATAATCCGATAGAAGAACTTTTCAGCAACGGTTTTATTATCATAATACACATATATAAACATATGGATCCACCCATCCGGCGAGACAGGTACAAAATGCCAATAAATGTTAATTTTCATTGCACATGGAAGGAATTTTAAGCGATCCAATCAATTTTTATTACACCTTAAAAGGGTTGTAAACGAGCGCAACTGTTCGAATTGTTGATCGCTCGCAAAAGGACGCTTGCTGTTATCATTTCACGAAATCGAGTATTCATTTTTCTTTGCTTAGTTGATGTTTGGCAGTAAAATTATTGACGTTTAATTTTTTATTATAAAGACTTCGTGAAGACCTTGCTTGATGGTTAGAAATGAAAGCCATTGCGTTTTACGGCTTTCTAAAATAACCGACTACTCTTAGTGTAACGAAATTAAGCTCAGCCGACAAACTTTGCTTTGAGGGACGAAGAAAGATGTGGTCGCCTTTGAGAGTGGTCGTGGAAGGAAATGCTCGTGAACAATTTTAATATCTATATTATAAGATGGCCTTTTTCATAATCAAGATAAAAAAATACTAATCTTGAATTCGTATTTTAAAATAACATTTTAAAATTGTAATTGAAGTTACCAGAATAGAAAAATATAAAATCCTCTTTACAGCGTACTACTACAATGAGTCCACTTCTGACACGAGCAATTTTGTTCAACAGGAAAGATTGATAAATTGTTTGATTGATGAGGTTGATTGAAAAGATTGATAAAAGGCTACTTTTACTAATTAATTTTAAACAAAGAATACAACATCTCTTATAAGGAAAAAACAAAAGACTTCTCGTTTTAAGCCGGGTCACTGGAGGGTTTTGCCCACTATCAAAACCAACTTGACTTTTTTATCCTGGATGAGCGTGTCTTAAAATCACAACGATTGTAAACGAGCAGTGACAAGGGGTTATCCCGTCATTGCCCGGAGGCTCAATGTAAGCCGCTTACCGTCGGCTTCCACAACTGCTACTGGATTACCAGAACCTGATATCATCTATATTTTTGTTCATTTGCAGTTTTTACTTGAAAGAATTTGCGTAAACCTTGAGCCGGCTTCTCCGTGTGAGGCCTTAAGCAATGGTTCAGTTGTTTAATGCAATTCTTGGTCCCATGGGAATATGAGGATAAAAAAATCTTCATCGTTACTCTGGGATAATGTACTCGTAGCTTTCTGTTGGTGTAGGAATTATTAAAATCAGCCCAGCAGCTTATAGATCTTCATTAACAAACAAATATTTTTTCTGTATAATATTACAGAAGATATCATCAAAGCTATTGATACTACCGCTACTTTGATGTATGTACAGCAGTACAGTACTTATAAGCGATATGTGCAAATTTAATCAAAATCCATCAAACCGTTGTTGCGTGACTGAGCAACAAACATAAACATATTCTTTCATCATCATTACGCAACTATACACACAATCTAACCACTTTGCTCACTACACTCGTGAACAATATCCAAGTTATCACGTTCGGCCACATGAATGTTGGCACTTTAAGTTATGCGCATATCATGATATATGTGCTTAGTTAATTTTAGATTACAGCGCGAGAACTTGTGGCGATTTATCATAAAACGCCGTACGCACGTGGGGGTTGCTCAGTATGTAACTATGGGCGAGGTTCACACTGCAAGCGATAATGTTAAGCGCGACAAATAAAGAGTTTACTAGCTTCTCTGGCGTAGTGGCAGAACATTCGACTGCTACGCTACTGGTGATTCGTACTTAGTGAAAATATTTATATTTCTGAATAGCTATGTATTTGTATTGGTTTGGGTGTATCTATGTATAAGCGGTGTTTACTAAAAAAATTGTTATGTGTATTTATTCGCATTCTAGATCGTCTTTTATTTAAAAAAAAATAGTTTGGATTCATTTTCTTCACGTCAATTTAAATTTATGTCGCCTGATGGTAAACTAAAGGCAAAGGCTCGCAAAGAAGGTCACCCTTTTTTATCGTGCGATAAATCCCCACGTGTACCACCCGCACGGATCCGGTGGAAGTGGTTATGTCGGACTCGAACCGACTATAACGCACGCCGTCTTGGGTCCTTGGTTGCCGGAGGTGAGATTCAAAAGCATATCTCTCGCACCCCGGCAGACCCAGGACCATCTCATTCGAGATGGCCCCCTTCGGGCTGTGGGGACCACAGGGTCGCCATCGAGTCCCGGTTACGGGGAGGTGCATTTTGCGCCGCCGCCGCCGTGGTCTGCTTCTGCTAGGGTGACAGGCGGCTCCACCGGTCACCCTAAAGAAGGTCACCATAGTAAACATGTACCGTGTTAACGATGGTGGCACTCAGCTTGACGGCCTTTTGAGCTGTTACAGCTAGATTTCCACTATTGTACTCTCTTGGTTACCCAATGGAAATAACAGAAAAGAAAGAAAAAGAAAGAAAGACAGAAAAAGGAAATCAATGCCTACCTTTAGCGAATCCAATATGACTACAGAGTTCATAATCGGTTAGTTTATAGCTTAAACGAATGATTTCGTTTATTTTAATCGCCTAAAATTTCAAGCTTACACTCATAGCGGATGGTGAGTAACATTTGAATCGCTTTCCGCTCGTATACGGACCACAGTCATCCCTGAACTAGGTCATCGATTTAGCGGTTAACGCCTTATAATAATTCACGTATTCAGCCGTTGATTGGCCGGCCGCGTTATATGAGTATGGAGTATATCCGCCTGGCGGTGAGTCGGCACGGTTACTCCTATAGAATTCTTTCTGCAGAGTATCCTGGGTAGATATAAGTATGTTTTAATTTCCGAGTGGTGATGGGTGTATTTGAGATGAACACTGTTAACATGGTAAATGTTTACGATGGTGACCCTCTTTCCGAGACTTTGCCTTTAGCTTAACATTAGGCGAGGTGAAGTCAAATTGACGTGTCCTGTATAAAAAAAAAGAACAAACCTTTTCACCTTTGAATCTCTATATGAACAGGAAATGCAAGAAGAAATTTCTGTTGACAATAGAGTTAACTTGGTCATTCTTGGTATTCGACAGCCTCTGTGGCGTGGCGGTGGAACTGAGGAGGCGCGGGTTCGATCCCCGCTCAGTGCAAATATTTTGTATACACGAATATGACTATTTGCATTGGTCTGGGTGTTTCTATGTATAATATGTATATATTTACAATAAAAAGTATCTTAGTATGTTTATCCGCATTCTAGATTCCATACATAACACCAACTAGTTAAGCTTACCATGGGGACTAGATAGCGTTGTCTATAATGTTGTGGAATATTTATTTATTTCTTATTTTATTGATACTTACTTATCTCTGAAATAGCTGACCCGGCGAACTTCGTACCGCCAAGTTTTTCCAGCCTGTGTGGCGTCAGATCCCGTTCTCGCTGCATCCTCTACTATATTAAACATTTTTTATACATATAAATCTTCTTGAATCACTCTATCTATTAAAAGAAACCGCTTCAAAATTCCTTGCGTAGGTTAAAAGATTTAAGCATACATAGGGACGGACAGACAACAACAGCGATTTTGTTTTGTGATATACATGTAGTGATAAAATGATATTTAAGCCCGTATTCTACAATGACACTCAGTCTGAATCTTGTGTTGAGGGCAGTTTGTTTAGAAAATCTGTCAAATCTGTCAAACTGTCCTCAGCTACGTCAAGGTTCAGACTCGGAGTCATTCTAGAATAGGAGCCTTAGACCACGTTGTTAGTCTTTTTAACGACTGGCATCGACATTCCTATTAGTATGTAAAGAAGATAGAGATAAATATTCTTCATTGTACACCATAAAATTATTATAAGAACATATTGAGTAAGACACTTTGTACTTTTCCACTATATTTTATTTTTCACCTGACCGGTTTTGCCTCACGGCATTCTCAAGGATATGATGTAAAGTGACTTTACAGTACACGATGACTGTACAGTCACTTTACATCATACCATTGAGAATGCCGTGAGGCGAAACCGGTCAGGTGAAAAATAAAATATAGTGAAAAAGTACAAACTGTAGCAGATTCCACCAAGTGCCATCAATCAACAGTATTATAAGAAAGCAATTCCCAATATTAAACCATTGAGAGTCTTTAGACTCTTCATAAATCTGACCTAGCTAATGCTGCTTAACTTTGCACCACTTAGCCAAGAGTCCCTCTTCAAGAAAGTAGCTAATAGTATTACGTCCATTACAGAATTCCATCATTGAATTTTAATTTATGTAAGCAAATCTTCGATCTCCTCTTCCTTCAAATTGAAATTATTAATCTTCACTGAATCTTGAATTAATACCGTTCATCAAAAGTTTAATTAACCTTGTGTTAAAGAATAATTACGGTACGTATTTTCGAATTTCGCTTGATGTAACGGAATATATTAAAGTTATAAATTATTCGGCAGCCATTTTAAAATAATGAAGCGTTTGCTCGTGTCGTTCATAAGCTTCTGCTTCCTGTGATATAAGTCCGATCGTGACAGATATGATTCCCGACGAACCAAGTGTAATGTCGTAAGTGTTTATCTATCTGAATATTCTGGTCACTAAGTATAATGAATTCTTGGTAGATACTATAAAATTATAAATGCGGAAGTAACTCTGTCTGTTTTTTTTTTTTTTTTTTTATCGTGCCAAAAATCCCCACGGATACCACCCCCACGGAGCCGGTGGAGGCGGTTATGTCGGACTCGAACCGACTAAAACGCACGCCGTCTTGGGTCCTTGGTTGCCGGAGGTGAGATTGCCAAAAGCATATCTCTCGCACCCCGGCAGACCCAGGACCATCTCTACCGAGATGGCCCCCTTCGGGTTGTGGGGACCACAGTGTCCCCATCTAGCCCCGGTTACGGGGAGGCGCATTTGGCGCCGCCGCCGCGGCCTGCTTCTGCTAGGGTGACAGGCGGCTCCACCGGTCACCCCCAGGCCAGCGCTCATGGAGGACGGAGGTCGTTCTGCGACCTCCGACGTCCGGTTCGTCTTCGCTCTGCGCGGGCTTCCCGGGCCCGGAGTCTGGTCCGGACCCGACCGGCCGCCTCCTTCTCGAGCATTACTTGCTCGCAGAAGGAGACAGCCGCACCCCAAGCGTTCGCGCATCGTACCATCGCTGTGAGCAACGTGGCGAGTGTGAGGACTCCCACCCCCAGAGCCGCCACTAGGACCCGCCTCGGCGTGTCCCACGCCGGGCACTCGGTCAGCGTGTGCAGCTCCGTGTCCTCGCTCGCATCACAGTGATGGCACTCGGACGTTGGCTCCTTCCGGATCCGACACAGGTAACTCCCGAAACACCCGTGTCCAGTGATCACCTGCGTCAGCCGGTACGAGAGGCTGCCGTGTGGCCTCTCTAGCCACTCCTCCATGATGGGTCTTACCGCCGCTATTACGGCGTGCCCTGCGCTTGGTCGCCCAAGTCGTAGCTCCCATTCCGCTACCATGTCCCTGTGGAGCTGAGACCTCACGGCCCGAATTTCATCAGGCTCGGGTTCCCGTCCCTGCTCCCGCGCCTCCTTTCGATACCGATATAGCATCGAAAGGGCTCTCGCATCCAGGTTCCACGGTAACTCTGTCTGTTATACTTTCACGCCTAAACCATTGAACCGATCTTGATGAAATTTGGTATAGGAGTAGTTTAGATCTTGAGAAAGGACATAGGCTATGTTTGGTGGCGATAACCGATATCCACGCGGATGGAGCACGGGCAAAAACTAGTAGATGATAAAAGGCAACAACACCAATGTGAGCCCCTTGTGCTCGCATTGGATTGTGCTTGTGTCGGAAGCGAGAATTATTTATCATTATCTGAAATTTCTCAACAGAAGATCCAAAATATTTATAACAGCTTAAAATTTCAATCGAGAAACTTGTGTATATGTGATGCCCTCGATAGCACAGCGCTAGACTTATTGCACTTATCGTGTATAATCATCGATTAAAAGTTTTTGGTTGTATTTAAAGCCTCCATAAAATATATCAAGAGTCGTCAAATTACACAATAATGTGTGATAGATAGACGCGTTCTAAGTAATTGCAGCACCAACCATTTATTGATACTTGATAAAACCATGGCTACTGCTACAAAAAAGTACTAAAACTCAAAAATTCCTGTTATAAAACCAAAACATACACCGGGCCATTAGAAAAGGAATTGTCTAACATTAAATGGAGCGAAAATTCCGCATCACCATTAGCTATATGGCCAACCAGGAATTTCTTTGACTGGCCCGTTCTCTGAATGGCTAAGCGTGCCATGTTTTTTGTTCATTATTATCGTTTAGCTAATTCGTTGGGCTATCTCGGTCGACCGGCGGCCGACTGGTCATTGGGCACATTAGAGATGACATTTCAGCGGTCGGTGGTGACCATGAATAAGAGATTTCTGAGCAGAATTTTCAGTTGGCTTTTGGTTTGAACTTTGGATTTGGCAAATAGATAATTTGAAAGGAACTTTGTCACAAGTTATGTTATTTTATTTTACCTTTTCTGTTGTTATTGTTATGTATATAAAATCAATTACTGTTCGTTTCTCTCGCTAAAACTCGAGAACCGCTGAACGGATTTATCTTATCTTGGTCTTGAAATGTTCATGAAGGTCTAGGGTAGGTTTAAAAGAAGTGTAGGTTTGAGAAAAAGCGGATATTCTGCTACTAAAGCGGTAAAATAAGGGATGAAAGTTTGTATGAAAGTTCGTCATTTTCAGAGCTAGATGCATTAAATTTTATAAACCTGTGCTTTAAAGAAATAAATGAACATGTGTATCAGCGTTTTTCAAAATTTAACTATTAAGAGGGCAAAATAGGTGATAAACGTTTGGAATGGAAAGTGCGTCATTTAGGTCACCATCAAAAAAGGAATACAAAATTTTCCCGGGCGAAGCGGGGACGGGTCAGCTAGTATGTTATTAATTGTTTGTTTTTAAATTTCTGTAACTAAAGGAACGATCCAATGTGTAAGGGTATTGATATATACCTAAGGGTCAAGAATTACAATAGAATACTGTTAATATTGTACATTTTCGCTAGTCTAAACAACCCAAACAAGACTATGAATACGTTCCACGCTTCATTTAACGTGAGCTGGCTGGCCAATAATCTTGTTTTATGTTTATTACTATTTTAATGCTGAATAAGGATAATCAAAACAGTTATTATAGGTATTTATAGTTTAGTTATGGGCTAACTTTACTCTCTAATATATAGGATTACGAGCAAGCACGCTAGCTTTATGTGAATTGTGCTTGCCCAATATCCATACTTACTTAATATTATAAATGCGAAACTAACTCTGTCTGTCTGTATGTTACGCTTTCACGCCTAAACCACTGAACCGATTTTGGTGAAATTTGGTTAGGGGGTAGTTTAGACCATGAGAAAGGACATAGGCTATGTTTGGTCGCGATAACCGACATACACGTGGGCGGAGCCGCGGGCAAGAGCTAGTTTTTTTTTTTTTTTTTTTTTTTTTTTTTTTTTTTTTTTTTTTTTTTTTATGGATTAGGGAGGCAAACGAGCAGACGGATCGCCTGATGGTAAGCGATTACCGCCGCCCATGGACACCCGCAACACCAGAGGAGTCACAAGTGCGTTGCCTTCCTTTTTTTAAGTTAGTTTACAGTTTACCTTTAAAACTTCGATTTTGGGGCCTGGTGTTGGCCTTTATACTCCTTATGACTATGTTATATTAAGGCGTATTGGCTATTACAGGAGGTACTGCCGGCTGACTCCTCATCCACGAAAGGAAAGTCTTATATAATGTTGTTTGGTAGGTGTGCCGGCTAGCAGGTAAGGTGGATTTATGCCTAGATAAATGGGTTCCAATTAAGATCTTTAAATAATAAATATTCTACAACATTCTACATAACGCTATCTAGACCCATGGTAAGCTTAGCTCTAGCTTGTGTTATGTAATCTAGAATGCGGATATACATACATAAATACGTTTTTTTTGTAAATACATATGGTTGGAATTAACATGCACAAAATGTATAGGTACACCTACATTGTAATATAATGTAAGGATATGCTTACATCACAGTCTAAGGAATCGTTCGAATTCTAGAATCGTTATAGGTACTGTTCTTACATGGTGTTGCACATGTCCATAGGCAATGGTAACCACTTTCCATCAGCTGGGCCATGGGCTTGTCTGCCACCTAAGTGGCATAAAAAAATGGAAATTCCAACTGAAACATTTTGTATCGAAAAAGTGTTAAGAAACAAACATTTTTATTATTTTATTTTACAAAATGTTACATGTTTACAAAATGTTACATGTTTACAAAATGTATACGTATGTGTAACTGCATGCGAGTTTTGTATACAAACCTGTTGAACGCCTCTCTGACTTTCAAAATAAATCATAGTAATTTGAATGAAATTTTTATAGCATTTTTTAGGCTAACTTTTTAAGTTCGAAATACATCGGGAAAAAGAAGCGCTCAAGTGGGACTTGAACCCACGACCTTTTCCTTTCAGGGGGAATGCTCTTCCAACTGAACTATTGAGCCACACCTTTTTTTTTTTTTTTTTTTACACAGGACACGTCAATTTGACTTCACCTCGCCTGATGTTAAGCTAAAGGCAAAGTCTCGGAAAGAGGGTCACCATCGTAAACATTTACCATGTTAACAGTGGTGGCACTCAGCTTGACGGCCTCATTACATGCCTTTTCACGCCCCGCTTAAAGGACCCGGGACTGTAGGAAGAAGGAAACACGTGAGCTGGCAAGGAGTTCCAGGTCTTAATGGTGCGGCATAGGAATGAATCACTGAAACGCTTGGTTCTAGCAGGTATACTCTGCACCGTAAATGGATGACATCTTAGCCCTGCACGTGTCGTCCTGTGAAGGAAAGGGGAGGGTGGGACTAATTGGAAGAGCTCGTCAGAACATTCACCATGGTAGAGACGGTAGAAAACTGCCAAAGACGCAACATCTCTACGCATCTGCAAAGGCTCGAGGGTGTTCGTGACCTCAGGATCCCCAATAATGCGGACCGCACGTCGCTGCAACCTGTCGAGAGCATCTAATAACTACTTTGCGGAGCCGTCCCAGAGATGTGAGCAGTATTCCACGCAGGAACGAATTTGGGTCTTGTATAGAAGACACCGCTGCTCCGGCGTGAAAAAACGTCTCACTCTGTTCAGGACTCCGAGTTTACGCGAGGCTGATTTGATGATACTCTCGATATAGTTTTTGTTATTCAGTTTGCAGCGAACATCCATACCGAGGATAGTGAGGTGATCCTGCAGTGGCAGTGGTGTGCTCTGAAGAGTGGGAAGGGGAAGGAAAGGAGATACCTTTGCTGTAAACGCACATGCCTGGGTCTTCTTGGCATTGAACTCGACCAGGTTCCTAGCGCCCCATTGAGAAATGTGGTCCAGGATCCGGTCCAGCTCAGTGACAAGAAGCTGCCTTTTTTCCGCGATATCAGACTGCTTGGCCGCAGGATGTGCGTAATAACTCCCGTGTAAGGTGCTGTCGTCTGCATAGCAGTGAATGTTTCCGTTACAGAGCATGTCATTGATATGCAGAAGAAAGAGAGTGGGAGATAAAACGGAACCCTGCGGCACGCTAGCATTTACCTGCAAGAACTCCGAAGCTCGTCCATCACAAAGGACGCGAATACGGCGCCCCTGCAGGAAGCTTGCAACCCAGTTACACAGTCTAGGAGGCAGGTCGAAGGCTGGTAGCTTGGAAAGAAGCGATTTGTGCCATACCCTATCGAAAGCTTTGGCGATGTCAAGACTAATTGCCAGTGACTCACCGTGCTTCTCCATAGCCTCACCCCAAAGGTGGGTCATGTACGCCAGAAGATCACCCGTTGACCGTTTCGGTCTGAAACCGTATTGCCGGTCACTAAGCAAGGAGTGATCCTCTAGGTGGCGCATGAGCTGTGTGTTAATTATGTGCTCGAACACCTTGCACAGCACTGAGGTGACGGCTATGGGTCGATAGTTGGCTGGGTCCGAGCGATCCCCCTTCTTGGGGATCGGCTGGATATTCGCCTCCTTCCAAGCCGAGGGCACTGTACCCGAACTGTAGGACAGTCGGTACAGCCGCGTTAGCATAGGAGATAACTCCGCTGCACATTTTTTAAGTACAACCGCTGGAATACCATCAGGACCACTGGCTTTCCGGACATCGAGTGATTGCAGTACTGCACGGACATCGCGTTGCCTGATACGTATATCAGGCATTGCGTGGTCACCAGTGGGCATTGTCCGTGGTTGCATACCACAATCATCGACTCGGGAGTTGGCCGCGAAGAGATTGACCAGCAAATTTGCTTTCTCTTGCGGCTCATGGGCCAGAGATCCATCGGGATTGCTCAGCGGGGGCAGCGAGGGCTGGCAGAAGTTGGCTTGCACGGCTTTGGCCAGTCGCCAGTAGCCACGGCTACCCGTGGGATGCACCACTAGCTCTTGGCCCAGTCGTGCTATGCGCTGGGCATTCAAATTCGAACCTGAATCATTCAAATTCGCCTTCTCTTTATATCCGTCTTAAGTCTGTAAGGTAAAGGTCGTGGGTTCAACCCCCACTTGAGTTCTTCTTTTTCCCGATGTATTTCGAAATCATAGTAAATTACTAACAGAACAAATTCAATTTACCCGAACAAAACAGAAGCCATTGTTATAGTGAACTTCAACACCGTAATCCAGATCCGATTGAATATTTATGACTGAATTACAGCTAAATGTTATTTTGATGGGGAAATGAATGGTATCGAGTTACAGGATTTGATGCTCCGGCTGATAATAAAACAGAAGGTGAATTAATTGTAATTGTGCACGGAATACAAATTACGGGAGGCAGAATATAATTATGTTTTATTGTTCCACAGGCTTGTTGTTGGAATAATCGCTTGTTCATTAGTTATTGTCTTGTCGGATTATATAATTAGATTTACTGGTAATTATTCGCATTCAGGAGATATCGGTGCTTTACCGCATAAAGATTGCATTCGGTAAGATTTGGGTAATTAATAGTAGCCAGGGCCTTCCAGTTTGCCCCACCGAGTGTCCCCATTGGTGGGGCAAAGTGGACTGTTAAAACTAGTGGGGAAAATTAAATCCGTTTAAAGGTCAAAAGTCGCTAGCATATAACCCATATGAATCAAACCAAAATGAGGAAAAATAGCACACCTTGGGATCCAGGTGTTGAATACAAAATGCAGCAGATGCAGAAGAAATAGGATAAATTTTAGTTTTGTATCTAAGTTCACGCGTAATAAGAAATCGTTAAAAGACATTTCCAGGTTCAGTGTAACTTAGTAGGGAGCTTTCTAAATTGCTTCATGTTTTACGTTTCATTACTGTTAATTTATAGTTTTATTTAATCGGCGAAAGGCTAGTTTTACTGTGCCCCTGATAATAAAAAAGACGTAACTAACAAAAATTAAAAAAGAGTTGAAAAATAGGGAACTATAGAACTTTAGTGTGAGTTTAACTAAAAAACAAAGCGAGAAAAAAAGGTAAACAATGTTTCAGCGGTTCCAAACTTTTTTACTTGAAAATGATTACGTATCACTTCAAGCGCGTTCTAGACAGGAATGAAATTGCTCATAAGATGGCGGATCTGACAGTTTAGAACCGCTGTGCTGACAGCTTTTCTGTACTACGAAACACGCAACGACAGCTGTCGCTCGGCCATTGTCGCGAACGTGTGATACGTGTGACCAGGACAGAAAAAATAATCGCTAGTTATCGCAACGTACCTCAATAATGGTCGCTTCGTTTACGTTTTTTCTCTCGTCTTGTTGGCTTTACTTTACTAATAATTTGAATACAGAGTGCATTCGTGAATATCATTTTCACTTCAAATAACCTGCCCAGTGCTGTTGCCGGCACAAAGGTACCCACGATGCTCGCAGCGTTGCGTCGCTGAATTGTAATGACCATCCTTTGCCCCAGATACGAGCCGGAGCGGTCACCGACTTGCTTGTGGATACGGTGACCAATTTTACTAATTATCCCTTTGCCTCCGACTCCCAAATGTTCAGTCTCCACTGCAGTGGCCACAAAATAATATTGCGGAAATACTATTAATAATACTGTTGATTGATGGCACTTGGTGGAATTAATTGTTACACATATTGAAAACACTTGTACTTTTTCCACGGTATTTATTATATTACACCTGGACCTCGATTCTACTAAAGCAAAACTATAGTCAAACCACTGAAACTGCAAAAAGCGGCAATACATTATAGACTATAAAGCGATGCATTTAAAGTTCAATATTAAATACCTGTTATCAGAGTGAATAAAAGAGAGTAATGAAACTATAAAAATAAAGTCTAAACTTTAGTGCCACTTTTTGCAATCTCTGTCGAATCGACGCCCTGACCGGTTTCGCCTTACGTTTTACATTTGCCAACGATTTCGGATGTTATATTGCGGCTCCATGGTAGCGAGGCATGTTTTTTATAGTATAGTGATAAGTGTGAATGGCATTTTTTATTTTTATTATTATGGACATTATTTTATTTATTAACGCAAAAATGGGTATTTTGTTACAAAAAAGAAGAGCATTCATTTTCGAAACAGGTTATTGGGATTCTTCTTAAGACATTTCAAAATATGGTAGTGCCAATTCTCGATAAAGGGCATAGGTATTTCTCCCCTTCCCCCAGATATGAAATCTAAAACTGTTCGTGAAATGTAGGTGTATCTCTATCCAATAAAATATCAACTCCAGAGAACAATAATTTATAAGAACTGAAAAGAAAAATTGTATAAAGTGCGATACCTATGAGGTACAAAAAACTAAGATTTGATCCATACAACCACCAAAACTCTGTGTGTCACTAAGCTGATCCAATAAGTCACTGAAACCTCTGAGTAATAACACAAATTTTAAAACAAAACGCTTTCATTTCGTTAAAAGTAACCATTTTCATAAATTCAAAGGGCCGGCTTTCCGCGCAGAACCAGAAATATTTCAAGAAAACAATATTTCATTCTCGTAACATTAACATGATTAACTTAGGAACATTACGAGCTGAATAATCTACATATTATGTATTTAGATCTTCGCAACCCCAAGGGAAATTAGAGCCAGTTGTTCGAGCTATCGACACAAACATAATTGAAAAGAGCCAAATTTTATCATTTGGGCACGGACATAAAATTTGTACATTTTGCGGTTATATCTAAACCCTCGGTCGCACCATACTCGAATTAGGCAGATATATTTTATGAGATATTGTATTATATTTTATGACTTTAAAACAGGCTAGCTTAGATTTTACGAAGTTTATAATTGACTTATTATGGAACTTAGATCAACACTAAGTATTGAACATCAAAGGAAAGATATACTTTCAAAGTCAAAGTCAAAAATCATTTATTCGGCATAGACCATTAAATCGGAACTTACAAAACGTCAATATAAAATAAATATTAAATACTAGTTTAGCAAATGGACCACACCGGTTCGAAACACGGCCCAGACCTGAGAAGACTCCGGCAAGAAATTCAGCCGGTACTTTTTTTGGTCTATTTACAGGCAATTACTTTATCTAGTACTTATGGTCTAGATACAGTGCATTGCATGTGTAGCATAGCTGAGCGAACAGTTCATTTCCAAGCTTGTTTATCCTTTAAATATTTTTGAATTTTATAACAGCCTTTCTGGCAGTTTACTTTTAACTGCATTTTTTAGTTTATTTACAGCTAAATCTCTAATTTCATTAGGAAGCTTGTTAAAAATAATCATATTGTTAATAAGTAGTGAAAGTTAAATGGCATGGCAGTCACTTCATGAAAATTGTCGAGGTTCAGCCAAACACACAGCTAGGCCAGAAAAAGTGAACCCCTGAATCCGAGGTGCTGTGCAATCCCTGAAGCTGTAGTGCAACCGGGATTAAGACTCGGATGAAGAAGAAAAACCAGGAAAAGATATGAAAATTAAATGCTTTGAAATTTCATACATTTTTCATATTATGTATATGTCTGAATGTTTAACACTGGGTAATAATGGGGTGTCAATAAAGCCAAGTTTGTGTTTATTTTTATTAAGGACACCTCAATTTAACTTCACCTGGTCTGATGGTATGCTAAAAGCAAAGTCTCGGAAAGAGGGTCAGCATCGTAAACATGTACCATGTTAACAGTGGTGGCACTCGGCAACCAAAAGCTAATAAAGTTAACAAGTTACCGTTTTGGTTGATAGACCATAGCCAAATTTCTTTTTATTAAGTACCTCTAGAGGCATTATCTTAATATTGTTCTTGTTCAGTGATTTTTAGTTAAAGTTTAGTACCAGTAATGAGAGAAACATTTACATTTTCATACTACCAAACGATTTATATCTAGTAAGTTTAGAAGCTAATGGGTACTTTTATACATGCCAAACTTTAAAAAATTATCTAAGCACTCGCTGCAGGCGCTATCCAATCTTGACATAAGTCCAACGAATTTTCTGCATTAGGGTCAACCCACAACGGGCTGCAAAGTGCTCAAGCAGTTTTAAACTGTTGATTAAATATCAACCTTATTCAATTATGACCAAGCTTAAAGTAGCAACAACTCTTTGGACTCACCGGACAAGATTTTAAAGCACTTATTCTAGAATGACATTCAGTCCTTATTCTCAATTTTATCTGAGGACAGATTATACAGACAGATTGCCAGCCCTTCTATACAGGTGGCAATTCGTTGGCGAGCGGCGTATTGCGCAATAGAATGACGTATGAATGTAACGATTATGACATACACTCACGACTGTCATGTACGCCAAACAAATTAGTCACTGATTTGGCATATATTGTCATTTCAAACTGTCCTCAGATAAATAGGGATTCAGGACTGAGTGCTATTTTAGAGACCTTAATCAATAAATCAATCAATTAGCCCACCGCAGTCCACTGCTGGACATAGGCCAAGTCATTCCTTAATACTGCATGCTACTTTCAGCCCTGTCTAAATGGAGTTAGGTTGATTATTATTTAAGTACTGTTGGAGCACTTTTCCGCTTGGTCTAGAATGACCCTTAGTTTCACTTCCACCAACGTTCGGTCACGTACTGCTCTCGCCACTTTTTATACGAAAGTAGGTACTTAGATGCGCTGGGTGCACCATTACCAATGGAGGGTAAAGTTTTTAAATTTTCTTCCAAGTTCAATTTTAATTTATTTATTTATTTATTTATTTATTTATTTATTTATTAAATTGTGGAACACAGGTATTACAAAGATCTTAAGCTAATATATAGGTGCTCTATGTCCTACCACATACATGGCGTACAAATTAAAATTAAATGTCGTTATGGTTAATATCAGGACTTAAAGTTATGGTTAGTAGATTTCGCTTACGAGATTAGGTCATACTGCTCATAACAAAATATTGCTCATAGTGCTCAATACATTTTAATGTCATATATTCATAATTATTATTAAATGGTTTGTATGTCAACGTTATATAATCAAATAAGTCATGAATTAATAATAGTATAATTTAATAAATATTTATAGATTTAATAAATAGTAAGTAACAATTAGAATTTGTCATTCAGATACTCATTGACGGAATAATATGCCTTTTGCAATAACAACATGAGCAGTTTATTTTCAAATTCTTGTAAAGCTTCGGTGGAGCTGAGAGATTTAGGCAGTTTATTATAAATTGTAGGTGCCATGCAGAAGACACTGTTCTTGTACATGGTTGTTTTAGACGCTACTACATGGAGTTTACCTGCTCTACGGCTACTACTTACCGGTGAAAATTTTGCCCAGTTCCGTCTTACAAACATGCACATTTCGAGAACGTACATGGATGGCATTGTTAATAGTTTTAAACTTATAAAATGAGGCTTACAGGTATCAGTGGTGTGTAAGTTGCATATTGCTCTGATACAACGCTTTTGTGCCTTAAATACCAATTCTTTGCCAACCGCATTCCCCCAAAATATGATACCGTACCTTAGAGTGGACGCAACTAACCCATGGTATGCTGTGAGTACCGTGTCTTGATTAGCAGATTTGTTTAACATGTATAAAGCGTATGCGTGTTGATTTAATTTTCCACATACTTTCCCGATCTGTTCTTTCCATTGTAATGTGTTCTCTATTTGTAACCCAAGAAATTTTGTTACTGTAGCCTCATCAACTTTTATGTCATTATATTTAACATTTAGGTGTAGGTTTTCGTCTATGTTTCTGCCAAAGTTCATTAAGGTTGTTTTGGTAATGTTAATTTTTAAGTTTTGCACTTCCAGCCAAGCAACAAGAGAACCAATACTGTCGTTCATTTCCGATTCAATTAGATTTAAATTAGGTTTGTCAAATACAACCGTAACATCATCAGCAAACATTACCATGGGAAATTTTGTTGCTGACGGAAGGTCATTGATGTAGATGTTAAAGAGCAACGGCCCCAGTGTACTCCCTTGCGGCACACCGTAAGCTATATTTCGCACATCTGACTGG
The DNA here is from genome assembly GCA_914829495.1 of Eilema sororculum. Lineage (NCBI taxonomy): Eukaryota > Metazoa > Arthropoda > Insecta > Lepidoptera > Erebidae > Eilema > Eilema sororculum. The sequence continues at coordinate 24,624,633 of OU618535.1, forward strand.
TAATGATGTTCAGTTTTAGATTTATAACTTATCTTGTCAACTATAGTTATCTGTTGACGATTTGATAAATATGACTCGAGTAGACTGGATAAGTTTCCCCTAATGCCGTATGAATTTAACTTTTCAATGAGAATTTTATGGTCCACATAGTCGAACGCCTTTGTCATATCCATATAAAGACACGCCACGGGCAAACGTTTATCGACCCTGGCCATAATTATATTTAAAAAATCAAAAATGGCTGTATCCATACATTTATTTTTTCTAAACCCTTTCTGTTGTTCAGCAAAAAGATTATGTGCTTCAAAATAATTGTTAATATTATCATATATGACTCGCTCAAATATTTTAGAAAAAATTGGTACCAAAGCAATTGGTCTGTAACAAGAGATATCCTCCTTGTCTCCTTTTTTAAAAAGAGGCTTTACCACAGTTTTTTTTAATTTATCGGGAAATATACCTTGCATAATGCAGGTGTTAATAATGTGGCTTAAGACAGGCGCAATATACAACGATACCTTTTTTAAAACACTTGTCCTTATTTCGTCATACCCAGTGCTAGTTGTATTTTTTAATTGGTTTATTATTCTAATTATGTCCTGTGGTATAGTAGGTTGCATAAACATTGAGGAGGATTTAGTAGGTTTGACAGAATTGACGTATCTGGTACCCCTTATGGATTCTGCCTGATCCGCAAAGAAGTTATTAAATGCCCGTGCAATTGCCGTAGGATCAGTTATTAATTGGTTGTTTACTTTTACCTGCCCAATACCTTCAGTAGGATAATTAACTTTGGCCTTGTTTATTATTTTCCACGTAGCTTTACATTTATTTTTAGATGAACGTACATATTTATTATTTTGCTGCTTTTGTGTTAAATTAATTATTTTTTTAAGTCTGCGTGATAGGCATTTAAAATTAAGTCTATTACGCTCAGTAGGACATCGTCTATATATCCACAAGAGTTCACGCTTTCTTTTACTACAAGCCCTAATACCGCTAGTTACCCATCTAGGTCTTATCTTTGTGGAGATTTTGATTTTAATTTTAGGAAAACAATTATTGTACGTGTGTGAAAATATGTCGTGAAACATATTGAAAGCGCAATTACAATCAGTTTCCGCGTATACCTTAGCAAAATCAATACCCTTGAGGCTATCAACGAATTTATCCATATTAGTACTACAGTAGTTGCGTTTTTCAGTATACCAAAAATCAAGTCTGCATCCCCTGTTGACGGGACAATGTAGTAGTTGCGCAGTGTGGTCCGATACTGCGAGTTCTAGTACTTCGCTTCTACATCGCCGTAAATTATGTGCAAAGTTATCAATGCAGGTACCACTACACAAGCGAGTAGGTTTTTTTATTTCGCATTTTAGATGAAACGCTTGAAGAATTTGTTCGAACTGCTGGGAATAGGTTGTGGTATTTAGAATGTCAATGTTAAAATCTCCACACACTATTATCTTTTTATTACTATTGAATGGAAACAACGAGAGAACCCGATACAACGCATCAAAGAACACATTAAATTTGTATTTTACCTGATCTCTTTGTGGAGGCCTATAGATACACAATATTATCATGTTATGATCAATAAGGTCCACTCCACAGCATTCGGTTATCCCCGACACACTACAAGGCGGCACATTTTCAATAGCCTTATACTTAAGTCCATTTCTAACCATAATACAGGTACCTCCGCGCCTTACTTGCCTTGCATAGTAGGTTGCCAACGTGAAGTTAGGAATACATAACAAATCAGTATCTAATGCTATCATATTGTGTTCACAGAAACATAATATATCAATTTGATTATCTTTACAACTTAAATTTTCCACATGAACTGTAAAGGCACCTGATTTACTCAATAGTCCGTTTATGTTTTGGTGCAGAATTGTTATATTGCTATACACGAAAAAGAGGTTCTGATTGTGGAATATTCTCCGTTATATAATTACTAGCAATAGTAGCAGTATATTCGTCAATCATACCACGTATATCGCGATCGTCAGTCTGTGTACTCTGCTCAACCATTAATTTTTGTTTTACACCTAGTGTTTGTGTCTGCTTAAGCATATTATATTGCTGCAGTTTTTTTGTGTAGTCGCATTTTATGATTTCTTTAAGTAAGTGTCTACTAATATACGAAGCTCTATTAGTTCTATGAGGCAGAAAATTTGTGTAGTTCATATCAACGAATGTACTTTTACTATACTGGCGACTTACGAATTTCAATACATAGTTTAATTTAGTCTCATTCAAGGATTTGTTGTAAGGTACTTCGCACAGTAGAACATTAACACGTCTGTTACGCATGATAAAATAATTAAGTTGTGTTTGTAGTTCACATGGATTATTGTCATTCATACCAGCTAATACAATTAAAAAGTCATTACCGGTTAAACTACCAACATCACTTGTCACGGAATTCAGTACGTCACACATTCTGGCACCCGGTTTCCAGTAACAGTTCACACTCGTATCAGACCCAACAAGGGCTTGAAGTGATTTTCGGATACCCTGGCCTTGCTGATCAGCCAGAATAACAATTCTTTTCCTTTGTTTGTCATCCTCCAATGTATTCTTAGTTTTCATAGTACGGTCAGTGTCTACTCCTATAGTTAATTTGTTAAAGCAGGTATAGACACTGTTTACAGGTAGTGCCATACTTTTATCAGTTTTTTTGAGAGTTGAACAACGCTGTAGAACTGGAGTAGAAGTGGCACTCAAGCTTATTCTTCTAGATTTTGATTTAATTCTTTGTACAGTAGGCGTTAAACATGTTGTTCCCTCAAGACCGACTTTCTTACAAAGTTCAATCATTCTATTTGATTTATCTAATGCTAATTTTAATCGAATGTTTTCGCAGTTAAGGTTATCGATTTCCTGATTTGCGCTTTGAAGACTAGTCGTTAATTTATCTATCTGTTCTTGTAACTCCGTAATTTTTTCGTGGTGGTCCCCTAGTGACGCATTAGGTAGACTCATAGCTGTGGATTCAAACAGCGAAGTTGTAGAATCGTCCAGCGACAGTGATTTTACTGCCGGTCGTCGCATTGTAATGTTATCGTCATGGTTGTTCTTATTATCCATCATAGATTGTGTTAAATGTTTGGTTAAAACAATCACAAAAAGAGCTGGGCGGGTCAAGTAGGATTCGATCCTAAGCCCCTTGCGTGCCAGTCGGTACCTGTTTGAGTCACGCCACAATGACAGTAACGTTCAAAGCGAAACAATGATCTGCTTTATAATTATTGCAAACACGATCTGTTTTATCGGCAATTCGTTATATCCCAACCAATTGACTAGATGTCGCCAAACGTAATATATGATAATGGAATGATTTGCAATGATTGTGCACTATTTGAATGAAACTTTCACAGATTTGTTTTCAAAGTTTTATGTTTTTGTCACTTATATAATATTACAAAGTTGGTATTTATAGTATTTAGCTGGAACTGATGCACTGATTTTAGTATATTATATTTGATTTTGCACTTTTGTACGGAACAGTTTATTTTTTCACAACACAGTTATTTTTACATTGATACACTTATTATTTTTCGTAGATAACATTCGTGGTAATGACTTATTCCTATATAGTTAGGTAAAACGGTTTTTTGAACTGTTTATGCGAATTATACTATTTATTAGCGAAATTAATTACGGAGGTGATGTTATTGCGAACAACGCCACCTATTACTTTAGAATTTAAGTTAGTAGTTTAATATCCGGGCTTAGTTTTTAGTATCATTGGCGAACACAAGAATGAAAATGTAATTAGCAGTCATTATAAAGAAATATCTGTGAGTTTGCTTTTCGTCCAATTTCCTAATGTCCTTTGTATTGTAATCACTTAGTATAAAGCAAAGTCACTTTTAGCGTCCCTATGTCCCTATGTATGCTTATATCTTCAAAACTACGCTATAGATTTTGATGCGGTTTCTTTTAATAGATAGAGTAATTCAAAAGAACGGTTTATATGTATAATACATGCCTACTATAGTAGTGGGTGCAGCGGGAACGGGATCAGACGCCACGCGGGCGGGAAGAATTGGCGGTATGAAGTTCGCCGGGTCAACTAGTTTACTGTAAACGAAATATATAACAAATACGCATGTTTACTAGTGACACTTTCAACATACTCAGCTTAGTATCGTCATCTTAGTGTCGGTTCGACCAAACGCGAGTAAAGTTTATTCCTAGAATAAACAGCCAATATGTGGGTGATATTGCTTGTTTATTCTAGGAATAAACTTTACTCGCGTTTGGTGGAATGTACCATTAGAAGTGTTCCCGGGTGTATCTAAAATTTTCATCTGGAAACTTGCTTTCTCCTTTTTATTCTTTTGGTTTGACTTGCGAATACAACAACATTTTCTTGAACTCGAATACGTAGGGAAAAAAAACTTCTCGGTCGGGACTCGAACCCGCAGTCTTTCCCTTACAGGGGGAATGCCTGACGAAATTTGAATCATATCGGGCGTGTCTCGGTAGGCGAATTGGTCAGGCATTCCCCCTGTAAGGGAAAGACTGCGGGTTCCAGCCCCGACCGAGAAGATTCTTTTTCCCTACGTATTCGATTTGTATAGTTAGGATACTTAATGCTGTAAAAATCATTCAATTTTTTTTTAACTTTTAATAGTTTTGATACTAATTTGAATTGACAGTCAAGTACCCAAATGGAAGGAACTTAAATAAGTATATTCCCATCGAATATCACGTTTCTAGTAGAGAAGACACCCTACCAAGCTGTGGCTGCCACACATGTCCACAACGCTTCAACAGAAAAATTGTTTCTGTATGTGTATACGGGTGTTGAACAGAATTCCTAAAGAGATTCGAGAACTGCCATTAAATTTAAGCGGGGCGTGAAAAGGCATCTAATGAGGCCGTCAAGCTGAGTGCCACCACTGTTAACATGGTAAATGTTTACGATGGTGACCCTCTTTCCGAGACTTTGCCTATAGCTTAACATTAGGCGAGGTGAAGTCAAATTGACATGCCCTGTATAAAAAAAAAATCGCTTCTCACCGCGATTAAAAAAGTGGCCTATTGAGAAGGGATTCTACAAAAAAAAAAAAAAAGTGGGTGGTTGCGATAACACTATATTTTTCTATAAAGTACATATAAAATCGAAAATAAAGTAAACAGTGTTTTTGAGAAAATCTAATGACTAAATGCCATAGTTAACCGTACACGCCTGCTGGTTAAGTGTTATCTCCCCTATTGGATCACGCAAAATAACTTAAATACATAAACCCGTAATGGAAAGTTCTATACTTCATATGCAGTCTTACTTCGAAGAGAGGATGGCTACATTCGAGGCTAAATTGCAGGAGAAGCCCTCCTCGACTCCTACAGGCGGCCTGGCGGAGGAGTTTGCGGCTTTCAAAGCTTTTATCTTGCAAACACTGAAGTCATTTTCACAAGGGCTTGACACTCTGGCTAGTCAGGTGGACAATTTGGAAACACGCAGCCGCCGAAAAATGCTACTTCTACATGGCATCGTAGAGCGAAGAGGAGAAGACACAGCCGAAGTGGTCACGGACACTATTAAACAACACCTAAAGCTCGAAACTTTTTCTTCTAGTGACGTCACACGGTGCCATAGGATGGGACGGCAAACAACCAGCGATAAGCCCAGGGCTATACTGATTAAACTGCAGCATGTTGCACTGAGGGACAATATATGGTACTCCAAAACTAAACTAAAAGGTACAGGCATCACTTTTTCAGAGTTCCTGACTAGGTCACGTCATAGTGCATTTATGGCCGCTCGTGATAAGTTCGGTGTAAATAAATGCTGGACCAAAGACGGCTCGGTATATGTACTTGGCCCAGATGGAAACCGGCATCGAATCCTGTCTCTCCGAGATCTCGAAAAAATAAAGTGTACGGATAGTGAAAAGACTGTTGTCAAAACCACCGCAATAAAGACGCGACGTGCAGTATCGAAGAAATAAGCGCTTTATAGTATGTTTATTATAATAACGGTATCTATTGCCGGGTAACCTGTTTTTCATGTAGGTATTTATCTATCACTGCACTGGTTTAAAACGTTTCACTGCCGTAATGATACATTTTTTTTTTTTTTGACGGATTCATTCGCGATCTGTTTTGATACTTTTTTCTTGTTTATTTATTTTTATTTTTATTGATCCCAATGTTCTCGACTGCATTCCATAGGCCGGCGGCCGGTGTCGCGGGGGAGTCCGTTGGAAATAATCTATTTGCAATATGTATCATTCATGTAATGTTCCACAATTTCTCACAAGATTCTTCGAACTTCGACACTGAATGATTTTTATAATAGAATGAATTCTAATAACAAATGATTTGCATAATATATGTTCAGTAATAGTTCGGGGTTAGCATAACGTACGACATGCGACAGGACAAAACAATAATAACAATATTATGTCCTTGATCAGTGGTGAAGGTTAAACTCAAAGTTGTCAGTGTTGTCGCAGAGAAATAATATTATTACTATCGCGTTCCATGTACGAAGTTCATAAATGTGAGTAGGTACTAATTGAAGCATTTATTTGCATTTTTTTTTGTTGTTTTTGATATTAGCCTTCATCACATTAGCTTTCTGTAAGTAATATTATTTTAATACCACAATGGAATTTTGTTACAATATTTATATTTGTTGCCCGACAGGATTACTGTTAATTGTTTTGATTTAGGTATTATTCGATCTGACATAAGTACATATTTTGTTCCTGTTTTAGTTACGAGTATTTCAGGTTTCCATAATTGTAACACGTAACTAGCGGGTGGACGGAATGAATTATTATTATATTTATATTTAGGTACCTATTAATAATTTGTATTGACACACACACATACACATACCTACATAGATATATATATATATATATATATACTCATACACTTAACACGATAAAATTAATGAGTGATTTAGATAGTAACGAAGATAGCTTATTATCTACTGGAAGCTTAAGCGATAGCCCTGTGAGTCACCAGTCATCATCACTTGCAGACTCTCTCCGGTTTCAGTTTCTGGACGTCCCGAGGAACTTCAATGTAGTGTACATAAATGCCCAAAGCATTCCTGCTCATTTCCCGGATATGCTGGCTACCTTTGACTGTGAAAATATTCACGCTATTGTGGTCACTGAATCCTGGTTAAAACCCTGTCTCCCAACTACTTCTTACTCTCTGCCAGGTTTTCAGCTTATTAGGAATGATCGGACGAAAAACACTGGTGATGGTTACGGTGGTGTGGCCATATACCTGCGATCACAAATTCCCGTCACTATTGTTGATGTCTCACCACAACCACCACCATCAAACTCCGGTGAATACTTACTCCTAGAGCTGGAACTTAATCATACCAAAGTTTTACTTGGTGCATATTATTCACCATCGAAACGGCTGAACTATTTTGAATCTTTCGAAAATATGCTAGAAACATTTGTGCCTTCCTATGAGCATGTCATTTTAATGGGAGATTTCAATACCTGCCTTTTACTCAATGACACACGTTCTTCTTCTTTTCAGCGCATTACAGAATCTTGTAATCTGTCTATTCTTCCTCTGAATGCCACTCACCACTTTCCTAACTGTGTCCCTTCTCTACTCGATCTAGTCTTAGTTTCTTCACCCAATCATGTAGCTAAACACGGTCAGTACAATGCTGACGCCTTCTCTTATCATGACTTGATCTATCTTTCCTACCGAATCCGCCCACCTAAAGCAAAACCTAAAATTATTCTACAACGCAATTTTAACGCTATTGACCCAATAAAACTCCGGGAGGATGTGGTCAAGATAGACTGGGACCCTCTTTTAATGTCACATTGCGTTGATGGTAAAGTAAACGTCCTAACTTATAAAATTACAGAGCTTTATGACAGACATGCTCCCATGCGAGCAATTAAATTAAAACATTTGCCAGCACCCTGGCTTACTCAGGATATTAAAGACCTATTGGCTAAAAAAGCTGCTGCTAAGACCAGGTATAAGTTTCGTTCTACGCAAGTAAATTGGGATAAATATGTGACCATTAGAAACCACTGCAACAAGGTGTGTAGGAATGCGCAACGCCAACACATTCATACCTCGATTGAGAACGGAGATCCAGCTAAAGTCTGGAAATTTTTAAGTACATTGGGAGTTGGAAAGCCTCGCTCAGATTCTATTCCTAAAGACTTAGATTTAAATTCACTCAACGTGCACTTCTCTACTTCGCCCAATTTTGATGGGGCGAAGAAAACAAATACATTACAACATCTTTCATATATTCCAACTCCTAAATATCCTCCCTTTGTCTTCGATCAAGTGACCGCTTGTGATGTTAAAAAGAGCATAGTAACAATCTCATCCAATGCTGTGGGCAACGATTGTGTCAGCAGGAATATGATTCTACCTATTCTTGATGAAATCATACACATTCTCTGCCATGTCTTTAACCACTCGCTATCCTGCGGAATTTTTCCATCTGCTTGGAAAGACGCTCAATTAATTCCCTTACCAAAGAAATCCAAACCATCTTCGTTTGCTGATTACCGTCCGATATCCATTCTTCCATTCCTTTCCAAAGCCTTTGAGCGACTTATCCATAGTCAACTTAGTTCATTTCTTAATAAAAATGAACTTCTTAATCCTTTTCAATCCGGTTTCCGACGTGGACACAGTACCAGCACGGCATTGGTTAAGATAACTGATGATATAAGAAGGGGCATGGATGGTGGAAGACTTACTTTATTGTCTTTACTGGATTTCAGTAATGCTTTCAATACTGTGGACTTTCAAATCTTGCTGGGTATACTTAGCTCTATTAACATATCTCCAACGGCTCTTGAATGGTTTCGTAGTTACCTGTTTGGTCGCCGGCAACGTATTCGCATCGAGGAATCTTATTCTTCTTGGTGCAATACTACAGCTGGTGTACCGCAGGGTGGCGTTTTATCTCCTTTACTCTTCGCAATTTTTATAAATACCATCTCTGAAAAACTTGTTTCATCCTACCACCTTTACGCCGATGATCTACAAATCTATACACAGGCTCCCTTAAGTGACTTGACTGGAGCAATTTGTACGATCAACACGGATCTGGAGCGCATTTCCGAATGGAGTAATAATTATGGACTGACGGTGAATCCAACCAAAACACAAATAATTGTAATAGGTGGTCAGCAGTTGATTTCTAGAATTGACTGGTCACAACTACCGCAAGTCCAATTTGCAGGGGCTGTTTTACCAATTAACAAAAGTGTAAAAAACCTGGGTATCCTTATTGACAATACCCTTTCCTGGAGACCTCAACTCCAAGAAACAAGTCGGAAACTTTTCGCGGCAGCAGGGGCTTTGCGGCGGTTACGAAACTTCCTTCCAACTTCCACTAAAATTTCACTCGTACAATCTCTCCTTCTCCCTTTACTAGATTCCGCCGATGTCAGCTGTCCTGATCTCACTGAGGAGCAACTTGATAAGCTTGAGCGTCTTCAAAATTTTTGTATCAGATTTATATTCGGCTTACGTAAATATGATCACATTACTCAATTTCGTAACAGACTCAAGTGGCTCCCAATTCGTCTTCGCAGGAATGCTCATATTTTGGCATTATTATATAACGTTCTCTTTAATCCAGCTACTCCTACCTATCTCAAAGAACGTTTTAAATTTCTCCATGACACACATGCAAGATCGTTGAGGCCGTCTAGGAACTTGACACTGGGGTTGCCAGCGCACTCTACTGATTATTACAGCAAATCCTTTACTGTGAAGGCCATTGGCCTATGGAATGCATTGCCAGTAAAGATTAGAGAGGCACAATCCATAAATATTTTTAAAACAATGGTAAATAATCATTATCTCTCTATAGCGTAGCCATTGAAAACTCCTCACATTCACATTTTATTTATTTCTTTCACTATATAATTATGTATTTTTGTGTTAGGGTATACTATGTACGTATTTTTCTCATGTATCACACTCTTTTATTTGTTATAGGTATTTATATGTTTAAGAAACTACATCAACACTCACTTATATTACATACTTTTCAATCCTGTCCATCCTAAGGTTGCCTGGAAGAAATCACTTTTAGTGATAAGGCCGCCCATTGTGCATTTAACTGTAACTGTATCCATGTACTACTGTTCTGTAATAATGTTGATGTACAATAAAGAATTATCTATCTATCTATCTATCTATACAAGAATTTATGTAAGTGTACAGATACAAAAAATCTATGTAAATTAGTTTAATAGGAATAAAAAATTATTTGTGTTACTAAGTGTAGGTAAAATTACTTATAGATTGTATATTGTTACTATTTTGTTTTGTTTATTTTTAATTGTATGTTTCTTAATTTCTAAATAGATTAGGTACCTATGTAAATCTAGTCTTAATTTAATTCTTATAAATATTTGCACATCGAACACGGTGAATCATGCTGTACTTTTTAAAACACTGCCTTACATCTATTGTAAAACCATGTTTCTCGCAAATAAAGATTTATTTATTTATTTATTTATCTAATACTTGTGGCGTGGCAGTAGTGAACGCAGTTGCTACACAGGAGGCGCGGGTTCGATCCCCGCTCAGTGCATATATTTTGTATGCATGAATACGGCTATTTGTATTTTGTCTGGGTGTTTCTATATATGTTTATCTGCATTCTAGATTCCATAACACAAGCTATGCTTACCATGATGGGTCTAGATAGCATTGTGTAGAATGTTGTGGAATATTCGTACAACAAACAAGATCCGGCTTCCTAGACTTTTTACATACATTATAAAGAATGGAATAATAAAATATCAACGAATTTTTATTTACAGAAAATGAAATTTTGTTATCGACTCCTTAATGGAGATGGTTTCCAATTTATAATTTTGTATTGTTGTTGGATATTTGGACAACCCGCTTGCCCCATAACAGGTGAAAATGAAATTCTTGTTTCCAATACAGACCCTATACTAATATTTGTATTTGCAACTGGATGAAAACCTTATAAGTCCCATATTTGTATGTAAACTTGACGAGGGTTAGGGGTGAATGGTAATATCCCAAGTGGCAACACTAATGTTATTATTCGCGGAACTCAATGTGTAAATATGATTACCTGGAAGTGTTTGGTAGTTGAAAGTAAGTTCGTAACTTTAAAAACTTTTATAGATCCACTTTTGTGTCCAGTGTACGAAGCTAAATGATTCCATAAATTTTGTAAATTTTTTAACAGTTTTTAGGATTCCATACCTCAAAAGGAGAAAGCTGAACCCTAATAGGATCACTTCGTTGTCAATCTGTTTGTCTGTATGTCCTGTATGTCCTGTCAAGACCTTTTTGGATGTGTAGACGGGTTAGGTTGAAATTTATACCAAATGCTTAATCTGCAACCTCTTATAGCTGTGAAAGATTTAAAAAATTCAAGTCATTCCTATGCCGCAACAGTAAGACCTGGAACTCCCTGCCAGCTCACGTGTTTCCTTCTTCCTACAGTCCCGAGTCCTTTAAGCGGGGCGTAAAATGACATCTAATGAGGCCGTCAAGCTGAGGGCCACCACTGTTAACATGGTACATATTTACGATAGTCACTCCTCTTGACAAATTGACGTGTCCTTTATAAAAAAAACTTCTAGGTCCACGTTGCGTGGATAAGTTCGTCCATCAATTTAGTTTTGTAGGAAACCCTGAGTGCGCAACTCGCACTGGGCTTGTTTTTCAGACTGCAAAAATGTTATTTATACTGTTGATTGATGGCACTTGGTGGAATTTATTGTTACACATATTGAGAACACTTGTAGTTTTTCCACTGTATTTAGAGAATGCCGTAAGGCGAAATCGGTCAGGTTCAATAAAATAAATACTGTGGAAAAAGTACACGTGTTCTTAATATGTGTACAAAAATATTTTCTAAAGAATCTAATTTCAGATAGTAACAAAATAATTGAAGACCTGATATTTATCATCATCATTTCGTATGGCCCCAACTTGAGTCCTCATATGTCGACGTCCAGTTGGCGAAGCCAGTCTATTGCTGCCGGTGTGTGGTCATAAAGCTCACGCATTCCTCCAGGGCAACGACGGAGTGGACACTCCTCTGCTATATGCATCCTGATATTGGTAATCGGTGACAGTTATTGCATGTAGACAATAATTCGTCTTCAAACAAATTCAATTATACCTATATGTACAAAACCATACAAACTAATATACTGACTGAACATTATACCTATACCAAAATTAAAATAAAAAAGTAAAACCAATCGTCGTCTTAAACGACTATATGGGAAGGACCAAGAGGAAAAGAAAAAGAGGGCACCCTATAAAAAGGTGGATTGAAAATATAAAAGCTATAGCAGGAAGTGAATGGAAGAAGAAAGCTATGGACAGAGAGGTTTGGAAAAAGCTGGAGGAGGCCTTTACCCGAGAAGGGGTTCCGATCAACGGTAACGAAGAAAATTATGATAGTGAATAAAAGAATAGTTAGTTAGTAATAAGTTTTTTCACATGGTGTACAATAAAGTATATTGTATTGTATTGTATTGTGTAATAAGTACATATTTTAAAACGCATGTAATAACTTTTTGTGGATTGGAAATAAAAATAAAATGGGCTTAATTATTATTATTATTATTATAACTTAATCGTCGTCTTCGTGAATACATTACTTTAAAATTATAGTTATGGATACGACGAGTTACTACTCGAATGATCATGGGCTGATGATTCCTAAGGTCAAAGGACCGTAGTTGAACTATATAGATACTCGAAACCTGCTTTAATTTTAGGAGTAGTCAACATTACTACGCCGTAGACACAACATTAATGAGCTTACTCTCTAGAGACATCGATACTATACTACTACTACATTATCTGCGTGACTGTACTTTATTATAAATTCGGGTAAAATGTGAACGTGTGTCCAGTTGACGAGAACACAAAAGTAATTTAATTTGATATGTAAGTAGATATAAATAAATAAATAAAATAATAAATGTCAGGTTAAGCTACCTAAACTAACGCCTGTATTTCCCGAAGGGGTAGGCAGAGGTGCTAGCACCCACATTTTGCCAGTTTATGTTTAGGTCTCAATGTAATAGGTGGCGACCCTATTGCCATTAACCGGGCACTTATAAACCTGCGATAAATACACACATAACTTCGAAAAGTATCGAAAAGTCATTGGTGTGTGCCATGGTGAACCTCGTCTCAGCAGTCCATTACCCATAACACTAGGCTACCACAGATTACTAAATAAATATTTGATATTCACTATGTGGATATACATAGAAACCTGACCTGACCAAAATGACGAAAAAATAATTAGTACTAATTTAAAGTTTCACCAACTGAACACACGTGTATCCAGTCTCTCGTGTCCAGTTAGTGAAGAACCCATAACAACCTTCTCAAAGGTGGCCTACTCCTGTGGAACAACCGTAAGGAAAAACCTTTGGAAACAGAATCGTAAATGGACGCCAGTCACGAACGTTCCCTCAAAATTAATAAACGGTATTGGATAAATTACCTCGCATTTTCCACATATATACATACAAATTGCATTCTTTACTCTCTCTTTCAGATCAGCGAAACGTCGTTTGTTTACAGCAACTCGTTCGGTATAAAATTGGTTTTTCAGGAATATTGGGTATTAGCATACAAACTTCGCGTGCGAGAAAATAGAGAAATTCAAACGAAGTCCGAATGAAGTATTTTACTATCAATAAATGAAACACGCTATCTTTGTTGTAAATTGAAAAACGGGTTTGTATAATAATATTATATCGAGGAAAACGAAAGATGCTTCCATTTAAAAAAATGTATTTTGTTCAATAAATCAATGTTTGCTTTGATAATCAGTTCGCTAACGTTAAATAAATAAATAAATAATCCACAATATTTTACACAACGCTGTCTAGACAGCTTGGGTCTACCCATGGTAAGCTTAATTAGCTTGTATTTACGGAATCTAGAATGCGGAGAAACATACTGAGATACTTTTTTTTGTACATACATACATATCAATTCCGATATGCATTTAACGTTAGAATAATTTTAAAGAAATATAACTTCGTATGTTTGAATTATTTGCACTTATTACTTCAATTAGTTCATTATTAGAAACTGGCTTTTGCCCGCGGCTCCGTTCGCGTGGATATCGGTTATCGCAACCAAACATAGCCTATGTCCTGTCTCAAGGTCAAATCTATCCCTATACCAAATTTCATCAAAATCGGTTTTGTGGTTTAGGCGTGAAAGCGTAACATACAGACAGACAGGCAGACAGAGTTACTTTCGCATTAATTATAATATTAGTATGGATTATGGATAAACATAACGTACTTTTCAGTACAATAATAATACAAATTCTGACATCCACGCAGACAAAACCACAAACAGAAGCTAGTCCATATAAAATATTTGCGAAAAGATCAAAGATGGAGAAACGTAATAGAAATAATTTACTCAAATCTCGTACGGTGAGAATAACCTTCGCAAAATTTATTCATTGTTCGATTTTTTTATTAAATTACGAAAGTGACAGCGCCATTTCCCTCGAAACTGAAGCTTATGAATTTGCAAGTATTTTTTTCCAAAGCCGGTCTGTATTGTAGGTGTTTTATTTAAACATTCGCGCACAACGCCTCGCCCTGCGGGTGGCCATAATAAAGGTTGGCATTCAACTACGCGATGTGATCTTTTACGTCTGAAAGGTCGTGGTCCACTTTATCGAAGTGAAGTGCATCGTCAGTTCTCAGATATTTTTCGAGCTTAAGTATAAAAATATTCCTCAGATACCAATAAAAACTTGTAACTAAATTGCTTTTACACTAAAAATAAAGTTGAAGTGATTTTAACAATTCAAATATCATTGAGAATTGTACATTCATTTATTCAAAATCGCTGAATAAATTGTCATCTTTATCGGTTCGAATGGAATTGTTTTAAAAGTGGTACAAAGTAATATAAGTTTTACACCTTTTAGGTCTCAATATCATAGGTTCATAGTCAAATTATGTTCAGGACGACACAATTAATAACTTTTCAGTAAAACAAATAAACTTTTGAAAACTTCAAAACAAATTATATTATTATTACCAGATTCAAAGAAAAGAGCGTACTCTCTTTTGAAAGAAAGGCAACGCATTTGTGACTCCTCTGGTCTGTCCATGAGCGGCGGTGACCGCTTACCATCAGACGATCCATCTGCTCGTTGGCCTCCCTATTCCATAAAAAAAAGGTTCTTAACCATACAGACAGTTCTGATCGTCATATCATTACACCATGGTGCACAAACACCCTAACCCGATAACAGCCTTACTTGACGTCATAACGGATTTGCCTTGTCTCGCGGCTTCGCTTACATATATTCGTTATCAGGATCCAAAGTCTGCCCATTGTGTTCGAATTTCGAATAAAGACTACCTTCTTTATTCGTGTGACGGAATGAGTTCTGTTTATTGTAAGGAGGAGGATTGGAGGAGGTTTTAGTCACAAACTTTAACTCACGGAGAATCTTTTGTAACGGGATTTGGATAATAGCTGTAAAGAGATGTAACGTGTAGCAGTTGAGCTTAATGTTATGAGGTTGTAACGTCTTTTGGTTTGTTTACATATTGGGTGATATTTTTGGGATTTCGTTGGGAGAATTTGGGAGTTTTTGCTTCATGGTGGAGTGTTTTGTTTGACGTCTAGAGTTCGATTTATGTGTTGTTGATTTTTATAAGGATCCTACTGGGCACTATGTCAATGTGTTCAAAGTCTGTTTGTCCTTTTGTTTGAATGAAATTTTTATAGCATTTATTGTGCTAACTTGTAAATTAGAAATATATCGGGGAAAATAAACGTATTTTCCCCGATATATTTCTAATTTAAAAGTTCGCGTTGCTCAAGTGGGGCTTGAACCCACGACCTCCCTTACAGGTGAAATGCTCTTCCAACTGAGCTATTGAGCCATACCTGAATCACTTCAAATTTCCTTTCTCTTTATATCCGTCTTTAAAATACGGGAAGAGAATTCCCCCTGTAAAAGAAAGTTCTTGGGTTCAAGTCCCACTTGAGTGCTTCTTTTTCCCGATGTATTTCGAATGTCTTTCTACTTTTTGACTTAGCTTATTTGCAGAATTGTTGAGTCAATTTTAACAGGGTTTTCATTTAAACATACTTATTTTAATTTAAGATAACTAAGGCTACTTAAAAAACCTGGATTGCGCGTAAAAAACCTGATGGAAAGTGGTTACCGCGGCCTATGGGCGTATGCAACACCAGGAGCGTTAAACTCGTGCTGCCTATATTTCCATCTCGAATAGAGGAGGGAACCTAAAACCAGCCATTTTAAGCTGAAAAAACTCGAACTACCTATTAAATATTCTATATTAAAAAAGTGACAGATCATTAACTCTTAAGACCCGGTGTTCGAGAAACCCATCGTCACACCGTTGCCACAGTGCTAAATTAGATAGAAACCTTATAAAGATAACACTTAGGTAGCTCATTCAGAGTAGCGGAGAGGAGAGCGGGGCGATTTTATTTCTACTGTTACAAGAATTCTCATTTCCTTGATTATTTTTGGAACGTTTTGTTTTGATACTGATCAAAGCTTTTCACTTTTATGCGCAATTGTCTTTTATAGCTTTTCATATGAAGATTTTATAAATCGGCGACCGTGGGTCCAAACTCGGTGGGCGTACGGCAACAAAGCCATTAAATATTGGGTCGAGAGTAAGAGGGAATATTCTGTTCTAATATTCCTTTTATTAAAATAAAAAAGTTTTTTTTATAAATACATTAATCCAAAATAATAATGGAACCGGGCTTCAAACTTATAACGCAACTGGAAAATCGCTATGAGCTTCAGTGCATGAATATGGCTATTTGCATCATTACACTGCAGCACCGATTTTGATAAAATTTGGTATAGGGGTAGATTAGACCATGAGAAAGGACATAGACTATGTTTGGTCGCGATAACCGACATCCACGCGGGCGGAGCCGCGGGCATAAGCTAGTATGTATATATTTTCGAAAAAAAGTATTTAAGTAGGTATGTTTATCCGCATTCTAGATTCCATAACACAGGCTAGTTAAGCTATGCTTACCATGGGTCTAAATAGCGTTGAGCAGAATGTCAAATGTCAAAATAGGTGTACCCCAAGGATCAATCCTAGGACCCCTTCTATTCCTGGTATATGTCAATGACTTGCCTTATATGGTCGAGGCACAAGCTGGCATAGTACTGTTTGCAGATGATACATCGTTAATATTCAAAGCAAATAGGTATAGTACAGATGCAAATAATGTTAATAATATTCTGAATGCCATGTCAAATTGGTTTTCTGCAAAAAACCTATTGTTGAATGCAGAAAAGACCAAATGTATGAAGTTTACACTACCCAATGTGAGGCAAATAGACGTTGATGTTGTGCTGGGGGGGAAGGGATTAGAATTCGTAAACACCACTACCTTTCTAGGGATTACAATAGATTCTAAATTACAATGGGGTGACCATATCACTATTCTGGCCAATAAACTTAGCTCTGCTGCTTATGCTGTGAGACGGATTAGGCAGTTGACTGATGTAGCTACTGCTAGGCTCGTATACTTTAGTTACTTCCATAGCTTGATGTCCTATGGAATACTACTTTGGGGAAATGCAGCAGATTTAGAAACTATATTTATATTGCAAAAGAGGGCAGTTCGTGCCATTTATTGCTTAGGCAAGAGAGACTCCCTCAGGGAAAGATTTAAGGATATTGACATTTTAACTGTAGCTTCCCAATATGTATTTGAAAACATAATGTATGTCAGGAAAAATATATCTCATTACACAAAAGTAAGTGACATTACAGACAGAAATCTGCGTAACAAACATAGACTTCTACTTCCATGTTATCGGCTTAGCAGGGTTAGTGATTCTTTTAAGGGGGATGGTATACGTTTTTATAACAAACTGCCAGAATCGATCCTTGGTATGCCTGACGATAAATTCAAAACCTTTGTAAAAACCACCTTATCCAAAAAGGCATACTATAGGATAGATGATTACTTGAAAGATAAAAATGTCTGGCTTGAGCATGGTGCAGGCCCCTCGTAAATTGCTATAATTACAGCATGGTACTGTATTATTTTTGTGACTTATTTGTTACATTATGTAACTTTGTTTTAATTCTTAATTATAAAGAGTTTTATATACTTGTTGACATTTAGCTTTAAGAAAATAAATATTGTAAATTGACGTCCCAAAAAATGCCGCAGTGGAGTTTGTTGCGCCGTTTCTTCTCCACCAGCGCCTTGGAAGCGGTGGTAAACTTAGATTAAGTAGAATTAAAATTGACGTCAATAAGAAACAATTTTATTGTTCTATATTGAAAAATAAATGACTATGACTAATGTTGTGGAATATTAAAAAAAAAAACGCTCCGCCGGTATAAAACCCCAGCCTTATCAGCCAGTGGGGTAAAAATACAATCGCTTTATAACAGCGACCGGCAGAAAATTGAAATTCAAGTAATATTGGAAGCGGCGGGCCCTTGAACGGCGCGGTAAATGTTATTTATTTGTGTGCCCTTATCATTGGTATTTGTTCATCATTTGCTTTTTATATCTTACGATAATTTAATGGACTTAGATTTGGGTTTTATATCTTTTTTTACGCGCAATCCAGGTTATTTAAGTAGCCTTAGTTATCTTGAATTAAAATAAGTATGTTTAAATGAAAACCCTGTTAAAATTGACTCAACAATTCTGCAAATAAGCTAAGTCAAAAAGTAGAAAGACATTCGAAATACATCGGGAAAAAGAAGCACTCAAGTGGGACTCACTTGAACCCAAGAACTTTCTTTTACAGGGGGAATTTTCTTCCCGTATTTTAAAGACGGATATAAAGAGAAAGGAAATTTGAAGTGATTCAGGTATGGCTCAATAGCTCAGTTGGAAGAGCATTTCACCTGTAAGGGAGGTCGTGGGTTCAAGCCCCACTTGAGCAACGCGAACTTTTAAATTAGAAATATATCGGGGAAAATACGTTTATTTTCCCCGATAATTTCCTTTAACACCGGGTCTTAAGAGTTAATGATCTGTCACTTTTTTAATATAGAATATTTAATAGGTAGTTCGAGTTTTTTCAGCTTAAAATGGCTGGTTTTAGGTTCCCTCCTCTATTCGAGATGGAAATATAGGCAGCACGAGTTTAACGCTCCTGGTGTTGCATACGCCCATAGGCCGCGGTAACCACTTTCCATCAGGTGGGCCGTGTGCTTGTTTGCCAAGTAAGTGGTATAAAAAAAAATGTCGCTACCGTCAAAGTCACGCAAACCAAATTATGCTTCCAACAACACAAAACAACAAACAACCAGCAGTAACAACAAGCCCCAAACCTGGTTGTATCCAAAACTTTTGAATCCACTCTCTTTCTCCTCCTAATCATAATTTGTATTTTTGGCTTGTTTTAACTTAATTAGCTTGCTTGGGCTTAACGGGAGTGACCTTATTTATACAATCATGATTTTTTGGAGAAAAAATCAGCACAGTAAGGGACTTGCATTCGTAGTTATCACATTTTATAGGAAACATTCTACCAACTAATCTACCTGACGACTTAGATAGTAAAAATGCACGTCTACAACGAGACGGGAAAAGCATATTAATTGCTTTAAAATTAAAAAAAACTGCCTGAACCAGACCTGCCCCACTAGACAAAATGACAACTGGCTGGCTGGTCGCGGTGTATCGTGGAACACAATGACAAATGTATGGAATTTGACGTATATGACAGTAAGTTGTCAACGAATCCATACTTTAATATTATAAATGCGAAAGTAACTCTGTCTGTCTGTTTGTCTGTCTGTATGTTACGCTTTCACGCCTAAACTACTGAACCGATTTTGATGAAATTTGGTATAAGGGTAGATTAGACCATGAGAAAGGACATAGGCTATGTTTGGTCGCGATAACCGACATCCACGCGGGCGGAGCCGCGGGCAAAAGCTAGTAATATTATAAATGTGAAAGTAACTCTGTCTGTCTGTTTGTCTGTCTGTATGTTACGCTTTCACGCCTAAACTACTGAACTGATTTTCATGAAATTTGGTATAGGGGTAGATTAGACCATGAGAAAGGTCATAGGCACGTAGGCGGAGCCGCGGGCAAAAGCTAGTATCATTTATAAACGTTAAATCCCATACATTCGTCATTCTATCTTTCAATACGCCAGCCAGCGAACTGCCACTTGTCTAGAGGGGTTGGTTAGTTAAAATTCTCATTTAAAAAAAAAAAAACAAATCGAAATGACGCGATTTATGTAACCCAAAAGGTCAAAATAATATCGTTATCTGAAGGAGGTAAGACGTTTTGGCATTTCGCGTTCGAATTTAGAACTATCCAATTGGGAACCCTGTGGGAAACTACAGATAAATAACACTTGCTTAGTGCCTATTGTATACTCGTCCGTGAGTTGGGTTGTCGGGGTTCTTTGGGGGTGAGGGTTAGGTCGGTACTGGAAATGTTTTACTGTAATTTTAGACTGCGGAGGTATTTGTTTCTATTGCTTGTATAAAAGGTTGTCTTAAATCTACGAGTGTATTACTAAAATAACCTGTGAGTGACATTGTTACGTACTAATACTTATATATAATCACGCCTTTATCCCCGGAGGGTTAGGCAGAGGTGAATTAACATCCACATTTCACCAATAATGGTAGTCGGTCCCATGTAATAGGACACTAATTAGTGACTCGAGTCTATATTTGAGGCTGAGTCAGGGCTGTATTATCTGAGGGCTCTCCTCCGTGGGAGCTGGAGGCCGGGGTCCTCGCGTTAGTGTATCATTGGCGCGAGGAAGCCCAGAGCCGGGGCGAGTTCCCGGCACCTTCGGAGGTGGGAGAGCGGAGGCTCCTGGTGAGACGGTCCATGCTCCTGGAGTGGGAGCGGCGGCTGGCCAATCCCACGGCCTGCAGAAGGACCGTCGAGGCGATCCATCCTGTCCTCAGAGACTGGATGGACAGATCGCGGGGGTCGGTAACGTTCCGCATGGCGCAGGTCCTTTTGGGGCATGGATGCTTCGGAAGCTACCAGTGCCGGGTGGGACTAGAGCCGACCAGTGGGTGCCACCACTGTGGCGGCGATAATAACACGGCGCAGCACACCCTAGAGTGCCCGGCGTGGGCTGGGGAGCGCCGTGCTCTCATCGCCGAAGTGGGGACGGACCTCTCGCTGCCGGCCGTAGTTCTGTCTATGGTCGACGGCGGCGATGAGGCGTGGGCGGCGGTTCAGCCCTTCTGCGAGATAACCGTCTCGCAGAAGGTCTGAACCGCCGCCCAGGCGGCGAAGAGTGAGAGAGAATGTGACCCACTTTCCCTCCCACAGCGCCGCAAGCAAACCGGGGCTCGGAGGAGGCAGTACCACCAACTCCTCCCCCCCTAACCGGGCCGGGCAGCAGACGCGGGTGCGTCTGCTGCCCTTACATAGGCCTCGCGGTTGAAGGCGCACGTCGTGTCGCGTGTGCCTTGCCTAGGCGGGTGGTAGAAGGACTCCTCTTCTGCCGCACCAGAGACGGGCCTGCCGCCGATCATTGGCAGGCGACCCACACGACGATGGCGGAAGATGTTGTTCCCGTCATCGTCGATATGTGGTGACGACAGACACTGTGGTGGTTTAGTGAGTAGTCTGGCCTCTTTTGGAGGCTAGGAGTCCCACACGAAGCCCGCTCCTTGACCCCGTGGGGGGTGAGCGAAGTGCTTAACCACGTAAAAAAAGGGCTGTGTTATCTGTCTGATGCTAAACAGCTGACACCACACGGGAAGAGATGGGGTGGCCCAAATTCTTCTATGCCGGGAACCACGCAGCTGTATCTAAAAAAACTTTTGCAAAAAATCTAAAAAACAAACATAATATGTAAAAAAAAATATTTGAAAAAAGAGTAAAATTAGATTCTATTTTATTACGAAAGTAATAATTATATTTTGGCTTTAAAATAACAATGTTAGTACGAACATTTTTTATTCTTTATTTGTTTATTCTACACAGTTGGAACACATGTATGGTTACTTATCCTTCAACGGCCCTTTTGCCTTTTATATTTACTATTCTTTTTAAAGTTTCTTTAATTTTTTTTTACAGAAAGAACGAAATAATATCTTAATGTGATTTAAAAAGTTATACACCGTTAGGCAATTCCAGATGATTCCATAACTATTCCAAAATCCAAATTGCTCTTACTGTAACATCTTTAAACATTTTGAATATTCACAATAATTATCTTGAATGACAGGCTATGGCTGGACGAATCACATTAAACCAATTCTTGATTACAAATTCGGATTGAGCACAAAGTAAATAGTACTCGGATCTGAAATTGTAATTCAAAAACTTTCAATAAGAGTTGAATATCCAAGAAGTTAGCCACGACCAGAGTAATAATTCATTATGTTAGCAAAACTTTTTTCTTAATTGAGTTGGTTAAGTCTGTGGTCGAACCTAGTAGTAATTAAAAAACTAAAAATTTTATTGCCAAATTTGAATGCACATTGAATATTTGCTGATTCCGAAATGCTTTTCACTGCTTGTTACCACACACACACACACACACACACACACACACACACACACACACACACACACACACACACACAAACACACAAACACACACACACATACACACACCTCCGTACACTTCTGCATGCAACACAATACAACTTGATTATTGTTTTCCTAATTCTCTAGAGACTAATTTTGTTTCAAAGACACCTACAAATGTTGATAAAATCCTAATTATTATTAATACAACAATCGGGAGGATGCGCTGTCTGCTCAAATACAGGCTTTAAGCCTAGCTCAGCAGCAGATGCTACAATTAGTGACTAATATTATACTAGAAACTGAGCTAATTTCGATATATTTTGTAATTAGTAACTACATTCCATTAATTAATACATTAATACATGAATAACAACTCTTGTACTAAATGTCGAACTATGTTTGTGTATTTTAATTTTAGCTTTGTACGCTGTGACATTTTGTAACCATTTTATGTAAGCAATAAATTATGAATTATATATTTTTCCTTCTCTGTGACTTATAAAGTTTAAACTAAAACCCGACTACTGAAAAATCACGCCTTAAAAAGTGACAAACAAGAAAATATCAAGGATAGCCGTGGTCGTATGCCACTTACTCTAACAAAACAATATATTCTAGGGAAAAGTGGCATACGACCACGGCTATCCTTGATATTTTCTTGTTTGTCACTTTTTAAGGCGTGATTTTTCAGTAGTCGGGTTTTAGTTTAAACTTTATTTTTTATTTAAATTATTTTAAGGCAAGGTAAAGCTAATAATTTATACATATTTGAAATGTGCTCATTAAGCACTTTCATTTGATACTAAACACGGCATATTTATCTCAAATTTATTTTTTAATACAGTACCTTATGAGCGCTAGAGGGCGCCACAAAAGATTGGGTGACACGTCATATAGCCTATAACCATCGGACGATCAAGCCGCTTGTAACGATACCTCATTTGTCCAGTTCTAATAAGTACTTAAGGAGCTATGAGGGAACAAATGAACATACATACATACATACATACATACATACATACATACATACATACATACATAGCCTGTCAAGATCATAACCCTCCTTTTGGCTTCGCCGTAGTCGGGTAAAAATAGAGAAGCATTATATAATATCATGAGTTACATCATTTTGGGTGGACATAAGTGTATCACTACTTATCCAAGTTTTTTTGCACCTATTGCATTTTGATTTAAAAACACTTAAAACATTTATCTAAGGACCGCAATAGCCGACATCAGCTCTTCTCCAAGTAAATTAAACAAAGAAGTTTTTAAACTAACATTAAATCTTTTACAATATTCTTGCATTTATTAATACCATCTTGGCTGCAATAAAGTTTAAACTGCACTAAACTTATGATTTTAAACGTTTATATAAAAGATATTAAATACTTTCGTAGCTATAAACCCTGCCCACCTGGTTATGGAATGCAAAATTAAATCAATTGTGAGCTGAATTTAAAGTAACATCAGAATTAAGGTTGTTGCTTTAGAGCAGGGGATGCCCCGAAATTGTGTACTTAAATAAACTAATTTAGATCAACAGTGATAATAGGTACCTTATTTAAAAGTCCGACTTGTCTAACTACAAAACTTCGATATTGCTAATTGTAGCCATTTTCCATCAGGTGAGCCGCCGTTGTCTGCCAAGGAAGTGGTATAAACGAAAAAAAAATTGTGAAAGTTAGCTGGAAATTGCTTAACATAAAAAAGTTCAGACACGTCGCAATTAGACTGAAAAGTCAACAGTAAGTTAGTCGGGAAAAGGTTTAGAGAATCATGAGTAATACCAGATCAATTGCCATAGAATCCATTAAAATCTAACTTATATATAAAAAAAAATATCACTTCACTACCATTTTTGGGGTTCCGTAGCCAAATGGAAAAAAACGGGACCCTTATAGATTCGTCATATCTGTCTGTCTGTCTGTATGTCACAGCCACTTTTTTAGTAAAGTCGATGGCATAGATCAGACTCCCACTTGACTAATAATATTTTTTGACAGAGTACCCCAAGTTGACGAAGCGCTCCATTTGACGACGCAGGTCGTAAAGTTTAAGTGCGTGAGTCGCGACCAAGAGTAATTGCATCATTTTAATGTCGCTGACTTAGTTGCTTACCAAATAAATTGAGGAAAGGGAAAATTATTCCCAGTAGAGACCTTTTTCCATTACCATAAAAACTTGGAATTATTTACCAGCATAGTTGTCTTGGTGTATTCCCGTCCAGTTTTTACTGGACTGGAGAAACACTGCTACTGGTTAGCAATAAATATCCAAACGTCTCACAGGTGCTACTGGATGTATGTAATACAGTTGGTCCCAACAAGTAGCACTGCAAAATATTAGCGTTACTGGTTGGGAAAAAAATCCCACTGTGTTACATATGTTATTGAATCCAACAGTTGCACTGTTTTTTTTTATACCACTTAGGTGGCCGACAAGCACACGGGGAAAGTGGTTACAGCGGCCTATGGACGTATGCAACACCAGGGGCGTTACACTCGCGCTGCCTACCCTGAAGAAACCTTCTAATGCCCCTCTTGAAGAACCCCATATTGTAGTCGCTTGGGAAAACCATGGCAGTGAGTTCATTCTACAACTTGAGCGTACGTACGATGAAGTTCCTTTCATACCGCACGGTGCGCTATTTCTGTTACTGTTTGGAAAAAAAATCCCAACTTGTCAAGTTTTACTGGATAGAACACTGTCTCCGTCTTCCTACAATCGCAGATCATTTGAGCGGGCTGTGAAACCTGTTTGTAAACAATTGAAATATGTGCAATGATGGCCCTCATTCCTGAGATTTCCTCTTTAGTTTACTATCAGGCGGGGCTAAGTCATAACGACAACGAATTATACGGCCTGCTAGAAGATAAGCCATTATAATGGCCTTTATAAAATGCTAAAATAGTAGGTCACGCTATGCCACATAGATGTGAATTATTATGAATTATGGAAAAAAATACATTATGCGGTATAGCGGTAGTGTTCAATTAAGTGTTATGCTATGCTATGCTAATACCTATTTGTTTCTGTATACATATATTGTACAAATTTACCGTAGAATCATTTCTAAGTAATAAATGTTTACCGACATTCTAGAAGTCATAACATCAGCTACTTGAGCTATACTTTGGGTATAGATTTACCTTGAAAGCGTATAAAATTAACTTAAATATTTTTTATTTATTACATCAAACGTGTCTCTCGTGCTACTTCAAGCAAAGGGAAAAAATACGAAAATAATCTACCTTGCATTAAAAAAATTGCAAACGATTTTTATATTCATCAAACGACGAAACGAAACATGCATTACCTTACATTACCCATCAAAATCAACTTAATCATAAGTAAACATGGCTCCCCGAAAAAAGCTGTCACAATTTCGCCATCACCGCTGCTCCCATTACCGTTAATATTCCGCATTTTGATAAAAGCGTTGAACGCTATAATAAAGACAATTAGCTTAATTGCCGGAGTCCTTAAGTTGAGCGACTTTCGGGTGCCATTTACCGGCGATGTATTACATAACGTAAGTGAGTGTTAGGGCTGAGACGCAGATTTGTTAGAGTGTTGTGTTTGAAATATTGAGAGTGGTTTTAGGGTTATGTTAGGTAAGAGGATCGTGTTTGAATATACGCAGATAAAAACATGAGATTAAGTAGTTTATAAAAGATACTTGAAGTTCTATATAGCGTCTACTTTAGTCGAGAATGTATAATTATGTGTTTAAGTACAGGAATTAAGACTTGCTGTCGAACTTTAAAAGCTAAGCATGATAAAAAAGAAAAATTATCATTTTCATAATCATATTTAGTGCCAATCCTGGTTGCATCCAAACATCCTGGAAGCTGGTACATAAAAAGATTAACATGCAAGGTAGGACACGACGGTATTGAGCAGTCCAACTGGGTAAGTACCTCTACAGAATACCGCGGTCATAATAACCTCGTGTTGTGTTCCCGGCGGTGAGTAGGGTAGCCATAGCTCACTGGAGAGTTTTTGTGCTATCAGTGGGAATACCAAAGCTGGACAGTTTTTGGGCTGTCAGTGGGATTATCCTGCTTTGTCTTCTACACTGACGGCACAGAACCTTTCTGTGCTTACAGGGTCGGCAGCAAGAGTGTGACTCCCCAGGTGTTTCACACGTCTATAGCCCACGGTAATCACTTCCCATCAGATTGGCCGTGTTCTTGTCTGCCACCTAAAGACTCTAGTGGGCTTTCCATTTGGGGTAGTCAGACAGCTTCATTAAAAGTAGTATGAGCCAAATCATTAAATAGAAGAGTAGAAAGCCCGAGCTCCGAGGAGAGAGCCTCGAATGTAATCGGCAATAACGGTAAGATTCAGAAGAAATTCAGAGTTTAAGTTTCCAATTCAATCATAAAACTGGAAAACACTATCTATGTAGGTATATCAAAATATCAACAAATTTCAAAATTTGAATGAATTCAGATAGATTTAGAAAGGAAAAAAAAATGTGATTGGTCTAGTAAAAAATAATTCAAATATTTGGGCGGAGTAATCAAAAAATCTGACAACATAGCTCACAAGAGCGTCAGTAGATTACTCCACTGTCTCGCCTCAAAGACGAATATAATATAATATTAGGTCCTTACATATGAAATTGGCGTTTTGTATGGGAGGAACAAAAAGTCGAATATTTTTAAATATAATACATTTAATTAATCAAAGTATGAACCATTGTTTTCTATGCACTTTTGCCATCTCATAGGTAGTTCATTGATCCTTTTACTAAAAAAACCAGTCGGACGGGAATCAATAAAATCTGTGAAGGCGATTTGGACTGCCCCATCAGAGTTGAATTTTTTCCCCTGCAAGAAGTTGTCCAAATTTCGAAAAAAATGGTAATCTGTTGGAGCAAGGTCCGGGGAGTACGGAGGATGTCATAGACATTCCAATTGAAGCTCTTCTAATTTGGTAGCCGTCTGTTGTGCGGTGTGTGGTCTAGCGTTGTCGTGAAGCAGCAGTGGCGTGGAGCGATTGACCAGCCTAGGTTGTTTAGCCGCTAGTTTTTCCATCATTGTTTGCAATTGCTGACAATAGACATCAGCCGTAATAGTCTGGTCAGATTTGTGAAAACTGTAATGAACAATACCGGCACTAGTCCACCAAACGCTCACAAGTAACTTTTTTGGGGTTAATTTTCGCTTGGGCAGGATTTGGCTAGCTGGCCAGGATCCAACAATTGCGCTGAGCGCTTCCGATTATCGTAAAGAATCCATTTTTCATCACAGGTAATGATTCGGTAACGCAGCAGTCGACGCGCGTTTGCCGGTTTGCTTCAGTCAATTCGTGAGGCACCCACCTTTCAAGCTTTTCAATCTTCCCAATTTGCTTCAAGTGAATTAAAACAGTTTTATCACTAACACCGCAGACTGCAGCTAACTCGGACGTGGTTTGCGATGGATCCGCTTCCACAATAGCCTTCAATACTTCATTATCAACTTCGGTCTCAGGCCGTCCACGGGGCTTGTTCTGCAGCTCGAAATTTCCAGAACGAAAACGTTGGAACCAAATCGAACTGTGTTTTCTTTTGCAACATGGCCGCCATAAACATCATTCACCCTTCGAGTCGTTTCCGCAGCACTAGTGCCACGGCGGAACTCGTATTCGTAAATAATGCGATATTTTAAGTTTTCCATTTTGTAAAATGAGTGACGCCAACAGAAAAAAACAGAAGAAAAAAAACAAATGAATGATGGTCATCGAAGCACAAATACATGAGTAAATAGCTGTACAAATTTGAAATTGGAATTCCTTACCAAAGAGGAGAAAATCGTGATTAAAGTGGCCAGTACGAAAAATGCCAATTTCATATGTAAGGACCATATTATATATAAAGAGTGGAAAGTTTTGGATTAGTTCGGGCGTGGGTCTAGTAGCTTAGTGGTCAAGAGCATTCTCCCTGTAAGAGAAAGACTGCGGGTTCAAATTCCGCCTGGACCGATCAAAAACATGTTTCCTTTCTGAATCGATTTGATATTTCAAGATTACAAATAATCTTTTTGCAGAGTTCCCGCCTACAATAAAATTATGTAGTTTAATTAAAGATATTATATAATTTTAGACTCATCCACGGTTTCAATCCTCCCCCAAACTATTTGTACCTCACTAGAGTAATTATTAGGATATAATTTGGACCCCTTCTGCTTCCTACCTCGTGTCGTGAGCAGACTTTATTGCTGTATTTCCATTAGACGACACATAAGTGTCTTTTCACCTTACATATTCATGACATCTTGATATTATTTCTATGAGATGTAGACCTAATTAATTCAGCACTCATCAAAGGAAGAATTTACATTTTGATATACGTGTATAATACATTCACGCCCATAAATCAAAAAAGGCAGAGGTGTATTAACCCCCAAATGTCGCCGCTATGATGAGCATTTAAAGTTTTTGCAACCATTTGCAGCGTTTAGCTAAAGTATAAATAAAATATGATTATTTCAGTAGATAAATACCTATCTGAAAAGAAAATCTAGATTTCTTCTCAGTCGGACACTCTTGTCGATGTGGTCGTGGTTGCGCTGTCGAGATACATGGTGGGGTGTTCGTTGGGTCTATATCATTTCCGAGGGTAGCTCTTCTAGCGATGTGCTTCCATTTCTTTCTTTTCTTCATTTACGGTTAGAGGCGTCGCAAGTGCACTGGCCATGGTGGATTCAGTAGCCTTTTTAATGGCGTCTATCGAGCGGGTTGGTGATCGACCGCGTGCTCTCTTGCCTTCCACCTCCAATCTAAATTTACTTCGATACAATTTCATTGCATCGGAAATATTGTATAATGTATGTATGCCCTAATTTAAACTTTATAAATACTAGCCTATCAATACGTCTTTTGTTCGTAGTCTTCACATAATTTGATTGCAAGGATAGTTCGAGCCAACTTTCTGTTCTACAATAGAGTAATGGCCAGTTGGAGAATACATTTCACGAAGTTAGGTCTAGGTGCACTTTAGGTATAAATAGCATACATTTTGAGCATACAATTCATGAGTACTCAATATAATATAATTATTGGGTTTCCTAAGATTTGTGTGAGTGCCGCCCCAGGCTCCAAGGTGAAGGTTTTGGACAAGACAAGGCTGAAAATAGTATGCAGTTATTGTATACTATTTCAATCTTCGTCTTAATGGAATTAGGTTGATATTCAATTACCATTATTTGAAAACTGCTCAAGCATATTTTCGCCTGATTTAAAATGACCAATATGCTAAAATGATAATGATGAGAATAATC
Organism: Eilema sororculum; assembly: GCA_914829495.1. NCBI lineage: Eukaryota > Metazoa > Arthropoda > Insecta > Lepidoptera > Erebidae > Eilema > Eilema sororculum. Next base: position 24,654,464 of record OU618535.1, read on the forward strand.
TACGGAGAGAGAATAGATCTGTTCACACTGTTTTATTGCTTGCATATTTCTTTCATGTCATGGCACTCCAGTTCAAATTCTATCCGCAATAAAACAAAAACAAAATCCATAGTCCTCTCGTATTAAGAGCAAATCAAACTGTTTTATTGATTTATAAGATATTATTGTCTGAACTAAAGGTGTGTACCAAATATCAGAATATTCGGTCAACTGGTAGCGGGTCAAAAACTAAATTAAAATTTTTGAGCACTTCTGGTGCTGACTGTACATATATTATACACACAATGATCCGAGCAATACAATAAAATATCATTATGGTACACGCAATGTCGTAGTACAGTCAGCATCAGATTAATGTTGATGAACAAAGTACCTTCTCAAAATGATCTTAATACCTTGTTTACCTCCCCTTCCTGTTGACTGATTGTTCTGATATTTAGTACACACCTTTGGTTCGGACAATAATATCACTTAAATCAATAAAACAGTTTGATTTGCTCTTAATACCCTGGTGTTAAGATCATATTGAGATTTTGTAGTCAAGATAATTCTGACGCTGACATTTAGTAGTCCAATAAAACAGAATCGTAAAATAAATAAACACGAAGTAACTCCCGAGACACTACACATATTTTCACAACACGCATTCTTAACCTGTGTTCCTCTTCCCTCTATATCCCTCCGGGTCCCTCCCAACCGTCGATAATTGACTGGAGGGATTAACTATACGATGCCGGATATTGGGATTGTAATAATGGTTTGTTTATTTAATTCCGGCATGAAACGGTATCCAGATTTTGGGAATTATGTTGTTGAAAGAGGAGTATCGGTGTTGGTATTCATTGTTTGGGGTTAAAATGTAAGTTTAATAGGTACTTTTTGTGTTATTTTCGTCGTAAACAGTGAAAATCCTCTTCGTAATGAGTATTTATGGCTAATATACTAGTGAAACGACTCTGAGAGGTTTGATAAATTAGAGTACCCACACACTGAGCCTTACTTCAAAGATTTGACTTCCTTTTCTTCATTTCGTTCCTTCGCATAGATCATTTTTACTAACTTTAGAGCAGACGAAATAACCCTCCCCATTCCGGGGCCGAGTCGGGGACACCGTTGTCCCCCCTTTTCTCCCCGAGGGCCAGATCGTAAGGGATGACCCTGGGTCAGCAAAAGCGCATCGTCACTACTTTGCGCTATACGACCTCTAATTGGTGGAAATTTATTGTCATGTGACCTATGGTTAGCCGCGGAATGAGCAGCTTCTACTCAATGTCATCAAAATACGAAAACCGCCAATTTTCGATCTGAGCGGCATGTTGTACTAGGCTAAAAATAAATTAATTTATACCAGTTTTCTAAGCTTGTGATAGACTTTATTTAAAGAATAATCTTTGAGAAAGATTAAAAATACGGTGGAGACTGATGTCGCCCAGTCCTTTTAGTTAATTAACTCCTAAATTAACGGGGCAATGTTTACTTTTTCCTTGAAATAATTAAATTTTCTAATTATCCTGGTAGAATGGAAATAAATTGCGCGTTATGATGAGTTTATTTTTTCACTGAATTTAGGAGTAGGTAGTAACTATAATAATAGGATATAGACATCTATCTCCCAATGTATCTCATTTTTGCACTGCAATAGGCTAATGAATGATTTGATTGATTCATATTAATTGGAAGAATTTGTCGGATCTCATAAAATATTGTCGGAAAATATTCTATTTTGTAGACATACCTATACTTACAACAGTATAATTATCGCGGACCCCGGAGTCAGAGGTGAAGACTCGCAAGACTACAACGCTAGGATGATGATTGATTATCGCCAAAAGGATAGACAGTGTATCAACTCCCACAGAATAGGTAGTAAATACTAATCTAAAAATTCAGGCCAATCCGCACTGCGACATTTTTGTAAATTGTGAAAAACAAAGCTAGGTGCGCGAAAATAAATCTATACTTGATACTTTTATTACTACGAACATAATAAAAAACGAAAAGAAAAATAACATATTCAGGAATCTCTCATTTCATTGAACGAAATCTACTAAACATTAATACTATAGGATCTAGAAAATAACTTTTGCGGAAATTCCAATAAATAGTTTGCCGTTAAATTCGGGATTCTGGTGCAGTGGAATAGCCTATTGCAGTCCACTGCTGGACGTATGATGTTGGGAAGCTTTGGCGTTTCAACGGAGTATAGGGGCCACTACATTTCTTGCCGTAAGTAGTGCAAAAAGACTAATGGATTGGGTTATTCCATTCAAAGTAGACATATAGCTCACGATTCCCGCAAAGTACCCGGTAAATAACGATGGACTTACCCTCTACATCAAATCAATATTGACAAGATGAAAAAATATATTATTCTATTAGCCTATTGCAGTCTCCTACTGGACATTATTGGCCTCTTCTACTGTGTGCCATTATACACGATCCTAAGCCTTGTGAATCCAGGTTGGCTATGAAGCGAGTTAAGCTTAAAGTTTCTTTGAGAAACAAGATTCTTATGTTACATTCGACCAAACACGAGGTAAAGTATATTTAAAGAAAAAACAGGCAATTTTATCCACATATTGGCTGGTTATTCTAATAAGAGTATATTGGGGTTCTTCAAGAGGGGTATTAGAAGGTTTCTTCAGGGTAGGCAACACGAGTGTAACGCCCCTGGTGTTGCATACGTCCGCAGGCTGTGGTAACCACTTTCCATCAGGTGGGCCGAGGGCATGTCTGCCACCTAAGTGGTAAAAAAAAACTTGCATTTAGTCGAACCGCCCCTTGTTGAGGTAATCCGATAAAGAATTATACTTACCTACCTACCACGTAGAATAAATAATGGACTGGCCGCATTTACCGAAGGACCGATGGCTGGTGGTACGAACGAGTCCTAGACTGGGACGCCCCCTTCCAATATGGACGGATGACCTAAAAAAGGAGAGACTGGACCGCAAATAGTACGTTTTTAATAGAAAAATGAACCATTATCTTGTTTACGACACGGTAATTTAGGAACTAATAAAGACTGAACATGTTTTTGGTAACTAGCAAAGCTGAAAAGCCTCAATCGACAGCTGATATCATTTATATGTAATACTTGCGCTTACCCACACGTACGCATAGTATTTCTCCTTCAATGATGATATACGATGTTCCTTTTATTTCGTACAAATTAGTGCATAAGCCTCTTCATATAACTGATATTGACTGTGAATTACTCTAAGTGAGTAAGACACTTTGTACTTTTCCAGTATATTTTATTTTTCACTCGGCCGGTTTCGCCTCACGGCATTCTCAAAGGTATGATGTAAAATGACTGTTTCTAAGATTATTACAATACTAGCTTTTGCCCGCGGCTCCGCCCGCGTGGATGTTGGTTAGCGTAACATACAGACAGACAGACAGAGTTACTTTCACATTTATAATATTAGTATGGATTATTTATCGATATTTTAGATGTGGATTGTTTTAAAAAAGTAAAATAAAATATAGCGGAAAAGTACAAAGTGTCTTACTCAATATAATGTGGTTAAACTCTACGCCGTGGAAGTAGGAGCAAGGGGAATTCCAGCTAAATCCATGTATAACTTGTTCAAAGACCTCGGATTGCCAAGAGCTTCAGTAAGCTCTTTACTCTTACGAATATCTAAAACGGCGTTGATAGGATCTTACCAAATTTGGATAGGTAAAGAGGGGAACACGACTGACGGTGGAGGTGAGCGCTGATGCATCACAAGGTGTCCGTCCACCCTAAACCTACACCTGGGTAGCAAGTCCCAGCCGCTGTCACAGTGTTCCTCTCTGTACCACGCCATGGACCCGGCGACCGCACGGTGAATCCCATGGAATGCTGAGAACCGGATCTCTATATAGCAGATAGCACAAAGGGCCATCAATCAACAATATAATTACTATAATTTTATGTTTATTTTTGCCTTTTATGAAACCTTTTGGACCTGAGATGAAAGTACCATAGCCTCGTACATCAATAGCCAGTACACTTACTGGTACTGGCTCGCTGGTAAGGGTGATTTGGGCCCTAAAATCTTAATGGGGCCCCATATACGACCACCTTCCACAACAATACTGAACAAGCTTATTAAGTAATACACTCGCTCGTTAAATTTATTTTAATTTAACATACTTAAAGCTATCTGCAGTAGTAGGTACCTCTCACTGGAATTAACTCTAAAAATATTTATTTAAAAAAGTGTAAAAAAGAAACTTAAAAGGCTTTTGCAGCATGGTTAAGCTTATCTTCAACTAAATATTAAAAAGTTTTGGACCCTACCATGTGTGCGTATTGGTTTTAGTGGATTATTCAAGTACATTTTTAGAGAAACAGAAATACCCATTTTGTTACTCGTAAAAGTAAAAGGGTAGGAAAGCCAATAGAAATGGGTAAAAGAAAGTGAGAAAAAATATCCACTGATCTCACCAAATATAACACGAACTTGGAAAATATTTAGTGAGAAGGTCAAGTTGGATTATTCTTATTGAGAGAAGCAATGGCTCAATTGCCTATAATGTTGATTTTCTATTTGCGACTAACCCATTCAATCATTAGATACATCCGGTAGAACATTTGAGGTTACAAATTCGACATAATATCGACATTTACACTAATTCACAGGTTTTTCTGATATTCCTGAAACAGATTTATTGGCTGTCAGGACACGGATAGGTGTTAATAATTGTATAAGCGACCATTCGTCAATGGATGAGCCTTGGCCAGGCAAGGAAAGATAAGCTAAATTAGGATATATTGTGACGTTTCAAGCTTCAAGGTTCCATCGATATTATGTCATTTGTTTCATAATAACTAGGTTATCTAAATAGGTAATTTTTATTAAATAGGTAATACTTTTTTTTTATATATAGGACACGTCAATTTGACTTCACCTCGCTGACTCGCCACTTATAACAAAGGCTTCACAATTAAGCTACTAGGATACTAATCCTCTTCAGTCTAGTCTACGGGACTTTAAAAAACCTAGGTCTACTATTTTTTTTTGTTAAAGAATATTAGAACCGAAGTTACTAATATTCCCTCTAACCCCTCCAACTAAGCTAAGTTGCTTGTGGGTTCACGTTGGTAGTGTAATGGCCAGGATTGGAACCCGGTACCTCTCGATTGTAAGGCCGACTCCTTTACCACTAAGCTACCGATGTCTTCCTATATATAGCCAAAGGTAAACTAAGGTCTTGATCTAGCGATCTAGAGTTAATTAAGCCATATTATGTATGTGGCATACAAACACACGGCCCACCTGATAGAAAGTGCTTACCGTGGCCGTGTGCAACACTAAAGGTGTCAAAATCGTGCTGCTAACCGCGTAGAAACTTTTTATCACCTTTGACAGCCTGTGGCGTGGCGGTAGTGGCGCGGGTTTGATCCCCGCGCAGTGAAAATATTTGTATGCATGAATATGGCTATTTTCATTGGTCTGGGTGTTTCTATCTATTATATGTATGTATCAACAAAAAAGTATCTAAGTATGTTTATCCGCATTCTAGATTCCATAAAACAAGCTAGATAAGCTTACCATGGGTCTAGATAACGTTGTGTAGAATGTTGTGGATTATTCATTTATATTCTTAACGCCTTTTTTTGAGAAACTTACTTCAAAAAATAAAATGTAATGACAAGGTAGTACAAAAATGATTTGCTGCAACAATTTGAAGTGATAACAGAATGAGAACCTATAGTAGTGTAAAATACACACGAACGTTTATCGCTTACTTCGCTTGTCCTTTTATTTGGGCCACACTCGGCGCGGCCAGACCTGACCTCTCTTTTTTATCTTAATGTGTTTACTAACTTCTGACAGATACTTAAACACACTATTGAAATTGGAGCACTTTCGTTTGAATTCGTAATGCAGATACTATTACAGCTTTAGTAAATGAGAAAGTACGTTATCTTTGTTTCAATTATAAAGTGTAAGTGTTTAAGGTTTGTAAAAAATAGATGGACAGATAAGATATATAATCATTTATTGGCTTAAACAGGAGTATCCTACTAATATTATCACCGCGAAAGTTTGTGAACATGGATAGATGTATGTATTGATGGATGTTTGTTAGTCTTTCACGTAAAAACTACTGTATGGATTTTCATGAAACTTTACAATAATAAAGCTTATACATCAGAATAATACATAGGCTATATAATATAATATAAAATATATCATCACGCTACTACTCAAGGAAACGGAGCAGTGATCGCATCGGCATATATGCAGAAGTGACAGTGTGGTTATTTCTGTTGCTGTTTAGATATCTATATCATTGTATGAGAGGGTGCATAATATTTAAATCGATCTAGAAAGGAACAATTTTTTGATCGGTCCAGGCGAGATTTGAACCCATGATCCTTCTCTTACAGGGAGAATGCTTTTACCACTAAGCTGCCCGACCCACCACGCTAACCTAACCCAAATCTTTCCTCTCTGTAAATATCCATCTTTGATCCGATGACGGTAGAGTACCTAATCTACCGAAGCTCTTACGAGTTAATCTATGTTGTCGGGACCAATATATGATTTTTCAATCATTTATAAATATTGATTTTTGATTACTCCGCCCAAATATATGAATGAATTTTTAAGTCTCATAGACGGATATATAAAGCGAGGTAAGATTTAGATTAGTTCGGGCGTGGGTCTGTTAGCTTAGTGCTCAAAAGCATTCTCCCTGTAAGAGAACGATCGCGGGTTCAAAGCCCGCCTGAATCGAACACAATTTAGACTAGGCCAGGTTAGGTATTACTGTTATTCTATTATTCCAGTCAAGTTTCACCGTTGACGTATCGACGTTTTTCAATAATTAACACGATCATGGTATAGGTACCTTTGATGTGCCTGACGTTTCGACTAGGTTGTTACACCGGCCATGGTCATCGGCTGACTGTCTCATCCCGTTATCATTATTGTATATCACGGAACGCGAGAGTTTAAAACTTAATTTCTTTTTTTGCTTATATAATTACTAGCTTTTGCCCGCGGCTCTGCCCGCGTGGATGTCGGTTATCGCGACCAAACATAGCCTATGTCCTTTCTCATGGTCTAATCTACCCCTATACCAAATTTCATCAAAATCGGTTCAGTGGTTGAGGCGTGAAAGCGTAACATACAGACAGACAGACAGAAAGACAGACAGACAGACAGACAGACAGAGTTACTTTCGCATTTATAATATTAGTATGGATAAATAAATAAATAAATATTTTCCAACATTCTACACAACGCTATCTAGACCCATGGTAAGCATAGCTTAACTAGCTTGTGTTATGGAATCTAGAATGCTGATAAACATACTTAAATACATTTTTTTTTTGTAAATACATACATATTATACATAGAAACACCCAGACCAATGCAAATAGCCATATTCATGCATACAAATATTTGCACTGAGCGGGAATCGAACCCGCGCCCCCTATTTTAATAATGTATATACTTTTCTTAACATAGTTGAGAAAAATAAATTCAGGTTAAGTTTTTTATAGGGCCGGCAAAACTGTTTCATAAGAGTACATATTTCACATCAAACACCCAATATAACACCCAAGACTAAGCAATATCTTGGCATCACAGATATGTGTTTCTTTATTTTTATTATAGCCTAAAACAGCGTTTGAATATTCATAAATGTTTTTATTGACAATAAAATTGAAATAAATGTACATATTTATACCCACATACGGTCACACGTCCCCCTGTAGCTATGGTTAAAATTTTATAACAGGCCATATAAAGTTTTATGGTGTACGAAAATTTCAAATATGCTAAGTTGTCCACACAAGTGAGTGTGTACATTGAAAGAACTATAATAAAGCTGGAGGGGTTACAGGGAATATTAGTAACTTTGGTTCTAATATTCTTAAAAAAAAATTGAAAATAAGCGTGCGTGGAATGAATTCCCTACCTATGGCGAGCGGGGTCATTGTCAAAGTTAGCGCAGGTAATCGTGACTAAAAATACATACGTACATACATAAAATCACGCTTGTTTCCCATAGGGGTAGGCAGAGATTACGGATCTCCATTTGCTACGATCCTGACATACTACTCTCGCTTCATTCACTCTCATTACATTCTTCATGCATGCTCCTCGGTTAAGGGTACTAAAAATGATAAAGTTATAAAAAAATAAAAATTCTTATATTAGAGTTTTCTTTTTGTCAATACCTGTAAAAACAACTGAATATGGTCTGTTACCCGCGCTGTTGGCCGCGATGTTTAAAATTGGTGTTTTATAATATCCTGTAATTGAGAAGAGTAATGTGCAACCTACAGCATACCACGACCATATAGTAACCTCGTGTTGTGTTACCGGCAGGGAGTAAGGTAGCCAGAGCTCACTAGAGAGTTTTTGTGCTATCAGTGGAAAGGCCAAAGACTTGTCCTGCTCTGTCATCTGCACTGATGGCACAGAAACTCTCTGTTCTTAGCTTAGCTTGATATACATAATTCATATTCCATAATATCATTGTTGTACCTATATTTTATTGGTATGTGCTGCAATTCATACAATTATGAAAATGACGTTTTCTTCTTTCGTATTACGGAAATAGAAAAAAAATGTCTATCGTAAGTAAATCATTCATACAAAACAAAAATTTTGCTGTACTCAGAATTCGCTTAGTTGACAAACGTGTAGCACTGCTACGGCGCTACGGTCTACGAAACCGTAGCCTGCTACGAATTTTATTACGTAGTTAGGTGGACTGCACACTGCACACGGCTGCATGCGGTTTGCAAGCTCAGCTACTGTACCGTTTTATGCCGACTAAATTTATTGCCAAAACGGTTTCAATGTATTTGGTTTTAGCTCGAATTTGCTTAGATCTAACTGTGGGATTCATGAGTTGGGTAATGGAATACTGGCTAAAAGGAAATCGATCTAAATTCAAAATTTCCTGATCTTTATTCGATTCCAGAGTTGAATTAGACTACAGGGTTAATCTTGTGAGGTGCATATTGGTTCCAAGGAGTGGTCAGGTTAAGAAACAATATTGTTAAAAATTAAAAAAATATTTATTGAATATTAAAATATTAATAGCAGTCTCTCGATTTCAATAATTATAACAAAATTCTAGCTTTTTTCGAAGAAATAAAACTTCAATGACTAACCGTTGGCGTTTTGTGGAACATAATTAATAATTACGAGCAACTCAAACTAGCCGTTCAACAAAAACGGGCGAATCTCAAAACTACGCTCAACTTCCCCAATTCTAATCAAAGAAAAACCTTAGACTAATACAACATTAATCCACGATTCCTTAATGAAAACGCCAAAAGTTTAAGTAATTTGCATCAAAAAGTACTGGTTTGTTGAGTTCTCATAAGTTTGTAAATTAAAATTAAGATTTAACGCGTTTCAGCGGTCAGAGACTTAGTTTCAACTTTTTTTTTATTATTAACGAAACGCCCACTCGGGCTTGGCGCTGATTTTCAGTTGTTCCCCGGAATTATAAATATTTATTTACACAAAAGTATGAAATATTAACAGCAGCTTAATGAAGCGATGGCGGGTCGCTTTGTTCTTTATTAACTCTAAGCTACTTAAAGGAGCTAATCTGGGCTCTTGTGTTTTGATAGTACTAAGGTAGCAAGTATAAGACGCATTTCAGGCTAAATAATTGTGATAATAGTCATTTCTACTATTATAATATCTACTAAATTTATCACTTATGTATCCTTTGAATGAGGGGTAGAAAGATAAAATGTGGAAACACAGAAAGTAATTTCTTTCTGTCGAGATCTGGGAACCGTACCTGAGTATTACACTGTAGAGAATACCCAACCATATTACTCACTGTCGACGCCTATTCGCAGGGATTATGGTCATTGTATTGAAAAGTTAGTAGTACTTGCAAAAGACTAAGGTTCACTTTCAACAAATTTTCAGTGTCCTTTCAAAATAATAGTATCAGCCTTCATCACACTGTTAACACCGTACGGTTTTAATCGGATCGGCAAATCGGGTACAAAATATCCACCTGAAATAACACCCGAGAACACAGATTGAAAGTTGAGGGGCACTAGATACTGCACACTGTCCGGCTCAACGTGTCCAGGAGTGCTATTTCCACCTCTAGCAGTAATATTTTAATCTTGCTTTGTGATTTTCTTAGTGTGAATCGAACCGACAGCGTCCGTAAGAATACTAGTGTTATATTGTAAAAATAGGACAACCAGTATCTCTTACGGTAACGGATATATTTAATTTGTTACTTTTTACACCTGTCTTACAAGATACAGTATAAAAATATCGATGTAAGACTACGGTTGAAGTCCGATTTACACAATGAAAGTAAAAATAATATTGTAGTAATATTGACAGCCTCTGTGGCGTGGTGGTAGTGAACGCGACTGTTACGCAGGAGGCGCGGGTTCGATCCCCACTCAATGTAAATATTTTTATGCATTAATATGGCTATTTGCATTGGTCTGGGTGCTTCTATGTATTATGTATGTAATTACAAAAAAAGAAATAAGTATGTTAATCAGCATTCTAGATTCCATAACACAAGCTAGTTAAGCTTACCATGGGACTAGATAGCTGGTAGGACGTGTAAATAGTCCAACCACTGGTGTGTTTGCACACAGAGCGTATAAGAACCTGTGACCTGCAGTTAGGTTGTAATGAAAAGAAAATACACATGTGACCGCTTCTATGAATGAAAACGTAAGAGAACCGGCACTGACCTGAGTTCCACCTCGTGAGGATTCAGCTGCAGACAGGCGTGGTTCCTGGCACGTGCTGGTGGGTAGGTATGTTTCGACCGGCCGGTGATTTTCTTGAGTGAGTCGTTTTCTTCCGATACACTTCACTTATACTGACTTGAGAATGTGGCCAAAGGAACTTATAGAATTACACAGAAAAAGAAACGAGGAGTTGAAGTTTAGTACTCAACTTCCGTTCGGTGCGGTAGCGGGGGGGAGGCACCGTTCGGTGCAGCGGCGAGTCAGCGACTGCTAAAAATAAATGCGAGCGGGTAGATCATCCGCCGTGAAGCTTGAGAGTTGTCGCTCGTAGGAACTTCCGTCTCAAGTATAGTTCGAAAACATCTGTGCACAGCGCCATCCATTGGCCTTCTTCAACACTAAGTGGTCAACAAATGAGCGCCAATACTCAAACATTATTCGTTCACAAAAGCGGTTTCTTTTAATTACAAAAATTGAAATACAACCAAACTATGTGGGAAATAATTAAGAAAGTACATAAGCGCTCCACCATGCACCCGGCTTTGGAACGTCGCAAGACGTTACGAAACAAACAAGCGAACACTGGCTGATTAGAGCCCATAGTGAATTTGTATAACATAATAATACACATAGCTAAAATAACAACTTAGACTAACAATATTATATCTAAAGTATGTTTAAAGTTGAGTTAAAAATTAAAGTTTGAGATTCTATTTAGCGTTGTAAGTTATTGCGTTGGGATAGGATATAATTTGGTTACAGCGCGTTTGTAAGTACCAGTACGCGTTTTATATATTATGATAGACATGAGGAGTCCAGGTCCAGTATGACAATTGACAACGTGAAACTGCTGAATTATTAGATCAACAACGTGATCGCGTTTAGGGAGAAGGACAGGATGTAATCCTGATACAGAATGAGGTTCGATCTTAAATTTAAATCGTGCGAATTTTAAAACGTATGTAATGATGCGTAGTAGTTTCTGCCAAGAAGAAACACGTTGTGCTAATGTACATAACAATGGCGACTCTGTGTGTTTTGTTGTCACACTTAACACATGTGCCTTATGCTCAGGTAAGTCAGAACAGTTGGCGGGAGAGAATGACTTAATAGGCCATTCATCAGGGGGGCCGCGGATCCATGCTGGGCCGTTCCACCACAAATCATAAGTCAAAAGTTGCGAGGGGAGCATGCCGCGTGATAGACAATCACTCGGGTTAATGGCTCCGGCGACGTGATAAAAATGTTTAGCGTTCAAGTTTTCTTGACACTGAGCGACCCGGTTGCTAACAAAAATCGACCACCGATGTGGTGACGAGTGAACCCATGATAAGGCAATCGTGGAATCAGAAAAGGCGTAAATGTCAGTAACGGGAATGCGTAATGCATACGACTCACGTACAGTTCTTATTAACTTTGACATAAGCAAAATAGCACATAACTCTAATCGAGCAAGCGTAATAATCTTTGTCGGAGTGACCTTTGATTTTGCACACAAAATGCGAGTTTGAATGCTAGATGGGTAGGTACAATGTGCATAAATAACACATCCCATGCCATTCAGGCTGGCATCACAAAATGCGACAAGACGTAATTCGCAATCAACTTCGACACCTATATATCGCGGAATTTTTAATGTGTCAAGCAATTTTAATTCTTGAACGAGAGCGGAAAGGCGTGAGCGTATATGTTCTGGAGCAGGGTCATCCCAATCACTCTTACTAAGCCAAAGTTCCTTAATTAACAACTTGGCGTAGAGTATCACAGGTGCCACCAACCCGAGCACGTCAAATAGTCGCGCAACAAACTATAGAGAGTATATTTCTCTTAGTGCACTTCTCATCTACCAAGGTGGATGTGAAATAAAAATTATCTCCACACGGCTCCCACGAGAGACCTAAAACCTTTGCGACATGACTGCCAACATCAAACTCAAGCGATTTGCGGTGAGTATTTATGTCAGCGTTCATTGCGATAGGAAATAGCCTAAAATTTAATAATAATAAAAACAGGTCTGCCTGTAAATTGGGACCAATATGTAAAATATCATTGAGCGAAAGACCAGTGTGGGTTTTAGCGCTCGCGTCTAACACAATACGCGGCATCGGTTTGTCATGTCGAACTACTGCGTTATGTGGTATGTAATAACCATCCATAGACAAATTAGAGTCATCAACGAGACCAAGACAACCGTTATCCAAACAATCCCGAATAACCTTATTGTAATTTTCGCGTACGGTTGGTGATTGACGAAGTTTACGCTCGAGCGACAAAAACCGGCGGTGAGCGACGCCGCGCGAGTTCCCTAGTTCAGAGGGATCCTTGCAGAACGGCAGCGCAACAGTATAACGACCTACGTCATCGCGAGTCACAGTAGATGTGAAAATATTCTCGCACTCGGTTTCTTCTGGAGACAATAGGCGCTTCACAGGAACTTCCTCAAGTTCCCAAAATTTTTGCACTAAATCATTTAGTGCTAGCGCAGAAAAGGATGCGGTTGTAGGCACAACAACTTTACGTGGGTAATCACCCATAAGTACATACCCAAACGCGGTTGATAGTACACAAGGGACACTGGGACCACACTCGACTCTATTTCCTAAGTAGATATACGGGAAGAGCTGTGCACCTAATACTATATCAATGTTTCCTGGAATGTTCCAGCTTAAGTCAGCAAGCGGTAAATCGAATCGAAAATTTAACTCGCGATCACACTTAATTAATTGCGAGGGCAATTGATCCGTAAGGCTATTCATAACTAACGCATGTATAGTATACTTATGATCTGCATAAATACGAGATTCAATGTCCAAATACACATAGCCTATTATCGTGTGCGAAGTGGAACCAACACCTTTGACAACAGAATTACTCATTGGTATTATTGGTAAATTCAATAAACGACAACAGGACAATGTGATTAAGTTATTCTGTGAGCCATTATCAATTAGACATCTGACTACAGATTTATTTCCAGTGCTACCTTTAGGGCGAGCATACACCTGAGCGGTTGCCAAGAGAATATCACCCTTATGGCTAGAGGCATACGAATGCACAGTGCTTGAAGCGAGCGGTGACTCAGGAGTGGGACTAACATGGTCGCACTGGGGCGGCGGAGATGCGGCAACAGTCGTCGCATGCGAGTGCGAATTATTAACATTATTCTCAAAATGCAATAATTTATGATGTTTTTTCTGACAGAAACAAACTGACGTACTTTTACATTGCGGGAGATTATGTAATGTGCTTAGACAATTGACGCAACCACGCTTAGATTTAATAAACTCATATCTAGCCTTTGCATTTTGCATATTTTTAAACTGAGCGCAGTTATACAGGTGTCGGTGGTCGCTGCCGCCACATAAACAACAGGACGCGTCAACTGCGGCGGGCGCATTCGACTTATTATTAATCGGCACACTGACAACAAACGACTTAGAATTACGCTGTACACGCCTATCATTAGACTGTGGCGTCCCAGCAGTGGACGACTTCGCATATGACGAAGACCGCGGGTTTGACCGTTCAATCATCTTAGCATAATCTTGTACAAAGTCGATCAGCTGTTGCGTCGTAGGTATATCGACACCTCGAACAGAAAGTTCGAAGGCTTGGATGGTTAGAGTGTCCATTTTCCTCAAGGCACATTGTAGAAACATGAAGTCCGTTAAATCATTTATACCTAGCTCTTTAAGCGCGGCGATAAAGGAGGAATATATACCTATAAATGAATCAAGTGAGTTCACACAGGTGAACAATTCTTTAAGTCTAATATATTATTAAGATAATATGAACTTAATGAACGTTTATCTTGGTATTTCTTGACCAAGGCGTCCCAAACTATACTGTAGGTCTCACTTGACGGAACAATACCGGCAGTGAACTTTAATGCGTCATTGGTTAGTTTTGAGAATAGGTATTGCACACGTTGCGAATCAGACAATTGTTTGTTTGAATGAATATTGGCCTTAAAGGACTGATAAAATGTATTCCAGTTTTCAGGGCGTCCGTCAAAACTCGGAACAACAAGCATTTCCAATTTCACTACAGACGCGTTCGAATTACTCGACCCGTGTGAGGCGACCTCCTTGACCTTGGGCGTAGATAATTTATTTCTAATGCGTTTTATTCTCGAATACAATTCATCAAATGAGTCAAGGCAAGAATAGTCGGATTCCACAGGGGATTCTAATGATAAATTTAAGCTATTTATTTGATCCACAATCGACTCGAACTTATCGCGAACATCGTCGATGGTCTCGGTCTCAGCCAGAAAATCCTCATTATCTCGCGTCGTTATGTCAAAACAAACAATGGATTTCGACGATTTATACCCACGGGTAATGCGTGCAAACAATAATTCCTTTTTTTGATTCAACATAATAATCTGACCTGACGACATGTTTGCAAATTAACGATAGGTAGGACCTACCTATTGAAATATAACAAGAAGATTATCTGTAAGGTACCTACTATAATATAATAGTAATTCAACACAAACAGTTTAGATATACTTTTTATTGAAAATTGTACTACGGCTTATTATATAATAGCGCAAGTAGCACGGCGGAGCGGGAATGTAACTAGCTACGTACCTAGATAGGTACCTACAACGTCACGCGTATGTGAATAGAATGATGAGTATTTACCAATTAATACGTAAATCACCAACTATTATAAATATCTACCAATTATTACGTAGATTTAGCGTTTTAAATACAGAATTTACCAAATAATTTACGTAAATCTGTTAGCGAATGAAAGTAATGAAACTAAGATGGCGGAAAGAATTCACCAAAATTACGTGAATCTTTTAATTAAATGAATAGGAAAGAAATATTATTCACCAATAATTACGTGAATATGTTATTTACTGGCCTATCCGACTCGTAAGGACCATAAATTGTGGTAGGACGTGTAAATAGTCCAATCACTGGTGTGTTTGCACACAGAGCGTATAAGAACCTGTGACCTGCAGTTAGGTTGTAATGAAAAGAAAATACACATGTGACCGCTTCTATGAATGAAAACGTAAGAGAACCGGCACTGACCTGAGTTCCACCTCGTGAGGATTCAGCTGCAGACAGGCGTGGTTCCTGGCACGTGCTGGTGGGTAGGTATGTTTCGACCGGCCGGTGATTTTCATTAGTGAGTCGTTTTCTTCCGATACACTTCACTTATACTGACTTGAGAATGTGGCCAAAGGAACTTATAGAATTACACAGAAAAAGAAACGAGGAGTTGAAGTTTAGTACTCAACTTCCGTTCGGTGCGGTAGCGGGGGGGAGGCACCGTTCGGTGCAGCGGCGAGTCAGCGACTGCTAAAAATAAATGCGAGCGGGTAGATCATCCGCCGTGAAGCTTGAGAGTTGTCGCTCGTAGGAACTTCCGTCTCAAGTATAGTTCGAAAACATCTGTGCACAGCGCCATCCATTGGCCTTCTTCAACACTAAGTGGTCAACAAATGAGCGCCAATACTCAAACATTATTCGTTCACAAAAGCGGTTTCTTTTAATTACAAAAATTGAAATACAACCAAACTATGTGGGAAATAATTAAGAAAGTACATAAGCGCTCCACCAATAGCGTTGTCTAGAATGTTGTGGAATATTACGTTTTGAGACTTGCCGAGTCTACCCAAATTATACCTTACCGGTCACTACATCCTTGCCTATTCTAAATCTATAATTATTATACTCTTAGTGTAGCTAGTTTACACCCCACACTTAGCCTGAAATTTTATTGTGTCCCAGAACGCAGTGTTAACTCACCGTATAAATTTTCTATTAATAAGCGACTTTCGCCCTAAAATAGTCGTGTTGTTGTAACAAAATGGTAATTTATACGGTCTATAAGTCTCAAAGCGACAACAGGCCCTTAGCGCGTCTGAGACCCTCATTTTTCCTCCCAATTAACCCTTAGAAATTGATGATACTCGTATGTTATTAATACATTTTCTGTTTCGCTCTTTTGGAATTTATAATATTTGTACATGTTATTGTTTTTAATATTTATTTTATTTTATTAAATTTAAAATTTTGGCGGAGTCATCTAAAATCAATGTTTAAAAATGGTTGAAAAATCATTCATTGGTTCCAACTATGGTTGAAGATCAAGAGAAGGGAAATTTGAAGTGATTCAGGCATGGCTCAATAGCTCAGTTGGAAGAGCATTATTACCTGTAAGGTCGTGGGTTCAAGTCCCACTTGAGTATTTCATTTTTCCCGGTGTATTCGAGTAGTGGAAATAAATCCGAAATATTTAAGTCCGAATTTCATTATTCCGATTTCCAAAATTTCGATTTATAATTTATAAAAAACAAAATTCCGATTATTCACAAACACGTGATTGATTTGCTCAAAATCTCGTTGGTTAAAATAAATATCACTTGGAAATATGGAAACGGAATTTTAAGATAAGAAAAATAGGTACCTACTCTTGATTGCGCACAAAACATAGGATATAATACCGAGGATAAAATTAGTATTTCTGACTTTCGGAACTATGTTTTTAGCTTTTTTATGCAGGTTTTCTTTGGATGGTTCGGACCCTAAACATTTTAGTACGGTAGGTATATGAGGTCTCCTTTACCGCACCAAAACCAGACTTACATAACATTGGAAATATAATGTCTTTATGATAATACACCTTCTGGTCACTTTCCCTAAATGTATTCCGAAAGGACACAACACTCGGAAGCTATACATCCATCACAAAGAACGGCAGCACATTGTATCCCACGGTAAGGCGGAGTAAGCCACGGATTTCCTCAACCGTACCTGCACGAATATTTCCTGATTTATCCTAATGTAAATTGGACTTGAAAATACGGTTGTAAAGGTAGATTGCACAATAGCGTTGGTTTGAGTTGATCTGCAAAAATACAAAGCAATAAGTGGTGAGATTTTTTTTTTATCGTGCGAAAATCCCCACGTTTGCCACCCCTACCGGAGCCAGTGGAGGAGGAGTTCGGACTCGAATCGACTAAAACGCACGCTGCCCTTGGGTCTTTGGTTGCCGGAGGTGAGAATGCAGGGAACATATCTCTCGCACCCTGCCAGACCGCCAATTGCCACTTTGGGCATTCAAAGCTTGCCCATAGGACCCCGGGGAGGGACTCTTTGTCTTCTAGAAACTACGGCTACTACTGTACTAAACTATTATTATTATTTAACTGCACTTTTATAGTAACGCTAAAATGGTACATGGCTTTCCTTTTCAGAGGTTTTTTTAAAGGGATACGTCAATCGACTTCACCTCATCTGATTTACCATCAGGCGAGGCTAAAGGCAAAATCTGGAAACATTGCTTCCCTAAAAACTTTAATTTCATTGCATTTCCTCGATTTTTTAAAATTTTATAAAGGACACGTCAATTTGACTTCACCTCGCCTGATAGTAAACTAAAGGTAAAGCCTCCGATCGATCCAAGGAATTGATTAAGAAAGCCATAAAACGATATCAAAACGTTTTCCATCACAATATAAGTGGTGTAGTTTTATTTTCCACCCTTTTCTTCCCGGGAAATATCACTCGCATGTACTTGCCCTTACCGCGGTATGTAAATTTAATTTTTCCATACCATTCAGGCCCGCCGTGAGCCTACGTTATAAAAAGTTTACGGCCAGGTAAATCATAAACGTACACAAATGTATAAAGGAAAATGAAATATAATTAACTGAAAAAATATTGTGTTTCAGTTAACATGATACTCTACTTTATGTTTTTGAATAAAGTACTTCTAAATATCTTTGTTTTTATCATGTATGGTTATTTGTTGTAATAAAACAATAATCTGCGGTAGTCTAGTGGTATGGGTAATGGACTGCTGAGACGAGGTCTCGGGTTCGATCGCAGGTTTACCATGGCACACACCAATGACTTTTCGATGCTTTTCGAAATTATGTGTGTATTTATCGCAGGTTTATAAGTGCCCGGTTAGTGGCAATAGGCTCGCCATCTATTACATTGGGACCTAAACATAAACTGGCGAAATGTGGGTGCTAGCACCTCTGCCTACCCCTTCGGGGAATACAGGCGTGAGTTTATGTTATGTATGTAAACAATAAGGAATTATAAATGCATAGAATCAATAAGGAATTACAAATTTAAGTTTATGACTACATTAATAACCCATACGTTATTATTGTTTTGAGATGATTAAAAAATGTCCATCTGAAGGTTGCCTGTAAGAGATCGCTTGTAGCGATAAGGCCGCCATTTGTACATTTTTCACGATGTTGTCCGTATATGTACTAAAATTTATGAGTATACAATAAAGATTTTTCTTATCTTATCTTATCTTATCTTAGAATCAAGGGTTTGTTAATTGTTTATACAGTTATGTAAAGTACCGATTATGTAAACTTCTATATATAGTTGATGGGCAGCGGTGATCGCTTACCATCAGGCGATCCGTCTGCTTGTTTGCCTCCCTATTCCATAAAGAAACTATTTTTGAAAGTAACAGATCTAAGTTTAGTTGTGTACCAGTTCCAAAAAAAATCTTATTTCGGTTTACGTTTGATTTTCGTCCAAATTTAACCTCAATATCGAGTGCTCAAAAAAAATTTTCTTGTCTTTGACTACATGAGCAACTGCCATCTAACACCTCAAATACAAGAGCTTCCGTCAATAATCTATACAAATAAATAAAATTGGAGTGTCTGTTTGTAATATTAAAATAACCGCTTTCTACTACATGCATATGAATGTATGTATATTATACGGTACACATACCAAAATATATATTTTTAAATTTTTTGTCTGTCTGTCTGTCTGTTTGTTTTGGCTAATCTCTGGAACGGCTGGACCGATTTGGACGGGACTTTCACTGGCAGATAGCTTATGTAATAAGGAGTAACTTAGGCTAAAAAAAAAATGCCAAAAACAAAAAAAAATAAACTGATTTTTTTTATTTAGTACATTCCACGCGGACGAAGTCGCGGGCACAGCTAGTCAGGTATAAATTGCTAGGTACTTGGTCCCTGAAGATTTTAATGTTGTATACTGTTTTAATGTTGCAATGGTACATCAAATTTATCTTGATGAACATAGTACTCAAAATGATCTTAATACCTTGGTACAGACAGCAACAGAAAGATGTTGACGTACAGAGTAGTCAAAATGATCTTAATTTTGTTCTTTTACCCCCTTTCCAGTTGACTGTTTGTTCTGATTTGAATGAAATTTTTAAAGCATTTATTATGCTAACTTTTAAATTCGAAACACATCGGGAAAAAGTAGCACTCAAGTGGGACTTGAACCCACGACCTTTCTCTTACAGGGGAATGCTCTTCCAACACTCACACCTCACACTCACGTCATACCTGAATCACTTTAAATTTCCCTTCTCTTTACCCGTCTTTAAGGGCGACCAGGTGGAGCCATTTACCAACATTCTTACCAACTGTTGGAACCAATTAGTGATTTTTAACCATTTATAAACAATGATTTTTGATGACTCTGCCCAAATATTAGAATGAAATTTTTATAGCATTTATTATGCTAACTTTTAAATTCGAAATACATCGGGAAAAAGAAAAACTCAAGTGGGATTTGAACCCACGACCTTCCCTTACAGGGATTGTTCTGATGTTTAGTACACGTCTTTAGTTTTCACAATAATACCATTTATATCAATAAAATAGTTTGATTTGCTCTTAATACGAGAGTCTTAAGATCATTTTGAGGCTTCGTCGTCAAGATATTTATGACGCTGACTGTATTCCCCATTCCTATTTACTGAATTTTCTGATATTATTTGGTACACACCTTTCGTTACAGTTTGATTTGCTCTTAATACTTTAGTGTTTAGATTATTTTGAGACTTCTTAGTCGAGATATTTATGACGCTGACTCAACTAAGTACTCTTTAATCATTCAATTATGAGTACTTACCTCGAGTTTGATAGTACAGACAGATTTGATATTAATATTCAAATGAATATATTATGTTTACGTACGCAAACGACGGATTGCCATGCAACGGATTTGGGGTTCGTGACGGATTTGCGATGTACCGATTTATATTTTCGATTTCCGTTTCTCGATTATTATTTGTTGGTTTTATTTACTGTCAACAATAAAGTACTTTGTGAAAATTAAGTAAATACTTGTATTGGTGGCTGGGACAGGCTGGATGCGGCAGGGGATTGGGAGCAATTGCGCGCATTGGGAGAGGCTTATATCCAAGAGTGAAGTGCTAATTGATTGACTGATTTCTACTTATAATAGGTGATTTCCGTGGTTTCTTCCGCGTATATGTTAGTTATCTCTAAGAGGACTTTTGGTAATATTTCCAGTTCTACACAACTAATTTTGATCAATTGTAATAAACATAGCTAAGGGCGGTTTCAGATTAATGCATTTTCAAGGTCGTTTCAGGGTACGCGCTTACACGAGCGCTATATTACACGCTTTAAAAACTGGACTCAGATAAATGGGCGTATTTCAGCGTGTTCACTCGAACCGGTAGTGGTGTCTCTCGTGGCTTGCGCTTATACGAGCTTTCTAAGCGCCTCAACGCTCGCACGACTTGAGCACGTGCCAAAAAGCGCGCCTATATTATGCGCCTACATGCGCTTCCAAAAAACGAGCTTATACGAGCGTATAAAACGCAAGTCTGCAACCGCCTTATGATGTTAATTCTGACCAAGATTTTCCCAAACAAAAGTAACCGCATCAAAATCCATTCTGTAGTTATTGCATCCATCACGAAATATAACAGAAGAATTCCAAAAAAAGATCAGTATCGTTACAGTTAGTAGCACTTTTTAGTACATATATAATATACTCGTACATTTATAGCAGATACGTGATTTCTTCTCATATAAATTGCAAATAAATTTTACGTCAACTTACCTTAAATTGCATACATACATATACTCACACCTGTAAATCCCCGAAGGGGTAGGCAGAGGTGCACTAACACCCACATTTCGCCAACATGAGTTTCTGTTCCACGTTTTAGGAGGCAAGCCTATTGCCATAAAGCGGGTATTCAGTTAAGGGCTGTATATTTAGTGTTTACTCTCGGATGGAGAACAGCCCTAACCCTTAGTCACCTGCTACGGCACCCACAGGAAGAGATGTGGTGGCCCTATTCTACTCCACCGGGAGCCAACCTTAAATTACTGATTCAAAATCTTAATCAGCAAAGAAAACCAGTAAATTCGAAAAACATTGGAAAAAATGAAATGCCCAAGTGAGACTCGAACTCACGACCTTTCGCTTACAGGGCGACTGCTCTGCCAACTGAGCTATTGAGCACCACTTGAATCATTCCAAATTTTCCTTCTCTTTATATCTATTTGGAATGATTCAAGTGGTGCTCAATAGCTCAGTTGGCAGAGCAGTCGCCCTGTAAGCGAAAGGTCGTGAGTTCGAGTCTCACTTGAGCATTTCATTTTTTCCAATGTTTTTCGAACTTAACAGTTAGCATAATAAATGCTATAAAAAATTCATTCAAACCAGTAAATTCTAAATTAGTTCGTATTATTCTCATAATAAACTTCAATATTTTCTGTAATTGGTGTATTTGTATAAATTTTTGAGATGTGGACATTTTGAGATGCAGTCATAATGATATGTGGTCCATTTTGGAAGTGGACGATTTGAGATGTGGTTTGCAGTCGGCTTCGGAATCATACCTTTTAAAATACGTAAGACTAAAATATAAATATACTGCAAAATATGTTATAAATGCCTACAAAATACCTACCTAGACCCTAATAAAACGCGTTAGGATAACCCAAATAGGTAGGTTTAATAAAAGTTGGTGGAAATTAGGACTAGTATAAGCTCGGTGCAGGTGGCTGTTTAGGCTTAATGTGAGATTATTATGATAGCAACCACGAAAATTGGCCGATGCTAATCCTAATAAAATCGAGGAAAGTGTACTAGGTAGGGATATAATAAATAGGCACCAATTTAATACGTTTTTACTTTAGCTAATCTTTCGCTAGAGTGTAATTCTCTTTTAAATCCTGATTCAGATATTTCAATAAAACAATACTTCTTGAACCTAACGTTAATGCCATTCGCATCCGAGGCTTTTAAATTGGATTGTGAGACCTGCTTTTAACTGCGGATTTGGCTGAACTTTGATATTTTTCATGAAACGACTGCCATAGATGTTTGTATGACAACCGATGTCGACAGCGTAACGTGCTCTCCGAGACACGACCAAACTAATGCAAATACTTATATTCATGCATCCATACATACTTAACAATATAAATGCGAAAGTAACTCTGTCCGTCTGTCTGTCTATATGTTACGCTTTCATGCCCAAACCACTGAATCGATTTTGATGAAATTTGGTATAGGGGTAGATTAGATCTTGAGAAAGGACATAGACTATGTTCGGTCGCTATAACCAACATCCACGCGGGCGGAGCCGCGGGCAAAAGCTAGTACAAAATATATTTGCCCTGAGCGAAGATCGAACCTGCGCCTCTTGCGTAGCGGCCGCGCTCACTACCGTCACGCCACAGAGGCTGTGAAAACAACGCTTAAGCGCCATAAGCTTATTTAGAGATTCAAGTAATTAAGAGTAATAATAACTTAGAAACTTATATTTCAGTGAAATAACTCGTAGCCGATTGAGAAATTTGAAGAATTTGAAATCAAAAATTTAAACTAATTTTTAGACTAATAAAACCAATCGGAGGTTTCACAGAATTTGATAGTAATATTAGTTATATTAAATATTATTTTACTATGATTCAATAGTTTAAAAGAAACTATTTAATTTTGTCTTAATTAATATCATTTTAATGTTATTTTTACGAAAGTATTTATGCAGCAATAACTTATTTTTAAAGAGAAAGTATAAGAAAATATCTCTGAGAAATCACTTAGGAAATATTTCACGATATTAGCTTTGCTACAAGGAGCAATTTTAATAATTAATTTTATAGCGTTCTTCACATTTTTATAATTTAGTTCCTTTCATCTAGGTATCTACTTTTCTCTAAGAGAATTTATTTAATAAAATACGTCTTCACTTTTAAGAATCTGTTCTTGAAATATGAAGGTAGATTGTGACGTCATAATTATAGTGGATGTAGAATTTTCCCGACACATTTTATAGGTAAGTAGTATTTCTTCTTTTTACTATATACTTTTACTTTCTTAAACTCAACCTAAAACTGAAACTCAAAGTATTTATTCAAAATTGTGTGGCACTACTACAGCTTTTTGACGTCAAATTGCGTAAAACTAAGTATACCACCGCTTCCTAGGCACCAGTGGAGAAGAAACGGCGCAACAAACTTCACTGTAGCATTTTACGGACGTCAATTTACAAAAAGTGAATTCTTGAGACTATATGCACGAATGTACATTTGTCTCGTGTCAAGATAATTAAAGTATATAAAAAAAAACTTATAATAAAATAATTATCCTATTTTAAAGTAAATATAAACAAGTTCGCGTCCCTATTACAATATTATGCCATAAATTATAGCAATTTAGGAGGGCCTGCATCATGCTCAAGTGAGACATTTTTGTCTTCAAGGTCATCAAAATGATGATTTTATATATAAAGATAGAGTTACTTTCGCATTTAAAATATTAGTATGGATTTAATATTCGCTTACATAAAAATGGTTACCTTACCTTACCTTATGTAAAAAAGCATACTATAGGACAGATGTAGACTATAGCATGCTTTTTTACATAAGGTGGTCTTCACACAGCAAAAAACTGGTACAAGCATACAACTTTGATACAGGATGTTACAATAGTTTGGTACGTCACATTTACCATTTTCGATGATGCAAATATTAAATCCATTCTAATATTTCAAATGCGAAAGTAACTCTGTCTGTCTGTCTGTCTATCTGTCTGTATGTATGTTACGTTTTCATACTTAAACCACTGAACCGATTTTAATGAAATTTGGTATAGGGTTAGACAAGACCTTGTGAAAGGACAAGGCTATGTTTGGTCGCGATAACGGACATCCCATATACTCACGTCTGTAAATCCCCGAAAGGGTAAGCAGAGGTGTATTAGCGTCAACGTCTCGCCAATTATGATTTTCGGTCCCATGATGTAATAGGGGGTGAGTTTATTGCCGTCTAGCGGGTCCTTTGTCTTGAGCTGCATGTTTACTGTCGGATGGAGAACAATATACTTATTAAATTATCTCAGCTCATGGATGTCAGTTAGGTTAGATGATTGCCTGACATTTAGGGTGGTGCTTAGTAGGAAAAGCTGGTATTGTATCAGACAGTAAAAAAGCCAAAATAAACTAAGGAGGATCCACCTTAAACTTGAAACTATAAACTTTGTGCGCAATCAGGAATGGCATGCAGGATATTTATCTGAAAACCAGCTTTTGCCCGCGACTCCGCCCGCGTGTCGGTTATCGCGACAAAACATAGCCTTTGTCCTTTCTCAAGGTCTAATCTACCCCTATACCAAATTTCATCTAAATCGGTTCAGTGGTTGAGGCGTGAAAGCGTAACATACAGACCGACAGACAAAGTTACTTTCGCATTTATAATATTATAAGTATGGAAGTAAGGATTATTAGTTTAAATAGACTGCTTCGTACCTCATATTTAATGGTTTCAAGGTCCCTCATGGTAAATTATCTTACTCCCGAACAATTACCTAAGGGTAAATTTATTGTTAAAATATGTATAGTAAATTTATGGGCTAAAACGAAGAGTTATGGTTGTATTACTTCGGGGACTCGCTTGGTTATAAATTAAGTTGGGTGACCTATGTTTTAATCGTTAGTTTTACTATCTAGTATAATAACATGCTATTTAGTTGTACTAGAGAGGTACTTTCCACTTAATATTACTATTTGCAGACTGGTTTTTGTATTATAAATTAAATTAGGTTTTAAGTCTCTTTCTTTTCTTTAAACCGATTTGGTTCACAATCGTAAGCTCCCAGGATAATAGTGTATTAAGGCTACATTTATCCAACTATCTTCTTTAATTATTGCATTGAACCGACTCCCTCAAATGGAACTTGAACTTTTTGCAATATGGAAACAGCAGTTACCTTTTTAGTCACCTTACATCCGTATGGAAATATAGAATGACCCTCTTATTTGAATGAATTTTATGGCAAAATGATAAATCTACTCGGGTGGGTCTCGAACCCGCGATCTTTTCCTTACAGGGGGAATTGCCTTGACCAACTAGGCTAGGAGATGACCCTCCTAGTTTACTTAGCGTTGAACCCCGCGTTATTTGATTCTCATATAAGTTCATATACATAACATAAACTCACGCCTGTATTCCCCGAAGGGGTAGGCAGAGGTGCTAGCACCCACATTTCGCCAGTTTATGTTTAGGTCACAATGTAATAGGTGGCGAGCCTATTGCCATTAACCGGGCACTCACGAACCTGCGATAAATACACACATAACTTCGAAAAGCATCGAAAAGTCATTGGTGTGTGCCATGGTAAACCTGGGATTGAACTCGAGACCTCGTCTCAGCAGTCCATTACCCATACCACTAGGCTACGGCAGATTCACCCATAAAAAAATCAAATGTATAAATCCAAACTATTACTTTCTTAATCAGTCTACGCTATTTGTATCTAAGTTAGAGCCTAAATATTTTAAAAATCTATACCATAGATATACATAAATCTAGAAACACATTTGAATAGTCTAACAGCGGTAGATATGATAATATAAACGTACCATTCTAATTCAAACCGCACCCTGTACAATTCAAGTTCTCCGTCTAACGACGCTTGCTCTAAATATTCATCGAAACTCGAAACTTGTGTAAAATTAATGTAACAAGTAAATCACTACTCAACATCATAATACGATTCCGGGGACAAACTTATGTAGATACCTTAGGTCGGCTATACACTTGTACGCCACGGCACCTGCTGCTACAAAGCGAATTTGCATAAACATAACGAGTGTGCCGCCAGCCTATTGCGAATTCAGGCAATCCGGGCTGCTATTTACTTATTATTGTTTTGTTTTAGTGGGAAGGTGGTTTGGAAATTGTTTATATAAAATGCATTATTTGTACAATTTTATAGTATTTGTAGTGGAATAGAATAGGGCCATCC
Organism: Eilema sororculum; assembly: GCA_914829495.1. Classification (NCBI taxonomy): domain Eukaryota; kingdom Metazoa; phylum Arthropoda; class Insecta; order Lepidoptera; family Erebidae; genus Eilema; species Eilema sororculum. Next base: position 24,681,242 of record OU618535.1, read on the forward strand.
CATCGCTACCGGGTCGTAAAACAGACAAAGCGCTAGAGCGGCCAGCTCTACTAAAGCTAAACCATTGTGGTGCCAGAGTCAGCGCAAAAAATGTCATTTTTAGACTTTATTTCTATACAAAAATCTGCGGTAGCCTAGTGGTATGGGTAATGGACTGCTGAGACGAGGTCTCGGGTTCGATCCCAGGTTTACCATGGCACACACCAATGACTTTTCGATGCTTTTCGAAGTTATGTGTGTATTTATCGCAGGTTTATAAGTGCCCGGTTAATGGCAATAGGCTCGCCACCTATTACACTGGGACCTAAACATAAACTGGCGAAATGTGGGTGCTAGCACCTCTGCCTACCCCTTCGGGGAATACAGGCGTGAGTTTATGTTATGTGTTATGTTATGTTATGTTATGCTTTAAAGTCTATTTGCCGTTAGTCTAGTCTTTATGCCGTTTTTTGCAATCGCTGCGGCACGATTATGCTTTGGCTTTAGTCACAGAACAGTTAAAGTAGGTTAGAAAGGAAATAGTTCCTAATTTGTATTAGGACGCGTGTCGCCGCTTGTCTCCAACTCTTTAACTCCACTATAAAAAATAAACCAATACGACGCGGTTTACGCACACAAATAAATCAGCACACTTAAATCACGAGTTTGCTATTAGTTGTCACACTAATGCAAATGGGTCATTCATCAACTCGCGGGCAATAAACTTGCGGGAAACCGCGGGTTGACATTTTTGAATTTTATTTTATTTTGCTGTCGTCAACTCGCGTGAATATTAAAGTACAGTCAGAAAAATTGATCGAGACCAAAATTTTTATATAACACCAACTTTTATGCTCGCGCATTTATACACCAGCATTGGTTAAAGTAACTGTTTACTTTTTTTATATTCAGTTAACTTAGATTTCGATATAGAGGTGCAAAATGAGGTGAGGGGGAGACGGCCAATGATGCATAAAACATGCTATTAGTTATGGTTGTGAATGAAACGTCGTAGGAATATCGTCTTTTTCTTGTGGTGATAAAATTTTATTGTAGGATAAGACAAAGTACATTTTATGCTAATGAAGAATTAGCTTAAATATTGATAAGTCCAAAATAGGATAAAACTAGGTAAAAAGTAATAGTGCAGTAAATTTTTTATACATTTAAGATTTCGTCTAGTAAAAATGTGGTATTTTTTTGTGTTTTTATGTATTGTGGAGATAAGTTTATATTTTTATATCACAGTGGCAGACAAGCGCAGGGCCTTTTTTATCGTATGAAAAATCCCCACAGAGCCGGTGGAGGTGGTTATGTCGGACTCAAACCGACCAAAACGCACGCCGACTTGGGTCCTTGGTAGCCGGAGGTGAAATTGCCGAAAGCATATCTCTCGCACCCCGGCAGACCCAAGACCATCTCATTCGAGGACACTAAGGTCCCCACAACCCGAAGAAGAACCCTTCGGGTTGTGGGGACCTTAGTGTCCCCATCTAGCCCCAGGTACGGGGAGCCGCACTTTGCGCCGCTGCCACGGCCTGCTTCTGCTAGGATGACAGGCGGCTCCGCCGGTCACCCCCAAGCCACCGCTCATGGAGGACGGAAATCGTTATGCGACCTCCGACTTCCAGTTCGCCTTCGCTCTTCACGGGCTTCCCGGGCCCGGAATCTAGTCCGGATCCGACCGACCGCCTCCTTCTCGAGCATTACTTGCTCGCAGAAGGAGGCGGCGGCACCCCAAGCGTTCGTACCATCGCTGTGAGCGTGTGCAGCTCTGTATCCTCGCTCGCATCACTGTGATGGCACTCGGACGTTGGCTCCTTCCGGATCCAACATAGGTAACTCCATTAGTCACCTGCGTCAGCCGGTACGAGAAGCTGCCGTGTGGCCTCTCTAGCCATTCCTCTATGATGGGACTTATCGCCGATATTACGGCATGCCCTGCGCTTGGTCGCCCAAGTCGCAGCTCCCACTCAGCTACCATATCCCAGTGGAGCTGGGACCTCACGGCCTGAATTTCTTCAGGCTCGGGTTCCTGCTCCCGCGCCTCCTTTCGATACCGATCGAAATGGCTCTCGCATCCAGGTTCCACGGTAGGGATCCGGCAAGGAGACTCGCCGCCTCCAAGGGTATCGTACGGTCCCCCTAATGGCCCTACTGGCCATTGCACGCTACAGCCCACCCAGCAGGTAGGAGTCATCCGGCCCCCTCATGTTGGGCAGCAGCCGCCCCAAAGCGGCAGCTGTGTTCTTCAATTTGGGGGCCAGTCGTCGGAAATGCTCCCCGAAGTTCCACTGGCCGTCGAGCACGAGCCCCAGGTATTTCATCTGGGGCTTGATGCCGATGGAAATGTCTCCCAATATGAGGCTGGAATCCTCCGGTGGCATGCTCCGAAGCCCATGAAAGAACATGACCTCGGTTTTATGCAGAGCCACCTCGAGACCCAGCTGCCGGATCCGCTCCACGACTTGGGCAACCGCGGTCGTGGCCTTCAGCGTCACTTCGCGGTATGAAGCCCTGCACGCCGTCACCAGCGTGTTGTCCGCATAACACGTGACGGCGGCACCGTCCGCGAGCCTACCTGATAGAACATGTTTATTTATAATTATTTTACATTTTGCTTAGTTATAATACCTAGACAAATAAATAAAATTGGAGTGTCTGTATATAACGTTAAAATAATAGCTTTTTAACTGGAAGTGAAAAGTCGACAGACAGATAGACAGAGTTACTTTCGGATTTATAATACCTATAAATCACTACGGATACAAGATACTATAAAAAATTGCTTTTTTGGAAATTTTGGCAATCTGTCGGTCTAATATTCTATTTGTTCGCTAAGTAAAGTGACTTAGTCGATTTTGAGAGGACTTTTATTGTTATTAATTGAAAGTTAATTCTCGTAACAAGAATCTGTTCAAAATCTAATCCCGATCTAATCTCCCAAATGTCTACAATGGTATTCTCGTTACACACTTTTCAAGATCGAACGTTGACTGTAATGTTATTATATTGAACTAACATTTGAAAATGTAACCGATCAAAAAATGGTACCTACTCTGCAAAACTTTGTAACTGATCTATTAATAATTATTCTAATCGATTACATAATAATTAAAGATGGATTTTTCTGATTCGAACGTGCGGGTGTAAACTTCCATTCTGTACGCTAATTTACCTTTTCTTACCTTTTCTGTGATATTACTTTGATCCTTTTTCGTAGTATGTCCATACCACGACAGTCACTCGCTTTTCTTTTTTCATTCCTTGACAAACTTCTTCTATTATACTATTTTCTATAACATAGCCTCAAATATCTTATAAAGTAACTACATTTTAAATAGGTACCAAACTATATTAAATTTATTACAAAGTTTTCGTAACTGACTGTACACAAATACGTCACTTTTGACAATCGCGCGAGTTGACGACACGAAAATAATCAAAAATTTAAAGTTGCCAACTCGCGGTTTCCCGCAAGTTTATTGCCCGCGAGTTGATGAATGACTCATGCAAATACTGCACTTGACGTGTACTCACACACGCAAAAGAGCAATAAAAATTTCTCATACATGTTACGGTGACCAAAGGTCGATTTTCGATATCGATAAAACTTCCGTAATTTTGATACTATCTGAAGTTTTGGTACACAAGTCGCGTACTTTATAGAGTAAACTCATTCTGCGTTAATAGTAACATCAACTCATGACATTCCCGGTCAGTGCAAATATTTGTACCTCTGCATGAATATGAGTAATTGCATTGATCTGGTCGTGCCTCGGAGAACACGCTATGCCGTCGGTCCTGATTGCCATACGAAAACCTATGTTATTACGGGTAGTCAGGAGCCCTAAAATGTCGAACAACTCTGTCTGTCTGATTGCAATGCTTTGATATCGCCAATAAGTTGTGAAGGTCAGAGGGCAGTCGCTTCACTGAACATATCGAAGTTCAGCCAAACCCACATTATCTGGATTTATTGGAAACCTAAAATTAAATTATAAACGTGTTTTCAATATAATGGGCTGACATCAAACAAAATTTAACAATTATTATTGACTGTAATATGTAAGCAAATGTATTTTGATTAAAATATTACTGATAATAACAATTTGTGTACGTACTTAATATCGACACTGTTTATAACGGATCATTTGGCCAACACTATCGATACGCATGAATATCGCGGCATTGCAAGCGTTGGCTCGGCGCACGCGACTATCGCAAAGAACGCAATACACTGCGCGATCGCTCACGTAGTACACGATGGCACTCATGCATTGCAAGCAATGTATAATTTTGTATCAGTTTGCGATTATGTCGTTTTTGTCTAAAAATTACATAATACTTTTGTAATAATTACAAATATTACTTGTATTTTAAGGTTTTTGGCCTCACTGATGAAAAAAAATCCCTTCTCGGGCTACACTACATACTTGGCTTCTTTTCCGACACGTCATTATAGCGCAAGACGGCATAATTCTTTTTTTTCGAGGGGCTTCTTACGTTGTCACAATAAGAGCGCGACTGTGTTTAAATTTTGGTGGAATATGAGCATTGCTCATATGTGCGGCGCGCCTTCCCCTCCCACAAGGCCCTTCTAACCTCCTTTAACTGTTCTGTGGCTTTAGTAGTTCTTCATCCGATGGTGACATATACACATCATATACAACCCACGACAAAGACAAATTTTAAAGAGGGTAGATCAATATATTTATTAAAAAAAATACGTTTTCGCTATTTATCGCCAATACTCGAGTTCCTCCGTGATCATGATGCTTACAACAGCGCCCAAATATCAGGAACTCGAAACAATGCAACATGGTGAATATCTCAATACATCACTAATAATCCACACTCACCATCTGGACGGTTGGCGGTCCACAACTGTGTGTTTCTCGAGAAACTTTCTGCCTCGCACAATAAACTGTGGAATGAACTATCGCCAGCGGTATTTCTGAACCAATACGACCTTCAAACCTACAAGAAAAGAGCGTACTCTCTTTTGAAAGGTAGGCAACGCACTTGTGACTTCTCTGGTGTTGATTGTGTCCATCGCTTACCTTCAGGCGATCCGTCTGCTCGTTTACCTCCCTATTCCATAAAAAAGTGCCCGTTTGAGGTCAATAGGCTTACAAGAAATCGAAAATCATAGTTGGCGTTAAATTTTTAATATTCGTTTTGTATCAGTTAGCAGGGTAATAAAAATGTCTGGCCATACACATACACATACATACTTTGATCCTTGATTCGAGAGAAAGACCCGCAAAAGCCCGTCAGCTGACTAGTGAACTAGAGTATATTTTCCATGAACATAAATGATTTCAACATCTAAGTTATTTTTATCAGTGAATAAGTATTCCAATAGTCCTTAAGGTACCAATAAACTGTCAACGTGAAAACCATTTTATCCCTTTTTGTACCAATTTAAACTAATTTAATTTAAAGTTTTCGAATTACGTGTGATAAACGCCTACAGGCTTCGGTTCGTTAACCGACTACTAGAGGGTTCGTTAACCCTCTAGTAGTTTGCCACTTTGGTTCCTTACACAAGTTACTATGAAGTAAGGAGATTGATATCTTTTGTCGTGCTGCACACACACGTAAGCACAGAGAGTTTCTGTGCTTTCAGTACAGAAGACAAAGCAGGACAAGCCTTTGGTCATATCGCGGTTTTATGTAGGGCGGTGGTACTTCCCCCGTCGGACTACCTCCATTATATCCAGTAGAGCACCATTTATGCTTATTTCGATGCTATTGAACTAATATTATATTAATAACATAACTAATTCGGTCTACGTATTATTGCTTTTTTATTTTTCTAATGGTAAACTTTTAGTCTCTCTCTCTCTCTCTCACCAATGAAACGTCAAACACGGTCCATCCTAGAGTTGGAAACAGTTTGAATTTTGGTTGCTCGTTCGAAATCAGTTGAAATCAAATATCAAAACGCAACGATGAGCCCACTTGTCTCCTAGAAATAGGCTCCTGTGCCCACTCGGCTCTTGAAATATTAGCAAAGTAAGAATTAAACAATAACTTCTGTTTATTTCTGCCTAATTTTGCGTTAAGTCTGCGTAAAAGTAGCTTCAACAATTCAACATGATTCGGGTACTTTGAGATAACTTACACTTTAAAGTATATGACAACTACCATCTATAATCACCTCGCAACCATGGCTACTGAAAAGTAGCCGAAACGTCGGGTTAAATATAACTAATACCAAATGAATCACAATAAATTCCGTTAAAAAGTTTTATTTCAATGAGTGATGTTCGCGTAAACTTTTGGCAATCTATTGATAAAGTTAATTTCATTTCAACACCCTTGAACTTGAATTGGTATATTTTTTTCATCATTCTATCCAAAGAAACGTAGATATTCATCACTCTGCTGCCATGGGCTCGATTACTTTCATATTTTATCAGTCTACGCTATTTGTATCTGAGTTAGTACTATATTTTATTGTTTTTAAGCAATATTTTACAATAATAGAGCGTAAACGGACCCCAATTCTGTCAGGCGCTACCAAAAATGTAAATTGGCCCTAGGTCCCCTTGCGTCTAGAGGTCATTCGTCGGTTCACACATTGTTCGACTGACGCGTCTTCATGCAAAGGTACCGTTTAAGAGACGAGACCTTTTTATAACTGCGTGAACTGAATATTTAGGCGAACGGTTTGATATTTAAATTATTTTATTTAAATTATAGTGTGTGTACCTATTAGCTAATTGCCTACCGTTATTTTTATATACTTTTAATTTCATATATAATTGCATAGTTTCTTAAAAGGGTGCTAGGAAAACGTAATTCTGACAGACAGACAGACAGACAGACCTATAGACGGCGGCAGTATTCTACCGTCTCTACCATGGTGAATGTTCTGATGAGCTCTTCCAACTAGTCCCACCCTCTCCTTTCTTCACAGGACAACACGTGCAGGGCTAAGATGCCATCCGTATACGGTGCAGAATAAACCTTCAAGAACCAAGCGTTTCAGTGACTATTCCTATGCCTCACCATTAAGACCTGCAACTCCCTGCCAGCCCCGGGTCCTTTAAGCGGGGCGTGAAAAGGCATCTAATGAGGCCGTCAAGCTGAGTGCCACCACTGTTAACATGGTACATGTTTACGATGGTGACCCTCTATCCGAGACTTTGCCTTTAGCTTAACATCGGGTGAGATGAAGTCAAATTGACGTGTCCTTTATAAAAAAAGAACAGACGGACAGTGAAGTTTTGGTGATATAATTCCATTAATACTTTTTGAATAGGGATCCAAACAAAGTTACAAAGTGTAGTACTGAAAGATGGCCGAGTTATTCGCTAAAACTACCCAGCGAATACGTATTATGTAAATTAAGCAATAAACTATAAATTGAAGTTCCTCGCTGAATTACAAAAGGAATGTAATAGTTGGTGTTAGCTCCATACAAATCGCTTTTGAGATTTTTTTTTTTTTTTTTTTTTACATAGGACACGTCAATTTGACTTCACCTCGCCTGATGTTAAGCTAAAGGCAAAGTCTCGGAAAGAGGGTCACCATCGTAAACATTTACCATGTTAACAGTGGTGGCACTCAGCTTGACGGCCTCATTAGATGCCTTTTCACGCCCCGCTTAAAGGACCCGGGACTGTAGGAAGAAGGAAACACGTGAGCTGGCAGGGAATTCCAGGTCTTAGTGGTGCGGCATAGGAATGAATCACTGAAACGCTTGGTTCTAGCAGGTATACTCTGCACCGTAAATGGATGACATCTTAGCCCTGCACGTGTCGTCCTGTGAAGGAAAGGGGAGGGTGGGACTAATTGGAAGAGCTCGTCAGAACATTCACCATGGTAGAGACGGTAGAAAACTGCCAAAGACGCAACATCTCTACGCATCTGCAAAGGCTCGAGGGTGTTCGTGACCTCAGGATCCCCAATAATGCGGACCGCACGTCGCTGCAACCTGTCGAGAGCATCTAATAAGTACTTTGCGGAGCCGTCCCAGAGATGTGAGCAGTATTCCACGCAGGAACGAATTTGGGTCTTGTATAGAAGACACCGCTGCTCCGGCGTGAAAAAACGTCTCACTCTGTTCAGGACTCCGAGTTTACGCGAGGCTGATTTGATGATACTCTCGATATAGTTTTTGTTGTTCAGTTTGCAGCGAACATCCATACCGAGGATAGTGAGGTGATCCTGCAGTGGCAGTGGTGTGCTCTGAAGAGTGGGAAGGGGAAGGAAAGGAGATACTTTTGCTGTAAACGCACATGCCTGGGTCTTCTTGGCATTGAACTCGACCAGGTTCCTAGCGCCCCATTGAGAAATGTGGTCCAGGATCCGGTCCAGCTCAGTGACAAGAAGCTGCCTTTTTTCCGCGATATCAGACTGCTTGGCCGCAGGATGTGCGTGATAACTCCCGTGTAAGGTGCTGTCGTCTGCATAGCAGTGAATGTTTCCGTTACAGAGCATGTCATTGATATGCAGAAGAAAGAGAGTGGGAGATAAAACGGAACCCTGCGGCACGCCAGCATTTACCTGCAAGAACTCCGAAGCTCGTCCATCACAAAGGACGCGAATACGGCGCCCCTGCAGGAAGCTTGCAACCCAGTTACACAGTCTAGGAGGCAGGCCGAAGGCTGGTAGCTTGGAAAGAAGCGATTTGTGCCATACCCTATCGAAAGCTTTGGCGATGTCAAGACTAATTGCCAGTGACTCACCGTGCTTCTCCATAGCCTCACCCCAAAGGTGGGTCATGTACGCCAGAAGATCACCCGTTGACCGTTTCGGTCTGAAACCGTATTGCCGGTCACTAAGCAAGGAGTGATCCTCTAGGTGGCGCATGAGCTGTGTGTTAATTATGTGCTCGAACACCTTGCACAGCACTGAGGTGACGGCTATGGGTCGATAGTTGGCTGGGTCCGAGCGATCCCCCTTCTTGGGGATCGGCTGGACATTCGCCTCCTTCCAAGCCGAGGGCACTGTACCCGAACTGTAGGACAGTCGGTACAGCCGCGTTAGCATAGGAGATAACTCCGCTGCACATTTTTTAAGTACAACCGCTGGAATACCATCAGGACCACTGGCTTTCCGGACATCGAGTGATTGCAGTACTGCACGGACATCGCGTTGCCTGATACGTATATCAGGCATTGCGTGGTCACCAGTGGGCATTGTCCGTGGTTGCATACCACAATCATCGACTCGGGAGTTGGCCGCAAAGAGATTGACCAGCAAATTTGCTTTCTCTTGCGGCTCATGGGCCAGAGATCCATCCGGATTGCTCAGCGGGGGCAGCGAGGGCTGGCAGAAGTTGGCTTGCACGGCTTTGGCCAGTTGCCAGTAGCCACGGCTACCCGTGGGATGCGCCACTAGCTCTTGGCCCAGCCGTGCTATGCGCTGGGCATCCGCCCTGATGCATGCCCTCTTGCAGACCTTTGTAGCTCTGTTGTACGCCGCCTTGAAGTGACCCACGTTGGGATCGCGCGTGGCGCGCGCCCGCACCCAGGCGCGGTACGCAAACTGTTTATGCTCAACAGCCTCCGCGCACTCGTGCCCGAACCACGGCCGCGCTCCGCGGACTCCGGTGACATCGGTGTATGGGATGTAATATTCCATACCTAGACCGATCTCACCGGCGACGGCAGTAGCGCTCTCAGATGGGTTCTTACCCTCAAAGCAGCGTTCAACCCACGGGATGGACGCATAATACTCGCGCAATCCATCCCAGTCCGCTGACGAGTAGTGCCATAGCCGCCTCTTCCCCTGCACGGGTCGTGGGGGCGCTACAATGGGCACGGTGGAGCGGACCAGACAGTGATCGGAGTTACCTAAAGCAGCAATCACCGAGACACTGTACTGGTCCGGGTGACTCGTCAACAGAAGGTCTAGCAGAGAGGGCTCTAGGCCGGACTCTCTTGGTATCCTCGTGACCTTGTGCACCAATTGAGTCAAGTCATGCGCCAGGGCAAATGCGTGAGTGGCTCTTCCCGCATGGTTCGTTATGGCGGAGCCCAACCAGATCTTGTGGTGGGCGTTAAAGTCCCCCAAAAACACCAATTCGGCGTTCGGAAACCGCTCCTGCGCATCATCTGCCGCCTGACTCAGGTATTCGAATAGTCGAGTTACCTCCGCATCTCCTGTATGGGAACGGTAAAGGCACACATAGATCTGACTCGTGGAGCCATGGTCTACGTGTACCCAAAGGATGGAAAAGGATGGGTCCTCTAGACAGCGCAAACGGCGACAACAAATATCCGCCCTAACAAACACGCACACCCCGGCTTTTGCTCGGAAATTTTCCTCGATAACATAGCCGGGGTAAAGCAGGTAGGTCGTGTCGTCAGGGCGGCGTATTTGTGTCTCCGTTAGAAACAGCATAGCTGGTTTCGCCGTCTCCAGGTGTTGGTGGACGGCGTTGAGGTTTTTATGGAGCCCACAGATGTTCGTGGACTCCACCTCAAATAGAGTTTTTGTGGGAGAGTCCCTAGCCGCTGTTTCAACAGATACTGTATTGTGCGCTGCCATGAGGTGAAGGGTAAGGGAAGGCGTGAAAAAGAGGTGATTGTCGCCGCAGCACCGCGTGACAAAACAACTTTGTTTTAGGGATAGTAGAGGTCCCGGATTCGAATTCTGGCCATTAACTACTGACGTGAACCATTCCTAACACAAGCAATTTAGCTTAGCTGGAGCGGTTAGAGGGAATATTAGTTACTTCGGTTCCAATTTTTTTTTAAAGAAAAAAAATAAGCACCTTTCATAATAGTTTAGACAACATGGTTTGTCTGTATAGGTCTTTATACTTTGCTTTGTTTGTAAATTACTAGAATAAGATTTGATCCTCATGAATTACCCTATCGATTGCTACCATTAAAGTACTTACGGAGAGTGGAAGCAAGTTTTCGATAATCATTGAATGCTTTATTGATTACTAGCTTTTGCCCGCGGCACCGCCCGCGTGGATGTCGGTTATCGCGACCAAACATAGCCTATGTCCTTTCTCATGGTCTAATCTACCCCTATACCAGATTTCATCAAAATCCGTTCAGTGGTTTAGGCGTGAAAGCGTAACATACAGACAGACAGAGTTACTTTCGCATTTATAATATTAGTATGGATGTTTCTTTTTACAAATAAAGGTAAAAATTATTAACAACTAACTTTAAGTCACTTTATTTGTAAAAAGAAACAACCTAATAAACTAATTTAACTTAGATTAGCTACGGTACTTTCGTTCGTGGTAGTGTTAAAAAATTTCACTCTGTATACGTAATTTATATCGAACCACCTGAACTCTCCCCGAGTGATATACACGTGAAGTGGCCTGTTCGATTGGTATCTATTAATTGAATTTAATTAAATTGACGCTCGCCCATAAATCGGCCCAGTTGGGGAACAATGAATAAAGTGTTTTACAATGTTTTTTACAGATATGTCACTCTATTGAGTTGAATATTTATTAAACAGACGTGTATTAAACAGACTTCGAAAATGTTTAGTTTCGACGTCTGTTTATTACTGTTTGCACGTATGTCTGTCTACACATACGTGCAAATGGTCTTACTATTGTTCGAAGTGGAAGAGGAAGAGCCGGAAGGTGGACCCTGAGCTGCGAGGGCATCTTGGCCTCGGATGCAATCAGGGAAAAAGCGGACCCTGGATTTCAAGGTGACAGCATCGGATGCAGCTGGGATTAACGCAAGGATGAAGATGAAGAAGACTGGCTGGCGTAAGCTTTTCTTTCGGATTTGAGAAGTCAGACAGCTTCACATCACGATCGCCATAATACTCTTACTATATAAACCATGTTAACTCTTTTCTCAAACTATGAAGAAATTCAATGCTGTGTTATTTTTAAGCTATCGAGGTGTAAACTCATGGTTTTTTATGACTATTCGGGTAATTTTTTGACTTACTTTTGCCGACGTTTCGGGTGCGATGAAGCTGAATCGCACCAGAAACGTTGGCAAAAGTAAGTCAATTTTTTTTATCACATGATGTCCCGATTACTCATAAATAACCTTGTGTGCATTGAGTTTGTTCATAGAAATGTAACCAAAAATATTTTATAACCAAAAAGTATTTTATATAGATAACAAATCGGTGAACATAATATGTCACACACAAATCACACAAAAATCAGGGCATCGATATAAATCCAATTTATTAATAATATTTTATATTCAGTCTGCAGAGAAGATATAAAAGTATATTATATTAGAAAACCTTTGAGAAAATTTTATGAGTACTGAATCCCACATCGACTATAAATCATGCTCGGAACAAATGAAATTGACGACTGCGGGGCTCTTTGAAGCTTCGGTGTAAATGAAAAAATTCTTCATTCATTTAGTTCATTACGTAGCATTTGCGACTGTCATGTTCCAAATTAAAATGCATAAGTATTCTAATTTGCCAAGTGACATTCACAAACGTTTCTGGCAGTAGGTATTGAGAAAACAAACTGTCTGTAGGTATACATTGAGCTGTGCGTATCAACGACAACGTGGGAGTCGTCTCTCAAAACGAAATGAATAATTGAAAACTAAAGAATTGCTCTCTTATGTGTCTTGTGTATCTAGAAGTTCTTGATTTTTTTCTAATTTCTTGTCTAATTTTTAATCAGAAGTATTATATACCTAAAAAGTAATTTTTTTATGCATAGGACACGTTAGTAATTAAGATTTTATTCAACGGATTCTATCACGATTATATACGATATTTGCGTAATGAAGTTTACGCGAATAGTGATATGATGTAGAATGTCATTTTTGTATAGGTTATTAGCTTTTGCCCGCGGCTCCGCCCGCGTGGAAGTCGTTACCCGGCAATTATTCGAATTTTTCTCACCTTTTAAACCTTCCCAACTCCACGAACATTTGAAGACCAAGATAAGATAAATTTGTTCAGATGTTTTCGAGTTTTAGCGAGAGTAAGGAACAGAAATCGATTTTCATATTATAAAAGATAGATAATATAATATAGAAGGTAAAATTAACATTTAACATTACAAAATTACGAGGTACAATTACCAAGGTTTGCAGAAAAGTGGCTAGTTCAAGCGTTCTAGTTACGATTTTCTAAATAGTTTTGCAGCCAGCATTCAAATCACGTGCAGAATATAAAAATTGACTAAGTTGGTCAAGCAGTAGCTAGTGTCGCGCGCGTCGCGCATATCAAGCACTCTAAACTTTATTTTACAATTCTGTGATTTTTAGTCCTCTCTATTCTGAACTTGATAGAAAACGTTCTATTATTTGTCATCTAAAACGAACCAAAAATCGTTAGGTAAGCTCTTGAAAACAATAGAACTTTGTAGAATGATGGATTCATATTACTTTTGATTGATTCTAGTTAATTCCATCCGTTAATTTATTATCATAAAATGTTCCACAATTTTTTGTAAGAAAATTTGAAGATTCTAATAAGAGATTGGCATCTGTTCTCATACGTCAGCATCTATTCTTTTGTGTAAGCCATTGTTCTCATATATCAGAAAGTATGGGTTCAAAGACATAAGACTATTTCTAATTAATGTAAAAATTAGAATGAATTTTTTATAGTATTTATTATGCTAAGTTAAGTTCGAAAAACATCAGGAAAATGAAATGCTCAAGTGGGGAACCCACAGGGGAAATGCTAGAAAGTTGGTAGATAGCTCCACCGTCGCCCTTAAAGATGGATATAAAGAGAAGGGAAATTTGAAGTGATTCAGGTGTGGCTCAATAGCTCAGATGGAAGAGCATTCCCCTTGTAAGGGAAAGGTCGTGGGTTCAACTCCCACTCGAGCATTTCATTCCTAATGTAAAAAATGTTAATGAATGCTGACAAAATATTATATTTTACCCTTTTAAAGTAACACGGTTTCGAATATAGTACTTATTTCATTTTAATAGACGGTATATCATAAAAAAAAAATTAACCCTCAACATTTTCCGAACAGAGAATTAAGAAAGAAAATGCAAAATCATATAAACATAAACAAAAATGTAAACAACCCCTCATAATGCAATAACATATACGCAGATCAAGAACTTGACAGTTGAGCAAATCAGCAATATCCCCGCAGATTCAGTGGAGCGCAATGTAATTCGTATGTATATTTGAAAAAAAAAACAGCTATTTGGCGTCTATCTGTCTTCGCGTTACATAATACAGCTAATCCAGCAAATTGCTGAAGGGACTCCACGGCTGTTTCTCCAGGGATACTAAATAAATGTGCGCACTAAATTCGCGGATTAGAAAACAAAGAGCGGACGGCTTGATTTTTGATGAGCTGTTTCTTTGAGTGCTCAGCTTTGATGTTATTGTTTTACTTGTTTGTTTATTGTTTATTTTATGCGGTTAAGATGGAATATAAGTATACGGTATTCTTAGTAGGTAGTTGGGGAAATAAATGCGGGTGAAGACAGAGGTATAATGTTCTGACCAGTAGGACTTTAAAAGGATACGGACCTTTTTCTCCCAGGGCCTTTTACATTGCAAGTATTCAGCATTGAGGACGTTGTGCTCTCGGAACACACGGTCATTTTAAATTGGAGACGTTTTGCTCTCAGAGCGATTTAAATTACAGTCGATAGGCATTCAAGTACTTTTAGCTACCTAGACCTTATGATCCGGACAAATAATTATATTTAGCTCGCAACGGTTACCCAGAAGATGGGTTGCTAGGAATTCTTTAAATGAGATGAAATCCGAAAAACATCGGAAGAATGAAATGCTCAAGTGAAACTTGAAATCACGACCTTTCCCTTACAGGGGAATGTTCTTCCAACTGAGCTATTGAGCCACACCTGAATCACTTCAAATTTTCCTTCTCTTTATATCCGTCCTTAAGGGCGACGGTGGAGCCATCTACCAACATTCTTACGAACTTTTGGAAACAATGAATGATTTTTTAAACCATTTTTAAACATTAAATCGTGAGATATATCTGTATCGCCCCTTTAGAAATTAAAACATCTTTATATATAAATAAAATAATAATAAAATTTATTTATTGACAAAAAGTTGATTTACAGGTTTGGATACAAAAAGTAGGAGTAGGCATACAAATTGATCACAACGCAGTTGTTCAAACAGATTGTTAAGCAGGTACAAAAAAAAAAGATATTATAAACTCTGTTACCTAAGCTAAGCTAAAGCCTGTATTTTAGGAAACAGTGTTCGGCCAAAAATTTAATATTTTGTGTCTAGACTATATGTCTCATCGATCGATCGAATATGTACGTGTGCCTTTGCATGCGCGCGCGCATGTATTATTTACGAGTGTGTGTGTGTGTGTGTGTGTGTGTTTAAATGTGCATGAATAGTGATTATTTGATGAATGTAAGTAAAAATTCCGTGCTATTAAAATCCTGAAGCAAAAGCCAATCTGTTACATTAGCTTTAAGTGTAAAAAGGTAAAGGGCCTTAATATTAAGCTGTTTGTGGATTTTTTTATATATAAGTAAACTTAGAACAAAGTGTTGATGTTCAGCGAAAGTGGTTTTATGTGGCACCCCTGGAATTATGTCAATACGTCTTGTAGGGTTTGAAGGAGGGATACTACCGTGAATTCTGTGGACTGATTTTAATATGTATAATTGACGCACGGTGAGAACCTTGCAGTCAGCGTAGACACTGGTTGTAGGATAAAGGCAACATATAAATATGTTTGTATTAAGCGGGAATCGAATCCGTAACTTTTGACTTAGCAGTTCAATGCTAGAGGACGTCAAACACATATGGTTATGTTCAGCTATGAATATACTGAAGAGCAGTAATAATGATAGCGTAAAAAACAATGACTTGTCTTACGGCATTATCAAACTTCAAACCGGTCAGGTTTAATACAATAAATACAGTGAAAAAAGTACAAGTGTTCTCAATATGGTGTAACAGTGAATTCCACCAAGTGCCATCAATCAACAGGATAAATAAATGACTTGTCTATGTAATTGAAAATTTTAATCTTTGTTTTGACAAAACACCAATTGGTTTTATTTTCAATCGCTCAATCAAGGTTTACCCTCTACGGTGTGGTTAATTGCTAGTACGATAAAACTATTTATTGCTGTTTTTGAACAAAAAAATATCTTCAATTTACTCGCAAAATGTGAGATTGGTGTTTACAGCAAATCTGAAGTAATACTAAGATCTGTTGCGGAACAGTGTTATACTGCCTTTTTATTGATGCTCTGTTTCAATCAACGTCCGAGGAGACTTCAGGACTATGCAGTAGTCGGTGCTGAAACATGGACGCTGACAATGGGGTCTGTCCACAAACCGTGCAGTGAGCTGTGGAGCGAGCTATTCTTGGAGTCCCTTTGAAGGATAGAATTCGTAACGGGTTATCCTATAAATATCTGAAGTTATCGACACATCCCGTAAAATAAACAAGCTGAAGTGGCAGTGGGCTGGTCACATGTGGCATGGTCACCCATAAGAGACATTTTTCAAATATACTTAGTTTAATAGTTACTTTTTGCACAAATTTCACATAGATATTTAATACCGTGAAACCGTGGTGGAACCTGTAGTAAATATATAAAGGTAATAGGACACTGGCGTAAAAAAATCTGCAATAATTATTTACGCCCACCGCCAATGACAACACGCCAGATTTATAACCGTGCGCGTCCATTTATTACCGAAACACGTACCCGTAACATCACGCCAGCAAAAATTAAATTTCGCGTACCCTAAGTGCCTTTTTAAGCTTTGTAATTAAGAATTTCTCTTAGTTACCTCACTCCTGATTTACTGCTTGAATTATGGCCTAAAGAAAAAAAGCGCTCGAAAAATGGCGGCCAAATTATTTCGCCGCTCGCTTAATTTAAAAAGGTCTCTTATCAATTAGCTTTTTAAACAATAATTGGAGTTCTTAAGATTTTTTTTTATGTAAGAATACTGAGTGTATTATTAAATAGAGAGTGCATGAGAAAATATTTTGAAAGAAAAAAGATCTTTTTGACACTTAAGTCAAGATATTGTTCAAAACAATACAGCCTGTATTTTAGAATGACACTCAGCCTGAATCGTGATTTATCTGAGGACAGACTGTATATATAGTTTAATAGATTTGACATATTGCCTATACAATTTGACCTCAGATAAATCAAAATTCAGGTTGAGTGTCATTCTAAAATACGGGCATAAATGTCCTCCTTTCGTTAACTTTCATCCTTCCTTACATCTCTCTGCAGTTGGCAACGTATGCATAACAAACCTGATGTTACATCTCTTAGAGAATAAGGTCGATCTCTATATACTCTGGCTTCCAAGTCATACGAAAACATCGAGAGTGACATTTACTTCTAAGAATATTATTAGTCTTAACTGTCTTGCAACACATAACAAAGCGTATCTTTGAAGTAAATGTATAAATTAGAAGGAATTCAATGTTTGTATCAAATTATTTCAAGATGGCAGACAAGCACACGATCTCTAGGATGGAAAATGGTTACTGTGGCCTATGGATGTCTGCAACTCAGTCAGTGTAATGACACCACATGCGGACTATTCTTGTACTTTGTCTACCTAGATTATTTTTCCATTACTACTGTTACCAGTATTTTTAATTTTGCATCATGAATCACGAATATTCGTATTTTTTAGTTGTTTGTTTATTTATTGGACTAGCATTCGCAATAAGTAAATTTAAGGCGCTGGCACATATGATACAATGGCCGACATTATTACATGTGTCAACGTTACATAGCTGTGCAATAACGCTAACATAGCTTTTCTTAGACATAACATAACATAAACTCACGCCTGTATTCCCCGAAGGGGTAGGCAGAGGTGCTAGCACCCACATTTCGCCAGTTTATGTTTAGTTCCCAATGGTGGCGAGCCTATTGCCATTAACCGGGCACTTATAAACCTACGATAAATACACACATTACTTCGAAAAGCATCCAAAAGTCATTGGTGTGTGCCATGGTAAACCTGGGATCGAACCCGAGACCTCTTCTCAGCAGTCCATTACCCATACCACTAGGCTACCGCAAACATGACCATGTAATAATTTTACCTGTAACCATGTATGTACATCAATAAATGAAACATATGTGTTGGCTTGTAATTAGCAATATATCTACACACTTTGATCAAGATATTAATGTTATTAGTCTGTAAACCTTCCTAAAAGTAATAAATAAATAAATAAAATAACACCAGGGGAGTCACACTGAAAAAACAGAAAGTCTGTGCCACTCGACTCGCAGAAATCTCACCTCGACTCACTGAGGACTCACCCTGACGCACTGAACGTCAACGAAGCACCGCACGCGGCCCATATCTTACAGACCAGCGGTTAGTCCCGAAATTACGGTGACTACTGAAGAAAAGTTCTCCGCAACTAGCGGCATCCAGTTCCGGCGAAATGGAACTGCACAAGACTGGCACTGGCGCGCTCCAAAGAGAGTTAAGACTGCTGAATCTTCGAAAACCCATCGAGATCAAAGCAACCAGCCAGCATATACGGCCACAACAGGGATACCACTAACTGCAGCGACCGCTCAGCCTGGATTCTACGGCCACAGCAGCGTGTCGGCACAGATAGCAACTGCACACACGGTTAACGAAAGAAGAGGACATCTCTCCCGTCAAGAAGCAGTTAGCAAAAAAGCCATACGCAGCAATATTTACAGTCGATATTATAAGAAGTACGCACATTCAACATAGACTTTATTAAAGGGGGGAGTTCTATGGCAGACAGGAACGTGATATCTATGAGGAAATTAGAATGCACAAATAATAATGATATACGCTAAGAAATCACGTCCTCTGCCATAACACAAAATATGCAAGTCAGCGAGAAGATACTACGTGACCACAAGCATCGCTCCCACTCCACCAATTGTGAATAAATCATAGTATATAAGCACATGTAAATAATAAATAAATCAATCAGTCCTAACGAGTAAACATCTTTTACCACCTCCGCAATAATGGTATCATAAAATCAGCCTCGCGTAAACTCGGAGTCCTGAACAGAGTGAGACGTTTTTTCACGCCGGAGCAGCGGTGTCTTCTATACAAGACCCAAATTTTTTTTTTTTTTTTTTTTTTTTTAAAAAGAATATTAGAACCGTAGTTACTAATATTCCCTCTAACCCCTCCAGCTAAGCTAAATTGCTTGTGTTAGGAGTGGGTTCACGTCGGTAGTGTAATGGCCAGGATCGAACCCGGGACCTCTCGATCGTAAGGTCGACTCCTAAACCACTAAGCTACCGACGCTTTTTCGTTTATTCGTTCCTGCGTGGAATACTGCTCACATCTCTGGGACGGCTCCGCAAAGTACTTATTAGATGCTCTCGACAGGTTGCAGCGACGTGCGGTCCGCATTATTGGGGATCCTGAGGTCACGAACACCCTCGAGCCTTTGCAGATGCGTAGAGATGTTGCGTCTTTGGCAGTTTTCTACCGTCTCTACCATGGTGAATGTTCTGACGAGCTCTTCCAATTAGTCCCACCCTCCCCTTTCCTCCACAGGACGACACGTGCAGGACTAAGATGTCATCCATTTACGGTGCAGAGTATACCTGCTAGAACCAAGCGTTTCAGTGATTCATTCCTATGCCGCACCACTAAGACCTGGAATTCCCTGCCAGCTCACGTGTTTCCTTCTTCCTACAGTCCCGGGTCCTTTAAGCGGGGCGTGAAAAGGCATCTAATGAGGCCGTCAAGCTGAGTGCCACCACTGTTAACATGGTAGATGTTTACGATGGTGACCCTCTTTCCGAGACTTTGCCTTTAGCTTAACATCAGGCGAGGTGAAGTCAAATTGACGTGTCCTATATAAAAAAAAAAAAAAAAAAAAACTAGTGTAGAAGACACAGCAGGACAAGCATTTTGGTCTTCCCACTGATAGCCCAAAATCTCTCCAGGAGTTACCCAACTCAAGTACGTAAAAAATATTTTATTTGCAGGCAATTTGCACAAATTTCTATCGTAGCGGACTTTATTTTATTTTCTCGACGCTTAAAAGTGGGAAGCAAAAGAGAATTTGATTGCGTCTGCAGTGCAATTGAATCGGACAGTAATCTCCCATCTTGACTGAATTAGTGACTTTGATCCTACAAGTGGTTAATTTATATTGTAATACTCTTTTAATACCTGTGGCTAACATCAGTCAAGTATGAGTTAGATAGATAGATAGATAGATAGATAATTCTTTATTGTACATCAACATTATTACAGAACAGTAGTACATGGATACAGTTACAGTTAAATGCACAATGGGCGGCCTTATCACTAAAAGTGATTTCTTCCAGGCAACCTTAGGATGGACAGGATTGAAAAGTATGTAATATAAGTGAGTGTTGATGTAGTTTCTTAAACATATAAATACCTATAGCAAATAAAAGAGTGTGATACATGAGAAAAATACGTACATAGTATACCCTAACACAAAAATACATAATTATATAGTGAAAGAAATAAATAAAATGTGAATGTGAGGAGTTTTCAATGGCTACGCTATAGAGAGATAATGATTATTTACCATTGTTTTAAAAATATTTATGGATTGTGCCTCTCTAATCTTTACTGGCAATGCATTCCATAGGCCAATGGCCTTCACAGTAAAGGATTTGCTGTAATAATCAGTAGAGTGCGCTGGCAACCCCAGTGTCAAGTTCCTAGACGGCCTCAAGGATCTTGCATGTGTGTCATGGAGAAATTTAAAACGTTCTTTGAGATAGGTAGGAGTAGCTGGATTAAAGAGAACGTTATATAATAATGCCAAAATATGAGCATTCCTGCGAAGACGAATTGGGAGCCACTTGAGTCTGTTACGAAATTGAGTAATGTGATCATATTTACGTAAGCCGAATATAAATCTGATACAAAAATTTTGAAGACGCTCAAGCTTATCAAGTTGCTCCTCAGTGAGATCAGGACAGCTGACATCGGCGTAATCTAGTAAAGGGAGAAGGAGAGATTGAACGAGTGAAATTTTAGTGGAAGTTGGAAGGAAGTTTCGTAACCGCCGCAAAGCCCCTGCTGCCGCGAAAAGTTTCCGACTTGTTTCTTGGAGTTGAGGTCTCCAGGAAAGGGTATTGTCAATAAGGATACCCAGGTTTTTTACACTTTTGTTAATTGGTAAAACAGCCCCTGCAAATTGGACTTGCGGTAGTTGTGACCAGTCAATTCTAGAAATCAACTGCTGACCACCTATTACAATTATTTGTGTTTTGGTTGGATTCACCGTCAGTCCATAATTATTACTCCATTCGGAAATGCGCTCCAGATCCGTGTTGATCGTACAAATTGCTCCAGTCAAGTCACTTAAGGGAGCCTGTGTATAGATTTGTAGATCATCGGCGTAAAGGTGGTAGGATGAAACAAGTTTTTCAGAGATGGTATTTATAAAAATTGCGAAGAGTAAAGGAGATAAAACGCCACCCTGCGGTACACCAGCTGTAGTATTGCACCAAGAAGAATAAGATTCCTCGATGCGAATACGTTGCCGGCGACCAAACAGGTAACTACGAAACCATTCAACAGCCGTTGGAGATATGTTAATAGAGCTAAGTATACCCAGCAAGATTTGAAAGTCCACAGTATTGAAAGCATTACTGAAATCCAGTAAAGACAATAAAGTAAGTCTTCCACCATCCATGCCCCTTCTTATATCATCAGTTATCTTAACCAATGCCGTGCTGGTACTGTGTCCACGTCGGAAACCGGATTGAAAAGGATTAAGAAGTTCATTTTTATTAAGAAATGAACTAAGTTGACTATGGATAAGTCGCTCAAAGGCTTTGGAAAGGAATGGAAGAATGGATATCGGACGGTAATCAGCAAACGAAGATGGCTTGGATTTCTTTGGTAAGGGAATTAATTGAGCGTCTTTCCAAGCAGATGGAAAAATTCCGCAGGATAGCGAGTGGTTAAAGACATGGCAGAGAATGTGTATGATTTCATCAAGAATAGGTAGAATCATATTCCTGCTGACACAATCGTTGCCCACAGCATTGGATGAGATTGTTACTATGCTCTGTTTAACATCACAAGCGGTCACTTGATCGAAGACAAAGGGAGGATATTTAGGAGTTGGAATATATGAAAGATGTTGTAATGTATTTGTTTTCTTCGCTCCATCAAAATTGGGCGAAGTAGAGAAGTGCACGTTGAGTGAATTTAAATCTAAGTCTTTAGGAATAGAATCTGAACGAGGCTTTCCAACTCCATGTACTTAAAAATTTCCAGACTTTAGCTGGATCTCCGTTCTCAATCGAGGTATGAATGTGTTGGCGTTGCGCATTCCTACACACCTTGTTGCAGTGGTTTCTAATGGTCACATATTTATCCCAATTTACTTGCGTAGAACGAAACTTATACCTGGTCTTAGCAGCAGCTTTTTTAGCCAATAGGTCTTTAATATCCTGAGTAAGCCAGGGTGCTGGCAAATGTTTTAATTTAATTGCTCGCATGGGAGCATGTCTGTCATAAAGCTCTGTAATTTTATAAGTTAGGATGTTTACTTTACTATCAACGCAATGTGACATTAAAAGAGGGTCCCAGTCTATCTTGACCACATCCTCCCGGAGTTTTATTGGGTCAATAGCGTTAAAATTGCGTTGTAGAATAATTTTAGGTTTTGCTTTAGGTGGGCGGATTCGGTAGGAAAGATAGATCAAGTCATGATAAGAGAAGGCGTCAGCATTGTACTGACCGTGTTTAGCTACATGATTGGGTGAAGAAACTAAGACTAGATCGAGTAGAGAAGGGACACAGTTAGGAAAGTGGTGAGTGGCATTCAGAGGAAGAATAGACAGATTACAAGATTCTGTAATGCGCTGAAAAGAAGAAGAACGTGTGTCATTGAGTAAAAGGCAGGTATTGAAATCTCCCATTAAAATGACATGCTCATAGGAAGGCACAAATGTTTCTAGCATATTTTCGAAAGATTCAAAATAGTTCAGCCGTTTCGATGGTGAATAATATGCACCAAGTAAAACTTTGGTATGATTAAGTTCCAGCTCTAGGAGTAAGTATTCACCGGAGTTTGATGGTGGTGGTTGTGGTGAGACATCAACAATAGTGACGGGAATTTGTGATCGCAGGTATATGGCCACACCACCGTAACCATCACCAGTGTTTTTCGTCCGATCATTCCTAATAAGCTGAAAACCTGGCAGAGAGTAAGAAGTAGTTGGGAGACAGGGTTTTAACCAGGATTCAGTGACCACAATAGCGTGAATATTTTCACAGTCAAAGGTAGCCAGCATATCCGGGAAATGAGCAGGAATGCTTTGGGCATTTATGTACACTACATTAAAGTTCCTCGGGACGTCCAGAAACTGAAACCGGAGAGAGTCTGCAAGTGATGATGACTGGTGACTCACAGGGCTATCGCTTAAGCTTCCAGTAGATAAAAAGCTATCTTCGTTACTATCCAAATCACTCATTAATTTTATCGTGTTAAGTGTATGAGTATATATATATATATATATATATATATCTATGTAGGTATGTGTATGTGTGTGTGTCAATACAAATTATTAATAGGTACCTAAATATAAATATAATAATAATTCATTCCGTCCACCCGCTAGTTACGTGTTACAATTATGGAAACCTGAAATACTCGTAACTAAAACAGGAACAAAATATGTACTTATGTCAGATCGAATAATAAATCAAAACAATTAACAGTAATCCTGCCGGGCAACAAATATAAATATTGTAACAAAATTCCATTGTGGTATTAAAATAATATTACTTACAGAAAGCTAATGTGATGAAGGCTAATACCAAAAACAACAAAAAAAAAATGCAAATAAATGCTTCAATTAGTACCTACTCACATTTATGAACTTCGTACATGGAACGCGATAGTACCTAATATTATTTCTCTGCGACAACACTGACAACTTTGAGTTTAACCTTCACCACTGATCAAGGACATAATATTGTTATTATTGTTTTGTCCTGTCGCATGTCGTACGTTATGCTAACCCCGAACTATTACTGAACATATATTATGCAAATCATTTGTTATTAGAATTCATTCTATTATAAAAATCATTCAGTGTCGAAGTTCGAAGAATCTTGTGAGAAATTGTGGAACATTACATGAATGATACATATTGCAAACAGATTATTTCCAACGGACTCCCCCGCGACACCGGCCGCCGGCCTATGGAATGCAGTCGAGAACATTGGGATCAATAAAAATAAAAATAAATAAACAAGAAAAAAGTATCAAAACAGATCGCGAATGAATCCGTCAAAAAAAAAATGTATCATTACGGCAGTGAAACGTTTTAAACCAGTGCATTTATCTAATACCTACATGAAAAACAGGTTACCCGGCAATAGATACCGTTATTATAATAAACATACTATAAAGCGCTTATTTCTTCGATACTGCACGTCGCGTCTTTATTGCGGTGGTTTTGACAGCAGTCTTTTCACTATCCGTACACTTTATTTTTTCGAGATCTCGGAGAGACAGGATGTACAGTCAGGCTCATAATGCCCTCCCTACCTTATTGTCGATAATCCTTTGACAACTTAAATCTAATTTGTTAACTTCAACTCTGCATACAATGTTAGTTTCAAATTGTTCAAGCACTTTTAGAGCCCATTGTGCATAAGACAAGATTCAAAACAGGTTGATGTTAGATTTTTTTTCTTTCTTACTTTATTTCTTTAAAAAAAACTACAAATTCAAATGCCAAGGGTTTAAAGAAGAAGTTTTAATACGAGTATACATAAATTACAAAAACACAAAACCACGTATCGTACACCAGGATCCGAACCCCCGACCATCGGTATTAGTAGACCTTAGTCTAAGCCATTCAGCCACCGCTGCTATTTGACAATGTGTTCAAAATTACTCTTATAATGTTTTCAAAATATGACGTAACATGACGCATCATGTTGCGTCATATTCGTAACAATATTATATTCTAAAGTTTCTAAATTACCACCAGTATAAAGTATACTCGTATTTCCGGGGGCGAGTCGGGGACACCGTTGTCCCTCCTCCCGAGGAGGGCCAGACCGTAAGGGATGGCCCTGGGTCAGCCGGGGTGAGAGGGATATGTCGATGACAACCTCACCTCCGACCTAGCACCACGACCCACAATCGGCGTGCGGTTTTAATCGGTGCGAGTCCGACATAACCTCCCCTTCCAGCTCCGGCAGGGGAGGTATCCGAGGGGATTTCCGCACGGAGAAAAATAAACTATGCTCGTCTATTTAGAAACCTAAAACATACAACTAAACTATCTATATATTGGTAGTGGGATATGATTCACTGCAGTTACGTTCAGGGATAAAAATTCAGGAAGCCTCTAAAGCGGTTTGTTCCAATAACTCAATAAGTGAATAAAATCCTTGGCAACGCGCCCGATCATATCCCAATGAAAACGGATAAAGCTTTAACTCAGACACCCTGTATAGTATATGAAAAATATGAAGAAACCGTTTCAGTGACTCATTCCTATGCCGCACCATTAAGACCTAAAAATCCCTGCCAGCCCTTCCTACAGTCCCGGGTCCTTTCAGCGGGGCGTGAAAAGACATCTGATGAGGCCGTCAAGCTGAGTGCCACCACTGTTAATATGGCAAATGTTTGCGTTGGTGGCCGTCTTTCCGAGACCTTGCCTTTAGCTTGGTGGTGAAGTTAAATTGACGTGTCCTTTATAAAAAAAAATAGAGTTGGAACTATCACAGAAATAATATAGGTGTATATAATCCTAACAAGATCTAGCCTAAACACAAATACTTACTCAATAGTATTAATAGTACTCAACAGTGGACCCAGGTTCGATGAATACCTAAAAGTTGGTGTTGGGCTTTCCGACAGTTTTCCACATATCACGTGCGGTCGACAATATTTCATTTTATCCACCTCAAGTATTATAAAAGGTGAGAATATAAAAAAGTTCTTACAAATATATTAAAGCCTTGAAGCAAGCAATTTATACAAGACTAAAACACAATATTCTAGCACCTTAATACCAAAATAATAAACGGTGAACCTTACTTTGCACTTGATATACGGCAGTATGTAAATACGTGCAAATTTACCGAACTAGGATTTTCAGATGTAAAGATGAGTATGTCTTTAATTATATTGTCTGATATGTTGAGATGGTGAGATATACATGCTTAAAATTAGATGTGTGAGATGAAACGTTTGGAACGAAAGGTAATACGACGCTAACTGTATTCTCTTAAGGGGAAAATTAATAAGTAATTGTACTCCGAAGACTCTAACTTTATCGTTTTAACTCTGTTCTATGTATGTTTTTGAAGAGTTTTAATGTACTTATGGGGTTATAAATCTTTTTAAAATGGGTATACTTATGGGGTTATAAACCTTTTAAATTTTTAGGATGGGCGTTACAAAAGTTTTTTTAAACGTGTATGAAGCATATTTGGTGCTTAATATACATGCGATCAATCAATCAAAACCATATCAGAATCGGTTTAACCATTTAGTTAGAACTGTAACGGCATATAGAAACAGACATGGAAATATACACACATAAAGTCGATGATAAATACCTAACCCTTCTTTTTTTGCTTCGTCCTTAAGCCAATGAGTGGTAAACATCCATACTTCCATACTAATCCATACTTATCCATATTATATAATATTATAAATGCGAAAGTAACTCTGTCTGTCTGTCTGTATGTTACGCTTTTACGCCTAAACCACTGAACCGATTTTGATGAAATTTGGTATAGGGGTAGATTAGTCCATGAGAAAGGACAAAGGCTAAGTTTGGTCGCGATAACCGACATCCACCCGGGCGGAGCCGCGGGCAAAAGCTAATAATATTATAAATGCGAAGGTAACTCTGTCTGCCTGTCTGTATGTTACGCTTTCACGCCTAAGCCACTGAACAATTTTTTATGAAATTGGGTACAAGGGTAGATTAGACCTTGAGAAAGGACATAGGCTATGTTTGGTCACAATTACCAGAGTCGCAGGCAAAAGCTAGTGGTACATAAAACATCTAAAATACCGTTTAATATTGACTCCTGTCGGATACTCACTTGAGTTTTACATAATCCACGTAATGTCACGGCCCAAATTCACGAGCCACCTGTTTCTAACCTCTTAGTCCCGGTATAGCATCAATCTTACCCACCTCCGCCGAAGATTGATGCCACAATAGCTAGTACAACTGCTGTAAATTGTCTCTAAAATCCAGTTGTACTGAAACTGATGTAGGTATTATATGTGAAATGGTTTTTTTTTTTTTTATATAGGACTCGTCAATTTGACTTCACCTCGCCTGATGTTAAGCTAAAGGCAAAGTCCCGGAAAGAGGGTCACCATCGGAAACATGTACCAAGTTAACAGTGGTGGCACTCAGCTTGACGGCCTCGTTAGACCCGGGACTGAAGGAAGAAGGAAACACGTGAGCTGGCAGGGAGTTCCAGGTCTTAATGGCCGCACCATAGGAATGAGTCGCTGAAACGCTTGGTTCTAGCTGGTATACTCTGCACCGTATATGAATTCGAACCCGTGACTCCTCTCTTCACCGTCGCCCTAAAGACGGATATTATAAAGAAAGATTTGGATTAGTCCGAGCAAGGTCCGATAGCTTAGTGGTCAAAGCAATCTCCCTGTTATTGAAGGATCGCGGGTTTTAATTCCACCTGAACCGATCAAAAACAATTCCTATCTCAATCGAACTGAAAAGAGGTCAAGTGTCCGAGAAAGAGAGAGAGAGAGACACTTAAACTATCTAAACACGAAAATATATGAAAAATGTGACTATTACTATAGTTATCTTGTAATCACATCCCGACGAGGGTATAAGTAAGATTTACAATGGGCCGGTAATCTTAAATATTAAGCACCTTGTGACAAGGGTACTAGCAGGAAAGCAAGGAGGGCGGCGACGTGCAGACGACCTCTGTGTGTAATGTGTTAATACTTACGTTGGCGAACTCCCGGAGGAGTTGGCAGAGGTTACACTCGCAAATGAAATAGAGAGGCCGTCTTTGAAAACCAGCGTTGTTCACCTGCACTATCACGCGGACAGCATTAAGCTGAGGCGGCCGTTTATTTCTACTTGGCTGTCTGTGGCATTACCCTACTCACCGTTACTAGGTTTACTTAATGTTACAGTTAAAGAAGGTATCTTAATTATCTCTTCTGGTGAGGTGTATGTGTATGTTTAATTATCGCCAAGCGAAATTTAAAATAATTTCTTTCTTTCTTTCTAGCGTAATAGCTAAACATGTTATCAGACTCCCGCTACTGCATAGATTTTTGTACATACATACTTATAAATATACTCACTCCTGTAAATCCCCGAAGGGGTATGCAGAGGCATTTTAACACCCTCAATTCGCCATGATGATTTTCGGTCCCACGTAATAGGGCACTTAATCATAGTCTGTATGTTTACTGTCAGATGTAGAACATCTATATCCCTTAGTCGCCTTTTATGTTACCCACAGGAAGAGACGGGGTGGTTTTATTCTACTCCACCTATAGATTTTTGTATATATCTAATCGAAACATGACTGGAAAGAAAAAAGAATCCTGTAGATACTAATACGATAGACTTAAACAGTACAAGTTTATACGCCTTTAGTCGGATATGCGATATAAATGTGCAACACAATCGTACGTTTATTTTCTCGTGAAGTGGTTCATACACAATGTTCAATCGTTATACACGGATCGGTTAATTTTCCTATTATTAGCAAAATTAGTAGTTACATCCTTTATATTGTATTAGGTACATGACTTCTTTTTACCATTATGGAACATTAGTTTAATTCTTAATTAAAAAGTGTTTTATATACTTATTGTTTTATTCAGACGCGAAATGTACATTCGTCCACATTTAGCCATTTTGAAATTGACGTCTAAATATGACGCAGTGGAGTTTGTTGCGCCGTTTTTTCTCCACTAGTGCCTTGGAAGCGGTAGTAAACTTAGATTAAGTAATCAAAATTGATGTCAATAAGAAACAATTTTATTTTTCAGGATTGAGATTAAATTACTTTGACTTTGGCACTGACTTTGACATAGGTATTTGTAGAGACAGTATTATCCTTAAATGGCGCTCTTTTCCAATCAGGTGAGTTACTTTTGAATCTGAAGGTTTTACCACAGAGCCTATTTCCCTTGGGTATTGGGTAATCCAGACATTTTCTTCAATAGTATTATCAGTATTTTTATTTATAAAATGCACATTAAAAAGTAAACACCAATGCCGTTGATAATGATGTTAAAAACGAGTCCCATAAACCTATTTACGGCCTACATCAATAACCTTGTCAATGAGAAAAAACGTTACCAGAAAAATAACTGCACGTTGCAAATGACCCCGTAAAGTATAGCCATTAAGCACATCGATAATATCAGCGACCGCATTCGATCAATCAGCTGACGGAAATTGATTGGCCATTATGGTGACTGTATGGGACCGCACTGCGATGCAAAAGCTACCGTAAAATACACGCTTTAAAAATAAATGGCTAGTTACATGTAAACTATGCTTTAGTTTGGTGGTATTTTAATGGCATGATAAAACTCTTAATTTATTTATATACTTCCCGATAGGATGATCTCGTAACCCTTTTAAAAGGAACTATTCAAGATTTCTTGGAGGAGGTAGAACGCGACGGTATTCCCGTCCCCATTGAGAAAAATTCATTTCATTCTCTGCAGGCCATTAAAACGTTACCTACAAAACGTTATAATAAGGGCACACGTCGGAAGCTCTCGACAAAATGTGTATGAAAAATTTGAATTGTAATTACAACATTCATAGATCGTGCACATGCACGTTAGTGTTGGTGTGTGGGAGACTTCAAAATGTTAGGGTTGGCATTATTTGAAATTGTAACCAATATTTGAGCGAGCTAGCATGATTTTTCTCGCTCTATCCCTTAATGTCATGACTTACGTCACATCCGACAACGGTGCCAATCCTGTTGTTACAAACGTATTCCATCTTTGTCTTCAATTCGAAAAAAAAATTGATGGCGATACATTTTAGTCCCCTCAAACCACAGAATCAGCACCAATAACAAAACACTACTACAACGATATCTTTATAGAGTAGTTAAAACCGATTGTGTCCATGAAAGACTAACTATTGCTCGCGACTTCAGATGCATAAAATTTTCATCGGACTGAGATCTGATCTTATGACCCACAATCCTATTTCTGGGATAACACATAGCCTATGCTATGTTATATCAGGGGCGCTATTCACTATACACTAAAAAATATATACAATGTTGTAATTCGATGGCAGAAAACGTAATTTCTGTTAGTAGCCAAAATGGGTTTAAAATACCTTTAGAATCAGAAAAAAAATACTGCGTCAAATAATGTGGGTCTCATTTCGATAAATTAAAAAAATACTTACGTCGCGTTGTCACTTTTAAGACCATTACCCCTGTCCATTTGCTGTAAGCATGCAATAATCTCGTCTTGGACTTCTTTTTCTACCTCATAAACTGATAGCATTTAATATTCTGTTTATTGTATTTAATAACGTAAAACCATCGATGTTAGGCCTTGCCATACACCTGTTCACAGCTTATGACATTTTTACGTTCCGAAAATAAAAACTGAATTGCTACAACTCGTGCGAGTTAACATGGCACCTGGATCAATCAAGTGACGTTTAAAGTACTGACTGTAAAAGAAATTTTGAATTTTCGAGGGCGCCATATTTTATTAGATAAATTTCTTAAATTCTTTAATATTGATTAAAATAATTAATAGATTTCTGATCGTAAGATTAAAAAATAAACAATATTCATGGCATGTTTTTCTTATAATAAGCTTGTGCCATACTTACATTGTTGTAAAGCTGAAAGTATAACGTATTACAGGTTTATTCAATAAAATCACTGTTGGTGAAACTACTAGACAATTTTTATTTATAAAAATGAAATTATTAATATAAATATATTCATGAAATGTTATCCCAATAAAATATTGTGATTGTTTATCTGTACAATTTTCACATCCTTGTATCGCACCCCTTATTATTAAACCAGGTTAAAGCTATTTTTATCGGAAAGGATATCAGAGATCACAGCAGTGACTAAACATGCCAAATTATAAAAGGACATAATAATTTTATTAGCGTCAGTTCCTTCAGTGGTAATTTACTGCCTAAATTATGACAGTACACGTGCATACTAAGAGGGAAAACGTCGTATTTATTATTTTTATAATATTATAATGATGGATTAGTTTAGTTTTTACTACGGTGATGATTACCGCCGTTGTAATAAGATTATTTTGATAATGAGATTTATTGAAAGTGTGGATGCATGTTTGTTAGGTATTTAATCAAACCACACAACGGTAGAACGAATCTGGATGAAATTTGGCAGAGATAGAGAATTTTAAAAAAAAAGGAATACTTCATAATCCAATCAATTCAATTCGAAAAATCCAAGAAATCCATACTAATATTATAAATGCAGAACATAGTAAATCTATATGTTATAAAGTATTATGACGAAAACTCAATAAAATAAATCAATATAAATGTTCCAAATGTAACAATAACAAAACTCTACAAAATCTCATAATAAAAACTACGATATTAAAATGTACAACAGTCACTGTGATGCGGACCCTACTGCAGGACGAGAGCGGGGCATCGCGCGGAGAAGTGGGAGGAGGGTTGTTTGCAAGGCCAGGTGCCATGTTAACTCGCACGAGCTGTTTATGTGCCCAATATCCTGTTAATAACAACTTTAGCAATTATTTGATAATTCCATTTGAAGGACAAGAATAATTCCATCATCTACCTGCGATTTATAGTTAATGAGTAATTACTTTTTTTAGATTTTTCAAAAGATTTTCGGCTCTTCTGAAAAATTTGACATCTCGTACTTAAAACAATTACGTTTTCTGCTATAGGGGTGAATTTCCCGGGACCAAGAATTGCGTGGCATCGATGAAATCGGTGCTAAAAATCATAGTTATAATGCTCTAATATTTTTTGCTAGTTAGGTGAAATAGTGATGTATGTGTAGCACTAAATATTCTTTTAAATAGGATTATAGGTAATTCAAAAAAAAAACAAAATACACCGAAATTTTTCATTGCCGTGTTTGTCCACACGTCACCTATTGTGTCGTAATACCTCATTGATAAAAATCTATTGGTTATTTTTATTAATACCTATTTTTTTTTGATACGTGAATAGTTAAAGTATTGTTACGAAATACATTTATACAAATATTTAAACAATACAACGAATGGTTAACAAAAATACATTTGTCCCAGAACTACCTTTCATCGCCGTGTTCTAAACATGTTTTTGAATATTATTTTATCTAACGACTTGCGTCCTCCCTTACATGCGCTAAACGTTGCATATTGGTGCCGCCTAAGTGCTCGACACGGAAGAACGTACACACGTATCTGCGTTTTGGCGCCATAGAGGTAAGTATACAATTTTTATGTCACTGGACATTTTTTCTTTCATCGCCGTGGATAGGGATAACTTTCTAATTTAATAAGTTATCCTCTTGATTAAATATTCAATAGAACGCCATTTCTCTTGTTTATTTTTCTGCCCTCCTTATTGCAAACGCAGTACTTGCAAAATGG
Organism: Eilema sororculum; assembly: GCA_914829495.1. NCBI lineage: Eukaryota > Metazoa > Arthropoda > Insecta > Lepidoptera > Erebidae > Eilema > Eilema sororculum. The sequence goes on from OU618535.1 coordinate 24,713,772, forward strand.
CGGTTTCGAGATAAACGCGATAAACCTATTTTCTCATATCTAATGGAGAAATATTCGTGGTATAACTTTTAAAATGTAACTTAAAATTAGTAAAAAAATCAAGCAAATTGATATATTTTTTTCTTTATTTTATTGTCTTATTTAGATAAAATGCTCAGTACTGCGTTTTCATTAACTTTTTGGGCTTGCGAGCATTACAGTATCACTAAGACTAAATGCAGTAACTGTGTTTATTACTGCAAACTTACCTAGCACGTGCTTATTACTGCGTTTGTAATTAGCAATCATTTATATTTTCATGCCTGGTCCTACTAAGTAGAGGGCATTCATTGTCCGACAGCTTTCCGGTTCTTCATGCGACGAATGGCAGTCTGAACTTCAACAGGCGTTATCGGTGGCACTAGTCCTAGATTTGGAGGGAGATCTGGTGGCTGCATCTTTTTATGCTGCTTATTCAGCAGATCGTGGAAGTATGAGCGCCATCTCTCCTTCACCGCGACTTCATCGTACAACAGGTTTCCTCCAGGGTCTTTGATGCAGCGGCACGTGGTTATAGCCTGCACCGCTTTGGCCCTGGAGCGCGCCAACTTGTAGATGAGCTTTTGCCCCTCAGACGATTCCAACTTGTTGTATAGCGGTTGCAAGTGGTCTCGTCTGGCCCTGGCTACGGCTCTCCTAGTGACGCGTTTAGCCTCTTTGTACTCGTCGTGGTCTTCGGGAGATTTGGACGCTTGCCACTTTTTAAAGAGGGCTTTCTTCACCCTGATCTCCTTCTGGACTGTGTCGTTCCACCATCAGGTGTCCTTGTCACACTTGCGTCCACCCTTAGACGTGCCGAGCACTGCCTTCCCCGCCTCAAGGATAGCTGCCTGAATCTGGTCCCAGCAATCTTGCACTGGTTCGTCTACAGCATTAGTGCACTTATCACCGATAGCTGAGACGAAACTCTGGGACTTGGCTTCATCAAGCAGCCACCACTTGATTCTGCGTTGGCCGCGCTCACCTCGTTTGCCTTTGGGTTTTACGCGGAGGTCCATGACAAGGAGACGGTGTTGCGTAGTGAGACTCTCCCCGGGTATAACCTTGCAGTTGGCTACTCTACTGATGCTGTGCCTCCTAGTGAGCAGGATATCGATCTGGGTAGCGCGCCCCCCACTCTTGTAGATGATAAGATGTTCGGGCTTCTTTTTGAAGTACGTGTTCACGATGGCAAGATCAGCAGCCGCACACGTTCTGAGGATATGCTCACCCTCTGGGTTACGGCTACCGTATCCATAACCACCGTGGACACGCCCAAACTCCTCACACCCACCACCCACATGACCGTTCAGGTCACCACCCAGAACAATCCCATGCGACAGCGGAATGTCACGGACCACACCCCCGAGTTGGTTCCAGAACGAGATCTTTTCGGCTTCGCCACACCCAGACTGTGGAGCGTAGGCACTTATCAGGTGGGTTACAATCCCATCGACAAGCACCCTCACAACCATAAGTCGGGCGCTATGGCGTTTCACCTCCGAGATGTCATCCTGAAGCTCCCGGGAGAGCACCACGCCCACCCCGGCCTGCCCATCAGGAGCACCTGTGTACATCAGCTGGTAGCCGTCTCCAATGAGCTTGGAGCTACTGCCCTCCCACCGAGTCTCCTGCAGGAACGCCACGGCCACCCTCCGCCTGGAGAGTACGGCGGCCAACTCCCTCGCGCGACCAGTTAACGTGCCGATGTTCCACGTTGCGAAGCGGAGTTTACGGGGATCGCGATTTTGGCCTATCTTCTTTAGCCGTGCACGGCTCAGGCACGGTAGCCCTCGTCCACTTGTCACAAGAGGCGGGCGACACTTCTGCGCGCCGTTTTGCGTCGGCGCCCTATCCCTCGCGCGATCCCTTACATTGTTTATCATGTGATTTGGCTAAGTTTTGGCCTTTCCGGGGGCGACTGCCGTCTGACCCCCCAACCCTGAAGGGAAAGCCAGCGCCAGAGCCTCGTCCGTTTTTCAGCAGGTGCACCGGCTTGCAGGTGAGGTTGGCTTGGGTCCCGAAGATCTTGGTGGGACCCCAAAGCACCCTAAAAAGTTTGCATAATATATGCTATAAAAAATTCATCCATAATTTATATTATGGCTTATGGGACTTATTCAATTTTACTCAAAATATTAACGCAGTACTGTAGCATACTGCGTTTAGGCTTAGCATTACAAGAGTAGGCTCATCTTATTTTTGCTACGTTCAGATGCAGTAATGGTGACTACTGTGTTTGTCTTTAGTTAATATTCGTTGCAAAAATGTTATGTGCTAAAAGCATATGCAGTAAACGTAGCAAGTACTGCATAAACATCTAGCATATGCTTAATGCTGCAAATCTTCTTAGTGAAAGTAACATTTAGGTGCAAGTGCTGCGTTTCATGTTAAATAAAAATCACGTTTTTAATAAGAAAAAACTTATAAATATATTTTTTACGTATAGAATATATCCTCAGGACGTCATTTTTGCAAAAAAGTGAAAATCTCAAAAATGTCGATTACTGCAAGTACAATTAGCAGGGCAGTTTTGTGAAGTGATTAAAGCTTCGAATAATTATTAGATTTTTTGTTATTTTATATTTTCGTCTCGTTTTTCATTGCCGTGCTTTCATTGCCGTAGTTTCCGTGGTCAAAATTTGCTATGGCAATGAAAAAAAAAACACGGCAATGAAAAAAAAATCATTGCCATGCACTGTAAAACAATTTAGTTTCATTGCTGTGACTAGATGTTTCATTTCCGTGACTTATGTTTTCATTGCCATAGTATGATTAGGCATTATAAACATCACACCTGATAAAAAGGTACCTACCTAACATCAAAATCAAGATAATGGTGGTTATCATTTTATTCCCCGGGGACGGCGATCTATATGTAAATGACAATTACAGTTAAATCATCCTGTAGGTATTGTGTCTTTCAAAAAAATATAAGAATTATATTGCATGCAAACACAATTTTTATTACTAGGGTATCATATCGGAATAGAATAATATAATTTAAAACTAATCCCCCAAGGGTCTGGAGCAGGGCGGCAACGCGAACGTTGAAGGCCCTACACCGGAATGCTGTTAAAATGTTGGATATACAGAAATCTTAAGTAGATTGTGGTTGATCGAATCAATCGAATTATCCGTGTGGTGATTGAGTAAGAATACAAGTATCACCACCCCATCTCCCAAAGGGTGTCATAAGAGGTAAGTACTTAACAACAGGTTACTTGTTAGTAGTTCTCTCTTTGTTCTGTTGAGAAGGAAAACTTGTGAAGCTTGTGATACCTGAGAAACACCTTAGGAAAATTGCAAAATTTTACTGTTCCACATAAATAATAAATAAATAAATAAATATTCCACAACATTCTACACAACGCTATCTAGACCCATGGTAAGCTTTTATAGCTTGTGTTATGGAATCTAGAATGCGGATAAACATACTTAAATACTTTTTTTTTGTAAATACATACATATTATACATAGGAACACCCAGACCAATGCAAATAGCCATATTCATGCATACAAATATTTGCACTGAGCGGGGATCGAACCCGCGCCTCCTGCGTGGCAGTCGCGTGCACTACCGCCACGCCACAGAGGCTTACTTACTTACTTACATACTGTTCCGTGTAAATGGTTGCAGCAATTGTTTCTGGAGGTTCACAAAAGCTTCAAATTTAATGAAGAAAAAAAAATACTTACATATCTCGCCGCCAATCATTTTCATAAATTACTTTTAAGTCCCAGCGTTTCAGAGAACGCTCGATCGATCTGTTTAGTCCACACACGTTCCTACTTCTAGGGCACACAGTCCTCCCACATTATTCTATATTCATCTCCCACTGAGTGAGTCACTCCGTCTTCTTGTAGCTACTCCTATGAACGACAGAATTTCGTAAAGTAGGTAAGTACCGCATTCCGAAATCGAATCACGAAATGAATTCAGATCTTGAAAGACTACAAATTTAATCACCGAAATTGACGAACTCAAGTCGTATTGTTTTACGAAGAACGGGGCGAAATTATCATCTTGAAAATTTCCATGAAAACTGTTCGAGATTGTTCGAATTGCATCGGTTTTATAAGCTTTCTTTCTATCATGATGTGTGGATCTGCAGATGGTACACTTTTACCGCCTTATGTCATATATAAAAGTGCCCACCTTTATGACACCTGGAAGGAGCGAGGACCTTGCGGATCACCTTGTTGCAGCGAACCATGTTGTTCCCGCGGCACTAGATACAACAGGACTGCAAGCGGTTGGATCGATGCTGTTACATTCCGCGACTGGTTTATGACATGTTTTTTACCACATGCAAAGAGATTAAACGGCCGCAAAGTGATGATTGGTGACAATTTGTCGTCACATTTGGACGTCGATGTTTTAAGCCAATGTCAAGAACACGACATCTCATTTGTCTGTTTGGTAGCAAACTCAACACATCTGCTGCAGCCTTTAGACGTGGCATTTTTTCGCCCCATGAAGGAAGCCTGGCGCTTTGTATTAACCAAATGGAAGCTAGAAAACATGAGGCTAACAACTATTCCAAAGGACGTTTTTCCAAATCTACTTACCAAGGCGCTCATGAGATTAGATGAGGCTAAACCAAAGAGTTCTAAATGCTCTACAACACAATTGCCAGACATTTTGTCAGGAATAAAACGGAATCTTATTAGCAGCTTTGATGCCACGGGTATATTTCCGTTTAATCCCGATCAAGTTTTAAAACGTTTGCCGCCAGATGAAGAAAGTAACTTTGTGAAGGAAAGTGAGAACGTTCTTACAGAGTTTTTAAAAGAGCAGAGATTTGGAGGACCAACGCATTGCACTAAGAAAAAGAAACGCCTTAATGTTGCACCTGGAAAAAGCATTTCTACAATGGATAGAGAAGAACTTGAACCTAGCACATCCGGTGTCTATATAAAGAGACAAAAGAAAACTAATCTGGAGAAAACAGGAAACAAAGAAAATGAGGAAATGGTTGACGAGGAGGACAGTGAGAGCACCAAAAGTTCCTCACCTTTGCCTAGAGAAGAAGAAGAGGAACAAAATGAATTGACAGAGGGGCGATATGTTTTGGCAAAGTTTTGTTCTCACCGCGGGAAAAAAACATATCGCTACGTATGTTGCATAATTGATATTACGCCTTTAGTTGTGCGTGGTTTAAAATCAGTAGAAAATAAAAAGACATTTAGGTTAGTTAAAGACGATATATCAGAAATAGAAACAACAGATATTCTTGCATATTTGCCAATGCCTATTGAAAAGAAGGATGAAACGGGAACTGATTTGTTAATATTTCCTTTTGATATTAATATTTATGAGCTTAATAACTAGGTTCTATCTTTTTTATATTAGGTATAGACTTTATAATAATGTTGATTTTTGAAAAATTTAAACTTTAATTAAAATGATTGTGATCTCATCTAGATAATCGTTAGGCTATGAGAAAAGGACTGATTTCTTTTTGTTTACACGTTAGTGGTCTTTAGAAAATTTATTATTATTAAATAAGGATATTGATTATGTTAGTCTGTAATTTAAGATAAATACAAAACTGTATTTGTTATTTGTTTTTTTAATAAAAGATTCTGATAAATAAAGTTTTCATCATTGATCAAAGTAACCCCAATAAATTAAAATTGATGTAGCACATAAAGTTGCGGATGGATTTTTATTATTTTTAGGTAGTTGTAATTCATTTTGGGGCTACTTACAAATTCCGTTATAAAATATAGGGCGATCAAAGTAACCCCGATCTCAGTATAGCTTTGATCACCCTGATTTTATTTTTTTTCTCAAAAACTGATGATTAATTTTTTTTTTTATAAAGTTGTCTTACAGAACACCCAAAACCGATATCTCAGTTTTTTTTGCGGATTTTGTATTGCCTCCAGAACAGAAATACGGAACTTTGAAATTTTAATTTGATCAAAGTAACCCCATTTTACGGTAGCACCGAATACTGACATTACAGGATTCGAAAACTTACTTACATATTATTGTATTGTTAATTTTTTTTTGTGTGACAGAATTTAAATAAATGATCGGACAACTTTGATTCTATTATATATTTGTTTAATTTGTTTAATTATCCTTTTGCAGATTTTTAAGCTATGAAATTTGTATAAATTTATTACATGTAAGTAGGTATGTAAAATATTATGTTCTATATGGATTTTCATTTCTGTGGTTGATTCTTTCATTCGCTTGGCATAATTCTTTCATTGCCGTGGACGCTTGTTTCATTGCCGTACACGCATGTTTCATCGCCGTGGCATGTAATTTTTAATCTTGTATATCTCGTTAGTTTTTTTAGTTATCTGCTAGATATTAAGCAAGAATACATATAGTATCAAAACCTTTAATTAACGCTATGTTTTTTTATTATAACACTTAAGGTAAAAAAATCCACGGAAATGAAGATTTTAATGGACTTGTTGAAATTCACCCATAGAATCATAATTCAAAAGTTTTATATAAATTTAATTATTAAAAAATAAAAACACAACTGCCGAGTGAAACAAGTTTGATAGCAGGCGGTAGTAATTTTTTTTCTTTCAGTTCATAAGAGGTATTTACATGTACATTCCTATTAGCTACCATCATTTTCAACATTATTTTTTTTATAATTTTATTTTCACATTTTATGTAAGTTCTTAGGTACATTTTTTTTATTATTATTGCATGGATGAAAATAACTTGTGCAACCTTTAATTTGAGACATCAATAATTCGAAAAACATCGGAATAGATGAAACGCTCAAGTGAGACTTGAACTCACGACCTTTCCCTTACAGGGGGAATGCTCTTCTAACTGAGCTGTTGAGCCACACCAGAATCATTTCAAATTTTCCTTCTTTCTTTTTATATCCGGCTTACGGTGGATTTTTCCGAAGTTTTTTTGAACTTAAAAGTTAGCATAATAAATGCTATAAAAATGCATTCAAACATCAATAATTGAAATCCGTAAAATGGTTCTGAATATAATATGGTAATAAGGCATATTACAAACATATCTATATACATGCATACACACAAGTTGCACGCGAAAAACAAAACCCTTCTTGACTGTAGGATAATGTGCTATATTCTAAAACCGTATTTTTATTTAAATTTTTTATTGATACAAACGGTTTTAACTACTCTATACCTTGCAAAACTCACGTCTATAAAGTTTCGTATTTATTTTGGCACAAATGTATTACAGATAATGTCGTACTTTATTGACGGGTAATATAACCCTTCAATGCACACTCATTTACTGAGGTGGAATTGCAGTAGGTATTTATTTATAAATGTTAACGAAACGAAACTATATATTATCATTTTTAATGAATTTTCATTATTCGCACACTATTTAAATTATATTTTCTTCCAATGTGGGTGCTTCATAAAATTAAAAAAAAAACCTACATAAAGTAAAAATACGTCTTGTTGGTTAGCCCTGCAACTTTGATAAAAATACTTCGTAATATTTTGAGCCAAGCGTCGCCGTGTCGGGGGACATTTGGCTCCTTGTTTACATCAAGGAGTCAAATATCCAATGTCAAATGAACGTATGTATGTTGCAACTTTTCAACGTTTTGTAAAATCCGTTTTAATGGTATAGGTATACATAATAAATGATTTTTGACGTTGACTTTGAATACAATCAAAGCGGGCGAAGTCGCTGGCAGAAGCTACAATAATTCACTAAATACTCACCCATCAAAATATTTTTGCAAAAACCATTATTGTGCTTACATGTTTGTGATTTCAATAACAAATAGTAAGATTGAAGTGTGATATTGTGTTATTATTTATCTATTTTAGAATTCATTAAAATCTACATCTGCACATAAGATATATTATCCCTGAAATAGACACACACATACCCTGAAACACACCGAAATAGGTAATATTTTCTATTTTTTAAAATTTTCTGATTTATGAACATGTAGTCTCCCAATGTGCGCTATTTCTCCCGAACCTCCGCCTTCTGCATCCAGTCAGTATGTTACAGTGAATGTCCGAAATGCAGCGTATGTTAAGATAAATAATTGTCTTTTGACTTTCTTATTGTATTTTTGATGTAAACGAAGGGTAATTGGTAATGCACTCCGAATTGATCATCTCTCAATTCACGACTCACACTGCAATCAGTTTTGTAGGACTTTTAACTAATTGAATCCCGGACTAAACCGGTACACGGGCTGCGGTAATTATTTAAATAAAAATCATGCATTTTAGGGTTAAATCAAACTGTGGGTTGTGCGATAGAGAGGAAGCTTTACAAAATTGAAGTAAGCCGATCTTCTCACTCTTCTCCTCGACGTATCGTACTATGCACCTTTGAAAGGCACATCCCTTGTATTATGTGCCTTTAATCGTACCTCTGATTCGAACGTGCGGGGTGAGGAAATGAAATCTGCGCGGGGGTGGGAGCTTCCATTCTGTACGCTAGTACTATTATCTATTCTGTGATAAGGGCTTGTTTAGCAAATAGATCACACCGGTTGGAAATACGGCCTTGGTCTGAGGAACCTTCAGCAATAAACTAAGCGAGTGCCAAGCAAATGCCAATCCTGGTCCACACTATCTACTCTTCCTGCTTTCCATATCTTTCAAGCTTTAATTAGAGCGACGGCCCTATAATTATGCATGTAAAAATAATGATCAAGACATTCATAAAAGTTACTTTGTTTACCATACGAAAAAAGTTATTTGACTTGACTAGCATTGTACTTTTAACCAAAGCAGTTTGCAAAAATTAAGCAAGTACTTCTTCACAAAAGTCTTTCAAGACTCGAGTCATAAAGAACTAAACTTCCACCTTTCTCTTTATTATATTCACTTCATAGACTCATATATTTTCCACTTATTATAGTAAAAAGTTCCGGGAGATGAAAACTCGGTACTAAAGTAATATTAAGATTTCGCTTGCAAACCATTCTATGCGTGCGAGATAGATATTTAGATAAAAAATATGGCATTACGGCTCAATTTCGCTTACTTATCTAAAATTACTTATGTTTAAGGTATGCTTTTTTATTTTAGATGTGTTTTGTAATTGGCTTCTCTCAAGATCCATCCCAACACATACTGCATTTGCTTTTTAGCGCTCTGTGCTACTCCACCTGTACTATCGAGGATCTGGAGGTAAAGAATAATGCTGCTTATTGCCAAGTATTGCGACGAAAAAATCTAGAAGAATTTATGAGCTATTGACTCGATAAAAAATGACACCAAGATTCATTCGATAATGAATGGGCTCTATAATGTAGCCAGAATCAGTGCCTAGTGCTTAGACGATTCTAGGCACTAGGCACTGATTCTGGCTACATTATAGAGCCCGGTGTCCACTCTCTTACTCCACTTTACTCTATGAATTGGTTGAAGTATATTAGCCTTTTCAAGAGCGACTGACGTCTGACCTCCTGATTCCGAGAGGTCTTTAAATTACCAGATGAACATACTATAAACAATTGTTGAGACATAAACATCTTAAGTAATGTTTACATCCCTCATTAATCGGCAACTCGACTTACAAAACGCATTTCCAGTATCACCAAATCACTTCCATCTCTCTTCAAATATATTTCATCCCTTAAAATAAAAAAATCCCTCTCAAAACCTGTCACGCATTTGTCACGACACAATTTCACGCGATTAGACACAGACGTTTACAAATGTTGCCGTCGTATCATGCATATGAAAACACGAGTGATTCAAGATTCATATGTTTGCCTGCACGGTCATACTGGTATCCCAAGAGGGCTGCCCTCTGCATAGGTCCATGGGCATCAATCACAGTCATTACCAGGTTAGCGTGACGTCTGACTTACGTAACGATAGTTTATCCAGCTGAGTAGATGTAGTTTGTAAAATTAAATAATAATTATCACTAGAAATGGTTTTTACATACTGATGAGTATATTGGATACAAATCAGGACAGATCAGGTGGCAATTACTACTGGAAGAAACTAATCAAAATCAATAACTGGAATTCTTAGTTCTTAGTGCAACTGAAAACTTTTGACGTAACTGGAGAATCACTACGAAGATGATACTCATGGGTATAAATCGTACGGTATTCTCTCTATTAAATACTATATTATAGAATTATATGATGACAGTATGAAATAAATAACAGTATCGTCATTTACTAAGCTAACTTTAAAATTCGAATACATCGGGAAAAATGAAATGTCGTGGGTTTGGGTCCTACTTGAGCATTACATTTTTTCCGATGTATTCGAACACTACACACACATTTGACTGAATTTTTTATAGCATTTATAATGCTAACTTTAAAGTTCGAAAAGCATCGGAAAAATGAAAGGTCGTGAGTTCAAGTCTCACTTGAGCGTATCATTTTTTCCGATGTTTTTCGAACTTTAAAGTTAGCATTAAAATGCTATAAAAAATCAGTCAAATATTCGGGCGGAGTCATCAAAATTCAATGTTTAAAAATGGTTGAAAAATCATTCATTGTTTCCAACAGTTCGTAAGAATGTTGGTAGATGGCACCACCGTCCGCCCTTAAAGACGGATATAAGGAGAAGAAAAATTTGAAATGAATCAGGTGTGGCTCAATAGCTCAGTTGGAAGAGCATTCCCCCTGTAAGGTAAAGGTCGTGAGTTCAAGTCTCACTTCAGCGTTTCATTTTTTTCCGATGTTTTTCGAACTATACACACATTTATTTCTGTTCATACAATTGTCAAGCATATTCATACATATATTAATGTATCAGTGCATTCATATAAATATTTGCACTCATTAAGAATCCAAAACCTCCGATATAGCAGGACACTTTATCCCCCACGCGATAGAGGTCGTTTGAATAATTTATTTTACCAAAAGTGTAACATTGTTATGCGCTATGAAGCACGCCTCCCCATTCTGGGGGCGAGTCGGTGACACCGTTGTCCCCCACCCGAGGAGAGCCAGACCGTAAAGGATTGCCCTGGGTCAGGCTGAGTGCGAGGGATATGTCGAAGACAACCTCCACAACAACCCAAACCTCCGGCCTAGCACCACTATCCCTCAGTTGGTGTGCGGTTTTAGTCGGTTCGAGTCTCCTACCCTTCCGGCTCCGGCAGGGCAGGTATCCGAGGGGATTTTCGCACGAAAAAGTATTGGTGGAACTACACATCCGTGTGTCCCAACAAAGGCTGTGCAAGGCATCGCGGTTTTGCGCGTGATGAATACAGCCAAATGGCGGTCTGTGTTCACCACAAATTTATTCCAATGCTGGTCAATTTATTTATTAACTTCCCATTTTATGCATCGTGATTACTAGATATTTAATTACCAGTTGGAAAACTATGGAATTATTCAACTGAAATGCGTGAACGTGATACGAATGTAGCACAATTTACATTTATATAGTTGGTAAAATGCGGTATTATTACAACTTCATAATTAAGAATAAGCTCATTGAAATAAAACCACTTTTTACGGATTCTATCGCAATTTATTTGTTATTTTTACTTTAGTTACTTTTAAACAGACGTTTCAGAAGCCATGATCGCGTTGTGAATCATGATGGTAGTTGTCACCTAGTTTGAAGTATAAGTTATCTCAAAATACCCGAATCATGGTGAATTATTGGTGTTCCTATTTACGCAGAATGAGCTCACTGTAACGTTATTTCTTGCTGGATTTTGCTGCTTACTGGGTTTGATTCGCCTAAACTTTAGAAAATATCATAAGAATAAGCTCACATCCATCTTCTATGACACCCGTGGGACGAGATGGGGTAGCCCAATTCTACTCCACCAGGAATCTACACGTAGACCAAGAAATTCAGTACTTACCTAAATTATTACGATTCACTTCAAATCAACTTACTATTATTACAAACAAATCCATGGGGTTATAACAATGGTGCCTAAAACACCTATGTTTATGGGAAGTTATTCAATGTGCAGGCTGAAGATATTTTGAACACTTAGTATAGAGTGTGTACTCAATGCTTCACAAATGGAAGAACCCCTGTTCAATAAGTGTATTTAGGATGCCGTTGGTACCCTTCCGCGTACAGTCAACTTCAGTAAACTATGGAAAACAGAGGCGGTAGCACTGTTTTCTATAGGACGCTGAAGTTTACTGTAGAACTCTGTGTAAACATCTGAGATGCACCACAAAAGCCCCATTTGCACCCCTAAGAAATTAAATTAAATTGAGCAGGTTAGACAGTATAATTTTATCCCCTTAATAGTTACTGCATAATAATGTTCTAGGAGGTACTACACAGCTTTATTAAGACTGAAACTAAGCATTACTTGGAATAATTAATATCAGTTCTAGAATGCAGATAAGCATAATTAGATTTGACAATTATTTAATTCAATTTCAATTTCTTGACATTTAATTCTAATCCTAATAATTATTCTAATCATTTTTATTCACTTATTCTAATTATTTTTTTAGGGAAAATTAAATATTTTTCCCAAATATTGGGAAAAAAATGAGGCTGGTATGCATAATTTTAAAACTACCCACATGTAAAATATGGTTAAATAATATTGTAATCTTAGAAACAGTCACTTTACATCATACCTTGAATGCGGTTAGGCGAAACCGACTGGGTGAAAAATAAAATATAATGTACAAAGTATCTTACTCAATATAATTAGATACTAAGATATTATTTGCTACAGGTACCAAACTAATCGCATTAGCAGACAAGCCAGTACCCTCCAACTAAGCTTAATTGCTTGTGCTAGGAGTGGGTTCACGTCGGTAATGTAAAGGCCCAGATTCGAACCCGGGACCACTCGATTGTAAGGCCGACTCCTTGACCATTAAGCTACCGACGCTTATATATATACATGCATACATCCCATAATATGTACACATTGATGGTCGCGTATTTCACGCCAATTTTTGAGATGCAATTTGTTATCAAGGCAATGTCTGCAGTATATGGTCTAAGTTTAATTAATTGATGGACTCGCCAAACCACGTCGTCTGTTCAGCCAAGGTTGTTTACTATCGCGCGGTCAATTGAACAGCCAACATTAGCTTTACGAGCCAGTCCATCAATGTAAATGTTAAATAGGGTTGGTGACGTCGCCCGCCCTGCACCTTGCCATTTCCCCACTTGATGTGGTTTATTTAAGAGTTACACAAAAATTCGGAATGTATTTATACTCGTAATAATTATCGGTGATATTTTTACTAAAGAGAATGTTATTTATTCAATGTTTAGAATTAGATCCTTTAAAGTTACTGAATATGTGAAATATACGAGTAGGTATATAATTTTCCCGGTATTGGCTGTTTTTGGTGGTTTATCATGATATCTGGTGTACGATGGTACATCAGATATTACTTGAGAACACAGTATCATGGAATCAAAGAATCAATTTGGTTTATTCAGTTTAGGCACATAAAGAGCACATTAAATAATTATTTTAACATACATACATAAAATCGCGCCTGTTTCCCATAGGGGTAGGCAGAGATCACGGCTCTCCATTTGCTATGATCCTGACATGCTAATCTCACTTCATTCACTCTCATTACATTCTTCATGCATGCTCGTCGGTTTAGGGTACTCCTGACCTGCCCCTTTTCTAACACTTCCCAGATTTGGTCCAGGTATGTGCGCCTAGGTCTTCCCCTTCCAGCAGTACCATCCACACTCGCCTCATACACCTGTTTCGTTAGTCTTCTCTTCTCTCTCGCTTCAGAAATTAAAAAAATAAAATAAACTTGTCCGGACCATTTTAATATTCCTCTCTCAATTCTCGTCACTGCATCATCTATCACTCCACATCGCTCTCTTATCACGCTAAAAGAGATATACCATTGGAAAATGATTCTTTCGCTGGTTTGGTAGGTTAGTTCTTTTGAGAAAATACCATCAAGAAACTCAGTGAACTTTATTAGAACTAGATCATCTTTTTTGATGGTTTAGTTTACAACAGAGTTTATATTTATATGACAGCCTCTGTGGCGTGGTGGTAGTGCACGCGACTGCCACGCAGGAGGCGCGGGTTCGATTCCCGCTTAGTGCAAATATTTGTATGCATGAATATGGCTATTTGCATTGGTCTGGGTGTTTCTATGTATAATATGTATATATTTAAAAAAAAGTATATAAGTATGTTTATCCGCATTCTAGATTCCATAACACAAGCTATAAAAGCTTACCATGGGTCTAGATAGCGTTGTGTAAAATGTTGTGGAATATTTATTTATTTATTTATTGTGCGAGCGAGCAAGAGATTTGGTTGACCGTGCATTTTTATCATTTCGATAGTTATCTTTTTTCATTAAACAATATTATTCAGTTTAATTTTAAACTTACTAGTAGGTAGTATTAGTTGTAGGTATTATGATGCCTCCCTAATAACATTAAAAATCCTCTTGTTATAAGCCCTTATTGAACGCCTAAAGATTTCTTATCAGTATGTTAATTTCCTGTTAAAGTTGTCAATTTCTGCAATACACAAAACAAACTAACAATAAATCATATCCACATTTAAAATTCAGCTGTTCACAGAAAAAAACAAGCAATAAATATTCCTCCAGCCACATTACCGCGCGATCAAAGTGTAACAATCGCTATTCACAAACGCTGACTTTTATCGGGATCTCCTACAAATTTGCCACTTTTTTGTTCCTTCCCCTTTGTTCCGACCGCCGATCGCCTTTTGCTGGGGAGATGCGAACATTTCCTTAACAGACATTGTTCTTTTAGAATGTTTTGGTTTCTTTTGTACAAAATTTTGGAACGAATATTTCCTTTAGATAATCTATCACGCTGGCCTAGATATTTTATAGTGTATGTAGATTAGTTTGAACGGTACTAGCGCGATCGGATTCGATCGTACATTTTGTTGATAGATGGCGTGACAGAAGCGAATGGGCGCGACACAGAATAAATTGGATTTGTTGAGTTCTAACTGACGTCGTTATACAAGTAATGTGTCGCCGAAAAACTTGGCTTATTTTAAAAAATGGTTCTCTTTTGATAGTTGTAAGAAATACATACGTACATACATACATACAATCAAGCCTTTATCCCCGAAGGGTTAGACAGAGGTGAATTAACACCCTCATTTCACCAATCATTGGATTCGGTTCCACATTATAGGAGGTGACCCTATTGCCGCTTTCCGGGCACTATTGTTGACTTGAGCCGTTGCGTCCGATGCTGAGTCTGGGCTATATATGTATATCTATCTGATGTTAAACAGCCCTATCCCTTAGTCGCCCCTTAAATGAATATCATTGGGTACTAATAATTAATTTGAACTGCTAACTATTTCATTGGAAGTTAAAGTGTAAGGGTAGTTCCATTTTATCCATAAGTTAGAATAGCAAAGTGAACAGCTATTAAGTTTGTTTATGAATCCTAACGAGAATTTCAACGATCCAGAATGGGACCAACGTACTTGATTTTAACGATTTTTTTGCTCCAATTGCCAAAAATGGTAGTGTAGGAGAATTTCATATGCCCAAGACCTGGCTCATGTAGCTCCTAGATCAGAGCATTCCCTATTCCTAGTAACGTAGTTCAAGTCCCTTCTTGAGCATTCACTATTTAAAATTTTAATAAATTAAAACGTACCTGATAATATTGCCATGCTGGATGTTAATAAAATCTTATTTAAATTATGTTTATTTGAGTTATGTGTGTATTTATCGCAGGTTTATAAGTGCCCGGTTAATGGTAATAGGCTCATTGGGACCTAAACATAAACTGGCGAAATGTGGGTGCTAGCACCTCTACCTACCCCTTCCGGGAATATATGCGTGAGTTTATGTTATGTTATGTTATATTAAATTTCGAGGATTTATTTTAAATGACACATATCAATTAACTTAAAATTCACTAATCTTACCATTCTACACCGGTTTATATGATGCAATGACACGTCCATTATTTAGTTTAATATATTCATGCAAGCGTCATACGAAATAATGGGATGATCGCCAGGAGTTCATTAGCGACTTGGCATTCAGCTTTTTTGACAGACAAAGACGGGTGAGTGAACTGGTATAAATAGAACCATATTTAAAAAAAAAGAAGGATAATCGAGTTCACTAAGTTTCTTGCTGGTAGAACTTCTCAGTAGAACCAACCTACCGAACCAGCGAAAGAATCATTTTCCAATGATTTATTTTATTTATTGTTCCTGCGATTTTTGACATTAATGTAAAATTCTGACGTTCATTATGTGCTTTTTATGTGCGTAAACTGAATGAATGAAATAGATTCTTTGATTCTTGATTCTTTGGTAATGTCATATTATGTATACCAAAACATATAACTTTCCATGCAATAATGTAAGTATAACCTCATCCTTTTTTTATGTCGGTTAAAAATGCTGACCTCTACGGTCCGTTTGCCAAATGAGTCTTTATTAACTTTATTTATGACATTTTCTGAGTGCTGTTTCAATTACCTATAGACATAATAATTATAATATGCAAAAGAAATGATTTTGACTTTGATTTTCACATTGGTAACCACATAACGTACAGGTATCTACTTATGTGAAAGCATATACGAAATGTAGACCATAAAACTTCGGAATAAAATCGTAAGGTTTGGGTAGAATGAAATGTTCCGCTGCTTCCGAACATTAACGGCCGTTCCCAATAACATGCTTACAGTTATAGATAGATCGCAACAGTCAAATTTGACGTATCGGCTGTTTAAATACAAAACATGGTAACTGATTTTTTTGCGGGAAAGCGCATCACGGTATAATTTTATTTTCCGAAATTGGTGTGTAATAGGAGTTACTATGGTTTGAATTTAAGCAGCCGAGCACTTTATCCGTAGATGCGATCTATCTTTAACTGTCAGTATGTTATTGGGAACGACGGTAAGCCGTTGGTCCCGGTTGCCATACGAACATCTATCGGCCGTTCCCAACAACATACTTACAGTTGAAGATAGATCGCAGCAGTAAGATTTGACGTAATGGCTGTTTATATTGAAATCATGGTAACAGATTTTTTGCGGGAAAGCGCATCGCGGTATAATTTTATTTTCCGAAATTGGTGTGAAGTAGGAATTACAATGTTTTGAATTTATACAGCCGAGCACTTTATCCGTAGATGCGATCTATCTTTAACTGTCAGTATGTTATTGGGAACGACCGTATGACAGTCGTTACGGGTAGTTGGAGGTTGGAGCCCGAAAAAGAAGTCCGATAGTGAGTTAGGCAATCCGCCGACCAGCAGGATTGCTGACGACGCATCGTACGGCGCCGACACGCGCTGACCGGAATTGCCGACGCATCGATTTCGTCACAGCTTTGTTGTATTAGAATATTAATTAAGTAAATTAGTCTTGTAGTACATTACTTATTGTAAACACTTTTTATGAAATAAATATTTTTTTATAAATAATCGCGTTCGCCGTTACAGAATTTCAATTTTTTTTTAAGAAAATTAGAACCGAAATTACTAATATTCCCTCTAACCCCTCCAGCTAAGCTAAATTACTAATATTCCCTCTAACCCCTCCAGCTAAGCTAAATTACTAATATTCCCTCTAACCCCTCCAGCTAAGCTAAATTACTAATATTCCCTCTAACCCCTCCAGCTAAGCTAAATTACTAATATTCCCTCTAACCCCTCCCAGCTAAGCTAAATTACTAATATTCCCTCTAACCCCTCCAGCTAAGCTAAATTACTAATATTCCCTCTAACCCCTCCAGCTAAGCTAAATTACTAATATTCCCTCTAACCCCTCCAGCTAAGCTAAATTACTAATATTCCCTCTAACCCCTCCAGCTAAGCTAAATTGCTTGTGCTAGGAGTGGGTTCACGTCGGTAGTGTAACATCCAGGATTCGAACCCGGGATGAAAGCCGATTCCTTAACCATTAACTACCAACGGACGCCTTAATTATTATAAAACTTATGTTTTAAATATCTCTACCCCATTTTAGTTATAAAAAAAACTTGATAAATATTAAAAGTACTTTCACAAGTATAAGTACTTAAAATTTACCTCGTACAAGTAAATTCGATCAGAACTTCACGCGTGTAAATAATAAAAGTTGTAAGCAGTAACAAACTTCAGAGGTGGTATCGTGAAATGTATTTAAACTTGAAGCAGACAAGTGCTGAGACATTCTCGTTTTATTTTTAAACTAGTTCAGTCCGCGGCTATGCTTCTGTGAAGAATAATATTTTTATGACATGGACTTAGGCCTCTCCTAATGTGCACCATTTCACCTGATCCTCCGCCTTCTGCATCCAGTCTATCCCAGCCACCTTTTTCAGGTCGTCAGTCCATCTGGCTAGAGGGTGTCCTACCTTACGTTTATCTTCTCGCGGTCTCCACTCTAGGACTCGTCTGCTCCAAAACTACGATAGTTTATACGCAATGCGAACGACACTGAAATTCGATAAAAGACATTCATGTAGTTTATTTATACTTTCAAACAGCCTTATTAGCCTAATAAAGCTGTTTACTCATTGATATTTTATGCCAGTTCGGGACTTCACGCGATAAAAACTTTCACTTACTTTTTTCCGACGTTTCGGGTGCGATGCTGCACTTGTCAAGTCGTGACCACGGGTGCAGCATCGCACCCGAAACGTCGGCAAAAAGTTTTTATCGCGTGAAGTCCCGAACTGGCATAAAATAACAGTGAGTAAACAGCTTATTAACATAAGGCTGTTTACCTTCATTTTTTTAATATTATTATTCTTACTTGAGAATAACAAAACAATATCTCATGGAAATAATGAAAAAAAAATACCTACTTCAAAGTTATCTTTATTCAGAAATAACTAACTAGAAACTAAACATAATATATAAGGTTTTGGGTAAATATAATAAATTAATGCGGTTATATTTTTTTCACAAGAAAAATAATAAGTGTATTTGTCGCAGGTTTATAAGTGCCCGGTTAATGGCAATAAGATCGCCATCTATTACATTGGGTCCTAAACATAAACTGGCGAAATGTGGGTGCTAGCACCTCTGCCTACCCCTTCGGGGAATATAGGCGTGAGGTTATGTTATTTATGTAATAATAAATATACATTTATACTCATGCACCTCTCCATCCAGGGGTAGGCAGCAACAACAAGCCTACCATTTTCATTTGTCCTTACACACATCACTTTACGAGCTTCTTGCACGAGCTACGAGCACTAGCTGGCAGACGAGCACACAGCCTGCCTGATGGAAGGTTGTTACCGTGGCCTATGGACGTATGCAACACCAAGGGCGTTATTACTCGTGCTGCAGACCCTGTAGAAACCTTCTAATGCCCTTCTAGAATTCAGTCTGTATAGACCATTAAAACAGCACTAAGTCCGCAAATTCTGGATGTTTATGAATTACTCTTCTCCCTTGATACTTGTCACCGTAGAGTAAGTCTTTTCCGGGTGTAAGCATAAAAAAAGAAAGTATAGTCTGTTAGAAAGATACAAGCAGATAGATATAAATATATTTTCTTTATACATTTTTTAACCCCTTTATCTCCGGTAAGGTTATATCGCAACAGAAAATTAAAATCTTTTGGAAAATAGGTATTGGTATATCTGAGTGTGTCGTAAAATATTTTATGGACTCTAAAACAAAATTGTCTGCTGTTTTGATCAAAGTTCTTCACAGACCGCCACTCGAGGTTCAGTGATATTTAGGGCACACCACCTGTGAGATTTATTGAGCTCTCTTTCAGTTGACATGTTAGTAAAAACATTTTATTACTTGTCATTCAAATGTTTTAAATGAGTTATAGTAAACTCACCTCAACGAAGATGCTAAATAAAAAACGCTCTTTGACAGGCGAGTATTTTTTAATATTTGGTCCGTCAGTTGACGGCATTCTGCTATATGGTAAAGAAGCTGAGGTGTAGTCCAGAAGATACGGAGTTTAATATATCGATTAAAATAGGAAAAAGTGAAACGCTCAGGCGGGACTCGGAGCCGCAAAATTTTATTCAAGATTTTAATCTAAGTCTCTTAAATATACGCGGTAAAGTCTTGAAGCGGTTATCCGAGATTCAAGATTCTATAACTATGGCAAAATTTTCATTCTTTGCTCATAAAAAATGAAATTTGTACATTTGAATGAGATAAACCTACATGTATGGGGCCCGTTTATACTGCTGATTGATAGACGAACCTTTTCTATTGCGGTAGGAATCAGAAATTTTTGAAAATTTGTAATATATTCAAAATAATTACCTTATCTATAGTTACAAAATATTCAGTTATCACTTTAAATAATACATAATATTACATAACCATAATAGCGGTGTAACACTCACCGGGATATATACGATGTTGTTAATTTTTTTATAAAGGACACGTCAATTTGACTTCGGTTCACCACCTGATGGTTAGCTAAAAGCAAAGTCTCGGAAAGAGGGTCACCATATTAAGCATGTACCATGTTAACAGTGGTGGCCGTCACGGCCTCATCAGATGCCTTTTCACGCCCGCTTAAAGGACCCGGGACTGCAGGAAGAAGGAAACACGTGAGCTGGCACGGACTTCCAGGTCTTAGTGGAGCGCATAGGAATGAGTCACTGAAACGCTTGGTTTTGAGTTACCGATATTTCGGCGCTGTTTCAAGCGCCATGATCACGGTGTAACAGTGCCGAAATATTGGTAACTTAAAACAAATAACATGTGTGAATGACCATGTTAATTGCAAATTATACGTAATAGTTCTCATATACACCTGTGATAAATAGGGTAAAAGCCGGATAGTTGCGCCACTTTTCAAAAAAGCTATATAATAAAGAAATATGTGCTTAATAAGAATATTTCAACATGTATATCAAATTATAGGTCTTTGAACTACTATAGAAGCCAATTGTAAAGAACCTAATTATTATAGGTTTTGAGTAAAACCTGTTTTATTTGACCTCTTAAAGAAAGGATAGTTGCCTACTCTAGCGGATAGTTGCCTAACGTAAATAATACCTCAGAGGATACTTGCCTCATGCGGGGATAGACGCCTCACAATGATTTTTGAAGAAAAACAAATTGATATCGATTTACTCAACCAGTCTTTATTATTTATTGCAATCTTTTATTAAGTACTAATCAACGTTATACATAATATTAAACCATTAAACTATAAAATATAACAAAAATAGCCTCTAAATCAATATTTAATAGGCCACGGTAACCACTTTCCATCAGGTCTGCTACGTAAGTGGTATAATAATAATAATAATAACCAACATCTAAAGAGGCTCGGGTTGGATGGTTGGGTCAAGGGCCAGATGCAGAAGGCAGTGCTCCTTGATACGGCGCGCATCGTGAGGAAGTTCCTTTCTCTGGAGCCCTAACCACCGGTAGCTTGGTTCCTATACCCGATGCCGGTGGGGTACTATTTTATATATTTTTAAATAGATGTTTTTTTTATATGTATTTAAAAATATAATTTATATGTTTTATTACAATGAATAAAGAGGAAATAATAATAATAAAGAATCTGAAAAAGTACCGACATGGGTGGGCCTAGAACCCACGATCTGAATACTTATTGTATTCCAGCTAAGTTAGAGTATCCACAATGAGTAAAAAACACAAAAAGAAAATATTTGCTTTTGTTCGTTAAAGAAGTTATAGTTGCGGATAGTTGCCCCCAGAGCAACTATCCGCACAAGTTTCTAGGGCAACTATCCTTTTAGATACGGATACTTGCCCTTTTAATTTGCGAAATAAATAATAATTATATTACAATAATATGTAGTAAACTTTCCAATTTAAAGCCTAATGCACGCAAAGAAATAACAGGTGGATTGAAACCACAATTAGTAATAAAAATATTCAACAGAAATAACTTAACAATATAATATCGACGCCTGTCGAAGATTCACCGCGGAAGATTTTTGCTCGCACGAGTGAAACGCGTGGGTCTATGGTGATGGTTGATGTGGCACTGAGGTCTGCGGAAGGGGTACTTATAACTATAGTAAAGCGCTAATGCCACTTAAATCCGTAACATAGTGTATTCGAAACCGTGGCAAGTATCCCACTGGCGCAACTATCCGGCTTTTACCCTACATACACATTCACACCTATAAATCGCTGAAATTGTAGGCAGAGGTATATTAAAACCCACATTTCGCAAACTGTGACAAATATAACTTACTTACGCGTAATGTGCCCACTACTGGCCTCATAGGTACCTCTGCATCCCACATAATTGTATTTAATTACGAAATTCCATCGCTTTAAGTACAAAATGGTGTTGCTCAAGTGAATTAAGGCTATTAAATCAAAAGTTGGCTGCAGTCCGCAGCGCAGTTACATTAACTATGTTAATATTTGCATTAACTTATTATTTCAACTCATCTCTGACATTGAATGAAGGAATTAAAGTCAAAAGTTTTGTAATTCTTGCTAGAATTTGTATCTGACTTATGCACGTTATTAAAGTACTAGTTTTTGCTGATACTCCGCCCGCGTGGATGTTGGTTATCGCTACCTATGTCCTTTCTCAAGGTCTAATCTACCCATATACCAAATTTCATCAAAGTCGGTTCTGTGGTTTAGGCGTGAACATTTAGACTTACAGACAGACAGAGTAGCTTTTGCATTTTTAATATTACTTACTTACTTGGTATGGATTAAGTTTGTGTCTCTGTCCACCCAACTGAGATAGAGGCTGTCTGTATGGATGGATGACTGGATGGCCATTCCCATTATAAGCACGGTACAATTATTATCGTTTAACACTTCTTGTGTGCGGAGGTATAAATGCGTTCATATATGTGTGCGTCCCTAAAAGTCGCGCAGCGGGCTATAGCGAGCTACGCTTGGAGTTTATTTGAAGGATAGAATTCGAAATGAGTTCATCCGACACAGAACCAAAGTTAGCGCCGTAGCTCGTAGAATAAGCAAGCTCAAGTGGCAATGGCCTGGCCACGTTTGTGGAAGGAACTATGGCCGTTGGGGCAGATGAGTCCTAGAGTGGAGACCGCAAGAAGGCAAACGCAAGATAAGACACCCTCTAGCCAGTTAACTAGAGGCCTATGTCCAGCAGTGGACTGCGGTGGGCTAATTGATTGATTGTGTGCGTTTTTTTTTAACGAATATTAGCAACCGTAATTACTAGGACTGGGTTCACGTCGGTAGTGTAATAGCCAGAATTTGAACTTGTGACCTCTCGATCTTAAGGCCGACTTCTTATTCACTAAGCCACCGATGCTCGAAATAATTATTTAAATGACGCCTACATTTTAAGAATTTTACTTACCTACCGAAATTACAAGGATTTCTCTAACCCGACAAGCTAAACTATACCCCGTCCATCATATTATTGTATTTTAGACAGATGGAAGTAGTGATTGCATGAAAATTTAAAATATCGACAAAGCTAAAAATCTCGACTAAAAAAAAAATTAATCGATAAATGAAAATATTATAATAAATATATGATTTCATGTGGAATTATAATTTATTATCTTCCTGTGCATGATAATAAAGCATTAGATGTTTCGTGTCTATACCTACAATTTACAAATGTATTAAAAAACGATTGTGGGCCATAACGTACACGCTAATCTCCAAAACAAAACAACTGACTTCTAGAAGAATATTCCAACATGCTGATTCCCTGGTATTTATTGAGGAGTTCCGTGATCTGTCTCTGAAACCCATCATCAGATAATTATGCAATTTAAATGGGACCATTTTGGAATAAACCTCTTTCAAATAAAAAAGAATTTCTACAGACTACATATGACGGAGTTACAAAAATCATTTTTACGTAAAAATCATACAAATATAAAAAATATATAAAATATCCGAATTGTTGTTTAGAAATCGGTTATAAACCGCCAGTTATTTAACATTTTTAGAAGAATTATTTTCTGTTGTCGATATCGATTGTGACATTTTCAAGTTACGATGTTCGATGGACTAACTACATCCCTAAAATTGCTTTCTGGCTGACGTGGCGTTGTCAATAAAAAATGACGTATTGGCGCCTAATTTTTGTTAGGATTTTCAGGTGTTGACGCTAGAAACAATAATATAATGGACGGAGTATAAATTGCTTTTGTTAGGAGATCAACATCGGTTGTCTAACGGCCAAAATCCGAATAAAAATCAAAAAATCAAAATCAAAAATAGTTTATTCTTTAAAGACCATTAAATCGGCACTTACAAAACGTCAACATAAAGTAAATATGAAATAATAGTTTAGCAAATGGACCACTGCACCGGTTCGAAACGCAGCCCAGACCTGAGAAGACTCCGGCAAGAAACTCAGTGGGCATTTTTTTTCGTCTATTTACCAATATTTACTTAGCCTAAAATTTATGGTCTAGGTCCGAACCCGGAACCGCTTTACCATTTTGCAAACAAACTCACCAGGTTTTTATTCGCACGCATTGATGTAAAGCTCACAATACTCAAAAATCTTTTCAAAATCTGTCCATGAGTTATGACGTACAGACAACATCGCACAGTGAGTCTGTTATCAAATATTTAAGCCACAATCCCTTCGAGTGATTGCGAGCACTCGCCCCCCGACATTGAAGTACTGCGAGAAGTAAATTAAAATACACGCACAGAGAAAAATAGTTGGCTTATTTGAGAAAATTCGAGATGATTTACGAGTTGTTATCTTAACAAGATAGAAATAAGGCTCATTTCCCAATGGACTTACACGCGTAGTGAAAACTAGTCGGTTGATTTGAGAGGAATGGATATAATTTACGAGTTACTATCTTAAATATTTTTGAATATATAACCTACTAGCTTTTGCCCGCGGCTCCGCCTGGGTGGGTGTCGGTTAAAGCGACTATACTTAGCCTTTGTCCTTCCTCAAGGTCTGATCTACCCCTATACCAAATGACATCGAAATCGATTCAGTGGTTTAGACGTGATAGGCCGTCAATCTGAGTGCCACCACTAATTAATATACATGTTTGCGATAGTGGCCCTCTTTCCGAGACTTTCCGAGTTGAAGGCAAATTGAGGTGTTCATTATAACAAAAACTACTGAACCTATTTTGATGAAACTTGGTATAGGGGTAGATTAGACCATGAGACAGGACATAGGCTATGTTTAGTCGCGATAACCGACATCCACTCGGGCGGAGTATATAAACGAGTAATATTATATTCTTGACAATACAATATCTTACTGTCGGATGGAGAACATCCCCATTTTTAGTAGACATTCTTTTACCCCTTCCATTTGGCTATTGTTCTGATATTTGCTACACACCTTTAGCACAGAATAGATAATAGTGCTAGCGTAGCTTTAGTTTTGGACAAGCGAGTCCATTGGAATCTATAAAACAGTTTGATTTGGTCTTGATACGAGAGTTTTAAGATCATTTTTACCCGACTACGGCGAAGCCAAAAGGAGGGTTATGATTTTGACAGGCTATGTATGTATGTATGTATGTATGTTCATTTGTTCCCTCATAGCTCCTCAACTACTTATTAGAACTGGACAAATGAGGTATGGTTACAAGCGGCTTTATCGTCCGATGGTTATAGGCTATATGACGTGTCACTCAATCTTGTGTGGCGCCCTCTAGCGCTCATTAGGAACTGTGTTAAAAAATAAATTTGAGATAAATATGTTTGGTATCAAATGAAAGGGCTTAATAAGCACATTACAAATATTTATAAATTATTAGGTTTACCTCGGCCCTAAATTATATAAATAAATAGTAAAGTTTAAAACTAAAACCAGACTACCGAAAAATCACGCTTTAAAAAGTAACAAACAGGAAAATATCAAGGACAGACGTGGTCGTATGCCACTTACTCTAACAAAACAATATATTCTAGGGAAAAGTACGACCACGGCTATCCTTGATATTTTCTTGTTTGTTACTTTTTAAAGCGTGATTTTTCGGTAGTCGGGTTTTAGTTTTAAACTTTATAAGACTTCATTGTCAAGATATTTCTGACATCGTCGTTACCGTAGCTACTGAAAAGCAATCGAAACGTCTGCACACAGAACAACACCTAATAAATCGTGATAAAATCCATTAAAAATAGTTTTATTTCAAACTATATCTTTCAAACAGCTCAGCTATAAAACTTCCATATCCGTAAACTGTGCTAAATGTACTCAGAAAACATGTCTGCCTCCAGCAAAATGGTTTCTATCCGGTCAAAACACCATTAAAAGCATTTTTATTACACCACATAACAATTGCGGAGTCCATGGGACGCGATGGCCATTCCATCGATTCGTACGACAATTATTGACGCGCACAACCTTATACATCCGGATCGTCCGGCTTTATGGTTAATCCCGGATTATCCGGTCCTTTTTAAATGTTGTACAATATAATAAAGAACATGGAAGTATGGTTTATTTATTTATTATCGTTTAAAAAACATTTCTGGTTACACAATCTTGTACAGAAATTGCAGAGATTTTTTAGTTTGTATTTAATAATTATGGATCTGCTACTGAACTGTAGCGTACTTAATATTTGAGCAGATCCGTATAAACGGAGAAAGAATGTCATAAATCGTCTACTGCACAGGGGAAAGGTAATATCTATCCTACATAACATAACATAACATAAACTCACGCCTGTATTCCCCGAAGAGGTAGGCAGAGGTGCTAGCACCCACATTTCGCCAGTTTATGCTTAGGTCCCAATGTAATAGGTGGCGAGCCTATTGCCATTAACCGGGCACTTATAAACCTGCGATAAATACACACATAACTTCGAAAAGCATTGAAAAGTCATTTTTGTGTGCCATGGTAAACCTGGGATCGAACCCGAGATCTCGTCTCAGCAGTCCATTGCCCATACCACCAGGCTACCGCAGATATATCTATCCTATTATAAAAATAAACCAATGGGTAAGTTCATATTCACATGTTTGTTTAATGACAATGTTTGCGTGTATTGCATCGTTCAAAATATTCAACTATTCCGGCATGCTTATTCTGGTCAGTCTGGTAGGTAGGTATGTATTGGAAGACTTCAAGCACTTTTATAGGTGAACTCATAAAATTTGTCATTCATATTTCATTTCATTTCATTTATTCATCATCAATAATAAATTATTACAAAATACAAAAAGAATAAATTATTTTTGTAGGACTTCTCTTTTTCTTCGTGGTGTCTTCATTTCTGAAGTAATATATTTAAAAATTATCTTTCATTTTATATTCAGTGACATTTTGCCTGTACCTTACTAGATTTCCGTTTATTTACGAACTATATTTTTCTCTCCAAAAATATCATCCAAAAAAAATTAAAAGTTGTAAACATAGAATTTAAATTTTTGTACCTAAGCCTGTGCTTCCCAATACAAAGTTATGTTTTTATGAAAGCTGCACAAATTGGAGTGTGCCAGATATATGTCGCGGGTGGGCCATTCCGCACCGGGCCGATCATCCATCAAGGAAAGTGATGCTGATCACCGCGCCATTTTATAGTTCAACTGGGCTTGCTCAGACTTACACAATATTTTCAACATTTTTATATCGCTGAATTTATGTTACTTTTCAAGGAATAGAGAAAATATTGACGTTTGAAATAATTGCTAGCATAAAAAGTTTTTACAGTAGAGGAACAGCCCACCATATTTGTTGTGTCTACCTATCCTAGAGGGGAACAGGCGTGAGCATAATGTATTTAAATACTTTTAAATAGCTTCACACTACTACTAGTGACTCATTCCTATGCCGCTCCACTGCCTGCTCACCTGGAACCTGGAACTCCCTGCCAGTTCACGTATTTCCTTCTGCCTACAGTCCCGGGTCCTATAAGAGGGGCGTGAAAAGGCATCAATGAGGCCGTCAAGCTGAGTGCCACGACTTAACATGGTACATGTTTACGAGGGTGGCCCTCTTTGTAAGACTTTGCCTTTAGGTTAACATCAGGCGAGGTGAAGTCAAATTGACGTGTCCGTTATTTTTTTTTTATAAAACTTAACTAAAAGTCTGTTTCATAGGTAGACTGACGTCAGTAGCATCTACTGTTATCTTCATTGGTGTACAATTTCTGATAATTAATCGCTTACTACCAGGTAAGTTATACTTCTTTGCTACTTCAGTACTACAAAAACAAAAAAAGGCAGAACAAATAAAAGCGTATTAAAAGGCAAACAATGCTAGAATCACGACAACAATTCACCTAAAAATTGTGTCAAACTTCTTCAGATATTTGAGTGTATAGCAAATACGCGATGCAGAGTGTCAATCACAGAGAGTGCGTCAACAATACACACTTGTGACTCTTTGGAGTTGAGCACTTGACGTCAATTGCTCTGGTGTTGAGGACGAGAAACTTTGAAGTCATGTCGCGAGAGTCGCGCTTTCTCGAGAAAATAAAATGATCGCGGAATACGTTCAGAAATTTTGGTGAATGTTTTGCGTTTTTTGATGTTCATAAAAATGTCTAGTAGAATGTATTGGGCTAAATGTTTTGAACTGAAAATTTCTGAAGCCTTACAGTACTGAAGTTGTTACACCTTGTTGATGTGATCTTTGTCTTTTCAGGTATTAATGATGTGCCTTGATATTATTTATGTTTAGTCTTGTAGCTCTTGGGAATAAATCTTGAAGTGCAGGGTGGCAGTAAGCCACCGAAATATTCCTTCAAACCATCGGAAGGCTTAGTTCTTCGATAGCACTTACAAGTTACAACGCTAAAAAAAATCCAAACCATACCAAGTGGATTTAGAAATTCTAGGGACAGCATGTGCAATGGTGGCTACTATTGCACATGCTGTTTGCTGACGTGCAGTCAAAAGTCATTCAAAATATTTTAAAAACTGTCATTCTGAAGCAATTAGCTATCATTTAAAGTAAATTATCAAAAATATTCAGGATCGAAATTCCAAATTTTAATTTAAACTATTTGAAATACTAAATATTACAAAATACCCGCAAATATTCAAAACTACGAACTCCAATTCCGAAAAATAAACCGAAACAGCAACAGCACGGGTGTCAAGAGAGAGTTTGAACAAAGTTTTTAATGCCACAGCGACAGCTGTCGTATCAGCAGGTACGTGCAACTATCGCGCGCAAGTCGTCGGGTGTGTAGTCCGCTTAAAACTTCAACAACTTTGTTCGCTTCTCGACTTTTCGCTTCTAAAAACTGTTGTTGGAATAAGATTTTTCAAATTACACTTTTAGTCGGATTTTTTGTGAGATGTGAATTTCAGTTAGGACTGAGGTATAGTCTTTTGCCGATTTTGATTGTTACATTTATTTAGTTGACTCCTTTATTTTGCTTTTTAATGATATTACCTAATTGTTAAATTTAAATTCAGTATATTACGAATAACTTTGATAAATTGTCTAATTTGATTGATTTTACTAGTTTATTTACTAGAGTATTTACCTTATACTAAGAAATTGAATGAATTGATGACTGACAGTGTTGGAATTATTATTATTAAGTACACTTAATACTTTTATTGTATGTGTATTTCCTACACTTTTGTTTGAAGATTTAGTTTCTTTATTTACTCTATAGATCTGAGATACTCTATTTCTTAAACAAGATACAGGAAATTGAACACAACTTTTTTATATTTAATATTGCTCATAATTAAAATTTATTGCGGTAGTTAAAAGCAATGGTACTTAATACGTTAATAATAAAACTTACTATTTTCTTACTTCAACGATTCAATCACTGGACAGCTGTAGGGTAAAGGCAACTTCAGGGTGGTTACAGATTAGCGTATTTTTCTGCGCATGTACGACCGTTTCAGGGTACGCGCTTCCACGAGCACTACAATACGGGCTTCAAAAAACCGGATTCGCGTTAATGAGGAAATTTCCGCGTGTTTGCTCGAACCTATAGGTAGTGGTGTCCCTCACGGCTTGCGCTTATACGAGCTTAGAAGCGCGTTAATGCTCGTACGAGTTGAGCGCATGCCTAAAGATACACACCTACATGCACTCCCAAAAATAAGCTTATACGCGCGTATATAACGCTAGTCTGTAACCGCCTTTACGGCCAGTTCAATAGTGATAACGCTTTATAAAAACGTTTTTCTTTCGTATTTTTTATTTTATTGTTTGAGTATGTAGTTTAAGTCAAGGAGAATAAATATGTTTAAGCCAAAACTCAGCGGCCAAAAAGATCGCTCTGTTTAAGTCATCAATTTCACAGGTATTGAGACACAGCGGCCACAACAGGTGGTAGTCCACAGTTTGCAGAGGTACCTACAAATTTTTTTTCACGTGTAGAAATCCTCTTGGCTACCTCCCTTACCGGAGCCGGGGGGAGTTATGTCAGACTCGAACCGACTAAAACCACATGCTGTCGGTGGGTCGTCGTGCTAGGCCGAAGGTGAGGTTGTCTTAAGTCACCGTCATGACCTACTTCATCAGAATAACATCATTTAAGTCGATTTGCCCTGAGTCTAAGTCCATTGAGGTTATCTGGAAGAAATCGCACCTAGTGATAAGACCACCGTTTGTATTGCCACTTTTGCATTGTTATTTTCTGTAAAAAAAATTCATATTATGGTGTATTGTATATTAAAGTGTATTGTATTATGACCTTATGTATTAAGAGATCGTCTACTGCACTTCCGTCCGACCAAGTGTTAGGTGAGAACACAATAATTCCTACCTCTATCTAGTTACTCAATGGCATCCCTATTCAAGTAAACTAATCAAAAAATCTAAGGATTCTTTATATATTTAGTTTTGCTTTTAAGTGTTGACTATTCCCAATTAATGAAACCTAATAAGTTCTAGTGTTTGGTTACTACTGCCGCTATACTCTTAATTTTACCCCTTTACTTTATTTAAACTTTATTCTAGCTCAACCTGATTCATACAAAGGTTGTCTGAAAGAAATAGCTGTAAGCGATAAGGCTGCTCATTGGACCGTTATTTAATTTTAAATCTTTTTTTTAAAGAGTCGAACTCACCAACCCCTAGCTAAGCTAAATTGCTTGTGTTAGGAGTGAGTTCACGTCTGTAGTGTTATGGCTAGAATACGCACTTAGCCACTAAGCTACCGACGCTTTTCTATTTGATTTATTAGCAACTCATCCATCTCTACTGACTATGAAATTTGATAAACACAGCGCAGTCGGATAGACACTATACAGTTTTCTTATAGAATAGAGACACTGAATGTGGTTTGTGACGAAAATATGAAAAATATCGAGAATCTGCAGACTAATGAAGAAACCTCTACGTCACGGACTCAAGGCGATGCATTGAGCCAGTCAGTCTGTGCCTACAACTGGTTTTTTTTTATAAAAGGAGACGTCAATATGACTTCACCTCGCCTGACGGTAAGCCAAAAGCAAAGTCTCGGAAAGAGGGCCACCATCGTAAACATGTACCATGTTAACAATGGTGGCACTCAATTTGACGGCCTCATCAGATGCCTTTTCACGCACCGCTTATGGACCTGGGATTGTATGAAGAAGGAAACACGTTAGCTGGCAGGGAGTTCCAGGTCTTAATGATGCGGCCTAAGAATGACCTGGTTGAATCGTCAGCAATTCAAAGATCTATATGTCGCAGCCAACTAGCTTATTACTACTACTACTACTACTGCCAGTCGGGACACCGTTTGACCGGAAGAGTGATCATCCTTCTATATGGGCCATTTCACCCAATTTCTCCTGTAACGACTGCCATACATGTTTGTATGGCAACCGGACCGATGGCTTAATGTGCTCTCCCAGGCACGACCAGACCAATGCAAATACTAATATAATGCAAATAATATAATAAGCATACAAATATTTGCACTAAGCCGCGATCGAACCCGCGCCTCCAGCGTATCGGCCGCGTTCACTACCGCGACGTCACGGAGGCTGTCAGCCACCTATCATTCAGCCCGTTAATAGAACGACCAAATGGTCTCTTAATCAGCCGTTTAATTAACCACCCAGCAGCCTGATAACTAAATAATTATCAGGCTGCTAGGCGGTTAATTGAACGGCTGATTATGCTAGTTGGCTGCGACGGTATTCTCTCGTTTTCCATAAATTCATTTGCACTACTACGATTATGGCAAACAATATGTTTGCCATAATCATCCCCGACCATGATATTTACTTGCACTATTATCATTTATACTAATAACGTTTACCATAACAACTCAACAGTCATAACTTTTATTTGCCATAAAATGACTTTCTATAACAACATTTATCATAATAATTAGTTTCTATAAGTAACACATCTCATAATCGACTCTTGACATAATCAAAATTTGATATAAATATGAAAATAATATATAATATTGTTAGGTCGAAATTAATTATCGTTAACACCCGACTCAGTGCAATCCGACTCGGATAGGTTAGGTTAGAAGATTAGTCTTCGTGGTTCTTTTTTTTAAACCACCCAGAAGTAGGAGCCCCGCCAAGCGGGGCTCCGTCGAGCTTTTCTGTCCGTAAACATTTAATTTAATGCCACCTTTTGTAGTTTTAAACACTTCACAACTTTCACTCATCTCGACAGGACTAATAGTGAATTGACGACTGATGTTATTAAGGACTGTCAATTTATGTCAGACTTATTTTATTTTACCCTCATACTATTACTTTCAGTGTTAATAATGTTAATAGCAAAAAATATATGAACTTACTCATTAACATAAAAATTACAGGCGCTTGTACTAAATTATCTTTATTTATATTATGGTGAATACAAGTTATGGAAAATAGCATTATTGAAAACGAAAATTATGGCAAATACATATGGATTTAAATTATTATGACACTTGATCGATTATGACCAATGGAATTAGTGAAAGTCATTTTATGTCATTTCTCGATTATGGCAACTGAAGCGTTATGTCTAATGAAATTATGGCAAATACCAGTATAGCATATGAAATTATGGCATTTTAAATTATGGCAAACATTAGTAAACCGGCTGCGACATTATATACCTTGATCGCGTTAATTCCCTTTAACATTATTATATATGGTAACAGTTGATGTACAAATGCTACATGGTCATAAATCATTCGCTAAACTGCTAGGCGTGTCAACGTTAGCTATAATATGCACCGTTCTGCCAACTGTGTAGGAGGAATATGATAGTTTAACGATCATCACTCTTTACACAAAATATAATATCTTTTTACAATTTTACATTCAGACGAAGAAGTAGACGTAATAATATCTGCCTACCCGTTTAAGATAGTTATGAAGGCATATTTTTATTTGACAGATGTGACCTTTAAAAGAAAAATATGGAGTCTGAACAGAATCGTATTACATTTTCTTTCGTGACTTAAGTTGCTAGACATATCAAATAACATAGAAGAGTTAACCTTCTCGTAGTATTGAAAAACAACGGATCAGTGACCTTCATACTAAAAGGATAATAACTCGTTTCACTTTTGCTGTATTAATTTATAACATTTTAGGTCCAAAAACATTTAACTTGATCAGTTTTATAGTTATTTCTATTTAAGTTTCTCTCATAAATATCTTCAAATAGCTTTGCCAGCAGCTTCGACTGTGTGATTGTAATTGTCTATATGCTTTCTTAAGGTCTAATCTACCCTTATACCAAACTAGCTTTTACCCGCGACTTCGTCCGCGTTAAGTTCGGAATAGAAAAGTATAGGTAAGTACTGTACTGCTGTTCCCGTGACCCAGATAAAGATTCTTAAAGTTTCTGTGAGTCTGGTACTTCATGCAAATGTATCAAGGTTAAAGAAATACTGATCCCGTGACCACGACCAACAGAAACCTATACCCCGAATTAAATAAAGGTCGAATAGGATGAAAAGTATCCTATATCCGTCTCCTGGTTCTAAGTTACATCCCCTTCAATTTTCAGCCAAATCGGTACCGCCATTCTTGAGTCATGTGTAACTAACACGACTTCCTATATATATTATATAGATTCATCAAAATCTGTTCAGTGGTAAGCCTGAAAGCGTACACACAGAGAGACAGACAGGGTTACTTTCGCATTTATATTAGTAAGTATGGGTATCTCCTATGCTAGTCTGTTAGGTTATACTGTACAGATTTTCCACGTTACTGCCTCTGCAGTTTTGAAAACGTTGATCATATTAATGTCTCCAGTTGTTGGCTTTACAAGGTGGCCAGACGTCATTAGGTGCGATTAATTGGCAAATTCGTGTACCATTCATTTACTTGCACATGGAAAACTTACAGCTAATAAAAGGCAGATTAAACAACTAGAAGACATTTACAAGTATGCAAATAATACTTTAAAATATTATTTCCTTTATACCTAAGTTGCTCTTTGAATAAGAGCGATCGAAAATTTTAATTAACTGTCGGTTAATCAAATTAAATTAATAAGCAATAAATTTAATCAACTTGTTTTTGAGCGATATATTGAAATCCTCAAGTTAATTACTTACGAAATAAATTATGGTAGAATATTATTTATTTCATTAAGAGCACGCCGGGTACAAACTGACAACATGTTAAAATGTATAAAGTGTGTAAGCTAGTGTTTAAGCTAGTTTTGTATATGTACCGTCAGCGCCAGAACGATCGTGACGACAAAGTTTTTTTTTTTTTTTTATACAGGTCTCAAAATGATCTTAAAAACAAGGTATTAAAAGCAAATCGAACTGTTTTCTTAAGTTAAATTGTATTGGTGTTTGAAGTAAATGTGTTTATGATTATATCAGAAGAACATTCAGTCAACAGGAAGGGAGCTACAGTCAGCATCAGAAAGACCCAAAGTGCTCAAATGACCAGGCCCTCGATTCTACTAAAGCAAAACTATTGTCAAGCCACTGAGATTGGAAAAAGCGGCCATTAAAGTTTAGACTTTATTTCTATACACTAAGGTCCAAAATTAAATGACAAAAGTTTCATTACACTCTTTTATTTACTCTGCTAACAGTTATTTAATATTGAACTTTAAATGCATCGCTTTAAAGTCTATAATGTATTGCCGCTTTTTCCAATCTCAGTGGCTTGACAATAGTTTTGCTTTAGTAGAATCGAGGCCCTGAATTCAATTTTTGACCCCCCTCCAGTTGACCGATTATTCTTATATATGGTACACACCTTTAGTTTCAACAATAATGCTATATAAATCAATAAAACAGTTTGATTTGCTCTGAATACGAGAGTTGTAAGATCATTTTGAGAATTCGTCGTCAAGATATTTATGAAGCTGACTGTACTAAGACATTAGGGTCATGTAAAGTACTTTATTCATCAAAATCTATTTGGTACTGTACGTTTTTACCCGATTTAAATAAAATCTGGTCCCGCAGACCACAATTTTCATTTCCTACTACAACATTGTGTTAACACAACACTTGGTACAATCAATGGATATCTGTGATGAAGGTATACTTTGAAGGATACCTTGAGAAGGGAACGCGATCGGTCTTAGGCCCAGGTATTGTTGGTATTGTTCACTCGAATTGAATAGTTCGATGAACAATATAGGCATTGTTTCCATGTCTGCCAAAAGATTTTTACCTTGAAAAGCAAAATGTTAGTAATTTATAAATCAAAATTGGTGTATTGCTTGCCAATACACAAAGTTAGTCGCATTTATTTTCAATGTAACTCTCTACAATCGCAACCATTATTGCAATGTGATGTGATTTCATGTGTCTCGGCCGAAAAAACTATTTTTCTTTCTTTGTATTTTATAAGAGAAATCGATCAAATTGCCTCTTGGTATCGGTAAATTTGACCTTCTTTTGAATCAAAATTCACAAGCATTGTTAAACATTTATTCACAGCAAGATAGTACAACTTTATTCATATATTACCTATGTATTACATGACAGCCTCCGTGGCGTGGTGGTAGTGCACGCGACTGCTACGCAGGGGGCGCGGGTTC
This sequence comes from Eilema sororculum, assembly GCA_914829495.1. Taxonomy (NCBI): domain Eukaryota; kingdom Metazoa; phylum Arthropoda; class Insecta; order Lepidoptera; family Erebidae; genus Eilema; species Eilema sororculum. Next base: position 24,749,520 of record OU618535.1, read on the forward strand.
GATTCCCGCTCAGTGCAAATATCTGTATGCAGGAATATGGCTATTTGCATTGGTCTGGGTGTTTCTATGTATAGTATGTATGTATTTACAAAAAAAAAGTATCTAAGTATGTTTATCCGCATTCTAGATTCCATAACACAAGCTAGTTAAGCTATGCTTACCATGGGTCTAGAAAGCGTTGTGTGGAATGTTGTGGAATATTTATTTATTATTTATTATTTATTATGTGTCCATATTTGATTGATTTTAGCGAAAATTATGATTGTGAGTTTTCGATTCTAAGAGATATTATATTCTGATATTGTCACTGAAAGATTTCTTCAGCAGTAATTTATATAATATATAAAATAATAATTAATGTAGCTTACAGTTTCATAAAGTCAGACCTGTGATAGTAGGTACATTCAGCATTAGAAAGATATTGGTGAACAAAATCATCTCTATTCCTTGGTTTCCCTTTCCCAGTTGACCGATTATTCTGATATTTAGTACACACTTTTAGTACGGACTATAAAACGATTAAAATCAATGAATCAGTTTGATCTGCTCTTAATTACTTAGTTTTGAGATATTTTTGAGAGTTTGTAGTCAAGATATTTATGACGCTGACTGTACTAACAATCCTTTTAGGGTAGTGGATATTGGCGGAGTACAAAGGACGTGTGAATATCGTGGTCCATCGTGCCGGGCATCGAGTCCCATAGAAACAATGTGTAGCTATCCATAGTCAATCAATCAATAGCCTATCACAATCCCGGTCCTCTGCCTTCCGCATCCAGTCTGTCCCAGACACCTTTTTCAGGTCGTCAGTCCATCTGACTAGGGGACGTCCTACCTTCCGTTTACCTTCTCGTGGTCTCCACTCTAGGACTCGTTTGCTCCAACGGCCGTCGGTCTTTCGGCAGTACCCCGCCCACTGCCATTTCAGCTTACTTATTCTGGGATCTATGTCAGTAACTTTAGTTCTTTATCGGATGACCTCATTTCGAATTTTATCCTTCAAGGAAACTCCAAGCATAGCTCGCTCCATAGCCCACTGAGCGACTTTTAGGTCATGGACTAACCCTATTGTCAGTGTCCACGTTTCGGCACCGTAAGTCATAACAGGTAAGACGAACTGGTCAAAGAACTTTTTTTTTCAGGCTTCGCGAGATACCCGTAGTATAGAGGACTAATCTTTACCTACACTAGTTAAAGTACTCAGCATACTGAGCTTGGTTACCTTAAAATAATCTATAACAAAGTCACCGAGAACTCCAAGGCGGCTTAAATCATAACGGATGTTCAGAGCATGGTCTGATCACAAACCTGTGTCGCATTCCACGTACAGCCGTGGCTACTGGCGACTGGCCAAAGCCTTGCAATCGAATTACTCAAGTACTCTCGCAATTGCTGAGAATCACTGAGAGTAAAAGCAATCTTAAACCTATTGAGTCGGCCGGAAGTTTATACAATATTACAACCTGCCGTAATAGCTTAATCATATAAAGAGATCGGAGTTTGCCAATATCCAATTATCCTGATTTTGATGAAAAGCTCAGGTTGGTAACAGATAGATATTCTTTACTAAGCAAGTGACAAGAGAGCAAAACAAAAGAACATGAAAAAGGAAGGGTCCAATATTTAAAAATAAAATATAAAAAGGTCGATAGACATCCAAAAACCATAGTTGGGTACAACAGAGATAACTTAAATGACAAAAAATATGCTTTGGTGGATATGGTGTTTGTAGATATGGTTCATTTAGAACGAGGCTCTAGCGAATATACTCAGTCCCCAGAAACGACAATAGGCTCGCCACCTAGTTACACCGAAGTTACTGACAAAATGAGGTCGTAATCAGCGCCTCTATCTACCCCTTTGGGGATAAAGGCGTAATTGTGTGTTGTCCATTTAGAACACTCAACCATACCTACAGCACCGGTTTGAAAGGAACCTAACCGAGCCCACGAAGGGCACATATCATTTTTTTTGGCAGACGCTATTCCCAAGAATGTGTACATGCACATAGTTATATTTCATTTAAAATATTGAACTATTTCAACGCCCGCGTGGATGTCGGTTATCGCGATCAAACATAGCTTATGTGTTAATCCAGGGTGATAGCTAACTCCATACCAAATTTTATTAAAATCGTTACAGCCGTTTAAACGTGAAAGAGTAACAAAACAAATCCATCCATCCATCCGTCCATACTTACAATCTTTCGCGTTTATAATATTTTAGGGATAAGCAATAAACATGCTACAATTTTCATGAAAAACAAAATGACTATTGTTTCCAAATTACATCGCTGTTGTACCTACTACAATAACTAATTTATAAAATATTACCCTCCTTTTTTAAGTAGTCGGGTAAAAATACAAAAGATTTACAAAAAAATATCTATGTTTGAATGATTTTGTTTCACAACCAAGTCTGAAATAATAATTACATCATCTAAAACAACAGTGAAAATTGTCCAAATAAAAGAGGATTAGAAACTCCAATATTTTTGTTTAAAGAGTGAATTCGTTTACTCAGTCCTTTAGCGTAAAGCAGCAATATTATATTTTGTGAATTTATATGTATTGCGTGACAACAATGAAAGGATAAGATTTGTGATAGGAATACGTTTACTAAACGCATACAAAATGCAATCATTTACTCTTTGCTTACAATACTTGCGATGCTGTACTGGCATTTTGTTAAGTTTATTACGAAATTTTGTCAGTTTTAAAACTTACAGTCAGTGTTTAAAAGTTGCTGAACACTAAGAAAACAAACTATCTTTACATTCAAGTAAATCAATACACACTTTTAGTAGCATTTTCGTCTGTTCTTTACAAAATTCTTGGCGAAGTGTCGAAAATTCTTTATAACTTCCTGACTGACAAATCTTTTCAATAATTTTCTAGAAGCTTCTTTGTTGTGGGCAACTAGTTTGTTTTGATTGTGGTCTTCTTACTACATAAACGTTAGCATCAACATAACGGTAGACATAAATTGGGCAAAATGAGATTTTCGCCCAATTTGGTTGAATTTATAGTTTCCTTGTTTTCTTTTATAACCGTTTCACCTATACTGCTATTCTCTGTTCTGTGTCTTTATATCAATGACATAGAGAATTGATTCAAGACCCGACAACTTTGTTGATGACGTGCTTTTAATAGGTAATATGACCCAAATGAAATTATTTGCCGTTATGTGTCTCAATAATCATAACAAAACATTTAATGATTTTAAAAGCCTTAGACACGGAGGTTTGCATTCATAAAGTACGTAAAGTAACGTAATGCAGAAGACCCTTTCATCCCGTCCTTGAGTCTCAAGCCAACTTTACCTGCACATTGGTACACCTGCTGAAGAACAGATACACCGACTTTGGGCTCCGAGGGCACCATGGCCGCGGATGCAATCAAGATAACACGTCTTAATGTTGATGATGATGACTAGGAACACAATAAATTAATCTTCTTTTGTTTCGTGCGGAAATCCCCATACATTATTCCTTTTACCTGAACATTATTCCCATACAATATCAAAAAAACATTTTTTTCCTTCGCCAAATTAATACTTCCAGATGATTTTGCTATCGAAACTGTGCTCAAATTCTTTTTTTCTGAAACGACTATAAAATCACCCAGTATAGAGCCATTTCAACGACGAGAAGTTTCAAATAATTGGACTGTTAAACATTTTTAATTCTATTATTTGAAACTCCTACAGCACAATCCACGCATCTTTCCCCTGCCTCTTTAATATAGCTTCCTTCATTGAATTTCCAATTAAAAATTCCCATATATCCTATACGAGAAGGCTTCTCACACGTACCGATGGCCCAATTAAATACGCCATTCACTAGAGGGTTAATTAAGAAGAAAATTATCTCCTCAAACAGTAAGCGGGGGTGACGAGAAGCACAGAGTTGAGTCACAAGCGAAAACGTTTTAATAATATTGACTTCTAAGTTGATGATGATCATGAGGATAATGATGATGACTGCTAAGTTATTGTTGAACTACCTGACCCGGCGAATTTCATACTGCCAATTTTTTCCCGCCCACGTGGCGTCAGATTCTGTTCCCGCTGCACCCTCTACTATATTAAGCATGTATTATACATATAAACCTTCCCCTTGAATTATTTGGCTATTAAAATAAACCACGTCAAAATCCGTAGCGTAGTTTTAAGGATATAGATAGGGACGGACACACGCGGAAAGTGACTTTGCTTTTTACTATGTAGTAGTGTAAGAAAAGATGAGTGAGTATTTTGAACAGCCCCATTGAGTACCAATGATGCTTCGTGAATATGATTTAACATCACATGATGGCGAGCGGAAAAGGGTCACCCGAGCCTACGCACTTGTTCATAATACTGGTGAAGTTCTGGACCAATGGATTATGGAGGTCAGATGCCAGTGATTTCACGGAAAATATCGAAGTGCAGCTAAGCTCGCACATATATACATACAGACACGCATTTTTCCCAGCCCGCACATAGACGGGAAAAAGTGGACCCAGACTGTTGAAAGCTTCGGATGCTACTGGGAATGCTAGAATGAAGAAGAAGAGACGAGATTCTGGCCCAGGGGGTCATAACAGCTGTTCCCACTAAAGCCAATTCTATCGAAAAAGTAGAAGAGCAGACCTTCATTCATTCTATTTTTTCAATCATTATTTTGACTGAAAATTTATTTATGATCTTAAACTTTTTAAAGGTACTAATAATTTGACGTTCTCGAAAGTGTCCCATTTCAATTCTTATTGACAATTCACTTATAACTTGAACATTGTTACAAACTGAACGACCGCTTGAAACTGAAATATGACTGAAATTCCGACAAGAATGCCTACTCGCTGTGAATTATAACTAATGAGACGAATATTAAAGGAATTGATGAGTTGACGCACATTTTGTTATTTTTTCGGTGTTGTTTTGAAGGAAAACAGTTGGTTTTATTGTTACACTGAAACGGAAAACCTGTGGTAGTTTTTTGTCACCTTAGTAGATTCCGAAAATTTTTCCACTTTGGAACTGTCTCCCGCGCAAAATATTCAGTTTGGAAAAAAATGTTGTTAGAAACCTCAATAGCATTTTTGAAGGCCTATCTATAGGTAATCCACAGGTAGAGGCTTGATGAAAAAAAAATGGACTTTCGGTTCTAAGTATGGGGATACCCAAAATTTATTGTTTTTTTTTCTATTCTTAATGTGGTTCACAGAATACAGCTACCTACTACTTGCCAAGTTTCAACAGAATAGGCCTTATAGTTTCGGAGAAAAACTAGCTTGTGTTATGGAATCTAGAATGCGGATAAACATACTTCGATACTTTTTTTGTAAATAAATACATGTTATACATAGAAACACCAAGACCAATGCAAATAGCCATATTCATGCATACACATATTTGCACTGAGTGGGGATCGAACCTGCGCCTTCTACGTAGAAGTCGCGTACACTACCGCAACGCCACAGAGATGTGTCCTTGTTTGGGACGTTTTCGTATAAAAAATGATTACATGAGACATGTTTTATTTACCACCTTCTTAGTAGGTAAAAGTCTTTAAACAGACTACGGACTCGGGTTGGCCGAAGTAAGGAATGCCGGGCCAGATGGGGGTTCTCGGAGGGGGCGGACCTGCGATGTGAATGTGGAGTTACTCCACAGACAATGGTCCATCTGTTGACATGTGCTAAATGCCCATACACAATATGTACACCGCAGGACCTCATGTGCGCCTCCGAGAACGCCATACAGGTGGCAGCACACTGGGAGAAGATAATTTGAGGGCCGCGGTGCCATCGCCACGATAGAAGAAGAAGTAGGTAAAATTACTAAATCATAAAGTCTGCCTTCTTAATATACTTACCCTACAAAATAACTTAAATGGCTCTAAGTAGCTCTGTTTATGACAAAATATGCAAAATGAATAAAAGAGGCGTATATTATACGTTATTATGCAAATCTGATCGTAAGGAAAATAGAGGATATCTGCCAGATATTAAAGCTACGAGGAAAATAAATAACTATGCGCCTTGCGGACAACTTCTCCTCGGAAAATAGTAAATACCATAAGATTTCAGGAGAAGCACTCAGCTATGCAGGAGGTGCGAGATCGATTACCACTCGGTGCAAATATTTGTATAAATGAATATGCTATTTACATTGGCTTGGGTATATCTCTGCTTCAGAAAGCACGTTAAGCCGTCGGTACTGGTTGCCAAACATGTATGGCAGGCGGTCCAAGTCAACCTTGCAGGTCGGTAGGTACTTACTGACTGACAATTGAGACTCTTGTACTGATATTGCGGTACAGTTTGACAGATTTTTTTTTTTACTGTGCGATTAATCCCCACGGATACCACCCCCACGGAGCCGGTGAAGGTGGTTATGTCGGACTCGAACCGACTAAAACGCACGCCGTCTTGGGTCCTTGGTTGCCGGAGGTGAGATTGCCAAAAGCATATCTCTCGCACACAGTTTGAGAGATAAGAGAGTAGTCGCTCCCGAGGAAAGTTAGCCAGCTGACAGGTAAACTTGGTTGCAGCCCCGAGGATAACATCCCTTTAGAGCTTCATACACCGCTTAAATTTCGGTAGGTATGGGAAATTTAAGATTTTTAATTGTTTGAATGAAATTTTATACCAAGCATTTATTATGCTAACTACTAATTACTATCTAATTATTAATTACTGAGGCAAATTTTAATTGAACCAGGTGTGGCTCAGTAGGTCAATTGAAAAAGCATTCCCCTTGTAAGGGAAATGTCGTGGGTTCAAGCCCCACCTGAGTAAAGGGGTTATTATTCCCGATGTAAACGAATTACCTATTAATTTGTCTTTAAATAAAACTACAGTAATGATTATCTGGAACTCCAAGACTTGCTGACACTACTATATTACAGCTAGCGATTAAGCTAAACGAAGCTAATCATAACATTCGAGTCGATCCTAGTGCACCGATATCGTGACGTCAGCTGTCTGTCCGTAGATTTTACGTGAGAGCCAGTAAATCAGCTGTAAACAGCGTTTGAATGTGCAGTACAGTATTATTGTACTTTCTAAAACCCTTCGACCAGAAGTACAAGAAGACAGCCTCTGTGGCGTGGTGGTAGTGAACGCGACTGCCACGCAGGAGACACGGGTTTGATCCCCGCTCAGTGCAAATATTTGTACTGTCTACGTGTTTCTGTGTATAATATGTACGTAGTATTAGTTAATAGCACCAATACTAGATGCTCCAAACTGTTGATATCTCAACAAAATATTTCAAACCGATCAGTTAAAATATATCGTACCTACTAATATTATAAATGTGACAGTTTTGATAGAAGACGACAGATGATTCGAAATACATCGGAAAAAAGAAGAACTCAAGTGGAACTTGAACCCACGACCTTTTCCAACTGAGCTATTGAGTCGTACCTGAATCACTTCAAATTTCCCTTCTCCTTATATCCGTCTTTAAGGACGACGGTGGAGCCATCTACCAACTTTCTTACGAACGGTTGGAACCAATGAATGATTTTTCATAACATAACATAATATAAACTCACGCCTGTATTGCCCGAAGGAGTAGGCAGAGGTGCTAGCACCCACATTTCGCCAGTTTATGTTTAGGTCCCAATGTAATAGGTGGCGAGCCTATTGCCATTAACCGGGCACTTATAAATCTGCGATAAATACACACATAGCTTCGAAAAGCATCAAAAAGTCATTGGTGTGTGCCATGGTAAACCTGGGATCGAACCCGAGACCTCGTCTTAGCAGTCCATTACCCATACCACTAGGCTACCGCAGATTGATTTTTCAACCATTTATAAACATTGATTTTTGATGACTCCGCCCAAACATTTTGGAAGAGCATTCAGTTCATAAGTTGGAAGAGCATTCCCCCTGTAAGGGTAAGGTAGCGGGTTCAAGTCCCACTTAAGTTCTTCTTATTCCCGATGTATTTCGAATTTAATAGCATAATAAATGCTATAAAAATTTCATTCAAATGACAGAAGATGTTTGAATGTTCAATGTTTATACAAATGTTTAGGAGTTGGTTATTCAATCACAATCTAAGTCCCCTGCCTAAGTAGGACGCCATGACCACGTCGCGAGCCACTTCTCCAAGCAAAGCCACATCGTCAGCTACGTATTCAAGCAATTTGTATTGAAAAGTACGGTGACCAACCCGTTGCCAAGTGAGTGAGGTGCATTTCAAAACTAACTACTTGGATACGTGACTGGTATTGTGGCCATGGCGTCCTATTGAGACAGGGGACTTAGTTAGTTAGTTTACCTGGACTGTTCCGCACTTAGCCTCTTGATTGGGTCCATTGTGCGAGACAGGGGACTAACGGTAGAATTAATCTGGTTGAAGTTATTACAGGGATTGATTGACAGTGATGCTTACCGGGCATGGTAGCTTCGGTAGGTATCTGTGGCGAAGACACCGGGAAACCACGGCCGATTGTCAGCACTGCGGGGACCGCAGCGATGACACAGCGCTCCACACGCTGGTGGAGTGCACGGCGTGGGCGCAACAGCGCCAGGTCCACGTGGTGGGTTTGGGCGTGGACACTCTCTCGCTCGAGACCATGGTGGGAGCCATGGTCTCCAGCGGGAGTAAGTGGGACTGCGCCGCCTCTTTCTGCGAGCAGGACATGCTCGTGAAATGTGATTGAGGTATCCTAGTTAGAATAGGTTCCCATGGGTGGCGGGAACGGGCTCAAAATTTCACGCGGGTGAAGCCATGGGCTTTATATACTTATTCTCACCGGCTAATCTAACCGTTCTCATTATTTCTATACATATAAAAGTATTTGTCCCGACTGACTGATTGACTGACTGACTGATTCATCAACCGATGGACCTACAAACTTGAAATTTTGACAGTAGATGCATTTTATGATAGAAACATCCACTAAGAAAGGATTTTTTTTTCGTCGTGACCACGGGTGCTGTAACGCACCCGAAACGTCGGCAAAAGTAATGTTTTCAAAATATATCGTGTGAAGTCCCGAACTATTATAAATTATGAGTAGCGATAGTTTCAAAATAAAATAAAAAAGGATTTTTGGAAATTCTGCTACTAAAGGGGTAAAATAAGGGATGGAAGTTTGAATGAAAATCCGTCATTTTCAGAGCTAACGCACTGAATTGCATAAACCTATGTCTTCTAATACATAAATGAACACGTATATCAGCATTTTTAAAATTTAACTACTAAGAGGGTAAAATAGATGATGAATGATGATTGTTTGTATGGAAAGTTCGTCATTTTCAAAGTTAGAAGCATGAAACTTCGTACACCTACGTCTTTTGAGAAATGTTTTGTCGCGACAACCAACATCCACGCAGGCAAAGCCGCGAGCAAAAGGTAGTCATTCTATAAACGATCTAACAATTACCACACAACAATCCAAATAATATCCATCACCTCATTAAAGTTACCACATACAGGCTACAGCATCTATCGTCAAAGCCCAACACCCTGGAGGCCATTAATCCTAGCCATCGAATCACTAATGAAACTTAATTCCACCAAACCCGTTATTACAGTATTAAACGTAAATTAATACTGGTTTTATGGCCACAACACACGCCCACACTGGGCTGTCTCCATGGTCAGCATTTTCTCAAAGATGTCCCGATTAATGAGCTCTTCAATATACCTTAAGAGAGCTATCATGGCCATTAATATCCGATAATGTGTATACGGACTTGAAAATATTCCAACTTGTTGGCTGACTTGTTGGTTCACTTTGTTTCTGTACCGGTAGTTATTAGGTTAGATTCCTCGAGGCTCAACTTCTTGGGATTAGGTAAAAACAAAAAAATATGATTCAAATTCATAGGGAAAAAAAAATCATTCAAGTATTTGGGTGGAGTTATCAAAAATCAAAGTATAAAAACGATTGTAACATCATTCATTGGTTCCAATAGTTCGAAAGAACATCGCTGGATGACTATACCGTTGCCTTAAAGACGGATAAAATTAGAAGGGAGAATCAAATCGGGCGTGTCTCGTTAGCCAAGTTGGTAAAGGCATTCCCGTTGTAAGGGAAAGATCGAGTCCCGCCCGAGAAATTTCATTTTTTCCTATGTATTCGTTTTGTATAGTAAGCCTAATGAATGCTGTAAAATTTATAAAAAAAATTTGATCGTTTTTTTACCACTTAGGTGGCAGACAAACACACGGCCCACCTGTTGGAAAGTGTTTACCGTGGCCTATGGAAGTGGCCAACACCAGGGGCACTCACGCTACCGACCCTGTAAGAATGCTCACGCTACCAATGCCCTTCTCGAAGAACACTGTATTGTAGAAGCTTGGAGAAACCACAGCAGGGGAGATTATTCGACAGCTTAAGCTTAAAGCTTGTACAGTGTACTATTGGATCTGATTTGGTATTCACCTACATAAGTTTTTTAACCCCCGACGCAAAGAGAAGGGTGTTATAAGTTTGACATCTCTGTCTGTCTGTCGGTGGCATCATAGCTCTGAACGAATGAAGCGATTTAAATTTAGTTTTTTTTGTACTAATGGTGACTTATGTGCGAGTGTTCTTAGATATGTTTGATGAAAATCAGTTGATCCGTTTAAAAGTTGTGGGAGTTAAAGTGGAGATGGGGAGTGTCGAAGATTTTTTCAATTTATGTTATTATGGAAATTTGTTATACTTGAAACTTCAGGTCTTGTAGGAAGGTTCCGCACAAAAAAAGGCTTACACAGACAGACTGACTTAACTTTGGCATTTATAATATTAGTATGGATGTATCTAATTTTAATAAACAAGTTCTTGGAAGATAATTCTGTTTAGAAGTCATATGACTTCAGAGTATTTATTATACCGTATTCTAAAGTTTGTGAAACATTACTCATAACGTCAAACCAAGATCTTTGTCGTTCGCACGTGCTCACATTTCCCGCTTCATAATTAAAATTTATGTGATTAACTTACAGCCATGTCAAAGTACAAATATATATTACCAAGTTGATACTGTTTTGATATGAGATTCACGACGCTTCTGAATATATTATAATAATTTGCCAAGTATATAATGATAATAGACTTAGCGCTAATGTTTAATTAAATTTTGAAAAGGTATCATATAAAATTAATTGTCAAAAAGTTTTGATGACTTTTGATTTGACCTAGAATATACTGCCCTTCTTGAATAACTCAATTTCTTGTCGCTTGGGGAAAGTGCACTGCAAGAATTTCATTCCACAGCTTATTTTTTCTTGAGTATCTATTTGTTTACATTATGTACTACATACTTAAGCGAAGATAGACGATAGGACTTGTAAGTGGACACACATTCTATACTGAAATATTCTGTCAACCCATTTGCAACATATTTACTGACATATGTCATATAAAATACTTTGCCACTATTAAGCAGCTCGGTAAAGGCAGTTCTACACCGGGTTCTTAGCCTATAAAGAACAAATTGATGGATAAGAATTCCGAATTCGAATATTTAGCGTCTCCTTTCAGTTACTTGTCATAAAACCACATTCGCTTTATGCCTATATCATTTAATCGAACATAAAGCCGGCCACCTAAAATAGTTGTGTGTTCGGAGAAGCTAGCTCAGCGATGCAAGCGAAAATTTTCCGATAAAATTATCATAATGATGCTTAGTAGAGCGAGTGGCTGCGACTGACAGGATAATCTCTTGCACTAGAAACATGATACGTGCCTCGGAGACAGGTTTATGTTTTAGTCTAATGTGTGCATATAACTTATCTACCATGAATAGATGAATACTCGTGTCTTTAAGGGCCGCTTTCCATGATCCACTTTAAACGCGTGCGCGAATTCTTGAACTATGCACCGTGAAAAAGGGTTCGGTGATACTGCAAACACGTTTGTCAAAGTAAATGCATCTGTGTCTGCTACTTTGCTCGCCTTTGATCACGATCATTGAAAACTGGTCGAAACGTAAGGTTGTCCAAAGGTTTCATATTCAAATAACCCCCAAGACAAAAAGCTCCAAAAATATTAAATAAAACGTGTTGGTTGGCCTTTTAACTTTAGTAATATTTGGATTCAAGTGTTACGTGGATGGAGCATTCAAAAATCCATATTCATACTAATATTATAAATGCGAATGTTACTCTGTCTATCTGTCTGTCTGTCTGTTGGTCTGTATGTTACGCTTTCACGCCTCAACCACTGAACCGATTTTGATGAAATTTGGTATAGAGGTAGATTAGACCAGGAGAAAGGACATAGGCTATGTTTGGTCGCGATAACCGACATCCACGCGGGCGGAGCCGCGGGTAAAAGCTATTATTCTATACAACTCCTATCAGTGATAGTGGACCCATCTGTTCCCCTGTAAGTCCGCGGGTTCAAGTCCCGTCTTGAGCATTCGCTTTTTCTAATCCATATCGATAGGAATATGAATATATAGATTATGGAATGTGAAAGTTAATAGTATCAACTTTATAAGGTTCTTCTCAACCTACTGCTGGTGCATTAACATTTCTGGTCTTAATATTGATAGTCACCTTATAAATCTCACAGGTAGCTCTTCCTTAGATACTTAGAACCTCCACAAAGTTAGACGTTTTTGCCGAATCTGGTTTTTTCTCGTGGGCTGACAGCACAATAGGGCATTCTTGAGCTGTCGAGGCGCGTAATGGCTCGTGCGTCAGCATCATTAGTTCATTACGCCGCGGTTACGCCCAGTGACAGTGGATAAGGTATTTGAGGAGGATTGAGCGGAGCGGGGCACGTTGCAAGGTAGATAGATATCTCTTTAATGTACACCAAGAAAAAGTACACATAAACAATTGTACGTACAACGAGCAGTCTTATTTTTACCGAATTTTTTGTGTGACCTGAAAACGGTGGCTGGGGACCGACTGAATACAGAGGGCGGAAGGTCGGCAGAAATGGCACACATTAGGAGCGGCATATGTCCAGCAGTGGACTGCAATAATCTAATTGATTGATAGTAAAGTGTTATAATAGACAATTTAGTTCCTATAAGATGATTTAATTTTCGAATATATGGGGGAAAATGAATTTTCTCGGGCGGGACTCGAACCCGCGATCTTTCCCTTACAGGGGGAATGCCTTGACCAACTCGGTTAGCAGTTAGTTAGCATACTTAATGCTATACAATTCATTGACATGATTTCACTTTGTCTGATAGCAAGCTTGAGTAAAGTTGAAATAAACGAGGGCACCAAACCGCTAACCATTCCAGACACCAATAATTCTCAAAATTATGTTTCAGAGTTCCGAAAGATACAAAAATGAATATCTGTCTAAGTACAGGAGGCGTGTTTACGTAAAAAGTAAGATTTGGGTTATCTCAAACTTCATATAAAATAAATTTCAGCCTATATATCATTATATACCAAAAAGGTCTCAATCGTCCGTCACCCTGGTCCCTCCCTAATAAGTTAATGGCGGCTGTTCCTCCGAGATAGGCACAAACACCCTCTCACTGGCCTGTTCTAACGCAATCCTTTTAAGCATTTTCAAGGCTTTTGACTTTTTGCAAATTTTGTTGTGTCATTGACACGGACTGGCTTCTCGGGATTGTAAAGGAACACCTGTCTAAAAATCCGTAAGAGCTACGGATTGATAGACGAATGCATAATTTAATAAACTGAAAAGAAATGCTAATTCTTAAGTATCTGGAGTTATAGGTGTAGATATTCGCAAGAAATTTCTTGAACATTCATTAAAAGGATAGTCCGTCCCAAAATATTTTACCAGCATCGATGATCGAGATCTGCCAAGAACTACTAGGCATTTTGATATACGGATATATCACCTTTCTAACAAGCTTTTTACTAACTAGCAACGTTTGTATGAATGTGTGTAATTGGTTCGGGTCAAATCTTGCAACTCGATTTTAAAGATCTTAAACTATACTCTAAGTCCTCAACCAATTTTTAGGAAATTTGGGACACACCTTTAATTTTTAATCATAAATTCCCTTTATATATTTTTTTGCTTTATTATCTCTTTTTTTTCGGAACCCATTTCGTTTTTAATTAGTATAACTGCAGAATTACGCGCTCAAATACTTCATTTACTGATTGGGTACCACACAATGGAAAAATAGTTTTTGATTTGTTGTTACCTTGGTTCTTTTTTAATGCTAAGTACTAAGTCAATGAAATAGTACTTTGTATTATAGTATGAAGCTCTTCATACTTAGGTATGCAGGCTTTGTTTAGGTGTATGGAGTCCGTCAGGATCTTCAAGGCTTAAGTCAACCCCATAAAATCATATAATTATCTACATAGTATTTTCATCTCGTGATTAAAATACCTATGATGATATTTTGTATAAAGAGGATTCCTGGTACCACTGTATTTTTCCCTTACAGGGAATCTAAAGTAATAGGAATAGTTAGCTTACTAATTGTAGTAAAAAATCTTTAAACCTAAAGAGAGCCTCTTTGGCGTGGCTATAGTGAACGCGGCCGCTACGCAGGATCTATCATTCGATCCCCGCTCAGTGCAAATATTTGTGTGCATGAATATAGGTATTTGCATTGGTCTGAGTGTTACAAATACAAATGTGAATATGCCGCTGATTATCCCCTCTTCGGGGTACATAGGCGTATGTAGATAGACAGGCATATAGAGTCTTCAAACAAACAAAATTCTAACACGTTGTATAATACATGAGGTGTCCCAATATTACGGTTTCTATTCACATCATCTACAGAGTTGACAAACACGATACGCCGGGAACTGTTTCCCAATTAGTCAGATTTGGGAATAGACACATTGTTGTTGATGAAGGTTTCCATTTTGGATTGTTCAGGGTATCAATGCGATGTCCCGAATTATTCTCTTCGGAATTTTGGCTTTTGTGACAGGGAAATGGATTATAGGCGTTTTTGTTTGGTTCGAAATTCCTATTGATAATTTTTTTAACTTTTTCTTCAGATATTTAGATGCTAAGCAAATCTCCGAATGTCCTATCCTACTTCCTATTTCCTATCCTATCCTACCAATATTACAAATGTGGAAGTTTATAAAAATGTTCAGTTGGACGTTTATTAATCAATCACGGGCTGAATGAGTCTGGGTGAAATTCGGTAGAGCGATAAATTATTACCTGTTTTGTGATTACAGTCTGGTATAACACGTAGGTTACTTTCTATCCCGGGAATAGGTTCCCATAATTAGCAAGAAAGGGATCAACATTTTGCACGGAACCATGGACATCAGTAAGTAGTTGCATAATATTACAGATACAACTACTGTACTCAACTAGGGAGCCCTTATAGTAAGTGGTAAATGTAACCTATTACATGTTACCACGGCTAGGTGAAGGATACAATGACAAAACGGGACTAACTAAATTAAGAAGTATCTTACATTACATAGAACTCAGTAACGCAAACCAAACCCTCAGAAAATACAGCATATTTAAGGGAGATATTAAATTAAATGTACTTAAAACAGGCTCTTCCTAACCAAGAAAGGGAAATTCTCACCCTCTTGACCTACCGTAAATGTCAGAAATGCGCCACGCAAGATACCTCAGGACTCAGGACGCAAGTGGGGGCCATACTATTACGACTGTCTCATATTTTTGCCGCCAGCTCAATAAGCGACGGCACGGCCGAGTTTGCCAACCTCTTCTAATTAATTTCTACTCCGTGCCGGTAAAGTGGGAACTTAGCGAGTGGTCCGAGTTATGACATGATGCGTATTCCTTCCTTAAAAAAATTGGATGTATGTATAGAAAAATTTCTTGTTAAACTATATGAAATAGGGCACAGCGATTGATTTTATAATTATGTTGTCTAGAATCCATATCTATACTGATACTTTAATTTCAAAGTTTATGTTTGTGAAAATGTAACAGAAACCATTTAAGTGAAATTTGATAGAGATAGATTAGGCCTTAGCAAAGGACATAGGCTTTGTTTGATCGCGAACCGACGTCCACGCGGGTAGAGCCGCAGGCTATAGTTAGTATCTTTTGTAGACTACTTTTATTTTGGGTATGCGTTCTTCTGGTTGTATGGGACTCCACCAAGATCTGCAGAATAAGGTAATCTCGCTCGTAATAAATATATTTATTATTTTAATGAACGGTTTCCTTAATTTGGTTTATAAAGTTTCTCAGTTTCTTGAGGAATGCTTCCGTCAGAACCTCGTAACTCAAACGGTAGGTGTTTCAGTTCACGAGCGAGATTACCTTGCTCTGCAGATCTTGGTGGAGTCCCATACAACCAGAAGAATGTATACCCTAAATAAAGGTAGCCTATAAGATACTTACTGTAGCTTGCGGCTCCGCCCACGTGGACGTCGGTTAAGGCCTAATCTACCTCTATCAAATGTCACTTAAGTGGTTTCTGTTACATTTCCATGTACAGAAACTTTGGATATATGTACTTTGGATTGATAAATATGGATTCTAGACTAAATAATTATAAAATCAATCGCTGTGCCATATTTTATCCTGTTCAGAACATTGTGTATCAAAACTTTTTCATTTATAAAAACAGTTATATAGTCTCCGAGTTTTTCCAAATTTTACCGTTTGTACCACATCTTTATGGGACTTTACACGTGCGATAGTGTAACTTTATCGAGCGTCGAATTGGTGCGATTAATTCTATAACAAAGCATTTGATCTGGTACAGTGGGTATCATTTCAGTGTGAATTGTGAATTGCCCCATATTGCAAGGGTTCTGTTTCCTATAACGAATTAATTGTAGGGGGTTATACAATATTTAATTATATGGAGACGATTATGTCGTTATAGGTTTATTAAACGGTTATGGCAAGCCTAGCTACTTACAACACTATGCTGTGCAAGTCAAATTAATTTTCAGTAGTTGATTTTATTCTTTACTAGCTTTTGCCCGCGGTTCCGCCCACGTGGATGTCGGTTATCGCGACCAAACATAGCCTATGTCCTTTCTCAAGGATTGGTATAGGAGTAGATTAGACCTTGAGAAAGGACATAGGCTATGTTTGGTCGCGATAATTTGGTACAGGGGTAGATTAGACCTTGGTCTAATCTACCCCTGTACCAAATGGCATCAAAATCGGTTTCTCAAGAGAAAGGACATACGCTATGTTTTGTCGCTATAATCGACATCCTCGCGGGCGGAACCAGCGGGTAAAAGCTAGTATCAAATATGTTTCACTCATAAGTATTGTATTGTGTGACTAAATTGACATTCTGGTTTTAATTGTTTAGCTTACAATGACGTTACTATTTCAAAACTAAAAGTGTGTTTTTATTTGCTCTCTAATGTTAAGCTATCATATACTATTGTACCTAATAATTGTAAGATTTCCAGGGATAAACAAATAAAAAACAAATATGTGAAACTTAAATAAAGATCTACCTTAGGACACGTTGGGTTGTAAAATGGAGTCCCTGAAAAAAACACCTTTTATTTATATATTAGCTTTTGCCCGCGGCTCCGCTCGCGTGGATATCGGTTATCACGACGAAACATAGCCTACGTCCTTTCTCAAGGACTAATCTACCCCAATACCAAATTTCAACAAAATAGCATCAGTGGTTTAGGTGCGAAAGCGTAACATACAGTCAGACAGAGTTACTTTCGCATTCTTAATCTTAGTTTGGATGGATCACCGTAACGGTTGAAAAGATACAAAAATCAACATTCTTTTCTGAGAACATAAAACTAAAAAAAAATATCTATCTATTTTACACGCACAATTTTCCAAACCACTGGCTCTCAAAGTTTATACAACAGCGTTACTATTAAATGCAAACAAAAAATATAACACGAACTCGAAAATTGCAGTGGTTAGAGCGCCTCCACGCCACGCCACTCTAAAATTTATTCACGGTAATTTGTTCTGACAACAATTTGATATTACTTTTTATTAAAAGTTTTCTTTGAAGTAACCTCTCTTAAGTGAATGTTTCTGTTAGAAATGGATTCTTATCATTTTCTAGTAATATCTTGATAATAAAAATTTAATATTTGTGTATGGAATTTGAAGTTTTGTGTTGGTTTGTCCGTGTAGTAGGTATGTGAGGTCTCTTTGGACTTGAAGTATCTTAGTGGGGCTTCATACTTACAGTAAATCAGACTGTAGGTCATTAAAATAAAACCACTTTTTACGGATTCAAACCTTCATACTTACAGTAAATCAGACTGTAGGTCATTGAAATAAAACCACTTTTTACGGAGTCAAACCAAGCGAAGCATTGGCACTCGGGTCAAAGAACACATAGCTGACATAAAACACCAACGCTCAACAAAGTCAGCTGTATGTGAACACGCGCAAAAAGGCACCAACCATTAGCTAAGGTTTGATAAACCACAGATACTCGCCAAAGAATACCGATATATTCCTAGAATGATCCGCGAGGCTATTGAAACTAAAAAACACCCAAATTTTAATAGAGAGGATGGATGGACCGTACCACCAGCTTGGGACCCAGTCATCCACTTAATCAAACCCAGTAAGCAGCAAAATCCAGCAAGACTTAACAACACAGTGAGCTCATTCTGCGTAAATACGAACACCAATAATTCACCATGATTCGGGTATTTTGAGATAACTTATACTTCAAACTATGTGACAACTACCATCGTGAGTCACACCGCGAAAATGGCTGCTGCAAAGCAGCCGAAACGTCGGGTTAAAAAGTAATAATAACAAATATATCGCGATAGAATCCGTAAAAAGTGGTTTTATTTCAATGAGTGACATTCGCGTAAACTTCAGAAAATATCAGACTGTAGGTGTCCACTGCTGGCCATAGGTATCTGTCAATGTGCACCATAGCACCTAATCTTTCGCACTGCGGATCCAGTCTATTCCAGACACCTTTTTCAGGTTGTGTGTACAGGCGACAAAAGATACGATTGCACTGTTTCATATAAAGTTAAATGTAATGCTGCAAACCGTATCTCTTTTGTCAATTTTCTTCCATTTCATTTATCATGTTTGTTAGAGAGATTTGACCCTTAAGATTGACACTATCGATTGATACCATTAAAATACAGAACGTTATTTTTTCTGGTTTTAGTTGGTTCGATTACCAACAGTGTCAAGCCAGTCTTCGAAAATCTTTGTTGGCAATGTTCTGATGAGGTCTTCCACTTAGTCCCATCCTCTCCTTTCCTCTACAGCACAACACGTGCAGGGCTTAGATGTCACCCGCATACGGTGCAGAATATACCTTCTAAAAGCGGTTCGGTGCAACATTCCTACGCCGCACCATTAAGACCTGGAACTCCCTGCCAGCTCACGTGTTTCTTTTTCCTACAAAATTCAAAAATTCAAAATTCAAAAATATTTTATTTTGCATAGACCATTAAATCGGAACTTACAAAACGTCAACATAAAGCAAATATTAAATACTAACTTATACTAGTAAATGGACCACCGGTTCGAAACGCGGCCCAGACCTGAGAAGACCCCGGCAAGAAACTCAGCGGGCTTTTTTTTTGGTCTATTTACAAAACATTTACTTAGCCTAAAACTTATGGTCTAGATACAATGTTTTGCTTGAGTAGCACAGCAGAGCGAACAGCTCATTTCCAAGCTTTAAATATTCTTGGATTTTATAATAGCCTTTCTGGCACAGTTTGCTCTTTACTGTATTTTTAAATTTATTAACAGGTAAATCTCTGATTTCATTAGGAAGCTTGTTAAAAAAGCGAATACAGTTGCCCTGGAAAGAATTACTTATTTTATGGAGTCTGCTATGACAAACTACAAGATTGCTTTTATTTCTAGTATTTATATTGTGCCTGTCACAAAGTCTTGGAAATTTAGCAATATTTTTCCTGACATACATTAAGTTTTCGAAAATGTATTGTGACACTACGGTTAGAATATTTATCTCTTTAAACTTATCTCGGAGGGAGACTCTTGGGCCCAAATTATAAATAGCTCGCACAGCCCGCTTTTGCAAGACAAATATTGTGTTTAAATCTGCGGAATTACCCCAAAGGAGAATTCCGTAGCTCATAATACTATGAAAATAGCTGAAATAAACTATTCTAGCCGTATCCACATCTGTTAAAGTCCTGGTTCCTTTAAGCGGGGCATGAAAGGCATCTGATGAGGCCGTCAAGCTGAGTGCCCCCATTGTTAACATGGTTCATTCTTACGATGGTCACTCTCTTTCCGAGACTTTGCTTTCAGCTTCCCATCATCCGTGGTGAAGTCAAAAATTGTATCTTTTTTTTATGAATAAAAAAATTTAAATAATGTTTCATTTGAGTTAAATTCTCTATCTCCAGAATTTCGAGTATACTTCCCCTCCAGGGGGCATGAAAATATTCCACCATGTTATATAGAGTACTTCCCCTCCAGGTGAGGTCAAAATCTTCCACCCTGTACCTATACAAAGGGTGTATGAGGTCCAAGAGCACGAGTCTCGCAATTTTTTTATAAATTAATATTTCGGCCACTTTAGCAGGACTAACTCGTTTATACATTCATATTTTTTACGAGACCCAGTAAACTGAAGCCGGGTCATTACTCTACGTCAAGAGTGATAACGATAGAATGTCCAGGGGGATTGGTGTTAGGGATATTATTTCTGTGGCATTTCAGGTTGATGACCTTTAGAAAACCCTATTAAGGCGAGAGTTTATAATTAAGCAGATACATTTAATTAGTTTAAGATTAAACCAACCATAATATGCACACTAATAAATTCCCGACGGGGTAGGCAGAGGTTATGTTAATGCCTACATTTCGCCCGGTCCATATTGCGGTCAACAATTATCGATAGCCGATATTATTAACTACGATAGTAATATTCTCTTAATGGGTAAAAAAGACCCGACTGCCACTTAAAGATCGTAATAAGTTTGATAGCAGGCGGTACCCATTTGCCAATTATAAACCAAAAGAAAATTAATGAGTACCGCCTGCTATCAAACTTACTTCGATCTTTTCAGTGGCAGTCGGGTTTTTTTTATTCTCTTATCATTTGTTTTATTTTATAATTTTTAGTTATGATATGACATGAATATCTTTTTCTAATTTCCTTCATTTTGACACTCGATAAGTTTGAGTCAAAAATATTTCTGACTGATTTTCTCGAAATTTTAATATACCTGGTGTCACTCATACAATCACGGCGAATCAATAGGCACCTTTTTTTTTTTTTTTTTCGTGCGGAAATCCCCTCGGATACCCCCCCTGCCGGAGCCGGAAGGGGAGGTTATGTCGGACTCGAACCGACTAAAACCGCACGCCGACTGTGGGTCTTGGTGCTAGGCCGGAGGTGAGGTTGTCATAGACATATCCCTCGCAGCGGACCATTGCTGTGAGCAGGGTGGCGAGGGTGAGAACTCTCACTCCCAGGGCCGCCACTAGCTCCCGCCTCGGTCCGGCCCATGCCGGACACTCGGTGAGCGTGTGCAGCCCCGTGTCCTCGCTCGCGTCGCAGTGATGGCACTCGGACGTTGGCTCCTTTTCGATCCGACACAGATATCTCCCGAAGCACCCGTGCCCGGTGATAATCTGCGTCAGTCGATACGAGAGGCTGCCATGTGGCCTCTCGAGCCATTCCCCCATGATGGGCCTTACCGCCTCTATGACGGCATGCCCTGCGCGTCGTTGCTCAAGTCGTCGCTCCCACTCCGCCACCATGATCCCGTGGAGCCGGGACCTCTCGGCCCGAATGTCTTCGGGCTCGGGATCGTATCCCCGCTCCCGCGCCTCCTTACGGAACCGATACAGTGCCGCAAGGGATCTCGCTTCCAGGATCCACGGTGGCGATCCGGCTAGGAGACTCGCCGCTTCAAAGGATATCGTGCGGTACCCCCTAATGGCCCTGCAGGCCATCGTCTGCTGCGGTGCATGCAGCAGTTGCACGAACCTGGCCTGCAGGGCGTCCGCCCACACGGGGCACCCGTACAGGGCCATGGACCGCACGACACCTGCGTAGAGTCTCCTGCAGGAGTCCTCTGGGCCCCTCAAGTTGGGCAGCAGCCGCATCAGCGCGTTAGCTGACACCAACAGTTTGGGGCGCAGACTTCGGAAGTGCTCTCCGAAGTCCCACCGACCGTCGAGTACGAGCCCCAGGTATTTCAACCGGGGCTTGATGTCGATGGGAGTACCTCCTACTGTCAAGCTGGATCCCGGGGGTGGCCTGCGCCGAGGACCATGAAAGAACAAGGCCTCGGATTTGTGCAGAGCCACCTCGAGACCCAGCCGCCGGATCCGATCCACTACTTGAGCAACAGCGGTCGTGGCCCTCTGGGTCGCTTCGCGGTGTGTAGCGCCACTCACCGTCACTAGCGTGTCGTCCGCGTAGCACGTGACGGTGGCCCCGAACGCGAGCTCACCGCGAAGCACCCAGTCGTATCCGATGTTCCACAGGAGCGGCCCCAGGACCGATCCCTGTGGGACACCGCACGACATCTCACGCCTACCGACGCCGGTCGCACTTGGGTAGATGACGGCCCTCTCCGTCAGGTACGCCCCGACTATGCGGCGGAGGTAGAGAGGCACATCGTGGTACACGAGCGCCTCCCTGATGCAACTCCAGGGCAAGGTGTTAAACGCGTTGGAGATGTCCAAGGACACCGCCAACATCACCTCGCCCCGGGCAACCGCATCCTCCGCCAGAGTCCTGACGCGCATGATGGCATCCACAGTGGAACGCCACCGGCGGAAGCCGTACTGCGTGTCCGCTAGGTCCGGCCCCACTCTAGAGAGGTGCTCGACGAGGCGCTTGGCAATCACTCTTTCGAAGAGCTTGCCCACCTCGTCGAGCAACACTATGGGCCGGTACCCGGACGGCTCGTCCGCCGGGCGTCCGTCTTTGCGGATGAGGACCAGTTTCCCCGTCTTCCACATCTTCGGAAACTGGCCCCGCTCCAAGCATGCGCTGAGGAACCCTCGCAGTCGGGGTTCGAGACCGTCTTCTCCTAGAGCTAGGACCCACGCACGGCCTGGAATGCCGTCGGGTCCCGGGGCGGTGTTCTTCTTGGCTCTAAGCCGTCGCACCGCCAGCTCTAGTTCTACCCAAGTGACCTCGGGCGCGTCGTCGTCAATAACCACGCCGGGCGCATCAGGCGACCGAGGTGGCGGAGTCATCTGCGGCGGAACGTGTTCCGCCCGCGCCGGGAACAGGGATGCCACCACTCCTCCAAGCAGAGCCGGCTCGAGAACCTGGGTCAGGGGAGGGGCCCGGGGGCGCAGCTTTCCTCTTACCAAGCGGTAAGGCCGCCCCCATGGGTCCCGCTCCAGTGTCTCCAGCAGCTCCCTATAGGAAGCTGCCTTGGACCGCTTGATCTCCGCTCGGAGGGCATTCCTAATCAATAGGCACCTCACATGTCCAAATCCGTCAAGCCATTCAGACCGTACCAAATAAATGGACATACATACATTCATAGTCTCGAAAAATCTTACCCTCCTTCCTTCGGCAGTCAGGTAAAAAGCCTATTTTACTAAATAGGGCTACTTATCCGAGCTGTATGTTTGACAGTATGTCTATATGACGACAAAGCTTCTGACTGTTATGGATGTACACTGAAATTTGATGCAAAATCAACATCTCATGTTAATTTTCTTGTAGAAGGAATAATAGCGTTGTGCCAACGTTAGCTTGTACCCACTGACGGGTGAGCTTCCGGCCAGGATCGAGGTTCAGTGATCAGTTATGTATTACCATTGATAATTATGTAGAATATAAATATCCATGTCCATACTATAATATTATAAAGTAACTAAGTAAGTAAATACGAAAGTAACTCTGTCTGTCTGTCTGTCTGTCTGTCTGTATGTTACGCTTTCACGCCTAAACCACTAAACCGATTTTGATGAAATTTGGTATAGGGGTAGATTTGACCATGAGAAAGGACATAGGCTATGTTTCGTCGCGATAACCGACATCCACGCGGTCGGAGCCGCGGGTAAAAGCTAGTCTAGAATATAATCAAAAATGTTGGTTTCTGCCTGACGTTAGTCGGGACTGAGGTATCGCCAAACCTTTTAAATTTCATATTAATGGATGATTTTAATATTGATTGAAAAATTTAACATCGTGGTGTCAGTGGGAAAGTCAAAGGCTTGTCCTGCTTTATATTCTGCACTGACGGCACAGAAACTCTCTGTTCTTACAGGGTCGGCAGCTCGAGTGCGACTCACACGTCCATAGACTTTAGGGAGAAACCGAGAGCATTATAATATTCTTGTCGATTCTTTCTGGCATGTGTGCACGTCTCTCGAACCCGCTTTCTAACGAGGACAAGCTGGATATCGCAATCCATAACATTAAACCGTGTTATATTAGCACTTTAGCTTCTGCCACACAGATCAAAACAATGGATCAATTGCAGACACTATGTAGACATTATGAAAATGTTCAGTCACGGCTCGCTCATAATATCATTGCTACAATAACGCAGTTAATAGCACCAGAATTCCCGTATAAGCCCAAGTCTATCCCCAATCCCAACGTGCCTCACAATAGACAACGCTCTGAGAGCCGCTGAAGCTCGGTCCGTGCCGCATTGGCTAAAATTTTCATGAATTTCGTACAACCTCTGTTAAAATTGAAATAAAATATATAAGATAAATCATAGTATCTAACAAGTAATTGACAATAGTGCCTACATACTATTACCACGAAGATTAAACCCCGTGTTAGGGGTTTTCTTTGCGCCTTTGAATATCGGCCATTCGACGAAAGCTGACAGGAATCGGTCGTCTGAATACATTAAAACGTTTCTTGGAATACTCTGAATGTCGGGGTTTTCGTAAGTCCCTTTAACCGGGGGTACTCCGTGATATATAGGAAGCTACTGAGGAAAATACCTTGTTTACTGATTAGCAAAAAAGTAACGTGTCTGTGGTATTTTTTACCCGGTATCGCCTCCTGCCGGGTTTAGAACACGATGAGTGTTTCAACTTAAAAAAATTACCGGTAAAAGCCGGCCGATAGACGAAGTGCCGTTTCACCAAAAATCAACTCTCCAACAAGCCTACAATTACTCTCAACAAAGCCTTTCACACAAAATCTCACAAATCCTTCAATAGCTTCTCGAACCACGAAAAGATCGACGAATTTCGTGGCGCAGTACTCGAGAAACATTTTGAAACACTCGAAAGTTTTTGCCGTTCGAATGACAAGTTGAAGGTTTGGAACCGCATGCTCGACCCCCAACGAAAGTAACTCTATCTTACACAAAATGTGAATTAGAAGTCTGCGTAAGTCACTTGTGGTGAAAAGTTATACAGTAGCTGAGATTATTTTTTATAAGTGTTAGAATTTCATAACCAAATCGCACTATGTACTATGTATTGTATACAATCACGCCTGCAAATACCCGAAGGCGTAGGTGTATACCACGTGATAGGGAGCGAACCAGTTGCCGCCAAGTAGGCACTTTGTCTGGGACTTAGCACATGTAGCTATAAAAGCTAGCTGTAAAAATTCATTCAATTATTTGGGCGGAGTTATCAAAAATCAATGTTTAAAAATGATTGTAACATCATTCATTGATTCCGATAGTTCGTAAGAGAATCGGTAGATGACTCCACCGTCGCCTTAAAGACGTATAAGATGGGAAATTTGAATCACATCGGGCGTGTCTCGGTAGCCGAATTGGTCAAGGCATTCCCCCTGAAAGGGAAAGACTGCGGGTTTGAGTCCCGCCCGAGATGATTCTTCTTTTTACCCGACTACGGCGAAGCCAAAAGGAGGGTTATGATTTTGACAGGCTATGTATGTATGTATGTATGTATGTATGTATGTATGTATGTTCATTTGTTCCCTCATAGCTCCTCAACTATTTATTAGAACTGGACAAATGAGGTATCGTTACAAGCGGCTTTATCGTCCGATGGTTATAGGCTATATGACGTGTCACTCAATCTTGTGTGGCGCCCTCTAGCGCTCATAAGGTACTGTGTTAAAAAATAAATTTGAGATAAATATGCCGTGTTTGGTATCAAATGAAAGGGCTTAAGAAGCACATTTCAAATATGTATGAATTATTAGCTTTACCTTGCCCCAAAATAATGTAAATAAAAAATAAAGTTTAAAACTAAAACCCGACTACCGAAAAATCACACTCTAAAATGTTACAAAAAAGAAAATATCAAGGATAGCCGTGGTCGTATGCCACTTACTCTAACAAAACAATATATTCTAGGGTAAAGTGGCATACGACCACGGCTATCCTTGATATTTTCTTTTTTGTAACATTTTAGAGTGTGATTTTTCGGTAGTCGGGTTTTAGTTTTAAACTTTATTTTTTATTCCCTATGTATTCGATTAGCACATGTACTTAAAATATTATGGACTTAGCACATAATGCTTTAATTTCAACTAGGTATCTGATAATTTAATAGGGTGAGTCTTTGGACGTCACCATAACACTATTTTCGGACCTTGTGTTACCATTAAAACCTTAAAAATAAGATTTTAACTCGAACCCACTACACTCAAAGTAATTATGTTCGTTACCGTTACGTCATCAAAAAGGAGATATTCATACTAAGTAACATACATAATACATAACATAAACCCACGCCTGTTTTTCCCGAAGGGGTAGGCAGAGGTGCTAGCATCCACATTTCGCCAGTTTATGTTTAGGTCCCAATGTAATAGGGTGAGCCTATTTTGCCATTATTCGGGCACTTATAAACCTGCGATAAACACACATAACTTCCAAAAGCACCATCTAGTAAGTATCATCATATAAAGTAATAAGTACCATCTAATAATAATCCATTCATCCATAGAACAATATGAAACAATTACCCCTACCATCTGACTACTCCTTTTCATCCCTAATCAATTACCTACACCATGTAAACACGTTAGCGGTTATAGTAAAGTTACTCTCGCTAATGTTCTATGAAAATGAAGCTAACGCAAACTTGTGCGCAATTAATGTTGCTGCGACTAATTCCCACATATTTTAACAAAACGATAATGGTAATAATTGAACCCTTTTCACAGGCTGTCCGCTAGATAGCTTAAATTCTAGTTCGCAATTGTTTAATTTAAATTAAGCGGTGAAATACGACTTATATTTTGCAGCCGGCTTAGTTTATTGTATCTAGTATCCTTGAATAGCTTTGCTGTTGGGTGAACTTAATTTTAGTTAGTTTTGCCGACAGTAATTTAATATCTTAGTGAGAATTTTAGCTATGTTTAACTATTTAGGACTCATAGTGAAATATATTTTCCTTCCTTTTGTTGAAACATTAGTAATAAATGCCTCAGGGCGCTCGCTCTTTGGGGATACATGCCATTTTGTAATCTAATCCAATTTTCAATACCTTGTTGTTATACAGATATCATAAAGTTTCTCTTAGAGGCACACATAGGCGAAATAGTTAAATATTAAACTCAAACTCAAACTCAAAGTATGTATATTGTAGACCATAGGTACATAGGATGTTCACATAATAATAAAGTCAGCTATGATTCGCCAATTGGGCATACAATAATAAATATTTCTAACTTACTAACTAAGTACTTACTTAAAGGCCCAGGCAGGAGCAGTTATTCAGAATTTAACATGCATAACATAGAATTAATATTTAACATGTTTAACACACAGAACCAATATTTAACCTGCATTACATTATTTAAAGATAGAATAATATTATTTATTATAGTGATTCATCGTCTAAAAATTCTTTAATTGTATAATAACATTTTTCTATTAAAAGTATGCGAAGTTTTCTTTTGAAACTGTTGATTTCTGTTACATTTCTTATGGTAGCTGGGATATTATTATATATACGAGGTCCCAGGCAAAATACGCTGTTATGTAATAATTCTGTTCTGCTGGCTACTATGGACAATTTATCGCTATTTCGGGCCCTAGTTCGAAACTCAAATAATTCTGTATTACTTTTTATGAACACTGAAACCTCGTATATATAAAGGGAGGGTAATGTTAAAATGTTCAATGTTTTAAAATAAGGTACACATGAATCGGTTTGTTTTAGGTTGCATATACTTCTAATACAACGTTTCTGAGCAACAAATACATGGTCCTTATATGTTGAACTCCCCCAAAAAATTATTCCATATCGTAAAATGGATTGTACGTAACCATGGTAAGCCGTTAATAACGTCGACTGATTGCTAATTTTACGTAATCTATATAATGCATATGAGAATTGAGTTAATCTTTTACACATATATTCACAATGAGATTTCCAGTTTACCTTATTGTCAATGTAGAGACCCAAGAATTTAGTAGTATCAATTTCTTCAATTTTTGTGTTTTGGTACGAGATATTCAAATTGTTTTGCGATATATTTCGTTGCTTGAAGAGCATCAGATTGGTTTTGTCTATGTTAATATTTAGGTCATTTTCATTAAGCCATTCTATTATTGATGTCAAAGATGTGTTTATATTATATTCTAAATTACTACCAGTGTAAAGTACGGTACTATCGTCGGCAAATAATGTCATTTTATATGTCGTTATTCTGGGCATGTCATTAATATAAATAAGAAATAACAAAGGACCTAGTATACTACCTTGGGGAATTCCTGCAATAACATTTCTTATATTAGAGCTATGTGTTACCTCAGTTTTACTGCTTAAAGACACTCTTTTTATTTCTGTGAGTTGTGTTCTATTGCTGAGATATGATTTAAGTATTTCATACACATTTCCTCTCACACCAAATGCATATAGCTTTTTTAAGAGTATTTCATGATTAACTCGGTCGAAAGCCTTTGACATGTCCATGAAGAGAGCTATTGCCGGTGATCGTTTGTCCATATTTATTAGCACTTCATGCAAAAAGTTGTAGATAGCTAAGTTTATCGATTTATTCTTCATAAATCCATATTGACATGTTGTGAATAGACCATTTGTGTCAAAGAAATCATACAGGCATTTGTAAATAATGGTCTCGAATATTTTAGAAAATATTGGTAATAAAGCGATAGGCCTATAGTTGTTAATTATTGACTTACTGTCTTTTTTATGGATAGGTTTTATTACTGTCAGTTTTAGTTGGTCAGGAAATATGCCATGTTCTATGCAAAGGTTCATGGTGTGCTATGAGAAGTGCTACATCTTTCACTATTCGCGTGTCGATCCCATCATGTCCCACGCTAAAGGTATTTTTCAGAGAGGTTATTACTTTTAAAATGTCATGAGGAATTGTTGGAGGCATAAATATAGACTTAAGA
The DNA here is from genome assembly GCA_914829495.1 of Eilema sororculum. Taxonomy (NCBI): domain Eukaryota; kingdom Metazoa; phylum Arthropoda; class Insecta; order Lepidoptera; family Erebidae; genus Eilema; species Eilema sororculum. Next base: position 24,778,638 of record OU618535.1, read on the forward strand.
TTGTATTCAATTTTGGTAAACTTCGTATTAGTTCTTTGTTTGTTATTTTCGTAAGCATTTGTTGTACCTTTTACTATGTCAGTAAAATAGTCATTGAATGAATTTGCAATGGATGTACCATTAGTTATTGTTTCATTGTTTATGACAAGTTTTTCTACGCCTTCGTTTGGATATTTATATTTAATGTCATTTATAACTTGCCATGTTGCTTTTCCCTTATTTGTAGAGGAGTTGATAAAATGATTGTTTTGACATTTCTTTGTCAAATTTATTACTTTTTTATAGCGTTTAGAGTAATTTTGAAAAATTGATCTATTTTCCTCAGTAGAATGTTTTCTACACCTCCATAGAAGATCTCGTCTCCGTTTACTACAGGCTTGTATACCTTTTGACGTCCACTTTGGTTTTTTGATAAGGCTTACACGGACTTTTTTAAGAGGAAAACATAAATTATAGGTTTGGGTGAATTGATCTGAGAATAAATTATAAGTGACATCCGGATCTGTGGTTTCATAAACATTGTTAAAAGAAACTTGTTTTAAATGAGTCATAAACCTTTCTCTGTTAGTTCTAGTAAAGCAGCGCTTGTAAGTGTACCAATTTTTAATCAGACAGGTCCTTTTGACAGGACACGTAAATATTTGGGCAGAGTGATCAGATAGCGCAAGATCTATGATTTCACCTTTACATCCTTTGATATCATGTTGTGGGCGACATTGTCGATGCATTTTTTGCTAATGTTCCTCGTAGGTTGATTAAATTGTAGAGTCAGGTTAAAACTTAACAGCATTTCTGTAAATTCTCTGCTTTCGCGTGTTTGGGTTAAAACGTCTATATTAAAATCTCCACATATAATAAGTTTTTTACTATGTGCACATAATTTTAACAAAATTTTATTTAACATTAATAAGAAAATATTTACCGAACTACTTGGTGATCTATAAATGCATAAAATGTTTATATCATGCTGTGTCAATTCAATACTAGAACACTCAAATATATTTGTAATGGACATTTTATTTATCTCAGGCAGTGGTTTAAACTGATAATTGTTTTTTAATAAAATACATGTACCTCCATGTCTGTTGGATCTCATAAAGTAGGATACTAGCCTATAGCCAGGTAGAATTTGGTAGATTTCATCACCATGTGTCATATTGTGTTCAGATATACATATAATATCTATAAAAGTACCCTTATCTGTGAGGTTGCATAAAGATACAGTTAGTGCATCGGATTTGTTCAGCAGGCCATCAATATTTTGGTGTAATAATGTGATAAAATTATTAAACATGTAAGTGTTTTTATGTATATCGTCTAACGCATTATTCGGTGGGTCCTGTTCATTAGGTAATGTAGTGTTATGGTGAAGTGGTGTAAGGGTATCCTGGGTATCATACTTTGTTTTAACAGAGGTGTTAAGGTGGCAAAGTAAGATGTGATTTTTGTTTGTTTGTTTTTAGGGGGTGGTGAAGTACTAGTTATGTTAATGTGTTTTTTTTGTACATTTAGAGCCCTTTGATTTGGCAAGACTATCCTTAATCCGAGTTAATATCTGACTTTGGTAAAATCTGTGGTCAATATCTGAATTTAGTTTGTTACACAGCATGTTGATATAGTAGTTATGGCTATTAGTAACACCAAATCCTATAGACTTATTCATTTTATTTAACAGTGGGAGACCAAAACCACCATATACCTTTCAACCCTCACATGCTTAACTGGTCAGTGAGAAATAAATTGTAAATATTGTAAGTACTGTAAGCCTACCTTAATAACCCCTAAACCTTCGTGGCGTTTCGACACAAATCCACATCAAATATTAGACATGATTACCAAATCTGACGAAATGCTTTAGGAAAAAATCATACATTTTCCAAACTATTATTTATACTCTTAAATCTGAAAACAACAGATGCATTCATGAAACCAACGCAGCAAGCATTTTGTTAATATATTGTAAAGACTCTTCAGACATCCTTGTAACCAAATAAAAACAACTTGGAAATAAGAGACTCTTCCCAACTTTAACTCCAATAAACAAAACTTTATTAACATGAAATGGAAACAAAAACCTAGTTACACCCTCCCCAACATATTTGGAGAACTCAATACAAGTAAATTTTCACAAAGTCGTTTGCAACTTGGCCTGTCTGCTGTACATCATAGTCATATCTTTCAACGAATCTTGTGACCCCTACCACTTGTTGAAATAACGTTAGCGACTGTAGGAAGAATTCATTACGGATATAAAGAGAAGGTAAATTTGAAATTATTCAGGTGTGGCTCAATAGCTCAGTTGGAAGAGTATTCCCCCTGTAAGGAAAAGGTCGTGAGTTCAAGTCTCACTTGAGCATTTTATTTTTTCAGATGTTTTTCGAAAGAATTCATTATTTGCAATTCAAGTCGATTTTCTTTTCTTTTTCTGTAAATTTAAATTTGAGCATGGTTTGTGTTTGACTGTAGTCAATATAAAACCCTGGAACATAAATTTTATCAATTATAAATTATATAAAGAATGTAATTACAATACCAGTCATTTATTCAACTTTTATTGTTTACTTGAATTGATGCGGTTTCACAGCATACAACAAAAGAACAGTAAAATTACCTAAATTACATTTAGCTATATAGTTTACTAGATTTTGCCCGCGGCTCCGCCCACATGGATGTCGGTTATCGCGACCAAACATAGCCTATGTCCTTTCTCATGGTCTAATCTGCCTCTATACCAAATTTCATCATAATCGGTCCAGTGGTTTAGGCGTGCGAGCGTAACATACCTACAGACAGACAGACAGACATACAGACAGACAGACAGACAGACAGACAGACAGACAGACAGACAGATAGACAGACAGACATACTTTCGCATTTATAATATTAGTAAGGATTTTTGTTGGCTAACGATGAGTATATAGTTTCACTATAGTTTCTATGATATCATAGTCTATTGCATAGAACGGTCTGTTGTTTCAAACGGTAAAGAAATTAGTTTACTACGGTAGCTTTGTTTACTCAAACTCGTAGTATTATGTAGGGCAAAAAACAGTTTACCCTATCGAATATTTTGGCAGTTCCCTAGTTTGATAATAATTTGTCTTTTTGGACGAACAGAAGTTTTGTAACCAGTTTGAAATGTAAATAAAATGAAACTACAAATATTTATGGCTAGGTCGTCTCCTAAAAGGGTGAACATTTTGACTTGACGTAGTCGGTTCTGAATAAAATTTATGAGCTATAGAATTTTACAATGTAACTTGAGTGTTCATAATAAATTTATCGTTATGACTAAATCGTCGCAGAAAGTTCTAGAAAATTTTAGTCTGACTCCTGCATAGCGCAAACATCTTTAGGTATGACATCTATTTTCCTTGGATTGGGTCCTTTATAATTATCATAACCTAGCACTAAACTTAAATAAAGCCACTGACAGCGCAATTAAGATGGCAGAATTTTATTCCCGAATAGTGTAGTCATAAAAGTGAATCGTTGACACGAAAAGAAGAAGTTCTGGTTGTGTTCAAAGCTTGAAGTAGCCTGTCCCGTCCAGCACCCAGTCCATACCCTTTATATATTTCGAGCGCCACATTTCAAATGAATCCAACCTGTCTCTGACTCCTAGTGACAAATTTTACCACATTATTTTCTTATTATAGCCGCGTGGTTCACGGCCTAGAAGAATTTGGGCCACCCCATATCTTCCCATGCGGTGTCGTACAAGGCGACCAAGAGATAGGGCTGTTTAACATCAGAAAGATATATACAGCCCAGAATCAACCTTAAATATAGGCTCGAGTCCACAATAGTGCCAGGAATATTATGGCAATAGGCTCACCCCCTATTGCATGGGACCGACTACAATTATTGGTGAAATGTGGGTGTTAATTAACTTCTGCTTAACCCTCCAGGGATGAATGCGTAATTATAATATGTATCTATGTATGTATTTTCTTATTTTATTGTGTCATAGTATCTACTACAATCACTCTAGTATATCCTCATTCTACTATTTACTAGCTTTTGCCCGCGGCTCCGCTCGCGTGGATATCGGTTCCCGGCAATTATTCGAATTTTTCTCAACGTACAAACCTTCCCTGGACTTCCACAAAAAATTCAAGACCAAAATTAGCCAAATCGGTTCGTGCGTTCTGGAGTTATAGCCTCAGGAAGGAAAACCCGACTTATTTTTATATAGTAGAGTAACCCTTCACGCATAGATAAGTACTACGCAATAATCCCATCTTAAATAAACTAACACTACTTTCACACTATTTTTACTTTTTTATTTATATTCATCCACCATAACGCACTTATCCAATAGTGATAACACTGCCAATGTACCTCATACTTTATACTAACGGCCTATACAAAAATTTTATGCCATTTTCTTGGCACAATACAATTTCGTCCCAACAAAACTTCTACCGAAATTTCCTTTTACAAAATAGGCTTTTATGAGAGAACGGATCTCACCTCACGAATGGGTAGATTGTGGAGCCTTCATGTCGGTATCCGCTATCCTACCGATCTCGGTAACCGCCTACCGTGAAGCGCCCTAATATCCGTTTAGCCTGAACACTACCTACGGCTGGTATTTCATACATGTATAAGGTTTTAAGGCTTTTGTTGGGACTATTTTTAGCGTGTAATAGAGATGAAAACTTGTAAAAAATTGGTTGAAGTTAGTAAAACGTTTTCTAAGTATTTTAAAGTTTTTTTTCGCAAAGAATTTTTATAGCATTATACATGTTAACTATACAAATCGAATACATCAGGAAAAATTAATCTTCTCGAACGGGGCTCGAGCTCGCGATCTTTGCCTTACAGGGGGAATGCCTTGACCAACTAGGCTACCGAGACACGCCCGATGTAATTTTTTTATACCACTTAAGTGGCAGACAAGCACACGGCCTACCTAATGGAAAACGGTTACCGCGGCCTATAGACGTATGCAACACTAGAGGCGTTACACTCGTGCGGCCTACCCTGAAGAAACTTTCTAATGCCCTTCTTGAAGAACCCTATATTCAAATTTCCCTTCTATTTTTATGCGTCTTACCCTGTTCCGCCCGAGAATATTCATTTTTCCTGATGTATTTGATATTTTAAACTAGTATAAGTAATTGCTAGATATACTGAGGTAACGGTTTTACAACCATAAGTTGCAAAGCTGTTGCCAATGAAGTGCATATTATGAAGCATCTCTTGTACAGTCAGCGTCAAATGTATGAATGAATGAATGAATGACCACGACAGCCTCTGTGACGTGGTAGTGCACGCGACTGTCGCGCAGGAGGCGCGGGTTCTATCCCCGTTCAGAGCAAATATTTGTATGCATGAATATGCCTAGTTGCATTGGTCTGGGTATTTTTATGTATAATATGTATGTATGTATAATATTTATGTATAATATTTACAAACTGCGGATATAAATGCGGATAAACATACTTAGATACTTTTACCTAAGTATGTTTATGCGCATTCTAGATTCCATAAAACAAGCTAATTAAGCTTACCATGGGTCTAGTAAGCGTTGTGTAGAAAGAATAAGGTACATCGATGATACTCAGATTTAAAAAAATATTCTTTAGTGAAATAATCATCGCTAACGCTAACTACGTGATTGATAAAAATGTCATAACATCTAGCACGTGCCTAAATACTCAAGGTAGCAAGCGGATACCCGTCAAAAAGGAAATTTAACCTCTCAAATCCAACCCATAATCCACTATATAAAACATAACCGCCCATAAGAACACAACAACATCAATAAAGCATTCCTCCCAATAAGAGTTACACCTATGACTTGCGTTACTGGCCAACAAACAATTCCAATTTGTCGTAACGTCTCTATAAACGAGCCGCGGCCAAAAAACTTTTGTCGTTTATGAGCGTGATGATACACAGCCGGGACAAGCTGCGGATCCACTGGAACGTATTGTTTATAAACGACTTCGAAAAAGGATTAGGAGTTTTTATACAACCATTCTGGTGCCCAAGACGTCTCTTTTTTTTATCGTGCCAAAATTCCTACGGATACCACCCCCACCGGAGCTGGTGGAGGTGGTTATGTCGGACCGAACCGACTGAAAAGCACGCCGTCTTTGGGTCTTTGGTTGCCGGAGGTGAGAATGCAGGAAACATATCTCTCGCAGCCCGGCAGACCCAAGACCATCTCCTTTGAAATTGTGGATGTTGTGTGATTCTATTTTTGGTTATACAATGATCAAGACCTTTGTATTTAGAAGTTGCGATGTATTGATAAAAGAAAAGAACTGTATCAAAATCCGTTCAGTAGTTGAGACCACAGCGAACAAAAAAGCTGCCTTTCCACGGCCTGCGTTTTCATGGACGCGTGCGCCGTTTTGCGGACTAAGTAGTAAGATCTTTCCAGGGGTATGCCCTGACCAACTTGGCCACCATGAGAGGCCCGATGTGATTCAAATTTCACTTCTATTTTTAACCCCCGACGCAAAAACGACGGGGTGTTATAAGTTTGACGTGTCTGTGTGTATGTGTGTGTGTGTGTGTGTGTGTGTGTGTGTGTGTGTGTGTGTGTGTGTGTGTGTGTGTGTGTGTGTGTGTGTGTGTGTGTGTGTGTGTGTGTGTCTGTCTGTGGCATCGTAGCACCCAAACGGATGAACCGATTTGGATTTAGTTTTTTTTGTTTGAAAGGTATATAAGTCGGGAGTGTTCTTAGCTATGTTTAAAAAAATCGGTCCAAGATGGCCGCCGCCACAACATGTTGGAATACAAATTTCTTTAGAATTCCCTCAATTGGGTATCAAATGAAAGAGCTTGACTAGTAGATCAATTTAAAAAGTTTGAAATAAAAATAAAATTAAAAATTTAAAAAACCCCCGTCACAAAAAACACCATAAAGTTGAAAAATAAATGAATAAATTTTAATTCAACGGTTGTCATGTCGGGGGACCGTAACTGGTTAAGTACTCCTTTATATTGTAAGGTCCCCCGACATGGCAACCGTTGAATTAAAATTTATTCATTTATTTTCAACTTTTTGGTGTTTTTTGTGACGGGGGTTTTTTTTTATCCGTCTTGGTTGGTCAAGGCATTCCCTCTGTGAAGGAAAGATCGCGGGTTCGAGTCCAGCCCGAGAAGTTTTTTTTTCCTATATATTCGACTAAGTACTTACTGTGGAATGAGTCGTGTCTGTCATACTACAGAGAGAGCAGACCTCACACCGTGGAACCCCGGGAGAAGTGAATTCGGGTTAATTGTTAGTGCAAGCGTAAGTTTTAATATTCTACATGATATGTATTTACGCGAATGTCACTCATTGAAATAAAACCACTTTTTACTGATTCTATCGCGATATATTTGTTATTATTTACTTTTTAAACCGACGTTTCGGCTGCTTTGCAGCAGTCATGATCGCGGTGTGACTCACGATGGTAGTTGTCACATAGTTTGAAGTATAAGTGATCTCAAAATACCCGAATCATGGTGAATTATTGGTGTTCCTATGTGTTGTTAAGTCTTGCTGGATTTTGCTGCTTACTGGGTTTGATTAAGTGGATGACTGGATCCCAAGCTGGTGGTACGTTCCATTCTTCCTCTCTATTAAAATTTGGGGGTTTTTTAATTTCAATAGCCTCGCGGAGCAGCCGAAACGTCGGTTTAAAAAGTAAATAATAACAAATATATCGCGATAGAATCCATAAAAAGTGGTTTTATTTTAATATTCTTTCACGATTTTAATTTAAAAAAATTCGTCGCTGTACGCTCCGCTTGTCCGAGTACACAGCTATTCCCTAATATCATTTATGTGCGTGATGATACATGGCAGCTTGTACTGTCCCTCGTTATACGTCGCAACTTCGGGGAAATCTCTGTTGTTCGTGATTAATCTGTTACATTCTTTGTACAGCTACCTTTTTAACCGACTTTAAAAAAGATGGGAGATTATACTGTAAAATTTTTGATTACATACGTATGTCCCGACATTATTTTTATCCCAAAGGTCGTACCTACATAAGGTACCTATATTATTGATCTATGGATACCATGTCGTGTGCATATTATATGCGTAAATTGAGAGGATTAATAGAGTTGCAGTGAAACATACCAATGGCTATATTCTATCACCACACAGTATTTCACTTTTCTAAATGCAAACCTACCTACCTTATTTCGAATACATCGGGAAAAATTAAATGCTCAAGTGGGACTTGAACCCACGACCTTTCCCTTAAAGGGGGAAATGCTATAAATGCTATAAAAAATATTTTTTCAAACTTCCTTATTTCGGTTTAATTTTTTTTCTAAAGAATATTGGAACCGAAGTTACTAATATACCCTCTAACCTCTCCATCTAATTTGAATGTTTTTTTTTTTTTTATAGCATTTATTATGCTGTTAAGTTCGAAAAACATTGGAAAAAATGAAATGCTCAAGTGAGACTCGAACTCACGACCTTTCGCTTACAGGGCGACTGCTCTGCCAACTGAGCTATTGAGCACCACTTGAATCATTCCAAATTTTCCTTCTCTTTATATCCGTCTATAAGGGCGACGGTGCAGCCATCTACCAACATTCTTACGAACTGTTGGAAACAATGAATGATTTTTCAACCATTTTTAAATATTGCATTTTGATGACTGCGCCCAAATATTTGAATGAATTTTTTTTTTTTATAGCATTTATTATGCTGTTAAGTTCGAAAAACATTGGAAAAAATGAAATGCTCAAGTGAGACTCGAACTCACGACCTTTCGCTTACAGGGCGACTGCTCTGCCAACTGAGCTATTGAGCACCACTTGAATCATTCCAAATTTTCCTTCTCTTTATATCCGTCTATAAGGGCGACGGTCGCCCTGTAAGCGAAAGGTCGTGAGTTCGAGTCTCACTTGAGCATTTCATTTTTTCCAATGTTTTTCGAACTTAACAGCATAATAAATGCTATAAAAAAAAATTCATTCAAATATTTGGGCGCAGTCATCAAAATGCAATGTTTAAAAATGGTTGAAAAATCATTCATTGTTTCCAACAGTTCGTAAGAATGTTGGTAGATGGCTGCACCGTCGCCCTTATAGACGGATATAAAGAGAAGGAAAATTTGGAATGATTCAAGTGGTGCTCAATAGCTCAGTTGGCAGAGCAGTCGCCCTGTAAGCGAAAGGTCGTGTCGAGTCTCACTTGAGCATTTCATTTTTTCCAATGTTTTTCGAACTTAACAGCATAATAAATGCTATAAAAAAAAAATTCATTCAAATATTTGGGCGCAGTCATCAAAATGCAATGTTTAAAAATGGTTGAAAAATCATTCATTGTTTCCAATAGTTCGTAAGAATGTTGGTAGATGGCTGCACCGTCGCCCTTATAGACGGATATAAAGAGAAGGAAAATTTGGAATGATTCAAGTGGTGCTCAATAGCTCAGTTGGCAGAGCAGTCGCCCTGTAAGCGAAAGGTCGTGAGTTCGAGTCTCACTTGAGCATTTCATTTTTTCCAATGTTTTTCGAACTCTCCATCTAAGCTAAATTGCTTGTGCTAGGAGTGGCTTCACGTCGGTTGTGTAATGGCCAGGATTCGAACCCGGGACCTCCCGATCGTAAGGCCGACTCCTTAAACACTAAGCTACCGACAATTTATGTACAACTGGCTGATGACCACGATTCGGCTTCCGTGGAAATTTAAACCCGTTTTCGCTACCTATGGGAAACTTTTCCCGGGATCTTAATCCAGACTATAGTCTATCCGTGTACTATATTTCATTCAGATTCGTTCAGCCATTAGAGCGTAATTGAATAACAAACATTAAAACATCTTTTATCTCACAAACGTTCACATTCATCATCATCATCATCATTTTGTAGGTCCCCTGCTCGAGTCCTCATTATGTCAACGTCTAGTTGGCGAAACCAGTCTATTGCTGCCGGTGTGAGGTCATGAAAGGTCATGAAGCTCACGCATTCCTCCAGGGAACGTCGGAGTGGACACTCCTCTGCTATATGCATCGTTGTCTGCTGTGGAGCTCCACAATCACAGTCCATAATATTTACAATATTAGTAGGATGTAAGAATGATAGGATTGTAGTCATTTTGTAACTCTTACCTATCTGACTATATTACGGTCATATTACCATTAAACAACCCGCACACTAGAAATTCGTCCAAAACAAATACAACCTCGCAAACATATAAATCATAAATATGGCAACACTACGTTTGCCTTCGGTGGCCAAACGAGTATACAATGTCTACCCCTGTGTTGGGGTGCTATTAAACGCGTGTTATGTCCTGCCCGATGCTGCTCCGATTGCAAATGAAAAGTGAGAAATTTCAATTTTATGTACCAAGAACACATTTAAGGAGATGTAACATAAAATACCATATAGTTCACTAGAATACGCGTCGGTAGCTTAATGGTTCAGGAGTCGGCCTTAGGAGCGAGGCGTCTCGGGTTCAAATTCTGGACATTACACTTCCGACGTGAACCTACTACACTACAAACTTTACAAGCAATTTAGCTTAGTTGCAGGGGTTAGAGGGAATATTAGTAACTAATATTCTTAAAAAAAAAGTTACATGTCACCTTTTTTAACGTCAATCTGGTATTTTTAGGTAACCTCTCCGGGCCTAAATGTAGAAAGGAGCTGCCCTTATTCTTTTAAAAGGTTATAGCTCATATTATCTTTACGGTCTAAATGAACCAAATCTGTGAGCTACGCTACATTCACTACAGGCAATCTTTTTTTTTATACCACTTAGGTGGCAAACAAGCACATGATCTATGGATGTGTGCAACACCAGCTCGTTTAGACAAGTGACAATTCGCTGGCCAGCGCATCATGAATAGAAAAAAAAATGAAAAAGTGCCAGCTCACGTGTTTCGTACTTCAGTCCCTTCAGTCACGCCTTTTAGCGGGGCGTGAAAAGGCATCTGATGAGGCCGTCAAGCTGAGTGCCACCATTGTAAACATGGTAGATGTTTACGATGGTGACCCTCTTTCCGAGACTTTGTCTTTAGCTTACCATCAGGCGAGGTGAAGTCAAATTGACGTGTCCTTAATAAAAAAAGAAAATCTACAATACGCTATCCAGGCCCAGATATACTAAGACTGGCTGTAGATATGGATACCGTACACTGGAGTACGCAATTAGACTTTTTTTAGACTGGAGTACCTATAGGATAATCCATACCTACCCATATAATTTTTCTCGTACATAGTTTAATTGCACCGATTGAGCTGATATTTCATTACTATTCAAATCCTCCACCTGAAATTACAGCGATCGGCCACCGGTCATAAAAACGCGTGGTTGCAAACCACATCCATGGTTCAATATAGTTCGTGTGCGTTGAATTTAAGATAAATCTAAAACTGTTGAACAAGGCGCAGACTTTGCAGTTTTTTTCACATACATAGGTACATATACACACGTCTGTAAATCCCCGAAGGGGTAGGCAGAGGTATATTAACACTCACGTTTCACCAACTATAATTTTCGGTCTCACGTAGGTAATAGGGGGTGAGCCTATTGCCATCTATCGGGCACTTTGTCTTGGGTAGTATATTTACAGTCAGGGAGAGCAGCCCTATCCGTTAGTCGCCTTTTTCGACACCCACAGGAAGAGATGGAGTGGTCCTATTCTACCCCACCGGGAGCCAACACGGCAAATTCTTTTAATAAACCTGTACGTGATCGCGTCAGAAATGATGATATCCGTAGGAGAACAAAAGTAACCGACGTAGCCAAGCGGATTAGCTCGCTCGATGAAGTGGCAGTGGGCGGGACACATAGCGCGCAGAACAGATGGCCGATGGAGCAAAAAAGTTCTGGAATGGCGACCGCGTACGGGCAAACGTAGTGTAGGACGCCCAACGGCCAGGTGGAAGGACGACCTCATCAAGGTCGCCGGGAAGCGCTGGATGCGGGCTGCTTCAGATCGGTCATTCTGGAGGTCTATGGGAGAGGCCTATGTCCAGCAGTGGACTATGTGCGGCTGATATGATGATGATGATGAAACCTGTAATGTAAAAATGTCATAGAGAATTATCAACTTTACATTTTATGAAAAATGTTCATTGATGATTATAATAATAAAAATAAAATAAGGTGACCTGGATTTTTTTACAAAATGCTCAAATAACCTCACAAGTAGTTTGCAGACATTGGATATTTTTTGAAAATGAACTGACGGACCGTCTAACGGTAAGCGATCACCGCCGCCCATGTACACCCGCAACACCAAAGGAGTCACAAGTGCGTTGCCTTCCTTTTAAAAGAGAGTACGCACTTTTCTTGAAGGTTTGAAGATCGTACAGGTTCGGAAATACCGCTGGTGACAGTTCATTCCACAGTTTAGTTGTGCGGGGCAGAAAGTTTCTCGAGAAACGCACAGTTGTGGACCGCCAGCTGTCGAGATGGTGAGTCTGGAACTGCTATCGCGTGGAACGATGGCGTTATGAAGCGAGTTTTTTTAGGATTTACAGTTTTTTGTTATTATTCTATCTTCTTCAATATCCATTTAAAGAAACATCATTGCGCAAGTGTTAGGTCCACAATGCGCTCACAGGTGTACCTCATAGGGTTTAACTATTTTGCACTCTGTGCTGCTGTTTTAATTCACCTGATACCAAGCCGTTTCCTTATTTGCTACCTCAGTAGTATAACAAATATTATTTCAACAAAACTTTGAAAATCGCATGAACACGCGTTTGTGTGTGGATTCTTTTCTCCTTGCCTATTTCTTTTCACTGGCAGAACAAACCAAAGATTTATCACTATCCTGGCAATTCAAGAGTTGTTCCCGCACCCGCCGGCCTGTTAGCCCACTTCCGAGGGGTAATTTATACCTAGGGGTGAATTTACATTTGAGGAGATAAACTTCTATAGAGCCCTCCCCAGAGTTCCTTAAGAAAAATACGTGCGTGTATGGTTTAGTTGCAGTTAATTTCATTGACGTTACATTTTAAAAGTAATACAAAAGTTTTGCGTAAAATTAATGTAAATGTAATACTGATAAAATCTGGCGATCAAATTTCCCCAGAATTGATTTCAAACTACCCCGAAGGCCACCAGGAGTGATATACGGGGGTATTACGCAGTAAAAAGAGGATGCTTTTATTTCATAACATTCTACACAACGCTATCTAGACCAATGGTAAACTTAACTAGCTTGTGTTATGGAATCTAGAATGCGGATATACATACTTAGATATTTTTTTGTAAATACATACATATTATACATACAAACATCCAGACCAATGCAAATAGCCATATTCATTCATACAAATATTTGCACTGAGCGGGGATCGAACCCGCGCCTTCTGCGTGGCAGTCACGTTCACTACCGCCACGCCTGCCTAATGCAAATAATAGATTTTGAACTAATTTCAAAGGCGTGAAAGAAGTTTAGTGTTATGAAAACAGATAATGCTAACGTAGGCGTTGACCTTTTCAGTTAAGTTAAATTGCTCGTTGGAAGTGGGTTCACGCCCACGGTTGGGTAGGTTACCATAAACAATGAACGTTTATGATACCGAGGACTGTGATGCATAGAAACGTATTTATATATAGATACATAATATATACACATAATAAGCGTCGGTAGCTTAGTGGTTAAGGAGTCCCAGGTTCGAAACCTGGTTATTACAATACCGACGTGAACCAAACGCACGCAATATTTAGCTTCGTTGAAGGGGTCAGAGGGAATATTTGTAATCTCGATTGCTAATATTCCCTTTTTGAACCACCTTGATGAAAAAAACACACAAATACCTTTGAAATGCCTGGCATTTCGAACAAGGTCCACCCCACCGTCCATCCGTGGTGTCAGTTTGACTGGCTCAGGAATGCACGCGTGCTCGAGTGCCTGATGTAGAGAATTTCGCCTGTACTAAGTAAACTAGTTTCGAAAGAAGAATAATATTTCTTCTTACGAAATTGGTTTCAAAATGTGGTTTCGTACGTGGCCGAAGCGGAGAGTTCTTCATCTACTAGTATAATCTTAATATTTTTTCATTTTGTTTATACCACGATCGCGTCAATTCGCTTTAATATTATAGCTCACTAACTGTTGTTCGTGGCTCCGCCCGCGTGGATGTCGGTAATCGTGACCAAAAAATGCCCTGTCCTTTTTCAAGGTCTAATTACACCTATGCTAAATTTCATTAAGTTCGGTTCAGGCGTGAAAGAGTATAACCAGATAGACAGTTACTATCGCATAGTAGTAGTTAGTAAATTGGAGAATTGGGAATACAATAAATGCACTTCCCTCCTAAGCAAAAAGGAGACAATATAGACCAATATGTTGTAAAATAATCACATACCCAATGACCATACAAAAGCCGGTTATCATTTCCACACGACAATAAATAATATCCACCATTTTTAAGCTCAATAATTACCAGAAAGTGTTCCATAAATATTCCGCACAAATATTAACAAAGCTTTTGCTGGTCGTCGTAAATTCTGTTAGCCATATTAAATGACAGTTCAATAGCAAAATGTAAGCCATTAAAAACACATTAGGGAACGAATCAGGGAGGCTTTATAGGTCATTAACTCTCCTGTATTGTAAGTTAGCCCAAAGGGTTGTGACGTATGTAAAACAGAGAAAGTTACGGAAAAAGATTAGCCATCATAAATTGTGATAGAAGTGAATGTCATGAATAAGGCCTATGAGAACATAGCGATTTTTTTGCACAGAATAAAAAAATACTGATCGAATACATAGGGAAAAATAAATCTTCTCGGGCGGGACTCGAACGCGCAGTCTTTCCCTTACAGGGGGAATGCCTTGACCAATTCGGCTACCAAGACACACCCGATGTGATTCAAATTTCCCTTCTATTTATCCGTTCTTGCGGCGACGGTGGAGTCATCTACCGATCTTCTTACGAACTATCGGAACCAATGAATGATGTTACAATCATTTTTAAACATTGATTTTTGAAAACTCCGCCCAAATACTTGAAATTAAGTTTACAGCATTAAGTATGCTTACTATAACAGTGCTCTGGCTGAGCCATTATCGGATACAGCCCGGACACTGTACAACTTAGTTAAGTTTAGAGGCTAGCATAACTGTATAATTATATTATGATTATCTTTACTTTGTTTGGTTTGGTACATATGTGTATTTCAATATGGGCAACATAATCGCTTTAGCGACAAAGCCCTTTCAATAAAGAGAAAAAAAAAGTATGCTTACTATACAAATCGAAATAAATAGAAGGGAAATTTGAATCACATCGGGCGTGTCTCGGTAGCCAAATTAGTCAACGCATTCCCCCTGTAAGGTAAAGACCTCGGGTTCTAGTCCCGCTCGACAAGATTTATTTTTCCCTATGTTTTCGATTTGTATAGTTAGCATACTTAATGTTGTAAAATAACATAACATAACAAACTCACGCCTGTATTCCCCGAAGGGGTAGGCAGAGGTGCTAGCACCCACATTTCGCCAGTTTATGTTTAGGTCCCAATGTAATAGGTGGCGAGCCTATTGCCATTAACCGGGCACTTATAAACCTGCGATAAATACACACATAACTTCGAAAAGCATCGAAAAGTCATTGGTGTGTGCCATGGTAAACCTGGGATCGAACCCGAGACCTCGTCTCAGCAGTCCATTACCCATACCACTAGGCTACCGCAGATGTTGTAAAATACATTAAAAAAATACTGATTAATAAAATTGTAAATTGTAAAGCCTTATTACTTCCCAGAGGAGTAGAATAGGGTCACCCCATCTCGTCCTATGGGTGTCGTAGAAGGCGACTAAGGGATAAGGCTGTTCTCCATCCGACAGTAAACATACAGCCCATGATACAGTACCCGCTTGACGGCAATGGGCTTGCCTCCTATTGCGTGGGACCGGAAATCATGTTTCTTTTTGTAGTTGCGTAAAATGTAGGTGTTAATACACCTCTGCCTACCCTTTTGGAGATTTACAGGCGTCAGTATATGTATATAAATTTGTAAATGTGAAAAATTCCATTGCCCTCTGATAGATAAAAAAAATATTCTTCTACATTCTAAACAGTGCAATATAGACCCAAAGTAAGCAATGCATAGCTTGTGTTATGGATGACTGCCTTCAGCTTACCATCAGGCGAGGTGAATCATATCTTATGAACATGTTCTAATTTAAAAAATCGCTTCACCAATAACATTCCCACACTTTTCACCGGTGTATGATTGAGTTTACATTTCTACCCGTTGTATGGAGCCGATTTTCTATACCAATTTGTTTTTGCAAGCAACATGAATATTCCGGCATCCCGAGTAACGAGTTATGTGCAGTTGACATGTAGATTTTACTCGTAGGCAGTGGTAGTGTGTGGCTGGGCGTGAAAACTCGATGTACTATGCAAATTTTTTCTCAATCATCCTTGTAGATTCGCCATAGCTTTCAATAGAGAATCATTCGTCACAGTTTGTCAATTTTGTGTTTTTTTAGAATCTGTTTTGTGATTATAGAATTCAAATAGGGAAAAATGAATCTTCTCAGGAGGGACTCGAACCTGCGATCTTTACGTTACAGGGGGAATGCCTTGACCAACTAGGCTACCGAAAAAAAAAGAAAAATAGCAAATTTTTATCAATCAAACCTATAAAATTAGAGAATGGCGAGGCGAATCCAAATACATAATTCCGTATCGAGCCGATGAAATTTCAATATTACCTCAAAAGTAATATAAACACAACGTAAGTAAAAACTTGTAGAAAACCTAATACCATAAATTTGAAATTACCAAAGCCTTATAAGAGTGTTGATAGGGGTCGTGAGTTATTAGAATATCGAGTTTTTATTGGTATTTGGATTGCTTTTTTAAGATTTACTGGACTTTCATGTAGAACGGAAGCTATAAGAATATAGGATGTTATTTTTTCGGGTTTTAGTCGGTGCAATTACCGGGTGTGTCAAGCGAGTTTTTGAAAATCTTTGAATGCAGTTATGGTTCTTTTTTAAAATAAAGGAATGTTTACTTTTTTGTGAAACTCTCTATCTCCAGTATTTCGAGTAGGTACTTCCCCACCAGGGGGCATGAAAATCGTCCACCCTGTATAGAGTATGGAAACATATTTGAAGTAGTATTGTAATGGATAAAAAAATATTACGATAAAAAGTCGCCATAGAAGCTACAATTAAAGTAAAAACTATCATTAAAGATTTGTCTTTAGTTTTTATGTGTACATTTCAGTGATTTCAGTATGAGAGTAGATAAAATATATATAGTACTTAAAGATTGCGGTTATCGCGACCAAACATAGCCTATTTCTCATGGTCTAATCTACCCCTATACCAAATTTCATCAAATTCGGTTCAGTGGTTAAGGCGTGATAGCATAACATACAGACAGACAGACAGACAGAGTTTCTTTCGCATTTAAAATATTAGGTATGGATGAACACCCTCCAATAAAAAAGTTAGATGACTTCTAAAGTGTTGTTTACACAAAACTGCTTTAAGTCTAGACGTCTTTAAAAATAACGATCAAAGGACATGTTTAATAAATAGCAAAGTACAAAGTTAACTTTTACGGCTTACCTTCAATAGCTTCGAGCTTTTATGATTTTTATGATAATCTTACAATTAACTATACTCTTTATTCAATTCAAAAACTTATTTTACGTATAAAAAGCTATGTAAAATATAAGAAATAGTGCCTCACTGGCATCGGGTGCAGGGACCAAGCTACCGTTGGTTAGGGCTCCACGGAGAGGAACTTCCTCACTTTGCGTGTCGTGATTAGCAGAATTGCCTTATGCATTTTCCCTTGAGCCAGATATCTAACAAGAGCCTTATAAGATGTTGAGAGAGGCCCTCGGCGATAATTTATTATACTTACTAGCACTTTCATAAAACATTTACGTACCACCTGTGACTAAAAAGATGACATTCGAAAAAGGCTCAATAGCTCAGTTGGAAGAGCATTCCCCCTGTAAGGGAAAGGTCGTGAGTTCGAGTCTCACTTGAGCGTTTAATTTTTTCCGATGTTTTTCGAACTTTAAAGTTTGCATTAAAAATGCTATAAAAAATTCAGTCAAAGACGACATTCAATGAATTTCGGTTGGTAAAAATCATTCGACCAAAAAATAATATGACAAGTTCATTTCACGGCTATTTTGTAGTAGGTATTATATATCTCTTTTTATTATTTTACTAGCATGCTAACTATTCTTATCAATTAAGATTCCCTGTAAGGGAAAAAACTGTGGTACCCGGAATCCTCTTTATACAAAATATCATCAAATTTTCAATCCCGAGATGACAATAATATTATTATATACATAATTATATGATTTTATGGGGTTGACTTAAGCCTGATAAGTCAAATACTTATGTATGAAGAGCTTCATACTAACAAAGTACTATTTCGTTGACTTAGTAGCATTAAAAAGAACCAAGGTAATAACAAATCAAAAACAATTTTCCCGCTCCACGATCCATCAAAATACAAATAAAAACCAACGTTGGCCCCAACACACGAGTATACCTATCACAATATTTATTAAGGTAACCAATATAAACACGCCGTGTTGCGGATTTCCGTACACCGTCAATAAAAATAACGCGGCCCGTAAATCCAAATAATATACCGAGATCCTATGTCACAAACAATAATCCTATGACGGTGACATGGTGCGACATACGGACAGAAAAGAGAGAAGTTTAGGGCGGATTGTTGGTCCAGCAAGTTGGACGGAAAAAAATAACTTACCAAATAAATAAACGCTTATTTTTTTTGTTTCTTTTTTTATAAATGCAATTATAGTATGACAAAAAAAATACATAATTTCATAACTATGTCACGTCAAATAACCCACCCCGTATCGTTCCCGTCGCAAAGGTGCCCATGACGCTGGCAGCATTGCCACGCTGATAAATTTTTTTCGTGGTGAAATGTGTTATCGCGACCAAACATAGCCTACGTCCTTTCCCAAGGTTTAATCTACTCTAATTTCATCCAAATCGGTTCAGTGGTTTAGGCGTGAAAGCGTAACATACATACATACAGACAGACAAACAAAATTAAAACTTTCGCATTAGTATGGGTAATAGGTACATTAGTACTAATTACATATCTAAATGAAATTGTTTCTACATTTTTAAGAATACATAGTGCGGAAACTGAAAAAAATAAGAAGGAGATTTTATTCATCGTTTATTTTTAAATAATCACAGGAGGCAACAGGGGATTGGAGCTAGGAAGAAATAACTCCTATGTGCAGGCAGGGTACTGTTTACAAATAATTTTAAAAGTGAAGTGAAGGTTGCCTTTCTTCAAGAGAACATAATATATCTTCGTCTGCGCGCTCTAGGCTTATATTTAACTCTTATTTCTCCGCCATAATGAAATTTCACACCAAAAATATTGCAGTAATTAATTTTCTATTCTCTGTCGTTTTAGTATTTATTCGTCATCTTCGGCAGCCGTGTGTCTTGTTACCTGAAGCGAATAAAAATATATTACTATGTTCGCCAATATTCATGATTCCCGAAACAAATCAACAAGCAATCCTATTTTATAATTCAAGTCCTGTGTTACATTCTGTATCAAGTTTTTAGCTCAAGACCGAGTAAACGTTATCTTTACCATATTTACTAACTTCGTATTACCTTGAGTAACGTAACTTTTTATACTTTTACCGTTTATATGTTAGTGATATCCAGAAAAGGATATGAAAAAAGATATTGTAGGAAGAAAGAGAGACCTATTTTATCCAACCAAACGAAATAGTTTTTGCTTAAACAAATTAAGACATATTCCTTTTACTTGTTTTATCTTTGTGTAAAAAAGGAATGCTTATGACTTTTATACATATTATAATCTTTTTGCACGGACACTTCCTCAGGCTTCACCTCGCCAGAGCTAGATATTATAACGAACTAAAACCACACGGTATTTCATCATATTCAGCTTGTATGACCGCCGTGGAACCTGACATGTTCTAAAAAGAACTCTAAAAACTCTAAAATCTTTGAATGAATTTTATAGCATTAAGTATGCGAACTATACAAATCGAATATATGGGGAAAGATGAATCTTCTTGGACGGGACTCGATCCCGCAATCTATCCATTACAGGGGGAGTGCCTTGACCAGCTTCTTTAAGGCGACGGCAAAATAAAGATAAAATAGAAGGGAAATTTGGATCACATCGGGCGTGTCTCAGTATCCAGCTCTGAAGGTATTCCCCCTGTAAGGTAAAGATCGCAGGTTTGAGTCCCACCCGAGAACATTCATTTTTCCCCATATATTCGAACTCTAAAATCTCTAAAAAGAATCACATCGACCCAACCGACATTGGCGTACACAACGACGTGTTCTCCTATTTAGTTTTATCTTCTTCATACATAGCAAGTCAAGCCAGTCTTGTTTCATTGAAATTATATTATTTATTATCATTACCTATTAGGTAAAAGTAGATCAAATTAACATAATAAAACATATATTCACCCTACCAATATTCACCTATATCAAACTTTTCGTTCGCGTTTACATCGCCTCTTCGCTTCAAGGCAAAAAAGAAGTGTGATGTAAAAAGTTTACTTACACAAATGGGATCGAGCTTGAGAAACATATTTCATGGCGGATTAGGAACTTTTTCGATGAAATATCATCAGCATCACCATTTTAGCCTTGTGACGTTTAATACTGAACATTAGGAGGGAACCATGCGTCGTTATCGGTTCTTGAAGCTGTGTGCTTACTAACCTATTTAACTAGTACGTGGTTTCAAGTGTAAAGTGAGAACATAGTTATTTTTGTAAGCAGTTTTAGACACAATGCTATTTAGGACTTATGATCGCGCTTTTCCGCGAGGCGTAAAAACGCAAATTCTTCCTACACTGTAAGGTGTCTTGAATAGTATAGCGTAACTATTAATATGCTTACTATAGCTTACAGACAAAAAACTTTCTGATAGAGGATAGAATATTACAGAGACTTTTTTTAACCACTAAGGTGGCTACAAGCTCACGGCCCACCTGATGGAAAGTGGTTACTGTGGCCTATTGACGAATGCAACACCACGGGACACTCACACTACCGACCCTGAAGGAACCTTCTGATAGGTAGTTACAAGGCCACAAACATCAATAATCAATAATCTTTTATTCACGTGTTTCCTTATTCCTACAGTCCCGGGTCCTTTAAGCGGGGCGTGAAAAGGCATCTGATGAGGCTGTCAAGCTGAATGCCACCACTGTTAACATGTTACATGTTTACGATGGTGACCCTCTTTCCGAGACTTTGCCTTTAGCTTAACATCAGGTCCTTTATTAAAAAAAAAAGTTTTCTGAACGAGTCGCACCTAAATGCATTTTGGAACATCCGTGGGATATTCCGCACGAAGAAAAAGGTTTATTTGCGTAAGACTATAACTGTTGATCGTTGGCACTTCCCAGGGTCAGCCGAGGTGCGAGGGATATGTCGATAACAACCTCACCTTCGCCCTAGCACTGCGACCCACAGACGGCGTGTGGTTTTAGTCGGTTCGAGTCCAAAATAACCTCGCTCTCCGGCTCCGGCGGGGGAAGTATCCGTGGGGATTTCCGTACGGAAAAGAATCGATGGCACTTGGTGGAAAAAAGTGTCTATTCAAAATATATTTGCGTAAACTTCCACATAAGTGTTGTGAATATGAACAAGTTTATTACCTAAAATACGAGTAAGCTCATGATAAGCATTGATTTATCACAGCGTTTTGTGTAGCTCTGGCATGATACTCAACTTTTATGACGCGCCATTTAGAGGGATAATGTCATCTAATGAATTTTGTACTGTAGTGTCTTATTAGATTACAGCGAGGCTCTTTGTTGTGTTATTAAATCATTAACAGGGTCGATAGTGCGAGGGAGATGTCCCTGGTGTCGGGCGAGTCGGGGACACCGTTGTCTCCCCTCCCGGGGATGGCCCTGGGTCAGCCGGGGTGCGAGGGTAATGTCGATAACAACCTGACCTCCCGCCTAGCACCACGACCCTCAGTCAGCGTGCGGTTTTAGTCGGTTCGAGTCCGACATAACCTCCCCTTCCGGCTCCGGCGGGGGAGGTACCCGAGGGGATTTCCGCACGAAAAAAAAAGCCCCTGGTGTAGCACACTTCTGAGGGCCTCACTTCCTAGTAGTCCACCAGTGAGTCGTTAGTTTGTTTGCTGCCGGATTTTGTTTGATTTGCTCTTAATTCGAGAGCCACAACCCGGTCCTGGGTCTGCCGGGGTGCGAGAGATATGCTTTTGGCAATCTCACCTCCGGCAACCAAGGACGCAAGACGGCGTGCGTTTTAATTGGTTCGAGTCCGACATAACCACCTCCACCGGCTCCGTGAGGGTGGTATCCGTGGGGATTTAACGCACGATAAAAAAAGAAAAAAAAAACATCATTAGTAGGTGGGTATTAGGTAAGATCATTTCATATTTGGTACTTAAGCTCGTTTTAACGCTGATTGTATCAGTATGCAGGTTAGGTACGCTTGGGTCCCGGAGATCATGAAATTCAAAATTCAAAGTATTTATTCAAAATTGTGTAGCACTACTACAGCTTTTTGACGTCAAATTCTGCTTAAAACTAAGCTTACCACCGCTAGCTAGGCACCAGTGGAGAAGAAACGGCGCAACAAATGGGTACCATAGACCTCCTTCATCATCTTCTTCATCTTACCGTTAATCCCAGTTGTATCCGAAGCTTTCAGCTTGCAGTCTGGGGTCCGCTTTACCAGACTAACTGCGGAATTGGCTAAACTTCAGCATTTTCTGTGAAGCGATTGCCATCTGACCTGAAAGACGATATCGATATATTGCAGCTAGACCAGTTGATGGACCTTTGAGAGCTCCAACTATCCGTAACGACTGTCATCGATGTTCGTATGGCAACCGGAACCGATGACTTAACGTGCTCTCCGACCAATGCAAATACATGCATACAAATATTTGCATTGAGCGGGGATCGAACCCGTGCCTCCTGCGTAGCGGCCGCGTTCACTACCGCTACGCCACAGAGGCTGTCTACCATAGACCAATAGTTACTAACTCTAAACATCTGCTAATAACAAATTCAAAGTAAACGTTCCTAATTATTGGACCATTTATAAAAAATTGAAAGATGTTTAAAAACGTTTCAAACAAGCTTCGTGAAATAAATATTCATAATTATAATTGGTTATGCAAATTACAGCGTGCTACTAAATTAATTTTATGCTGAAGAACATCGATAAATGAAAAGAAAGGGTATTGAAGTGAAAAACTGTGTCAATTGGTGATCCTCCTAATACTATAAACTAACGGACCCGGCAAACTAGGTCCCGCCAATTTTTTACCGCCCGTGTGGCGTCCGATTCCGTTCCCGCTGCACCCTCTACTATATTAACCATGTATTATATATATAAACCTTCTTCTTGAACTACTCTATCTTTTAAAAAATTAAATTAAAAATTTTTAATTTCATTTTTATTTTATACTTTTTAAAGTGATCTACTAGTCAAGCTATTTTATTTGATACCCATTGAGGGAGTTATGAAGAAATTCGTATTCCGATATGTTATGGCGGCGGCCATCTTGGACCGATTTTTTCCAAACATAGCTAAGAACACTCCCGACTAATATACCTTTCAAACAAAAAAACTACATCCAAATGTTCATCCGTTTGGGTGCTACAATGCCACAGACAGACACACACACACACAGACACGTTAAACTTATAACACCCCGTCGTTTTTGCGTCGGGGGTTAAAAAGAAACCGCATCAAAACCTGTAGCGTAGTTTTGAAGATATAAGCATACATAGGGACATAGGCACGCGGAAAACGACTTTTCTTTATACTACGAGTATGTAGTGATATGAAAGTTTGTAAAGATGTTTGTATGTTACTTGTTCATGAACATTCGAACGCCTGATAGAATCTGCCTGAATTTATACATGGATAAATGTGGAATACATGGGCTACTGTAGCTACTACTGTGTACTTGCAGCATTAGTTTCTTAATTTATAATACTTGTTCTTTAAAATTGATGGTAAGTGGTTTTCTATAATTTTATCTAGAACATTATATTCTAACCGATGTACATTAGTGTCAGAACAATGTTGACTAATGTGTCTTAAAATGGTCTTCATAGCAAAGTATTAAGAGCTCTCTTATAAAAATACTTTATTCAATCATACAAGGTGCTAGAGACAAAATAAACTAAAGATATTAATAAAATATTTTCATACATAATGCGTCATGGAATTCCTCCGCATCGTCACCGACCGGTAACGTACCCAGAAGGCTGGCTGCATTGCCACGTTGAATGGCAATGCTTAACCTCTGTGCAAGGTAATAACCGGCCTTCTGGTCACGTGTGGCGTCGATCAGCCGCTTTGCTAGACCTTTGTAAAGAAAACGGACACTTGGGCTCCATGTCCCCAGTGTTTCAACCCCAAACGGCTCAAAAACATAATCACCTGTTAAGTTACAGTATTTGCGCCGTTTGAGGTTTTCTGCAGATGCAGCAGCAGCGCCGGCACAGCCTGCTGTGCTTGGAATATGTGAAGGCGCACTTTTTTATTGATTTAAATTGTATTACTGTCCGAACTGAAGGTGTGGACCAAATATCAGAAAAATCAGTCAACAGGCAGATGAGAAAACGAAGTCATAAAGATCATTTTGAGTAATTTGTTCGTCAGAATCGTTCTGACGCCGACTGTGTTAAATACGGAGCGGTCTTGTCAAACAAAAACTTGATACTCCTATTTCAATGATTTTATTTGAAAAGAAAGTCTCTAAAAGTTCGAAAAAGATACAAAAAAAAAGAATTCTACTTAACGAACGGTCAAAAACAAACAAAACGATTCTTCCACCAGTCAACCCTTTTGATAAGCTTTTCGAAGTTTGAAAAGCGACTTGGTGTAATTAAAAAATGTGACCAGAGCTGTTATTGTTCTTCTAAGCGTTTGATACTGTCTTGCTGGAGAAAAAATTGACGATAAAACCGAATATTATTGCCAAATTTATCACGTTATACTTAACATGATAAATCCTCTGTGGCGTGGCGCAACTGCCACGTAGGAGGCGCGGGTTCGATCCCCGCTCAGTGCAAATATTTGTATGCATGAATATGGCTATTGGCATTGTTCTGGGTGTTTACAAGTATGTTTACATTCCGCATAAAACAAGCTAGTTAAGTTTACCATGGGTCTAGATGGCGTTGTGTAGAATGTTGTGGAATATCCATGCTATTAGGGTTATTTATATTCCCAATGTATTTATTTTTTCCATCCACATTAAGATATTAATCCATAGAAACCTATTCCCGGATACAAGTAACAATTATATAAGTAATCTGTCTCTTCGCCAAATTTCGTTTATCGCCTATTTGGGTAAACCATTCATTTCTTTTAATTCGTCCATTTAAAATAATAAAATTAATATTCTACAACATTCTACACAACGCTATCTAGACCCATGGTAAGCTTAATTAGCTTGTGTTATGGATTCTAGAATGCGGATAAACATACTTAGATACTTTTTTATGTAAATACATACATATTATACATAGAAACCTCCAGCCCAATGCAAATAGCCATACTCATGCATACAAATATTTGCACTGAGTGGGGATCGAACCCGCGCCTCCGGTGTGGCAGTTGCGTGCACTATCGCCACGCCACAGAGGCTGTCAAATGAAATATCATACGCACTTGAGATTTATCTAGTCCTTCAAACTACCCCTTTAAATAAAATAAATTGATCTCTACATCAATACGCTACTTCCATAATATCATTAAGAATAATCGCCAATTCTAACGCGCGAATACCTAAAATATCACGAATTCACGAGACCAATCCCGCTATAAACCCCACACTTACTGAAGACAGCAAACCGTACAATATTTCTTCACAAGTGCTCCAAGATATTAATTAGAGCATCCCAGGGTTATACTGGCTTACAGAACAAATTTATTTGACTGCTATTGCTACTGCGGATAGCAAGTGTTAATTAAAAAGCTGGTTTTATGTTTTTATAGCGGTTAACATGTTGTTTGTTGGTAACATAACCGGTGGTGGAGGGTTGTAGGTTGGCTTAGTGAAGGAAAAAGGCAAGCTATTGCCTGTGAAAATATTAATTTAAGTTAAACATAGGCCGCTGATAGTAATAGCAACACATTCTCGTGAATTTGATACAGGTGTGGTGTGTAACAGTTTTTCAAGGGTGTTCTGATTGTTGTGAAGATTCGGGTCGAAATCGTGGGGTTTTGGTAATTAATGACATCATAATAATACCTATTTTGAAATGCTATATATTTAATTACATTGATTTTGACGACCAAATAACGCATGTTTATATCCTTAGTGTACACAATAAAGATAAAAAAAAACTCTAAGAATATCTTTAAAATTCTCCATTATGGTTTCACTACATCAAGCTTCCGTATTCACTACTTTTATAATAATAATAGCTTTTGGCCGCGGCTCCGCCCGCGTGGATGTCGGTTCCCGGCAATTATTCGAATTTTTCTCGCCGTAAAAACCATCCTTGAACTTCAACGAACATTAAAAAAATAGTGGCCAAATTGGTTCAGGCGTTGCGTTGTTGAGTTATGCACTTGCCAATACATTTAGCGATTCATTTTTATATTATAGATTATGGTAGTTGTTTTAACTTTTAATAATCTAGATATCTTTTATATACCTACTGTTGATAAAGGAGATATGGTCGTACTTTTTCATATAAAGTTGTAAGTATGTAAAGAGATATCTTATATAACGATATCTTTTATGAAGCATACCGAAAACCAAAATGAGAAAACGCCATTTCCAGAATGGAGAGCTCAGTATACCTATCACATAATACAGGTAACAGTGCCCAATAATGTGAGGACCGTAGATCGGAATTAGAAACCACATTAATCGAGGCTATGGACACGTCATTGGGACGTTGTTCACAGTCATGAGACAAAGCGAGTGAGAGACTCGCGAGTTAACTAAGACCTCGAATATAACTGCAAAGCGAGTGAGGGACACGCGAGTCTACGAAGAACGCGAAATAGACATGTGCTCTTATTATTATTATATGTTTAGTTTTGTTATAGATTTAATATTTATGATTTATGTAATATTAAATTGTTACATTGTTAATATAAAATTGTTAGTTGTTACATAAACCATATCATACCATAACATAAGCTAGTTACCATAACTAAAACCCATGGTAAGCATAGCTTTTCTTACCATGCCATGGGTCGAGATAGCGTTGTGTGAAATTCATAGTAAAACACTCGTCAGGATATTTACCATTTTTAACCCCCGACGCAAAAACGACGGGGTGTTATAAGTTTGACGTGTCTGTGTGTGTGTGTGTGTGTGTGTGTCTGTCTGTGGCATCGTAGCACCCAAACGGATGAACCGATTTGGATTTAGTTTTTTTTGTTTGAAAGGTATATGAGTCGGGAGTGTTCTTAGCTATGTTTGAAAAAAATCGGTCCAAGATGGCCGCCGCCACAACATGTTGGAATACAAATTTCGTTATAATTCCCTCAATATGGGTATCAAATGAAAGAGCTTGACTAGCAGATCAATTTAAAAAGTATAAAATAAAAATTAAATTAAAAATTAAAAAAAACCCCGTCACAAAAAAACACTAAAAAGTTGAAAATAAATGAATAAATTTTAATTCAACGGTTGCCATGTCGGGGGACCTTACGATATAAAAGAGTACTTAACCAGTCACGGTCCCCCGACATGGCAACCGTTGAATTAAAATTTATTCATTTATTTTCAACTTTTTAGTGTTTTTTGTGACGGGGTTTTTTTTAATTTTTTTCTTATCGAGGATCTGATATTTCGGCCCCGTTTCAAGCGCCATGATCACGGATGCACTCACATTGCGCCGATAAATCGGATCCTCGAAAAGTATAAGAAACATGGTAAATGTTCCGATGAGTGTTTTACTATGAATATGATTGACCATGTCAATCTCAAATCATATGTTGTGTGAAATGTTGTGGAATATTTATTTATTATGTTAGAAAAAAAGTCAAGAAGCGAACCAAGCCTTTTTCATTCGTGCCTAGTGCAAAGACCGCAGTTACGCGCTGGATCGCAATAGATAACTTTTACACCAGGTACAGGTGGCAGCAAGAGACACCAGTTTTTTCTCTTAATTCCGTTATTATTAGACCCAGATTGTCCTTGACAGCTCAGACAAGATGCCCCGGACACCTTGTAAAACGTGTGTAGTCAAGTATGCATTTTACAAGTGACACTCCAACCCAAACTACATGAGTACATGACCGGTGGAGCCGCCTGTCACCCTAGCAGAAGCTGGCTGCGGCGGCAGCGCAAAGTGCGCCTCCCCGTAACCGGGGCTAGATGGGGATACTGTGGTCCCCACAGCTCGAAGGGGGCACGATATCGCACGATAAAAAAAAAACCCTAGACTACAACCAACAACTGTCATTATGCACCAATTAAATGATTTTAATTAGGCGAAATTAAAGTGTGGTTATCAATGTTCAATTAGGCGAATACACTCTATAATGATCGGAAAAGCGTTTTTTTGAATTACGAACTCGCTAACCCTATCACCGCGATCGTAGGTCAATCTGACCACACGCGTGTCCATCAGTCTGAATTCCGGAATGTACCGTACGTACATACCACATGCCCTGATCATTCGACTGAGAAATGATCCGTAAGATGTTACATAGTTAATTCGCATTACAGAGTTATTTAGTCTAGATTACTGTTAGGTATGCGAAATTTGAGGGTTAGATACATCTGTCAACGTAATGGCGCTATTAGGAACGTTATTACACGTATGTAGAATTACTAATGATATTGGAAGGTTAAGGAATGTTCACAGTAATATTTAAGGCTCAAATTCTTAGTATTCATTTAATTACATGGAAAATACAATGCATAAATCCCCTGGGTATCACTTATGGGGTAGGTAGCTGGCAGATAAATCCACGCAAAAGTGTCTGTGCGCAGTAGTATATGAAGGCATATTAGTGTTTTTATCAAAATTTTAGTCATCAGATAGGTTTCTTTCATGTAAGTATTTGCTTAAAGGATAAAACATACTCGTATAATCTAGTAATTTATTGAATGGCATTTTCTTTGAAATTATGATTTATATCAAATAAAATTTCCTTTATTAAACAAAAAAGAGGAATCTTGGTAAACAAACCATGTCCCTTATATTCCTAAACTGCTCACAAAATATTTTAAATAAAGCCAGGAACTCATGAAAAGAGATTGCTCATTCACATTAACGAGCCTTAACACCGAACGAATCATTAAACCTTAAATGTATGTAAAAATATTCCCAAACAATGCCGGGTACATTTGACCCAAGATTCCGTAATCACAAGTGGAATGTACCGCACTGTGGTTATTGGAGGGTTATAATAATTGAAGCAACGTTGGAAGCTGTAGTTTTTTTAGGTAAACTTACCTACTTTTATAGTACATCTTTGTTGTCAACCCTACCAAGACACACACTCCACACTGACATAATACGAAGTGTAACGGGATTAATCTTACAGATGTTAACTATTTTTATTGTAAAGGTAATCTCTCTCGTTTTTATTTTGTTTTTTTTTTTTGTCTTGGAATATTTTCTTTTGTTAGTGTGTAGTGTAAGCGTTTAATAAACGAATTTTCTTTCTTTCTTTCTTTCCAAGGGTAAGGCAGATGGGTCCGCATCAAGACCTACTACAGGATCAGGCCAACTTTACCTGTAAGTAAGTACACCTACTTTTGCATAGGATTTCTTCTCGAGCCCTCTCCGCAGGGGAAAGCCTGCGCCAGGGCCAAGGAAATGGAGTAGGTACAAACAATTCATTGGAGTTCAGATACCTAAGCAAGATCTACCTATTAAGCACGCAAATTGCCATGGGATGGACAGATATTTTTATGTTTACGACAGTCGTCAATATTTTTTTTTATACAAGACACGTCAATTTGACTTCACCTCGCCTGATGTTAAGCTAAAGGCAAAGTCTCGGAAAGAGGGTCACCATCATAAACATGTACCATGTTAACAGTGGTGGCACTCAGCTTGACGGCCTCATTAGATGCCTTTTCACGCCCCGCTTAAAGGACCCCGGACTGTAGGAAGAAGGAAATAGGTGAAATGTTCCAGTCCCAAACGTCTAACATTCAATTCTATATAGGTATGCTGGCCAACGAAGCCACTTGTGATAGCTGAGCAGTAGAAGTCAGGTAGGTAGGATATCAATTTAACTATTACCTCATCCATTTAGATCCCGTTTAAACATGTGCCTAACTCATCTTTGCATATATTGCGATTTGCATACTGGACGCCGACAATTTAAGTGAGTTTTGCGCGAATATCCGAGGTAAATTGCTTTTTACGTGCCTGCTAGCATCGGTAAGTGAAAAAGTATGGCAATAGCTTTTGAACTTTGAAGAGGTGATCTTTTAACAGTTATATTACTTTTGTAGCGGACGAACATGTATTAAAAAATATGACAGTAGAAAAGGGAAAGGTCTATATCGGATAGCATGTCCCTATGTATCCCAATGGAAAAAGTGTATGACTGTATAGGTGTACCAGAATATCATCAATCATGGCAAATTGTAAATTAGAAAATTGTAAAGTGCAATCTAACTATCACTAACAAAAAAAACTATCTTGATACTTTTAAATTGTGGGGCAAATATATTTATTTTTAAACAATACACGGGGCCTATAAATACCATAATAAACAATTAAAATAAAACAATTTTTTAATTTATTTTTAGGTACATATTTAGGTACCTATTATATAGAGATTTTTATTTTTATTCTTGAAAAATGATCAACAACATACTGAACTGCTAAAGTAAAATATTCTTAATGAGATACCTATTAAAGTTATTTTATTTCTG
The DNA here is from genome assembly GCA_914829495.1 of Eilema sororculum. Classification (NCBI taxonomy): domain Eukaryota; kingdom Metazoa; phylum Arthropoda; class Insecta; order Lepidoptera; family Erebidae; genus Eilema; species Eilema sororculum. The sequence continues at coordinate 24,809,492 of OU618535.1, forward strand.
TTGGCACCCGTTGACGTTAGTAATGTCTTATTATAAGCTCACCAGCCGACACGACACGTTTTCAACAAGGGCCTTATCACTTTTTTGGAAGTATCACCGTACTCGTGCCCCATTTGTTCAACCCTGCTGGAATAATCCAGGTAGACGGGGAACCCTCTCGCCATTCTTATTCCCATTCCATCGAATTAATGAGGCAGGGTCCCAAGAGCTAGCGAAAAGGATCCACGTCCTGAAAGAGCCAGTGAGCCTACCCTACCATCCTACCTGCGAAGTATTCCTGTTGTTACGATTGTTCTTATTTTACGATACACGTGGAAAACAAGTTGATAAACCTTGTGCTTTTATTTGACCAATGAAATTAAACGTTCCCATTTCAAAATCATCATTTTATTTATTTCTTTAATGCTATGAGATTATATGAGGTATATTGGTGATAATACAATCAATCCTATCTGTGATGAATGATGATAGATCTATCCCAATAAAATGTAACAAGGCCATTTTCGAGAATTGGGTCGGACACAGACGTGTAGTATGGCACCCTCGAAATCATAAGATAGTATTTCAAGGTAAATTACTGATGTACAATGGTCTTGGTTGTGACTTGGGCCTGTGCAAATACTCTAGAACGAAAACAACGGGACATAATGTGTCTAAATTATTCTCCAGGGCGGTGGTATGCCCAACAAATGTCCACAATACCGTCCTTCACAATATATATGTTCGATAGTTTTATTCGTCATAATAATTTCGTCCATAGTGCAAATGTATGGATTGCAAGAGAATTAGCATTTATCTCTGTCTATGTTGAGCTTACATAGGAACAATTGATTAAAAACCAACTAAAACAACTGTAGAAACCAAATTAAAGTAAACCTAAAATGCGTCATAGCTCAAATTAATATACAATAATATCGATAAAAAATGGATAACTAAAACTAGGTATTATTTTATGATCATCATCACAAAGAAGTTATTATACAAGTGGCAAAGAATAAAAATCTATGTAAAAGTATCAAAATGGTACAAGCCAAATTATTAGTCAAACCGCTACAAAGAGCAGAAACTTTGAAACAATAAAATATTTGACATATCGGTGTATATCAACGTCAAATTTTGGGAACTTTGTATGCAGGGTCAGACTTGGGCGCATGTGCGTCTTATGTCTTTTTAAATAAATAGTCGTTTATGAGTTTCATCTCTGTGAGACGGTCGCATTTGACGTGATGACTTCAACATTGCCATATGAAAATCGTAATTCTTTTTTTTAAATCGTGCCATGAGATTCTGGTAGACCTATATCGAATTTATTTGTTCATTTTTTTCTGTTTTGTCGCCAACAACTAAAAATAATGGTTATAATAATAATATAGTTTAGCGTTCCATGATATAGTTACAATAATGTTATCGGAATTAACGCGATTATGGCACTTTTTTTATCGTGCCCAAAATCCCCACGGACACCACACCCACGGAGCTGGTGGAGGTGGTTATTTCGGACTCGAACCGACTAAAACGCACGCCGTCTCGGGTCTTTGGTTGCCGGAGGTGAGATTGCCGGAAGCATATCTCTCGCACTCCGGCAGACTCTCGTACCCCGGCAGACTCGTGGTTTATGTACATACATACCTTTGATTTGCCTGACGTTTCGACCAGGTAACACCGGCCGTGGTCACAGGCCCGTTAACATTATTATATAGAATGATTATAAGCTTTCAACGGTCCGTTCAAAATGCCAACGCTTACGAAGGAGTCTCAGAAACTGGTAATTAATTCACTACCAAAAATATAACACGCAAGAAGGCCACCAAGCGGAGTGCCACCATTGTAACTGTAATTGTTTGTAATGGTGACCGTCTTTCCCGAGATTTGTCTTCAGATTACTTACCATCAGGTGGAGTCAAATTGTCGTGTCATACTTACATAAAAATAAATGTTTTTAAAAAAATTGGACCGACTTCAAAACCAAATAGGAAAAAAAAAATTACTGAATTTAGAGTTTTTGATCTGTTAGAAGTCGGTGCCAACTTTGTTTGCTGTGCCTGACCTGCTATAATGCCATTAATCTAGGTATAATGACTTGTTGAGGTAGGGGTGGCCTATCCTACTTAGCTATATTATTTTACCTGTTTGACTTGATACCTACTTTTGTATTGAAATGATCGATATTTCATTTAATTCAGGTACAGCAAAGCACCAGCAAACAAAGTTGGCACCGACTTCTAACAGATCGAAAATCTCTAAATTCTGTTTTTTTTTATCCTATTTCGGTTTTGAAGTCGGTTCAATTTTTTTCAAATCATTTATTTTTTCCTTTTTAGTTGGCCAAGGTTTGCGTTCGTAATCCAAGTTTAATCCAGTCCAGCATGCCATTAACCACAGTTTTCGTCTTTTGGGAGCATAATACTCCTAATAAGTTAAGGGACTGGACTGAGAACTTTTATATGAAAGATGGCGAGTTGAACAGGTTGGTGATTTCGCAGATGGGGCTGCAGTTAGAATTTTACCAACGATCAAATTGGTGAATGACAACAACTCTAAGATGATAGCTCAACAATTTTACTGAGGGTCTTGTTAACGGTGCAATGCAGATTATGTGTAGGTACGTTTAGGTGGTCTGCTCTGCGTCGCGATCGGTCAGAATCCGAAAAGTTACCAAATGCAGTTTTTATTAAATTCGACGATGATACTATTGGCACTAGATTGAAAGGTAGTGACAGCTTAGTTGCAGTCGCAACAAAAGGCTGATGTGGAAAGAAGAATCCGTTAATCTTGAGCTAGGCTGTAACGGTTCATAAGCTTCAGGGCACCACAATAAATAAAGCGGTGATTGACTTAGAATTTTTTTTTTTGCTAAAGGACAAGTGGAGCCACCTGTTGCTCCAGCAGAAGCAGGCCACGGCAGCAGCGCGCGTAGACACGCCTCCCCATTCCGGGGGCGAGCCCCCTGCCGAGGAGTGCCAGACCGTAATGGATGGTCCTGGGCCAGCCGGGGTGCAAGGGATATGTCGAAGACAACCTCACCTCCGGCTCAGCACTACAACCCTCAGTCAGCGTGCGGTTTTAGTCGGTTCGAGTCCGATATAAGCCGTCCCCTTTCGGCTCCGGCGGGGGAATCCGAGGGGATTTCCGCACGATAAAAATGACCACCTCAGGAGTAGATATACCCTTTAATAAACATACTTATTATTATTATTAATTGAGGAATTGTCTCGGTTTCACTCTGAAATTTCGTGATTATCTCAGGAGTAGCACCAACCCTTACGAAGAACACGTTAGCCCTACTACTACCTAGTTTCCATCGATCTATTGCAGTACTGTCCCCTAACTCCTAACCGTTAAGGTGTTCTATAGCTAGCTTCACTATCAACACAGCAGCATCAGAAGTTGATTCAAGCATATCTCACAAGCAACACGTTATCCCTATTTAGTAGTATTCTAAATATGTATCATCCACCAATGGCAGTACTGTCTCCCAACTCCTAACCGTTAAGGAGTTCAGTATCTTCATCATCACCACAGCAGCATCAGATGTTGACACCCTGAAGCATATACCTGAGTAAGACATTATTACGTAACAAAAGCACCATACGCAACCGTTAAGAAGTTCTGTAACTTCACTATCAACACATCAGCATCAGAAGCTGATTCGAGCATATCTCACAAGCAACACGTTAGCCTTACATACTACTAAATATTTATCATCCACCAATGGCAGTACTGTCTCCCAACTCCTAACCGTAAAGGAGTTCAGTAGCTTCATCATCAACATAGCAGCATCAGATGTTGACACCCTGAAGCATATACCTGAGTAAGACATGATTACGTAACAAAAGTACCATACGACCATACAATTTTCGATGGTTGCCCTCGATTTCTCCTTGATCCCATCATCAGATCCTGACCTGGTGAAAATGGGACCACCTCAGAAGTAAACCCTATCCAACAAAAAAATAAAATTTGAAATCCGTCTGTAATTGGCGGAGATATCAGTGAACATACATAAAAAACTTGAGAACCTCCTTCTTTTTCGAAGTCGGTTAAAAAACTAATTCTGCTGACCACTAATATAAGAAAGTCAGTATTATTTACTGGGTGATTTTACTCAACACCAGAAACACAATACCTAACAAGTACTTCTGGTAATTTTACTCACTGTCGGAATCAACATTTGGTTTTTCACAACACTTTGAGTCAATAGAGTACACAAATGAACATTTAGGCAATTGCTATTTGAGTATCTTGTTATCTGGATATTCTCTAATAGTGTTGTAACATTGGCCAGCAGGGTCCTTACCGTCATCTCTTGAAAGTAATTATTTCAATCTTACTTTAATTTCATACTATGATTCGGAGTCGAACCGTTGTCATTCATCGATATTTGTTTACTGTATCTTGTGAGGCAAGTATAAAATGTAACAAATTAAACAAATAAATATATCCAGTACAGTAAGAGATACTGTTTGTTTCAGTTTGACCATAAAACACTAGTTAAAGTAAAGCCAACGAAGCGAGAGAAAAAAGGTAAACAAAGTTTCAGCGGTTCCAAACCTTTTTTATTTGAAAATGATTACGTATCACTTCAAGCGCATTCTAGACCAGAATGAAATTGCTTATAAGATGGTTTCCTGTACTACGAAACACGCAACGACAGCTGTCGCCCGGCCATTGTCACATGTGCGACAAGGACAGAGAAAATAATCGCTAGTTAACGCAACATAACTCAGCAATGGTTACTTTGTTTACCATGTTTCTCTCGTCTCGTTGGCTTTACTTTAGTCAAGAGAATCGATGTGGAGTGATAATTTTAGTTTTGTTTGATACGATTCCCTAAAGGAGGTTTAAGGAAATCGAAGTGAAATAGCGATTCCTTTTTGAGGGATAGAAATAGGGCATTCAAATGGAACATGATTTCGATTCAACTTCCAATTTCGACTTCATAGTATAATCGGAACCATTGGTTTTGATTTACACTACACAATTTATTATGGTGCTAAGGCCTCAGAATTTTGTTGAACTTAATAGTCCAATTTTATTGCCATGTTGGTTCTTGGTGGAGTAGAATAGGGCCACCCCATCTCTGCCTGTGGAGTTCGAAGAAGGCGACTAAGGGATAGGACTGTTCTCCATCCAACAGTAAATTTACAGCTCATGACTAAGTGCCCGCTAGACGGCAATAGGCTCACCCCTTATTATGTGGGACGAAAAATCATAGTTGGCGAAATGTTGATGTTAAGACACATCTGCCTACCCCTTCGGAAATTTACAGACATGTGTATATGGAAATTGACGGACATGAGTTAATTACCGCATAGAATAAAGGTTCTACAAACGCATCCACAATACATTTTATTATAACTTAGCTTGTCCACAGAGGACATTGTTAAGATACTTGTTCACTTAAGGTTAACAAAACTACGACTGTCCTTATCCTCATTTCGAGAAAGACCTTCTAGCCAGTAGTACCACAATAAAGGCTGAAAAAAGTCTGTAAACGGACCTAATAATGTAAATGGAGATGAAGAGGTTTCAGGCCCATTACACAATACAGACAGCTCACAACTCGGGGAAGGTTGGTCACTTGTTATTGACTTACTAAGGCTGGGTTGCACCATCTTACTTTAACATTAACAGTGCTGTTAAAGTACCGGTCAGGCACAAAATAAGTTGCACCCTTTGACAACAGTCAATATGACGTCAATACTTGACGTTAACCGTAACTGGCCACGGTCGGCCCGTTATTGTCATTGTTTACGTTAAATCGGTTAAAATCTGTCAAAAAGAAAGTGTCTATATTATAGGTATAAAACGAAGGAGTTTGATTTGATATCTCAACTGATCGACATAAAAACCTGGCAGAAAAGCCTGGCGGAAATTGCGTAAAGCGATAAGGCCGCCCTCTGTACTGCTCTTGGGTTCCTAATTTCCATACTATTAATATTGTAATTGGCGTATAATAAAGTATATAATAAAGATGAATAAATAAAACTGACAGCAAATGACGTGCAGTATTACCACAACCAAAAAAATACCCATAAGGAATTTGACGTAAATGTCTTGCAACCCTGATAACTTTAACCGAGCTACTAAATACACTGGTGCAACACATTCAGCAGAAACCTGTAGAGTCATTGTTTCTGCTAATGTTAAATTTGACGTAAACCTCTTACTTTAGCAGGTAGTATGGTGCAACTAAGCCTTAGATTTGTAGAGTCACTTTCAGTCACATTTGACATTGTGTTATAAACTGAACACGACATAATTCTACGTAGATAGGGGCTGTTCTCCATCCGACAGTTAACCATACAGAGACTAAGTACCCACTTGACGGCAATAGTCTTGCCCTATTACGTGGAACCCAAAATCAATCTACCTACCCCTTTGGGATTTACAGACTTGAGTATATGTATGTATGACGTAATTGTACGTAGATCCTCCACTTAATATCTGTCTGTCTGTATGTTACGCTTTCACGCCTAAACCACTGAACCGATTTTGATGAAATTTGGAATAAGGGTAGATTAGACCTTGAGAAAGGACTTAGGCTATGTTTGGTCGCGATAACCGACCTACCAGCTCCTTAGAGCTAACGATGAGATGGCTATGTTTTTTATAATTTTTTTATAATAATTTATTTTTTTAACAGTAATGACACTTAGAGAGTTTTAAGAATTAGATCATCCAAAACCTTTGATAATGAGTGAATGCCGTAAGGCAAAACCGGTCAGGTTCAATAAAATAAATACTGTGGAAAAAATATAAGAGTGTTCTCAATATGTATAACAATAAATTCCACCAAGTGCCATCAATGAACAGTATAAATTAGAAACATAGATCGTTACGAAACCTCCTATACCTGTTGAGTGCTTTCGTTATTTCGCCATAAGAAAACCCCTTATGTTAAGAAGTTTACTTAAATAAACAAAGTATAACAAACATTAAAACTCTCTAGATGTCAATGAACCCATATCACAAATTCACATTCCCTTTTAAAAGCAAGTCCCGGGCACTAACCTCATTCAAAACGTCACCAGAGTAATTGTTTGAAATCCGGGGCCGCGAAATTGTCTTACATACGTGCAGTGACTATAAACCTGCCTTCATAATTAGAGGCATGGCAGAGGCACAACCTTAATAACTAGAAAATTACAAAGGCCGTAATTACAAAGGTAATTGTGCAAAAAGACCTTTCGCGAGGTATTATTTTTTCCTGATTAAAATTGAGATTTTGTACAGACTTTTAGCAGAGTATTTAGTTGTGAAATAACTTTGTTCAAAATGGAAAATGTTTCCGGTGTAAGGAAGTAATGTACGAAGGCTACCTTTGAGGTAGCTTTTGATACTAAATGTTAGTAACATAATATTCTGTATAGCGTTTTATTTTTCATAGTTACCAAAGGAATAGTAAAAGTTGTATGATTGATTTAATGAAAGATAATTTAATTTAATTTAGAATAAGCATTGCCATACAACGTGGCAATGCTGCCAGTCTTCTGGGAACGCTGTCACATGAGGCATGCGATGCGGAGGAGTTCTACGACGCTTTTAAGTTTTAGTCTTGATAGAATGTATGATTGAATGAATTCTTGAATGAATTTATTGAACGAATTCTTGAATGAATTATTGAATGAATGATTGGATGTATTATTGAATGAATGATTGAAACAATGATGGAATGAATGATTAAATGTATGAATGAATGAATGATTTATTTATTTGACGCTTCCTTTCACAAAAATAAGATAATAGTGATTTTGGGTTTATCTCAATTTTCATAGCACATTGGTTTTGATTAATATAATGAACAATTGTTAGTATTAGTTATTATGTATCATCTCTATCCATATTTCACTAACTACATCTGTAGGTCCAACGTTATTGAGGGGAACCTATTGCCAGAAACCAATCCAGGGCATGAAGAAGGAACCCTTTATAGTAAAATACTAATCAAAGAGAACCTCCTTCTTTTTGAAGTCGGATAAAAAAATATTCATATGAAGTGATCACGGAGGACGACGTGGTCAGTCAATCAATAGGTAATACAGCGATTGTATCTCGTCCCAAAAGGACTGAATCAGTTCCAATAAAGGCAAGAGCCTGCCCGAAACCTGTTGGCTACCAAACCAAAAAGGACACTAGCTATAAATATATTTATACCTATTTCGTTTTTATTTTCCAAGATAATGGTAATGCTTGGCGGAACCTATTATAATATGTTTCTATTTTTTTTGTTTTATGTCATTCTACATTTTGGTAAATAAATAAGTCAAATAACCCGTCCCTGACAGGTCCCGGCACAAAAATGCCCATCACACTCGCCGCGTTTCCACGCTGGATTGTGATTTTTCAGCTTTTGCACCAAGAACACTCCGGATTTAAGACGGATATATAGGAGAATTTGGATTCAAGAATGGTTCGGTGGCTCAGTGGCCAGAGCATTCCCCCTGTAAGAGAAAAATCGTATTCGAATCCCGCCTGAACTGATTAATTTTTTCCTATTTTACAGATAAATCTTCTTAACTAAGTGATTCAGGTTAAAACATGTTTCTCCAAGATTGGATGTCAGGGAGCCATTTAAAAGCACTTTTACATCGCCACTTATTTCGTGGCTGTTTTTCCTACTCCACTTTATGGCTCAATCTGTTACAAACAAAATGTGGACGTCTTGGGACGTATTAACTCCTTAAAGCTATGAGCAGTCTTCTAAGTGGTGTAAAATTATGGTGATTTTTACTGAGAAGTGATTTTAAAGAGTTTAGACTTAGTGGTGCCCGCGACTTCGTCTGCGCAGGATTAGTTTTTCTAGTAGCTTTATATTAGAGTGCAACAGAAATGCACACTGTTATTTATGCGTATATGCCGATGCCGGCCGAATTTGTTGACATTAATGATTACTGCTCCATTCCCTTGATTAGTAGCGTGTTGATATATAGCCTAGGTATTATTCTGATATATAAGCTATATATACCGGGTGTAAGGGGAACGCTCCCGAAGCCGAAAACCCCTAGTAGTACTCCAGGTACAATAGCACATTGGCATAAAAATAAAATCGATTTGGACAAAAAAAAAATTGTTCGATTTATTTTTAATTTTTTATTTTGCATTATTTACTCTCTATCGCGTTAGTAAAGCTAAATGAAACGGTAATTTCATAAAAAGAACATTACTACAAAAAATACAACTAGCGCCAAGCGCGTGCTTCTTTGTAATGGTGTTTTTTATGAAATTACCGTTTCATTTAGTTTTACTAACACGATGGAGAGAAAATATTGCAAAAAAAAAAGGATTTTTTTTTTGTCCAAATTGATTTTATTTTTATACCAATGTGCTATGTACCTGGAGTACTACTAGGGGTTTTCGGCTTCGGGGGCGTTCCCCTTACACCCGGTAATTACAGTGACAAACATCCATCCATACATACATCCATCCACACTCCCAAATTACGCGTTTATAATATTAGTAGGATAATTATTAAAGGTTTTTTTATTGTTTTTAATGATTTATTGTAAGTTCGAATAATATACTATACAAATGTCATAAAATTATTCACAATCGCATGTTTGGTCAAATAACCCGTATCCTTCCCGGTGCTAAGGTGCCCATAATGCTGGCAGCATTGTTCGCACATATTTTATTTTGAATAATGTTTTGAGATCTAATTATGGTCACTGGTCTTCTACTAATCAACGTAGTACTTACCTACTCGTATATTAATACTTCTATCTGACAGTACTTTATTATGCCCGTGAGTTGACGACAGCAAAATAAAATAAAATGGAAAAATGCCATCTCGCGGACACCCGCGAATTGATGAATGACCCCTTCAAAAATCCTGGTATGTTACCATCTAGTTAATAATAACTCTTAGGGCGTTAACCAAAATATTTGGGATGACATTTGGCAGATTAACCACAAAAGTCTTAGGGCGTTAACCAAAATTTTCGGGATGACATTTGGCAGATTAACCACAAAAGATGTCCACCACATAAATTTTTAATGTTAAAAGCTTACCATCACGATTGTTACCTTCATGCTAGTTTGCCGATGCTAATTACAATAAAACTTAAAAATAGAAAATCAAATAATTTTAATACTATTTTACTTTATAATAAACTACTGTACTCGTAGGTACTTCAATAAAGTTCTATAACGACCTGTCACTCGCACAGTAACTCGTGAGTGGTTCGAATGGCACTAAATATGTCTAAACGTATGTAGTTGACGTCAAGCGGGGCAAATGAAACTGAAAAATAACAAATTCCATGCCAAAACAATGGATGAATATTTTTTTATATGATATTTTCGTACTTATTTTATTGTTATGCCTAGATTATTTAAGTCTAATAAGTGGCTGGGAGCTACAAATGTTCTGGAAATTCGCATCAAAAGTAATATTTAACAGTGTGTGGTAATTGCAACTAATCGCTATCGGCCTTTTTGGATTTGAAACAACCAAAATTAAAACTGTTTACACTGGAGATTGATGGCACTTGGTGGAATCTACTACACATAAAATTAAACTCTGTGTAAAAGTACAAGTATATTATTCAATTTATAACCAAAATTAAATATGTGAGCCTCAGTGTCATGTAATGGAACTTACAAAATTTCTAGTAAAGTTCTGTTTTAAACAATGATATTTTGTTTTAGTTTTATGGGCAAATGCAACTAATTGTCGGAGAATTCATTAATAAATTTGTTCACTACAAATTTATTAAGAAAAGTTTCAGTACTCTATCCGCTAGAGGCGCAATCAGACAACGTTTTACATTTTCATCATTGTGAAATCTTACATTATTTTTCTGCAGACCATAAAATACAATTACGAGCAAAAATATTCACAGTAAGTGGTTTTACAATGTTAAACGCTATAAACAGTTTAGATACTTGTAATTTAATCCAATGTCTAGAAGCCAGACAAGAAAATAAAACAATTACAGACAAAACAATAGCTTTTTTATTGCATCGAGCTGGCAAAAAGGCCGACTTTTAACTACGGTATGAAGCTCAAGATTAGTAATTCGCGGTATAACACCAATTAGAGGCAGACGGCTGTGGTTATGACTGCAGTGGATTATAAGGAGACTACTTAAAAGGAGGCGCTTGGGATCAAAATTGTTTGGTTTCTTTTGTAGAACGAACACTTATAAGCTTAGGAGATTTATGCAACATTTTATGCGTAAAATTAACTGTTTCATAATCAGAATAAGTAGGTACTTATATTTATTTTGCTTGTTAGTTTAAGATTCTTGGATGTCTTCTCTCTGATAATCAATTTTTCATTCTCGATATTTCAGTCCTTCCATTGGTATCGTGTCAACAAAACTATGAAAATACTACCTCTAAAACTATAGACAAACAGCATTATAGGTGGGTACTAACATGAAAATGAAATCGATTTAAAAAAGATGCTATATTATAATAACTAAAATTGGTATGTATCTTTCTCAAAGGGCCTCTTCCTCATATGGGGCTTCCTCACAATCATTGGGGAAAAAGCCAGTACACTTGATGATTGACTGAAAATGTGATCAAAATAATTAGACGTAATATTGTAGTGACGTATTTTACTTTACTCGCACTGATCTGGTTGCGTGGGTTTCCTGGTGTCCTATAAATACAGTTACAAACTGTTGTAGGTAGTAAACCAGATAGTTTAGCCACCAGTCTCACAATTATAGTTTTTGTTTTGCCATTAACATAAATAAGATATAAGTTCTAATTGTTTGTATATATATTTGTATTCGTAATTGTTCTGAGAAATAAAAATATAAAAAAAATATATCTCAGACTGCCAATGAAAAATCTCATCATAAACATAAACCCATTTGATGTACAACAATCCGATAGTTGCTGAAACAATGGAGCAATTTTTCAATTCAAAATAGGATATATTTTCCCACTGCTAATCTTAGGCCAAACTACGTTTGGAGCACTCCTGTCAATATATATAACGATTCAGGCAATCCTAGATTATCCCAGGATTAAATGTCATATTGGATCAAATGTGCAAAACCCATGCGATTCGACTCTGCGAGTGATGTGAGTCGCGAACGTATTCGAGTGCAGTGTGAAAACGCGGACAATGGCAGGGACGACGTGTGTCAACGAGTACGGAAGAGGGTAGACCGAATCGGTGTGCCCAATAACAACTAACTCGGCGGTCACCAGTGCATCCGTGATCATGGCGCTTGTAACTTTTCAAAAGCTTTTTTTTTACTAAAACGTTTTACTATCGACAGTAGATTATCGCTTCCCACTCTGTGTTAGTCCACTTATACACCAGTTAGCAAATCCGCAAATGGTTGCAGAAATAAATTTAATTCACTATTAAGTTTTAGCAGACGTGCTTTTGAGGGTAATTAAACATTTGGCCTTGGCTCCCCAGGGCCCAACGAGGTGTTTTTATGGTACTCATAAAATATGTCAGCATTAACTGGTATTAAATTTCTCGAAATTATATTACCGTTGAAAAATATTTGGTGCTTAGAAGTATTAAGTTGAATTAGTGAGCTAATTTATTTGAATGAGTGCTAGGTGAAGAGTGAAGGGCGTAATATTTACGCCTTATCTTTTTGCACGTTTATTTCAGGTTTAGAATTTGTTACTTTAATATTAGAACGCGTGCGTTATATAATATTCACGTAAACAGTTTAGTAATGTAGTTGAAACGTATTATAACACTTTTGCTTTCTTTTGCACGAACTTATTTCCTAGTTTGCTTCATGAAAAATACAGAAGTTTAGCCGCTTTGCAGTTACACTGGAAAGCCAATCCCAACTGGGTTGAGAAAAGGCTCAGAGGATGACGGTAAATTTTTATTTAAAGGTAGATACGATAGCGTAACGTCAATTCATTTTACTCAATACTTCACAAAGGTATTACAGTTCCAACTTTGAAATAAAACTGAAAACAAAAATATGAAAGCAACAAAACTTAAAACGTATAAGAGAATGCAAATTACAAATGCTACGAGTATAAAGTTACAACATGCCTTCACGTTTTATAGCGGGCACACATGCGGTGGAGACAAAGCAATCGTTCGGCCCAAATCGTTGTGAGAACGATTTCAAATTTCAAATTTGATAAGGTACAAGTTTGAGAAGGAAGCGGGTAATGGCTCCAACAAAAAATCTGCTGATTAACGATGCAGAGATTGATTGAGTGAAAATATTTTTTATAAGTTAGGTATTTAGCTTACCATGCTACACTAAACTTGTGTTGTGGTCAAAAAGATTACGAACTTATACTGGGTGTAAGGGGAACGCTCCCGAAGCCGAAACCCCTAGTAGTACTCCAGGTACATAGCACATTGGCATAAAAATAAAAACGATTCGGAAAAAAAAAAAAAAATTTTTTATTTTGCATTAGTAAAGCTAAATGAAACGGTAATTTCATAAAAAGAACATCACTACAAAAAAAATACAAATAGCGCCAAGCGCGTGCTTCTTTGTAATGGTGTTTTTTTATGAAATTACCGTTTCATTTAGTTTAAATAACACGATGGAGAGTAAATATTGCCAAATAAAAAATAAAAAAAACAAGAAATTGTAAAAAAAATTTTTTTGTCCAAATCGAATTTATTTTTATGCCATTGTGTACTACTAGGAGTTTTCGGCTTCGGGAGCGTTCCCCTTACACCCGGTATACTATCATGTACAGCCAGATCAGATAAGAACAAAAATATTTTTAAAAACTTACACCCTTTTTCCATCGTCAATTTGATACGTATTCCAAAATTTACGCTTCTTTGTGGTATTTGTATAACTTTCACTGTCAGTTGTTGTGCATTTTTTTTTAAAAAGCTACAATTGTGAAGACTCTTAAATATTCTATAGTTACTACTACTACAGCCAATGGGTACGCCGCGCCGTTTGACCGGACGAGTGATTAACCCTTCTATATGGGGCCATTTCCCCCATCCCTATAACGATATACATTTTCGTATGGCAACCGGGACCGACAGCTTAACGTGCTCTCCGAGGCACGACCAGAGCAATGCAAATACTCATATTTTATACCTACAAATATTTGTACTAAGCTGAGATCGCGGTTCCTGCGTAGCGACCGTGTTCACCACCGCCACGCCTTTTTTTATTTTGTTTTTATATCACTTAGGTGGCAGACAAGCACACGGCCCAGCTGATGGAAAGTGGTTACCGCGGCCTATAGACGTATGTAACGCCTATAGTTAAGGAATCTACATTGCCACTTTACTGACTGTACTGACTGGCCGAGAAAGTAAGTACCTACCTAATGTGTGTACTATGAAAGAAAAAAGAACATCCATTTTATTATTTAATTTATTTTGTTTTAATTAGATATTTTTTGTCAATTTAAATTAGGTACTTTTGTATTTTATATAAATTTAAAGTATAACATAAATTTCATTTATAATTTCATTTAATTTAATTTAATTTTCTTTTTATTGTAATAATTATGATGCAAATGAATTGAATACTAACACTAGTTCTAAGTTATATTGTTACTAACCAGATATGAATCGTGTGATTTGAATTAAATAAATAAATTAAATTAAATTAAATTTAACATAGATAGGTGGAGAGAAAGTAAAAGTGCTGACATGCAAAAGGTCCCGGCAGGTTATTTCTTCTTATTACATCCGCCTATCACCATCAGAGACATGAAGGTGAAAGTACATGGTACGAAATGTACCTTATTTTAAGAACGCTATCAGTTTCAACCTTGGGCACCACAATAATGCACTCAATGCTTAAATGAAAGACGACATACTTCATCTCTGAATTTATATTTTCTTTGAATATCCTGTTGAGGTATGATTTGCATGAATTTCCCCTTCTCCTTCTTGTTTGTGTACTCAAAACATCGGTATGTCAACTTTTGACATTACGTACCTTACAATTTCATGTACAGTCACCATCACTTCAGGGTATTTTTCCCAAGCCGTAAAGCCAAAATCCATTACCGTTTCCATTAACGAGAAGAATGATGGCCTTTTAGCTTACCATCAGATGGGGTGTCATCAACGTGGTAAGCCGCGCATAAATTAAAAAAGACAGTTTATTCACCTATTTCCTGCTTCCTATTTGTTTGTATAATATCCGTCTGGTAACGTGTGACATTTTGACCCAATTTTTGATGATTTCTTTAAAATTTTTGATATTTTATGAATACAGCTACTGCGCTAGAGTTAAGTGTTATTATTACCTACATTCCAACAAAATAGTTATATTGTAGATGAAGAACCTAAGACTTTTTCTGTATTCCTAACAAGATGGGGATCATTAAAAAGGTCATTAAAAGGTTTCTATAGAGACGGCTTTTTTTTTCGTGCGGGAATCCCCTCGGATACCTTCCCTGCCGGCGCCGGAAGGGGAGGTTATGTCGCACTCGAACTGATTAAAACCGCACGCCGACTGTGGGTCGTGGTGCTAGGCCGGAGGTACATATCATAACATATCCCTCGCACCCCGGCTGAACCAGGGCTACCCCTTACGATTTGGCCCGCCTCGGGTCTATAAAGACGGTAGTGCAAGCGTGACTGGTGTTGCATTCACCCATAAGCCACGGTGACCACTTTCCATCAGGGGCCGTGTGCGTATCTGCCACCTAAGTAGCATACAAAAGGTCTACCGACCTATTTAATTTAGTGATGTTTGCTACACATCATCATCATTATCTTAAGCTTTTTCCTGAATGAGTTATCAACTCAGTTTGTGACGCGACTGCTACCTGACCTTCACAACCACATTGGAGATATCAAAGTTCTA
Organism: Eilema sororculum; assembly: GCA_914829495.1. NCBI lineage: Eukaryota > Metazoa > Arthropoda > Insecta > Lepidoptera > Erebidae > Eilema > Eilema sororculum. The sequence continues at coordinate 24,825,244 of OU618535.1, forward strand.
TAGTCTATTAACACCCATGTGTTGCAAACTATGACTTTCCGTCCCAAGTAATAGGAAGTGTGCCTATTGCCGTCAAGGGGGCACTTTGTCTTGGACTGTATGTTTAGTTTACTGTCGGATGGAGAACAGACATATCTCTTATTCGCCTTTTACGACACATATAGGAAGAGCTGAGATGGTCCTAGGTTCTATTTTACTCCAATGGGAACCAATACGGCAACACCTCTGCCTACCCCGGGGTTTTACTGGCGTGAATATATTTATGGACGGAAAGTTCTACAGTTAGATTAGTCGGAATTTTGAGGACTCCAACTACGAGTACATAAATAAATATTACACAACATTCTACACAACGCTATCTAGACCCATGATTAGCTTAATTAGCTTGTTTCATGGAATCTAGAATGCGGATAAACATACTTAGATACTTTTTTAGTAAATACGTATATATTATACATAGAAATACCCAGACCAATGCAAGTAGCCATATTCATGCATACAAATATTTGCACAGACTGGGGATCGAACCCGCGCCCCCTGCGTAGCAGTCGCGTTCACTACCGCCACGCCACAGAGGCTGTACACTCAATCCTACGGCAGTAGGTACTGTTAGTGATTGGTAAACATCACAAACAAAATAAAAAAAAATCCCTTCCGTATTTACAATACTAGTTAGTAGATATAAAAAGACGAACATTCCGCAATACTGGTCCTGCACATTTGCAGCAGTACAATTTTCGAATCACAAATGTACTTGGCACTCAGCCAGTTACACGAAAAACGAAAATGAAGCTTATTCTGTGCAAATGTCCACAGCAAATTGAAAGCGACGCCCAAAGCCTTTGTGATTGATATTCCCCGGGGAACACCATTGGTACACATTGTAAGAACTTGGACACGACGTTTTTATTTAAACAATAATTGTTTAACAAGCTAACAAAACCGCTGTCGGAAAGCGCAACATAACTTCATATTATGTTCGCAAACACAATTTTTTTTAAAGGTTTTTAAAAAAAACGATTGTTGTATCTGCAAGTTTTGAAGGTTATTGTCGGGTATCAAGCCTGTTAATCCCCGAATGAGTATTCAGAGGTGTACTAGCACCCACATTTCGCCAAATTATGACTATCGGACCCACGTATAGGGGGACGTAATTAAGGAAAGTAAAAGTAAATTATTTCACAAAATAGGTTACACATTTTTTATCACTATACATGTTCGAATACATAGGGAAAAAGAAGAATCATCTCGGGCGGGACTCGAACCCACAGTCTTTCCTTTACAGGGGGAATGCCTTGAACAATTCGGCCGCCGAGACACGCCCGATGTGATTCAAATTTCCCACCTTATACGTCTTTAAGGCGACGGTGGAGTCATCTACCGATTTTCTACGAACTATCGGAATCAATGAATGATGTTACAATCATTTTTAAACATTGATTTTTAGCTAGTTTTAGATAGTTAGCATACTTAATGCTGTAAATATTCATTCAACTATACATGTTACATGGTTTTGGTACAAATGTGAGATGTTACAATGTTAATACTGAAATAGTACAAGAGATTATAACCCTGTTACCTAAACTAGGTTCAGGGCCTTTATCTTAGGTAATAGGGGGACGAACATTATATTACCGTCATACGGGCACTTGTTATGGCTATATGTTTACTATCGAATGGAGAACAGCCCTATCCCTTAGTCGCCTTCAACGATGCCCACAGGAAGAGATGCGGTGGCCCTACTTTACTCCATTAGTAACCCTTCCTATCCAGAACAACACGTGCTGGTCTGCGGTGCCATCCACACACGGTGGAATCCATACCACCTCGCACTAAACGGTTTGGGGGCTCTTTCCTCTGCTGCACGATAAAGAGCTGGAATGCTCTGCCCGCATACGTGTTTCCCTCTTCTTACAGTCCCGGGTTCTTCAAGCGGGGCGTGAAAAGGCATCTATCAAGGCCGTCAAGTTAGGGACCACCATTTTACGTCCAATGGCACCGGGAATGGTGGTCTGTATTTTCTGGACTGCACGTCAACTTTGTTGCCATCTAGCGGAGTGCAGTCAATTGACGGACCAAATATATATAAAAAAAAAAAAAAGAACTCATCATACTTAAACGTATTAAATTCGTATATTTATTGGCGCGTGGTTCCAGGCAGAGTAGAATTTGGGCCACCCCATCTCTTCCCATGCGGTGTCGTACAAGGCGACTAAGGGATAGGGCTGTTTAACATCAGACAGATATATACAGCCCAGACTCAGCCTCATATGCATGGTTCAAGTCAACAATAGTGCCCGGAATACGGCAATAGGCTCACCCCCTATTACCACGGGACCATTGGGACCAAATCCAATGATTGGTGAAATGTGGGTGTTAATTCACCTCTGCCTAACCCTCCAGGAATAAAGGCGTGATTATATGTATGAATGTGTTTATTGGGAAAGTAAAGTATAACGTAGTGATCGTCGCTATCATTCTCCCACGGTAAAGTAACCTCTACAAGCACTATACGTATCGAATCTGTGAAAAAAGGGAATATGTCCAGCCTGAGTGAGGAAACAGTTCCCATATCCGCTTGGATTCTGGAGTGCTTATCAAACGTAGGATTGAGTAAGCATTGTTTTGAAATCCCTGGTGAAATTTTCAAAAATATAGAATTGCCGCCCTTAGCTTGTCAAAACATTTCTCTCTATCTCTTTTAAGCATTGTTCGTAACTTTTTCTCCTTCATATTTTAGGGTAAGTTCCTTATTGGAATACGGTTTTTAAAGTAGTTATATTATCAAATTTTTACTCGTTTATATAGTTATAATTATCATCACTGTGCCGAGTCGCACATCGATATTATCGGAGACATATTAGAGGCCTAAAGGCCGCTACCTCTAATTTCTTCTGGCTTCGAACTTTTTCTTCTACACTTCTCACAGTCTATTGTCAATCCTTAAAATTGACACTCTGGTATATCATCTTCTATGATGTTAAGCCAGCATTTTTTAGACCTACCTTCCTACTGGGATCAGGCAAAACGGCACTCTTTACGGTAAATACATAGCTGAATAGCACAGAATAGATAATATTTAATAGCTTGCCAGAACGCCCGGTTTTCTTACATTTTAAAATAGATCGAAAGCGCTCATATATAAGCAGGTAGACCATGGTCTGTGAAACAACTCCCCACTCACACCACAGGTCTGCGTTATTCAAGAATCCCTAGATGAAGAATGATCGAGAATCTCATTGCTTCGGCCGATCTGTGTTGGTAATCTATTCAGGTATCTCCACCTGATCCAGGAAAGTAAAAGAATGCACAAGCTGTATCTAGCCTACTCGAAATCTGTGGACACTCATTCGTTTTCATGTAAAACAAATCCAAACAAGAGCTGCGGGCCGCACAATAAAATGTTTATAATTCATTATTCATTAGCGCTGCAGTAATAAACGTCGCTGTGAAACGTTTACTCTTTTTCGTCGTCGGTGCGGCGTTCAAAATCTGGCATCATCCGGATAATCCGCCTTTTGTCCCGCTCGAACCGGTTTCGGTAAGTGCAGCGAGTGGTGATCTCGAATTTAAAATCCTTCTTTCTTTAATTTATTCTACAATACAAACGAAGCCCTTCGGCCATTTTGAAAATCAAGATTTGAAATATCCAATTTCCGCGGTATGATTGGGTCATCTTGAGATCATTATAACAGTAGATGAACCAGCTAGATGGGTCACCCCAGGGTGCAAGTGAAATGCCGTGTAAGAACACCCCGGTTAATGAGATTCGAGACGTCCTTGGTTTGGGGGTTTAGACGATTCGAGTTTGACATAACCACCTCCACCAATCATTGGGTTTCCGCCAGTAAAAGAGATAAAGCTATTTTGAACTGTTTTTATTATTTACTGTTAATATAGCCTATAGCCAATTTGATATCTAAGTAAATAGTGAATAAAGCTATTTTGAACTGTTTTTATTATTTACTGTTAATATAGCCTATAGCCAATTTGATATCTAAGTAAATAGTGAAAGTATTATGTCAAAAACTAAAATGTGTATGAAAAATTTCATCAAAATCGGTTGACGATATCTGCTTCAAAATCGAGTCGTAAGATTTGACCCGAACAAGGCTAGGCTGGCTGCTCTAGCCAGTACCCTTCACGCACAATGGCCCAAAAAGGAGGCTGAGTGTCGACAAAAGAGTCGCTATCCTATCATCCTATCCTTTACTCGAACAAATTACATCCATTGCAAGTTAAATAAAAACTTGTGAAAAATCTGTCACCCTGTAAAATCGCAAGCAGTTGCTTTCCCTTGTTAGTAGTTACTAACAAGGATAGTATAAGGAGAAACTTTAAAGGCACTAAAATCCGCACTATCAGTTCGAATGAGTCTGTTTAACCTCTCAATGTGTGTTTGTGCCTCCGCCGTCCGGCGTTTAGTCGTTCGGTTTATTGACCAATAGAACCGGAATGTCTTTTAGAAGTCATATATGCAGTTCAGTAATGTGTTCAGCTTGGCATATAGTGAGGCAGTGACTGCTAAAGTAATACATTGTTAATCTTGTTAGCTAACAAAAGCCTGTTACTGTGTTGTAAGATAAATATCGTGCAAAGATTCCATCAAGGATTCGAAGAATTTTTTATTGCATTTATTATATTAACTTTAAAATTCGAAAAACATCGGAAAAAAAGAAACTTGCTTGACATTTGACACTTGAGCATTTCAATTTTTTCCGATGTTTTTCGAATCAAGGATTCGTCTAACTGAAGTAAGTTTTCATATTTTATGCAATGAAAGTTATTGTGTAATGATCACTCATGGAGCCCCACTAAGGTCTTCGGGATTCGAGTTAACCTGAACTGTTAGCCTGCTGGCACACAGTCGCTTGATGCACGGCGTTGGGACCTCAGACGGCAGTCGCTCTAGAACAAGTCAAAAAAAAAACTCCACGAGCTCCAAAAAACAAGTTTAAGATGCAACTGGGACAAATTTTAAGTCTAAATTTAATAAGACATATAAATAATTTATTTATGAAATTGGAAGGATTCAAGTTCACTTGAAATAAAACACAAAACACTTTTGTAATTCAAATATTCGTGTAAACTTCGACAAGTCGTCTAGTCTTTACACCGCGGGATGTAAATTGTAATGTCTTACAAAAAGTTGAGCTTAAAATTGAAGTCTGTAAACAAATTTCCAGAGACTTTGGGTCAAGCCATGTTTATTTTTCGACATAGCTCTCGATAGTACTGAAAGAGACATTTACATAATTTATCATCCCATTTACTGTTCTGTTAGTTATAGCAAAATTTCATTATTAACTATTAAACTACCGATGCTTCTTTCTCTTTAAGATACTTTTTATTTTTTCGTGCGGAAATCCCCACGGATAACTCCCCCACCAGAGCCAGAAGGGGAGGTTATGTCGGGCTCGAACCGTCTAAAACCGCACGCTGACTGAGGGTCGTGGTGCTAGGTCGGAGGTGAGGTTGTCATCGACATATCCCTCGCACCCCGGCTGCCCCAGGGCCATCCCTTATGGTCTGGCCCTCCTCGGGCTTTTTGAAATGCCAGGTGACAAAAGCTCTGAAACATTTCGAGAGCGTATTAATAACTTTCCATACGCTCATTTTTAGGCGACTTCAACGAAACCATTTCATTCCAAGGCCCTTCCATTTCCTCAATATCTGAGGAGTGCCGCAGGTGCAACTGGTACCCTCGTCACAACTCGTCGCTAATCTCAATGTAGATCCCACTTAATTTCCTTGACGTTGAACAGACAGGCCTTTGCAGGACGAGATTTTACATGATCCCGATATTTGACAGTTTAAAAAATTAAGGACATCAGAGAAACATTTGATTTAGTTACGATAATGTTGATAAGCCTGCCTGTAACACGAACAGAAGCAGGATGGCATGAAGGGGGGGAACATCAAACACCCGAGGGAGCAATTTCAAAGCCGTAAATGACCTAGGGTCAGCTGGCAGCGAGGGAATTGACTTATTGGGGTCAACGTACACTCCGGTTATTAATTATCCGTATAAGCTGGATGAGCCAAAAGAAATATTCTAAATTGTCTCTCAAATACTACCATTGATTTATAATTAGTATTCATACTTCTAAGTTATAAACGTATAAGGTTACTAGCCCCGCCCGATCTGATATCGGCGCCATTTAGTAATACGTCATATCTCCAGTTCTACTCAACCAATTCTGACCAAGACTTCTTAAACATTTTGCGTCCACGATGTTGCGTTTCACCCAAATGTTTTTAAACATCTCCAATGTAGGTAAAAGCACGATAACTTCAAAATTTTAGAACACTACTTGCTGACTCGGCGAACTTTGTCCGCCAATTATTTTCCACCCGCGTGGCGTCCGATCCCTTACCCGCTGCTACCTCTTATACAATAATATAGTTATCTAAACAGCAACAGAAATAACCACACTGTCACTCTTCTGTGTATGCCGATACCGGCCGAATTTGTTGACATTAATGATCACTGCTCCGTTCCCTTTATTAGTACCGTGATGATATATAGCCTATGTGTTATTCTGAAGTATAAGCTATATTATTGTAAAGTTTCATGAAAATCCATTCAGTAGTTTTTACGTGAAAGAGACAAACAAACATCCAGCCATACTCACAAACTTTCGCATTTATTATATTAGTAGGATACATAGAAGATAGCTCCAGCAAGGTTCAACCCGTACGTGCTGGAAACAACATCGAGACGATTTAGCCGTCTCCTATCTCATCGAACTGCTTACTATAACAATTAGTTGACGATTGATCGGAGATCAGAGCTGCCATCACAGACCGTTTATTTGGTTTAATTAACTCGAGCATATTTACTGAGGAGATAGAATGGATCATGTCAGTTGATATCGGTGTAACTTTGACCAAGATTGTCAGTTGATTCTGATTGTGTGAATATTGTTATGGTGTTGTGGTATGAGATGTTATTCAATTGAACGGAGAATTAGTAAAATAATTGAAATCCTATTTGTGATGACAATGTTGGGTGGTTGTTTGTTATTCAATCACGCTCAATCCCTCGACTAGGTTATCATGGGTTGTGAACAGGATCGGATAGACATAGCTGCAGAATACTGAAAATCTATGGTAAGTAGTTAATATTATAAATGCGAAAGTAACTATGTCTGTCTGTCTGTATGTTACGCTTTCACGCCTAGACCACTGAACCGATTTTCATGAAATTTGGTAGAGAGGTAGATTAGACCTTGAGAAAGGACATAGGCTAAACATAGCCTATATAGGTCACGATAACCGACATCCACCCGGGCGGACCCGTGGGCAAAAGCTAGTATTTTTATAAATGGAAAGTAACTCTGTCTGTTTGTTATCCTTACTCGCCTAAACAACTAGGTCGATTTTGATAAAATTTGGTACGCTGTTTTTTTTATATAGAACACCTCTATTTGACTTTACATCACCTGATGTTAAGCTAAAGGCAAAGTCTCGGAAAGAGGGTCACCATCGTAAACATTTACCATGTTAACACTGGTGCCTTTTCACGCCCCGCTTAAAGGACCCGGGACTATAGGTAGAAGGAAACACGTGAGCTGGCAGGGAGTGCCAGGTCTTAGTGGTGCTGCATAGGAATGAGTCACTGAAACGCTTAGATTAAAGTTTCGAATAGAATATACTATATAATATGCTGTTAACCGATATTCACGCGAACGTTCCTGATAAATTGCCAAAAATACCTAGATTTTCAGTAGCTTTTTTTCTTTACTCTTAAACAAATATTTCGAGCTCTCTCTCTTAAATTTTAAGATTAGTGAATTACAAGTGGTTATTGTTTTTCTTCTCAATAACAAGAACATTATTATTTACTACCATATAAAAATATGATTTCTATCAATACACCATCAAGACGCTAACAGAATGCCAACAATATTTAATCTATGAGTGAATTTATATCGTCTAGACATGTCTACGTTATAAAACTGTCAAATGAGAAGGGTGGCCATAAATTACACAACAGGTGATACAAAGATGAAAAAGTGATTTTAGAGGACGATGAAATTTTGCAATAAGTCAAGTACGTTAGTTATTATATATGTTTAATAACCTCCTACAGTTAGAAATACTCTACGAAATTCTACCTACGGATGAACTGTTATAGGATCTAGAATGCGGACATACATACCATAGATCCTTTTTTTGTAAATACTTACTCAACTAGTGTGCCCGCGGCAAGAAGGTGCTTGAGTTTACCTTTTTTCGAACCCAGAAATAAAATGTTCTATGTTGCTAGTGTTGACTATGTAGATAAATATGGTTTATGCAATGCGTGTTTTTGTTCACAATGTTTAACCTACGGCGACTATAAGCGAAAACTTGTTACTGGCTTTCTATTGCCTAATTCATGTTTTTGTAGGTGTAAGTTTTCCATGTAATAAATAAATAAGTACATTATAACACCCAGCCCAATGCAAATATATAGCGGAAATCGAAATCGCACCCCTTGCAGTCGAACGCTCATTAGAGAGGCCGTCAAGCATGATATAAGGAAACTAAACACGTTTTTAAAAAAAAATAATTAAAAATTTAAAAAAGCCCCGTCACAAATAACACCTCCAAAAGGTTAAAAATAAATGAATAAATTTTGATTCAACGGTTGCCATGTCGGGGGACCCTAACTGGTTAAGCATTCCGTTATATTATCGGAACAATTCAAGGTCCCCCGACATGGCAACCGTTGAATCAAAATTTATTCATTAATTTTTAACCTTTGGAGGTATTATTTGTGACGGGGGTTTTTTAAATTTTTAATTTAATTTTTATTTTATACTTTTTAAATTGATCTACTAGTCAAGCTCTTTCATTTGATACCCATATTGAGGGAGTTATGAAGAAATATGTATTCCGACATGTTGTGGCGGCGGCCATCTTGGACCGATTTTTTTCAAACATAGCTAAGAACACTCCCGACTAATATACCTTTCAAACAAAAAAAACTAAATCCAAATCGGTTCATCCGTTTGGGCGCTACAATGCCACAGACAGACACACACACACACACACACACAGACACGTCAAACTTATAACACCCCGACGTTTTTGCGTCGGGGGTTAGTGGTTAAAGAGACCGTTTTACAATCAAAGGTGTGAGTTCGAATCCTGGTTATTTCACTACCGACATGATCCCACTTCTGATACTAGCAATTTCAATTAGCTGGAAGGGTTAGGCGAATATTAGAAGTTCGATTACTAATATTCTTTTAAAATCTGTTCCTTTGAGTGTTAACGTCCGCACATTTCAAATCCTAGTCACCCTAGTGGCTAAGGTAAAGCATACATGATAAAAAGAGATTTTCTGTTGATATACGTTTTTTTATTGTAAATCGTTTGATCCGTAGGATGATTTTATACTGGGTGATTTTATAATTGTAACGGATGAAAAGAATTTGGGAAAAAAAAATACAACCCCATACATTTTCCCTTTCACCTGAACATTATTCCCATACATTATCAAAATGTTTTTCATTCGCCAAATTAATACTTCCAGATGATTTTGCTTTCGAAACTGTGGCCAAATTCTTTTTATCCGAAACTACTATAATTCACCCTGTATTTTATCACTTTTTTTTAAACCTTATTTACGGAGCTTAGCCAGAATATGACTATGTCGCTCTATTTTATCACTTGCCATGCTATTCATACTTTTACTTTAATCCTTTCGATAAATACTAGTGAGAACGAAAACTACGTTATCAAATATTTGAAATGGTAATATATGATTTTTTATGCAATTTACCGCGGCTTACGGACGTGTAAACGACACAGTCTTCCGTAAGCCGCTGCTGTATCAGTATAATAAAAATAGCTGATTCGAAAAACATTGGAAAAAATGAAATGCTCAAGTGAGACTCGAACTCACGACCTTTCGCTTACGGGGCGACTGCTCCGCCAACTGAGCCATTGAGCACCACTTGAATCATTCCAAATTTTCCTTCTCTTTATATCCGTCTATCTTCTTAACTTAACTTAACGTGTTTCCTTCTTCCTACAGTCCCGGGTCCTTTAAGCGGGGCGTGAAAAGGCACCATGGTAAATGTTTACGATGGTGACCCTCTCTCCGAGACTTTGCCTTTAGCTTAACATCAGGCGAGGTAAAGTCAACTTGATGTGTCCTTTATGAAAAATAGAAAAAAATCTAAAAATATCGATCATAGGAAAAAAATATATAGACCAAAATTCTAGGAAATTCAACTCTAAACAACTATGATTATGGTAAAATAAAAACTAATTCAATATGGCGGATAACGGAACGAACTGAATACCACGCAAAACTACATTTTAACTGTCAGTGACCTCCCTCAACGAATTCCGATATTTCTTTTTCAAATCCTGTCTTTCGTGGAGAATAAACTCTTCATAAAAATGGTTAAATTAGAAGCCAGCCAGCAGCTATCTTTTCTGTGACACAATAGTGTGAAGATGTACAGCATAATTTTGGAAGGTGTTTGGTTACTGACTAACATTTCCTTTGATCTTCTATTGTAACCTATCACGTCAATCGTTTATGTGACGTGTTTGATCACAATATGTGTGTCTGGCGACACTATTTCTAGTATATTAAGCAGGCTGATAGGCACTTCCTCTCAGTGTTACATTACATGTTCCAATATAACTATTAGATGCTAGCCTAGAGCGTTAGACATAATGGCTTTATTCAGCAAATAGTAAACAGTAAAAGGACTCAAATCATGATCTATGTCCTTTTGTAGTTTTATTTATTCAGGCTAGCTTTGATCACTGCCCGTTAATACAGAATATTACCTATCCTAGAACATGATTGAAACGGAAATCGGCGTGTTTAGCGACACGTGTACGGCATGAAAAGGCATCTGATGAGGCAGTCAAGCTGAGTGCCACCACTGTTAACATGGTACAAGTTTACGATGGTGACCCTCTTTCCGAGACTTTGCCTTTAGCTTAAACATCAGGCGAGGTGAAGTCTAACGGACAAGTGGTACAATCGTTACTCAAATAGAATAGGCTAATTAATTTAAGTTTGGGATTGACATAAAATAATTTATTATTTGTGATATGTAATCCCACATAGGTTCAATTTGTGGAATCTACTCCGTGCTGTGGTTTTCCTAAGCGAACACAATATAGGGCACAATTTAAAAGGCTTCTTCAGGCTTTTAGAGAAGGGCATTAGAAGGCTTCTTCAGGGTTGACAGCACGAGTGTATAGCCCCTGGTGTTGCATGTATCCATAGGCCACGGTAACTACTTTCCATCAGGTGGGCCGTGTGCTCGTCTTCCACCTATAAAAGCAAGGCTAAGGTACTTACTTTCTTCCTAAGTAACAAATCTCTCAAATACTTTTCATATCACGCTGAAGGGTGCTCCAAAAGCTCAAAGACCTACCTTAATATAATGAAAAAACTAAATTAATCTGGTAACGGGTGTACTTAGACGCCTAATTGCATGGCGCACCACTCATCTTGTTAAGGGGAAGACATGCTGCATCTTTCTGATAACCATAGTTAAAAATGAACATACATACATACATACATACATACATACATACATAGCCTGTCAAAATCATAACCCTCCTTTTGGCTTCGCCGTAGTCGGGTAAATAGCACTTTAATATGTCTTTTTCATTAGCTACATACACTGTAAAATATAAGCACAAAAATAATAATAATAATAATAATAACCCCGCAGGGGCAGCTTGTGGCGAGCTGTTGGTGAGTGGCGACACCACGAACCCTGATTCTCCCGAGGGTTGGAATTTATTCCGCCCCGCCTCTTGTGCTTGCCTTTATTGGCCGGCCAAGAGTGGAGTCGCAAGAGCGGAACCTGTGCTCCAGGTTGGAAGTGTAAAATGTCATAACGCCGGGGGCCTGCTGACCGACTTCGCGATCTTGCACCCCGCAGACTCACCTCTCGACAACCTTAGCCGCTCAACGGGTGTTGCTCCATGGCCGCATTATGCGTGGCTATTTTAATGGGGCCCATGCAATGAGTTGGCGAGTCACCACCTGCCTTTTAACAATTTTGAGACTTATTGTCATGGCAGGCGTCCGTTAGTCTCCCCCCATAGCCCATTCGCCAGTCAATCCAATACTCAACCCCATAGCCCATAATCTAGTTTCCATTATTCCAATAGTCTCTGCACCTGGCGGGGACCATCCCCGGGTGTATCATATTGTGCGCTCGGGGGTGGTATCCGCCATGTGTGTCTATCCCTAGCATATTAAACTCTCTTAAAAGGGTAAAGCTACGTCTTGGCTTCGGCCCGACGCACGCCTTCCAAAGGCCCGGGACTCCATAGTCCCGAGAGTCACGGATCAGAGAAACAAAATAATAATAATAAATAAATATTCCACAACATTCTACACAACGCTATCTAGACCCATGGTAAGCTATTATAGCTTGTGTTATGGAATCTAGAATGCGGATAAACATACTTATATACTTTTTTTTTTTTTTGTAAATACATACATATTATACATAGAAACACCCAGACCAATGCAAATAGCCATATTCATGCATACAAATATTTGCACTGAGCGAGAATCGAACCCGCGCCTCCTGCGTGGCAGTCGCGTACACTACCGCCGCGCCACAGAGGCCACTTGTAAACAGTTGCGAACGCATTACAAATATTAGTTTGCTGAGGTTAACACCTCAAAATTTGGACGTACCTAGTAAACTCACCCATATAGTGTCTGAATAAACCACTAAGGACCTTTCCCTTACAGGGGGAATGCTCTTCCAACTGAGCTATTGAGCCACACCTGAATCATTTCCGATGTTTTTCGAGCTTAAAAGTTAGCATAATAAATACTATAAAAATTCAATCAAATAAACCACTAAGGATTTCAAAAGGTGGCAACTCAGCTATAGCTGAGATTTTTATAGGGTGAATCTCCACCTAAGCCAATGTTGCGTTTCTTTTGATTTCTATTCACCACAATAACGTTACCACTAAGAACCAGGCGATTCTTGGAAGGGAGATTGGTGGATAACGCACGATTTAAATACGCAATTTCGCGATTCATTATCAGCAATCAGTAACTCAAACTTCTCACTGTTAAGTGACTTATTAGCTATATTTGCTGTTCTTAACCTCAGTGGCCTTGGACAAGAAGACGACGTGAAATTTATTCTTGACTAGCTTTTGCCCGGGGTTCCGCCCGCGTGGATGTTGGTAATCGCTACCAAACATAACCTATGTCCTTTCTCATGGTCTAATTTACCCCTATACCAAATATCATCAAAACTGGTTCAGTGGTTTAGGCGTGAAAGCATAACATACAGACAGACAGACAGAGTTACTTTCGCATTTATAATATTACTAGGATTTGTCCGCGGCTTCGCCCGCGTGGATGTCGGTTATCGGGACCAAACATAGCCTATGGCCTTTGTCAAGGTTTAACCTATCCGTATACTAAATTTCATTAAAATCGGTTCAGTGGTTTAGTCGTGAAAGCGTAACATACAGACAGACAGACAGAGTTACTTTCGCTTTTATAATATTAGTAAAGTTAGTATGGATGACAGGAAAAACAGCTAAGTAGTTATCAAAGCCTTTTCTAACAACAATATCATATCACCGAAAACAAAGAATGCCTAAATCAAATATGTTATTCGGAATATCCTGAGGCGAAGCGCCTCATCGCTTATCAAATCAATCTTGTCAATTTGCAAAGGATACTGCCCAATTACTAAAGGTTGTGCAAACCAATCCCATTTACTAAAGGGCCTTTTGTGTGATAAGTAAGAGATCTAAATTGCCCCGTAAATAGTGCAGAGTTAGCAGGAAATATTTTTGGCTTTCTAGTTCAACCGTAAAATTAAATCAAATTCAGTATAGTCAGGCAGGAGGTGCAAAAAGGTACGGTAACTATGGACTTTAATGTTATATCAATACATAGTATAAAGCGAAGTCGCTTTCTGCGTCCCTATGTCCCTATTGTATGCTTATACCTTCAAAACTACGCTACAAATTTTGATGCGGTTTTTTTAATAGATAGAGTAATTCAAGAAGAAGGTTTATATGTATAATACATGCTTAATATAGTAGAGGGTGCAGCAGGAACGGAATGAGACGCCACCCGGGCGGAAAAAAATTGGCGGTACGAAATTCTCCGGGTCAGCTAGTTTGTTATAAAGCTAACTACTTTTTTGCGCCAGCTTTCGTTGGCCAGAATCCACCATGTTTTTAAATTTCACAATGTGTGGAATATATGGAATACTGTCTAAATCTAATATATGATTATACCTGTTTCCAAATGTGTAAACGTACCTTTAAAAATCACTACATAAAACAATGTCACTGACGCTGTCTGTCCGTCCATGTGTACGCTTAAATCTTTAAAACTACGCAACGGATTTTAAAGCGGATTTTTAATAGATAGGCTGGTTTTATCGTCACGCCGCTAGGCGCGCTGTTGAGCAGCGCGCTGTTAACAGCACGCGTTTGAACAGCGGTGCACTATAAAACGAGATTAGTAGCACGCGTTCCGCTGCTGTGAGACAGTCGTGTACAATATTATGAAGGTTAATGCGAGTCGAGTACTGGCTATTTACTTTTTATGGAAAAAAAGGGCAACGGCGAAAAAGAGTAGTTCCAATTCCTTTCCAATTTCTTCCCAGACTTTATTTTTTGCATCCTTATTTTTGTATAATTCATCGGCCGGGTCCCATAAACACCTTCTGGATCGAACTTCCTCGATTACTCGTCCCGTATCGATGTAATTCAGTTCTTACACAATTATACCTACGGCGCGTCTCAACAGCGTCACACTAAAACGCACACTGGCCGTAGAAGCGAATGAGCAGCGCGCGTTTGGACAGCGCTGTCGAACATCGCGCGTTTATTAAACGGCGCTGCCCAAGCGCGTGTTAGAATCATGTTAAAATATGGAGTGGCCAGCGATCAGGTGAGGTGTAGCTTGATGTATTATAGTGTATTTATATTACTATAAAGAATATTTTAAATGATTTGTAAATAAGAAACTACTTTATACAATAGTTTTATAAGTGGGTAGGTGAAAATCAGGGTTAGGGGACATTCGGCCCACTATGAAACTGGCCCGAGGACCAGTTACCCCTCTCAAAATTTGTTAATGTATAACTGGGCCCACATCTGTTTTGGTTTCAAACTTTATTTTTTTTCCTTCGGAAATCCCCTCGGATACCCCCCTGCCGGAGCCGGAAGGGGAGGTTATGTCGGACTCGAACCGACTAAAACCGCACGCTGATTCTGGGTCGTGGTGCTAGGCCAGAGGTGAGGTTGTCATCGACATATCCCTCGCACCTCGGCTGACCCTTTTTTATTATTATTATTTTTTTCATGCTGAAATCCCCTCGGATACCCCCCCTGCCGGAGCCGGAAGGGAAGGTTATGTCGGACTCGAACCGACTAAAACCGCACGCCGACTGTGGGTCTTGGTGCTAGGCCGGAGGTGAGGTTGTCATAGACATATCCCTCGCACCCCGGCTGACCCAGGGCCATCCCTTACGGTCTGGCCCTCCTCAGGAGGGGGCACCTCGGCTGACCCAGGGCCATCCCTTACGGTCTAGCCCTCCTCGGGAGGGGGGACAACGGTGTCCCCGACTCGCCCCCGGAATGGGGAGGCGCGCTAAGTAGCGCGCCGTCGCCGTGGCCTGCTTCTGCTGGGGTGACAGGCGGCTTCACCCGTCACCCCCAGGCTCGCGCTCATGGGGGAAGGAGGTCAGTCAGTGCCCTCCGACGCCCGAGGTTTTGGTTTCAACCAAGCGAAAGGTGGCTTAGGGACTACTCACACTTATTCAGCTCTATTCAGCTTTTGTCCATAGAAAACAACGATTTTGTATGGAGACGCGTACGCATCCATTCAACTTTCCGCGTCTATTCTCCTTTCGCGGCAAACCAGTATAAAATGAGGATAAATGTGTTTTTATCATGCGAATGCTATAGGGAGCGTTCAGCGCTATTCCGCCGCGTTCAGCGCTATGCCGCTGCATTCACCGTCGAACGCGGTGGGTGGAACAGCTCAGGGATATTCACCAACCAAATTCCTATTTCTCCAAAGTGGGACCCACTGTCGTTTGCGTTTTATTTTTTTACGTCTATTATTTTTTATTTCTTCTGCGAGAAGCGAAACGATAATAATATCGCACATAGAACTGTCCATGTTGACGGCACATAACCCACAATACTATCTTACCGTTGTCGGTTTATGGCCTCCGCCTAACCGGACTATGGCTCAACTGACTACAGACGGAGTTTCAGCCCAGCTGATTTGGGGCCAGCTGTTAGTGGGGTCACAGACCCGTGAGGTAGCTACTACCCTAATACTTGTGCCAGCTGGGCTATGTCCCTAGACCGGCCAGGTTCACTACTGAGCCCTTGTAACGTCGCTAGGGTGCTGTGACTACTTGGACCGGAGGGCAGCATATTCAACGCCGCAGTAGACATAAACGTTTCAGCAGAGATAGCACGCTATGACTGCCTTTCTCATTCTTACGACGACGCCGTACGCAGCTGATAGAAGCAGAGCTGTATAAGTGTGACCAAAATCGTTCAGCGAAACGCGAATGGAGCTGAATAAGTGTGCGTAGTCCCTTAATATATATTATATTATTATAAAGTAGATAGTGTACACGTTTAAGCATTTATATCCAAAAAAAAAATATTACATGGATATATATTAATACATACATATAAGTCGCCTGAAAGACGTATAAGATGGGAAATTTGAATCACATCAGGCGTGTCTCCGAGTCGAATTGGTCAAGGCATTCCCTCTGTAAGGGAAAGACTGCGGGTTCGAGTCCCGCCTGAGATGATTCTTCTTTTTCCCTATGTATTCGATACAAATAAGTATATAGCCATGTAGAGAAACAAGCATATTAAGTCAAATCAACAGTTTAGTAATCAACTTTAATTATTAATTACAAAATATAAAAAGAATACCTAACTTTAAAGTTCGAAAAACATCGGAAAAATGAAACGCTCAAGTGAGACTTGAACTCATGACCTTTCCCTTACAGGGGGAATGTTCTTCCAACTGAGCTATTGAACCACACCTGACACATTTCAAATTTTTCTTCTCTTTATATCCGTCTTTAAGGGCGACGGTGGTACCATCTACCAACATTCTTACGGACTGTTGGAAACAATGAATGATTTTTCAATCATTTTTAAACATTGAATTTTGATGACACACAGTTGGAAGAGCATTAGATATAAATGCTTAAACGTGTACACTATCTACTTTATAATAATATAATATATATTAAGCCACCTTTCGCTTGGTTGAAACCAAAACCTCGGGCGTCGGAGGGCACTGACTGACCTCCGTCCCCCATGAGCGCGGGCCTGGGGGTGACGGGTGAAGCCGCCTGTCACCCCAGCAAAAGCAGGCCACGGCGACGGCGCGCTAAGTAGCGCGCCTCCCCATTCCGGGAGCGAGTCGGGGACACCGTTGTCCCCCCTCCCGAGGAGGGCTAGACCGTAAGGGATGGCCCTGAGTCAGCCGGGGTGCGAGGGATATGTCGATGACAACCTCACCTCTGGCCTAGCACCACGACCCACAGTCAGCGTGCGGTTTTAGTCGGTTCGAGTCCGACATAACCTCCCCTTCCGGCTCCGGCAGGAGTGGATTTCCGCACGAAAAAAAAAAAAAGTTTGAAACCAAAACAGATGTGGGCCCAGTTATCCATTAACAAATTTTGAGAGGGGTAACTGGTCCTCGGGCCAGTTTCATAGTGGGCCGAATGTCCCCTAACCCGAAAATCATTCGATGCAATGTGACGTATCAAAATGTTATAAAAAGACGACATCGAGTGTCGTGGGGACAGTTGATCCCGAGCCATCGAAGTGTGAGGTACGATATACCTCTGTTACATTTATAATATTATAATAATATGTACTTATAGTGTTATAACAGTGAATGTAGTAATAACTACTGTTATAGTGAATAATAGTGGATTGGTATTTAACAAGTAATTGAATTAGCAATTTTATAATTAAATACCCTCTTTGGGTGCTCCAAATATTGTGTAACTAAAATATACTTGTAAAGTAACCGAATCAAAGTATTACTTGATGTATTCGCGATAATCCTTGGGGATAATAAACTATCATAATAATAAAGGCTGTAAAAGTATGGCTAATGGCTATACCAATGATTACAAGGGCCGGTTCGATACCAGTGTGGTATCTAAGTTTTATGTACTACCTATGTATCATAGTGTCGGCTATTTAACTGATATACCAGATGATACAATATCATTAGTGTATTAGTGACTGTGCAAGTATTGTCATACTAATAATTATGAGAAGTGGTTCGACTCCAATGTGGTTCCTATGTGATAAGTATCTGTGTTATAGTTTTAGCTATTATACTGTGTAACTGGTCTGAAACCAGGGTTGTCTTATATTGTAATATTTGGCTACGAGCCTGGTGTAATATGAAGTAAAATAATAATTATGTTGTGGTTATAAGGCAGACAGGTTTTCTTGTCAGTTCTTTCCTGTCTACAACAGCCTTTGGAACTGACGTAGTATAACAGAATAAAAGAGTGATAAAACAGAATTGTATTTGTTTAATTTCCTTGGTTCAAATACATAATTACAGATGGCATCCTGTTTTTAGGTATATATAGTAATTTATAGGCTATATATATGGTCACCTCAAATTTTACCCCCCCAAATCTGACACGCGCGACACAAAAACGCAACTTCTACTCCCATATATCTCTGAACGCGCGCGCTCCAACGGCGCTGCCGAAACGCGTAACGATAAAACCAGCCTTAGAGTTATTCAAGAGGTAGGTTTATATGTATAATACCCGCTTAATATAGTAAAGGGTGCAGCGGGAACGGGATCTGACGCCACGCGGACGGAAAAACTGGACTAGAAAATAATTCTCATGTCAAAAAAGCTCACACGTTATACATAAAAACTTTGGACATCAGTACTACGTTTGACTCTCAGGATATAACCGCTACCTCCTACATAACACTACATTGCAGTCAGATGCAATTGTGCATAATGTATCTGAACCAGAATTGAGAAGATGTCCTTAATTTGGTTCACTCCAGACTTCACCTAACTCTGAAAAAAAGAAAAACAAAAGAAACGTTCGTTCTTTCTTTTCAACGATCTCATTGCGTTTTTACATTTTAAAATTGGCACTACTTATGACTTCGCCTTAACGCGAGCGACAGCGGTGCATATAAACAAGCTCTAACGCAACCACAGGACGCTGGCCCCTTAATTAAGAGCGGGAAATGCAAAACCTACAGTAATACAGCGCTGCAGCGCTGAGCTAACACGTAATTATTGCTGTGGCGCCAACCGTCCCTTAAAACACTTTTATTGCTGCTTCAGTCGCTTTATTGACGCTTTATGAAATATATTTTTTATCAAATTTCAAATAACTCGTGTGAAGTTTATGACTGGGACGAGGTCGAGTGCCGTGATAGTTATTTAAATTGCTCATTGAACATAACGATACTGTTAACGTACCTTGAATTTTATATCTGAGGGATTACGATTTAATATTGAACGGTAGTTGCTACAGAACGAAATTTATCAACCTTAACGTAAAGAGTTTTTTTTTAAGAATATTAGCAACCGAAATTACTAATATTCTCTTAACCCCTCCAACTAAGCTAAATTGCTTGTGCTAGGAGTGGGTTCACGTCGGTAGTGTAATAGCCAGGATTCGAACCCGGGACCTCTCGATTTTAAGGCCGACTCCTTAACCATTAAGCTACCAACTTTCAATAAAATGGGCATGCTAAGGTTATAAAAAACTAGCTGATCTCATTCCCGCAACCCATTGGAATCTATTTCCGGGATAAAAAGACTATAAATCTATTCATGTACCAAATTTCAACCAGATTCGTTCAGCCGTTAAGAGTGTTATCAAATAAGAAACATCCAAACATCGAAATATCTTCACTAACTTTCACATTTTATAATTATGTATTCATAGAGAGTACGATCTTACTTTATTAGGATATCTCCCAAGTGTATTAGACCAAAAGTATCCTGTATTATAATCATTCTCACTTTTTAATGAACGTTCTCTAATATTAATATAGGCAGTGAAAAAATAAGTCGCCACGGTCCCTGCTGGCTCTTGTTTTAATTAGTCTGATATCATCATCTGATTTTTAAGAGCGTAAATATATTTTTTTAATGAAATAGGTCGAGGTTTCCTCTAATTTACTTGCTGTTTAATTAAATGACTTTGAGAAAATAATGTAATTAGTTCGGTTTTGTTCGGATTTAAAGATTAATTTTTCAGATTGTGATTTTATAGTCTAGACGATTTATATATAAAACGTTTAATGCTTGGTAAATATGAAAATATCAAAGTTACAATTATTATTAATAGCCTGAAATACTAACTTCATCTCCATAAAATAATTGCTTCACATGAGAAAAGAGAAAAGCATTCATATTAGAACCGAAGTTACTAATATTCCTTCTAACCCCTCCAAATAAGCTAAATTGCTTGTGCTAAGAGTGATTCACGTCGGTAGTGTAATGACCAGGATTTGAACCCAAAACCTCTCGATCGTAAGGCCGACTCCTTAACCACTAAGCTACCAACGCTTCTATTATGAGTATGAGAGGGCACATCATTAAACTAGCCTTTTTTACAGATATAAAAAAAAAACCAATATTTTTATTATTTTTTATTTGTTGATTTTTGGAATTAACACGAGATTTTTGGCCTTGCAGCATATCCATTTCGTGTTCTCCAAATAAAGACCCATCTATATACATAATGATATATATAATTATCTCATGATCTAATCAAACTAGATTAAGTGGTGTCCCCTCTTATACTACTTTTTTAAATCGTGCGAAAAGTCCCTACGGATACCACCCCCACGGTGCTGGTGGAGGCGGGTATGTCGGACTCGAACCGACCAAAACGCACGCCGTCTTGGGTCCTTGGTTGCCGGAGGTGAGATTGAAGAAAGCATATCTTGAAATAAAACCACTTTTTACGGATTCTATCGCGATATATTTGTTATTTTTACTTTTTAACCCGACGTTTCGGCTGCTTTGCAGCAGCCATTTTCGCGGTGTGACTCACGATGGTAGTTGTCAAAGCATATCTCTCGCACCCCGGCTATCTCTCGCACCCCGGCTGCTAGAGTGCTGCTGCTTAGCTGCTAGAATAAAAATTAAGTATTTGAAGTGTTTAGAAAACATCTCGTGATTTTAAACAGTACCATCACAAACTGATGCTAAAACAATCTGCTTGTACACAATCTTTTCAGCAACAAATCATAACAGCGGGCTTTATCACGAATGATTTACGAGAAAAGACGAAAGTTAATCCTTGGACGGACAAAAGGGCTAATTATTGCCCTTTGAGCACTTTCGCCAAGTTCCGCGGCTAATTTAAAACCGTCTTTATTATTCTCACTTCCCATGAAACTTATATTCTTTGATTCCAATTTCTTTGAAAAGTTTTTAATTAAAAAAACAGGCTACAGTGGTTATTTTGCGGTTGGGCCTATAATTAGTTCATTAAGGCCTTTGTTAATTTTTTCGCACTTGGATTGTGTAATTTTTTTTTAGACTCAAGTTACATTGTTTTTTCTGATTTTTGTCGTGCTAGCTAAGTCGTGATAAGGGGTAATACCTAATTAGGTGATTGTTATTAGTTTGGTACCAGTATCTTTCTGGATTTGAACCTCAGGGGTGTCACTAACCATATCCTTCCTCGAAAGCTGTAGAAATTTTATTCAGTATCAGGAACAAATGGAGCAGGAGTCAGGTTAGACAGCATTTCCTTCTTTAAAAGCATAATAAACCATAAATAGAGGAATAAGTGAATTGATCTCGAACTCTAAACTGCAAGTTTTAGATGTAACTGATATCGCTCGGATGATTTAGAAAGTAATTATTACAAGATAATATTATTTCTTAAAGGTACCACTTAGGTGGTAGACATGCACATATCCCATTTGATGGTTAGTAGTTACCTATAGACGTGTGCAACACCTGAGGCTTCATAACTGTTGATACTGTCGACTCTATAGGAAGCATCCAATGCTTTTCTTGAAGAACTCACAATATTGTACACATATTGAGAACACTTGTACTTTTTGCACATTATTTATTATATTGAACCTGACAGTTTCGCCTAGAATGCCCTAAGGCGAAACCGATCAGGTTCAGGTTGAAAAAGTACAAGTATTCTTAATATGTGTAACAATAAATTCCACCAACTGCCATCAATCAACAGTATAAATAGCACAATGTTGTAGTCATTGGAAAAATCTTAGACATTTCCGCTTTCATAAATTCTGGGCATCTACGTTCTGTTTCCATTCCTATCACTGTGAGATAAAACCCATTAAAGTATGTGTGTTCAGTTTTTAAACTTTGAGTGTAAACCCTGTGACATGAGCGGCGCGATGCCTAAAACAGCCTTAGGCGTAATCTCCAACAATCCCTTATGACACGGGCCGTTATATAATCTGTAGAACACACACAGGGAGGCCGAATCTCTCCCGGGGCTAGGTTCAATATCGCCTGTGAGTTTGGGTCGCTGGCAATCCTCGGCCGTCATCTTTGTACCGCATCAAACAGCAGCTGACCTAAATATATCCTTACATATGACAGTAAAATAAAATATTGTTCGATGTGTTTTTTGTTTTATAGTGGAAAAACTGATACTCTGTAGAACAGGAAAGCGATATAGTGACGGAAGTCTATGAGATTATGGCTCATTGAAATAAAACTACTTAATTGAACTGATTCGCGATTTATTTATTAATAAGTACCCCGTTACCATGGCAGCTGAAGATCATCAGGAATGTAGCCAGAGAAGAAAATCACACTTCTTCTTTTTTTCTCCTAGTTATTATCCCATTTTAGTTGGGGTCAGCTCCCCTAGTACTTCTGCGCCACACCGTGCGGTTGCGGGTTGTCTCTTTCTCTATGTTAGTACTAGTCATATCCCTCTTCAAAGTTTGTAGCCATGTCGTCGGTGGTCGTCCTCGGCCTCTTTTCTCCTCCCCCATGGTCTACACTTTCTTGGTCATATGGTCATCATCTCGTCTCATCACGTGCCCGTACCAACGCAGGTGGTTTTCGCGTAGTCTATCTTGGATCGGGGCAACTTTGAACGTACCACGGATCTACTCGTTTCTAATTCTATCCATTCTAGTGACTTCACCTGACTGATGCAACATTTTCATCTCCGCAAGATCACACTAATGTTTTAAAGGCGAAAGTTTTTGAATGTTTATGTTTGTTGCTTCTTCACGTCCAAACGGCTGGATTTGGTATGAAGTTAGCTGACACCCTGGATTAATATAACACATAGGCTATGTTTGGTCGCGATAACCGACATCCACGCGGGTGGAGCCGCCTGCAAAGCTAGTAATACATAACGCCAGGGGTGTAACTATATTATAAAGCTTAGTTTAGAGTGATTCCGAATGTGACCGTATACGACAACTTCATTGATAGAGTTACGGGAGACGGGTAATGAGATCGGAAGTAAACAGCTTCGTATGTGAGACCACT
Source organism: Eilema sororculum (assembly GCA_914829495.1). NCBI lineage: Eukaryota > Metazoa > Arthropoda > Insecta > Lepidoptera > Erebidae > Eilema > Eilema sororculum. The sequence goes on from OU618535.1 coordinate 24,848,786, forward strand.
TTATTCACCCCAACAACCAAATCTTGTACACGACATTCGATATTTATTTTATTACTAGCTGTCCCGGCGAACTTCGTACCGCCAATTTTTTCCTGCCCTCGTGGCGTCAGATCCCGTTCCCGCTGCACCATTTAGGGGAATGAAAAATAGATGTTGGCCGATTCTCATAGATACCGGATAAGCACAAAAAATTTCATCAAAATCGGTCAAGCCGTTTCGGAGGAGTATGGCAACGAAAACTGTGACACGAGAATTTTATATATTAGATTTCTCTAGAATGTTCTACATTTAACTAGAAGAGTTTAACTATATTTTGATCTTCATTTCGTGTTACAAAGATGACGTAACAATATCTACGCGTAATTAATTCATTGCGGCTACTCAATGGCGGGACCATTGAGTAGCCGCAATGAATTAATTTATTAATTATTTATTAATTATCCGTATCGAAGCTTAACAAGTAATGTATTTGCTGCATGCACGAAAAACATTTCTAATCGTTCTTCTTCGTTCTATTGGTACGTACCTGGCATTACATACGATACACATACGCCATAATACTTTCATCCACCGTCTTTACACGCATCCGTCACTCAAAGTCGTCCTATGATGTATTGCCTATTATAATGTAAATTTTCTCCACACAGTATTGGCTTGAATACATTATCCGTCAAATTATATGTTCTTTGCAAGTAATTACTTATTCATTGATAATTTTTGAGTAAGTAGGAAGCTTCTCTTCCATATAATATGTCTTGAAACACCTAAATGGATGGAGATGGATCTTTCTTTGAAATTTTGTTGAGCAAGGATTAAGTTACTTAGTGTATTAAATAAATAAATATTCTATGACATTTTAAACTGCGCTATCTAGACACAAAGTAAACGAAGCTTAACTAATATAGTGGGATCTAGAATACGACAGAAAATATACATAGAAACACCCATATAAACAAATATTTTCAATGAGCGAAAATCGAACCCTTTACGGAGCTGTCGAACGCTCTAACGCTCTTGTTTTTTGTTTTTTTTTTAATTTATTTTTTTATTTTGCATTGTTTACTCTCTAAAAACAACTAGCGCCAAGGGTGCTTTTTTGTAGTGGTGTTTTATATGAAATTACCGTTTCATTTAGTTTTACTAACACGATGGAGAGTAAATAATGCAAATAAAAAGTATTAAAAAAACGATTTTGTTTATTCAATTCGATTTTTTTATGCCAATCTGTTATGTAACTGGAGTACTACTAGGGGTTTTCAGCTTCGGGAGCATTCCCCTTACACCCGGTACATTGGTTATAGCGTTATTGTTTTGATTTATATTAGGTCCTTACATATGAAATTGGCGTTTTTCGTACTGGCCACTTTAATCACGATTTTCTCCTCTTTGGTAAGGAATTCTAAATTCAAATTTGCACAGCTATTTACTCATGTATTTTTGCTTCGATGACCGTCATTCATTTGTTTTTTTTCTTCTGTTTTTTTCTGTTTGCGTCACTCATTTTACAAAATGGAAAACTTAAAATATCGCATTATTTACGAATACGAGTTCCGCCGTGGCACTAGTGCTGCGGAAACGACTCGAAGGGTGAATGATGTTTATGGCGGTCATGTTGCAAAAGAAAACACAGTTCGTTTTCGGTTCCAACGTTTTCGTTCTGGAAATTTCGACCTGCAGAACAAGCCCCGTGGACGACCTGAGACCCAAGTTGATAATGAAGTATTGAAGGCTATTGTGGAAGCGGATCCAGTTGTTAGTGATAAAACTGTTTTAATTCACTTGAAGCAAATTGGGAAGATTAAAAAGCTTGAAAGGTGGGTACCTCACGAATTGACTGAATCAAACCGGCAAACGCGCGTCGACTGCTGCGTTACATTACTGAACCGGCACAATAATGAAGGTATTTTAAACCGAATCATTACCTGTGATAAAAAATGGATTCTTTACGATAATCTGAAGCACTCAGCGCAATGGTTAGATCCTGGCCATCCAGCCAAATCCTGCCCCAAGCGAAAATTAACCCCAAAAAAGTTACTTGTGAGCGTTTGGTGGACTAGTGCCGGTATTGTTCATTACAGTTTTCTCAAATCTGGCCAGACTATTACGGCTGATGTCTATTGTAGCAATTGCAAACAATGATGGAAAAGCTAGCGGCTAAACAACCTAGGCTGGTCAATCGCTCCACGCCACTGCTGCTTCACGACAACGCTAGACCACACACCGCACAACAGACGGCTACCAAATTAGAAGAGCTTCAATTGGAATGTCTAAGACATCCTCCGTACTCCCCGGACCTTGCTCCAACAGATTACCATTTTTTTCGAAATTTGGACAACTTCTTGCAAGGGAAAAAATTCAACTCTGATGGGGCAGTCCAAATCGCCTTCACAGATTTTATTGATTCCCGTCCGACTGGTTTTTTTAGTAAAGGGATCAATGAACTACCTATGAGATGGCAAAAGTGCATAGAAAACAATGGTTCATACTTTGATTAATTAAATATATTATATTTAAAAATATTCGACTTTTTGTTCCTCCCATACAAAACGCCAATTTCATATGTAAGGACCTAATATTTACAGCACATTGACGGTCCAACTTAATAAGAAATGAACCTATTGCCGTAAACAAGGTACTTTTTCATAAGTAGTAATATTTTTGGATGCAGAGAGGCCCTATCCCTAATACCACTGTTGGCCCATGTCCTTCTTAAACTAGAAACTATCAATCAATCAATACCTATAACAGTCCACTGCTGGACATAGGCCTCTAGATCCTCTGCCCTCCTTATTATATCCAGTTTCTTTCTTTCGTGTAATTCATTACATAAATCAGTGTATAGATACGTCGTGTATAAATGTATATAAATACAGTAAACTCAAAAGAAACATTAAATGTTAACAGTTTAACTGAATATAATTAAATTGCAACATAAAAGAGCACAGAAAAGGAATTCCAAAAACAAATTCAATTATTTTCGTTTAGAAATATCGTACATTTTTAAATGCTCGTATTAAATGCTCCTTAAACGTCTTCAAATTACATTTTCAAACGAATGTGAGATGTTTAATCTTAAAATAAATTCTCACAAGCTTCTGAACGTTCATTCCAATCTGTTTTCACGTGAGGCGGCCGTTTTAAATGTAAATTTAATTCTCTACATGTTAGATTTGGGAAAATGAATGGCAGAAACCTGTCATCTTTGATACTATGATTTATTAACACTTATGTGTTTACGTTTGTGTGAATCGATACTATTAGAATGTGTTTAGTCGAGTCATTACTAGTAATTTTGAGATATTTACTATACATTACACCAAAATCTGAATACAATACCATAATCAAAACACTATACTATACAATATACTTTGGTGAATGTTCTGATGAGCTCTTCCAATTAGTCCCATCCTCTCCTTTCCCTCACAGGACGACACGTACAGGCCTAAGATGCCATCCACATACGGTGCAGTGTATACCAGCTAGAAACAAGCGTTTCAGTGACGCATTCCTATGCCGCACCATTAAGACCTGGAACTCCCTGCCAGCTTACGTGTTTCCTTCTTCCTACAGTCCCGGGTCCTTTAAGCGGGGCGTGAAAAGGTCTCTAATGAGGCCGTCAAGCTGAGTGCCACCACTGTTAACATGGTACATGTTTCCGATGGTGACCCTCTTTCCGAGACTTTGCCCGTGAAGTCAAATTGACAAAAAAATTATATAAAAAAAACTATAAAGCTGACTATTACTTTACTTTGATATCTTTTCCTGAAGAAAAAGCCTCAATGACAGATGGACAACCGAGTGATCCATAAGGCTTCTGTTTTTCCTTTTGAAATATAAAAAAACTTAAAAGGGCACGTTTTCCTCCCTTTGCGAAGAAAATAAAATGTGTGTTTCGGGTATAGCGGTTAATCTTTGTCACTTACTCTTGTCACGACAGAAGAGGATTAACCATATTTTAGCTAAAGTACTCTTTGTTTTGTGTGGAAAAATTGGCGTTTCATTATTACACTTTCATTATTCGTGAGCCAAGATAAGCACAGTATAAAACATAAATGTACTTAGATTTTTTTCTTCTGGGGCAGGTAGGGGCATTTCTCTAGTTCTCGCACAATTTATGCACCTTTTATCTAAAATTTGAAAGAAAAAAGAAAGAAAAGAACAAAAATACATCTATTTACAAACACAACGCACACCTTATACAGTACACATATTAAACTAAAAATAAAAAACATACTAGGGAAATAAAGCATTCATGGCGGGGCGGCGGCGGGCGGCAACTCAAAACTTTAAAACCCAATCAAGAAATTGTCATTGCCCCTTTTCAAGGTGAATAATTAATCCTTAAGCCCAGTTTTACTTAGTTTCTCATCATCGTAAAGGTTGACATACATGATAATGTTCTCAGTGTTGAAGATGGTTATGTGAAGTGGAGAAGAAAAATCAAGAATGTGGCGAAGAAAAATCAGATGGAAGGTTCTGGTATAACCGGGATGTTCATCGGAAGGACGATGATGATAGTGCTTCCTTCGTTTTAGATGCCTAAACCACTTCAGCATATCTAGTTAAAATATTGTTGCGAATATGACGTAACGCGACACAGCTTTAGAAGAATAATTTCGAACACATTGTCAAATAACAGCGGTGGCTGAACGGCTTTATTTACCAAATAAAGATTTAGGAATATACATATATTAGAAAAACCATACAAAAACCACATCGTATTGCAGGACTTGAAACCCCGACCATTGGTATCAGTAGGCCGTAGTCTAAGCCGCTCAGCCACTGCTGCTATTTGACAATGTGTTCGAAATTATTATTCTAATGCTGTGTCATGTTACGTCATATTCGTAACAATATCAGTACCGTGTTCGTAACAATATCAGTACCGTGTACTAGTAGAACTCACAGAACATACCTAAATACCACGCTATGAAAATAAACAAATACTTTGACTTGACCAACGAGCTAACCAAAAATGGCTATGTGGTTAAACTCTACGCCGTAAAAGTTAGCAAGGGGATAGCAAGGGGATTTCCAGCTAAATCTCTGTAAAACTTGTTTAAAGACCTCGGATTGCCAAGAGCTTCAGTAAGCTCTTTTCTCAAACGAATATCTAAAACGGCGCTGATAGGATCTTACCAAATTTGGATAGGTAGAGGGGGGAACACTTGTGACGGTGGACGTGAGCGCTGATGCATCACAAGGTGGCCACCCTAAACCTACATCTGAGTCGCAAGTCCCAGGCACCGTCACAGTGTTCCTCTCTGTACCACACCACGGACCCGGCGACCGCGAGGTGAATCCATGGAATGCTGAGAACCGGATCTCTCTATATTTTCTTTCAAATTAACGTTCTCATAAGTAGGTAGTAGGTATATCAGAATACTTTTATCCTATCAATAGCTATTTCTCCAGATGTACTTTGTCTTTATAGCTCGCGCATAAATGTACACTGGGTAACAAAATTGTTTAATATTCATGGACTACGTTTGTTACATTCAAACAGCGCGAACCTTGAACATATTTCAGGTCCAAGTTTATAATTGAATTAGCCTCTCTACTGAATACTAAAACATTATTATGTGTACAAATATGTACTTTGAAGGCATGTTGTAGTACTCGTACAAAGATATTTTCGCTTTTCTCCTCCCCAGTCGAACAAAATCTAAATTGAGGATTCCATCATAATTGATGTACCTATACGAATACATAGGGAAAAAAGAAACTTCTCGGGCGGGACTTGAAACTGCGATATTTCCCTTACAGGGGGAATGCCTTGACCAACTCGGCTACCGAGACACGCCCGATGTGATTCAAATTTCTCTATTTTTATCCGTCTTTAAAGCGGTGTTGGAGTCATCCACCGATGTTCTTAAAAACTATCGGAACAAATGAATGATGTTATAATCATTTTAAAACATGTTTCCAAAACCTACAGTCTTATTTCCCCATTTTTTATACCACTTAAGTGGCAGACAAACACATGACCCACCTGATGGAAAGTGATTACCATTCCGTATAATACAGTTGATCAGAATCAGAACTCTTTCCCTTTGTTCAGGAATCTAAGATTACGTATACAAACAACTTTTGTCGTTGACTTTTTTTAAAATTTATTTACACTTTATTGTACATCATGAAAATACAGACATTAAAAATAAAGGACTACGAAAACAGTACAAGGGTGGCCTTATCGCTCTGAGTGATTTCTGCCAAACAACATTAGGAATGGTTGTAGGAATTGGATGGTAGTAGTTTTAGCCTTAGACTTACCATAGTGAAGCGAGGAATGCAATATTGGCGCAGTGGACGACAAGAATATTTATCTGTCTAATGTAGAACAGCCCTATCCCTTAGTCGCCTTGTACGACACCGCATGGGAAGAGATGAGGTGGCCCAAATTCTACTCTGCTGGTAACCACGCGGCATAATTTTTGAATAACTATCAAATAGGCCTTTCAAATTATATTATGGATATCAGAATTCTATTGTAAATACGTAACATACCCTAATTGGGCAGCAAATAGAAACTGGGCCCTTCCTAATAACAATTATGAATTCAAGATCCGTTCACTGGCGTAGTAACAAGTTACCTGACAACTTTTAGCATATATATTGCCTTTGTAAATCTGGGATCACCTGAATTCAGATGTAGGTATAGTTGTACCGATGAAACTATTGCTAACTGAAGGAACATTTTCAAGAACTTTCACGACGTTTCTCTATCAAACACACACAACAAAACAACATTCTACACAACACTATCTAGACTAATTAAGTAAGTAAGTACTTAGTAAGATTAATTAGCTTGTGTTATGGAATCTAAAATGCGGATAAACATTTTCATGGATTTTCTATTATACATAGAAACAGCCAGACCAATGCAAATAGCCTTATTCATGCATACAAATATTTGCACTGAGCGGTAATCGAACCCGCACCTCTTGCTTGGAAGTCGCGTGCACTACCGCTACGCCAAAGAGGCTGTCAAAAGGGTACTCTATTTATACCACTTAGGTAGCTGACAAATACACAGCCCACCTGATGGTAACACTTGTGCTACCGACCTTGTAAGAACAGAGAGTTTATGTGCCGTCAGTGCAGAAGACAAAGCAGGACAAGCCACTTCCCACTGAAAGCAAAAATACTCTCCAGTGAGCTCTCTGGCTAGTACCGCCGGTAACACAACACGATAACACGCAGATTTGTTAAATCAACGAATGTCATAAATGTCAAACCCCATAAATTTGTAATTCTATTCTACAATACTCTGCTACAGATATGGTCGTAGTGAGATCTAAATGACATCTCAGAATCGAATATTACTCCCAAGACACGAATCACATCAACTCTATCTAGGAGATACCCTTGGACATTATAGTACTTGATAGGAGTCCTACTTTTGGTAAACACCTTTCTGTTTGAAGAGCTTAACAAACTTGGTCATCAGATATACGTCTGAATATCTCAACATCATCTGCTTTTTGCCAGACATTCACTTTCAATTTTGCACAGCAAATCATTCACAAATAGCTGGAACAACAATTGACCCGGATTCAAACCCTGGGGCTCCCTCTACGTAGCCAAAAATGGTACAGATTCATACTCACTAAGTGTGAAGAGCTGGGTGCGGTACAATAAGTAGGTTACAGAATTTGAGAGTAGAAGTACCGTCGAATCAACAGATGAAGAAGACTACGTGTAGAAAAATGTTCTGTAATATACTGCTTCTGTCCAATAACCACATAGATCAAATTGACGTAGAGGTGGTGAATAAGGCCTCAGCAATAAGTATGGGGCCACGTCAATCGAGTTATCCATACCAATCCATACTTCCATACTTCCATACTATAATATTATAAATGCGAAAGTAACTCTGTCTGTATGTTACGCTTTCACGCCTATACCACTGAACCGATTTTGATGAAATTTGGTATAGGGGTAGACTAGACCTCGATAACCGACATCCACGCGGGCGGAGCCGCGTTCAAAATCTAGTAACCTGTTGAATGAAGGACGAGCCTCAGGCGTATATAGACTTCTCAGGGTTAGGAGGCCAGAGTCAGTCGCTTCCATAGGAATTATGTAAGACAAACTGAACTGATAAACTATTTATACTGTTGATTGATGGCACTTGGTGGAATTTATTGTTACGCATATTGAGACAACTTGTAATTTTTCCTAAACATAAACTGGCGAAATGTGGGTGCTAGCACCTCTGCCTACCCCTTCGGGGAATACAGGCGTGAGTTTATGTTATGTTTATGTTATGTTTATGTTTTTTTTGTAATTTTTCCACGTTATTTATTTGATTCTGACCGGTTTTGCTTTACGACATTCTCAAAGGTTTAAAGGTTTTAAATGTTCTATTGAATGAATTTTACAGCATTATGTATGCTAACTATACAAATCGAATACATAGGGGAAAAGAATATTTTCGAGCGGGACTCGAACCCGTGATCTTTCCCTTACAGGGGGAATGCCTTGACCAGCTCGGCTACCGAGACACGCCCGATGTGATTCATTTTTTTCTTCTTATCCGTCTTTAAGGCGACAGTAGAGTCATCTACAGATATTATTACGAACTATCGTTTATTTTTTGTGTGTTTAAAAATTACAACGTCCAAAAAGCTTTTTACAGGGAACCTTAATGCTGTAAGGCGAAACCGGTCAGGTTCAATAAAATATATAAGTACTGTGGACAAAGTACAGAAGTGATAAACATTATTTCGTAAGTCCATGTATAATCTTCTAGAATATTAAAAAGTGTCAAAATCATCATAATAATATACCTTTTTTAGTTAAACAAATGCTGGAGGTATTATGTTTATTTGTAAAACAACAAAAACGAATTATCATTCGAAAATGATCTATCGTGGTAAGACGCAAGGTAACAAATAGCTTAATTTGCGCAATGTTTATGAATTCAAGGCGTATTGTTGATAAGTTATGGCTTTCCTTTGAAATGCATGGTTGATTACGTGAAGCCGAGGGTAGCAATCAGTTTGACGACGGTGTGGGAATGCTGGAGTACTTTGATTGCAAAATTGTTTGTTCATGTTAGAAACCTCATGGGACACAATACAATATTTTCTTAAAATTAAAAACCACTTTTTTCCGCTTTGTAAGCCTTTTAGCAGTTTAAAAAAAAAATATGTAAGAAACCTCAATAGCATTTTAGCAAATATAATATTAGTATGGATTATGAAACAATCTGCACGCGCCAAGGCCTGTAATATCTTGCGCATTATGTCCAAGATATTTGATTTGAGTTATACACATATAGTTGCGGTTGGCGTGAACAGTTCACGCCAACCGCATTGTCTTCATCTTGCAATTGATAACAGTACTATAAAATTGTAGACAAAGGGGCAGGTCACACTAGCGTAGATAACTTAAGCCTTACACATAACCCTTTTAGCTAAACAGGTGTAAGGGACACGGGTTACCACATCTACTTGGGGGTACAAATGTTCAAAAATACCAAAAATATTTTGCAGTTCACTTCAACCCTTTTGGTATAGAAATAGAGATAGTTTTTGCTTGGAAACCGGTGTGAGATAAGTTGGTAGGCTTGATATCTTTTTAGAGGTCACCGGGAGTGATGTTGACATGAGGCTGGCAATGTTGTATTAAAACAATTTTGGTTTATCTTTCGAGCTGAGTTGTTATATCAAGGGTCTAAATTTTTAAAGAATGGTGCTTTTTTTGTTATGGTTGTCTAGGTATGGGTTGTCATATTTGGCTCTGATGCAGGATTACGGCTTAGACGGCAGTTGCTCCTATAAAAGCCAAGTCGAAAGAAGGAGAAAGATATGGTGGATCATGGATTTCAAGTGGATGAAATTGGAAATAATCGGATTATAGTAATGAAAATTATTTTTATATTCAATTCTTTCAACTAACTTATGACTTATTATTTAATAGACCACATCTGTGACGTTGTGTTGAATGAATGAATGAAGTGAATGCGGCCGCTACACAGGAGGCGCGGGTTCGATCCCCGCTCAATGCAAATAATTGAATGCATGAATACGGGTATTTGCATTGGTCTGGTCGTAACTCAGAGAGCACGTTAAGCCACCGGTCCCGGGTGCCATACGAACATCTATGGCAGTCGTTACGGGTAGTTGGTGCCCTCAAAATTGCAACAACTGGTCTAGCTGCAATGCTTCGATTGCTTCGATATCGCCTTTGGATTGTGGAGGTCAGATGGCAGTCGAAATCGATCCAAATCCGCAGTTAGTCTGGTAAAAAGCGGACCTCAGACTCCAAGCTGTAAGCTTCGGATGCACCTGGGATTACCGCTAAGAGGAAGAAGAAGATGAGCTATTATTTAACCAAAGAGTTACCTCGGCCGATCGATTGAGAAGATGCAAAACAAGCAAAACTACACAGATATTTTGCTATTTCTTTTCGAGTCCTAGGCCCGTATTCTAGAATGACACTCATCCTGCATCACGATTTATCTGATGACAGATTGCATAGACAGATTGATAGTTTGACATGGGGCCTGTACAATCTGTCCTCAGAGAAATAGAGATTCAGGCTGAGTCTCATTCTAGCATACGGGCCTTAGGTAGGAAAATCATTAAAGCAAAAACACAATATTGCACATTTTTTAAATATGAATATCGTGTCGTACTATCAAAGGAATAGTTTCTATAACTCTTCCATAATGTGTCGCACACAAGGATGTATAACTTAAGCGACATTTTAATACTTTGCGACTCACAACTCGCTCATGTGGAAGATATTAAAAATTCCGCCGCCATCTTTTATGGTATGAAGTACGAATTCTTTGAAATTATAATTTTTAGTTTTGCGATACAAACAATTAATATCAAAAGAGTCTGTACTTTTGTTTATTGGTTAGAACGCACTAGTTTTTGAAAGTAATAGAAGGTTAAAAACTATATTTCACATTAGATAGCCGAAAAGCAATATAATGATTATTCTCATACTAGCTGACCCGGCAAACTTCGTACTGTCATTTTTTTCCGCCCGTCAGGTGTCAGATCCCGTTCCCACTGCACCCTCGATTATATTATGCATGTATGATACATATAAACCTTCCTCTTGAATTACTCTATCTATTAAAAGAAACCGCATTAAAATTCGTATCGTAGTTGTAAAGATATAAGTATACATAGGGACGGACAAACGCGGATAGCAACTTTGCTTTATACTATGTACTGATGCGCAATATCAAAGTCAAATGGTCAATCATTTATTCGGTAGGTTGCCATTAAAAAGTAACTTACAAAAAAACCCCCGTCACAAAAAACACCAAAAAGTTGAAAATAAATGAATAAATTTTAATTTAACGGTTGCCATGTCGGGGGACCGTAACTGGTTAAGTACTCCTTTATATCGTAAGGTCCCCCGACATGGCAACCGTTGAATTAAAATTTATTCATTTATTTTCAACTTTTTGGTGTTTTTTGTGACGGGGGTTTTTTAAATTTTTAATTTAATTTTTATTTTATACTTTTTAAATTGATCTACTAGTCAAGCTCTTTCATTTGATACCCATATTGAGGGAATTATTAATAAATATGCATTCCAACATGCTGTGGCAGCGGCCATCTTGGACCGATTTTTTTCAAACATAGCTAAGAACACTCCCGACTAATACACCTTTATCGGATTATCCGTTTGGGTGCTACGATGCCACAGACAGACACACACACACACACACACACACACACACACACACACACACACACACACAGACACGTCAAACTTATAACACCCCGTCGTTTTTGCGTCGGGGGTTAAAAACATCAAAACGATAAACATTATCCACTTGTTTAACAAATCTACCACGAAACACGGCCACTACCTGGTAAGACTCTGGCAAGAAACTACGTGTTTTATTCTAGTCTATTTACATTTCATTGGAGTGCCATTGCATAGTTTTAGAACTCCTAACTAGAAGTTAAGCCAAGTCACAAACTGCCACAAGAAGATCAAAAAGTACTATTCTCCGTCATTTCTTAATTTACTTTTAAAAAAAGGGAATATTAGAAATTACTAATATTCCCTCTAACCCCTCCAACTAAGCTAAATTGCTTGTGCTAGCAGTGGGTTCACGTCGGTAGTGTAACGTGGAACCTCTCGATCGTAAGGCCGACTCCCCTACCGACGCTTCAATGCTAACAATTCTCAGTATAATACCTCTTTTAATCTCTTTATATAGCTGCATTCTATTAAAAATTAAAATATGCAAACAATTCTCATAGCTGTGAATATGTCAAAACTTCAACGATCTCCGACAAACTGTTTGCATAAGGCCAACATCTTGATAACTAAAGATACGGAGCTTAAACAACGGTCTAAAATTTCAGGATCAGCCCCTTAGCCAGTCATTTACATAAATATTGCACGAAGCTAAGACTTGAATAGGTATTTAATTCTCATTCAGCCTGCAGCCTGAACCTTTGGAACCGCAAGCATATACTGTTGCAAAAGCGTTTACTCTACTCTGTTAGAGTTTAACGTAATCAGAATAGAGTTCAGTTTCGTATAGCAAGAGTTCTCCAGCTAAAACTGTAACATTGCATGGGCGAACACAACTATTTAGTAGTTCAGCTGACTTTCAAAGGCTTTACGCTTGAATATGCCGTATTATGTACACAAGAAGGTGCAGAATTGTTTCTAAATGTTATGCTAAGGTGGAAAATATCTTTGTAATCTTATTGTAAATGTAAGATGGACACAAATAGTGGATGCTGATGGTGTGGTAGCGCAAGATTGCGATGCGCTTTGGGTCAAGTTTATTTTGAATCAATTTGCATACTGAATCGAAGGATTACCTATTTCCCAACACGAATTGTTGAATAATACACGCTTAGAACTAGGGACAGTGTATTGAGGACCTGCTGAAAGGCTTTTGATCTGTTCCTCATTTTATTTTATCCTCTGTAAACGTCTAAGCTGTTAAGGCGCTCCAGCAAACTGGATTTTAGACAATATTCGGGTAATAGAACCAAGCTTTTATGTAGTACTTCAGATAATGAAGTGAAATTGAATATAAAAACAGGATAATACCAGTCTCCGTAACAATACGTAATTAAATAATATCCGAAGTACATTTTACAGATAGAAGTAAGTAAGTATTTTTTACCTTATTTTTCTTGAAATACCTCAGTGAGATTTGTAATAAAATTGGTCTAACGAAATGGATTTTTAGATCCGTTACTTTAGATCTCTCTCCTTTGATTCTGTGATCGAACATACTACCAACTACGCTCAATCAATTAAATAACCCACCGGAGTCCACTGCTGGACATAAGTACTACGCTCATTCTGTACTTATTTGTATTTTGGCTACAAGCTATTAATAATCGGTAAATACGTAATCATAAAAAGAAAATCTGTCCTAGAGAATACCGCGGCCATAATAACCTTGTACAACACAAGGCTTTTTTAATATTAGCAACCGAAATTACTAATATTCCCTCTAACCCCTCCAACTAAGCTAAATTACTTGAGCTAGGAGGGGTCTCCTTCAGCGAGCAGGTAATGGTCGTGAAGGAGACGGCGGAGCGGGAGAGGCGGCGCGAGCGAGAAAGACTCGCGGATCGCGCCGCCCGCGCGCGCAGGCAACTCGGGCGTCGGAGGGCACTGACTGACCTCCGTCCCCCATGAGCGCGGGCCTGGGGGTGACGGGTGGAGCCACCTGTCACCCCAGCAGAAGCAGGCCAGGATTCACGTCGGTAGTGTAATGGCCAGGATTCAAACCCGGGACATCTCGATCGTAAGGCCACTTAACCACTAAGCTATCGACGCTTCTGATTATTCTTATTATGACGGTAATTAGGATAGCCAAAGCTCACTGGCGAGTTATTGTGCTGTCAGTGGGAAGACCAAACGCTATGTCTTCTGCAGAATCTCTCTGTTCTTACAGAGACGGCAGCATGAGCGTGACTCTCCTGGTCTTCACACCTATAGGTCACTACAACCAGTTTCCATGAGGTGGGCCGTGTGCTTATCTGCCAGTGGTCTAAAAAAATGATGTTAGAAACCTCAATAGCATTTTTGAAGACCTATCTATAGAAATCCCACACGTATGGGTTTGATGAAAAAAAAATACTTTGAGTTCTAAGACCCTCAAAATTTATTGTTTTTTTTCTGTTTTTGTGTGAAATTCTTAATGCAGTTCACAGAATACATCTACTTACCAAGTTTCAACAAGATATGCCTTATAGTTTCGGAGAAAAGTGACTGTGACATACGGACGGAAAGACAGACAGACAGACAGACATGACGAATCTATAGGGGTTCCGTTTTTTGTCATTTGGCTACGGAACCCAAAAATTACATCGATTAAATTGACATATTTAGTGATTTAGAAACTTTAGATAATCTCCGGTTAGACAATAAAGTTCCGCTACGAAACATAAATAAGTTATAATATCTAGCAAACCTCTGTTTTAGCAAAGTAGCAATACAGTGACGACCACAAAACTATAACAGTGCCCAAAACTGTACTCATTATGATACCTACAGCGTTTAAACTGTACATAACGACCAAACTGCCATTTGAATAGCACGCGCATCTTGCTAATACTGCACTATAGTGTAATTGCGACATTTACAACATGTACACTGTCGTGCAAATTGTATAACAGCTTCCTAACAATCGGCTGCGGCTTGCATCAGCTGCACAGCTACACTGCAGGCCCGTAAAATAGTCCAATTTTAGTTTTTCATTTCAAATTTGTTGTTCGTTTTAGTTTTAAATGTAGCCAGTTGATGTCCGACGTGGAATTACTTTTTGTAATTAAATATAGAATTCTCATGAGTTTTTTTTTAAATAATTTTGGCACAGTTTTGTTAGCGTCTAGGATCTGCGGTAGCCTAGTGGTATGGGTAATGGACTGCTGAGACGAGGTCTCGGGTTCGATCCCAGGTTTACCATGGCACACACCAATGACTTTTCGATGCTTTTCGAAGTTATGTGTGTATTTATCGCAGGTTTATAAGTGCCCGGTTAATGGCAATAGGCTCGCCACCTATTACATTGGGACCTAAACATAAACTGGCGAAATGTGGGTGCTAGCACCTCTGCCTACCCCTTCGGGGAATACAGGCGTGAGTTTATGTATGTATGTATGTATGTATGTAAACTATCCCTATACCAAATTTGATCCAAATTGGTTCAGTGGTTTAGGCGTGAAAGCGTAACATACAGACATACAGACAGACAGAGTAGAGTTACTTTCGCATTTAAAATATTAGTATGGATAAAACCAATCCCACTTAATTGGCGGAGCAGGTATCCAAAATCCAGCTAACATCATTATTTGTCTTCTCATATTCACTTGTATTTGTTTCATTAATGCTTTCAGTAATGCATTAACATATCAACAAAGTATACTAGCAATGGCCGAGCGTAAATAACGGAATATAACAAGTCAACTTTTACGGTGTATTTGCTGGAAGTAACACGTTTAGAATGTTTGGAAACATACGGGGTTATATTATAGTAAGCTAATAGAGCTTTGACATGGCTTAGTATTGTAAAAAAAATATGGAAAGTGTTATCTACTCGTATATATTTTTATATTATTGTAATAACCGTTGGTAGCTTAATGGTTAAGGAGTCGGCCTTACGATCAAGAGGCCCCGGGTTCGAATCCTGGCCATTATACTACCGATGTGAACCCACTTCTAGCACAAGCAATTTTGCTTAGTTGGAGGGGTTAGAGGGAATATTAGTAACTTCGGTTATAATATTCTTTAAAAAATGTACCAGATATATTCTGTTGTAACGTGATGCATCATCCATCATTCGTAATATAGAGGATAATCAATGTTGCATATATATGAAGCTTCCTAGCTCAGCAATATTTTTCGGAGACCTGGGTGTTCCCCGCTCCTACTTCAAGAATATTGGTTTTTCTTTGCCTTTAAGTGAGGGACTGCGGTCTGGCCCACGAACCCCGAGCGAAAAGCGTGTCACAGAGCCTGGTCGGTCAAGCAGCAGTTGTAATGACTTTCAGTAAAATACAAGTAACTATCCGTCTCTTCCCGTAGTGCTGTTCTTCTCAGCATACTAATCTATAAAAATTAAAACCCAACTACTGAGAAATCGCGCTCTAAAAAGTAACAAACAAGAAAATTTCAAGGATAGCCGTGGTCGTATGCCACTTTTCCCTGGAATATATGGTTTGTTTAGTAAGTTTAGTACTTTTTAGAGCGTGATTTTTCAGTACCTAGACGGGTTTTAGTTTTAAACTTTATTTATTATTTATAATTTTTTGTGGCAAGGTAAAGCTATTAATTTATACATAGCGACTGCTCTGCCAACTGAGCCAATGGCTCAATGGCTCAGTTGGCAGAGCAGTCGCCCTGTAAGCGAAAGGTCGTGAGTTCGAGTCTCACTTGAGCATTTCATTTTTTCCAATGTTTTTCGAACTTAACAGTTAGCATAATAAATGCTATAAAAAATTCATTCAAAAAAAAAAAAAATTTATACATATTTAAAATATGCGTATCAAGCCCTTTCATTTGATACCAAACAAGGCATATTTAACTCAAAATATTTTTTTAACACAGTACCTTAATTATGAGCGCTAGAGGGTGCCACACAAAATTGAGTGACACGTAATAAATATTACACAACATTCTACACAACGCTATCTAGACCCATGGTAAGCTTTTATAGCTTGTGTTATGGAATTTAGAATGCGGATAAACATACTTATATCCTTTTTTTGTAAATACATACATACATACATAGCCTGTCAAAATCATAACCCTCCTTTTGGCTTCGCCGTAGTCGGGTAAAAATATGTCAAAAGCCCTTAAATCGATCGCATTCAATTTAATTTGCAGATATATAGATACATAAGCATTGTCAAAAACCACAAACACGTTCCTATGCATCTTAAATACTATGCCAAAAATTTACTAGCAAATACTAACCGTATTTGCTAGTAAATACAAATATTTTACTATCGCACATTGATACAATAATATTGTTGCTTAAGTAACAGCACATGTTTTTTTTTTCTTCGTAACAGCACATGTTGTACAAACTTTGCCCCCGTATGTCTACCACTATTTATTCTCCTATAAAGCTCACGCACTTAACTTTTCTCTCCCACACTTAATACTCTGAAACATTGTTGTTCTCTATCCATACAATGTTCAATACCTCTTATTCGATGTTTGACTTTATTCCCTTCATATATCCACAAGCCCGGATTAATATTTATGATGAAATCTCTGAACAGTTCAGAATAGAAAGCCACAAATCTGGTACTAAAATATTGTGCTTATGGAATTGTATGACTTATATAATATTATGATCTGCTACTAGATTTCTGTACGAAACAGAAATTTGCAGAAAAGCTGCCTACACTATACCTATAATGTATTTTAATTAAATAAATAGTAAATAAAAATAAATAAATAAATGTGCAGTTTTTCGTTACTGTCATAACATAACATAAACTCACGCCTGTATTCCCCGAAGGGGTAGGCAGGGGTGTTAGCACCCACATTTCGCCAGTTTATGTTTAGGTCCCAATAGGTGGCGAGCATATTACCATTAACCGGGCACTTATAAACCTGCGATAAATACACACATAACGCATTCAGTGGTGTGTGCCATGGTAAACCTGGGATCGAACCCGAGACCTCGTCTCAGCAGTCCATTACCACATACCACCACTACCACCAGGCTACCACATTGCTGTCATACAGATGATATTGCAATAATGTGCGCCATATACAAGGTTACCGGTGGTTACATGGTTTCGGAAAGCTGAAAAAATGCTCAAGTTATTCCAGTAATTTGTACGCTCTTCGCCATAGTATTTTTTGAGACAAAACAATTAGGTACTGGAGAGCAAGGTGGAAATTAAAAAATATTTGTTTCTTAAAATGGTCCACATTTTTTTGTTTAAAGAGTTTTGTTAGTTTTTATTACCATTTTAGGTTAGTTAAGGAATGTTACAAAAATAAATTTGAATAATTACCATAAGGCAAAAACTTTTTTTAATTGATGACTTAATTCTAGGTTAATTCGGAAAATACTAAAAAGTCACTTATTTCGGAAACAATTGAATTTCGGCGTTTTCGGAATTTCGGGAATTGAATTTTATGGGGGGTTAGTATTGTAGCATTTAGGGTCCCCTAATACCCCCTAACCTAGGAACCTAGGAATATGGCGAGTTACCCTGTATAAGTAAGTAGATACCTACAGATAGGTGTCTAAAAATAAACTGATGGTTCATCTGGTCGCCATCTTGTTTCAAATTTCTAGACCATGACGTATCTGCCTAACTCTTTGTAATTATAATATGTTAATTCCATGTATACAATGCAATTCAACAAAAATAATTGCGATCAAGTTACAATCCAATCACTGCCAAAATTCACTCTTTTTTTCTCTCATTCTTTTTGGTGGTACCTATTTGTAATAGTTGATTGTATCATAAGGGAGCAAAATAATATTTTTACGGCGAGGTCGCTTTTTTGAATCCAGAGCGAAGTGAGGGATTCTAGAGTAGAATCCCGAGCGTAGCCAGGGATTCTTTAGTAGAATCCTGAACGTAGCGAGGGATTCAAAGTACGTCGCCCGAGCCAAAAATATATTTTGCGCCCGAGTGATACACTCTACTTTTCATCACCCACTATGAGAAAATAAAAGCGCCTCATATTTTATTGTAATATTATTATTTAATAAAACATAGAGTAACAACTAAATTGAAATTAAATAGTATCCTTTATTAAACAACTAAAAACTTATATTTACATTTGAGACATTTTCGCAATTATGAAAATTTATTGTTACAGTTTTATTAGGAATAGAGATTGTTGTAGATTTTATATTCTGCGTGTTTGAAATGTCCGAATCTGGATCATTTTGAGGAAAATGTGACGGTGAATCTCGTTGTTTGGATGTAGATGGGCGCGGCGACAGTGGTATGGATGGATTAACTGAAGGTTGCAATTTAATGTTTTCCACGATGCGTTCAGATCGCTGTTTTCGCCTTGTTCTCAATGGAATCTTCTATATACCCTTCTGCTACAGCACTCGATTTCCATCCTCCATGTCGCTTGAGAACAGTTAAGTCCGCTCCAGTATCTGCCAAAATGGTAGCAGAAGTACGACGAAAACAATGTCCTGTATACAGCTTGATATCTGGTAACTTCAAATAAGTAGCAATTTCTTGTGGCATGTTAGAAATTTTATTTCTACCCATCACTTGTTTGAAGCACTTGCCATTTTGATAACGGATGAAAAACCGATTGGTCTTCATAGCAGCAGGACGCAGGTCCAGGTATTTCTGTACAATAGTTTTGTATTCTCCTCGTATTACGAAGGATCGGTCAATTTTGGTTTTTGTATCGGTCAGCTTTACTAACAGTAAATCATCCGAGTGATTTTCGACATCATCAACAGTTATTTTTAAAAGTTCATTGCCGCGACAAGCTCCATGTAATCCGAAAATTAGAGCCACCTGTAACAAAACCGAATGTGAATAAGACAAGTATCTATCAAAGTACAGGTTACAATAAAATGTGCATTTTTATACACTATGATTATATTTTACTAATCCACCGTAAACATAGTTACCTACTTACTTTTACGGCAAGAAAGACTTTGTCGGGTGCCTTATTAAGGAAAGCCTCCACGTTTTTGACTGAGAACACTTTGGATTTTTTAGGTTTAAATCCATCAGACATCCTCTTCAGGTACGCTATTAATTTCGAATATGTGTCCAGTTTTACATCGTTATTAGAACTGACTGTTGATTTTAGCATTGAGTATGTACTCCAAAGAGTGGAAGGTGGTTTAGTTTTGGTTAAGTAGGTACTGGAAGTAGGCCAAAAACACAGATTCTGAAAAATTCTTGGCGCTTCTTGCATTTCTCCATTCAAAAAAAATACCATAGGCTTTCATATATTTCTCCCGGGATTTTGCAGGTAATAGATTATCCATCACATTTCTTGCGTCAGTTCTAATACTTTCAGGAGTTAATTCTATACTTTCACTGTCACTTGAAGAACTCATTTTTCAAAACAAAACAAAACAATGAATTTCTAACAATCCGTGAAAATTTACGAAAACGCGGGCTGTAGTTCGCGCTTTTTTAATTTGTTTTTTTTTTCATTCATCCGGCGGCGTGACTATGGGCCGTCGTACCAGCCAGTCTTTATTCAAACAATATTTGCGTTCGATTTCTTTGGTGCTGAACACTAAAATGTTCCAAATTCAAAAAGTGCGCGGCAAAGATAATTGCGGCGCACTTATAAAGAGGATTAAAAACTCATTACTGCCCGCTAAAAGTTTCTTATAAAAAATACCACCTTTGGGTGCACATAAAGGCGAACCAAGTCGTCCTTTTCGAATAGATGGGATGAAAATGTTATTATTATATTAGATCATAAAATAAATCTATCATCTATCCGAAAATGCCTCCATTAACGATACAAAACACCGACCTATAAATCAGTTCATGCGATCCTTCATCAATTTTTAATTAAACCACCATCTTTCGTCGCAGAAACCAAAATGGTGGCCAATAAATTTACACTTAGAAGCATAAATACAAGTTAATATTGCTCCTGGCAACACATTGTACAGAATATAGTTGAAGTAAACGTGATATTGTAGAAGTACAGTCAGCATCATATCCATTTTTTATTTTATTTTACGTGTGAAAAATCCCCACGGATACCACCCCCCCCCCCCCCCCCCCCCCCGGAGCCGGTGGAGGTGGCTATGGCGGACTCGAACCGACTAAAACGCACGCCGTCTTGGGTCTTTAGTTGCCGTGAGAGGTGAGATTGCCGACAACATATCTCTCGCACCCCGGCAGACCCAGGACCAACTCTTTAGGTGGCCCCCTACAGGTTGTGGGGACTATAGTGTCCCCATCTAGCCCCGGGTACGGAGAGGCGCACAGTGCGCCGCCGCCACGGCCTCCTTCTGCTAGGGTGACAAGTGGCTCCACCGATCACCCCCAGGCCAAACATCATATTGATCTTGACAAACAAAGTGCTTACTCAACCTGTTGACTGATTGTTCTTATATTTGGTACACAACATTTAAATCGGACAATATTATCAATCAATAAGCCTATCCCAGTCCACTGCTGGACATAGGTCCCAGGGAGACTTTGAACTACTGTTTCTACGCTGGCCAGACGGGCTGGAACCGGGTTTTATTTCGAGTTTTCCTTCTCTCATGGTGATATCGTCTGCGTATTATTCCGTTAGTTGCCTCTTACGACGTCTTTTGAATTAGATGGAATGGTGATACTTGTATTATTTCTCTATCATCGAATAGTTTGGACAATAATACAATATAAATCAATAATATAGTTTGATTTGCCTCTGTGGCGTGGCGGTGGTGCATGCAACTGCCACGCACGAGGCGCGGGTTCGATCCCCGCTTTGAGCAAATATTTGTATGCACGAATTTGGCTATTTGCATTGGTCTGGGTGTTTCTATGTATAATATATATGGATTTACAAAAAAAAAGTATATGTTTATTTATCTGCATTCTAGATTCCATAACACAAGCTATAAAAGCTTACCATAGGTCTAGATAGTGTTGTTTAGAATATTGTGGAATATTTATTATTTGCACTTGGTGATTTATTCTCATTTAGAGACTTTGGTAGCCAAAGTCACTTTGATGCTGACTGTACGCTATGTTTTTCATAGGGTAAACAAAATTGTCGAACTACAATTTTCATATATGGCAAGACATAAGTTTTACATTAGGAGGGGATGTACGGGAAATGACATTATACGACTGTCGCTTTTATCGAGGGGATTTGAAGGGGTAAACAGACTCAGCGAGATATGTTGAATTTTGTAGACAATATATTATAATTATATTATTACTAGCTGTACCGGCGAACTTCGTACCGCCAATTTTTTCCTGCCCTCGTGGCGTCAGATCCCGTTCCCGCTGCACCATTTAGGGGGATGAAAAATAGATGTTGGCCGATTCTCAGACCTACTCAATATGCTCACAAAATTTCATGAGAATCGGTCAAGCCGTTTCGGAGGAGTACGGGAACGAACGTTGTGACACGAGAATTTTATATATGTATAAGATGTCGTTTTTACGTAGCGAGTTACTATCCAGGCTTTACATATGACAGTAAACATACAGCTCATGATAAAGTGCCCGGTTGACAGCAATAGGCTCGCATCCTAATACATGGGACCGAAAATCCTTAGTTGGTGTATTGTGGGTGTTAATATACGTCTGCCTACTTCCTTATGTATATAAGTAGCTATCTATTCTCATTAGTATTTCGCATTTATAATATATAGCGACCCGCCCCGGCTTCGCACGGGTGCAATACTGATACTAAATATACTTACCAACTACAAAATGTCCTTATAAACAACGTTTATAGCTTTTTTATCATTAGACAATACAAACATGTTTTGTTTAGAGGTTACTCTTGAAAGAGCGACATATAATTGACCATGAGAAAAACACTCAACGCTCAAATCTAAGCCCGCAACGTTGAAAGTTTGACCCTGCGATTTATTAATGGTCATTGCAAAAGATGTCTTTACCGGAAATTGTAGGCGTTTAAATTGGAATAGTAAATCTGATGGTATCAGAGGAACTCGGGGAATTAATACGTCTTCTCCGGTACCACATCCGGTGAGTATTGTGCACTCTATTATGAACGTTTTTAGTGATTTTACCAGCAAACGCGTACCATTGCAAAGTTTAGATGGGTTCAGGTTTCTTAATAAAATAACAGGACAACCTACTTTCAATACCATTTTATGAGGAGGGAGTCCAGACGGGTTCAAAGAATTTAGAAATTCTGTAGGAAAATGAACAGTGTCTTCCAAATCGATGACAGTATCGACCGAGTAGTATATTTGCATCGGCGCATCAATCTTTGAAAGGATCAAATTATTTACCTTATCTACTTGTTCGTTAGTTGGTGACAGAATTGCTCTTTCTTTAAACCAAGATATAGTCTTACAACTTATGTTATCAATGTCAGGATAGACATTGTTGATCAACTCGTGCATGTTGTCTATCTAAACACAAAGGTTTTCTAGGTTAATCCTTCCATCACTTTGTGTTAACTCTCCATTGCCAACTTTTAGCAACATCTCTGAAAAAAATCTGTTCTCACATGAAGACAATGCAACCCGCATGTTGGTTCTAAGCTCTAGCTTATGAACGTGTGGCCAAAGGTTTGATCTTTTCAGAGAAGCATTTAAGGTACCTACCTACTTAATTGGATAAAGATTAATGATGTATTGCTTAAAATCACTTCGTAAAAAAGCCATTTTTTTTCTGTAAAATGTAAAAAATAAAAATGGTTATTATGGGTTATCCGTAAGTGATAGACATATACCATTGCGGACTTTTATATTGACCTTTTTAAGTTGCATAATACTGTAGTACATTATTTTTATTTATCTCGTGAGGTGTAGCCAGCGTTTGCAATGTAAGCGCAAGAAAAGCGCAAAAAATGTGCTTATTTACGACATGACATTAATTTGTAATGTTTGTTTCTAATGTCAATCGGGATTTCTGCTTGAATTTATTTTGCCGTGCGTTAATTGTATATTGCGATAGCTTCCAAAGTATGCATTATAATTATATAGTGTGAATGGCAATTTTGATCTACATTAAATGTACAACGTATCTAAAGTATTTAATTGGATAAGGAATAACAATATATTGTTAAAAATAGCTTCCAAAATGACACATAAAAAAATTATAATTTGTAAAAGATAAAAATGGTTACTGTGGGCTACCCATAATAGATAGACATATGCTATCGCGGACTTTTATGTAGGCCTTTTTGAGGTGTACAATACTATAGTACATCATTTTTATTTATCTCTTGGGGTTCAGCCAGCGTTTGCAATGTAAGCGCAAAAAAATGTGCTTTTTTACGACATGACATTAGAAACCTCTAAATTTAGCAGTGTTGCTCTACAATATTATGCATGTATTATACATATAAACCTTCCTCTTGAATCACTCTATCTATTAAAAAACTGCTTCAAAATCCGTTGCGTACTTTTGAAGATTTAAGCATACATAGGGACAGACAGACAGCGACAGTGACTTTGTTTTATAATATGTAGTGATGAAGTAAGGATTCTCTTCAATACTTTCTTACCAGGCGTTGTTATTAAGATTTCCTTACATAGGGTTTCCTCAGGTAAATAGCACCTCAGTTACAGGGTCGGCAGCCCGAGTGTGACACCCCTCACGTCAATAGGCTACAGTTACCACTTTCCATCAGGTGGTCCGTGTGCTTGTATGCCATCTAAGTGATATAAGATAACAAGCGTTCATAAAATACAGTAACTGATTATCGCATAGGTCAACCAACTCAAAAAATTAGTCTATTTGCTCTTTTAACAGTAACCAATAATGTTTAAAAACCAATAATTTATACCTAAAAACGCAAAGCAAAACCCTCGCCATTATTACACCGCTTCACTCGAAAATAATTATTTGTACAAAATAAGAACAAAGCCGGGCATATAACATCGAAACTCCAACAGCTCTCAAAGTTGCTCCAGTTACAACCGAAGCCTCTCCAGTCGCTGAGAGGCTGACGACGCCGAGCATCCCTTTATCGGGCTCCCTCGATGTATAAGGACCTGGAGTACCCTTGTGAACCCTTGTGCTGCGTTAAGCTACCCATTACTGATCGCGGGCTCAGCTCGATGATAAGGCTTGAGCGCTTGACACATTTTTTTCAGTATAACGTGCAGCGGATTAATTTTATTCTATAGAGGTCGCTTGAGTTCAAATTGTTTTTAAAATTTGAACGTTATTGAGAAATTATAGTCAAACTAGCTTTTGCCCGCGGCTCCGCCCGCGTGGATGTCGGTTATCGCGACCAAACATAGCCTATGTCCTTTCTCATGGTCTAATCTACCCTTATACCAAATTTCATCAAAATCGGTTCAGTGGTTTAGGCGTGAAAGCGTAACATACAGACAGACAGACAGACAGACAGACAGAGTTACTTTCGCATTTATAATATTAGTATGGATGTATGCTGGTAAATGTAGGTATCTTTCTTTTTATCCGTGGGTACTGCCTAACTAGGATTGAAGTGGCTATGTCGGAATCGAACCAACGACGTGAGGCCCTTGTGCGTTGCGCTGCGTCATCGCAATTGATCAGGTCATTCTTAGAATTTTTTAATAAAAAAAATTATAACAATGAGATATTTTTTTAAATTTCTCAAGAATGACCCTGCTCGGTTGCGACAACGCACAAGTGTGACCTCAGCCAAGGCGTTCCGTACTACGGAATGGTGAGAACCCGGTTGTGTCTACCCTACGGTCATAGGTGTAAGGACCAAGTTGTGTAATGACTTAGTTTTTATTATACATATGCAATATTAATTGTTTTTTATTTTTTTTTGTCCTACCTATTTTACTTAAGATTATACCTACCCGATTTTTTAGTTTGCACATGGATAAACAAAGTGAGAACTCAGTTAAAATTGGCTTGCTTTAGTTTTTTACAGCATTCTGTGTAATATAGATAAAAGTTATAATGTTAATAATTATGGTATGGTATGCTATCACGGGCTGTTTTCCGCAACTCCACGGCAAGGCGCAGTTTTTGCGTTATTATACAGACAATTATTATATATTGACACTTGAGACTATAAGAATTTACTTACTTTTATATTAGCATTACTTACTCTGGAGCCTGGGGTTCGTTTTTTACCCGACTACGGCGAAGCCAAAAGGAGGGTTATGATTTTGACAGGCTATGTATGTATGTATGTATGTATGTATGTATGTATGTATGTATGTATGTATGTATGTATGTATGTTCATTTGTTCCCTCATAGCTCCTCAACTACTTATTAGAACTGGACAAATGAGGTATCGTTACAAGCGGCTTGATCGTCCGATGGTTATAGGCTATATGACGTGTCTCTCAATCTTGCGTGGCGCCCTCTAGCGCTCATAAGGTACTATCTTAAAAAATAAATTTGAGATAAATATGCCGTCTTTGGTATCAAATGAAAGTGCTTAATGAGCACATTTTAAATATGTATAAATTATTAGCTTTACCTTGCCCCAAAATAATTTAAATAAAAAATAAAGTTTAAAACTAAAACCCGACTACCGAAAAATCACGCTCTAAAAAGTGACAAACAAGAAAATATCAAGGATAGCCGTGGTCGTATGCCACTTATTCTAACTAAACAATATAGTCTAGGGAAAAGTGGCATACGACCACGGCTATCCTTGATATTTTCTTGTTTGTCACTTTTTAGAGCGTGATTTTTCGGTAGTCGGGTTTTAGTTTTATCTCTTAGTCTGGCTAATCCCTGGAAGGAAACCTGTCCCAGTACATCCACCAGAGTTGTATCAACTAACATATGAGATTGCCTTATTGTCCAGATATGGCTGTAGGGGCCAGCTACAACCTCCGTGACGTCACGTCACTAACAAAATAATCATAACACAAAATGCGCAAGTTACCTAAATGCCTCATGTATTTAGGCAAAGTTAGGTACATACTAATATAATTAAGCAGATTCCATGTAAACGTGTACAATGTACGTCGGTGCTACGTCACAGGAGCGAGTTGCCAGTTTGTAATTAGATTCAAGAGGGAGAGGGCCTGTGACGTCACAGTACGTGTTAACATGTACAATTTGACGGTAGTACTTATGTACTACTTGATAAATTGGAGACAATATTCGTATGCTTAACTGAATCTTGGTTGCTATGTTGGAATATTATAGGAGTAAACGAGTCCTAGCATGGAGACTATAGGAAGGCAAGCCGAAGGTGGGATGCCCTCTAGCCAGATGTTTTTATACCATTCAGGTGGCAGACAAGCACACGGTTCACGTGATGAACGAAGTGACACGGTGTTTACCGTGGCCTATGGACGTGCAACCGGGAGTCACATTCGTGCTGCTGACCCTGTAAGCACAGAGAATTTCTGTGCCGTCAGTGCAGTAAAACAAAGTAGGTAAGATGAACCTTTGGTCTTCTAACGGATAACACAAAAACTCTCCAGTGAGAAGTTATTATGGCTGCGGTATTCTTTAATTCGGAGATACTTCCCCAGTCGGACTGTCCAAGTGTCCTCCATATTTGAATAAATATTATAACATTTATTATGCTAACTTTAAAATTCGAAATACATCGGGAAAATGAAATGCTCAAGTGGGTCTTGAACCCACGATCTTTCCCTTACAGGGGGAATACTCTTCCAACTGAGCTATTGAGCCACACCTGAATCACTTCAAATTTCCCTTCTATTTATATCCGTCTTTAAGGGGACGGTAAGGGAAAGGTCGTAGGTTCAAGTCCCACTTGAATTACATTTCATTTTCCCGATGTATGTCCTTTATATCTCCATAAATATATTTCCAGATGAACTGACGACCCGCAATTAAAAAAAAAACATTCCGACGCATTGATAACCTTCCTCCTTTTTTAAATCAGCTAAACAAACGTAAAACTCTTCATTCTAAGACCTAGATTTGATACCACAATGTAGCAGTTCTTTTAAATTGCACTACGGTACAAAAACAGCGGTAGATTTTAAACGAAAGAGCGTATTTAGTGGTGTAATAGGCTCGCTGGGCTTGCCGAGTGTTGCCCATTGAGCCATGTAAGCGGAACTAGCAACTGTTTACTGCAACGTACGGCTTCGTCTTCACTGCAAATTAGTGCATTGCTACTTCTGTATTTATTTCTTTAGAAAGTTTGATAATAGAAAAATCATTCCGTTATATAGCTTAGCTTTGGTGCAGTGATAACACAGAATAGATAATAGTACTTGGTGATAATAAGTGCGAGGCATGTGTATGTGTGAGGCACAATATCCAAGTGGGTGACAGCCTCTGTGGCGTAGCGGTAGTGAACGCGACTGCTACGCAGGAGGCGCGGGTTCGATCCTCGCTCAGTGCAAATATTTGTATGCATGAATATGGCTTTTTGTATTGGTCTGGGTGTTTCTATGTATAATATGTATGTATTTATAAAAAAAAAGTATCCGTATTCTAGGTTCCATAACACAAGCTAAATAAGCTTAGGTAATTTGTGCCTGTCTAGATAGCGTTGTGTAGAATGTTGTGGACATATAAACATAAACTCACGCCTGTATTTGCCGAAGGGGTAGGCATCCCGCGATAAATACACACATAACTTCGAAAACCATCGAAAAGTCATTGGTGTGTGCCATTGTAAACCTGGGATCGAACCCAAGACCTCGTCTCAGCAGTCCATTACCCCTACCACTCTAGGCTACCGCAGATTTTTAGAATGTTGTGGAATATTTATTATTTAGAACATAGCTTTTGCGGTGCAGTGATAGTATGTGCTTTTTCTTTTTTTCGTACGGAAATCCCCTCGGATACCTCCCCAGCCGAAGCCGGGTGGAGAGGTTATGTCGGACTCGAAACTCGAACTGACTAAAACCGCACGCCGACTGAGGGTTGTGGTGCTAGGCCGGAGGCGAGGTTGTCTTCGACATATCCCTCACACCCCGGCTGACCCAGGACCATCCCTTACGGTCTGGCCCTCCTCGGGAGCGATATGAATTGCAGCTGCTATGTGTGAGGGACACTTCCCCAGTGGGTGAATCACGGGGGAACTGGATGTCGACGGCTGTCAGAGTGCGTGGAATTATGATTTCGTTCCTGCAATCCATGGCAAATGCCATCAAACTTTGTTGAATATATTTTTTATTAACTAGACGAAAAATTTCAAATGAACTAATTCTAGAATAAACAGAAATATTCGTAGGTACATAATTTAATAATGAATTCTGAAATAATTACATTAATTATCGCAGTTTTTGTTTGATTTTAAAACAACATCTGGTGGGGAGATTGTTACTTATTTTTCCAAAAATTCCCACTAGGCTGAGTCTATTTAACTAGTGGGGATATCATGAAAAAAAGTAACAATCCCCACTGGTGGGAATTTGTCGGTGGGGATTTCTGGAATGAACCATTATTTTCTTTATAATCTTTATATACTAACATTTAAAGTCTCGCGTTCTATGAGACTCGTATACAATAATAATAACGGGAATTAACGCGCTCATGGTATAGGTACATACGTACCTTTGATTTGCCTGACGTTGCGACCAGGTTACACCGGCCGTGGTCGCAGTGCACGCCCGCCGTCTGACTCCGTGAGGTAGTAGGTTCTTCATCTACCCGCACATTCTCGATATGTTGTTTTCGCCATGTACCCTCACATACCACACTCACATTGTCCCTATTCTGTAAGCATACTGTCCGGTGTTTATCCGACTGCGCAGAAAAGCGAGTCTTCATGTTTTGTATCACTGGATTCCATGTTGCAGATAATTTAAACCCATCTTCCCGATTTAAATTTTTATGCTTCTTCAAAAAAATTAAAAAATAGACAAATTAAGAGCTTAAATATATTTTTTACTTCACTAGTTGTAATAAATAGTAAAAAAATGATTTTTGCGAACAAGAAATTGTGCGAAAAGGACATTTTGCAACCTATTAGATGTTTTGCTAATTTTAAAAATCAACCCTGAAGTAAAGTAAGTATTATGAAAACCATTAACCCTCTACACGCCGGCAGTCACACCGGGGACTAAAGAGGGATGAGCTGCCAACTTATTTTTAAGCCGAGTCTCGGAAAATTAGCTGGGGTGAAATTGGAGTTAAATTTTAATCGACTAAACACAAAGATATTTAGTATCTACGCTATTTTAGTTTTTATTTGAAATTGGTAACTTTGGTAAATTAGGTAAGTCCCGTGGATTATATTTTCTAAAGTTTACGCGAATGTCACTCATTGAAATAAAACCACTTTTTACGGATTCTATCGCGATATATTGGTTATTATTTACTTTTAAACCAACATTTCGGCTGCTTTGCAGCAGCCATGACCGCGGTGTGACTCATGATGGTAGTTGTCACATAGTTTGAAGTATAAGTTATCTCAAAATACCCGTTTAAAAGTAAATAATCCATACTAATATTTTAAATGCGAAAGTAACTCTGTCTGTCTGTCTGTCTGTATGTTAGGCTTTCACGCCTTAACCACTGAACCGATTTGATGAAATTTGGTATCGTGGTAGATTAGACCATGAGAAAGGACATAGGCTATGTTTGGTCGCGATAACCGTAATCCACGCGAGCGGACCCGCGGGCAAAAGCTAGTAACAAATATATCGCGATAGAATCCGTAAAAAGTGGTTTTATATCAATCCCGTGGATTAGCTAAAAATAAAACTGACGTTATCATAACAAATAATGAAAATGCATCTAAATAATGTCGATCCATTTCGAAGTTTTGCGCTTGCAAACCAATTCATTCTTGCTAGATTTCGTACAACATACAACATACTTACATAATGCGAATAAACATACTTAGATACTTTTTTTTGTAAATACATACATATTATACATAGAAACACCCAGACCAACGCAAATATTTCATGCATATAAATAATCTGCACTGAGCGGGGATCGAATCCGTGCCTCCTGTGTAGCAGTCGCGTTTACTATCGCCACGCCACAGAGGCTGTCAACACATACATATACATAATATTATACTTAGATAGAAACACCCAGATCAAAATCATATTCATGTATAGATGAGATTTTTTTTAAGCTATCGCGGTGTATACTCATTGTTATTTTGTGCCAGTTCGAGACGACAGTGGTCACGACTGGTGAGTCAAGTCGTAACCACGGGTGCAGAATCGCACCCGAAACGTCGGCAAAAAGTAACTGAAAATTTTTATCGCGTGAAGTTGTAAACTCATTGTTATTTTGTGCCAGTTCGAGACGACAGTGGTCACAACTGATGAGTGAAGTCATAACCACGGGTACAGAATCGCACCCGAAACGTCGGCAAAAAGTAACTGAAATTTTTTATCGCGTGAAGTCCCGAACTGGCATAAAATAAAGATGAGAATACGTCTCTAACCGGGGTCGAACCGGTGCCTCCTGTTGTAGCAGACAAACAAACTTTCTGTGTTACACATCTAGTATGTTTATATAGGAGGCAAAATGTGGGTGTTTATTCGGGTCCTTCCACTTTCAACCAGAAAATTTCCAACCGGTAAATATCTTTTCCGCTTTAGTAAAACATTCTGCATTCAATTGGTGACTTAGTAAATTAAATATAAATTATCTGAATGAACAGAAGAATATTTATTTATTATAATACTTTATTGTACACCATAAAAAATACAAAATAAAAAAAAACTAAATGTCTATGGAAACAGTACAAGGGCGGCCTTATCGCTTTAAGCGATTTCTACCAGGCAACCTTTGGATGGTCATCAGGTATGGTTGTAGGAATTGAGTGGTAGTTGTGGAATACACCTCTGCCTACCTCTTTGGGGATTTATAGCCGTGAATATATGTATATATAATATACTAGAAGCTAAATCAAGCACGAACTCATTCTCCCAGCTCATTAACGATGTCATTTACTCACTGCAGCTTAGTTCAAACCGTTTCACTTTAAGAGCTGGCACACGAGTCGGACTGAAAAATTAACAATTCGTGTAAACTAGCGCTGAGTCAGCCGTTTAAACCTAATAGCACCTTTTAAATACGCTCGGAGACTGAAAGTAGGTTGGAACTTATTACGATTTTAATTGAAATGAGTTTCAAACTTGGCTGAAAGTACGTTGCAATCGGACTGCAGCGATGCTTAAGACCCACAACCAATAATATTCGAAATACATTGGGAAAAGAAGCGCTCAAGTGGGACTTGAAGCCACGACCTTTCCCTTACAGAGGGAATGCTCTTCCGGGGGTGAGTCGGGGACACCATAAGGAATGACCCTGGGTCCGCCGGGGTGCGAGGGACATGTTGAAGACAACCTCACCTCTAGCCTAGCTCAGTCGGCGTGCGGTTTTATTCGGTTCGAGCCCGACATAACCTGCCCTTCCGGCTCCGGTAGAGGAGGTATCCGAGGGGATTTGCGCACGGAAAAAAAGGGGGGAATGCTCTTCCAACTGAGCTAGTTATTACACCTGAATCACTTCAAATTTCCCTTCTCTTTATATCCGTCTTTATAAAAATTTCATTCAAACCAATAATATGTTAAAAACTATAGATAGATACGTTGTCCGCACTCTAAAATATCGAAAAATATGAGGGTCTGGGGAAACCTAGGTAAAATCATATACTACGTCATAAATAGAGTGCAACATTAGTGGCATCACAGTCGTAACCATGGATCATTTATTATACCCTTTTTTGAAAAACTCCAATACTGTAGTCGTTTAAAAAAAGGGTTGTATTGTTATTTGTTTTTTTTTTAATTGTGCTAAAATTATCTAGGTAGTAGCGTTCTGTGAGTGAGTTACAAGATTCAAATCATTACTTAACCGACTAACTCAGTAGTTGTACTGTTCGCAAGATTAATAGTTGTTTCATTAATTTCAAACCGAGCAACTTCGGCTAAGTTTATCGTCGGTGGATGCGGTCGGAGTGCTTAAAGGAGCATTGTCATGTAGGCAGTCGCTAAATAGTTGGTTTAACACGACGTGTATCTTTTCAAAGGAAATCTACAAGTGACTCTGTGGTTACATTGCTTTTCATCTGTGCTACTTATTGAAATATTTTATTAATAGAGGCATAGGCATATTTACCATGTTGTGTTGTTTCGAGTTTTTGATAATTCGGCGCTGTTGCAAGCACCATGATTATGGAGGACCTGGGGGATTGCCAGTAAACAGCGAAAATAAATTAAATACACATTTCCTCCGTGATTATGGGCTTGCAACAATGACGAAATATCGGGGCAATCCGTGGGTTTTTGTCTTAGTAGATACCTATAATTCCAACCAAAACATTAAGTGGACCCTGAATCCGAGGTGAACACCTTGGATGAAAGTAAGTATAAGTAATCCAAGCACATTATAAATTAAAAAAAAAAACGATTTCTTCTCCTAAAACACTAACAAGTTCACCGTCAACAACGTTTCTCAATTCTCTTTCAGCACTCTAATAGTTTTTTATTTATATTTTTTGTTCAGCTATCTTGTAGCTGTATTTCTATTAAAAAAGTCAAAAGTGGTTTACCCTCTTAAAACATCTACTTTAGCTTATGCAAATATATCATTAAATTCTCCAGTATTTCAAGACTAACAAGTCCACATAGCCTAAGAGCCGACTACTAGATTACTGGTTTATTAAATGCATTTTAAAATTAAATGCTGAAACGGAAAGGCATATTATTCTGATTCAAATATACTCTTTGCTTTATTTTTTGCCTATTTTCCTCTTCTAGAAATCCCGGGATCTTCAAGCGGAGCGTGAAAAAGCATCTGTTAAGACCGTCAAGGCAACCACCATTTTGGGATTGTCAGCATTATGGAATTGTGGTCAATATCATCCTGACCTCATCCTAGCTTCTTACCATTTATCTGGGTGCAGTTGAATATAAAAACACTTTCAAAATATTTCGCAGTTTTTAGAAAGAAAAAATTTACTTTCAAGAAAATATGTAGGTTTTACTGTTTGTAAATTGTCAGTAGAAGTATCGAATCTAAAACAAAGTCCAACTAGGATATTCAACCCAGGACCGTTACAATATCATGTACAGTTTATGTCATGGCACCAAGGACGCAAAAATACACGGAGTATTAATAAAGCCATACTTAATATTATAAATGCGAAAGTAACTCTGTCTGTCTGTCTGTCTGTATGTTACGCTTTCACGCCTAAACCACTGAACCGATTTTGACGAAATTTGGTATAGAGGTAGATTAAACCATGAGAAAGGACATAGGCTATGTTTGGTCGCGATAACCGACACCCACGCGGGCGGAGCCTTGGGCAAAAGCTAGTTACCTATAAAAATAATTCTTACTTAAAAAAAACGTAAAATCCTAACACTGGCTCTCTGACTATCACACTCCGCTATAATACGAGGTAGTGAGTGCACTACGGAAGTAAACAAAGTCTTATAACTAGTTGGAAATTAAAGCAAGCGCAGGAACTAAGTCCAGTGCAATTTTCTGCGCCGGATACCATAAAAAGATGATGGAGGGGCTTGTTAAATAGTTTGCAAGAGAAACTGGACGGAATGTATATTTTTGTTATTTTATGATATTGAGGTAGTACACGCGTAGACGGCCTAGATATTATAGCGAAAGACTCATTTTCAAATGATTTACATTATTTTATGTACCTATTATTCTGGACATTCCATTCATCAATGTAAAATTATGACGTTCATATGTGCTCTTTATGTGTCTAAACTGAATAAATGAAATTGATTCTTTGATTGATAAAATGGTTACTGAAGCCCAAAGTCAAGTTGGAAATTATGTTTTTAAGAAAGAGTGTTTGCTTAACGACTGAGATATTCGAAGTTATAGCACGTAGGTAGTACATCCAGTATCAGAAAGATGTTGACGAACTAAGTACTCAAAATTATCTTAATTTCGATTTTTTACCCGCTTTCTTTAACCGGTTGTGCAGATATTTGGTTTTAGACAATAGTTAATACCATAAAATAAATAAAACAGTTTGCTCATAATACAAGAGTTTTAAGAGAATTTTGAGACTTCGTCATCAAGATATTTATGATGCTGACTGTACACAATTAGTATTAGTATGATTACTATCTTCTCACATATGTACAGGCTTCAGCCTATAGATCTATATCGAAAACAAAATAGATTTCAGTCTAGTTTAAGAGAGTTATAAGTTTTTAAGTGCCCGTTTATAAGTTTATAAGTGCCCGGTTAATGGGAATAGGCTCGCCACCTATTACATTGGGACATAAACATAAACTGGCGAAATGTGGGTGCTAGCACCTCCGCTTACCCCGTCGGGGAATACAGGTGTGAGTTTATGTTATATTATGTTTATTTTAAGAGAGTTAAATATCCGGATTTTTACGAACAAATTTTTATAATTACTTAAATGAATAGGGACTATTACCTCTTTGTGCCAAATAAAAGCATGATAAGATAGCCTCTGTGGCGTGGTGGTAGTGAACGCGACTGCCACGCAGGAGGCGCGGCGGGTTTGATAAATATTTGTATGCATGAATTATATTTGCATTGGTTTGGGTGTTTCTATGTATAACGTGTATTTAAAAAAAGTACCTAAGTATGTTTATCCGCATTCTAGATTAAATAACACATGCTAGTTAAGCTAACAGCAACGCTATTTAAACCCATGTTTAAATAGCGTTGTGTAGAATGTTGTGGAATACGAGTATGTTAATATGTAAACAACAACTGCAGACGCACGCAGCAGGTACACGTCATTGCAGGTTCTGAATGGTCCTCTTCATCCGTATCGAAGTTAATAGATGTAATGTATGGTATGTGCTGAATGTGTCGGCAGGTCGTATGCACTCGGCTTCGGTAAACTAAGAATTTGAGGAAAACCTGCGTCCAAGTAGGAAAATGAACTGCGCGATTTTCTATTGACGGTGAGCTCTACAAACAAATGTAGGTTGTTGCAGTAATCCCAGTCGCTTCCGAAGCTTGGAGTCTGGGGTCCGCTTTACCAGTCTAACTGCGTATTTGGCTAAACTTCGATAATTTCTGTGAAACGATTGCCATCTGACCTCCACAACCCAAAGGCGCTATCGAAGCATTGCAGCCAGACCAGTTGTTGGACTTTTGAGGGCGTCAACTACCCGTAACGACTGCCATAGATGTTCGTACGGCAACCGACGACGGTTAACGTGCTCTCTATGGCACGATCAGACCAATGCAAATACCCATATTCGTGCGTATAAATATTTGCATTGAGCGGGGATCGAACCTGCACCTCCTGCGTAACGGCCGCGTTCACTACCGCTACGCCATGGAGGCGGTCGCTCCAAGTTGAATGTATAAGAGTATATAGGACAGCAAAGACGTGTTCATGTAGCTCAGTTGATCAAGCATTCCCCTGTTAGGAACTGGGCGCGGGTTCGAGTCCCGCCCGAGCGATTCATTTTTTGTAAGATAGGTATATGTATTGTTTTCTATGCAATAGCACATTTTCTATGCAGTTTCAATAAAATACACCTCCATTCTCCAAACATCCAGATTTAAATAAGATATACCAACTTCTTAAGAAAGTGCACTTCGGCAAGGTAAAAGCTGTTTCAGTGGGGGAACTTTTCGAACAAAATACAACCTTCTATCGGTAAAAGTAAAGTACAAATTTCGTTGACGATGGTGAACATTCTCGATATCCCAGCCAAGCCATACCTGGAACTTAATCGTAGCACTTTATTTCTTTTTGAAATATCAATGCTGTGCATTTTAATGATAAACTCTTGAAATATTGTAGGTAAGTAGAAAATATTGCGGTTTATATTGTAGAAACATGCGGTGGATGGAGCCTTCAAGGATTAACCTCATTTGCTGGCAAAGGACCTGCTGGTTGACATACGAGGCTCTCAGGCACTTCCATAAATGCCAAGATATAGCAGATTTCCTTGAGAGAAGTTGGAGGAAACAACAGAAATACATGCAAGAGGTAGAGATAAATTCGTTCCTCAGCCTTCAGCTAATCATTAGGTGAGGTGAAATCAAATCGACTTACCCTACATCCATTCTAATATTATAAATGCGAAAGTAACTCTGTATGTCTGTCTGTCTGTATGTTACGCTTTTCAAGCCTAAACCACTGGAGCGATTTTGATGAAATTTGGAATAGGGGTAGATTAGACCATGAAAAAGGACATAGGCTATGTTTGGTTGCGATAACCGACATCCACGCGGGTGCAGCCGCGGGCAAAAGCAAGTAAAAAATAAAACAAAAAATATTGGAGCCCGCGAGATCTTCGTGGTTTAAGTTAACCTTACCTGGAAACTGGAACACCTGCTTAGCGTGTGGCTCTGACTGTTGGGGGGTCAGGTGACAGTCGTTCACACCAAAATAAACCAAGTAAAAGTAGGAGAATACACCAGTACAGACCTTATCCGTTATAGCGCAAACTTTGGATAAGATGGAAATTTTTAGGATGCCGTTTTGGTTCCCAGTTGGAGTAGAATAGGGCCACTCTATCTTTTCCTGTGGGTGTCCCAGAAAGGGACTGTTCTCCATCCGACAGTAAACATGACAGTCCATGACTAAGTGCCCACTTGACGGCATTAGGCTCGCATTATTACGTGGGAGCGAAAATCATTGTTAGTGAAATGTAACTGTTAATATACCTTTGCCTACCCCTGATTGAGTACGAGAGAATACGAGATTTCTTCATGCTCCAAGCTAACCTGAAGGGGGCATCTCGAAAGAGATGGTCCTGGGTCTACCGGGGTGCGAGAGACATGTTTCCTGCAGCAACAAAAGACCCAAAGCCGGCGTGCGTTTTAGTCTGTTCGAGTCCGACACAACCACCTCCTCTGGCTCCTTGGGGTGGTATCCGTGGGGATATTTCCCATGGTAAAAAAATGCTCCAAGTTGAAAAGAAAAACTGGGTAAAACTAAATTCAGTAAATTCATTCAAGACACCCCATCATGAAACAACATACTCTCTAGACCGCTACCGTAAGAGCGCTAAAAATTTATACAACGGTTACGAACGGTTACGCCAAAACAAAGTGCGTAATTACACATTTTTAGTCGAAAGTTTTAATGGAATAACAGAGTAGTTGGGGGTTAAACTAAGTTTTATAACACAACGGACTTTGAAATTGTTTGATTGCGTGTGATGCGGGGGTTAAGGTCAGGGTTGGGTTACTACTCATTAGTTTAATTAAAATATGTATTATGTGTTCAGGGTCTATGGGGCCACAGGAATACCTTTGGAGCCGAGCCGGTACTCTAGTGGATTGATAAACGAGGCTTTTCCTTTGGAGCCGAGCCGGTACTCTAGTGGATTGATAAACGAGGCTTTTCCTGTTGAGCATAAACAGTTTACGTACCGCGCCTGGGTGCGGGCGCGCGCCACGCGCGATCCCAACGTGGGTCACTTCAAGGCGGCGTACAACAGAGCCACAAAGGTCTGCAAGAGGGCATGCATCAGGGCGGATGCCCAGCGCATAGCACGGCTGGGCCAAGAGCTAGTGGCGCATCCCACGGGTAGCCGTGGCTACTGGCAACTGGCCAAAGCCGTGCAAGCCAACTTCTGCCAGCCCTCGCTGCCCCCGCTGAGCAATCCCGATGGATCTCTGGCCCATGAGCCGCAAGAGAAAGCAAATTTGCTGGTCAATCTCTTCGCGGCCAACTCCCGAGTCGATGATTGTGGTATGCAACCACGGACAATGCCCACTGGTGACCACGCAATGCCTGATATACGTATCAGGCAACGCGATGTCCGTGCAGTACTGCAATCACTCGATGTCCGGAAAGCCAGTGGTCCTGATGGTATTCCAGCGGTTGTACTTAAAAAATGTGCAGCGGAGTTATCTCCTATGCTAACGCGGCTGTACCGACTGTCCTACAGTTCGGGTACAGTGCCCTCGGCTTGGAAGGAGGCGAATGTCCAGCCGATCCCCAAGAAGGGGGATCGCTCGGACCCAGCCAACTATCGACCCATAGCCGTCACCTCAGTGCTGTGCAAGGTGTTCGAGCACATAATTAACACACAGCTCATGCGCCACCTAGAGGATCACTCCTTGCTTAGTGACCGGCAATACGGTTTCAGACCGAAACGGTCAACGGGTGATCTTCTGGCGTACATGACCCACCTTTGGGGTGAGGCTATGGAGAAGCACGGTGAGTCACTGGCAATTAGTCTTGACATCGCCAAAGCTTTCGATAGGGTATGGCACAAATCGCTTCTTTCCAAGCTACCAGCCTTCGGCCTGCCTCCTAGACTGTGTAACTGGGTTGCAAGCTTCCTGCAGGGGCGCCGTATTCGCGTCCTTTGTGATGGACGAGCTTCGGAGTTCTTGCAGGTAAATGCTGGCGTGCCGCAGGGTTCCGTTTTATCTCCCACTCTCTTTCTTCTGCATATCAATGACATGCTCTGTAACGGAAACATTCACTGCTATGCAGACGACAGCACCTTACACGGGAGTTATTACGCACATCCTGCGGCCAAGCAGTCTGATATCGCGGAAAAAAGGCAGCTTCTTGTCACTGAGCTGGACCGGATCCTGGACCACATTTCTCAATGGGGCGCTAGGAACCTGGTCGAGTTCAATGCCAAGAAGACCCAGGCATGTGCGTTTACAGCTAAGGTATCTCCTTTCCTTCCCCTTCCCACTCTTCAGAGCACACCACTGCCACTGCAGGATCACCTCACTATCCTCGGTATGGATGTTCGCTGCAAACTGAATAACAAAAACTATATCGAGAGTATCATCAAATCAGCCTCGCGTAAACTCGGAGTCCTGAACAGAGTGAGACGTTTTTTCACGCCGGAGCAGCGGTGTCTTCTATACAAGACCCAAATTCGTTCCTGCGTGGAATACTGCTCACATCTCTGGGACGGCTCCGCAAAGTACTTATTAGATGCTCTCGACAGGTTGCAGCGACGTGCGGTCCGCATTATTGGGGATCCTGAGGTCACGAACACCCTCGAGCCTTTGCAGATGCGTAGAGATGTTGCGTCTTTGGCAGTTTTCTACCGTCTCTACCATGGTGAATGTTCTGACGAGCTCTTCCAATTAGTCCCAGCCTCCCCTTTCCTTCACAGGACGACACGTGCAGGGCTAAGATGTCATCCATTTACGGTGCAGAGTATACCTGCTAGAACCAAGCGTTTCAGTGATTCATTCCTATGCCGCACCACTAAGACCTGGAATTCCCTGCCAGCTCACGTGTTTCCTTCTTCCTACAGTCCCGGGTCCTTTAAGCGGGGCGTGAAAAGGCATCTAATGAGGCCGTCAAGCTGAGTGCCACCACTGTTAACATGGTAAATGTTTACGATGGTGACCCTCTTTCCGAGACTTTGCCTTTAGCTTAACATCAGGCGAGGTGAAGTCAAATTGACGTGTCCTGTGTAAAAAAAAAAAAAAAAAAAGTCGCTCTCATGAAAGCCAAGACGAACCAAAAAGAGGAATCAGTGACCCTCGAGCTCCGAGAGTCCGAGTCGATGACGTATAATAATGTGCTAATGTGTTTTGAGTTACATACTCAGAAGTTGTTCAGAATCTGGAAAAACTATCCGGTTAGCGGTTAAATAATAGGTAAGTACATACATATATACATACAATCACGCCTTTATCCCCGGAGGATTAGGCAGAGGTGAATTAACATCCTCAGTTCACTTCAGATTCGGTCCCACGTAATAGGTGGTGAGCCTATTGCCGCCTTCCGGGCACTATTGTTGACTCAAGCCGTGCATCCAAGGCTAAGTCTGGGCTGTATATATCTGTCTGATGTTAAACAGTCCTATCCCTTAGTCGCCTTCTACGACACCGCATGGAAAGAGATGGGGTGGACCAAATTTCTACTCTGCCGGACCCCACGCGGCTTACTAATAGGTGTTGGGGTCTATAAGGCCTCGCCAAGTTCTTCGAGGACCCAAGCCAATATTACCTAGTGATTGAAAAATAAAACTGTGAGGATCAGATGGTAGGACACCCCCTAGCCAGATGGACTGATGACCTAAAAAGGTGGCTGGGACAGACTGGATACGGAAGGCGGTGGATCGGGTGAAATAGTGCACCGTGCACGCCTGCAAAAGTAAATATTTCCAAAATATATCGCTTGAAGTCCCGAACTATTATAAACTATGTGCATCTAGCTAAACAAAAAGCGTATACCTCAATGTACAATGGCTCAAACATAATCTACTTACCCCGCTATAACGAGGTGACATGATACGGGTTGGAACACATATAAACAAAATTTGTCTCGCCCGCGGAAATCAGCCAACGCTGTGGCCCACAAATTGATGGTGGTTACAACTTCGTTATAGGAAAATCGGATGCGGCATTATTATTTCAATTTAGTTAATTTAAAATTTGAAATACATCGGGAAAAAGAAGCGCTCAAGTGGGACTTAACGTACGACCTTTCCCTTACAGGGGGAATGCTCTTCCAACTGAGCTATAGAGCCACACCTGAATCACTTCAAATTTCCCTTCTCTTTATATCCGTCTTTTTAAGGGCGACGGTGGAGCCATCTACCAACTTTCTTACCAATTGTTGGAATTCAAAATCATTAAAAAAATTGTATATTTAATTAATTTGAATGTACCACGTAAAAACATTACTTATTCATTGAAATAAGCTATTTTGGCTATAGTTCGGTTGCTCATTGGGATTTTGGTTGCTGATTCAGTCTGATATTCAATCGAAATAACTATTTTTGACGGGTGCTATCGGTGTAAATAATTTAATTAAAAATAATTTGTTTACGAGTAATTTTGTTTCAATAATTGTTACCATTAACTAGCTCTATCGCTTAATTGTATCTTATACGCACTGCGGTTTCGTTGTATGTACAGAATACATACAATAATGTACATTGCGCCTCTGTGGCGCGGCGGCAG
Source organism: Eilema sororculum (assembly GCA_914829495.1). Lineage (NCBI taxonomy): Eukaryota > Metazoa > Arthropoda > Insecta > Lepidoptera > Erebidae > Eilema > Eilema sororculum. The sequence goes on from OU618535.1 coordinate 24,890,177, forward strand.
TGAACGCGACTGCCACACTAAGCTCCGCAACCGCTCAGTGCAAATAGTTGTATGCATGAATATGGCTATTTGCATTGGTCTGGGTGCTCCTATGTATAATATGTATGTATTTACCAAAAAAAGTGTATAAGTATGTTTATCCGCATTCTAGATTCCATAACACAAGCTAGTTAAGCTTACCAGGGGTCTAGATGGCGTTGTGTAGAATGTTGTGGAATATTTATTTGTTATTTATTTTTTTGTCAAAACATGGTACTTTTTATGCCACACAGGCGACAGATCAGCACAGGGCTTACCTGATTCCTAACGTACCTGTGTATTACCAGGGCCATCACACTTGTGTTGCCGACCCTGTAGAAACCTTCTAATGCTCTTCTTGAAGAACTAGAACCCCATATTATAGTCGCTTGTAAAACCACACAATTACCTACTACCGCATCCACTCAACCTGCATCCAAGTATAGCTCATCCTAATGAACTTTTTGAATTAAAAAAGGTCGCACCTGACATATTATCCGCCGGCACGCACCGCGCCCTCCGTAGAGACTGTGATGTAATTCGCACCACCACCAAGTTTCATTACATCTGCCGGTGGGTTCCGTATCGCGACACTAAATCATTGGTGGAAATATTCGTATCTGTAATTATATTGAGTTTGATTTAGAGTTCGCTCATAATATTCTATATGCGATAGAGCGCTATCTAGACTGAAACTAAGGATAACAGCCTCTGTGGCGTGGCGCTAGTGAGGCGCGCGTTCGATCCCCGCTCATTGTATGCATGAATATGGCTATTTGCATTGGTCTGGGTGGTGTATAATATGTAGTAGTAATATGACAAAAAAAAAGTATTTAAGTATGTTTATCCGCATTCCAGATTCCATAACACAAGCTTAGCATGGGTCTAGATAGCGTTGTCTGGTTAAGGATAACTATATAGGTTAAAGCTTGCTCTTAAATTAAAACAAAATTCGAGGCTGCGAACCTATTGTATATTTTTGCTAAATACCTTTTAGTCACCTTTGACCTTTTGTAAATGTCATTTTCGTTGGTTAATACTCCGTTGTTAGCGCTGTTAACTACTGGGAATGTCATGTTCTACTGGTTAACAGTATTGATGAATGAGACATTTTATTCTTACTTGTTCACACTAACGCTCTTCAGGCATGAGAATAATCCCGCTGGTTAATACTATTGAAAAGTACTATTATTTTGACCCATGGGAAAAAAAATCTTAGCTTTGACTAGGTGACTGCCAAATAACCTCCCAACCGTGAGAGGTAAGTCTTCATGAGGGTCTCGTGAAATCAGAAGGTATACTAATTTTCAAGTGACCTTATCTTGACTCTGATAGAAAGAAAGAAAGAAAGAAAGAAAGAAAGAAAGAAAAGAAAGAAAACTCGATTATTGAGAATCAGCACAAAATAACACACAAAATACATAAAAAAAACATAAACTTAATATAATATATACTATGTTTATGCAAAAAACCATTTACGAGAGAGAAAGAAAAAGACTAAAAGGACTGACGCCCGTATTCTAGAATGACACTCAGCCTGAATAGCGATTTATTTGAGGACAAATTGTATAGACAGGTTGATAGTTTGACATATTGGCTATACAATCTGTCCTCAGATAAATCGAGATTCAGGCTAAGTTTCATTCTAGAATACAGGACTAAAATGACTAAGTGACGTATGCTGACAAGAAGTCTGACAAGTTATCTAAATGTCAGTGTCACTCAGCCAGTCAACCATACGTCACGGGTCACGATACACTATAAGTACGTGGCAAATATTTGCACGTGATTTTTTCTTCTCTGCCTTATATACCATTAAAACAAAGTCACATGTTGGGTCATCATAAACCTTGTTAATTTCCAGCATTAAACCGAAACGCGTTACCAACAATACGAAGTAATAAATCCGTTTTAACAGTATAATTTAATTTCCATAACAACTCTAAAATCTATTTTCTGTATTGGCAACAAGCTCAGCGAAACGCGGTGCCCCACGTTCGTATGTACAAGTTACATTGGAACTTGCCGGACCGTGCATGTAACGCGGTAATGCACGGCGCGGCGGTTAGCTTCGTGCACTAGTCGGGCGTGAAATCTGCAAGCTAAGTCTGAAAACTTGTTCATGTGTTGCAAAGACTTAGGCCTGGCTAGATGGGACCTGAGGGCAGCCTCCATGGAGGGAGGAGGCGCGGTTTCGATTTCCGCTCAATGCAAATATTTGTATGCATATTTATGGGTATTTGCATTGATCAGGTCGTGCGTTGGAGAGCACGTTAAGCCATCGGTCCCGGTTGCCATACGAACATCTATGGCAGTGGTTACGGGTAGTTGAAGCCCTCAAAACTCCAACAACTGGTTTAACTGCAATGCTTCGATACCGCCTTTGCGTTGTGGAGGTCAGATGGCAATCGCTTCACAGGAAATATCGAAGTTTAGCCAAATCCGCAGTTAGTCTGGTAAAGCAGACCCCACACTTCAACCTGAAAGCTTCGGATGCGATTGGGATTATCGCTAAGATGAAGAAGAAGGTGGGACCTGAGGGGTTATATCGAAAGCTGGCTTTGCGAGGGTTCACGAGATATATTATGCCAATAGTAATCTTATCTCCGACAACTGATGGCTCAAGATGGTGTACGGTTTTAGTCGGGTCAAGTTCAATATAACCGTCTGTCTGTCGTGGTGACTGTAGGTACACTTGCCATACCATTGGTACAAAGACATCCGTTTTCCTGCAAAAGTTATTTGACTTGCACTTTATAAGCTCGAATACTTAGACTTATTCCCAAATCTTCCTTTTACCGATTCCTCCCGTAAATTATTTGTTCTCGGTTCCCCTGGAACGATTTTCAAAAACATTAGTTATTGCCTGCTAACAATGGGTCCCATCCTGCAGCTTTATATCTATGTATTCTAACAACACACTCATATTTTACGTGAATGTTGCAAGACGGCCGGCAACTTGCAATACGTACTATTAAAACTATACAGCTGAACTAAATTTGTGGCTTGTTTGTTCCAAATCCTTTAGAAAAGGCCCTCATATGCAAAAGTTCTAGAGTAACAAAACAGATTACAGCTAAAAAGGAACTCCTAAAAAAAGGGGGTTAGAAAACATTGGAGTTATTTTTCTCATATTTTCCAACATTTACTCTTCCATACTTCACCACAAAATCTAGTTTTTGTGCGGAAATCCCCTCGTATACCTCCCTCCCTTACATCGGACTCGAGCCGGCTAAAACCGCACGCCGACTGAAGGTCGTGGTGCTAGGCCGGAGGTGAGGTTGTCTTCGACATATCCCTCGCTCCCCGGCTGAATCAGAGCCATCCCTTACGGTCTGGCCGTAAAAATCTAGATGGGTGCGTCCTCGTGCTCCTACTAAATAGTCCTACTGGTAGGAGCACCAGGACACCTATGTCCTGGTGCTTCTAATAGAGGCTGTCGTATCATAAAGTGTCATCGTGATTCGTAAAATAGTTATTTATTTTAAAAAATGATAGTCCAACTCCCAATTCCGTTAAAATTTTCTACTTCCAAACAAGCTTTAATTGAAAACCCAACTAAAAAGTAAAAAATAATTAATCCCTGAATCGCGCTAACGATCTTACCATCAAGCCTATTTCAAGCAAAGAGTTAATAAATTCAAACTGAACTCAAAGCATAACTGGTGCGTGTGAAATACAGATCATTATCATGGTTTATGTCATATACTCTACAAACGTTTTTCATTTCAAAAATAATTCAGTAAAGTAAGCAAAAAATATTATGACGAACAAAATGTTATCATTTTAATTGCGATAGAACAAAATGAAAGTTTGATTTTGATAAATTTGGGTGGATCCAGATAGCGCCTGGTCTTGAATTAGCTTTAGTCGCTTTTATTGTAGGCAACAATGTGGAGCCAAGAAAAACGAGGTAATCCACTTAGCGCACCCATAAGTGAGCTTCAAATATTTTTTTAAATAACTCTTTTCCATTCCGCGAAGCGCACCTAAAGAATTCCACTATGCACAGCCATAGGTGGGCTTCAAATAAAAATTTAAAATATTTAATTTCCTATTCCACGAAGTGCACCTACGTATATCACTCGCATAGTGCGGAGACTAAGAAATAAAAAAAATACGACGTTCTCATCAACAACAGTCGTCAAAGTTTCAGTCCCCTCTGTGCTCTGAAACCGGCGCAGGGGGACAAATTCGGGCCCCAGTTATGAACTTGTGATATTTGGAAATTCGTGCGCTTTAAAAAAAATAATTATTAATTGCTTTAATGCTTAAGGAAAACGTCAAAACTTGTATACTGGTCATGGTGTTCTCGAGGGATTATGAAGTCTACTAAATTTTAACTTTCTCTGGGCCTTGTCAAGAGCCGTACAAAAAATGGGGAGGGTGGGGGTTAGAGAGAAAATGTATACGGCTTTTGACGTGGTGCAGGGAAAATTAAACTGTATTAGGTTATACGACGTCGAACCTTCAGGTGAGTCATGGAAAACATTAGACAGAAATAAGTTGATTAAGTACCTATATAACGTTTACATGTGAAAATATAAAGGAACTAATAATTTGATAATACTTAATTTAAAATATAAATGAATTAATATCAGATTAAAAAATTACAAATAAAAAATGAAAAAAGTTCAAAAGGAATAAATCTAACTACAATAATAAATATTGTAGACAAAATTAATCTATACAAATAAATAAAATTGGAGTGTCTGTTTGTAATATTAAAATAACCGCTTTCTACTACATGCATATGAATGTATATACGGTACACATACCAAAATATATATTTTTAAATTTTTTGTCTGTCTGTCTGTCTGTCTGTCTGTCTGTTTGTTTTGGCTAATCTCTGGAACGGCTGGACCGATTTGGACGGGACTTTCACTGGCAGATAGCTTATGTAATAAGGAGTAACTTAGGCTAAAAAAAAAAATATATGCCAAAAACAAAAAAAAAATAAACAGATTTTTTTTATTAAGTACATTCCACGCGGACGAAGTCGCAGGCACAGCTAGTACCTAATATAATTAATACATAAATTTTATGGCATAAATTTTGCCTACCCCTTGCTTCATAAAAAGCATGAGTGTTTTAAGTATTATTATTTAGATTAGATACGCAATAATTAATTAATCACTGGGAAAGGTTTTTTATATCCCCAACTTTAAAACCGCCACTCCAATGGCCCCAAACTGAAATATGAGCACAAATATTTGCTTATATCTTTCCCATTTTGTTGTCAACATAAAAGTGACACTAGACAGAATTTCAAGGGAGATATTAAAAAACGTCCTAAAAATACCCTCTTGTTCGCCACTTTTTAGTGTAAACCATTGTGGGCAGGGACAATAAGGTACCAAACAATACTGGCTCGTTAATCACGGGATATTTGACGTGTTGTCAACTTTTACGAGAATATTAATGACTTGTAATCGTGGTGGCTTCGTGGGCGTCTTTCAGACACGTTGACAGAAAGGGTGTTTCTATTTACTCTGCACATATTCGGGAACGGGATTATTGTGAGACTTATTATTCAAAGAAGATGACAAGGATCGCTTATATGGGTATCGCTAAAGAATGGAGCGTTTTTCCATCTAACGGTAAAATATAGGTAGATGTAGCCCATGAAAAGTGTGCGTTTATTCCCTGAGCCTTTTCTTAATTTAGATTCCAGTCTCCAAAGTACAATCTTTATACATCGGGAAAAAGAAGCGCTCAAGAGGGACTTGAACCCGCGACCTTTCCCTTACAGGGGGAATGCTCTTCCAACTGAGTTATTAAGCCACACCTAAATCACTTCAAATTTCGCTTCCCTTTATATGTATTTCGAACTTAAAAAGTTAGCTTAATGCTATGAAAATATCATTCAAATACAATCTTTATATTAGGCAACCGGGATACGGATAGCACTGTGTTGATGATGAATACAATAAACAAATTTGAGTGGTAAGTATATCATAAGTGTAAGCTTATTCTACTGGATCAACGTGACATTTCGATACTTATTATAGGACAATGAAAACTACATTAGAATAGTAGGTATTAAATACGCGATTTTAAAACGGGGTTTTTCAAGATGTTGTGTATGTACATATTTCCGATGGTGACCCTCTTTCCGAGACTTTGCCTTTAGCTTAACATCAGGCGAGGTGAAGTCAAATTGACGTGTCCTAAATATATTTAAAAAAAAAAGATGGACATTAGAAGGTTTTTACAGTGTCGACGTGCAATACCAGGTATTGCACACGTCTACAGGCCACGGTGACCATTTTCCATCATGTGTACCGTGTGCTCGTCTGCCACCTAAGTTGTTTAAAATACAGTAATTCATAATAAAGGAAATTTTTAACATAAAAAACTAGAGAGACGGGTCCCCGGCTTCCCTCGGGAAACTTCTGTCAAAAGAAATCCTGTAACCCGATTGGAGCGCTACCTACCGAGATCAAAGTGCAAGAAAAAAGTTTAAAAAATATTTTCAATATCAGATGAATGGGCATCACATATAAATTTCGAACAAACAAGTTTAATTTTTCTTATATTAGTAGAAAAAGTCGCCAAAATTGGACAGAAATACCACTAAAAAATTCAAAATTGAATGGTATTAAGTCATGAAAAAATCGACGAGGATGGGATTCGAACCCACGCGTGCAGAGCACATTGGATTAGCAGTCCAACGCCTTAACCACTCGGCCACCTCGTCACTGACGTAGGCAGCCAAATGAGGCATTATACGTTACATGGAACTGCAACGATGCATTATGCAGTATTAAAAAGTTTATACCATACGGAAAAAATTACAAGTAGTCATCATTGCATTCCATTTTGCAGCCCGGTACACTCTCCTACCTTTCTATAATAGTTCATCTTGGCTTTTACAGAAGCAAATGCCGTCTGCCTCAAAGAGGAATAGAAATGTGGTACTAATCTATTTTTTAGCTAACAGCTTTATGATATAGGATGACATTTCAATATGACTTCACCTCTCCTGATTGTAAGCTGAAGCCAAAGTTTCAGGAAAGGGGCACACCAGACACCCACAATGTCACAATGATAACCCTTAGCTTGATAGCCTTATTAGACTGTTTTACAGGTCCTACATAAAGGACTCGGGACTATAGGAAGAAGGAAATGTGTATTTATAAAGAATTTCAAGACTTTATAGTGTGGCAAAGGAAATTGTCGCCGAACCGTAAGTTCGTGATGCAATTTTCTGCACCGTGTGTGGGTGACATCCTATCTTCTCAGTAGAACCAACCTACCGAACTAGCGAAAGAATAATTTTCAAATGATTTATTTTAATTACTATTGACATTTCTGACAATAGAATGAATTTTACAGCAATAAGTATGCTAACTATACAAATCGAACAGGTATATACATGCTCCTGAGGAGGGCCAGACCGTAAGGGATGGCCCTGGGTCAGCCGGGGTGCGAGGGATATGTCTTTGACAACCTCACCTCCGGCCTAGCACCAAGACCCACAGTCGGCGTGCGGTTTTAGTCGGTTCGAGTCCGACATAACCTCCCCTTCCGGCTCCGGCAGGGGGGGTATCTGAGGGGATTTCCGCACGAAAAAAAAAAAAAAAAAAAAGGTATATACATGCTTAGAAACTCATTTTAAAGACTAAAAACCAAAATTGAACCACTAGTTAGTCATTTAGTTAACCTAATTTATTGTTAAATATGTGTTTGCTCAAAGAGTCGCTACAAAATTGTTTACCTTTGGTTGGATGCCTGACGAATGGAGTATAGATGTCGTCGATCTGCTTCTGTCTTCTATTGCTCATTGTAAAAATAAAAAAATGTTTTATTGTTAGCATCAGGACAAACCTTTGTGGTTTTTTTGTACTACTCTGTACAATTTTAAATGTATTTCAAAACACGTTAATAAATAAAAAAATAAAAATAAATAGGGAAAATACCTTCGCCTTAAAGACGGATAAAATAGAAGGGAAATTTGAATCACATCGGGCGTGTCTCGGTTGCCGAGTTGGTCAAGGCATTCCCCCCTTTAAGGGAAAGATCGCGGGTTCGAGACCCGCCCGAGAAGTTTCATTTTTCCCTACGTATTCGATTTCTGACACTAATTGTACAATTCTGACGTTCATATGTGCTCTATAAGTGCCTGAACTGAAATTGATTCTTTGATTCTTGATCCAAGTCCTGCAGGCAGGTAGGTTAGCTGAAGGCAAAGTCTCAGGAAATAGAGTCACCATTACAGAAATCAACAATGTTACTATGGTGACCTGTTACATGGTGCTTTATGGTTTCATCAGTCATTAAATAGGCAGAGATTGTGTTTTTTTTATATTTTATTAGCTGTTTTTAACAACGATGTTATAAATAGTTCGAGTAAGTAACCTAACGCGAGATATAAAAAGCCCTGGGGCACGCAGATTGTTTTGTAATCCATACTAATATTATAAATGCGATAGTAACTCTGTCTATCTGTATGTTACGCTTTCACGCCTAAACCACTAAACCGATTTTGATGTAATTTGATATAAGGGTAGATTAGACCTTGAGAAAGGCCATAGGCTATGTTTAGTCGCAATAGCCGACATCCACGCGGGCGGAGCCGCGAGCAAAGGCTAGTGTTGTATATAGTTCAAATCATATTTTGGACCTAAATGGCGAGACCCTGGCTTACGCAGAGTGGTTTATAATAATCTGTACTTGGTAGATTTGAACTCGTCCACCGCAGTATTTTGAAGATAACATAACATAACATAACATAAACTCACGCCTGTATTCCGCGAAGGGGTAGGCAGAGGTGCTAGCACGCACATTTTGCCAGTTTTGGAAAAGCATTTCCCCTGTATGGGAAAGGTCGTGGGTTCAAGTCTTATTTGACAGCCTCCGTGACGTGGCAGTAGTGAACGCGGCCGCTACGTAGGAGGGCGCGGGTTCGATCCCCGCTCATTGCCAATAATGTTTAGGTCCCAATGTGATAGGGCGAGCTGAATAGGTGGCGAGCCTATTGCCATTAACCGGGCACTTATAAACCTGCGATAAATACACACATATCCTCGAAAAGCATAGAAAAGTAATTGGTGTGTGCCATGGTAAACCTGGGATCGAACCTCGTCTCAGCAGTCCATTACCCATACCACTAGGCTACCGCAGATCCATGCTATCTTCAAAATACATTCAAGAAACGTGTACTGCACGTATAGAGCACATTTGAGTACCTATATTGTAGATAAGATATAATTATGTTGAAGTGATGTTTTCCACACCACCTAGCTGGGTCTGTCTGGGTGCAAGAGATATGCTTTTGGCAATCTCACCTCCGGCAACCAACGACCCAAGACGGCGTGCGTTTTAGTCGGTTCGAGTCCGACATAACCACCTCCACCGGCTCCGTGGGGTGGTATCGCACGATAAAAAAAAAACACCACCTAGCTGTCCCTCCAGGTTGACTCTAGAGACATACCGCTACTTAATTAGTGAACTCAATTCCATCAGTGTTTTAATCACATATTTGTGAATTTTAAAGTTAATCGGGTGTTACTCGGGGATTACCCGGAATTTTGTCGGCTGTTGGCCGCTGTCATTTATTAATGAGCTACCCTGCCCTTCATACAACATACGGAGGATTAAATATGAGTGAAAATAATGGACATAACATCTGTGGCGTGGCGTTAGTGAACCTACAGTGCAGTAGCAGGAGGCGTGAGTTCGATCCCCGCTCAGTGCAAATATTTCTTTGGATGAATATGGCTATTTGCATTGGTCTGGGTGTTCAAAAAAAAACATCCAAGTATGTTTATCCGCATTCTAGATTCCATAACACAAGCTAGTAATTAAGCTTACCATTGGTCTAGATAGCGTTGTGTAGAATGTTGTGGAATATTTATCCATACTAATATTATAAATGCGAAAGTAACTCTGTCTGTCTGTATGTTACGCTTTCACACCTAAACTACTGAACCGATTTTGATGAAATTTGGTACAGACCTTGAGAACGGATATAGGCTATGTTTGGTCGCGATAACCGACATCCACGCGGGCGGAACCGCGACCAAAGCTAGTAATTTATAAAGCAATATTTTAAGGCTGTTTTGAATTTATTTTTACACTCGATATTGCTTGAACCGTGTGGTGACCGAGAAAGAATATAGGTATCATCATCCCGTCTCATCCGAAGGGTATCGTAAGAGCCGGGAAAATACGCAGACGATATCACTGTGAGAGAAGGAAAACTTGAAATAAAACCCGGTACTAACCCGTCTGGTCAGCGTGGACACAGTAGGCTAAAGCCTCCCAACATTGGGAGAGGCTTATGTCCAGCTGTGGACTGCGATAGGCTAATTAATAATTGATTGCTTATAGGTTTACCTCTCAGGGTTGGGAGTTCAGATGGCAGTCACTCCACGAAAAGCCATTCAAAACAAAACTGGACCTCAAATTCCAAACCGATAATCGTTCCAAATCTTGTTTTTTTTTTTACAATCACTGTCTCCACTTAACTCTCTACCTACCTTTTTAATGAATTTTTTATAGCATTTATTATCTATATACATAGGGTAAAAGAATCTTCTCGGGCCGTACTCGTACTATCTTTCCCTTACAGGGGGAATGCCTTGACCAACTCGGCTACCGAGTCTAGTTAGTCCTATGTATTCGGTTTGTATAGTTAGCATACTTAATGCTGCAAAATTCATTCAAGCATTATGCTAACTTTTTTTTTAAATTCGTGGTTTCAAGTCCCACTTGAGCATTTCATTTTTTCCCGATGTATTCGAATCTCTACCTACCTCTTCAGGAATCCATACCAATACTATAAATGCGAAAGTAACTCTGTCTGTCTGTATTTTACCCTTTCACGTCTAAACCACAGAACCAATTTCAATGAAATTTGGTATGGGGACAGATTAGACCATGAGCACAGAATAGATAAAAGAATTAGCATACCATGAGAGAGGAAATAGGCTATGTTTGGTCGCGATAACCGACATTCACGCGGGCGGAGCCGTGGGCAAAAGCTAGTATAATATATAATAATAAACCATAATATACAAAAAGAGAAATTACCCCCAAAATTTTAAAACCCTCATAACATTAATTCCTCATCAGGGCTCCAAGTAATTCCGCCATCAATTACAGCCATAATCAAAGTACGTGGTAATGATATTAGCAATTATAACGCGAGACGTTCGCACTTAGCCCCTGATTGATGACGTCATACATTAGTGGTGACGTGCGATCTTGTTGTAAGGGGCGGGATTTGTTCGCCGATTGTAAGGGATAGGGACTCAAGCCTATTAATTATGATGAGATAATTAAATGAGTATTACTTATACTTATTAAAGTAATTTAGAGGTTCACAGGCAAGTTCACGGATTACTTTTTAGTTCCTGATGGACCAAAATAGGGTCTTCCCATCTTTTTTTGACGTGACTACGTCTTTTAATTCGTTGGAGCCGGCTGCACGCACGAAAAAACATGACGTCACGCGGCGTTACCTCGCTCTGAGGCGTTCCATCATTGTAAAAAAATAAAAATAGTTCTGATATTTGGTACACACATCTAGTTTGGACAATTCATACTAATATTATAAATGCGAAAGTAACTCTATCTGTCTGTCTGTCTGTCTGTCTGTCTGTATGTCTGTATGTTACGTTTTCACGCCTAAACCACTGAACCGATTTTATTGAAATTTGGTATAGGGGTAGATTAAACTATGAGAAAGGACATAGGCTATGTTTGGTCGTCATAACCGACAGCCACGCGGGCGGAGCCGCGGGCAAAAGCTAGTAATACCATATAAATCAATAAAACAGTTTGAATTGCTCATAATACGAGAGTTTTAAGATCATTTTGAGACTTCATCGTCTAGATATTTATGACGCTGACTGTACCAAGCCGTCTGACTAGCGTAAAAACAGTAGGCGAAAGCCTCCCAACATTGGGAGAGGCCTATGTCCAGCAGTGGACAGTGATAGGCTTAGTGATTGATTTGATACCTCTGCCTAACCGATTAACGTTTTACAAGCTTGAGCATGTTATCACAGACGTGGCACAGCATGCAACTGTTATTAACGATACGATTATAGCACTTAATGTGTACGTACACGACAAAGCCATGTTTGCACATGATGCCAGATGGTCCCGCATGGGTGACGTAGGAGCTTGCGTTAGTAGATGGTTGTGGGTAGATTAACGATAATATACATACCTTCTCCCTCCTACCAGTGGCGAAGTGTCCATATAACCCGATTCCTACCGGCTTACCTTTGCAAAAACCCCTAAGCATTGTCTATTAATAAATTATAAATCAATGAAACCACATCTATTCAATACACAAAAATTTATAAAGAAGGAGTCGCTGCCCCGCAGTGATGTACTGCTTCGCCCTGTTAAGAACTCCAAGTTTCTTTGATGCCAGCTTGACCTTGTCCTCTAAATGACTGTGCGGTACTGGACGTCACTTGAAATGTCGACGCCTAGGATCCCGATACTCGGGGAATGGTAAGCCGTGTGCCCAGGAATTGCGGCGCTAAAATAAATAGGGGTTTCTTAGCGGTGAATACACATTCTTGGTGGGGTTGAACTGGACCAGGTTTAGTCGACCCCAATCGGATACTCCCGAGAGAGTAGTCTCGATTTCTGACAAGTTGTTCGCGACTCCCCTCCACCTCGGACTGAGGGATGTTTGCACGGCCCGTGTAACATGCGTCCTTTATTCTACTGTCGTCCACATAGCAATGATTTCATATTCATTTTTCAATAGTAATAAAATGACAGGATCACACGGAATTAATTTTAGGTGGACCACGACCCATACTCATTTTTGATTTGCACATTACTCAACATTTAGGTGGACCACCGGCAAGAAAAAGTGCCTCTGGTCCACCTACATGAACTGAGGTGGACCACGGGCAAGAAAAAGTGCCCGTGGTCCACCCAGGTGGACTAAACAGGTGGACCACGACCCATGACCGCTCAATTCCACTGTCACACGTCACTGTCGACTGTCACTACTTTTGTTTATGTATGTCACAATACCTATACAAATATATCGAAGAACATAAGAAACACACATAACAAACAACAATACTCAACCACGAAGCCATTTTTAATCACCCAAAACGTAACCATCAAAAGTAATGACCATAATCATCACCACAAATCTATCAAAACGTTTTTATTGGACCCCATCAATTTCGTTTTTACTGCCTACCCTCTGATGGGCTTACAAATAAGGCCAATTTATTATTAAGTTTCAACAATTGGCTCAAACTTGAGACAAATGTCTACCATTTGATTGAAATAGCCGACGTTGAATTAGGCTTGGCGTTTGACAAATTGGACCATTAAAACAATATGTTCTATTATGATCCAACCCTTCCGGGTCAAGTTCGAAATTAAGAATTAATTGGAATGAATCTACTTCAAAGAAAGTTTTCTGTACAAACTTGGCGCTTTGTGAAGCTACACAATTAATTTTATATCTAATTGTATCAAAGGAACAATTATCTGGAATATATAACTTTACTAGGTTTTGCCCAGGGCTCCGCCCGCGTGGATTTGGGTTATCGCGACTAAACATAGCCTATGTCCTTTCTCAAGATCTAATCTACCCCTGTTCCAAATTTCATCAAAATCGGTTCCATGATTTAGGCGTGAAAACATAACATACAGACAGACAGATATACAGACAGGAGTTACTTTCGCATTTATAATATTAGTATGGATATGGATATGGATACAATACCTCGTAGTAGGTCTAGATACCCGTTATCGATTTGTCCGATATTTAGATATTTTTTTACTCTTTGTTTGTATGCATATATGTATGTATGTATGTATGTCACGTATATATTCTGAACATTCAGGAAAGATGTGTTTTTTTTGTATGGTAGTGTAAGAATTATGAAATTGTACTTTACAGATAAATTTCACATTTTTTAGTAAGAGGTAAGTTATTAAGTGATTTCTCGTTGATGTGTGAGGGTTCTGATTTCATTCTGGAACATTATCCCATAATCATTCATCCCAATAAATAAAAGTAAAGTACTTATTAGTAAATTCACTCTTGGTTGGTGAGAATGCCGGCAGCTTTCGTATTTTCCAATTTTCTCATGCATCTTGTTTCTCCTCTGCATGTACAACAATATCCGATGATGAACGCACTCGTTAACTTATTACTAGTACAGAAAAACCAGTAAAAATACAATTTAATTCGAACAAAAGCATAGCACAACAATAATTACAGATAAAAACACTTTGCAATAAATTAACAACAGCCTGTAAAGAAGAACGATGCTGAATGAGTACTTTACGCAACAAAGGCCATTTTTTTTGTAAGAGCCTTTTAAAAATATCGCAGAAGAAAGCTGACATTAGCTGAACTATTTAAAATGCTCCACGGCAACGGAACACGGCATAAAGCTACGGAAAATGGGAAAAAAACTTTTTACTGCACTGTGGAAACATATACAGGATGTGTTAAAAGCAAAAGAATATGTATTTAGTTAGTTCAATGAGTGTGACGATTAATGAGAGCTGATGAGCATTGCTCATATTATTATAATTTCTATTTAATTAGTTGGGAACTGTTCAGCAACATTCGAGGGAAAAGGACAATGTTAGTTTTCGTTATATTAGTTTTTTTTATTGCAGTGACAGTAATAGCACAGTATAACGAGAGTATGAATCGTTAGACTGTGGTAATAGGCTCGCACTCGTTTATAGGACAAAAATATATATATATGTAAAAACCTAGAAGGAAAATAGTATCGTAAATTCTGTAAAGTTAAAGTAAAAGTTATTAGTAGCAAAACTAACGTGAAATTTCGAAAATTGAACCAAAAATTTCCGGCTTTTCGCTTAGAATTCGCTACTAAATTACGAGTAGTTTAATCAAATACTACACAACTGGACTTTATACTATCATTCAATATTTATATTCATAGCGGAAGGGTATAATGTTGAAGGTGGAAAGGTATAATAGGATGTCCTGTTCAAATATGGCGCCGCTCGACTGGGGAAATATTCTACGACCCTCCTACGTCACTTGAGACGTACTTGTGTCGGCGAAAATTTCAACAAACTAGGATTTAGCGACAACAAGCTAGATTTAATCCTTTGGACAGTACACACATATTATACCTATATTTACCAAACAGTGTACCTAATTTAAGTGTACGATTAAAACCCTTCCGGTTTGCTGGTACAAATTTATGAATGTTGTAGAAGACTGGGCGTCGCTTGTGTGTCTCGGTCGTGGAATAAAGAGTCCGTACTTAGGAAGTTAAGGTTTATTGCGACAATTACAATATTGTATGCACTTATTTAAATCTAATTTAGTGACGGACCGCGCGGGAGCGAGAGACGCGCCGCACGCGCCGATGTTTGAAGGGCAAGTGGTCGGGCCGCGCGCGAACCCCGCAGCCCGGCAGCGATCTCGTCGGATGTGCGTGTGTGCGTCCGTGTTGAGCACACATGCTAGGCGTTAACATGTTGCCACCCCAGGAACGAAGTTCTCCTCCACTGGCAGCGGACACAGTCTGTTGGACGCCCGTCGTAGGGTGCCCGAAGTGGTCAGCACGTCGGCGACGCGGGCGACACCATCGGAGCCTGGGTGGACGCTTGTCACGCGCCCCAATGGCCAATGATTCGGAGGCATCCGGTCATCTTTGACCAGCACCATCTCGCCAAGCTGTAGTCCTCTTTTCGGTGTATGCCATTTCTGACGCTTCTGCAGTTCTGAAATATATTCCTTGTAGAATCTATTCCAGAAATGGGTCTTTAATTGGTTAATCCTCATGTAACGTGAGAGGGTGTGTATAGCGACGTTCTCCTTGACCTGAGGGGAAGGTGCTGTTGTGAATGTTCGTCCAATCAAAAAATGCGAAGGGGAAAGTGCTATGAGATCTGAAGGATCTGATGACATAGGAGTAAGAGGCCTACTGTTCAAAATAGCCTCGATCTCCGTAAGAACTGTGTTCATCTCTTCGTAAGTTAAGTTAGCTAAAGACACCACTCGCTTCAGGTGATGTTTCACAGACTTTACCGCAGCTTCAGCTAGGCCATTAAAGTGAGGACTATGTGGAGGCGAAAATTTGAAGTTAATTGACAATTTGGATGCATTAGAGGCAATGGAGTCCGAATTTTGTTTAAAGAATTTGGCCAACTCATTACATGCGCCTACGAAATTCGTCCCGTTGTCCGAGAAGATGTTGGCGGGCTTGCCTCTGCGAGCAATAAATCTGTTTAAGGCTGATAGGAATGTTTCGCTGCTCAAATCGGTCACAAGTTCTATATGTACTGCTTTTATAGCTAGGCATACAAATATGCATAAATAAGATTTAATGAGTACACTCCCTCTACCCTTTCGATTCAGTATCATGATTGGTCCAGCGTAGTCTACGGCGGTATTTGAGAAGGGATAATCGATGTGCAAACGCTGTTCAGGGAGGTCACCCATTATAGGTTGCGTGGTCTTCCCTGAAAAACGGCAACATTTAATACATTTGTGTACTACCTTTCGTGCAAGGTTTCTGCCACCGATGACCCAATACCTTTGTCGTATAGTGGCTAGTAGCAGCTGTGGACCAGAGTGCATAGTTAAGGTATGACAATGATGGAAAAGTAGTGTAGTAATGTAATGTGACGCGTGGAGCAGTATCGGATGTTTAACATCAAAATTATAATATGAATTTGACAACCTACCACCAACTCGTATTAAATTAATATTAGTGTCAAAAAATGGGTTTAAGTTTAGTAATTTATTTTTGGCTGGTAGAAGTTTATTGTTTTTAAGTTTTTTATATTCTTCTTGGAAGTTGTGACGCTGAGCAAAATTACATAATGAATTTAAGGCTGAGGTGAGTTCATGAACCTTTAAATGACCTGTACGTTTGTTAAGGGGATTGAAATAATTATGTATGAATCGTTGCGCATAAGCTATGACCCTTTGTAATTTAGTAATTGTAGAGAAACGTTTTATGAAATCAGAATAATAGGTGAAATGGTCATTTTGTTCTGATGATAAGTGACACTGTATTTTGAACTCTGGCAAGTCAGTATCCTTGACGGTGGATGGTTGAGTAGGCCACTGAGGTTTATTTTCTAGTAAGAATGGGGGCCCTGACCACCATAGGCTACAATTTTGTAACTGTTTGGCTTCGCCACCACGTGACCCGATATCAGCCGGGTTCAAGTGAGTCGGTACGTACTGCCACATCTGGGACTCCGATACATTAAGAATCTCTTGGATTCTATTGAATACAAATGGCTTTAATAAATGACATTTAGATGATTTTATCCAACCTAAGACTATCGTGGAGTCACACCAGTAATAGCAGTTTGTAATTTGTAATCTTAATGAGCATTTTACCTTTTCTGTCAACCTTGCAGCCAGCAGCGCACCACACAACTCCAACCGAGGCACGGTTGCTGGCTTTAAAGGAGCTACTCGACTCTTTGCAGTGACTAAGTAAACAGAAGGTATGTTATTATTTGAGATTGATTTTATGTATACAGATGCTGCATATGCTTGAAGAGAAGCATCGCTAAATGCATGGATTTCATGGATCAATAAAGGATGATCGGTAAGTACAAATCTTGGTATACGTAGGTTGTTTATATAAAATAATGAATCAATGAATCTTTTCCAGGTATTGTGGATCTCATTAGGAACATCTTCGTCCCACGTGATTTTGGCAGACCACAATTTTTGCAAAATTGTTTTTGCTGTAAGTATACAAGGATTTATCAAACCTAAAGGGTCAAACACCTGAGAGATAATGGACAAAATATGGCGTTTTGTAACCTGTGTTTTTTCTTTAATGTCCACCGAATATAAGAGCATGTCTTCCTTACAAGACCAGAGTAAGCCTAACGTTTTAGAGAACTCATTACTGCTTAAGTTAAGTAAAGCATACTTGCAATCACCGTTACTAACTACTTCATTTATTATTTGTGGATTATTTGAGTACCATTTTCTTAAGTGAAATTGACCGGTTTTTTAATTGTTTAACTACACCTTTACAAATTTTTACCAACTCCCTTTCTGATGATGAGCCTGTAATTAAGTCGTCTACGTAGAAATCGTGCTGAATGACTTCTGCAACCACTTCATCATCACAATCTTTGCCTAATTGCGTCAGACATCTAGTGGCTAGGTAGGGAGCGGATGCGGTGCCGTATGTGATCGTATTTAACTTGTATTGCTTTAGTTCCTCGTGAGGTTTGTTTATAAGATGAAACAGACGCAAATTCAAAAAATTTGTCTAATTGTTTATCAATCTGATTCTCATATGATAAGATAGCATGGTTGCAATGGACTGTATTTAAATTATAATTTGATTGGACAAGACCGGAAATTAACCACCCGAATTTGGTTTTACTTAACGTCGGCTTGTTTTTTCCTAATGAAATATTACTAGAGCAAAGTACACTCCAGAAGATGTCCGCTCCAAGAAGCATGTCCACCTGAGACGGGTAGTGGAACGTTGGATCAGCTAAAGTAATGTTTTTCGGTAAGTTTAATGATTCGTAATCGACTTGAACAGTTGGCAACAATTGTGTAATGCGCGGCACCACGTAGCAACTGATTTTACTTCTATATGAATTATTAATGAGTGAAGATATAATGACATCACAGCATTTATTTAAGCGCGAGGTTTGAGAATTCAACCCTTCAACTAATGACACGGTCGAAGCGATTGATAAGTTTAGTTTCGTACATAAACTCTCAGTCATGAAGCTTGAAGTGCTTCCATTATCTAATAAGGCACGTATTGTATGTTTTTTGCCGTTGCAGTCGTCAACTTGAATTAAAGCTGTTGACAACAGCACACAGCCTTTGTTGATGGCAGATAGGGCAACATTATCTCGTATGGTTTTAGGTAGGGTCTGCGGCGACGGTGGCGCCACCGGCGACTGAGAGGACGGCGGCGGCGGAGCGACGCAGAGAACGATATTGTTTTCAGGAGCAGAGGTAGATGCGTTAGCTGCAGGTGAGTCATGCGTGTGTAGTAAGCTATTAAGTAATTTGTTACATATACGGCAAGGCGGTAATCTACAATTTTTTACAGTATGACCTTGGCGCAAACAGTTTAAGCATAATGTGAGAGATTTGGCCTTTGAAAGTCTGTTTTCTAATGAAAGGGTTCTGAATTTTGGGCAACGATAAATTGCGTGATTATTTTTACATAGTGGACACACAAATGATTTCTCTTTCGAAGATTGGGGGCTCACCACTAAAGATCTGTGACGATTGTGTGTGACGTCACTATGCCTGCGTTTAGTGTGAGCTTCCTCTATGGTTTCCAATAGGTCAGCACGATTTCTTAAGAACTTATTAAAATCTTCAAGTGTAGGTAACTCTTTTAATGTACTACGGTGAGTTTCCCATTCACGACTGGTAACAGAATCCAGTTTACTTGCCATAATGTGAACGACTAGCACGTCCCAGTGCTCCGTAGGTATTTTAAGTGTTTTAAGAGCTCTAAGATTTTTATTTACGGTATCAATCATATTTCGCAAAGCTGTGGAAGACTCCTTGGTTAAAGTCTCAATATTAAAAATGCCTTGAACATGATTATTGACCAAAAGTCTTGTATTATTAAAGCGCTCGCACAGAAGATCCCAGGCAACCTTGTAATTGTCAGCTGAGAAATCGAGCGAATGTATAATTAGAGCGGCACTATCTTTCAGAGCTGCGCGCAAATAATGAAATTTATTGATACTTGGTATGGAATTATCAGAATGTATAAGTGAGTTGAATGTGTCATGAAACTCTAACCAATCATGATATCGACCCGAGAAGGTTGGTAAGTTAATGGTAGGTAGTTTCAGTTTGGGCCCACCTCCGTGACCGTGAGCAGCGCTAGAACCTGTGACCGATGCAGAGCTGGCGCTGTCCAAGTGCTCGTTCTTGTGCCGCGCCAACACCTCCCGTGCAACCGCCAACGTCCGGAAGTACTGAGTCTCGAACGTTTCGCGATCTGCATACTGCTCATCTGGAATTTCGGAGAGAGTTTCTATCTCAGATTGAAAGGTATCATAATCGGTGTACAGCTCTTCTATCTTCGTTAATCGAATGCTAAGTTCACTGATTTGGAGTCCGCTTAGCCTTTGACAACTCTCTATAGGCTCCAAATAATTTTTAAATTGCGTAAGTTTACCTTTAACGGTACTTCGCCTTTTAACTAATGTTTTTAAATCCATAATGAGTAGTCTCGAATTTAAATTTACTGTGAACCGACAAATTAACACTTTATATTAAATATTTAGGCAATGATAGCACAATGAAATGTGAAACAAATTGGAGTGATACTTAAGTTTATAAGAATGAAGCGTAGTGAAGGTGCGATAAAGCGTGCGTAGGTAAATGTTGATAGGCCGTGCGAACGTAGGTATAGCTAGGTAGCGAGCGGTGCAAGACAGCTGATCTTGCGCAGCGGTCAATGCCCTCGCGCCGAGTACCTACGCGTAGGTACCGCCACCATGCATTCACACCGTGCTTTGCGAATAGCTGGAAAGCAATTGAATTGTTACGATTAACACTATGTAGATAAACACAGCCCTCACACAAAGCGAGCAATTTGACACTAGGACCTCTGAAAGGGAAATAATATTGAAATATAAAATGAATAATGTTGGATTGACTCATGTACTAAGCTGATTGATTCATTTTAATGTATGAAGTCATGAATGCAATAGTACAGAATATAATTTTATAATGCAATAGGTATTCCGTCGTAGGTAGGTACGTAATGAAAAGTACAAGTTAATGACGTACTTTCGTACAAAACCTCAAGAATGTGTAAGTTTAATGCAATAATTGGTATTCGGTAGGTAGGTACGTAATGAAAAGTACAATTTTAATGATATACTTTCGTACAAACCATAAGAATGGGTACATTATCTATGTATATAAGGATATGCACATAATGCAATAAGTATTCGGTAGGTAGGTACGTAATGGAAAGTACAAATTAATGAAGTACTCTCGTACAAACCTTAAGAATGAGTATATAATCTATGTATTATGGATATGCATTTAATGGTGCAATTAATGTTTGAATAGGGAATGATCAAGGGATAAGCAAATAGATTGGAACGAACTCACAGTAGCAGAAATATACCACCGCTTCAGGTAATATAAAGATGGCCGTCATATAGGTGTGGCTTTTTCTTTTTTCAAATCTTCTGTGACTTCACTCGTGCGTAATCCAATGAATTCCTTAGCAAAATAGGTAGATGTAATTTGTGTTTGACTTGCAGATTCCTTTTCTTGGCATCCACATCCACGTAATGTCCCGAGCCAGCACGTGGCACGTTTCCTTTGTTCTTCGTTTATGGCCGGTTGCTTGTAAATCCGGGTGAAGGACCAAGTGTAGAAGACTGGGCGTCGCTTGTGTGTCTCGGTCGTGGAATAAAGAGTCCGTATAGCTCGTGCGAGTTAACATGGCACCTGCCTCGAAGACACCCACCTCCCGCTTCCCCGCGCGTGACCCCGCTCTCGCCGTGCGAGGCTAGTAGCGTCCGCGTACACGCCTCCCGCTCCCCCGCGCAAAGCCCCGAGCCAGGTGCCATGTTAACTCGCACGAGTTGTACTTAGGAAGTTAAGGTTTATTGCGACAATTACAATATTGTATGCACTTATTTAAATCTAATTTAGTGACGGACCGCGCGGGAGCGAGAGACGCGCCGCACGCGCCGATGTTTGAAGGGCAAGTGGTCGGGCCGCGCGCGAACCCCGCAGCCCGGCAGCGATCTCGTCGGATGTGCGTGTGTGCGTCCGTGTTGAGCACACATGCTAGGCGTTAACAAATGTATTTATCCTTTGTCATAAATAAATCAGAAACAAATAATTCGGGCTTTGGAGCGAGCTTTATACCACTAAACTACTATAAACGAAGTCATCCGACAATCGATGAGTGAGTAATATTGCTAAAGGACTCGTGGTAGTGCCCGATTGGTATTTTGAGAGTGACAGTTTTGCTGTTCTATATGCATGCCAACGGTAACCGCTTACCTAGAGGCGGATAGGCTCCAAGCTATTAATAATACCATAAATAAACTTTTTTAGCCCAAGCTTAGATAGTCTGATACTCAAACAAAATTTTGACATTTTTAATCATGTAGTTTTAAACCCAACCTGTATAATGGAAAATTTTATGCAATTTTAAGAACTTCGTACCTCGTTATTTTTTAAATTTTATAATATCATTGTTAGTTACGACAGTTAAAGTTTCTGGGGAGGCTTTAAGCTTCGCCGTCACTCGGGGGTAGATGCAAAAAAATAACACTTGCAAATTTTCCCCTGCCGTTGATAAGTTTTCAACAAATAGTATACTTACGGGACACTGTATGCTTATTCCAAGTTTAATCTATACTAAATTATTTAAAATGAAGATATTAATTATTATAATTATAGGCACTTACAAAAACCAACTTTTTTAATTAAATGAAATAGAAAGCAAACGTTACGTCATTGGCAGTATTTTACCGTCTCTACCATGGTGAATGTTCTGATGAGCTCTTCCAATTAATCCCACCCTCTCCATTCCTTCACAGGACGACACGTGCAGGGCTAAGATGGCATCCGTATACAGTGCAGAGTATACCTGCTAGAAACAAGCGTTTCAGTGACTCATTCCTATGCCGCACCACTAAGACCTGGAGCTCACGTGTTTCCTTCTTCCTACAGTCCCGGGTCCTTTAAGCGGGCCGTGATAAGGCATCTGATGAGGCCTTCAAGCTGAGTGCCACCACTGTTAACATGGTACATGTTTACGATGGCGACCCTCTTTCCGGGACTTTGCCTTTAGCTTAACATCAAGTCAAATTGACAGGTCCTTTATTAAAAAAAAATCATCTGTATTTCCCGGGATTATGAAGACAAATAGTTGAAATAGTCTCTAATATATAAAATTTCCATGTCACAATGTTAGTTACCGTACTCCTCCGAAACGGCTTGACCGATTCTCATGAAGTTTTGTGTGCATATTGGGTAGGTCTGAGAATCGGACAACATCTATTTTTCATCCTCCTAAATAGTGCAGCGGGAACGGGATCTGACGCCACGAGGGCTGGAAAAAATTGGCGGTACGAAGTTATCCGGGACAGCTAGTATTACTATAATTTTAAAGCGTTAACGAACTCAATTATTTTCGTATTAACTCGGTTTTCTTCAGCTATGTAATATTACGATTTCATGTTACCAAAAAAAATCTTACAGGTAACCTCAAAATCCCACATTCTGACCCTTTCATGGTCACCCAAAGCTATACTAAAACAACCGCCATACCATAATCTAACAATTTCACGTGAATCTCTTCAGAAATGTCTCACAATCAACGTTTATATGTACACTTGAAATTTGGAGCCTTCCTCATTAAGCAAGTTATGTACAGCAGTCAACACAACCTCAAACTTTCCGCATTAAGTTTTACAGCCAGCTTATGGCGAAACCTGCGCTGCCGAGGGTCACGTAATGTATGTTAGTGCTATGAGAACATTGCCGGTTTGGCGTCTGGTGTGCGGTGAGTATTATATCACAATATCACTATTTATTATACAACTAGCTTTTGCCCGCGGCTCCGCCCGTGAGGATGTCGATTATCGCCGATCGGTTTAAAATTGACAAAGTTTCATACAAACTTTCATCCCCTATTTTATCCCCTTGGAGGTAGAATTAATCAAAATCCTTTCTTAGCGGATGCCTAAGTCATAACATCTACCTGCATGCCAAATTTCAGCTCGATCCGTCCAGTGGTTTGGGCTGGGCGTTGATAAATCACTATGTCAGTCAGTCACCTAAGAGTTATATATATTTTGAAAATTGAAAAGTGTCCGCTTTTGATGTGAAATAAACAAATAATATTGTCTAATATCAAACAATAATTAGGTGGGTAACGTGCAAGTTGGTACGTCGAATGCTGCTCGACGAAATAGGCTCTGGTACCGGCTTCCCTCTCGGAGTAGCCCCTCCTGGGTTAGATAGCCGTGACTCTCACAACGACCAAAATTGTCCGTATTAAATTTCTGTAGGTATAACCAATGTAACTGTCCTCAGCAAAATTGAGGAGTGTCAATAAAGGGAAAAACAAAATACTCATCATTTAACGAATTTTTGAGATTGATTTCAAACAAAAGTATTTTGTTTCGGAACAATAAATAATGTCTGACAGTAGATAAAATTGTCAAAACCCCAACTTCATTGTCAACATTAAAAGGACAGGAGTCCCGATAACCTCTTGGAAATAAGATCAGAGCACAATGTCATCAAGAAGACAGCCTCCGTGGTGTGGCGGTAGTGAGTGCGGCCGCTACGCAGGAGGTGCGGGACCGATCACCGCTCAGTGCAAATATTTGTATGCATGAATATGAGTATTTGCATTGGTTTGGTCGTGCCTCAGATAGCACGTTAAACTGTCGGTCCCGGTTGCCATACGGACATGTATGGCAGTCTTTATAGGGGAATTGGGTGAAATGGCCCACATAGAAGGGTTGATCACCCGTCCGGTCAGACGGCATCCCCACTGGCAGTAGTAGTAGTAATGTTGTCAAGGAAAAACTCAATTCAATACCAATTAAGTACAATAATATTAGGTCACACTAGGTCCATAATTCAACAACTATGATATTTGGTCTCACGAGCCCTTCTTGCGGTACCGGCGGCAATTTTCAGTGCAATAACATTTGTCCAGTCCAAAATTCACCCCACACTAATGGCCTCCGCTTACCGTTGTGCAGGCAACAGAGGGCATGATAGAAGGTGCGATAGTATTTGTATAGAGAGATGCGCCACAGTCATAGCCCCACAGAAATATTATAGGTTTTTTTATTTTTTTTTATCGTGCGCTAAATCCCTACGGATATCACCCGCACGGAGCCGGTGGAGGCGGTTATGTTGGACTGCGGACTTTGCGCCGCCGCCGCGGCCTGCTTCTGCTAGGGTGACGCTCCACCGGTCACCCCCAGGCCAGCGCTCATGGAGGACGGAGGTCGTTCTGCGCCGTCCGACGCCCGATTCGCCTTCGCTCTTCGCGGGCTGCGCGGGCCCGGAGTCTAGTCCGGACCCGACCGGCCGCCTCCTTCTCGAGCATTACTTGCTCGCGGAAGAAGGCGGCCGCACCAGAAATATTATAGGATAGAACGGCCATGTGAGCGGAAAACGCGTGCAAACTTTTAAGACAATTTCTGTCCTATGATGAAACAGGAACTTTCTATTTTTTTTTTAAAGAATAGTAGCAACCGAAATTAAGCTAGCGCTAAGCAAGCGCTAATCGCTTGTGCTAGGAGTGGGTTCACGTTGGTAGTGTAATGGCCAGGATCGAACCCGGGACCTCTCGATCGTAAGGCCGACTCCTTAAGCACTAAGCTACGCTTTCGGACGCTTACTCAATACTTTTAAGACTAGCTTGTAATAACATTGGTGAAAATAACGTTAATTTGCCATTTTGTGCTATTTCCAACACTAGAAAAAAAATCGAAGAGCAAATTTGAAAAATAGAGGCATTTCTTATCTCTCGTGATTATTATTTACAGTGAATAAGTTGACACGCGTGACAAGCAGGTAAACACTGCTTAAAGTCGAACCGCTACAACTATCCTTATATATTTCTGTGCCCCACTCTCTGCTATTTTTTTTTATGGAATAGGTAGGCAAACGAGCAGATGGATCGCCCGATGGTAAGCGATCACCGCCACCCATGGACACCTGCAACATCAGAGGAGTCACAAGTGCGTTGCCTTCCTTTTAAAAGAGAGTACGCTTTTTCTTGAAGGTTTGAAGCTCGTACATCCATAAACTCACGCCTATATTCCCCGAAGGGGTAGGCAGAGGTGCTAGCACCCACATTTCGCCAGTTTATGTTTAGGTCCCAATGTAATAGGTGGCGAGCCTATTGCCATTAACCGGGCACTTATAAACCTGTGATAAATACACACATAACTTCGAAAAGCATCGAAAAGTCATTGGTGTGTGCCATGGTAAACCTGGGATCGAACCCGAGACCTCGTCTCAGCAGTCCATTACCCATACCACTAGATATGGGATGTTCCATGCTGATACCTATTCTATTCCTAAACCAAATGAAGATCCTTTTAAACAAACCTATTGTAGCAAATTACTGAGAACACGAAGGTCACTAAAACTTTTATGTTCCATTCCAAAACTTGCCATAGATGTACCCTTTGATAAGCTCTCCATATTCACTAGGTACAACGTACTATGCCAATACGAGCGAACAACTTGCTAAACTAATTGGAAACTTATTCAATATGGTTTGAACAGCTGAAACTGAAAAGTTCTGTTATAAACTGCGTCGGTTCTGATCAGATTGCTTAAAGCTAGGAATTTCGTTCTAATTATATCGTTGTGTGCAAGTTTTTCACTATTTACATTGGGTATTTGACTGTCTAGTGAAATTAGTTTATTTTTATTAACATCAAATTGGTGGCGGTGCTGTGTTGGTTCGCAGTGGAGTAGAATAGGGAATACTGGGCCCCCCATTTCTACTTGTGGGAGTCGTAGAAGACGACTAAGAGATAGAGCTGTTCTCCATTCGACAGTAAATATACAGCCTGTGAGTGAGTGCCCGCTTGATGGTAATAGGCTCGCCCCCTATACCGTGGGATCGAAGAGTTGGCGAAATGTAGCTGTTAATACACCTCTGCCTACCCCTTCGCGGATTTACAT
The DNA here is from genome assembly GCA_914829495.1 of Eilema sororculum. Taxonomy (NCBI): domain Eukaryota; kingdom Metazoa; phylum Arthropoda; class Insecta; order Lepidoptera; family Erebidae; genus Eilema; species Eilema sororculum. Next base: position 24,916,863 of record OU618535.1, read on the forward strand.
GCGTAAGTATTATGTATATATTGAGTAAGACACTTTGTACTTTTCCACTCAATTTTATTTTTCACCTGACCGGTTTCGTTTCAAGGCATTCTCACGGTTACTTTAGGTCGTACCTTCGAGAATCCCGTGAGGCGAAACCGGTCAAGTGAGAAATAAAATTAACTGGAAAAGTACAAAGTGTCTTACTCAATATGTGTAGCAGTTTCCACCACGTGCCATCAATCAACAGTATAAACAGTATTATGTATATTATGTATAAATACTGGTCATCATAATTCTCCAAGCGATTTTCCGACTGCAAAATTACACATGAAAGCCGCGAGTTCACTTATTATTTTTGATTGGTTTGTTGATTTTTACGTTAGCAACTGCTGTTTGACCTTCTAACCCAAAGAAGCAAGCCTGCCAAATTTCGTTTTGAGCTTTGAAGATATCCCAAGGAACTGGTTAAACGGTATACCTAAATATACCTCTATGTATCCATTGGGGGTTAATAGATAAGTATACATTTTATCACCAACTTTTATCTAATCACGCCTTAGCTACAGGTACCTACCTTCCAAAACAAATCTTTAAATTAAAACATGGAATCAGTTCATCAATCACCCAGGTTTGCCTAAAAGTTGGGAATTAATCGCACTCCCGACTGAACTTTGTTTATTTGTTTACTCAAAGCATTCCCCGTCGTTTTAAGGACTCACTTTACAGGATTAAGTGAAAGAAAGATTAATTCGTCTGGTTCAAAACTTTTGGTGAAATTAACAACAAACATAAATTAGATAACCAGGGTATCTTGGAACCAGAGGTGGCCGTGGGTCAGTCGGTGTGCGAGGGAGTTGTCTTACCATTGTCCTACGTGAGCGACAAACGCGACAGCGCGCGCAAGCAACAACATGCGTAACATTAGGTTCCATTCGAATGACGTTTTCATGCGACACAATAAAGAACAACGACCATTTGATATTTACGCATGGTGTCGAAACGCGTCGCGCTAGCGCATTTGACGCTCACGTAGGACAATGCCTAAGGCATTCTTACACCCTGGCATCTGAGGACCCAGGACAGCGTGTGGGTTGCGGTTTTAGTTGCTTTGCAACCGACATAACCGCCCCCTCGAGCAGCGAAGAGGAACCGAGGGTATTGGGCACTGAAAAGATGGAGTTATGTAAATAAAGCCATTTTTCTTTTTATTTAGTTTTTTTTATATAAAAGGGTACGTCAATTTGACATCAACTCGCAAAGTCTCGGAACGGTCGCTATCACAAACATGTACCATGTTAAGAATGGTGGCTCCGCTTGACGGCCTCATCAGATGCCTTTTCACTCCCCGCTTAAAGGACTCTGGACACTGCTTATTCGTGCGGTTATCTCCTCAGATATCTCCCCCGCCCGATCCGATCCGATGTTCAGATTGATCGCCACCGCCTCTTTCCGTCATCATTGCACGCGATAGCAATTCCACACTCATCGATTTGCGGTCCACAGCTGTGCGTTTCTAGAGAAACTTTCTACGTCGCCTGTGGATTGAACTGTCGCCAGCGGTATTTCCAAACCAATACCTTCAAACCTTCAAGAAAAGAGCGTACTCTCATTTGAAAGGAAGGCAACGTACTTGTGACTCCTCTGGTGTTGTGGGTTTCCATGGGCGGCGGTGATCGCCAACATCAGGCGATCTGTCCACTCGTTTGCCTCCTTATCCAAAAAAAATAATTCAAAAAGCCATGGTTACGGTACGGGGTGATCAATTTCTGTATAAAATCTAGAAAATGTAATTGCGCATATTATGACGTGTATGTCGTATGTTTTGTTTATCACAAGTTGCGTCTACAATACACCCTGTTAAACGGTTTACTAACAGCAATATTTTCGTAAGAAAACAGGGTACAACAAATTGACTTAGCAACACCTGTTGGCGGCAGCGGGCTGCGAAACACGCACTCTTATTAATGTATGTGTAGGAAACGTTTCCTGACACGCAAGGAACTACTGCAAATGTAGATTTATATTCATTTAAGAATAGAATGTTAAGATCTTGTGTTTGCATAGAATAACCAGGATGCTCTCTGAACTGTTGTCTATATTTTGGTAGCTGTATTGTTGAAAATCGCGCTAAATCGCAATGGCCGTCTTTAGCCACAAAACAAACCGGAGCAGGGGAAATTAAGTAGATATTATTGTGGTGTACAAATACAAGCTGAACCACAACAATTAATTAATTGAGCAGATCCTAAATTCATATAAATCTCGGGTAAAAGACAAAATATTATCTTAATACGATTTCAATAAAATGGCCTTTTTAGACTATAAGAAGGGATTATTACACTTTGTTTCATCCCCTATCCCTCCTGCAGACAGAATTGCTTTAAATACACCTCAATGTTCAATTTTATAAGTAACATCACATTGCCAGTTTTACTGTTGCCGCCTCAAAATAGAACTAGTGCCTCTGTTCCACACAGAACCCAATGTTTATTTTTACTTATTACTGTTTATTTTACACGCAATATCACTCAAGCAACTTACACAAATCGAAGGCCATAACAGATTCGCACTTAGACGCCTTGACGCGGCGACTTATGGACTATACTGAGGAGGCCTTTATACCTGCTAGAACCAAGAGTTTCAGGGACTCATTCCCATTCCCCCAGCATTAAGACCTGGAACTCCCTGCCAGCACACGTGCTTCCTTCTTCCTGCAGTCCCGGGTCCTTTAAGCGAGGCGTGAAAAGGCATCTGATGAGGCCGTCAAGCTGAGTGCCAACACTGTTAACATGGTACATGTTTACGATGGTCACCCTCTTTCCAAGACTTTTCTCCCGTTTTCTCTGCCATATGCTAAGGCACAATGCAAGGATTGAATAAAATTCAAACTGATTAGATTCGATTGAAGTAATATAGACAGTCTCCAATAATAGACTTAGAAAGATGTGGGATCCACTCTTGCTGAAGTACAAACCACGGATACTGCTACTCATCTGAGATTCACTACGAATGATGATGAATTCCCGTGGTGCAAGATAGACCATGGTAGCCACTTAGCATCGAGTGGAATATGTTTTTGATACCTATACATATACCATTTTAAAGAAAGGGCATGGCAAGAGTCTTTCAGAAACCGTTGAGCATGTATGGAAACAATTATGAAAGAAGAAGAAGCGATATAATGTAGTATGCTAGGATCGTAGCAAGTGTAAACAGGTGATCTCTACCTACCCCACTGGGATAGAGGCGTGACTGTATTTATGTATGTAGAACATACTAATAAGATTTCACGCATAGCCCAAACTATAGATACAAGCATTCTACTTAAAAGAACATGTATTCAGTGCGAGAATTCACAAGTTGGTTCACTCAGTAATCTTTCAAGAGCTTTTGACTACATTCAACAGAATAAGCTTCTGCATAAACTTAGACGTTATCTTTCCTAAGGTACTGTGCTTAACCTACTTTTCTCACAGCCTGATGGTAAAGTGCAACACTTTGCTATGAATAGAAAAAACTTGTAGAGTATAACATTATGATGCTACGCGAGCTTTTATTTTTAACCTCCAACGCAAAAACGACCGGGTGTTATAAGTTTGACGTGTCTGTGTGTGTGTCTGTCTGTCGCATCGTAGCACCCAAACGGATGAACCAATTTGGATGTAGTTTTTTTCTTTTAAAGGTATATTAGTCGGGATCAATACCACACCCATGGAGCCGGTGGAGGCGGTTTTTTCGGACTCGAACCGACCAAAACGCACGCCATCTCGGGTCCTTGGTTGCCGGAGGTGAGATTGCCGAAAGCATATCTCTCGCATCCCGGCAGACCCAAATGGTTTGGTTGGTAACCAGTCACCAACCAAATATTGATATGCTAGCTCCTACAAATACGTTGGTTTCACATCGAAAATCAACAATTGGTTCAATCAATGCGCCATCATGTAAATGGCTACTGTTGACGAGCACGGAATGTTGATTCTGAATAATTCATTAACCGGAGATTTTGTTCATATTAGTATGAATCTATTCTTGGGTTATATGTTGTTTTATAATATAACATCGGGGTACAAGTCAATTCATCTGATAATATAACCGGTACACGTACTGATTAACAGAGAAGACTCTGATGTAGGCTTTTACATCGTAGTTAGAGAAAAAACGAAAACCTGTGTAGTGTAGTTCACGTGTTTCCTTCTTCCTATAGTCTCAGGTCCTTTAAGCGAGGTGTGGTGAGGCCGTCAAACCGAGTGCCACCATTGTTAATATGGTACATGTTTACGATGATGACCCTCTTTCCGAGACTTTGCCTTTAGCTTACCATTAGGTGAGATGAAGTCAAATTGACGTGTCCTTTTATAAAAAAAATAGATCTCTGTAGATCTGGAGTTCAGACGGGGTTATTCCTGTGCCTCCAAAACAGTATTCCCATTGCCTCCAGAAGTTTAATATAATACCAATTAAAATAATAATTTCATTCTCATTGCCTCCAAAAACGATAGTTGCTCCAAGTCAAAATAAACCGAACCCTGGTCCAAAGTCCAAGATTTTTAAGCACCCGGGATCACGTTGTGATAATATTGAGTCGTGATTCAATGTTAATTTTTTTTTTCATCAGTCCACACAACGCTATCTAGACCCATGGTAAGCATAGCTTAACTAGCTTGTGTTATGGAATCTAGAATGCGGATAAACACACATAGATACTTTTTTTTGTAAATACATACATATTATACACGCAGAAACACCCAGACCAATGCAAATAGCCATATTCATGCATAAAAATATTTGCACTGAGCGGGAATCGAACCCCCGCCTCCTGTGTGGCAGTCGCGTTCACTACCACCACGCCACGGAGGCTGTCTTTTTTTTTTGGTTGGTTTAACGGACTCAGCAAAGTTAAAACACTTTTTGTATTGAATAGTCCATTTATTGAGGAAGGCTGTAGGCTATTAAACATCACGCTACTACCTTCCTTGAGTACAATAATCATAAATGTCAAAACATCTGCCTGACTGATTCCCAAACATTATTTGAAAATTAATAAATTGCAGACATAATTATGGTTTAAAAAGTTGACACAGTGTTTCTTTTTTTTACAAAGGACACGTCAATTTGACTTCACCTCGCCTGATGGTAAGCTAAAGGCAAAGTCTCGGAAAAAGGGTCACCATCGTGAACATGTACCATGTTAACAGTGGTGGCACTCAGCTTGACAGCCTCATCAGATGCCTTTTCACGCCCGCTTATAGGACCCGAGACTGTAGGAAGAAGGAAACACGAGAGCTGGCAGGGAGTTCCAGGTCTTAATGTTGCGGCATAGGAATGAGTCACTGAAACGCTTTTTTCTAGATGTTATATTCTGCACCGTATACGGATGGCAGGGTGGGACTAATTGGAAGAGCTCATCAGAACATTCGTCTCGAAGTATGTCAGATTAAGCCGGCAGGTTTCAATATAAAGCTGGGAATATAAATGTTTAAAAGTAATTCGATATTCGAAATCGCACCCTGAATACCACATTACGACGATTTTCACCACAATCCAATCGAGTATCGAAGCTCCCGCCGCTCTGATTAACCGATTGTATTCCAGTTTGAATCAAAATACGCGCCAATCAACACTTTGTAAATGGGTACTGAATCTAAGTAGGAGTGCTTAGTAACCATTAGTATAACTAAATAGGGAACAAATTCACCCTTTGCCGGCTTTTGTTCTCGCTTTGTGAAATTGGTCGCGATTTGTTACATCATTTAGATTGGTGTTTTTGGTAAACTTTATAACCTTTTACCTATCTGCTATGGGACGAACAGAAGTGTAGGTGCCGATTAATTTCTCTTCCTTTTACAGATCGTAGTGGTTTTTACAGATCGTGGTAATAGAATGTACAGTCAGCGCCATAAGTAGCTTAACAAATGGTAATTAATTGATTACCATACTGTTAAACTGATTATAAAATTATAAATAAACCGTGCAATATAAGAACTTTGCCCTTAGGGGATTTTAAAACTATATACCTAAACCTCTGTGGGCACATGCACTCCAATGTAAGAAGGATTTTAAATATTTTTGTGTTAATCAACTTTTGGCGTTGACTGTACATATATATTCATATGAGATTTTCGAGCCTCTAGACCTGCCAGTATACCTGCGGAACAACGGGCGAGGCACTGGCGTGAACTTTCCTTACGAAGCAAGGGTCAGATGAATGTGGCTCCTGTAATAGTGGTTAAGAAGTCGGCCTGAATAACGAAAGGCACTTTTTTTTCGTGCGAATACCTCCTACGCCAGCGCCGGAAGGGGAGGTAATGTCGGACTCGAACTGACTAAAACCGCACGCCGACTGGGCGTAGTGGTGCTAGGCTGGGGGTGAGGTTGTCTTCGACATATCCCTCGCACGCTGGCGGACCATATCGAGAGGTACCAGGCGTTCGACCTGGGTATTAGACTACCGAAGTGAGGTTCATAAAACAAACTCCATCTCGTAATGCTTAGCTGGAGGAGTTAGGAAAAAATTCGGTTAAAAAGAAGAAGAAGTTAGAAAGAATACAAGTATCACCATTTCATCTCATTCGAAGAGTATAAATGCGCCGACGACAGAAGGAAAACTCCAAATTAAACCCTGTATCAACCCGTCTGGCCATCGTGGAAACAGTAGGCCAAAGCCTCCTAACATTGAGAGAGACCTAGGTCCAGCAGTGGACTGCGACAGGCTAAATGATCAGGTACTAATATTCTTTAAAAATCGTGGTAAGAAGTAGAAGGAAAATGGATCCCTGATAGCAAAGGGGACTCTTTCGAGGCTAACACCCCGAGGAGGGCCAGTAACCCGGAGGAGGCCCTGGGTCAGCTGAGGTGCGAGGGATATGTCGAAGATAATCTCACCTCCGGCATAGCATCACGACACTCAGTCGGCGTGCGATTTTAGTCGGTTCGAGTCCGACATAACCTCCCCTTCCGGCTCCGGCGGGGGAGGTATCTATGGGGATAACCGCACGAAAAATAGAAGAGACTTACACTAGGTTAGTTAGCTAAAGTTCATGATCTTGAAAGAACTATGAGAATAAAACAAAAACGCCAACGCTTACCCGTCGCGTTTATTTCCCCCAGTGCGTAACCATTGCTCGTTTAAGACCAACTAGCTTGGTTCTCCACCAACATCATCCATCAATGAGATGACAAAGCAATCGGCGACGTATTGTGAGCGACAAATAGAGTCTTGTCACATCCTCACACAGTGCAGGGTTGATAAAAAAACTTATTTTGTTACAAACATTGTTTGCTTCGGCTATTTTTATAAGAAAAAAGAACTAGAAATAATTCACGTCTTTATTCCTTGGAGATAACATTAAAAAAGAGATTAAAAATAAAGCATATTTCATCTTAAATTATTTTTTTATCTTTAATGAAATGAAATATAGTAATATTATTATTATTATATATCTCTTTATTGTATGATACACAGAATGAAACATATCACAATTTCTTGAAACTTTAAATTACAAATTCATAGTAGCATACAATTGGCGGCATTATCGCACAGGCATATACATATACTTATCTAAGTGCATAGTATACCTATACATAAACTTATTTAAGTACTACCAATAGCCCGTCTAATCTCATTTTAGGCAACTCATGGGAACCTTTTCCATAGATAAAACGTAATTCACGTGTTATTCCAGATTATACTCTGTACCTTTGAGGGTTTAAGAGTAATTTACTCAATTTCACATCCAATAAATAAGAATAAAGTTAATTACCCATCTGAAGGTGTTAGGCAAATAAAGGTAAATAGTCAGCCAGTTACAGATCCCATGGCAATTGCACAGGCATTTAATAATTTCTATGCCGAACAAGTAGAACCAATAAAGAGTGCAAGCCATACCAAATTGAATATCTCCGGAACACCTTTCTCAATGTTTATGCAACCAACCATACCACAGGACATACACAGAATTATAAACCAATTAAAAAATACAGCCAGTACTGGGTATGATGAAGTGCGTACAAGTATAGTCAAAAAGGTATCCCTATACATTGCACCTGTACTTAGTCACATCATTAATTCCTGCATTTTAAATGGCGTATTTCCCGATAAATTAAAAAAGACTATAATAAGACCTCTTTTCAAAAAAGGTGATACGGAAGATGTATCTTGTTATAGACCAATTGCTCTAGTGCCAGTATTTTCGAAAATCTTTGAGAGAGTCATTTATGACAGTGTAAACAATTTCTTCGAAACCAACAATCTTTTTGCTGATCAACAAAAGGGGTTCAGGAAAAATAAGTGTATTGATGCTGCCGTGTATGACTTTTTGAATATAGTTATGGCAAGAGTTGATAAACGTTTACCTGTAGCAGCTCTCTATATGGATTTGACAAAGGCATTTGACTACGTGGACCACAAGATTCTTATGAAAAAGTTGAATGCCTACGGGATTAGGGGAAACGTATCTAGCTTAATTGAATCATTTCTGACAAATCGACAACAATTGACTATAATTAATAGGATATGTTATAAGTCCAAAACTGACAATCAATATCACTCAGATGTGAGAAATATAGTTTACGGAGTTCCACAAGGAAGTACATTAGGCCCATTATTATTTATCATTTATATTAATGACTTCCCATCGGCTACAACATCTTCGATGGTAATGTTTGCAGATGACACTACGGTTGTATATGATAAACCCAGTCTAGATTTAATTCAATCTGATATTAATTGCAGTATCAATTCTTTGAGTACTTGGCTTACAGGGCAAAACTTGAAATTGAATATTGAAAAAACAACCGTAATGAATTTCGGAAGAAACATAAATGCGCATTCACATCTTAGTATAAAACATAACGATATTGCAATACAGGAAACTACAGTTACAAAATTTCTTGGGCTTCAGATAGAAAGCACGTTGGAGTGGAAGGAACAAATCGCAAAAATATGCGGCAAATTAAATCAGCATGCATATGCTTTATACATGCTAAATAAATCAGCAAACCAAGATACCGTTCTTACAGCATATCATGGCCTAGTTGTATCCACCTTGAGATACGGGATTATATTCTGGGGGAATGCAGTGGGCAAAGAGTTAGTATTTAAGGCACAGAAACGATGCATCAGGGCGATTTGTAACTTGCACACTACCGACACTTGTAAACCACATTTCTTAAGATTGAAATTGTTGACAATGCCATCTATGTACATTCTTGAGATGTGCATGTTTGTAAAACGTAATTGGTCGAAATTCTCACAAGTCACTAGTAGCCGCAGATTAGGTACATTGCATATGGTTGCGTGTAAAACAACTATGTATCAGAAAAGTGTGTTCTGTATGGCACCTACAATATATAACAAGTTGCCCAAGTCTATTAGCTCGGTTACAGATGTACAGGAATTTAAAAACAAACTACTCACATTACTGTTAGAAAAAGCATATTATTCTATTAATGAGTACATGAATGAGAAATTTTAATGTTTTACAGATGTTATTGAGAGTTATTCATTTTTAGATTGACATTGTTTTACATTGACATTAAAACATACCTACTAATGAATTAATATTATTATAGATGACATTATGGAAATATTGATATTTTACTGTTATTGTTGAAATGCATTATGTTAAATTTGACATTATTTTACATTGACATTCTAATCACCTATTATATTTTATTTTATTGATGACATTGTGGAAATATTAATGTTTTTACTTTATTGTTGAAGTGAATTAGACAATGGTTTAGTTTGACATGCAAATAATTTTATTACTTATATTATAAAAAATATCTCATGACATTAGATCACACAAGTTAAAATATGTATAAAGATTATTAATAATTATGAATAGCGGTATAAATGATAATTGAATTGATAAGTGACTTCATGAAATATGTCTACTAACAATATTCCTTAAGTGAAGAACTAACCATAATTAAAAATGTTATACCTATTTAATTTTGTACACCATGTTATATGGTAGGACATAGTGCACTGATATTTAATGAAAGATCTTTTGAAATACCTATGTTCCACAAAATAATACATAAATAAATAAATAAATAAATAAATAAATAAAAAAAAAAAAAATAATAAATCGTCTACACAAATCTTCACATTTTATAATATTAAGTATAAAGTTGGATACTACACAAAAATCATCCTGTTGAAGTCACTCACTAGGAAATTGGCACAAACTAACAAAAGCGAAAATTCCTTTGCCAAAAAATTATATACTACTAAATTTTTCCCGCGACTTTGTCCGCGTTAAGTTCAGAATAGAAAGGTTCAAAACACACTGCTCCCGTGACCCAGTTAAAGAAAATAATTTCTGTGAGCCTGGTACTTCATACAAATGTACCAGGGTAACAGAAACACTGAAAAAGAAAAGGGCTGTTTTTAGGGTTTTCTCGGAAATTATTCGAATTTTTCTCACCTTTCAAACCTTCCCTAGACCTCCACGAACAGTTCAAGACCAAGATAAGATAAAGTTCAGCCGTTCTTGAAATTTAGCGAGACTAATGAACAGCAATTTTATTGATTGTTATATTTAAGAGTCCGTACTACCTCAAATGACATAGCTTAAACGTGTATAATATCAAAAGTTCTAAAGCATGGACTTTTTAATTCATTTGTGGTAAAGTTGAGGATAAATACTGATAATTATGTGTGGCAAAAACACGATTACGTAAAATTTTCTTGATAGAAAACCATTGCAAAGTTACCTCTAAACCGTACAAATAAAACGATATTATGGATTAATTACGCAAAATAGTATCACTAAACTTACACAATAACTGCAGTTTAGTGGTTAAGATACATTATGTGTTTCAAATTTTACAAATATACATTGGTTTCTGCGTAACTAGCAAATATCTAAATTTTTACTCAAGCGATACCATTAAACTTAGAACCGCCCTGCCGCCCGGCCTCCTCCTCAGTGTTGCTTCGGCTATCATACGGGGAACTTGTGTCGCACGCGCTCTGCGCAGACGATTACGATAGACGATACGAAAGTATTCAAGTACCTACCTTTTGACAGGCGAAATGGGTAATAAAGTAAACCGAAAGAGGAAAAGTGTATGTTGGCGTAAAAAAACATTAAAACATATGAATGATGTATTATGTAGACAGCCTCTGTGGCGTGGTGGTAGTGCACGCGACTGCCACGCAAGAGGCGCGGGTTCGATTCCCGCTCAGTGCAAATATTTGTATGCATGAATATGGCTATTTGCATTGATCTGGGTGTTTCTATGTATAATATGTATATATTTACAAAAAAAAGTATCAAAGTATGTTTATCCGCATTCTAGATTCCATAACACAAGCTAATTAAGCTTACCATGGGTCTAGATAGCGCTGTGTAGAATGTTGTGGAATATTTATTTATTTATTATTATAGCAAGTATCTAATCTACCTACCTAAGTAGCTTATACTGTACATAACAATTTGCAATAGGTACTATATTAGTAGAAAGTATTAAATAGGTCAGTAAAATACCTACCTATTTCAAAAATTTGGATTGACATAGGCATACCTGCCTATGTATCGACAAAAATAATCTTGCAGTAGCAGCCCAAGTCTTTCAGGCAGGTCCTGCCTACTACAGGTCGCTCACTGCGACGACGCGACGGACGACGCGGTGGGTGATTCAGAGTCGAAAGTCGAAGTGCGGTAACTCCAACTTCTGTAGGTTAGGTTAGGTTAGAACTGTGACCCCAACGCATGAGCCGAGCGAGCGTAGCGAGCGTGCCGCAGCAGCGGACGGCGAAGTGCCAGATCGGGTTATGATAGGAGCGAGACCGTCGGGTCAGGTTAGGAAGAGGGTTACGTTCGGAACAAATTTTTAAAGTTTCTACCTAACCCGCGACCGGGTCAAGTTTTCGGGTCAGGTTCGGAATAAACGGAATATTTCTGTAAATACATGAGTACCTACCAACCCGAATGATCATAATATAAATATAGCAGTAGTTAGGTACTACTACCATACGTATTCCTATATTTATTATAGACAGTACGTAATTATGAATTTCCATTCATCTGTTTCTATTGTAGGGTCATCGCCCTCTGTGGGCTCAGCAATCTAGCCACATTACTGGCCGTCAGATTCTCTGACCATACGGGGGCCCCGTATAGGGCCATACTTCGCACGATCCCCAGGTACAGTCTCCTGCAGGGAGCGTTGGGTCCCCTGATGTTGGGCATCAGCCGCGCGAGTGCAGCTGATGCCCCCCTCAGTTTTGGGACCAAACTTCGGAAGTGATGTCCGAAGTTCCACCGGCCATCGAGCCCCAGATACTTCATCGAGGGCTCGATGCCGATGCTAACGCCCCCTACCTGTAGGCTGGATCCCGCAGGTGGCTCCATCCGAGGTCCGTGGAAGCACAGAGCCTCGGACTTGTGAAGGGCGACCTCGAGACCCAGCCGCCGTGTCTGACCCACGACTTGAGCAACCCCTGCCGTGGCCTTTAGTGCTGCGTCTCGGTGCGCTGCTCCCCGCGCCGTAATGATGGTGTAATGCGAACCGGACGTCGGAGGTCGTTCTCTATGAGCGCTGGCCTGAGGGTGACCGGTGGAGCCGCCTGTCACCCTAGCAGAAGCAGGCCGCGGCGGCGGCGCAAGGTGCGCCTCCCCGTAACCGGGGCTAGATGGAGACCCTGTGGTCCCCCCAACCCTAAGGGGGCCATCTCGAAAGGGATGGTCCTGGGTCTGCCGGGGTGCGAGAGATATGCTTTCGGCAATCTCACCTCCGGCAACCAAGGACTTGGGACGGCGTGTGTTTTAGTCGGTTCGAGTTCGACATAACCACCTCCACCGGCTCTGTGGGGATTTATCGCACGATAAAAAAAAACGAGGGTGTGCACGTCATTCTCCACCACCTCCCCTAGGTGCCGTCTTCTTAGGGGCGGAGGCCTTGGCTTGGGACCAGGAGCACCACTGGGTGCAGCCGTCGTCGCTCATGACGCGACGACGGGTGCCGCCAGCGGTGGGCGGTATGCCCGGTCCTCGAGGACGCATTTTTTTCCTCGGATACCCCCCTGCCGGAGCCGGAAGGGGAGGTTATGTCAGACTCGAACCGACTAAAACCGCACGCCGACTGTGGGTCGTGGTGCTAGGCCGGAGGTGAGGTTGTCATCGACATATCCCTCGCACCCCGGCTGACCCAGGGCCATCCCTTACGGTCTAGCCCTCCTCGGGAGGGGGGACAACGGTGTCCCCGACTCGCCCCCGGAATGGGGAGGCGCGCTTCTCAGCGCGCCGTCGCCGTGGCCTGCTTCTGCTGGGGTGACAGGCGGCTTCACCCGTCACCCCCAGGCCCGCGCTCATGGGGAACGGAGGTCAGTCAGTGCCCTCCGACGCCCGAGTTGCCTGCGCGCGCGGGCAGCGCGGTTCGCGAGTCTTGCTCGCTCGCGCTGCCTCTCCCGTTCCGCCGTCTCCTTCACGACCATTACCTGCTCGCTGAAGGAGACGCCGGCCGCCCACGCGTCCGCACAACGGTCCATTGCTGTGAGCAGGGAGGCGAGGGTAAGAACACTCACTCCCAGGGCCGCCACTAGCTCCCGCCTCGGTCCGGCCCATGCCGGACACTCGGTGAGCGTGTGCAGCTCTGTGTCCTCGCTCGCGTCGCAATGATGGCACTTGGACGTTGGCTCCTTTTCGATCCGACGCAGATACCGCCCAAAGCACCCGTGCCCGATGATAATCTGCGTCAGTCGATATGAGAGGCTGCCATGTAGCCTCTCTAGCCATTCCCCCTAGATGGGCATTACCGCCTCTATGACGGCATGCCCTGCGCGTGGTTGCTCAAGTCGTCGCTCCCACTCCGCCACCATGATCCTGTGGAGCCGGGATCTCTCGGCCCGAATGGCGTGGCGATCCGGCTAGGAGACTCGCCGCTTCAAAGGATATCGTGCCTTATCCCCTAATTGCCCTGGAGGCCATCCTCTGCTGCGGCGCACGCAACAGGGGCATGAATCTGGTCTCCAGGGTGTCCGCCCACACGGGACACCCGTATAGGGCCATGGACCGCACGACACCCGCGTAGAGTCTCCTGCAGGAGTCCTCCGGGCCCCTCAAGTTGGGCAGCAGCCGCACCAGCGCGTTAGCTGTCACCAACAGTGTGGAGCGCAGACTTCGGAAGTGCTCTCCGAAGTCCCACCGACCGTCGAGTACGAGCCGGGGAGTGGGAGTACCTCCTACTGTCAGGCTGGATCCCGGGGGTGGCCTGCGCCGAGGGCCATGAAAGAACAAGGCCTCGGATTTGTGCAGAGCCACCTCGAGACCCAGCTGCCGGATCCGATCCACGACTTGAGCAACAGCGGTCGTGGCCCTCTGGGTCGCCTCGCGGTGTGTAGCGCCACTCACCGTCACTAGCGTGTCGTCCGCGTAGCACGTGAAGGTGGCGTCCTCGAGGACGCCGAGGCGTCGCTTGATGACCTCCAGCAGCTGGACCACCGTTGGTGTCACCTTAGATGGAACACGGGGAGCGGTGGTTTTCACACCCCGAGCCTCCCCGGCCCCCTGGACCAGCTGCGTCAGCTGACCGATCTCCTCCCGCATCAGCCGTTGCTGCTTGTGGGAGTCAGCAATCTCCGTTTCCAGGCTCGCAACCCGAGCCCGGAGTTTCTCCTCCTCGCTGGAGACGTTCCTTTCCAGGAGCTCCTCCAGCACTTTGGCGGCACCTTTTATCGCGTCCGCTACGACCCTCTTCTTTCCCGTAATATTTTTCTGGCCTTTTACGGCGCCAGAAATGCGGGAAAGAGCCGCCAGGATGTTCTGCACTGCCGGCACCTCCGTGACCTCGCTTGGTAGCGGGGACACAATCGCTGGCGGCTCTGCTACTCTCTCTTTCGCTCTGTAGAGGTCGGCTTTCGACTTCTACCCGCGCCTAGCCGTCTAGCGTAGCCTTACTAGGAAGGTCCACCTCGCTGTTCGATGATTCAGACCCACGATGAACCTGGGCAGGGGTCGCCATGGCTAGTCACCGAATGGGTGTCCATTCGATCACCAGTCGCAGCTAGGGATTCCCCAGACGGAGTCCGGATACCCTCATGGGTAGATTTATCCGTTATCGTTTCCATAGCCATATTTTGTTTTATGGTTAATGTCCACCGACATTGAGGTGGAAGTAGAGAGGTTGGGAGTGTATGTGAGGATGGGAAAGGTGGGAGTGAGTGAGTGACGCCCTAGGCACTGAGTTCCCCCCAGTGATGCATCCCATTGCCAGGCGTGGGGTTCGGGGAGATTTTTTATAGAGGTTTTCTTCCTCGCTACTCCTAAGAGCTACCATGCCCTTCTGTTGCCAGACGGTGGTACGGCTCGGCCGATCGATGGTCCCCATGGGACCGTGTATTTCACCACTGATCGCTCAGTGGCAAAGTACTCGTCGCCCTTAGAGTTCTCCGCTAGGCTTAGCAGAGCGCGTGCGGAGAACTCGAAACCGACCATAAAGGCCCCCCCTCCTTGGTGGACTATTGGCCATGGGCGACGACGTGCGCCTCACGTTACCAGGGTGCACCGCGCGGAGGTTGTCCTACCCAGCACCCCTACCAATATGCATTGGGTTCGCGTGGTGGAGTATTTTATTGTACCTTCAGGTGAGAGACATTGAAAGGGCTGCTATTATTATATTATACTAGCTGCTGCCCGTAGCTTCGCCCGCGTGGAGTTTTGTTCCCGTTCCCGCAACCCATGGGAACCTTAACCCGGTATAAAAAGCAACCTATGTGTTATTCCAGGTTCTAATCTACCCCTGAATCAAATTTCAGCCAGATCCATTTAGTAGTTTTTGCGTGAAAGAGTAACAAACATCCATACATACAGCGATACATACTTACAAACTTTCGCATTTATAATATTAATAGGATAAGTATAAATATATTGTAAGTTTTATGTAAATTATCATTACATTATGCACACTTTTCTCAAGTTTGTTTATTGCCATAACTTTCTTGATGTCTAATTACTAGCTACTTTACCCTATCGATTGATACACGCGTGAACTCTGCGGGGTCATCATGGGAGTGAGATAGCTGCATCTGCGCGCGAGTAGAGCCGGCGCGTGTGCGTTGATGAAGCGCGCGGGGGTAAAATTTGAATTCGAGCTGGAGTGGTACGGACTCTTAAAGATGAACGCGAAAGTAACTCCGTCTGTATTTTACGCTTTCACATCCAAACCACTGAACCGATCTTGATGACATTTGATACAGAGTTGGACTAGGGCTTGAAAAGGTCCAATGATATTACATTTAAAAAGAGGGACTGGTCGCAATACATTCATTGCGGGTGGAGCCACGGACAACTACTAGCCCAATATAATGAATGAATGAATAATTTATTTATTAAAACAACAGCGGTTCATATTTGTTAGTACCACTTATATCTAAGT
The DNA here is from genome assembly GCA_914829495.1 of Eilema sororculum. Classification (NCBI taxonomy): domain Eukaryota; kingdom Metazoa; phylum Arthropoda; class Insecta; order Lepidoptera; family Erebidae; genus Eilema; species Eilema sororculum. The sequence goes on from OU618535.1 coordinate 24,933,231, forward strand.
TAGTATATTCATAATATCATAAGGGCCATTGCTGTACCAAACTATGGCATAGCAATGTAGGCAGTCCAGCCTTCGTGCGATCATGTTCATGCTGATTTTTTTATTTATTGATATAAACAGGACACGTCAATTTGACTTCACTTCGCCTGATGTTAGCTAGCTAAAGGTAAAGTCCCAGAAAGAAGGTCACCATCGTAAACATGTACCATGTTATCAGTGGTGGCACTCAGCTTGACGACCTCATTAGATGCCTTTTCACGCCCCGCTTAAAGAACCGTTCTCGCTCGCCCGCACCCTACGCACCGTGGACGCGCATCTCTTCCTCATCGTTGGGTAAATGCAATCAACCCGGGCCTCCGCGATAAAATACTGACATCGAAAGCTAGACGTTAAGACGTCAATATTGTCTCATGATATCCTTTCAAATACTTCCAAGAAGAATACATTCTGTGAGTATCTATTCACAAATCTTTGGCAGCATATCGTAATATCTCTTGGCGGTAAAGGTATAAAGCAAACTCGAACGCTCGGCAACTAGTTTACCTGCAATATCTACGATAGTGATGTGCTGTTGTGATGTCGATAATTTTGTGATATTGTTTACTGTTTTGACTTTCGCATCATTCAAACGCCAATAGATAGATAGATAGATAAATCTTTATTGTACACCAGTAATACAGTAAATGTATGGACAATACATGACATTATGTACAAATGGCGGCCTTATCGCTAAGAGCGATCTCTTACAGGCAACCTTTAGGCCAATGCCGGTTGCATTCTAAAACTTGCACTGTGGAATATGGAATCCGCTATCCTACTGGTAAACTTAGATTCTGACCTCCGTCCCCCATGAGCGCGGGGTTGGGGGTGACGGGTGGAGCCGCCTGTCACCCCAGCAGAAGCAGGCCACGGCGGCGGTGCGCTAAAAAGTGCGCCTCCATGGTAAGGGATAGCACTGGGTCAGCCGGGGTGCGAGGGATATGACGAAGACAACCTCACCTCCAACCTAGCTTCGCGACCCACAGTCGGCGTGCGGTTTTAGTCGGTTCGAGTCCGACATAACCTCCCCTTCCAGCTCCGTCAGGGGAGGTATCCGAGGGGATTTGGAAAAAAAAAAGTTAACCTAAGATTAAGTAGAATTAAAATTGACGTCAATAAGAAACTATTTTATTGTTCAACATTGAAAATAAATGACTATGACTATGAGGTTACCATGTCATGCAAAATTGATAGGAAACTAGCTTTTGCCCGCGGCTCCGCCCGCGTGGATGTCGGTTGTCTTAACCAAACATAACATAATAATATGTCTTTTCTCAAGGTCTAGTCTACCCTTATACCAAATTTTATCAAAATCAGTTCAGTGTGTGTCGTGAAAGCATAACATAAAATTTCGCATTTTATAATATTAGTATGGATTCAAAAGTCAAAAGTCAGCCCAAAAGGATTAATTCTAACGAAACTTTAAAAAGTAATGAAATAAGATGTAACACTTCATTACGGTCAATTAAAATGTACTTTTAGTCGTTGGATGGATATTACATCTTTCTTCCATCTTTTAATATACAATTTTCATTGGACACTATCGATAAACGTTGCTCAGCTAATCGACAAACGAATATCGACATCAATCAATTAATTAATTAGCCCATCGTAATCCACTGCTGGACCTACGCTTCTCCCAATGTTGGGAGGCTCTGGCCTACTGTTTCTACGCTGGCCAGGCGGGTTAGTCCAGGGTTTTATTTCGAGATTTCCTTCTCTCGCAGTGATATCGTTTGCATGTTTTTATTAACGTCTAACGACACGCTTGTGATGAAATGGGTGGTGGTGAATTCTTTCTCCGTTACCGTACGGATAATATCGACACGAGCCCCTCCCTACTTCATTACTCGGTAGTGTTTCGCTGCGGGCGGGCGTGCGACATATATCTCCCGAATGTGTAAACTTGTCGCAGAGAGACGGGGAGATTCAAATAGTTACGCACTTGAGACAATGAAGGTGATTCTGGTCTCGGATTAATTAATTCTACGGTATACTACGGATAAATAGACGTGCAGGCTTCTATTCATAGTGCTGAACACATTTTAGTGTTATGAAATTTTTACTGTTTGGTAGTGCTTGCTATGCTACAGTGGAGTTTGTTGCGCCGTTTCTTCTCCACTGGTGCCTAGGAAGCGGTGGTAAACTTAGTTTTAAGCAGAATTTGACGTCAAAAAGCTGTAGTAGTACTACACAATTTTTAATAAATACTTTGATTTTGAATCTATGATGTAAAGAGTAGATGCGGAAGGTAAAAAAAAGTACCTGATTGGCAGTTTTCATGGTTACCCCTATAAAAAGAAAAAACATGCTTTGTGTATTTTTGTTTATAAATGCGACGAAATCAATTGGGGTAGATTAAAACTGATAATCGGCTACCTGATTAGTTAGAATCCTGACCTTTACCCTTTTTTTTTTCTTGCGGAAATCCCCTCGGATACCCCCCCTGCCGGAGCCGGAAGGGCAGGTTATGTCGGACTGGAACCGACTAAAACCGCACGCCGACTGTGGGTCGCGGTGCTAGACTGTGGGTCGAGGTGCTATTGGCCTTTACCCTACCGACGTGAGCCCCCTAACATAAGCATTAATCTATTAAGATAGGAATTTTTTTGAATCTGTTCAGTCGGGGTTCCAAATGTTCCAATCTCAATGGATTTGACTAACTAGTCTATCCTAAATATTTTTAAATTTCATTCAACAAGCAATTTAGCTTAGCTGGAAGGTTTAGAGGATATATAAGTCATTTCGGTTACTAGAAACTCTTTTTTTAGTTTAAGTAGAAAAAAAAATAGTTTTCAAAAATACCAAACTATAAATACGGCATGAAGATGCGTTCGTTTATACAGGCTTAAGTAAATTTTAGGTGGTATACCCCCATCGGCTTAGCGAGAGGGAAAACGGCCTGTGAATAGCGCAGTTTCGGCTTCTATTTTATTTGTCTTCACGGTACGAACATTGAGAGGTAAGCAGAATGTATAACTTTATTTGAATGAATTTTTTATAGCATTTATTATGCTAACTGTTAAGTTCGAAAAACATTGGAAAAAATGAAATGCTCAAGTGAGACTCGAACTCACGACCTTTCGCTTACAGGGCGACTGCTCTGCCAACTGAGCTATTGAGCACCTTTTGTTTTTTGTTTTTTTGTTTTTCGAATGTATAACTTTAGTTAATCAACGCTGATCTGGAGCCGCTTTACAACTTTGTGCCGATAGCCGTGGAGACTCTGGGTCGTTGGGGCAGGGATGCCAGGGCATTTGTGAAAGAATTAGGAGAAGACTCAATGAGTCAATAGGGGACTATCGTTCCGGCTCGTTCCTGGTGCAAAAGCTGGCCATCGCAATCCAGCGTGGAAACGCAGCGAGTGTGATGGGCACTTTTCCACCGGGTGCGGTCAGGGACGGCTTATTTAATTAGCTTAGATAAGGTTTTGACTTGATATGTATATTATACTAGCTTTTGCCCACGGCTCCACCCGCGTGGATGTCTGTTATCGCGACCAAACATACCCTATGTCCTTTCTCATGGTCTAACCTATCCCTATACCAAATTTCATCAAAATCGGTTGAGTGGTTTAGGCGTGAAAGCGTAACATACAGACAGACAGACAGAAAGACAGACAGAGTTACTTTCACATTTATAATATTAGTATGTATATGGATTGTAAAATTTTGTTGAATAAATGCAATAAAAAAATCAATAGAAGAAAAACGCAAAGGTTTTATAAAACTAGGACCATAATTCCCCCTACAAAATTGTGAAGTAGTAATACTCGTAATGTTACTTGAGAAATGCTACTACCTACTCTGTAGATGATTATTTACAAGATTGTAATTTAAACTAGCATGATTGTATAAGTTACAGTTGATTTAATTGTTATTTTATTGGTGTTAATTATTACGTAGTACGTCGGGTTAGCTAGCAAGTTCATAAATTCCTTAAATCTCTGCAGATCTTGTGCCTACATCTACAATTTTATCTCTGAATACGTAAAAACTCAATATAACAAGAAAAACAAAACAGTCCTTGCATATAATCTGATGAAATGGAAAAATCCTCCGTCATATCTTGCAAACTGGAGTCCGCTGAAACTGTTATCTGAAAAACTTTCGCGCAGGCCCATATCATCACAACTTTCTTTGACATAATATTTTACTTTAATATTCTTAGCCAAATATATTTTACCGTGCATTATAGCAATAAAACTGAGTGCACACTGTTCGTGGTGTGTTTGAACTGTGAAATTGAGGCGTGTTCGCACTGTTTGCGCTATGACAGGCGATATGATGTGTACTCTGCTTTGCCACAGTACGACGAAGAGAGTTGATTATTCTTTATATAGAAGTGTATTTATTGTTAGGTTAAGCACGTTGTCTTATTTATTCAACTTCTTTTTTACTTTAAGGCCTGTACTGCAGAACAACGGTCAGTTGTGAGTTGTCTCTCACAATGATATTTGAACTATCACCTAGAATTTGTATACTGTGTCTTCCGACTAGCTATAATCGAGATTTGAGTATCGTTCTGGAATGCGGACTTAAGCTGGCTAAGCTCTTTACTGGTAAAAGTATGGATTTACTACCTATTTACAAATAATGAAATCCAAATATATAAGGCTAGGCGCACATACCTGGACCAAATCGGGGAAGTTTTAGAAAAGGGGCAGGTCAGAAGTACCCTAAACCGACGAGCATGCGCGAAGAATGTAATGAGAGTGAATGAAACGAGAGTAGTATGTCAGGATCGTAGCAAATGGAGATCCGTGATCTCTGCCTACCCCTATGGGAAACAGGCGTGATTTTATGTATGTATGTATGTAAATATATAAAAGTCGTGGTGGCTCCAATGGGAGTTCAAACTTTTTCCACTCCATAGGGAGTGGAATACGAGAAGAAATAGGGTGGCTCTTTCTTCATGTAGGTGTCGTAAAAGGTGACAAAGAGATAGGGCTATTCTCTACCACATAAACATACAGCCTATAACAAAATTAAGCCTGGTTGATCAATGACAAATTGCCTTCTTGACGGCAATTAATTCACTTCTTATAACGTGGGAGCGAAATTCAAACTTACAGGTATGTATATTATGGAAAAATAAATCTTCTCGGGCGGGACTCGAACCCGCAGTCTTTCCCTTACAGGGGGAATGCCTTGACGGATAAATAGAAGGGAAATTTCCCTTACAGGGCATTCCCCCTGTAAGGGAAAGACTGCGGGTTCGAGTCCCGCCCGAGAAGATTTATTATTCCCTATGTATTCGATTTGTATAGTTAGCATACTCAATGCTGTAAAATTCATTCATGAATATTATGTATGTAAATGTGTAAAAACCTATCTATCAATACCTTCTAAACTACCGAAGCTCGATAGATTTCAATAAAAAGCAGCCACGTTGAACGTGGCAGCCAATTCCTGGCCGAGGCAAATTCTGGCGAGTGGTCGTTAGCTCCCTCTCGGGGCACTCGGAGAACGACAGAGGGACCGCACTTGGGGTACTCGTGGTTTGTTTCGAGGACGATAGGGTAACCGTCACTGCACTAAACGTAAGACTTTTTCCATAGACATTACTGATGTGGTGCGGTAAAGTTGACCCATAGCACATATAGATTGTCATGTTTTAAAATTTCAATTTACCATCTACACTTTACACAGTATAGATGCCATTATCTTATATTTCGGTAGGGAGCTTCCACCCTGAAGGGCTCATGAAGTCGACTAATGTCAGAGACACTGCTCATTCTTAAACAGTTCGATCGGACTTAATCAAATAGTACCTGGGGGTTAATTTTGTAGAAATTATTATCAAAATACTTGCGTTATGAGGAAATAAAAGAAGGCGAGGAAGGATAGGCAATTAACCTATAATATAAGAAGATGTAGTAACTAAGAAAGAGAAAGTGATGCTTAGATGGTTCGGACACGTGGAGTTGTCCATACAGAAGACTGATGCAACGGATTTATGAAGCAAGGGTGAATGGGCGATCCGGTCAAGGTCGACCTAGACATGCGTATGTCAATCAGACCGCAGATGTTTTAAAGAAAGGACATGTCAAGAGTACCTAAAACCGGCGAGCAAGTATGAAAACAATTATGAAAGTAGAAGAAGTGAAAGATCTATGCCAGGATCGTAGCAAGTGGAAAGCTGCAGTCTCTGCCTACCCCGCTGGGAAAAAGACGACTATGTATTTTTTACCCCCGTGGAGCCGGTGGAGGTGATTATGTCGGACTCGAACCGACTAAAACGCACGCCGTCTTTGGGTTTTTGGTTGCCGGAGGTGAGAATGCAGGAAACATATCTCTCGCACCCCGGTATTGACTGTATGTATGTATAATATTATCAATTCGCGGCCTCCATTATAAGTTGCGTATATAATAAATGGCTCCTAAACGTGTGAGTCAATTCACGTGACTCTCGTTCACTTAAAAGCGTATGTGGCTCCTTCACATCTTATTAGTTACGCAGCCTAAATGCCTAATGAAGTGTTTAATTTAGTTATGTCAAGTTAAGTTCGCGATAACTAAATTAATGACTATATTAATTAGTTCTTAGATGACAAAATTATTAATGTAATAAAGTTAATTGATTTGAAGTTCCTAAGTTTGTAAATCAGACCGCAGATGTTTTAAAGAAAGGACATGTCAAGAGTACCTAAAACCGGCGAGCAAGTATGAAAACAATTATGAAAGTAGAAGAAGTGAAAGATCTATGCCAGGATCGTAGCAAGTGGAAAGCTGCAGTCTCTGCCTACCCCGCTGGGAAAAAGACGACTGTATGTATTTTTTACCCCCCTGGAGCCGGTGGAGGTGATTATGTCGGACTCGAACCGACTAAAACGCACGCCGTCTTTGGGTTTTTGGTTGCCGGAGGTGAGAATGCAGGAAACATATCTCTCGCACCCCGGTATTGACTGTATGTATGTATAATATTATCAATTCGCGGCCTCCATTATAAGTTGCGTATATAATAAATGGCTCCTAAACGTGTGAGTCAATTCACGTGACTCTCGTTCACTTAATAGCGTATGTGGCTCCTTCACATCTTATTAGTTACGCAGCCTAAATGCCTAATGAAGTGTTTAATTTTGTTATGTCAAGTTAAGTTCGCGATAACTAAATTAATGACTATATTAATTAGTTCTTAGATGACAAAATTATTAATGTAATAAAGTTAATTGATTTGAAGTTCCTAAGTTTGTAATTTGCTTCAGAAGATTGAGTAGAAATGTAAATAAGTATCTTGTTAGTTGTTTATCTTATTAAGCCAATTTTAGATGATTAATGTCAGAAAAACATCCACCCGTCCATATTTTCACGCCTATAAATCTCTGAAAGGGTAGGCAGAGGTGTTACAATACCCACGTGTCGCTAAATATGATTTGATTTGATGATGAGAACAGCCATATCCCTTGTTCCCCACAACCCGAAGGGGGCCATCTCGAAAGAGATGGTCCTGGGTCTGCCAGGGTGCGAGAGATATGCTTTTGGCAATCTCACCTCTGGCAACCAAGGACCCAAGACGGCGTGCGTTTTAGTCGGTTCGAGTCCGACATAACCACTTCCACCGGCACCGTGGGGGTGGTATCCGTGAGTATTTATCGCACGATAAAAAAAAAAAGCCATAGCCCTTAGTCACCTTAGACAGAAACGTAAGCATAAAATTATTAACATCTGAGAGGGATTCTATGTAAGTTTAGTAACATATTTTACAGTACTTACGTAGCTTATTTGAACAAAAAACACGCATTTTCCTATACAAAATAGGAAAAATGTGTATTTTTCTTAAAACCGAGGTCGCAATAATATTTTCTACTTTAACGATAACTACACAGTACCAATGAAAATTGGATTGTACAACTACTTCTACATTACAGACATGATTATAATTATTATATATGTAAGTAGAACCCAAATAAAAATGTCCTAAAATTTTTATAAACCACGGTGTTTATACAGGACAGGCTCTTAAAAAATATGCTTGTCGGAAGTGTGTCGTAAGGGACGTACCTTCGGCCCGTTACGTCGTACTGCGCTCTTCACACAGTGAGCAGGATGTACGGTACATGAGTTAAATACCAACATGCATGTTGGACGTTTTATGGGCAATTTTGGGGTTGAGATACGCATGTATTATAATGATGGGGACTTTTTACCCGACTACGGCGAAGCCAAAAGGAGGGTTATGATTTTGACAGGCTATGTATGTATGTATGTATGTATGTATGTATGTATGTATGTATGTATGTTCATTTGTTCCCTCATAGCTCCTCAACTACTTATTAGAACTAGACAAATGAGGTATCGTTACAAGCGGCTATGTCGTCTGATGGTTATAGGCCATATGACGTGTCACTCAATCTTGTGTGGCGCCCTCTAGCGCTCATAAGGGACTGTGTAAAAAAATAAATTTGAGATAAATATGCCGTGTTTGGTATCAAATGAAAGGGCTTAAGAAGCACATTTCAAATATGTATAAATTATTAGCTTTACCTTGCCCCAAAATAATGTAAATAAAAAATAAAGTTTAAAACTAAAACCCGACTACCGAAAAATCACACTCTAAAACGTAACAAACAAGAAAATATCAAGGATAGCCGTGGTCGTATGCCACTTACTCCAACAAAACAATATATTCTAGGGTAAAGTGGCATACGACCACGGCTATCCTTGATATTTTCTTGTTTGTTACGTTTTAGAGTGTGATTTTTCGGTAGTCGGGTTTTAGTTTTAAACTTTATTTTATATATCATCAAGTGTTAACAATTAAAAAGAAAAATTATGAGGATTTTCTTTTGTTTTATATACAGTTAGCATTGTAGTAAAAGATTCACCTGTTTGTAAGTATTAACTGCGTGGCGTCAGCGCTACCTAGTGACCCCATCTGAAAACCAGTGCAGTGCATACTCAACGCAAGGGTTTGCGCAGCAGGGCCCTATTTGGGTTCGCACAGTGTCATAATCATACTACATTATGATATATATGAAATTGTAATACTTGGGGTGCTGTAGGGTCCCACCAAGATCTTCGGGACCCAAGCCAACCTCACCTGCAAGCCGGTGCACCTGCTGAAAAACGGACGAGGCTCTGGCGCTGGCTTTCCCTTCAGGGTTGGGGGGTCAGACGGCAGTCGCTCCCGGAAAGGCCAAAACTTAGCCAAATCAAGAAATGATAGGCAACGTAAGGGATCGCGCGAGGGATAGGGCGCCGCCGCAAAACGGCGCGCAGGAGTGTCGCCCGCCTCTTGTGACAAGTGGACGAGGGCTACCGTGCCTGAGCCGGGCACGGCTAAAGAAGATAGGCCAAAATCGCGATCCCCGTAAACTCCGCTTCGCAACGTGGAACATCGGCACGTTAACTGGTCGCGCGAGGGAGTTGGCCGCCGTACTCTCCAGGCGGAGGGTGGCCGTGGCGTTCCTGCAGGAGACTCGGTGGGAGGGCAGTAGCTCCAAGCTCATTGGGGACGGCTACCAGCTGATGTACACAGGTGCTCCTAATGGGCAGGCCGGGGTGGGCGTGGTGCTCTCCCGGGAGCTTCAGGATGACGTCTTGGAGGTGAAACGCCATAGCGCCCGACTTATGGTTGTGAGGGTGCTTGTCGATGGGATTGTAACCCACCTGATAAGTGCCTACGCTCCACAGTCTGGGTGTGGCGAAGCCGAAAAGATCTCGTTCTGGAACCAACTCGGGGGAGTGCTCCGTGACATTCCGCTGTCGCAGGAAATTGTTCTGGGTGGTGACCTGAATGGTCATGTGGGTGGTGGATGTGAGGAGTTTGGGCGTGTCCACGGTGGTTATGGATACGGTAGCCGTAACCCAGAGGGTGAGCATATCCTCAGAACGTGTGCGGCTGCTGATCTTGCCATCGTGAACACGTACTTCAAAAAGAAGCCCGAACATCTTATCACCTACAAGAGTGGGGGGCGCGCTACCCAGATCGATTTCCTGCTCACTAGGAGGCACAGCATCAGTAGGGTAGCCAACTGCAAGGTTATACCCGGGGAGAGTCTCACTGCGCAACACCGTCTCCTTGTCATGGACCTCCGCGTAAAACCCAAAGGCAAACGAGTTGAGCGCGGCCAACGCAGAATCAAGTGGTGGCTGCTTGATGAAGCCAAGTCCCAGAGTTTCGTCTCAGCTATCGGTGATAAGTGCATTAATGCTGTAGACGAACCAGTGCAAGATTGCTGGGACAAGATTCAGGCAGCTATCCTTGAGGCGGGGAAGGCAGTGCTCGGCACGTCTAAGGGTGGACGCAAGTGTGACAAGGACACCTGGTGGTGGAACGACACAGTCCAGAAGGAGATCAGGGTGAAGAAAGCCCTCTTTAAAAAGTGGCAAGCGTCCAAATCTCCCGAAGACCACGACGAGTACAAACAGGCTAAACGCGCCACTAGGAGAGCCGTAGCCAGGGCCAGACGAGACCACTTGCAACCGCTATACAACAAGTTGGAATCGTCCGAGGGGCAAAAGCTCATCTACAAGTTGGCGCGCTCCAGGGCCAAAGCGGTGCAGGCTATAACCAAGTGCCGCTGCATCAAAGACCCTGGAGGAAACCTGTTGTACGAGGAAGTCGCGGTGAAGGAGAGATGGCGCTCATACTTCCACGATCTGCTGAATAAGCAGCATAAAGAGGTGCAGCCACCAGATCTCCCTCCAAATCAAGGACTAGTGCCACCGATAACGCCTGCTGAAGTTCAGACTGCCATTCGTCGCATGAAGAACCGGAAAGCTGTCGGACCCGACGAAGTCCCCATCGAGGCTTGGAAGGCAATGGGTGCCCGTGGTGTGGGCATCCTCGCTAATCTTTATAACCGTATCCTCCTCACCGGTAAAATCCCAAACCAGTGGAGGCTGAGTGTTATTACGCCAGTCTTCAAGGGCAAGAGATCGGTGCAAGAGTGTGGTAGTTACCGAGGTATAAAGATAATGTCCCACACCATGAAGCTTTACGAGCGGATAATCGATTCCCGGATCCGACAGGAGAGTACCCTCTCGGAGTGCCAGTATGGATTCCGCCCCGGACACGGGACTATGGATCCGTCGTTCGCCCTAAGGATCGTCGCGGAGAGATACAGGGCGAGGAACACGCCCCTGTACTGTCTATTCCTAGACATGCAGAAGGCTTCGACTGTGTGCCTCGCGCGATGATCTGGTGGGCACTGCGGTCCAAAGGAGTCCCAGAGGCTTACATCGACACCATCCGAGACATGTACCAAGATTCCGGTTCCGTGGTTCGGACCGCTGTTGGCGACACGAAAACCTTCCCCATCACCGTCGGGGTACACCAAGGATCCGTACTTAGTCCCTACCTGTTCAGCTTGGTGTTAGACGTTTTGTCGGACAGTATCAGAGACTCACATGAGCAGCCTCCATGGTTGCTTATGTATGCTGATGACATTGCGCTGATGGACGCAGACAGGAACAGATTGGTGCGACGTGTGAAAGTGTGGAAGGAGGCGCTTGAGAACGGCGGTCTGAAGCTAAATGTGGCGAAGACAGAGTACTTGGCGTTAAACTCAACAGATCCCACACCCGTTCGCATAGGCGATAACTTGGTCGAGCGCACGGATCAGGTTAAGTACCTGGGATCTGTACTTCACGTTACTGGTGACATCGACCACGACGTCAAGGCACGTATTGCCGCCGCGTGGGCTAAGTGGCGGGAAATCACTGGCGTCACTTGCGACACTAAAATGCCAGTCAGGCTGAAGGGGCAGGTCTATAAAACAATCATTAGACCTGTCCTCTTACACGGCTGTGAGGCGTGGCCGCTGTTGGAGCGACACAAGCAGATGCTGCGTGTCACGGAGATGAAAATGCTGCGGTGGATGTGTGGAGTCACGCGTAAAGATCGCGTGAGGAACTCGCGCATCCGCGGCAGCCTTCATGTCCGTGACATCGCAGATAAAATGCAAGAGAGCCGCCTCCGCTGGTGCGGCCACGTCTTGCGGAAACCGCCCAGCTACGTGGGTAACAAATGCCTGGCAATGGCGCCCCCACCCGGTCCAGGTAGAAGGGGTAGGCCCAAGAAGTGCTGGCTTGGCGTCGTGGAGGGTGACATGCGTGAAAATGGTCTCACTACCTTGGACGCCCAAGATCGTGCGAAGTGGAGGAGGAAGAGCCGGAATGCGGACCCTGAGCTCCGAGGGCACCGTGGCTTCGGATGCAATCAGGACTAACGTCTCTATGTGGATGATGATGATGAAATTGTAATACTTACTTATTTGTATTTTAGTCAGACACACACTGTGTGGAACGAAAATAAAATACTTTTCTTTCTTTGAATGCAATTTTTATAGCATGTTCGAAATACATCGGGAAAAAAAAGAACTCAAGTGGGACTTGAATCCACGACCTTTTCCTTAGGAATGCTCTTCCAACTGAGCAATTGAGCCACACCTAAATCACTTCAAATTTCCCTTCTCTTTATATCCGTCTTTAAAGGCGACAGTGGAGCCATTTACCAACTTTCTTACGAACTGTTGGAACCAATGAATGATTACCCTTTTTAAACATTGATTTCATCATCATCTACTTTCTTTATTTCTATCAACACATATCCATATCTCTTGTGGTGGCGGTTAAGCCAAATTATTAAGTTTAAGAAAACGGAACTCGGGCTCCAAAGGACAAAGATCTGAGAGGCCCCAAGAATCCACAGTACTTTAACAGATAACAGTACCTATCGAACACAATATCGTGTTGTAGGTACTGTTACTCAAATAATTGAGACAAGAGAATTAAGTTGATGCCTTCAAACAAAGTTATGTTTATTATTATCTATACCACACGCCGTACGCTAAACCCTTTGCCGGTAAATAGCCCTTCACATAAAGCGCGATGTTTCCTCCAAACAAAACATATAAAACTTGTATAAATTGGCATAATGAAATGTATCTTACGGCGCTGGCGTCGTAAAGCGCACGCACATTCTGCCGGTTTTAATGAACACATAACGTATTTTATAGTCAATATCGATTTTATTATGTATCCCGGCGGCCATTAAAAATAATGTATATGCTACAGGCAAAGTAGAAAACTTAATACGACTGCAAAAACAGTAGTAACTTTCACGTTGCTACAGAAAATTTAACTTAAATCTATGAGAGTTCATCATCCTATAACAATTTTCCCGTTGTTTCAAAGTCAGCACTTCGGAGTTAGTCAGATTTATCCATCCATCCATCCATATATACATGTCTGAAAATCGCGGAAGGGGTAGGCAGAGAAGTATTAGTACCAATCCACGTTTCACAATTATGATTTTCGGTGACACGACGTAATAGGGGGCGAGCCTATTGCGTCTAGTGGGCACTTTGTCTTGGGCTGTATGTTTACTGTTGGATGGAGAACAGCCCTATCCCTTAGTAACGTACGTAATATTCATCCCAGAACATTATTAGCCGCCATTTGTTCAGTGCAAAAAAAGGATAGATTTATGTATTCGTGAAAATGGAAATCATTTTGAGCAATTTATTTCATAAACCAATTTCTTAAATGTTTAAATTAATGATTTTTTTTATTTAAAAAGTTCAAAATTTTACCTGACCTATGAGTTTCGAGTTGATTTATCATATTTCCGTACGAAATGTATGGGAAACGTTTTTGGCGATTTCTGTCTTTTCTAGTACTGAAAGCTAAAATGGTCCCATAGAGTTTTTTGATCCCCACATGAAATAGAATCGATTGGCATAAAAAAAAATTGAACTTTTTGCATTTTTTTTGCTAACTGTAAGTTTTTTACAAAATCTGTGAATGCAGTTCAAAATGTCCCAAAAAGTTAGGGAAGGTCTTTTAAGAACGTTTTGCTGTAACTGCAACGGTTAAGGTACTTGCCCTTACTGCCCCGTTTCAAAAATACACCCTGTATAATTATGTCCGCTTTTCCACTATTTAGCGGACCGTGTACTTGTAGGTGAGGTGAGGGATTTCCTAGTCAAAATAATCGAAAATGCATTGAAACTAAATGGTGAACATTTTATCTATATGAATTTTACAGCATTAAGTATGCTAACTATACAAATCGAATACAAAGGGGAAAAGAATCTTGGTGGGACTCGGACCCGCGATCTTTCCCTTACAGGGGGAATGCCCTGTACCAACTCGGCTACCGAGACACGCCCGATGTGTTTCAAATTTCCCTTCTTATCCGTCTTTAAGGCGATGGTGGATTTATCTACCGATATTCTTTACGAACTATCAGAACCCATGAATGATGTTACAATCATTTTTAAACATTGATTTTTGATGACTCCGCCCAAATATTTGAATGAATTTTACAGCATTATGTATAACTAGCTTTTGCCCGCGGCTCCGCCCGCGTGGATGTCGGTTCCCGGCAATTATTCGAATTTTTCTCGCCGTAAAAACCTTCCCTGGACTTCCACGAATAATTCAAGACCAAAATTAGCCAAATCGGTAAAGGCGTTCCGGAGTTATATCGTCAGGAAGGAAAACCCGACTTATTTTTATATAGTAGACAACTGCTGTCTCTCTGCCTGAGCTCTAAGTCGCTGCAAACGCTCGACATTCGACTCGCTTTCGCGCAACTGAGTGGTCCTTATATTTTGTTCAAGAAGACGTTGGGAACGCTCCAGCCTCGACTCTTGAGCGCGTAGCTCGGAGGTTCTCAGACTTTGTTCGGCAAGGCGTTGCGAATGCTCGACACTTGACTCTCGCTCGCGTAAGTCAGATGTCCTTACATTGTCTTCATGAAGACGTTGGGAACGCTCCAGCCTCGACTCTCGTGCACGTAACTCAGAGGTTCTCAGATTTTGTTGTGCAAGGCGTTGCGAACGTTCGACACTCGACTCTCGTGCGCGAGCCTGAGAGTTTCTCTGATGTTGTTCAGCAAGGCGTTGTGAACGTTCAGGTGAAGATTCTCCCATACGACGTATTCTTGCTGCCCGTGCTTGAGAACTATGTTTAGAAAGTTGGGACCTGGCTCTCTTAGGCATTTTCAAATGTTTAAGAAAATGTTAATAGCCTGTAATATTCTAGCTCTGAAAAGAACTGTTGGGTAGCCCTGAAAAGAACTGTTGATTAGCTCTGAGAAGAATTGTTGTTTAGCTCTGAGAAGAACTTTTGCGTAGGTGTAGTTTTAAGAATGAAGTCTAATAAAAATCGAACGAAAATGATTAGACTTCGCGCACGACCGCTGCGTAGGGAGCCGACCGCGCGACTGAGCGTGCGTGAGGGGAGTTTAGGTCTATGAGTAAGGTACCCTACTCATAGACCTAAACTCCCCTCACGCACGCGCACCCCCGCCTTGGTGACGCTCACTTCGCAACGCAGAAATAGTAATATTTTAATTTCGCCATAACTTCAAAACCAAACGTCCAATTTTAATCTTTTAAATACCAAATATTATCTACATAAACTGTACTTAGTGATGAAATAATTTATTTTGATAAGGATTAATAGCATGAGTAAAATAAATGCGTTTAAATGTAGTCCAAAAAAAAATTAAGATTTTTAAATAAAAAAATGGTTGTTGTGCCTCACTCGACATAGATAGGTATAGTGTGTCGCGGACTTTTATGTATATATTTATAAGATTTCCAATTAATTAGAACATTTTATGGTTCTATCTTTTATAGTTTAGGCAGCGTACGCAAAATAAGTAACTTTTCTGGTTGATTTTTTACACCTTGTGTCCGAAAAACCCAAATATTTTACGGATCCCTATTTTTTTCCAAAATAAAATTTAGCCTATGTTACTCGTGGATAATGTAGCTTTCGAATGGTGAAAGAATTTTTAAAAACGGTCCAGTAGTTTTTGAGCCTATTCATTACAACCAAACAGACAAACAAACAAAGTTTTCCTCTTTATAATATTAGTGTAGATAAATAAATAATAAATAAAATATTCCACAACATTCTACACAACGCTATCTAGACCCATGGTAAGCTTTTTTATAGCTTGTGTTATGGAATCTAGAATGCGGATAAACATACTTATATACTTTTTTTTTTGTAAATACATACATATTATACATAGAAACATAAGCAAACATAGCCGGTAAACTGAAGTAGGTATAGTTTTTATATTGTTATACTAATATTAGAAATGCGAAAGTAACTCCGTCTGTCTGTCTATCTGTCTGTCTGTCTGTATGTTACGCTTTCATGCCTAAACCACTGAGCCGATTTTGATGAGTTTTGGTGTAGGGGTTGATTAGACCATAAGAAAGGACATAGGCTATGTTTGGTCGCGATAACCAACATCCACGTGGGCGGAGCCGCGGGCAAAAGCTAGTTTTTAAATATTTTTAAAGTACAAACGAAGTATGAATTTGTTATTTCGTACAACATGGCATGCAAACACTAGCCCATGTATTTTTTTTTGCAACGTCAGTCTAATACTTAAATTGCCATCTTTACAAAACATGCAGAGCAATGAAAGGATAAAACGGATGAAATGTCTCCAGCAAGATCTCAAACTGCACGAATACCTACATCATAAGGCCAGCAGTTTCTTCTACCATTAATAAAAACAACAGCCAACAATACCTTAGTAAATTTGAACCCTGCCCTGTTACAAATTTTGCCTGTGACATGTTTACCCTTTTCCTTTGACGATGCAGAAAGTCTATTTGAGCATACCCTACGTAAGAAATAGATATGATATACCTATGTATTATTTTACTTTTGAGAGTCATTGTATAAAGCTTACTATAGACCGACCACGATTGCTGTACTGCGTCATAGGAAAGCGCGGTGTGGTGGGAGACGAGGTGAAGAAAGAATAAGAAAGAGCACGAGTTGAGAGCAAGCGAACTACCGCCGCCCGTGAGCGCTGGTGGCCACGGCATTGACAGCTCATAGAATGTCAAAAGGCATTAGGAGTTTGGGCCTTTCGCACGAAAGCCTGCAGAGGCCGCTAGTGTGGTAGGGTGCCATCTGACATTTGACAGTAAAATTGTCACTCAGCGTTCAGTTGACGTTCAGTATTGTTTGAATTTTATCATATATTTTACTATTAATTTCCGTTCCGCTTATCCTCTCAATATCTCAAAATGTGCTTATACGCTCTCTAAATTGTATCTGCCTGTTTGCTCTGCAATTTTTACTTTGAAAATGCCGTTCATTGAATGTTGTGTACCGTCGTGTCGGAAGACCAAGTACGATGAAACTTTGTATCGATTACCTCGAAATGAAACATTACAACGCAAGTGGCTCAATCAGCTCGCACCATATTGCCCAGGACTTGTACAGTTGACTTAGAGAAAGGAAGATTTGTTCAAGACAATTTGAACCAAAATGTCTCATTGGCAAGAAAAGACTTTATAATGCTAGACATGCCAGGTTAGTTGTTTGAATAACCTATACAACTCACTAGAGTTAGGTAGGTACTAACCTACCTCTTGTAATAATACTTTTTACAATTTTTGTATTGTTGGCTTGTCACAAATTAAATCACTGATTGTTATAATTGTTAAATTTCAGTTGAAACTGATCACACTTGTGTGAAAATGTCAACAATGTTAGATCACACATATTGCAAGAGGCCGTCATCGAGTGATTCTTACCCACAACCTGCAAAAATTCCCAAAATAACAAATGTTTCAGAACAAGACTGTACCTTGCCCTCTACATCAGTATGTATGCTCTATTCACTTCTTGTCGTTATTATATATATATATGAATGAATTCCGAGACTTTGCCTTTAGCTTAACATCAGGCGAGGTGAAGTCAAATTGACGTGTCCAGTATAAAAAAAAAAGTTTTTGGTTAATTTTCGTTACGTCGTTACCTCGTTAAGCTACATGCAAAGTCTGGAAAAAAGGGTCACTATCGTAAACATGTACCATGTTAACAGTGGTGACACTCAGCTTGACTGCCTGATCCATATACGGATGGCATCTTCATCTTATCAGCATATCTATGGTCTACCATAGGTAAAGTTGTTACTACTACTACCATTATACATGTTCGTATGGCGACCGGGACCGACGGCTTAACGTGCTTTCCGAGGCACGACTAGACCAATGCAAATAGTCAAATATAAGCATACAAATATTTGCACTGAGCGAGGATCGAACCCGCGCCTCCTGCGTAGCGGCCGCGTTCACTACCGCCACGTCACGGAGGCTGTAGGTAAAGTGGTTACTACAACCAAAGATTCTTGATATTTATTTATCTTCAGTTTAACAATTACGATATGGATGTATTGTAATTAAAATAACATTAAAAAGCTGAATGGAGAAATTGCTTTACATGGATATTGTAAAGCAATTTCTCCTATAACCTCCCTAAATTAATGAGTTATCAAAAGCAGAACAATGATAGAATAGTAATAATAACAAATATATCGCGATAGAAGCCGTAAAAAGTGGTTTTATTTCAATGAGTGACATTCGCGTAAACTTCAGAAAATATCAAATGATAGAATGTCTTGGAACATAAGTAAAATCACATAGAATAAATTGTTTATAATTTGTGCAATATTTGTACTACATTTATCAACGTACATAATATACTGACATGAGATTGTTCATAAATTTTGATTGTTTTTATTATAACTTGTTAATCTTCTATTACATGTTATCTTACTGCACTGCTTAAGGGTAATAATTATAATTATATCTCTACCTACTAATCTCCGTCCCGTCCCATGTTGTGAAAGATATTCCAAGAGATTGCCTAGTGTGATAAGGCCACCAATTGAGTCATTAAAGTGTGGTGAAATATTATATTACTAAAGCTAAACTTTTTTTCAGCTGTGAAGTCTAGAAGAGTGCGTTTGACAAGCAGTATTAAATGTCTGTCCCCAAAAGGCAGATTATTGAAAAAAATGAAAAAATGTCTGGGTTGAGCATGGTGCAGGCCCCTCCGAAATTGCTGTAATTATGGCATAGTGCTAATTAAGCATAATTATGCACGCGAACTTCTTAGTCTTTATTTTTTGTTAAGGTTAATTATTTTGTTATTAGTTTTTTTATATACTTTAATTATCTTAACACGAGACAAATGTACATTCGTCCATATTTAGTGTTAAGATATCACTTTTTGTAAATTGATGTCTGTAAAATGCTAGTGTGTTTCTTGCGCCGTTTCTTCTCCAAATATAGAATTAATAAAAAATAAACTATTGTTTCATTCTGTGTCTAGTACCTAATATAAAAATATAAATCATACAACACCCCAACATAGAATGGGCTATCGACTAACGACATCACTATTATCGATATCGTTATTAGGTAAAAATATGAATATGGCCTGCCCTACACGCAGCTCACTTTTTTTTTTAATCTACGTCACGTTCACGTCACGTCAATATGACATGATGGTATGCGATGCGGACCCGCTCCTTACGATTCAGTTTTTGTTCAGAGACTGTCTTATCTGTACGTAGTACATATCTTCTAATCTGTGGCTGGTGGCGAACTGACCAAATCTGACGATGCTTTCCTCGTCTGGTGATACCATAGCATCTGAGTCTATAGCTATGCTTTTCTAATTCTATGCTATGGCGGCCTCTGTGGCGTGGCGGTAGTGAACGTGACTGCTACCAAGGAGGCGCGGGTTCAATCCCCTCTCAGTGCAAATATTTGTGTGCATGAATATGCCTATTTGCATTGGTCTGGGTGTTTTTATTTATAATATGTTTGTATTTACTAAAAAAAGTATCTAAGTATGTTTATCCGCATTCTAGATTCCATAACACAAACATAGCGTTGTGTAGAATGTTGGGAATATTTATTTATTTATTTCATCAACTATTTGAAATGATTCAGGTGTGGCTCAATAGCTCAGTTGGAAGAGCATTCCTCCTGTAAGGGAAAGGTTGTGAGTTCAAGTCTCACTTGAGCGTTTTTTCCGATGTTTTCGAACTTAAAAGTTACCATAATAAATGCTATAAAAAAATCATTCAAATCAATAACTATTACTTAAAATTGCTCACAACAATACAAAACCAACTAATACATCCCGAGAGAAATACAAATATTGTCTTAAGCAAAATAATATATTGTTAGAGAATGTTCTAGATCGAGCAATTGGTCCAGAAGCTACACCTTCTTACAGATACGCCAACAATTATGTATTAATAGCCTTAAGGGTTGAACGAAATGGCCAGAGTTGGCTAACAATGGATTTGACAACTGCTTAAGGAATACGATATCTTAAATTTGATTTCGGATTCTTGGTAAACACCTTTTAGTTTAGTTTGGAAGGTGACCTTGACCTGAACTTTGACCTTGAACTAACGCTGAAATTTGGTAGGCAATTAACCGGAGAAATAATTTGTGAGAACCTTAAGGGGTTTTTGGGACCACACTGGGATTTTTGAGACAAAAGTTAAAGGCACCTACAAGCCGGATCTATTGCAATCAATAGACAACAATAACATGGTAGCGGAATGGGAGCTACGACTTGGGCGACCAAGCGCAGGGCACGCCGTAATATTATAGCGGCGGTAAGACCCGTCATGGAGGAGTGGCTAGAGAGGCCACACGGCAGCCTCTCGTACCGCAGATGATTACCGGACACGGGTGTTTCGGGAGTTACCTGTGTCGGATCCGGAAGGAGCCAACGTCCGGGTGCCATCGCTGTAATGCGAGCGAGGACACAGAGACACGCCGAGGCGGGTCCTAGTGGCGGTGTGGGAAGTCGACTCCTCGTACTTCCCGACACCAGTTAGGTATCTAGGTACTAAGTCGACACCTATTTATATTCTCGATCAGAAGGCGTGGAAGCGAAGGTAAGTGATGATGAGATTGAATAACGAACACCAGGTATGTATAACGATAGTTCACTATTGATATAGTTTTATGTTTACAAGCACTGTATACACTAGTAAGAATCACAGGTAGAACTTAGTATATTTAACGAAAGTGTAAACAAAATATAAATTAGATTATTCTAGCAGTTATGTCTCAAAGCGGCGAGCAAACAATCCTGTCTGTAACTACCTCCTTTTTCTCAATGCAGGTGCGACGCGAGAAACAACATCGGTTGTTTCACTCGCACTCATACGCAAAGCGATCACGGAGGCGGCGCATGCAGCATAAGGTTGTGGTACAACAAATAAGCGGGAAGCGGAGAGGAAGCGTTTATGAATATTAGATATTTTTGTTAATGATAATATATCACAATATTAGTAGTAATTTATTTATGATAGTTATGTAAGTATTTAATTTATGGTATATTTATTACATAATATTATATAGGCATTAAGATTTGTAAATAGGTTGTACATACATAAATAAATATATATAAGGTAGGATAGTAAATATAAGTGTAGGATTTAGGTATATTAGGTAGGGACAAGGTCACTACAGCGGCTTTGGGGGTGGGAGTCCTCACACTCGCCACATTGCTCACAGCGATGGTACGTTGTGGGGACACTGTGGTCCCCACTACCCGAAGGGGGCCATCTCGAAGGAGATGGTCCTGGGTCTGCCGGGGTGCAAGAGATATGCTTTTGGCAATCTCACCTCCGGCAACCAAGGACCCAAGACGGCGTGCGTTTTAGTCGGTTCGAGTCCGACATAACCACCTCCACCGGCTCCGTGGGGGTGGTAACCGCGGGGATTTATCGCACGAATAAAATAGACAACAATAACATTTGGCCCAAACATTCCAGTGGGGTCAAAAAAAAAACCCCTTTAGGTTCTCACAATTTAATTCATTGTTAGGCCAATTTGCCTAATTTGTAACAAATTTAGGAGATTTCCCGAAACAAACGGATAGAAAAACGAACATACATTTTTTTCGGCTTTAACATCAAATAATATAAATATCCATAATGCATTAAAGAAGCTGTTATTTTACCGTTACAAACATACAGGTCAATTTTGTTTATTACTATAAATTATCTGAGTACTATAAAAGCATGATAAAAATTTGTATGCAAATCTTGTTATAATTTTTACTACAGTCATTTTCCTTTCTATTATGTTTCTTGAAGTGCAGTAGAATATAAATGTTTCTGCTAGTTTCATGAAAAACATATAAATTTATCTACGAACTAGCTAACCTGGTAAACGTACTTAGTTCTGTTCTACTATTTATATTTTTTGTCAAAGAAATCGAACGCAGGTACCTATATGTAAATGCAGAATGAAATGTCAAAGCAATGAGGTGACGAATTATATTATTCTCTAGCTTTTGCCCGCGGCTCCGCCCGCGTGGATGTCGGTTCCCGGCAATTATTCGAATTTTCCTCGCCGTAAAAACCTTCCCTGGACTTCCACGAATAATTCAAAATTAGCCAAATCGGTAAAGACGCTCTGGAGTTATGTCGTCAGGAAGGAAAACCCGACTTATTTTTATATATAGTAGATATAAAAATACTCAAATCGCAATAAAAATAGGTGTGGGGATAGGAGAATGAAAAATAGTTTACAATCTATTCACATAACATTGATTTTTTTTTTATGAATAACGATCATTATAATTGTAAATGGTATGAGAAACATTTTCGCGCCTCCGATGATAGGAGTTGAAAAGTTATGTAAGACCATGCGCACCCCACATAGCCACTTATCATATTAAATCGATAAAAAAAAAAGAATCAATATAATCGGTTGGGCCGACCGATTCCAATGCCTCAATTGGGTCTATAAGTAGAACAATCTACTCAGACTTCTAGAATAGTCCTTATCCCTAATCCCTAAACACATTTAGATTAAAATTCTTCAAAAACTTAAGCTTGTTGGACCATGTTCCCGCGTAAACCTCCCAAAGGACCGGCTAGCCTCTGCACGAAAAGTAGAAAAGCCAAGATAAAGGATAAAATATGAATATTTCTCTTAAAAATGCCAGCACGCTTAATAAATAGTGCATAGACAAACAAAAATATATAATTTATAGAAACTCGCCTCGTTACAGAAATATCGCAGATGTGAAAAGATTTATAGCATAACGGATTGGGCGCCATATTTTTCATGCGACTATTGACATTTGCAATAATATGTCCGTTCAACTGGACCGAATTATTCATTTTCGGACGTTTTCGTACAGTCAGCGTCAAAAATATCTTGACGATGAAGTCTCAAAATGATTTTAAAACTCTCGTATTAAGAGCAAATCACTGTTTTAAAGATTTAAATGATATTATTGTTCGAACTAACTACTACTACTGCTACTGTCAGTGGGGACGCCGTCTGACCGGACGGGTGATCAGCCCTTCTATGTGGGCCATTTCACCCAATTCCCAATAAAAATGACTGCCATACATGTTCTGAGACTGACAGCGTGCAACGTGCTCTCCGAGGCACGACCAGACCAATACAAATACTCATAATTATATAAGCATACAAATATTTGCACTGAGCGGGGATCAAAGCCGCGCCTCCTGCGTAGCGGCCGCGTTCACTACTGTCGAACTAAAAGTGTGCATCAAATATTAGAACAATCAGTCTATTGGCACAGGGTAACAAAAAGAAATTAAGATCATTTTAAATACTTACTCGTAGTTCACAAACATCTTTCTGTTGTTGACTGTACATTTCCTTTCGACTTTTCTGTGACTTTTGTTCGCTTACAGGCTCATTTGACAAATGCCTGTTCAATCGGGGGAAGTAAATGTCTCGCGTGTAATGATGTTGAAGCCATTTTTGTTGTATCTTGGTGATGGAGGCCAGAGGGAGAAGTGGAGATTGAGTAATGAATAATAATGTTGCACTCAATACCATAGGGAGGCATAACGGCCTTAAAAATTGGGGTTCACGATTTTGTTTACCATATACATTTAAATTTATATTGCAGTTGCATTGATAATAAATAGGTATTATGGGGTTTTGGGAGAGCGAGAATGACATTCGAATGAATTGAGAGAAGAAAAGCTAAGAAAAGTTTTTCAGTTCACAGTTGCATAGCATAGATACATACATTTTTTTTTTGTTTTTTATTCATTAAACATTTACATAAAACTATAACAATATAAGCATACCATAAATCACAAAGATTTGTCCGGAATGCTAAGTATAGATAGAGAAGAAGAAGATATAAGTACTCTCGTCTGTAAATCCTCGAAGGGGTAGGCAGAGGCGTGGTTCCGTATCAGAATATCTGAAATCTTTTTAACTATTTTCAATACAACTACGGTCAAAAAAACTACTATTTAAAACACCTAATGATCGTTTCACATATTTTTGTAATAACTACTGGTCGAAACAAATAATGAACGATTCACCTACGGTTTATTCAACTATTATTAATTGTGCTAAGGTTGATTGAACTATGTATGAAATACCTAATAGTCGATTCGCCTACGGTTTATTAATACTACCACTTTGTGACAGAAATTTACATTGTTGCAAAACCGACTTCACGTAGTCTTGTCTGCCCTACCCCTAGAGTGTAATTTAAGCCCGCGAAGGCGCGGAGGGGCGAGGCGGCCCGCGAGCTGAGGAGCAGGTGGTTCTAACGAGCACTGCCGCGGCTGAGGCAGGCGACAGAAGCCATGCTTACTGCATAATTGCTTGCATGCTGCATGCCTGCTTGCATGCTTGGCTTCTGTCACGGCTCCGGCGCTGCGGGGCTCCGGCGGTCCCACGCGACCTTATCGTCGCAGATAGATCTGACGATCACTACCGCAGCTTCGGCTTGCTGGCCGGCTGCGCCGGCCAGCCTCAGCCGCGGCAGTGCTCGTTAGAACCACCTGCTCCTCAGCTCACGGGCCGCCTCGCCCCTCCGCGCCTTCGCGGGCTTAAATTACACTCTAAGGGTAGGGCAGACAAGACTACGTGAAGTCGGTTTTGCAACAATGTAAATTTCTGTCACAAAGTGGTAGTATTAATAAACCGTAGGCGAATCGACTATTAGGTATTTCATACATAGTCAACATGTACAATATCTTAAAAGAACATTATATTAAATGAATATTATATTAATCGTCCGTTAGTTCAAATAATTTTAGTTTATTCAACATTATGTGTATTAACCAGTAGTCGAGTCGACCAATATGCGTTATGACAATATGTGAATCAACCGTAGTTGTCTTGAAAATAGTTAAAGTGACTTTAGATATTGTGATACGGAACCAGAGGCGTATTAGCACCCACGTTTCGCCAAATATGATTTTCGGTTCCAAGACGTAATAGGGGGCGAGCCTGCAAGGAATCTGTACTATAGCCGTCTAGCGGGCCCTTTGTCTTGGGCAGTATGTTTACTGTCGGATGGAGAACAGCCCTATCCTCTTGAATCACCTTTTACGACACCCACAAGAAGAGCTGGGGTGGTCCTATTCTACTCCACCGGGAACCATCACGGTTGCCGCACCATTAAGACCTGGAACTCCCTGACAGCTCACGTGTTTCCTTCTTCCTACAGTCCCAGCTCCTTCAAGCGGGGCGTGAAAAGGCATCTGATGAGGCCGTCAAGCTGAGTGCTACCACTGTTAACATGGTACATGTTTACGATGGTGACCCTCTTTCCGAGACTTTATCTCTAGCTTACCATCAGGCGAGGTGAAGCCAAATTGGCGTGCCCTTTATAAAAAAAAGACTGTGGTTGCAAATGCAATGTATAGCACATAATTTACTGGTTCAGTTTAGTTTCGACATACAGCATTCATACTCATAAAGTCTCTCTATCATAATAGGTATCATTGCCCTAATATTTCACGTACTTAACGTGCAGAGCAGACTTCGTAATCTACATAATTACATCGCTTCATGTTCGAAATATTCCGAAGCTCGTACACCATATACCTACGTATGTACTTAAATACATTGAGCGGTACATTATGAAGTGTAAATCGATGAAGAAATGAGACGATAATTTGAGATCTTAATGTAAATGGATAGTTATGATCTGTTGAGGGTTCAGAGAGAAGAACAGTCCTTCTAGGTCTAGATTAAGGTACTAGATTTCCTTGCAACAGTTTTTGACAGTTGTCGCACGGTGTGGTCAAGGGTCAACCGGTTCAAAACTGGACACGGGAGATGCAACTACCATCTTCACAAGTGGGGACTTGTCGGCGGACTGTGATTGTGGAGCTCCAAAGCAGACAACGATGCATATAGCAGAGGAGTGTCCACTCCGTCGTTTCCCTGGAGGAATGCGTCAGCTACATGACCTCACACCGGCAGCAATAGACTGGCTTCGCCAACTGGACGTCGACATATGAGATCTCGAGCGGAAGCCATACGAAATGATGAGAAGCCGATGTGACGAAACGTCACGTGGTTTTAGTCGGTTCGAGTTCGATATACCAACCTCATTATTAGCTCCACACAAAAAAGCTTTCCCTTAATGATCCATTAAAAAGTCAAGACGCACTTTATAATGAAGGAGCAAAACTGCTTAATAGTAAGCTTATTTTGGCTAAGCTTCCATTACATAATATCCTCATATCAAGGTGCGTGCGTGACACCCCTGGTGTTCATACGTCCTTATGTAGGCCACGGTAACCACCTTCCATCAGGTGGGCCGTGTGCTTGTAAGCCACCTAAGTGGTATAAAAAGAAAATTACTAGTAGCGTCCAAACTTTTAACTCCCGGGGTCTACTCGGTCTACGGGTTGTGATGGGTTTGTCCGGCATTTCTGTGAACGACTGCCATCTGACCTCCCAGTTCGAGAAGAAAGCCTGCAACAGAGCCTGGTTGGTGTTAGTCTGTACTCACATGGCCTATAGGTATATATCCCCATTCTGGTGTCTTCTAACTACGCATAGCCGGTAACCTTGCGCACATTAATTCCTTCAAATTTTATTCTAATGAAATACAGCGAAGTAGCTGATGTTGGAGCCTGAGTAGTATATTTTGGCGCACGAACAAACACACAGGTGATGAAATATATGTACAGACATGTATAAACAACACCGTGCGTTTAAATTGAAGATTCTTGTCGCGCTGTCCTTAGATATCTAGTAATTGGATACGAATAGTGTTTATTTTAGAAGTAACTCGTGCCTAAACAGTTCATAAATAAATTAAATCTAAAGTAAATCCCTATTGCTGCATAGCCTTCTGCTGCGGTCTACAGTCGACTACGACTTATAAACTAACTTAACTTTATCTTTTACTTTACCAAGGAAAATAAAAGATAAAGTTTTTCTGTGAACTAGAGGTCAAACTAATATGCGAATGTTTAAGTTCTAGAGCTAGACCAAGCCACTACAAGACTAGTTATCATATCTACTGGCTCAAAGTCCGACCACAATAAATGCGTTAAAATGTATAAGTGTAAACTTAAGAGCGTCACAGAATCCGTGCAGCTCGATTATCTCATGCTCATTGCTGGCGATCCATCTCGGGATTCTAAATGTATTAATTTTGTTGATGTCACTTTGTATTTTGTGCCATTCCTGTTGGATATCGCTTGGCACTTCAGTGGCCCATAGGGTGTTTGTTTTCCAAACTTTTTGGACCTTTTGGACGTATACGCTGGCTATTTGGTAAGGAAACAGCCACCGTACACAGCGTATTTACGTACCAGATGTTTGAAATTAACTTGATTCTCCTGACGCCTATGTCAGTGATGTCCTATCCCCCTAAAAATTACAAATTCTCTCAACAGGCAGTATCCCATTAATAACAAATGAGCGCGGGCACTCGCGCTATAAGCAAGATTTATGGCTACCCTAATTGTTTGTATAATCTTAATAAAGAATCTCAACTGGTGGTCTCAGTAAAATGTAATTTTAAATGTGCTTGACAACATCCTAACAATATTATATACCTATATGAAACTAAACATAATACAACTCAGTTTAAAAATAAAATGTAACTGAAAATTAAATTATGTAATTAATTGTGTTTCAAGCGCCATCGTGATCATGTACAACGTGATCATGGCGCTTGAAATAGCGCGAAATCGGTTACTCAATAAAATAGTAAACATGGTAAATATCCTGGTAAGTGTTACACTATTAATGTTAATGACCATGTCAACCTCAAATCATGAAATACGAAAGTGTCTTTGGATGTTTGTTACGCTATCATTAATACTCAAACGGCTGCACGGACCTAGCTGAAATTTGTCAGGTAAACCACATAACTTGGCCTTGTAATATCATGGAATGCAAAAACGGATTCAGATTTTCACAACAGGTAGAGATGAGGGTAACAACTAATTTGTTTTTCTACCATTCTTATCCATATTTAGTGAATCTTGGCCAACATGTAAGGTGATGTTTACAACACTAGAGAGATGCAAATAAACAGTGCCGGCTTAAAATTGACGACGCAACATTCGCAGTGTATGTGTTGCTATAATTCTTACGTGTAAGTGTTGCCATGAAATAAATCTAACTACGTAGTTTTGTTATTAAGGGAAATGGCTGAAGGTGTAATATTTTGGAGTGGCGCCAGAAATTATGAAGGATGTAAAGTGTCTGCTGTTTGAAAATTTTCTAGGTTTGTACATTTCTTTATGAATGACTAGCTTTTGCCCGCGACTCCGCCTGCGTGGATGTCGGTTATCGCCACCAAACATAGCCTATGTCCTTTCTCAACGTCTAATCTACCCCTTTACCAAATTTCATCAAAATCGGTTCAGTGGTTTAGGCGGGAAAGCGTAACATAAACAGAGTTACTTTCGCATTTATAATATTAGTATGGATTCTGTTTAATATTTTAGTGGACTTGATTATGATAGCTTATAATATGAATTCTAGAATACAAATAAAATATATATTCATGTATACAAATGCTCACGCTGATCGGGAATACTCGCGCAGGTTACACGCAGTTCGTCGCATAACGCATAACCAGAGCCGTAGGCATATTTTTAAAGGCTTTGACAATCTTGTCATTCTATTTTTCATACATAAAAAATATTGCCGAGTTTAGAAAACAGGTTCATAAAACGAGAACTTATTTTATAATTATTTAAAAGTGCAAAAAATTTGCAAGGTTCTACGTACATTGATAACATAGAAATAAGACGTTAGAAAAAACAATTACCATAAGTCGAACTCCACGTCTATGATAACATATTTCTATCTCTGGGGTCCCTATCACCCGATTCCTGCCAGCTTGCTCTACCAAGTGAAGCCTTTCATTCGCTTCAAGATAGCTATGGGTGTTCTTTAAGAGGTGAGATTGTTTCTACCGGCTTCCTCTCTTCGGCACTGTGATGCATCCCTACTGAAATTAGCCCAATTGTAGGAATAAGGAAAACCATGGCCATAGTACCTAAAATCCACATTACAGACTAAGTACAAAGTGTTCATCTTACATCATATTAGTTTTTGCGAAACATATTTATCTTACGTTCACAAACTCTGAATAGCAAAAAAGAACAACAATTGTTCTCGTTTCACCAAGTTTAGGTAAAAAAGTTTTGTTTACGAAAACAGGGACAGTGGGATGAGCCGGGAAGGTGGGAAGGTGGGTGGGCAAAATAAAGCAATCAGTTATCCGTTAGGTTTGTTTTTTGATAAAAAGCGTTGACTTTGCAATCTCGCGACTTGAATTAAGTGTAACGGGGTACACGAATTGTGGATCTAGTTATACCTAATCTGTATTGAGATAAACGATTTCTTTTTCCAATGTTTTTATTAGTCAACTAGCTTTTGCCCGCGGCTCCGCCCGCGTGGTTGTCGGTTATCGCGACCAAACATAGCCTCCTATGTCCTTTTTCAAGGTCTAATCTACTCCTATACCAAATTTCATTTCATTGGTGGTTTAAGAGTGAAAGTGTAACATACAGACAGACAGACAGACGAGTTACTTTCGCAGTTATAATATTAAGTATGGATATAGGTGGAAAGAGCTGGAGCTAAGAGTGTACCGTTATAATACGAGTTGGTACGTTCGTAAACATGCAGCTTTTGAAAATTTCCTCATAACGTAGAAATACACAATAATACTTTGTTGATCCAGAAATCAAACCCGAGTTTTCAAGCATAGTAGCCACTTTTATCGGTGCATAAAGTTTCGTGTTATGTGGTTGTTAGGTGGATGGTTAGGTACAAGTTAGGTGTACCACTCGATAACTTAATTGTCGATAGCTAACTTGTTATGTTGAGTGGGGATTGTTAATCACTATATGTACTTGCCGACTGGAGAAAAACTGTTACCTTTTTATATCATTTTTATATAAGACATAAGACAAGATTGAACGTATTTTTGACACCTCTGTGGCGTAGGTAGTGCACGCGACTGCCATGCAGGAGGCGCTGTTTCGATCCCTGCTCAGTCCAAGTATTTGTATGCATGAATATGGTTATTTGCATTCGTCTGGGTGTTTCTATGTATAATGTGTATGTATTTAAAAAAAAAGTATATAAATATGTTTATCCGCATTCTAGATTCCATAACACAAGCTATAACAGCTTACCATGGGTCTAGATAGCGTTGTGTAGAAAGTTTTGGAATATTTTTCAATTAGTCAATTTGTATCCTCTCAAATCGTATCCTATTTTAGGGTGTCAACAATTCGCGTGCCACATCACAGAATTGCCTCAAGACGAGCGAAAAGAAATTTACATTTTAATTTTGTTCAACGGTGACTGTTAGAAAGTTCCGAACGGTCTTCTTGTAACGGATCTGTTTGCAGCCGGCGATACTAACTTTTTGTTTTACATAATTAACTGGCGATGAGACAGTGTGAAACAACCCTAAGTTTGTTGGGGAGGCGGCGGCGGATCATCCGTCTCCGAGCGGATTTAGCGATTTACGAGTTGGATAATTTGACGATTGTTTCATTAAATTCGCATTTTTTTTTGTTGTATTGCTGTTTGTTGGAACTTGATTTAGCTCTGAGGGGACCTAGGGAGGGGAGATATGATGGTAAAAAGGTTGTTTAGTTTGTACGTATGTTGGTACAAACCACGGCACAAAATTCAAGTAGGAAATTCTGGTTCCAGACTTACTCTGAGAACTATTGAGAGATGTAACTGCTAGCCGTTTTTTGGCGGGAAAGAGTAAAGGACGCATCGCGGTATTATTTTATTTTCCGAAATTGGTGTGAATTCGAATATTTATGTACAAAAATGGTGAATTTGTAGCCATAACGTCTTGGACAACGCATACACGTGTAAGAATGTGGCATATCACAGTGAATTGTGACTACGTGTTCAATCCAAATCTCCCCAGGGAGGTTTTAGTAAAGTCCCCACAACTTTACTGAGGCAGCAATCATCTCATTATTCGTCATGAATATCATCATCAACATCATTAACTCGTTATCGTCATCATCAACAATGATTTTAACTATTATAAGTAATATAATACAAAATAAGATTAAACTTGATAATGGCAAAATGCGTAGCAAGAAGCCAGATAAAAAATGCTTGTCAGACTTACTGATCACAAGTAAAACATAATAGAAATTGTTAGTTCAATCAAGTA
This sequence comes from Eilema sororculum, assembly GCA_914829495.1. Classification (NCBI taxonomy): domain Eukaryota; kingdom Metazoa; phylum Arthropoda; class Insecta; order Lepidoptera; family Erebidae; genus Eilema; species Eilema sororculum. The sequence goes on from OU618535.1 coordinate 24,964,517, forward strand.
CTTTACCAAATTGATTAGGTACAGTCAACAACAAAAGTTGTGTAATAGCCAGTTGAATTCAGGCGGAAAATTCTCTAGTAGGTTTGAAATGGTAAATATAAATCTCATTTCTTTAAGAGAAAACCAAAAATAGGATTCTATTAGACTGAGACTTAAATTTTAGTAATTATATCACAAAATTTATGAATATTGCAACACATCTTTTTTTTTATAAAATGGCACGTCAATTTGACTTCACTTCGCCTGATGGTAAGCTGAAGACAAAGTCTCGGAAAGAGGGTACCATCGCAAACATGTACCACGTTAACAAAGGTGGCAATCAGCTTGACGGCCTCATTAGATGCATTTTCACGCCCCGCATAAAGGACCCGGGACTATAGGAAGAAGGAAACACGTGAGCTGGCAGGGAGTTCCAGGTCTTAATGGTGCGGCATAGGAATCTGTCAATAAATTGATGTTGAAGTAGAATTAAGTACTTATAAGTAATATCCTTAAATAAAAGGAGAACTTAAAAGCCGTTTATGAACTTGTTAAGCTACCTATGTCAATGTCTGTACTTACCCCACGTAAACCTATAAATTCACAAAGCCCCCCTCTAGATATATTGCAATGTCTATATTAAAAACCATACTCGTATTACACAAGAATAAGGTTGTCAGTTTAGAATTGTACACATTCGTCGTGCTGTCTCTCTCCCCTGCAAGGTGAAACACTTTGTGCACGGGAGCGGACAGAAGAGCTGCAGTTTCAACTTCTGCGGTGCACACCAAGAGTTCGAAAAACTATAGAGAAGGCATCTCAATATTTAAGTTATTAATTTTCTTAGTATAATAAGAGATTCGAATACATCGGGAAAAATGAAATGCTCAAGTAGGACTTGAACCCACGAGCTTTCCTTTACAGGGGGAATGCTCTTCTTCTTCTTCTGTCCGTAAAGACGGTTAAAAAGAGAAAAGGAATTTGAAGTGATTCAGTTGTGGCTCAATAGCTCAGTCAGGGCATTCCCCCTGTAAGGGAAAGGTCGTGGGTTCAAGTCCCACTTGAGCGCTTCTTTTTCCCGATGTATTTCGAATTTAAAAGTTAGCATAATAAATGCTATAAAAATGTTATATATACATATGTCCCACCTCCATGATTCCTAGCTCGTAGTACAACCCACTAGAGTAGTAACCCAAGGAGGATAAATTGAAACATCCTGCCGGCGCGCGGTGCCCGCACAAGATCACACCGCACATTATATCCACAGCGATCTGCACCAAGTGTATTTGTTTCAATCTACTTCACTAGATAGCTACTGGCACTCTTCGAGCTTCGTGAGCAAGGTAAAATAATGGGTATTGTACGTATTTGTTGTTGTACTAGTTCTTGTCTGTTACTTACTTATATACTTTAAATGCACCTATCTAGTTTAGGTATCCTATAACTACACCATATCATTTATTTTATCACGTTACTGTCCATCCCAAGGTTGCCTGGAAGAAATCGCTTCCAGCGATAATAAGCCGCCCATTGTACATTGAACTGTATACTTGCTACCTACTTGTAATACTGTAAATTTATTGATGTACAATCTATCTATCTATCTTTCAAATTATTTTTTAATTTTTTTATTTCGCACAAGTCAATTTGACTTCACCTCACCTGATGGTAAGCTAAAGGGAAATTCTCGGAAATAGGGTCACCATCGTAAACATGTACCATGTTAACAGTTGTGGCACTCAGCTTGACGAGCTCATCAGATGCCTTTTCACACCCCGCTTAAAGGACCCGGGACTGTATGAAGAAGGAATTATATTCGATATTAAATTAGTGTTTGAAGCTAATCAGATGGGATTTCTACAACGTCCGACAAATTAAGTCAGTGGTCACGGGTATGATTCGCGGTCATTCATCTCATTTAACCACTGCTGTGTTGGTTCCCGGTGGAGAAGAATAGGACCACCCAGCTCTTCCAGTGGGTGTCGTAAAAGGCGACTAAGGGATAGGGCTGATGGGTGAAATGGCCCAACGCAAGAGGGCGGATCAACCGTCCGGCTGCGCGGCGTCCCCTGCTGGCAGTAAGTAAGTAAGGGATAGGGCTGTTCTCCATCCGACAGTAAGCATACAGCCCAAGACAAGGCCTACTAGATGGCAATAGGTTAGCCGGTATTACCTCACTGAAATCGAAAATCATACTTGGCGAAACGTGGGTGCTAATACACCTCTGTCTATCCCTTCGGGGATCTACAGGCGTGAGTATATGTATGTATGTCATTCTTCATTGAATAAGGAAGAGTAAGTGACCGAGTTCCGTATACTCTTCTCTTTTGGATTGACTTTAACGGCTTTTGGGGAAGCGACTGCCGTTTGGTCTCCCAACCCTGAAAGATAAGCCGGAGACCTGGTTCGCTAATCAGCAGGTGAGTTTGACTTGGATCCCGGAAATTTTGGAGGGACCTCTTATAATAGCGTTGTGTATGTGCAACTAAGTGTTCAACGAACCTGCGAACTCTGACTTAGCAGTCTGGTGCTTTAGCAATACGCCACAATTCAATCGCATTACATCAACCATGATCACAAGTAGACTGTATTTTTTTCCTTGAACTTTATTTTTTCTTTACCATTAAAGAACGCCATTATATTATATGTTTATAATTTAATGAATTCGATAAAAAAGAACTCGTTTTCTTTCTTTATAAAAACAGGGAAAAATTGGCAACACCGTGTATTTTTCATTTAATAAATTCCTGTGCCTATTCTCGTTCGCAAGGAATATAATCAAATATGCTTATTACGTTTTATTTTGTTTTGTGATATAAAGGTACAAAGGCTTTCTTTGTATCGTTATTCTGAATTTTCAGCCATTTTGAAACGTGTAGGCAGTCAGCATCAAAAAGATGCTGATGAAAGTAAAAAAAAGAAAAAGTAATTAAAATGATAAGGAATTAACTCCTCGATTTTCCCGCCTTCCTGTTGACGGAATGTTGTGGTATTTGGTACACACCTAGTTCGGATAATAATACAATTAAACCAATAAAACCGTTTGATTTACTCTTAATACCTTAGTATTAAAATCATTTAGGGGCTTTGTAAGTCCAGATATTTCTGACGCTGAATGTACTATTGTACATTTTGTACATATAAAAGGTCGTCGAAATATGACGTGTTTCAGTTGATCTTTGAAAAGAAAAATAAGTAAGAAATCTAACTTCGAAAATCTTGAAACTCCATTTAAATATAATCAAAGACGTCCAAAGTATGAACTTCTAAAAGGTATTTGAATGTTTATTGGTTCATGTTACAAACTACCTACAATGTTTGTAAAGAAGGGACGCACATTCAAGCTATGGAATGAACTCCCTGCTGGAGATTTTCCAAGCGACTATAAAATAGGGTTATTCTAGAAGGACTTTAGTAGGTTGGCAGCACAAGTATCCATAGGTCACTATTACTACTTTGCATCAGATGGGCCGTAAGCTTTTCTGCCACATGTGCTATATTTTTTTATACGACTTAGGCGGCAGACAAGCACACGGCCCACCTGATGGAAAGTATTTACTGCAGTCTATGGACGTATGCAACACCAGGGGCGTTACTCTCGCGCTGCCTACGCTGCCTTCTAGTGCCCTTTTTGAAGCTCATATTGTAGTCACTTGGGAAAACCACCCACGGCAGGGAGTTCGTTGGGATGAAGTTCCTTTCATACCGCACGGTGCGCGCTGTTTACGGTTGCAATGTGTGGGGATGAACTGCGGCGAGCGGAGCGAAGCGGCTATACATTATCTAAGTGCTACCAGTTCATACTCGTACACCAAATAATCCCCTATGCAATTGGATTCAGTATGTATTTGGAAATTACAACGCCATATTCTCTTTAACGCACATTTCTGTAAATCCCTGAAGGGGTAGGCAGAGGTGTATTAGCACCCACGTTTAGCCAACTATGATTTTCGGTCCCGCACACACGTAGTCATGGACTGTATGTTTACTATCGGATGGAGAACAGTCCTATCCCTTAGTCGCCTTATACGACTCCCTCGGGAAGAGATAGAATTGTCCTATTCAACTCCACCAGAGACCAACATTGCCTTAAAACTTACATTATTTTGAATACATCGAGAAAAATGAATTGCCCAAGTGGGACTTGAACCCACGACCTTTCGCTTACAGGGGGAATGCTCTTCCAACTGAGCTATTGAGTCACACCTGAATCACTTCAAATTTTCCTTCTCTTTATATCCATCTATTCGAATTCTTAAGTTAGCATAATAAATCTACTATATCATAAAAATTTAAAAAACCCCCGTCACAAAAAACACTAAAAAGTTGAAAATAAATGAATAAATTTTAATTCAACGGTTGCCATGTCGGGGGACCGTAACTGGTTAAGTACTCCTTTATATCGTAAGGTCCCCCGACATGGCAACCGTTGAATTAAAATTTATTCATTTATTTTCAACTTTTTAGTGTTTTTTGTGACGGGGGTTTTTTAAATTTTGAATTTAATTTTTATTTTATACTTTTTAAATTGATCTACTAGTCAAGCTCTTTCATTTGATACCCATATTAAGGGGATTATAACGAAATTTGTATTCCAACATGTTGTGGCGGCGGCCATCTTGGACCGATTTTTTTCAAACATAGCTAAGAACACTCCCGACTCATATACCTTTCAAACAAAAAAAACTAAATCCAAATCGGTTCATCCGTTTGGGTGCTACGATGCCACAGACAGACACACACACACACACACACACACACACACACACACACACACACACACACACACACACACACACACACACACAGACACGTCAAACTTATAACACCCCGTCGTTTTTGCGTCGGGGGTTAAAAATAAGTCGGGTGTTCCTTCCTGACGCTATAACTCCAGAACGCACAAACCGATTTAGCTAATTTTGGTCTTGAATTATTTGTGGAAGTCTAGGGAAGGTTTGTACGTTGAGAAAAATTCGAATAATTGCCGGGAAACGATATCCACGCGAGCGGAGCCGTGGGCAAAAGCTAGTGCTATATAAAATTCATTCAAACCTACATTATTCGATAGAACGAACATCACGTAAAATATCACAAAACCAGGACTATTTCTACTTCCCTAAATAAAGGATACAGTTAATAATAATCTCCAACAAACAAGTTCATTAAGCAAATATATAAAGGTAGCCATTAAAAACCACGTTCATTCACACTTTCGTCATAAAGTTCCATCATAATATTAATAAAGCGGTGGGCATAATTTTGGGGAAGTCGTTACCTCCCGCTTTGCGCCACTACACATTTAGGCCGCCGCCTCTGAACTCTTAACTGGAACTACTTGGCTACTACTCACACCGAAGTTTCGGTTTTAGACAGTGGAAGTCAATTTTTGAAAGTGTATTTTCAACGAGGGATGGAAGTTGCGTAAGCCGATGTAATACAGTTTGGGTAGTTAAATACGAACTTTTTGTTTCATTTTAATGACATAAAAGGTGAAACACTTGGAGAGTTGCAGTCCAGGATGTTGAGATGATATTTTTCCTGTTCTGATCTGATAAAAACAGTTGCTTAGTGATTTAGTTTTGCTATCCCTTGGTTATTAAATATATTATAATAATCTATGTACACCAAACTACCCTGAAATCATTTTCTACAATTTTTTCTCTCCATCCTATGGTTGCCTGGATAAGACTGCCAATTGTATTTACCTACCACAAATTGTTTGCTATATTGTTATATTCTTGGTGTACAATAAAGACAATTATTATTATAAAGAGTCATCCTTACGATCGAGAAGTCCCGGGGTCGAATCCTGGCTATTTACACTACCGATGTGAACTCACTTCTAAGACAAATAACAAAAAAACTGCCTTATGCCGAACCATTCGTCATATATCCTCTTTTTCAGAGTGTCAATCCCGGTTTTGAGCCCGGGATTCATTTTTCAACTATTCTTTCCCGTAAATTGTTGAGTCGGAAGGGGAGGTTATGTCGGACACGAACCGACTAAAACCGCACGCGACTGTGGATTGTAGTACTAGGCCGGAGGTGAGGTTGTCTTCGATGTATTCCTCGCACCCCGGCTGACCCAGGTCTCTCTCGCTCACGCCGTCGCTCCTGTTCCGGCCTCTCTTTCACAACCATTGCTTGCTCGCAGAAGGAGACGCCGTGAGAACGGTGGCGAGGGTGAGAACACTCACTTCTAGGGCTACCACCGGCTCCCGCCTCAGCCTCGGTAGCAAATTTACCAGCTATTAATTGAGGTGTTTTCATGGGACGCCTATACACTCATATTCGTACAGGTCTTTAAATATGACACTTCACGTTACGCTACAGTGTGATAACCGCCAAGAGGCAGCAAAGACCACTTGAGGGATCTTTATGGGCATATTATACAACATTATGCATCTCGCATGCAAAACATATCGCCGCCATCTTATATAATTTTAGCTTAGGACTCTTTGAGATTTCAGAGGAAAGGGGGACCTTACTTTATTTGAGTGTTGAGACTTATTTCATTTATTGCGGTGTGTCATTTTAATAAGTTATTTTCATTGATGTGTTTTGTTAACAATGAATCTTCTTCTTTTGGTATCAACGATTCACTTTGATATAACTACACTATTCGGGAATAAAATTCTGCCATCTTAATCGCGTCGTCAGTGGCTTTATTTACGTCGTCTTTGGTACATGAAGTAGGACATAAGGGACACGAGACCAAATGCGCCATGGACTGCACGGGGGCACCGCAGTCACATGCAATTAAGCCCGTTACATAGATTTTGTCTAGACTGACCAACCTGTGTACGTAGACGATTAAGAACCAGATTAAAATACTTTTAATACATAGAAACACCCAGTCCAATGCAAATATTTTTCTTCTAGCAAACATCTAGCTACTTTAATCCCTATATAGGTTCCAATAGGGTTAGAGGGTATATTTATCATTTCGGTTATAATATTCTTTAAAAAGAACAGGACAGTATTCCACGCGGGTAAAGCTTGCAGCTAGTACAAAGTATAATAGATTCAACGGAGGGCTTAAAACCAGTTAAGGTCCCCCGACATGGCAATCGTTGAATTAAAATTTAGTCATTTATTTGCAACTTTTTGGAGGTGCTTTTTGTGACGGGGGTTTTTTAAATTTTTAATTTAATTTTTTACACTTCAAAAACTATATTTGGACCCCAGTGACGTCAAAAAAAGTACTCTAATGTAGTGGATACGTTTTTGGGTGTCTTTTATGGATAGCAAGGGATGTTACGGCGTCGTCGGAAAACACGAATTATTCCTAGAATAAACAAGCAATATCACCCACATGTTGGCTGTTTATTCTAGAAACAAACTTTACTCGCGTTTGGTCGAACCGGGGCTAAGTATATCAAAACAAATCCGCTCGCTCCCGGGGTTTCGTTTTTCACATAACTTGGATTCAAGATAATAGCCGGGAAATATAAAAAGATTTTGTCTTTTTATGAAGCAAACAAAGAAATTATGATTACACCAATTAATTAAGCGGGGAGTGAAAAGGCATCTAATGAAGCCGTCAAGCTGAGTGCCGCCACTGTTAACATGGTACATGTTTACGATGGTGACCCTCTTTCCGAGACTTTGCCTTTAGCTTAACATCAGGCGAGGTGAAATCAATTTGACGTGTCCTTTATAGAAAAAACCTAGATAACCGTTTTCTTCTTAGCTGAACTACGACGTAATGAGAATCCGACCATTTGCGAAGCCGACCAAATGTTAATAAATGCTATAATGTATTATGCCCAATCAGGTCAAAATACTCATCGGCACACAATCGATATATTTAGCACAAAGGGCATCAACATAGGAGCTGAGTAGGTAAGCCGATTAAACTGCAATCAGCTTATTATCGGGCATTATGGGTTCTGATGCATAGATTGATTCGAACTGATTGTAATTAGCTTGACCTGTTTTGCGTACGCAATAATATCACTAGCCGCAGACTTAGCAAACTGGAGGAGGACCAGTCAGAAAACGTATGAAATGAAACCCTGGTATAACGATACCGCTTTTTTTTACTTATATTTTTCGTGAGGAAGTCCCGGGGTCGAATCCTGGCTATTTACACTACCGATGTGAACTCACTTCTAAGACAAATAACAAAAAAACTGCCTTATGCCGAACCATTCGTCATATATCCTCTTTTTCAGAGTGTCAATCCCGGTTTTGAGCCCGGGATTCATTTTTCAACTATTCTTTCCCGTAAATTGTTGAGTCGGAAGGGGAGGTTATGTCGGACACGAACCGACTAAAACCGCACGCGACTGTGGATTGTAGTACTAGGCCGGAGGTGAGGTTGTCTTCGATGTATTCCTCGCACCCCGGCTGACCCAGGTCTCTCTCGCTCACGCCGTCGCTCCTGTTCCGGCCTCTCTTTCACAACCATTGCTTGCTCGCAGAAGGAGACGCCGTGAGAACGGTGGCGAGGGTGAGAACACTCACTTCTAGGGCTACCACCGGCTCCCGCCTCAGCCTCGGTAGCAAATTTACCAGCTATTAATTGAGGTGTTTTCATGGGACGCCTATACACTCATATTCGTACAGGTCTTTAAATATGACACTTCACGTTACGCTACAGTGTGATAACCGCCAAGAGGCAGCAAAGACCACTTGAGGGATCTTTATGGGCATATTATACAACATTATGCATCTCGCATGCAAAACATATCGCCGCCATCTTATATAATTTTAGCTTAGGACTCTTTGAGATTTCAGAGGAAAGGGGGACCTTACTTTATTTGAGTGTTGAGACTTATTTCATTTATTGCGGTGTGTCATTTTAATAAGTTATTTTCATTGATGTGTTTTGTTAACAATGAATCTTCTTCTTTTGGTATCAACGATTCACTTTGATATAACTACACTATTCGGGAATAAAATTCTGCCATCTTAATCGCGTCGTCAGTGGCTTTATTTACGTCGTCTTTGGTACATGAAGTAGGACATAAGGGACACGAGACCAAATGCGCCATGGACTGCACGGGGGCACCGCAGTCACATGCAATTAAGCCCGTTACATAGATTTTGTCTAGACTGACCAACCTGTGTACGTAGACGATTAAGAACCAGATTAAAATACTTTTAATACATAGAAACACCCAGTCCAATGCAAATATTTTTCTTCTAGCAAACATCTAGCTACTTTAATCCCTATATAGGTTCCAATAGGGTTAGAGGGTATATTTATCATTTCGGTTATAATATTCTTTAAAAAGAACAGGACAGTATTCCACGCGGGTAAAGCTTGCAGCTAGTACAAAGTATAATAGTGCAGAGAACATCAATGGATAAAACGGATATACCCCGTACGGAAACAAGTGCCTTGAAAATTTAGTTTGGACGCGATCCAAGAGGCCACTGTGTTTCGCTTCACAAGGAGCTTGATGTGAAGTCAGTCGAACACTCTTACGGAATTTGCACTAACAATAATGCAATCACATGTTTGCTACTTTCCGGGGAGCGTTTGGAAGTTTTAAAATATATTTTTATATGAATATTTTTTTATAGCATTCATTATGCTAACTTTAAAATAAAAATATTTGGGCAGAGTCATCAAAAAACAATGTTTAAAAATGGTGGAAAAATCATTCATTGATTTCAAGAGTTCGTAAGAAAGTTGGTAGATGGCTTCACCGTCGCCCTTAAAGATGGATCTTTATATCCATCTATAAGGGCGCCGCACGGTGATAAAAGTGCATGGAAATTTGAAGTGATTCAGGTGTGGCTTGATAGCTCAGTTGGAAGAGCATTCCCACTGTAAGGGAAAGGACTTTTTTTATGGAATAGGGAGGCAAACGAGAAGACGGATCGCCTGAAGGTAAGCGACCACCGCCGCCCATGGCGATCAACACCAGAGGAGTCACAAGTGCATTGCCTTCCTTTTAAAAGAGAGTACGCTCTTTTCTTGAAGGTTTAAAGCTCGTATTGGTTCGGAAATACCGCTGGTGACAGTTAATTCCACAGTTTAGTTGTGCGAGGCAGAAAGTTTCTCGAGAAACGCAAGGTCGTGGGTTCAAATCCAACTTGAGCATTTAATTTTTCCCGATGTATATTTTTAACCCCCGACGCAAAAACGACGGGGTGTTATGAGTTTGACGTGTCTGTGTGTGTGTGTGTGTGTGTGTGTGTGTGTGTGTGTGTCTGTCTGTGGCATCGTAGCACCCAAACGGATGAACCGATTTGGATGTAGTTTTTTTTGTTTGAAAGGTATATTAGTCGGGAGTGTTCTTAGCCATGTTTGAAGAAAATCGGTCAAAGATGGCCGCCGCCACAACATGTTGGAATACGTATTTCTTTATAATTCCCTCAATATGGGTATCAAATGAAAGAGCTTGACTAGTAGATCAATTTAAAAAGTATAAAATAAAAATTAAATTAAAAATTTAAAAAACCCCCGTCACAAAAAACACCTCCAAAAAGTTGCAAATAAATGAATAAATCTTAATTCAACGGTTGCCATGTCGGGGGACCTTACCATTCAACGGAGGGCTTAAAACCAGTTAAGGTCCCCCGACATGGCAATCGTTGAATTAAAATTTAGTCATTTATTTGCAACTTTTTGGAGGTGCTTTTTGTGACGGGGGTTTTTTAAATTTTTAATTTAATTTTTTACACTTCAAAAACTATATTTGGACCCCAGTGACGTCAAAAAAAGTACTCTAATGTAGTGGATACGTTTTTGGGTGTCTTTTATGAATAGCAAGGGATGTTACGGCGTCGTCGGAAAACACGAATTATTCCTAGAATAAACAAGCAATATCACCCACATGTTGGCTGTTTATTCTAGAAACAAACTTTACTCGCGTTTGGTCGAACCGGGGCTAAGTATATCAAAACAAATCCGCTCGCTCCCGGGGTTTCGTTTTTCACATAACTTGGATTCAAGATAATAGCCGGGAAATATAAAAAGATTTTGTCTTTTTATGAAGCAAACAAAGAAATTATGATTACACCAATTAATTAAGCGGGGAGTGAAAAGGCATCTAATGAAGCCGTCAAGCTGAGTGCCGCCACTGTTAACATGGTACATGTTTACGATGGTGACCCTCTTTCCGAGACTTTGCCTTTAGCTTAACATCAGGCGAGGTGAAATCAATTTGACGTGTCCTTTATAGAAAAAACCTAGATAACCGTTTTCTTCTTAGCTGAACTACGACGTAATGAGAATCCGACCATTTGCGAAGCCGACCAAATGTTAATAAATGCTATAATGTATTATGCCCAATCAGGTCAAAATACTCATCGGCACACAATCGATATATTTAGCACAAAGGGCATCAACATAGGAGCTGAGTAGGTAAGCCGATTAAACTGCAATCAGCTTATTATCGGGCATTATGGGTTCTGATGCACAGATTGATTCGAACTGATTGTAATTAGCTTGACCTGTTTTGCGTACGCAATATCACTAGCCGCAGACTTAGCAAACTGGAGGAGGACCAGTCAGAAAACGTATGAAATGAAACCCTGGTATAACGATACCGCTTTTTTTTACTTATATTTTTCGTGAGGAAGTCCCCGTGGATACTCATACTTAACCAGGGTAGTTAACTAGTTAGACTAGTCTAAAACCACACGCCCTTTTGGATTTTCAGATCAGGGTGTAAGGTGGTCTGTAAGGCATTTCCCTAGCTCCAGCTGAGCTAGGGCTATCACTGGTTTCGGGATGGCCCCTTCGGATTAAGGACCCCCTTAGCGGTCACCCTCAAGTGCCACTAAGGCTGAAAAGCCGCAGGAGTTTCTGGGCGTGCGTTGGCCCAATTGTCGGTGACCCCTCTCAAGCCAGAACCGAACACTGGAGAGCACAGGGTCCTACCACTATATTTGTATACATATTTGATGTTTGACAGTACACATTTGATATACTACCAACCCCTTTCGTCCCGCTTTCAGAGGAACTCCCGCCTGGACATGATCTGCCCTGGAACAGATGAAAGTCTTTAAACAGACTCCGGACTCAGGTTGGCCGAAGCAAGGAATGCCGAGCCAGATGAGGGTTCTCGGAGGGGGCGGACCTGCGATGTGAATGTGAAGTTACTCAACAGACAATGGCCCACCTGTTGACATGTGCTAAATGCCCATACACATGTACACCGCAGGACCTTATGTGCGCCTCCGAGAACGCCATACAGGTGGCAGCACACTGGGAGAAGATAATATGAGGGCCGAGGTGCCATCGCCACAATAGAAGAAGAAAACCTACAAGCAACTAGATATAATAATCCGCAAACTTGACTGACCTGAAACCATATAAATAGAAGTTAAGAATTCATACCAATCTTTTTTAATAATAACTAGCTGACCCGACCAATTTTTTTCCACCCGCGTGGCTTCAGATCCCGTTCCCGCTGCACCCTCTACTATATTAAGCATTATACATATAATATTAGTTTTATATTATACACATTAAAGTTTTATTTTCAATTTAATCATGAAATTAGTATAGAATAAGCATTGCCATACAACGTGGCAATGCTGCGAGTTTTCTGGGAACGCTGCCACAAGAGGCATGCGATGCAGAGGAATTCTACGACGCGTTTTAATTTTAATCTTAGTTTTAGTTTTTAAATGGTTTCTTTTATTTTATTTGTAATTAGTAGTTTAAAAATATTCATGAATAAGTTTAATAATAAATCATGAAATACATTTACTCTATTAAATATTAAATTAAAACTATTATACATATGTATAAAACTTCCTCTTGAATCACACTATCTGTTCAAACGCTTAAAAATCCGTTGCGTAGTTAGTTATATTTAAAGATTTATTTATTTATTTATACATCATACTACCATCCTTACAGGTCATCACCCAATACAATGGTATTAGATATAAGCATATATAGGGACGGACAGACAGCGACAGCATTTTATACTGTGTAGTGATTTATTTGGAAAATCTAGTGTTATATTATCAAATTGATATTCACAAAATATCTACTTAATTATTCATGGTTCACACGGAAAACCCAACGGAATATTGGAAAGACCTCAACAAGTATGTGTTAAATGTAATTTAAATAAATTATCTACCTAATTACCGAGCGCTCGCAATCTCTTCAGGGAGATTGCGAAGCGTATGGTCGAGGCTTCTCGTGAACGGCTGGACTCTTTTTAACCTTTTTAAATTCATAAGTTTGGCGTGTCTGTCTGTGGCATTATAGAATAGTTGTTTAATTTACTTCACACCAAAGAGTTCATTTCTATGTTTCGGTTCTCGATTTTCTCAGTTCTCGATCGCTTACCTTAGGAGAACTTGTCCACTTTTTGTCTGCCCAAGAGGCAGACAAAAAGTTTTTTGACTTATACGGCTTTCAGCAACTGCCACCTGACCTCCCAAACCTGAGAAGAAAACCAACATCAGAGGCTCGTCCGTCTATCAGTAGGTAAGTGTACTCGGCTTGCTTGTGAGATTGTTTTGGGCTTCATTCACCATTAAGACCTGGAACTCCCTGCCAGGGCATGTGTTTCCTTCTTCCTACAGTCCCGGGTCCTTTAAGCTGAGGCCGTCAAGCTGAGTGCCACCACTGTTAACATGGTAAATGTTTACGACAGTGACCCTCTTTCCGAGACTTTGCCTTTAGCTTACCATCGGACATGAGAAAGTCAAATTAATATGTCCTTTTATAAAAAAACATGACATAAATACATATATTCACGCCTTTAAATCCCCAAAGGAGTAAACAGATGTCTATTAACGCCCACATTTCGCTACCACCCCACGTATTACGAGGCGAGTCTTCAAACGGACACTTCATGTCATGGGATGTGAGATTACTATCGGATAAAGTACACCCCTATCCTTTAGTCGCCTTTTACGACACCCACGGGAAGAAATGATGTGGCCGTATTCTACTCCACCGAGAACCAACAAGGCCATATTAGCATAACACATTGTAGCTCTAGTTACAAATGTGGCTTAGTACCCAAATGTGGCCGTTCGTACATTAATTATAATGAACAAGCCAGTGTTGTACTCAACTGGGTATGAATGTGCTTAGAGTGTGTTATTACGAGAATTATGACCGCTATCAAAGTAACAACCGTGGCAATAAATATGGTATTCAAACATACAGTAAAATAAATAAATGAATAAATATTCTACGACATTGTACATAGAGTTTAGACCCAAAACACAGAATAGATAATGCCCAAAAAGGCCAGGAATCGAACCCGGGACCTCTCGATTGTAGGACCGACTCCTTAACCACTAAACTACCGACGCATCATCAAATCACGACATCTAAACGCTTGAAATTTTCACAAATAACAAGTACTAAAACCAGAAAAAAACACCCTAATGGTACGGAATATTCACCCGTGAGTCCGACTCGCACTTGGCCGGATTTAGATGACATTATGACCTGACCATGAGGTGACCGAAGTGGCTCCAAGTTTAACCAATAGAACTATATTTAGTGTCATATCGGTCACCTTGTATTGGAGCCATTTCAGTCACCTTGTCACGTTTGAAGAATATTTATTATATTGCAAAAACAAATGTACTAAGGACATTTTTTTGCTTGACCTTAACAATGGAATATAATAATTGCCTTCAAATATATGAAAAATAGCTGTTGCCCGTGCCTCTGCCCCCGTCAATAATTTTTAAAGAATATTAGAACCGAAATTACTAATATTCCCTCTAACCCCTCCTACTAAGTTAAATTGCTTGTGCTAGGAGTGGGTTCACGTCGGTAGTGTAATGGCCAGGATTCGAATCCGGGACCTCTCGATCGTAAAGCCGACTTCTTAATCATTAAGCTAGACTAATAAAAAAATGGACTATAATTTATATTTATATCAAATGCCATCAAGATTTACGCTGCTAATTCTAGTCTGTTTGTCCGCGATGAACGCAAAAACTACTGAAAAGATTTTTATGTGGTATTTTTTTATAGAAAGATCTTGGTTAGACATTAAGGCTGCCTGTCCACCGAGGCAGAGCGAGGCTGCGGAGCGGAGAAATGGATAAACATTAACCAATAGGATTGCACAAAATCGAAGAGCGGAGATTTTGTGCACTCCCATTGGTTAATATTTGTCCGTTTCTCCGATCTGCAGTCTCGCTCCGCTTCGGTGGACCGGTAGCAGCCTAAATCTTACGTAATTTTGATAGCAATCGGTTGAGTAGAACCGGAGATATGATCTAAAGTTGTGATAGTCGACTTTCCATGGGCGGAGCCGCAAGCATATAGACTAAAGGAGAAAGAGATAAACAGAGACTGTTTTTTCATGCGGAAATCCCCCTGATACCTCCCCCGCCGGAGCCGGAAGGGGAGGTAATGTCGGACTCGAACCGACTAAAACCGCCCGCCGACTGAGGGTCGTGGTGCTAGGCCGGAGGATCGAGGCTAATCAAGAGCAATCCCTAACGGTGTAGCCCTCCTAGACAGAGACTAGCTCAAGCTCGTTATATTAACTTTCAACTTTAGTAGTAAGAACAGTAATTCAATTACCCGTGTTACTACTAGTAGTAAGATTTCTAGTAACACGGGTAATAAACGACAAACTCATATCTAGACGCAGTAAGTGTATCTCAACGTAGCGTTAAACATGGCTACTACATCGGTAAAATTGACATAATATAAATACATCCTATGACATTGTGACACACATTGACAGTTTAAAATTGACATTAGCTTACTTGCATTTTGTAAGTAAAGCTGCGTCTATAAAGTATATGGTCTAATTTTAATGAAAATTTTATAGCATTTATTGCTAACTTTTTAAGTTCGAAATACTTGAACCCACGACCTTTCCCTTACAGGGGAATGCTCTTTCAACTGAGCTTACAGGGAGAATGCTCTTCCAACTGAGCTATTGAGCCCCACCTGAATTACTTCGAATGTCCCTTCTCTTTATATCCGTCTTTAAGGGCTATGGTCTAAGTTAAGCTCTAATATGCAAACTTAAGCTGTGAACTAGATAGATACAAACTTTTTCTAGCTGCCCGCTGAGCTAGGTTTAATCTCGTAAAACAAGAAACACAAATCAAAATACTCGCGAACGTCCTTTATGAACTTCAACAAACATTATCTTCTTTTTATCTTGTTTCTATAAAAGTTACGGAGCAAACAAAGATAAATACATAGTTTTATCGTTCATTACATCGCTTTGTAAGGGCACGTTCACGTTGAGCTAACTGTAGACCTACATCACTGTCGCTAACGACTGACGATTCGCCGAAAAGATACGAACTTATTATCATCATTCGAAAACATACACTGTAGCCCACGGTGAACTCCTATACTCTTCCTTTCTCAAATTCGGTTTGGTTGACTTTAGCGAGAGTGACTGCCACTATTATCTGACGAAACTTTGATGAGATGGTTGGTTTAGACTTCCAAGATATTGGTGGAGCCTGAAAATATCCTCTTCTAAGAGATTGCATCCATATTATGTCGAAAAATTTATAACCATAACTATCCAAAACTAGAACAGATCTTGCTATAGTTTGATGACTACCGATTTAGCTAGTTTTCTGGATGTTCTTCACATCAAAAAACCTGTTAAAAAGTAAGCCAGCAAAATGAACAACCACAGAAATATTGCCACAAACAGTTAGCCAAGTGAGAACATAGTCGGAGAGGCGGTGGCGTAGAAATTTCCTATTATTTCCGAAACATTACGCGACCTACAAATTGGCTTGAGCTGATATATGGATCAAGTTATGTCTGTATTATAAGTATTCATGCTGTATTAGTAGCGGCGCGTGTATCGAGGAAAGAAAAGGTCACAATTAATGGGTCATATAATGTGGACCATTAATATTATAACTCATTATGATATAACAGTTATAGTACCTATAGTACCTCATAAATATACTGTGGAAAATTTTATGAAATTAGATGTGGCCTAGTTTTGCGGCTATATTGGAAGTGAATGAGGTCTGAGCTCCAAGCCTGAGTTGAAGTTAGTGGCCAGCCACTAATGGAGCTGAATGAATTTTACAGCATTAAGTATGCTAATTACAAATCGAATACATAGGGAAAAATAATCTTCTCGGGCGGAAGTCGAACCCGCGATCTTTCCCTTACACAGGGAAAGCGTTGACCAAATCAGCTACGGAGACACGCCCGATGTGATTCTAATTTCCCTCAACTTTTAACATGCTGTTCGAAGCGAAAAAGCGCTTAGATGAAGTACGACTGCCACACAGCCATCAGAGCGGCAGCCACGCCTTGGTCAATATCATCTACATATAGACGTTATCCTGATTGCATCCAATGCCGAGAGGCAGTCGAAGCTCAGGGTCCGCCTTCCGGCTCTTCCTCCTCCACTTCGCATGATCTTGGACGTTTATAGTAGTAATGCCATTTGCACGCATGTCACCCTCCACGACGTCACGCTAGGACTTCTTTGGCATTTGTACATTTCCTGGGCGTTGCTACAAGACGTGACCGCACCAGCGAAGGCGGCTCTTTTTTTATAAAGGACACGTCAACGTCGATGTTAAGCTAAAGGCAGTCTCGGAAAGAGAGTCACCATCGTAAACATGTACCATGTTAACAGCTTGACGGCCTCATCGGATGCCTTTTCACGCCCCGCTTAAAGGACCCGGGACTGTAGGAAGAAGTAAACACGTGAGCTGGCAGGGAGTTCCAGGTCTTAGTGGTGCGGTATAAGAATGAATCACTGGTACGCTTGGTACTAGCAGGTTTACTCTGCACCGTATACGGGTGACATCTTAGCCCTGCACGTGTCGTCCTGTGAAGGAAGGGAGACGGTGAGACTAATTGGAAGAGCTCATCAGAACATTCACCATGGTAGAGACGCTCTCTTGCATTTATCTGCGATGTCACAAACATGAATTCAACCGCGCTTTAGTATCCTAATCATCAAATTAATGTTGTATAATCAAATATTTTTGCTGGCGCTAACGTTGTCACATGCTCATTCTATCTTAGAACCTTCGCTTATAAGTGATCATACCATTCCTAATCCAGTGGCCAACATGGAAGACTTTAAACCGCCTGCACACCCAGGCCGCTGCCGAGAAAACATGTCCAAATGGGGCGATGTCGACCAGTCCCAAAAGTCCTGCGATTGCGGGGCCCAATTCCAGTTCTGGCCGAATTTTCTCTCTTGCTCGCTGTGCTCCTCCGCCTGTACTATCGACGACCGATGTAGGGCAACAGAAAACGCTGTTACTGTGCCCAATTTCTGGGCCGACCAAAATTAAAAAAAAATAGGAAATCCTAATCACTAGATCCAGTCATTGACTCGAAGAAGAAGAAGAATTCTGAATTTGAAATTAGCTTCGTTTTACGACTATAGTAAAAACTAATGAGGGCTGAGCTCCAAGCCTACATATAACCACGTCTGTAAATCCCCGAAGGGGTAGGTAGAGGTTTATAAACACCCACGTTTCGCCAACTATGATTTCCGGTTCCACGTAATAGGGGCGAGCCTATTGCCGTCTAGCGGGCACATTGTCTTGATGAAAACAGATGGAGAACAACTCTATCCCCTAGTCACCTTTTACGGGTGGTTCTATTCTACTCCACCGATAACCAACACGGCTAATTCTCCAAGCCTCTTTTTTTACCTGCGACAAATCCCCACGGATACCGCCCAAGGAGCCGGTGGAGGTGGTTATGTCGGACTCGAACCGACTAAAACGCAAGCCGTCTATGAGTCTTTGGTTGCCGGAGGTGAGATTGCAGAAAACATATCTCTCGCACCCCAGCCGCTCCAAGCCTCTCAGGCTTGGAGCATTGCCGGGGTGGGTATCTCCCTTCCTATCCAGAACAACACGTACTGGTCTGCGGTGCCATCCACATACGGTGGAATCCATACCATCTCGCACTAAACGGTTTGGGTGCTCTTTCCTCTGTCGCACGATAAAGAGCTGGAATGTTCTGCCCGCAAATGTGTTTCCCTCCTCTTACAGTCCCGGGTTCTTCAAGCGGGGCGTGAAAAGGCATCTATCAAGGCCGTCAAGTCAGGGACCACCATTTTACATCCAATGGCACGCGGAATGGTGGTCTGTATCTTCTGGACTGCACTTCAGCTTTATTGCCATCTAGCGGGGTGCAGTCAATTGACAGACCAAATTAAAAAAAAAGACGAAACATATATTTCGTTACATCATAATTCTTATGACTTTAAGGCACCCTCTCAAAGTATTTCCCATAAAAACAGCCCACAAATACTTGCGATACTTCGCACGGTAGGAGGCCCTTGTTTTCACATCTGCCATTAATTTTCGCGTGGGACAAAAGCGGACAGCGATTGGCAAACTTTAGCTTTTGATCAAAGTTTTCATATTAATGCTAGAACGAGTAGCTTCCATTATTAGGCAGTTTGTAATAGATACGTTGTGCTCAATTTATTAGGCTATTGTATTCCTTGTTACGTCTTAAGGTAACATTACGCTTGTCTAAGCAGGTAGAGAAGTTGATGTGTTAATACCCTCGTCTCGCAGATCAAGTCTGATGTATTCATAATAATTTATGATAATACTTTACAAACAATAAAATCCCATTCATTACATTTGGGAAAAGTATTAAAATTTGGGTCCAGTTTATTAATCGTATTTATAATATATTTTTCTACCATAATTTTATTTTTACTTTTTATTATTTACTTTATATGGATCTAATAATAAAATAAAGTAATGTCGTAAGGTAGGTATTTTAACTATGGAAGTGGAAGACTACAAGGGGAGAGGAAGACTTAAAGGAGATAATGGACTGTATGAAGAATGATATGGTTAAGAAGGGAGTTAAATGTTGAAATGATTGCAATTATTAGATGAAAGAAACACACATGTTGTGCCGACCCCAAATAAAGTAGGAGGATGATGAGCAAGGGCAGGAGGATGATGATGATGGAACTAGATACCTAATTGATTCCACATTGTGAAACCTGTAAGTTGGAAGGAACTGTCTCTAGGGATACAGATCACCGACTTAGTTCGGGAAGACAAAGACTGTATGTTCCTGTGTAACCTAATGACAACATTTTTTTTTTTATAGAGCTAGAGGATTTTTTGGAACAAGTGGCCCTTTAAAATAAATCTAAGTACATATTATCTCATTTCCAGCCCTCAATATGCGGGCTCCTGAATCCACGGTGAAGCCGTCGGATGGGAGTGTGACTAACGAGCAGATAATGATGATTCCCACACTATGTTGTCCCCCGGTGCGAAGGCGAACCGGGCGTCGGAGGTTGCAGAACGTCCTCCATGAGCGCTGGCCTGGGGGGAATCGGTGGAGCCGCCTGTCACCCTGGCAGAAGCAGGCCATGGCGGCGGCGCACAGTTCGCGTCCACGTGCTCGGGCCTAGATGGGGACACTATGATCCCCACAACCCGAAGGGGGCCATCTCGAAAGAGATGGTCCTGGGTCTGCTAGGGTGCAAGAGATAGGTTTTCGGCAATCTCACCTCCGGCAACTAAAGACCAAAGACGGCGTGCGTTTTGGTTGATTCGAGTCCTACATAACCACCTCCACCGGCTCAGCTCGGCTGGTATCAATGGGCATTTTTCGCACGTAAAATAAAGTCTTTTTTGTCCCTGTAAATGATACTGTAAATCCCACTTTATATGGGGATTGGGTATATTATAACAATGCCCCAGTGGGATCCTAAGCTCATACTTTGCAGCCCAAACCCACTTTCCATCTGTTATTGGTTTGTTTGGGTTTTTTCGGACGCGACTTCTTCTCTTTATATCCGTCTTCAAGGGCGAAGTCCCACTTGAGCATTTCATTTTTCCTGATGTAATCGAGTACTTAAAGATCATAGACACAGCCTTGGTAATGGAATACTTAATAGTTGTTGAATAACTTCAGAAATTTTGAGGAACTTACATAATTGAGATCTAGACTTAGACATAATTCAATCTTGACCGTCAAAGTCAAAGTTAGTACCTAAGTTGTCTGGCAAGTAGTGATGAAATACCGCAACAGATCTTATGGATTTGGTAACTAAACTATGTGAACATTAACTTTAATTGTTCGTAGGTATATAACTTGCATTTACTCGTAAAATTATCACCCTTAGAGTTACTCAACATTAATAAATTAACAAATAATGTTTACATTGAAATAAATTCATGAAAAAAAATATATAAATAAATAAATAATGGATGGAACGTACCACCAGCTTGGGACCCAGTCATCCACTTAATCAAACCCAGTAAGCAGCAAAATCCAGCAAGACTTAACGACACAGTGAGCTCATTCTGCGTAAATAGGAACACCAATAATTCACCATGATTCACGTATTTTGAGATAACTTATACTTCAAACTATGTGACAACTACCATCATGAGTCACACCACGATCATGGCTGCTGCAAAGCAGCCAAAACGTTAGTTTAAAAGTAAATAATAACAAATGTATCGCGATAGAATCCGTAAAAAGTGGTTTTATTTCAATAAATAAATATTTCACAACATTCTACACGGCGCTATCTGGACCTAATGGAATCTAGAATGCGGATAAACATATTTAGGTACTTTTTGTTTGTAAATACATACATGTTATACATAGAAACACTCAGATCAATACGAATAGCCATATTCATGCATACAAATATTTGCACTGAGCGGGGATCGAACCCGCGTCTCCTGCGTAACACAGAGGCTGTCGAATCGATTCGAATTGAGTCGAATCGAATGTTGAATGATGTATAATCACGTGTAAAATTATTTTTGTGATAGGTATTATAGTATAGGATACTTTTGGAGCTGCTTCGGTGTTGTAGCGCATCTGGCATGTTAAGAAAGCGCACCGTTTACATGCTGGCGAGACACCGCAATAGCACCAATGGTCTCCTAAACGTATATAAAGATAGGTGGGACTCTTTCTGGGTCGTTGGTGAATCTCCACACAACATTGAAATGTGCAAATTAATATAAATTACTAACACTAGCATATAAGTTTTCTTGTAACTCTATGGACAAAGGTCTGCCATAAATTATTTGAATTGACTTGAATAAGTGTTTTAGGACCTCGTCAAAATCTTTGAGGCCCAAGTTAACCTCAACTTCTTTCCTTCAAAATCCAAAAAAAAAGGTGATGCAAGGAAGAAAATCAAGGAACTTCATCTCACGCACGCTCAATCTGTGGAATGATTTCCTAACCGTGGTCTTTCAAAGCGTCTACAATATGGTCTTCTTCAAGCAGGACATGAAAACGTTACTACAGAGTCGGCAGCACGAATATGCACATGTCCTGCCACGGTAATCACTTTCGATCAGATATACCTATAGATCGATAGATATATAGTGGTTGTCTGCCACTTAAATGGTTTAAAAAAGCATGTACAGACCTACAGTATATTACAGGGTGGAAGATTTTCATGCCCCCTGGAGAGGATCCAAAATTTGTGACTTTGACGATTTGAATGATAATTTCAAATGTTTATGATGTACTTAACGGACACTGTGGAAGCACGATTATCTGAGTTGACAAATGATGTTTTTTATACACTGACATGTAATATTCTTACAAATAAATGAGTTAAGAGTTATGAGGAAGTACTCGAAATACTGGAGACAAAAAAAATCATTGAAGGGAAGCATTCCTTTATTTTTAAAAAGAAACAAACTGCACTCAAACTTTTGCGGAAACACGTTTGACGCACCCGGTAATCGAACCGACTAAGACTTCCATCGATAGTGGCAATCATAAGGATCAAGTCTCTCTAACAAAAATGGTAAATCAAATGAAAGTAAATCCCTGAAATCTAAACTTGTCAATTGACCAACAGAGACAGCACTTTTAGTCTAGGAGTCATCAGTTACCTTAACAACAATAAAGTCCCGGCAGCAGAGTAGAATTTGGGCCACCCCAACTCTTCCCATGCGGTGTCGTACAAGGCGACTAAGGGATAGAGCTTTTTAACATCAGACAGATATAATATATACAGCCCAGACTCAGCCTCAGATATAGGCTCGAGTCAACAATAGTGCCCGGAATAATATGGCAATAGACTCATCCATAGGGACCGACTACAATTATTGGTGAAATTTGGGTGTTAATTCACCTCTGCCTGACCCTCCTTGGATAAAGGTGTGATTATATGTATGTATGAAACCAATATTTCTTAAAATGAGTACATACTGAATGACTGAAATTTGTTTCTGGTTTAGAATGTAACTTCATGCACCCTGGGGCATGAAAATCTTCCACCCTGTATATATTAACTGGTCTCCATCTTGAATTTATATCACATAGGTATAACAAAACTTTGAATATTCCCTGCCAACTATGTTTTTGGCAAGTAACATTCTAATAATGCAGCCAAAAACATATTACTCGTCGTATCGCAGCTCGTAGGTAGCACAATTTCAATCTTGCCTTAATACCCAGCTAATAATCTTGGAGCTGCACTGCAAGCAGTATTTCAGTCGAAGTGGGATATTATCCAGCCGTGCAGATTTACACTCGGCTTATAGAGAAATGCACATATTGGATCCTATTCAAATCTTCCGTGAAATACGAACGTATAGAGAATGTGGCCTATTGCATTTCCTGGCGCCATTAAACATTAAGATTGATATAATTTTATGATGTTTGCATGCATAAATATAAATTTACATTATTTACTCCTAATATTCTTAGTGAGCACTAAATTGTTTAGTTGTTTTTGTCCTTGTTTTGACGCATTATGGGGGTAAACTCTTATAGGCGCTTTGCGCAATAAAGGCAGGCCAAACCAAGTTACAGACAAGTTATGCCATAGCATTCGTTTCTTTTCTGTTTTTTATTTCATTAGTTTGTTGTTTTTTTTTATATAGGACACGTCAATTTGACTTCACCTCGCCTGATGTTAAGCTACAGGAGCCCTCTCGGAGAGAGGGTCACCATCGCAAACATGTACCATGTTAACAGTGGTGGCACTCAGCTTGACGGCCTCATTAGATGCCTTTTCACGCCCCGGTTAAAGGACCCGGGAATGTAGGAAGAAGGTTCCGACCCTGTTTCTGCTGCATATTAATGACATGCTGTCTGACGACTCCATTCATTGTTATGCGGACGACAGTACTGGAGACGCATGTTACACGGGCCGTGCAAACATCCCCCAGTCCGAGGTGGAGGGGAGTCGCGAACAACTTGTGTCAGAAATCGAGACTACTCTCTCGGGAGTATCCGATTAGGGTCGACTAAACCTGGTCCAGTTCAACCCCACCAAGACACAAGTATGTGTATTCACCGCTAAGAAAACCCCATTTATTGTAGCGCCGCAATTCCTGGGCACACGGCTTACCATTGCCCTGAGTATCGGGATCCTAGGCGTCGACATTTCAAGTGACGTCCAGTACCGCAGTCATTTAGAGGACAAGGTCAAGCTGGCATCAAAGAAACTTGGAGTTCTTAACAGGGCGAAGCAGTACTTCACTGCGGGGCAGCGACTCCTTCTTTATAAGGCACAGGTTCGGCCCCACATGGAGTACTGCTGTCATCTTTTTGCCGGAGCGCCCGCACGCCAGCTTAACCCTTTCGACTCGGTGCAAAGACATGCGTTGAGGCTCGTCGACAGTCCCATACTGCCTCACTGTGTGTTTTCTACCGCCTATATAATGCTTTGTGCTCAGATGAATTATTTGACATGATGCCCACAGCTACATTCTATCATCGCACCGCTCGCCATAGACAGGGAATTCATCCCCACACATTGCATCCGAATACGGTGCGCACCGTGAGGTATGAAAGGAACTTCATCCCACGTACGCTCAAGCTGTGGAATGAACTCCCTGCCATGGTTTTCTCAAGCGACTACAATATGGGGTTCTTCAATAGGGGCATTAGAAGGTTTCTTCAGGGTAGGCAGCGCGAGTGTAACGCCCCTGGTGTACGTCCGTCCATAGGCCGCGGTAACCACTTTCCATCAGGTGGGCCGTGTGCTTGTCTGCCAGGGAGTTCGAGGTCTTAGTCGTACGGCATAGGAATGAGTCACTGAAACGCTTGGTTCTAGCAGGTATACTCTGCATCGCATATGGATGGCATCTTAGCCCTGCACGTGTCGTCCTATGAAGGAAAGGAGAGGGTGGGACTAATTGGCAGAGCTCGCCAGAACATTCACCATGGTAGAGACGGTAGAATACTGCCAAAGACGCAAAATCTCTACGCATCTGCAAAGGCTCGAGGGTGTTCGTGACCTCAGGATTCCCAATTATGCGGACCGCACGTCGCTGCAACCTGTCGAGAGTATCTTGTAAGTACTTTGCGGAGCCGTCCCAGAGATGTGAGCGGTATTCCACGCAGGAACGAATTTGGGTCTTGTATAGAAGACACCGCTGCTCCGGCGTGAAAGAACGTCTCACTCTGTTCAGGACTCCGAGTTTACGCGAGGCTGATTTGATGATACTCTCGATATAGTTTTTGTTATTCGGTTTGCAGCGAACATCCTTACCGAGGATATTGAGGTGATTCTGCAGTGGCAGTGGTGTGCTCTGAAAAGTGGGAAGGGGAAGGAAAGGAGATACCTTTGCTGTATATATAATACACATGCCTGGGTCTTCTTGGCATTGAACTCGACCAGGTTGCTAGCGCACCATAGAGAAATGTGGTCCAGGATCCGGTCCAGCTCAGTGACAAGAAGCTGCCTTTTTTCCGCGATATCAGACTGCTTGGCCGCAGAATGTGCGTAATGTAATAACTACCGTGTAAGGTGCTGTCGTCTGCATAGCAGTGAATATTTCCGTTAGAGAGCATGTCATTGATATGCAGAAGAAAGAGAGTGGGAGATAAGACTAACCCTGCGGCACGCCAGCATTTACCTGCAGGAACTCCGAAGCTCGTCCATCACAAAGGACGCGAATAAGGCGCCCCTGCAGGAAGCTGCAGCAACCCAGTTACACAGTCTAGGAGGCAGGCCAAAGGCTGGTAGCTTGGAAAGAAGCGATTTGTGCCATACCCTATCGAAAGCTTTGGCGATGTCAAGACTAATTGTTTGTTTTAATTGATTTTAATATTGTTTTATTTCTCCATCCGTTGGCAATAGGCTCGCTCCCTATTACGCGGGACCAAAATCGTTGTTGGTGATATGTAGGTATTGTAGTTTTAATACATCTCTGCCTACCCCTTCGGAGACTTACAGGCGTGAGTATATGTGTATGTCTAATAGGCTAATATATGTAAATCAAAAGAATCTATCGATTTAACTATAACCAGTTGAAGTAGATGCGCCAATCAATGAGATGCGCTTAACCCAGTTAAGCCCAACAACGAGAAGGCGGTGCTGTGCACAAATCCGGGCATATAATACTAGTCAGGTATGTTCAATTTGCACCAATATGCACCTGAATCCAGGTGCAGAGTAGACGGTAAGTTAGAGACATTTAATTGAACAAATTTTAACGGATTCTTTCGTGATTTATTTTGTATTGCACAATTAAGTATTTCCAGACTTTTCTGTTTGCTATATAGCAGTCGTGATCGTCGGGAGTACTTATAGGAAATTGTGTGGTCTACGTCACTAGTAGTTCAGATCTCAATCAACCAAAATGCTCAGATTCAATGCCAACTGTATTATACCAGCGGTATTATCGAACCAATACGACCTTCTAACCTTCAAGAAAAGAGCGTACTCTCTTTTAAAAGGAAGGCAACGCACTTGTGACTCCTCTGGTGTTGCGGGTGTCCATGGGCGGTGGTGATCGCTTACCATCAGGCGATCCGTCTGCTCGTTTGCCTTACTATTCCATTAAAAAAAAACTAAATAAAGATTAGCACCATCATTATTATGTTAACGAGAGCAAGAGGACTCCGGGGAATGAGGGTGAATGAATGCGCCTATGATTCCATGTCGAAGCGTAGTAGTCCAGTAGTTTAGGATCTCAGAATACATAATACATAATCTGAACCAACTTTTATAATATCGGGAATTAACGCGATCATGGTAGGTAATACCTTTGATTTGCCTGACGTTTCGACCAGGTTACACCGGCCGTGGTCACAGGCTGACTGGCTCCGTAGTGCACGCCCGCCGTCTTCGAGTCCGTGAGGTAGTAGGTTCTTCAACTACCCGCATATTCTTGATATTTTGTTTTCGCTATGTACATGATATTTTGTATCACATACCACGCTCATAGTGTCCCTATTTTGGAAGCAAACGGTCAGGCAAATCAAAGGTACGTGTGTACTTATACCATGATCGCGTTAATTTTTTATACTGTTAAGGAATTTCTTGAGGATAAATAAGGAATATGCATGATTGTATCGGGTGTAATGGAAGGAATGTCAATGATTGTATCTAGTTTGAGGACTATATTATTCATGATTATTTAAGTGTTAATGACATTCAGAGTGTAAATTCGAATTATGGGTGCGATTATTATATGACATGATTATTGTTCTTTATTTCATTATTTCTTATATTGTATCATTTTTATTGAAACTTTATTATTGCATGCTTAATGACACAAAAATTTACATTTATTATTGTATTAAAATTTTCAAATGATATAAAATATTACAATTCTCAAATATTATAATACCTAAAAGAATCTGCGAAACATGTCGGACTTTGATTGATTAAATTGACACCATTGCATTGTAACATACCGTGTTTTGAGCAATAAATGATTTCTTTCTTTCTTTCTTTCTTTTAATTACTTACATAGCTATGTTTAAAACATCTATTAACAAAAGAATGTACCTACTCCAGTGGCTAGTCCAGATCTAGACAAAAAATGAGAACACGTCGCACGAAATATGGCTAGTATTAAATAGATCTTCTATGATTCGCGAGCTCGCAAACCTTTCACTGATTAATAGCAACCGATGAAAACGGATAGCCATTTGGACGACGCAAAATCGAAACCCGAAACTTGCTTTTTTTCATTTTCCACTCGACATATCAAATTGAGAAATACGAAACATCAAAATGTTCTAGCTCCTATTTCATCGATAGCTTCGGATAAGCCACGGAGATCTTTCCAATCTTATTTCAGATTGTTTTTCTTACATGAATTTAGAGGTATCACCTGAAAATATACGAAACACTTGTAACAAACACCTAAGTTTATGTAAGCTCTCTTTGTTTTAACCTCCGACGCAAAAACGACGGAGGGTTATAAGTTTGAGTGTCTGTGTGTATGTGTCTGTCTGTGGTATCGTAGCTCCTACCTAAACGGGTATATTTGGATTTAGTTTTTTTTTGTTTGAATAGTATATTAGTTGAAGTGTTCTTATCTATGTCTGAAAAAAATCAGTCCAACATGGCCGCCACCACAACACGTCGGATACATATTTCTTGACAACTCCCTAAATATGGGTATCAAATGAAAGGGCTTCACTAGTAGAATACTAAAACTATGGAAATTTACAAATCCAAGATGGCCGCCACCAATAAATAGAGAATTACATATTTTTTTACAAGTTCCCCAATATGAAATGAAAGTTAAAGGGAAGCCACAATTAATTTTCAACTTTTTTGGAGGTGTTTTTTTTTTCAGTTAAAGAAAGAAGAAAAGTAGGTATGAAAGAAAAAAAAAATATGAAAATACAGCACACATTATAGTTTACATACATACTCATACAATTTAACAATACATAATCACAATATAATTCGACACTTTATTGGTACAGTCAAAAAGCATAGAAATATATTATCATCATAACAATACAGAAAATTTCGTAAACTAAAAGAAAGTTATTTCGATAAAAACCGTGAAAGTTTTACTGAAGTCTCTGAATATTAAAATAGTTGTTTGCTCTATGCGATCGTGAAAGGACTATCGGGTATCAGCATACAATTTTCTGCAGCGCCACACTTTTAATAAAAATATGAGTGAATTTTATCGAACTGTTGTCGGCTAATTTATAAATAAATTTAAAAATAATCTCTAGGTAGTACCTACTATACGGGAAAATGTTAATGTACATCTTTTACTCCTAAAACACGCAGCAATGAAATTACTTACCAGCTCACATGTTTCCTTCTTCCTTTAGTCCCGGGTCCTTTAAGCGGGGCGTGAAAAAGCATCTGGATAAGGCCATCAAGCTGAGTGCCACTAAAGTTAACATGGTATGTGTTTGTAACTGTGTCCCTCTTTCCTGAGACTTTGCCTTTAGCTTACCTTATAGTGACGTGTCCTAGATAAAAAAGAAATACAATTTTAACCTAGTAATAAGACTATTCACATCTAATTCATACCATCATGGTCGGTTATTCCCAGTTGCATCCACTGTCGACGCCACCACTGCGACAAATAGGATTTATTTCCAAGAAATGTCCCACTTGCCACCATTGTTGGCGTCACCAGCGGTGGCAATTGGGAATGGTCACTCTTTTTGTTCCCAGTTGCCACCGGCACCGACAGATGGGAAAAATCCTTTGATACAGTAGTGATGTCAGACTAGGTGGAGTTAGAGCGGAAATATAGTGATGTAGTTTGAATTGTTTTCACGAATGATGTTAAATACATGATATATAAGTACATATACCTACGTATAATCAACTTAATGCTCCCGAAAGTCAAATGGCAGTCGCTTCACGGAAAATATCGAAGACCCGCATCACAGTTAGCCGGGAAAGTCGACCCTAAGTTAGGAATAGGCTCAGAGGGTGGTCCTGCTCTACGCAGTAAGCCAGTGTTTGGGGAGCTGGGTACAAGTCCCCAACATCTATGTATCTATCAAACACTTTCATTTATCTGTATGTGTTCGAATACCAGAGAGGTTAAGGATGGTGCTCTCAAATAACAATGATAGAGAGCGAGACAGACCGAACAAAAAGAGTTAAAGCAAACAATAACGGCAGTACTACAAACAACGGGTTATAGTAAACTTGGCTTAGTGAAAATAAATCTAAAATAAAAATAGTAGTAAACTTGCCTCAGTCCGCTGAAAATGATATTTCACTTGCGAAAATTCGTCTCACCTTAAAAAGTGTTGTCAGCAAGCTAAGTTTAGGATTATTTATTTGTTATATATTTTTGTTGCAAGCATATAATTATGTGTATATGTACGTATGAGACTGTCAAGCACATGGCCCACCTGATGGAAAGAGAGTGGTTACTGACTTGTGCCCTTGTGAAATACTTGCAAAAAATATAACAAATAAATAAGCCGGTCTAAACATTTTGCCTGCTGACAGTATTTTTAAGGTCAGACGAATTATCGCACATGGACTGAGGCGATTTTACTACTATTTTTGACTGAGACGAATATTCACTAAGCCGAGTTTACTATAACCCCAAATAACAATCTAAACACACAGACATAGGTCTATTTTACCTCATTACTAGTGAAATATCCATTAATAAATCTCAATGGATGCATACCAATTAAAGGCATCACCTTTCCAGATTTAAAGTTTATAGAAGATAGCTTTTGCCCGCGGTTTCAACCCCGTGGTAGTCGGTTATCACAACCAAACATAACCTCTATCTTTTCTCAAAAACTCTTATCTAATCCTATACCAAATTTCATCAAAATCGGCTCAGTGGTTTAGACGTGAAAGCGTAATATATACAGACAGACAGAGTTACTTCAGCATTTATAATATTGTTAGTACGGAACTCAACATGGATCTTTGTAGGACTCCATTTTGTTTTAGAGAATAAAAGGGAAGTGTTGAGCTCGTTGTACGGTGATATACCCATTCTACCTCTCACGTAGAGGCGAATCCAATGCGCACCTCGATCCGACTAGATTGAACTGGAAAATATCCAATGCAAATATACCCCGGTGTTGCTTGTAAATAAAAATGGATACGGTACCTGTGTTGTGGATTTATTTTATTTATTTATTAGCTGTTGTCTATATTCTGCCCGCATGAAGTACTGATCCCGTTCCAACTGTTTTTTTTTTTGCCTTAATATTGACCAGCGAAGTACTTTGTTGTAAGCATCCAGAGTGGTCAAACCATCTTGGTAATCAGTTTTTTGTTATTATGTAAGTTAGTAGAGTGTTTATTGTATATTAGCTTTTGCCCGCGGCTCCGCCCGCGTGGATGTCGGTTATCGTGACCAAACTTAACCTATAATCCTTTCTTAAGGTCTGATCTACCCCTATACCAAATTTCATCAAAATCGGTTCAATGGTTTAGGCGTGAAAGTGTAACTCTGTCTGTCTGTACAGACATAGTTACTTTCATATTTATTATAATAATTATAATATTAGTATAGATATAGATACATGGAGTTCCTACTATTAGGGGCCTTCGGCTTCTAAAGCGTTTTCTTTACACCCGGTATTTCATTATTCAGGACATTTCTTTTCTGTTTGTTTTTTTTTCAAGCAGGCATATGCAAATCTTCTTACATCCCAAGTAATTGCGAATCTGCGGCCAAGACGTAGAGAAAGGGTGAAATTTGAGTCACGCGCGATCTAAACGTAGGTACTTCTCATAAATATTATAATCAAGCGCCCCCTGGTGGGGAAATTTATTTAAATGTACTCTCTTACGTATTCCTCACTTTTTATAGGGTGCAGATAGGGTGTAGATTTTGTAATTTACGGCTTTCTTGTAAGAAATAGAATGTAAATGAAATGGATCATCCGTTTTATTGCCATAAATAAACATCTACTTAATAAAATAAATGAATTGAAAACCGCCATAAAAGACGTATACATACATAATATTATAAGACAGCCTTTGTGGCGTGGCGGTAGTGCACGCGACTGCCACGCAGTAGGCGCGGGTTCGATTCCCGCTCAGTGCAAATATTTGTATGCATGAACATGACTATTTGCATTGGTCTGGGTGTTTCTATGTATAATATGTATGTATTTACAAAAAAAAAGTATATAAGTATGTTTATCCGCATTCTAGATTCCATAACACAAGCTATAAAAGCTTACCATGGATCTAAATAGCGTTCTGTAGAATGTTGTGGAATATTTATTTATTTATTCACGCTGTAAATCCTTCAAGTGGTTGGCAGAGGTGTATATACACATTTTACCAATAATGATTTTCGGTTCCACGTTATACTTAAGGGTCTATTGCCGTCAAGCAGACACCTTGTCATAAATTTTACTGTTTTTTATCTAATTATATTGTCACTAGCTTTTGCCCGCGGCTCCGCCCGCGTGGATGTCGGTTATCACGACCAAACATAGCCTATGTCCTTTCTCAAGGTCCAATCTATCTCTATGCCAAATTTCATCAAAATCGGTTCAGTGGTTTAGGCGTGAAAGCGTAACATAGAGACAGACAGACAGAGCTACTTTCGCATCTATAATATTAGTAGGTATGGATATAAAGCTTATTGTGCGTGATCCCGCAGTTAAAATGCAAGAGCGTCACCTTCGCTGGTGTGGCCACGTCTTGCGGCAACAGCCTGGCTACGTGGTTAACAAATGCCTGGCAATGGCACCCTGCCGGGTTCTGGTAAAAGGGGTAGGCCCAAGAAGTCCTGGCTTGACATCGTGGAGGGTGACATGCGTGTAAACAGTCTCACTACCATGGACACCCAAGATCGTGTGAAGTGGAGGAGGAAGAGCCGGAAGGCGGACCCTAAGCTCCGAGGGCACCGTGGCCTCGGATGCAATCAGCATAATGTCTAATTTTTAAATTTATTTATTGATACACAACAAGTAACAATCAAATCATTAGCGACAAAAACAACTGGCAAACATTTTGTACTGGACTGTAAGGCGATTGGCACACTGCGACGCGCGACGCGAGCGTTGTTGCGTCGACGCGGCGTCGCGCTCGTCGCCTCTACGGCGCTCATTTTGTATAGAAAAACGCGGGGTCCCACACAGTGACAACGCAATCACGCACGTAGCCGCAGAATACGCGCGTACTAGCAGAAAACGCGAGGTATGGCACACTGAAATCTGCCATCACGCGCGTGTTTTTCGAGGGATTTTTAGTCCGAGAGCTGTTAAAAATTTCTGTGTAGGTATTTGAGACGAATTTTAAATTAATATTATTGCAATGCAACATGACTATTTAACGGCAAATTTAGAGCGCTTTCGCATCAACTGAAGTCCGATATCCAATATCCGACATCCGAGTGCGGAGGAAGTCAAATATCGATGCCCAATATCAGGTATTGGAGCCGACACCACTGTTTTGGCTCGTTATCGGAACACGCAGAGACTGCAAGCGACTTTCAACCTAAATGGCATTTTCTTAGTTACGTCTGTTTTCGCGTTAATAGATGACGCTGATCACGAATATATGAAAAAAAATTAGTTACTTTGTCATGTCAATAAGTCGAAAATAGCTTGCACTTCTAATCATTTTCTTTTCATCTCTAGCGTTCTTAATATAGTCTGGGCTATCGAGCTAATGGTCGGATGGCTTAACTTTACTTTTCTCAAAATTTTAGATTACTTCACACACCTACCTACCAAAAAAATTCTAATATCTCTCGGACTATACTAGCTCTCCCGCGTCCACGCGCGTCGACGAACGACACCGCGTCGAGCGTTGCAGTGTGCCAATCGCCTTACTCATAACAGTGTATCCATATAAAACAATAATATGGTATACCGAGTTGACTGAGTAGAACTACAATATATCTACTATTATTACATACGAGAAATAGTGAAACGGTTTACCGGACACGGCGTACCTATCGGCTGCGCGGCTGCGCCCTAGTCACCCTGTCCAGGTTGGAAGATACCTTTTATGTTTTTTTTTTTCAACATTCTACACAAAGCTATCTAGACCCATGGTAAGCTTAATTAGCTTGTGTTATGGAATCTAGAATGCGGATAAACATAATTAGAAACTTTTTTTTGGTAAATACATACATATTATACAATACACGAAAACATCCAGACCAATGCAAATGTAATGTAAATGAAACTGTTCAAACTTGGATCAAAAATTTGTAGATGATGATATTTTTTTTTTTCATCAATCATCATCATCGTCGTCGACTTCGTGTTGTTCCCACCTTTCCAGATGCAACCGAAGCTTTCCCCTTGAAGCCTGTTTGTCTACTTGTGCTTTTCCTTTGAATTGACTTATACAAATTTTATGGGAGCGACTGCCATCTAACCTCCCAATCCGGAAAGCCTGTGCCAGAGCTTCGTCCGTCAATCACCAGGTGTACAACTTGTAGGTAATATTGGCACAGGCCTTGAGGATCCCCCCTGATAAGAATAAATAATTTTTGAATGAATTTTTTATAGCATTTATTATGCTAACTGTTAAGTTCGAAAAACATTGGAAAAAATGAAATGCTCAAGTGAGACTCGAACTCACGACCTCTCGCTTACAGGGCGACTGCTCTGCCAACTGAGCTATTGAGCACCACTTGAATCATTCCAAATTTTCCTTCTCTTTATATCCGTCTATAAGGGCGACGGTGCAGCCATCTAGATCTACCAACATTCTTACGAACTGTTGGAAACAATGAATGATTTTTCAACCATTTTTAAACATTGAATTTTGATGACTGCGCCCAAATATTTGAATGATTTTTTTTTATAGCATTTATTATGCTAACTGTTAAGTTCGAAAAACATTGGAAAAAATGAAATGCTCAAGTGAGACTCGAACTCACGACCTCTCGCTTACAGGGCGACTGCTCTGCCAACTGAGCTATTGAGCACCACTTGAATCATTCCAAATTTTCCTTCTCTTTATATCCGTCTATAAGGGCGACGGTGCAGCCATCTACCAACATTCTTACGAACTGTTGGAAACAATGAATGATTTTTCAACCATTTTTAAACATTGAATTTTGATGACTG
This sequence comes from Eilema sororculum, assembly GCA_914829495.1. Classification (NCBI taxonomy): domain Eukaryota; kingdom Metazoa; phylum Arthropoda; class Insecta; order Lepidoptera; family Erebidae; genus Eilema; species Eilema sororculum. Next base: position 24,999,144 of record OU618535.1, read on the forward strand.
CGCCCAAATATTTGTATAATATAAATAATTTATTTAATAATTTATATTTTGGCATTATTGTATAACGTTCTCTTCAATCCAACTACTCCTACTTATCTCAAAGAACGTTTTACATTTCTCCAGGACACACATGCAAGATCCTTGAGGCCGTCTAGAAACTTGACACTGGGGTTGCCAGTGCACTCAACTGATTATTATAGCAAATCTTTCACTGTGAAGGCCATTGGCCTATGGAATGCATTGCCAGTAAGGATTAGAGAGGCACAATCCATAAATGTTTTTAAAACAATGGTAAATAATCATTACCTCTCTATAGCTACAATTGAATAGTTCAATGGCTACCCATTGAAAACTACTCACTTTCACATTTTATGTATTTCTTTAACTATATATGTATTTATGTATTATGGTATATTTTTCACGTAACACACTCTTTCATATGCTTATGAAACTACATCAATACTCACTTACATTATATAATTTTCATTCCTGTCCATCCTAAGGTTGCCTGGAAGAAATCACTTTTAGTGATAAGGCCGCCCATTGTGCATTTAACTGTAATTGTATCTATATCTGTGCAAGAATCTGTTACAATATTGATGTACAATAAAGAATTATCTATCTATCTATCTATCTATATAAATAAATAGACGCAGAGTATGGCGTACCGTGTGGCTTAGTGGTCCGGATGGGGTTTATCCGGTACCGAATGGGAGAGTCCCACACTTGATCTCCAGAGATATCTGAGGCGATTTGGTATGTTTTGGAGGTAAGGTTCTTCGAAGGTAATTCGTAAGTATTGGCTACTGTGGCACTCAGGTAACTATAGGTAAGTATGAGTAGCCACAGCCTCATAGCATAACCCACGTAGAAAGAAAACAAAGGTGCTAAAAATTACCCAAAGTCCAACACCAAATCATAAGAATTTTCACAAAGTCCCATACACTTCAATTCACGTTAGCATCAAATCATAAGAATCTTCACAAAGCCCCATACATTTCAATTCACGTTAACACCAAATCATAAGAATCTTCACAAAGTCTCATACACTTCAATTCACGTCGGCATGTAATTAAAAAATAACTAAAGTGTAAACGTAAATGAATCACTGGCCGTTAACAAAGTTGAATCTTCAAACAAAGCTGCGGCCAAAGTTACCCGCTTCCACACACAACTTTGAGAAACAACACCGCGTTGTTCAACATTTCCTACAACTTTTAATTGTCATTTTGGTACTTAAGTACCGAATTGCATCTAAACTTTAGACTCATTAACATTTTTTATAATGTAGGGCTGCTTATTTTTTGGTCTGTGCCTTTAAAGTCAATTAAAGTTCATGTTTTCTCTTAAATCTGATACAAAAACGGCACGTCGTCGTCGGGTAGGTAAGTACGTGAAGGTTCGACCTAAACCCTACTGGAAGAAAACGGAAGTGCCTTCATGGTATGTTTTTTCATTTGGAAATACCGGCCACCTCGGGGGACGTCATAGTAACTAAGTGCTTAGGTACATGGTTTACAATAGCCCCCTAGTAGCTACCTACCTACCTAGATTTCAAATGAGGTGTAGGTATAGAAATTAGGTATAAAAATAACTTTCAACAAAACTTGAATCATACCCTCTTTCAATCTGTGGGTATCCCAGCCTGCAATAACGCGCAAATACGCTTGTCTGTTACCGTAATAAATAGATTGTCATCTTCAAAAGTATTCATACAATACCTAAAGGGCCGGTTTGGACCTTTTAAATAGACGCAAAGGGATTAATTCATACATTCACAAATTAATAGGTCACAAATGTCGGTAAAATAGTATTAAAACTGGTTTTTGAAATTGGAACGGTTGGACATTAAACCGTCATGGCGTCGGAGGTCACAATTTCATTTTCTCTAATGAATAATAACCTCGACTGCGGTCATATATCTCAGGATTCGTGAAATAATATCTACTTCATGCTCTGTTTACACGGAGCTAGTGGTTTAGGAGAGTGAAATTAAGTATATAACTTTAAATAATATTAATCCTATAATTATCTAAGGTACTTATGTACTTATAAAAAATGTAAGTAAATAAGAATAATTTATGAGGGCAATACAATCATTTAAGTTCCACAAAAATATAAAATAAACCAAGAAGATTAATAAAAAAGGATAAAAAAGGAAAAAAATGCCCTGCTTTGCTGCAAGGGTCGGCAGCACGAGTGTAACTCCCCTGGTGTCGCACACTGACATAGGCCACGGTAGCCACTTTCCATCAGGTGGTCCGTGTGCTTGTCTGCCACCCCAGTGGTATTAAACATTTCTGCCTATCTCTCAAGCAAGAGAACAAGAGATATTATTTCATCACCACTATAGTAAAAATGAATATAAATTTCTGACAAAGCTGCATTTTATCTATTAAAGGTGCCTTAAAGGTGATTTTCCACCAGAGTGGCTAGGCGAGGCGACGCGAGGAGAGAATTGAAATTTGTATGGCAAATTTTCAATCCTCTCCCAGCGCATCTTTGGTGGAAACAGTATGGATTGATGAGAATATGCGAGGCGTGAATTGAAATATTTCTTTGTGTAAAAGTGAACCGTATTGCTTCCGAAATAAATTCAAAATTAACTTTGAAACAGAAACACGCTTCTCGCGAGAGGCTTATTGTTGTTCGTTGCTACTTATTACCGTATTATTATCTGAGAATACCGTCATGATAGTACTAGCCTTTTCTATTTGAGGTCGCTGTTAACACGAAGTAAACACTTGCAACTATCCTTATCATACCTGCTTAATATTATTTGTGCGTAATGTAGATGGTTACATAACATATTTAATAATACTAATTTCCGGGACATAATACAGAAATTCCAAGACGTGTGTATTGCAAGACGAACTCAAACAGCACTGTACCTATATCTTTACCTAATAAAGCCTCCGGGCCGCGCGGCGGTCTCGCGCGAGCTCGCGATGTCTATTTTTTAGTGGAAAAGGGTCAGTGCGATTTCAATTCTCTTCTCGCTTCGTCTCGTCTCGCCCCTCTGGTGGAAAATCACCTTAGCTTTGCAGAGTTTGTAAGGCTGGTTTTATCGTTACGCGTTTCGGCAGCGCTGTTGGAGCGCGCGCGTTCAGAGATATATGGGAGTAGAAGTTGCGTCTTTGTGTCGTGCGCTTGGGCAGCGCCGTTTAATAAACGCGTGATGTTCGACAGCGCTGTCCAAACGCGCGCTGCTCATTCGCTTCTACGGCCAGTGTGCGTTTTAGTGTGACGCTGTTGAGACGCGCCGTAGGTATAATTGTGTAAGAAATGAATTACATCGATACGGGACGAGTAACCGAGGAAGTTCGATCCAGAAGGTGTTTATGGGATCCGGCCGATGAATTATACAAAAAATTAAGGATGCAAAAAATAAAGCCTGGGAAGAAATTGGAAAGGAATTGGAACTACTCTTTTTCGCCGTTGCCTTCTTTTCCATAAAAAGTGAATAGCCAGTACTCGACTCGCATTAACCTTCATACTATTGTACACGACTGTCTCACAGCAGCGGAACGCGTGCTACTAATCTCGTTTTATAGTGCACCGCTGTTCAAACGCGTGCTGTTAACAGCGCGCTGATCAACAGCGCGCCTAGCGGCGTGACGATAAAACCAGCCTAAAGGTATCCAATTAACTCGCTCCGAGTATTTTTTATTGGGCAAGTACTAAACTGTTTCAAACGGGTCTAAAGTGAGACTAATGTCTCGTATCTTAATAGGAATCTCGGCTTCATAATGTCCAAGTCATCAGCGTTTTCCGAAAATACCCCTCTTAAATACTATGAAACAGTTTTTGCTGATTTCTTCGTTTTTTTAATAACCTCACTTCGTTTAATATTCGAATTGGAATCCCGGGTGACCGAATAATGTCGTTCTGAGAATGCTAACGTACATTTTAATTATGAAGATTTTCTTATTTTGCGAGCTAGCAAGGGTGGAACCATGGTAAGCCACACAAAGCCTAAGAATAAGTAACATTTCAATGATTTTTATACCACTAAGGTGGTAGACAAGTACCGGGCTGTCTAGTATTTTTCTTAATTATCTTTTTTTCTGTTCCGTGCAGCAGAGAAACTTAATAGTATCGGATTTGGGTGGCAATACGTTTTTTACATGACAATAAGATCCCAGATATAAATAAATAGGTCAAGAATAGGTACCTAGGTAAGTAGGTACCTACAGGTATCTATCGGTTGAGGAAAGGTACAGTCAACTACAAAAGTAGCTTAACAAATTCTAATTTATTGAACACTGCGAATAAACATACTTATATACTTTCGGCCCCTAAACCTGACATAAAATTGTGAAAAAAAAACATTGAATATTTAAATTAAGTTTGTCTTCTGGGAATCATAACACTACATTTACTATAGACAGATGCATTTCATTCATGACAGCCTCTGTGGCGTGGCGGTAGTGCACGCGACTGCCACGCAGGAGGCACGGGTTCGATTCCCGCTCAGTGCAAATATTTGTATGCATGAATATGGCTATTTGCATTGGTCTGGGTGTTTCTATGTATAATATGTATCTATTTACAAAAAAAAGTACTTATCTAAGTATGTTTATCCGCATTCTAGACTCCATAATACAAGCTATAAAAGCTTACCATGGGTCTAGATGGCGTAGAATGTTGTGGAATATTTATTTATTTATTATTCCAATATAAAAAAGATTTGTAAAATATTTTAGTGTTAATCAACTTATGGCGTTGACTGTACTTACCTACCTGTACCCAGGTACAGGTACCTATGTAATTATACTCAATGCTCAATGAAGTTAGCAAGCGGAAAGATGTTAATAGGATATGTACTAGGTATATAAAAATAAGTCGGGTTTTCCTTCCTGACGCTATAACTCCAGAACGCACGAACCGATTTGGCTAATTTTGGTCTTGAATTATTTGTGGAAGTCCAGGGAAGGTTTGTACGTTGAGAAAAATTCGAATAATTGCCGGGAACCGACATCCACGCGAGCGGAGCCGCGGGCAAAAGCTAGTTGTATATAAAATTTAAAATTGATTAATTAAACTTGCTAACAGCGCCATCTTTCAAAATTTATCAATACTACAATAACAAAATATTATTTGTCCTTACGAAACGTAGATGTATAGGAATTCAAACAAAATATCATTCAATCAATATAAGTTTTACATTATTAACTTAAATTATGACAATACAAAATAATCTATAGCCTTTTAAATTAAAATAATCTGAAAAAAAAAAACAATAAAAAAAATAGAACCACGTTTGTTTTGTATTATCTGTGACAGTCGGTAAACAGTATCTCAGTTAATGTCAAAACGCGACATCTTGTGAAGGAAGTATAAACTACAATGAACATTTCTTGTAGTTCTGACAATGACAGCAGATCAACTGCAGTGAAAATGTACACTTTCATTATTGCTATAACTACGTTTTTTGATGCAAAATATGTAATAAACAATAATATATTAAATTTTTATTAACATTTAAACAATTGCTTGAGTAAAAAGACTTTTATTTTTCACGACTTTTAATTTTTACTGTTGCACACGTATGACATCTTGTATCGAATGGATAAAAAGTTCCTGCCATCTGTAGGCCACTTTAGACAACAATAAGCTAGTTCACATTCTTGCCGTGGCGCTCACAACCCAAACAATGAATACCAACATGGTGGCAATGTGCTACACAGTTTGAAAATGCAGCTCGTGTCATGCTTTGAAAAAAATCATTTTATACTCGATTTTGGTGGAAAATGTCGGACCCTAAACGTGCTACTCTTATAACAGTGGGTGCTACTAAAAGTGCAAAGAATAGTGTGAACAAAACAGTGAGATTAACTATCAATTTGGATGAAAGCAACGAAAGTAAATATCCGGAGCTGAATTACAAGGAACTAGTCATTGCAGAAGAGGTAAGTTATAACAGAAAATCATAGCAATTTACGCAACCATACTCGTTTTCCAGCTCATTGTAGTGCAGAGAATGTGCTAAAAAAAAATCTACGCAAATAGATCGTCAGGTAACCAGTCGGAGTCAGTTTTATGAGTCCCTGTTAGAATCGTTTTAGGATATTTTTTGCTTACGTTACACAGTTCTGTATTAGGTTTGTGACATGAATTTGCGTCCACGGACTGCTCGAGAAGCTCAGATAGCGGTCGCCATGTTTGCAACAATCATAGAAGTTCGTTGTCGACTTAGAACATGATTTTACCAGGGCAATGTTTTGATCGCTATCGTGCTAGGATTAAAGGTGTTTTTACTGCTTTATTAATGATTTTTACATTGTTGCACTGTATATCTAACTAGAATGATTATTGCTAGACGATATTGCATTATGTACCATATCATCAGTACATACAAGTCTCGATTTCAATGACCTAGGATAACCTACCTATTGTGTATCGTATCCGGTAAAAGCAAGCAAGTTAGAATTTTAGGTTACATTTTAAGTGAATTTAACAAATTACATTTCACATGAAAGTTTGAACATATGTTTCCATTTTACGAGTGTATAGGTATTTATATATTGTATATATTTAAAGGCTAGTATATAAAATGAGATAACCGCTGCGTTTAGGTAACGGATACACAGTATTTCAATTCGTTTTGCCGTTCTAACTCGTTATATCGTGAAGAAGTATAATTTTATTCGATAGAAGGGTTATTTATTAGGTTCTGTATACATGTATAGAATGTTTGGTTATGTATTTGTTTGCAAACTTGATCTGCAATGTTGCCAAGTTGGTTTCGCTTGCAAAATGCACTCGTTGGCAGATTGTATCGCGACCTTTGCTTCCCGAAGAGCTTTTTGTTTTTATGTCCACTCTCAATCGATAGCTGCTAAAAGGTAGGTATATAACGAAGATAGGTACTTATGTTAGGTATTGCTGCGAGTACTAGATTTGTAGCGGCGTGCGTGTGTGAGTAAACATTGTTTTGTTGTGTGCGTTCATTTTAGTTTTCAGACTTTATCTATTCTTTGTGTGGGATGAATTCTTATGTATTTAGCTATCGTAAACTTGATTTTAATTTATGTTTTTGTTTGTTTCTTTATTCTCGGGAGTGTTTATGATTGTTATGAATGTTTAGCATGTGAAAATAAACGTAACTTACAAAATAAGGCTAAAGCAGGAGTGAATGTAGTAGGACGAGTGTTTTATGGGCATGACATTTGCATTACCTACGGTGCAAAATATCTTTGTTAGGTATTCGCGCGATTTTATGGACTTTTTGATCACCTGATAACTTCATCCATATCAAACATGTGCAGCATATTGCCTTGTTTACTTTTTTTGTAGATTCTGTCGTATCTACCTACCTACTTAAGATTTTTTTTCCACTCTGTTGTAGGTATGATAAGTAGTTTTACGAAGAGATTGTTAAGATAAGTAAATATTAATCGTAGAATTATTTGTTTTATTTGGCATCAAGACAATTATTTTTATCGTAAATTAGATGACGTAATCTGATGAATCACTTTTACTATATTGAGTTTTACGAATATGATATGAAAATAGACTTATGATTGTTATTTTCAAGGATATTTTGTAGTTTTAAATTATTAAAGCATTGAGCGTAAATAAATCACTGTCATGGCCGATTTCATTAAGATTGACCGGTTCAATGACCCCGAGGTATTTGATTTATGAATGGAACACGAATATAGAAGTTTTTTTTTAATTTATTGAATGACTCAGGAGTCTGCTTTTTATGATGGTATATTTATGCGATTTACCTCCATCGATAAAATTATAATACATAATTATTTACCTTGTACGTAATTAAATGTTTTATTGGTATTGTAGTAGGGTACGTTTTCATATTTTTGCAATAGATTCCAATATCACTGTATAACGCAACATGTATGTATGTAACTGTCTAATTATAGTAATAATTACCTATACGCTTTCTTCTTCAAGCCGATTTTTTTTTAATAACCATGATTGGAGCCAACATTGATTTGGTGTTGGTTGAGAGATATGCGAATGAGATATGGCGCGAAAGTTTGCAATCAAAAAACGATGTACCTAGGTAGGTATGTAGCGATTCGAAAGAGGTACCTACACAGTAGGTACTTCTGCTGACGGACGATGACCTTTGAAGTAGCAAGTCTTGAAAGTTCTTTATATTTTTTTTTTTTTTTTTTTTTATTGATAGATAAGTGAAGTTCACGGCAACATAATATTTCTCAAAGGCGACTGACATAGACTGGACGGATCGGGCTGAAATTTGGCATGCAGGTAGATGTTCTGACGTTAGGCATCAACTAAAGAAAGGATTTTTGGAAATTTTGTTGTATGAAAGTCTGTCATTTTCAGAGCTAGATGCACTAAATTTCATAAACCTGTGGTTTTTAAGAAATAAATGAACACGTGTCAGCGTTTTTCAGAAATTTAGTACTAAGAGGGTAAAATAGGTGATAAACTTTTGTATGGAAAGTCCGTCATTTTCAAAGTTAGAAGCATGGAACTTCGTACACCTACGTTTTTGAGAAATGTTTTCTCGCGATAACCGACATCCACGCGGGCGAAGCCGCGAGCAAAAGCTAGTCAAATAATATAGGTAGGTACCTAGTAGGTATCTACGTAGGTACTTATCACTTTCGATCGTTGATTACATCTAATCATTTAAGTTATTGACGTATAACTCGTAAGATATTGATTTATGCATACTGTCTCTAGATAGTAGGTAGGTATTCTGGTCTGAATGTAGAACAAGGCGAAACCTGCAAGTGGTGTTGTGACCAATGAGAGCGAACGTGTGCTCGTTACAACATTCATTTATAATCCTGCCTAGGTAGATTGGATTGAGGTATTTCACACTAGCTTTTGCCCGCGGCTCCGCCCCCGTGGATGTCGGTTATCGCGACCAAACATAGGCTATGTCCTTTCTCATGGTCTAATCTACCCCTATACCAAATTTCATCAAAATCCGTCTAGTGGTTTAGGCGTGAAAGCGTAACATAGACAGACAGAGTTACTTTCGCATTAATAATATTAGTATGGATATGGAAGTATGGTTATTCTAGACCAGGCTCCACCAGGCATGCTCTTGCAGTTTCTAAGTGATAATTAAAAATTATGAACCTAATTCCATTCACACAAAGCTTAAAATAACAACAACGCGCTACTGTGTTATAGGATGAGATTTAATGCCGCATACTATTTTCAGCCTTACAATGTAAACAATAAGGTTGATATTTCATTAACACCTTATAAAGTAATTCCCGCCTCGCTGCAAACACTGCAACTGCAAAAGGGCGTGCTTCTGCTAGGATGACTGCTAACTCCAACCGTCACCCTGTTTGATCGTGTGCAAAAAAGCCAGCGGAGATGGTTATGACAAATCGGACTCGAACCGACTAAAACGCACAACGTCTGTGAGTCGTAGGTTGCCGAGGTAATTGCTGGGAGAGTCTGGCACTCCGGCTGACCCAGGGCCATCTCTGTTGAGCTAGCGTCGTTAGGGTGTGGAGGCCACGGTGCACCGTCACTCTCAACACATGCTCACGGAGGACAGATAATAGTTTTTTGATCGGGACGAGTGAGTGATTGACCTCTTCCGTCTTTTTTCCGATGCGTCACAAGAGAAGACGGTGGTATTCCACACCTCTGGATCACTGTGATGCGAGCGAGGACACAGAGCTGCACACGCTGACCGAGTGCCCGGCGTGAGACACGTCGAGGCGGGTCCTAGTGGCGGCTCTGGGGATGGGAGTCCTGAACGCTTGGGGTGCGGCCGCCTCCTTCTGCGAGCAAGTAATGCTCGAGAAGGAGGCGGCCGGTCGAGTCCGGGCTCCGGGCATCTCCAAAGAGATGGTCCTGGGTCTGCCGGGGTGCGAGAGATATGCTTTCGGCAATCTCACCTCCGGCAACCAAGGACCCAAGACGGCGTGGGTTTTGGTCGGTTCGAGTCAGACATAACCGCCTCCACAGGCCCCGTGCGGATTTTTCGCACGATAAACCTCAAACTAAAACACTAAGTGCCTCCGCTGCGTTAAGCGGATGCGGGCGCGGGTGCCCGCGCCGCGTGCCCCGCTCCCCGCGCGGCGTGCCCCGCTGTCCACGTCGCGTGCGACGGGTATCCGCCTCACGCAGCGCTGCTCTTGAAATAACATGACGCCCGCGACCCGCACCCGCTTATCGCAGCGAAGGCGCTAAAACACCTCTGAGCTCTCATGAGGGTGGAGATCGTTATTTCCGCATCCCGGTTCGACTTTTATAGCACGGAAGAGTAACTACTACTACTACTGTCAATGGGGACGCCGTTCGACCGGACGGGTGATCAGCCCTTCTATGTGGGCCATTTTACCCATTTCCCCTATAACGACTGCCATACATATCGTATGGCAACCGGGACCGACAGCTTACCGTGCTCTCCGAGGTACGACCAGACTAATGCAAATACTCATATGCATACAAATATTTGCACTGAGTGGGGATCGTACCCGCGCCTCCTGCGTAGCCGCCGCGTTCACTACCGCCACGCCACGGAGACCGTGAACGGAAGAGTAATAGAATACTGTGATATTTTTTGTGACCGGTGACAGTGTAAGGAGAGACTGCCTTTAGCACTTCCTCACCTATTTCTCCTTGAAGGATCTTACCGTCGTCATTGCGTCGTACCATGTCCTTTCGCCCAATTCATTCCTTCTGCAAAAAAATATATAAAAACTTACTTTTTAAATATAAAAAAAAATATAATATAAAAAATTTAATATTATTACAATGTCAAAAATTTAAAATTACTTATTACTTATTAGTCAAATAATAATATAAAAAAAGAAAAATTAAAAATATATACATCATATACATCTTTTTAATGTTTTATTTTGTTTATGTTTAGTTAAGTACCTGGGCAAATGAAGTATTACTATTCCCAGTTGAGGCAGTAGTAGATCTAGATTCTACAATTGGCCTGGTTATCTGAAAAAGTAAAACACATCTAGAAAGTAGATAACTACTTAGCATTAACAGTTAACTGTACCATCACAGTATAACGAGAGATCTTACAGTAGTTCATCGCGTTTGATGTTTGCGGAAATGCCGCCTTTTGCAGTTTTGTCAGGGTTGTCACTTCAGTTTTTATATATATTTTTTCTGTAATATTCTATAATAACCCCTATTCGTTCTCTTTGTTCTGTCAAGGCACATCAACTCACGCTAATTTATATTACTAGGTGATTCCCGCGGCTCCGCTCGCATGGATGTCGGCTATTGCGACTTTTGGTTATATCTCCGGTTCTACTCAACCAATTATGATCAAGCAAACGTAATATTTTAAGTCTGAGTTTTTGGATTTTGGTTTGGATTTCGATTTCAATTCCGATTTCGTTTTCAAATTCGATTTCGTTTTCGATTTCGAATTTCTATTTCGATTCCGACTTGAATTTGGATATTGATTCGGGTTCGGGTTCGGGGTTGGATTCGGATTCGAATTCGAATTTCGCTAATCGCCGGGATCGCTAAATTGATGATATATTCTTAAGGAGCCTATCCACGATCAGTTCGCCTGCAGTTTCAAATCGTATCGGGTGGCCTGCAGTCCTAAGTCGACGGCGCCCACACACGAAAGCGATTTTGGCCTGCCGGCCATGCCCTGCTGTCAGTTTTGCGGCTACACACGATCAGTTGGAAGTCGACAGTTTCCCATCGTATGATTGCCGGCCCGCAAATGTTACCGACGATCAAAGATGGCGGACTTGAAATTTAAAAAAAACAAATCGAGGTTTCGGGGTGACTAATTACGTATAATAAAAATTTATTTAGCGATCCAATATGGCGGACTTGAAATTTCCCACATAGTCAACATGAGTATCGTTTTCGAGGTATTCAGGATTGCTAATTACGAATATATCATCCATCCAGTCATCTTGGATTGCTACATGAATAACATATTCGTAATCAGCAACCCCGAAAACCTTGAAAACGATACCCGTATCGATTTTAGTAAAAAATTCGAGGCCACCATCTTGGATCGCAAAATGGATGTTATATTCGCAATCAGCGACCCCAAAAACCCTGTAAACGATACCCATTTTGATTTTAGTGAAAATTTTGAGTCCGCCATCTTGGATCACCAAATGGATGTTATATCCGCAATCAGCGACCCCAAAAGCCCTGAAAACGATACCCATATCGATTTTAGTCAAAATTTCGAGTCCGCCATCTTGGATCGCGAAATGGATGTTATATTCGCAATCAGCGACCCCAAAAACCTTGGAAACGATACCCATATCGATTTTAGTGAAAATTTCGAGTTCACCATCTTGGATCACCAAATGGATGTTATATTCGCAATCAGCGACCCCAAAAACCCTGAATATGATACCCATATCGATTTTAGTGAAAATTTCGAGTCCGCCATCTTGGATCGTGAAATGGATGATAAATTCGCAATCAGCGACCCCAAAAACCCTGAAAACGACACTCATATCGATTTTTATGAAAATTTCGTACCGCCATCTTGGATAGCTAAATATAGAAAACGAAAAAAAAAACAATTTTAACAAACAAAACGAGCCTTGAAAAAAAAATCACGTGATTAGTGTGATTACAAAAATGAGACAGCCCTGAATCCTTAGTACCGAGTAAAATGTATGGGCGTACCGAGTAATACCCCGCCCCCCACCACCCCTCTCCCCCCGCACGATTGCTCTGTCTAGACGGCTTCGTTGACCGACTGTATGTAGTATGAATCGTTAGACTGTGGTACCATAGTAAAACTTTCTCCATTCATGGTGCATTTTATTTATGCATTTATGCTGCTTACTGTACTACCATGCATCGGATACATTCGTGGTATGTTCATGGTAGATAAATATGTGTGAAATGGCTGAATAAAAACTGTTCCAGTACTTACTTACCTAATTTCTTCTTCAAGATATTTGAAAATTTGACCAATTTGCCCAAGTAGGGGTTAACTCTAATTTCATGATAACTAATAAGGTGACTGCATAAAATACTGCTTGGATCCATTCTTTTTGATTGATTTATAACAAATGTTGAATACACATTTGTCGCTTTTAAATTATTCTAACAGAATTAACTTATTATGTGAATAATAGTTACCAATTTAAAAAAATATTACAATATTTGGTTTTATGGAAATGTCTCTACCGGGTTATGTTACTCTGACTTTAGATAATATTGAATTAATTTGGATGTCAAACAATCTACTATCCCATTCTGGGTGCGAGTGGGGGACACCGTTGTCCACCCTCCCGAGGAAGGTCAGAGAGATGGCCCTGGGTCAGCCGGGGTACGAGGGATATATCGAAGACAACCTCACCTCTGGCTTAGCACTACGACCCTCAGTCGGCGTGCGGTTTTAGTCGGTCCGAATCCGACATAACCTCCCCTCCCGGCTCCGGCGGGGGAGGTATCTGTGGGGATTTCCGCACGAGAAAAAAAAGGGGTGTCCAACAATTGTTACCATTATAGAAAGAGAAACTATTTCTAAGATAATAATCAGTCACTTATTCATATATATAACTTTTATGACAGATTTCTGGTTAAAAGAAATTCTCTTACAAAATTCAATAAGCTGAAAATATTTCATTACTGCAATCACATTAGGTATGCTGATATACCTAAGGTAAATTATGCATCTAGAAATGACATCACTATGCAAATGACATATAATGCAAATCAGTTGGTTCAATCTGCATACCACTTGCCATATTTGTATGCAAGTTTTTAGTAAATCAAATCTTGTAAATTTTGATAGGTACATATTGATAACACTTGTACTTTTTCCACAACCTGACCAGCTTTGTCTTACGGTATTCTTAAGGGCCGGCGCCCAGTGCCGGCATCATCGGCAAGCATGAGGATTTGTGTTTGTCGTGTAACAATAGATCTTATTGTTATAGATATAAGATTGAACTTTAATTGTTGACCATACCGCTGCAGAATGCCGATCGGTGCCGACGATAGTCGACGATTGTCATTGAAATTTCGATTTTATGATGATAGTGATAAGATCTATTAAGCTTGGCAAAATGAATTCTGAAGCTCACCGATGATGGGCGCCGCGCCGGCCCTTCAGGTTTACATATAAGGTTTTGAATGTTCTAATTCCTAAACTGTGATTAAGATAAATACTGTGGAAAATATACAAGTGTTCTCAATAAGTGTAACAATAAATTCTGCCAAGTGCCATATTTATTTTGTAGTAGGTACCTGACTGGTTTCGTCTTACGACATTTACAAAGGTTTACTTATAAGGTTTCGAATATTCTAATTCCTAAACAGTTTAGGAATTAACATCATATACACATAGGAATTAAATAACACACCAATGACTTTTCGATGCTTTTCGAAGTTATGTGTGTATTTATAGCCCTAGGTTTATAAGTGCCCGGTTAATGGCAATAGGCTCGCCACCTATTACATTGGGACCTAAACATAAACTGGCGAAATGTGGGTGCTAGCACCTCTGCCTACCCCTTAGGGGAATACAGGCGTGAGGTTATGTTATGTTATGTTAAATACTGTGGAAAATGTACAAGTGTCCTCAATATGTGAAACAATAAAATTCTACCAAGTGCCATATTTATTTTTTAGTACCTGACCGGTTTCGTCTTACGACATTTACAAAGGTTTACTTATAAGGTTTCGAATATTCTAATTCCTAAACAGTTTAGGAATTAAATAAATACTGTAGAAAAGTACAAGTGTTCTCAATATTGTGTAACAATAAATTCCACCATCAATCCACAGTTTAAATAGTTGTAAATTTAGATTGGATTTTTATTATTTTTTGTGTGTTGTTGGCAAAATCCTCAAGGATTTTACGAATATATCTTAATGTATGGACACTACAGCAGCAAAAGCGTTAACTCTTAGAGATAAGCCAGTCATTAGGTACTATTAGCCTCTAATTAATTAGCTGTAAGATATAATGATGATTATGCAGTCACCTTATTAATATGTAAATTAATATTTACAAGCTGTGTGCACTAATTTCATTTAAAGTTACTTTAAAAGTAATAAATAAATACATATTAAATATTCCACAACATTCTACACAACGCTATCTAGACCAATGGTAAGCTTAACTTGTTTGTGATATGGACGTCTTCGAGTCAGAATCTAGAATGCGTTTATCCAAATACTAGATTCCGACTTCTTCTACTTATAATACTTGTTCTTTTTTGTAAATAAATACATATTATACATAGAAACACCCAGACCAATGCAAATAACCATATTATTCCTGCATACAAATATTTGCACTGAGCGGGGATCGAACCCGCGCCTCCTGCGTGGCAGTCGCATTCACTACCGCCACCCACCACGCCACAGAGGCAAAATTGATGACTGTATGTATTGTACTTTTTGTATTTTACAGAGAAAGAAACGTGATAAAGTAGAAAATGGCAAGACGGCGGGACTGGACCCGTTCTCGGAGACCAATGACGATGTGGAGCGCATCGCCAGGAAGTTCGAACAGAAATATGTGAGTTTGTGTTGTATGTTTGTCTCATTTTTATTAATATTTTGTTTCTATTTCTAACCACAGATTATATTATCTTCACATCTGTATAAATAAGAATGAACCCCGAACTGCAGCAAATGGGATAAGTAATTCTTTTTTATTTATTATGTTCGTTATTGTTAGGACAAGGTTGTGCAAAAAAATTAAAAAACCAAAGGTGCAGCAGGAACGGAATTTAATTTAACGCGAGCGGTGCAACGCGCAAGGTAATAAAGTATGGCGGTACAACGATCAGTAGGTCAAACTAGCTCTAGTACGTACGTAATGTTGGGATGTTTTGGACCCCACCAGAAGTCCCCCCCCCCCCCCTCCGCACGCTAACTGACGGATATGGCCTAGGCACAGGCATATAAAGATCAAGAATAATGTTTATTGTCTCAAAGTAATGTTTAATGGAAACACACGTGCAATTCCGGGATGAGTCGCTTGTGAACCAACTCGTAGAGAATTATGCGGGAATTATACCTGAATGTGCCAGATATGGTACAGCGACCCGCATCGGATATCTTTTATTCATACACATAAGTAATGCGCGACAGGCGTTGCAATGTCTCTGCATATTTGTTTAGTAGTCACAAACCATCAGAGTTATGCACAGTGATGTAGCAAAGTTTCATATAAGGGCCGCGTTCCACGATCCGCGATTTTACAGACGCGTGATCGATTTTACAGACGCGTGCATGATTTTACAGACGCCTGCCCGATTCCCACGGACCACGTAACGTGAAAAGATGCTCATCCATGATACTGCAAACAAGTTTGTCATAGTAAATGCGTCCGGGTCCGTGAAATGTCACACCGAGGAAACCCAGCGATAAAGGCTGTAGAAATGCCTAGAAGAAAATAAAGACATATGTGGAACTAGCTGACCTGGCGAACTTCGTTCCGCCAATTTTTGTCCGCCCGCGTGGTGACATATCCCGTTCCCGTTGCACCCTTTACTATATTAAACATGTATTATACATATAAACCTTCCTCGTGAATTACTCTATCTATTAAAAGAAACCGCATTAAAATCTGTAGCGTAGTTTCGAAGATATAAGCATACATAGGGACATAGGGATTAGGGACAGAAAGCGATTTTGCTTTAAAATAAAATATAAATAAAATAAATAAATATTCCACAACATTCTACACAACGCCATCTAGACCCATGGTAAGCTTTTATAGCTTGTGTTATGGAATCTAGAATGCGGATAAACATACTTATATACTTACTTTTTTTTGTAAATACATACATATTATACATAGAAACACCCAGACCAATGCAAATAGCCATATCCATACATACAAATATTTGCACTGAGCGGGAATCGAACCCGCGCCTCCTGCGTGGTAGTCGTGTGCACTACCGTCACGCCACAGAGGCTTTATACTATGTAGTGATATTGTAATAAGAATTATTGTCATATGAATGTCGTCATCATACTCATAGCGATTTCCCAGTTGCGTCCAAAGTCTGCACTGGAGCCAGAGGTTCGCTTACTATTTTGGATGAGTATGTACTGCCATTTGACCTCCCAATCTTGAAATAAAAGCCAGCGCCAGTCTCGTCCTTTGTTTAGCAAATACACCGGCTTGCCGATATGATTGGCTTATGGCTAAGGATGGTATTAGAAGTCCTGTACATGTATTTAATAATACCTATTCTTTATTTTGTATTTCAGGGTGGAAAGAGCACGTATGGCCGCAAGGGCAGGTCGAAACACGATGACTTCGCAGACATTGGCGCTGGATACGATGAGAATGACTCCTTCATCGATAACACACATGGCGTAAGAACCTATTTTACACATCCTCAGATTAGTAGGCAGTTTACTTTACATACACGTGTATTCGGCGCTTTATAATTTTGTGCCACGTAAATCAGATTCAGGGCTGCTACTTAAAGTAAGAAAACAAAATGACATGGTAAATTGAGGTAGCTATTTCGGAGCCGACAAAAACCGCATGTCGTCTTGGGTCTCAAATGCCTGTGTTAGGTGACCCATATGTATAAGTATTTATTTCTAAAAAACGTGATTTAAATTATCTAACGGCATGACAAGTTGACAACTGACAACTTCGAATTGGTTTAATTCATACCGTTTCATATTTATTTCCTTTAAAAAAATCAGTTATCATTGATTATGCATCTATGCATGAAATGATGATGGTCTACCATTAAATCGGTATTTACAAAACTTCAATAATTATGTATATAATTGTAAATTGTAAATGAATATTAAATACTAGTTTAGCAAATGGACCACACCGGTTCGAAACTCGGCTCAGACCTGAGAAGACTCCGGCAAGAAACTCAGCGGGCATTTTTTTGTCTATTTATTTACAACACTGAGCTACTGAGCCACGTCCTGAGCTAAGACGTGTCAGACTATTCCCCCTGTAAGGGACTGGTTTCATTCACTTTATCGATTTTTCTTTCTTCTTTCTTTTTCTTTTTATTTATTTTTTCATCTGTTTTTATCTACACTTGACATCCCCCTTCACGACCATAATTTCTCCGCTACTCAAAGGTGTGCTGGTAGAGAACTCATTTTGAGTTCTCTACCAGCTCGCCTTTGTACATGTTCTTTGAAATATTCTATGTATGATCTCTGTACTGTTTATGTGCATTAAAGAATAATAATAATAATAATAAATATTTCACAACATTCCACACAACGCATTCTAGACCCATGGTAAGCATAGCTTAACTAGCTTGTGTTATGGAATCTAGAATGCGGATAAACATACTTAGATACTTTTTTTTTTTTTTGTAAATACATACATAATATACATAGAAACACCCAGACCAATGCAAATAGCCATATTCATGCATACAAATATTTGCACTGAGCGGGAATCGAACCCGCGCCTCCTGCGTAGCAGTCGCGTGCACTACCACCACGCCACGGAGGCTGTCTAAGAGGCTGTCAAATCAAGAAGAATTGAATATTGTTACATAGGTATCTGCGGTAGCCTAGTGGTATGGGTAATGGACTGCTGAGACGAGGTCTCGGGTTCGATCCCAGAGGTTTACCATAGCACACACCAATGAATTTTCGATGCTTTTCGAAGTTATGTGTGTATTTATCGCAGGTTTATCCCCAAAACCCCTAAACATAAACTGGCAAAAGGTGGGTGCTAGCACCTCTGCCTACCCCTTCGGGGAATACAGGCGTGAGTTTATGTTATGTTATGTTATGTAAATTATTTCCTTTAGTACGACGAGATGATTCCCCCCGAGTGCGACACGTTGTACGGCGGCTTCTACATCAACTGCGGCTCACTCGAGTTCAAGAACGTTCCGGAGAGTCAGATCGCCGTGTCCGACGGCGAGCGAGCGGGAAATGCACGGAATAAGGTAACAACACCTTGTATTATCTGTGGTGAAAAGCATACGTGTGAGAAAAAATAACATTAAAAGTACTACTTTGTTGTGATAAAAACATTGTTGGTATTTTAAGTTCTTTTAACTAACTTCGTCAGATAATGTTCGCGGGAAAAGGAATCTGATGAGGCCGTCAAGGTGAGTGCCACCACTGTTAACATGGTACATATTTACGATGGTGACCCTCTTACCGAGACTTTGCCTTTAGTTTAACATCAGGCGAGGCGAAGTCAAATTGACGTGTCCGGTATTAAAAAAAATGGTCGGATAAATTTTGTAGTAGGAAGTAAAAAGTAAAACTATGTATCAATTCAATGTGATGTGATAATGAACCGAATTACTTAAAATTAGATAAATACTAGCTGTCCCGGCGAACTTCGTACCGCCAATTTTTTCCCGCACCGCGATCGGCGTCAGATCCCGTTCCCGCTGCACCATTTAGGGGTATGAAAAATAGATGTTGGCTGATTCTCAGACCTACCCAATATGCACACAAAATTTCATCAAAATCGGTCAAGCCGTTTCGGAGGAGTATGGCAACGAAAACTGTGACACGAGAATTTTATATATTAGATTTTTTATATTTAACGACACTTTTTACTTTCTATTCAATCATAAGCCCGATATATCGATTATTTTATGTAAATAAATAAGTGTCAAATCATATTTTTTTATGTTACGTACACTTACAGAGACGCATCTCGTCAAGCAGTAGCTCGGAGGAGTCTTCAGAGAGTTCTTCGGAGTCCAGCCGAGACGTCAAGGATGGTGCTGATAAGCCTATGGCAAACGGCCACCTACACTCACACGACACACAACCACGGAAGAAGGTATGGACGTTTTCATAATAATGTTTTTTTTTTTTTCAAGAGTATTTGTAACCGATTTTACTAATATTCCCTCTAACCCCTCTAAGCTAAATTATTTATTAACCAGCTGACCCGGCGAACTTCGTACCGCCGATTTTTTCCCGCCCGCGTGGCGTCAGATCCCGTTCCCGCTGCACCCTCTACTATATTAAGCGTGTATTATACATAAAAACCTTCCTCTTGAATCACTCTATTTATTTAAAAAAAAAACCGCTTCAAAATCTGTTGCGTAGTTTTAAAGATTTAACCATATATAGGGACGGACAGACAGCGAAAGCGACTTTGTTTTATATTCTTGTAATGATGATGATAATATGTATGGGATGTGTAAAGTGTATGTATTGGTTAAATATGGAACACTAAGGGCCGGCGCCCATTATCGGCCACGGCGAGCTTCAGGATTTTTTTGGCCAAGCATAATAGATCTTATCGCTATCATCATAAAATTGAAATTTCAATGACGATCGTCGACTATTGTCGACATGGATTGGCATTCTGCAGCGTTCTGGTTACCAATTAAAGTTCAACCTTATATCTATAACAATAAGATCTATTGTTATTCGACAAATACAAATCCTCATACTTGCCGATGCCGGCACTGGGCGCCGGCCCTAAGGAATTTGTCATTGGGATTTTTTTCTTTTTCCTTTGATCGTGTATTTCAAAATATTGGTATTCCATTCCATTCAAAAGTTCCATAGTTATTAAGAAAAAAAACATTAATTTGCTATAAATATTTTATTGTTTCAGAAAAATAAAAACGGTGATAAAAAGATACCCAAGAAGATTCGTCGAACCGATTCATCGGCGGCCACATCCGGTAAACAAACATCTGATGGTAAGTTCATATTCAAAAATTCTACTCTCGTATTCACATATTCACGCATAAATGTATGAACACTCGATTTCAATTTCAAACTACCCGTTTTACATATTCTTACGCAGTGGACAGGTTATCACAACAAAATATCAATTCATTGAGACGTTTATACTAAAACACATCGTGAAATAGTAAGAATATGAACTACTAGTTGCCCGCGGCTCCGCCCGCGTGGATGTCGGTTACTGCGACTAAACATAGCCTATGTCCTTTCTAATCTACCCCTATACCAAATTTTATCTAAATCGTTTTAGGCGTGAAAGGGTAACATACAGACAAACAGACAGAGTTACTTTCGCATTTATAATTAATACTAGCTTTTGCCCGCGGCTCTGCCCGCGTGGAAGTCGGTTATCGCGACCAAACATAGCCTATGTCCTTTCTCATGGTCTAATCTACCCCTATACCAAATTTCATCAAAATCGGTTCAGTGGTTAAGGCGTGAAAGCGTAACATACAGACAGACAGACAGACAGAGTTACTTTCGCATTTATAATATTAGTATGGATATGGATTATGCTAACTTTACAATTCGATTACATCATGAAAAATGAATTACTCAGGTGGGGCTTGAACTCACGACCTTTCTCTTACAGGGGAATGCTCTTCAACTGAGCTACTGACCCCGTTCAAGCCCCACCTAACCAATCCATTTTTCCGGATTTTCGGGAATAGGTAGGGTTAACAATAATAGTAACTAAGTACCTTTGTTGTAATATGCTTACATCACACTATCTGATATTTTATTTCTGTAATGTTACTCTGTACTCCTTATTGTGAAATAAACATTTATTTATTTAAAAAAAAAAACAAAGAAAGGGGCATTTTGGGAAATGGACGTTTTGGGAAAGGCACATAATGGGAAAGGGACTTCTTGAAACCTAGGGACATTCGAGGAAAGGTACATTATGAGCCTGAGCGTATAAAGCCGTGTATATTGTTTCAGACAACGCTCATGGTGAAGGCGAGAGTGTAGACTCTCGTACATCGCACTCCGACTCGCTCGCCTCTAAGCCCGGACCCAGTTCGGACAACGATGGAACGCTCGACACCATCGGGTTAGATCTACTGATAATCACAACATGCTATACATGTTCATAATTTAACACATAGAGATGCTACACTAGATATGTCACTAATATAATAGTTAATGATGCTAATTCTAAAACTGCCTGCGGTAGCCTAGTGGTATGAGTAATGGACTGCTGAGACGAGGTCTCGAGTTCGATCCCAGGTTTACCATGCCACACACCAATGACTTTTCGATGCTTTTCGAAGTTATGTGTGTATTTATTGCAGTTTTATAAGTGCCCGGTTAATGGCAATAGGCTCTCCACTTATTACATTGGGACCTAAACATAAACTGGCGAAATGTGGGTGCTAGCACCTCTGCCTACCCCTTCGGGGAATACAGGCGTGAGTTTATGTTATGTTTAGCTAATTCTGTTGTGTTAACTAACTAAAATACACTAAAAATCTCTAAAATTTATTATACACCCAGATTGTATAGTCGTTTTGTAGCAAAAGATTATTATAGTGTGTGGAGGATTCCGGTCAGCGCTGACAGATTTTGGCCGGACAGTCAATGGCCGTGAGGCAAATGAACACACAATTAGAAGGCAGCTAGCCGGTTGGCTATTGCAAGCAATTTTCTACTTTATTGACATCACATAGAACAGAGATTTTTTTCGTATATTTATGATCAGCGGCATCTATTTATGCGAAATGACATGTAATTAAGAAAATGTTAAGGTTGAAAATCGTTTTTTCTGTTTTAGTAGTCCTTGTATACCCCGTCCATCATATTATTGTATTTTAGACAGATGAAAGTAGTGATTGCATGAAAATTTAAAATATCGACAAAGTTAAGAACCTCGATAAAAAAAATCGATACATGAAAATATTATGATAAATGTTATAAATGATTTCATGTGAAACTAAAATCTATTATCTTTCTAAACATAATAATAAAGTAGTACTTAGATATTTCGTGTCTGTACAGTTTACAAATGTAATAGAAAACGATTGTGGGCCATAATTGTGACATTTTCAAGTTATTATAATAAAAACACTGTCGATTGACTAACTACATCCCTAAAATTGCTTTCTGGCTGACGCGACGATGTCAATGAAGAATGACGTTTTGGCGCCTAATTTTTGTTAGGATTTTCAAGTGTTGACGCTAGAACAAAGTTATACCGACCACTGTCAGTGAGCTGTCTAAAATACAATAATATAATGGACGGAGTATAGTCTGTTCGAGTCCATGCCACCTAACGATTTTGCTATCGACACTGTCTCTAATATCTTTTTTTACGAAGCGACTATACAATCTGGGTGTTTAATACCATTTTAGAGATTTTTAGCGTATTTTAGTATATTTGACAACAGAATTAGCATTAATAACATGTTTTTCGATATTTCATGTTCTAATATTTTATTTTGTGTCTAATCAATTATGGCTTTATATGTACACATTTCAGGTATATAATACAGACATCCAGAGCCTTTGCATGCCTAGTTCGACACCTGACTCACCAGCTATGAACGCAGACTGGCTTACTATACCGGACCAATAACTATTCGGTCTAGCCCATCTAGTCCCATTTACCCAGTTCCATGATGGGACAGTTGGGTTGATTATGTCCCACTGGTCCCATGGGGAAGTAATACTCATATATTTCGTAAATTGTTCCACTAGCTTTTGCCCGCAACTTCGCCCGCGTGGATGTCAGTTATCGCGACCAAACATAGCCTATATCCTTTTTCAAGGTCTAATCTACCCCTATACCAAAATTTCATCAAAATCGATTCAGTGGTTTAGGCGTGAAAGCGTAACAGACATACAGACAGAGTTACTTTCGCATTTATAATATTAGTATGGATAATATCCTCTGTCGTGACTGTAGTAAATGCGGTCGCTACGTAGGAGGCGCAGGTTCAATCCCCGCTCAGTGTAAATCCATACTAATATTATAAATACGAAAGTAACTCTGTCTGTCTGTCTGTCTGTCTGTCCGTCTGTATGTTACGCTTTCACGCCTCAACCACTGAACCGATTTTGATGAAATTTGGTATGGGAGTAGATTAGACCATGAGAAAGGACATAGGCTATGTTTGGTCGCGATAAACGACATCCACTTGAGCGGAGCCGCGGGCAAAAGCTAGTATTACATATATGAATATGAGTATTTGCAATGGCCTGGTCGTGCCTCGAAAAGCATGTTGCAGTCGCTCCCGGTTGCCATACAAACATGTATGATAAAGCGAGGGCTCCCTACAACACAAATCTTGCCGACTTGCTCTGCAAATGAAAGCCAGAAATGCAATGCAAGTGAATGAAAGAAAATAACTGTTCTTCCTTTCTTTCTTTCAACATTTCCACCGGATTGCCTTTTGAAAATTTTGGTTTGTTGGGGAAATGGTTCACACAAAAGCTGATCCCACCGGTCAACGACATCTCCACTGGCAAAAAATCAGTATCGGTTGTCTCATGGGACTGGTATGACATAATCTTCCCATATTTCCTATCATTGGATCAGGTTAATGGTTCTATTAGGCTAGATCGCGACTTTTATCCTCAACTAGCTTTTGCCCACGGCTCCGCCCGCGTGGATGTCGGTTATCGCGACCAAACATAGCCTATGTCCTTTCTCATGCTCTATCTACCCCTATACTAAATTTAATCAAAATCAGTTTAGTGGTTTAGGCGTGAAAGCGTAACTTACAGATAGACAGACAGATAGGTAGAAGAGTTACTTTCATATTTATAATATTAGTATGGATGTTCTTGTGGCTGTACTGAGTACAGCCTACCCTCGATAATTTGCAGGGAGACGGAGGTAAAACTACCCACACAAGTGGTCCAGGCGTTGGAAGCACTGGAATCTTTCGTTGAGAAGCAGCTTGCAGAGGCACCCAGTACGTCTGCCAAGGAGTTGAAGACTAAAAGCAATGACTACATTTACAGGTGAAATTATATGTAATACTAATCTTGGGTTCACGGTTTCGCCAGCGATGTTGGTTTTTCCGTTTATTATTTACTTGATCGATAGCGATCATAGGTAAAATTATAATCGGAGCAAGGCTTAACCAATAATTCACCATGATTCGGATATTTTGAGATAACTTATACTTCAAACTATGTGACAACTACTATCATGAGTCACACCACGATCATCGCGGTTTTATGTCGGAATCCGTAAAAAGTGGTTTTATTTCAATCTGAGCAAGATCTTTGAAAGAAAGAGAACCGCATGAAATTCAGTTCAGAAGTCTGGGTTCATCGTGAACAACATCGGGACCTATCTATATATTGGACATAAATCACAAGACAAACGACGCCCTGATTGGCTCGGATTGTTGTGTAAAAATGTATGCTTGGTGAATTTGAGCTCGTCCACCGCCATCGCTTCCCGTGCTATCCTCATAAGACGCCCAAGATATTTGTACTGCGCGTATAGACCACACTAGCTTTTGCCCGTGGCTTCGCCCGTATGGATGTTGCATGGAAGGTTGCCTGTAAGAGATCGCTTGTAGCGATAAGGCCGCCATTTGTACATTTCTCATGATGTTGTCCGTACATGTACTAAAATTTATAAGTGTACAATAAAGATTTTTCTTATCTTATCTTATCTTATCGCGACCAAACATAGCCTTTGTGTTAATCCATGGTATCGGCTAACTCCATACCAAATTTTATTAAAATCGCTCCAGCCATTTAGACGTGGAGAAGTAACAAAGAAACACGTTCACAAACTTTCGCCTTATAGTGTGATTTTAGATTCAAGATATGACTCAATTCCGAGGGATACTAGCGAAGTTACTAATCATCCTGCTTATTACTGAGTACTTTTTTTTTTTATTAAACAGGGCACGTCAATTTGACTTCACCTCGCCTGATGTTAAGCTAAAGGCAAAGTCTCGGAAAGAGGGTCACCATTGTAAACATTTACCATGTTAACAGTTGTGGCACTCAGCTTGACGGCCTCATTAGATGCCTTTTCACGCCCCGTTTAACGGACCCGGGACTGTAGGAAGAAGGAAACACGTGAGCTGGCAGGGAATTCCAGGTCTTAGTGGTGCGGCATAGGAATGAATCACTGAAACGCTTGTTTCTAGCAGGTATACTCTGCACCGTAAATGGATGGCATCTTAGCCCTGCACGTGTCGTCCTGTGAAGGAATGGGGAGGGTGGGACTAATTGGAAGAGCTCGTCAGAACATTCACCATGGTAGAGACGGTAGAAAACTGCCAAAGACGCAACATCTCTACGCATCTGCAAAGGCTCGAGGGTGTTCGTGACCTCAGGATCCCCAATAATGCAATGTACATAGTCAGCAGTCCTATCACTGTACTTACCAATCTCTGTACACAGGATGAGTCGCGCTTTAGAAGCGTGCGCGTGCGCAGAGAATATGCGCAGTGCGGCGTGGGATCGAGCTGCGCGGGCGCTGCGGACTACGCGGGCGGCGCTGAGAGTTAGTCACGCCTACGCCGCGCCCGCTACCTCCGCCACCTCCGCTACCTCCGCCACCTCCGCCACGCACCACACACGTTAGTATACACTTGATCACCACATCTTAAAACCGTAGAGATCCCAGGGCCAGCCGGAGTTCGAAGGAATTACCATAAAATGCCTTACACACCGGTAATTGAGATATGAGACAGTGTGCGATTTTAATCGGTCCGTTTGCTGTTAAAATCAACTCTGATGGCCGACGGTATTTAGTGAGAAGTATTCCATATGAAGAAATAAACATTTGGATTTCTGTGAGAAAAAGGTAAAAAATACTGGCTTGACAAGATGGAATTATTGTCAGCTATACCAGTGGATACAGAACTTAAATAGTACATGGTTCGATGAACACTAAACGAGATCATTGCTTATAAATACAGATAGGTATATAATACATATTCACGCCTGTTTATCTTCAAAGGGATAGGCTTACGTGTATTAACGCCCACATTTCACCGATAATGATTTTCGGGTACTCGTTTTATGGGGCAAACCTATTGCCACCAAACAAACATTTATTTATCATTATATTAAAGCACTCTATTAAAGTCGAAACTTAAAAAGTTAAAAATCATTTATTCTGCATAGACCATTAAATCGACACTTACAAAACGTCAATATAAAAATAAATATTAAATACTAGTTAGAAAATGGACCACCCGTTCGAAGGCAAGAAACTCAGTGGGCATTTTTTTTAAATATTTATTTATTATATTTCATCTACAGAAACCTCTACAAATGCTCAACCCACAACTACAACCCCTTCAACCACCGTCGTTTCAACCCCTGCGTCAGTACCGGCCGCCACCACAACCGTACAGAGGACTTCTCACAGCAAACGGAAATCTGAAGACGGATTAGAAGACTTCGATCCGGAACGACTCAGTTTTGACGAGAGAGAGGCTATTATCGTTGATACGTTGCGAAGGTGAGTATTTTTTTTATTTTTATAAAAGGACACGTCAATCACTTCGCCTATTAGTTTTTTTTCGTGCGGAAATCCCCTCGGATACTTCCCCTGCCGGAGCCGGAAGGGGAGGTTATGTCGGACTCGAACCGACTAAAACCGCACGCCGACTGTGGGTCGTGGTGCTAGGCCGGAGGTGAGGTTGTATTCGACATATCCCTCGCACCCCGGCTGATCCAGGGGCCTGATAGTAAGCTAAAGGCAAAGTCTCGGAAAGATGGTCACCATCGTAAACATGTACCATGTTAACAGTGGTGGCACTCAGCTTGACAGCTTCATCAGATGCCTTTTCACGCCCCGCTTAAAGGACCCGCGACTGTAGGAAGAAGGAAACACGTGAGCTGGCAAAGAGTTCCAGGTCTTAATGGTGCGGTATAGGAATGATTCACCGAACCGCTTGGTTCTAGAAGGTATATCCTGCACCGTATGCGGGTGAGATCTAAGCCTTGCAACGTGTTGTTCTATGGAGGAAAGGAGTTATGATCTATTTTTACCCGACTACGGCGAAGCCAAAAGGAGGGTTATGATTTTGACAGGCTATGTATGTATGTATGTATGTATGTTCATTTGTTCCCTCATAGCTCCTCAACTACTTATTAGAACTGGACAAATGAGGTATCGTCACAAGCGGCTTTATCGTCCGATGGTTATAGGCTATATGACGTGTCACTCAATCTTGTGTGGCGCCCTCTAGCGCTCATAAGGTACTGTGTTGAAAAATAAATTTGAGATAAATATGCCGTGTTTGGTATCAAATGAAAGGGCTTAAGAAGCACATTTCAAATATATATAAATTATTAGCTTTACCTTGCCCCAAAATAATGTAAATAAAAATAAAGTTTAAAACTAAAACCCGACTACCGAAAAATCACACTCTAAAATGTAACAAACAAGAAAATATCAAGGATAGCCGTGGTCGTATGCCACTTTACCCTAGAATATATTGTTTTGTTAGAGTAAGTGGCATACGACCACGGCTATCCTTGATATTTTCTTGTTTGTTACATTTTAGAGTGTGATTTTTCGGTAGTCGGGTTTTAGTTTTAAACTTTATTTTTTTCTTTTTCTAATAATGATTTTTGTCTGTAGATAAAGCTGTGGGATATTATAGGGTGTCTCAGTAAGAGTGCACTTGTTCATTTTAAAATAAAAACAAGTATTTTATGACGGAAGACATGCTCCGATTAACTATGGAACAAAATATCCGGCATTTTCATGAAATTTTCCATGACCGATGATGCGTTGGATTTCCGATTTGAGCTCAGGAATTGTTACGGGTTTATTCGCACAAAACCGAAATTTCACAAAACCCAAAAAAAAATCGCACGGCTATATATCGCACGATCTTGGTGGCCAGTTGACATCAGAATTTCGTGAGATAATGTGTTCTGGAAATCGTTGCAATAAGTCGATTGTTTTGTAATGAGTTTTTTAAAAAATATATTCGAAAATTTAAAACACTGAGACACCCGTTAACGGCCGTTCTCAATAGCATACTTGCAGTTAAAGATAGATCGCAACAGTCAAATTTGACATATCGGCTGTTTAAATTCAAAACATGATAACTGAGTTTTTTGCGGGAAAGCGCATCGCGGTATAATATTATTTTCCGAAATTGGTGTGAAATTGGTGTTACTATGTTTTGAATTTAAACAGCCGAGCACGTTATCCGTAGGTGCGATCTATCTTTAACTGTCAGTATGTTATTGGGAACGGCCGTAAATCGCTATGTAGTTTACTATTAGTTTTGTTCTGTGCTAAATTCATAGTGTGGATACAAGGAAGAGATATTATGCGTGTCCGTACTTTTACATGATTGATTCTCAACAGACATGTAGCTGAAAGTTCAGAAGATCAAATTACGTAATAAAAGTATACAATGTATAAATCTATTTCAGGCTAAAAGACCTGATTGATGAAAAGAAACCAGGAATGATAGCAAATTATAATGCTGAATGCGAGAGGGTCCAGGTAGAGAGGTGAGTTCTTTATTTTATAACGATTTTAAGACAGTTTTACTGTTTTTGTGCGGAATATTAAGCCTGTAATCGACCTTTATCAAACGAATTGGGTATTATCCTATAGTTAAAATAAATTATCTAACCGAACTCATTAAATTAAGGATAGTAAAAGAGCGGTAAAAATTGCGTCGCTTCTTATTTTATAGTCTTTATTTATTTTTAATCATCCACCCAACCTATAATAATGAAATAAACTGAATTGACTATTAAATTTTATGACGTCACTGATATTTTTTTCATACATGTTACTTTATAACTTACCGTTTTACGTTTAGTAAAAAATTACTAATTTGATTAGTCAGTAGAATACCCAATTACTGTGTGACTGCATGAATCCTCAATTTAATTTGAAAAAAATAAAGTTTTTAGTCTCATGTCAATAGATGTAGTGACGAGAAATTGAGAAAGGAATGTTACCCAGGCGTGATTTTATGTATGTATGTATGTCAACGCGTCTTTCAGACAAGACTTAAGCGCGAAAATATACTATGACATTTTGCCGAATATAGGCTCCTACAGTCCGTCAAATCTAAGAAGTACCGTTTGACAGTTCTGACAATTGAATGATAGGGATGGGATGAAAAAATCGATTACTATAATATCCGAACTTTAAGAGATCGATTACTATAATATCCGAATTTTAAGAAATCAATTGTTATAATTAAATAAAAGAAATGTTTAGGATATTTTTTTATTCACTACTAGTACTAGTATCGTCGTCTTCGTCATCATCGTCATTTAAATTAATGACCAGTTGATTGTCCATTACATTATCAAAGTGTACGTCTCTTTCGAAGTCGTCCATTATTATTTTCTTTGTTTTTTGTACTACTTTACTCCAATCTTCCTGTGTAACTTGGGCACATGCTTCCTTTAATAAACCTTCCATTTTCTTGACACTGAAGGGTGGTTTTGTGTTGTGTCTTGCTGCATAACCTGTAAAACAATAATGTAACTATTTGATAGCAGACGAAAACCATTGTTTAAATTATAAATGTTAGAAGTACTCGTGTTATTATTATAATATTATAAAATATTACCTTTAACTTGGGCCCAAATCAGTTCAATGGCATTATATTGGCAATGGTATGGAGGAAGTCGTATGACTTTGTGCCCGTGCTCTTCGGCCAATTGGTCAATTACATATGTCGGTTTTGGTGGTTTATGCAATTTCACTAACTGTAATAATTCAGCTTTTAATAGTGACATGTCGGCATCCACTCCTTTTCTTTGCAGCCATGCCACCAAATCTGCTTTCTTATTGGCTGACGTAGGTGCTTTATCAATTTGCACAGAGTGGTATGGGGCATTATCCATTATAATTGTGCTGTTAGGAGGGATATTCTGTAATAAATTTAAGAACCACTCTCGGAACCTTACTGCGTCCATTTCTTCATGATACTCTTTAGTGCTTTTGGATTGGAAAGCTAATAAAGAGTTTTCCACGAAGCCTGTAGACGCTGACCCAGCATGGCATATTATGAGGCGTCCACCTTTTCCTATCGGCACCTTCGGGCACGAAGCTTCAGAATCATCAGTCCATGTTTTCGGCACAGAATGGTTGGAATTTAGCCAAGTTTCGTCCAAAAATATTACATTATCCCAGTTTATAATTTGTTTAGCTTCGCGCAGGAATGTTAGTCGCTGCATAATTATGTCATGTCGCTCCATAACAATTTTTCGTTTGTCAACTTTTTTGTATCTGAAACCAATTCCTGTTATTACCGTTCTCAACGACTCTATGCTTCCCTTATACAGCCCGGCATCTTTTAAAGTTGCACATAACTTTGCCAATGTTGGAAATTCGCCTCTTGTAAAATACCCGTATATATGGTTTCTAATAGCATGACTATCGAATTCATCGATGCCTGTCACAGGTTTATTTCTTTTTCGTTTTTTCGGTGTGTGAAGTACGTTACTGTCACTCCCCGAAGGCCCATATTTTTCACTTAATATTTTGCCAACGGTGCGGCTACCAATACCGAGAGCTTCACCGACGCGATCCCGAACTTGTGTAACTGGCAGTAGAAGTCCACCATTTTGAGATTCACGCTCAAAATACTCGTGAAATTTCACCACCAATTCACGAGCCTGGCTGTTCAAAGTACGTCCTCTTTTCGACATTATTAATAAACACTTGCTTAGTTCGGAGTCCAGTATAAATATTGCCAAGGTAAACGGATAAAGAATGATCAGTCCAGAAAAGTAATAGCCAAGTCACAAATTGTAAAACACAAACGAGAAAGCAAGTACGCGCACAGTCAGCTTCCAAGATGGCGAGAGACTGCTGACGCCGAACCGACCGAGCGGACCGCGTGCGCTTGTAGTTGGCAGTGTTGCCAGAAAAAAAAAATTGTAGAGACTTGGACACCTGCGATTTTGCCTATTGACCTAAAAATAATTAAATTAATTTATTTTAGGGTATCTGTGTATTCAGTGCATTATGCGGTCGCGCAGTAACGTCGTTAATTTATAACATCAGGCAACAACATTTTTGTGAATGGGTTCTACATACCTTATTTTTATTAGTTTTAGACGTAGAAATAAGACTTAGAAGAAAAAATTGTAATTGTAAAATCAATGGATGTGCTTGTTAAAAATTTGTTTATTTCTCTGTAATATGCAAACCCATACTATCATACACAAAAATAAATGTAAAAAACACTATCCCTGACTCCATTTACTATTTCGACAGCGTTAGCGCGAGAAACCCCGACTTATTTGGGCGCGAAAATCAAAAATCGACAAATCGCTTTCGACAACTTTTTAAACTATTTAGTTATGTAATCGTAATATGTGAGATAAATCCCATTCACATGAAAAAATATTTGTTTGGTTGTCAAGTGTAATTTGTAAATAATACATTCGATTTTTCGTATATGTAAACGATTTTTTTGCATACAAATGTATCCGAAGAGTCGCAACACTACGTGCAGTGACCTAACTACGTAACTTTGTAATGAGGTCAAGAATATAACTATTAGAAATTATTTACTGTGTAAATATGTGTTATTTTGCTTTGTTTGAAAGTTTTCAATTACATTTAGATATTAAGAATTGTACATTTTTAGATACAATAATGAAATCTTTCTAAATTCATGGTTTTATGAAAAAGGTTATCGAAACTGAATAATGTACGTATGAACAAAGTTGTTTCGGTTTGAAAAATATGAAACGTCAAACGGTACCTCTTAGATTTGATGGACTGTAATTAGTTTATCTAACTGACGCGGGTTACTATAATATGGTCTCCTGAATTCAGTAAGACGGAGCATTGTTTTGGTGTAGGTAGATATCTACTTGATTTGTTTTACATGTAGCTTACAATTATTATTAAGTTCCTAGTTGTAAAAAAAAATTGTCATTTACGGCCATGATCAAATACGTACGTCCAATAGGTACCGTTGCGGTCACGCAATGATCGTATCGCTATATTATTCAACATAACATAACATAAACTCACGCCTGTATTCCCCGAAGGGGTAGGCAGAGGTGCTAGCACCCACATTTCGCCAGTTTATGTTTAGGTTGCCATTAACCGGGCACTTATAAACCTGCGATAAATACACACATAACTTCGAAAAGTATCGTATAGTCATTGGTGTGTGCCATGGTAAACCTGGGATCGAACCCTTGACCTCGTATCAGCAGTCCTTTACCCATACCATTATTCAAACCATAAAATATCCTCAACATTTACCCTCAATGTACATTTTGTAGGAAAAAGCTCCAAAGCACCGCCGCTCCCGGAGCCCCGATGATAGAGAAGCGCCTCCCCAAGCGGCGCTTCCCGTGGTGCGGCCGGTCCCGCGCCCTCGTGTGCCGCCTGGCGCGAGCCGCCGGGTCTAGCGATAGTGCGGCCACCGTGCTGCAGCGGCGCGCCCTGCCGCTGTTCCCCGCCGGCTTCCTCCGCATGCCCACACTGCTGAGGCAGGCCGAGTGAGTATATTGGTACTAGCGACCGTGCGGCCACCGTGCTGCAGCGGCGCGCCCTGCCGCTGTTCCCCGCCGGCTTCCTCCGCATGCCCACACTGCTGAGGCAGGCCGAGTGAGTATATTGGTACTAGCGACCGTGCGGCCACCGTGCTGCAGCGGCGCGCCCTGCCGCTGTTCCCCGCCGGCTTCCTCCGCATGCCCACACTGCTGAGGCAGGCCGAGTGAGTATATTGGTACTAGCGACCGTGCGGCCACCGTGCTGCAGCGGCGCGCCCTGCCGCTGTTCCCCGCCGGCTTCCTCCGCATGCCCACACTGCTGAGGCAGGCCGAGTGAGTATATTGGTACTAGCGACCGTGCGGCCACCGTGATGCAGCGGCGCGCCCTGCCGCTGTTCCCCGCCGGCTTCCTCCGCATGCCCACACTGCTGAGGCAGGCCGAGTGAGTATATTGGTACTAGCGACCGTGCGGCCACCGTGCTGCAGCGGCGCGCCCTGCCGCTGTTCCCCGCCGGCTTCCTCCGCATGCCCACACTGCTGAGGCAGGCCGAGTGAGTATATTGGTACTAGCGACCGTGCGGCCACCGTGCTGCAGCGGCGCGCCCTGCCGCTGTTCCCCGCCGGCTTCCTCCGCATGCCCACACTGCTGAGGCAGGCCGAGTGAGTATATTGGTACTAGCGACCGTGCGGCCACCGTGCTGCAGCGGCGCGCCCTGCCGCTGTTCCCCGCCGGCTTCCTCCGCATGCCCACACTGCTGAGGCAGGCCGAGTGAGTATATTGGTACTAGCGACCGTGCGGCCACCGTGCTGCAGCGGCGCGCCCTGCCACTGTTCCCCGCCGGCTTCCTCCGCATGCCCACACTGCTGAGGCAGGCCGAGTGAGTATATTGGTACTAGCGACCGTGCGGCCACCGTGCTGCAGCGGCGCGCCCTGCCGCTGTTCCCCGCCGGCTTCCTCCGCATGCCCACACTGCTGAGGCAGGCCGAGTGAGTATATTGGTACTAGCGACCGTGCGGCCACCGTGCTGCAGCGGCGCGCCCTGCCGCTGTTCCCCGCCGGCTTCCTCCGCATGCCCACACTGCTGAGGCAGGCCGAGTGAGTATATTGGTACTAGCGACCGTGCGGCCACCGTGCTGCAGCGGCGCGCCCTGCCACTGTTCCCCGCCGGCTTCCTCCGCATGCCCACACTGCTGAGGCAGGCCGAGTGAGTATATTGGTACTAGCGACCGTGCGGCCACCGTGCTGCAGCGGCGCGCCCTGCCGCTGTTCCCCGCCGGCTTCCTCCGCATGCCCACACTGCTGAGGCAGGCCGAGTGAGTATATTGGTACTAGCGACCGTGCGGCCACCGTGCTGCAGCGGCGCGCCCTGCCGCTGTTCCCCGCCGGCTTCCTCCGCATGCCCACACTGCTGAGGCAGGCCGAGTGAGTATATTGGTACTAGCGACCGTGCGGCCACCGTGCTGCAGCGGCGCGCCCTGCCGCTGTTCCCCGCCGTTACTACTGATTGCATCTGAGGTCACGGTGCCCTCGGAGCTCAGGGTGCGCCTTCCGGCTCTTCCTCCTCCACTTAGCACGATCTTGGGCGTCCTAGGTATTGAGACCGTTTTCGCGCATATCACCCTCCACGAAGCCAAGCCAGCACTTCTTGGGCCTACCTGGACCCGGTGAGGGCGCCATTGCCAGCCATTTGTTACCCACGTAGCTAGAGACAGGCCGAGTGAGTATACAAGTATATAACCGGGGCTAGATGGGGACACTGTGGTCCCCACAACTCGAAGGGGGCCATCTCGAAAGAGATGGTTCTGGGTCTGCCGGGGTGCGAGAGATATGCTTTTGGCAATCTCACCTCCGGCAACCAAGGACCCAAGACGGCGTGCGTTTTAGTCGGTTCGAGTCCGACATAACCACCTCCACCGGCACCGTGGGGGTGGTATCCGTGGGGATTTATCGCACGATAAAAAAAATACAAGTATATTGCAGATATCATGCATAGTACTAGGAATAATTGTTTATTGGATACTCGAAAAACATCGGAAAAAATTAAATGCTCAAGTGAGACTTGAACTCACGACCTTTCCCTTACAGGAAGAATGTTCTTCCAACTGAGCTATTGAGCCACACCTGAATCACTAACTAAAACGATTGCCACTGTGCGATAAGGCCGCCTATTGTCTATACCTGAAATCTACCTACAAACAACACATGTTTTTTATCCTTGGTGTACACAATAAAGAGATACTTTACTTTACTCTTAAAAAAAAAGAATTTATCTATAGTATTTTTACTTAAAGCCCTATATGTCCAGATCAAATCACAGACCTTCGATATTGCTAGTGGGTTTTGTTATGTCGGACTCGAACCGACTAAAACCGCATGCCGACGGGGGGTCGTTGTGCTAGACCGGACGTGAGGTTGTCTTCGACATATCCCTCGCACCCCGGTTGACCCAGGGCTATCCCTTACGGTCTGGCCTCAGCTCTCTCTACCTTCTACCTGAAAATATAATTGATGAATTTATGAGTTAATATTATATGACTTAATAGGAGAGGACATGTCATCATTTACATTATTACTTGCTTAAGTCTGCTATTTGGTCTAAATTATGTCCTTCTACTGATTCCAGCTTAAACAAAGAGATCAAGGCGTCGGACCTGAAACGGCAACGACTCGGCTCATCATCACAACCCCCAGTAAACACGCCAGCAGTTCCGTTCTCGGAACCCATCCAGTTCCCGAGTTCACTCACAGTCACCACCACCACGAGCGTCACCAAACACACCCAGGATAAAACCGAGACTGTCCTCAGTACAGAAGACAAATACAAGTCGAACTCCGCCTTTGGCTCAATACTAAATACGCTATCGCTCAACAAAGACCTCGTCATAGAAAAACCGGAAAAGAAAGACACGCATGAAAAGAAAAAAGAAGAACTGTACATTCCCCCGAACAACATAGGCAACATAACAATAACGCCTGTGCCTCCAAACCCTCCAAAACAAGAGAAAAAAATCAACAATAATCATCCAATGTTACCAGTATCAACAGAAAAACCAACAGGTTTTATAAGAGTGAAGTCTCCAGCAGCACTAAATGATATGGTGAAAAAGGACAAAATCAAGAAAACAGAGAAACATATTAAAGACAAACGAATAGAGTCACCGTTACACATTGATACGAGTTACCAACCTAATAAAAAAGACCCAAGTCCGAAACAAAAAGAAGAAATCCCTCAAAAACAAATCGAGAGCATGCGTGTAGCAGAAAATAATATTCCCCGGCCTGCGTTAGTCCCTGTACATCATTCCCCAACGTTTGCGAAACCGGATAAACGACCACCGGAGGTCAAAAAGAAGAAAGACGTTGTTATAATCTCCGATGTTGATCCTCTAAGTGATCAGCAGGAACCTGTGGCTGTTGATGATAGCAGCAGTGACGTTGAGTTAATAGAAGATAGTAGGACTGATAAAAGTGAACCTAAACGTGATAAAAATCTGACAGTGCCTTCTAAAGACCATGTGAATGTGGACAAAAAAGTGAATAACAAGTGTAGGAAAGAGAAGGAAACGCGGCAGAGTGAGAGTGAAGAGTCGACTAAAGAGGATATTGATACGCTTATAAAGAATTTGAAGGAAATGGCGGTGAGTCTATTGTATATTTTCTTTGTTTGAATGTGTTTAGTGCTTATTTATAACAAAGAGTATTCCTGTGCATTACATTATTTTGTTGCTAAACTATAGTTCGTTCGCGTTAAGAATGCAGTGAATTATAAATTGTCCGTCGGCCTAGCCCCGCCCCCTAACAAATCAAATCTTTTCAAATTACAAGGTCTAGTTCACAGTGTCCAATTGAGACACTGTGAACTAGACCTTGACATTGCTTCGAACACAATGGTTGTATTCTGTCATTTGTGTCAACCGATTTAAATTCTTAACGCGAATTCACTGCATTCTTAACGCAAACGAACTATAGTACATACACATAATTTAGAGTTAGGCTAATCACACACACACAATAAGATTGACAATCTAATACATACTGTCAAAAACATTACCCTGCCTCCTTCGGCAGTTGGGTAAAAATATTGTGTGTATACGAATTTCACGCTACAATACAGGCTGCATAAACGGTACAATATTAAGTAATAATTTCCATGTGTGTGGTATTCGATCCTCTTCATAGCCCTGTTCCCAGTTACATCTGAACCGGGGTCCACTTACTCCTATTTTTAAATGTCAACATAATATAGCTCTTATGAGTGACTGCTATTTGTCTCCGGACCCTAAGATTCTTAGTTTTTTTTTATTGACTGTTACTGTTATGACAGTAATGGTATCAAAAGCCTTGCTCTTGTTATACCTACTGTGTCATTTAACCAAACTGTTCACATAAA
Organism: Eilema sororculum; assembly: GCA_914829495.1. NCBI lineage: Eukaryota > Metazoa > Arthropoda > Insecta > Lepidoptera > Erebidae > Eilema > Eilema sororculum. Next base: position 25,036,598 of record OU618535.1, read on the forward strand.
AAGAAAATGTCCTAGTATGTCTAAGGAAAATTTAAACTAAGACTTTTTTGTGAGAATTATTAGCATATTTTGTAGTATGTGGCTGAAACTAACAGCCAAAATTGGGGAGTAAAATTGGCAAATAAGGGCCGGTTCGACCAAACGCGAGTAAAGTTTATTCCTGAATAAACAGCCAATATGTGGGTGATATTGCCTGTTTACTCTAGGAATAAACTTTGCTCGAGTTTGATCGAATGTACCATAAATTGTATAGCAGTTAAAATCGGTAGCATTATTGGCAGCCAATTTCCGGTTCCCATTTTTAGCTGCTAAACAATTTGGTTAACAATTTCAGCTCCCGATTTAGGCTGCCATACTATTTAATTGCCTATTTCGGCCCCGATTTTAGCTGCTGTACAATTTGGTTGCTAATTTTGCACCCTATTTCGACTTCTATACATTTTAGTTACCAATTTCAGCTCCTCATTTCGGCTGCCATACCTACTATTTAGTTAATACCTATTTCGGCTCCCGATTTTAGCTGCTATACAATTTGGTTACCCATTTTAATCCCTATTTTGGCTGCTACAATTTTGGCAGCCAGTATCCAGTTTCAGCCTCATTTTTAGGGTTTTTGTACGCTTAGTACAAATATCATTCAATTTTTCGTTCGTAGAACTTAAGTAAGAGTGAACTTACTACTAATAATAAAAATAATAGTGGCAGGAAAGTTATTTAAATAGAATTAAATGTTTTTGAATGAGTCTTACAACTTTCATGATCGCAATAAATATGGCTTAAAAACAATAACTATTGAAATTGACTCTGGGGAGAAAGGGAGATATCTAATTGAGTTGGGTAATAAATTTCCATGTTATATCTTTCAGAATTCCCAAGAACCTACTAAGTTCAACAGTAATTCTTATGGAGGAGTGATCACAAACGGTAAATATTGTTTCTTACTGCCATTATTTCATTTATTTCATTGTTCGTCTAATTCATATATTTTATAACCTACTAACATACCACATCGTCCATTGGTTTCATTAGTTTGTAATAACTGAAGATATATTATTCTATTAACATTGTGTTGGGATTGGGAAAGCCTGTCCAGTATCAAAACCTACTGAGCCCGTACTATGAATTCGTAAAACAGGTCAATAATGGAATGGCTATCAACTGCAAATGTAACTTTGTAAATCTAGATGTTTATATGGGATAACAAAGTTATTTATGCAGTTGTGAACGGCTGTCACACTTTTAACTGCAAATGTAACTATGTAATACACTTAGTTAATATGGGATTACGAAGTTATTTATGCAGTTGGTAGTATGAGAGCCATTATTGATCTGTTTTTAGAGTTAATATTAGGCCTTATGGAGCTTTTTTCTCAAAGTCTAAGCTATAAAATATCTTTAGTGATTATGAATATATCATTCAAAAGCATTTATATACAAAAACTACAGGATATACAGTCACATTCAAATGTACACTTGAATTATATTCTACTAGCTTTTGCCCGCGGCTCAGCCCGCGTGGATGTCGGTTATCGCGACCAAACATAGCCTATGTCCTTTCTCACGTAACATACAAACAGACAGACAGTTGCTTTCGCATTCATAATATTAGTATGGATTCATTCTTATCACATACGGTTTAAACTTGCTTCTAGAAAACGAAATAGATCGCTCAACCGAGTTTTATCATCTACCTTACCTTGTTCCAATTGTTTGATGTCTCACTCCATACATTCCTATCAGATATCATTTCCTCAGTCCCCTCAACAAGCACTTACATACCATATCGGTGTCACTGACAGCCCCATGGCATGGTGTTTCGTAATACTGGAACGCGAGGCAGCGGCCTCCCAACGATCCTAAATTCTCTGCACAGTGAGTTCACTCTGTGAAGCCTGTGAAGTCCCCAGTAAGCTTCTGCGTTTCTGGGCGGAGCTAGGCTGGCTGCTCGAGCCAGGGCTCTTCAGGCTAAATGCGGACAAAAAAGTCCCCTATCCTTCCTCAGTCACTCCTTTCTTTACTAAATCCTCTTTCACGCAAGCCATCAGGTGAGGCTGCAATTGGCAACCAAAATTGTATCAGCTAAAATTAATACAAGTAACAATTAATAGAGCAATATGAAAATGATGATGGTGAAACTTCTGTAAATTGTCTGAGACCGCCTTGTAGACAGCCTCCATGGCGTGGCGGTAGTGAAAGCGGCCTTACTTTTCGGGTGCTATGCTGCAACTGTGGTCACGACTTGACTGGCTGGGTGCGCGAAACATTTTTTGTGCGTCTACCCTCCATTACCTTCAGAATGAAAGTAAGGCTGGCGACACACTACACTCACTACGTCAGTTTCGGACAGCACAATGTTGTTGGGCTTTTTTTATCACTGGATTCCAACGTCCCGGATAGTTTGAATCCATCTTCCCTGTTGAAATTTTTATACACCGCGATAGCTTAAAAATAACATGTGTATCTGTTCTATTTTGTATATGAATGCTCAAAATTTACTAATCTAACATTTATTTACTTCTAATATAGAGATTGCCAGTGGTGAGGGGTTCTTATAACACGATACCTGCCAGCTTCCTCTGCAAAGGGAAGCTGTGGTAGAAATGTTATATTATATATAACATATACGCCAACATAACCACCGGCTTGTCTTTTGAAAATTTTCACCCTTCACCATAACATAACATAAACTCACGCCTGTATTCCCCGAAGGGGTAGGCAGAGGTGCTAGCACCCACATTTTGCCAGTTTATGCTTAGGTCCCAATCTAATACGTGGCGAGCCTATTGCCATTAACCGGGCACTTATGAACCTGCGATAAATACACACATAACTTCGAAAAGCATCGAAAAGTCATTGGTGTGTGCCATGGTAAACCTGGGATCGAACCCGAGACCTCGTCTCTGCAGTCCATTACCCATACCACTAGGCTACCGCAGATGATATACCCTTCACCACTAGGTCACTATACTTGGGTCTGGGGGAAAACTTCATCACAATGTTCACAAAGCTTAAGAATATAATTAAATGAATGTTTCTAAACTCTAAATCGTATTTAGTAGTCATAATCCATCACATACATTGTCCATTTAGCGAGAGCTGATAAATATTAAAACAATAGTCTTCTTTTTGGTCAGCTGGGTAAAAAAATATAGAAATTATAATTATTAAACATCGAATCAACACGTAATACATAATTAAATTTAACAATGTAAGTAATAGGTACGTAATAAATATTCTACGATATTTTACACAGCGCTATCTAGACTTAAAGTATGCATAGTATATTATGCATGATTATCAATATAATCATAAGATAAATTAAGCTAATTTAACTAAATATTAATTTGTTATCTTTTCTTTGTTATTGTTAACTACAATCAGTTAACAATTTTAAGGAAAAGATAACAAAACATTGAAATACTTAACCTAAAATACATTATGAAATTCCTCTGCATCAGAGAATTTTTGTGGTCACGTCCGTCCCCTGAAACCCGAGTGCCTAGTGCGAGTATTTTCTCACATTTGCATGTAACGAGTAAACGGTGATTTGTATAACATAGCGCCACCTGGCGGCAACCTTGTGAAACATTTTTTGCTCATTAAATTTACCGTTTTCCTGGTACCAGTGAAGTGAGATAAAACATAAAAACGTACTAAAATTGTGATATTGTATGGGCATTTCGTACTCTAGCGTCACTATTTATCTATGTACCAGTAGTTAACTGACAGAATTATAATCTAAAAGGATTGACAAAACCGACAAAAAATACCGTGATATTAATAGTAGGGCACGCGTAGAAGGAATTTCTCTAGTAACTCGAGCGCGAACAGATTAAGCTACGGGAACAGCCAGAAGGCAGTTCAATATGGGTGAGTGCGCAAAACAAAAATCGTTCTACGAATTTACACCTACGCGTCAGATTAAGATAAGGTAGTTTATAATAGTTCGGTTGCCGACGTTTCGGGTGCGTTACAGCACCCGTGGTCACCCGAACGTTATGAGTAGAACACTATGAGTAAACGCCGCGATAGTTTAAAAATTACATAAGATAAGGTAGGTTAGTTACTAGCTAACAAGTGTTCATTTTGAAAACCTCGCGATTTAAGCGTAATCTAAGGGCGTGTGGAAGCTTGAAAAGATAATCTGTTTTTACTCGAACGCAGTCTTTTTTAACACACTTTTTTATGTTTATTTTGGAATCAAACAAACTAGAATATATAACTGAAAAACATTACATAAGACCAAAGTAATACGTAATAATAATAATAAGTAATAGTAGAAACGTTATTGGAAATGCGAGGGCCGGTAGTCTTTTAGTGCACATGCGCAACTTTGTGTAACTTAGGAAGCAGTGGCGAAGTCTGAATATTTTCAAAATGGTAAGCCGGTGGAAAAACTTACCTCGATCTAGAATGTCATACATTACACCATGCGATACATTAGGAAGCCGGCAGAAATCGACTTATAGGGACCCAACGCCCTGTTAGGAAAGAATTTTCAATAAAAACTTGGTTCATTCTTATCTACGTTATGTAAGAAACTTTGGCATGTTTTTATGTACACCGTATTAGGCACAGCTTTATCTGTTAGTCAATTTTATAATTTAATTTAGTTAATATAGCACCTAAAAATTTTTCTGTTAGAATGTACATTTCGTTTATCATTTCTCGCTGAATAGATTTTTCATACTATCATGTTGCACTGGTCATCTTTTTCATTTCATTAACTCATTATTTGTGTTGTACCTTGTATTATGTATCAGCAAGCATTTATTTCAGATACGAACAAATGTATAGCTGTCCTTGTCACTTTCAGTATTCGTTAACTTCTTATCTCTTTCTGACCCAGTTCACTCAAAAATCTTTAACTGAAATAGTTTGTTTTCTTTTATTATTTTTAAAACTCTAGTCCTCATTAGCACATTCCACGAATTAGCTGAAAATCAAATGTATCGACTACGTATACACACTATACAGTTGTTTCTCAACCTGTTTAACAACACAATCCCTAATCTTTTTAATTATTATATTACTGACATCAAATTCTTTCAAATTTGTATGTCACTGATATTACCTATATGCCAGTACGAAAAACCTATCGGTATAAACATCCCGCACTCTTTCGGTAAGAGAATAAATTTTATTTCAGAGACTACAGTAAAGTCAACGAAGCAAGAGAAAAAAGGTAAACACAGTTTCAGCGGTTCCAAACATTTTTATTTGAAAATTATTACGTATCACTTCAAGCGCATTCCAGACAGGAATGAAATTGGTCATAAGATGGCGGATCTGAAAGTTTTCCTGTACTACTGAACACTATACGACAGCTGTCGCTCGGCCATTGTCGCATACGTGTGTCATGTGCGACAAGGACAGAGACAATAATCGCTAGTTATCGCAACGTAACTCAGTAATTGTCACTTTGTTTACCTTTTTTCTCTCGTCTCGTTGGCTTTACTTTACGTATTTGTACTGTTGAGAGAGTTGCATTGCATCCAATCTCCATTCAACTGGCACTCCCGTGCAGTTGTGTAAGTTTGATGAGTACGCTTTTAGCGCCATTAGCGCGTTATCGTAATGGGGCAAAATTTGCGAGCCAGAAGTGAGCTCCCTATATTGACCCCGTTTTTAGGCGTCATATTAAACAGAGCTGGAGGGATTTATCCCCCAAAAAGTCCCGATTTCTTCTGCTCCATTCAATTTACTCACAATTATTGCACAAACATTTCATTTTACCAACATTCGAATAATGTTTGAATGAAATTTTATAGCAACTATTATCTTAACTATACAATTCGATTACATCAGGAAAATGAATTACTCAGGTGGGGCTTGAACTCACGACCTTTCCCTTACAAGGAGAATGCTCTTCCAACTAAGCTACTCGGTCGTAGGTTCTCCCACCTGCACAACGCAACTCATTTTTCCTGGTGTAATCGGATTCGAATAATGGTTTCTATGGACCGACAAAACGTCCTATCTTGTTCTATGTTGAGAATATCTTTAAATAAAACCTAAAGCCCACTTTGAGACCCCAGTTTGAGAAACAGTGTATAAATTCCAATTGTCATATTAATTATGTATGATATAGCGAAGTACAAGAAGTCTTCCAGCCAATCGTCGTTGCGTGGGCCGGTGTTCGAGTCGCGCAACAAAGATAAGTTGTAAGTGCACTTTCACGCAGTGCAGAGCTTTTAGTGTTGATTTTGATTTTGGTGACCCTTACATGGCGTACAAATTGTAACAAAATAGACACAATTTATTAGTAAATCACTTTGATGATTATATTTTAAATAGTCAGTTTATTAAGTAACAAAAAAAATCGTATGTCAAAAGGACATACTTGCCCTTTTTTTTAAATTTTAAGCGGTTTACAATTTAAAAGCTTACAAGCATGTTTTAGCGTATACAACTTCTATATAATTAAAAGTTTGTCACTGGTCGCTGGATCATGTATACAGACGATTAGTACCTACTACAGAGAATACTTAAAATAGAGACATTACATTACATTACAAAAAAAATCTTCTCTAACGTATTCTTCATTAATTATATTAATGATATTACTTGTGTGCCATATAAAGGACCACCAATTAGCCTTAGCTTTTGAAAAAATAATAATATGTAATTATTAGCAGCATAATTTGTCACTTACTCCCCTTTTCTAAACCTGTGCACGCTAAACAAACATTTTTACCGTTTAAAAACGTTTATTTCTTAATCTTGTGTTTAACTGTGGCTAAATAATATCAATAATAGCTATAAACCTTGGTTATGCATTCGGATTTGTGTGTTTAATCAATATAATAACAAATCACCCATAGCACAATTCCTTGATGCACTGTGTCTTCTATGCCCTTTCTGTTGTGCACTGTAATAATATCCCTATTTAAGAAAAATAGGAGTGTGAAAAATTTATTTTGTTGTACCTGAGTAATTTAAAACTGACTCCGCGCGTGGATGTCGGCGATAACGACCAAACATAACCTTGTCCTTTCTCAAGGGCTTATCTAATCTAATCCATCTCTGTATTTTTTTTATTAAAATCGGTTCAGTAGTTTTGGCGTGAAAGAGTAAAAAGCCTACCTTAGCATTTATTAATATGGATTTTATTTCTTTGATATTTTACATTGCTATTTCATTTTATAGTTTCCTTCTCTATAACGCTCGTTCCACTAAAAAAACAAATATAAATTTGCACTGTCGCCACTATTGTTCACGCCTCTCACGTTTCATAATTAAGTGTTGGTGATGGATTTACACAAAGTAACTAAACTGTTTTAAGCTATGGTTATACGCCCATCTTTTCCCAACAGCGTATTTGACGAAGAGGTCAAAAAGTTTGCACAAATTACTTCATATTTGCACAAACTCACAATAAATATTAACTCCGCTGTCATAACTAACATCCTTATGTATATGTCGACTAATTAACTGGCGATGCTCTGTCGCTTTCATCTAAGGTCGGGGGTAATATGGCAGTCGCTTTTGTAACAGCCGAGATGAAGCTGGCCGGTTGGCTGGTGATACTATCGGGACAAACAGTCTTGATGATGATGATGATGATGAGGCGAGGTTTTAGATATAACCTGAAAACTACCCATAGACGTGGGATAGCACCCGAACCACCCCCAAGGCGAGGCTGCAATTGTAGCCGTAGGTCTGATAGGAGTCCTGGGACATCCTTCCGAGGGCTTACCCGGGGCTTCCAACCATAGGCTGCTGGGCGTTACCGTGGAGGTTTTTAGTCGGTAGGAGTCTAACATTTTCCCTCACGGAAAAAAAACCACTAGATTGAAAATCAAATGATTATCGGTTTACTGTAATGTCAGATATAAGTATTATTTTAAAACTTTTTAAAATTGATGACCAAATTTATCTTACTGCCTTACCGTGTAATTTCAGTATTTTAGTTTAGAAATTGAGTGATTAGAGTATTCTAGTGATGTATTATTTGAATTTAGGTAGTAGTGATGGGCAATGCACGTGGCACTTAGCGTGTACCACGATCATAGTCTTGGATTACACATTTCGTGTCTTTAGGGAATTGGATCATACCGGGTGTAAGGAGAACGCTCCCGAAGCCGAAAACCTCTAGTAATACTCCAGGTACATACCTCATACATTGGCATAAAAATACAATACAATACAAATACATTTATTTGGAATAATCAACAGTTTTACACAGTACAAAGCAACGATGATATCCGCAAAAGTATAAACTGTGACACAGATATCAACGCCCTCTCCCGAATAACAAAATTTTTCCAAAATTTAATGTATTACAGACAGTTTCATGCAATATAAAACACTAGATATTTAAATAGGTGTGTGTGGGTGTGTGTGTGTGGGTGTGTGTGTGTGTGTGTGTGTGTGTGTGTGTGTGTGTGTGTGTGTGTGTGTGTGTGTGTGTGTGTGTGTGTGTGTGTGTGTGTGTGTGTACGTGTGTGTGTGTGTGTGTACGTGCGTGTGTACGTGCGTGCGTGTGTGTGTGTGTGTGCATGTGTGTGTACGCGCTTGCTGGTATTCGTGCGTGTGTGTGTATCTTAGCAGTAGCCCTCCAGCACAGCTTCAGTGTCGTCATAATTTAGAGTTAGCAGCCATTCCCTACAATTATTTTTACATTTTTTTTAATAGAAGTGGGTATATATTAAGTTTTTTATTTATAGTATTGTACAGTTTCGGGCTAATATAGGTATAGTGTCTACCCGCATGTTATGTACCTGGAGTACTACTAGGGGTTTTCGGCTTCGGGAGCGTACCCCTTACACCCGGTATATTCCTAGGGACGTAGGCATTATTAATAGCGCGCCGGTTTTGTCTTCATCCCAGTCGCATCCGAAGCCTTTTGTAGTCTGGGGTCTGCTTTGCGGTTTGGCTGAACTTCTATAATTTTTTTGAAGCGACTGCCACTGACCTACACAACCCAAAGGCGATATCGTAGCATTGCAGCTATGGATACCCTCGATTTTGGTCGGACACTTGCGAGCTCACTGCCAATGCCTTATCAAGTTTGCTACTGCCGCTATATCTACATAAGATGTTCAGAAAGCTTATTGACATTATTTGTATACAGCCATCTATAGTGAAGTAATTTGTTTCAGTACAGAACGAACTTCTTTGAACAAAATGGATGGATGTAACGCTGTCACAGGCGAAGAGTCAAATAGTAAGTTAACATTTTTGTTTATGCACTGTACGTCAATATGACTTCACCCTGCCTGGTGGCTACTGTGGCTAGTTTTAAGTAAAGTGGATATGCTAACAATGCTGATATGATGGATGTATTTTTACCACCACGCTTAAAGGATACAAGATTGTATGGTAGGTATTAGCAAAGGATTCCAAGACCTTATTAGCAAATAAAATACGTCTTAATGTAAGGTATACCTAACTCTAGTATTCAAAATAATAATAATAATAAAGATTTATTTCAGGCAAGCCCATATTTTGTTAGTTACATTATGACCTAGTGTTAGTATACAAAAAAAAAATCTTAATATCTGCACTTGACTACCGTCTCGTTAGTCAGTGCATGAACCATACATAAGTGGTTTATGTACTGACAGTCAAACCTATTTATAAAAACACTTAGTATGCTGTTAGTGCTGCCCCGAAGCCTACGGTAAAGGGATAGTGACTAAAAAGATTTCATCTCTAGAGTAAAAAATAAAATCACGGCAGATATGACCTTCAAACCTTCAAGAAAAGAGCGTACATAGGTACTCTCTTTTAAAAGGAAGGCAACGCACTTGTGACTCCTCTGGTGTTGCGTGTGTCCATGGGCGGCGGTGATCGCTTACCAACAGGCGATCCGTCTACTCGTCTGCCTCGCTATTCCATAAAAAAAAGACTACCTACCTAGGTGGCACAACCGACATAAAAATAAAACGCAATGATACTGATTGCGACTGGATGAGGTCCCGGGCATTGTGACATCAAGGTACCATCTGGTAAAATACTTGATACCCAAAATCTCGTGTTTCTACCGTACCCACTGATAGGTAAGCCACTGACACAGTCTATAAAAATACTTTTTTCATATTCCAGGTTGATGCACCATCCAGACACACAGACATGAAAAATCACAAGAATGTACCAGTTACGACGATAGTATATGTATCACAGCTAACTAGCCACTGTCCGCGTGAACCGGTACCGATCGTATTGTATTTTATCGATTGTCGGAGTCGATACATCGTTACAACATAGATAACACTATTTATGATTAACTTTTAAACTCTCACGTTACATGATATACAATAATGTTAACAGGAATTAACGCGATCATGGCATAAGCGGCATAAGGCATAAGCGGGGCGTGAAAAGGCATCTAATGAGGCCGTCGAGCTGAGTGCCACCACTGTTAACATTGTCCATGTTTACGATGGTGACCCTCTTTCCGAGACTTTGCCTTTGCGTAACATCAGGCGAGGTGAAGACAAATTGACGTGTCCTATATAAAAAAAAACATGCATACCTATAATATTTGATTTCCTGACGTTCCGACCTTACACCGGCCGTGGTCACAGGTATGTTCCCGTTATCATGAACTAGCTTTTGCCCGCGGCTCCGCCCGCGTGGATGTCCGTTATCGCCACCAAACATAGTCTATGTCCTTTCTCATGTTCTAATGTACCCCTATACCAAATTTCATCAAAATCGGTTCAGTGGTTTAAGCGTGAAAGCGTAACATACAGACAGACAGAGTTACTTACGCATTTTTGATATAAGTATGGGTGTTATAGTTTCCCTAACCACTTGAACGTCTGGCGCGCGCATTAAACATTACTGTCTTACGTCCAACTATTCGTGATTGTGATCGCCGCGCATGCCGCGCGTCCTATTCATTACAAAAAGCTATGTAACTCCTACTATAACATACCTAAATTATAGAAAAAAATACTGTAATGTAGGTCTAAGAACGTAGATTGTATTAATATTCTATTTAACCTTGTGCTGTTATCCTGATTTACATAAAACAGGGTAGAAAATGAGGTTCGGCATAAAAAAAGTTACCATTATTTTCTATGACAAGAATATTTTGACGTTAAAATTATACTAAATTTAGCACTCAAAGCTATATTAATTCAATATAATTGTAAAGAGTAAGTCTCAAAGTTCATTTTGATGTATAATAATTGAAGAAAGATGTAATATAACTGCTATACTTACGACATAATCACTGGCACTACGCTCACAGTACGCACAAGACGTCAAGTCAACTGACTTTGATTTTTTTTTTCTCAACAATCGAACCTCTTACACTGACATCTAGTTGTTATAAGTTGCTCTATTTCATTAGCAAGCATTCTAAATCAATACAAACGTCATTGTAGTACGTCATTTATAAACTAGATGTCAGTTTTCTAAACTTGTTGCTCTGGACACTATAGTATCCAGGACGTAAGACGCAATATTTTTTTTGGATACCATGCTATCCACAGACGTTCAAGTGGCTAAAGTGACAATATCTTTTGACAACTCTCAGATTTATAGAAATCTAAACATCGGTCTTATAATGTTATTTTCTCCAGAAATATCGGTTATTGTTTTATTAATAGGCCAACGCTGTTTTTATATTAAATAATTATTAAATTTCAAATTTTACTGTACACAATAAACACAGTTTTATTCTACTTAATTAATCAATTTCATTTTAAACACTGTTTTATTAAACTTCGTTGTAGAATTTTCAATTGAAATACTATTTTATCCAAATCAATGATTCAATTTCGACAATAGCGATCATTTTTATGATTTTTCAATTTGAAATTGTACCTATTATTCGTATTTTCTTTGGTTCTAACACAATCATTTAAAATTCTATTATATTTAAATCGATTTTTCAAATTATCATATCATAATACTAACAGTGCAATACAATTTTTACGTACCTACTGGTTTATTGCTCGGTCGTTTCTTGATTTAAAAAAATCGATATTAATTAAAATTATATGTGTTGTTAATATATTGTTACTTCATTATATATAAGTTATAAATATCGGAATCGTCAAGAGGTATTTCTTACTTTGGGAACATAATGAGCCCTGTTGTTAACAGGTGCGGATACAGACGTATGTACCAAGGTGGCAAAGATATAAATTATTAGGTTGTGAATCACTGAGGAGCTATTTGCCTATATTGGCCAATGTATCTTCGCTAACTTACGTATCATTCATACCAGAAACGTCATTTAAAAAACAATGGAAATGAACAATTTCTAGTGTGTGAAATATTTAAATAAAATAGTCCCAAAGGTTCATAAATACATACATATACTCACGTCTGTAAATTCCCCGAAGGGGTAGGCAGAGGTATATTAACAACCACGTTTTGCCAACCATGATTGTCGGTCCCACGTAATAGGGGCGAGCCTATTGACGTCTAGCGGGCACATTATCTTGGGCTGTATGTTTACTGTCAGAAGAAGAATAGCCCTATCCCTTAGTCGTCTTTTACGACACCCATAAGAAGAGATGGGGTAGTTCTATTCTACTCCAACCGGTCTTATTAAAGCTACAACTTCAGCCCTAATTTTCATTATATCATCATAATTTCGAACACTTAAAAGTTGATTGTACCATTGTTTTTACTGATGAAAATTCTACAATATTGTTAATACTTATAGCGGTATCGAAAGATGGAAATGTAAGGACGGAAGCCGATAGCGTTACGTATTAGCTCATTGATCTCTAGTTTCGAAAATACGTTTGGAGACATCTGGGTGTTTGTGCTTACTGGGATACACACGCGTGAGTGTATAAATTATTCAAATACATCCATATTTACCATCTAATTGTATCGTTTGGCGTTACGACATGACTTGAAAGTTATTTTAGTAAGAGAAACAGAATATCTTCCACAAATTATCACTACCAATAGGCTAGTTACTTGGTGGCAGTTCCCCATTCATATTGTAATAAATAAATATTATTATGTTTTAAAAACATCAGCAATGTAAATACGTATAGTGCCAAGCATTCACAGTAATAAAAATATAGGATTTAATTTTATGTACACACAACAAAATAGTTAAGTAACCAGATACACACATACACACACTAAGAAACTGAATGAAATAAAGCTTGTTTGTGCAGGGGCGGACTGGTTATGTAGTGAGGTGGCATTATCACCCGGGGCCTACCCACCTTGCAGAATGTTTCAAAGATGGCTGAGGTTGTTATTTTTTTCCCTTTTATTTCTCTCTATGTATATTTGAACCCTTTATCTATATATGTAAGTTAGGAGGTAGGTATGGTCACAAGCCCGGAAAAACCGCGACTATATATATTGCTAGTCCTAAGTCCGACCCTGTACACACCTAAGCTGTATGTCAAATAGTTTCTGTGTGTGCGTGTCTGTCTTGTCACATTTGTTCTGTGTAGATTATATGATTTAAAAACGATGTATCGACTTCGATAAATTAATTTCAAGGAACTAGCACGATAGCCTACAGCTAGAGTATCGATAACAATAGTGTTGTGCTTATAAAACGGGATTATATCGACACTGGACAATGTTTTATGGGTCTAAAGATAGTAAAAACGATCAATTTTTATACTTCTATCGGCCTAGTCATGACAAAAGTTTATTTGCTTTTATTATTTTATCGATTTTTTCTTATCTTTATTTTCATGCGAATACTGCACTTAAAAACTTTTAATTTCTTTTACTTTTATAATATAAAAAGCATAATCAACAATTTATTTGGTACTAATATGGTAACTATTGGACTGTAAGAGACTAATTGATTAATTAATTGATTGAATATTGTAAACTCATCAATACACTATTATTTTATTGTGTGTGAAACAAAATCATAATCAAAATTTTAAAGTCAATCTTTTTTAATTATCATTTAAAAAAAAAAACAAATTAAGTTAATCGTGTTTTTTTAATAATTTTAAATTAAAAAAAAAAACAAAATTTTAAAGTCAATCGTGAACAATTTTTAATAATTATAAATTAAAAAAATACAAAATTAAGTCAATCGTGAACATTTTTTCATAATTTTCAATTAAGAAAAAAAAAAAAATTTCAAAGTCAATCGTGAACATTTTTTATTAATTTTTCAATTAAAAAATAAATTCTTTTAAAACATTTGAATTTCGAACATTTTTTATTAATTTTTCTTGTGTAAATAATACTACTGAAGTTTAGTACTATTACGAAAGTCCAAATTTTGTTAAACTACCTACCATATTGTGCAAATAACTATATTTTTATTGTGTTATACGCGTTCCTACTATCTCTGGACCCACGTGCTAGGACAACAGGATGTTTAATTTTAATGAGACACTAAGTTTGTATAGAAACACTTATTTTGTATAATAAAGCTATTAGTTTTTACGACGTTTTAAACATCAGATAGTACTGCTCCACTTGTCAATGGTCGTTTGCATGTTGCCATTGTGTAGAATAGATTTTTTTTGCGTTTACACTGCAAACTGAAGTAAAGCCAACGGGACGAGAGAAAAAAGGTAAATAAAACGACCATTACTGAGTTACGTTGCGATAACTAGCGATTATTTTCTCTGTCCTTGTCGGACATGTCACACAGCTGTCGTTGTGTGTTTCGTAGTACAGGAAAGCTGTCAGCACGAAGGCTCTAAACTGTCAGAACCGCAATCTTATGAGCAATTCCATTCCTGTCTGGAACGCGCTTGAAAAGATACGTAATGATTTTCAAATAAAAATGTTTGGAACTGCTGAAACTTTGTTTACCATTTTTCTCTTGCTTCGTTGGCGTTTACATGTTAGAAGGAAAAAAATTGGTTGCATGAGAGTTAGGTTAGAACAAATTTGAGAAAAAGGTTGATGAGTTTGTGATTAGGCTGCCGGTTGTGATACCCAAGGCTAAGGAATTGACGCCAAAAAGCAATACGTAATCATGATTTTAAAAAATTAATTGTATTTTTTCTTCGTCAATAAATCTTAAATACGAAGCAGTACATAATAAATGTTATTTTTAAATATTAAGTGAGTGGATTGTGGAGCAGTAGAATATTTTTTCACGAACCCCCTATACTATATGGATATTTTATTTATGTCGCAACTTGCAAGTTCCTTTGTGATTTAGTAAGTTAAAATCCTAAATTCCAAATTATGCCCAATGTAACAATTATGAATAAATATTTATAATGAATACCATTAGTTATCTCTTTTATTTAGTAACACCTTTGAGTTTGGGGTTAATTCATATTGGGGCTAAACATAAATCTAAAGGTAAACATAAATCTTCTCGGGCGGGAAAGAACGGATAAATAGAAGGGAAATTTGAATCACATCGGGCGTGTCTCGGTAGCCGAATTGGTCAAGGCATTCCCCCTGTAAGGGAAAGACTGGGGGTTCGAGTCCTCTCCGAGAAGATTTATTTTTCCCTATGCATTCGATTTGTATAGTTAGCATACTTAATGCTGTAAAATTCATTCAAGAACGTATAGAACTAGCAAAATGGAATACGTAGTGCTATCTTGTTCGCACTCTTTGTGAGCACGCATGGAGTGCGAGTGAAATAGCACTATAGTATTCCTTTTTGCGGCTCCACTTGCTAGTTCTATAGATAGGGGTACTTGGTCGGAAATCTGTAATCGGTTCACCCTTCTTTTTTTATCGGGCAGAAAGTCCCTACGGAGCCGGTGGAGGCGGCTATGTCGGACTCGAACCGACCAAAACGCACGCCGTCTTGGGTCCTTGATTGCCGGAGGTGAGATTGGCGAAAGCATATCTCTCGCACCCCGGCAAACTAATCGGTTCACCCTGAGTAACGGAGACCCCAGCGTCTTTCTCCCAAGGATACCACCAACACTGTCAAAGCATAATTAATGCTAAAGGTTCGTTAATTGTCTTGTACCAACAGAATGCCTCTGATCCTGAATGGACATTATTACTTATCTTTGTTTGCCTGGCAATGGCGTCCCCACCGGGTCCAGGTAGAAGGGGTAGGCCCAAGAAGTGCTGGCTTGGCGTCGTAGAGGGTGACATGCGTGCAAACGGTCTCGCTACCTTGGACGCCCAAGATCGTGCGAAGTGGAGGAGGAAGAGCCGGAAGGCGGACCCTGAGCTCCGAGGGCACCGTGGCCTCGGATGCAATCAGGACTAACGTCTTTATGTGGATGATGATGGACTTATCTTTGTGAATGGGGACTGGGTGACGTCACTGCTCGACACTATGTGCTTAAATAATTGGGTATTCTACTGACTATTGAAGCAAGAGAGCCAATGTGGAGCAACAAATATCCAGCTCCGGCTGATTTCATTAAACCTAAAGAAAACCTGCCTCCTGGACACTATCTCCCGTGGCCAACTTGGAAATCATTCAATCGCCTACGGACCCAAGTTGGCCGTTGTAAAGCAAATTTGGGAAAATGGGGCTATATAGAACAGTCACAAGCACCCTGCGACTGCGGGCCCATCGCAGTCCATGCCTCACTTGTTCTCTTGCCCACTGTGCCCTTCCACCTGTACTATCGCGAAGCTGTGCAGGAAACAGACAATGCTGTGGCCTTGGCCAGGTATTGGGCCGACATAATTTAATAGATTGATGAGCCATTGACACGAAGAAGAATACTGACTAGTCAAATTAGTTAGTTTTTACTAAACGTCAAAACGATTGGTTATTGTAACCATGAATCTGTATACTTTGCGTACTGTAAAATACAATAATTACAAATTTACACCCAACTGTAATGACTTAAGGTACATTTTTCATCGTCTCGGTGAAAGTAGAAAAATCGAGCAGAGCGAGACAGCCAAAAAGTAGTAGTCTGTCCCTGTCTAACAACTTGTCATAGTAAATGTAAATTCTTTTTGGTTGTAAATGGTAATTTTTTTTTAATTTGCATATATTTGTGCGTTATGTTTTTATAATAATAATAAATCTTTATTTGCGAGAAGCATGGTTTTACAATAGGTGTAAGGCAGTGTTTCAAAAGTACAGCATGTTTCACCGTGTTCGGTGTGCAAATATTTATAAGGAACTAAAATAAGACTAGATTTACATAGTTACCTAAATTTTTTTAGAAATTAAAAAACATTATACAGTTAAAAATAAACAAAACAAAATGGTAACAATATTAAATCTATAAGTAATTTTACAAACACTTAGTAACACAAAATTAATTCTTTATTCCTATTAAACTAATTTACCTACATAGATTTTTTGTATCTGTAAGTAGTGTGCGCCATAAATTCTTGTATAGTGTAGAATCCTTTCTCAATAAGCCACTTCACTCACACTAATCGAGGTGAGAAGCGATTTAATGGCAGTTCTCGAATCTCTTTAGGAATTCTGTTGAACACCCGTATACACATACAGAAACAATTTTTCTGTTGAAGCGTTGTGGACATGTGTGGCAGCCACAGCTTGGTAGGGTCTCTACTAAGATACTTTTTATCTGTACATGCTTTTGTGAACAAGTCAGGTTGCTTTTTGACGAATAGGCCAATTTCATGAATGTAGATGGATGTGAGTGTCAGTATACTTAGTTTTTTAAAGAGGGGCCTACAAGAGTCAAGTGGGGCTGCACCACAGATTGCTCTAACACATTTTTTTTTGCAACAGAAACACTTTCTCTACTGCGGTTGAGTTTCCCCACAGTAATATTGCGTACCTTAATAGACATCCCACATACCCATAATAGGCTAACAAGGCGGTCTTTTCGTTTGTCATTTTCCTGGTCTTCCTAAGCGCAAATATGAACCTGTTTATACGTTTGCATAATGTTTCTATGTGAGCCTTCCAGTTACAGTGATTATCTAGTGTAACTCCTAAAAATGTAGTGTCTGTCTCTTGCGCGATCTCATTATTTTCGAATTTTATATTATTTATGTTGGGTACTGTGCTGTTGTAGTGTTGTATTATTTTGGTTTTGGTTAGATTTGCAGTTAGATTGTTAGACTTTAACCATGTGGAGATGATTTCGATTGTATCTTTCAGGGTTTGCCTATGGTCAGCCTCACTGTTCTTATCTTGGGAAACTACAACGGAAATGTCGTCTGCAAACAATATGCACTTGTGGCTAGTGACTTTCGGAATGTCATTAATATAGAGGAGGAATAGTAGTGGTCCCAGGACGCTTCCCTGAGGAACACCGACTCCATTATATTCTAATGTAGACCTATAGGAAGTAGTAACTAGTTTATCGTTCATACGTGTTATCTCTACACATTGTTTGCGCTCGCTCAAATAGCTACACAACCAATCTAAAGCGGTTCCTCTAATGCCATAGAGCTCGCATTTATTCAAGAGGATCTTATGATCTACAAAATCAAAAGCGCTGGACATGTCAAAAAATATAGAAGAGACGAGCCTTTTTTTGTCCAGCGACTCCGTAACACTTTGTATCAGAGAGAATGCAGCCAAAGTAGTGGATTTATTTTTTGGAAACCATTTTGCTCTTTCATGACTATGTCATGTTTATTTAAAAAGTTTGTGATCCGTGTGTGCATTAACTTTTCGAAGACTTTTGAAAATATCGGTATAAGAGTAATGGGTCGATAATTAGCTAATTCATCTTTACTGTCTTTTTTGTGAACCGGTTTCACAATAGATGTCTTAAGTTTTTCAGGGAATACTCCATAATAAAAAGAGAGATTGACCACATGGCAAAGTACCCTCGAGATCTCTTTAGAACTGAGTTTTATTATTTTTGTAGCTATGTCATCATGCCCTACCGCGTATGTATTTTTTAAGTGACATAATCACTTTTTCAACCTCTTTTTCAGAACAGGGTGTTATGAAGATACTAGAGTCGACCCTGTCAATCAATCTATAGTTAGGGGTACAGTTGTTTGGTTTGTTTGTTTTAGAGATATAAAATTTATTAAATTGGTTGGCAATTTCCGATGGATCTGTAATTGAGTTTCCGCCGCTATTTATGTGTTGTATTTCTGTATGGTTCTTTCTATTGTCAAGTTTATTGCCTATTATGTCCCATGTAGCTTTGCATTTGTTTTCGGACTCATAAATGTGTTTGCTGTTTATGTTTCTACGGGAAGCTATTATGCATTTTTTAAGCAAATTATTATATTGTATATAGTTTCTCTTGGTGTCATCATTTTTGTTTCTGTAATAGGCATATCTCAATTTTTTTTTTGTATTGGATGACTTTTTCATACCATTGGTGATCCATTTTGGTGTTATTATGCATTTTGATTTTGATTTTGTTTACCGGAAAACACAGATTGTAGAACATGGTGAAGATCTCATGAAACATATCATATGCCTGATTACAATCCGCTTCCTCGTTCAGTACATCTGACCACGACAAACTAGAGATACACTTTTTGAATTGTATGATATTGTCTTCACTATAGTCTCGTCTGTATATGTATGTGAATAGGGAGTTAGGTTTATCATATCTTACAGGAAATGTAAGTGTTTGACCCGTGTTGTGGTCAGATAAATTAAGTTCATGTACTTCCCCTGTGGCGCCTGTTATGTTACTGTGAATGTGATCAATGCAATTATTTAGTCGTGTCGGTTTGGTGATATGTGCTGTGAGGTTGTGATTCAGAAGAAAGTCATTTAGTTTAGAGGATGTGTCACTTTTTTCTAGCATGTTTATGTTAAGATCTCCCGTAATAATAATTCGTTTATTGTCCCTAAGATTTAGTTCATGCATCAGAGTTTCCAACTTATCAAAGAAGATAGATATATCAGCACCAGGGATTCTATACAGACATATTTTGTGATGAAACTTTGCATAAAAATACTTAAACTATCAATATACAATGGTTGACCATCTTTTATGAAGTTGTACAAAGTATTATGAAGTTGTACAAAGTAATACTTTTATTTTAAATGTTATGAGAGTGACATTGGTAGCCTTTCAAAATTCTTATGCGGCAACATTGTTTGTAATAAAGACCAATCAAAACATGATAAAAACTATTAGAAAGAGACGCACTACTACTTTGGAACCTCTCTTTCGGCTCGTTTTTCTGTTCATACTGCGCAGTCCAGTTAGTATAAAGGTTCATGATTGTAACTTGATGAAAAAAAAAATGACGTCATAAAATTCAATGTCAAATCATTTACTATTATAGGTTGCGTGGATTATTAAAAATAAATAAAAATTATAGAATAAGAACGGACTCAACTTTTACCGCTCTTTTTCCATTCTTAATTTAATAAGCTCGGTCAAATAATTGTTCAAATTTTTTATTTCGGAAGGAACTTAGATTAAGTAGGGGATTAATTATCTAAAAGAAAAAAAACATGTTTATGAATATTTTTTTATTACTTTCACAAAAGTATTCGTTAAAAGCCACAGTTTGAAGGCTTTTAAGCTGTCAAGCGATGACTGTATATAACATTTTTCCCCATTGTTTATAGTCAACAGTGAGCTAGAAAAACAGGAATTCACAAGCTATCTAATAAACTACATCATAAACGTTTATTTTATAGAAAATATTGACATACTTCATCCAATAAAAGGCAGTCGAAGCTTGCGTCGTCACGTCTATTGCGCCTAACGAGCTCCGCACACGAGCTTGCAGTGGCAACACCGACCACTCGTGTGCTACCACTCTAAATATTTATATATTTTTTGTATAAATAATGACTTTTATTACTTATTATTAAAGTGTGAATAACACTATCTTTACGTATTACAGAACAGCTCAGTGTATCATATTTATATAAGTGTGAAGCGACACTGATTTCTAATATTTGAAATATACTTTGAAGCTATTTTGTGATATTCTAACTCGAAGTCTTAAACCTAAGTTGAAAGAGCACGAACTTCGAATAATTAGTGCATTCATTTATGTTTAATACTTACATTTTATTTTTCGAAGTTTTAAATGACTTTCTTTTAAGATGGTAATATTTAGTATTAATATATGGCACTAGAATTCGAAATCCATTCTCATTCAATCATACACTAATAATACCTATACTTTTCGAAGTGTTACAGACACAAAAACACTTTTAATTAGCATTACATTTCCAGTGACTTTGAAATTCATTCCACTCTTTATAGTTCAAGAAGTCACAATCTCGAAGTCGATTCCGATAATGAGTTGACTTCGAACTATTGTTAGGTCAAATTTAATTCGAAATCTTTTTCATAGGTCCCAATTCCCTTTTTCCGTCAGAGCTCTCCCTACGAAATTCTATTTCCTACGAAAGCTGCCAACTGCAAGTTGTCAGCCAATTTATTTTATATTTATGCATATAAAGTGACCCAATTGAGGTTCTATTCACGTAATCTAGATTTAATACGAGCGGATTTGGATATTACGTATAAATATATAGTTATTGAAAGCTCAATGTGTTCCGAACACCCTTGTAACGATGAGGTTAGCAATTTTAATGGATTTAAACAATATTTTTGTAAGTGACCCTTTACTGACTAATCTGAATATTTAAAATCAACTTTGAGACCATGTTCAAAAGGTTGTTTTCAAATATTATTTTTTAATATAAAATGGCAAACTGAAGACTTAAATTACATCAAAAAAGCTTATATATAAATATTATATAATACTCGAGGTGATTATACAAAAAATATTTATCTTTAGCAATCCAAATTCTCAATATCTTAAAGCTTAAGCAAAAATAAACTCTTTTATACTCATAGTGTCCTATATTCGTATTAATTATACTACGTACGCAACTTTTTTTTTTTGGAAATCAACGATTCTCTTACTGTCTAGGTACATACCGTGCTCAACACCAATACTTTCCATACACACTGCCATTTTACAACTATCAGCAATACGATTGACTATCCATAGCGTGCACCCAGTCTTCACTGGAATAATCAAAACTGTCCATCCAATTATCTACCTTACATATATTCCCATAAAGTTTACAATTATGTACAAAATACTCCTCACCGCCAGAACTTACTAATAATTCTTAAATTTAATTTTACACAAAAATCTACTTTAACATCAATAGTTTCTGTGACGAGATATTATGTCACACAGATATAAATAGCGTTAAATTTACAAAAGCTTAACATACCTACTCTATGGACTAGGAATTATAAGGTAACCTTCAAGAGACAAAGAATTTGGTAAACACTAACCGTAGGCCTAATGTAAATATAAAATTGTGAAGATATGGCAAGTACAATTTGAAATTTACATTCGACGTATTCAATTTTCAGTATCTGGTATTTTCATCTGGTAGGTCAGTCGGGGAGAAGAATGAGAGTTCAGTTAAGATTGGCATGCTTTGTAGAGCATGTCTACAGTTTGACTACTATCACTCAACTTCCCGAAGGTACCTAACAAATATCAGGCCTTACATATTGTATACTGTTGATATTATGTATACTTTATGAGCATCATCGATTTTCCAATAATGTCATCTAAGTTCTTAACTAGTTTAGTTAACATAATGTTTAGAAATCTCGCCATCATATTCTATTTGGTTTGTGAACACAAACTTGTAGAATATCAGCAAAAATAACTTATTAAACATCAAATAAATTCTTCACTAGTTAACGAAAGCCACGATTAACTTCAAATCAATGAAGCCTTCACATCGGAATTTGTATTCATTCTTAACAAGTAGCAATGGAGATTATTCTCATAGACATTGATTACATCTTTAGAGTCACTTATTTTATCCTCAGTTATTATAAATATTGTTTCCCAGAAACTGTATCCAATCAGACATATTTTAAAGGTATATTAAATTTGTTATCAAATGTAACCAGTTGGAATAAGCTAGCTTGTCTATTTTTGTGGTTATTGCTGTTCTCGGATTAAATAAAAAATTAACTTATATCTATAGTACATATACGTATTACAATACTATAATATAACCCAGGGGTTAATGCTATGATCGTATTTGCTCTGATCATGATTACAACCTAAGCATGTATTGAATTTTAGATATATATCTACAACAAACAAATTGTAATCATTTTACATTTGTATTTACAAATCTAAGTATTGATTACGATTCAATAAAAAAGAAACAACTTGAATGAAACAATAGATTAAAAAATCAAACAGTACCGGGTTGGTTAGATATTATATTGCACTATTTCCATCAAATATGACAGCATATCAGCATAAAAAAACTAATAGATATGTTTGACGCAGTCATTATCGAAGTCGAATTTGTATGCAATATCAAATTCCAAGTCGGAATTGT
This sequence comes from Eilema sororculum, assembly GCA_914829495.1. Taxonomy (NCBI): domain Eukaryota; kingdom Metazoa; phylum Arthropoda; class Insecta; order Lepidoptera; family Erebidae; genus Eilema; species Eilema sororculum. The sequence goes on from OU618535.1 coordinate 25,059,720, forward strand.
CAAATTATGACTTCGATTATTAAATGATGTCGGATCAAAAGCTTGACAATGACTTGGATTGCCCATCACATATCAAAAATATTATTTTATAGCAAGCATAACTACGGTTTCTCTTGGTATATAGACGTTTTTCTCAGTCAGCTTGCAGGTTATTGTATCGCTCCAACGAGTTTCATTCTATGTATGTTGAGATCAATTCAATTCCTACTTAATACGACTGCCTTTTGCCTTTCTTATAAAACAGAGTGATTAATAAAAATAGGTAACAAATAATAAATCTAAATTTCATATATTGAACACAATTAAGTGTGATCAACTCACTCATGCTGCTCAATATAAGAACATTAGCTTTAGTTTGCTTGTGCATTTACAAACATCTTTTAGAAATGGGGTAGGTGATCAAATCAAATTCATATCTAGAAACTGCCATCGAAATTAATACTTCTATTAGTCAAATCAAATTAAACAAGTATTATAAAATCTATGGCAAATCTAAACTTGTCTCATTCCTCAAAAATGGTTAGTCTAACTGTATAGTGTCAGAACGATATAAAGCGATGATGTCAATTGCGCAAGCAGTGCGTTACTGCGACGTGTCCGTGTGTGGGTCGACTGTGGGGGCCCCTCCGCACTCCTCGACCTCACTCGTCGAGGGATCATCTGTGAATGTATATTCTATATTATTATTACAAGTCATGGAGTAACATTTCATCAGCCTGTTAATTACAGCGAGACACAAGCTCAAGCACATCATTCAAACGAGTGTCAATGCCGGTTGCATCTAAAGCTTGCGCTCTGAAGCTCGGGGTCAGCTCTCCTACTTCTTTCCATTATTTATTACTAGCTTTTGCCCGCGGCTCCACCCGCGTGGATGTCGGTTATCGCGACCAAACATAGCCTATGTCCTTTCTCAAGGTCTAATCTACCCATAGATACCAAATTTCATCAAAATCGGTTCAGTGGTTTAGGCGTGAAAGCGTAACATACAGACACAGACAGACAGACAGAGTTAGTTTCGCATTTATAATATTAGTAAGGATAATTATTATGGAAGTGACTGCCAAGCCTATTCTTCAATTCAAAAAGTTCTTCAATATCTGGGATATCGATCACGTTACTGGATATCGAGCAATGGTAATCTCTATCAAGGCTGTCACAGCGCTGTCCTTGACGCTTTATCCTTACGTTTAATAACACAGCTGAAGTAATCAGTAGTTATTAATAAGTTTATATGAGTGTGAAAGTGTAATGTGTAGTGTGGTTACGTACCGGGCGCGTGCGGCTCGGCCAGGTTGGTTCAGGAGGCGCGGCGGCCCGTGAGCGAGCCCACCAGCGACTTGAGCGCCGCGCCCAGCGACGCGCGCCCCTCGCCGCCAGCACCGCTCGCTGTCAGCGCGGAGCCGCCGTGCGCGTCCAGGCACTTCTGGTAACGCAACTACAAATACAAACATTTGCTCAGCGTCATTGCACTGAATTTACTAACTTACTTAACTACTTATTCAATATACTCTGCAATCATATTTGGCGGGGATGAGAGGTCTAGAAATAGTCCAGCTACTTTTCAGACCCAGCGCAGCAGATCCCAGCGTGCCCAGAGGGTTCACACACAACCCATAACACAAAATATAATTGTATATATTATATACATTATAATATTAGTTCATGTCATGCAAATGTTTATTGATTTATTCTCTTAAGCACATCCGAAATCGAAACCTGGCTACGCCCGAGAGTTGAAGTGACGTTGACCATTTAAGGAATAGCGTCATAAGTAAAAAGAATACAAAGGAGTAGTGACCAAGATTGTTCAAGAAAGTCTGTTCAATAGCCAAATCTAATTATATTCGGACTAAAATACGAAAAGCTGACAATAAAATTAAGGCAACATGGAATGTTATAAAAAAAGAAACCTGTAAAACAAGGCCACGTGATCGATCTTTCGAGTTAGAAATAGATGATAAACACATTAATACTGATTCTGCAGTGGCCAATGCATTTGAATCTGTTTTTACAAATGTTCCAATTACCACTACAAGTAAATTAAATTCCCCAACAAACGCAACCGCTATTCTTCTTGAATCTATGTTGAAAAATGTAGTGTTAACTCTGATTTTCAGAATATTAACTCCGCAACCATACTTAAGACCTTTAAGCAACTAAATATAAAAAAGGCTGAGGATCTTCGGGGCATTTCTAACAATATAATAAAATCAGTAATGCCCGCTCAATCTTGCATTCATATTCTATAAATGTATAGATGATAAACAGTTTCCTACTCTCATGAAGTATAGTAAAATCATTCCATTATTCAAAACAAAAGTGATCCATCAAATTTTCGGCCTATCTCCATACTCCCCGCCCTTGAGTAAAATCTTTGACAAAAATATTTATTTTTGTCAAAGATGCAGGAATTGCACTCGTTAAACATATATTTGATGCATGGGAAAAAAGCAGAATGCCATCGGAATCTTCTGTGATCTATCAAAAGCTTTTGATTGGGTTGATCATGAGACTTTGTTACTAAAATTAGGTTATTATGGTGTTTCGAACGGCTCACTTGGCTTGCTTAAGTCTTACCTCACTGGCAGAGTACAAAAAGTCGACACCAATTCATCAGGAGCACTGGAGCCCCTTTAGTCATGGGAGTGCCCCAGGGCTCAATATTAGGACCCCTTTTGTTCTTGATATATAAATGATCTTCCTTACTTCAGTAAAGATCTTTATGAGATAGTATTATTTGCTGATGACACATCATTGATTTTTAAAACTGATAGACAGACAGTAGTACTTGACGATGTAAATAATACCCTTTCTAAAATTTTGCATTGCATTTGTGAACCCAATGCAAAATTAAAATGTAAGAAAACAAAATGTGTAAAGTTTACTATGCCTAATGTAAAACAGGTTGATGCTAGTATTACAATGAACGATGGATCTGTTCAAACAGTTGATACCACAGTTTTTCTTGGAATAACTATAGATAGTAAACTGCAATGGGGTTCTCATATAACAGCCTTGGCAGGAAGACTTAGCTCAGCTGCCTATGCGGTTAAAAAATAAGGTCAACTGATGAAGAAACGGCACGATTACTTTATTTTAGTTACTTTCATAGCGTTATGGCGTATGGTCAATGTTGTGGGGCTCAGCTACCGATATTGAGGCTATTTTCAAATTACAAAAACGCGCGATACGAGCAATCTATAGCCTCAGACCCTGTGACTCGCTGAGAGAAGTATTTAAAGAAATTAATATTTTGACAGTTACTTCCCAATACATTTATGATAATATCTTATATGTACGCAAGAACCTAGATCTCTTCAAAAAAAACTCTGACCAACACAATTATAATACTAGAAATAAAAATAAACTTGCAGTGCCAAAACTCAGGCTTCATAAGGTTGGTCATTCGTTTGTAGGCAATTGTATAAAAATGTTTAATAAAATGCCTCAAGATCTGATAGACATGCCACTTAATAAATTTAAAATTCAAGTGAAAAATTGCTTAATAAAAAAACATTACTATAAATTAGAGGAATACTTAAATGATAAAGATGCATGGTCATCCTAATCTCATCTCTTGCTCGCACTGTATAAATTTGATATTATAAAACCATATTCGAAAAAAGAAGGATAATCGAGTTCCCTGAGTTTCTTGCTACCGAACCAGCGAAAAATCCTTTTCCAATGATTCATTTTATTTATTTTATCTTTGATTGACATTATTGTAAAATTCTGACGTTCATATGTGTTCTTTATGTGCCTAAACTGAATAAATGAAATTGATTCTTTGATTCTTAGATTCTTTGATCTAGATGCCAAATTCCAATAGGAAAAAGGTGAGATATTACTTATTATATCTGATTTTGAATTCGAGTTTCTAATATCGGAGAGTTTACCTTGCATGCAGCCTCAATAGTTTTGCACAGTGCTCCGGAGGACGGCTCTGCGTGGAAGGCGTGTGCCACGAACAGGTCCTGGGCTGTGTGCACTATGAACGCGCAGCGACGGACATCGCGCCCGATGCCCAGGAACGAAAGGTAGCGGACACGGCATTCTACTAAAGGTGTTGTCTCCTGTAGAAGAAACAGAGTAAGAATTTAATTGAAATTATTTCACGAAATTGAAAATTTACACACATTTATCAGCTGTTGACTAAATATTAAAATATTCCCTGAAGAACCAAGAGATTTGGTTATGTCCTATGCTGCACCAATAAGACCTGGCAAGCAGCCCACGCGTTTCTTTCGTCATAAAGTCCCGGATCCTTTAAGCGGGTCATGAAAAAGCATCTGATGAGGCCGTCAAGCTGAGACCTTTGTTAACATAGTAGGTACGTGTTTGTCCTGAGACTGCCTTCTGCTTACTATCAGGCGAGGAGAAGACAAATTGACGAGCCCTATTTAAAAAAAAATCGGTTGTCTGTAAAGTCGGTTTACTGACGATAGTTGAAAGTGACAACGTCATAAGAAAATACTGATGGAATGGTTTCATTTTTCAAAAGAAAAGTTTTTATTTTATTTGTTTGATTTCGCGCTCTCGCTTGCACTTCAAGCCTTAAATGGAACGCCTCAGGGCGAGGTAACGCCGCATGACGTCATGTATTTTCGTGTGTGCGCCGGCTCCATCGAACTATAAAACGTTATTACGTCAAAAAAATCAGCTTTCATATTTTCCGTTACAACATAGAGGTGAGTAAGCCCTTACCCCTTCGTCGGTGATGGTGATCATGGAGGGCGCCACGGCCACGGCCACGGGGCGCCAGGCGGAGGGCGGGCGCGCGGCGGCGAGGCGCTCGAGCGCGTCGTTGAGCACGCGCATGCCCGTGGCGCGCGCCACCTCGGCCGAGCCCAGGTAGCGCGCGCGCACCGTCTTGCGCGGCTCCTCCATCGGCGTGGGGAACGCCGCGCCCACTGCCAAGCACGACCACAACATACTATATTATATCATACATGAAGCTGGCTGGGAAAGAATAGAATCAACCATGACCAGAAGTAATCTATGTAACCTCGAAACATACTTAATAATGGCTCGGAAGCCTTGCTCTCTTTTGTCAAATTCCATTGGTCTGAACTCGCGCTAGTACGAACTTCCGAGCCGGAATTAAAAACAAAATAAATAACTTGGTGGGTTATTGTCCGGTCAAAGCGTTCGCCGCCTGAGTAGCTGTAAGTCCACTCACTGGTGTTGTGGTTACGTTTTTGTTATTTTAATATTTCCTTTTGCAATATGTGCATGTGTTCATCCGCAATAAAAACCTATTTCTTTCTTTCTAGGAACCTATACTATGATAACATTAGTTACATTCCAGTTCATAAATAAACAAAGAATTCAACTCATTTAATTTTCGAAGTCGACTCATTAAAAACTACTTCGACAAAAATGAGTTGTTCTAAATTTAAAATATATGTGTAAAAATAAATAACATAAAATGAAACTAAAGTTAAATGATAGAAATAATAATAAAATAAATAAAGAAAAACTATACCTCCTAATCTGCAGCTACACGCTACAATCTCACCAGAAAGCGGTCTAGGGCGCCTCGTGGCCGGCAGATCGGTGGGCCTGGGTGGAGGCTGTAGGGACCTCTCGATCATGATGCGCTTGCAGATGTCCCGGAGAGCATTGGCAATGCTTCTGGCGGGCGCTTCGCAACGGAACACGTGGCACATGTGCTTGCGAGTTGCGCGATCTCGAGCAACGTACGCGAAGTCCCTGAACACAAATAGATCTCGAAGTTAAATAAAGTTTTTTTTTTTGAACTTTAAAGTCTTTTTACCCGACTGCCGAAGGAAGGAGGGTAGTGTTTTTAGGAAAATTAGGTATAGAAGTCGATAGTAAGATTTAATGACTTTCTAATATATCTAATGTTAATTTTATTATTTCTTAATTGTGGCTTCGATAATTGTCCATTCTTGTTGTTGATTATTAATAGTCATTTTTTTTATAAATAATGATACTCTAAACATGACCGACGCTTATATCGGTTAGGTACATTGTACATGGTGTCTACGTAAATATGAAATCTATTTTATACTATATATATCACTAGATATAATATATGAATAAGATTGCACGACATTTAAAAATGCCGTATAATAGGTAATGAATAAAGCAAGAGTTTTAACAGGGTAGTTGCCAGTTAAGTCAAATTTGTCGTTTATTTAAATAGATAGAATATACTATTACATACTCATATTAAAAATCAAGTAGGTGGGTACTGTTTATACTGTAGATTGATGGCGCTTGGTGGAATCTGCTACACATATTGAATAACACACTTGTACTTTTCCACTGACTTTATTTCTAGACCTGACCGGTTTCGCCTTCAATGGAAACCGGTCAGGTCTAGAAATAAAGTCAGTGGAAAAGTACAAGTGTGTTATTCAATAGGTGGGTACTGTTGGGTTTAGTGATTGTGGCAGCCAATCAAAAATATTGAAGGTATTTACCTACTTTAAAAAGCTGTGTTCGTATTTGTATAGTGAATAAATAATTTAACTACAAGTAACTACCCTATTATGCAATTTTGAACGCCTTGTTGGACTTGGCTAAGAGCTATCTAATACGCTCTGTCTAACTAAAGCAATTGTGCTTGAATTCTAATTACAACAGTTTTACACAGTTAGTTTTCAACTTATGATAAAATGTTCGTATGAGTCAAACTCACGTAAAGAGTAAAAGTAACACGTAACAAAAAGTCGGCTCATTATTCACATATCATATAACCATATTTTTACACATTTAATAGTAGGCATTAAGTATTTAAAAGTATGAAAAAAAACCGTAGTCTTTAATTTTTTAAACTAAAACGAGGGTACTTTCATATCTTTTAAAGCCGAGCTTCCGAAAAAAATATATAAAAGCCGAAATCTTATCGAATATCGAAAATGTACAAAATTCGCGTGAATGCCGAGATCAAAGCCTTTTGATTGTGATCTAAAAGCAGATGTTTACACAACACTAACACAAGACAACCTAGACAAAATCACGCTAAAATCAAGAAAATTCACATGACGTCAGTGAAATACAGGCTATTCCTAGAAACATATTCATACCTTTCACTATTCCGAGGGAGCGAGATGGAAAAACAGAACATTTTAGTTGAGTCTTGACGATGGTACTGACAGAAGTTTACGCGAATATCACTCATTGAAATAAAACCACTTTTTAACTAATTAAATAAATAACACAAGTTTTTTGGTTGCTACCCGACGTTTCGGCTATTTTTCAGCGGCCAAGGTGGTGACTAAAGATCCGTTCTATTCCGACTAAGAATTAATTTAAAAAGTGATTTTATTTCGTGGTTTATGAGTTCCTGTGAGCATAGTGATCGGCAAAAATCGAGACAATATAATAAGCACATTTTAGGTCTCTTTGGTGGAATGCGGGAGGCGCGACGGGTCGAGGCCAATCAACCAGTCATAGTACGATAAACTAATCACGGGCTCAGAACGCTCTTGTCATTGGTTGATCATAAGCATCTGCGACAGCGTCGATAGAATATCATTGGTCGGACCGAGTGACGTCACTGCAGATCAACCAATCACAATATATATCAAGGCTAAACTAGACGTTGTAAGCTTGGAGAATTACACAGTAGTATTTTTGGCGCGAACTTTTCGATGTTTCTCCACGAAGTTTGCCGATAACTATACGCAGCGAGTGGAGATACTCACCGGCCGTTGTCTCTGCCTACCCCCCACACTCGGATGGTGTGGATGGGCTGTGTGTGCAACGTATTCAGGCTCTCTGGGTCAATAAGTTTCAGGGCGCCGTCGTCTAAGTCCATGAATAGATCTTTGCCCTGTTGAGGAGAGAAATAAATGTAGTTTTTTTCTTCCATGTCTCGCATTTTGGTCAGTGTACGGCTCGGAGACATTCAGGACTAACGCTGTGATAATGATGGTTGGGATATTAAAAGACGTGGATACTGAGAAATTCTCTGAATATATTATTAAGTCATGCCTCTTTCTTATTAGGGTAGGCGGATAAATTTTTATAAGCAACTACTTTTGTCAGGTGACTGTACCAATGTTTTTGACAAGATCTTCGCTTCTTCTGATTACTCTTGACCTGGCCTTACCATAAAATATCTTCGATCTGATTCGGTTGACCTGGGTCGGTAATTACCCTTGCCACCTATTAGGCTGAAATTGGCAGCCAAAATTGGTCACCAGCTGAGAGCGACGGCCAAAATTGTAGCAGCTAAACACATATTCGCATTACTAGAAGGTCTCAGAAAATTTCGTAGGAATAGGATAAATCTACGTATTTCATTATTACGGTAAGGTGAAATCCGTGGCGGAGAGGGTCAATCTAGACCAGGTGTAAAAGTGCTCAAGCAGTATTTAAGTAGTAATCACTAATTATAATATGAACGTTAGACAAAGCAGGAATTCCAATTTTGACTTTTACAATTTGGTTGCCAATTTCAGCATCATCCTCAAAACTCTGTTTCACAAATTTTCCCTCGTCCATCTTCTACCTGAACCCTTCGAGTCCTACCAGAAATAAGTAAATATTACTTACATCCCCCCAGCGGCCGACCTGGTCGAGCAGGTCGTGGCGGCCCAGGCTCAGGTCCACGATGCACTTGTTGACGGCGCGGCTGGAGCGCTCGGGCGTGAGGTCGTCCTCCGAGATCTCCACCCAGCCCAGCGAGCGCACGAAGAAGCGCACCGCGCGCCCGCAGTCGGGCTCCTGCCGCGCGGGGAAACTGCGCCGTCTGGCAAAAAATCACTCATTTATTGAACTTTGAAAGATATTTGTGCTTTAAGATTGACATGGTCATTTACATCAATAGTAAAACACTCACCGGGACATTTACCATGTTTTTTATTTATTTCGAGTACCTACCTATTTTGTTCGATTGCATCCGTGATTAAGAGTAAATCAAGCTGTTTTATTGATTTAAATTGTAATAGTGTCGGAACTTAAAAGGTTGATCCTGACTGTACCTATAATGGTACTTGGCCATGAGTATTGAGTAATTAAGTAAAGTAATTATATACTTCTTTACTAGAGGATAAAGTTAATACTTATAGGTAAGTATTTCATGTTTAATTTATCATTTTATGAACAACTCAACGAGCTAATGTAAACAATAAATTAGAAGATATTAGGTATAGGTTTACGCGAACGTCACTCATTTAAATAAAACCACTTTTTACAGATTCTATCGCGATACATTTGTTATTATTTACTTTTAAACCGACGTTTCGGCTGCTTTTCAGCAGCTGAAAAGTGGTTTTCATTTATTTAAATCTGTAAAAAGTGATTTTATTTCAATGAATAAATTTATTAAACTATTTTTGTCGTACCTACAACATAAACTGTACCTACACTTAGATATACACAACAAAAACAATCGGACATTAGTCAGAGTTTTCAGCAGACGGTTTTAACTTTTAATGAATTAACATACCAACTCGTATCTAAGTTAAATAATTCATCTTAAAAATCATAATGTCGAGCATTAAGATTAGATGAATCTTAACTTGTGTTAATTTAACATATTAATTGTAATAAACAAACAAAAAACCGCGTCAGTTATCTACACAGGATTTCAAGTAGAGCGGTCAAGCGTGATCTTTAGAGTAACTACTCATCTTATGTGTGTTTTTTAAGAATATTAAGATCAAAGTATTCTGAAAGACGCAATATCGCATGTACGTGAATAAATCAAGTTGTGAATAATTATAGTAGTTGTATAATGTATAATATGTAAGTAGTATGTATAATATGTATTTGCAAAAGAGGGGTATCTATACTCTGTCCATTCGTTTATTTTCTTTTTGACAGCTTACGCATATGAATTACTGTTTTTATTTTCGGAATAATGTACTAGTGTAATGTCGTACTTTATTGACGGTTAACGCCCACTTAGTGAAGTGCCCTGTGCATAACAAACAGACACAGACTATAAAACAGCGTCTTGAAATAAGATAAATCGATCAATTGTCTTCAAATCGATTATTTGTAAATTGATTTATTTTCTTTTCGACAGCTGCCTTAGATTGTAAGTATGCACGTGTTAGTGAAATTTAATTTTAAAACGCATAGTTAATAACGTCTACGTCAAGTTTAAATCAAGAGTTATGAACAAATATACTTGGAAAATCACATATATACCTACTTATTTATTTAACAAACTAGCTAGGTTATTGGGTATACAAATTAAACAAGTAAATTTATTAATATTATTTATTACACTGATTCATCAGACTCTTCTTCATAAGTTGCACTAGACTCGTCAGTTGAGTCCTCTGTTACACGAATAATCAATTCTTGTTCTATTATATTGTCAATTGCAACGTCTCGACCCCAATCAGATATTATTATTTTTCTTGTTCTCTCCACGACACTGGCACAGTTTTCAGGTGTCACATCACCACACGCACTATTTAATAATTGCATCATTTTATTTGCTGTAAACGGCGGCGTTGTGTTGTTTCTTGCTGCCTTCCCTTTGATTTGTGCCCATATTAATTTGTACTGACAGTGATACAGTGGGATTCTAATAACAGTATGTCCATATTCAGCTGCCATTTAATCGACGACGTATCTTTTAGGTCGACGTTTCGAATTTAAAATTCTTATTAGTTCTGTTTTCAATAATGAATTAGTCACATCCTCGCCATTATCACGAAGCCAGTTAATAATCTCGTCTTTGGTATTAGATTGCGTTGGCTTTTTATTTATTTGCCGTGAATGATAGGGCGCGTTATCCATAAATATAATTGAAGGTTCTTCTAGTAATGTCAACATTTCCCTGAACCAATTTTCATATACTTCTGAATTCGCACCCTCAGTGGAAAAAAGGCATAAGACGAAAATGCTGATTTTTCAGTATGGTGAAAAAACTGAATTTATGGGCATATTTACTTTATTTCCAAACGTAGAAGAATTATTCTTATATCAAAAAAAGGAGAAAAAAATGTTGCACTTCGTGTTGTATTTAAGTTAGTGCTAATGTTTATAGTTTATTAGGAATTGTAAAAATAAATTAGTATGCTATTTTTCAGAATACAATAAAATAAAAGATTTTGAGTATCATAATTTATACCAGACTTTGCCAGAAAAGTAAAATATATTTCAAAAAGTATGTTATATTAAAGCAGTAATGAACTTGTGAATATGAACATTTATGGTAGTATAAGTAAGATTACTGCATTATTTCCTTTATAAAAAATATGTTTGAAATGCACAAGCAATACTTACCCCTTTTTTCAATTTAAGGGCTTGTTAAGATAACTTAAGTAAACAATAATAATTACTTATTCCATTATATGTTATAGAAAAGTTAGCTGCATATTAACACATATTACTTAGAGTTATTATTTATGACTACAGGGAAAAAAGGAAATGCCTTTTTTTTTATTCACTATTTTTTATTTCAGGCAAAATACTAATTATATTTTGGTAATAATTAAAGTTCGTACTAGCAACAACAAAATTGCACAATAATATTCAGAATTGTAGAGTTTCGGTGAGGATAACTACCACTATTGATTTTTTTATAAGCTCTTAAATAATCAGTAGATAATTTGTTAGGACTAAACTTAAATAAGTTTTTATTGGCTCCGTACAACAAAATATTTATGTTCTCTCAATAAAAATCAAAGGTAACAAGTAAAAAATATTAACAAATCAAGGTAACGAGTTATAATACATATTTTGTTATTACACATGTTATTATTACGGCTTGGCACCCCGAGTGGTGGCGTTATCCTTCACCTACTAGTTTAGTTTAGTTTAGTTTAGAGTTTATTAATATCATTAGTATAAATTAACATAAGCCTATGTTATGGCTATTTTTTATGCAAATATATAGTGAACCCTTTACAAGTTAAAATAGAAAAGGATGTTACACGTTAGTAACAGACATTAGGTAATGTTATGATAATAGACTGCGAATCATTCATCAGCCTAGTGATACGAGTCATCGTCTTGTACTCATATTACAGGGGTTCCCCTACTTGGAGACCAAACGATTGCTATGATATACTAAACTTGTACCACTAGCTCGGCGGTAAGTAAGCGTAACATCGCGAGGAAACTGCACATTCATTCATATTTAATATGTAACCAGGATCCTATTGGTCTGGTCTGGGTGTTTCTATGTATATAAGTATGTTTATCCGCATTCTAGATTCCATAACACAAGCTATAAAAGCTTACCATGGGTCTAGATAGCGTTGTGTAGAATGTTGTGGAATTGTGGAATATTGTTAAGGTTCGCCTTTCCGGTTACGAAGGTCAGACGACAGTCGCTTCAATGTAATTACCAGACTATATAAACCCAGACAAATCATTGTTTAAGCGGACCCCGGACTCCCCAAGAGCAGCCGGAAAAACACTAGGAGGATTAGACAGATTAGAGGAAAAACAAACATCAAGCATTACAGGATATCAAGAGAGTCCGGCATAGAGCCCTCTCTGCTAGACCTTCTATTGACGAGTCGCCTGGACCAGTACAGTGTCTCGGTGAGTGCTGCTTTAGGTAACTCCGACCACTGTCTGGTCCGCTCCACCGTGCCCATTGTAGCGCCCCCACGACCCGTGCAGTGGAAGAGGCGTCTTTGGCACTACTCGTCAGCGGACTGGGATGGACTACGCGACTATTATGCGTCCATCCCGTGGGTTGAACGCTGCTTTGAGGGTAAGAACCCATCTGAGAGCGCTACTGCTGTCGCCGGTGAGATCGGTTTGGGTATGGAATACTATATCCCATAAACCGATGTCACCGGAGTCCGCAGAGCGCGTCAGTGATTCGGGTGCGAGTGTGCGGAGGCTGTTGAGCATAAACAGTCTGCGTACCGCGCTTGGGTGCGGGTGCGCGTCACACGCGATCCTAACAAGGCCAAGGCGGCGTACAACAGAGCGACAAAGGTCAAGGCGGATGCCCAGCGCATAGCACGGCTGGGCCAAGAGCTAGTGGCGCATCTCACGTGCCGTGGCTACTGGCGACTGGCCAAAGCCGTGCAAGCCAACTTCTGCCAGCCCTCGCTGCTCCCGCTGAGCAACCCCGATGGATCTCTGGCCCATGAGCCGCAAGAGAAAGCAAATTTGCTGGCCAATCTCTTCGCGGCTAACTCCCGAGTCGATGATTGTGGTATGCAACCACGGACAATGCCCACTGGTGACCACGCAATGTCTGATATCCATATCAGGTAACGCGATGTCCGTGCAGTACTACAATCACTCGATGTCCGGAAAACCAGTGGTCCTGATGGTATTCCAGCGGTCGTACTTAAAAAATGTGCAGCGGAGCTATCTCCTATGCTAACGCGGCTGTACCGACTGTACCACAGTTAAGGTACAGTGCCGTCGGCTTGGAAGGAGGCGAATGTCCAGCCGATCCCCAAGAAGGGGGATCGCTCGGACCCAGCCAATTCGGAACAACCCATAGCCGTCACCTCAGTGCTGTGCAAGGAACATTATTAACACACAATTCATGCGCCACCTAGAGGATCACTCCTTGCTTAGTGACCGGCAATACGGCTTTAGACCGAAACGGTCAACGGGTGATCTTCTGGCGTACGTGACCCACCTTTGGGGTGAGGCTATGGAAAAGCACGGCGATTCACTGGCAATTAGTCTTGACATTGCCAAAGCTTTCGATAGGGTATGGCATAAATCGCTTCTTTCTAAGCCGGCCTGCCTTTCTGCAGGGGCGCCGTATTCGCGTCCTTTGTGATGGACGAGCTTCGGAGTTCTTGCAGGTAAATGCTGGATATGCTAACGGTAGCATTCATTGCTATGCAGACGACAGCATCTTACACGGGAGTTATTACGCATATCCTGCGGCCAAGCAGTCTGATATCGCGGAAAAAAGGCAGCTTCTTGTCACTGAGCTGGACCGGATCCTGGACCACATTTCTCAATGGGGCGCTAGGAACCTGGTCGAGTTCAATGCCTAGAAGACCCAGGCATGTGCGTTTACAGCAAAGGTATTTCCTTTCGTTCCCCTTCCCACTCTTCAGAGCACACCATTGCCACTGCAGGATCACCTCAGTATCCTCGGTATGGATGTTCGCTGCAAACTGAGTAACAACTATATCGAAAGTATCATCAAATCAGCCTCGCGTAAACTCGGAGTCCTGAACAGAGTGAGACGTTTTTTCACGCCGGAGCAGCGGTGTCTTCTATACAAGACCCAAATTCGTTCCTGCGTGGAATACTGCTCACATCTCTGGGGCAGCTCCGCAAAGTACTTACTAGATGCTCTCGACAGGTTGCAGCGACGTGCAGTCCGCATTATTGGGAATCCTGAGGTCATGAACACCCTGGAGCCTTTGCAGATGCGTAGAGATGTTGCGTCTTTGGCAGTATTCTACCGTCTCTACTATGGTGAATGTTCTGACAAGCTCTTCCAATTACACCTACCCTCTCCATTGCTACACAGGACGAGACGTGCAGGGCTAAGATGCCATCCATATACGGTGCAGAGTATACCAGCTAGAACCAAGCGTTTCCGAGACTCATTCCTATGCCGCACCATTAAGACCTAGAACTCCCTGCCAGCTCACGTGTTTCCTTCTTCCTACAGTCCCGGGTCCTTTAAGCGGGGCGTGAAAAGGCATCTAATGAGGCCGTTAAACTGAGTGCGACCACTGTTAACATGGTACATGTTTCCGATGGTGACCCTCTTTCCGACACTTTGCCTTTGCTAAACATCAGGCGAGGTGAAGTCAAATTGACGTGTCCTATAAAAAAAAACATTGTGTCATAATCTCTTTTTAGCTTATACTCACCTAATAACTTCAAAATTCTTCTCGCCCTACTGTGCTGCGTCCGGTTATACATTTCAGGTCACTTTACTTTAAAATAAGAAGAAAAACCACTCAATTGTTGTTGTTTTGCTTTCGCAAATGCGTTAACGCAGGTATTACCTTGACCTAGAAATGGACACTGACTGTCAAGCGCGTGGATACGCACCCGCCCCGTCCCCCGCATCGATGTATTCACACTTATGTTAGCACTGTCTACTCCCACGCCGCAGTATCTATTCTTACTTCTCGGTGAAAGGAAAATATTCTAGTGAAATAAAGAAGTAATCGTTCTTATTTTACAGCCGCGCCGCAGTATGTAGTCTTCTGTGTCGGCGTATAGAACAGTTTTGAGTGGAAGAAAGCAGTATTTATTCTTATTCTAATTTATTTTATGTTCATAAAAAGTAAACAGTCATACAGCTGTTATTATTTTCTAAGTTTATCTTTTAGGCTAAGTAAGCGCATTTAAGATAATTTCCTTAGCTAGTTAATGTAACAAATAAAAAAATAATCGTGTATACAAGACTAACGATGTAAAAAAAAACAAACGCATTTAAATCATAATAATTGTTACTTTTAATTTTCTACATAAAATATTAGGGATAAACGTAATAATAAGTAATACGTCATATTTCTCAATTTATTCTTTGCGTTATATCACATAATCTACTAATCCGTAAGAAAAAATGTAATGGAACCAAAATTCTCAAAACGAATTTCTTGTTTTAATTCGTCAAATTTAACAAGAAAAATATGAAAAAAATTTAGCATATGTATCTTTAAACGTACCTTTCAAATATGATAAAATCGACGAATCAAAGTAAGATCACTTATGCCTATTTTCCACTGGGGGTGCGAATTCATCTCTTCATGATAGTCGCCAGATTTTTTGGATTTGAAAGTGAGTAGAGCATCTGATACAAATCCTTTTGCACTGCCTGCGCGGCAAATTATCAGGCGTTCGCCCTTGCCTATAGGTACAGCCGAAGTAGATGCTGCAGTGTCGTCAGTCCACGATTTCGATATAGTATGATTAGCATTGAGCCAAGTCTCGTCGGTGAAAACCACATTCGACCAGTCTTCGATTTGTTTAGCTTTTCTTAGGAAGTCACATCGAGCCAGCGCTATGTCGTGGCGTTCCAATAAGATTTTTCTCTTATCAGACTTTTTGAAATAAAATACAATTTGTCTCAGCACTTTAGCTAGCGACGATTTTTGGCCACGGAACAAACCACTATTCCTCAGTGAAATTACCATTCTTCTTAGAGTCGGAATTTCTTTACGTTGGTATTACTCGTATATATGACAACGAATAGCATCGGCGTCGAAATCGTCAATGTTTGTAACTTTACAGGGCTGGCGTTTTTTCTTCGGTGTAGAGAGCGTATTATGCTGCATACCACTGCTGCCGTAGGCTTCTTTGGCAATTTTTGTAACTGTTGGAACACTGATTCCTAAGGCGGCAGCTACACGGTTTCGAACCTGCGATATTGGTAGTAGCGGTGCACCATTACGACATTCCTTCTCAAAGTATTCTTGAAGGCGTCTCACAAACTCCCTCGATTGTCCTTTTAACACAGTTCCTTTCGGCATATTGAGAACTTAACTATGCTCAACTGAAGAATTTACGTATCGATAAGGAGGAATATAAATACTCAACTCAACTTATGATATTGTAAAAGAATACAGAATGAACCGAAAAACAGTGACTGTGACACAAGCGTCGCATGGAAAGTAACAACAATATGGCGTCGCTAGGTCAGTGACGCAATGTGTTATGATATTGCTAGTGATAACCTGTTTATAATGCGCTTATAGCTTATATTATTTATATGTATAAATAGTATAATTTTATTGATTTATTATTTATTTATTTCTAATATAATTTTTAAAAACCTGATAAATGCTAGTTAATATTTATATTAAATTATGTCGATGTATTAAATCGATTGAAAGTTGTTCTTAAATAAAATCGATAATTATTTTGAATGGAATCGGTAACGTGCGAGGGCGTCACTAATTTCGAACTGTCTCAAACTGTCAAAAAGAGAATAAACGAATGGACAGAGTATAAGTATGTTTATCCGCACTCTAGGTTCCATAACACAAGCTAGTTAAGCTATGCTTACCATGGGTCTAGATAGCTTTGAGTGGAATGTTGTGGAATATTAAAAAAAATAATCCATACTAATATTATAAATGCGAAAGTAATTCTGTCTGTCTATCTGTATGTTACGCTTTCACGCCTAAACCACTGAACCGATTTTGATGAAATTTGGCATAGGGGTAGATTAGACCTTGAGAAAGGACATAGGCTATGTTTGGTCGCGATAACCAACATCCACGCAGGCGGAGCCGCGGGCAAAAGCTAGTAATAAATAAATATTGTACATCATGTACCCCCAGTTTAACTAGCTTGTCTTATGGAATCTAGAATTCTGTTAAACAAAATATATGTACCTACTTAGATTTTGTTTTGTGAATACTGTAATTGAATTTTTAACCCCCGACGCAAAAACGACGGGGTGTTATAAGTTTGACGTGTCTGTGTGTGTGTGTGTGTGTATGTGTGTGTGTCTGTCTGTGGCATCGTAGCGCCCAAACGGATGAACCGATTTGGATTTAGTTTTTTTGTTTGAAAGGTATATTAGTCGGGAGTGTTCTTAGCTATGTTTGAAAAAAATCGGTCCAAGATGGCCGCCGCCACAACATGTCGGAATACATATTTCTTCATAACTCCCTCAATATGGGTATCAAATGAAAAAGCTTGACTAGTAGATCAATTTAAAAAGTATAAAATAAAAATTAAATTAAAAATTTAAAATACCCCCGTCACAAAAAACATTTCCAAAAAGTTAAAAATAAATTAATAAATTTTGATTCAACGGTTGCCATGTCGGGGGACCTTGAATTGTTCCAATAATATAACGGAAAGCTTAACCAGTTAGGGTCCCCCGACATGGCAACCGTTGAATCAAAATTTATTAATTTATTTTTAACTTTTTGGAAATGTTTTTTGTGACGGGGGTATTTTAAATTTTTTCAATGTATTTTTTGTGAACATTATACATATCTATACATAAACATTCGGACTTCAGTGAAAATGTTGTTGAATTACCTGGTTCTTTTTTAATCTTTAATTTAGATGTATAGCAACAAACATACCTACATGTCAACTGTTAAAACGTCCAAGACAGTCTACAAAATATCTCAAAAATTCGACTCTACATTCTTCGAATTCCACACATATTTTGCGATAAGTACCCCAACTTATTACACATACGAAAAGCTTCAGACCACCACTCCTCCGTCTCCGAATGACATTAAAATCCAATATTAATGCACCGTATTTACGCATTTTTGCCAGTTACATCAGCCACACTCGTAAAGATAAATCTGTTCGCGTTAACATCCGGGACCGTAATAATATTATATTTGTGACATCATTTTATGTACGTATGCAATGTGTCTTACTTCACTACATCAGAATTGTGAAATGAAGAAACTACTTATGTGTTCTTTGTGCAAGTGCACTATAAATGTAATACTATCACACACTACTTATGTGTTCTTTGTGCAAATGCAATACGAGTATAAATGTGATACCATCGCACACATATTATAAAGGCGAAAGTTTGTGAGTGTACATGTTTCTTCTCTCTCTCTCTCTCTCTTTTACTTCTTCACGTCTAAACGGCTGGAGCGATTTTAATAAAATTTGGTAAGAGTTAGCTGACACCCTGAATTAACACAAATGGCTTTGTTTGCTTGCTATAGCCGACATCCACGCGGATGAAGCCGCGGGCAAAAGCTAGTATTTTACAAGGTAGCAAGTACGGTTACTGTAGGTATCTAATCCCAATTATTCGGGGTCGGCGGAACATTTGCCATTTTGGGCTAACTCCTTCGATTCCTATAAGATGTCATCTCTCCAGTCATTTGCTTTCCAATATTGGCTCACCTGAGCCAATATTGGAAAGAAGACATGGTTGTATTAAAATAGTGGATACTTTATTTTTTTTGTTTTTTCGTAGCCGAAATCCCCTCGGATACCCTCCCTGCCGGAGCCGGAAGGGGAGGTTATGTCGGACTCGAACCGACTAAAACCGCACGCCGACTGTGGGTCGTGGTGCTAGGCCGGAGGTGAGGTTGTCATAGACATATCCCTTGCACCCCGGCTGACCCAGGGCCATCCCTTACGGTCTGGCCCTCCTCAGGAGGGGGGACAACGGTGTCCCCAACTCGCCCCCGGAATTGGGAGGCGCGCTATCCAGCGCGCCGCCGCCGTGGCCTGCTTCTGCTGGGGTGACAGGCGGCTCCACCCGTCACCCCCAGGCCCGCGCTCATGGGGGACGGAGGTCAGTCAGTGCCCTAAATAGTGGATACCATCCACTATTTTAATACAATCACTATTTTAATAGAATCCCGTTCTATACTAAAAAAATATATATTTCCACCTTTTTGTAGACTTACAGAGCCACACCAACTTACTTATTGCCCGGGACATATATAATTATCTTGTACCTAAATCGCAAGACTTAAAACATTTCGAACTGTCTCAAACTGTCAAAAAGAGAATAAACGAATGGACAGAGTATAAGTATGTTTATCCGCACTCTAGGTTCCATAACACAAGCTAGTTAAGCTATGCTTACCATGGGTCTAGATAGCTTTGAGTGGAATGTTGTGGAATATTAAAAAAAATAATCCATGCTAATATTATAAATGCGAAAGTAACTCTGTCTGTCTGTCTGTCTGTATGTTACGCTTTTACGCCTAAACTACTGAACCGATTTTGATGAAACTTGGTATAGGGGTAGATTAGACCATGAGAAAGGACATAGGCTATATTTGGTCGCGATAACTGACATCCACGCGGCCGGAGCCGCGGGCAAAAGCTAGTAATCTATACTTGGTGAATTTAAACTCATCCGCCACCGTAGTACCCCGATACATCCAAAAAACGTATACTGCACGTATGGAGCACATATTGGGTTACTTAAAATGTAGGTCCAAGATATATGTCCTAAGCATTACTAGAAAGAGACAGTTACACCAATCAGGCACCATCTGTAAACCAGCGCAGTGCATACTCAACGAAGGGTGTGCGCAGCATTCAATGCTGAGATGGGGCCCTATTTGAGTTCGCACAGTGTGGAATGTTGCACCCGTAGATTAATTTAATATACCTACTAATTAGTAATACTTACCTACCTTTTTGTACTTAGTAAGATGCCCACTGTGTGGAACTTAAATAAAATATTTTTCTTTCTTTCGTTCTTTGTATCAATAAATTAAAAAAAAAACTTACTTGTAAGACATCTCCTCTTTCCGTTTCCTCTCGGCATCCTGGTCTACGTGGTCTAAAGCCCCGCTAGTGGTACTCCTGGTGACCGAGCTGGTCATCACATTCCCTTCGTATTTCGAGACCTCAGACAGATTGGAACAGTCCCGGACCATGGAAATACGCGACTCCTTTGCTTCGACTGGCGGCATTTTGGGGATCTCCCTTTGTATGGTCCCGCTTTTTATGTGCCAGTAGTATGGGCCGTCGTGGTCTGCAAAATAATAAATAAATAGATTATAAAACAAAACTATTAAAATAATTGTAAATTGGAAATGTTTGTTCGCGATGGACGCAAAAACTACTGAACGGATTTTGGTGCGATTTTTTTTATTAGAAAGGAAGGTCTGATCAATGAACCAAACTTAAAATCTTAAAACTTAAAACGTATGATATAGGTTGCTGTGGATCGCGGTCACGGGATCAGTATTTCTGTGACTCTGGTACATTGGCATGAAGTACCTACCAGGCTCACATAAATTTTAAGGAACTTTATCTGAGTCGCGATTACAGGAGCAGTGTGTTCTTAACCTTTCTATTTCGAACTTAACGCGGACGATGTTGCGTGCAAAAGCTAGTAATAAAATAACATACTATAAGTGGAGTTAGGTGGCGAAAACAGCCAGTATGAGGTATTGATTTCTCGAGTTATCGCTATACAATCCGAAATTCTTAGTACGTAAATGTGATATATCTTCTTTTAAAAACACTCCCATATTTTCTAGCTTTTCTCTCAATCCCAAAGTTCCTGATTGAGAGATATTCACATCATATAACAAAGTTAGTTCAGCCGTTTAATATTTACATGAGAGAATATAGACTATACATACAAGTCAAATACATAATCTTCTTTTATTGGCTTCGCCGCGGTCGAGTAAAAAAGGAAGTTCATCAGCATTTCAAATTTTAATTAATCTTTCACTAATTGAGTTGGCACTGTCATAGCGCAATAGGAGTAAATATGACTGGAATGCACTTTAAGCGGCCATGTTTGCATACTTGACTAAGTGGGCTACAACTTCAATATGGAAGAATTTTTTTTTCTTCTGACATCTCAAATATACTTACAATACAACTGATAGTGAGCTATTATGGCCTGTAAACCGTCATTACTTGTTATTTAAACAGTACAAGCAGGAAGAGAATGGATATCCCTAACGAGTGTCGTGTATCATGGTACTAGTAAGATTCCCAGCAGTGCCATTAATGTTAGGTACTAATCAAAGGTACAACTAGGAAAGAGGGGTTATACCGTTAAATAAAATCGAAATTCATTATCCATATTGCAAGATTAGTGGTTTTAGAAGATGCATAACATCTGAGTGTTAAGTTGTAATCCCGGTTGCCTCCAAAGGTTGCAATTTAGAGCCTGGCAATAACCACTACTCTTCTACTTTCCAATCCATGATCTGATTTAATTGCCGCTGACCCTCCCAACCACTAGTGGAGATGGGGCATCACAGCTGCTTTATACAGAAGTGACTATGGTCTGACCTCCCAATCCCGAGAAAAAAGTGTGTGCCAGAGCATTTGTCTATCAACCAGCTAATTTACCGGCTTGCAGACAGCCCTGAAAGTCCAATACACCTCAAATTTCACCAGGCAACATTTGGGGTCTGCTTTCCAGCCTAACTGCAATACGGCTCTTTTTCCACGACTGCCATATGATATAGAATTTCTGTAGTTAGACTAATTATCGGACTTTTTAGGACTCTAACTACCCCTAACTACCTACTGCTTTAGTTGTTCGTATGGCAACCGGGACCGACGCCTTAACATACCCTGTCATCAAGCATATGATTTATTTCATACCTTCATGTTTCTCCCACCCTGGGGGGAGCTGTGGCTCCTTCTTCGGCCGGAGTTTGACCGGTATCGCGTACAGGTCATCGTTGGGCCCCTCGGCGGAGTGCGGCACTGATGCGGAGTGGCTCTTCTCCGAGTCCTCGCGGTCTGCCCGCTCCTTCTCCGGGGGAGGTGACTCCTCTCCACCCTGATGTGGTGTGATCAGCCCGGACTTGTCACTGGAAAGGAAAAGTGGCTGTTGATATTAAATGTATCTATAGCAATGACGATAAATTACCTACAGTACAGTTAGCGTCATAAATATCTTACATTCAAAGTCTTAAAATGATCTTAAAACTCACGTAGCTAAACAAACTTTTTTTTTATTCAAATTGTATTATTGTCCGAACTCAAGGTGTGTACCAAATATCAGAACAATCTGTCAACAGGAAGGTGGGCAAACATGGAATTAAGATCATTTTGAGTACTTTGATCATCAACATCTTTCTGATGTAGTACAAATAAAGACGTCGCGTCGGCAACATAATTTTATAAGAGTAATAAGGTCGATCAAGCAAATGTAAGTTGTGTAATCGTAAGAGGTGGTCCTTTCGGCCGCCATGGCAACTAAACTTCGCAACCAGTAGCGAATAAGGAATTTTTATTCTCTGTTGGCAATTAGTTGCCATTAAAGAATTATTTTTCCTTATGCGCTACTAGTTGCCAGCAAAGAACTTTTCTAAAACAGTAGTTTCAGTAAAAGAATTTATTTTCGTCTTACGCAATCATAAAAAAAAAAAAAATCATATCATCAATAAAACTTCCCATTATTCTGTCGCAAAACTAGATGCCAAGAAAGAATAAAAATGATTTCATCTCTACCGGTTGCGAAACTCAGTTGCCATCGCGGAATTAGAATACTTTGTTGGCAACTAGTAGCGCATAAGGAAAAATAATTCTTTAATGGCAACTAATTGCCAACAGAGAATAAAAATTCCTTATTCGCTACCAGTTGCGAAGTTTAGTTGCCATAGCGGCCGAAAGGTAAGAGCGTACCCACAGGACAGGCTTGCCTAGTGTGGGGCCAACGGACACTTTGTTAAGAAACTGTACTCTTATTGACAATAAAATATTTTTCATCTTCATTTTTCATTTCATATTGGTTGGGAGGGGGGGGGGGGGGGAGAATTAGGTATAAACAAGAAAAGATAATATATAACAGATATAAACATCAACATTGAATTATTTTGTCATCATCTAAATGGTATTATCATGAATTATTTTGTCATGTCTGAATTTTAATAACTGGAATTCGATATCTATATGAAATTCAGTATCTGAAATCACACTCGGAATACCATAGAAAAAAAGTAATTATTACTCAATTCTCGATTAATAGGTTATGACTTATTTTCCACCGGGTTCCCTTTATTTGTTCCCTTTTAAAAAAATCACCCTTAACCAATAGTAGAAGTTCGAATAAAGTTTAAAAACTGCAAAGTTTATCCGAAAGGTATTTTTCTTCACGAAGCAATGAATGTGCCTCCAGCTTTATGAGTTATAAAATAAAAATAAACAATACGTTTACGTGACTGGCCGAGTGCGTCACTCACTTTATATGAATCATAGTTTGGGCAGCGGTTTTAGTGATAAGATTAGCGTGTTAAAATATTATTTTTAAGAACACTGACTAGTAGTTAACCGAAATCAACACGAATAATACAAAGCTAAAGAGATTGATTACTTTGATTGAACGCGATAATCTCAGGAACTACTGGATCTAATTGAAATAATATTCTGTGTTAAATAGTCCATTATCGAGGATGGTTATATACTAAATATTTATCATGCTACTGCTTAAGGGAGCGGCAAATGTCCATACTTGATTTGCAAATGTATGAATTGTGGGCTTATGACTGCGGCAGAAAGGGGTGATATGATATGGCTTTGAAATGTGCTACGGCTGAAGACGGTATAGGTCAGCTAGTTACTAATATTCCCTCTAACCCCTGCACCTAAGCTAAATTGCTTGAGTTAGGAATGAGTTCACGTCGGTAGTGTCAGCGATGTCTGTAAGTGGGACCTCTGAGTCGTACGGCTGACTCCTTAACTAAGTAAGTGCTACGCCACCAAAGCTTGGAAAGAAGAAGAAGAAGAAGCTTCGTAAGTTTAGAAACGATGCATCGTACCTTTGGTAAAGTTTAAAAATCTAAGTTAGCATATTATTGAACTTCACCAAGTTAAGTGCACTATAGTAGGTACTACGAGGTGCTTTCCCCAGCACGAATACTTTGGCCAATTTGACTTAAGGAGTATTCATTCGATTAATGATTTAATTACAAGACTGGTCGTAATCTTAGACATGAATTATACAGAAAAGGCAATAAGTAGTCATGAGGTTTAGCATAAATTACAGCATTCGTGCAACTGCTGCATGCGCCGCAGCAGAGGATGGCCTCCAGGGCCATTAGGGGGTACTGCACGATATCCTTCGAAGCGACGAGTCTCCTAGCCGGATCGCCACCGCGGATCCTGGAGGCGAGGTCCCTTGCGGCACTATATCGGTTCCGTAAGGAGGCGCGGGAGCGGGGATACGATCCCGAGCCTGAAGACATTCGGGCCGAGAGATCCCGGCTCCACAGGATCATGGTGGCGGAGTGGGAGCGACGACTTGAGCAACCACGCGCAGGGCATCATGGGGGAATGGCTAGGGAGGCCACATGGCAGCCTCTCGTATCGACTGACGCAGATTATCACCGGGCACGGGTGCTTCGGGCGGTATCTGTGTCGGATCGAAAAGGAGCCAACGTCCGAGTGCCATCATTGCGACGCGAGCGAGGACACGGGGCTGCACACGCTCACCGAGTGTCCGGCATGGGCCGGTCCGAGGCGGGTGCTAGTGGCGGCCCTGGGAGTGAGAGTTCTCACCCTCGCCACCCTGCTCACAGCAATGGTCCGCTGCGCGGACGCGTGGGCGGCCGGCGTCTCCTTCAGCGAGCAGGTAATGGTCGTGAAGGAGACGGCGGAGTGGGAGAGGCGGCGCGAGCGAGAAAGACTCGCGGATTGCGCAGGCAACTCGGGCATCGGAGGGCACTGACTGACCTCCGTCCCCCATGAACGCGGGTCTGGGGGTGACGGGTGGAGCCGCCTGTCACCCCAGCAGAAGCAGGCCACGGCGGCGGCGCGCTGGATAGCGCGCCTCCCCATCCCGGGGGCGAGTTGGGGACGTTGTCCCCCCTCCTGAGGAGGGCCAGACCGTAAGGGTTGGCCCTGGGTCAGCCGGGGTGCGAGGGATATGTCTATGACAACCTCACCTCCGGCCTAGCACCAAGACCCACAGTCGGCGTGCGGTTTTAGTCGGTTCGAGTCCGACATAACCTCCCCTTCCGGCTCCGGCAGGGGGGGTATCCGAGGGGATTTCCGCACGGAAATAAAAAGAAAAAAAAAGGCATAAATTACAGCAAAATTGTAAGTATCAATTTGATTTCGATCTGTGATTGCGTCAATATGAATGAATATGCTCTGATTTGCGTCTTTGCTTTCTTGTAAAAATTTACAGACATCATCTACATGATATTTATGTTTTCTCTACATAATTTGCGTGAACTGTCAGACATCCCTTTTATTTCTATCAATAAAAGCAAGGGGAATTAAATCCGCTCCCGCCTGCACTGTGTCCTGACCCAAACGCAAGGCCGTTCTCGAATCGCGAGCGTGAAGAATTAGGCAGGTACTTGATCGAGTTTGAACCGACTCGCTCCAACTGTTCAAGTTAAATTACTTTTGTTCTGGACTGTACAACACAATAATTGGAGCTTGTTCCTCATATGCGTAACTTCTAAATAGAAAATAAGTATTTAGTAAGAACATGATCTTCTAGATACGGCGTAATTTCCTGTTTTATACCACTGTGACAGAAAAATACACAACAAAACACGGCCTAGATGGGTCATGCAACACCAAATGGGCGTCACAACGCAACGTAAGAAACATTTTATTTTATAAAGAATACGTCAATTTGACTTCACCTCGCCTGATGGTAAAAGGCGGAAAGAGGGTCACCATCGTAAACATGTACTATGTTACCAATGGTGGCACTCAGCTGGTGGGTCAGCCGGGGTGCGAGGGATATGTCGAAGACAACCTCACTTCCGGTCTAGCACCACGACCCTCAGTCGGCGTGCGGATTTAGTCGGTTCGAGTCCGACATAACCTCCCCTTCCGGCTTCCGGCGGCGAGGATATTCGTAGGGATTACCGCACGAAAAAAAAAGGCACTCAGTTTGACGGCCTCATCAGATGCCTTTTCACGCCCCGCTTAAAGGACCCGGGACTGTAGGAAGAAGGAAACACGTGAGCTGGCAGGTAGTTCCAGGTCTTAATGGTACGGCATAGGAATGAGTCACTGATACGCTTGGTATTTTGCACACTCGTGCTGGTGACCTTATAAGAACCTTGGTTCTCGGAGAACCAGATATCGTAGTCGCTTGGGAAGACCGCATCAGGCAGTTCATTCCACAGCTTTGTTAAGCTTCAAGCGTCAGTAGCTTACTGGTTAAGGAGTCAGCCTTACGATCGAAAGGTTCCGTATTCGAACCCTGGTAGTCCTGGTCATTACACTACCAACGTTAACCCATTTATAACACAAGCAATTTAGCTTAGTTTACTTCGGTTCTAATATTCTTTTTTTTATTTTAAAAGATCCTTTCATACGCACTGTGTCTGGTCGCAACGTGTGAAGAATATTCCCTGCCTGTAGCGAGCGGTGCGATGATAGAATTTAGCCCTGGGCATCATGTCGAACTATTCTTCTGAACACACACTATTGTACAGGCGGTAGAACACGCCTATCGAGGCAAAGTCTCTCCTGACGCTAAGCCCTAACCACCGGTAGCGTGGACCTTGTACCAAATGATGTTAGTAACAGCGCAATAACTTACTCATCTCATAAAATTTTAAACAAAGAACAACATTTTTTATTAATCGCTGAAGTGAGTAAAAAAAGTAATTAACATGATCTGAGTAACTAATCGGGTAATAACGTACAATCTGTATCTATTTTTGCTTGTTACGAAGTCATTAGTGTTGCAAACATCGAGAAAATTTACCTAATTGTCCATTATCCTTCAAGATTTTATTTGTTTTCTTTTCGTTTTGACTTTAATTATTCGTAGATGCTAAAATCTGGTAAAACAGGTATTTTTAATGCCTAATTAATTTGAGAAATGAGCGCAATGTTGAACTTGACTTGCGTTAATGTAATGCATGTATGTATATTACATTGGCAACATCCGAGGTGTCCACATGGACCAAACCTACTGGACAAACAAGAAGTAAGTAGGTTTTTTGTATGGTAGAAAATAGCATGCCTGGTGTCACGCATAGAGACGTGGATGACCTAAGAGGTACGCGGCAGATGGCAAAATGTACCTACTAAACTTATAGGCGTTCACTGTACTGTAATACACATTATTCAAGGAAATCATTCGCGCCCGTCCTTTTCTAGGGACTTTGCCTATACCTACGAGTATATAAGCAGTTGTTGAACACATTTTTTTCACTCGCGAGTAAACCTAAACCTCAGTCTAAACACACAGTATGAATAGCCCCTAGTGCGATTAAAGCACGATACAAGCTTGCGGACTCTTCGCCTTGTATAGTTAGCATCAGAAAGATGTTGAGACAGAAAGTACTCAAAATGACGTTAATTTAATTTTGTATCTCCTTCCAGTTGACTGATGGATCTGATATTTGATACACACCTTTAGTTCGGACAATAATACCATTTAAATCACACAATACACTATATAATAAACACACAATAAAACAGTTTGATTTGCTCTTGATGCGCGAGTTTTATATTTATTTTGAGACTTTGTCGTCAAGATATTTATGACGCGGACTGTACTGTGTTGCCCTTATAGTCTGCTTTTAATTAGATACGAAACGATAGTAGTGGCCAAGACACTCGTTGATTTCAATGCACGAGAAATAGCTTCAGTCAGCGTTTAGAATTGATAATCTATCGGTCTTTTTCTGACTAATTTCTGTGAGTTTGCGGTACTGAACTTCGCTTAATACCTATGCATAACTCCACCGCGAAGTATCGTATACATCACATATTATTCCAACTATATAGTCCATTGTGTGTACCCACTGCTAAACAATATTTAGAGAAATGTTATTTATTTTAGAAAGTAAACAATGCTGGCATTTTACAAATTACTCATCAGCGTAGAAAGCTAAGAATGAAAATTGTTTTATAAGAAGCCAGCCCTAATGTTGCTTCACGTGTAGTTTGTATGTAGTTAGTACTTTTCTTTTTATTTAAATAACTGTGAAAGTTTCATTTTTTTCTTGAACATTTACTTTACCATGTTTATATTATATTTTTATTTATCATAAATGAATATGTTTACATATTTACTTTTTACATTACATAGGTTTTATTGTTACTTACCAAAGATGTAACCGATACGTAACTTTATGTACCTACACTTGCGGTCGATAACCAAAATAGCTAAACAATATCTTCACGAAAAGTTACACTAAAACATATGATATACTAGCTTTTGCCCGCGGCTCCGCCCGCGTGGAAGTCGGTTATCGCGACCAAACATAGTCTATGTCCTTTCTCAAGGTCCAATCTATCCCTATACCAAATTTCATCAAAATCGGTTCAGTGGTTTAGGCGTGAAAGCGTAACATACAGACAGACAGACAGACAGACAGACAGACAGACAGACAGACAGACAGACAGACAGACAGACAGATAGACAGAGTTACTGTCGCATTTATAAATAATATTAGTATGGATATTGAAATAAAACCACTTTTTACAGATTCTATCGCGATATATTTGTTATTATTGATCGCGGTGTGACTCATTATGGTAGGTGTCACATAGTTTAAAGTATAAGTTATCGAATCATGGTGAATTATTGGTGTTCCTATTTACGCAGAATGAGCTCACTGTGTCGTTAAGTTTTGCTGGATTTTGCTGCTTACTGGGTTTGATTAAGTGGATGACTGAGTCCTAAGCTGGTAGTACGTTATATGACATATTTATTATATGATATATAAACAATTTATTTTTAATATTTCTAATACATACCCATATATTTTCACAGTTAAAAAAGGCTTTTCCTACTCGGCACTTATTAAATTCCATTTTGTTTGTAGGTATAGAAAAATCGCTATTCATTCAAGTAGGTACGATATTCGAGTACGATAATTAATGCGAATAATACTTACTAATCTGTAAAACGCGGTATAAAGTACCATGATGTGTAAAGCTATTTTCGTGACCAACTGTATCTTATCTTAATTAAAAACAAACCAACAATTACCTTGTGTTGTTCACGGGTGACGACGCCTCATCCTCAACTCTGCGAACAAAACAAAAATAGCTTAAACTCTTAATTAACAACTCCAGAACACTCTCTATTTTATAAATTCGTAGAGAAAGCACTATTACCTACTGTTTGTCTGTTCTACTTGTTAATAGAACATGAAGTCTTATGAATAATCACAGAAATCTGTTTTTGTTGTATTCCAAACTGACTTTTTCAAGGGTTAGCTAAGTTATCGATTTATATAATCTTTTACTGAATTCAATATACTTTATTAGTTTGAATATAATCACCACTACTAGATATAGCTTATATACTTAATGTAGATAGTATTTTATCTATATTAAGTATATATTTATGAAAAAGAATATGTATATAAGTATATTTATCCTTGTCTAGATCTATAACACACGGAAATTATTTGCTTACTTTGGACTAGATGGCGCTGTGTAATATGTCGAAAAATATTATCTAATATATAAAATTCTCGTGTCACAGTTTTCGTTGCCATACTCCTCCGAAACGGCTTGACCGATTTTGATGAAATTTTTTGTGCTTATCCGGTATCTATGAGAATCGGCCAACATCTATTTTTCATCCCCCTAAATGGTGCAGCGGGAACGGGATCTGACGACACGAGGGTAGGAAAAAATTGGCGGTACGAAGTTCGCCGGGACAGCTAGTATATTATATATATATATATCTATTATATATCTTGGACCTAAATCGAAAGTATACTTATATAAAAGGCCCTGGTGTGCGCAGATTGTTTTGTAATATCAAATACATGGGCAAAAAAGAGTCTTTTCGGGCAGGACTCGAATCTGCGATCTTTCGCTTATAGGGGAATGCTTTTACCAACTCGGGTACCGAGACACGCCCGATGTGAATCAAATTTCCCTTCTATTTTTGATCCGTCTTTAAGGCGACAGTGGAGTAGGTATATGGTATGGTCATCAAGATATGACGTCACACCCTGCTATTTTGAAAAAAATAGACGATTTCATAAAATTAAAAATCACCTAACTATGTACTTAGGTATTTTACGCTTTTAATTAATCAACGACCGCAAATCATTCTACATTTGCAATCTAGAACCTCAAATAGGCAATGTGAAACTTGCCCAAAGTAATGACGAAATTTTCGCTAAAATACCTAATAAAGGTTCACACCAAACTTGGTCCCATTAGAATCTCGGATAGGCTATTATACAGATACCCACCTAATTTAGAAAAAGAAAAAAAAGGGGATGGAGTGCTAACAGCCAAGTTGAGGAAACTTCGCGAAGTTGGAATATGCTACTTTGAAACAGGAGTTCTCAAATATAAGTTAAGGTACTTGCAGAGGACATTATTGGAATTTTTTTACATTGAAATTTGAAATGGAGTTGTTTGTTCTCTTTGAGTTTTAGCACAGGTTTTAGCTACAAATTTACATAACATAACATAAACTCACGCCTGTATTCCCCGAAGGGATAGGCAGAGGTGCTAGCACCCACATTTCGCCA
This sequence comes from Eilema sororculum, assembly GCA_914829495.1. Classification (NCBI taxonomy): domain Eukaryota; kingdom Metazoa; phylum Arthropoda; class Insecta; order Lepidoptera; family Erebidae; genus Eilema; species Eilema sororculum. The sequence goes on from OU618535.1 coordinate 25,090,481, forward strand.
GTTTATGTTTAGGTCCCAATGTAATAGGTGGCGAGCCTATTGCCATTAACCGGGCACTTATAAACCTGCGATAAATACACACATAACTTCGAAAAGCATCGAGAAGTTATTAGTGTGTGCCATGGTGAACCTGGGATCGAACCCGAGACCTCGTCTCAGCAGTCCATTACCCATACCACTAGGCTACCGCAGATGTTTATACAAATTTTAGTAGCTACAAATGTATTATTGTAATTTTAAGAATTCTATTAGACTGGTTGTCAAACTAAAATCGTAACTTAGTGGTTAAGGAGTCGGCTTTAAGATCGACAGTTCCCAAGTTCGAATCTTGGACACACTACCGACCGACGCGAAGACTTCTACTTCTGCTACTGCTAGTTGGGACGCCGTCTGACCGGACGGGTGATCAGCCCTTCTATATGGGCCATTTCACACAATTCCCCTGTAACGACTGCCATACATGTTCGTATGGCAACCGGGACCGACAGCTTGTTTAATAAAATGCCTCAGGATCTGATAGACATGCCACTTAATAAATTTAAAATTCAAGTGAAAAATTGCTTAATAAAGAAAGGTTATTATAAATTAGACGAATACTTAAATGATAAAGATGCATGGTCATCCTAATCTCATCTATTGCTCGGACTGTAAAAATTTGCTATAAATAAAACCATATTAAAAAAAAGAAGGATAATCGAGTTCTCTGAGTTTCTTGCTGGTCTCTTCTCAGTAGAACCACCTACCGAACCAGCGAAAGAATCATTTTCCAATGATTTATTTTATTTATTTTTTCTGTGATTGACCTTACTTCTAAAATTCTGACGTTCATATGTGCTCTTAATGTGCCTAAACTGAATAAATTTTCGCTTAGCTGGAGGAAACCCCACAAAGAAAACTTATGCCAGGACCTTGTTCGTTTTTCAGTAGGTTAGCTTGCCTTGCCACATAAATGTTTGTGAAGTCCCCATATACCCAAAATGCAGTCTAAATATTAATAGAGGAAAAGGTAAATAGGTAATTCCCCGATCGAGCGGAGCCATTCATGCAGAGAACCTTCTACAAAACCTTAAACCTTCTAAAACGAGGAAACCGAGTTATTTTTAACACATCTTTGTTTCGAATCATAATTGCAGATATTTATAAACCACCAATTATATCGAAACATCCGCGGTAACTAATAACTTTGTTCTTTGGTTAAGGCCAGGTAGGCCGCATTTTGAGTTTTTTAAAAGCATTTGAATCATAGGAAAAAGCGTTTTAAATTTCGAAAAAAAGATATAAATTAGTTAAGGATCCAGTCTAGTCAAATTCGCATTCAGTTACCAGATCTGATGAACTTCACTCGATAGAAAAAAATCCCAAAGTTACCCCTTTTCGTTATTTTTTTTTAAATATTATGACTAAATTACTTATGCTTTCTATAAAATTTTTGTACTAAACTAAAGCCACTACATATGTCTAGACATTTTCGCAGATTTTGACTATATTATGAAATAATTTTTAAAGTTATATTTAAATACCTACTAAATTCGCGAGTGCTCGCGCCGCTGAGGCCCGAAAAGTTGCGCCAGTCGCGCGCTGGCGCTTACCGAAGTAGGACCTGTGTCAGTTTTTGCGCGACAGTTTCGTGCACCAATCAATCGGTTTTACGTATTTATAATAAATTGTTGCAAGTCATTCAATATGGGCAATAAACAACGCAAGCTAAAGAAGTCGTGCAAAGCCATAAACTAAATTTCTAACTCCGATTGGTAATTTAAAAAATTATCATACCTAAATATTACGCTCATAGCGCCATAGTATAAGAATATCAGTATTACTACTGAAGATGCTACTTACGATTTTCTATAATTCATATTTTATCTATATCAGTACAGGGGTACCTAGTACCTACAATATTCGTACATTGTATATAATTTGTGTGTGTGTAAATAAATATAAATTTAGTTTTAGTTTAGGATAGAATAATTTTAATATTTAGGTAGGTTAGTTTAATTATTGGCCTTCGTGCGCAAAATCCTCGTGGATACCACCCCCACGGAGCCGGTGGAGGCGGTTATGTCGGACTCAAACCGACTAAAACGCACGCCGTCTTGGGTCCTTGGTTGCCGGAGGTGAGATTGCCGAAAACATATCTCTCGCACCCCAGCAGACCCAGGAGAATTACTGGCCTTGGGTCAGCCGGGTGCGAGGGATATTTCGATGACAACCTCACCTCAGGCCTAGCACCACGACCCACAGTCGGCGTGCCCATAGTCGGACTCGAACCGACTAAAAAGTCGGTTCGAGTTCGACATAACCTCCCCTTCCGGCTCCGGCAGGGGAGGTATTTGAGGGGATTTCCGCACGAAAAAAAGAAGGTACAGTGTAAAGGAGATGGAAAATGGTGGGCCCAAATGTAATAAGTTGAGATATGATCTAAAAAATTAGTCATATTTTTCTATCTTAGAATATGAAAAATCACCTCAATTCTCAATCTGGATGCGGAGAAATATGAGAAAATAGTTTTCGTGAGATTATCAAATTGAGTAATCGATTACACTAAAACATTTGCAGTAAATAATTAACTCAACGTAATTAAATGCACTATATATACTTACATGCAATATAGTGCATATATTTACAGTCATATTATTAAATCAAATATCAATTAATTACTGAAAAACCAATATTAATGATTATCGATTTCATATCGATTCAAATCTCTCTTATATTTGTAGTCTATGTCACTGATATGACAGCTGACTGAACATTGACACTAGACAGTTGCCGACTGTTTTTGTTTGCCCACTCGTTTCGTGTTTTCCGATGCGTTTTGAGTGTTTTCCCGATTATTCGTCATTTTTTACGACAACTGCTTTGTATTTTACGGATTCTGACCATGCCTACCTTGTACAACCCTTGCTTTCACCTTGGACACCGAAGATCGCTCACACGTTTGACTTGGAATTGTTATTTTGGATTTTACCGCCGGCTTGTGGATTGGATATTATTGAAACTATGGATCGCTGTGTGAATTGTGGGATATCCACTGGCCACTGCAATACACTGGGCCGACGGCCCTTACACGATGAAACAATTATGTGAGTGGTTCGGCAATGGCTTGCACCTCAGTCTGTAAGTAAATACCTATAACCTCAGGTTTAAAATGTAAAATGTGTTTAATAGAAGGCGAATAAAACACTATATTAAATGATTTTTTATTTTATTTTAGACATCCTTTCCCTATCTCCTTACCATTTACCTACCTATCGCTGGAAGTCGTTGCCGTTCATTCATATGATTTTTCAAACATTTTCTAGTAAATATAATAACTATTAGTGCAAAAGAACACATTTTGCACTTCAGGAATCAGCTGTTAGTAAAAGATTGTAACATAACCTCACTTTTACATAATCACTTATATCTCTGTTCTCAGATTGACAAAATCCGCAGAATTTTCAGTGAAAGGTTGATAATATATAAGCTATTAATTGACACCTCTTTCATCTTCTTACAACTAGGCCCAAGATTGTATGTAATCATTTCAGTCTCCTTTATATAAATACTTCATAAAAACTAGCACCACGACCCACAGTCGGACTCGAACCGACTAAAAAGTCGGTTCGAGTCCGACATAACCGGCTCCGGCTCCGGCAGGGGGGTATCCGAGGGGATTCCCGCACGAAAAAAGTTGTTAATCTCGTTAACTTTAGGTATTTAACTGCCCTGTCGACGACGAACGGTGCGATTATATAAAGTAACCGTTAGCATCAATTCAAACAAATGTTTGTAAAATTACAAGCATTATTATTATTATAATGTAAGTTTTTTTCGCCCAAGCAACTAAACACATAGAACAAACAGTTCTCAAACTCATACAGTTTTTTTTAATTTCGTATTTATTTCTTACTTAATATAATCATATAACTAAATAAAGTTAAAAAAACTGCATTTAATTTTCTAAGTCAAATCAAGTTTTCCTACTGCATATTTCTATACTGTGACGCTGGTGGGGTCATCGCCGAGTTCACCGTCACTGCGTTCGCGCATAATATTTTACGAGCGGCCGGGATCGCTATAAATGCCTACTTTTGCAGGAAAACAGGGCCTTAAGTTAGTTAGAACCATATGTAAGTACAGTCAACGACCAAAATTGTTGAACATTACCGTCTGTAAAACCTTACATAGGTAAGTACATTATTGTAATTAAGAAAGGTACATGTTAAAGGTACATGTTATTGTTCTTTTTTAAATAAAAAGTATTATTAGTATTATAGTAAGAAACAGTGTCATGGCAACCGTTGAATCAAAATTTTACTAGGTATATCAAAAGATAAAAGGCAAACACAATTTATTTTAAACCTTTTTTGGAGGTGTTTTTTTGTGACGGGGGCTTTTTAAATTTTTCATTTAACGTTTATATCGAAATCTGCTTATCGCGTTTTGGTGATAAGACAATAGACAGACAGAATTATTTATTATTGGGTAGGTATTAAGGACAGAAATCGCGAGGGCCTAACAAAATGTATAAGTGAAAAACCTTACAAAATGGATTTTAATAAGGAATCTGAGGAAGAAGAAAACCCAAAATGCAGGAAAAAGTCCGGAAATTCGACCCCGAGCGAATAGAACTTAAACTTGATGACGAACGATTTTTGAAATTGAACGTGTTGAACTATTTTAGTAGCTGACTGTACTTAATACAAAGGTCTTAATTGGATCTACTGCATTCGGTTCTAAGTTACAAATTATCTGTGGCTATTGTTATTGCGCCGGCGCCGGCGCCCTTGGAGCTCGAGACAATAGATCACTTAATGTTGCCACAGATAATAATATTGTTCTTACATTCATCAGGTTTGTTGATCATTAAGAACATGTTTTAGGTTAGAATTGAATATAAAGGTGATTTATCTTATCCTTGTAATGGAGGCCTTAAGTATATTAGGGTCTGCACGACGGTACGCAAATAGGCTATTTGACTAATTTATTTTTACTTTCGAAAAATGACCACTTTCTTATAATGAACTGTAAAAGTAAAATTTTCGTACGACATATAGTTTTCAAGATATTTGATTTTGAAAAATTCGAAAAACTAACGATTCTGAAAACGTTCCATACAAAATCGTACGAAACGGTGACGTCACGGTTCTCTAGCGCATAGTGCAAATGTATGGAGTGCAAGAGAATACCGTATTTATCTCGATCTACGTTGTGTTTACACGTATATAGTTCGTAATAAATAATAAAAGTTATTTAAAATTGAATGAGGAATCTAAAAAGTTTTATATTTGAATTGAATTTGATTGTTTAAATTCTGACTTTTATTGGGAATTTCAACTAATGAATAGTCATAGTTTCAGTTTAGATATGCAATATTTTATTTTGCAAGGCATATTTTTCAGATCAAGCTTAATATGATAAGCAACATTGGGAAGAATCGATGACTTAGTCAAATAGCCTTGTTATTGTTCATCTCTTAAAATGATAGCCAATTCCTCTAACCTCTCCAACTAAGCTAAACAGCTTGTGCTAGAAGTGGGTTCACGTCACGTCGTTCTAACCCGCATTGAAAAAAACTTGAATATTCGTAAAATAACTATCGCAATCCCGTATAAAGAACAGGAATAATCAGAATACAAAACGGATTCTATTACAGCGCGCACTAAAAAGTACGTGAGAATTCGCTCCTATTCCGAACCTGAAATATTGAAGACGTAGCCAAGAGCCGAAGACAAAAGACTCGTAGCCTCGCCGTGCTCGCGAGTTCAATCTCAACGAGATGAACGAAATCAGACACAAAGGCTTTTGGGAGCATGCACGTTGTGCTGGATATTCTCGAAAATAGGAATTGTTTTTTCGTTGTTTTAACTTAGGAAGATGTTTACTTATATTTATTTGTTAGTGTAAAAGTTTATTTGTTGTATTTCTGTTAATAGATATTACGTATTGGAGAGATTTCTAGAAATTTTTTATTTTTTGGATGCAAAGTACAATGTAGGTAAGTAACGTATAACTAACTGAAATATCTAAAATGAAACTTTCCACACCATATGGAAAGGTGAAGTGATATTTAATAGGTACCTACGTGTCCTATGTATCATTACTAGGTACATAGTATAAAACAATTTTGCTTTCCGCGTCTGGCCGTCCATTTATGCTTATATCTTCAAAACAAAACTACGCTACAGATTTTGCTGATGTTTCCTTTAATAGTTAAAGAAATTCAAGAAGAAGGTTTATATGTATAATACATGCTTAATATAGTAGAGGGTGCAGTAGGAACGGGATCGGACGCCACGCGGGCCTAAAAATATTGGTGGTACGAAGTTCGCCGGGACAGCTAGTTAAAAAATAAAAATAAAACAACCTCAATTTATTTTTTGTTGTACTTAGGGACTACTAAAGTTTAAGCAAGACTTCTACACTTCAAAGGATTTTATCTTGTATCGCAGTAGAAATTAATTTAACATTCTTTTCTACTAAAACTAAGACGACTAAGACCTGGAACTCCCTGCCAGCTCACGTGTTTCCTTCTTCCTACAGTACCGGGTCCTTTAAGCGGGCGTGAAAAGGCATCTAATGAGGCCGTCAAGCTGAGTGCCACCACTGTTAACATGGTACATGTTTGCGATGGTGACCCTCTCTCCGAGACTTTGCCTTTAGCTTAACATCAGGGTAGGTGAAGTCGAACTGACGTGTCCTAGATAAAAAAAAGTATATCAAATTCCGTTAAAGCCAAGGTATTCCAAGAAGTAGTAGGGGAGCTAACCCTTGACTTCAGTTGGAATAAACATAGTTACTTAGCCAGTATATTTCCTCTGTAACCAATAAAAACTCAAGAAATTACTTCAAATTATATTTCACGCGAATCATTCACAATCACAAGTGAATCACTGCCCTTCCCATTGCCCTCCAATGAAGATATATCCCAAATAGCCTTGTTTAGAACGAGCGCCATAATTCTACCGACATCACACAAAGAGCATTTGTTTTATTTGATAAGAAACCTGTGCATTTGCGGTATATTACCTTCCCAAGGCTGAGGTGCATCCGTCCGTCGCGTGTTAAAGCAGCGAGCTATGTTATTACGTGGCTTCACTTGTTATATCAAAGAAATATTCATTTAGGCCACAAGCTTATATGTTAGTATCTATCTCTCTTGAACCTAAAATGTGTTCTGTAAGCGCAGTACACGTCTTTTGGGTGTCATAGTCATAGTCATTTATTTTTCAATATAGAACAATAAAACTGTTTCTTATTGACGTCAATTTTAATTCTACTTAATCTAAGTTTACCACCGCTTCCAAGGCGCTGGTGGAGAAGAAACGGCGCAACAAACTCCACTGCGGCATTTTTGGACGTCAATTTACAATATTTATTTTCTTAAAGCTAAATGTCAACAAGTAGGTATATAAAACTCTTTATAATTAAGAATTAAAACAAAGTTACATAATGTAACAAATAAGTCACGTAACTAATTACGAGGGGCCTGCACCATGCTCAAGCCAGACATTTTTATCTTTCAAGTAATCATCTATCCTATAGTATGCCTTTTTGGATAAGGTGGTTTTACAAAGGTTTTGAATTTATCGTCAGGCATACCAAGGATCGATTCTGGCAGTTTGTTATAAAAACGTATACCATCCCCCTTAAAAGAATCACTAACGGTGTGTTTTGAGGATAGTGGCAGACAAGCAAAGGGCCTACCTGATGGAAAGTGGTTACCGCGGCCTATGGACGTATGCAACACCAGGGGCGTTACACTCGCGCTGCATACCCTGAAGAAACCTTCTAATGCCTTTCTTGAAGAACCCCATATTATAGTCGCTTGGGAAATCACGGGAGCGAGTTCATTCCACAGCTTGAGCGTGCGTGGGATGAAGTCCCTTTCATACCGCACGGTGCGCACCGTTTTCGAATGCAATCTGTGAGGAGTTTCGGATGCACTGCTGTGACATGATATATTTATTTTTTCTATAAGAACATTTTTGTGTGTGTAGAATAAAAATATTTTCTTTTTTCTTACAAAACAATCGTGCACCATCGTTCCTCGTTTGTTTTGGGATTTAGGTCCAAGATACGTACCCTGAGGTATACCTTAATAGTATAAAGGTATAAGAAGGTCAGGTGTACAGGGCTCTATCAATTTCGAGGCCAAAGGCAACCTGCTAGTTACTTTAGTTAGTGCACCTTCTACTAAATAATAGACGAGGCTCTGGTACAGGCTTTCCTCCCAGGTTTGGGAGGTCAGGTGACAGTTGCTTAAAAAAATCAATAGACTAATGAAAATAATAAGTCAACCATGACCGACGGCTTAATGTGTTCTCTAAATGTGTTAAAATCTCATTTAACTCACCCATACACATTCAACAGCAAACATACAACCTTTGAAAAGAGGTCGATTAAAGGAAATAATCTCACCTCCTATTGCAAGAAAATTTGGCGAAAAATGGGCGTCAATACACCTTTGCCTACCCCTTTCCATCAAGAATTTTACATCAAGTATTACGTCTGGTAAAACAATTCCATTATTCTAATCCTATTAACTAGTATTTCAAACAAAATTGAACCTTTCCGCTACGAATTAGAGTTGAATATTCTGTGGTCATTAAAATGCAATAAGCGAGACGTCTATGTTCTGAGATGCATTCAGATACTCGGAGACGTGACCGCAATCAAAATAGAACAGAGTTATAACTCGATCTGCAGGATAGTGTAATCCTCAGCGGATGGGAAGACAATGATTGCGTAGGATATACAAATAGCTAAGTATGCCTTTATTTTTGATACCTCGTAGGATGCAAACAAGCACGCAACCCACCTGATGGAAAGTAGTTAACGGGACTATGGACGTGTTTTTTTTTTGTCGTGCGATAAATCCCCACGGATACCACCCCCACGGAGCCGGTGGAGGTGGTTATGTGGGACTCGAACCGACTAAAACGCACGCCGTCTTGGGTCCTTGGTTACCGGAGGTGAGATTGCCAAAAGCATATCTCTCGCACCCCGGCAGACGGGCTATGGATGTGTGAAACTCCATAGGCGTGTAAGAACCTTCTGATGACCTTCTTGAAGAACTCCATACTGGAATCTATAAGACAATTGCGTTATAAACGTGCAAAATCTTAATACGTTTTGCAAAAATAAAAGGAAGCAGCCTAAGTTTCACCTTATAACATCAGCCATAAACCAGGATTGAGGTTCTGCGTTAAAAAGAAAAGATGATGACGGAGAAAAAATAGAATTATCACTACCATATCTCATCTGAAGAGTTCGTATCGTAAGGGGCTACTAACGAATAAATACGCAGACGATATCACTGCAAGAGAAGGAAAACTCGAAATAAATTCATGTAGCAACTCGCCTGGCCGGCGTGGACACAGTAAGCCAAAGCCTCCAATATTGGGTAAGGCCTATATCCAGCAGAGTACTGCGATAGAATTGCTTGTTAAAACAGCTAAGTATAAGTCAACGCGGAAAAAATCGCAGAAACCGCTAGAAATCCTTAAAAATATTTGATCCGTCTTTAACCAACTTTTTTACGAAGTGTTGGAACCAAAGAATGATTTTGCAACCATTTTTAAACATTGATTTTTGATGACTCCGCACAAATATTTGAAAAGTCCCTTGAAAAGTCGATGTATTTCGAATCCTTGAAAATATTCTTCTTCCTTCTCAAAAAGCAAACATAGCTATCTCTCTAAAACTCTTTCATTTTAAATATTAGTAGAAAAGTATTTTTCGTCAACATATCCTCTTCCGTTGTCAAACTTCAACACTCTAAAGCAACGCCTGGAGCATTTTTACGACCAAACGGACCGAGTTCGTCGCTCGCGTTAAATTGTATTAAAAAGTTTGAGATACACTGTTTTTATCCCAGCTTGAATTAACGGTGAGCAATTTGAGTTCTAGTTTAGTGTATGGCTTCAACGATAACGTTATTTTGTTCAGCTTTAAAGCGTTTTAAAGCGAAATAAAAACCGAAGACTGTTTTTATTCTACTATCAATTACTTGATTTCTAAACCCAGTACAACTGATAATTAAACTCGAAAAAAAAATTGATATGCCGTACGATTCGTTAAAACAAAACCTACCTTCGTTTTTCATTTGAATAGCATCGTTCTATTTCAATTAGGTTATGATATTTGAAATTTAGTTAGATATGTAAGTTTTCTGAGTTTTTATTGTTTTGAAATCTAATTTTACTGGTTTTTTATAAAGAATATTAGAACTTGGGCAGAAAAATTGGGCAGGTACTATGACCCTTGAAGAGTTCCTTTGGAACGAATATTGAACGCATAATAAATCAACTCCATACTTACGAAAAAAGAAATGGTTCTTCAATTCGGTTCAGGTTAATCAAGGAGGCTTACATGCTTGGCTTAACGTGCTCTCCGAGGCACGACAAGACCAATGCAGATACCAATATTCATGCATACAAAATATTTGCACTGAGTGGGGATCAAACCCGCACCTCCTGCGTAGCGGCCGCGTTCACTACCGATATACAACGGCGGCTGTCAAAACTAACATCAAACGTTACAAATTAAATAAAAGCGTTAAAAAAATAGATTCCCTCAAAAGTTCATAACTTGTACCACACATACTGACACGCCACTATCAATCCTTCCGCTCGAATCGGGACGCGCGCCATCTTGCTTGGCACGTTATATTGAACGGTGAAGCTACAACTACCTTTATACTATTATAAAATATATTGCGAATAATGTGAAACGGTTTAGTACTGAGGTAAGTGATTAGTAATTTTCTATTGCATTTATAGGTCACAAAATATATTACAGTTTAATATATCCATACTAATATCATAAATGCAAAAGTAACTCTGTCTGTCTGTCTGTCTATCTGTGTGTTACGCTTTCACGCCTAAATCACTGAATCGATTTTGATGAAATTTGGTATAGGGGTACCATGAGAAAGGACATAGGCTATGTTTGGTCGCGATAACCGACATCCACGCGGGCGAAGCCCCGGACAAAAGTTAGTCCTTTATATTTTTGTAGTTCATTCGAAACAACTTCACTTGTAAGCTAAAAGTTCAAAGGCACACAGCACACACAGCTTGGAATTGGGAGTTAGATGGTAGACGGACTCTTAACAGTCAAATAAACCATATCATAGTGCCATGGATCCGCTCTCGGACTCATAAGATAAGAGAACCCTTAGGTTTAAAGCTTGTATTTTGGATACAATAGAATGTCGCTCATACGATAATAATTCTTCCTTTTATAATCTCCTACTTAATCGCTTCAGTCTGTGACTTGTACCACATATACTGCAGCGTTATTATCTAGTTTAAAACGGATGTTGTTTTATCCACTGCCTCGGTTTTGTGGGCCATAAAGCAGGCGATTATTTTCTGTGAAACTTTTACAACCTTTTTACGTGTGAATATCAAATCCGCTCTCATTCCTCTGTTAAAGAATTGATGTCTACAGGAATTCAACCGATTTTTATTAGAAAAATTGTATATCCGGATGTGAGAGGGTTTATGAGCAGCACGGATTTAGGAATAGTAATTTATTTTATACCAATGAAGTGGCAAAATGACTTATTTGCCGGTCAAAGGAAGTTGTAGAATATAGGAAAAAAGACGGCATTTAAACCTCTGTGGCGTGGCGGTAGTGAATGCGACTGCACTACGTAGGAGGCGCGGGTTCGATCCCCGCTCAGTGCAAATATTTCTATCCATGAATATGGTTATTTGCACTGGTCTGAGTGTTTCTATGTATAATACGTATGTATTTACAAAAATAACGTATTAAAAGTATGTTTATCCGCATTCTAGATTACATAACACGAGCTAGTTAAGCTTACCTTGCATCTAGATAGCATAACATAACATAAACTCACGCCTATATTCCCCGAAGGGGTAGGCAGAGGTGCTAGCACCCACATTTCGCCAGTTTATGTTTAGGACCCAATGTTGGCGAGCTTATTGCCATTAACCGGGCACTTATAAACCTGCGATAAATACACACATAACTTCGAAAAGCATCGGAAAGACATTGGTGTGTGTCATGGTAAACCTGGGATCGAACTCGAGACCTCGTCGCAGCAGTCCATTACCCATACCACTAGGCTACCGTAGATTTTTTTTTGGTGACTATTAAAACCCCGTGCAGTAGAATAGGACCACCCCAGCTCTTCCTGTGGGTGCCGTAGTAGGCGACTAAGGGATAGGTCTGTTCTCCATCCGACAGTAACCATACAGCTTGCCCTTTATTACGTGGGACCAAAAATCTTACTTCGCGAAATGTGGGTGTTAATACACCCCTGCCTACCCACTTCGAGGATTTACAGGCGTGAGTATATTATATAATATAATCAAGTTAATTTTATGGGAGTAGTTTCATTTTGATGAGACCTCCTACTTATATCATACGTTCTCCATTTGGGTGGTCCGACATAGCCACTTCAAAACCAGGCCGCAGTTTAATAAAAAGAAATGTTTTTAGTCCGGTCTTTCGTTTGTAAAAAATATTATTGATTAATATATCGTTAAAATTTTATGGCAATATTTTCTCCATGCTAGTGTCATAAAATTTATGTTGAATATCGTACAATGGTTGGTGAAAGACAATAAAAACGACAGTGGTTCTAATTAATAACTTCAAACAAGAACTGCGCCATTTTGATACGCTTTTTAGCGCAGTGTTGGACTTTTTAGCGCAGCGTAGGACTGTTAAATACAAAAATAACTGGTTTATCTTCAGTTTTAACAACCGAAACAAAGTTTTATTTTGGGTTTATTATTGTTTTTTGATATAAAACGCCATTATTAGTCGATTAACATTTTATTTATTGTGACCTAAACGGATTGGATTGGCATACAGTTTAAATTTGAAAAAAGGATTTATATTCTGTTCATATTTGAATCTGTGAAAGCTTAGAGAATCAGGAGAAGTTAGTAAAGCATCATTAGAGTTACTAAATAGTACAGTCAGCGTCATAAAAATCTTGAAAATGATATTAAAACTCTCGTATTAAGACTTTCCCAACCAAATCAAACTGGTTTATTGATGTATATGGTATTATTGTTCAAACTAAAGGTAGGAAACTAGAAGGGGGTCAAAAACGAAATTAAATAAAAATAAAAATGAAAGGCTCGCCACCTATTACATTGGGACCTAAACATAAACTGGCGAAATGTGGGTGCTAGCACCTCTGCCTACCCCTTTGGGGAATACAGGCGTGAGTTTATGTTATGTTCTTTAACATCTTTCTAATGCTGACTGTACACACTTAGGTATTAACTTGTCCTATATTCTAGTATTATTGCCTAAAGCCTAAACCTAGACTTCCTTTTTGAATACACGAACAGAACGGTCCATTTTGAAAGAAAATTACTAACTGCATTAACAAGCATTCCCATTCCCAGCTAAGGTAAAAAGCTAAATAATTGCTTGTATTAGGAATGGGTTCACATCAGTAGTTGTAAACTTACAAAACTTAAACTTACAACAGTAATGCCTAGGATTTGAACCACCTCTCGAACGAAAACAGATTCCTTAACCACAAACCTAGCAAAACGATGCCACAGAGCGAGTATAGACCGGACATTATGAATAGGTCTACGTCAGTAATTTAATATACAGGATTCGAATCCGGGACCTCAATCCTACAGCCGACTACTACCGAAGCGTTTTTCAATCCGACGTTGTGTGACGTCAATCAGGGTTATTCTTAGAAATTTGTAATCAAATAAAATTATAGCAATCATAACATACATATAAACTCACGCCTGTATTCCCCGAAGGGGTAGGCAGAGGTGCTAGCACCCACATTTCGCCAGTTTATGTTTAGGACCCAATGTAATAGGTGGCAACCCTATTGCCATTAACCGGGCACTTATAAACCTGCGATAAATACACATATAAAAGAAAGAAGTCATTGGTGTGTGCCATGGTAAACCTGGGATCGAACCCGAGACCTCGTCTCAGCAGTCCATTATCCATACCACTAGGCTACCGCAGATATTATAGCAATGAGAGAAATAAATTCCTAAGAGTAACCCAACACAACGCAACTCAGCGCAACGGACAAGTGTGACCTCACTCTTAACCTGTACATTGCGCGGCGACTTGAAAACCCCTTCTCTTCCCGAAGACGCTTGACTTAAAAGCTCAATCCGTTCAATACAACTCAATCAGCATTTGTTTTCCGTAGAGAGCGCTTGAAAATCGGATTGACAATCGACTTAAGTGGAAAATGCACACGCGTGGCGCAATCGCGTTCTAGATTCCCCGTAATCCTCTAGAGCATTGGATCGTCACGTACGTGAACGTCCAATGTTGCTAAGTATGGAGTTAAACTCTTTGAAAATATTTATTGTGTATGTACCACAGTGATACATAGTAAATGACTTATTAGGAAGAAGTTATGTATGTACTAGGCAAGTCTCATTTCCGTTATTAGACGGCACTGAAATACTTAGTACAGATATTGTAATCTTTACAAATACGAATACATCGGAAAAAATGAAATGCTCAAGTGGAACTTGAACCCACGACCTTGGGAATGCTCTACCAACTGAGCCATTGAGCCACACCTGAATCACTTCAAATTTCCTTTCTCTTCATATCCGTCTTTAAGGGCGACGGTGGAGCCATCTACTAACTTACTTACGAACTGTTGGAACCAATGAATGATTTTTCTACCATTTATAAACATAGATTTTTGGTGACTCCATTTAGCATAGTAAATGCTATAAAAAAATCATTCAAATCTTTACAATATATTTATAAATTGAAGTAACTATCTGTTATGGTATGAAAATAACAGCTTTTTAGATTCAAACTTTCAAAGATTTTGTCGGTTAAGTGACGAATCCGCTGGTCCCCCAAAATTCGTACCATGTAATATAATAATAATAATATGTAATATAATACTCGTCTTCTCAAATATTTAAAGTCTATTATTCCTTTCCTAGGGACTTTGGTAATCTTTGAAATAACTGTGGCGACCTTTCCTACTAGCTAAGCTAGGTACTATTATTAAAAAAAAAGTAAGTAATTAAGTTAATCGTGTTATAGCATTTTTGAAGAAAATTACCCGTGTAAAGCCAAAAACAGCTCACTACAGAAATATTTGCACAGAGCGGGTATCGAACCTCTGACTCGACTGTCGATTCAACCTTTGCGTCATACAGCTCATAGTAAATATCTATAATGTTCCAACATTCAATAACATAACAATAAAACAAATAGAAAAAATCTTTGCTGCGTGGTTCCCGGCAGAAAGAATTTGGGTCACCCCATCTCTTCCCATGCGGTGTCCTACAAGGCGACTAAGGGATAGGGCTGTTTAACATCAGACAGTATACAGCCCAGACTCAGCCTCATATGCATGGCTCCTGTGAACAATAGTGCCGGGAAGACGGCAATAGGCTCACCCCCTATTACGTGGGACCGAATACATTGATTGGTGAAAAGTGGATGTCAATTCACCTTTGCCTAACTCTCCGGGGATAAAGGCGTGATTATATGTATGTAAAAAAAAACAATCAAACTATATCCATTAGCCCCAATAGTACATTTAGTTCCGCGTGGACTGTATGCACTGGATCGATGCACGGCGCATGCGCGGTGGTGGGGTCGATGCACCCGGCCTGTGACGTAACGCGCATTTTGTTGCACTGGGGTCGCTATACGATTGAACGATTCGTGAATGACTTTGAAACCGCGTAATTGCTATAAGCCATGATATTTGCCGATGGTATGAAACGGCGGTAAATGAATACAGTCAGTGGCAGAAGGTCCTAGGTTCGACATAACATAAACATAACATAAACTCACGTCTGTATTCCCTGAAGGGGTAGGCAGAGGTGCTAGCACCCACATTTCGCCAGTTTATGTTTAAGTCCCAATGTAATAGGTGGCAAACCTATTAACCGGGCTTATAAACCTGCGATAAATTCACACATAACTTCGAAAAGCATCGAAAAGTCATTGGTGTGTACCATGGTAAACCTGGGATCGAACCCGAGACCTCGTCTCAGCAGTCCATTACTCATACCACTAGGCTACCTAGGTTCGTTTCCTAGGTAAAAATTGTTATTAAGTAACAGTTTAGAATCAGGTAAAATTGCTTCTTATTGAAATCAGTTAGTGATGCATATTAGTCTATCATTTTATAGTTATACACTAAAGACGTGGTGTTTTTTTATTCGTGCGGAAATCCCCACGGTTACATCCCTCGCCGGAGCCGGATGGGGAGGTTATGTCGGACTCGAATCGACTAAAACCGCACGCCGACTGAGGGTCGTGGTGCAAGGCCGGAGGTGAGGTTGTCTTCAACATATTCCTCGCACCCCGGCTGACCCAGGGTGACCACCGGTGGTGTAGTGGTATTATTAATATTGTGTCTGAGGTTTCCGGTTCGATTCCCCGTGTGACCAAAAGTGATTAATAATAGTTTGAAGTCAGAAATGAGTATAGAAATAAGTTTGTGGCCTGAAAATAGCTAATGTTTACCTATATGAATGGGACCCTTGTGACCCCCGACAAACTTCAATTTATTTTCTCCGTTGCACATTGGAGTCTAGGGTCTCTATAATCCTTCTCCATCTCTTTTTTTTTATACAGGACACGTCAATTTGACTTCACCTGGCCTGATGTTAAGCTAAACGCAAAGTCTCGGAAAGAGGGTCACTATCGTAAACATGTGCCATGTTAACAGTGGTGGTACTCAGCTTGACGGCCTCATCAGATGCCTTTTTACGCCCCGCTTAAGGGACCTGGGTCTGTAGGAAGTAGGAAACACGTAAGCTGGCAGGGAGTTCCAGGTCTTAGTGATGCGGCATAGGAATGAGTGAGATTCACTCTTGGTTTGGCTTATACCTATGGCTTTTATGGGTACACTGCCATCTGACCTCGCAAGACGGAAATGCTGGCGATATTAACCTACATACATATACCCACGTCTGTAAATGCCTGGAGGGATATTAACACCCACGTTTCGCCATCTATGTATGATTAACGCCCACGTAATAGGGGGCGAGCCTATTGCCGTCTAGCGGGCACTTTGCCTTGGGCTGTATGTTTACTGTCGGATGGAGAACAGCCCTATCCCTTAGTCGCCTTTTACGACACCCACAGAAAGAGCTGGGGTGGTCCTATGCTACTCCACCGGTACCCAAAAATCTTATTGGGACTTCAAATCTCCATAATTCATTTACGGTACAGAGTATACCAGCTAGAACCAAGCGTTTCAGTGACTCATTCCTATGTCGCACCATTAAGACCTGGAACTCCCTGCCAGCTCACGTGTTTCCCTCTTCCTACAGTCCCGGGTCCTTTAAGCGCGGCGTGAAAAGGCATCTAATGAGGCCGTCAAGCTGAGTGCCACCACTGTTAACATGGTACATGTTTCCGATGGTGACCCTCTTTCCGAGACTTCGCCTTTAGCTTAACATCAGGCGAGGTGAAGTCAATTTGACGTGTCCTATATAAAAAAAAAACACGTAATGATGAGATAGTGAAACTTGAAACTTTATAAAGAGAAGGAAAATTTGAAGTGATTCAGGTGTGGCACAATAGCTCTGTTGGAAGAGCATTCCCCTGTAAGGGAAAGGTCGTGGGTTCAATTCCCACTTGAGCGCTTTTTTTTCGCGATTTTTTTCGAATAGTGAAACTTCCTTGAACGATCATTAACTGTAATGATTGCTCAAGGGTAAGCAGTTTTCTAGCTATAAAATTATCGTATTGAAATTGCAATCTAAAATAAATAAAAATCAATTGAGCATAAAGAGGTAATTGTTGCAATTTACTGGTAGACCTTCACTTGTAGTGGGTAAGCAGTGAAGTACAATCATGATTGTGGTTCTATAATTATCTATACAAATAAATAATCCGGTTAAGCGCGAATCAGATTCACACTTTAATGGTTCCGTTTACAACGAGATTGAGGTACCTACATCTCTACGATTTCCTAAGAAAAGGTCTTAACAGACAGAAGGATATATACTCGTATGTGGATATATGTTTAGGGATCCGTAACTTGTATGCCGTGGATTGTAGCGATGGTACGATAATATTTATTACATTGGAGAGGTCATACCTCGAAGTGCTGTTGATCCCGGTTGTCATACGAACATTTCGACGTTTACGCGTTGTTGGAGCCCATTAAAGTCAGAAAAGGATCCATGTGGTAGTTTCGGTTCACACTCGCTGTCTGATCTCGTCATTATCTCTTACCTTCTGTTGTCGAGGTACGCGTCGTATTCATCGGGCGTGTTCTTCTCGTCGTGCATCTCGTACAGATCGCTGTAGATAGCGGACTCCATGCGGGACGGATCCATGTGGTAGTTTGGGTTCTCGTACGACAGCAGCCCATTCTCTGAGAACAATGAGAAATACGTTAATATAAAATTGCTTGTTTTGGTAGTGACAGCCTCGATTTCGCGCCAGTAGGATTTTTGTCTAATGTAGTAGAAGGCGTACGATATAGGATCATGGGCAACTTATTTAAGTCGACGTTGCGTTCATGATGTCTTCAGCCCATCGACTGCAGGCAATCAAAAATGGCCATGCGAAACGTCTCCTAAGATTAGACAGAACAAGTCTAAAACAATTACGGGGACAATAACGGGTCACTATCCCCTCAATAAGCACATAAATACCATCGGTGCCACGGACAGCCTCCTTTGCAGTGGGTGTTTCGCCGAAGGAAACGGCTGCTCACGTAATACTGGACTGCGAGGCAGTGGCCAATCAACGATCCCAAGTGAGGTCGCTCCGCGAAGCCTGTGAAGTCCCCAGTAAGCTTCTGCGCTTCTGCGGAGCTAGGCTGGCTGCTCAAGCCAGTACTCTTCACGTACAATGGCCCAAGAAAAGAGGTTAAGTGCTAGTAAAAGAGTCCCCTATCCTATCCCTATGATGTTTTCAGTAAATAATGGTAAAAAATACACGAGTCTAAAATAACTTTCTTCGTTATCCTTCTAGCGATCCAGTGGCTTCCAAAGTTTGAACTTTAGAGTCTGGGGTTCTTTTATTATATTTGATTGTCTTGTTGACTTTTACGAAGGCGACTGCCGTCTGATCGTCTTTGATTTGAGCATAGGTAGAGCAAATAAACTCACTTCGGTACTATACGTACACCCTGCAAACATTAGGTAAGTATATTATTTATTTGGAAGAAAGAGAAAATGCAGGTAAACTTTGGACTTGTATGAAAAGGCATAGGAGACAATAAAAACTCGTGTGGCTTGTAGATACATAATCTAGCTATCTTCCTAAATAACATAATCATAATCATATTGACAAAAACACATTTTACATACATGTGCTTAAAATAAAACAATCAATCGAAAATATTATTTTCGAACGGTCATATTATTTATTTCAGAAAATAGTCACCTGTAGTACCTAATACCTATGTATTTAAACATTGTATTACAAATGCCCACGTTTAGTGATACAGTTATGATTCACAACTTTTGTAATTAAACCATTTTCATTAACATAACGACAGTTGTCTCTACCTTCCTAAATAATCTAAAAACAAGTACAGGCTTGTATTAACTGAAATTATATAAAATAACAGGCTAGTTGATCGTCCACACGCACTTCTGTGGCATCAGGTAACTCAAGCTGAAGCCCTAATAGTTGCTGGCGGGCCGCACTGCTGCCACGCCGATAACTTAGGTAATACTAGCTTTTGCCCACGACTCCACCCGCGTGGATGTCGGTTATCGCGACCAAACATGACCTGATAAATCCGCCCAAATACTTGAATGAATTTTAAAGCATTGTGTATGCTAACTTTACAAATCGAATACATAGGGACGTCGCCTAAAAGACGGACAAAAATAGAAGGGAAATTTGAGTCACATCGGGCGTGTCTCGGTAGCCGAGTTGGTCAAGGCATTCCCCCTGTAAGGGAAAGATCGCGGGTTCGAGTCCCGCCCGAGAAGTTTTATGTTTTCCCATGTATTCGAAGGTTTATAGGTATAATACATGTTTAATACAGTAAAGGGTGCAGCGGGAATGGGATCGGACGCGACGCGGGCGGAAAAAAATTGGCGGTACAAAGTTCGCTGGGAATAATTCTGGTCATATCTTCAATAAAGACGATTATACTATAACACCCACTTATTAAACCTCGCCCGACACATTCCATCAGCCGTTATTATAACTATTTCTTTCGCAAACTGCGCACTATGGACCGAAAAGTGCGCAAAAAGCGATATCCAAAACCCTTATTTCGGAGATAATCCTCTACAACCCCATAACGGGGTGAAAATGTCTGAAATCTCGATACAAGTTCCAATACTCGACAGCATACCCTCACTGTTGTACTTCCTTAATCGCTACAAGTTTATACAGCAGTCGGATTGTGTGGTGCAAAGTATAAACGGTAGCGGGTGAATCAGCAGGGTGAGAGAGGCCAGCGATGGTACGATGCGCGAACGCTTGGGGTGCGGCCGCCTCCTTCTGCGAGCAAGTAATGCGCGAGAAGGAGGCGGCCGGTCGGGTCCGGACTAGACTCCGAGCCCGGGAAGCCCGCGAACGCGAAGGCGAACCGGACGTTGGAGGTCGCAGAACGACCTTCGTCCTCCATGAGCGCTGGCCGGGGGGTAATCGGTGGAGCCGCCAGTCACCCTAGCAGAAGCAGGCCGCGGCGACAGTGCACAGTGCGCCTCCCCGTACCCGGGGCTACTTGCGGACACTATGGTCCTCACAACCCGAAGGGGGCCATCTCGAATGAGATAGTCCTGGGTCTGCCAGACCCAAACGGCGTGCGTTTTAGTCGGTTCGAGTCCGACATAACCACCTTCACCGGCTCAAGGGGTGGTATCCGTGGGGATTTTTCGCACGACATAAAATAAATAAATAAATAAATAAATAGATATTCCACAACATTCTACACAATGCTATCTAGACCCATGGTAAGCTTTTATAGCTTGTGTTATGGAATCTAGAATGCGGATAAACATACTTATATACTTTTTTTTGTAAATGCATACATATTATACATAGAAACACCCATACCAATGCAAATAGCCTCATTCATGCATACAAATATTGGCACTGAGCGGGAATCGAACCCGCGCCTCCTGCGTGGCAGTCGCGTGTACTACCGCCACGCCACAGAGGCTGTCACATAAAAAAGATGTTTTGTTACTAATACTCTTAAATAGGCATATAAGAATCCAAAACCATATAAAAATAAAGACTTATTTTCAAAACATCACACAATTGAATTAACTCATACACGGTCTTCTAATTAGCAACCGAATCCAGTTTATATTGTTAGCTAGGTATATTATGTTGTTATGTCTTACCAATAAATTACGCTCCGACGCCGTGACGGCTTCCGAACGACTACGAAACGTTACGTAACCGTGGTAATTGAATTGTTCACACAAATTCGCATAAACACGCGAGTTATAGGTACATAATACAGGAAAAATTTTCTTCGCTTCATACGGAGCGTAATATGTTTGGCAGAAGAAAAGCTGTTTACCTATATTATCTAATAAATGATGTGAGTATTACAGGTACCTTCAGTAAAAAAGTTTCGTTACAATATGTATAAACATTTTTAACATTTAAATACAATGTATCAATAATGGATATCTAAATATTTTTAAAATCCCCAGAGAACAAAGTTAATATTTATCACTAGCTGACCCGGCAAACTTCGCTTTGCCTCTGAAATTCTACTTCCCTTAACATTCAGGGGGTAATATAATAATAGTAATAGATGTTGTCCGATTCTCAGACCTACCCAATATGCACACAAAATTTCATGAGATAAGTTAAGCCGTTTCGGAGGAGTTTAACTACAAACACCGCGACACGTGAATTTTATCCATACTTCTATACTATCCATACTAATATTATAAATGCGAAAGTAACTCTGTCTGTCTAAACCACTGAACCGATTTTGATGAAATTTATTATTTATTTAGGCCATGTTTGATCGCGATAACCGACATCCACGCGGGCGGAGCCGCAGGCAAAAGCTAGTTTTACGAGTATATGTAAAAATGTTAGAGAAAATTATATTTTCACTTGCACCACAAAATAAGGGCGTGTGTCCACTAACGTGTAACGGCCCGCTTCCGGCGCACAATGTGTCTACTAAATAATTGATAGTTTTCCGTAATACCGTCCTACCTACACATTGTGTTTTCAAATGTGTGTAAATGTATGGGAATGAAAGTAGAATAGATTGTGGATGAATGAAAATATAATGTAGGGCGTGGAAGGTTGTAAAGGTCCACGTAGTGTGTGTATTTTTTATAGTCATCTTTTTCTCAGTACAAATGAGCTCTGCTTGACTAAGTAGAAGAGTGTTGGCCTGTCTTTCCATGCGGTGGGCTAGAGGCTAAAGCGTCTTCAAGAGGTCACGGGTGGTCTTGAGTCCGAAGAACCCTACTAAACGGTGTGAGTATTTATATATTCCTTGCCATCTTGCGTGTATCCTTGCTGTAGGAAGAAGGAAACACGTGAGCTGGCAGGGAGTTCTAGGTCTTAATGGTAATAAAAGGAATGAGTCACTGAAACGCTTGGTTTGGCTCTAGCATGAGCTTTCTTCTTTGGTTGCTAGGTCAGACGGCAGTGACTCCTAGAAAACCAGTGTAGCAATCTACAGCAATAAGCTGACTACAAGCTACAAAAGGCAACCGGACGATCGATATCCTAATAGTATTTACTCAGTGGACTCATTTGCAATGTCTTACAACCACGATAAAACCAATAAAAACCATTTTGTACAAAACAAACGCAGACAATGAGCCGTTTCAGTAAAATTATGTAAAGTTGAATCGAATACCTGAGTCAGGCGGCAGATGATGCGCAGGAGCGGTTTCCGAACGCCGAATTGGTGTTTTTGGGGGACTTTAACGCCCACCACAAGATCTGGTTGGGCTCCGCCATAACAAACCATGCGGGAAGAGCCACTCACGCATTTGCCCTGGCGCATGACTTGACTCAATTGGTGCACAAGGTCACGAGGATACCAAGAGAGTCCGGCCTAGAGCCCTCTCTGCTAGACCTTCTGTTGACGAGTCGCCCGGACCAGTACAGTGTCTCGGTGAGTGCTGCTTTAGGTAACTCCGGCCACTGTCTGGTCCGCTCCACCGTGCCCATTGTAGCGCCCCCACGACCCGTGCAGGGGAAGAGGCGTCTATGGCACTACTCGTCAGCGGACTGGGATGGATTGCGCGACTATTATGCGTCCATCCCGTGGGTTGAACGCTGCTTTGAGGGTAAGAACCCATCTGAGAGCGCTACTGCCGTCGCCGGTGAGATCGGTCTAGGTATGGAATACTATATCCCATACAGCGATGTCACCGGAGTCCGCGGAGCGCGTCCGTGGTTCGGGCGCGAGTGCGCGGAGGCTGTTGAGCATAAACAGTTTGCGTACCGCGCCTGGGTGCGGGCGCGCGCCACGCGCGATCCCAACGTGGGTCACTTCAAGGCGGCGTACAACAGATCCACAAAGGTCTGCAAGAGGGCATGCGTCAGAGCGGATGCCCAGCGCATAGCACGGCTGGGCCAAGAGCTAGTGGCGCATCCCACGGGTAGCCGTGGCTACTGGCAACTGGCCAAAGCCGTGCAAGCCAACTTCTGCCAGCCCTCGCTGCCCCCGCTGAGCAATCCCGATGGATCTCTGGCCCATGAGCCGCAAGAGAAAGCAAATTTGCTGGTCAATCTCTTCGCGGCCAACTCCCGAGTCGATGATTGTGGTATGCAACCACGGACAATGCCCACTGGTGACCACGCAATGCCTGATATACGTATCAGGCAACGCGATGTCCGTGCAGTACTGCAATCACTCGATGTCCGGAAAGCCAGTGGTCCTGATGGTATTCCAGCGGTCGTACTTAAAAAATGTGCAGCGGAGTTATCTCCTATGCTAACGCGGCTGTACCGACTGTCCTACAGTTCGGGTACAGTGCCTTCGGCTTGGAAGGAGGCGAATGTCCAGCCGATCCCCAAGAAGGGGGATCGCTCGGACCCAGCCAACTATCGACCCATAGCCGTCACCTCAGTGCTGTGCAAGGTGTTCGAGCACATAATTAACACACAGCTCATGCGCCACCTAGAGGATCACTCCTTGCTTAGTGACCGGCAATACGGTTTCAGACCGAAACGGTCATAGGGTGATCTTCTGGCGTACATGACCCACCTTTGGGGTGAGGCTATGGAGAAGCACGGTGAGTCACTGGCAATTAGTCTTGACATCGCCAAAGCTTTCGATAGGGTATGGCACAAATCGCTTCTTTCCAAGCTACCAGCCTTCGGCCTGCCTCCTAGACTGTGTAACTGGGTTGCAAGCTTCCTGCAGGGGCGCCGTATTCGCGTCCTTTGTGATGGACGAGCTTCGGAGTTCTTGCAGGTAAATGCTGGCGTGCCGCAGGGTTCCGTCTTATCTCCCACTCTCTTTCTTCTGCATATCAATGACATGCTCTGTAACGGAAACATTCACTGCTATGCAGACGACAGCACCTTACACGGGAGTTATTACGCACATCCTGCGGCCAAGCAGTCTGATATCGCGGAAAAAAGGCAGCTTCTTGTCACTGACCTGCACCGGATCCTGGACCACATTTCTCAATGGGGCGCTAGGAACCTGGTCGAGTTCAATGCCAAGAAGACCCAGGCATGTGCGTTTACAGCAAAGGTATCTCCTTTCCTTCCCCTTCCCACTCTTCAGAGCACACCACTGCCACTGCAGGATCACCTCACTATCCTCGGTATGGATGTTCGATGCAAACTGAATAACAAAAACTATATCGAGAGTATCATCAAATCAGCCTCGCGTAAACTCGGAGTCCTGAACAGAGTGAGACGTTTTTTCACGCCGGAGCAGCGGTGTCTTCTATATAAGACCCAAATTCGTTCCTGCGTGGAATACTGCTCACATCTCTGGGACGGCTCCGCAAAGTACTTATTAGATGCTCTCGACAGGTTGCAGCGACGTGCGGTCCGCATTATTGGGGATCCTGAGGTCACGAACACCCTCGAGCCTTTGCAGATGCGTAGAGATGTTGCGTCTTTGGCAGTTTTCTACCGTCTCTACCATGGTGAATGTTCTGACGAGCTCTTCCAATTAGTCCCACCCTCCCCTTTCCTTCACAGGACGACACGTGCAGGGCTAAGATGTCATCCATTTACGGTGCAGAGTATACCTGCTAGAACCAAGCGTTTCAGTGATTCATTCCTATGCCGCACCACTAAGGCCTGGAATTCCCTGCCAGTTCACGTGTTTCCTTCTTCCTACAGTCCTGGGTCCTTTAAGCGGGGCGTGAAAAGGCATCTAATGAGGCCGTCAAGCTGAGTGCCACCACTGTTAACATGGTAAATGTTTACGATGGTGACCCTCTTTCCGAGACTTTGCCTTTAGCTTAACATCAGGCGAGGTGAAGTCAAATTGACGTGTTCTGTATAAAAAAAAAAAAAAAAAAAAGTTATACCTCATCTGTGTCTCAAACAAAATAAAAAGATATTGTTGTCTTTTCGTCGTGCTATAACTATGTAAGTTTATCATCTTATGAGGACGTCGCTTCACTGAAAATATCGACGCTCAGCCACAGTAGCATTTAGATAGACAGCCAGAAAAGCGGATCCCATACTCTGATATGAAAGAAGGAGAGGAGTTCCTTAAATACACGAGACTTTGAATATAACTGTATTCAAAGATATATGTATTCGAGGCTCTAAGCTGAAAAGAAGTTAACGAGACGAGAGAAAAAAGGTAAAGAAAGCGACCATTACTGAGTTACGTTGCGATAACTAGCGATTATTTTCTACGTCCTTGTCGCACATGCCACAGTTACGCGACAAAAGCCGAGCGACAGCTATCATTGCGTGTTTCGTGGTACGGGAAAGCTGTCAGCACAGCGGTTCTAAACTGTCAGATCCGCCATCCTATGAGCAATTTCATTCCTGTCTGGAATGCTTTTGAAGTGAAACGTAATAATTTTCAAATAAAAATGTTTGGAACCGCTGAAACTTTGTTTACTTTTTTTCTACTTTAGTATATTCTACCATATACATATACATACGACCAAGTATATAGAAGTAAAACGTTTTAACTTTTGCACGGGGACGAGAGAAACATAGCGCTGGACGAACTAACATACAAGTCACACAC
Organism: Eilema sororculum; assembly: GCA_914829495.1. Taxonomy (NCBI): domain Eukaryota; kingdom Metazoa; phylum Arthropoda; class Insecta; order Lepidoptera; family Erebidae; genus Eilema; species Eilema sororculum. The sequence continues at coordinate 25,116,591 of OU618535.1, forward strand.
ATAACCCCTCTTTATTTAGCTTCGCTGTAGTCGGGTAAGTAATATAGCCAGTCAAGTTCAAAGCTCGTAGCCTTGCTAGTTGAATGTCATATGAATAATGGCGGCAAATGTCCACATGCTACTCGTATAAATGACCGCAAACACGAACTGTTGGACACAAAAAATGCAAGCAATTCTGTTCATAATGTGCAGCTTTTTTTTGTTTACATATTCATGTATTGTTGCAAAACTTTTTAAGACTAGTTTTCCGTGCTTTTTATATGTCGTTTCGTAAGATTCCTTTGGTTTTTTACGCTAATATTTAGGTATTATTAAGATTGTTGTTCCCGGTCACATAATATAACTTACATTTTGGATTCCAGGGCGTCCGGGATCTGTTTTTTTACTTCTCTGTTTATCTTGGTTTCTATGATAACAGATGGTTCTGCCGAAGGCGTGTCTCTCAGGGTTAAGAGATCAGGGCAGTCACTCCCGGAAAAAGCCACTCAATCAATCAAACCTCGGACCTCGACCTCCAAAGTTAAAATTTTGATGAAATAAATGAATTAGCCTATCGCTGTCCACTGCTGGACAAAGGCCTCTCTCAATGTGCACTGTGGTGAATTATAAATTATATCTTATTTATTTATTTATTTTTTTATTTATTTATTTATTTATAACTTTTACACTATCATTACAGGTACATATCAAACCTAATACAATAGTGCCGCTAGTGTAAATGTAAATTATATAAGTCGAATATGAAGTTCCTATTTACTTATTGTTACCTACATAATGGTTTGTGACAATATGAATAAAAGTCAGTCTATGGTCTCAATGCCTTTCATTTAAAACATGCACAATCTCTCCCGATCCTCCACCCTCCGCATCCAGTTCGTCCTAGTCGCCTTTTCATCAGGTCCTCAGGTCCTCAGATCCCCAGTCCATCAGGCTAGGGACCTATCTGTTATTAAACAGCCCTATCCCTTAATCGCTTTGTACGACACCGCATTAGAAGAGATGGGGTGGCCCAAATTCATTTCTTCTTAAAAAAATATCTTAGACATCCATCCATATCCTCACGTCTGTAAATCCCCGAAAGGGTAGGCAGAGGTATAGTAGCACCCACGTTTCGCCAATTATGATTTTCGGTCTCGTCTAGTGGGCCCTTTGTCTTGGGCTGTATGTTTACTGTCGGATGGAGAACAGCCCTATCCCTTAGTCGCCTTTTATGACCACCACAGGAAGAGCTGAGGTGGTCCTATTGTACTCCACCGGGAAAAAATATGTTAGTCTTTAGAATAATATACTTGTGTACTGTACATAAGAGTAAGCTCAAGTCATAGACAGGTCTAAGGCGTGCGTGCCGTATCGATTTTGTACGACCTTCAGACAGCTGGGCTTAACCAACCTTTTAAAACTTCACCTGAGAGAGAAGATGACTCAAGTAGCGACTTGAGTCATCTTTTAGTTTCATTTGAGTTAATAAGCTATGTGTCATTTGGATCAGATTTCAGAAATCATTACGATCCGATAAATAAATGACGGGTTGAAGTCCCGTTTTGGATGTTCAGTTTAACCAGTCTAAGATTTATATTATACTTGAATGATTTTTATTTAAAACATTAAGTATGCTAGGTCTCCTGTTAAGGAAAGATTGTAGGTTCGAGTCCCGCCCGAGCGATTCACTTTTCCTGATGTATTTCGAATTCATATTATACTAGGTTTTGCCCGCGGCTCCGCCCGCGTGGATGTCGGTTATCGCGACCAAACATATTTCTCATGGTCTAATCTACCCCTATACCAAATTTCATCAAAATCGGTTCAGTGGTTTAGGCGTGAAAGCGTAACATACAGGCAGACAGACAGAGTTACTTTCGCATTTATAATATTAGTATGGAAGTATGGATATGGATGTCATTATCTACACAATAAGCATTGCTATACAACATGGCAATTGGCAATGCTGCCAGTCTTCTGGGAACGCTGCCACAAGAGGCATGCGATGCGGAGGAATTCTACAACGTAATTTTAGTTTTTAAATTGTTTCTTTTATTTTTATTTGTAAAAACTTATAATAATAACTGTTTTGACTATTACATTCAATAATATAATTCAATAAAAAAAATTATCTACTTAGGTACTTTATGAGGGGCAGGGCGCTTTTTCAAGGCAAGGTGTTTTATCTGATTATCTGTAGCTATAGATGTTATACTAGACAGTAGAGGTACTTTTCATACCTACGTTCAGTTTTCTTTCATGAATTAACGTTATAGAGGTGAATCTAATTATGATTTTACCTCAGGCGGTGTACAAACACCGCCTTGAAAAAACCCGGTCTCACTCTCCTACGCCTTCAATATTTCGTTAACTTGACTTTTACAGGAGCGACTGCCATCTAACCTCCAATCTTGAAAATAACGCCTACACTAGTGCCTAGTCCATCAATTCAACAGGTGCATTAGCTTACAGGAGAAGTTTGTTTGAGCCTTGACGGGTTATATTATCATATATTTTCAAGCCTCATATAATATCAACAAAATTCATAGTAAATAATGTGAATCATCGTTTGATCGATCTTGTAGCAGCCAAGCAAAAATAAGATTTCATCAGTCGTATTACGGCATATAATTGTCTGTACATGTTACTTAAATAACCTCAAAAAATAACGGCACTGAAACGGTAATGACAGCTATTAAGCCCTGCAGCCTTCTATTCAATTTTTTTTTTCAGTAATGAATCCTCTTTCATATATAATTTGTGATTACATGAAATTACTGTATATTTCGATATAATAACAAGCAAATTATTGTGAGTTAGAAAGATGATTTTTGTACTGAATCAGATATTTAATTAATTAAGCCACTAAGTTGGGGTTTCAACTTAGGTTTAGGGTCTTACCAAAATCTTAGATCTATTCTTCGGAGTTCAAGCCAACCACATCTGCTAACTAGGATATCGACTGATTAACAGACCTTTCCTTTTTTTTTCTTGCCACACGGATACCTCTCCCGCCGGAGCCGGAAGGGGAGATTATGTCGGACTCCAACCGACTAAAACTGCACGCCGATTGAGGTATTGAGGTCCGTGGTGCTAGGCCGAAGGTGAGGTTGTCTCGTACCCCGGCTGACCCAGTGCCATCCCTTACGGTCTTGCCCTCCTCGGGAGCTGATTACCAGACCAGGCTCTGGCGGAGACCTTCAGGGTTAGGATGTCATAAGGCGATCGCTCCCATGAGAGCTGTACAAGTCTCTCCACACTGCGCAAACCTACAGCTCGATATCTTTTTAGAGTAGTTAAAACCGAAGCTATAGTTAAAAATATTTCATGAAAATACCTGTTTTAACTACTCTATAAAGATATTAAACTGTCAGTCCGGCGTGTGACAGGGAAAACACTACAAAACCGAAGCACACCGAGCATAGCCGAACTCTCAATCTCCGTGCTAAATTACTTCCTTTTTATTTTATATCCGTGACAATACTCTGACCTACGAATCTAACCTTAAAAATGATGGCACACAACTCAATTTCCCAAATCGATATGTATGACACAGCAGATTCGCATGTTTAAAACCCAAAGTCATCTCTTAAGTGAGATATGAAAGTGAAGTGAACAATTTGTCGATGTCATTCGTAATAAGTGAGAATTTATTGTTTAACATAATATATCGATATGATGAACGTATGGCTTTTTTATTAATATTACCTACCTATACCGGCACCAGCTTTATCTATAGTATAAAAATGAATCGCTCAATGTGTTGGTAAGCGCATAACTCTACAACGCCTGAACCAATTTGGCCAAGTTTTTTTTAAATGTTCGTTGAAGTTCAAGGATGGTTTTGACGGCGAGAAATATTTGAATAATTGCCGGGATCCAACATCCACGCGAGCGGAGCCGCGGGCAAAAGCTAGTTACCAATATATATATGCTAATGCTAAAGTAACTCTGATTTACACTTAAATAATGAGCCGATTTTCATAAAATATTTGGTTTAGAGATAGATTAGATTTTGGGAAAGGATATCAGATCTGTTTTGTCGCAAATATCTAAAATCTACGTGGGCGGAGTCGCAGGCCAATAGTTACCAATTTATAAGTGTATGTGTAGCCATACAATACGTTTATATTGGTATTCCTTAGGATCAGTCGAAACAAAACCTATCAAAATGTTTTCGCAAGATTATTAAACCTTTAAAATTACTAATAATTTAATTTGATTTAATAATAATTTTATACAAGTATGAGAACGCAATTAAATGAGAGTGGAGGAGGCGCCATCGATTCTACAGAAAAAGAAGAAAAATAATTTTATAAGTTTCAAAATGATACGTTTTTCGCTGTAATTTTACTGAATCGGACCACTGAATTCGTAAGTATTCAGCAATTTTGGTAATTACCTATACATATGTGTTATTAAACGTAATTAAAAACGTCATGTTCATTCTGTCTATTATTTCTAGATAGATTTGCTCCCAGCTATCTAGAATAGAGAGCGCAATTTTGCGAAATAAATATTCCTAAAAGAAATTCAGTCGAAGAAATTGACCTCATTTATTGTGTGTGAGCAATTTCAGATCTATTGTGTGTATGATTCATTATTTGTATCATTTGTGTGTGTGTAGGAGCCGTATGTCTCTTTAATAAAATCATATTATTGTATTGTATCATATTGGACCTTTATTATTTTAATTTATAAGATTAATAAAACGATTAAGCAATTTTACCCTTATCTTACATACATACGTCACGCCTTTTTCCCAGCGGGGTAGGCAGAGACTACAGTCTTCTTACCTATCTTATGTTTATTATATTCTAAATACTTTATTTATGTTAACTCTTTACATTCTTTGAAGCGTATACGAATGAAAAACGCTGTACCTACGCAAAGTAAGAGTACATTAGTTTAAAAATAGATTTTAACACTAACAAAGTTGAAATAAATATCAGATGGGTTTGACGTACAACATCTCCCTCGTTTTTAGTTTTTAAACAGTTGTCTTAAAAACGTATAGATGCCAACAAACACCTTTACGAAAGCTCATAGAGTTCCCGCATGTGCACTATAAGCAACTATACCTTTTATTTTTTATAGTGCGCAAATCCCCTCGGATACCCCCCTGCCGGAGTCAGAAGGGGAGGGGGCGGACTCGAACCGCCTAAAATCGCACACCAACTGTGGGTCGTGGTGCACCGTGGTGCAAAACACCAAAAGGCCGATCAATGAAAGACGCGAATTGCAACAAGGTTCAATTCAGGTTTTTTTTTTTTTTTTTTACACAGGACACGTCAATTTGACTTCACCTCGCCTGATGTTAAGCTAAAGGCAAAGTCTCGGAAAGAGGGTCACCATCGAAAACATTTACCATGTTAACAGTGGTGGCACTCAGCTTGACGGCCTCATTAGATGCCTTTTCACGCCCCGCTTAAAGGACCCGGGACTGTAGGAAGAAGGAAACACGTGAGCTGGCAGGGAATTCCAGGTCTTAGTGGTGCGGCATAGGAATGAATCACTGAAACGCTTGGTTCTAGCAGGTATACTCTGCACCGTAAATGGATGACATCTTAGCCCTGCACGTGTCGTCCTGTGAAGGAAAGGGGAGGGTGGGACTAATTGGAAGAGCTCGTCAGAACATTCACCATGGTAGACACGGTAGAAAACTGCCAAAGACGCAACATCTCTACGCATCTGCAAAGGCTCGAGGGTGTTCGTGACCTTAGGATCCCCAATAATGCGGACCGCACGTCGCTGCAACCTGTCGAGAGCATCTAATAAGTACTTTGCGGAGCCGTCCCAGAGATGTGAGCAGTATTCCACGCAGGAACGAATTTGGGTCTTGTATAGAAGACACCGCTGCTCCGGCGTGAAAAAACGTCTCACTCTGTTCAGGACTCCGAGTTTACGCGAGGCTGATTTGATGATACTCTCGATATAGTTTTTGTTATTCAGTTTGCAGCGAACATCCATACCGAGGATAGTGAGGTGATCCTGCAGTGGCAGTGGTGTGCTCTGAAGAGTGGGAAGGGGAAGGAAAGGAGATACCTTTGCTGTAAACGCACATGCCTGGGTCTTCTTGGCATTGAACTCGACCAGGTTCCTAGCGCCCCATTGAGAAATGTGGTCCAGGATCCGGTCCAGCTCAGTGACAAGAAGCTGCCTTTTTTCCGCGATATCAGACTGCTTGGCCGCAGGATGTGCGTAATAACTCCCGTGTAAGGTGCTGTCGTCTGCATAGCAGTGAATGTTTCCGTTACAGAGCATGTCATTGATATGCAGAAGAAAGAGAGTGGGAGATAAAACGGAACCCTGCGGCACGCCAGCATTTACCTGCAAGAACTCCGAAGCTCGTCCATCACAAAGGACGCGAATACGGCGCCCCTGCAGGAAGCTTGCAACCCAGTTACACAGTCTAGGAGGCAGGCCGAAGGCTGGTAGCTTGGAAAGAAGCGATTTGTGCCATACCCTATCGAAAGCTTTGGCGATGTCAAGACTAATTGCCAGTGACTCACCGTGCTTCTCCATAGCCTCACCCCAAAGGTGGGTCATGTACGCCAGAAGATCACCCGTTGACCGTTTCGGTCTGAAACCGTATTGCCGGTCACTAAGCAAGGAGTGATCCTCTAGGTGGCGCATGAGCTGTGTGTTAATTATGTGCTCGAACACCTTGCACAGCACTGAGGTGACGGCTATGGGTCGATAGTTGGCTGGGTCCGAGCGATCCCCCTTCTTGGGGATCGGCTGGACATTCGCCTCCTTCCAAGCCGAGGGCACTGTACCCGAACTGTAGGACAGTCGGTACAGCCGCGTTAGCATAGGAGATAACTCCGCTGCACATTTTTTAAGTACAACCGCTGGAATACCATCAGGACCACTGGCTTTCCGGACATCGAGTGATTGCAGTACTGCACGGACATCGCGTTGCCTGATACGTATATCAGGCATTGCGTGGTCACCAGTGGGCATTGTCCGTGGTTGCATACCACAATCATCGACTCGGGAGTTGGCCGCGAAGAGATTGACCAGCAAATTTGCTTTCTCTTGCGGCTCATGGGCCAGAGATCCATCGGGATTGCTCAGCGGGGGCAGCGAGGGCTGGCAGAAGTTGGCTTGTACGGCTTTGGCCAGTTGCCAGTAGCCGCGGCTACCCGTGGGATGCGCCACTAGCTCTTGGCCCAGCCGTGCTATGCGCTGGGCATCCGCCCTGATGCATGCCCTCTTGCAGACCTTTGTGGCTCTGTTGTACGCCGCCTTGAAGTGACCCACGTTGGGATCGCCCGTGGCGCGCGCCCGCACCCAGGCGCGGTACGCAAACTGTTTATGCTCAACAGCCTCCGCGCACTCGCGCCCGAACCACGGACGCGCTCCGCGGACTCCGGTGACATCGGTGTATGGGATATAATATTCCATACCTAGACCGATCTCACCGGTGACGGCAGTAGCGCTCTCAGATGGGTTCTTACCCTCAAAGCAGCGTTCAACCCACGGGATGGACGCATAATAATCGCGCAATCCATCCCAGTCCGCTGACGAGTAGTGCCATAGCCGCCTCTTCCCCTGCACGGGTCGTGGGGGCGCTACAATGGGCACGGTGGAGCGGACCAGACAGTGGTCGGAGTTACCTAAAGCAGCAATCACCGAGACACTGTACTGGTCCGGGTGACTCGTCAACAGAAGGTCTAGCAGAGAGGGCTCTAGGCCGGACTCTCTTGGTATCCTCGTGACCTTGTGCACCAATTGAGTCAAGTCATGCGCCAGGGCAAATGCGTGAGTGGCTCTTCCCGCATGGTTTGTTATGGCGGAGCCCAACCAGATCTTGTGGTGGGCGTTAAAGTCCCCCAAAAACACCAATTCGGCGTTCGGAAACCGCTCCTGCGCATCATCTGCCGCCTGACTCAGGTATTCGAATAGTCGAGTTATCTCCGCATCTCCTGTATGGGAACGGTAAAGGCACACATAGATCTGACTCGTGGAGCCATGGTCTACGTGTACCCAAAGGATGGAAAAGGATGGGTCCTCTAGACAGCGCAAACGGCGACAACAAATATCCGCCCTAACAAACACGCACACCCCGGCTTTTGCTCGGAAATTTTCCTCGATAACATAGCCGGGGTAAAGTAGGTAGGTCGTGTCGTCAGGGCGGCGTATTTGTGTCTCCGTTAGAAACAGCATAGCTGGTTTCGCCGTCTCCAGGTGTTGGTGGACGGCGTTGAGGTTTTTATGGAGCCCACAGATGTTCGTGGACTCCACCTCAAATAGTTTTTGTGGGAGAGTCCCTAGCCGCTGTTTTTCAAACACACCCAAAATTTCATCACAACCGGTTCAGTCATTTAGGAACTGTTCAGGACACACACATACGAACATATAGATTTAATATATTTTAAGTGTTATTAATTAGAAATAATAATACTCACTTTCTCGTTTATGCAGACCCATGTTGAAGAATTAGTTGCTAGTCGTATATTAACGGATACATCACACTGATTGTTCACTGTTCACACAACCGCATCACTTTCGATACATCACTATTCAAAGTCCGTACATCAGTGAGAGTTGTGCTGAGGACACACGGGATAAATTACGCAATGGAAATTTACGCGCCGGGAATTAATTACGCATAATATATCGTATTTTTGCGTAATTCATTTTGTGATCTGAAGTAAAGTTACGTGGCTGGAATTAAAAGTGAGATTCGTTGGCACTATGGTAGAGAATAAATGTCACAATATTTAAAAATGTTTAGTGCGTAGGTTGCATTAAACATTTCTATGGTGCGTTTTATAAAATAATATTAAACTGTATTGGTGAGAGTTGTGTAGTGCTAAGTGTAATAACATGAGTTTCAGTGGAATTACAAGGCAATAGAGAACTGGAGTACAATTTCTTTTCTAAGTTTCACTCAGGGTTTCTAGAAAGAAGCTGATGAAAGGAAATACCGTGGCAATATCAAAATCGTACTGTCTGTTTAGTGCGATGCTGACATAGCCATTTCATAGCTATTCTCTGTTATCCATTGAAGTTGCCACATAACATAACATAACATAAACTCACGCCTGTATTCTCCGAAGGGGTAGGCAGAGGAGCTAGCACCCACATTTCGCCAGTTTATGTTTAGGTCCCAATGTAATAGGTGGCGAGCCTATTGCCATTAACCGGGCACTTATAAACCTGCGATAAATATTGAAGTTGCCACAATTATAAAAAATGGCTTCTAATTTTGAAGGTTGTTGTATCCTAAGAGTATTATTTTTAAATTTAAAATATAGAACACGTCATCGTCGTAGTCACAAATATCACAATTGAACAGAGAACAAATATATTTAAATACTTTAAGCGTACGGTTATTTTAACTGTAGTAAATTGACGATTTTCGTTGACATTGCAGTTAAATGTCATGCTGCTGTGAGGAAACAGCTCTGACACATAATAATATAGATATGTTTAAACATGCGAAGGCAATTACTATTGTTGGAATGGAAATAGCTTCCATACTTTTCTGTGACGTCAGTAGGCACTATATAGGTGTATGATGGTTCATTGTAATCTATATGTGATTCAATGTGATCTGGTTTAGTATACAAATAACAACGTGGATATTTACATAATTTATTGGATTATTAAACGATTTTTTTTTATCGTGCGAAAAATCCCCACGGATACCACCCCCACGGAGCCGGTGGAGGCGGTTATGTCGGAATCGAACCGACTAAAACGCACGCCGTCTTGGGTCCTTGGTTGCCGGAGGTGAGATTGCCAAAAGCATATCTCTCGCACCCCGGCAGACCCAGGACCATCTCTATCGAGATGGCCCCCTTCGGGTTGTGGGGACCACAGTGTCCCCATCTAGTCCCGGTTACGGGGAGGCGCATTTTGCGCCGCCACCGCGGCCTGCTTCTGCTAGGGTGACAGGCGGCTCCACCGGTCACCCCCAGGCCAGCGCTCATGGAGGACGGAGGTCGTTCTGCGACCTCCGACGTCCGGTTCGTCTTCGCTCTGCGCGGGATTATTAAACGATAACCATAATCTGGAAACTTAAGGAAGTTGTAATAAAATCTGAAGAAGTATTTAAAAAGGTCATAATTATCCCGTCCTTTAATTTTTAAAGTATATAGTGTAAGATTTGTCTCAGCTATCTAATTTTGCCCCTTACACTGCCATTAAACCATTCTCTAATGAGTGTAATGTATGTATACGTTCAAAGGGCCTATGACCTTACAAGGGCCTCCACACAGACATAACTAACTTCCTTAGACTCACTCCCGTGAGAGGAAAATCAAAAATTATTAAAAACACTATTAACTAGATATAAACTATGGTTATGCGTGTCCCAAAATAACAGGTAAAAATCGCACGCTAAATAAAGCATTGTTTTATTTAATAAATTAGTGTAACTATTATTATTTAATATAATGTGTAGTATGTAGTTCAAATGACATAATATTTCCACGACCGTGTGCACACCGCCTAACAATGAAAGTATGAGAACTATTCTGAATGCGTTCTATGCAAGTTTCTTTTTTTAGCGCATTTGCTAAATATAACACTAGGTTCATAGAATGACAAACGAACAAAACTTCATACATGTAAATTATATAAGTAATTATATTTGGAGCATTGCACTCTATGGATGTGAGACGTGGATTATGACACAGAAAGACAGAGACAGGATGGAGGCATTTGAAATGAGGTGCTGGAGAAGGATGGAAGGGATAAGCTGGACAGAAAGAATGTTAAACGAAAGAGTATCAAACAAGGTACAGGAAAGAAGGTCTATATTGAAAATAATCGAGAGCCGAAGAGGAAAGATGATTGGCCACCTGATAAGATACGACAGATTAAAAAAAAATATCATAGATCGAAGGTAGAAGGAAGGAGAGGAAGAAGACCAAGAGGAACTTTTAAGGCACAAATAAAGGAAAGGATACAAGTCGCATCGTATCAGGAGGTCAGAAGATTAGTGGAGGAGAGAGAAGGATGGCGATTACTCCACCGACAAGAGCGCAGCTCTTAAGTTTAGAGAGATATAAGTAACTACATGGTAACTAAAATAGGTAAGTAGGAAAGTCGGTTTTAACGACAAACCAAATCTCAAGTTTATTTACTCGCAGGCAGACATCTATATAAAACTAAGGTACATTCAGCATCAGAAAGATGTTGACGAACAAAGTACTACAACTGATCATAATTTCGATTTTTTACCCCCTTCCTGTTGACTGATTGTTCGATATTTGGTACACACCTTTATTTCGGACATTTATACCATAAAAATCAATAAAACAGTTTGATTTGCTCTTAATACGAGAGTTTTAAGATTGCAAACAAATATAATGTGATTAAATACGTCGTCGCTTCTTAAAGTTACAACCTATAATTTTAAATAAAAAGAGACAGTTTACAGATATAGTACCTATTCTTTGAACTTGTTTTCATTTTATTCTTAATTTAATTTTAAATTATTTTTGTGAAAATTCACTGCTCTTGCTGATCTGATCTGATCTGACTGATCTTTTTGTAAAGAGAAAATGTGTCACCGTAATGGAAAAAAATAGCATGAGTTTCCACGGGTTTCACCTTCAAAAAGTCTTACTACTCAGAAGATATTTACACGCATTGTGAACAAACCTGATGTAGGAGACTATTGCATGCTTTCAGCTATAAGATGCTATCGTACGCTATAAACCTACTTAGAGACGCTAAACAGCACATTTGGCAAAGTTGGCATTTGTTTGTAATGGGCAGATTGGTTCAAAACGAGGTGTAGAATTGGTGCCGGCCCCACTCGCCCCTCAATCTACAAACAATAACTATGATAACATTCTATTTGTTGATTCGCACCAATTAGCTCAGTTAAAATGCATTTGCATCCATCGGATACGTTAGTGATGCTCACAGATGTACTGTGAGCATCATTTCATTTTTATGTGGGTACAAGACGAAAATTGCAAATCGAAATTAATGGAAAATGAAGTAACTGATTGATTTATTTTTTATTTATTTATTTATTACATGGAAAACTTACAGCTACAAAACATGAATAGCGTTGGATTAGGCAATAGAAAGCCAGTAACAAGTTTTCGCTTATAGTCACTGCATAGGTAAGACATTGTGGACATTACTTGCGTTAAGTCAGTTCAGTCAGTTAATTATGTGACAATATAAGTTATGAAACGTCATTATAAATCTAATATGGTGAACTCCTAAAGATAGCGGTCCATTGACAGCCTCTGTGGCGCGGGTGTGGCGGTAGTGAACGAGACTGGTACGCAGGAGGCGCGGATTCGATCCCCGCTCAGTGCAAATATTTTTATGGATGAATATGGCTATTTGCATTGGTCTGGTCTGGGTGTTTCTATGTATAATTGGGTATGTATTTACAATAAAAAAGTATCTACGTATGAAAAACATCGGAAAAAATAAAACGCTCAAGTGAGACTTGAACCCACGACCTTTCCCTTGCAGGGGGAATGCTCTGCTATCTAAATATGTTTATCCGCATTCCAGATTCCATAACACAAGCTAGTTAAGCTTTGCTTGCCATGTGTTGTGTAGAATGTTGTGAAATATTAAAAAAAAAATATTCTTCAGCTTCTAACTAATATGGGTTCCTAAAAAAAAGTTGCTAAAAAATGCGAAATATCGAAAAATGTACTCAAATTACTATTTTATAAAGACGTTTGTTATGTTATGTTATTTTATGTTAAATATAACTTTAACTCTAGCCAAAACACTGTGGAAGTAACTGAAATCAGAGATATAAGAGAGTAAGAGAAAAAATCTGAAATTAAATGCAATCTGCAATTGGATAAGAAATTGGAAACTCAAATCTAATCCCAACGAAGCAAAGTCATAATTGTCAAGACGAGACGCCCGTAATTGTCTCACACATTACAAGTACAAAACATAATTATGAGAACACACGCATTGCTAATTACAAGCTCCGAAAGTGGCTCATTGAACGCGTTATGCGTTCTCACGCGTTCACTCTCAATGCGTGCTTTAGTTCTAATTAAGTAAAAAATGCCATTCAACTTGATTACCGTGATTATGTCTTAATTAAAATATCATGAGTTTGAAATGGGACCCAGCGTGGGTTTAAACGGAGTTTAGATTCTTTTTATTTTTATGTGATTACCTTTTGGGTTGGCCTTTGTTTAGGTGTAGATCTGTTGATGGTAGATAAAATGTGAGATGTAAAATATATAGGTGAAGTTATTCGTCAACATCTGTTTTATTTATTACTAGCTTTTGTCCGCGGCTCCGCCCGCGTGGATGTCGGTTATCGCGACCAAACATAGCCTATGTCCTTTCTCATAGTCTAATCTACCCCTATACCAAATTTCATCAAAATCGGTTCAGTGGTTTAGGCGTGAAAGCGTAACATACAGACAGACAGACAGAGTTACTTTCGCATTTATAATATTATAGTATGGATATGGACGGTCTTTGAGAAGTATCAAGTGTGCCAGCATTTTAATTAATCCGACATTTTTAAGGGCTCAAAAATCGAACATATACAAATAAATGTACAAAGCCATTCATTCCGTAGTCCAAGAATTATCTTTCTAAAAATTAAATTAAAAAAAAATTGCTGTTAAATACATAACCCTTTTTTAAATTCGGTAAAAAGAAACCAAATACTTCTAACCCAGTCAGAGAGATTGCAACAGAAAATTACATTCCGCAAAGCGAATGACTAAAGCTTCACTATAAGATCACGTCCACAGTCTCCTAGTGCAATGTGAAATGGTCTGAGAAAGCCTATTGTAAAGGTTTCGGTACACCTCAGTAGTCAGCCAGGGTTTTCGAATTGATAAGACAAATTTGCGAATAGAGTTTAAAAGACCCGTATTCTAGAATGACACTCAGCCTGAATCACGATTTATCTGAGGACAGATTGTATAGAAAGATTGATAGTTTGACATATTGTCTATACAAGCTGTCCTCAGATAAATCGTGATTCAGGCTGAGTGTCATTCTAGAATACGGGCCTAAAAGTTCAGATCTTATTTAATTTTAAAGGTGGGCTTATGTTTTATATTTTTGCTGTTAGTCAATAAATACTTTTATGAATATTTAACTATTTATTTATTTGATTTTCATATAACCTAGTGGTATGGGTAATGGACTGCTGAGACGAGGTCTCGGGTTCGATCCCAGGTTTACCATGGCACACACCAATGACTTTTCGATGCTTTTCGAAGCTTTTCGAAGTTATGTGTGTATTTATCGCAGGTTTATAAGTGCCCGGTTAATGGCAATAGGCTCGCCACCTATTACATTGGGACCTAAACATAAACTGGCGAAATGTGGGTGCTAGCACCTCTGCCTACCCCTTCGGGGAATACAGGTGTGAGTTTATGTTATGTTATATGTTTGTGTGACCCTGACCATGCACCGTATTGTTTATTTGTTTTAATTATTTACTTGAATTTTTTTTTATATCTAATCTATATGTAAAGTATAAAATAAAAAGGAAAAACCCCGTAGATAAAAATTCAAGCAGATTATATAGATATTATACATAATTAACATAATAATGCCTACTCAGAATATATCTAATGCTCAAAATCGAGCGATAAGGCAGTTTATTGTACATACATACTTACATTCAACCGTTATGTTCCACTTATTTATGTCTTTACTGTACATTATTAAACATTAGCGGACCCGGCGAACTTCGTAACGCCAATTATTTTCCACCCGCGTGGCGTCAGATCCTGTTCCCGCTGCACGCTCTACTATAATAAGCATGTATTGTATTATACACATAAACCTTCCTTTTGAATTACTCTATCTATTAAAAGAAACTTCATCAAAATCTGTGCCATAGTTTTAAAGATAAAAGCATACATAGGGACGGACAAACCCGGAAAGCGACTTTGCTTTATACTAGCTGGTGATCGTGAAGTGATGATGGTAGGTATAAAGAAGTTTTACAACGGCCAATAAACAATCTTATCCCTCGAAGCAATAAATGTCTTTCAGTAACAAAAGTAATAAAATTAATGTTAAACATACATAACGTATTAAGATAATAACAAAAAATAATACGGCTGTATATTTATTAATAAGCATCTCACACACAAATTAAAATAAGAAATAAACTTCAGACGCAAAAGAAATCGTCTACAAATTACACAAATAATTGTCTCATACGTTACCCAATCGTTTACATTACGTAAATCCAATACCGAAGGTGATTACTGAATCATAAAATCACAGTGTACAGTCTTTAACTAGCAAGCGTCATGATGATGATGACATCTTTGTATAAAAAACGTGATTACATGCTTGTCCGTCGCGTGCAGTGGACAGCTCTCAGCGTGCAAGTACCTTTATGTCGCGATGACGTTGCGTTTGAGTTGTCACACGTCAATGACGATGCGTGACGTTCGGAAATTGAATATTGACAGTTGTGGCTGTCAGTTTATAATTGAATGGATGTTTAAATATTTTACGGCTAATAATTTTGTTTGAGTATTTTTATAGTTTTTAGCAGGTATTGTTTATTTTACCCTCCTACTCCTTCCTTCTATATTGCTTTATCATAGGAACGGCTGCTGTCTAACCCTCCAACCTCAAGAAGATAGCCAGCGGGATAGCACGTGAATTAGCAGATAAGAAGGGCTTGTGCCTCGAAGACCTCATACATTCAACTTTCCGGGATGACAGTAATAAGTATAGACATCGCAATATGCCCTAACATTCTTAGAAACGTACACATTATATTCAGTTTAATACTTATTTCTTACTGTATCTTGTTTAATAGTAGGTATACATTAAAAAAATGTAAGTACTTAGTACAGAACAGTTTCATATACCAAGCAATTAAGCACGCACGCACACATATACGTACGTATAAGAAAGTCAGATCAAGTCAGACGATTCGATAGAGGTCACAGACTTTTGAACTCAGATACCATTTAGGGTTCACTATTGTAACAAGTTCATTCAAGCAATTTTGTTTTAAAAGCTATTACAGGCTTTTAATTGTAGAAATCATAATAAAACGCACGATTATTTAAATGAAATATGGTTAGATACACGCCATTATTATCAAAGTATTTTAGTAAAATGTTTTTAGCTATGCTCGTAATTTGATACTAATTAAATAAATAATACCTAAGCTGTTTATACTGGAGATTGATGGCGCTTGGTGGAATCTGCTACACATATTGAATAACACACTTGTACTTTTCCACTGAGTTTATTTTATTTTGAGAATGCCGTAAGGTGAAACCGGTCAGGTCTAGAAATAAAATAAACTCAGTGGAAAAGTACAAGTGTTGAATGAATTTTTACAGCATTAAGTATGCTAACTATACAAATCGAATACATAGGGAAAAATAATCTTCTCGGGCGGGACTCGAACCCGCAGTCTTTCCCTTACAGGGGGAATGCCTGACCAATTCGGCAAGTACAAGTGTGTTATTCAATACCTAAGCCTTATATTTTTTACACATTTACAGCGGCGTGGTTCCCGGCAGAGAAGAATTTTGGACACCCCATCTCGTCCTATGCGGTGTCGTACAAGACGACTTAGGAATAGGGCTTTTTAACATCAGACAGATATATACAGCCCAGACTCAGCCTCAGATATAAGCTCGAGTCAACAATAGTGCCCGGAATATTATAGCAATAGGCTCACCCCCTATTCCGTGGGACCGACTACAATTATTGGAGAAATGTGGGTGTTAATTTTTTTATTGAAAGCGTCGGTAGCTTAGTGGTTAAGGACTCGGCCTTACGATCGAGAGGTCCCGGGTTCGATCCTGGCCATTACACTACCGACGTGAACTCACTCCTAGCACAAGCAATTTAGCTTAGTTGGAGGGGTTAGAGGGAATATTAGTAACTTCGATTCTAATATTCTTTTAAAAAAAAAAAACACCTCTGCCTAATCCTCAGGGGATAAGGCGTGATTATATGTATGAATGTATATTTTTTTAAATATTATATCCTATCCAATATAATTATGGGTTCTAGGGCGTTGTATGTATGGGCTTGTATACCTATGTAAATAGACATATACGAATACATATTTGAACTGAACCTGTGACCTTTACGCCTCTGCCTACGCCACACAGGTCACCTATGCCATGACACAATTTACCATCACCTATGGCCTATGAACTTTAGGTGCGGTTGAAGTGTATCCACGCGTTGTCAACCTTGAGTGACATCATAGAGGTGGTCTTAGAAATATAATAGACGATTGGTAATGCAGTCATGTATTTTAAAATTTTGGTTCAGTACTGCTATTTACTTTTATTTTGTCTTTAAGAGAATGTTCCTATTGCATGGAGCAATGGAATTAGCGATGTTAGCTTCCCTTCCCAAGTGGTGTATAAGAGAGATTATGGAAAAGAGAGAGTTCACATTTATCTTACTTCATCAAAGTGGATGGTTTATTTATTAACGGTTTTGCTTACAGCTATAAGCTCCGTAACGCATAAGTTATATAGAAGAGGCGTCCTATAATCAAAGCAAAACCATAAGTACCTACGTATCGAAGCGATTTTATCTTACACATGGAAATTATATTCTGTCCTCCGTGACCTGACGGTTAAGTAAGTATTAAGCATTTATTATGCAAATTTTCTACATTAAATTGATTCAAGTGTGGCTCAGTAGCTCAGTTGGAAGAGCATCCCTCTTTAAGGGAAAGGTCGTAGGTTCAAGCCCCACCTGAGAAATTCATTTTTCCTGATGTAATCGAATTGAAGTTAATCCATAATTTTATTTCAGTAGCTTAATGCTTGTACGTAATAAAAAGTGTCTAGTTTGACTTTGAACTGAACTTGACGGTTACCTGTGAACGATCGATATGGCTTTTATATGGTTAGCCTCCATAGAGGTCAGTTTCAATTGCATTAATTCTTAATAATAAGTGTCACACACGGAAGGTAAAAGAATCATATGAGTTTTCTTCATATCCCAGCGCCAATACTTCCTATCGTATACAAAACGCGTAATTTGAAGTTTATTGGTTGACTAGCTTTTGCCCGCGGCTACGCCCGCGTGGATGTCGGTTATCGCGACCAAACATAGCCTATATCTTTTTTCATGGTCTAATCTAACACTATACTAAATTTCATCAAAATGGGTTAAGTGGTTTAGGCGTGAAAGTGTAACATACAGACACCGAGTTACTTTCGTATTTATAATAATATATTAGTATGGATTTTGGCATAGGTATATGGTTGTTATCCTCTGATCTTCCCACCCTAATAACTACGCCTTACTCTCTCGTCTCGTCTGTCAATTAGTACCGGCTAGGTGGGTTGTACCCTAAATATATCGATCGGTGGAGTTCTATACATTGGGAAGTAGGTTAATTATGTAGTACTAGCTTATGCCCGCTGTTCCGCTCGCGTAGATGTCGGTTATCGCGACCAAACATAGCCTATATGTTAATCCAGGGTGTTAGCTAATTCCATACCAAATATTATTAAAATCGCTCCCGCCGTTTAGACGTGAAAGAGTACCTAACAAACATTCATCCATATATGCTTACAAATTTTCGCTTTTGTAATAGTAGTAGGTTGTTTTGATTTTTAACCACTATCTTAGACGTTAAAATATTCCAAACATTAGGTATTCCCTGTCGCTATTTTCAACTTGTATCATACCCCTTTCTTTATTTTCGTGCGGAAATCCCCTCGGATACCTCCCCTGCCGGAGCCGGAAGGGGAGGTTATGTTCTATTCGAACTGAATAAAACCGCGCGCCGACTGTGGGTCGTGGTGCTAGGCCGGAGGTGAAGTTGTCATCGACATATCCCTCGCACCCTGGCTGATCCAGGGCAATCCCTTACGGTCTAGCCCTCCTCAGACTTGTATCATACCCTGACAGAGTCGCCCTTTTTCTCATAAAAAATACTACGTAAATAAATAATAACCACACCTGTAAATTCCTGAAGCGGTAGGCAGCAGGAGGCATTTCGTAACTATAATTTATGGTCCCACAATATAGAGGGCGAGCCTTTGAGGGCGTATACTTGGTCTTAAGCCGTTATTATTACTGTCACATGGAGAACAGCCTTTTTTATGGAATAGGGAGGCAAACGAGCAGACGGATCGCCTGATAGTAAGCGATCACCGCCGCCCATGTACACCCGCAACACCAGAGGAGTCACAAGTGCGTTGCCTTCCTATTAAAAGAGAGTATGCTCTTTTCTTGAAGGTTAGAAGGTCGTATCCCTTAGACGCCTACTACGACATTTACGGGAATAGATGGGGTAGACATATCTTACTCCCTACAAATAGAGATTATATCTAAAAATAGGGAAAATCAATTGCGTTACCTAATTGGCAGATTATAGAGAACAAGAAGATCTTTTACAATTGACAGATAATGATTGTGTTTTCAAACCAGGCCGTTAATTTCTTTAATTCAGTAGCCAAAAGTAGCGATGATAACTCATGAATACATCTGACATTTTAATTAATTCCGTATACAGAATCAACTTTTAAATATAATATTCATCTATAGGTCACATTAATTTAATTGTGTAGATATATTTCTTCGTTAATGGCGACCAACCTTGGTCAGCTAACATTTTAAGTAATAATATGATTGCGAAATGATATTATTTAGATAATTTTATTAATTTCTTCCCACATTGTACAGTGGGCAGTGGAATTGAATGGCAATTATTTTTATAATGTACTAGCTTTTGCCCGCAACTTCGTTCGCGTTAAGTTTAGAAAGGTTTAGAATACACTGCTCCCGCGACCCAGATAAAGTTCCATAAAAATTCTGTGAGCTTGGTACTTCATGCAAATGTACCAGGGTAACAGAAACACTGAAAACATTTATATGGGAAAAAGAAAAGGGCTGTTTTTAGGGTTTTCCCGGAATTTTCCTCACCTTTTAAACCTTCCCTAAACCTCCACGAACATTTCAAGACCAAGATAAGATGAATCCGTTCAGCCGTTTTCGAGTCTTAGCGAGACTAACGAACAGCAATTGATATTTATATTATATAGATGTAATTATCTAGATCTGAGTTAATAACAGCTATTAATTTGTAAGGTAGGCTCAAGTTTACTGCCTTTCCATTATAGATACGTAAGTGCGTAAGTAATGAACACTGATCGGATTAGTTCATGCCATACAAGTACATTTTGATAAGAATTACTAATTCATTTTATCTATACACATAAAATTACTTGTCCTGACTGACTGCTGATTTCATCAACGCAGGGCCTAAACCACTGGACCTAAAAACTTGAAACTTGAAAAGGATTTTTGAAAATTCTGCTATTAACAGAGCTAGCTACACTAAACTTCATAAACCTGTGTCTTTTAAGAAATAAATGAACATGTGTATCAAAGTTTTTCAAAATTTAACTACTAAGAGGGTAAAATATGTGATAAACATTTGTAAGTATATTAGTAAGTTTGTCATTTTCAAAGTTAGAAGCATGAAACTTCGTACACCTACGTCTTTTGAGAAATGTTTTGTCGCAATAACTGACATTCACGCGGGCGGAGCCGCGGGCAAAAGCTAGTTGAGGTATAAATGATACCTACTTACCTACAACATAATTCGATTGTTTTGTAGGCTCAGCGGTTTAGGCTCTTCGTTTTATAAGACGTTACCTCATATTTATAACTAGATAGATAGATAAATTAAGCAACAAAACATAAAACATGTTCATATGTAGAAGACTCCTAAGTCGTAGTATTAATAACATAATTAGCATTAATAGTTGAGCGTCCATACATAATGCATGCCGCTGTTACGGTCTGAATGTCACCATTTATCAGCTGTGTCTCGAACGGGCGACCTCTGCCGTTACTAACTGTGAAATGATTCACTAGTCAAGGCCAATTTTTATGATAATGGAATCGAAATGTCAATGTTATTTATATTTTACTAATGAAGACATCTTCTCAGAGCTAAACTCGCTTGCATTCACAGCTGTTTTGAGTACAGGTACAATTTTTAAAGGGCGGATATACCGGGTGTAAGGGGAACGCTCCCGGAGCCGAAAACCCCTAGCAGTACTCCAGGTACATAACAGATTGGCATAAAAATAAAATAGATTTGGACAAAAAAATCTTATAGATTTTTTTCGTGTTAGTAAAGCTAAATGAAACGGAAATTTCATAAAAAGACAGCAAGCACGCGATTGGCGCTAGTTGTTTTTTTTATTCTGTAGTGATGTTCTTTTTATGAAATTACCGTTTCATTTAGCTTTACTAACGGCTTTATCTTTGTGTGCCTAATTCGCTTTGAGCCTAAGTCGCGTTATGCCAAAACTTATTTTTAAATAAGCGTTGAGTCTATTTAGCTATTTACCTAATTCGCTTTGAGCATAATTTGCATTGTGCCAAAAAGCGTTTAGTCTATTTAGCTATTTGCCTAATTCCTTGTATGCCTAGTTCGTTTTGAGCCTAAGTCGCGTTATGCCTAAAAGTCTGCCTTCTTCTTATGTTTCAATCGATTTCTGCATAATAATATTAAAAGAATCAGATTATTGTTACTTGGACCGTGACATTCACATACCAATTATATATTTTTTACAATTTCTTTGAACATGATTACGCATGCAGCTGCCACTTGTCAATGCCTGAAAACAAAGGTCTTTAACCAGTGCGTCATACCTGTTATGACTTACGGTGCCGAAACGTGGACACTGACGGTAGGGCTAGTCCATAACCTAAAAGTCGCGCAATGGGCTATGGAGCGAGCCATGTTTGGAGTTTCTTTGAAGGATAGAATTCAAAATGAGGTCATCCGACACAGAACCAAATTTACCGACATAGCTCGCTGAATAAGCAAGCTCAAGTGGCAATGGGCTGGTCACATCTGTCAAAGAACCGATGGCCGTTGAAGCAGACGAGTCCTAGGGTGGAGACCGAGAGCAGGCAAACGCAAGGTAGGAGACCCCCTAGCCAGATGGACTGCGCACCCCCACTGGACCCCCTTTCGTAGATCTATTGTGCTATCTCCATCTGCTCACCAAGTCCTACGTTTGTTATGAACCAAACTATGGCCTTGGCCTTTTTCACATCCTCCGGACTGACCATGGGGTACCCCAGAGAACGGCTCCTACAATGTGGCATACTTAGACCAGGTGCTTTTTAGACTTTCATTACCTGTTGGTACAATTCACGAAGATCCCACAAAAAGGGCTTCAGACTATCTACTTTTTAGACGAAACGATACTAACTACTACTCGCATAAGGTCTAACTCGCCTTCTGCCTAACTCCTTTTCGGTCTAACTCGCCTTCTGCCTAATTCGTTTTCGGTCTAACTCGCCTTTTGCCTAACTCGTTTTTGGTCTTACTCGCGTTTGGCCAAACTAGCGTTTGGTCTAGGCATAACGCGATTTAGGCTCAAAGCGAATTAGGCACACAAAGATAAAAGGTTACTAACGCGATGGAGAGTAAAAATGCAAAATAAAAAATATATTTTTTTAATTTGAATATTTTTTTTGACAAATCGATTTCATTTTTATGCCAATGTGGTATGTACCTGGATGTATGTTCGGCTTCGGGAGCGTTCCCCTTACACCCGGTATACCCTCGGGACCAGTCTCCGCCGGAGGCAGGGCGAGTGGTTATGTCTGACTTAAACCGACTAAAACCGCACGCCATCTTGGGTCATTCATTAGTAGTCGAGTGAGATTGGCTCTGACATATCCCACAACACGACTGACCCAAAGCCATGGAGATAGTCCCCATAGAGGGTACACTCATAATTTTATTTTGGAGGAGAGACTGTCGCCTGGGTGCATCTGCCGGGATTGGAAGATTAAGTAATCGCTCCCATAATAGTCAAAACAAACTTATGATAGAAAGTGTTATCTAGTAAAATATATTCATAATGAGAATCGAAGCTACACTCAGTTACAAAATGACTACTTCAAAACTACGCTATTCGTGAAGTCAGCTTTTAAAAAAGTCCCACAATTAAAAAATCATCGCAGTTTGCTTCCGGCTGACGACAGTTTTAACCTATTGTTGTAAAAGAGGTTAATGTGTTTATGTTTAAATAACGTTATATATCAAAGAAAAGTGGGTTGTTTTGAGTTAAATCACTACATTGTATTGTAATGGTGTTAATGTATGCGGTTAGAACAAAAAGTTTGCATCGTAAGTACCTAAATGCTTTGAACATTCAATGAATGTGGTCGGAGATGTTTTTGGAGCATCATCAAAACCTTCAGAGTCTAGCAAATCTCAGCTTCAAGTTATCTGTTAAACAACGGAAGAGCTTCTGGTTCAAGTTTTCCTCAAAGGGTTGTGAGGTAAAACAGCAGACGCTATCGAAAAAGCAATAAGCAGACTAGTCCCCCTAGTCAAGTGGCAATTTGTTGGCAGGCATATTGTAGAGTACAATGTCGAATGTATTGTATGGGAATTACTTACACACATTTTGACGTTTATGACAGTCATAATCATGTGGCATAAACGTCAAAATAGGTAAAGTGTCAATCTCTGTTTCTTTGTTTGGAATTTCACGTAAGCGACTGTCATTTGATCTCTCAACCCAGAAAGGAGGCTGATCCGCAGCAGCAGGTATACTGGATTGTCAGTAAAGTTGACTTTAGCTGCTAAAATCTTGATGGAGCAAAATTTGGTTGCAAAATTCTTATATTCATCAAACACCTCTGTATAAAAGAAGTCTATGAATTATTCCTATTGAAGTCATAAGCTAAATCCAACCATTTCTATATGTTTCTTTTACGTGTTTCCTTCTTCCTACCGTCCCGGGTCCTTTAAGCGGGGCGTGGAAAGGCAACTGATGAGGCCGACAAGCTGAGTGCTACCACTGTTAACATGGTACATGTTTACGATGGTAACCCTCTTTCCGAGACTGCCTTTAGCTTACCATCAGGCGAGGTGGAATCGAATTGACGTGACCTTTATAAAAAAAAATACAACTTAGGTGGCCGACAAGGCCGCCCTGATAGTAAGTGGTTACCGTGGCCTATGGACATGTGCGATACAAGGGAACACTGAACCACAGAACAGAAAAACCGTGCACTGAACAGAAATATTCTGTACCGTCAGCGTAGAAGACAAAGCAGGACAAGCCATCATATCTTCCCACTGACAGCACAAAACACTCCAGTGAGCTCTGTACTATTACTATTACCTACAAGTTTAAGTAACAAATAAACAAATAAACTAACTCTCGCATACATATTAAAGGATTACACCATAGCACCAAAAAGTAAATTGCGTTTTCCGTACAAGAACTTCTCCATCTTGCAAATAACCTTGTTTGATATATAAATTGTTTCCTTTTAGGGGTGGAGTCAAATTGATACACACAATATGGTATTGCTGAGTCACAGGGCAACGACCTCTGGCCCATATATACTTGTTTTATGATCAGTTTTGTGAACCATGTTGTACTTACTGGAGGAGTATTTCTTATGTTTTGATGGACATTTTTAGTTGTTTTGTTTGTGTGTTTGCGAACCCAACCCTATTGCTCCAGATGCTAGATTAACGGGTTTTTGGAACTGCATAGAAAACTAACATGGAACTAAGTTGCGTATCTTTTATATCGATTCTATAAAGCACAAAAGAGTGGTCATACCTCCAAATATATTAATCTAGTAATAATACCTCTAAATTTACAATTATTTTGTTGTTTTAATGTTATTAATGTCCAAAGTTAGATAAAACAAGAGCCAACGGGACCATTGCGGCTTTTTGAAGAAGATTAAATAGGAAATATGGAATTCTTCCCGCGACCTTCTCTTGCAGCCTCCTAAGGGAAAGATCGCGGGAAAAATTGAAATGCTCTGATTTTAAATTTCATTTAATTTTGAAGAAGGTTTAAAGAAGAAAAGTTTCTACAGGTACCAATCAAATTAGGAAAAACTAATCGTTCGCGCGGGACTCGAATCAACTCAAAAAACAATGTTAATTTTTTTTTGTAAAATAATTCATTGGTTCCGATAGTTCGTAAGATACCGGTTGATGACTCTACCGTCGCCTCAAAGACGGATAGAAATATATACAAAGGAAATTTGAATCTCTTCGGATGTGGCTCGGTGGCTTAGTGGCTAAAGCAGTCCCCTTGTAAGGAAAAGATCGTAGGTTCGAGTCCCGCCCTAGCGATTCATTTTTCCTGATGTATTTGATTTGTATAGTTAACACACATATTAAAAAAAACATTCAAAAAAGGTCTCTACTATGTCTTTACAACTAGGTCTCTACTCTACTATATCTGATGTTAAGCGGTTACCGTCCAAACGGACTCATTACCCTCCCCTATATATTCAACAGCTGCGTGTATTCCCAGACGATTATCAACTAAAAATGGGTCACAAAAATTTACCTAACATTTTGTTTGTACACCTTTTCTAAACAAATATTTCAACTACCGTCATTCAATACAGAAAACCCTAAATCGCCGTGTCATAGTTACTTAACCTACATCGAAGAGTGGAAGAATGATGGATCATAATGTTTGGAACAAGCGGGGTGTTCATGATTGATCGCACTCCACACCGGCCTGGTTACGGTCAGTGCGTTGCCCCCACGAAATGCGCTCATTATAGAACATACACGCAATGCGTGATGCTATTTGATTTTAGAATCAATACTTTGTTTTTAATTTTTAATGAAATATCAAAGTAGGTTACTGGGGCGATAGGTAACCTCTTTGTAGAAATTATTAAAATAAATACTACTAGACCAGCGGCTATGTTGGTTCCCAGTGGAGTAGAATAGGGCCACCCGATTTCTTCCCGTACCTGTCATAGAATGCGACTAACGGCCGTTCCCAATAACATACTTACAGTTGAAGATAGATCGCAACAGTCAAATTTGACGTATCGGCTGTTTAAATTGAAAACATGGTAACTGATTTTTTGCGGTAAAGCGTATCGCGGTATAATTTTATTTTCCGAAATTGGTGTAAAATAGGAGTTACTATGTTTTGAATTTAAAGAGCCGAGCGCTTTATCCGTAGATGCGATCTATCTTTAACTGTCAGTATGGTATTGGGAACGGCGGTTAGGAATGGAGCTGTTCTTCATCCGACAGTAAACATAGAGATCATAACGAGGTACCCACTTGATGGTAATAGGCACACTCCCCTATTACGTGGGACCGAAATTCATAGTTGGCGAATGTGTCACCCATTCGGGTGCGGGGGTGAATAATTATGTATGTATATTGATTACTTGTTTACAACAAAGATTGTGTCACGGTTCCTGGTGTGGTGAAATGGATTATCCATACTAATATTATAAATGCGAAAGTAACTCTGTCTGTCTGTCTGCCTGTCTGTCTTTCTGTCTGTCTGTCTGTATGTTACGCTTTCACGCCTAAACCACTGAACCGATTTTGATGAAATTTGGTATAGGGATAGGTTAGACCTTGAGAAAGGACATAGGCTATGTTTGGTCGCGATAACCGACATCCACGCGGGCGGAGCTCGGGCAAAAGCTAGTTTAGAATATTAGTATGTAATAAATTATTTAGAACATTAGTATGTATAAGTATCTACGAGTATTTCCATGGAAAGGGGTATGTTTACACTGAGGCAAAGTGGAAGTTCGCCAACACATGCGCAAGTCAACCTATCACACAATCACATAAATCATTGTGCTACTAATACCTAATACTTGTGAAGTGAGTATGAGATTAGTTTCATTAGAATAGAAATTTATTTTATGTCTGTACATATCACTAGAATGTATTTTTTTAATAAAAGGACACGTCAATTTGACTTCACCTCGCCCTATGGTAAGCTAAAAACCAAGTCTCGGAAAGAAGGTCACCATCATAAGCATGTACCATGTTAACAGTGGTGGCACTCAGCTTGACGGCCTCATCCGATGCCTTTTCACGCCCCGCTTAAAGGACCCGGGACTGTAGGAAGAAGGAAACACGCTAGCTGGGAGTTCCAGGTCTTAATGGTGCGGCATAGGAATAGGAATTAATACATCCCATCCCGATTTTTACTACAATACAACTTTTAACGATTGGCATCATTCATAGTATTGCTTGTTACCCGACTAGCGAAGGAAGGAGGGTAATGTTTTCGAGACATTTTTTTTCATTGCATTAGTGATTAGCAAATAGCAAGTAAGTTAATATTACAATCAGAGTACTACAATAACGTACGCACTACTTATAGGTACCGTGACATCTGACATAGTAAAAATAACTAAATCGATGTTACGCATATAAATATTCACAGTTGTGCAGCGCTCGAGCGGTTACAAAAACGAATACTCATAAATCACTACTGGAAATAAAAAACATTAGCCTCCTTCCTTCGGCAGTCGGGTAACAATGGTACATTGCAACATTACAAGGCAGTCAGTCCTTACCTTTAAATTTAAAATCGCAAATTAGTATGATATCAAGTTTGGATGCAGATTTTAAATGTCATCAAATTCTAGATCCTTCTTGAATAGATACAATCTCGTATTTATTCTTATATTTTCTTGTTTTGCGACTAGTAGACCAGGATGTGAAGACCTTAATTATGCATAATATCTAAATTGATTAATTCTATATCGATTGCTATGTATGAAAAACAATTAAAAATAAAAAGTATCAAGACAGATTAATCCAATTTACTCAGTATTGCACTCTATAATTTATTATTTTCCAATTTGCCAAGACCATGAGATTTTGGTGCAAGAGTAAGCGAGTGCCAGCTACTATCAAGAGACCCCAAACTCAATTCTGAGGGTGTAGGTGTACCCTCTTTCCTTCGGCTTACCATCAGGTGAGGTGAAGTCATATTGACGTGTCATAAAAATCTCCAGTCCTCTTTCGCATCTAGAAGACAATCGTTTATGCCTCAATAGCAGCATAGATTATAGAAAAATGTGCGATTAACGGCAAAAGGTCCAAAACATAGATGAAATATGGATGTTTCTACACTTCTGCCTATCTCTTCAATGGAGTAGGCATTTTAATGCAATTTAAAAAGCCGTATATTTACTTTTAATTTTAATAAATATGTATAGCACTCAAAACGGCTGTAGCACCACTTTCTTTTAGCTTTACATTTCAAAATTAAAATAAAATACCCATTAGCATTTTATCTGCGCACCGTATCTAAGAATCAGAGTTACTAAGTAAAACTAGATGAGATTTCTATTTGAATTTGTAGCCATTAAAAAACTAGACTTTATATGCGTCGGCGCGGCCTAGATGCATTTAATTTGAAAAAAAAACAAATGGGTGAATATCAAAAGCAAAAAAAATACACGGCAAGCCTGAGAACGGTAGTGCAATGTGTTGGTTTTACGATTTTGATTACTTTTTATAGTATAATAGGTACTTCTCTACCATGGCAAAAAAAATTGTTGAGTAATATCCTCTATTACATAAAAAAAAATTATTACAAAGTGTCATTTTATCATTTCGGTGACCTGTCCTGAATCGAATTTCACTCGTAAAATATCTTGCCCTGCAGTTGTATTTAACATTTGGACTAAAATCTAATTTTGTATGAATAAATTATAATATGACCCATAGAAAAAAACTAATATTGTTTGTTTATCTTATTTCTTATACATTGTATTAAACAGTCTACTTTTGTCCTGTAAAAAGTTATCATTTTGGTGGACAGTAAGTTTTAGTTGAGTAACTTCGTCAACATAGCGTTTTTGCGCCCCCCGTGCCTTTCCTTACTTCGAATCAGGCCACCTCCATTCGTTGGAGCGCACGAACACGTCACAAAATCATCGTGGATTCCCGCCGAAAAGTAAGTATATCATTTCAGTGATATGGGGACAAAAATAGTGTCATTTCTGTGGCCGTTATAGCTCGTGTTAGGTTCATTCAATTTATTTCAAAATTGTGTTTTAAATTCGCCGTAAGATATGTTTTGTTACAGCAGTGTTGATATTTTAATATTAATTCTAATATCGGAGTTAAATGTAAAACTTATTATTTTTATCACCTCGGTGTTATCATTTCAGTGGATTCGGTGGACTGTAATACCGACAACAGTCCACTGAAATTAAATTTAACTTAGAAATGATAAAATCATAAGTTTTAGAGATCCTTGAGTCTAAGACTGAATCATAAAAATTTGGTGAGATAATTCTAGATATTGTAGGTTCAATATTTGGGATTAATTTGATGTGTTAATATTTGTTTTTTTTTCTTTTATTTATCACAATACAATAAAAAAACAGTTTAAAATATCTTGTTATAAAATGGATAATAGATGTACTTACTTCTAGACAATGTGTATTCTCAACGATAACGTGATGTTCAATGTTTAAAAATTATGATTTGGATTTTAGGATGCTGCGATGCGCTATTTTAATTATTTTCGCATAAGTACATAATCGGATTATATAGCCAAACTGTTTGCAATAATTTACGATAACGTGATCTATTTTTTTTGTTATGTTTAAGATGAAGTGTTTAGCTCTTTTGAACATACTTACATTAGTTGAATGAATTTTTTTATAGCATTTATTATGGGCGCAGTCATCAAAATTCAATGTTTAAAAATGGTTGAAAAATCATTCATTGTTTCCAACAGTTCGTAAGAATGTTGGTAGATGGCTGCACCGTCGCCCTTAGATACGGATATAAAGAGAAGGAAAATTTGGAATGATTCAAGTGGTGCTCAATAGCTCAGTTGGCAAAGCAGTCGCCCTGTAAGCGAAAGGCACGACCTTTCGCTTCGTTCGAGTCTCACTTGAGCATTTCATTTTTTCCAATGTTTTTCGATACTTACATTATTTTTATAATTTTTCTTATTAAATCATTGTTTCGTAAAAATATAAGAGTTGATTTAGTTTATTTTGAAGTTTTACATACAAAACACTATTATTATTACCAGTAATTAAAAAAACCCGACTGCCACTGAAAAGACCGAAATAAGTTTGATAGCAGTCGGTACCCATTAATTTTCTTTCAGTTTATGATTGGCAAATGGGTACTTCAGTACAGTGGGTATTTTCAGTGGCAGTCGGGTTTTTTTTATTTTTTAATAATTTGTTTTATTTTATACTTTTTAAAAAAAACATTGGAAAAAATGAAATGCTCAAGTGAGACTCGAACTCACGACCTTTCGCTTACAGGGCGACTGCTCTGCCAACTGAGCTATTGAGCACCACCTGAATCATTCCAAATTTTCCTTCTCTTTATATCCGTCTATAAGGGCGACGGTGCAGCCATCTACCAACATTCTTACGAACTGTTGGAAACAATGAATGATTTTTCAACCATTTTTAAACATTGAATTTTGATGACTGCGCCCAAATATTTGAATGATTTTTTTTTTATAGCATTTATTATGCTAACTGTTAAGTTCGAAAAACATTGGAAAAAATGAAATGCTCAAGTGAGACTCGAACTCACGACCTTTCGCTTACAGGGCGACTGCTCTGCCAACTGAGCTATTGAGCACCACCTGAATCATTCCAAATTTTCCTTCTCTTTATATCCGTCTATAAGGGCGACGGTGCAGCCATCTACCAACATTCTTACGAACTGTTGGAAACAATGAATGATTTTTCAACCATTTTTAAACATTGAATTTTGATGACTGCGCCCAAATATTTGAATGATTTTTTTTTTATAGCATTTATTATATATTTATAGCATTTTATTTTTTCCAATGTTTTTCGAACTTAACAGTTAGCATAATAAATGCTATAAAAAAATAAAAAAAAAACATTCAAAAATTATACTTTTTAGTTATAATATGACTTGTATATCTTTTTGTTATCTCCTTTTAATTTCCTTCATATCGTATATACTTGAAATAAAAACTTATAACTTAATAATAACTTAAAATCAATAACTAAGAAAATTAGCGACTGTTTTGTTTAATAACTTTAAATCGTTATATATCCTAAACTATTATTTTAAATGAAAAATGAACCTTAAGATAATTTTAAAATACCTATTCAACGACACCCCACTTGACTTAGTTCATCTATTTTTTTTTTTCATTTTGACAAAATTTTGGCGTCTGGTTTTCGCCGTGGTAAATTTTGATTAGTGTCATGTTCTTAGTGACACTCGCAAGGTTAAGACGAATCGATTGACGTAAGAATTATCAAAATCGGCCTATGCATGTGGTCTCTAGAACGCCACATAGAAACAAACATACATACATAGACTGATAAACACATTATCCTCCTTTGCGTCGCGCAGTCGGGTAAGAACACAACACTCGTTCCGCAAAAAAATTAACTTTTTTTCTCTAATATAATAATTTGATCTTATATTTAATAAATATCACAAATACAGTCTAGTGATATCTCTATGGAATTTATTTAGATTCGTTTCAGACAATCTACGGAATCCTCCTAAAAATAAATGATGTCCTTGGCTGTATCATTTCAGTGGGCTAATTTCATTCCGGTGCACAGTCTAGTCATTTCGGTGGACGATTTATCATTTCAGTGGACACTTTTCATTTCTGTGGGCTCCCAAAAATTCAATCTTAAATATTTCAGTAAGTTTTGATGTTACATGATGTCCACTCACACATATGTTACAAATAAGATTAAAGTTTATTTTCGTTACAAAATATATTAACAAGACATTGTAATAGAAAAATCTCACCGAAATGATACAAAAAAATCACTTGTTGAAAATCACCCATATGTCAATTACTGTCAATAGTGTCAATGGCGCGTCACCTTGTGTCACTTATCATATGAGTGCTAATCCTGTTTGTATTAAGACTATCTAATGCTCCGATTTCTACTCTCCCACATTTACTATATGGGTTTTACGGCAGCAACTGCCATCTAACCTTCCCGAGGTCTCGTCGGAGATGTACTGGTTTTCAGGAGAGATTGACTTGAAAGTCTAATTTTATGCACAACCCAAATTAATGTACAGTCAGCATTACATCGATCTTGACAAACAAAGTGCTCATAATGGTCTTAATGCCTTGGTTGACCCCCTTCCTATTGGCTGATTGTTCTGTTATTTGGTAAGTTTTAACTTTAGCATTTGCTCTACAAATGGAAGCCGTGGGAGAGATGTTTACATTTATACTACAAAATTTCCACCGGCTTGCGTTTTGAAAATTTTCAACCTCTACTGATATATACAATTTAAATCAATAAAACTGTTTGATTTGTTCTCAATACCTTAGTTTTAAGATTATTTTATAGATATTAGACTTTATAGTCAAGATCATTTTGATGCTGACTGTACCTATATTTGAATGAATTTTTTATAGCATTTATTATGCTAACTTTTAAGTTCGAAAAACATTGGAAAAAATGAAATGATCAAGTGAGACTCGAACTCACGACCTATATTGTTTAATTATATTGGTAAATATCGGATATGAAGTCAAATAGAAAAACTTTGACTCGAGACTTCTGTAAATGAGTAGGGTCCGCCTTTTCTAATCTAACTGCAACGCGGCACAACTTCGATATTTTCCGTGAAGTGACTGCCATCTGACCTCCATAACCCATTGGCGAGTATTGCTATTGAGACCAGTTGTCAGACTTTTTAGGGCTCCAATTACCCATAACGACTGCTTTAGGCAACCAGGACCGACGGCAAAACATGCTCTCCGAGACAAGGGATAACCCAGAGGAATGTAAATAGACATATTCATGCATACAAATATTTGTATTAAGCATAAATCGAACTCGCAACCTCCATCGTAGCAGTCGAATGCACTACCGCCATGCCGTGTGTTACCAGCAATATTCAATTAATTGTGTTGGTAACACAATAAAAAAAAACAATTAAATACTGTTTATTGAAGTATGTTTTATCTGGGTATTATGTACGCTGCAGTTATGATATAATTATACACACAAACCTATTGCTATTATGAAAACAAAGAATCACATGAAAACCATCTATTACTATAGACGTTCATCATCGAACCGTAATCGTATAATTGAATTATTTACCAGGCCTCATAATCTTCATCATGTTAGAATCGTACGTTCACGAAAAAATATGCGTTTACACCGAGGATAACATTATTCTCTCACGTACGTAAAATTAACTGTACGAATAACAAATTTCCTTTCAGCATCTATCCCATAAATCCTCTAAACACACGCTATTACACATTAACTAACAAATTTTATCAAAATGTTATCATTAAAATATGAAATTCCCGCTAAAATCTTACAGATAAAATGTCACAGTCACACAATATTTTTTTAAACACTTCGGCACTTCACTATTTTTTTTTGTTAGCAAAGGCAACCGCGCGCGTTCGGCCTCGTTTACGGCCAGTTGCTGACTGAGGTGGCGGGGCGCCCGCCCTACTGTTTAGTCCGTGTACACACTTAACGGTTTATTGAACAGAAACATGCTATTGAGGGAATAATGTATTTTATCGATGTGTAAGGATTCGATTGTTTAATTTTCGTAACGATTATCGATATTGTTTTCGTGTTTTGTACAATAAATGTTTATTTCGAATATGTTTAGCGATACGTGCTTCAAAGCTTCAATATTCTAGGTAAAACATTTGGAACAATTTGTGTGAATCTACAGAGGCTTTTATTTTTATTTTATAGCTTTTCCTTTTATGCAAGGAGATTTGCAATTTACGTTGTGGTATCATGGTCCGATAGGTCGGTCCGATCGGGAAAGTAGTGCCTGGGGATTAGAGCTCCCCACTCGAGATAAATTAAAAAGATAATTTAGCTTTGAAGGGATAATACTTTGAATTCCCCACCATTCATTTATGTGCTGTATACGGTATTTTCTTCATTTTTTACGCAACATTGCGCACACAAGTACATGGCCCACCTGATGGAAAGTGGTTACCGTGGCCTATGGACGTATGAAACCACGGGAATCACACTCGTGCTGCCGACCCTGTAAGGACAGAGAGTTTCTGTCCCATCAGTGCAGTTGACAGAGCAGGACAAGCCTTTGGTCTTTCGACTGACAGTATAAAAACTTTCCAGTGAGCTCAGGCTACCCTTACTCCCCGCCAGGAACAACACGAGGTTATAACCCCGGTATTCTATAGGGCGGAGGTACTTCCCCAGTCGTACTGCTTAATTGGGACGGTATCCTACCTCCATAATTCATGATTTATGTTATGTAATAAAAATTACATCGGCAAAAAAAGCAGATGCACAATGACATAAACGACACCTTTTCAAAACACATTTTAACCAGCTTTTGCCCGCAGCACCGCCCGCGTGTATGTCGCTTATCGCGACCAAACATTACCTATATCCTTTCTCATGGTCTAATCTACCCCTATACCAAATTTCATCAAAATCCGTCTTGTGGTTTAGGCGTGAAAGCGTAACATATAGACAGACAGAGTTACTTACGCATTTATAATATTAGTATGGATTTGATTTTGGTATTCAGTAGGATCTGTCAGAAGAAAATCTACGTTTTCGTTAGGTTCCAAGACCCACGTCAAGAATAATCCACGGTTTGATTGTTTTCTTTTTTAATATTTTTTTTAATCTTCGTAAGTTTTCAGGTCACAATACCAAACTGGACCTTTCCCAATCAGCTCCTAACAGTCAAACAGCTATTCTAACATCAACCATTGCTGTGTGACGGGGCGTGTGCAGGCATGTGTATATTCAGGACAGTTGCATTTGACGCCCAATGTCCACTAGACCGGGACATTACACAATGGTACACATAGCTGCGTACCACACGCATGGGATGTGACGACAGCAGCTTCGTGTACTTACGAGATATTACGAGTACATTCGTGTCTTGACGAACTGGCATAGAGCCTGGCACTAACATCCATACTTAATACTCGTATTAAAAATGCTAAGGTAAGTCGTGTCTGTCTGTCTGTCCGTGTGTTACGTTTTCATGCCTAAACCACTTAACCGATTTTGATGAAATTTGGTATAGGGGTAAATTAGACCATGAGACGGGACATAGGCCATGTTTGTAGCGATTACTTACCGACGACGTCTGGTGGTGAATGTTTAATCTGGCCTATGAAGGCTTGTAAAATGATGAGAAAAAATGGAATGAAAGATTTTTTTTTGCATTAATTATGCTAACTATTCAAATCGAATACATAAAAAGTGAATCTTCCTGAGCGGGACTCAAACCCGCGATCTTTCCCTTACAGGGGGGATGCCTTGACCAACTAGGCTACCGAGTCAATCAGTTCGCTTATTCATTGCAGTCTACTACTGGACGTAGCCTCTTAATATGCACAAGTTACCATCACAGATTGATGCTAAATAGAAGTGATTAATTTCAATATTCAAGTAAAAAAAGAATTGATTACGCATCGTGGTTAACTCAGGCCGGGGCTCAGTTGACCATTGACAACTTTTACATTGGTTGACTCGGCCCCTCTTGAACCCGTAAGGTCCTTCGTGTTGATTTGACTGTGTTCTCAGTTGACCACGACGCCAACACATAGGCCTACATAACCTTAGTTATTTACAAGTGGTAATCGGTCAGATTACCTTTTGTATTGATTTTTATTATAAGTAGGTAAAAATAATTGGACCTTTACCCCTTGGTATTATACTCATGTATTTCATAAATCCCGAAAGCCAGTAGGTATGTTTTCATAAAGTAACATTAAAACTGTACAAGAATGACGTGTCTTCAGCCTAATGGGAAATCAATTGCGGCGCTATCGATGACACACACATACGTATAACATTACTTATTCAGTTAGTTCACGGCCGTTGCTCGTTAACTCACCAAATTTTCAATACCACTTATTGGCTTAATCTATCAAATTTTTCCCTTTAAAGGGTTGGCAGCACGAGTGTCACACGGTCATAGGGACACTTCCCTTAAGGTGGGACGTGTCCTTGTCTGCCACTTAAGTAGTTTAATAAAAACTTCCATAACCAGAACAGAAATGGTAAACATTTTGAGAACACTTGTACTTTTTCCACTGTATTTATTCTATTACACCTGACCGGTTTCGCCTTACGGCATTCTTAAAGGTTTACATTTACCAAAGGTTTAAGAATTAAGAAAAGAAGGATTAAGAAAAAGTACAAGTGTTCTCAGGTTATACAGAAGACCAAAGAGTATAATCGGCCTCCCTGCTTAGGATTCGTGGACTATGAGAAAGCCTTCGATTCGATTGAAATATGGGCCGCGTTACAGTCTCTCCAGCGGTGCCGGATAGATCACCGGTATATCGAAGTTTTGAAGTGTCTATACCAGAACGCCACTATGTCGGTCCGAGTACAGGAACCAAGCACGAAGCCAATCCCACTATCTCTCCGAAACTGTTTACAGCTGCCTTGGAAGACGTCTTCAAGCTACTGAACTGGAATGGACGTGGCATCAACATAAACGGCGAGTATATCACTCACCTTCGGTTTGCCGATGATATTGTCATCATGGCAGAATCGCTGGAAGACTTAAACACCATGCTCGAAGACCTCAATAGAGTATCCCAACAGGTGGGCCTTAAGATGAATATGGACAAGACGAAGGTTATGTCAAATGTCCATGTTGCGCCTCTACCGGTACATGTTGGGGACTCGGTCTTAGAAGCTGTTGACGAGTACGTCAACTGATCCAGGTAGGCAATTCTCGGCTAGGCAGCGTTCGGGAAGCTACGAGATGTCTTCTCGTCCGACATACCTCAGTGCCTAAAGACGAAAGTCTTTAACCAATGTGTGTTACCAGTGATGACTTACGGATCTGAAACGTGGTCCCTCACTATAGGTCTCCTACAAAAGCTCAAAGTCGCTCAACGAGCTATACCGAAACTGACGTAGCCCAGCGGATTAGCTCGTTGAAGTGGCAGTGGGCGGGACACATAGCGCGCAGAAAGAATGATGGCCGATGGAGCAAAAAAGTTCTGGAATGTCGACCGCGTACGGGCAAACGTAGTGTAGGACGCCCAACGGCCAGGTGGAAGGACGACCTCATCAAGGTCGCCGGGAAGCGCTGGATGCGGGCTGCTTCAGATCGGTCATTCTGGAGGTCTATGGGAGAGGCCTATGTTCAGCAGTGAACTATGTGTGGCTGATATGATGATGACAAGTTCTCAATTATGTGTAACAATGAATTCCACCAAGTGCCATCAATCTACAGTATAAATAATAGAAATGGTAAAGTTGCAATTAGATAAGACTCGCGTACTCGCACTTTGGGTTGTACCGGAGAGATCCTTACTCCATAATATTGATATTAGAAGTGCGAAAATAACTCAATCATTGTATTAAATTACTATGCCTACTCTGTCCATTCAATCTATAGATCTAGATCACGGACCTTGGGACATAAATCTGTGATCAGTCTCTCGCAGTTGAATAGCTCTGATCAATTGAGGTATATGAACACGTTTTCACTCCATTCTCCTGTAAGGACTGGTCGCGATTTTAAGTCTTGAATGTTTACATTCTCCGATCAATAAGTATAGAAAAATTTAGCATTGTAAGTGCTTAACGTCTTATTATGACATATTTGGTAGCGATTGCCTTTAGGCCCTCTATTCCTGCAAAAGTAGGCATTTATAGCGATCCCGGCCGCTCGTAAAATATTACGCGCGAACGCAGTGACGGTGAACTCGGCTATGACCCCGCCAGCGTCACAGTATAGAAATATGCAGTAGGAAAACTTGATTTGACTTAGTAAATTAAATGCAGTTTCTATGTGTTTAGTTGCTTGGGCGAAAAAAACTTACATTATAATAATAATAATGCTTGTAATTTTACAAACATTTGTTTGAATTGATGCTAACGGTTACTTTATATAATCGCACCGTTCGTCGTCGACAGGGCAGTTAAATACCTAAAGTTAACGAGATTAACAACTTTTTTCGTGCGGGAATCCCCTCGAATACCTCCCCTGCCGGAGCCGGAAGGGGAGGTTATGTCGGACACGAACCGACTTTTTAGTCGGTTCGAGTCCGACTGTGGGCACGCCGACTGTGGGTCGTGGTGCTAGTTTTTATGAAGTATTTATATAAATTTACACTGTACCTTCTTTTTTTCGTGCGGAAATCCCCTCGAATACCTCCCCTGCCGGAGCCGGAAGGGGAGGTTATGTCGGACTCGAACCGACTTTTTAATCGGTTCGAGTCCGACTGTGGGCACGCCGACTGTGGGTCGTGGTGCTAGTTTTTATGAAGTATTTATATTAATTTACACTGTACCTTCTTTTTTTCGTGCGGAAATCCCCTCGAATACCTCCCCTGCCGGAGCCGGAAAGGGAGGTTATGTCGGACTCGAACCGACTAAAAAGTCGGTTCGAGTCCGACTGTGGGCACGCCGACTGTGGGTCGTGGTGCTAGGCCTGAGGTGAGGTTGTCATCGAAATATCCCTCGCACCCCGGCTGACCCAAGGCCAGTAATTCTCCTGGGTCTGCTGGGGTGCGAGATATGCTTTCGGCAATCTCACCTCCGGCAACCAAGGACCCAAGACGGCGTGCGTTTTAGTCGGTTTGAGTCCGACATAACCGCCTCCACCGGCTTCGTGGGGGTGGTATCCACGAGGATTTTGCGCACGATAAAAAAAGGCCAATAATTAAACTAACCTACCTAAATATTAAAATTATTCTATCCTAAACTAAAACTAAATTTATATTTATTTACACACACACAAATTATATACAACTAGCGACCCGCCCCGGCTTCGCACGGGTGCAATACTGATACTAAATATACTTACCAACTACAAAATGTCCTTATAAACAACGTTTACAGCTTTTTTATCATTAGACAATACAAACATGTTTTGTTTAGAGGTTACTCTTGAAAGACTGTAATATCTTCGGAAATATTCTTTTAAATTACATGCTATAAAGGGCCATATTGATCTATATACTAAATGGACAATTTATTTAAGGTACCTACCTACTTAATTGGATAAGGATTAATGCTGTACCTATTGCTTAAAATCACTTCGTAAATAAGCCATTTTTTTTCTGTAAAATGTAAAGGATAAAAATGGTTATTATGGGCTATCCGTAAGTGATAGACATATACCATTGCGCACTTTTATATTGACCTTTTTAAGTTGCATAACACTGTAGTACATTATTTTTATTTATCTCGTGAGGTGTAACCAGCGTTTGCAATGTAAGCGCAAGAAAAGCGCAAAAAATGTGCTTATTTACGACATGACATTTGAAACCTTTAAATTTAGCAGTGTTCCTCTACAATATTATGCATGTATTATACATATAAACTTTCCTCTTAAATCAGTCTATCTATTAAAAAAAACCGCTTTAAAATCCGTTGCGTACTTTTGAAGATTTAAGCATAGGTACATAGGGACGAACAGACAGCGAGCCTATTGCAGACCACTGCTGGATCACTTCATCATAAGTCGCTGTCGCTGTCTGTCTGTCCCTATGTATGCTGAAATCTTCAAAAGTACGCAACGGATTTTGAAGCGGTTTTTTGTAATAGATAGAGTGACTCAAGAGGAAGGTTTATATGTATAATACATGCATAATATTGTAGAGAAACACTGCTAAATTTAGAGCTTTCTAATGTCAATCGGGATTTCTGCTTGAATTTATTTTGCCGTGCGTTAATTGTATATTGCGATAGCTTCCAAATTATGCATTATAATAATATAGAGTGAATGGCAATTTTGATCTACATTAAATGTACAACGTATCTACAGTATTTAATTGGATAAGGATTAACAATATATTGTCAAAAATAGCTTCGAAAATGACACATAAAAAAATTATAATTTGTAAAAGATAAAAATGGTTACTGTGGGCTACCCATAATAGATAGACATATGCTCTCGCGGACTTTTATGTAGGCCTGTTTGAGGTGTACAATACTATAGTACATCATTTTGATTTATCTCTTGGGGTTCAGCCAGCGTTTGCAATGTAAGCGCAAAAAAATGTGCTTTTTTACGACATGACATTAGAAACCTCTAAATTTAGCAGTGTTGCTCTATAATATTATGCATGTATTATACATATAAACCTTCCTCTTGAATCACTCTATCTATTAAAAAAAACTGCTTCAAAATCCGTTGCGTACTTTTGAAGATTTAAGCATACATAGGGACAGACAGACAGCGACAGTGACTTTGTTTTATAATATGTAGTGATGTACGAATATTGTAGGTACTAGGTACCCCTGTACTGATATAGATAAAATATGAATTATAGAAAATCGTAAGTAGCATCTTCAGTAGTAATACTGATATTCTTATACTATGGCGCTATGAGCGTAATATTTAGGTATGATAATTTTTTAAATTACCAATCGGAGTTAGAAATTCAGTTTATGGCTTTGCACGACTTCTTTAGCTTGCGTTGTTTATTGCCCATATTGAATGACTTGCAACAATTTATTATAAATACGTAAAACCGATTGATTGGTGCACGAAACTGTCGCGCAAAAACTGACACAGGTCCTACTTCGGTAAGCGCCAGCGCGCGACTGGCGCAACTTTTCGGGCCTCAGCGGCGCGAGCACTCGCGAATTTAGTAGGTATTTAAATATAACTTTAAAAATTATTTCATAATATAGTCAAAATCTGCGAAAATGTCTAGACATATGTAGTGGCTTTAGTTTAGTACAAAAATTTTATAGAAAGCATAAGTAATTTAGTCATAATATTAAAAAAAAAATAACGAAAAGGGGTAACTTTGGGATTTTTTTCTATCGAGTGAAGTTCATCAGATCTGGTAACTGAATGCGAATTTGACTAGACTGGATCCTTAACTAATATATATCTTTTTTTCGAAATTTAAAACGCTTTTTCCTATGATTCAAATGCTTTTAAAAAACTCAAAATGCGGCCTACCTGGCCTTAATCTCTACCAGATGAAAAGCCGTGTTCTATATCATATAAATTATTCATATTTTTAAAAACATAACTATTTCAAAACGACTTCAGAATTCTTGAAAACAATAAATAGGTGATTAAATTACGTTCGGGAACTTAACGGCTGGCTGGTTCGGCACTTAACTTGGGTTTCTGAACGAGTTCTCGCTTCTTATTTAATTGCGGGCTAATTCTGTTCTGTTCCTGGTTATAATATAGTTCGGATTGTTCACGAAGCATGATACGATATGCTTAGTGACTCCACATCTAATATGATTAGGTATTTTTTGTAATTCAAGTTAGTAAACAAGTTATTATGAATTATAAACGCTTGAAACTCAGAATGTTTCAGTTGCATGTTGGTTTCTGAACGAAGGGACTAAGAAGATTCTTTTTTTTATATTATTATTTTTTAAGAGACCATTCAACCACAAACAGGAAATTATTTGACAAATTACAAATGAATCACGTCATGCGATGTTATTTTCATGTAAATCGCCGTTTCGATATTTAATAAACAATATATTTTGACTTGGCGGTCAACACCCTCTAGAAGTTGTAAGAGAAACCCAGTTGCCTGTAAAACCTCGCAAACAATGGATAAATCCAAATATGCGTGTTGCAATGCAACTTCATCTACTTAGGTATGTTTCAACTTCCAAGGTGCCGATAAATGGACAAGGTTTTTCTTTCGTCAATGAATAGTTACAATTTGCCTTCCCCTTATATATGAATCAAAGTTACTTGACCCTCATTCGCTTGTTTTTATTTTGTTTGTGCTTTCTTTTTGATATATAGGTATACACATATTTTAATGTTAATATTTTGGTATCTAATGTATATAACTGTATATTAATAATACCTTGCAACTTGTGAACAAATACTCCTAACACAAGTATCATAATAACTTAATGAGGCATTCTCACTATTTTGTAAATGTATGCTTATTATAAGTATATCAATAGAGACTTGTCGAACTGCGGGTTCGATCCCGCTCAGTGCAAATATTGGCATGCACGAATATTGCTATTCGCATTGGTCTGGGTGTTTCTATGTATATCATGTATGTATTTACAAAAAAGGTATTTAAGTATGTTTATCCGCATTCTAGATTCCATAACACAAGCTAGTTAAGCTTACCATGGGTCTAGATAACGCTGTGTAGAATATTGTAGAATATTAAAGGACTAATAAAAAGCCAATTTAAAAAAAAAAACAATCATGTCATCAAAAACCATTTATCCTCCCTTCCCATGAAATAATTTATTTGGGCAATACGACACTGTGAAATTACTGTTATCATGCCTTAATCTAAAAAAAACCTGCGTTTAAAACATACTTTCTATTCAATCACATATGTATATTTTATAAACAAAAAATATCAGTATACCAAATACCAAGCCACCCCCTCCAGCCAAGCAAAATTGTTGGGTTCACGTCGGTAATGGCCAGGATTCGAACCCTGTGACTTCCCGTGAAACCCGCCCCTTAGCAACCAAATTACCGCCGCAAATTTTTATTATATACCTAATGCTGCTAAATATTGCCACAATATTCATAAAAACGCTTAATTAAGTGTAAAATATGAAAGTGATTCACTTACTTCTAAGCAGAGGTTTCTTTAATACACAACTGAATAATCCTGAGAAAATTAAAAACCGGCACATCACAAGGTCATAGCCCCAATTAAAAAAAAGCAGGCAGACCCACGACACACGCACACACCCACTCACTTGAATGAACTGTGACAATAATTCACTGAAACGTCACCCTTAAAAACTATTCGTACAATAGTATAACGTCATGTTTTATCCACCAAGCAATTAGGTTGAATTTCGTATAAAACTTTTCTGCAGTTCTGGCGTTTATTTGTTGGAACTTCGCTTGGAAAATCCGGATGACTCATGCTTGAAATGTGGGGTCTTGGGGGTTTCGTGGAGGGGGAGGGAAAGCCATACATTTCTTATTAATCAGGTGAGAATAACTAAATATAGTAGCATTTACATAATATTTATTTTATTAAGAATTTTGTTAACAACCATTTCTTTAGGGTATAAATCAAAAGTCTAATTTGTATTTGGGTCGTGGGAAATTGTATTTTTATGATAGCAACACTGTTAAGGGTTCATTAAGTAAAGCTTTTTGTAAATGGATTTTTAAGGACATGGCAAGCCTTTCCATATACTTAATAAGTATGAACAAGGGTACCCATGAACAATGATATTTAAAAGGTAAATAGCTACATTCATGTTTAACATCGTTTTGTTATTGTTTTACGTATATGAATGTACAGTCACAATAGATTATCGTAATACTATGGTACAGATAGCGTCATAAATATCTTGACGATGAAGTTTCAAATAGATCTTAAAACTCTCATATTAATAGCAAATCAAACTGTTTTATTGATTTAAATGGTATTAATGTCCAAACTAAAGGCGCGTACCAAATATCAGAACAATCGGTCAACTGGGAGGGGGTATAAATAAAGAAATTATGATCATTTTGAGTACTCTGTTCGTCAACATCTTTCTGATGCTGATTGCACAGTCGGAAAAATAAATAAATATATACCAGTCATACAACTTTATATGAAAAAGTGTATATTTATCTCTTTTGCAAGCTGTACACAGATCAAATACATAGGGAAAAAGAATCTTCTCGGGCGGGACTCGAACCCGCAGTCTTTCCCTTACAGGGAGAATGCCTGACCAATTCGGCTACCGAGACACGCCCGATATGATTCAAATTTCCCATCTTATACGTCTTTAAGGCGACGTGGCGTCATCTACCGATTTTCTTTCGAACTATCGGAATCAATGAATGATGTTACAATCATTTTTAAACATTGATTTTTGATAACTGCGCCCAAACAATTGAAGGAATTTTTACAGCATTAAGTATGCTAACTATACAAATCAAATACATAGGGAAAAAGAATCTTCTCGGGCGGGACTCGAACAGCAGTCTTCTTTTCTTTGGTAGCCGAATTGGTCAGGCATTCCCCCTGTAAGGGAAAGACTGCGGGTTGGAGTCCCGCCCGAGAAGTTGATTTGTATAGTTAGCATACTTAATGCTGTAAAAATTCCTTCAATGTACACAGATATTATCCATACTAATATTATAAATGCCAAAGTAACTCTGTTTGTCTGTCTGTATGTTAGCTTTCACGCCTAAACCACTGAACCAATTTTCATGAAATTTGGTATAAGGGTAGATTAGACCTAGAAAAAGGACATAGGCTTTTTTTTGTCGGGATAACCGTTATCCACGCGGGCGGGGCCTCGGGCAAAAGCAAACATACAGACAGACAGACAGAGTTACTTTCGCATTTATAATATTAGTATGGATTCATTGAGCGTGAGTCACAATGAGCTTGGAAGTAAAAGAACAATGTACAATGTATGTAAACAAATAATATTTAGTCCACTTCGTCACATGGACGCTGAGTCAGGCAGTCCATGACCAAAATATGAGGAGGCATTACATAAAAACATATTCTAGAACTTATTACACAGACATAAGTGCCCATTTGACGTACAGGTATTCGTTCTAGTACCGATTAAGTGGAGTGAAATAAAATAGATGGTGAACTGTAAGTTTATTGTAAGTGACGAACATCTCTGCTCATCCCGTATTTTTTTACACTCAGGTGGTAGACAAGCATACGGCTCACCTTATGGGACGTGGTTACGATATGAAAAAAAATTTAGTGACGTCATAAAATTTAATAGTCAAATCATTTACTATTATAG
Source organism: Eilema sororculum (assembly GCA_914829495.1). Lineage (NCBI taxonomy): Eukaryota > Metazoa > Arthropoda > Insecta > Lepidoptera > Erebidae > Eilema > Eilema sororculum. The sequence goes on from OU618535.1 coordinate 25,161,018, forward strand.
GTTGGGTGGATTATTAAAAATAAATATAAACTATAAAATAGAAACCGACGCATCATTTACAATTCTTAATTTAATGAGCTCGGGTAGATAATTTATTTTAACTACAGGAGAATACCCAATTGAGCTGTTGATCCTATAAGAATCTTCTAATGCTTTCTTGAAGAACCTCATATTGTAGTCCGAGTATTGTAGTTGTAGTTAATTGTATTGAAGTATCAGTGGCTTAGTGGTTAAGGAGCCGGCCTTACGATTGAGAAGTCCCAAGTTCAAATCCTGGCCACTACACTACCGACGTGAGCCGACTCCTAGCACAAGCAATTTAGCTTAGTTGAAGGGGTTAGAGGGAATATTAGTAATTTCGGTTGCTATATATTCTTAAAAAAGAAAAACAGAAAAAAGTTGTGAAAACCATGGGAGAACATTCCATAGAACACATACTCCATACATTATACGCAAAAGCAAGGCTCATTTCTACTTTTTTTACAATGATTGGCACGCATCGGCAGCGCTCTTACTGTCCATGATTTAAGAATTTATTGATTAAGATCTTAAATCATTACAATACAATCAGTATGTCATACTTACAAAGGAAATAATTAACTGCTAACCAACAAAGGTACAAGTCGTGAGCACGCGTGTCGCCTCTTGCGCAAGATGGCCGCCAATGTTACGAATTGCTCCATATTCTGATCTGACGATAATGTTCCGTATCGGATCATTAGCTCGCCGCTGGACGAAAGGCGTGAAGATATGGCTGCGGTCTGTGGGTAGGCTGTAGTCTTTGCTATTATAATTAAAGGGGCTCGTGCCGAAATGGCGACCGAGTATGTTAGCACATTGCAATGTTTAGTAACACTAGCCAGATCAGTTTAAAGATGGATGACCATTGACTAGTGACCATTCTAAACACATTGAGAGCCCGTATAGCTATCGGTTTCAGTTGCCATACGAAAATTTGTGGCATTTACTACGGGTAGTGCGCCATTTCCTCCGATCCTCCGCCTTCCGCATCCAGTCTATCCCAGCCACCTTTTTCAGGTCGTCGGTCCATCTGGCTAGGGAGTGTCCTACCTTGCGTAAGGAAGAGGCCTATGTCCAGCTGTGGACTGCGGTGGGCTAATTGATGGATTGATTGATTACGAGTAGTTGGTGCCCTTTAAATTACTTCAATTGGTCTAACTTACATACCGAGTCCACCTACAGAACTTTAATATTGCCACTGGATTGGGGAGTGTCGGCCATTTCGTAGGTGGTTAGACTGAAAGACAATCTCAACTGAGTTCATTAACTGCTTTCAGTGGCTTTATAGGTTACTCTGAAGCTCGATTTATCTAAGTACTACTAAACCAGAATATAAAGAAAATCGTTAGATCAACAGAGGAGAAAACTATCCCAAAATTTGGCAGTGCGAAAGTATTACCCTCTTGGTATTGTACACGTCCAGAGACGTCCACGATCAAGTAGGAAGTATGCTTTTCTGTCTCCAAACCAAAGTGATATAATACATAATATAAGTACACTCTAGGTACAGAAAAACAACCTGTATAGGGTTCCCTTCTCTTTATATCCGTCTTTAAGGGCGAAGATGGAGCTATCTACCAAGTTTCTTATCCAACAGTTCGTAAGAAAGTTGGTAGATGGCTCCATCGTCGCCCTTTTAGACGAATATAAATAGAAGGGAAATTTGAATCGATTTAGGTGTGGCTCAATAGCTCAGTTGGAAGAGCATTCCCCCTGTAAGGGAAAAACGACCTTTCCCTTACAGGCCATTTGATTTTACCGATGTTTTCGAATTTTAAAAGTTAGCTTAAATGCTATAAAAAAGTCATTTAAACCTGTATAGGTACTTTTAAAATGAAATGAAGAAGGCAAGGCAAGACAAAACATTTCAAGGCCACAAAATGACCCCAAGACACTTGAGCGAAGCTAAAGAGGGCATTGTTACCATACTTGTCTCTAAAAAAATTAATGACGTGTAACAACAATGGCATACAATGGTCAGATTCGTGACCGGCGCGTGCGCAGCTTGACCGCCAAAGTGACGCACTGTTACACATAATGATCGGGTCCCGTACGTAGTTTCGAATGACGTTGCAGCGATAGGTCATTGTGGCGAAAAACTTTTAGCGTGGTACGCTGGAGCGAAAAGTCATTGAAGCGAATTCCACCAGGACGAATGACACCGCAGCGACAAACATTGTGACGAAAAATGTTTGAAATTACATATATGCAACTTTAAAACTATAAAGGCGAAATAAAAGACAGAAAGTAAAAGTTTAAGTTTATTCAACAAAAAAGAACAGTTTATTTTCTGATAAATATTCCTTTGATAGTCAGTTTTTAACTAAATTAAATGTTATTAAATAATCACATATTAATATAAACGGGTATTTAATGCTAAAGCTCGTATAAAATTAACGGTGTTCATTTGGTTTTTATTTTTAATAATCTCTGTTATGGCTTTTCCTTGTAGTTTTTTTTTTTTTTGGTGGCGTCTGAGGGATTTTAGCCAGAATCCTTTCAATTTTATGAGCTGTTGTGTTCTGCTCTTCAATTAGTTTTTTCATACAGCCGTACAGTCCTAATTTCTTGTTGTCCAGTAAAGAATTCCACCTACGATGCCATGCTTCCACACTATTCTGAGTCCTTGGAAGCTGCAAATTATTATTTCTTTCAACAGACCATAAAGCAGGTGGAAACAGGCCTATTTTCCGCCAGCAGATATACCGAATGTGTTCAACGATTCAAAAGAAACGGTCTTTCCTGAAGAAGCTCGAGCAGTCACTGATTACTTCGAAAAATATTACGTTTTGGGAGAGTTCAAAACCCGTCAATCGAATGGCAAAACTATAATATCACGTTTACAACCCCTGTTTTCCCGGTAATTGAGAATCCAGGTGGGATGCGGTTCTAGTCGGCTTTTGTCCTACATAACCATCGCTAGTGGCCTGCGGGGATGGATTTCGTGGAGATTTCCGCAAGAAAAAGAAGGTATTGCTGCTACTTAACATAAAAAAATGTGTCATTATAGAAGGTTCATGACTCACTAGTAATTCGGATCAAATTCAGCTGTGAACATCTTTACTGAAGATAATGTTATTGGAGGTAGTAAATTTATAATGGTACCTAATATTGCCGTGTTGGTTCCAGTGGAGTAGAATAGGAACACCCCATCTCTTCTTGTGGGTGTCATCGAAGGCGAATAAGGGATATGGATGTTCAATGGTGAATGTTCTGACGAGCTCTTTCAATTAGTCCCACCCTCTCCTTTCCTACACAGGACGACACTTGCAGGGCTAAGATGCCATCCATACACGGTGCAGAGTATACCAGCTAGAACCAAGCGTTTCAGTGACGCCGCTCCATTAAGACCTGGAACTCCCTGCCAGCTCGCGTGTTTCCTTCTTCCTACAATCCCGGGTCCTTTAAGCGGGGCTTGAAAAGGCATCTAATGAGGCCGTCAAGCTGAGTGCCACCACTGTTAACATTCTACATGTTTACGGTGGTGACCCTCTTTCCGAGACTTTGCCTTTAGCTTAACATCAGGCGAGGTGAAGTCAAATTGACGTGTCCGGTATAAAAAAAACCCATGACTAAGTGCCCGCTTGACGGCAATAGGCTCGCTACCTATTCACGACCGAAACTCATAGTACACGAAATATTGGTGATAATACACCTCTGTCAACCCCTTCGGGAATTTAAAGGAGTGAGTATATGTTTATGTGTATGCTAAGATTTTATCTAAACGATTCAGAATTTCCATCAAAACAAAGCCCTTATGTCACAAAAGTAAAAGAATGAGCCTCTTCCCAAATAGAATCAGACCCGCCAGACACCCGTCAAAACTAAACGAACGAATGACCTTTGTTGACCTGTGACGTAAACGCGAGAGAAAGAGACAACGCATTACGCAGTGACTAAGTAAAATAGGAATTAGGTACTAGGAGTCCATAGTTCGTAGGTGTTCTGAATATGAATCTACAATGCACCAAGGACAGACGTCAGAGGGGTGAGGTGGGGTGAGCGTGAGGAGGGAGCGGTGGGCGCCAAGATGTCTGCCGATAGGGCTGGCTCGCGTGACTCCGCCGCACTATTTCGGGTGAAATACGTACAGGGTTGCTATTGCCCGTTATTGGCTTTTAGAAATTGTGTGTGTGCTTTGTTAACATAAGTACGTATATTGTTTTCATTATAAATTCTTGTTCATTATTTATTAAAAGTAATAATCGATCTATTTGGATAATTAGTTAGTTAAGTACCTACACTTTTCGTATTGCGTAATAAGATGAATTTTAATATGCAATTATAAGTAAATGTTACGTTGTGTTAATGAATTTTACAAGTTTTTAAACAAGCACTCAAGAAGAAACCTCCCTATTTTTTCAAAAATACAGGTGTTACGAATAAGTTTTGGAAAGAAGAACTCTAAAAGGGAAAATAGTTTATCTTTTTCTAAAATCCTGCATTAGTTCAGGCATGGGGGTGACAATTGAGGCTAGCCGTCTTCCCTAGCAAACCAGAAACCAGGCGCTGAAGATGCATTAAGTTTCATGCGCTTCTCTAGAGAGGGCGGAGGGGTTTATAGGGGGTTATATATAATTCAAAAAAAAACTAGAGGTCTCAATGTTAGTGGCCAAGAACTGTTGCATCTTCTAGGATATCATCTCGATAGCCATGTCACCTCCAAGGATTGAGGTGTGATATCGCGTGAAAAAAAAGAATAGGTACTCTAGTCGCCATAACTTGAGAATGACATTTAGCGCTTTAATTCATTTTACTTAAAGTTTCTAGAATGGAGGAGGATGAAGGATGTTACGTAAACAAAAATTAAGAAAATTGCACAGATAGTTGGGAAATTTCACAAAACTTTCCGAAGAAATTGGTCGTCATTTTGAAGTATGGCAATAAAGACTGTCGCGATTTTCAAGCGATAAGGGCAACACTGAGGGCATTGACATCTGATGGGGACGGACGATAACCATCAATCTCTTTCGCCAGACTAGTCAACAACCCTCAAATAGTACATAGACTATCATCGTCATTGTTAATAAGCATGGTTAAAGACTTCAACAAGCTTTTTAGAATGAAAAACCAGCAAAGTGCGAGTTGGACTTTTTTTTATAAATAAAGGACACGTCAATTTTGACTTCAACTCGCATTACTCCAGAACGCACGAACCGATTTGGCTAATTTTGGTCTTGAATTATTTGTGGAAGTCCAGGGAAGGTTTGAACGTTGAGAAAAATTAGAATTATTGCCGGGAACCGACATCCACGCGAGCGGAGCCGCGGGCAAAAGCTAGTTAATTCATATAATTGGACGGAGTCATCAAAAATCAATGTTTAAAAATTGTTGAAAACTCATTCATTGGTTCCAACAGTTCGTAAGAAAGTTGGTAGATGGCTCCACCGTCGCCCATGAAGACGGACATAAAGAGAAGGGTAATTTGAAGTGAATCAGGTGTAGCTCAATAGCTCAGTTAGAAGAGCATTTCCCCTGTAAAGGTCATGGGTTCAAGTCCCACTTGAGCGCTTCATTTTTCCTGATGTATTTCGTACGTACTCCAGTATACGGTATCCATACCGACAGCCAGTCTTAGTAGATCTACCTGCATATCTCCATAGATAATTTCACAATATACAAGCTTACTATGGAGCCTGGATAGCGTATCGCAGAATGTCGTAGTTGGAATATTTTATTGTGCGATAGAAAATAATATTTGATCACTTAGTTGCTGTCAAATACTGGCACCTTTTTATAGCGGCCATCTGCCATATTAATCAGATAGGCGTTAAAAAGTCACAAAGGTCTCACAGCCAGCAAGGGGAGAGGGATATGACCTTTCTTATCACACTTCTGAATTTATGATTAATTTTTTTCTCTGAAAGCTTGTTTTTCTTTACTAAAAATATAGAAATCATTGCATACACCTATAATAATATGGCCGAAGAGTAATACTCTTAGGCTATATAGGATATAGGTATATTATGATCTTTCGCTATGTTTTGTTTTGGAATACAGGTAAGAGACCCCTGTCCCTTTAAACAAGTGGCAATTCGTATTGTAGAATAGAATGTGTGGGATTTGACGTTTATGACCTACGTTGACGACTGTCATGAACGTCAAATCCAATACATTTTTCTTTTTTTAATAAAGAGATACGTCAATTTGACTTCACCTCGCTTGATGGTAAGCTAAAGGCAAAGTCTCGGAAAGAGGGTCACCATTGCAAACATGTACTATGTTAACAGTGGTGGCACTCAGCTTGACGGCCTCATCAGATGTCTTTTCACGCCCCGCATAAAGGACCCGGGACTGTAGGAAGCAGGAAACACATCAGCTGACAGGGAGTTCCAGGTCTTAATGGTGCGGCAAATTAGTTTACAATTTATGGCATAGTGCTCACTGGATAGCAATATATAGGCTCGCCCCCTATTACGTGGAACCTAATATCACAGTTGGTATTAATATATCTGGGGAATGGCTCGAGAGGCCACATGGCAGCCTCTCGTATCGACTGACGCAGATTATCACCGGGCACGGGTGCTTCGGGCGATATCTGTGTCGGATCGAAAAGGGGGCAACGTCCGAGTGCCATCACTGCGACGCGAGCGAGGACACGGGGCTGCACACGCTCACCGAGTGTCCGGCATGGGCCGGACCGAGGCGGGCGCTAGTGGCGGCCCTGGGAGTGAGAGTTCTCACCCTCGCCACCCTGCTCACAGCAATGGTCCGCTGCGCGGACGCGTGGGCGGCCGGCGTCTCCTTCAGCGAGCAGGTAAAGGTCGTGAAGGAGACGGCGGAGCGGGAGAGGCGGCGCGAGCGAGAAAGACTCGCGGATCGCGCCGCCCGCGCGCGCAGGCAACTCGGGCGTCGGAGGGCACTGACTGACCTCCGTCCCCCATGAGCGCGGGCCTGGGGGTGACGGGTGGAGCCGCCTGTCACCCCAGCAGAAGCAGGCCACGGCGGCGGCGCGCTGAATAGCGCGCCTCCCCATTCCGGGGGCGAGTTGGGGACACCGTTGTCCCCCCTCCTGAGGAGGGCCAAACCGTAAGGGATGGCCCTGGGTCAGCCGGGGTGCGAGGGATATGTCTATGACAACCTCACCTCCGGCCTAGCACCAAGACCCACAGTCGGCGTGCGGTTTTAGTCGGTTCGAGTCCGACATAACCTCCCCTTCCGGCTCCGGCAGGGGGGGTATCCGAGGGGATTTCCGCACGGAAAAAAAAAAAAAAAAAAAAGGTATTAATATATCTCTGCTTACCCCCTCGAAGATTTACAGATATGAATATAGGCATATTTTGGGAACCCTTTTCTCAAAATATCCTTTTCTCGAAATGTCATTTTGAGAAAGGACATTATGAGAAAGGACATTTCGAGAAAAGTACATTATGAGAAAGGCCATTTCGAGAAAAGGACATTATGCGATGAGAGGGTCTATATGTATGTAAGTAGATTATTGTAATGTGTGCACCGCTTCAATTTAAATTAACTACAAATTATGAACATTAAGTTTGTAACGATTAAAATAACAAATGTTATTGCGATGACGTTTGTTTGTTAGCAAGAAGTTTAATGTCCTTGACCTTATCACAACACTGCTTCTCATTAAGCGTGCATTTTAATGAATTAATATCATAATGTCACACTCGCACGAACCAACATCGACGTCATATAAAGAAAATCCATACAATTCATATTATAAATACGAAAGTAACTCTGTCTGTCTGTATGTTAGCTTTCACGCCTAAACCACTGAACCGATTTTGATGAAATTTTGTATAGGGGTTTATTAGACCATGGGAAAGGACATAGCTATGTTTGGTCGCGATTACCGACATCCATGCGAGCGGAGTCACGGACAAAAGCTAGTAAAGCATAATTTGATTGTAAACAGACTGGTGTGCTTTCAACGCTCGAGCTAATTTCGACGACAACAACACTCCGCAGTGAGGTGACCTCACTGCGGAGTGTTGTTGTTACGTGATTGGTGGTCAATGCCGGGCAGAGTCCCCTAGGGAGTTTCCTTCTTAGGGCATACCTGGTTTTCTCCTGAGAAGAGGTGAACGAATTCCATGTGGTTTTAATAACTTCGATTCTGACATAGACACCTCACCGCTTAGCCTAAGTGAGGTGGAACACGTGAAGAATATAGAATTACTAGCTTTCTCATGGTCTAATCTACCCCAATACCGAAATTCATTAAAATCAATTCATTGGTTAAAATTCAGGCGTTAAAGCGTAACAGACAGACAGAGTTACTTTCGCATTTATCTTAATATATATAAGTCTCGTGTCACAATGTTTGTCCTCAATGGAATCCTAAACCACTTAACCGATTATAATAAAATTCGTACACCATGTGCAGTTCGATCCAACTTGAGAGATAGGATAGTTTAAATCTTAATTTAGCGATAAGTGACATCCACGCGGGCGGAGCCGCGGGCGACAGCTAGTAATATTAGTATGGATCATTTGCTAAAACAGATTCCCATCTCTACATAGTATAAAGCATAGTCGCCTTTTGCGTCCCTATATGCATAAATCTTCAAAACTACGCTACAGATTTTGATGCGGTTTCTTTTAATAGATAGAATAATTCAAGAGGAAGGTTTATATGTATAATACATGCTTAACATAGTAGAGGGTGCAGCGGGAACGGGATCGAATGCCACGCGGATGGAAGAATTGGCGGTACGAAGTTCGCGGGGTCAGCTTGTAAAGTATAAACTTGATAGGGTATTACCATCTAAAAATGCACACAAAAGTAATATTTTAAAACCCATTAGCTGCTACTCACCTATGAAGCTGGAATCTTCATCGACCCTATGGTCGTGCAGTGCATGCATCACGAGGGCGGCGAGCAGCGCGGGGCGCGCGGCGGGCAGGCCCGGCGCCAGGCCGCGCAGAGACACCGGCGCTGCGCTGAGGATAGCGCCGCTTAGCATCACCTAGCGCCGCGCCTCGAGCATCACCGGCCTCCGCCTGGAAACGTGATAGCTGGTTAACAAGGTGGTGATAGAAATGGGTGAAATAGCCCTACGCAAGAGGGCAGATCACACGTCCGGCCGCGTGGCGTCCCCTGCTGGCAGTAAGTAAAGTTACTAGGTGATAAGAAGATTCAAACAGCCTCTGTGGTGTGGCGGTAGTGAACGCGACTGCTACGCAGGAGGCGCGGGTTTGATCTCTCAGTGCATATTTGTATACATGAATAGGGCTATTTGCATTGGTATGGGTGTTTCCTATGTATAATATGTCTAAGTATGTTTATCCGTATTCTAGATTCCATAACACAAGCTAATTAAGCTTACCATGGGTCTAGATAGCGTTGTGTAGAATGTTGTGGAATATTTATTTGCTTATTTATAAACGCTGAGTGTTGTTGAGAATGGTGATAAGCTCTGAGTAATACCGGTTCATAGACCTAGACGGGACGGACACGTTAGAAACACCAGACCTCGAGGATCTGAAGGTGGAACAGATCGTAAGATTCTGCAAAGAAACAGGTAGGTTTGATGGAACGCCGTGATTGCCGGACACCCCCTCGGCGTCCCCAGGGGAAGAATAGGGGATTTTGGGGGGACACAAAAAGGGCAGATCACCCGTCCGGTCAACGGCGTCCCCCGCTGGAAGTAAGTAAGTAAGTAGACCTAGAAAAGCCTAAGCGAACTACAGAATGGGTCTAATGGTGATTAGACCTTGCATCATCAGCACTTCGGTTCAGTGAAGTGATAGCCGGTGAACTCAATAGTGGGGATAAGCTCGGAGTATCATCCGGTCCTCGTTTGGAAACGTGATAGGAGATGATTAATTGATGATTGATGATGATTAATTAATTAATAAGATGACTAACTACAGAATATTGATAAGTTGTTGTAAAAATTTCTTGGCAGTTGTTTAATGCGGCCTTTAAGTGGTTTAAAGTCAGTAATCTGGTGATAGTGTCAGATAAAGAATGGTGATATCAGGTTAATCACAGGTAAATCTATAGTGGTAGAAGGTATTATATAAAATTTAGAATATTATTATCAAGAGTAACATACGATATTAATTTATATTTTTACATAACATAACATAAACTCACGCCTGTATTCCCCGAAGGGGTAGGCAGAGGTGCTAGCACCCACATTTCGCCAGTTTATGTTTAGGTCCCAATGTAATAGGTGGCGAGCCTATTGCCATTAACTGGGCACTTATAAACCTGCGATAAATACACACATAACTTCGAAAAGCATCGAAAAGTCATTGGTGTGTGCCATGGTAAACCTGGGATCGAACCCGAGACCTCGTCTCAGCAATCCATTACCCATACCACTAGGCTACCGCAGATTTTTACTAAAGTAAAACACATGTATAAACAATTACACGAAATGGGTAGCTTTACACTATACAATGGGTAGCTTTATCACTCTGTAGCAATCTCTTGCAGGCAATATTATTTTTTAATCGTATGCCTTTCTTTTCAACTTGAAAGTTCCTTTAATTTATTGTATTTCTCACCCGAGATAAGCGTACATTGTTCGAAGGTGAAAGGTGAATTTCAAATTCAATTTAAAATATAAATACAAATTTTAATGAAGGCGACGGAACCCATTTTGAAAATAAACGTTTCCTTTAAGAAAATAAATAATTGTATTCAGAGTTGAATGCCTTTTATGAAAAAGAATTTGTGAGAAAATTATTTTATAAATTTTTAGTCATTTCGGTTCAAGTAGTTGACTAATCTATCATGGCGATAAATGAACTTTTAAAATATTGAAATAAAACTTTTTGCGGATTCTATCGCGATATATTTGTTATTATTTACTTTTATACAGACGTTTCGGCAGCTTTTCATCAGCCAAGATCGCGGTGTGACTCATGATGGTAGTTGTCGAAGCGAAGACTAAAAAGGCTCAGACTTCACCTAGTATTAGCTACGATCAAGTTGACTTGACTATGTTACATCAGGAAAATGAATTGCTCAGGTAGGGCTTGAACCCACGAGCTTCCCCTAGCAATTCATTTTCCCTGGTGTAATCGATTTGTAAAGTTAGCATAAGAAATGCTATAAAACTCATTTATAGAAATACTAGCTTTTGCCCGCGGCTCCGCACGCGTGGATGTCGGTTATCGTGACAAAACCTAGCCTATGTCCTTCCTCGAGGTCAACTCTACCCCTATTCCAAATTTCATTAAAATCGGTTCAGTCGTTTAGGCGTGAAAGCGTAACATACAGACAGACAGACGGACAGACAGGCAGACAGACAGAGTTACTTTTGCATTTATAATATTAGTATGGCTAAACCTGCACCTCCACTCGCGTGATCTTCTGACCCGTGAGCCATATGTATAGCGTAGCGATAGCGTATGTGTGTTATTCCAAAATATAATCTACTAGTTTTAGCCCGCGGCTCCGCCCGCGTGGATGCCAGTTATCGCGACCAAAGATAGCCTATGTCCTTTCTCAAGGTTATACCAAATTCTCTACTCTCTAGTCTACCCTTATACCAAATTTAATCAAAAACGGTTCAGTGGTTTAGGCGTGAAAGCGCAGCATACAGACAGACAGACTTGCTTTCGCATTTATCATATTAGTATGGATAAAGTATAGTATTTTGTGTTTGATTTTATACAGATCCATTCATCCATCCAAATTATTACGTGTAGCTTAAGAAAAATAGAACGAGCTCTTCCCACTGTGATACGTACTGTGATATTTACTCTTTCCACTGTGATAAATAATAAGAAAAGTCATAAATACAATTGCTACTTAGAACTATAAAAAATATGAACGAAACAAAGCCCTCCTCAGCTGACCTAGAAAGATGAGTGTGAGCCCTCTTTGTTGTGCCAACAAAAGACCAGCTCGGGCTCAAGCCGCGCTAATTAATGGACTTGACATTCTCCATTGTCATCTCAGGCACATAGATCATCCTATCTAAAACTAGACGAAACAAAAATGTCAATATAAGGTGTGGTCCACTTAGAGCACCCAGCTGAATAGCACCTGAGCGAATAGCATCTAGACATATCCACGAAGAGCACCTATCAAGAATTTTGGCAGTTGCTATTCGTGGATACTAATTTACTTTTACAACATTGTCCACGAAGAGCACCTAGGCTAGTGCTGGGATGTATAGGGTGCATGCTGACTTATAACACGTGTTATTGTGACCCCAATTTAGAACATAACTGATATTACGCGCAGCTACCTATATACCTACTATGAGAGGAACTTCATCCCACGCACGTTTAAGCTGTGGAATGAACTACCTGCCGTGGTCTTCCCAAGCGACTAAAATATTGGCCTGGGTGTGACCGGTGAAGCCGCCTGTCACCCTAGCAGAAACAAGCCGCGGCGGCTGCGCAAAGTGCGCCTCCCCGTACCCGGTGTAGATGGGGACACTAAGTTCCCCATAACCTGAAGGAAGCCATCTCGAAAGAGATGGTCCTGGGTCTGCCGGGGTGCGAGAGATATACTTTCGGCAATCTCACCTCCGGCAACCAAAGACCCAAGACGGCGTGCGTTGTAGTCGGTTCGAGTCCGACATAACCACCTCCACCGGCTCCATGGGGGTGGTATCTGTGGGGATTTTTCGCACGATAAAAAAGCGGCTAAAATATGAGGTTCTTTAAGAACGGACGCTTCTGTGCTATTCAGCTGGGTGCTCTAAGTGGACTACACCGTCTAAAAGACCTTTCATGATTATAGGAAGTCGTCATGAAAACAGTTTGTCCTATGTCAACCTCACTATCAGTTGGTGTAACTGCTAAACCACGGATGAGGCTTTGGCACAGGTTTTCTTTTAGGGGTTCAAACGGTAATCAGTTTCATAGCAGGTTCCGTAATCAAAAAGTCGTAAACTTAACTTACTTGAAGCAGTAACCCTAAAAGTAAATAAGCTTCTATGGCGCGGCGGTAGTGCACGTGACTGCCACGCAGGAGGCGCGGGTTCAATCTCCGCTCAGTGCAAATATTTGTATTCATGAATATGGCTATTTGCATTGATGTTTCTATGTATAATATGTATATATTTACAACAAAAAAAAGTATCTAAGGATGTTTATCCGCATTGTAGATTTCATAACACAAGCTAATTTAGTTTACCATGGGTCTAGACAGATAAATCCGGCTTTGAAAATTAATAAATTGCTGACATACCTATATGTTTCAATAGATGGTATGGGGCTTCGAATTATACCACAGGCGAAGCCGGGATAGGTTGGCTAGTATATCAGAAAATGACGAAAGCAAACTATTCAAAGAGAATATCCTTTATAAGTAATCGTTTGAGTAATTAGCAAGAGTCCTAATGCTTCTCTACGGAATACGGACGTGCAGGTACTCTGTTTAATAGCTCCTTTGATACATACTCATTGCGATTGGCTCACGGCGACCGTGGTCACAGAATATATTATGTGCTTGGACGTTGCAAAGCTTATCACCTTGACAATTCTATCCTACTTCCTTCCTACCAATAAATGTGAAAATTTATGTAGATGTTCGAAATTCATTTCGATATGGCAACTAAACGAATATTAATAATAATAATAAATATTTCACAACATTCTACACAACGCTATCTAGACCCATGGTAAGCTTAACTAGCTTGTGTTTTGAATCTAGAATGCGGATAAACATACTTGGATACTGTTTTTGTAAATACATGCAAATAGCCACATTCATGCATGTGCATATTTGCACTGAGCAGGGATCAAATCCGCGCCTCCTGCATAGCAGTGGCATTCACTACCACTACGCCACAGAGGGTGTCTGCTTGAAATCTGCTTGAAATTTTATACATGTATAGATTGAATTGCTCAGGAGAGGCTTGACGACCTTTCCCTTACAGGGGGAATGCTCTTCCAACTGAGCTATTGAGCCACACCTGAATCAATTCAAATTTCCCTTCTCTTTATATCAGTAGAGTCATCTACTAACACTCTTACGTACTGTTGGAACCAATGTATGATTTTTCAACCCCTGCATGTAATTCCCCTTGTAAAACTCCCACCTGAGTAATCGAATTATATAGTTAGCATAATAAATCAATAAAAGTTGTGCTAATTAACAATATTATCAACCAAATAATGTCAGGTCAGGCAGGCTGTCGTAGTCAAGAAAAATTTAATAAACTCAAAGAATGTCCGCCGGTAAAACCGGGTGAATATTTTTAATTTCCGTCTAGTCGCGTCCCGTAATGAGGGAAGTCCCCGTTAATCTCATTACTGAGCCACCCCACTGGGGTGGAGGGGTAGGCGGAGGTGAGCAAACGATTGCTAATATTGGGTGAAGTCAAAATTAAAAGATTGAAAATAAATATCCGATAGCTATCCTGTGGAGATATAAAATGAAATGCTTTCAAGGGATCTGTATGTAGCTTATACGTCTATATATATTTTCTAGATTTCGTCCGCGACTTCGTTCGCGTTGAAATACAAAGGTTTAGGACACACTGCTCCTGTTCCCGCGACCCAGATAAAGTTCCTTCAAAATTTCTGTGAGCCTGGTACTTCATGCAAATGAACCAGGGTCACAGAAATACTGAGCCCGTGACCGCGACCCACAGCAACCTATATCTTACGTTTGTTTGAATACAATCAAACAAACGCAAGATATTAAGTCTCATCAAGACCTTTCAAATAAAAAATCGTTTCAGTAGTTTTTGCGTCCATCGCGAACAAACATTTCCAATTTACAATTATATATTAGTATAGATAGGTAACTAGCTGGTGCCCGCGACTTCGTCTGCGCAGGAGTATTTCGAGTAGAATAAATTAGAGTAGCAATAGAAATAACCACACTGTTACTTTTGCATATATGCCGATGCCGGCCGAATTTGTTGATATTAATGATCACTGCTCCGTTCCTTTGAGTAGTAGCGTGATGATATAGGTATGCCTATGTGTTATTCTGATGTATAAGCTATATTACTGTAAAGTTTCATGAAAATCCATTCAGTAGTTCTTACGTGAAAGAGTAACAAACATCCACTCACAAACTTTCGCGTTTAATATTGTAGGATTTTTGGGAGAATATCACAGACAGAAAATAAACGCCGACTTGTATAGCATGAAGATAAGTTAAGATAAGAAAAATCATTATCGTACACTCATAAATTTTAGTACATATGTGGACAACATAATGAAAAATGTACAAATGGCGGCCTTATCCTTATACAGGCAACCAACACGGGTTCGATTCCCATACCTTCTAATAAATTTTATGTACTTAGGTATATTGTGCTGTATGTACTGGAACGGTACGTAGAAATTATTTAGACATAACATAAACTCACGCCTGTATTCCCCGAAGGGGTAGGCAGAAGTACTAGCACCCACATTTCGCGAGTTTATGTTTAGTTCCCAATATAATAGGTGGCGAGCCTATTGCCATTAACCGAGCACTTATAAACCTGCGATAAATACACACATAACTTCGAAAAGCATCGAAAAGTCATTGGTGTGTGCCATGGTCAACCTGGGATCGAACCCGAGTCCTCGTCTCAGCTGTCAATTACCCATATAACTAGGCTAGGCACTAGGCATATTTAGAGAGTGTACATAATGTAAGTAGATATTTGTCTTGAGTAAAATATATCATCTTTTTAATCAATTCGAATATTTTTTTATTATTCTTTATAATCACACTTTGTTGTAAAAATGAAAAATATACTAGAAGGGGTTAAAGTAAAGGTAATTCATCGGCAGCATTCCTTAAAGCCCAGGACACAAACATTATATAAAACAGTTTGGCTATTCCGGTACCTACACCTTCTCGAATAGGCACCCCTTTTCAACTTTGAATTAAACATTAATCCCAGGGCAAGCCGTGGAAAATTTAATTCTGTGTAGTTATTTGTCTAGGAAAGTGAAATATAAAGTTGTTGGAATAACTTTGAATCGTCCATTGTTTGTTTTATTTTGTTTGCTTTAATAAGTTAAATAAAACATACAAATCAAATTTCTTATTCCGGTTAGCAAAAAACTGCATTATTAATTTACAAAAACTGTTGTGAAAAATATAGCTTCATAAATATTTCGTAAAAGTCCCGATCACATCCGAGTCTTCACTTCGTAGTACAGGATCTGGTTAATTATGGTGTGGCTTGTGTCTTCGGCTATGGGAACGACATCTGACCTCCTAGCCAGAGATCCTTTAAACGGGGCGTGAAAATGCATCTGATAAGCTGAGTGTCACCATTGTTAACATGATACATGTTTATAATGGTGACCCTCTTTACTGATGTCAAATTAACGTGTCCTTTCATAAAAAAATATGGTTTGTAGTCAACCGTTGATAGAGTTTTTTCGGCAGCCCATATAAGCTACCATCTTGATCGAACATAGACTCCAATACACGGAAGCCCTCAATTTTTTATTCGAACTTTTAAATTTTCCCGCTCCATGATAATAATATACAATAATGATAACGAGAATTAACCTAATCATGGTATAGGTATATGGGTAGGTAGTATATATAGGTAGTATACACTGCATAACTTTGATTTGCCTGACGTCAGGCAAATCAAAGTTATGCAGTGTATATACAATAATGATGACAGGAATTAACGCGATCATGGTATAATGATCGCGTTAATTCCCGTTATCATTATTGTATTTTCTATTAAACATAGAATCCATGTAGTCTTTAATAAAACCCATCCTAGTGGAATGGCAAGACATGCGCACGTACACACGTCACGTCGAACGCGAGGGGTGGAAAGTATTTCATCATTTCACCCCTTATTGTGTTTCGCCCCCGACGCGAAATCTTGATAAGTTTAATACTGTGCCAATTTCTATTACGTACAAGGAAGTATTTTGTTTACATTTTCTACCTTAGAAGTTTATACACACATCTTGAAACAGAATTGGCACCATTGACTTCTAAATAAGTTTCTTTACTAAATGTGAATTTTGTGAAGATGTATGTCACTCAATCAAGCTCAAACGGCTGAACAGATCTTGCTGAAATTTGATAGAGAGATAGATTATAGTCAAGAATATTATAATAATAATAATTAAGCCCGTTTATTTACGATCCACATAGGTTATTACATGCGTTTCAAAATATGTACTTAATACTAATAAGTAAATGGCTAGTGTCTTCTATTTCATTTAATTCACTATCATAATTCTTAATTACCGTTGATTGGAAACCTTCTTGGGTGAAGGCCTCCTCCAGCTTTTTCCAAACCTCTCTGTCCATAGCTTTCTTCCTCCATTCACTTCCTGCTATCGCTTTTAAACTTCTATCCACCTTTAATAGGGTGCCCTCTTTTTATTTTTCCTCTTGGGCCTTTGCATATAGCTGTCTCTAACATCTATCTTTTGTCTTTACATCTTGCTACATGTCTCACCCATCGCCACTTCTGTTTTAGGGCGTAGTGTAAGCCATCGTCAAGAATATTATACAGGCTATATTTTATCCCTGGAATAACAGGTTACGGGCAAAAGATCAGGAATCCACACTGGCGAAATCGCGGGCATCAGCCAAATTAAAGACAACCAATTTAAAACGATTTTTGCATTACTAAAATAGTGTTACTTTTTAACTTTTAAACTCTCGCGTTCCATGATATACAAAAACATGTAGCCTCGCTTTTCTGTGCAGTCGGATAAACACCGGACAGTTTGCTTACAGAATAGGGACACTGTGAGTGTGGTATGTGACGGTACATGGCGAAAACAAAATATCGAGAATGTGCGGGTAGATGAAGAACCTACTACCTCACGGACTCGAAGACGGCGGGCATGCACTACTGAGTCAGTCAGCCTGTGACCACGGCCGGTGTGACCTGGTCGAAACGTCAGGCAAATCAAAGGTATGTATGTACCTATACCATGATCGCGTTAATTCCCGTTAGTGTTATTGTATAGTGTTACTTTTTATTCTTCGATCTATTATACTTAGATATCTACTAGTTTAGCTACGTAGAATCTTGTTCTAAGTTACTAAAGGCTACCGAATCTCTTTCAACCGGACATTTTTCTATACTGAGCTACTAAGAATCGTCTAAAAACACAAACCACTTTACCTAACCTGAAAATCAAATCCAGTACTTACTGAACAACAGAACAAATGCACCAAAGCAGTAACTGACTTCATTAATTGGTTTTAAAAACAACAATCAACAAAACCCATTTCATTTAATGACCCAATTCCGGGCGCGAGGTACAGCTCCTTAAACAAGGGTGCTGTGGTTTCCCGGCTCATACGTCACACAGACAAATGGCGCGGTAAGTCTGCCGGTTAGACTGTTTGTTTGATAGACACGGGTATTTGTTTGGGATAGGTAAAAGAACTTTATTGTTGGGAGGGGCTCATGGCTAAATGGTGGCCGAGTTAGCACATTGCAAGTGGTGGAGCGCTTATGTACTTTCTTAATTATTTCCCACATAATTTAATTGTATTTCAATTTTTGTAATTTAAAAAAACCGCTTCTGTGAACGAATAATGTTTGAGTATTGGCGCTCATTTGTTGACCACTTAGTGTTGAAGAAGGCCAATAGATGGCGCTGTGCACGGATTTTTCGAACTATACTTTGAGACTTGAAGTTCCGACGAGCGACACGCTCAAGCGTCACGGCGGACGATCTCCCCGCACATTTTTACTTGTCTCTGACCCGCTGCCGCACCGAACGGAAGTTGAGTACTTCAACTCCTCGTTTCTTTTTCTGTGTAATTATATAAGTTCCTTTGGCCACATTCTCAAGTCAGTATAAGTGAAGTGTATCGGAAGAAAACGACAAACTCAAGAAAATCACCGGCCGGTCGAAACCTACCTACCCACCAGCACGTGCCAGGAACCACGCCTGTCTGCAGCTGAATCCTCACGAGGTGGAACTCAGGTCAGTGCCGGTTCTCTTGCGTTTTCATTCATAGAAGCGGTCACATGTGTATTTTCTTTCTATTACAACCAAACTTCAGGTCACAGGTTATTATACGCTCTGTGTGCAAACACACCAGTGGTCGGACTATTTACACGTCCTACCAGCAAGTTTGAATAATGCTAGCCCGGTCAATCTTCCATCTTTATGTTAGTTTCGATCACATCCAAAAGCTTCACTTTGCAGTCCAGGGTTCGGTTTTTTGCTTCGACTTCTGCTAGATCTAATACTAGTAGAACTCACAGCACCTTTTTTGTTTTCATGCGGAAATCCCCTCGGATACCTCCCCTGCCGGAACCGCAAGGGGAGGTTATGTCGGACTCGAGACAACTAAAATCGCACGCCAACTGTGGGTTATGGTGCTAGGCCGGAGGTGAGGTTGTTATTGACATATCCCTCGCACGAACTCACAGTACCGTGGGAAACTAATATACCTAAAGACCACGCTAGGGAAATAAACAAATACTTTGACTTGACCAACGAGTTAACCAAAAACGGCTATGTGGTTAAACTCTACGCCGTAGAAGCAAGGTGAATTCCAGATAAACCCCTGTATAACTTTTGTAAAGACCTCGGACTGTCAAGAGCTTCAGTAAGCTCTTTATTCAAATGAATATCCAAAACAACGTTGATAGGATCTTACCAAAGGATAGGTAGAGGAGGGAACCAGACTGACGGTGGAGGTGAGCGCTGATGCATCACAAGGTGGCCACCCTAAACCTACATCTGGGTCCGTCCCAGGCGCCGTCACAGTGTTCCTCTCTGTGCCACGCCATGGACCTGGCTACCGCACGGTGAATCCGTGGAATGCTGAGAGCCTCTCCTCTCTTCGTACGGTCTTGGGCATCTATAAATAGTGAGACCATTGGCAAACATTTCATTCTCTACGATGCCAAGTCACCGGGATCCGATAGAGACGGCATGGCCATACACTTGTTACCTACATAGCTTGGCGAACACCGCAGAACATGGCCGCACCAGCGAGTCAGTGTTGGGATAGGTTACTGTTTTTCTCGGAAGAGATGGTCCTGGGTCTGCCGGGGTGCGAGAGATATACTTTCGGCAATCTCACCTCTGGCAACCAAGACTCCTGAGAGTGCTAAGAGAACACCTGTGGCTTTCTAAAATTCGTCAGTGATCTAACTTCTGAACGTCGTTATCGCCAATGGGCTGTAGATGTCAGAAGAGAAGTTCAATCATAGTATAGGTCCTCTTCCGGGGCGTTTGGTTTTTGAGACCGATGTAACCGTACTGTTCAACAACTTATTTCTAGTATCAGTGACCTTGTTTGCTACTAAAGAAGTACAAAAACACAGTAGGTAGATAACCTCTATACAAGTTTTAAGGCAATTTTCAAACGTAAGAAAAAACGCTACGTGACGAGAATTCGCATTCCGAATTTTCGTGTTTTTGGATGTGAATACCCCTGCTTGGTCTTTTACCATTCAGAGTGTTGTTTATTGAATGTGTATATTTGTTCCCATACTTGTGACACATAAGAACATATAGTCACGCTTCTTTACTAAGGGGGTGAGCAGAGACAACTTGTTTTCACTTCCTACGATCATTACATGAGTTATTTTATAAACGATACCAACTGAAATCAAAAAAATCGTTGGAATTATTGTTGGTTCGTTTGTTTATCTATGGTGTATGCAAAAACTACTGAATGGATTTTGATGCGGTTTATTTATTTGAAAAGTCTTGGTTAGCCTTAAAATCTTACGTATGTTTAATTTCAATCGTTTAAGTAGAACCAAATATATATCCAAAAAATACCATGGCCGACATCCTCGCGGTCGGTACTGCAGGCATCAGCTAGTATTTTTTTATGGAATAGGGAGGCAAACAAGCAGACGGATCGCCTAATGGTAAGCGATCACCGCTGCCCATGGACACCCACAACATCAGAGGAGCCACAAGTGCGTTGCCTTGCGCTCTTTTGTTGAAGGTTTGAAGGTCGTGGATTTACTGCTGGCGACAGTTCATTCCACAGTTTAGTTGTACGAGGCAGAAAGTTTCTCGAGAAACGCACAGTTGTGGACCGCCAGCTGTCCAGATGGTGAGTGTGGAACTGCTGTCGCGTGGAATGATAGCGTAAAGAGGCGGCGGGGATCAATCCGAACAATTCCTATAGCTACCTAACATATTCCATATTTTATAATGTTAATAAGATTCAGTGTCTATCAAATCTTTCAAAATACTCCCAAAATCCATACCAAACAAAGACAAATAGGTACGTATAAATAAAAGTCAACGAATCAATACCCAATCTACCTTCGAAGCTCCGAACACCTGAATCTTGTACAAAATCCTCCGGCGAACTGCTATAAATTTGAATAAAGACAAAAATGATTATTGATGGACCCTGTTATGCAAAGTGGGGCGAAGTGGGACGAAACTGTTCTTGTCGGGGCGAGCTTTAATTTATGAACAACTTGGCAAAAGTTTTACTTGAAAAGAGCCAAGTTTTTAAGGTCTTGGGATCGAAGGCCTTCAAGCGATTGTTTCTCGATAGAGGCTTATAGGATACGTGGTTATGTTTTGGTGATATCTTGTGTTTTTTTACTTTTTTCTTTGAGGGTTGGTAAAGGTCAACGCCCGGGATAGATGTACATTCAACGACTCACGCCTGTATTCCCCAAAGGGGTAGGCAGAGGTGCTAGCACCCACATTTCGCCAGTTTATGTTTAGGTTCCAATGTAATAGGTGGCGAGCCTATTGACATTAACCGGGCACTTATAAACCTGCGATAAATACACACATAACTTCGAAAAGCATCGAAAAGTCCATGTGTGCCATGGTAAACCTGGGATCAAACCCGAGACCTCGTCTCAGCAGTCCATTACCCATATAACTAGGCTACCGCAGATATGGGAGAGATACTGAGTACCGCAGATACGACAAAATTGATTAACACAAAAATTATTATAAAACCCTTTTTACATTGGAATCTATGTTCCCTCAGTCAAATATATAAGTAGTTTTAGAATCCCCCGGGGAAAGGTTTTTTTTTTATATAGGACACGTCAATTTGACTTCACCTCGCCTGATGTTAAGCTAAAGGCAAAGTCTCGGAAAGAGGGTCACCATCGGAAACATGTACCATGTTAACAGTGGTGGCACTCAGCTTGACGGCCTCGTTAGATGCCTTTTCACGCCCCGCTTAAAGGACCCGGGACTGTAGGAAGAAGGAAACACGTGAGCTGGCAGGGAGTTCCAGGTCTTAATGGTGCGGCATAGGAATGATGGACCAAACCGCTTGGTTCTAGAAGGAAAATTCTGCACCGAGCTATCTAAACTGAGCTATATCTGTCTAGGTTTCGTGTTTTGTTCATAATTTTGTGATCGGTTTAACAGCTATAGTGATAAATAAATTAGAATTTGTGAAGCTACTTTTGTCATTGACTGTACAGTCAGCATCAAAAGTGCTTTATTTATCCATACTAATCCATACTAATATTATAAATGCGAAAGTAACTCTGTCTGTCTGTCTGT
Organism: Eilema sororculum; assembly: GCA_914829495.1. Lineage (NCBI taxonomy): Eukaryota > Metazoa > Arthropoda > Insecta > Lepidoptera > Erebidae > Eilema > Eilema sororculum. The sequence goes on from OU618535.1 coordinate 25,183,392, forward strand.
CTGTCTGTATGTTACGCTTTCACGCCTAAACCGCTGAACCGATATTGATGAAATTTGGAATAGAGGTAGACTAGAACTTGAGAAAGGACATAGGATATGTTTTGTCGCGATAGCCGACATCCACGCGGGCGGAGTCGCGGGCAAAAAGCTAGTATAATATTATAAATGCGACAGTAACTCTTTCTGTCTGTATGTCTGTCTGTCTGTATGTTACGCTTTCACGCCTAAACCACTGAACCGATTTTGATGAAATTTGGTATAGGGGTAGATTAGACTATGAGAAAGGACATAGGCTATGTTTGGTCGCGATAACCGACATCCACGCGGGCAAAAGCTAGCTAGTTTTTCGAACTTAACAGTTAGCATAATAAATGCTATAAAAAAAAAAAAACATTCAAAAAAAAAAGCTAGTTTATTTATAAAACTTCATGCATAAGTACATAGTCGGACTTAATGCCATGGGCATTCTCTACCAGTCAACCAAAGGTGGTGCAGAAAAAGACTCAGTAGGTGCATTATTAGAGTACCATCATATGGAGAGAGCGTACCGAATAATTTTAGGGAGTGACACTATAGGTACATACCTGCCATGAGGCATGTATACCAACATACCTCACGGCAGGCATTTGAAAATTTGCACAGTATTCAACTTAAATCTCACTGAATATTTACAAGTTTAATTTCAACTTAAGAGCCCAGGATACGCTCTCCTACTTTTCCTTTCCATGTTTGGTTTATTACTGGAGAGACTGCCATCGGACCGTCCAACCTCAAGAGTAGAGACAGCGCCAGTAAGTCAATCAGTAAGTGGCTTGCTGGTAAGGTTGGCTCGAAATTCGAAGATCTAGGTTGAGATAAAGTTGGATATAGTTGTTCTCTAATAAAGAAAAGTACCCAGTTGACAGCAATAGACTCACCACCTAAAATCCTACGAAAGACATAGTTATCAAAATTTAGGTTTTAAAACATGTCTGCTTAACCCTTCACCAAATATACAGATGTCTATTTACAAAAATAATCATCACAAATGTACCTTTCTTCTAATACATTAATTTAACTGATAATCAGATCTATTCCGTTCTATGTCTATAAACACATAGATATAGATCACCATTAGGGTTATTTGTTTTTCTTTCGGCGTAGCTCTGTTGCTACGGCGTAGTCGAACTGCTACGAAGGTACGATTCGTAGCTTTAATTACTTTAATGGCCTCCTAAAGCTTCCAGTCTGCAGCTATACCGACATGAATTCACTTCTATATATCTCCGAAGGGGTCAGCAGAGGTGTATTGACATCCACATTTTGCCAACTATTTTCTGTTTCACGTAATAGTGAGCTTATTGTCGTCAAGCGAATGTTTTACTAAATATTATAGATAAAAAAATACAACACTATCTACATACAAGCTGAGAGATATAGGTTTAGGTCCTGTAGTAAAGCGTAATAAATTAAAAACAAAAATTTTGTTGGTTAAATATACGGTTATCGCCATAAATATCTCGACGACGAAGTCTCAAAATGATCTTAAAACTCTCATATTAAGAGCAAATCAAACTGTTTTATTGATTTAAATAGCATTATTGTTGAAACTAAAGGAGTGTACCAAATATCAGAACAATCGGTCAACTGGAAGATAGTCAAAAAACGAAATCAAGATCATTTTTACCCGACTACGGCGAAGCCAAAAGGAGGGTTATGATTTTGACAGGCTATGTATGTATGTATGTATGTATGTATGTTCATTTGTTCCCTCATAGCTCCTCAAATACTTATTAGAACTGGACAAGTGAGGTATCCTTACAAGCGGCTTGATCGTCCGATGGTTATAGGCTATATGACGTGTCACTCAATCTTGTGTGGCGCCCTCTAGCGCTCATAAGGTAATGTATTAAAAAATAAATTTGAGATAAATATGCCGTAATTGGTATCAAATGAAAGTGCTTAATGAGTACATTTCAAATATGTATAAATTATTAGGTTTACCTTGCCTCAAAATAATTTAAATAAAAAATAAAGTTTAAACTAAAACCCGACTACCGAAAAATCACGCTTTAAAAAGTGACAAACAAGAATTTATGAAGGATAGCCGTGGTCGTATGCCACTTACTCTAACATAACAATATATTCTAGGAAAAAGTGGCATACGACCACGGCTATCCTTCATAAATTCTTGTTTGTCACTTTTTAAAGCGTGATTTTTCGGTAGTCGGGTTTTAGTTTATGAGTAATTTGCTCGTCAACATCTTTCTGATGCTGACTGTACTACCAATATTAATACCTACCAGAGTAAAATGTCGTTGTTAACCTATCTTCATCGAACGTACGTAATCCATACTAATATTATAAATGCGAAAGTAACTCTGACTGTCTGTCTGTATGTTACGCTTTCACGCTTATACCACTGAACCGATTTTGATGAAATTTGGTATAGGGGTAGATTAGACCATGAGAAAGGACATAGGCTATGTTTGGTCGCGATAACCGACATCAACGCGGGCGGAGCCGCGGGCCAAAGCTAGTTTTCATATAAGTGAGTAGGTAGGTACTCGTAGGACTATCCCTCTGGTAACAAATAAACAAAAAATGTCGACCTCAGATTACAAAGTTTGAACGCAATTACGGTGGAAAAAAAACTGTTAGGAAAATAATGATGATTCATAGAACATGTATCCTGGAATTTACAATTAGTTTATTACTTATGGGTATATCAAGCTAATCTATTCATATAGTAGGTAATCCTGATTGCATGACATTTTAACTTTCTTTAACATGTAAGATAAGTCGTATAAGATTTGTATAAACTAGATTGAAATGTTGACTTATACCAATGATAGTCGACATAAATGTCTATAAATTGTTATATCCAAAAATTCTGTTCCAACTGTATAACATTTTATATAATCCAATTATGAATAACAAATTACTTACTCTTTTTAAGACGCAAACGGTAACCTCAATGCAAAAAGGTCATTTTATCGATATGAATCACTGTTTCACAATCAAAACCTAAATAAATGAAAGCTTTGGATATATGTATCAACTGTTTACAGAATCTGACGATAGTAAATGAAACAAAAGCACTCACCTCTTTGCCTTATTCGTACACTTACACAATCTTGATTAAAGAAAAAAATATTACGTAAGCACTGGCCAGTTCGAATTGTCTTTCAGTTCAAATTCAAATTTAGAATCGCACTCTATATTATATCACTTCATTTAATCGTATTTATAGTTCATTTACAGGAATTCATAAGTGTGTTTTTCCGTTTCGAAATATGAAATAAATGGAAATAAAATGGAGGCGAACGCTTTGTCGTATTGGGGTTAGTTAGTCGGTGGTGTACTGCGCATGCGTGGGGTACCCTCATCCCCTGTCCTAATTACGTTGCGTTCCAAAAAATGTGAAGGGGAGAATACTTTGATAAAAGATAAAATGTCTGCAAATATTTCTTTTTGTTTTTGGTCAAATTATATTATTCTGTTGTATTTTTGAACAAAAAAATTTCCGTTAATAAATTGAATTTTTCCACTTATCCAAATAAATATTAAATGGATGTTTCTTACCCATATACGATTAGATAGATAGAGAATGGAGAGCAGTGGCGATCTGTGTGCACGATATAAATTATTATTAGTAACAAGTACAGTTTACGGATAAAAATAGTTTTTAATATTGCACATCTGATACAGGTGTTAAATGTGTAATATTACATATATTGAATAACACACTACTTGTACTCTTTTTCACTGAGTTTATTTTAATTCTGAACCTGACCGGTTTCGCCTTTCAGCATTCTAACAGGTTTACATTTATTTTTTAAATAATCTAATTCCCAAACACTACAATATTTGCTTATTTTTTCATATGTGGGTAGTTTTAAAATTCGGTACACCAGTGAAAATGGCCTCAGTTTTAAATGATTAATAAAGTATATAACATTGGATTGGAATTATAATGTCAAGATAGAATTATAAATGTCAAATGAAAATAATAATGTCTAATGATAATGTCCAATAATTATGAATTTGACATTTCAATAGAATTTGTCATTTCATGAAATTCTATCAAAATCAGTAGAATGCTGACTGTACCCTCATGCTGACATCCATACCAGAAATGCGAGTTACTTTAGCTATATAGGTGAGAAAAGGCGGGTGGACGGACGATGCAGTAAATTATAGTTAGATAGATAGATAGATAACTCTTTATTGTACACCAATAAATTTGCAGTATTACAAGTAGGTAGCAAGTATACAGTTCAATATACAATGGGCGGTCTTATCGCTGGAAGTGATTTCTTCCAGGCAACCTTGGGGTGGACAGTAACGTGATAAAATAAATGATGGTGTAGTTATAGGATACCAAATTAGATAAGTGCATTTAAAAACAAAAAAGAAAAAGAAGTATAACTATATGGCATATTACATAAAGTATCATAAACGTTTTTTCACGCCGGAACAGCGGTGTCTTTACAAGACCCAAATCCGTTCCTGCGTGGAATACTGCTCACATCTCTGGGACGGCTCCGCAAAGCACTTACTAGATGCTCTCGACAGGTTGCAGCGACGTGCGGTTCGCATTATTGGGAATCCTGAGGTCACGAACACCCTCGAGCCTTTGCAGATGCGTAGAGATGTTGCGTCTTTGGCAGTTTTCTACCGTCTCTACCATGGTGAATGTTCTGACGAACTCTTCCAATTAGTCCCACCCTCTCCTTTCCTACACAGGACGACACGTGCAGGGCTAAGATGCCATTCATTTACGGTGCAGAGTATACCAGCTAGAACCAAGCGTTTCAGTGACTCATTCCTATGTCGCACCATTAAGACCTGGAACTCCCTGCCAGCTCACGTGTTTCCCTCTTCCTATAGTCCCGGGTCCTTTAAGCGGGGCGTGAAAAGGCATCTAATGAGGCCGTCAAGCTGAGTGCCACTACTGTTAACATGGTACATGTTTCCGATGGTGACCCTCTTTCCGAGACTTCGCCTTTAGCTTAACATCAGGCGAGGTGAAGTCAAATTGACGTGTCCTATATATATATAAATTAAAAAAAAAACATATATAATATAACACAAATAGATACATAAAGTAAACAAACTACTTATTATGAAGGTAAAATAGGGAGCAATAGATAGAGAGCACACAATTTCGAGCTATCCCAGTGTGCAACTTATTAGGTAGTGGTCCTTTACCATTTTTTTAAAAACAATTAGGGATTATGAATCGAATACAGTGATAAACTACGGCGCACCACTAGTATGGATTAAGTTCTATACATTTAAGAAATAAGTCGATGTAATGAAACTTTTCGAGCGCCACTAAACCCTAGGATTATCTTTTGTATACTCTGAGTCTTTTTATATAAGTATTATAAGTCCCTTCTTTGTATAATACCTATAATATCTATAAACATTCTTCTACCCTTGTTTGTTCAGCAATTTTACCTTTAAAATAAAGTAATATTACGTCCACGTTTTAGGTATTTTTTAAAATGTGAAACCACCATAGTTTTCAAGAGCTTCCAAACAAATTTTCCTTTGTTTATACTGGAGATTGATGGCACTTGGTGGAATCTGCTACACATATTGAATAACACACTTGTACTTTTCTACTGAGTTTATTTTACTTCTAAACCTGACCGGTTTCGCCTTACGGCATTCTCAAATCAAATTATCCCTCACATGATAAGCGGTTACGTAACTAGAGGTGTAATTCCAACGTTGCCAGCATCACAGTGGAAGAGGATAAAAGAGGACTATAGGGTAGATGAACAACTCTGCTGTCGATTAATGCTGTTACAGATCTCCACTCCGGTATAGTGAAGACTGAAACTGACCGACCTCCTTTTATTTAACAAGGTTCTTCTCTGCCTCTTCAGGCACCAAATCACTTTAGCCTGCTTTAGTCAGATACTAGTAACGCCATCTATGAATATAAAATGTAAACTTGATGCCTTGCATACATAAGTTTTGTGTGGAATTTTCGTTTCCATGCGCACTATTTGGCATTTTAGGTAGATGGCGTACATGTAAAAGGTACCCACCTACTTCCAAACAGTAACGCAGCTTATTCTTTGCAAAAGATAGACTTCGGTGACCCTGCACACCATAATTTATATTCTAACTAGCTGACCCGGCGAACTTTTCACCGCCAATTTTATTTGGCCTCCGTGGCGTTCGATCCCGTTCCCGCTGCACCCTCTACTATATTAAGCATGTAGTATATTTTACATACCTATTAAACCTTCTTATTGAATTACTCTATCTAATCAAAGAAACCTCATCAAAATACGCAGTTTTGAAGATGTAAGCATACCTACATAGGGACATACAGATGCGGTAAGCGACTTTGCTTTAAACTTTGTAGTAGGTATGCCTACTATATTCTAATAATATATGTTAATCTGTATGACTTTACAGATGAGGATACGGCAAGAATAGTTTATTTCAGCTATTTTCATAGTTTTCTATATATTCTATTATAGCTACGGAATTCACCTTTGGGGTAATTCCGCAGATTTAAACACAATATTTGTCTTGCAAAAGCGGGCTGTGCGAGCTATTTATAATTTGGGCCCAAGAGTCTCCCTCCGAGACAGGTGTTACGTGAACACTGGTTCCGGTAATAAAAAATGAAAACATTTGAACATAGCAGTAATAAACGGTAAATACCGGTAGCTCGCGATTGCGGCGCGTACCCCCATCACTGGGTGGTGAACGCGGTCATTACCTTTTAAGGTAATGCATCGTGCTAACGCGCATATAAAATGAGTCACACGCATTGATAACCAATCAGCGCATTCCGTCAAACGGAGAATCGGCTGATGGGCCCAACACTAACCGACAACAAGAAAAAAAACACGCCCGCGCTCGCGCCGAGGTAGACGGCAGACCTCATTCTATCGCGAGACTTCGCGGCGGTACGTGATAATCTGAACGCGAACGTCATAATCTTAAAACCTAGATAACATATAGTCTAGATTCTGCCAGTTACTATTAATATTGTATAGTATTAGTGTAGTCTACTAGTCTAACATTAATAGCTGTTCCCAATATAAGGGGTAAGTCTAGTGTCCTTAATAAACAGTGCGCGAGTATTAAACGATAGTCACGTAAATAATAAAGTAAAATAACATCTTCATTCGCGTGTAACATTCCTGCTTAGCCCCTAGGAGCTAAGCGTGATGATAGCTCATTTTTAGTACCTGCCTACCTGCGGTCGGGAGTTCGGTAGTTACCTAGCTGTAGTTCATCCTTCGTGTAAATGTAATTAAATTAAATTTAAAGTAAACTGTGATTAACATCGTAATCGTTAAAATGTTGTAAGAAAGTTATTGTATGAAGTGTGTCCATAATATATGTCGCGAGTATACATGTCGACAGACAGCCGAATATAGTAATTGCTTAAGAACTATTCAATTAGTTGTAATGTTTGATTGTTCATATTCTAAGAGAAAAATCAACACGGTGATATCTCGCCATAATTTTCTATGGATACCCACATTTTTAAAATATGTAAATTGTCGAATTTTAATCTCGTTTTAAATCCACGGTTCAGCTTATAGATGTATTATAGTTTAATTATTACTGAACCATTTAATTATGGTTGATTGAACCGTGGTTAACGGGGTTACAGACGTACTTACGATTATTAATTCCGGAACAATCCAGTTTTATTTCTTTGTTTATTGTGTAATTTGTGTTATGTGTACCTACCATTGTACAGCGCCGCCGACCTTAGGGCCCATGTAGAAAATTATACGTTGGGGCCCGGCGCTGTGCATTGGATTCACGCACCAGTGCCTAATCGTGTGGTTGTCTCCCCAGAACTTGGTACCGGCTGGAATACCGGTCCAACTGTATACCGGCTGGAATAGCTTCACCGCACCGTACCGGCCCGCCTCCGAACCAGCTGAGGTTGCCTGCCCGCTCCGTACCGTCTGGAAGACGGCCTTGGCGACGACCCCGCGGATCGAACTTGCAGCTGCGAAGCCTGGTGACCTTGAGGGGAAGACAACGTCACACTCGCACGGGACCAGCCCGGAACCCCAAGTTGAGTGCATTACTCAGCCTGCCGTTTATAGTGACGTGACCTTGTACCCGAACCGACACTCGACCTTGTCTTAGAGTAGTTTTATTATTGTTATAGCAGGACCTACGGATTAAAGTTGTAGATCTCGTACCAATCGTTTTCTTCATCCTTGACCCCGTAGGGCCCCGTATCATTGGCGCCCGAACAAAAAGAGTGTCTGTAGGGTATACGTCCACGTCGATTACTGTGAGCGGTTGCGCTACTTTGTATGTGTGTAAGGGTACTGTCTTTTGTGCTCACTCCTGTACTGGGTCGGGAGAGAAAAAACAGCTTAGAAAGCATCCAGTTGCCTCTCGTTGGGTTAGGCAGGTGGTAGGAGCCCACCAAAAACCAAGGGTTTTAAGCAACCCACCTTCCAAATTTTTTTTCTTTTTTTTTTCTTCTTTTTAGAGTCCCCGAGCACAAGGGAGGGTACCCAATTATTTGTGTTTGTCTTCCCATACAGGAATTATTTTAATATTATACTACCATGATTGCCGAACTCGCGACCAGGTATTGAGATAATTGTATTTTAGCTATCGAATATTATGTAGATAACAAATTTTAATATTTTAGTTATAGAGGAGGGATTCTCCCAACTCAGCTACTCAGGTAGATTTTATTGATTATGTAGCTCACTGAAGCTTAATTTAGAATCATGACGGACCGTAAAGTAAGGGTACGTTTACGTAAAGGACGAAATGACATCCTCATATTTTGTAATTTTTTTATTTTTATTGTAGGGTAACTACGTTGTACTATGTTTAGTCTCGTTGTTCCAACCATCCGGCTTTCCCCATTGTTCGTTGCCAAGTACCGTAGTTTATATCCGATGCCTTAGGTTAGCTAGGAGCTACGTGGAATGGTATACCTAGGTGAACGTTCAGTGGTTGGCGGGAAGCACAACTACGTTTTTATTGTTTTTGTTTCTACTATCTGCGGTAGCAAGATATGTAAAAAGACATGTGGTAGAGTTTAGTGCAAAACTCGAGCTGGGTTGTAGACCACCGTCATTCCTGTTGCAGTCGTTATGCGGTCTGTAGGAATTGATGATCCAGAGTAACTACGCACTTAGGGTAAGCCCGTAAGCACCGATCATCTCGTGCATATATTGGTTTATGTAGTTTATATATTAAATAATCTTGTTAATTTAGTTGATTTCAGTTCATAATTAATCATTTTGACACCGTTTTAGTGGTCTCGTACTTAGCATTGTCAACCTAGGCTTGAGGTAACCGCTGGGTTAAAAATAAGCCTTCACTGTGTATAAAAGCTTCCTTAGTGTGAAGTCTTTTTTTATCTGAGGGAGACTTATGTTCTCCCTGGGTTCTATAGCACGTCAGAGCGGTTAGTGACTCTGTTGCCGGTAGGTTAGCTTCAAGTGGTTTGCAATGTACCGTCGAGGAAAGCTGGCGCCAAACTTAACACCTCAATCGCAAGTGGTACGTCCCATCAGGTTGGATAGGGCCGGACAAGGTATGTGTGGTTCGTCTTCCTACCTCCGCGGGAGGAAGACTTGGTGTGATAGGTGTATGTTAGGTGGTGTGTCTGTGTTTCTGTATGGTTGTATGAAAGGGTTTTGCTTGCATTGAAGCCAATGACCTCGTTCCAGAGGGTTTGTTTCAGGCGGATTTTCACTGTTCCCCCAGTAAAAATCCTTCTCCCAGTTCGTCGGGTATTGTTACGTGAACACTGGTTCCGGTAATAAAAAATGAAAACATTTGAACATAGCAGTAATAAACGGTAAATACCGGTAGCTCGCGATTGCGGCGCGTACCCCCATCACTGGGTGGTGAACGCGGTCATTACCTTTTAAGGTAATGCATCGTGCTAACGCGCATATAAAATGAGTCACACGCATTGATAACCAATCAGCGCATTCCGTCAAACGGAGAATCGGCTGATGGGCCCAACACTAACCGACAACAAGAAAAAAAACACGCCCGCGCTCGCGCCGAGGTAGACGGCAGACCTCATTCTATCGCGAGACTTCGCGGCGGTACGTGATAATCTGAACGCGAACGTCATAATCTTAAAACCTAGATAACATATAGTCTAGATTCTGCCAGTTACTATTAATATTGTATAGTATTAGTGTAGTCTACTAGTCTAACATTAATAGCTGTTCCCAATATAAGGGGTAAGTCTAGTGTCCTTAATAAACAGTGCGCGAGTATTAAACGATAGTCACGTAAATAATAAAGTAAAATAACATCTTCATTCGCGTGTAACATTCCTGCTTAGCCCCTAGGAGCTAAGCGTGATGATAGCTCATTTTTAGTACCTGCCTACCTGCGGTCGGGAGTTCGGTAGTTACCTAGCTGTAGTTCATCCTTCGTGTAAATGTAATTAAATTAAATTTAAAGTAAACTGTGATTAACATCGTAATCGTTAAAATGTTGTAAGAAAGTTATTGTATGAAGTGTGTCCATAATATATGTCGCGAGTATACATGTCGACAGACAGCCGAATATAGTAATTGCTTAAGAACTATTCAATTAGTTGTAATGTTTGATTGTTCATATTCTAAGAGAAAAATCAACACGGTGATATCTCGCCATAATTTTCTATGGATACCCACATTTTTAAAATATGTAAATTGTCGAATTTTAATCTCGTTTTAAATCCACGGTTCAGCTTATAGATGTATTATAGTTTAATTATTACTGAACCATTTAATTATGGTTGATTGAACCGTGGTTAACGGGGTTACAGACGTACTTACGATTATTAATTCCGGAACAATCCAGTTTTATTTCTTTGTTTATTGTGTAATTTGTGTTATGTGTACCTACCATTGTACAGCGCCGCCGACCTTAGGGCCCATGTAGAAAATTATACGTTGGGGCCCGGCGCTGTGCATTGGATTCACGCACCAGTGCCTAATCGTGTGGTTGTCTCCCCAGAACTTGGTACCGGCTGGAATACCGGTCCAACTGTATACCGGCTGGAATAGCTTCACCGCACCGTACCGGCCCGCCTCCGAACCAGCTGAGGTTGCCTGCCCGCTCCGTACCGTCTGGAAGACGGCCTTGGCGACGACCCCGCGGATCGAACTTGCAGCTGCGAAGCCTGGTGACCTTGAGGGGAAGACAACGTCACACTCGCACGGGACCAGCCCGGAACCCCAAGTTGAGTGCATTACTCAGCCTGCCGTTTATAGTGACGTGACCTTGTACCCGAACCGACACTCGACCTTGTCTTAGAGTAGTTTTATTATTGTTATAGCAGGACCTACGGATTAAAGTTGTAGATCTCGTACCAATCGTTTTCTTCATCCTTGGCCCCGTAGGGCCCCGTATCACAGGCGCGGATCCAGGGGGGGGGGTCATGGGGGTCATGACCCCCCCCTGGGCAGATCGTCTTCTGATTATTTTCTTAATCCCATATAGGTAAGTCATGCATATAATTACCTACTTAGGACTATTTCACTCCCCACATATCCAGCCCGCGCCACGCGCGCGAACTGGCAGCTCACTCAGTTCAAAAAATGAACAAAATACCTACTCGCGAAACGCACCCGAACGACCAACCCCGGCGGTCCCGGCCGGCCTTTGAGCCGATCATTGCATTGCTCCTCATTATTTAAGGGGGAGGCAAACGCGCAGACGGATCGCCTAATGGTAAGTGATCATCCAAGCCCATGGACACTCGTAACTCCAGAGGAGTCACATGTTTTTTTTTAATATAGGACACGTCAATTTGACTTCACCTCGCCTGATGTTAAGCAAAGGCAAAGTCTCGGAAAGAGGGTCACCATCGGAAACCTGTACCATGTTAACAGTGGTGACACTCAGCTTGACGGCCTCGCTAGATGCCTTTTCACGCACCGCTTAAAGGCCCCGGGACTGCAGGATGAAGGAAACACGTGAGCTGGCAGGGAGTTCCAGGTCTTAATGGTGCGGCATAGGAATGAGTCACTGAAACGCTTGGTTCTAGCTTGTATGCTCTGCACCGTATATGGATGGCATCTTAGCCCTGCACGTGTCGTCCTGTGTAGGAAAGGAGAGGGTGGGACTAATTGGAAGAGCTCGTCAGAACATTCACCATGGTAGAGACGGTAGAATACTGCCAAAGACGCAACATCTCTACGCATCTGCAAAGGCTCGAGGGTGTTCGTAACCTCAGGATTCCCAATAATGCGGAGCGCACGTCGCTGCAACCTGTCGAGAGCATCTAGTAAGTACTTTGCGGAGCCGTCCCAGAGATGTGAGCAGTATTCCACGCAGGAACGAATTTGGGTCTTGTATAGAAGACACCGCTGCTCCGGCGTGAAAAAACGTCTCACTCTGTTCAGGACTCCGAGTTTACGCGAGGCTGTTTTGATGATACTCTCGATATAGTTTTTTTATTCAGTTTGCAGCGAACATCTATACCGAGGATATTGAGGTGATCCTGCAGTGGCAGTGGTGTGCTCTGAAGAGTGGGAAGGGGAAGGAAAAAGAGAGTGCGCTCTTTTCTTGAAGGTTTGAGGGTCGAATTGGTTCGGAAATACCGTTGGCGACAGTTCACTCCACAGTTTAGTTGTGCGAGTCAGAAAGTTTCTCGAGAAACGCACAGATGTGGACTGCCAACCGTCCAGATGGTGAGTGTGGAACTGCTGTCGCATGGAACGATGGTGGAAAGAGGCGGCGGGCATCAATCCGAACAATTCCTCGGAGCACTTTCCATAGTATCCCTCTAAATGACCATGCATCTCCCATGTCCAGTTCTGAACCGGTTGACCCTTGACACACCGTGCGACAACTGTCAAAACCGGGCGGCTTAGTGGTGGGGTCAGGTACCAGGTCCTTCCAGGGATAATGCTGAAACGCCTCCCACGACGCCCGCCACTGCTCTCCAAGGTCGAATTCCTCCATAAGGACCCTATCGAACCAGATTTGGGACCCTGAGATCAGGCGGTCGCGCAGCAGGTTGTCAATTGTCCTTTGTGCTGGCATCGGCTCTCCGTTGGTCACCTGCCAGCATTTTTTCCAATCGTTGGCCGCAGCTTGATACCTTCATAGTTCTGGAGGCGGGATGTGCGCCAGAACAGGAAGCCATGGTAGTGGAGTAGATTTAATTATCCCCATTATGGTACGCATGGCTTCATGTAATTGGGTGTCAATTTTGTGGGTGTGCACGCTTCGGTACCACACTGGCGCGCAGTATAATGCCCCAGAGTACATGAGAGCTATTGCTGATGTTCGAAGGACGAAAACTTTGGCCCCCCAACTCGTGCAGAGCGTGGCATTGCTCGTACTGTCATCCGCATAACAATGAATGCTGCTAATTTGCAGCATGTCATTGACATGCAGGAGAAACAGAGTAGGCGATAGCACACAACCTTGAAGGAACACCAGCATTAACAGATTATAGAGCCAGAGCATTCACCGTCGACTACGACTTTTATGCTTCTGTCTGTTAAAAAGCTGGCAGTCCATCCAACTCCTGGGGAAGCCCATAGCCCATAAGAAGGAAGCTTTGATAAAAGTGATTTGTGCCAGACCCGATCAAAGGCCTTCGCTATGTCCAAACTAACCGCCATGGCTTCTCCCTTGGTCTCGATCGCCTATGCCCTACGATGCGTCAGGTATACTAGAAGATCACCAGCTGACCGACCCCTAAAGAAACTGTACTGCTGGTCACTGAGCAGCTGATAACCCTCAAAATACCGAAGGAACTGGCAGGTGATAATGGACTCCATTATCTTCGAGAAAAGGGATGTAATGGCTAATATAGTAGTTTTTTTATTAGACAGACCTTAAAATCTGCCGCATGTTTGATGGTGTTTAATTGTGCCCAAATCTTGAAACAACCTAGTTGAGAGGTGAGATGTGGTTCTTAGCTCAGGTTCAGCGTCGGTAGATGGCTCTGTTATAAAGAGTCCTATAGTCCCTTTACGAATGTATTCCGGGCGAAGTCGGGTTCCAGGCCGCATGTTGCTTGTACAGTCAACGCCATAAGTTGATTAACACTAAAATATTTTACAAATCTTTTTTATATTGGAATGCATCTGTCTATAGTAAATGTAGTGTAATGATTCTCAGAAGACAAACTTAATTTACATATTCAAAGTTTTTTTTTTCACAATTTTATGTAAGGTTTAGGGGCCACAGTGTTCAATAAATTAGAATTTGTTAAGCGACTTTTGTAGTTGACTGTACATATAACTAATAAATACGTATTTTTTTTATAAGTATCGTTTCAGAATATTAATTATAGAACTTTACCTAGTTATTACTATTTTTTTAAAATTTAAGTAGGTACATATTGTACCTAAATGAATTCGAGTTTTGACCTCGACTATGACCCCCCCCCCCCCCCCTGGCAGGAAAGCTGGATCCGCCCCTGCTCCGAGATAAGTTCAAACAGATAAATATTCTAACACAATACATTTTCGAAACTTAATGTATGTAAGGATAAATATTGCAAAATTTCCAAGACTTTGTGATAGGCACAATATAAATACCAGAAATAAAAACAATCTTGTACTTTGTCATAGCAGATTCCATAAAATAAGTAATTCTTTACAGGGCGACTCTATACGCTTTTTTAACAAGCTTCCTAATGAAATCAGAGATTTACCTGTAAATAAATTTAAAAATACAATTAAGAGTAAACTGTGCCAGAAAGGCTATTATAAAATCCAAGAATATTTAAATAATAAACAAGCTTGGAAATGAGCTGTTCGCTCAGCTATGCTACTCAAGCAAAGCATTGTATTTAGATCATAAGTTTTAGGCTAAGTAAATGTTTTGTAAATAGACCAAAAAAAAATGCCCGCTGAGTTTCTTGCCGGAGTTTTCTCAGGTCTGGGCCGCGTTTCGAACCGGTGCAGTGGTCCATATGCTAAACTCATATTTAATATTTACTTAATGTTGACGTTTTGTAAGTTCCGATTTAATGGTCTATGCAGAATAAACCATTTTTGAATTTTGATCTCGAAGGAACCGGAACTTATTACCAGCAAAAGAAAAAGACATTATTGTCCATTACCATTAACCGGACCCCGGGTTTCAAAGTCTTTGCATCGATGTAAGACAGTTTTCTCCGAATATCTCGAATAACCCCAACCCAGAG
The DNA here is from genome assembly GCA_914829495.1 of Eilema sororculum. Taxonomy (NCBI): domain Eukaryota; kingdom Metazoa; phylum Arthropoda; class Insecta; order Lepidoptera; family Erebidae; genus Eilema; species Eilema sororculum. The sequence continues at coordinate 25,198,525 of OU618535.1, forward strand.
TGGAATTTTCGCAAGGCAGATCTCTATGGGCTGTATGCTGAAATTGCTTGTATAGATTGGAGCGACTTACTTCTGCAGACTGATATCAATGTGGCAGTGGATACTCTTTACAAAAAGTTAAATAGCGCCATTAACAATCACGTCCCCAAAAAAAGTATACCACGCAATCAAAAATATGTATATCTAAAGCATTATAATTTAAAAATGTTCAAGGAAAAGAGATTAGAATTTAACAAAGAGCTTTTTAAATATTATAGGTCCAAAGTCAAGGCACTTATAGATAGTGCTTCACAAAAGTATCTGAAGTCAGTGGGAAACAAAATTATCAGCGATCCCTCTAAGTTTTGGGAATATGTTAGGTATAAGAAAAAGAACAGACAGCAAAACAACGTGTACACGTATGAAAGTAGACCGGTACAAGGACAAGAAGCTATCGACTCCTTTGCTCGTTATTTTAGCTCAGTTTTCCATAAAAATATACCGCAGTTGGATCCTCAGTTGGCGGAACGTGTTGCGCATGTACAAGGGTCCCACATTAGCATCCCTTACATTAATAGTTCAGATCTGAAAATTGCAGCCCGGCGTCTTAAATCGACTTCGGCTTATGGGCCAGACAACGTACCTCCTTTTCTGGTTAAGGATTGTCTACCAGCTCTAGTAGAACCTTTACTGTATATATAAATAATCTCGCCATGCAGTGTAGTACTTATCCTGATACTTGGAAAGTTTCGCGGGTTACGCCGGTGCCCAAAGATGGGACGTCAACAGATATTACCAATTTTAGACCCATTGCAATATTGTCAGTGTTTAGTAAATTATTTGAGGCTATTATCAATAGGTATATAACGGTTCAACTCCGTACTCTGTTAAATGACTCACAACACGGTTTTCGTCCTGCGCGATCGACCATTACAAATCATACCAACTTTGTAGACTACCTAAAAACTAACGTAACATCTGGCTGTCAGGTTGATGCGGCATATTTTGATTTTGAAAAGGCGTTTGACCGTGTGGATAATGATATCCTTTTGACTAAGCTGTCTTCTATTGGATTTGATAAACAACTTATGACGTTTATGGCGGGTTATCTTGCAGACAGAAGACAGTATGTCAAGCTGGGTAACCATAGATCACACGACTACTACACGAGGTCCGGGGTGAGTCAGGGTAGTACCCTAGGACCAACCTTGTTTCTTATTATGATTAATGACCTACCTACTGTCCTGTCCCGATCAGAGTGTTTGATGTTTGCTGACGACCTTAAGTTGTTCACAGCAGTTAGAGAAACTAATGATTCTGAGGCTCTGCAAAGAGATATTGATGCAGTTGCAGAGTGGAGTGTAACTAATAAACTGTCCTTGAATATCTCGAAATGCAAACTGATTACCTTCACTCGATCACATGCTCCAATAGTTGTATCGTATACGTTAGGTGGGACGCAGCTTGACCGCGTTACATCCATTCGAGATCTTGGCCTGATGCTTGACGCAAAACTGAACTTCCATGAACACATGAGAAATACATGTAAGGCAGCAAACAGGTCTCTGGGGTTCATAATAAGGACAGCATCCCAATTCAATAATGTACTTGCGGTAAAGCTTCTATACAATGCATATGTAAGAAGCAAGTTAGAGTACAACGTTATTGTCTGGAGTCCCTACGAAATAACTTATACCTTGATGATCGAGAGAATACAACGCAAGTTCGCCCGGTATCTCTACAAGCGCTCATACGGATATTATCCTTTCTTGTATCCCTCCCTGTTTGTCTCAGGGATGGTAGGTCTTGAAACCCTAGAGCTTAGACGAAATTTCTTGCATGTAATACACTACTACCTGTTACTCAATCATAAAGAGATAACCCATCCGTCCTGGCATGCCTTAATTTATATGTTCCAAATAACTATATGCGCGCCATTGGGCGTCGCCAGCATCGCCTTTTCGTAACGCCGCCGACATGGCGCGTGGCTCAGGCTGCCGCTTGTCCCACCGCAAGGGCGGTCGAACTGATAAATGGGATCCTAAATTCGAATCCTGATGTTGATGTGTTCTCGGACAATATACATCAAATGACGAGAAACATCTTGGCGTATCTGAACGCACCCTCATGAGGTGTGCATATGAGTGGCTTATTTTAATTTTTATTTTTATTTTATTAGCTGTATTTAGTAAGTAAGAATTGCATAACAATATAAGCGCTTTGGTGTTTTTCACTGTTAGCTTGTACTGTATTAAATAAATAAATAAATAAATAAATACATATAAACTGTCAATAGGTAGGTACTTATCCAAGTGTCATCTCTCTGGGCACTATTAGGAGAGTGTAAGCGTGTCTGACACACCAGCATAGCAAGGTCTTAGTTTCGGAGGGTTTGAACCTTTGGCTTGTAAAAAACACCTGAGCCAGGTGGCGAATCTACATTTATTTCAGGGGACGAGTATTATAGTGATAGGCCGGTACCGCTCATTTAAGGGGTAACTATACTGGTTGATTTTATAGTCGTTTTGGATATGTCACGTAACTAATACAGCACCATGCTGTAATTATAGTATTTTGCGAGGGGCCTGCACCATGCTCAAGCCAGACATTTTTATCTTTCAAGTAATCATCTATCCTATAGTATGCTTTTTGGCATTGTTCAGGGTGAAAGGAAGAATGTATGGGGGTTTTAATTTTTTTTTTCTTTCGCCAAGTTAATACTTCCAGATGATTTTGCTTTCGAAATTGTGCCCAAATTCTTTTTATCTAAAACGACTATAAAATCACACAGTATAGAGGACGAATCTACAAGTTTCATTCCAGAGTACGAATTCTAGGGGTCCTTTTTTTCCTGCGGAAATCCCCTCGGATACGTCCCCTGCCGGAGCCGGGAGGGGAGGTTATGTCGGACTCGTACCGACTAAAACCGCACGCCAACTGTGGGTGTCGCGGTGCTAGGCCGGAGGTGAGGTTGTCATCAACATATCCCTCGCACCCCGGCTGACCCAGGGTATTCTAGGAGTCCAGTGGATCCGAACCCGACATTTTAGTATTGTGAGGTAAAAATACAATAAAACTACAAAAAAACTACATGAATAAAATTTGTATTTCACTTCAATACACGAATAGTGACCGGCTCAATACAATATTGTGTTCGGTTTAATAAAATATCAACTATTTGCTATATTACTGAAATAATTCTCGAAAATACATTGGCTTAACATTGGATAAACTTAATATAATATTTGCAACACTCCTTCAGCCGATCAGAATGTACTAGACCACTAACTATATAACTATCTATATATAATAATCTATGTTACTTCACACACGGCAACCCCGTCGTCCTGGAAAATATTTCTTAATTAGAAATATTACTAAATGCGTTAGAAATAAGGTTGTTTATTGAGCGAACATCCTTATTGTATTCTATTGTCAATTGGTACCGCGGTTTTATAACAAATAAGTATTTTTAACTGTCAGTTGTGTAAGGCGATACTTGAATACGCCGTAATAACTTTACTTGCTGCCACTACTATTTATTTTGACGTATTTATAAGTGCAGCATTAATGGTCTATACAATTCACAGATTAAATGATTTTTGACTTTGACGAATTCTCAATTTGAATTATCATTCATGTAGTATTCAATCATTCAATATTCATTCGTTCAATACCTTCTTATATGTACAAAAATCACTTGATATACTATTTTCAACTCTAATCTGCGTTTTTTTTAAATTGAAATTGCGCCTTGCAACAGTTATGGATACCGATGAAACCTCAAGGTGGAGAGTAGTTCTTATTAAGTGGATTTAATAGCACGGGATGACGTCATGCCTTTTCACGACCTTTATTAAGAAAAAAGCTGATATGACTTGGCATTCAACTATATTATTATGGCAAGTTAAAGTATCGCCTTCACAAAAGAGAACTACATTAAAAATTTCCTATTACTTTATTTTATTAATCGATATTTTTTACAATGGCTTCGATATTTAAAAACATTTTGGCGGCACCTTAAACAAGAGGTTATCAAGCCTATACTATTTAATATGACTCCTTGACGTTTGTCCTCCGAGGTCTAACACAGCTATAATATTATATTAACACCAATAAACATGTCATAACATTTATTATCGAAACATTGTTTCTTTATATCATTGATACATCGAAATATCCCTACTGTTCCCTAAGTATCAACTACTTATCTGTTAAAAGTATCGTACCTTGTACCTAGCACCAGAATTTATTTGGTCATGCCCTGTTTTGCTCGTCGCTCCCATTCAGCTCGCATCTGAAGAATCCCCTTAAACTGTGGAGACGCATCGGCCTCTGAACTGTCTGCTTTCTCCTTCTCACTCTCATCTTTATCCATAACTCCATCTTTTTCTATCACAGCACTTTCTCTTTTTTCGTTTTCAGTTGACAATCTGAATTTGTCATCCTTTTGCCATGGCCTTTTGCTTAGAGTATCGGCTTTGTAAGCCAAAGCTTCGCTTTTAGCGATATTTTTAATATCTTCTCTATCATTTGAAGGATCTGGGAAAGTTCTGTTTCTTAATCTCTTTTCTGGAGTTGAATCTGACACTTCCTTTTTATATTTGTGGACTTCACTGTTTCTGTACACGGGTGCACTTTCTCTTTTAGGATTTGCAACGCTATTTATGCTAGCGCTTCTTTGATAATGCGGTACACCAAACTGACTGACTCTAGCAGCTATATCTACTAATCTCTTGTCTTCTTCTTTGACAATATCTTCATTTTCCTTATCACTGTCTCTTGATTTGATGGAAGCATTGAATTCATTCTTTGATATTTTACTTGTTCTTGTTGGTGCATCTTCTTTAGCAGCTGCTATATCCTGAGCAATACTATCAGCTTCGGAATCTTTTAGTTTCAATGATCTTCTTGCAAAAACTTTCATTAACTCTGGTTCATCATCATTTTTCCTATCTCCACGAAGTTCTTTCGATGATATGCCAGGTTTCTTACGATAGATGACAGTTTCTTCATTCCTATCAGGTGTTTTAACATCATTGCTGTCTGTGCTCTGAATGGAGCTCTTGCTTCCGAAACTTGAATGCGACTTTCGATCAATTGATATGTTGTCGTATATCCTCTCTGTGCTTCCTTCAGTACTCATGGAATTAGTTCTTGGTTTCTCAGGCCTATCTTGTAGCTCAACACTAGCGGCTTTTCTTTTAAAGAATGCTTTCGGTGTGGAAGGACTTTGAGGCGCGATTGGTGCGATTGACTTTCGACCGCATATTGGTGAATCTTTCTCATTTTGAACTGTATCAACTACGTTTTCAACAACTTTATTAATCTTAAAAGATCCCCTTCTGATGGGGACATTTCTCGTTTCATTGAACTGAAAACATTCAATCTCCTGGTCTCTATCAGCTTGTGGACTATCGAGTTTCTTTGGCGTTACGTTAGCTGTCAAAACGATGTTTGTAACTGGTTTCACGTCAACCCTGTTCAGTTGAATATTAAAGAATTCTGGAACACTATGTTTAGATTCCACTTTCTGGATTTTCTCATCGCTTTTGTTCTTGGCATCGACCATTTTAACTGTCGCCTGCTCCTTATTTATATGCGTTACAGATATGAAACTTTCGGTTTCATTTTTCAATTCCTTTTGCACATTACTCTTTGAGCTTAAAGCGCTTTCGACAGAAATTGTCTTCCTTCGATCTTCAAATGGCTTCTCTGGGCTACTCTTAATGCTATCTAAAGAACTAGACTTGAGTATTGGGGCGATAATAGGCTTAGGCGAACTAATAATATCATCAATTTTAGCCTCTATCTGAGAAATATCACTGTCGCGTTTGTTGTCCATCGTGATATGAATACTATTTGTAAAGAGTTTTCTGTCATCATCTTTGTCAGTTTTGAGGCTATCCAAATAACTACTATCCGTGCTTGGCAAGCTATCATAGTTATTATCAGCGGGTCCGTGCGTTATATTATAGTTTCTGGCTGATATTCTTTTAGAGTAATCGTTTCGTTCGCTTAAGTTTCGCCTATAGTTCACTTCCCAGCTTTCGAGCAAAGGTTCTGATATTCCGACGATGGCTGGCAGACTAGGCATCTGATTCTCCTGGGAGCTTATAGATGTAGTTTCTGAAGCGTAACGGAAGCTATGTGACTTTCCGATACTGCTGCGAGTCTCAACATACTCATCTCCTAAAGACCTCATGCCCGAAGTTACATAAGACTCCTCAGACTTCTTATTGTGGCGTACGGATTCACGTTTACATTCGATTAATTTATCTGCAAAATCGGAAACGTGCTCGGACGACCTGTGTTTAATATTGTCAGAACTTTGATGCCTAGCCGCTTTCGGAGGGGATGTGGATGCCATCATGCTTGGATTGAAATAGGGTATATTTTTGGGCATACTACCACTACTAGTGAATAGATTAAAATCGTTATGAGCATTCTTAATGCGCATTGCTCTTGGAGGCTCCTCGTCCGACATCACCGGTGACTCTTCCTGCGTTCGATTCAGCAACTCATTGCTAATAAATGCTTTTGATGAAAACGGGTCAACTAATCGCTGGACTGACGCTGGTCTCTTAGATTTATCAAGGTGCAAGTTGAACGATTCTCTCTTTTCATTGATAACCTCCTTAGAAGATGTCCTTTTAGTTCGCTCAATCTTTTCGCTGTACTCATCGCGTCTGCTAAAGCGATTTTTCATTTCTAAGTTCAACATTTTATCGGTTTCTTCAGCAATTTTGAGATCAGTTATATTATATTCGAGGCCAGGGACTTTGGCAGCGCTGTACACATCCTTGTATGCACTATCTTGTACATAAGCACCTTTGTTATCCAACCTTTTATGCATTTGGTTGGCGAATGCTTTTTGTCCAGCACTTTTGTGAGTTCTCTCGGCAGGTACTGGCTTATACCCTTGTCCTTCATGAAAACCTCTTTCTGCATCAACAGATTTATAAAGTGCTGTATTCTTATCTCCTTTAGACTTTTTAAGTTCTTGTTGACCATCTCCATCAGTCTGGTCTTTTTTATTCTTCTTCCCACTCTTTCTAAGTAGCAGTCTACTGAAAAACGACTCCTCTTTCTTAGACGACCGGATAGCTTCGTTCTCTGTCTTCTTCTCTGACTTAGATTTCTTCTCAAGGCAAGATTCATCGGCTTTTTTCTCCATGCGGTACTTTGTCATCCTCTCTTCCGAATGATATGTCTGGATTTTCTCCTCGTGTCTCGATGAGCTATCTCTAAGGGCCTGCCCTTGAGAGCTAGATTGGCTTCTTTTGATCGAAGACCGTGGGGTGTTGGACTCTGCTATGCTAAGTTTAGCAGGGGACTGACCCACAAGCTGGCCTAGGGCCAGACCAGGAGGTAAAGAGGAGGACTTTAGTTTGGTATCGCTAGGAGTCTCCATCACTCGGTGGAGTTCTCTGTTCAGACGCTGTTGTTGCTCTTTAACGATTATATGATGCTTCGTAGTGGTCGATGAAGAGAATGATTCTGAAATAATACATGTTTATATTATCATCGGAAGAACTCGATTGAATCTTTCAGTATTTAACACGGGAGATGCTTTGGGCGCGCTTTTTATCTCACCAAGGTACAGAGCAAGGTCGTTTTGGCATAGTAAGTAACCAATCATGGAAGGTATATGAAAGTCCTATGCATATTAACTTCTTAATAATTTTCTTATGTGCTATACGTGTAGACTTTGTCCCCGACGAAAATTGCGGAATAATTTCTTCTTCCTGACCATATAGGCATCTCCAGTGTTAAATACTCAATATGCAGAGTCATTTAAATGCATATTTGATTACTTACCAGTAACCACTTCTGAGGTTTTGTGGCTGACGTCAGGAGTAGTGCTTCGTATCATTTCTTCGTTCAGTTCGGGCGTTATGGGCAAGGCTGACGCGGCAATCTGGAAATTTTAATGCGTAAATAATTGACTGATATAGAATAAATGCCGTAAGGTAAATTAAATCTATAGAAAGAAAAATTGTGGCACGTTTTACTACGTTTGCACACGTTTTCAGTGCGCAGCCGTAGAATATTCCTTATGAAGGCTATCTTAGTTTAAGAGGCAGATAGAGTAGACTGCATAGTGCCCCACCTAGATCTTCCAATTCCAAGCCAACGTCCATGCGTTTTAGTCGGTTCGAAACCGACATAACCACCACCAAGTTTCCGAAAAGAATTCCGCACTATTCAAAAAAAAAAGTTTCAAGCCAACTTCACCTGCTTAAATCGAATACATAATCTTCTCGGGTTGGACTTGAACCCGCGATCTTTTACTTACAGGGGGAATGTGATTCAAATTTCCCCATGTGAAGGAAAGATCAAGGATTCGAGTCCTGCCCGACAAGATTCTATTTCCCTATGTATTCGATTGGTATAGTTAGCATACCCACTTAGATAAACGGACAAAGTGCGCGCACATGCATTTTTTTCCGTGTTGGAGGGTCAGATGACAGTCGCCGTTAAAGGACCCGTGCAAAGCGTTAGAAGAGTAATTATAAATCATATCAGGATTGTTCCCAGTTGCAAACGAGACTCTTAACTCGGAGCCTGGGGTCCACTAAGTTTGACTTTATTAGATTTTACTGCCGTGTGACCCCTCTCCTGTTCCGCACATCATAAGGCTACCGATTTACAGATGAGGTTCGATGAACATTTTTGCTTAAAACACCCTTAAAACTTAAATATGTAATGTGCAAAATCGTTTGAAAGAGCGTGCAGTACCTAGTTCAATCGTGAATACTAACTGGGTTGTTTTTCTTCCGTCTGGGCGCTCCGTGCGTGCGCCGGGGCCGGACGGCCATCTTGTGTTTCGCGGCGGAGTGCGACAGTGGCGCCACGCCCGACGGTGGCTCTGACGTGCCTGGAATGGTTAAAAGGATGCTTTGAGAATAATGTTTATATACCTTTTACCAGCGACTGGAGCAGGTTGCTATGTACAATCAACAAAATAATCTTAATTCCTTGGTTTAAAAAGTTCTGATATTTGGTAGACGTCTTTAGTTTGTACAATAATACAATTTAAAACAATAAAACAGTATTTCTGACGCTAACTGTACACACCCAAACCCTTCTGTTGTTGCACACGCCGGTGTTGCATGCGTCCATAGGCCACGGTAACGACTCTCTATCAGGAGGGCCGTGTGCTTGTTTGCCTCCTAAGTTTTATAAAAAAACTATAATAGTGATTTGATAAGATGACCCTTTTTGACTGATTTAATTGTTGTACCTCCCATTGACTCCTTGCGATGTATAAACGACTAACTTTTGCCCCCGCGTGGATGTCGGTTATTGCGACCAAACATAGCCTATGCTTTTTTGACTAGCCTAGGTCCTACCCGACTTGTATTCGATTCCCATACCTTGTACAAAATTGTATGTAGGTTAGGAATATTGAATTATTTATATACTAGCTTATGCCCACGACTCCGCTCGCGTGGATGTCGGTTATCGCGACCAAACATAGCCCATGTCCTTTCTCATGGTCTAATATACCCCTATACCAAATTTCATCAAAATCGGTTCAGTGGTTTAGGCGTGGAAGCGTAACATACAGACATACAGACAGAGTTACTTTCGCATTTATAATATTAGTATGGATGATCCCTAAATGCCATGTCTCATTCACCATGTATCCCCTCAAGTCTATGAGGTTATTGCTACCCAAATATCATGTTAAATACTCACTGTACAGCTCAAATTGATCGCTCCTGGAGTGCTCGTGCGAGTGGTGGTGTCCACTGGAACTGTCTTCGTCCATCTCCGAGGAGCCGACGCTGAGCAGCGAGCCATCGCTGCACGATGACTGCGATATGCCAGCATGGTGCCGCTGTGGACAAAGAGAAGGATACAGTTAGACTAGTGTTGAAGAAGACCAGTGGTGTAGATGACCTGATTCAATCAGTCATTTAGGTATACTGAATTAGCAGTAGAACAAAATATTGTGTCGGTTCTCAGGAGCCGGCGAGAGCGCAGTCATTGTTGTGTCGGCAGATGTGAAGGTGAAAAGAAAAATAATATTAATAAATAAATATTCCACAATATTCTACACAACGTTATCTAAACTTAGAAGCTTAACTAGCTTGTGCTATGGAATCTAGAATGCGGATAAACATACTTAGATATTTTTTTATAAATACATACATTATTATACATAGAAAGACCCAAACCAATGCAAATAGCCATATTCATGCATACAAATATTTGCACTGAGCGGGGATCGAACCCGCGTCTCCTGCGTGGCACATCAGGCAGATATATACAGCCCAGACTCAGCCTCAGATGCATGGTTCAAGTCAACAATAGTGCCCAGAATACGGCCATAGGCTCACCCCCTAATATTAATATTAATTGATGAAATGTGGGTGTTTATTCACCTCTACCTAACCATCCAGGGATAAAGGCATGATTATATGTAAGTATGTCCTCTTTCCCATTCATCTCCTACTCTATTTCTTCCCCATTTGAGGTACTGCAAACGCAATCGACCCGTTTACATCAGCTAATATTCACACTAAGTGTCTATCAAGCATACAGCCTCGATGAAAAACGGCAGCATATCCTACTAACATTCGCAATCAACACTTACGCACGCATATAATCTGTCCATTACAGCATGTACCTACCGCCAATTCCTCACCATTGAACATTGTGCTATGTTATCGATGTAGATAATCGCATTACATATAAATCTCACGCCGGATGCATGCAGCACCATTGCTTTGTTCAGCGCGACTGGTCTGCCGTAACGGAGCGCGTAATAATGGGCTTAGTTTCATAAAACGTATGTTTAAAATGGCCTAATGTTGTAGGTTTTTGAATATTATTGCTTACATTTTGATGTAAGTAGGTACGACTTGTGAAAAACCATGTTTTATTTTTATTTTATTTTATTCTTTCTGAAAAACTTACAGCTAGAATACAGAGTAGAAACAAATTTTTAAAAAGATGGCCAATTTTTCCATCATGAATAGAAGTGCGAACACCTGATTTAAAATCTTCCACGATATACTAAATTTTGTTCAATTTAAGACAACATTAGATTCAAATCAGTCTTTGTGGCGTGGCGGTAGTGAACGTGGCCACTACGCAGGAGGCGCTGGTTCAATCCCCGTTCAGTGCAAATATTTATATACATGAATATGAGCACATGATGACATGATTTACCTACAATAAAAGTATCTAAGTATGTTTATCCGCATTCTAGATTTCATAACACAAGCTAGTTATGCTATGCTTACCATAAGTGTTGATGGCATTGTGTAGATTGTTATGGAATATTTATTTATTATTTAAATTAAATAATCCTATAATAGCAAAAGGCGAAGCATCGGGTGACACACATTGGAAGAGACCTACGTCCAACAGTGCATTTTTTTAGCTCACATCATATGCAAGTACTATGCTGAAAACCGCAGTAAAGAAATAGTTAAAAAAATTACCGCATTATCCATGAACTAAAATACGATTTCCTATATTCAATCGTGATAGCGTTGAACAGTGATGAAATGATCTCTTCGGCGTGATCTTAGAGCAATTTGTTTGATAAGGAGATCATAGATAAATCTTCAGTAATAAATATTGAAGCATGGTATTCACAAGTAAGATATTGGTTTGAATTATAATGCTTCTGCTCAGTGTGTTATAATAATGTCTGACTAAAGCAGTATTGATAGGTGTAGATGCAGAAATCTACTTTAATTTTGGATTTATATTCTATTTAAAAAAGTCTTAGAACTGGACCAAATAATATTTATATTTTACTTTGCGACCTTCGATGTCCCTACAACTGGGTATTTTACTGAATAGTCGAATTAGTCCATTTTTACTAAACGTCACAACTTTATCTTCTTTTTGCTTATCCGGTATCTATGAGAATCGGCCAACATCTATTTTTCATCCCCCTAAATGGTGCAGCGGGAACGGGATCTGACGCCACGGGTGCAGGGAAAAATTGGCGGTACGAAGTTCGCCGGGACAGCTAGTAGAACTATAAAATAATAAAAACTAAAAAACTATAGCATAAGAACCGACGCAATTTTTATTACACACTATTATATATACACAATTTATTTTAATTATAGGATAATACCCAATTAAGAAAATATGATCTTTAACTGTAGCTCGAATAACCGCTGCACATAATTTTTTCTATGTTTATATAAATAAAAGAGTTGCGTATAATTGAATATAAAGAAGATGAGTACGCTACGGTAGATGTGCAGAGTCACGCGTAAGGATTGCGTGAGGAGCTGTCACATTTGTGAAAGCCTTCAAGTTACTAACAAAATATATCAATGCTTCAATTTATATCGCAAATAAAATGTAGGAGAGTCGCCTTCGCTGGTTAGACCACCATCTAAGGAGACCACCAGGGTACAGAGGCAAATAATATTTGGCCATGGTCGCCTTCACTGTGCCTAAATAGGAAGGATAACTTAATAAAACAAATGATTAAAAAATAATAAAACCCGACTGCCTCTGAAAAGATCGCATTTGATAGCAGACGGTACCCATTTGCCAATATATAGGTACGTTTTGGCGCCAAAAATCCACCATTTAGATTTTGCTAGATATTTTTATGTAGGTACCTGGTGTCACTCACACAATCCCGACGAATCTAATGACACCACAGATGTCCAAATCCGTCAAGCCGTTTAGGCTGTAGGCCGTGTAAAATAAATGGACATACACACATACATGGTCTCGAAAAACATTATCCTCCTTCCGTAGGCAGTCGGGTAAAAACTACTGCCTGGCGGCGTTGAAGATCGTTGTATATCAATGATTTCACTGTTAAGTATACCATAAGACCTTGAAAAATGGAAGCCGGAATATGGCCCCCGGATTCCCAGGTGATAGTCTCAGATGCGACCTATCACCAAAAATGATGATAATAAAATAATATTAACCTTAATATTGGCACTGATATGTCTTCTCCTCGGAGGCCTCTTCACCGGCACCTCTTCACTCTTAGTCATGTACAGCATCATATTTCTATCACTTATTATCACTTATAGGTTAATCAGTCATCACTTATTCACACTTAACACTAAATTACACATAGTGATTAATTTATTTTTACGTCGAGTTACACTGAAACGACATTGCGTTGACAATTAGTCATTGTTCTATTGTGAGGATGAGGCTCTTATTTATTTATTTATTTAAACTTTTTGCACAAATACAAAATAAATGTACAAAGGCGGACTTAATGCCATAGGCATTTTCTACCAGTCAACCTTAGGGTGATGCAGAGATATTTATGTCCAAGGTAGATGCACGAAGTGTTGTGTTGGTTTGACCTATTTTGGTACAAATAATAAATTTTGTAAAAAAATAATAAACTATATAATAATAATCAAAAATTTAATAGTATTATCTATGAATACAAACATATAGAAATATCATAAACTACATACACATAACAACAAATACATATATTTATATATATGTATATATATATATATATAATACTTACACACATAATATAATAATATACGCATACATATATTGTACATATAATATATACATAATATACCTACATATACCCATAGAATACATACAGACAAAAAGATTTCTCCATCCTACAGATATGACATCGGTTCACCAATTTGATTGCCTTTTCCACAACCCCCACAGACAGCTCTGTTTGTATTATATGATTAATATTATGTTTATATATCTTTTTCAAAATGTTTAAACCCCGGATATGAACCTATACTGCTAATGTAGCTTCTATGAGTCACATGTCTATGATAGGCAGTGCACGTCGTAACATGGATTATAAAGAAAAGTATTTTTGTTAGGAATTTGTTATTTTTGTCGTGTGTTCAGTATTTTTATCGGGAGATCGCGGTATTTACAGGGAAAAGCGTTGAGCGCCTAGGGCCCTTGCCTGAGAGTAAAGTTGGTAAACTGATCACTTTTCGGTGCTAGAATATTCTTTATTAGATACTAAGTAGTGACCGCGATAGATATATATAGACCTCTGGAAGTATCAATATGTACTTATATCTATATAATGTTACCATTTATCTAGTATCAAGACAAAATGTTGTAGAAAAGTGTCCTATGACAATCTTATCATTGAATGACGCATTCAATTCATCTTACTTTCACGTGAATCAGTTATATTTATTACACCTGCCTGTGGGAAAGGGCATATCTTAGCAAGTAGAAGTATCCGTATTAGTGCAGTTACATTATGACACCACGAAAGGCTATGTCACCCTTAATTTTTTCCTGCTAATTACTGTTTTCCCGCCAACGCGCTGCTTTAACATATTTCAAATATATACATAATGCGTTTTTATATTAAGTATTTAAACTATACCCGACGACGTTATGGTTGCTTATCAGTAACCTTTTTTTTTCGTTCGGAAATCCCCTCGGATACCCCCCTGCCGGAGCCGGAAGGGGAGGTTATGTCGGACTCGAACCGACTAAAACCACACGCCGACTGTGGGTCTTGGTGCTAGGCCGGAGGTGAGGTTGTCATCGACATATCCCTCGCACCCCGGCTGACCCATGAGAATAAAATGGTGTCCAGAAGTGTAAAGTTATCTCAAACTAAACTTTGTTTTATTTTTTGTTTCCTTTTTTTCTAATAACAAAAAGATTAAGTTGTAACGGAACATATCGAGGCACAGCTGTATTACAGGTAGACTGATAAACCAACCCCATGAGTTTGGGAACATTTTTAGAGAATGATGACAAACAACAAACGTCCAGCTCCGACAGATTCCTGCCACCTGGACAAAATCGCCTACGGACCCAAGTTGGCCACTGTATGGCAAATTTCGTCACACCCTGCGACTACGGGGCCCAGTCCATGACAGATGGCTTTACGATCGAGAGTTCCCGGATTCGAATCCTGACTACCGACGTGAACCCACTCCAAGCACAAGCAATTTAGCTTAGTTGGAGGGGTTAGAGGGAATATTAGTAATTTCGATTCTATTTTTTTTTAATTAATAATAAAAAAAAACGGACAATGTTGAAATAATATTGGGCCGACAAAATAAAATAGATTTTATGAGCCACTAACACGAAAAAGATGATAAATTTCAAGAAATCTTCTAAAGGAGGGACTGTAACAGAAGTCCCCACTTACAAGTCCTATAAATGTCAGTCAGTACAACATATCGATATGTTTTATAATACATTATCGCGATCACAGATAGCGTATGAAGAGCACTCCAGATAACATTGTATTATCAAACAATACAATATTGTCATATCTATGTCAAAGTCGCTAAAACGAAAGTACTGATAAGAGTATGTATAATATTAATTTTATACGCTGTAGTTTGAAGATTTTTGATACAGAAAAAGGAGAAAGAGACTGATTTTAAACCCTGACGAAAATAGGGGTGTTATAAGTTTCATGCGTGTCTGTGGCATTGTAACTACAGAAAAAAATAACCGATTTTGATTTTGTTTTTAGCACAATTTAGTACGCTAGTACAGTCAGCAAATATCTTGACAACAAAGTCTCAAAATGATCTTAAAACTCTCGTGTTAAGAGCAAATCAAACTGATTTATAAATTTGTATGGTAGTTATTGTCCGAAATAAAGGTGTTTACCAAATATCAGAACAACCGGTCAACTGGGAGGGGGTAAAAAAACGAAAGGGAGGCAAACAAGCAGATGGAGGCAAGCGATCACCGGCACCCATGGACACGTAAGATCATTTTGAGCACTTTTTTCGTCAACATCTTTCTGATGATGACTGTACTATTATCTATTCTGTGACAGTAGTCTTCAACCCAAATATAAATCTGGGGCTATACTTGACGCCTTTATCTCCAAACGGATAGGCAAATAGGTAGAAGCATCTAAATTTCGCCAAATATTTAAACTGTTTTAATGGTATAAAAATAACATTACTGTTTAACTTTTCTAGGAATCTACGTATAAACTTATAGATAAAAACAATTATACCTTTTTTTATACTGGACGCGTCAATTTGACTTCACCTCGCCTGATGTTAAGCTAAAGGCAAAGTCTCGGAAAGAGGGTCACCATCGTAAACATTTACCATGTTAACAGTGGTGGCACTCAGCTTGACGGCCTCATTAAATGCCTTTTCACGCCCCGCTTAAAGGACCCGGGACTGTAGGAAGAAGGAAACACGTGAGCTGGCAGGGAGTTCCAGGTCTTAGTGATGCGGCATAGGAATGAGTCACTGAAACGCTTGGTTCTAGCAGGTATACTCTGCACCGTAAATGGATGGCATCTTAGCCCTGCACGTGTCGTCCTGTGAAGGAAAGGGGACGGTGGGACTAATTGGAAGAGCTCGTCAGAACATTCACCATGGTAGAGACGGTAGAATACTGAAATAATAAAGTCGTGATCTGTGACCATTTTAGGCAGAATTACTTATCTTTTGTACCTTCGGTCTTAAAGGGTAATTTCTACAATATCAATAACGGGAATTAACGCGATCATGGTATAGGCACATACGTACCTTTGATTTGCCTGATGTTTCGACCAGGTCACACAGGCCATGGTCACAGGCTGACTGGCTACCATGATCGCGTTAATTCTGTTATTGTAATTGTATATCATGGAACGCGAAAGTTTCAAAGTTAGTATGGCAATATCTGTTGGGATATGCAATTATTCTACGTTTTATGCTAAAAATCAACAAAGATTTGCATGTATCGGTTACGTTATAGGAAGTCCTAATGAGTGAATGCGTTAAGTAATTAATGATTAATTAATATAATTATTTAAGGTGTACTTAAAATAAATAAGCCTTTCCAATTTCACTATTTTGATAATTACTTAATATAGTAATTAAACTCTTTGAAACTGCCGTGAGATGAAACCGGTTGGTATAATAAATAAATATTGCGTAACATTGACTTAATATCGCAAATTCTAAAACTGCCATTCGTCAACAGTATAATTAGACTTTATTGAAAGATTTATTGACAGATTGATTGATATATTTTTATATAGAGGCATTGTACAGCAGTGGACTACGATTAATCCATACTAATATTATAAATGCGAAAGTAACTCTGTCTGTCCTAAAGCACTGAACCGATTGTGATGAAATTTGGTATAAGGGTAGATTAAACCTTGATAAAGGACATAGGCTATGTTTGTTCGCGATAACGGACATCCACGCGGGCGGAGCCGCGGTCAAAAGCTAGTTGATTGATTATATAGAGCTTGTTGACGTCAACTAGTACAAAGTTCTACAAAAAACTGTATGTTCTCCATCTTATCAAATTGATGATGCATGAAGCAGAGGATGGAAGATGCACCAGGAAGAGAAAACAGAAGACCGGACTCCGGACTCCAAACTGTAAGCTTTGGATCCAGAATTGAGATGCTGATAATGTAAACAATTGATAACGACAGATGCAAATTATATCTGCCTATCCACGCTATAAAGAAGAATGGTGTAAGGGGGATTTCGTCAGTATTACTTCACCACGCCAGACAATGCCACCAGAGTTAAAAAAGAAGAGGAATAAAAATGCGTTTATTATGAAAACTACAGTGAAAAAGAAACTACAATTTTTGTTAAAATCTCCCCATGCACGGAAGAGTGACGGGATTATTTTAAAAATATGCTTAACAGTAGGTATATAAATTAATCGATCCCCGCTCAGTGCAAATATTTGTGTATACATGAATATGGCTATTTGGGTTGGTCTGGGTGTTTCTATGTATAATATGTATGTCGGAGGGAGTGCGCCGCACTCAAGTTTATAACAGAAGAGACGAAACTATGGACTTGAAGACCTTTAATCATAATTTAATCTAATATGATTTCTTAAAATGTATCTAGTCCAAATGCAAGGTTCTTAATTATCATCATAAAATAGCAATTGGTTTGTATAACTAAACGAATCTATCCACTCGCAGTCATAAAAGTACTTTGTTTATGAAATTATCTAAGAACTAAGCTAAATTAACAATGAAAAGGTATTGTAAAATCATTATTCACTTTAAATTCATTTATCACATTTGAACATCACATCAAAATTGTTTATCATAATTAAAACGTAATTATATTGAGCCGAGAGAATAACTCCGGAGTGAGCTCGTGGACGCCATGTTAGAATTGCGCGCTGGAAAAGCAGTACAGAGAAAAATGGGAGATCGAGGAAGGTTCGATCAATGTGAGGATAAGTCCTTTTTCTAAGGAGAAACGATAACGAATAAGTTGGAGTATGATGAGGTGATGGTAATCTCACTCATGACAGATGGAACTCACTACTCAAGATACGTTATGTTTATTGTAGTTTCATCATCTTTGTTCTATTAAGTTGAAGACTCGAGTGTTTGCTAAAATTGTGAAACAAAAAGTAAATGTTTGAAGCAACAATCAATGGTTTTGTGTTGGCATTTCACCCTAATCGCCCACGATACGTAGGATCATCTCGAAGAAGGCTGATGATCTACTCCCTTCTCCGACATCAGAAGCTGGGAACGGTGCTGGCGCAAAACCAAGATACCTGATTAATAGCGGGAAAACTTCGGCATCATCCTTATACTGAAAAGTGCACAGTACCTACCTATCATGCCTGTCGTCGCAAACAAGAATTGGGCCGCTCTTACTTGCCCAGCGGCTGGTGGAATGTAGATAGCTGGATAAAGATTATACAATACAGGGAAGACTGGAAGCCATTGTCATATATCAGTAGTAACAATGTTATTTTGCTTTAAAAAAAAACAGGTTCAACAGTAAAACGAAACATTCATGTGGCACGTTTGCCAACATACCTACAGGGAAGTATATTAGTATCCCATTTTTTTTTTTACTTGTTATTGGTTATCCAAATTCAATCTAATGCCTACACACAACTACTTAAAATTCTGTTATTGTTCTTACTCAGTGGCTGAGAACTGTAATGCATTAGCAAGAGCAATTCCATATAATAGCCTGTGTCTGTTTAGAAGATATTAAACATATTCAGTCTGAGCTGTGTCTGTTTTACAATTATTAATGCACAGTTGAAGTAAAAATACACACTACTTTTTCAGGAGTGTATTCATGGAATCTATTGTCTTACAAAGCTTTGACATGATTACCTATATTGAATTAATAATATTGATTTGTATTGAGATTAATATTGATCTTCGAAAGTAAATAAGGAAACTTAATGATTGTTTTTGTTGAACATAAGCACCTGCAAAAAAAAAAAGTGGAAAAGCAAAGGTAGCTCATAATCATTAATTTCATTTTAAGCACAAGTACTTCCACAAATACATAGTCATACAGGAACAGTTTCAGTAATGCTGGCTCATATAAAAACTATCTGAACTATGATTAACAAAAAAAATACTATAAGTACCCGCAGTGAAGTTACATAGTGCTTAGAGACTACAATTTATTTTGAATGTTTCAGCAATAGAGAAGGTGCTTGGCTACATGGCAGAGGCTGTCATGAGGTGCTAGTGTGATGTATGCCTCTCAGTGCAGGGCAGCAGCCAAAGTGGACAAGAGATACAACGTGGTGACTGTTCACTGGAATCCATTTGCCTACATGGCAGAGGCTGTCAGGAGGTGCCAATGTGCTGTATGCCTCTCAGTGCAGCGGAGCAGCGTGACCGATCATTGGAATCCATTTGGTGAGCAGCTTTCATTTTGTTTGGTGATCGTTGTAGATCAGTTAAAGTAAGGTCACTGCCCCTTCTCGATCAGACAGGAAAACTGCTGTATGATATCAAGTTTTACCTAAAGTAGAACATCAAATTATTAACTAGGGTTCGATCTTAAGAATAGGACTTAAGGAGACAACACACATTTTGTACACCTCTGGCTTGCTTGGAATGATGCATGTTAATATCATGAACTATTCATGTGGTGCATTTGTGACCAAACCACTTGTTGATATTTTAAACTATTCATATAGTAGGAAGTGATTGGAAATGTAAAGAGCTGTTGGTTCTATGTATGTCTCGCCTAATAATTCAACAATCAAACTGAAACATACTTTTAGATTTTACCTGTCAGCTTAGACAACATAAATTCATCAACAAATATCCACTTAACATAATTTCACTATATCATGTTAATGGTGATTAGTGCTAAGACCAACTAAAGTGCTAAGAAAAGAAGAAAATAAAACCGTATAAATCACCTAATAATACAATAATAATGTGTACATAATATCACATAGTTAGAGATGGCTTCCTGAATTATTTCTTTGTAGTCAATAGATGAAGATTGTTGCCTAAAACATATTTATATATTTTTGAAACATATTTCCTTGCAACATAAGTAGTCTCATAACAAGAAGTCTAAGTCTGATAAGTCCTTTAGACATGATACCTGAGATTTTGAAATTGTGACATGTACAGCATATTATGTTCAATAGTTAAAGTTTGTTGACAATACAAAAATGTCATCTTGAAACTGGATCTCAAAAAAAAAAAAAGTATGATTCATGTACTCTATCTACTGCATAAATAAATTAAGCATAATAATAATTACTATACCTTATAATGAATGCTATGGAAATCTGGCATAGGTACTGCATTTGAAATCTAATGCTACCTATTATCATATTGAATGTTTAAAAACTGATAATTAAGCATTCATATTTAGTTGACAGATGCACTAATTGTGTGTTTCTGATACTTATTTAATATTCCTAAGAATATATGAGTTATGAGTTTCATAATATACCTGCAGTGATTCAATAATATTGGATATAGGATTTAAATACAGTAAAATTAAAATATAGTGAAAAACAAGTTCAAATTCTTGTATTATCATGTCTTCATGGTATAATATAACTGATGGTCATTGTTATAATCAAATAACTGTTATTTGATTAACTGTCATCTGTTACAGATGAGGGTATGAATTTCCTATTGTAATCAATAATCATAGGCCATAATTCTATTTACATAAGGTTGGCAGGACGCAACATTGTTACATGCATAGGTGGGAAGTACTTCCAAATGTTTATAAAATTACATTTGGAAGTATGAACACACAGATTTGCACGTGGCTCCGCCCGCCCGGATGTCGGTGGTCGCGGCCAAACATGGCCTATGTCTTTTCTCCAAATCTAATCTGCCCCTACGCCAGATTTAGTCGGGGTCGGTCTAGTGGTCTGGGCTTGAAGGTGTAACATACAGACAGACAGACAGCGTTCCGTTCGCGTTTATAACATTAGTATGGATCTCTAATACAAACAGTCAGATCGATTCGAGTCCAAAACTTCTTGAGACGACATGTCAGACTTTAGGTCGTAGTAGCTAAAACAATTGGTATTATAATCTCAATACAAGATTCTCAGACGTCAAAGATGGTAAGACTGGTCTGTAAAGTAAGTAATTTTTGTCTTTGAGTGACCGAGTGTGTGTTCAAGAGATGCAATGAACATAATGGTAATCAGTCTGAATGTAACGGTGTCAGTGGTCTGGACTATTTTTATTTATTTTATTTATGTAATTATTTATGTACATACATTCTGGACTGGACTGTGTGACTTGCCCAATAAGTATGGTGGCTCGGTGGAGCAAGATTATGGTGGCTCGGTGGAGCGAGATTATGGTGGCTCAGTGGAGCAAGATTATGGTGGCTCGGTGGAGCAAGATTATGGTGGCTCGGTGGAGCGAGATCATGGTGGCTCGGTGGAGCAAGATTATGGTAGCTCGGTGGAGCGAGATCATGGTGGCCGTCGTGGACGGCGTTGACATTAGGTGTTCAATAGGCAGGTGGCCTCTGGACCTCGTCAACTGGAAACTAACTGATAGACAGGGTAGTCTACGTTAGATCATATTATTGGGACAGGTTGTACTTGACTTGTGACTTACTTTTATTAATGAAAGAATGAATGATAATGATAATGTATCCGCACGAAATACGGTACATTATAGTTACAATGGTATTCAGTTCACAATAGGTAGCATATCGTATTTCACTAAAATTTACTGGGCTTTTTAGAGGAGTGTGCGTATCCTGTATCGTGAGTTGGCCGTTGCAGACGGCGTTGACACTCAGATTGGCGGGTGGCCTCTGAGCAGATCATGTTGCTGGGACAAGCTGTCCTTGAGTTATGAGAAATGTGCGAGTTGAACGCAGACAGTTGTAATGAGTTGCCATGAGCTGTTGATGGCGTGCTTTGAAGGATGTGACGACCAATTTGACAGTACGGTTAATGGTGATATCGCTTAAAAGAGTTAATGATGATGAATATAGAGGTAGCTACTTAATAATACAGAACAAATTAAAGGTGCATGATGATTGTTTGTAAGGAAACAACGATGTCCCTATTTATCGGTTATGGTCAGGAATGACCGAACGGTGTCATCCAAGATCTTTTTCTTATTACAGATCACACGAGGACGTGTGAATGTCAGGAGGGCCGTGTCGGAGGGAGTGCGCCGCACTCAAGTTTATAACAGAAGAGACGAAACTATGGACTTGAAGACCTTTAATCATAATTTAATCTAATATGATTTCTTAAAATGTATCTAGTCCAAATGCAAGGTTCTTAATTATCATCATAAAATAGCAATTGGTTTGTATAACTAAACGAATCTATCCACTCGCAGTCATAAAAGTACTTTGTTTATGAAATTATCTAAGAACTAAGCTAAATTAACAATGAAAAGGTATTGTAAAATCATTATTCACTTTAAATTCATTTATCACATTTGAACATCACATCAAAATTGTTTATCATAATTAAAACGTAATTATATTGAGCCGAGAGAATAACTCCGGAGTGAGCTCGTGGACGCCATGTTAGAATTGCGCGCTGGAAAAGCAGTACAGAGAAAAATGGGAGATCGAGGAAGGTTCGATCAATGTGAGGATAAGTCCTTTTTCTAAGGAGAAACGATAACGAATAAGTTGGAGTATGATGAGGTGATGGTAATCTTTGTGGAGTGCGCGAACTCACTACTCAAGATACGTTATGTTTATTGTAGTTTCATCATCTTTGTTCTATTAAGTTGAAGACTCGAGTGTTTGCTAAAATTGTGAAACAAAAAGTAAATGTTTGAAGCAACAATCAATGGTTTTGTGTTGGCATTTCACCCTAATCGCCCACGATACGTAGGATCATCTCGAAGAAGGCTGATGATCTACTCCCTTCTCCGACATGTATATATTTACAAAAAAAAAAGTATCTAAGTATGTCTATCCCCATACTAGATTTCATAACACAAGCTAGTTAAGCTTACCATAGGTTTAGATAGCGTTGTGTAGAATGTTGTGGAATAATTATTTATTATTGTATTTTTTAATACTGTCCTAACAATATCCATACTAATATTATAAAAGCGAAAGTAACTCTGTCTGTCTGTCTGTATGTTACGCTTTCACGCCTAAACCACTGAACCGATTTTGATGAAATTTGGTATAGGGGTAGATTAGATCAGGAGAAAAGACACATGTTTGGTTGCGATAACCGACATCTACGCGGGCGGGGCCGCGGGCAAAAGCTAGGAGTGTATATTGTTTCTATTTTATTTTTATATGACTTTGTTTTGTAACAATATAATATCTATTGTACCTAGGACCTACATTCAGTAAAATGTTTCATATCTCTGATCTCGTATATTAGATTCTAGATTTCACCATCCACCAACAAAGCTATTTACGTCGAAACAAAAACCGTATATAGTTAATGTATTCACATATTGCTGCAATATTGTAAACTGTGCCGGGGGTACAGTCAAGCGCCTAAATATGTTAACATTTCAATAATAAAATAGATAGAATACGATCCCCTTCCCGCTGCACCCTCTAATATATTAAGCATGTATTATACATAGAAACCTTCCTCTTGAACTACTCTATCTATTAAAAGAAACCGCATCCAAATCTGTAGCGTAGTTTTGAAGATCTAAGCATACATAGGGACACAGGGACGCTGAAAGCGACTTTATTTTATACTACACGTATAACGAGAAGAAGAGATGTATCGGTAGTTTACAAGGCGTTGGACTTACGATCGAAATGTCTCAGATTCGAATCCTGGCCACTACCGATGTGAACCCAGTCCTAACACAAGCTGGAGAGGTTTAACTTTCTAGAAACAATATTTCTTCAAAAATGTGTCGAATTACGTAGAAGGGGTAACTAGTTCTGATTCGCTTATCATAAAGCCACGTTATAATTGTGGTATAATGTCATTAACTATTTCGTAATCTTCTGTGTCATGTTCCAACTCAAATTGACGTAATCACGGCATTACAATGTTAAGACATGTTACGTACATACAGTCACACGTTTTGCCCATTAGAATAAGCGATTAACTCAAAAACATTTTTAAAGAAAACCCAGATCATGACGACCCCTACAATCGGCGAGTGTATAAAATTACGCACGAAAGTATGAATAAGATATATCTAATAACACTATACATCGGCGATATTTAAAAAAAATGAGTCACGTAGGTACTTATTAATGATACTGTACTCAAACACATTTTATGAAATTCTTGCCTGTTCATAATAGTTCGGGACTTCATGCGATAAATTTTGGAAAACTTACTTTTGCCGACCGAGAATTTATCGCGTGAAGTCCCGAACTAAGAATATACGCCGCGATAGATTAAAAATAATACTTATTTGTTTGTCTGTTTATCACAAAAATAGGACGTAAAACTACGTAAACTACTTTTGTTTTGTTAAAGATCTTGGTCAGACTTAAATCTTGTGTAAGTTTGGTCGCAATCTGTTAAATAGGACACGAAATATGATTAAAATTCGCTATTTCAAACGGACAGAGATTATATTAATGCCGGTGACTGTACCACTGTGGTCGATGGGAAGCGGAAGAAGGGTGACGCGGTATCTACATCGAACAGGATGTCATCTGTCTGTGTAATTACGTATATTTGTGTCGCCAGCAGGTGATTTGTTAGAGAATGTTTTTGTGAATAAATCGAGGTAATAGACAAGCACGATCCATTTGATGGTAAGCGGTTACCGTGGCTTTTACGACGAGGTGTTCGCGTTGTCATCGGTTGGCACGAAGGTATGGAAAAGTCTGTACTTTATTGGTCGGTAAGGTACTGTTTTACTACGGTTGCTTAGTGGTATGAGTAATGGACTGCTACCGGACTGCTGCGAACCCGAGACCTAACTTTTATAACTTTTTGAATCGGTATATCTCAGAAACGGTGGCTCGTAGGAAAAAACTGTTGATACATTTTTTATAGATAATTTTATAATCTATAATTTTTGTCTGAAGTACTTTTATGATAAACGTACCGTTTTGCTGAAAATCGCGAAATACTCATTTTTTTTACCTTTGACCTTGAATATTTTTTTCCTTAGGTACACGGGAATGATGGGGAACTTTCAGGTATTGTTTGTAATTATGTTTTGAACAATTTATCTCATTTTCAGCTTGGTGGGAATTTATGTACCTGTACTCTCATTTTTTGGTTTAAATTAACCGGATTAGTATAGGTACTAATGCAGAATAATGATGATTTTTTGGTAGTCGCTTCACGGAAAAGTTCAGTCGTGTGGCAGTTAAACTGTAAAAAGCGGACCCCAAACTCTGAGGTGACAGTCTCGAATGTGACCAGGATGATGATGATGAATGATGACTTTGGGGTAAGCATTTAGAATCTAACGGCGAGCTCTTTTTTTTCATCGTGCGCAAAATCCCCACGGATACCACCGCCACGGAGCCGGTGGAGGCGGTTATGTCGGACTCGAACCGACTGAAACGCACGCCGTCTTAGGTCCTTGGTTGCCGGAGGTGAGATTGCGGAAAGCATATCTCTCGCACCCCGGCAGACAACGGCGAGCTCTTGGCTCTGCCTAAACCCTAGAAGAAATACGTGGTTATGTTTATATGTATGTATAATTTGAATATTGTTTGTAATCATAATCGTACACTTATCATCAATAGGTACAATTAAGTACACTTAACAGAAGCAATTAATCATTGTATAATAGTTATCGTTATCAGCGACACATCGATAACCTCCACACGTGTCGATATAAGTGAACGATTATATCGATATTCTGTGACGTGCTGATTGACATGTAAGCTTCTTCGCAAATGATGTTGTAGACATTCTATCAGTTATATATTTGAAGTTGAAAATTATGTCAGTTACAAAAACAAAACAGGTACAGATGAGTCCTAGAGTGGAGGACTCATTTGTATAACTGACGGACGCGAGAAGGCAAGCAGAAGGCGTTACTCCTAGCCAGATGGAGCGATGACCTGAAAACGGTGGCTGGGTCATGGACGGAAGGCGGAGGATCGGAAGCAATGGCGCTCATTGAGAGAGGAATATGTCCTAAGGACTAATAAAATAGGCTAATTGATTGATGTGTTATATTTCCAGGTATTTTTTTCTATTTCTTACTAGCGTAGTTTAGATGGTGATTTGTGGTATCTTAAGTAGGGGAGCAACTTGTACGGGTCTGCGGTGCTACCCACACACGGTGAAATCCATACCACCTCGCACTAAACGGTTTGAGGGCTCTTTCCTCTGCCGCACGATAAAGAGCTCGAATGCTCTGTCCACATACGTGTTTCCCTCTTATTACAGTCCCGGGTTCTTCAAGCGGGGCGTGAAAAGGCCGTCAAGTTAGGGACCACCATTTTACGTTAGCATCGAGAATGGTGGTCTGTATCTTCTGGACTGCACGTCAGCTTTATTATCATCTAGCAGGGTGCAATCAATTGACGGACCAAATATAAAAAAAAACTAATTTGTAAGTATTGACCGACCCAGGACATATTTGTGCACTCGCTACAGCGCACTGCGCACTATAGAAATATTATCTTATCGTACTTAATAAGATAGTTTTGTTGCGATATTCTATTCAAATGTTAACTAAGATATAATTACCATTGTATATTTAGTAACTTTTGTAAACTGTTATCGCAAGTATATGAAACAAAGTAGACCATAATCTTATCTATTGTAAACAATAGTGATTTCGACAATACTAAATTTACATTTAATATTTTTTGTTGCGTCCAAATTTTGGGCTTAGTAACCGGTTTTTTTGGGAATGACTTATGTTTGACTTCACGCCCCAAGGAAGGAGGTGGAGCAGAGGAATTACTGCACCACAGCCTTGTCCGACAATCAACTGACTTGCAGATGAGGTAGACTTGGGCCTCCAAGATTAACAGAAGTGTAGGCTTTCTTCTCGGGGGTGGGAGGTAAAATGGTAGTTGTTCCCGCAAAAAAAATGCCTTGAATCAAGAAAGCAAGTTCTGGATGCAACCAGGACTAACGCTCTAATCCGTTCAAAAAACTAAGTTTCAAGCCCTAAAAACATACGATTTGAATTTCAGGCGTATTGACGTCACAGGCATTTTGGGAATAAGTTGTATTCGACCGGACCCCGAAATTGGGTTCACATAAAAAAATCACAACTTAGTTCCTAAGTCACCAGTTGATAATGACCTGTACATTAAAACAATATACTCTCTACAACAGGTCAACACAATTTTGTCGTGTAGTGTCCATTTCACACAGACCCCTAGTTTCTAACTATGTACTAACGATGATCGGTCATGATACATTGGTATCGACTCTTGCACACGCTTTCTATGCACTTTCCACGGTTCAATTGTCTTCACAGTTAAACATCTTGAGTAAACATTCGACTTAAATAAGTTATTTTATGTAATATCACTTAACTATGGATAGAATAGACGTTTTGCTTTTCTAGTCTCTATTGCTTAGTGGTAGCGAGTTTGTAATGGATAGTATATTCGATTCCTAGGTTAGACAGTTTTTATTGTGTCTATTAAGAAATTAAGATTAATAAAAGAACTGGCCAAGGGTGATTGAGCACCCACCTGAAGTGCTCCGTACATTTTTCCTGTTTCTTAGTACCTATTTGTTGTTAAAGTGACAACAGAAATGATTATGACAAATACTAAAAAAAATGACGACTGTCTTTGTTATCACGGTGCATGAAATACGGCTTGGTGACTTTAAAGGTGATTTTCCACCAGAGTGGCTAGGCGAGGCGAGGCGAGGAGAGAATTGAAATTAATTTGTATCACACTCACAGACAGCGGAGTGTTAGTAATAGCTTTTTTTTCTTTTTTTTTCTCTATAATTCTTAAAAGAATATTAGAATCTAAATTACTAATATTCCCTCTAACCCCTCCAACTAAGCTAAATTGCTTGTAATAGGAGTGGGTTCACGTCGGTAGTGTAAGGGCCAGTATTCGTACCCGGGACCTCTCGATCGTAAGGCCGACTCTTTTTATTATCCATTTTGTTCTTACCCATTGCGTAGGGAACCCTAAAAATTAAAACAATTTCAATTGTTTAAGTCGGACAACCTAATAATAAATATTGCTAAATCTTTTTTAAAGTATAATAGGGTGTCGTGTATGTTCATGTGATTTTTACATCAAGAGGATGGATCTCGGAGTTAGCCCTTATTCTAGAATGAGACTCAGTCTTGAATCTCGATTTATCTGAGGACAGATTATTTAAACACACTGTCATATCTGTCCTCAGATAAATCTAAATAAAGGACTGATTATCGTTTTATGTATATTATAAATATGTATGTACAATATTTATTTATTCAAGTAACTTAAGTCATTGTGTTAGTAACAAATAAGGCTTATAAAATGTTAATACTAATTGTTGTTCGGGAATTGGTGCAGTGAGAAATGTAGCTGCAGTCCAGTCTGCTAGCTATCATGTTCATAATACAGGCCTAAGGATTTCAATGCAACCGGTATTGACACCCAGATGAAGAAAGGGATCCTTTAAATACCTACTATTTCCATTAACCAGTAAAATATTCATACTAGGTAATATTAATAACTCTGTCTGTTACGTTAGTAAAGATAGCAAATGTGCATAAGGTTGACATTAAGTGGTTACCGTGCCCTGTGAACACCTGAGATTTATCATTCAGGAGTTATCACATGCAAAAGGTCTACTGTACCTAATTGGATATTGATTGAAAGAGTAGTCCTTCCCGGGTCAAGCCATATTTTGTCATCTATTTTGAAAAGGTAACATGATTCATTATTTAAGTCTACCGGATCTAAGTTTTCCCAATTAGTAACAAACCATAAATGACATTTTTACATAAGCATAATGGTAGAAAGTGTCTACCATATTTTGCATTTATCGGCAGGATGCGTGGGCGCATGTGTTGCGTACAGTACGCGGATCTACGCTGACATGGAGACGCTAACTGGGTCAATGACTGTTTCATAGTTTGGTTGATGATAACAATGGTTTTATTATAATGATATAAAGTTAAAAAGTCTGGTAAAACGCTGGATCTGTATAGGTTTTACGGAAAATCTATCTCTAGAAGCTCTAGCTAGGTCTTGCAGGACTACCCTCTTATTAATTAATACTTATAGCGTTAAGCAGTAGTAGGTTGTATTTCGAGTGAATAGTGATAGTGACGAAGGCTTCACGTCTCTGGTTTTCCCTTTTATAAATTTATACGTCTGCTGGGGGGTGATAGGTGTCACCCCAGCCGAAGCAGGCCGAGGCTGTGGCGCGTAGTGCGCGCCTCCGCCCTGTCCGGGTAATGATGGAGATACCGTAGTGTTACACTTGCGGGGCCTGCGATGGCCCTGGGTCAACCGGGGTGTGAGGGATTTTCCAGAGGCTACCTCACCGTCGGCTACTGATGGCCCACTCTACCGTAAGTTCCTTCATCAAAAAGTTCTGAGAACCTCGTAACTTAAAACAAATAACCTCATAAGTTGAAATAATCTTTGAAGTGGATAACCAGAACCCAGAGATTGAAAAAGTATTGTAGGTACCCTATTTCCTAATAAATCTCCTTGAATTTATATACGTAAATTCGTATTCACATTAAATCGAATAAAATATGAGCAAGTTTTGCACGATTGCTGATCAGAATCAGCGCAAGCGCAGAAGGAACAAGGCTATTAGTAACGCTCCAGCCACACACAACACGCACTTGAAACCGCGGCATTGTACACGAGATTGGGTAACCACGATCTGCGTTTGGGTTCCTTGGGTGTTTTGTTAAAACTGTATACATTGTAGATCAGACAATCGTACAATCAAAAAATACTGTCTATACTGAATTCAATTTTAAGGTATACTAAAGTGAAAGAAATGTGGATGAGCAAGTCAGCTGCAATCTGTAGAGAAAACGGGTCTTTACCATATTAAAAAGGACGTGACTATTTTGAAATAATATTGCAACTATTGCTAAACCTAATAATACATCTAATATATAAAATTCTCGGTCACAGTTTTCATTGCCATACTCCTCCGAAACGGCTTGACCGATTTTGATGAAATTTTTTGTGCTTATCCGGTATCTATGAGAATCGGCCAACATCTATTTTTCATCCCCCTAAATGGTGCAACGGGAACGGGATCTGACGCGGATCGCGGGGCGGGAAAAAATTGGCGGTACGAAGTTCGCCGGGACAGCTAGTATTGTATAAAATTATACACACTTATTTAAATATTTTTTCGCATACTTACATGCGAACTGCATTCACTTAGGTACGGTAAGTAACAATAAGTACTAGTTTAACCATGTACTATTTTCAACTTATCAAAATTACTCGCCATTCTACCTTTTATTTAGTTTCTTAACGTGAGTAAAGAAGACGTATCACTACAAATGCACAATAAACAGTAAGTAGTTAGACTAGAAAATGATTTAAATATGTAGTAAACTCAAAACTATTTACCTACGGAACCCACAATCAAATAAATCACGATGCATTCTATTTCAAGTTGGCAGCACTCGATCGTTTAAAACAATGGCTTTGAACAATTAGTGTAATTCGTTTCGAAAATGCTTAATTTGTAAATAAAACTGGGGTCAGGGTCTCTAGACTGATGTTTTTATGGCAATTTAATAAAATTTAGACGTTTTTAAGTCGCTTCTTCACGCTCTCATTGTTTTAAAGGCTCTATAAAAATATATCTCAGATTTCTATGGCGATATCGAAAGAGAATAAGTTTCGTGTGAAATGTTCATAATATATTTGTGCCACAGATAATCATACTCAGTTTGGTTGTATACGAAATAAAATGGTACACTTTCTACGAATGCAGTTTAGAGATTTCTGGATATTACAAAACTCATGAACCCCTGGTTTCATTTTTAACTTAGATGGGATTGTATAACAGCGAAGCTATCGAAGTTCCATATTACCCAAGGAGCGACTGCTTTTGACCTTCACAACCTATTTTTTATATCGAGGTATTGTATTTAGACCAGTTGTCAAGTTTTTTAAGGCTCCAACTACCCGTAACGACTGCGATAGATGTTGGAATGGCAACCGGAACCGACGACAGTTTAACTTACTCTCTGAACGGAACATTAAGTGCTAATTTAAACCTTATTTAGGACTAGCTTTTGCCCGAGGTTACGCCCGCGTGGATATCGGTTATCGCGACAAAACATTTCCCAAAAGACGTAGGTGTACGAAGTTTCATGCTTCTAACTTTGAAAATGACGAACTTTCTATACAAAAGTTTATTACCTATTTTACCCTCTTAGTAGTAAAAACGCTGATACACGTGTTTATTTATTTCTTAAAAGTCACAGGTTTATGAAATTTAGTGCATCTAGCTCTGAAAAGGACGGACTTTCATACCAACTTCTATCCCTTATTTTACCCCTTTAGTAGCAGAATTTCCAAAAATCCTTTGTTAGCGGATGCCTACATCCTAACATCTACCTGCATGCCAAATTTCAGCCTGATCCGTCCAGTGGTTCGGGCTGTGCTTTGATAGATCACTAGTCAGTCAGTCAGTCAGTCAGTCAGTCTCGTTTGAGTTATATATATTTAGACTTCCATCCCTTATTTTACCCCTTTAGTAGCTGAATTTACAAAAATCCTTTCTTAGCGGATCCATCCACCCAGTGGTTTAGGCTGTGCGTTGATAGATCACCATGTCAAGTCAGACAGTTATATATATAGATGTACAGCTCAAACCGAGTAGCTCAAACCATCAGTAAAACCAGCGGGAATTCTAGATTACCCTGAGTGGAGGGCGTAATTGGAATTCACCCTGATAAGAAAAAAATTGAGAACGCATGAATACTATATCAGTAGATACTCATTTAGTACTTCCCAGTAATATTTTTAAATAATCGGCTTTGTGTCATTTTCTTTTCTATTTATTACACACCCTATAGATGAGGAAACTCAAATTCCTTGATACACTGAAGGGGAATCCCAGTGTGTTGAAAGTCCACGATCCGTTATTTCCCAATTTTTAGGTTAATTATTTTGATATTACCACAACAGTTGGCTTTTATTTTGATCGGCGGATGTTAGAGGTTATCAGGGACCGAGACAAATACAGCGAAGCTTATCTCAATTGATATATTGTGAGGCCGCATTAGAATACTGACCACAACGAATACTGCTTAGAGGCCATTCATAAAATAAATTTGATTACAAAACAAGGAATCGCTTTGTTTATTCATTAAGTTGTATGCTTGCGTTGTTAGGTCTTGGTTAGGAAATTACAAGAATTGTGGAATTGAAAATTGACGACAATTTCCAAAAGAAATCCAATTTTGGAAGCAAAGAGAGTCCATCCCGGCTCCAGTATGGGGTTAGCTCTCGTATGAAGAAGGGAGGAGACGCTGGTAAAGTGTTCATCATCTATAATGCGCACATCCGTAAATATTTTAAGTCGATATGGTTTAAACTAAGTTTAAATAGATTAGGTCTATTAGGTATAAACAATTTACAGGAAATTGTGTTTAAAACTTAAGAACATGGACTTAAAAAACTTAAGAATATGGATAATTTCCATTTTGTTGTTGTTATACCTAATTGTCAGAAGTCAGAACAAAGTTTATGAACCTACTATAAGAAAATTTCGAAACATTAACGGAGATATAATCTGACACAGGTGATACCAGGGCACTAGCAACTAGTAGGTATATAATAAACCGGTAAACAGGTATCAAGAACTTGAGGTTTTAGACTTTATGACTCTATAAATTATCGGGTAAGCAGTAGCGAATGTGTAGAGGATTACAACCAGATTAATTTCTAAGCTTTCTGCTTGCGCTATTGTTAGGTAGCTTGAAAATATGAGCCACCGTGACAAGCATTCTTAAAGGTGAAAGGTGACGTATAATATGAAGAACTCCCTAAATGGACTATCGCATAGTACAGATCCTTTCAAGATTTTGCTAACGTCATATAGAGACAAAGACCAGTATCCATCCGTACAGGTGTTGTATCTACACTAATAAATAGTATGAGAAGAAAGACTTGTATTTTTGTATGTTTTAAACGAATAAACCCAAAAACTACTGGACTAATTTCAAAATTACAAAATGAGATCCTCAAAAGCTACCAGGAACTTGTAATGATGGTGCATTTAGGTTAGCATCCTATAACACGCATGTAAGATTTTATAATACTTCTGACATAATGTGTGGAAATATAGAAAATAAATCAAATGGCAGACTGTGGAAGTCAGGTGGCAGTCGCTTCACGTGAAATATCGGACTTCAGTTGTGTCATAGTCATAGTCATTTATTTTCAATGTGGAACAATAAAATTATTTCTTATTGACGTCAATTTTAATTCTACTTAATCTAAGTTTACCACCGCTTCCAAGGCGCTGGTGGAGAAGAAACGGCGCAACAAACTCCATTGCGGCATTTTTAGACGTCAATTTACAATAGTTATTTTCTTAAAGCTAAATGAGGACGAATGTACATTTCGCGTCTGGATAAACAATACATCACAACAAGTAGTTAGACCAAAAAAAGCGGACCCCGGAATCAGAGGTGAAGGCCTTAGATGCGACGGAGGTTAAAGCAAGGATAATAGAAAAGAAATCAACGGATGAAAAAACCTCCGTCAATCACCAACCGTAGCGTATTATAGCTACTAAACTCCAATCTTATATAAAAAACAACGTTTTCCACTTATAACAAGTAGGTTACCGATTGTTTCAATTTCAACAACCACTGTTACCCAACCGCCGATAGTTTGTGTTATGCGTTTACGGTTACTACGCGTTCTAAACTTGACAAGTTGCCCGTGACTCTAACGGTGCGCCGGCGCAAAAACGTGGGACCACATGTTATGCACCTATACACACGGTACCCGTTTTGAATAGAGAAACATGACAGGGTAACTGTATGTATTGTTTTGATATTGCGACATTTTCTATCGGTTCTGTAGGAGTAAAGGGCGTGACAAAGCATCTGTCAAGGCCGCAGTGGGTCCCTATAATCCGATTCCTGCGGGTTTATTAAGAAGTCGTATTGCCGTATTGGTTTGTACTGTAAGGGTGATGTATCTAAATATATAAATAAATAAATAAATAGAAAATAGAAGTCGTGGAATGTGACTTCTATTTTCTATTTATTTATTTTCTAGCTTTTGCCCGCGGCTCCGCCCGCGTGGATGTCGGTTATCGCGTCCAAACATGCCTATGTCCTTTCTCATGGTCTAATCTACCCCTATACCAAATTTCATCAAAATCGGTTCAGTGGTTAAGGCGTGAAAGCGTAACATACAGACAGACAGACAGACAGACAGACAGACAGACAGACAGACAGAGTTACTTTCGCATTTATAATATTAGTATGGATTTATTGCCCTTTTGAAAATTTTCACCCTTCGCTACTGCAAGCCCGTCAAGGTAGGTATCACGATTTGGGATTCTCAACTTATGGAATGGTGGACCTTATCGTCTGAAGACATCTTAGTATATCACCCTCAAGCAGTGTGTTGTCAATTGACAGATGGTATAAATATAATGCCACTTAAAATATTACCTAGACCTAGATCCAGCATACTTCATTTTGCCCTTCAAAGTCATGAATCAACTACTTAACATTGAAGTTAAAGTAAGATTGAAACTTAACAAAATTGCTATCAAAATTGGAATCCAATATCGAAAAATACATACCCTTCCCAATCATTATTAAGAGCTGCCCATGATTTTAGCTCTAGTTACACCTATAAATCAGTTTTTGAAAATAGTTCACCGATGTATTGAACATTTTATTCTCGTACCTTACGAAGAGCTGCTATAAGTTTGAAGAACCATGAGCTGCAGTACCCGCAAAGAACCGTGTGCTTATCTAGGTAATAAATACTCGTAAGCACCATAAAAATTAAAAATGCTAAAAGATAACCAATCTGTCTCTCCGTCTGTCTCCCGCAGACACTAACTTTCGCATTTAGACACTAACTGCACTTTTATTGTGTATTTTATTGTATAATGTATGTTAATTCAGGAAATAAAATATATTCATTCAAAATTTCACTCAAATCCGTTGTCATACACAATGATTCACAATAAACTTAAGCATTGAATGGGATAAGTGGGTTTCATAATATAACAATCATCTTAGTTATAATTTTTATGTTAGTTTTCATTATGTGCAAATCTCTCTAAGCCGTCAATTCCGGTTGCATTCAACACTTGCACTTTGAAGTCCGGGGACTCCATTTTTTGATCTAGGCTTTTACGGGAGCGATAACCAACTGACCCAGCAACACCGAAAAGAAAGCCTGCGCCATAGCCTCGTCCGTCAATCCACAGTTACCAGTACCTGGTAAGAACACCCTCCTTCATGAATACAGGTCTGGGGATATCAAGTGGAGCCGCCTGCCACCCTAGTAGATACGGCCGGGTAGCGGCGCGATGCGTGCCCTCTTTCCGGGGCAAGATGGAGACACCGTGGTGCCCACACATGAGGGGCCCTCGAAACCGGAGATGACCCAGGGTCCTACTTGGGCCAATAAATTGGTTTCCATAACAATGCATATTTTATGTATTTACTTTTTATATATAAAAGGACACGTCAATTTGACTTCACCTCGCCTGATGGTAAGCCAAAGGTAAAGTCTCGGAAAGAGGGTCACCATTATAACCACGTTAACAATGGTGGTACTCTCCTTGACGGTATCATCAGATGCATTTAATGGACCCGGGACTGTAGAAAGAAGTAAACACGTGAGCTGGCAGGGAGGTCCAGGTCTTAATGGTGCGGTACAGGAATTGGATTCACCGAACCGCTTGGTTCTTTATGGAATATTGTTGCCATAAACCAAGCACTATTACAGGTAGTGGTTTTACACAAGAGAGCAACCATGTTACCAAGTCACCTTGCACCATTTCACAATTTACATAGTACTGTTGGCAGCTGGTATTGATAAACGTCACCCATGGGAAGAGGTGACCCTGGTAACCTACTCTGCCGGCAGTCAAACGGCACGCGATTACATAAGTTATCAGCTGCATGCCCTTGTCCAACCCTAAAATAGTATATAATGAAATTAAGTAATATAATTATCTGTTTAACGGTGGATTTTTGTTTAAAGGTACTTTTTTTGCGGAAATCCCCTCGGATACCCCCCTGCCGGAGCTGGAAGGGGAGGTTACGTCGGACTCGAACTGACTAAAACCGCACGCCGACTGTGGGTCGTGGTGCTAGGCCGGAGTTGAGGTTGTCATCGACATATCCTTCGGACCCCGGCTGACCCAGGACTATTCCTTACGGTCTGGCCTTCCTCGGGATGTTTATATTAGTCCTCCAAGTCTATATTATGCTAAATAATATTAAATATACAAAAGTGGGTGGTTCTTTATTACACAATCACACAAAATGAGGAGAATAGATTTGACTGAAGCACACTTAATTTTGCTTATAGTGCACATTTTGCGTTTTGCACATTATACTCCGAAGGGTTATTTATTTGAGTTCCCGTTCCTACACTATTTGTACGTACGTCTTCCTTGATGTGTGTACAAATAGTCTCACTGCTACGTATACCCAAGGCCGTGCCAAATAGAGAAGGAAACGCTGGAACGCGAACTTCGGACTTAAGGACTCCGGGATAAAGATCTCGAAAGCGACCTGGAATAACGGAAAGATGATAAGGTTCCTGCAGGTCACCCGAGGTGGATCGAACGGAAACAAGGGGAAGAAACCCACACGAGTTAAGCCGCGATCATACACAGAATAATTTAAAAACATCAATCGCCATTAAACACACCTCCATAAAAAACAATCGGTTAAATTGAGCAGCATCCACCACTTATTGCCACAATGCTATGATTTCCCAACATTTCAGTTGAGCGAGACCGCCAAATTCGATTCGGACAAGCAATTCAACATCATTACGATTACGATCTAATCAGTAAATTGTAGTTTTACCACCAAAAATATTTCGTTTGATGACCTTGCTGACGGTAATGGGACTAATCAGATACACATTACCACTAAACTTGTAGGTTAACCATAACATACGTGTGGTGACGGAGAAGAATACAAGCATCAACACCCTATCTCATCCGAAAGTCGTAAGAGTTGACTAACAGAAAAATATACATAAATATAATTCTTTTTGCGATACCGGTTACGTATAAAGATCATTTATTCCTCGTTCGTAACTGGTTACGAATCTATGGTTACGTAGATGGCCGAAGGGGAAATAAAACCCTGTACCAATCCGTGTGGCCAGCGTGGGAACTAGGCCAAAGCCTCCCAACACAGAGAGGCATATCTCCAGTAGTGGAATGCTATAGGATAATAGATTGACCGAAGAGGAAACCGGAGGAACATTCTGAAAACTGGAGATGGCCCAGAAATAACCGGTGTTCGAGGGTAATTCCGGCATTTCGACATCTGAGATGGTGTGCAGTGTTAGTCGGTTCTAATCCGACATAACCGTGGGTGTGGTAGATTTCTGCGGAGATTACCGCACGAAACACTTTACCACGGGAATGTCTAAACGTCCGTATGATATCTTATATCCCCGTTACACAGTGGCCAGTAATGGACGAAGCTCTGTAATGTACAGCTGTAGACTTGTAGACTATCATCAAGGAGGTGTTCAATAGGGTGCACAGCTCATTGCTCCGACATAAACCATTTGAAGTGTGCCAGAAACCAACAACGTCTCGATTTCGCGCTACGATCGACAATCGTGCGCTACTGTATACCATTGCTCCCTGTATTGTATACCATTGCTCCCTGTATAGTGTACCATTACCCCCTGTATTCAATAGATCGCCAAGCCCGATGGCTGACCGTGGGCTTAGGAGCCATTGTGAACAGGATGCTTTAGAAATTTCCAGCCTGTTGCCATATTCTATTTAACACGAATTATGAATAAACATTACGTGTTGTATTACATGTCAGATTTAAATATCGAATGTTATCCAATCGTTTGACAGTTAAAACGATTAAATAAAATACAAACTTGCTTCCATGAAATGAAATTTCACGTAGACTGAACAACTTGCGTTTCCTTAACATTGATACTTGATTTATAGATTAAAAAAACTTTTTTCTAACATTCTACTATGACAGGTATGTCATGTCGTATGTGCGTAACAAATGGTTTGTAAACATGTCTAGTCACGCAGTTAAATGATTATCATAATACTATTTTAATAATAGGACAATAATGCATTTGCAGCACTCATTGCTTCCGAGTAATTCTTAATTCAAATTGAATTTAAAAAAGAAATGTGTACTGATCAAATGTTGTCGATCCTTATGTCCCATACAAAATAATAGGTAGTTACATTCATTGTTAAGTTCATACTGCCAATGTCAAAAGAGAAGTCAATTCGGGAACTTTGGGTCCATTCCATTTCCGGGTTAATAAGTATAGTGTTATGAATTAAGTTTTGTCAAGTTATGAAGCCCTGTTAATTACCATTGGAGTAGAATACAACCAGCCTATCTCTTCCTGTGAATGTAGTAAAAGGTGACTAAGGGCCATATTATTTTCCATCCGACAGTAAACATACAGACTAATATAAAGTGTCCGCTAGACGGCACCCGACGGCACTCTGCTCGCCCCCTATTACTTGGACCCAAATATCATAGTTGGCAAAACGTGGGTGTTAATACACCTCTGCTTACCCCCTCGGGGATTTACAAGCGTGAGTATATAAATGTGTGTATCAGTGTATGTAAGTTAAGAAATGATTTGTACAGTCACCTTCGAGCTCAAACTTAAAAAAAAAATTAACAAACTAGTAAATTAAGTATTCAATACTTCTGTTTTCATCCGCGAGAGTTTGTATATAAAAAAACGTTAAGTTATATATTTTTTTCCACCTCGCAAAAGAAAACGTCTACCATTTTACTTTCCATTGTGAGAATTTTTTCAATGTGGATATTTCTGCAATTTCACAATGACGTTTATATATTGTGTGACAGTGTGAATGAATGTAATGTCAGTGTCGGGGCGATGAGAAACTTCATTAGGCGAGCGGGCTTGTGTTGTTGGCTATAGAGAGATTGCGAACTATTGTGTAGGTACCAATTGGATGATAACTATTAGGTACTAGTATAAGTTATTTAATGATAAGATATAAATGGTTTAAAGATAGTATTTTCTATTGTAATCTACATGTTTACTTATGTTTTTGTTTTTTTATGTAGCTATCTTTCACCCGCGTCTCCGCCTGCGCGGGTGTCGGTTATCACGACCGAACACAGCCTATGTCCTTTCTCAAGGTCTAATCTAACCCTTTACCAAATTTCATCAAAATCGGTTCAGTGGTTTAGGCGTGAAAGCGTAAAATACAAACAGACATACAAAGTAACTTTCGCATTTATAGTAATAGTATGGATTTGTCTCGAAAATATGACTTTGATTTCGTATTGAAGATATATAGAATTTAAATATAATATTTAACGTTAAAAGTATTCTTCTTCCTTCTCATAATATTATTTCAAAAATAGGTAATTAATATTAGTGATTCGTTTTATTTTTTTAACGATTGTCGTCACTTATCTCAAGAGCCTCAATCTAACAGTAAAAATGTTTTCAACTCATTAACTGCATTTCAAATAATGCGCATAAAACCTCACCGATACATAAATACTAACACAAAACACTTATGAACTAAATATTAAATATCACTACACTAAATTGCACATTAAAACTTAAATCCAAGCATAACAATATGCGTCTAAAATGTTAATCACACACAAAACTAAATATTTTATAACATTATCATATCTAACGCGCGAAAACTCAAAAATGCAGATTATAAAATTGTTTTTTTTTATTCACGCGCGCGCTACGCAAAGGTCGCGGTAAGACTGATTCGCTCTTGTTGATACGTTGTGGAAGCCTTAAATGGGTATGTACGGCCGCGGTGACGTAGAGATAGAGCTTCATACTGAATAAGTAGATAATATGGATAGGCACATACACGGGACAAGGTATGTGGGAGATCATGTCTCTTAAAAAGGTGTGTGAGTCAAAATTTTTATGGGTAGTTGTCCTTTGTAGTTGGAAACCGCAATGAAAATGAATAAAGAACCTATTAAGACATAAAACAGATAAAATAATAGGTATGTATAATTATATTTGGATTTAAATGATAGCACAGATAAAATAATTATGTATTATCTATTGAGATATAGATACCATAGATAATAAAACGATTGTTTTAATCTGTTAAGATGTAGATGTTGATTGTATTTTCGCAGATAATATATAGTTCTTTATTTTATTTACATAAAAAGAAAACCGGACTTGAAATTTGTGATATTCTTGTTAACTTTTTTTGCTAAGTTAAATTATTTGTGTTAAGAGTAGGTAGAGCA
This sequence comes from Eilema sororculum, assembly GCA_914829495.1. NCBI lineage: Eukaryota > Metazoa > Arthropoda > Insecta > Lepidoptera > Erebidae > Eilema > Eilema sororculum. The sequence goes on from OU618535.1 coordinate 25,239,059, forward strand.
ATGGCCGTGTTTCAAAACCACAACCTCTCGATAACGATGCTGTAATCTTAGCCTACCTTAAGTAAATATGAATTGCCTGTTCTCTTATTTATAACCCCTTTTAGACAAGTGACAAGTTTTTTATAAAAGTACACGTCAATTTGACTTCACCTCACTTGATGGTAAGCTAAAGGCAAAGTCTCGGAAAGAGGGTCACCATCGTAAACATTTACCATGTTAACAGTGGTGGCACTCAGCTTGACGGCCTCATCAGATGCTTTTTCACGCCCCGCTTAAAGGACCCGGGACTGTAGGAAGAAGGAAACACGCGAGCTGGCAGGGAGTTCCGGGTCTCAATATTGATCAATGTATGTGATTGACATACGTTGACGACTGTCATAAACGTCGTAATACGTGTCAATCTATAAAAAAAGAAAGTGGACAAGTACTAGCTGGCTATTTTAGGGTTTACCCTTCGTCACGACCTTTGCCAAAATTCACGTTGTAGGTCAACGGGAAGTACCGTACAGATTTTGATTTATATGCAAAAGTTTAAAAGTAAAAAGATCTAGTAGCTTTTTATTTTTTACTGCAAGAGAACCTGATACTAATTGAACTGAACTTGATTCTAGAAGCGTCGGTAGCTTAGTGGTTAAGGAGTCGGCCTTACGATCGAGACGTCCCGGGTTCAAATCCTGGCCATTGTATTACCGACGTGAAGCCACTCCTAACTCAAAGAATTTAGCTTAGCTGGAGGGGTTAAAGGGAATGTTAGTTATTGGTACCACTTTCAAACTTCCTCTATAGGTATATACTATAACTTATATAATATCTTAACATTTAAAGTGCCTAACTGTATTAAATTTGTTACAAAATTTTTGTAACTGACTGTACACAAATACGTCAATTTTGACAATCGCGCGAGTTGACGACCAGAAAATAATCAAAAATTAAAAAGTGCCAACTGGTGGACGTACGCGAGTTTGATGGCCGCGAGTTGATGAATGACCCATAGACCATACTAATATTATAAATGCGAAAGTAACTCTCTCTCTCTGTCTGTATGTTACGCTTTCACGCCTAAACTACTGAACCGATTTTGATGAAATTTGGTATAAGGGTATATTACACCTTGAGAAAGGACATAGGATATGTTTGGTCGCGATAACCGACATTCACGCGGGCGAAGCCGCGGGCAAAAGCTAGTTACTAATATTCTCTCGAAATTGCAATTCGGTAGGTACTTACTTATCGCGTTCCTGAGAAAAAACGGTTCTTGTTACTCTTGTTAGTCAAACAAGCAGACGGACAAATGGCTTATGTAATCTCTTAACTTATCTTCCTTAAAGTACAGTCAGCGTGAAAAGTATTTGAACACTCACAAAACAAATGGTATTTTGATTTAAGTACAACTATTTGAATGAATTTTTTTATAGCATTTATTATGCTAACTGTTAAGTTTGAACAACTATTTATTAATTGAGTTAAGTTATTAAATTGCTAATACTTTATTTATAGCATACACCACTATTCTTAACTAACACTATAAATTTATGAAAAGCTAGCTGTTGCCACGACTTTTCCCTTACAGGGGGAATGCTAATTAAGAAAGTTGGTAGACGGCTCCACCGTCGCCCTTAAAGACGGATATAAAGAGAAGGGAAATTTGAAGTCATTCAGGTGTGGCTCAATAGCTCAGTTGGAAGAGCATTCCCCCTGTAAGGGAAAGGTCGTGGCTTCAAGTCCCACTTGAGCATTTCATTTTCCCGATATTTTAGTATTTTAAAGTTAGCATAATAAATGCTATAAAAAATCATTCAAATACTGTCGTATTTATAATATTAGTATGTAGATAAGTACTTGCATTATAAATGCCCCATTGTTCTATTTCAGCTATACCCCATAAGTAAAGTGAAATGCCCCTATCCCCCAGACACGCAATGAAAGCCATACAACTCTGAATGTTTAATGAGGAGCCCAGGGTCACCCCGGCTTGCCTGACGGTCACGGTTGTCGCTTACGTCAGCCCCTGTCAAAGTACTATCGATTTTAGTTAATCCACTTAACAACTAACTTAACACGTAACATAATTAGATATTCTATTGACTAGTCAAATTTAACGTCAAAACAATAAGTTGTAAGGTTATTTGTATGAAAAAAGATTAGTGACGTCATAAAATAATAGTCAAATCAGTTACTATTATAAGTTGGGTGGATGATTAAAAATAAATAAAAACTATAAAATAAGAACCGACGCAATTTTTACCGCTCTTTTACCATTCTTAATTTAATAAGCTCGGTTAGATAATTTATTTTAACTATAGGATAATATCCAATTGTTTCGTTAGCTAACCTCATAATTGGGCTGGCAGTTGACAGGGTTTCTAATCTAATAACGTCTAATCAACATACTTACATCACACCTGTAAATCGCTTGGGGTAGGTAGAGATCTGTTCTATTGGGTATTATCCTATAGTAAAATGTCATATAGTTAAATTATCTAACCGAACTTTATTTGTGAGAAAAAACATGCAACTTTTTAGAAATCTCAACAGTAAAAGACATCACTTAAAGATATCTTGTCCCACAAATACGACGGCATATCTTAACAAAAGTGTATTCTGCATGGCTCCTAGATTGTACAACCACCTACCTAATTCTATTCTACAAACAACACATTTTAATGAGTTCAAGAGTAAAATTAAACTGTTATTGCTGGAAAAATGTTATTATTCAGTGGAAGAATACATCAATGACAAATTATTATTGACATAGATACGGTAATCTTTTTTTATTTTTGTAATTCATTTTTTTTTACTGCTAAATGACATTTCAAATAAGTAGTATCAAATTGATCATTTTAGGTATATTATATTCATTTTGGTATGTATTGTTTATATGACATTTTTTATATTTACTTTTAATTTATGAACTTATTGTGGTTAAGGAGAGGTGGTTAAAGAGGAATTTTATATTGACATTATTTATTAAATAACTAATATTGATGACTTGTGACGTAAATTCATTTATAATTTTATATCAGTATACACTACTGCATTTGTACGCCCATATGGCATAGCATAGCGGACATTTATTTAACTCTGTCAACTGTCAACTGTAACCTATGTTAACAAATGAAATAAATGATTATGAATATTATTATTATTATTACTTATTAAAATAAGAATGATAAAAGAGCGGTAAAAATCGCGTTATTTCTGGCAACTCCCGTGTCCTCTAATATTACTACAGAAATTGTCATGTCCTCCATAACGATACCTACTCGTGCTTAATATTAAAGTCGCCGTAAAGAAGGATAATCAGAAGAGAAATTTGAATCACATCGGGCACAAAGGGAACGATCGCGGGTTCGAGTCCCACCGGAGAAGTTTCATTTTTTCTCTATGTATTCGAGTTATCTCATATAAGTATAACAAACCATCAAATAAATAATTGCTTGTAATTTCATTGTACAGTTATGTAGTATTTACTAAGATATAACGGTATAGTCTGTTCCACAACATTCCTGGACAGGAATAGAGGTGTACTGGTCGTAAAAACTAGCCCCCTTTAATGGCCACAATCCTGTGACCAAATATGGCTGACAGGAATTTCATTCGTAGATGTGTGTACTAGAAATAGTTTCATGATTATTTTAGATTTCAAGGTGAATGGCAATGAGGTTTGACGACCTCTGTGGCGTAGCGGTAGAGCGTTCGAATTCATGTCAGAGATCACAAGTTCCATTCCCGCTCAGTGCAAAAATATTTCTGCGTTGTGGAACCCATAAGACAAGCTAGTTAAGCTATGCTTAATATAGGTTTTAGATAGCGCGGCTGTGTAGCCAAGCTTCACTGTAAGTCGATTTGCTAAACAAATAACGATGCTCTTGCGGAGAATTGCTCTCAGGAAGGTAAAACGGCAGTCGCTCCCAGAAAAACCGACAAACCAATAAAAAAATTAATTATATAAAAGCACAAAGCATAAAGTCCGTAGTTTCATATACCTATGATGACCAAAGATGACCATAGACTATAAGATGGACCCATAAGCAAACAAATCGTGACTAAGGTAGAATTGACAAGTAAGACAATCACCTGGAAGTATTAATTTGAGGAAAGACATAACATAACATAAACTCACGCCTGTATTCCCCGAAGGGGTAGGCAGAGGTGCTTTATGTTTAGGGCCCAATGTAATAGGTGGCGAGCCTGCCATCAACCGGGCACTTATAAACCTGCGATAAACACACACATAACTTCGAAAAGCATCGAAAAGTCATTGGTGTGTGTCATGGTAAACCTGGGATCGCACCCGAGACCTCGTCTCAGCATTCTATTACCCATAAAAAAAAATCTTTCGCCAAGTTAATACTCCCCCGATGATTTTGCTATCGAAACTGTGCCCAAACTCTTTTTATCCGAAACGACTATTAAATCACCCAGTTTAAGAATAGAACATGATCAAAAATACAATCAGAACATAACCAAAATTACGACTTAACAACATCCAAACTCTATCAGAACATGACTGGAACGAAACATTCCGAACATCCATTCAACAACAACAGAACATAACCAATACGAAAACATAACTCGATACTTCGTAAATATCTTCTTTTTTTATGGAATAGGGAGGCAAACGAGCAGACTTATCGCCTGGTGGTAAGACACAAGGACACCCGCAACACCAGAGGAGTCACAAGTGCGTTGCCTTCCTTTTAAAAGAGAGTACGCTCTTTTCTTGAAGGTTTGAAGGTCGTATTGGTTCAGAAATACCGCTGGTGACAGTTCATTCCACAGTTTAGTTGTGCGAGGCAGAAAGTTTCTCAAGAAACGCACAGTTGTGGCACGCCAACCTTCCAGATGGTGAGTGTGGAACTGCTGTCGCGTGGAACGATGGCGGAAAGAGGCGGCGGGGATCAATCCGAACAATTCCTCGGAGCACTCTTCGAGACTCTCTCGAGTTGCAGATTTCCTTACAAAGTTTTTCTTTACCGTTATGAATTGACAGTTAATTGACAATACGATCAATAAAACACTCTCACAAGTAACAATACGACAACGTATAGGACCGTTGCACGTTGCAATGCAACGGGATTAGAAGAAAACAATGGCTCGTATAAGTAAACATCGATGATAGATAACTGAAAAGTCATAAGCGACATTTATGATTCAAAGGAAAGTCTTCTAGCTGTAGAAGGATCATTGTCGAGGTAAGAACTTTTTGCTTTGAAATGTCAATGTCACTTGCGAAGTTGCGTTAGTAGTGGATTTATGGACGTATCGCCGTGGAGGTAGGCCGTCTAGACAGGCGTCACATCCGTCGCTAAGAATAAAATATTTTTTTTTATTGGATTCACCTGTGCCTGCATAAGTATGTAAACAAATCTAGAAAAACTCATTTGACTGACTTTACTTTTGTATTGTATTGGAAACTTTGCTAGTATGTGTTTACATACATACATGGGGTTCCCAGCAGAGTAGAATTTGGGCCACCCCATCTCCTCCCATGCGGTGTCGTACAAGGCGACTAAGGGATAGGGCTGTTTAACATCAGACAGATATAATACAAGCTCAGCCTCAGCCTCCTACATAACACATTAGCATAAAAAAACGATTTGGATAAAAAAAAATTAATTTTTTTTTTTTATATTTAGCTAAATTCTTTTTTTGTCCAAATCGTTTTTTTTTTGTCTTCGGGAGCGTTCGCTTACACCCGGTACAGTAGCGCTATGGACATAAGTTATCCATACTTATATTATAAATGCGAAAGTAACTCTGTCTGTCTGTCCGTCTGTCTGTCTGTATGTTACGCTTTCACGCCTAAACCACTGAACCGATTTTGATGAAATTTGGTATAGGGGTAGATTAGACTATGAGAAAGGACATAGGCTATGTTTGGTCGCGATAACCGACATCCACGCGAGCGGAGCCGCGGGCAAAAGCTAGTAGTACATACCTTAGAATATTACATTAGGTACAACCTAATTTATTATATAATTATTCTTTCATTGACGCATAACATAAACATGACGTCGTAATTAAAAACTAACAATTATTGTAAAGCTAATATCTGTGCTAATATGTACTAAATAAATACCAAAATAATTTCGTTATTTACCTATACGAAAATAATAGATATGGATCAATTTACAGCTGTCCGCACGTCACTGTTGACGATGACGTACTACCACAGAACAAATCATAGTACTACGTACGACATAGGTAATGGTACGACAGTATATACCAAGAGAATGGAACCTGAGACCTTTAAGCACGCGCTCACGCATTAAACGAAAATATACAAAAATATCGTAATAGCAATTATATATACTTAATTGCAATATTGTTAATTAACTTAATTATAATGACTCGATACGGCAAAGGAAGTTGCGCACGCGACGCTTATCGATAACATTCAAGTAAGTACATTTACTTACGCTTATATGCTCCTAAAGGGTAGGCAGAAAGAAATAGAGCTTTACATTTTTCGTATTTATGTAAAAAAGAACCACACAGTTCCATTCTACATACTATACTCCGTCCATTATATTATTGTATTTTAGACAGCTCACTGACAGTTTTCGGTATAACTTTGTTCTAGCGTCAACACCTGAAAAACCTAACAAAAATTCGATTATTCCCATCTGTCCTGTTGAGTTGTTCTGTTGACAGGACTAGTGGGACTTTTTATTCCCATTAGTTCTGTTGATAAATAAACACACCTTTTATACGTACAAAGAATAGTGATGGAAATGAGCCTACGTGTATACAAGTAGAAACCCATAATTTATTCTGTCAATCCAAATGAAGATTTAATATAATTAATATTACCTATCTACTTATATTTCAGATGTTCATTTAAAATGACTAATATAGTAGGTATTTTAATAATAATAAGTTAGGTAAGTACATGAATAATAAATGTGTAGGTATATATTTTAGAGAAGTTTTTCCAAAAATAAAGGGACGCTAATATCTCCACTGATGAGTTGTATTTGACAAATTCGGATAAATGCATCATTTTCAATTTGCTTTTTTGTGCGGTTTATTTGTGTATTTTTTTCCAACCTGCGGACGTTAACGGAAAAGAACTCGCGTCATCTTTAATTTTCTTGATGAACTCCGCAACGGTAGGTAATTCTTCAATAAATACCAGGAAATCAGCATGTTAGAATATTCTTCTAGAAGTCAGTTGTTTTGATTTGGAGATTAGCGTGTGTGTTATGGTCCACAATCGTTTTATAATACATTTGTAAATTGTAGATATAGACACGAAATATCTACTGCTTTATAATTATGTACAGAAAGATAATAGATAATAATTCCACATGAAATCATATATTTATCATAATATTTTCATTTACTTATCGATAAAAAAAATTTTTAGCGAGGTTTTTAACTTTGTCGATATTTTAAATTTTCATGCAATCACTACTTCCATCTGTCTAAAATACAATAATATGATGGACGGAGTATAAGTGATTTATAGCTGTATAAGTCAAAGTCAAAGTAATTTATTCTAAATCTTCATTACAAAGTATAAAACAAAGTCGCTGTCGCTGTCTGTCCGTCCCTATGTATGCTTAAATCTTTAAAACTACGCTACGGATTTTCATGCAGTTTCTTTTAATAGATAGAGTATTTCAAGAAGAAGGTTTATATGTATAATACATGTTTAATATAGTAGAGGTTGCCGCGGGAACGGGAACGGACGCCACGCGGGCGGAAAAAAATGGCGGTACGCAGTTCGCCGGGTCAGCTAGTTTGCGGAAATTCTATTACAGTATGGTTAAAAAGCGGTGCTCCAGCATTAGCCTTCGTGGTAACCACGATGTATGGTTTTTGAAACTAATTCATACATTGCCGGCTGCGTACTCGGTATTCTATACATTGCCTAGGCATTGCCGGTAACATATATTTCTCGTTTTCATATTTCATATAAAGTCCAGAAACCTATTTCGTTAATAAATGAACTATAAATATTAATAACAGCGTGGAATTCGCACATAACATAATATAAATAATTATGCGCGTGAGTGCTTCATTGAGCATTGCGCAGACGTAGATGCAACGGTGAAAGTGTTCAGGCGAGGTCGCTGCAGTTCGACTTAGCATGATATTGGATTAATTACTTAAAATAAAAATAAAACTATTAAGAAAAAACAAAATGCATAACAAAAATTAAGGTCTGAGTTCTTTTTTTTTTGTCATTGTTACTGTTGCATTTTTTTAAATCAAATAAGTAGATTAATATATTGAATAATAATACATTTAAATTGTAGATATGTTTAGCACAATTGAAGAAAATACTTTTAACCGTCTCTCATTGAAATAACACAAGTTATGCTATTTTATACTCGATATAAATAGTGGAATGGAAGTATGAATGTGGCTTAATAAAATGTCAATGTAAAAGTCAAAAACCATCCAAAAACTACATTTACAAAATCATAAACTATAACTAGAACGTTATAAACAGACACTCCGATTTTATTATTAATATTTGTATTAAGTAGATATAATATCTATAGATTATACATATATAGTAGAAAAAAGAGGCCGCAAGGTCATTTGATAAACTTCTTTACGAGTGCAACTTTGTGTATAAATAAAACGTAATTAATGACCGATAACAGTACATACAAGACTTAGATAAATATTATTTTGTATACTTTTTTGACATGTAAGGCACAGTAAGGGGGTAGGTAGGACTGGGTACTGGGTCGACCTCGCAGAACAGATACCATTGATAATGTTTTTTTAATACTGGATTCGTTAATATGACGTCACCTCGCCAGATGCTCTAAGCTGAATTTTAAGGAACATCATCTGTAATGACTGCCACTATTCTTTGAACTGCACTCCAGTTTACCATCAGGCGAGGTGCAACCAATTTGATGACTTTACAAAAATATACATGTAATATACTTACAAAAAAAAGTCTGTTAAAAGAGTGGCCATGAAAAGATTGCTAGTGGCGGCGGCCTTGCCATTTCTATTTTTTTTTTTTTTATAAAAAGAATATTAGAACCAAAGTTACTAATATTCCCTCTAACCCCTCCAACTAAGCTTAAAAGCTTGTGCTAGGAGTGGGTTCACGCCGGTAGTGTAATGGCCAGGATCGAACCAGGGACCTCTCGATCGTAAGGCCGACTCCTTAACCACTAAGCTACCGATTTCATAATTATGTTGTTCGTATATATCATACACTGTTTAAAAAACACACTACCCGTGACCAGAGGGCTGGTTTATTCCTTGCACAAAGGATTGGCATTGCCATTCAACGTGGTAATGCCGCCAGCCTTCTGGCCACCCTCCCGGTTGACTTCGATGAGGAAGAATTCTTTGACGCCTGAACCTATAGCTTTGAACATCTTGTTTTATATTTATGATAATTATTATATTTATATTATGTAAATAAATTATACACTGTTTAGAATTTAGTGCAAAATAAAGATTTATCTATCTATCTAACTATTACAGACACCAACAGAACTATGTTTTATTAGTGGCATTGCTTGTGCTAATTTGCAGCAGCAGATTAGTTAAAAAAAGAATTTAAAAAAAGTCAAGAGCAATTTATCCGGTTGGCTTGTATGAAAAAAAAAATAAGATGCAGATAGCAGGATGTCTACTCTGCCTACTCTGCTACTCCGAGAAGGAAAAGGCTATCATTCCTCTGTCGCTCGCTTTCAATTCAATCCTAGCAACGACACCTATTGATATTAGTTTACATCTGTACGAAAGTTTATTGCAAGTAAAAATCTAGATGGCGCTACATACATTCTAGTATCTATTGTTTTTATTTACATAATCTAATTGTATCACATTTGATAACAGTTGAATGAATTAAATACCATTATTTGAGTTGCATTATACTCAATTTCGTAATAAAAACACCAGTTTTTAAAAGATTGTATCTGTTGGTTCACCTTAGTTATAGTACTTTTACACAGATGGCGCTATTCTCAAAATTGTAACTAATGAATATTTTAAGATGTAGTTTGTATACTATCATTGCGCACCACTGACACAAATATCAAAAATTATTCATATATTCAGCACTTTTTCTCTGCAAGCTCCATAAAATTCCACATAAAAGTAATAGTCAGTATCAAAATTGAGAATGAAAGTGTTGTCTTACCTTATCAACCTTGTCAGTGGGTGGTGAGGCTGGGGGGCTCTGCGGAAGACCCAGATCTTCGTCATCATCGCTACAGTCACCGCGTCCCCGTCGTCTCACCGCCGCCACTAGCTCCGCCTGGCGACAAAAGGGGGAATCATTAATATTATTTTTACATGTACTGCTATTTATGTATACAGTGATGTGAAATATAACAGGATAAGTATTTATCGTATGTAGTAAGTATATATCATATTTAATTTTATTGTTTGAGATGACTTTGGAATTTTACCTTATTGGTAACTGAATTTTTACCTTTTTGGGTAATCGGTAACTGGAATTTTACCTTTTTGGGTAATTTGTAACTAATAGGTAAGTACCTACTACCTATGTATGGATACAGTCACGCTTCTTTTTACTATTGGGATAGACAGAGACAATATTTCGAAACGAATTACATTAAATTCAATGTTTTTTGTGTACAGCAACTTCAGAGAGGCGTACACATCTATCTATGTATCTTATTTAAATAAAAGAGAGCCGTGTTAGATAAACTATTTATAACTCAAGAAGAAGAAGTAGCTTAGAACCAGGAGACGGACATAAGATACTTTTCATGCCGTTCGATCTTTATTTTATCCCGGGGTAGTAGTCACGGGATCAGTATTTCTGTGACCCTGGTACATTTGCATGAAGTACCAGGCTCACAGAAACTTCAAGGAACTTTAACTGGGTCGCAGGAACAGGAGCGGTGTGTCCTATACCTTTCTATTCCGAACCTAACGCGGCCAAAGTCGTGGGCAAAAGCTAGTTTATTATAAAATACTGTAAAATGTTCAGTAAATTATGTACAATTAACATTTCTTATTAATCTAACCTCAACTTTCAAGGCTAGATAGTAATTTATGAGTAACGGTTCAGTTAAATCATAATGAAACAAAATATTATAGTGACGACCTCTGTGGCGTAGCGGTACACGTTCTACTGCCAAGCCGGAAGTCACGGGTTCGATACCCGCTCAGTGCAAATATCTGTTCATACATACATACATACATATACCCACGCATGTAAATCCTCGAAGGGGTAGGCAGAGGTGTATAAACATCCACATTTCGCATAAAATGATCTTAGTTCCCACTTAATAGGGGGTGAGCCTGTTGCCCTTTTTATGGAATAGGGAGGCAAACGAGCAGACAGATCGCCTGATGGTAAGCGATCACCGCCGCCCATGGACACCCGCAACACCAGAGGAGTCACAAGTACGTTGCCCTCCTTTCAAAAGAGAGTACGCTCTTTTCTTGAAGGTTTGAAGGTCGTATTGGTTCGGAAATACCGCTGGTGACAGTTCATTCCACAGATTAGTTGTGCGAGGCAGAAAGTTTCTCGAGAAACGCACAGTTGTGGACCGCCAGCTGTCCAGATTTCTATTATATTCTATTTTATTATAAGATATTTCTATGTGTAAATGTCCTGGAATATTTATTTATGAATTTCGTGTAAATAAAACAAACATGGCCGACTTCGCCATCAAATAAGTTATTATCAAGGGATGTTCTAGATAGCCGGCGCGTGCGCAACTTCCTTTGGCGCATCAGGTCATTGGAAGTGTTAACAGTACCGCTGTTTTATGTAATTACTTTGCATATTTTTATACATATTGTCGACTCCATTTTGGCAAAGAAAGGAGTTCACGGGTTCGATTCCCAAATATTATTTGTATGTATAAATATGTCTGTTCGCATTAATGTAAATGTAAATAAATATAAATATTCGACAACATTCTACACAACGCTATCTAAACTCATGGTGAACTTAACTAGCTTGTATTATGGAATCTAGAATGCGGATAAATATACTTAGATACTTTTTTTTGTAAATACATACATATTATACATTATAAACTATAAATAGCCATATTCATACATACAAATAATTACACTGAGCGGGGATCGAACCCGCGCTTCCTGTGTAGCAGTCGCATTCACTACCGCCACGCCACAGAGGCTGTCATCATAATCTGGATATTATGTATCCCACTTCTTCCTGTGTGTATTGGAAGGCAACTGAAGGCTGTCCGAAAGTAAACATACCATCCATGACAAAATACCCTCTTGACGGCAATAGGGTCATCCCCTATATGTGAGACTGAATCATAGTTGAGGCTGAAATGTAGGTGTCTATGTGTACATACATCTGCCTACCCCTTCGGGATTTTGAGGCGTGAATATAGTATGTATGCATGAAAGGTTTTCTGTAGTTTCATTGACTGTCAAGGCAATTTTTTTTCTTTACATTACAAAAATGTAACTAAGCAACTAGAACTAAATGTACAGTCAGCGTCATATATGTCTTGACGACGAAGTCCCAAAATAATCTTAAAACCTTTTTCTTTATAAAGGACACGTCAATTTGACTTCACCTCGCCTGATGTTAAGCAAAAGGCAAGAGGGTCACCATCGTAAACATGTACCATGTTAACAATGGTGGCACTCAGCTTGACGGCCTCATCAGATGCCTTTTCACGCCCCGCTTAAAGAACTCGGGACTGTAGGAAGAAGAAGGAAGGAAAAATCTCGTATTAAGACAAATCAAACTGTTTTATTGATTGAAATGGTATTTATGTCCAAACTGAAGATGTGTGCCAAATATCAGAACTGAAGAAGAATGAGTCAACTGGAGGGGGGTAAAAAACGAAATTAAGATCATTATGAGCATTTTGTTCAGCAACATATTTCTGATGCTGACTGTACATATGAGTTTATAACTAACCTCATTATTTTAAAATCATTGCCTTTTCATATTTGAAATTGAAAGGTAATTAACAAACGTAAAAAATATAAATATTATTTTAACGAGGTTGGTGCAATAATTTATTTTAGGTAGACTATAGATGTACACGGTAGCACAGGAAAAGGTAGTTAAGTACAATAGACTGGATGCTTAAGGCGGAGAATCGGGTGCTATATACCGCTTATGGAAGAGGCCTTTGCCCGGCTTCTGCAATCATATTTTTTTTGGAAAAAAGAATATTAGCAAGCGAAATTACCAAGATTCCCGCTAACCCCTCCATCTAAGCTAAATTCCTTGTGCTAGGAGTGGGTTCACGTCGGTAGTGTAATGGCCAGGATTTATATACCTATATTTTTATATACATAGATATAATTCATATAATCACAAAACTGTCTCTAAGCACGCTTAATCTGCTTACCTTTCGACATTTTTTAAATCTCCTAATGATGAATATCGAAAACATCTCACTGTAATTAGATCTTTAAAAGCATTAAAGATCATGACAGTCTTTAACCGACTTCAAAAAAGGAGGACGTTCTCAATGTCAAACTGAATGTTGAGGTTCACGTTTGAGTAAGCACACCACTATTAAATAAGTAATGAAAATATTTATAAACACGACTGCACAGTCAAAAACTGAACAAAAAATTAAAAAATGTTTATTTTTCTAACATTCAATCTATTAACCTTCATTCCATTACTCACTGACTCATCATTCTCATCCTGAGAGCCTTTTTCAGCCTTATCCCAATTCAGTTGGGGTCGGTTTGAGTCTAAATAAGAAAAGACTGTTCGGTCTTGTTCGGTCTGAACGGTCTTTTCGTAAACGGAACGGTTTTTTCGTCGACCAAACGGTCTTTTCGTAGATCGGACGGTCTTTTCTTGACCGTACGATTTTTTCGTAACCGAACGGTCTTTTCGTAGGTAGACTCTTTATTATACATTTCATGATGCGATTGCCATTACTGATGCAATGGTTATATGTTGTTATCGGACTTTTTAGGGTCGCTATTACCCGTAGCAACTGCCCTGTCCGTATGACAACCGGGTCCTCGGAGAGCACGTTAAGCCATTAGTCTTAACGTGCTCTCTGAGGTAGTGAAGGGTTATAATTAAGAGTGGTAATTTTTTTTTATGGAATAGGGTGGCAAACGAGCAGAGGGATCGCCTTATGGTAAGCGATTACCGCCGCCCATGGACACCCGCAACACCAAAGTAGTAACAAGTGCGTTGCCTTCCTTTAAAAAGAGAGGACGCTATTGAAGGTCAATGAGTTACTTGTTGACTAAACATACTCAATAAAATTGTCATCGCTGTCAGGATTCTATCATCATCATAACGTCAGTCCCGGTTGCATACAAAGCGAGCACATATTGAGAACACTTCACAGATATTACATTTAAGATTTTAAATGTAAAATCTTAAGTGTAACCCTTCGAGAATGCCGTAAGGAGAAACCGGCCTGGATCAATATAATAAATACTGTGGAAAAAGTACAAGTGTTCTCAATATGAATTGTGTAACAATAAATTCCACTAAGTGCCATCAATCAACAGTATAAATAGTACAAAACCTAGCACTTTGGGGCCCGGGGTCCACTCTCATCATATCGCTTAAAGCGACCTCTTCTAGACAACCTATATACCCACTTACAATTAAAAAAATATCCCGTGTTTAACTTTTACCTATGTAAGTATGTAGGTTGTCTTTACCCCACCCTTTAAATTAAATTACCGCAGCCAGGTAATTAAAGACAAAATTACTCATAAAGGAAAATGGTAACAAGCCCATGAATTGTCAGAATAGGTAATTAAACCAAGTAATAAAACAAATTACTCACTTATAATATTAACCAGAGCAAAACAAATGAGACATACCCATAATCGTGCGAGTTTTCCTTCCCTTATCCATCGGAAACTTTTTTTCCATCCAGTACTCATGCCCGCAGGTGCAACACTAGTTTTTTGAGATCAACACTTTACACTATTTTGACATTATTGGCTTTACACTTTTGTACACCTTCGTCATAAAAAAAAAAAAACAATTTTTACATTGACACAACTTTTTTTTAAAATGAAACCACGTTCTTTATTTGAATTTACTTCTATCTAATGTTTTGTATTGCTTCTGTAAAATGATATCTATAAAATTTTACAATTTTGCAAGTTTTAACACTTTTATAATAAATCAATAATAATTATAATATACGTATATCCCAGTGCGTGTCAATTGGTCAACTAACAAGTATTACGAAAATAAATATGAAACCATTAGTCACCCATTTAGCTGTAAGCCCGTGTGACAGATAACACTAGGAATATAAAGCGAATATTGAAATTATATTTACATAGAAGTCATTAATAAGCTATCTTTAGTCCGTACTAAGTAGTTTTAAATTAACAAAGGGAGTATTTTGTTAAGTGAGAGAATTTAGAACCCATTAGCGAAGTATTGTGACGTCATGTTTGTTTTAACTGTCGAACATTTGACTACAATTTTAAGGGTCGTGGGATCCTGTTTGGTGGATTTTTTAAAGTTTATTATCTATACCTCGTACCAAATGCATTGAGAATAAAGTACGTTGACCGAATTGACCTTGCGACCAGTTTGGACCGGTTACTTAGGGGTTGTAAAAATTTTTCAAACTGTAGCGAAACTGACTGCAGCGTCTGTTGCCCGCGTGAACATTTATTTCTGTTATTCAAAAATCAAACCTGAACTAAGGTAAATTGCTTGTATTAGAAGTGGGTTCACGTCGGTAGTGTTATGGCCAGGATTCGTACCCGGCACCCCTCAATTATTAGACCACTCCTTAACCACTAAGCTACCGATTTTGCGGTAAAATAGGCCAATATTATAACTGCAATTTAATCGTTTGTTTACTCCCAACCACATAAAAACGGTTGAATATACATATAGTGGCACACACGCCTGGAAATCCCCGAAGGGGTTGGCAGAGAAGGGGTTCCTTCTTCTTACAGTCCCGGGTCCTTTAAGCGGAGCGTGAAAAGGCATCTGCAGAGGCCGTCAGGCCACCACTGTTAACATGGTACATGTTTACGATGGTAACCCTCTCTCCGAAATGTAGCCTTTACCTTACCATTAGGCGAGGTGAAGTCAAATTGACGTGTCCTTTATAAAAAAACTCTGCCTACCTCATTTTGAAATAGGCGTGACTGTAAATATGCACTAACGTTTGCATACCATTAAAATGGCGGCTACACCAGTAAACCAACCCATCTTGTTTTTCTAACAATAAACAATAAAAAAGCATGTTAATCTAAACCGAATGTTCTCAATGAGTACCAGGTCATCAGATCGCGATGGAGGTTGCATAAACTAAGTGCTGTGTCGTAACTGACGCAACAATGAACGACTTCTCGCAATTGTTCTTGTTCCGAACTCTCACATTCCGCTCAGATGTGCGAATCTTGCTTTGTTTTGTCCCAAACTTGGTGCTACATTTTATTATCTGTCTAGAACGTCTAATTAGGAAGCGTAAGGCGTAAGCCTGATAAGCGTAAGGCGTTAATTATATAGAAAAGATAAGGCATAATCATGTAAGGCATAATCAAAACTCAATCGTGCGACTATAAGGCGACTAAGCGATAGGGCTATTTAACATCAGACAGATATAATACAGCTCGGCTCAGCCTCAGATGAATGGCTCGAGTTCAAAATTAAAAATTCAAAAATCATTTATTCTACATAGACCATTAAATCGGTACTTACAAAACGTCATATTATATATAAAAATCAATTGCTGTTTGTTAGTCTCGCTAAAACTCGAGAACGGCTGAACGGATTTATCTTATCTTGGTCTTGAAATGTTTGTGGAGGTCTAGGGAAGGTTTAAAAGGTGAGAAAAATTCGAATAATTGCTGGGAACCGACATCCACGCGGGCGGAGCCCCGGGCAAAAGCTAGTATAAAAATAAATATTATATTATACTAGTTTAGCAAATGGACCACCGCCGCCGGTTCGAAACGCGGCCCAGACCTGAGAAGACTCCGGCAAGAAACTCAGCGGGCATTTTTTTTTGGTCTATTTACAAACATTCACTTAGTCTAATATAGTAAACAAAAGTGTCCAGAATACGGCAATAGGATAACCCCCTATTATTCCTACGTAATTGGGGGTGAGCCTAGGGAGGAAAATCAATTTGAACACTTTGTTCATCAAGATCTTTCTGAACGAACAAAGTGCTCAAAATGATCTTTTTTTTTCATGCGGAAAACCCCACGGACCACTCACCCGCTGGAGCCGGAAGAGGAGGTTTTTCGGACTCGAACCGACTTAAACCGCAAGCCGACTGAGGGTCGCAGTGCGAGGCCGGAGGTGAGGTTGTCTTCGACATATCCCTCGCTCCCCGGCTGACCCAAGGCCATCCCTCCCTCCTGCTCAAAATGATCTTAATGCTTTAGTTTTAAGATCATTTTGAGACTTTGTAAGTCAAGTTATTTCTGACGCTCAGTTCATTCTTAAAAATATTTTTATTGTTCTTCTCACATAGAAGAAAGTATATAATCCCAAATTTGAATAATTTTACTATACATTTTTATGAATGCTGTAAGTTTAATGGCTCTACGAATAAATTATCATATATTTGTTGTTGACTTGCAGTGCATATCGAGATGGTTGAAAGCATCTCCTACTCGCGGTACAGGTTCGATCCACAGACACGTAAAACTTCCAACCATCCATATACACACGTCTATAAAGCCCCGAGGGGGTAGGCAGAGGTGTAATTCGCACCCACATTTCACATATTATGATTTTCGGTCCCATGACGTTATAGGGGGCGAGCCTATTGCCGTAGCGGGCCTTTTATTTCTGGCTGTATGTTTACTGTCGGATGGACAACAGCCCTCGGATGGAGAAAGATCGGTGTGAGTCTCGTCCGATAATATTCATTTTTTTCCTATGTATTCAATTTGTATAGTTAGCATACTTAGAGCCGTATTCCAGAATGACACGATTTATCTGAGGACAGAATGTACAGGTCATTATGTCAAACTATCAATCTGCCTATACAATCTTTCATCCGATAAATCGTGATTCAGGCTGAGTGTCATTTAAGAATACGGGCCTTAATGCTATAAAATTCATTCAAATCTACTTCTCTTTTATTTTTTCCCTGGTCACACGCGGTCACAGGCTGTCCCCTTTACATATTTGAGAGTAGTAGGTAATTCCCCTGTTATGCTAGGAACCACACTATCACAGACTGCCACTTGTCACACGGCCAGTCGCAGCCTAATACCCTCATTAGTAGTTGTGGTGATGAATGAATATAGTTACAAGATGCGACCGCAACCGCAGGGCGACCTTGTTCGCAACTAGAACGATGTACGCGTGTAGGTTTATTGAACTGAGAAGTTTTTCTTCATCCCACTTGATGGTAAGAAGCCCAGTGAAGTTTGAAGAATAATAAAGACCATGGGATTCATTTGATGCAAAATTTTTGAATTTTTTTTTTGCCTGGTAGAGGTCGCTATAGAGTGCTCTGAATTTATGTTATGTTAGTATTTTCGTATATTTATTGTATTTTAGGCTTACAGTAAGGAGATATACGTATCATCACTACTTATACTACTCTCATCATCATCACTACTTACACTACTTATACTACTCACTACTTATATCTTAAAGCGCGCCTCCCCATTCCGGGGGCGAGTCGGGGACACCGATGTCCCCCCTCCCGAGGAGGGCTAGACCGTAAAGGATGGCCTGGGTCAGCCGGGGACAACCTCACCTCCGGCCTAGCACCACGACCCACAGCCAGCGTGCGGTTTTAGTCGGTTCGAGTCCGACATAACCTGCCCTTCCGGCTCCGGCAGGGGAGGTATCCGAGGGGATATCCGCAAGAAAAAAAAGGATGCTTATTATATCTTCAAAACTACTGTACAGATTTTGATGCGGTTTCTTTTAATACATAGAGTAATTCAATAAGAAGGTTTACATGCATAATACATGCTTAATATAGTAGAGAGTGCCGCGAGAACGGGATCGGACGCAACGCAGGCGGAAAAAAATTTGCTGTACGAAGTTCGCCCGAAGGGATATTCAGAAATACTGGACATCCCCTGAGAATATGGGGTCCTCTAAGTAGGAGTCTGCAAGTTTAAAACTAGAAAAAATCCTATCAAATATCGGCTATATTTTAGATACTGAATACTCATAATTAACTATTGCATAAACTACGTCATAGCGATCGGCCATTTTGAAAAATCCAACACCGTCGTTAATTTTAATTACGTATTCACCAAGTAAAGTGACATAACGTACGTTAATGATACTTCCTCACGTACGAAACGGGAACCTCTTCATCTTAATACTTACTGTTAAGTCACTCTTCCGTAAAGCAAACAATATTAACGGTTATTGGCCGATATTGCTATATTAAATATTTATAACCAATGCTTCGATGACGCAGCGGTTATGCATTTTTCATACCAATTAAGTGGCAGATAAGCACAGAACCCAACTGATGACAATGGTCACCGTAAACAATGTTTTTTTACCTTCAACCACCCAAGGAGCCGGTGGAGGTGGTTATCTCGGAATAGAACCAACCAAAACGCACGCCATCCTTCTTTGGGTCTTTGGTTGCCAGAGGTAAGAATGTAGGAAACATATCTCTCGCACCCCGGCAGACCCAGGACCATCTGGACGTGTACAATACAGGGGAGTCATTTTTGCTGACTAACCTGTATGAACAGAGAGTTTCTGTGCCGTCAGTGTAGAAGACAGAGCAGGACAAGCCTTTGGTCTTCCCTCTGATAGTACAAAAACTCTCCCGTGAGTTATGGCTACCCAACTCATCGCCGGGAACAGAACATGAGGTTATTATGACCGCGGTATTCTGTAAAGTGGAGGTATTTCGCCAGTAGAACCGCTCATTTTTTTTATAAAAGACACGTCAATTTCACTTCACCTTGCCTGATGGTAAGCTAAAGGTAAAGCCTCGGAAAGACGGTCACCATCGTAAAACATGTACCATGTTAACAGTGGTGGCACTCAGCTTGACAATCTCATCTAATGCCTTTTCACGCCCCGCTTAAAGGACACGGAACTGTAGGAAGAAGGAAACACGTGAGCTGGGAGGGAGTTCCAGGTCTTAATGGCCGCACCATTGACACGCCCAGGAATGATTTTTTTGGGATGGTAGTACAGTCGGTGTCCTATCTCCATTGATTGTTTTGTTTGGGCACTGAAGTTTTTAAATACATATATACCCCAATTATGTAATATTTGTGTAACCTCAATATTCGCTACCAATTATTTTAAAACCGAAATTAAACGTCAAAATAAACATTAAAAATACCAAATAAATAATTGCTTCTTCAACAAGTTTCCTTTTACGCGTGAGTGGCTAAAAAATTGGTATTTTCACAAGTGCGAAGTACTCGACACGGTGGATTAGCGGGCTAGACTCTGAGTATTGCTTGATTAGAGTGGCAACAGGCGTAGCTAATGGTAAGCCTCTGATTTATGGAAGCTTACCGTTAATTAACGAGTTTGAATCCTAACTAATGTTGTGGATGCGAAAGTAAGGTTTTTTCGAATACATAGTTATATAAACTCATATATATCACGCCTTTTCACTTCCAGGATCGGGGCAGGCAGTGTTTCTGTCCATAAACACTTCACAAGCTACATCTATTGTCATGAAACCATTCATCCAAGCCCACTTGATATCAAATTGTTCTTGTTGCAAAACTCAAATGGGTTTCAATATACATATAACATTACTAGCTTTTGTTCGCGGCTCCGCCCGCGTGGATGTCGGTTATCGCGACCAAACATAGCCTATGTCCTTTCTCAAGGTCTAATCTATTCCAAATTTCATTAAAATCGGTTCAGTGGTTTAGGCGTGAAAGTGTAACATACAGACAGGCCGACATCGACAGACAGACAGACATTGTTACTTTCGCATTTATAATATTAGTATGGATTTTTTGTATCTGCAACATGTAGGTACCTACTTATTTGGAGGATCACTCACCAGAGGATCTTATGAGCATCTACGAGAACGCACACTAACAATACAGAATTTGAGAGAAGAAGCATGTAGAAGTGTCGTCAATTCGAAAGAAGAATGTATTTGTACACCTACCTAACAAAAAAAAAGTATATTTAATTTATCCTAGTACCTAGTGTTGTCTAGATGACGCTGCGTAGAATATTCTAGAGTATTTTAATATCAATCAAATGAAAAATATAATAATATAATACAAAAAAATAAAAAAGTAATGCACAATACAATATTCAAGCATCGAATGTCGGCCGCGCGATTGACTGCCTGCTATTCTTAGTTCCCTATTCGACTTGACTACCCATCATAACATAACCAGGCGCATTCGTATTAGCCGACACATTTAAGTAGGATTAGTTTTACATCAGTTTTATAATGTTATGTTAACCTATTGAAATTCACCGTTTACTCTTGTCACGACTGCAATTAACACTCATTGTCAAGCAAAATAATGCTCTTGTAACATTGTGTCATGGACTCTAAAGACGAATATGTTAACATTGTATCACTTTCTTAACCTCCGAGTGGATGCACTTTCAAATTAATATTATAATATGTATGACGTAACTTGCAAAACAGAGTTATCTGTACATAGTATAAAATAATCGCATCCGCTGTCTGTTTGCTTACATCTTTAGTGTTCAATTTGTGTCTGCCGGGGTGCGAGAGATTTGTTTTCTGCAATCTCACCTCCGGCAACCAAATACCCAAAGACGGCGTGCGTTTTAGTCGATTCGAGTCCGAAATAACCACCACCTCACCTCCACCGACTCCGGCACTCCACCGACTACTTATTATGTAGTTTAATCCCAAAGGATAAATGTGTAACATTCACGTCAAGATAATTATGAAATGTTACAATTTTTTGAGTTACATTTGTCGTTGTAACAAATCTGATATAACATTTTTTAATTTTTATGAGTTCAATATTTTTCCTTCACTTTAATTATTCTAATTAAATCGTCTACCTTTGTCGTTAAAAAGAAAGAGTAACCTTCTAGAATTATTTAGCAATGCGTGGGTGACCATAGACTGTATATTAACTTTTTTAACTCATTAAAAACTCTTTGGAGCGTGCAACATTAGCTATTAGCTACGATTCGCATCTGCTGTCCGTGATCTTAATTTTAAAAAACATTTAGATCTAGACTATTATAAAATTGTAAGTTAGTTTAAAGTAACTTTAAGACAATTCGGGAGTTGACGCGAAAAAAAAATTGACTTGCTTTTGCCGACGTTTCGGGTGCGATACTACACCCGTGGTCACAACTTGACTCTCCTTTTTGTCATAAAAAACAATGAGTTTACACCGCGATTGTTTAAAATAGCACAAATAATGTCAAATCAATTAGAATGCTAACTATTCCTATTGAATGAATTTTTTATAGCATTTATTATGCTAACTTTTAAGTTCGACAAAAGAGAAGGAAAATTTGGAATGATTCAAGTGTGGCTCAATAGCTCAGTTGGAAAAGCAGTCCCCTTGTAAGGGAAAGGTCGTGAGTTCGAGTCTCACTTCAGCATTTCATTTATTCCTATTGATTTACATTGGATTAAGTTTTACCTGTAAGGGGCTGATCGCGGGTCGAGCCCTGTTTTGGACATTGGAGTAATTGCAAAAAAAACTCTGAAATAGGTATGCTAAATTACAAATTCAGAACCCATTTTTTTGGGATCCCCATCTTTTTAACGCAAAGTTTACTGAAATGATTATGATGCGATTTTTTTTATTAGAAAGGCTTTGATCTCAGTAAAATCTATCGTATGTTTGGTCGCCAATGCTTGAGCACTTACGTAGACTTTTGCTCATATCTCTGAATATGACCAAAAGTTATAGAGACTTGCCATCCGTATACGGTGCAGAGTATACCAGCTAGAACCAAGCGTTTCGATGACTCATTCCTATGCCGCACCACTAAGACCTGGAACTCCCTGCCAGCTCATGTGTTTCCTTCTTCCTACAGTCTCAGGTCCCTTAAGCGGGGCGTGAAAAGGCATCTGATGAGGCCGTCAAGCTGAGTGCCACCACTATTAACATGGTACATGTTTACGATGGTGACCCTCTTTCCTAGACTTTGCCTTTAGCTTAACATCAGGCGAAGTAAGTCAAATTGACGTGTCCTTTATAAAAAAAAATAGAGATATGACCAAAAGTCTCTATAACAGACATCAAAGCGAGCAGAGCCGGGAACATCAGCTAGTTTGTTTATAATTAGGTGCCTTAAACTAAACCATTCTCTTTCAAAACGATTTAAATTATGAAAAACAATCTTTTCAGGTGGTCCGCAGACATTTTATAACATTTCACAATATGCAATTATGATAATTTATTTAACAAGTAATATTTGTAAGTGTTTATTTTTGTAACATTCAAGAAAAGTAATGTACATTGTACATTACACCAAGTACAAGTTTACAAATCAACTAATTGCATATATTCATGCTTGTAAATCTCTTAAGAGGTAGGCAGAGGTATTTTTCCGTTGTATTCTTAGGTTTTACGTCCAGAGCTAATTATGTAGAACCAAACGTATCTTGGGCACGATGTACCCATTGCCGTCAACCAGTCTAATTATCATAGCGTATCAATCATTGTTCTCGGTTTGATCAGATGCTCATACTCCAAAGCCCAGGGGTGTTTTATACCACTTTTCCTTCACTTGGTTTACTTTATACCTACCGCTTTTATGAGAGCGACTGCTATTTGACCTCCCAACCTCAGAAAGAAAGCCCTCGTCACAACCTCCCCATGAATCAGAAGGTACTATACCTCCTTGATGTACCCTATTTTTTTTAAACGAATATTAGGATCGAAATTACTAATATTCTTTTTTTTTATTTAGGACACGTCAATTTGACTTCACCTCTCCTGATGTTAAGCTAAAGGCAAAATCTCGGAGAGAGGGTCACCATCGCAAACATGTACCATGTTAAAACAGTGGTGGCACTCAGCTTGACGGCCTCATTAGACGCCTCTTCACCTCTCCCTCCAACTAAGCTAAATTGCTTGTGCTAGGAGTGGCTTCACGACAGTAGTGTAATGGCCGGGATCGAACCTGAGACCTCTCGATCGTAAGGCCGACTCCATAACTACTTAGCTACCGACGCTTTACATAATTACTAAAAAATATTATTTTAATAGGTATTACGATCTTCAGTATGGATTGCAAACAGGAATTAAATAAATAGGTATATGCACTGAATATAGGTAAACATTACCAGGAAAACTGGGAATGACATCATTTCTGTCGTGTTTTCAATATAAATCATTTCATATAACAAAATGACCAATTTATAGTTGGAAGTATTAAATATATATATTACTAGCTGTCCCGGCGAACTTCGTACCGCCAATTTTTTAGATCCCGTTCCCGCTGCACCATTTAGGGGGATGAAAAATAGATGTTGGCCGATTCTCATACCTACTCAATATGCTCACAAAATTTCATGAGAATCGGTCAAGCCGTTTCGGAGGAGTATGGCAACGAAAACTGTGACACGAGAATTTTATATATATTATGAATCAACTAACTATGCCATGTAAGGAAAAGGTCGTGGGTTCAAGTCCCACTTGCGCGCTTCTTTTTCCCGATGTATTTCGAATTACAAAGTTAGCATAATAAATGCTATATAAATTTCATTCAAATGATCATTTCATTCATTAAGAAATATCTATGGTGATGGAGACTTCGAAGGGTGTCGTAAGAGGCGACTAACGGAAAAATACGCAGAGGATATCATTGCGAGAGAAGGAACACTCGAAATGTAACCCTGTACCAACCCGTCTGACCAGCGTGGAAACTGTAGGCCAAAGCCTCCCAACATTGGGAGAGGCCTATGTCCAGCAGAGGACTGCGATAGTATTGATTGATTGACATTAAAAAAATATCTAAGAATGTTTATCTGTATTGTAAATTCCCTAACACAAGCTATACTAATCGAATACATAGGGAAAAAGAATCTTCTCGGGCGGGACTCGAACCCGCAGTCTTTCCCTTACAGGGGGAATGCCTGACCAATTCGGCTTTTTTCTTTTTTTATCGTGCGAAATATCCCCACGGATACCACCCCCACGGAGCCGGTGGAGGCGGTTATGTCGGACTCGAACCGACTAAAACGCACGCCGTCTTGGGTCCTTGGTTGCCGGAGGTGAGATTGCCAAAAGCATATCTCTCGCACCCCGGCAGACCCAGGACCATCTCTATCGAGATGGCCCCCTTCGGGTTGTGGGGACCACAGTGTCCCCATCTAGCCCCGGTTACGGGGAGGCGCATTTCGCGCCGCCGCCGCGGCCTGCTTCTGCTAGGTCGCGAGGTCGTTCTGCGACCTCCGACGTCCGGTTCGTCTTCGCTCTGCGCGGGCTTCCCGGGCCCAGAGTCTAGTCCGGACCCGACCGGTCGCCTCCTTCTCGAGCATTACTTGCTCGCAGAAGGAGGCGGCCGCACCCCAAGCGTTCGCGCATCTTACTATCGCTGTGAGCAACGTGGCGAGTGTGAGGACTCCCCCCCCAGAGCCGCCACTAGGACCCGCCTCGGCGTGTCCCACGCCGGGCACTCGGTCAGCGTGTGCAGCTCTGTGTCCTCGCTCGCATCACAGTGATGGCACTCAGACGTTGGCTCCTTCCGGATCCGACACAGGTAACTCCCGAAACACCCGTGTCCGGTAATCACCTGCGTCAGCCGGTACGAGAGGCTGCCGTGTGGCCTCTCTAGCCACTCCTCCATGATGGGTCTTACCGCCGCTATTACAGCGTGCCCTTGACCAATTCGGCTACCGAGACGCGCCCGATATGATTCAAATTTCCCATCTTATACGTCTTTAAGGCGACGTGGCGTCATCTACCGATTTTCTTACGAACTATCGGAACCAATGAATGATGTTACAATCATTTTTAAGCTATATTAATTTTATATCTAAACTAGCTGACCCGGCGAACTTCGTACCGCCAATTTTTTTCCACCCGCGTGGCGTCAAGTCCCGTTCCCGCTGCACCCTCTACTATATTAAGCATGTATTATACATATAAACCTTTTTCTTGAATTACTCTATCTATTGAAAGAAACCGCATCAAAATCTGTACCGTAGTTTTGTAGATATAATAAATAAATATTTCACAACATTCACAACAACACAACGCTATCTAGACCCATGGTAAGCTTGTCTAGCTTGTGTTATGGAATCTTTAATGCGGATAAACATACTTAGATACTTTTTTTTGTAAATACATACATATTAAACACAGAAACACTAGATAAAGATATGGCTATTTGCATTGGTCTGGCCAATGCAAATAGCCATATTCATGTATACAAATATTTGCACTGAGCGGGGATCGAACCCGCGCCTCTTGCGTGGCAGTCGCGTTCACTACCGCCACGCCACAGAATCATACATAGGGACGGACAGACGTAAAAGCGACTTTGTTTTATACTATGTAGTAATGGCGCTGTTTAGAATATTTTATTTATTGATTTGAAATTTCACGAGAGAATTCGCAGGTAGCAAATTTACAAGAACATAATATAGCATAACAAATTAGCAGTATTAATCACTGTTAATATTAGAAGGTGGCAAGTGGCAAGGTGTCGACGTTTCGACACCACGGCCGGTCACGGGTGGCAAACAATTGACTCAAGGCGAGCTGTTCAACGATCTGCTATAGATATGAATTGCACAAAATCGTTCACACCTGCTGTTTCCGGCGAAGTACAATTTATGGATCATTTTATTTAATCATCATCATCAACATTTTGTCAAGTCACCCCTATCTCTTCCTATTGTAACGCTACTAAAGGATAGAATTTGTTCGTCCGAAATTTGAAATATAGCCCATGAAATAGTTAACAATTATTGTAAATAATTGTTCTATTTAAAATTCGACTACATCGAGAAAATGAAATGCGTGAGTTGAACCCACGACCTGTTCCTTACAGGGGGAATGTTCTTCCAACTGAGCTATTGAGCCACACCTGAATCACTCCAAACTTCCCTTCTCTTTATATCCGTCTTTAAGGGCGACAGTCGAGCCATGTACCGACTTTCTTACGAACTGTTGGAACCAATGAATGATTTTTATTCCATAATGTATTCGAAATTCTAAAGTTAGCATAATAAATGCTATAAGAAATTCATATCGTCTCTTTGACGTACATGGAAATAATATAAGAATAAGAATAAATTTATTGTCCAGTAACTTAGATCTAGTTTACAAAACCTCTGACTCCCAAACTAGTGTGAACTGTATCTTGGGAGTCAGTCTCTTCCTACATGATCTTTGAAAACATAGCCGACGCAATGTGGGTGTAAATACGCCTATGTTTTTAAGAATATCCCAGACATAAAAATATGTATCGTACATATTATATTCACGCATTATGCTCCTAAAGGGGTAGGAAGAGATGTAGGACGTAGATATTACACCCACATTATAAATATGATTTTCAGACACACGTAATAACTAATAAGGGACCGCGACAGTGTGATAAAGATCGCAGAATTTTATTCCCGAATAGTTTAAATCCGTAATAATATTACAGATGCGAAAGTAACTCTTATCTGTCTATATGTTACGCTTTCACGCCTAAACCACTGAACCGATTTTGATGAAATTTGGTATAGGGGTAGATTAGCCCATGAGAAAGGACACAGGCTATGTTTGATCACGATAACCGACATCCACGCGGGTGGAGTCGCGGGCAAAAGCTAGTAATATTATAAATGCGAAAGTAACTCTTGTCTGTCTGTATGTTACGTTTTCACGCCTAAACCACTCAATCGATTTTGATGAAATTTGGTATAGGGGTAAATTAGCCCATGAGAAAGGGCACAGGCTATGTTTGGTCGCGATAACCGAATTCCGCGCTGGCGGAGCCTCGGGCTAAAAGCTAGTGTTAAATAAAAGTGAATCGTTGACACGACAGGAAGAAGAATGGATATAGCATATTGACGTCAACAGGGGTACTTTGTTATCGGCTGTATAGCCACTATGTGTATTGTATACCTATATTAAATAAGGATATTTACAAATTTATTATAATAACACATGTTATAGGTAATAAGACATATTTAGAAATAATTTACAAGCAATGAGGAAATAATATTAAACAGGTACTTCACCAGAAACACTTTGGTTGCCAACAGCCAGGCCATGTTCCAGATGTTCCGTATTGCATCCGACAGCGATTGCGCCATCTTTGTTTTTTGATGTGTTAACATTTTGAGAAAAAATTCACGAGACTTCAATCAAGTTATCTTTTGCATTTAATGTATTTTTTTTTGCTGAAATAAAAAATAAATTCATATTGCCATTCTCGTTTTTTTGTAACTAAAATCGTTATTGTAAAATAAAATTTGTATAGTTAGGAAGACAGTGTATTATTTTTTGTCTGTCATAAATTTTAAACAGTAGAAACAAGCACGTTAGAGTCCCGCCCGAGTGTTTTTCTTTTCCTGATGTATTTGAATGTAGTAGAAACAAAGTTTAACCCTGACTGCAAAATCTCTCTAACCAATCTTCACGAAAGGCGAAAACTTGTGAAAGTTCTTACATTAATAAATGTACATATTTATTCAAAACTAAATTAGAAGAATATGAAAGCCTTTACAATAAATAATTTCTCAACTAATAACATTCGGTATGACAAAACAACTTGAATATGTCATGCATTGTCACGATTTGCCAAGTTTTCGAAATAATTATACAGTAAGATGTTGTTATATTGAAATAATGCCGTGAACTTGGCAGACCTTTGACCGTAAAAGGTCAACCTTACCTTCTTCAAGTTAAAGCACAATTCTGAACGCAACAAATTTTCTATTTAAGAAAAATTTAAACTTTTTAAATTTCGAAAGAATATTCCAAATTTCCAGAATTCAAAAAAAAAACGAGAATGGAAATAAAAAAACGAACACTCCAAATTTGAAATCTCACACCAAAGATAACAGAGAATCACTTTTTTTTTGTCAATCTAAGACTGTGTTGCACGATTGAGAGAACCAAAACCACTGTTATGTTATTGTGAGCTGTGATTTTACAATGCGAAGAGAATTTTGGAAAGTGGAGGCAGCAACCGCGACGATACAGAGGATTTAAATTAGCGTGTATCTCAAGATGCGTGCGGCGACAGAGCATACAATTTATTTCCTGTTAAATGATACTGTCGAAGAATCTTGGCAATTTATTGCATTTAAGATAGTATAGATTCTGACGTTTTAAGACTAGGTATCATGAAATGATGCGTGTTTAAAAGGTTCCCGCTAGATTTTTTTATTGCTGACGTGATTTACCTACTGAAAAGTAATATAAAAGAGGTAATATTAGTTTATTACCTACCACAAGACCATAATGGCATCATCATAACGTTGTCGAGAAGAAGATTGACCGAGGGCATTTTATTTTTATAAAGGACACATCAATTTGACTTCACCTCGCCTAACATAAGCTAAAGGCAAAGTCTCGCAAGGAGGGTCTGGTCGAAAGACAATGTCGATTATGGGATTGGATGATTCCTCGTAGGATTGGTTACAGAATTTAAGATAAATACCTAAGTCAGATAGTAGCGAAGTCCCAACAGTGGCATTCTTCATATTGAGATAAAAAATAAGAAAACGATTGGGTACAAGATATGTTACCGAGAATAAAAAACCATAAAATCGGTAAACAAAAACCGTCAATAATTATTTATTTTCATGAGAAAAATACTGTGAGGTGTATGAGGAATCCAAATACAAAATCAAGTTAAAACATCTTAAGGTCTAATCTACTAGAACCAAGCGTTTCAGTGACTCATTCATATGCTGCACCACTAAGACCTAGAACTCCCTGCCAGCTCACGTGTTTCCTTCTTCCTACAGTGCTTTAAGCGGGGCGTGAAAAGACATCTAATGAGGCCGTCAAGCTGAGTGCCACCACTGTTAACATGGTACATGTTTACGCTGGTGACCCTCTTTCCGAGACTTTGCCTTTAGCTTAACATCAGGCGAGGTGAAGTCAAATTGACGTGTCCCGTATGAAAAAAAAATGTATTCCAATTGCCATACTAATGTCAGAGTGACAATGACAATGTAACTGTCACTGAAGGAATATTCTGACACAATCGACATGACGTTCTATTCTACCCTTCGAAATTCATAATTACTTTCACATTTAAGATTACTTCCATTATATAAATTACACTATTTTACGTACAGTCCCACCAACTTATCTGTGAAATGCCAAAAGTAGGAACTTCGGCCGCCATGTTGAAATGTCATTCGATTGTCAGTATCTACTACATTCGGGTTCTCTGTGATTTCTGTTGCTAAATTGCTATATTTACAACGTTAGTTATGCCGAAAGCGATTAAAAGTGATGCTCGAAGCATTATTCTAAAGGTTAAATCCTTTTTTGAAGAAGAAGCTCGGGCGGAGGCTCCGATTATACCATTTAATCAAATAAACAAACGAATTTCGGCAGCTACGCGTTAGTGTTCCCAACTTTTTTTTTGTAAATTTCCCGATATTTATGAATTTGATTGATGTAAGAGTCAACTAACCCGCAACAAGAAATAGGTACATATCTACTGATATTTACTTTTAATATTGCTACTATTCATTCGTACTTACATATAGCAAACATTGTGTGTGTGACGTTAAGGGGTTGATGATGATAATGTGTTATTTATTTCAGGTCTTTGAAACCATTACAGTTAATGAGTGGGCACAGCATTGCAAACATGTTCACAAGTTAGAAGAAGAATATTTGAAACAAGATTCGTATTTGGATAAGCCTTTTATAATAGAAGTAAGAAGTGACACAGAAACAGAAAGTGATAGTGATGATGATGATGGTTGCATGGAAATAGGAGGTATATTTCCTCACAGCCTGGATGAAGTTGGGCGTGCAGGTTGTTCAAAAGACCATAATTATAGTAAACCTGGTTTCAATAAATGAATTATTCTAAATATCCAATTGCTAGGTTAGCTCCTGTATCTATCCTGTAGATATGAAACTAGCCGACCGCCAGCGACCTCGTCCACTGACAACTTTGTCTGCCCTATCCCGTCGCTCCTATTGGTCCTATTGGTATATAGCCTAAAGCCTTCCTCTAAAAATGGACTGTCCAACAGCAGCTAACATGAATTTTAAATAATGCCTATTAAATAATTAAATATGCCCAATTCTGGGAAATCTATATTAACTTGCAACACTATGTCGATGGTGTCGCCGCCACTCAGTTCACAGATAAGTTGGTGGGACTGTACAGTCGCCCTCAACTTTACAAACGATATTTACATTGACATAAATCAATGAACAAATTGATGTGTAATTTTTACTCTTCAGAGAACAATCTTCTTTTAAAAATGAAGGTATGTTTTAAAGTTAAGTTGATATGACATAGGCAGGTAATTGAGGAGACATACGCTTAGATAAAAAACATAAACATAACATAAACTACGCCTGTATTCCCCGAAGGGGTAGGCAGAGGTGCTATTACCCACATCTCGCCAGTTTATGTTTAGGTCTCAATGTAATAGGTGGCGAGCCTATTGGCATCGAAAATTTATTGGTGTGTGCCATGGTAAACCTGGGATCGAACCCGAGACCTCGTCTCAGCAGTCCATTACCCATACCACTAGGCTACCGCAGATATTGGATTATAATTATAATAATCAAGATAGTTTTTATACCAGTTAGGTGGCAGACAAGACTCACCAGGGCCTCGATTCTGCTAAAGCCAAATATTTGTGGTGCCATCACCACTGCAAAAAACGGCATTAAATAATAGACTTTAAAGCGATGCCATTAAAGTTCAAAATTGAATGACTGCGGCAGTGCGGCACCACTAGGCTTATCTTTAATAGAATCGATGGCAAGATGGACAGTGTTTACCGTGAACTACGAACGTGTGCAATACCTAACCAGGGGCATCACATTCTACCTACCGACCCATTGCGACCGAAGAATTGCACATGCTATACTCTTTATTCCCAGTAATGGGTTCCTGTGGATCACTGGGATAGGAACAGTATTCTTCGCAGGTGAAGCCACGGGCCACAGACAATCCATACTAATATTATAAATGCGAAAGTAACTCTGTCTGTCTGTCTGTCTGTCTGTATGTTACGCTTTCACATCTAAACCACTGAACCGATTTTATGAAATTTGGCATAGGGGTAGATTAGATCATGAGAAAAAACATAGGCTCTGTTTGGTCGCGATAACCGAAATCCACGCGGGCGGAGCCGCGGGCAAAAGCTAGTAAAACATATATTATTCAAGTTTCAATCACGCGTCTGAGATAGTAATAATAGATTCGTAACAGACCAAGTAACGTGCACGATATTGCAAAACTTTTACACAGCTTAACAACATGTTGGGATATTCGTACGTGGCTCCGAGAGCATAACGTCTTGATATTAAAAGAATAAGAGATATCGCATATGAAGCGTCCAAGCGTTTGAATGGAGGCTCCATAACATTTTAGCTGTCCTCATCACATCTCAATGTTTTAGACGTGAGTACTTCTGTACGTACCTTGGACATTTTTCAAGATGGGAAACTGTTACCACATAATATAATATACTTCTATACAGATGCACAATTAGGAACAAAAAACGGTTACACTCGTAATTGCCGAAAGCAGGCAGGCAACTTTTATTTCCAAGCGTTGTTACTAGATGGCGACAATGCTTTGGCAAACTTTTCTAATTTTTACTGACACCTCTGTATAGGTACTTACCACTTCTGTCTGCCTAATTTCTGTCTGTCTAATTTCATTCCCATCTGCAGTTTTGGCGCTATTAAGTCTCTAACAAACATCCACCCATTTAACTAAAAATTGGGCATTAATAGTCAATCAATTAGCCCACCTCAGTCCACTGCTGGACATACGCCTCTCCCATGTACGCCATTTCCGCATCCAGTCTATCCCAGCCACCTTTTTCAGGTCGTCAATCCATCTGGCTAGGGGGTGGTCCTACCTTCCGTTTGTCTTCTCTCGGTCTCCACTCTAGGACTCGTCTGCTACAACGGCCATCGGTCCTTCGACAGACGTGGCCAGCCCATTGGCACTTGAGCTTGCTTATTCTGCTTGCTTATTATAGGCACTAATGTTGTGAGATAATATAAATAGCATAAAAGGATGTATAAGATTGTCTGTTCATTATGGCGATAGGTTTTACTACAGTAGGTGTCAAGAGCGATGGCCGATCACCTTGTGACTCCATTGATAGAAGAATTAATGGCCGTGGTGATGAACATTACATCATATGCATCTAAAAGGCAGTGGGATTTTAAGTAGATATAGTATGATGTTTATTATTAGTAAATGCAGCCTCTGTGGAATGGCGGTAGACAACGCGATTGCCACGCGAGTGACACACTAAACGAATATGGCTATCCGACAGGGGAAGGAATTTTGCACAAAAAAAGCCTACCTAGACAGCTTCGCGTTTCGCTCGGTGGGTTTTTGTTTTTAACGCGTTTATATATAAGCGACTGTCGTATGAACTCTAATTCTTTCTACCTCTTATTTCTACCCCGAAGGGAAAACCGGCACTAAAGAAGCACTAAGAAAGTACAAAAAAGAAAAGCCTGCTGCTCTTGCCAAAGTCTTCTAACGTATTAACGTTTTGTAAGTTCCGTTTTAATATCTACATAGAATAAATTTTGACTTAGATTTTGGCCGTGCATATGAGGTTAGCTAAGCCCCGGAATTTTCGATAGTGCCAGATAGACCCCATATATGACCATAAAACTTAATATTTCCGTTGTTTTTAATAGGTAGATATGTTATAGGGGCAATGACACCATCGGATTTAAATGAACCGTGAGCCTATTATGAGCAAAAATAAACATCGCATACCAAGAGCTATGTTGTCGTCAATGAGTCATGGATACAGAATTGGACAGATAGTGAAATGCCTGGTAGTGGCCGGTCGTCATTTTATGCAGGGGGCGATTTAGTAAAATTAAGTTTGCTATGTGCTATTTTAAAACATACGAGAACTTATACTTAGATCAATAGGTAAATGGAAAAAATCGTAAAAACTTCTACCATAAAAGTATAAAATTGTTAGCTACAGTTAAGCATAACATATATATTTGAATTGAATTTGATTGTTAATATTTTGACCTTTTTTGGGAATTTCAAGTAATGAAAAGTCACAGTTTCAGTTTACATATTATGCAATATTTTATTATGCAAGGCATATTTTTTCAGAACAAGCTAACATTGCCTTAGCTTTTGGCCGCATTGGGAAGAATCGACGACCTAGGCAAATAGCCTATTATGTTCACTTCGAGTTTAGATAGTTCTACTTCTATGTAATGTGTCCTAGAAAACTATTATATATTTGATAACTGCACTACTTACAATAAACTCATACACTCGTAATATTCGATTATCTAATTTAAAGTCAAATCGATTAAAAACTTAATTACGAGTGAACCAATATTGCTGAAAGAAAAATGGCAACATTGATTTCTTACGTCACTAAAGTAATCAAGAGTCCATGTTGTTTTTATTCCCGCTAAGAACTGTTCTAATATTGAGCTGTGACACCACTTTGGACTGTTACATACCGGACTTTACGGGGTATGTGGGGTCCTACCAAAATCCCAGAACCCAAACCTAAGCTTGTACACTTTTTTATAGTGCGAAAATCTTTTCGTACCCATGGGGGTATGATTGCCATTGGCATATCCCTCACTTCCCGGCTGACCTAGGGACATCTCCGGTTTAGAGAGGGCTATCTCCGGTTTCGAGAGGGCCATCTCCGGTTTCGAGAGGGCCATCTCCGGTATCGAGATGGCCCACTCAGATATGTGAACCAAGGTCATCATCTAACACCCAGATAGGGGGTGGCTCACCGCCTCGGTAAGCTTGTATGCACACTTGCTGATGGACAGACAAGGATCAGACGCAGGTTTTTCTGTATGGGTAGACGTAGTGTGGCGTAGCGGTAGAGCGCTCGACTGATAAGCATGGGGCGTGGGTTCGATTCCCGCTCAGCGCAAATATTGTTGTAGGTAGGTACTATATGTATGTTTTTATTGGTCTGGGTGATTCTGTGTATAATATGTATGTAATAACTAATAATACAAAAAAGAAACAAGTATGTATGTTTATCCCAATTCTAGATTCCATAACACAAGCTAGTTAAACTATGCTTACTGTGGCATTCTAGCATGTCTAGATAGCGTTATGTAAAATGTCGCTACATATATTAACTTTTTTTTATCGTGCGAAAAATCCCCACGGATACCAACCCACCGGAGCCTGTGGAGGTGGTTATGTCCGACTCGAACCGACTAAAACGCACGCCGTCTTGTGTCTTTGGTTGCCGGAGGTGAGAATGCAGGAAACATATCTCTCGCACCCCGGCAGACCCAGGACCATCTCTTTCGAAATGGTCCCCTTTGCATAATGTTAACTTAAAATTTAGCCAAAACAAATAAATTAATAAATAAATATTCCACAACATTTCACATAACGCTATCTAGACCCGTGGTAAGCATAGCTTAACTAGCTTGTGTTATGGAATCTAGAATGCTGATAAACATACTTAAAAACTTTTTTTTTGTAAATACATACATACTATACATAGAAACACCCAGACCAATGCAAATAGCCATATTTATGCATACATATATTTGCACTGAGCGGGAATCGAACCCGCACCTCCTGCATAGCAGTCGCGTTCATTACCGCCACGCCACGGAGGCTGTCATCAATGTGAAATCATGGGACGGAGTATGAGATCGGACCCCCCTGCAATTTTTGGATGCAACTGCGATTGAAACTCCGATGATCAAGAATCTAAAAACAAATTCCGTGGCATTTGGCTTATTCTTGATCCAATGCCACTGTCCTTCAGAAACAAGTAAAATCACGCGTCGTTGTCTGCCCACGTGCTACCCACTTGCCTGCATTTCATTATAATGAATCAACTGAGTAGTTTCGACTACACAACATACAACCAGTTTTTTATAGGTATTATATACCCTTTTTCAGCAAGTAATATGTAAGTACATGACAGCCTCTGTGGCATGGCGGTAGTGAACGCGACTACTACGCACGAAGCGCGGGTTCGATTCCCGCTCATTGCAAATATTTTTATGCATGAATATGACTATTTGCATTGGTCTGGGTGTTTCTATATATAATATGTATGTATTCACAAAAAAGTATCTAAGTATGTTTATATGCATTCTAGATTCCATAACACAAGCTAGTGGAGCTTACCATAGGTCTAGATAGCGTATTATATATTTATTATATTTAAATATAAATACGCTTATGCCTAATTCCCTCCAGGGTAGGCAAAGAAAATCCGCTATTTGTATCCTTACATACTTTAATAGTAATAATTATGTATTTACTAGTGATATCCATACTAATATTATAAATGCGAAAGTAACTTTGTCTGTCTGTCTGTCATTCTATATGTTACGCTTTACCTAAACCGCAACAAGCATGTATTATACATATAAAACTTCCTCTTGAACTACTCTATCTATCAAAACAAACCGCAACAAAATCTGTAGCGTAGTTTTGAAGATAGGTAAGCATACATAGAGACGGACAGACGCAGAAAGCGACCTTGTTTTATACTATTTAGTGATGATTATCATTTTATAGGCCTCTCCCTATAAAATAATTAATATTATCTGACGTATCGTAACATCAACTAATCTATAAATATTGTTTATAAGGAAACTAGATGTTTTCCTGTTTGTATTATTGTAATATGTACATGTTAAATACAAGATGAAATACAGTACCTACCTATATGGCCTTAATGGGATGGACTGCTAAGGTAAGCAAACTACTTTTGGATCTATTTTTCTTTGTTTTTATAAAAGGACAAGTCAATTTGACTTCACCTCGCCTTATAGTAAGCTAAAGACAAAGTCTCGGAAAGAGGGTCACAATCGTAAATATCTACCATGTTCACAATGGTGGCTATGTCTAAAATGCACTACACGCGGTACGTAGTTAGGTACCTACTTACAACAGTCTAAACTAGTCTAAAGAGAACTACGAGTATTGAAATAAAACCACTCTTTACGGATTCTATCGCGATATATTTGTTATTGTTACTTTTTAACCCGACGTTTCGGCTGCTTTGCTCTTCGGCTTTCGCTGGCTGGCTTTCGGGTCAAAGAACACATAGCTGACATAAAACACCAACGCTCAACAAAGTCAGCTGTATGTGAACACGCGCAAAAAGGCACCAACCATTACCTAAGGTTTGATAAACCACAGATACTCGCCAAAGAACACCGATATATTTCAAACATGTGACAACTACCATCGTGAGTCACACCGCGAAAATGGCTGCTGCAAAGCAGCCGAAACGTCGGGTTAAAAAGTAACAATAACAAATATATCGCGATAGAATCCGTAAAGAGTGGTTTTATTTCAATGAGTGACATTCGCGTAAACTTCAGAAAATATCATGTAGAACTACCACTATGGCGCGGGGGTACATTCCGAGTCTTAAATCAATGAACAACAGAATTTTGAAAAATGTGGTGATCCAATTTCTTGTTTATCTGTTCGTATGTAAATTTTTGCCGGTACTAAATAACCTATCAAAGTTCCAAGAGTTCATTATGCTCCAGTTTGTACAATAAAAAGTATTTTTTTTTATATAGGACGTCAATGAGAGCCTCTGTGGCGTGGCGGTAGTGCACGCGACTGTCACGCAGGAGGCGCGGGTTCGATTCCCGCTCAGTGCAAATATTTGTATGCATGAATATGGCTAGTTGCATTGGTCTGGGTGTTTCTATGTATAATATGTATGTATTTACAAAAAAAAGTATATAAGTATGTTTATCCGCATTCTAGATTCCATAACACAAGCTATAAAAGCTTACCATGGTCTAGATAGCGTTGTGTAGAATTTTGTGGAATATTTATTTTATTTTATTTATTTATACGTCTTCACCTCGCCTGAGTGTGAGCCGAAAGCAAAGTCTCAGGAATAAAGGGTCACAGTCACCACAGCAGACACCAACAATGTTACAACAGTGGCACTTAGCTTGACGGCCTCATCAGATACTTTCGCCAGCCCCGCTTAAAGGACCCGGGACTGTAGGCAGAAGGAAGGAAATACGTGTGCTGGTAAGAATTCTAAAACCTTATGGAGCGTCAAAGAAAATAGTTATCGAACCGCTTGGGTCTTGATACTTGATATGTAGAATTATATACTCAGGTGTATTGTACTCTACACTAAAGTAATGCTAACGAGACGAGAGAAAAAAGGTAAACAAAGCGACCATTACTGAGTTACCTTGCGATAACTAGCTATCATTTTCTCTGTCCTTGTCGCACGTCACACGTACAGCGACAGTTACAGCTGTCGCTGCGTGTTTCGTAGTACAGGAAAACTGTCAGCACAGCGATTCTAAACTGTCAGATCCTACATGTATGCGCAATTTCATTCCTGTCTGGAATGCGCTTGAAGTGATGAATGTTTGGAGCCGCTGAAACTTTGTTTACCTTTTTTCTCTCGTTTCGTTGGCTTTACTCACCCGTAAACTAAGAGTCCTTAGGATATATTTTTTCTATTTTGGCTGATTAATGTTATTAATCATTTATTTTGAGGTTATTTTTATAACTAACACTTAACAATGTGCAATAGTGTATCACGTAACTAGTCAATTATTCTGGCTAACATTATTTGTATGCCGATGAAAATTACGCTTTAATAATGTTATGCATTAATGATATTATGCTTTATAATAATACGCTTCTAAATAGTTATAATAACAGTAGTTTTCGCGAAACGTAATACAAAAACATTTATGCTGAATTGTTATTATGCGTGGCGGTCATTAGGGTAAGTAAAAGTATGCCATGTGAAATTAGGACATATTATATGCAAATTGATTGTGAACTGACGGTAATTAATACTAGAATTGTATATACACGTCACTGAGCAAGCACAGTGTTTGTTTATCCTAGTGCCAAAAGTTGTAACACCATCTAGCGAAAAAGTAGTGAACTATTTTAAAACTACTGAGCCTACATCGCGATATCAAAGTTGTTGAAGAGAAACGTGAAACGAGAAACATGAAGAGAAACCCCTCCGAATTATTATAAGGTATAAGGTAGGGGACCTTATAATAATTCGGAGGGGTTTCTCTTCATGTCGGAAGAACTTTATAGTTACCACGATTCCTGCCAGCTTCCCAATGATGCATGGTGAGTGACAAACTATGTAGTATTTTTATTCCACCGGCTTTGAAAATTAGACTGATAATTACCTACCCTGTTCCTTTTTCGGATCAGATTTGGCACATGAGCTATTTCTATTTCGTCATCATTGAATAAAACAGGCAGAGCCACGAGCAATGGCTAGTACAGGTTTAATGTTGTTTATTGAAAGCAAACATCAGTGTTGTGTACAAAGCTATCGATCTACAGTTGTATGACTCAGGACCAAACCTACTTTTAAGTCTGACTCGAAATAGACTAGTTCACTGTAAAAGTAGGTTTATACATCGAGACCAATAAATATAGAAGTGCTGAGAGCCAATCCTCGTAATAGAAATTTGTTCAAAATCCAGTGTCAATTTAATCTCAATCAGATAAACGTCAAACACGATCACAATGTCAATGTCCTTTCTGGAAAACAGTTTTTGATATTTGAGAGGTTGGCATCGAGGCAGAATTTTCAACAGATTTTATTATGAAAATTGTTCTTCTTCTTTTACAGAGACGATTGGGATATATCGATCTAGACTGGATATTAAAAAAAATACGGTTGGGATAGCCTGATCCGTAAAGTACAAGACCCCCTCAACAATAGAGAATATTAACACAATCACTCGTGATTTGTTTTGGGCTAATTGGACTTGCTGAACACGAAGATATACAAAGATCTCTTGTTTCATCTTTTCGTATGAACTTCATGAACTTCTGCTCGAGACCAGAATCGGTTTATATTACCTAACTGAATCTACAGTTTTATTAAGCATTTGTTTTAGCTTATAAATATATATATATAGCAACACGTACTATCAGCTAATATGAAAGTTTTAATTTAAACTTTAGCGAAATGGTAACAAATCAGACACATTTAATTCTAATATATAAGTAGGATAAATGTCAATCTAAGGTCTCCCCTTCTCGTCAATGCCCTATCTGCACAGTCTCAAGTTTAAATGTGTTGTTGCTAATCTTATCAATTTACTTGGGATAGGTTACGTTGTACATGACGTCACTATACAATTCTAAGTTACATTCAACCTACTCCCAATAGCTTGATAATAAATTGGATAGTTATATTTGCATACTTTAATGATTTCAATTTTATTGCCACAATAAATAAACATTTACAAACGATCAAAACGTTTTAAACCTGTCACGTTTTTCAAAACAGCACATTCCAAATTTCGATCACAAAACGGTAACAAATGTACACAGAACAATTCACAGTGAGCACAACATTCGAATTTCGAATACAGTTTGATTTAAATTCAAAATATCATTTTAGAACGGCGGGTGTGTTCGCGCGCGCGATACCGACTGTGATTCATCCTATCGGATAGCGAAAAAAAAAACCTGAATAAAGGCTGCCACACACTGCTCTTGTTCTACATGATTATTTGCGATGGTCCAATCGAGAGGACGCTTTATTGATGTTGCGACGAAAACGGGTAAGGTGATTCACCTTATGCCTAAATATATCCTTGCTATTCGTATTTTAGCTCGAGACCAGTCGAGACAGGTGCAACGAGTACCTAAACATAAGTTCATGTTTATGATTTCCTTATTTAAACAACTTATTGTTCATGGTGGATCCTTGGATAACTGAGTTTTATAGCGATAAACCTTCGATCACTTGCATAATATACTTGTGATTTCTAACAGACAGATTTAAATCATCAGTCATGAAAATTGCGCGTGCCTTGCAGAGCACAACATTGACCTGTCAGAGAATACTACTTTCAGACTTGAAAATATTATGAATATTCATCAACGCTCTATTTTACATTAATTATAATTGTTTACACAGAATTTCTAAGGAGTAAGCAAGGTCACGATAGCTTTCTTTTTTGGGCATACTGAACACGGATTTATCATAGTAAGCCGTTGAAGTAGCCACGTCTAAAACGAACGAAGCAACAAGTATTTGGAATCTTCAATCAGCAGTTTTAGTCAGCCATCTGGTTATTCTTTCCGAAGAAGATTCGTCATAAACGATTTTTTTTTAGAGATATGTACGAGAGTCGGGTACATAAATCTCTGACCGATTAATAAAGTGACAAGCTACTATTTAAGCCTCCATTAGAACATATGGATGATACTTTACATGATTTTATTCTCATGACATCAAGCTTTTTCCCTGTTTCTCTCGTAACTCCTACTCACTGCTCCTCACTGTAGTGTTATGCTTTTGTTGTGTTGAGAATGTTTGCAGAGCTAGAGATTTGCTTGTTTTTTTTTTTAAAGAAATGTAATTAAGAATATCCATTTCCATAAGTAATAAATTTTCATTAACTACGACACTTAATTTAATCTCCTACACCACACTTTCAACACGTGCTGACAGACCGCAGTGACGTCACAGCCCCTCACAAATTGCATCGTGTGAACCGGTCTTCACGACCGGCGCGCACGCATCGGGTTCTGTGTACCGTGCGCAAGAGAGCATATCAGAGCAACGGCACTCACGCCGATCGTAAAGCAGCGTATAGAATTTCTGTTACAACATCTTGTATGGTTCAGTTGTCCCGTGCTGTGGCTTATTTGTTAATTGCCAATTTAATTGTAGAATAACGACGACCGAAGCTGCAATCATAATTCGCTGAAAAAACGGATTTCAAAGAATCGGCATGCAATTTAAAAACCTGAGGTAGCCTAGTGGTATTGGTAATGGACTGCTGAGACGAAGTATCGGGTTCGATCCCAGGCTTACCATCGAACACACCAATGACTTTTTGATGCTTTTCGAAGTTATGAGTGTATTTATCGCAGGTTTATAAGTGCCCGGTTAATGGCAATAGGCTCGTCACCTATTACATTGGGACCTAAATATAAACTGGCGAAATGCGGGTGCTAGCACCTCTGCCTACCCCTTCGGGGAATACAGGGGTGAGTTTATGTTATGTTATGTTCTTTGCAATTTAAAAATATGTATTGCTTTTGTCTTAAACTCAGCGTTTGAGGGATTACGCAAATTGGCCCAGATATTTCGGAGAATTCAGTGCAATATAATATAAGGAGGACAAATCCGTGTCGAATATTCGACATAATGCTTTTTTAACAAGTGAGGAGGTACTAGTTAATCACTGTTTTGGAGAGACGGTATTTACGTACGACTTCATTTTAAGGAACACTTTATATATGAAGTCCAAACTCTGAGGTCATCTGGTTGGGTAGCCAACTTTTTTAGGGTTCCTCAAGAGAAAAAACGGAACCTTTATAGGATCAATTCGTTGTCCGTCTGCCTGTCTGTCTGTCTGTCTAACCCTTTTTCAAAGGAATGTGTGGAGGTATCAAGTTGAAATTTATACCACATACTCAGGTTTATAACGTCTTGAAGCTGTGCAAAAATCAAGCTTCTCAGTCAACGCAATCAAAATATATTATGGTTTAATTTTAAGTCATGGAACCCTCGATGGGCAATCCGACTCGCACTTGGCCGGCTTTTTAAATATAGGACACGTCAATGACTTCAAGTCGTCTAATAAAAAGCTAAAGGATTCTGGGAATTTTAAGAAAAGGTAGCCTTCGCCAGAATCTCAGTTATAGAGCCTCACAGTCGCTCAGACTCCATCAATCAACAACTGTACTAGGTTGCAGGTGTGATCGGCTAAAGATCTTGGTGGAACCTACCACTAATCCCTACTATCATTGTATCTCTGCATCACCCTAAGGTAGACTGGCAGATAATGCCTTTGGCATTAAGTCCGCCTTTGTACAACTGTGCATAAAGTTTAAAAATAAATCCATACTAATATTATAAATTCGAAAGTAACTCTGTCTGTCTGTCTGCCTGTCTGTCTGTATGTTACGCTTTCACGCCTAAACCACTGAACTGATTTTGATGAAATTTGGTATAGGGGTAGATTAGACCATGAGAAAGGACATAGGCTATGTTTAGTCGCGATAACCGACATCCACGCGGGCGGAGCCGCGAGCAAAAGCTAGTATACCATAATATCATTAGTTGAGTTCCGTGTTTGTTTAACACCTTATGTTGTTAGACAAAGCATTTGTTTACTACACTCTCCCTCACAATAAATTGTTCATACAACTGAGTAAACGTCGGTTCGATAATATCAACATAAGCCCAACTTAAAGACTCAACAAAAGAAGTTTGGATTTGGATGAATGTGTGTTTTGACTTCATAAGGGAAATAAAATCCAACAGCATTTCAACTTGAAAACTGGCCTCTGAATACTTACTTAAAAATAAGAAACCCGACTGATGCTCAGAAGATAGAAATAAGTTTAATAGCAGGCGGTACCCATTTTCCAGTTTATGATTTGCAAATGGGTACCGCCTGCTATCAAACTTGTTTCAATCTTCTCAGCATCAGTCGGGTTTCTTAATTTTAATAATTTATTTTATTTGCTTTTCAGTTGTCTTTTTACTTTGCACTTCACCAGTCTTCGCGTTGATAAATCAGTCAGTCAAGACAAGTAATTATATGTATATATGTATCGAAGATAGACAGACAGACAAATCTGACTAGCACTTATAACAAGTAAGTACATAATAATAATACATAATCATCGCAAATAATAATAATATCGCACGCAGTTAACCTCTCACTAAGCGGTGACTTCCGTAACCATTGACATCTTGAGATGATTCCGTCCAGAGGCCTGATTCAGTAACGATTTTGAAACGCGTGATTTCAATTCGATTAGCGTGACGTATTACTACCCACATTTTGTGAATTATGATTTTCGGTTCCAACCTTTCCAAGTATACTACGAGCGCCTATTTCCATTACTTTTGGTAGGCTCTCTATTACTTTCGGTTCGGTCCTATGTTTACTGTCGGATGGAGAACAGCCTCATCTCTTAGTCACCTTCTTCGACACCCCAGGAATAGGGTGGCCTCTCTCGTACAAAAGGCAATCGTAAAAAAAAACCTGAGTATTCCGTATCACCTATCCAAAACAAAACATACCCACGTTTTTATGAGGTATTTAGACATTCAGACATTCAGAATCACTCATAGTTTGGATAAGTTTTCGCATACAGGAAAAATTTATCTTCTCGGGTAGGACTCGAATCCGCGATCTTTCCCTTACAGGGGGAATGCCTAACCATCTAGGCCACCGAGACACGTCCGATGTGATTCAAATTTCCCTTCTATTTTTATCCGTCTTAAAGGCGACGGACGGTCGAGTCCCGCCCGAGAAGATTCATTTTTCCCGATGTATCCGATTTGTATAATTAGCATACTTAAGGTCGGTTCGACCAAACGCGAGTAAAGTTTATTCCTAGAATAAACAGCCAATATGTGGGTGATATTGCTTGTTGTAGGAATAAACTTAAATGGCGTTTGGTCGAATGTACCATCTAATACCTATATAAAATTCTCGTGCCACAGTTTTCGTTGCCATACTCCTCCGAAACGGCTTGACCGATTCTCATGAAATTTTGTGTGCATATTGGGTAGGTCTGAGAATCGGCCAACATCTATTTTTCATAAACCTAAATGGTGCAGCGGGAACGGGATCTGACGCCGATCGCGAGGCGGGAAAAAATTGGCGGTACGAAGTTCGCCGGGACAGCTAGTTAATGTTATAAAAATAAATTCAAAGTTTTCGTAAGTTTTGAAATCACGAGTTTTCAAAAACGATAAGTTACTGAATCGCCCCAGGAGTTGTGCAACGTACACAATGACAGGCTAGTTATTGAAACTTTCTATTTAAATAGACAGTGTACATCTGACTTTAGATTTGGTGAAACGATTGGT
The DNA here is from genome assembly GCA_914829495.1 of Eilema sororculum. Classification (NCBI taxonomy): domain Eukaryota; kingdom Metazoa; phylum Arthropoda; class Insecta; order Lepidoptera; family Erebidae; genus Eilema; species Eilema sororculum. The sequence goes on from OU618535.1 coordinate 25,283,929, forward strand.
GACGGAGATTTTTTTCGACTAAAGATTTTTTTATTGTCATCATGATTTTTATAAAAGTTTCTGTCTTTTAGTTTATTAGAGCGTTGTTAACTTCGTGGTTATGGAGTCAGCTTTACGGTCCAGAGGTCTCGGGTTCGAATCCTACTGTCTATGTCATCTGTAATGTCTGGGTTTACCAACGTGCACCCACTCTTAATACAAGCAATTTAGCTTTGCTTAGGAGTTGAATTACTATTAATTTCGACTACTAATATTGTCTAAAAAATGGTAAATACATACATATACTCACGTCTGTACCCCGAAGGGGGTAGGCAGACCACCTTAGCAAAATGGTATTAACAGTAACTGTCAACATCCATTATTTGACCTTTATGAGCAAACCTTTGTAAACTCGTCACCACTAAAAAGCTGAAGGAATTTTGATGAATATGACTTGGATAAGTTTTTTCTATTAAAATATTTTTTTTTAACATTTTGGTAGGTAGTTACTGGATTCCAATGTGATCTGAAAAAAGCCTGGTTTAAGTAACAAGTTTTTTTAATGATTTAAAAACGTTTCAAACTTCGATCCGAAGTCAGGAGTAATTGCCTATACTTAAAATAAATTGTGTAACTGAACTTATTAAATGAAGAGTGGCAAAAAAAATATTTTCATCGTTTTTAATCACCTACGCAAACTAGTGAATGATTTTGACAATAGTTTAGTATGACGTAACACTTTACAACTTCATACAAGTTTGTAAATTTGTATGGAATAAGTTCTATACAAATTAATTTTATATAATGTTGAGGTAAGGTGGTCTGTATAGAGAAACTCATAGCGATTATCTAGCCCAAAATTTACACTTAAGAGCCAGAGGCATTATTCTTTATGTCACTTAGGTGGTAGACAAGCACACGGCCAACCTGATGGAAAGTGGCTACCGTGGCCTAAGGACGTATGCAACACAAGGAAGTGTCACACTTTTTGACAGCACCAGCTAGTTTGGTAAAAAAAATATAAAAATGTTGAGTCTGATTCTAAATAATATCAGTTCGATCCCCGCTCAGTGCAAATATTTGTATGCATGAATATGGCTATTTGCATTGGTCTGGGTGTTTCTATGTGTAATATGTATGTATATTTACAAAAAAAAAGTATCTAAGTATATTCATCCGTATTCTAGATTCCATAACACAAGCTAGTTAAACTTGCAGGGTCTAGATAGCGTTGTGTGGAATGTTGTGGAAACTAGAATTAGAAATAAAAACAACATAGTGAGCCTGCACCTTTACTGAAACGTGAAAAGTCTATTTGCATCTACCCGGTGACCGTTGCAGTGTTAGTTTAAATTTTTCAATTTATTCCTTTTGACCGTGTGTTTCTCGACGAATTGGAATTTGGTTCACACATTTCAATTCGATATATTATGTAGGCGTACTATATCACAATACAATCATAATAGTTAAGACAGACTAAAATATCCAATAAGAAAAGAAAGAAGAAAGAAAGAAAGAAAAAATTTAATGTTTTAACAAGGCTAGAGTTTGTTCATTTTGTTCAACTAATCGCAAGAACTACTGGTTCGAATTAAAAAAAAATATTTTTGTGAAGCATAGTTCCCTTATCGAGGAAGATTATAAGCAATAATATATCATCACACTATTACTCAAGGGACCAGAACTGTAAAGCAGTGTGAGCATAAATATAAACAAATCAATTTGGAAATTAATTATAATTTTTTTTAAAGAATTTTTTACAGCATTTATTATTCTAACTTTTAAGTTCGAAAAACATCGGAAAAAATGAAATGCTCTAGTGAGACTTGAACCCACGACCTTTCCCTTACAGGCGGAATGCTCTTCCAACTGAGCTATTGAGCCACACCTGAATCATTTCATTTTACTTCTCTTTATATCCGTCTTTAAGGGCGACGGTGGAGTCATCTACCAACATTCTCGCAGAAAGAGGCGGCGCAGTCCCACTTACTCCCGCTGGAGACCATGGCTCCTACCATGGTCTCGAGCGAGAGGGTGCCCACGCCCAGACCCACCACGAGGACCTGGCGCTGTCCCCGCAGTGCTGACAACCGGCCGTGGTTTCCCGGTGTCTTCGCCACAGATACCTACCGAAGCTACCGTGCCCGGTAAGCATCTGTGACAACCGGTAGGAGAGAGCACCATGTCTCCTCTCCAGCCACTCGTCCATGACCGGTCTGACGGCCGCGATTGTGGCGAATCCCCCCTTTGGTTGCTCAAGTCGCACCTTCCATGTCTCCACGGTTTTCCATGTCTCCACGGTTACCCATTTGGCTTAACGGGGCGATATAGGGATTAGGAGTATGGCATTGCCCCATGGCATACTCCTAAGCGGGCCGGTTACGCTAGTTAGATGTATAAAATAAGGTAAACCAGTTATGTCGAAAATGATTATGCACTATGGACCCCCTCGAGCCTTTGCATATGCGTAGAGATGTTGCGTATTTGGCAGTATTCTACCGTCTCTACCATGGTGAATGTTCTGACGAGCTCTTCCAATTAGTCCCACCCTCTCCTTTCCGACACGTGCAGGGCTAAGATGCCATCCATATACGGTGCAGAGTATACCTGCTAGAACCAATCGCCGCACCACTAAGACCTGGAACTCCCTGCCAGCTCACGTGTTTCCTTCTTCCTACAGTCCCGCGTCCTTTAAGCGGGGCGTGAAAAGGCATCTAATGAGGCCGTCAAGCTGAGTGCCACCACTGTTAACATTGTACATGTTACGATGGTGACCCTCTTTCCGATCCTCTTTCTGCTTAACATCAGGCGAGGTGAAGTCAAATAAAAAATGGTGCCCGAAGTCGTTTTTTTTTATTAGTACGACTTTCCAACCGTGACAGGAGAGCCTGCATTACAATATCATCAGTTTAGCAGATGCCTAGTAGGGGGTGCGTCCTCGTGCTCCTACTAAATAGTCCTACTGGTAGGAGCACCAGGATACCCATGTCCTGGTGCTCCTACTGAACATAAAAACCAAGAGGAATAAAATAATTTTCTAAATTTAATTCTTTATGCTCCTATTGCATTACATATTGTACAGTCAACCGAAAAATACTTAAGAGGAAATTAAAAGAGGTCCCGCCGAGCTCAGAAATTTAAAGTAGTAGTTTAATTTAGTGGTAGTATTTTTTCCAAGGATCGATATTTTTCGATTTATGCCCCAAAAGGTGGTGGTGAATCTTTTTGACATAGGAAAATTTCTAGTAATTTTCAACCAGAATTCGCTCGGGGATCTCACTGGCAGATGATCTGGGCCTCGATTCTGCTAAAGCCAAACAACACAATGGTGCCACCGCTACTGAGCGATGAGGTCCAGAAGTCCAAAATTCAATGACTTTTTGCAGAGTAATTGAAGAAGTATAATAAATATTCTACAACATTCTACACAACGCTATCTAGACCCACGGTAAGCTTTTATAGCTTGTGTTATGGCATCTAGAATGCGGATAAACATACTTAAATACTTTTTTTTTGTAAATACATACATATTATACATAGAAACACCCAGACCAATGCAAATAGCCATATTCATGCATACAAATATTTGCACTGAGCGGGAATCGAACCCGCGCCTCCTGCGCGGCAGTCGCGTGCACTACCGCCACGCCACAGAGGCTGTCAATAATGAAACCGTTTTCATTTTATTTTGGACTTTAGCAGTAGGTACAGGGAGACTGGAGGCAGATTTACATTTAAAAAAAAAAACGAATATCTCAAAAAGTTATAAGCGGAGCGGGGAGAGGGAAGTGTCTTTCGAATCACTCGAATCACTGATCGGGCGGATTTCCCAGTCACGATGTCGTAGTGGACGGGTGACCATCGCGCGTACGCTATCGATGCAATTTCCAAAAGCAACGATTCCTACGTACTCGTTCGTCGACAATTTTTTTCACACTTCAAAATTCGATGGAATTCGGAGTCCCGTGGCCAATTTAATGGACTATTTTTTTTGTGTGGCTACATCATAGAGAGAGTACGCCAGCAATCCGTGAACTATTGTGGACCTAAAAGACAACATTCTAACATCCTAAAAGGCAAGAATCGAATTGAACCGAGCTTACTGCAGCGTGTGGTGCGGAATACTATGCTCCGTTTTAAACAATGTGTGCAACTAGGTGGAAGACATTTGGATGACATCATCTTTAAAAAAAAAATCCGCATATGTACTTTACATTTAAAAACTTGTATTAAACTATATGTCAAACAGTACCTTTTTTAATTAATTTTGAAAACATAAATCTGCCACCACCATAAAGTCTAAAATTTATTGTCATTTTTTGCAGTGACCGCGGCACCACAGTGGTTTAGCTTTAGTAGAATCGAGGGCCTGGAAGGTTCTTGTGGTAAACCATACTTTGGTTTAGACGAGGATTAGAATATAGACGGATAGAAATAGAAGGGAAATTCGAATCACATCGGGCATGTCTCGGTAGCCAAGTTGGTCAAGGCATTCCCCTGTAAGGGAAAGATCGCGGGTTCGAGTCCCGCCCCATTTTTTTCTATGTATTCGATAGAGGAGATTAGTTTTCTTTTTCGTTATAAAAATAATACACATTTTAGAGCTTCAATTTTTGTTATCCTCTGAGTCTTTTTTGCATATTACTTTACAGTCTATGACTTGAATTTCATATAGAAACCTATTTTCAAATAATGATCCAGGTCGAGTTTCATATAGCTGCACTGTCATATTTCACTACACTTTTGTAAACTCATTGTTTATTATTGCTTTCCTTTGAAGAGCAATAGGTACAGTTCCGCGTTTCCTTTTAATTAAAACGGAAATAATTTCTTCTGTATTCATTTTAAATTTTAATATAATTTATTATTTAGTTTTTTTTCTTGCACGGACAAAAAGTGACAAAATATGCAACAAAGTGACACTTGTAGAAATCTGCATTCATCTGTACTTGAATCAGAGTATGTGTATGAGTACTTCTATTTTTGTAATGTCTTGGTGCTCCTACTGGACGCTTCACGGTTGCCTTTGTAGTAGGAGCACCAGGACATAGGTGTCCCGGTGCTCCTACCAGTAGGACAATTTAGTAGGAGCACGAGGATGCACTCCTAGTAGGTGAGATTGTTGATACACCATTTCGAAGATACAAAGCTGTTTCTTAGTTCAGATCAACAACACAAGTATACTGCCAGTATACCATGAGATCGGTGTCTCGGTACTTCCGCCTCGAACAATGGATCTCATGTAAACACGGACTATCGTGTTATTAGTGAGTTTCTACAACCATTATATGAATTACTTAACGAAAGCGGCTGATGTTCTTGTTGTAAATGTTTATTTTAAGTGAAGTTTTGTTCTACATTTGTATTATGTTATGAATTAGTAATTATGTATGTAATTATCTGGGTTGGTTTATGAGAATGGCAGTACCAGTAATGTGTGGTGTACAATTACTGCCCTCGTAGACAAATGGCAATTCGCTAGCCAGCGTATTCCGGAATAGAATGAAAATCCTTATACACTAATTATAACGGGAATTATCAATTAACGCGATCATGGTTTTGTTGTTACGTAATCAAAATATTTATAGAAAACTAGCTGTCCCGGCGAACATCGTACCGCCAATTTTTTCCTACCCTCGTGGCGTCAGATCCCGTTCCCGCTGCACCATTTAGGGGGATGAAAAATAGATAATAATTAAATGACGATTGATCATTTTTCTACCGGAAAGAAAAAATGATTGAATTACTAAAATGGCTATTAAAAATAAGGGTTGATCGTAGAAGGGTGAAAATTGAGAATTGTATGTATTTTTGTATGTTGTATCATAAAAAAATAGAAATTAAAAATTTTCTCTAAAAAATAAAAAATTAAAATTTAGGGGTGGACTCATTTAGGGGGATGAAAAATAGATGTTGGCCGATTCTCAGACCTACTCAATATGCTCACAAAATTTCATCAAAATCGGTCAAGCCGTTTCGGAGGAGTATGGCAACAAAAACTGTGACACGGGAATTTTATATATTAGATGTACGCTGTATTCTATCAAATAAAACGTATTTTCTTTCTTTCATGGTATAGGTAGGTTATTAGTGTATATCATGGAACGCGAGAGTTTAAAAGCTAGTGAAAAATTATTTTCTCTTTTTGGTTGGTTGCTAATCTCGTGCCAAATGGATTGAGAATAAAGTTTATTGACCCCATTGACCTTGCGACCAGTTTCGACCGGTTACTTAGGGGTTATAAACGTTTTTCATACTGTAGCGAAACCGACTGCAATGCCACGTAGCGTTCGCGTGAACCTTTATTTTTGTTGCACAAAAATCACTACTTATAATACGATATTATAGCGCAAACTTTATTCTTAATCGATCTGGCATGGCCTATAATCCATACTAATATTATAAATGCGAAAGTAACTCTGTCTGTCTGTCTGTCTGTCTGTCTGTCTGTATGTTACGCTTTCACGCCTAAAGCACTGAACCGATTTTGATGAAATTTGGTATAGGGGTAGATTAGACCTCGAGAAAGGACATAGGCTATGTTTTGTCGCGATAACCGACATCCACGCGGGCGGAGCCGCGGGCAAAAGCTAGTATTCTATATAAAAAAATGTATGAGATTTGACGTATTTGACAGTCGTCAATCATCAACGAATGTCATAAAATTAAGTCAAATCCCATACATTCATAATTCTATTCTACGATACGCCGGCCAACGCAGTACCAATTGTACATATAAGGGGGGCTGATTTTAAATTGATAGGATAATTATTATTATTATAATATTATTTATTAAAATCTTTGATTAGATTCGACTTACTCTACTACACCTAGTCTAGGTTGTAAGTGGCGGCTGGCAGAAAAATATACAGACGATATCACTGGGAGAGAAGGAAAACTCGAAATTAAACTAACCAGTCAAGCACTGTACTGACCAGTCAAGGATCGTGGAAACAGTAGGCCAAAGAATCCATTATTGGGAGAGGCCCGTGTCCAGTAATGAACTGCGGCAGGTTAATGGAATGAGGTTCAACTTCCAACGAGTGTATAATAATACTAAATAAATATTTCACAACATTCTACACAACGCTTGTGAAGAATCTAGAATGCGGATAAACATACTTAGATGCTTTTTTTTGTAAATACATTCATATTATACATAGATACACCCAGACCAATGCAAATAGCCATATTCATGCATACAAATATTTGCACTGAGCGGGAATCGAACCCGCGCCCCCTGCGTAGCGGTCGCGTTCACTACCGCCACGCCATAGAGGCTGCACGCCAAAGCGTACACAACACGGAGGACAGAATATAATTTTTCCTTATCCATGGTACACAATAGTATAAATCAATGACGCACACTTCATATGCATTGTATATGTTACCGGAAATGTATGAAATCAAGGAATTGTATACAAATCCTAGGAAATGTGTGTTAATACATAGAATTCCTGCCGTTCCACCGGAAATGTGTGAAATAAATGGGTTATTGTCTATATTTGCGGATGATTTTGTGGAAAATTTATATTTTTGAATGAATAAAAAAAAATAACCACGAAGATTAATGAGGGAGCTTCGCTCCGCTCCGCTCCCGCATTAATCTTCTAACCTAATCTATCCAAGTTAAATTGCGTGGTGTGGACACTGCGCCCCGACCTGGATATATTATAGGTTAGAAGACTGAAGCGAAAGCGAGGCTCCAGCATTAGCCTAAGTGGTTGCATTTTTTATAACCACCATCAATATTCTTTGATACCATTTCATACATTTCCTGCTGCGCACTCGGCATTGTATACAATGCCTAGGCATTGTATAGAATTCCGGATTATACACATTTCCGGTAACATATATATAAGTATGGACTGGTAACGCCATCTATGTTAATTTTATAACATTAACAATAGGTAGGAACTGGGGAGACATTCCGCTCAAGTGCAACTTTTTTTTACAAGAAGTCCCTATATTACTAATATCTCTACTACAGAGCTATATTATATTGCTTGTGTCAACAGTGGGTTTACGTCGGTAATGTAAGTGTAATGGTCAGAATTCGAAGCCGGGATCTCTCGATTGTAAGCCCGAATCCATAACTTAAAAATGATTAGTGACATAGAATTTGTACACTTTATAAAAGATAGACCTCTATTTAACATATATACCTATCACAGTGTCTAATTTTGACTTTACTTCGCCTGATGGTAAGCTATAAGTGAAATCAAAAGTATGAAGGTTACAATTGAAAGGTCTACAATATTTTGTGTAGTATAGTTCCTACAGTTTTGTTACTTTACCAGTACATTTGTGTAACTGCTATCAATTCTTTGGCAGGCGTTGGTTAATTCTATGACGTGCTAAGTAATACGTACCACTCTTGGACTACCATTATGTTTTCTATGGTAAAAGTTAGTAAGGCGTCATTTAGATGGCGCGAGTTTCTCGCACGTTCGATTCGATAAAATCGTATGTGATAATCACTAGCAAGCAATACGATACGATTATCGTATCAAAATGATTACCCACTCAATTTTCGCATACGATTATATGAGTTTCTCAAGTGACAATTCACTTTATACCTTATGTCTCAAAAATTCTGTTTAGACGGACACTACCAATATTCAATTACGGGGCAATTCTCGCCAGACGACAAGCGAGCGACTATTGCTTCTGCGAATGTTAAAACTTTGTCTCTGCTTTCGAGAATCGTATATTCAAGCCGATATACTCGTCCCGTCTTAATGACGCTTAAGTGGGTATTACATCTTCCTGAATTCAGAATTCTAAATTCAGGAAGCTATTTAGGAAAAGAAATTCAGTCACCGAAGCTCGCGATTACACGTTCACTAATTTAGGATCCTAAATCATTTTTGAAGGACGAGCGGCAAGGGACGGACGTGTCGACTGTCGAGTGAATTGCGACAAAATGCCCTCAATACTATAAAAAAAAAAACAAAATATTGATATTGCCATAACCCTTGCGGTTAGCTTAACGACGAACGATTTTTTTCTTTCATAATCAATTTGAATAATTAGCATACTGAATGCTGTAAAAATTCATTCAAACATTTGGGCGGGGTAATAAAAAATCAATGAACAAAATGAATGACAGATCATTCATTGGTTCCGATAGCATAGCTCGTAAGATGCAAAATTTCATTTATTTCGTCGGTACATACGCAATATTATATTGGGAGGGAAAGACGAACGTGCGCTCTCGACGGCCGGCGCGCGGCGACTGAGCGTCCTGAATTCAGGAAACGTAATTACACTCATCCGATTTAGCCATTTAGGACGTCGGAAACCATTCTTTTCCTAAATAGCTTCCTAATTAGGAAGCTTTGCTTCCTAAATGCAATTACACTGTTCTAAATTCAGAATTTTCTAAATTCAGGTTTCTGAATTTAGGAAGATGTAATACCCCTTTTAGCTCTCGCAGATGATATGAAAGAAATAAATCGGGCGTATCTCGGTAGCCGAGTTGGTCAAGGCATTCCGGGTCCGGTTCCGAGATGTCCAGCAGTGGAATGTGATGGGCTAATTGATTGTTCACTACATAGTAAAAACAAAGCCGCTTTCTCTGTCCCTATATACCTATGTATGCTTAAATCTTTAAAACTACGCAACGGATTTTGAAGCGGTTTTTTATTAGAAGAAAGTTTGTCGAGATGTTTGGATGTCCGTTATCCAATAACGCTCGGATCTAGTTGAAATTTGGTACACGGATAGTTTATAGTTTTTACCCGACTACGGCGAAGCCAAAAGGAGGGTTATGATTTTGACAGGCTATGTATGTATGTATGTATGTATGTATGTATGTATGTATGTTCATTTGTTCCCTCATAGCTCCTCAACTACTTAATAGAACTGGACAAATGAGGTATCGTTACAAGCGGCTTTATCGTCCGATGGTTATAGGCTATATGATATGTCACTCAATCTTGTGTGGCGCCCTCTAGCGCTCATAAGGTACTGTGTTAAAAAATAAATTTGAGATAAATATGCCGTGTTTGGTATCAAATGAAAGGACTTAAGAAGCACATTTCAAATATGTATAAATTATTAGGTTTACCTTGCCCCAAAATAATATAAATAAAAAATAAAGTTTAAAACTAAAACCCGACTACCGAAAAATCACGCTTTAAAAAGTAACAAACAAGAAAATATCAAGGATAGCCGTGGTCGTATGCCACTTACTGTGACAAAACACTATATTCTAGGCAAAAGTGGCATACGACCACGGCTATCCTTGATATTTTCTTGTTTGTTACTTTTTAAAGCGTGATTTTTCGGTAGTCGGGTTTTAGTTTTAAACTTTATTTTTGACTACTACTTTTTATCCCGGGAATAGGTTCCCTCGGTTTGTGGGACCTAGGAACAGTATAAAAAATACCCTTAACTTTATCATTCAACTTGAAGAACTCTCAAATACAATTTGTACATTCGCTCGAAACCTATTTCAGCCAATTTAACGTAAAAATAAATGTAGGTATCGTAATAGTGAGGTCTTGTAAAGAGGCTTACACGAGTGCGTCATTGGCTTGTTGTGTAAGCCAGTTTGTAACAAGATGCCAACACGTGATATCTTCGTATAGGAAGGAGGCAGTCAGCTAGAAACGCATTGTTTGGCGAAAAACTACGTAATCTTGTGGATGTTGTGATTAGCATACGAGAATGTGAAGAAAAATGGCGAAAGGCAAAAATAAAATGAAGTACTGTGACAGTATTTTTGGTTTATGGGACTAGATTAAGAAGATGCTCAGAACACTAAAACAGCACCATAGTGCCTCGTGACGGACGACGGCTTTACTATAGTATATAGTGGCGCGGTCACTCACCCGGTGCGACGCAGCGACGAGGCATACCGGTGAACACTGAGTTGTGGGACATGGACAGTAGCATAGTGCCGTGTGACGGCTGACGGCCGTACTATAATATAGTGGTGCGGTCACTCACCCGGTGCGACGAGGCATACCGGTGAAAATCGCGTGGTGGGACACAGACAGCAGCATAGTACCTCGTCATATGGCCGGGGTACTATAAGTGGCGCGGTTACTCACCCGGTGCGACGAGGCACACCGGTGAACACTGAGTTGTGGGACACGGACAGCAACATAGTGCCTTGTCATACGGCCGTACTATAGTATAATAGTGGCGCGGTCACTCACCCGGTGCGACGAGGCACACCGGTGAACACTGAGTTGTGGGACACGGGCAGCAGCATAGTGCATTGTAATACGCCCGTAGTATAGTATATGGTGACGCGGTCACTCACCCGGTGCTACAAGGCATACCGGTGAACACTGAGTTGTGGGACACGGACAGCAGCATAGTGCCTTGTGATACGGCCGTACAATAGTAGGTATATAGTGGCGCGGTCACTCACCCGGTGCAACGAGGCACGCCGGTGAACAGTCGGACAGCACCATAGTGCCTCGTAACGGACGACGGCCGTACTTATAATATAGTGACACGGTCACTCACCCGGTGCGACGAGGCACACCGGTGAACATTGAGTTGTAGTAAGACACGGACAGTACCATAGTGACTTGTGATACGGCTGTACTTTAGTATATAGTGGCGCGGTCACTCACCCGGTGCGACGAGGCGAGGTGCGACAGGTGCGCGGGGGGCGCGCGCTCGTCGCTGGACTCGTCGCCGGAGCGCTCGCCGGTGAACACCGAGTCGTGGGACACGGACAGCCCGCTGCCGTATGCACCCTCCCTGCAACAATACGAGTTATACATCATTATTAGTAGGTAGGTATATTGGGATGTTGGTCGGGGAGTGAGAGATATGTCTCTGGCAATCTCACTGAGAGCCTAAGGCCCACAGAGTCACAGACAACCACCCCCATCGGTTCCGGCGAGGGATTATCTGTGAGAATTATGCGCACTTTTAAAATGTGTGACCCCGCTGGCACAACGGACCGACACGCGTAATTATCCTTCTTTCTGTATTTCTATGGAGAGACCGTGCTAACCACACCTTTTATAACAGGAGATGGTCAAGTTCAGCCAAAGTGAATGGGAAACCAAAGACGCCTTGCAAATGGAGATACCCGAGACGGTATAAGCATCTGATGTTGGTGGAGTGTGAATCCTTGAGGATTTCCGCACAGAAAAAATGGTCTATGTCAACCTCAACTACAAGCCGGAACCACCTGTTTACGAGGCTTTTACGGCTTTAATTAGATAGGGTCAGATGGTAGTTATTACTATACATAACTATGTTAAGTAGGCACCTACTTATTTTGGGTTTTAAAAAGCTTTGCAAGAACATATTCTCATCATTATAAATAGTCCCGTCCCAGCCAGCACAGTGCGTAGCCAGAATAGATAGAGAATGTATTACTAGGCGCAGCAAACTAACTGAGTAGTACACACAACGATTCATAGATGGCGCTATGTGTAACAAAATGTTATACGAAATTTTAAAGTGGTTACAATCTTTGCCTCGTTGACCTAGGTCATACGTTTCCGAGTAATTATGAGGTCTTGGCTTAATAGGGTTTTTCAATCATCATCATCATCTTGCCATGGTTACTGTTTGCATCTGTGACTTTCATCACGAATCCCGGAGTCGACTTCTCCATTAGATTCCGCTTAAGGAGCTTTTATATGCCGTCTGACTTCCAACCATCAGAGAAAAGCATGCGCCGGAGCTTCGTCGTCAATCAGATTGGGGCCGAAGGCTTACGACCCATTCAACTGTGTGTTATCATCTTCATGTAGAGGGATTTTCCTGATTGCGAGGCCAAGTTGCCTCGAAGCTCAGGGTCCGCCTTTCGGCTATTCCTCCTCCACTTCGCACGATCTTGAGCGTCCATGATAGTGAGACCACGCATGTTATCCTTCACGACGTCAAGCCTGGACTTTTATGGCCTACCCCTTATACCTGGACCCGGCAGGGGAGGACCCCATATAACTATGTAGGTATGTTTGAATGAGTTTTTTTTTAAAACATTTAGTATGCCAACCATTAAAATCTATTAAAACTGGAAAAAGTCAAACGCTCAGGCGGGACTCAAAACCGCGGCCTTTACCTTTACCTGACCACTGCATCACCGAGCTACACTTGATTTAATCCAATTTTTTACTTTTATAGATATAATATGTATGTCTGTTTTTCCTGTCCCGCTTAACTGCCTGAGCGATTCACTTTTTCCTGTTATAATCGATATGTATGTTTGTATATTACGGTATTGGAAACTGACTTTCTCCTAGCATGCCGGTCCGCGTCGAGTAGTTCGCTGGTGGAGCTGCTCTTGGGGTCGGGCGAGGCATCTGCGCGTGCGCCACTGCCGCGACGCTTGAACATGCGCCGCAGGCCGCGGAAGAAACGGCCCGTGCGCCCTTCGCCTGGAACATGTAACGGTATTTATTAACTCAGGTAAATGCGGTATGAAAGGAACTTCATCCCACGCACGCTTAAGCTGCGGAATGCACTCCCTGCCGTGGTTTTCCCAAGCGACTACAATATGGGGTTCCTCAAGAGGGGCATTAGAAGGTTTCTTCAGGGTAGGCAGCACGAGTGTAACGCCCCTGGTGTTGCATACGTCCATAGCCCGCGGTAACCACTTTCCATCAGGAGCAACAAAGCTGGGTATACAAGGCCATACAAACACCTTTGAGGCCCAAGTACAGTCAACGAGAAAAGTAGCTCAACAAGCGTCGGTAGCTTAATGGTTAAAGAGTCGGCCTTATGATCGAGAAGTCCCAGGTTCGAATCCTGGCCATAAACTACCGACGTGAACTCACTCTTAACACAAGCAACGTGGTTTAGCTGGAGGAGTTAGATATAATATTAGTAATTTCGGTTGTAATATTATTTATGTAAAAAAATACACAAGCCAGATGGTGACGGATGTGCTAAAATAAACCTGGTGTGGTTTTCACAAGCGACTACAATATGCCGCGTGCTTGTTTACCACCTAAGTGATATAAAAAATAAGATGAGGTCCTGGCTTTTCTTCCGGGGTTGGTCAGAGGGTAACAAATTAATTAAAAACTAGTGGTCGCCCATTAAATAAATAAATAAATATTCCACAACATTCTACACAACGCTATCTAGATCCATGGTAAGCTTTTATAGCTTGTGTTATGGAATCTAGAATGCGGTTAAACATACTTATATACTTTTTTTTGTAAATACATACATATTATACATAGAAACACCCAGACCAATGCAAATAGCCATATTCATGCATACAAATATTTGCACTGAGCGGGAATCGAACCCGCACCTCCTGCACGGCAGTCGCGTGCACTACCGCTACGCCACAGAGGTTGAAATTCGGCCATAATTAATTTAAAAATTATAAGATGAAAATATTATTATAGTTTTTATAATATAGGTATTATAAAAAATATTAGGCTTATGCACTTCTCTTCGGTAAACCTATCAATATGTCAAATCTCACCCTCCTGCGTGCCCGCAATTTTCGTAAAAAGGGATCAAAAAATTTCACGTATGAATAATATATACTCGTAGATAATGAGTGGATACCGGATTTGTGTAAACTAAGTATGCAAGTGGATACTTATTCGGTGGGACGATCAGGATATTAAAAGTTAACTGATCCACCAACCAAGCTTACATGGAACATTTTTAATATAGGACACCCCTGATGGCAAGTGGAATGCAATGTCTAAGGATAGAAGGTCACCATTACGGAAACCCACGAAGCTACAATAGTGGCCCTTATTATCATCCACGGTGAAACACACGCTAAAAGACCGGGGACTGTAGGAAGAAGGAAATACGTCTGCTGGAAAAGTTGTGTAACATAATAATGTATAGTCACCATTAGAAAAATATTGACAAACAGATTACTCATAATAATCTTGATTTCGTTTTTTAACCCCCTTCCATTTGACCTATTGTTCTGATATTTGATAAAAACCTTTAATTCGAACAATAATGCCATATCTATACAAATAAATAAAATTGGAGTGTCTGTTTGTAATATTAAAATAACCGCTTTCTACTACATGCATATGAATGTATATACGGTACACATACCAAAATATATATTTTAAAATTTTTTGTCTGTCTGTCTGTCTGTCTGTCTGTCTGTCTGTCTGTCTGTTTGTTTTGGCTAATCTCTGGAACGGCTGGACCGATTTGGACGGGACTTTCACTGGCAGATAGCTTATGTAATAAGGAGTAACTTAGGCTAAAAAAAAACTGATTTTTTTTATTAAGTACATTCCACGCGGACGAAGTCGCGGGCACAGCTAGTAAATCAATAAAAAGAGTGATTTGCTCTTAAAACGAGAGTTTTAAGACCATTTTAAGACTTCGTCGTCAAGATATTTATGACGCTTTACGTACCAAAAATGTGTGTGATCAAATAGTAATATTTACCATGGTTGTGTGTGTCAGTGTGCGGAGGTCGGTATGGCGGCTCGAGCGAGCCCTCGCGCACACACGACATGAGCCCCACGCCAGCCCCGCCCGACATCCGCGCCCCGCTCCTGGAAACAATTACACCAACATTAGGTAATCAACTTTTTTCTAAGCATATAGAGAGGGAACCCGCCTAGGGGTTATGTATCAGTCAGATTCCCCGTCCTGGTTACCATACAAACACCTCTGGTTACGGCTACATGGAGCTCTCAAAAGTCCAATTACTCTAACTATAGAAATTCGTTATCACCAATTGGTTGTGGGGGTCAGATGACAGTCGCTTCATGGAATATATCGAAGACCAGCCTCATCCGATCTCAACAAAGTTTAAAAAAAGGCTCAGAAAATGAGATAAGTATTCCACAACATTCCACACAACGCTATCTAGACCCATGGTATGCATAGTAACTAGTTTGTGTTAAGGAACCTAGAATGCGGATAAACATACTTATATACATTTTGTTTGTAAATACATACATATTATACATAGAAAACACCCAGACCATACCCATATACATGCATACAAATATTTGAACTGATCCTATTCCTATACTAAATGTGACTGGTTCTACCATTTTTCTGGATGCCTCTAGGCTTGCAAGCGATCAAATGCCATGGTATCTGCTTACCATCACGTATTTTCTACTTCATCGTACTCTCAATCCATAGGTTTTGTAAAATGTACCTATAAGCAGATGCTAAGATACTAAGACAGTTTCGTAAAAAAATAAACCGCTTCGTTTCACTTTCGCGGGGAAGCAAATAGAACCGAAGTACCAAATGACGAAAAATAGAGTCTTGTCGCAAATAGGCTTACATCGAGCCATGACGCACTCGAGTAATCCTCTTTGCCGACGTCATTATTATGAGGCTTATTGTAGATTTTTCTTTGTACGCAATACTAAGGTACGCACTGGCTACAAGTAGGTACACCTACACCGCCTACGCGGGCTGGTTTCCGTACCATGACGACAGTAATTTCAATTTTTTTCTAAGGGAGCTTGTGACCGTTGTCGCCCCAGTTTACCGGTTATGAAAGAAAGAAAGATCAATTTATTGCTGCATATATATGTATGTACAATTCGCAAGACAAAGAGATTAATATTTCTTAATTTTAAAATAATAATATTTATTCATCATCATCATCTACATAAAGACGTTATGCGGGCGGAGCCGCGGGTAACAGCTAGTCAATAATAAGTATCAGTTGCAACCCGGGTACCTGCTTTACCCGGGAATGCATTGGCAAAAAAATTGCACAAGCTTATTACCAAATTTGTAAGATAAAAAACTTGATAACTTAATAAAAAATCGCCCTAAATTCCAAATACTCGTAAATTATTTTGGGGTTGTCAGATTAAAAATTCTATATTTAACACCGCTGGCTGTTTAATCTGTGGAGCTATTAAGTCTTCCAAATATAAACTGAATGGACGATAAGTCGTGATTATGAAAATTAAATTTTAATCAGGATTTATCTGATGGTTAATCTCTATGATCACGGGGATTCCCGCTAAGTGTATAATTAAATGAAGAAATTCAATTAGGGCGGGCTGATTTAGGAGTTGGTTAATTGAGGTCTTTTGTAAAAAAAATTCTGATACTACTGTAGCAAATTATGTGTATGAGGTCCCACCAAAATCTTTGAGGTCCAAGCCATTCTCAGCACTTGGCCAAATTGTCCTATGGCCCAGGATTTCCTTTCGGGGTTAAGGGTCAAATGGTAGTCGCTTATGTAAATGTGTACACTGTGAGGACCGAAAATAAAATATATTTCTTTCTTTCCTTCTTTTTAAATTCAAGACAAAACATGTCGAGAGGAAGAGTTGAAGACAGGATTTTTTTCCTTCTGTGTGGTAAGCCTCCTCCGCCGACAGCCTCCGTGGCGTGGTGGTAGTGAACGCGACTGCCAAGCAGGGGGTGCGGGTTCGATTCCCGCTCAGTGCAAATATTTGTATGCATGAATATGGCTATTTACATTGGTCTGGGTGTTTCTATGTATAATATGTATGTATTTACAAAAAAAAAATGTATTTAAGTATGTTTATCAGCATTCTAGATTCCATAACACAAGCTAGTTAAGCTATGCTTACCATGGGTCTAGACCCATAGCGTTGTGTAGAATGTTGGAAAATATTTATTTATTATTATTATTTATTTATTAATAAAGTTTTAAATAAATAAAAAGATAAATAATCACTAGATACATAGTATAAAGCAAAGTCTCGCGTCTGTCCGTCTCTGAATACTTATATCTTTAAAACTGCGCTACAGATTTTGATGCGGTTTTGTTAATATATATGGTAATTCAAGAGGAAGGTTTATAAGTATAATACATGCTTAATATAGTAGAGGGTGCAGCGGGAACGGGATCTAACGCCACGCGGGCGCAAAAAAAATTGGCAGAACGAAGTTCGCCGGGTCGGCTAGTAAATTATAATCCATACTAATATACATATTCCACCGCAGATGACTCCGCCACCTAGGTCGCCTATGGCGCCCAACGTGGATGACGACGACGTGCCCGAGGTCACTTGGGTAGAGCTAGAGCTGGCGGTGTTAAGGCTTAAGGCCAAGAACACCGCCCCGGGACCAGACGGCATTCCAGGCCGAGCGTGGGTCCTAGCTCTAGGCGAAGAAGACGCTCTCGAGCCCCGACTGAGAGGGTTTCTCAGCGCATGTTTGGAGCGAGGCCAGTTTCCGAAGATGTGGAAGACGGGGAAGCTGGTCCTCATCCGAAAGGCGGGGCGCCCGGCGGACTCACCGTCCGCCTACAGGCCAATAGTGTTGCTCGACGAGGTGTGCAAGCTCTTTGAAAGAGTCATTGCAAAGCGCCTCGTCGAGCACCTATCCAGGGTGGGGCCTGACCTGGCGGATGGCCAGTATGGCTTCCGCCGGAGGCGCTCCACCGTGGATGCCATCATGCGCGTGAGGACTCTGGCGAAGGACGCCGTCACTCGGGGCGAGGTGGTGTTGGCGGTGTCACTGGACATCGCCAACGCGTTTAACACCCTGCCCTGGAGCTGCATTAGGGAGGCGCTCGTGTATCACGAAGTGCCTCTCTACCTTCGCCGCATAGTCGGGGCGTATTTATCGGAGAGAGCAGTCGTCTACCCAAGTGCGACCGGGCTCGGTCGGCGAGAGATGTCGTGCGGTGTTCCGCAGGGATCGGTCCTGGGACCGCTACTGTGGAACATCGGTTACGACTGGGTGCTTCGCGGTGAGCTCGCGGACGGTGCCGCCGTCACGTGTTATGCGGACGACACGCTGGTGACGGCGTGCGGGTCTACATACCGCGAAGCGACCCTGAAGGCCACGACCGCGGTTGCCCAAGTCGTGGAGCGGATCCGGCGGCTGGGTCTCGAGGTGGCTCTGCATAAAACCGAGGCCATGTTCTTTCATGGGCCTCGGCGCGTCCCACCAGAGGATTCCAGCCTCATAGTGGGAGACATTTCCATCGCCATCAAGCCCCAGATGAAATATCTGGGACTCGTTCTCGACGGCCGGTGGAACTTCGGGGAGCATCTCCGAAGACTGGCCCCTAAATTGAAGGACACAGCTGCCGCCTTGGGGCGGCTGCTGCCCAACATGAGGGGGCCGGATGACTCCTGCAGGAGACTCTACGCGGGAGTAGTGCGGTCTATGGCCCTATATGGGTGCCCAATATGGGCGGACACCATGACGGTCCACAATGCGCAGCGTGCAATGGCCAGCAGGGCCATTAGGGGGTACCGCACGATATCTCTGGAGGCGGCGAGTCTCCTTGCCGGATCCCTACCGTGGAACCTGGATGCGAGAGCCCTTTCGATGCTATATCGGTATCGAAAGGAGGCGCGGGAGCAGGGACGGGAACCCGAGCCTGATGAAATTCGGGCCGTGAGGTCTCAGCTCCACAGGGACATGGTAGCGGAATGGGAGCTACGACTTGGGCGACCAAGCGCAGGGCACGCCGTAATAGCGGCGGTAAGACCCATCATGGAGGAGTGGCTAGAGAGGCCACACGGCAGCCTCTCGTACCGGCTGACGCAGGTGATCACTGGACACGGGTGTTTCGGGAGTTACCTGTGTCGGATCCGGAAGGAGCCAACGTCCGAGTGCCATCACTGTGATGCGAGCGAGGACACGGAGCTGCACACGCTGACCGAGTGCCCGGCGTGGGACACGCCGAGGCGGGTCCTAGTGGCGGCTCTGGGGGTGGGAGTCCTCACACTCGCCACGTTGCTCACAGCGATGGTACGATGCGCGAACGCTTGGGGTGCGGCTGTCTCCTTCTGCGAGCAAGTAATGCTCGAGAAGGAGGCGGCCGGTCGGGTCCGGACCAGACTCCGGGCCCGGGAAGCCCGCGCAGAGCGAAGACGAACCGGACGTCGGAGGTCGCAGAACGACCTCCGTCCTCCATGAGCGCTGGCCTGGGGGTGACCGGTGGAGCCGCCTGTCACCCTAGCAGAAGCAGGCCGCGGCGGCGGCGCCAAATGCGCCTCCCCGTAACCGGGGCTAGATGGGGACACTGTGGTCCCCACAACCCGAAGGGGGCCATCTCGGTAGAGATGGTCCTGGGTCTGCCGGGGTGCGAGAGATATGCTTTTGGCAATCTCACCTCCGGCAACCAAGGACCCAAGACGGCGTGCGTTTTAGTCGGTTCGAGTCCGACATAACCGCCTCCACCGGCTCCGTGGGGGTGGTATCCGTGGGGATTTTTCGCACGATAAAAAAAAAAAAAAAAAATCCATACTAATATTATAAATGTGAAAGTAACTTTGTCTGTCTGTCTGTCTGTCTGTCTGTATGTTACGCTTTCACGCCTGAACCACTGAACCGATTTTGATGAAATTTGGTATAGGGATAGATTAGACCATGAGAAAGGACATAGGCTATGTTTTGTCGCGATAACCGACATCCACGCGGGCGGAGCCGCGGGCAAAAGCTAGTATTCTATAAGAAAAAAAAAAGAAGCTAGTTACTAATATTCCCTCTAACCCCTACAACTAAGCTCAATTGCTTGTGTTAGGAGTGGGTTCACGTCGGTAGTGTAATGTCCAGGATTCGAACCCGGGACTTTCGATCGTAAGGCCGACTCCTTAACCACTAAGCTACCGACGCTACCGACCGAAGATATTTCCCCAATGGAACAACTTTAATTTAAAGAGGTATCCCAGAGGAATGCATGGAATAAGATTGTATCAATTTATTTACGGGAATTAACTCCTACAATAAACTGAAAAATGATCGCTGTAACTCCTAAGTAAGATTACTTTAGGGAGTATCTAAGCACGCACATCTCTGCTATCTATCTTGTTAGATATATTATATGGCGCTATAATACAAATTTATTAACTTGTTGTTCGTAGGATGTGCCACGTGTTACTGTGAAGGCTTTTTATTTGTGTGGACTTCTTGGTGAGAATTGCTGTAAGTTTTCGTATTTAACACTTCACGCCTCTTACCTATGAAGATAGGCAGAAGCCATAATAATATCATGTCCCATCAGCAGCTATCTCTTCCAGTCAACAAAAAATATGTAAGCAGATATCAAGATTGCAATTTTCAAATTATGAATCTGAATAAAAATCACTACTAAAAACAATTTTTTAAATCTGCAAAAGTTCGTCTGTTTTTTAACGCTGACGGATAAAGTTCGATATTTCCTATTTAGCTTAGGGAAACTTTAAATAATTACGACACAAAAATAATGTTTTCTTAGAGCCCCATTCTCATGCTGTCGTGTAATCTTCAAAAGTTATAAGAGGATGACAGTTTTTGTGTATACTGTTATAGAAACAGTTCCTGTAGTACGTCATATCGATATGAACATAATAGTCATTACGTACGACATTATCGCGCCAATCTGGTGTGAGCACCTTATGACGATCGCTTCTCAAATAAACTTAGCATTTGCAGATGTGGCTGATATTTTTCATCCATTTTTTTTGTGCGGAAATCCTCTCTGATAGCTCCCCCGCCGGAGCCGGAGGGGGAGGTTAGGTCGAACTCTAACCGACTAAAACCGCACGCCGACTGAGGTTCGTGGTGCCGGACGTGAGATGGTCTTCGACTTATCCCTCGCACCCCGGCTGACCCAGGACCATCCCTTACGTTCCTCCTCGGGCACGATATTTTTCATTCAGTGCACTTTTGAATGCGATGTTTGACAAACAACTAGGTGAATAAATGAATGACACTTTACTGTCCACCAGTAATTAATATAATTCATATTAAATTTTAGCAAAAAAATTACTCATACTCTGTCTGAACCGATTTTGATGACATTTAGCATAGATGGAGTGAGGTGGATACGGTGGAGTAGAATAGGACCACTCCAGCTCTTCCTGTGGGTGTTGCAAAAGCTAGTACCATATAAATCAATAAAACTATTTGATTTGCTCTTAAGACGAGAGTTTTAAGATCATTTTGAGATTTTATCGTCAAGATATTTGTGACGCTGACTGTACAGGAAAAGGAACCGGTAAAGACGTTACTATTAATAACAAGAGAGGAATACTAGCAATTTCGGTTAGTAACATCCTCAAAAAAAACTTACGCCTAACTTAATTAAACTATCTGAAAACCCTACTCAAACACGTTTAAGTAACGGTTACCCGTTACTTAAACGAACGCACTCGCCCGTGATAAAACGCGTATACATTAACGTTGCCAATACCGATTAAGGCCATATAATCGTAATCACACACTCTATCACGCGCGATACGTTCAACACCCATCTCCCAGTTCCATGGTACAAGGTCGGCCTCCAAGGTCAAGGGTATAGAACCGATCGATACGGATGCTGTGCGGGAAAAAGACGCCATTAATAGAAAGGATGGGTGGGAGGGAGACGGGTGTAGGGAACGATAGGGAGATACTATTTTCTCCTGTGGAACGCGTAAGGATGTTTTTGTTGCGGTGTTCTGTAGGTCATTGTTTTTATTGGATTGGTGAGTTTTGGGAAGTAATAGATATTAGGGATATTATTCCGATTTATGTGTGAGTAAAATTGTTTTGTATGAATGATATTGTATGAGAACCTATTTATTATTCCTCAGATAACATGAAACTTGTTTATTCTTAGGCCCGTATTCTAGAATGACACTCAGCCTGAATCGCGATTTAGCTGAGGACAGATTGTATAGGAAATATGTCAAACTATCAATCTGTCTACACAATCTGTTGTTCTAGAATACGAGCCTAAGCGTGGCATACGAGACTGGCTTTGCCGGGCCTAGCTAAATTAGGTGTGCGGAAGAGGTTTGTTTACATATTGTTTTAAAGAATAGTCGAAGAAAGAAGTATTCTAACTAATATTCCCTCTAATCCCTCCAGGGAAACTAATTTGCTTCTGTTAGAAGCGGGTTTAGTCGGTAATGTTATGAACAGCCCCGATTTCGCGTCCCTTTTTTATCCGTGCGGAAATCCCCTCAGATAACCCCCCCGCCCGGAGCCGAAAGGGGAGGTTATGTCGGACTCGAACCAACAAAAACCGCACGCCGACTGTGGGTCGTGGTGCTAGGCCGGAGGTGAGGTTGTCATCGACATATCCCTCGCTCCACCCTTCACCCCCCAGGCCCGCGCTCATGGGGGACGGAGGTCAGTCAGTGCCCTCCGACGCCCGAGTGGCCTGCGCGTGCGGGCGGCGCGATCCGCGAGTCTCTCTCGCTCGCGCCGCCTCTCCCATTCCGCCGTCTCCTTCACGACCATTACATGCTCGCTGAAGGAGACGCCAACCGCCCACGCGTCCGCGTAGCGGACCATTGCTGTGAGCAGCGATTTCGCGTCCCTCGGACCTCTTGCAAGAGGTCAGATCTGAGTATTAGCTGTTAATTAAACTGGACACCTTCAGGCGATCCTGATCAAAAGATAATGAGAGACAGACAAATAACGAAATGGTCCTATAAGAACAAGGCTCTCGTATTGTGGGGGTGGTATCCGTGGGGATTTTGCGCACGATAAAAAAAGGAAGGCTCTCGTATTGCCTTTAGAGGTACGAAACCCAACATTGGTGTTTTCATTGAATGAATTTTACAGCATAAATATTCTAACTATACAAATCGAAAACATAGGGAAAAATAATCTTCTCAGGCGGGGCACGAACCCGCGATCATTCCCTTACAGGGGGAACTGCCTTAACCAACTCGGCCACCGAGACACGCCCGATGTGATTCAAATTTCCCTTCTGTACGATGAATGACTGACGTTTGAATTGATGTTTTCAATTTCTATTAATTTCAAAATTCTTGCTATCCCGAGAAAAAGTATTGACAAACAGACATAAAGATATACGGAAAAAGAATGGATCATAGGTAAAGTACGAAACCCTACATCGATATTTCGAACGGATTCTATCGCTATTAAATATACAGCCTGTCACCAAGGCAAAGATCGTACCTAACTAGTAGGCATACCTTGAGAACCTAGGGCAATAGGCAACAGACCTCGGCCGTCCTTCGAACAGCTTGTGAGCTCTGTGAAGGCCTTGGTCCCCTGGCCCCCTCTCGTCTGGTGGAGCGCGCGGAATACGTAATAGATTGAACGAAGAATATGTTGATGCTACAATTTGGTTCATTACTCACGCGTCTATTGCCTAATGAATAAGTAGAAGAGTGTCAAGCCTTACGATTGACACCTCTTGCTTGAAGACATTGCTAGGTAAACCTATTACTATATGGTTATTCAATCAATCATCAATAAACCTATTGTAGTACACTCCTGGACATAACATCAATAAATGTATTTTATTCCACTTGTGGCGATACCACATGCACCCAGCGCCATCTAGCGACATCAAGCCGAACTACTACGTCACTATGAATCCTGCATCGCGAAAGTGAAGTTCTCGCGCTGGTACAATACATATACAACATCCCAACGACAATCGTTGGGCCGCGGCCCGCCAGGCGTGATCACCTTGCCTGGTCGGAGGAACCTCCCTTTGTGTTGGAGGAACATCACACCTCGTTCCACCACACACTCCTGGACATAGACCTATCCTAATGTTGGGAGGCTCTGGCCTACTATTTCCACGCGGGCCAGCCAGATTGGCACAGGGTTTTATGTTGAGTTTTCCTACTCTCGCAGTCATTGTCTACGTATTTTCCGTAAGTAGCCTCTTACGACACTCTTCAAATGAGATGGGGTGGTGATACTTGTATTCTTCCTCCGTAACCACACGCATGTGGTAAGATACTATGTGATAAGTAGGTAGTAGCAATTAGATATTCTGTGGCAGCAGTGTATTTTTAAAGTCATTAGCTAGCTGTGCTCTGTGGTTACACCCACCATACCCAGTTCTATTAGACAACCACCCACTCACATCTTCATGCCCTCCTTTTCATGTTTCTCGGCTCCTAAGCTCGGCTTAACACACAGCTCATGCGCCACCTAGAGGATCACTCCTTGCTTAGTGACCGGCAATACGGTTTTCCTCGTAGCGTGATCTTAAATACATAGTCAACCATTGAAGGAATTTTTACAGCATTAAGTATGCTAACTATACAAATCGAATAAATAGGGAAAAAGAATCATCTCGGGCGGGACTTGAACCCGCAGTCTTTCCCTTACAGGGGGAATGCCTGACCAATTCGGCTACCGAGACACGCCCGATATGAATCAAATTTCCCATCTTATACGTCTTTAAGGCGACGTGGCGTCATCTACCGATTTGTATAGTTAGCATACTTAATGCTGTAAAAATTCCTTCAATTGTTTGGGCGGAGTTATCAACAATCAATGTTTAAAAATGATTGTAACATCATTCATTTCATTTCTATAGTTCGTAAGAAAATCGGTAGATGACGCCACGTAGCCTTAAAAACGTATAAGATGGGAAATTTGAATCATATCGGGCGTGTCTCGGTAGCCGAATTGGTCAGGCATTCCCCCTGTAAGGGAAAGAGTGCGGGTTCGAGTCCCGCCCGAGATGATTCTTTTTCCCTATTTATTCGATAGTCAACGTTCTCCAAATTACTGGGCTAACATGTGCAGAAACATTTTTTTAAACGAACAACTCATTTCAAAGTTTAGCGCGTTCAAACAAAGAACTCTTCAACTTTGCACAGCGCGAATGTGATGCCCTTTACCGTGGCTTATGACACGTCCATAGGCCACGGTAACCACTTTCCATCAGGTGGAACGTGTGCTTGTCTGCCATATCAGTGGTATAAAATTAACTTTTGATTAGTATACATAGATTCGCAGGCCATGGTAACCGCTTAACCTCATACCTTCGCTTGTTGACTTACTTTATATAGTTTCGTAAACGCTTAAAACAGTAATAAAAGTATCAACAGCGGAGTTAAATTTGAATCCATTTTAGTTTGAAAGCTAATAGTTTCACTGCGCTACCGTCGCTCGCGTTGGCGTGTAATTGCCTCATTACAGTAGGCCCTTATTCAGCTTGACCAAACATAACTACACGCGGTCATATTAACCAACTTATTTAAGCTAAAGTAAAGCCAACGAAGCGAGAGAAAAAAGGTAAACAATGGTTTCAGCGGTTCCAAACTTTTTTATTTGAAAATGATTACGTATCACTTCAAGCGCGTTCCAGACAGGAATGAAATTGCTCATAAGATGGCGATCTATCAGTTTAGAACCGCTGTGCTGACAGCTTCGCTGTACTACGAAACACGCAACGACAGCTGTCACTATTGTCGCGTACGTGTGATATGTGCGACAAGGACAGAGAATTAATCGCTAGTAGTCGCAACGTAACTCAGTAATGGTCGCTTTGTTTACCTTTTTTCTCCCGTCTCGTTGGCTTTACCTTAGTTTAGTTTTACGTCAGTTCCATCTTCAATGCTAACCAATCGAAATCCGTCAACTGACGACTGCTGTTCTTTGTCAAGTAGAATAATACCCCAGATCTCATGGGAACTGGGCCATGAGTTACCGAGTCTTGTCACGTGCAAGCTTGTTGTCAAAATACTGGATATGTAGCATATTGTTTAATATGTTTTTGTTTGTCTGTTTGAATGTAAGGCGGCGCTTGCGCAGACATTGAAGGTGAAACCAGTTCCTCGCTCCTTGTAGGGATTTTTTGAATGGCCAGGTAGTTGGTTTTGTTTTGGTCACTGACTGTAAGATTGGTTTAAAGTTGCACAGCAGGCTTTGGAGCGAACTATATTTGGAGTTTCTTTGAAGGATAAAATTCGTAGTGAGCTCATCCTACTTATTAGCTTGCAGGCAAAAAAATCTGAAGAAGTGGTAAATGTTGGAAGGATGTACCGTATTCAAATCTTATGTATCTTATTGACAGTCTCTGTGGCGTGGCGGTAGTGAACGCGGCCGCTACGCAGGAGGCGCAGGTTCGTTCTCCGCTCAGTGCAAATATTTGTATGCATGAATATGGGTACTTGCATTGATCTGGGTGTTTTTATGTATAATATGTATGTATTTACAAACTACACTAATATGGATTTAAAAGTAAAACCACAAATATCAATAAATCAATGTTGTTCTTCGTAGAATCCTTACAGGGGAAGGTAAACAACAACCACCATTTTGAAGTTACGAAAACAGTTAGAAAATTTCCCAGAAGACGTCCTTGAAAGGTTTTCCAATTGAAAGTTGTTAATATAACTTTGCCTTTAACTTCAAGGGTTAGTTGGTAATATTAATAAAACATCTTTTGATCCAGTCCAGCTATTTCCAAGGTTTCACTTTAATGAAGTATAAGTCTTCACGTTTAAACCTTTGTTTTAAAGATTTCGTTATTCGAATGGTTCGTTAGGCAAGGTTGATAAACAAGCAAACACGAAACCCCTAGCAATAATGAAAAAGCCCCGGTCCGCCAAGAAAAATCGCGAGTTCAAATCCTGGGTGATGGTATTTTTCCAAATAAAATCTACGCTAGTGCTTTCTAGACTTATCACTACATAGTATAAGGCAAAGTCGCTTTCCGCGTCTGTCCGTCCCTATGTATGCTTATATCTTCACTACATAGTATAAGGCAAAGTCGCTTTCCGCGTCTGTCCGTCCCTATGTATGCTTATATCTTCACTACATAGTATAAGGCAAAGTCGCTTTCCGCGTCTGTCCGTCCCTATGTATGCTTATATCTTCACTACATAGTATAAGGCAAAGTCGCTTTCCGCGTCCCTATGTCCCTATGTATGCTTATATCTTCACTACATAGTATAAGGCAAAGTCGCTTTCCGCGTCTGTCCGTCCCTATGTATGCTTATATCTTCACTACATAGTATAAGGCAAAGTCGCTTTCCGCGTCTGTCCGTCCCTATGTATGCTTATATCTTCAAAACTGCGCTACAGATTGTGATGCAGTTTCTTTTAATAGAAGTAAATCATTTACATGTACAATACATGCTTAATATAGTAGAGGGTGCAGCGGGAACGGAATCGGACGCCACGCGGGCGGAAAATAATTGGCGGTGCGAAGTTCGCCGGGTCAGCTAGTCTACGATAAATGGGGACCGAATGGGTCCACAGCTAATCAAATATGTTATGTAATCGAAAAGATATTCATTTTTCTTTGCAAAACAGTTAAGCTACTCACACCATCTCATTATCCTCTATAACATTCGATAAAGATCGCATAATCAAATCTGGGGGCTACCACGAAACATCCGATATTTCGGGCCTTTGTACGAAATACGAACAAAAGAAACAGCATTTGGCCACGTAGGAACTATGAAGTGACTTCGGTATTTTTCCAGTAGGATTTAGGCGAAACTGAAGTATCACGTACCGTCTTCGGACACGATTTCGGAAGAAATATGTACCATTTTTTTTATCGTACGATAAATCCCCACGGATAGCACCCACACGGAGCCGGTGGAGGTGGTTATGTCGGACTCGAACCGACTAAAACGCACGCCGTCTTGGGTCCTTGGTTGCCGGAGGTGAGATTACCAGAAGCATATCTCTCGCACCCCGGCAGACCCAGGACCATCTCTTTCGAGATGGCCCCCTTCGGGTTGTGGTTAGCCCCAATTAATATGTACCATGGAACCGAATGCCCGAAATTTCGATCCGCAATTGCTGATGGTTCGTGGCAGGCTTAGCTGAATTTATGGCAGTCATAACTTAAAAGATCAATGTCACATAATTGGTTTCTGTTAAACGCTTTATGGAATTAGTTTTATATTTCACGCGGTTATAGACTAATTTGAAAGTTATTGGAAGAGATTCTTGTTAATTTGATAGGTAACTGTAAATAATAATGAATAGATTAGGTAAATAAATTGTCAATTTGAATATTTATTGCGAGTTTTTATCCAATTTTCATCACCTTATAGGCACAATCCGCATGCGACTGCGAAATGGGTAGACGGATTTTTTTTTTATCGTTCGAAAAATCCCCACGGATACCACCCCCACGGAGCCGGTGGAGGTGGTTATGTCGGACTCGAACCGACTAAAACGCACGCCGTCTTGGAGTCTCTGGTTGTTGGAGGTGAGATTGCCGAAAGCATATCCCTCGCACCCCGGCGGACCCAGGACCATCTCTTTCGTGGTGGCCCCCTTCGGGTAGTGGGGACCTTAGTGCCCCCATCTAGCCCCGGGTACGGGGAGGCGCACTTTGCGCCGCCGCCGCGGCCTGCTTCTGCTAGGGTGACAGGCGGCTTCACCGGTCACCCCCAGACCAGCGCTCATGGAGGACGGAGGTCGTTCTGCGAAAATGGATATACGGCTGCCCACGCGGCTTCCGCACGCAATTTCTTCCCAAACAAAAGAAGATATGCGGGCAGCTCCCATTTCCACCCGAGATGTTCACCTCAAAGTCCAAGGTCCACTTATTCCTTCTCTACAACTTACTCCCACCCCCCGAAAGGAAAGCCTATCTCTGTCAAACAATTGATATATTCCGACTTGTAGGTACGTGAGTTTGACCTCCGTCCCCCATGAGCACTGGCCTGGGGGTGTCGGGTGGAGCCACCTGTCACCCCAGCAGAAACAGGCCACGGCGGGCGGCGGCGCGCTAAGAAGCGCGCCTCCCCATTCCGGGGGCGAATCGGGGACACCGCTGTCCCCCCTCCCGAGGAGGCCCAGACCGTAAGGGATGGCCCTGGGTCAGCCGGGGTGCAGAGGATATGTCGATGACAACCTCACCTCCAGCCTAGCAACACGACCCTCAGTCGGCGTGCGGTTTTAGTCGGTTCGAGTCTGACATAACCTCCCCTTCCGGCTCCGGCGGAGGAAGTATCCGAAGGAATTTCCGCACGAAAAAAAAAGGTACGTGAGATTGCCTTAACCCCGTAGGACTTGGTGGGGCCAATACACTATCATTATAGGTGTGTTGCTATCAGAGTAAGCACAGCCCAGCTCTTTTGTACACATTTTTCGCAAGAGGAAACATTTCTTGTAAATATATTGATACAAGTGTTGTTAGAACGTGCAGATGTTCTCGACAGTTTTCACAGAACGAACTCAGCCAATGAGGAGGAGTGGTTGGTTTGCACAAGTGCGGTGAGTCGGTCAATCGTATGTATTAAGAGTACGGTGAAAATGTACGGGGAAACCCGATTGCGAGAGTAATAACCACTGTGGAATAAGGTGGAATTCCTTTTGCTGGTATACATTTAAAAGGATAATGGTAATGGTTGAATGAATCTGATTGGAATTTGTCATATACGTTCCTGATGGTCGCGAGAATATCTGTAGATTCGATTCGATTTGTATAGTTAGCATACTTAATGCTGTAAATTTCATTAAATTATTTGGACGGAGTTATCAAAAATCAATGTTTAAAAATAATTGTAACATCATTCATTGGTTCCGATAGTTCGTAAGAAAATCGGTAGATGACCCCACCGTCACCTTAAAGACGGATAAGAAGGGACATTTGAATTACCTACATCGTCGGGCGTGTCTCGGTAGCCGAGTTGGTCAAGACATTCCACCTGTAAGGGAAAGTGCGCGGGTACGAGTCCCGCCCTTTTCCTTAGAAGATTATTTTTCCCTAAGTATTCGATTTGTATAGTTGGCATACTTAATGCTGTAAAATTCATTCAAATATGCTCTTAGATATTGTTGTCAACCGGGTGTTTATCAGGTCCCACCTAGTTCTTTAGGGACCAACCCACTTCCAAGTTGCACTTGATCGACAAACGGAGCTCTGATGCAGTTTTTTCTGTCGTGGTTGGACGGTCAGACGGCTCGTACCAAAGACGTATAAACAAAACCTTGTGGAGAAGAAGGAGTTGCATACCCCAGTATCAAAAGTGAAAGCCTCAGTTGCAATCAGGGCTACGCTGTGATCGTAATGAGTGTTCATAGGGTAAGATAATCAACTTATCATAGGTCGTGTATTAGTTTGCCCTCTTACTACCTACTACATATAAGAAACTACCAAGAAGAAGCCACCACTGTTAACATGGTACATGTTTACGATGGTGACCCTCTTTCCGAGACTTTGCCTTTAGCTTAATATCAGGCGATGTGAAGTCAAATTTACGTGTCCTGTATAAAAAAAACAAAACTACAATCGCTCAAGTCGTTACAAGCTAACACGATCACAAAACTATACTGTAATCGTTTTTATTGAACGTCGTAAATATTTATGTGCAAACATATAATAAAAAACATGGCCGCTAACCGCGATTATTTCTTACAGACCTTATAATGGAGATTTGTGTACATAAATAGATTTGTGTCATCATCATGATCGGAGCTCAGGCTAAATAAAAACATATTAAATATAATGCTCTTTTTTATTTTTCTAACCTAACCTAACCTAACCATTTTAAAAAATGTGTTTTTTTAACTAAAACATATTTTCTTTCTTATCTTTCTTTCTTTCATCATACTCCCAAGACAAAGCGCCCGCTAGACAGCAATAGGCTTGTCACCTATTACGTCATGAGACCGGAAAGCATAATTCGCAAGACGTGGGTGCTAGGACACCTCTGCCTACCCCTTCAGGGATTTACAGACGTGAGTATATGTATGGATGGATATTTAGGAGCCCGGAGTTCGCTTACATTTTTAAATGGTAGGTTGACTTTTACTTAAGTTACTGCCATCTGATCTCACAAATTGAGGAGAAAGCCTTTGCCAGAGAGATAAATATTTTTGGCTTCAGAATCTTCAATTTAACATAACCATAATATTTTTTTAATATCACAAATGAACAGATATAACTAACTAGCTTTTCGCCCGCAGCACCACCTGCGTGGTAGTCGGCTAACGCCTACTAGAGTTTGACCCACTTCCCGGTCTTCGATTAGGATGAAATTTTGCACACGCTCTGAGTTCTGATGACAATACATGACTAGCTAAGAAACGTCATTACAAATCTAATATGGCGGCCTCCCCAAGATGGCGGACTGGCTGTTTGAAATCCACCCCCATGATATGGGTATCAAATGAGAGGGTTTGCTGTCAGGAATACGAAAAAAGCGTGTTTTTTTTTTAAACTATTATTATTAATAGTTATAGATAAGCTAACCCAAATATGTACCTAATAGTTATTAATAGTTTACTCCGTGGCTACACACACAATAGGAACTAGAAGTATAGCTCGATTCATATACCTATCTTGGACCTAAATCGCGAAATATAAAAGGCCCTGACGCAAGCAGATTGTTCTGTAACAATCTAGACTTGATGAATTTGAGCTCATCCATTGCAGTAGCACCCCGTGCTATCTTCAAAATACATCCAAGAAACGTGTATGCGCGTAAGAGCACGTTTTGAGCACATTTTAGGTCCAAGATATGGGAATCGAGCTATAGTTGTCATACTGTATGACTCCAGAGGTAAGTACTCCTTTTGTTCTATTTTATCGTCGCCTAGCAACAACATGTCAACACGGAAACCCATGGCTGAAAACGCGCCACGATATTACAACACCAAGGAAAATTTATAGCCATAAAGATATGACTTAAGACCATAATAGACCCATAATATGTGAGGGAGATACTTCCCCCACAACCATTCGAGGTGGGAAATATTATAAAGGCCAAAATATAAATCAACTTTGCCTTCAAACACTTATAATTATTCTGAAGGAAATACCTTTGAAAGAAAAGGTGAATGTAATGAAACTCTAATATGAACGTTTTTTAAGTTAATTTACTTTTCCTTAGGGAAATTTTAAAATATAACGTGAAAAATTAAGTTCCAATTACATTTAATTAAAAAATTAAGCAAACCTTGTAACCTGTTCATTAAAAAAAAACAAAAAAATTTACAAAAACGAAACCGAATTGTCATAAGTAGGTACGCCCCGTTTGCACAAGCTAGTATACACTTTATACGATACTTATTTAAATGACCACGAATAATATGATGCAAATTTTAATTTATTTATTATTCTGTGGCAATAATCTTTATGATGTCTATGCATTAACGACAATATTGAAAGCCCGCCATCTTGAATTTCAAATTCCCGCCAAATTATTCGTTTTCCCCGCTATAGAAATCACTTAGAATTAATTAGAATAAAAACGTTTAGGAATAAATTAAGGGATCATTATCCTTCGGTTTTGTTTGGCATCTGAAGTGTTTTGTGGACTGAATTGCTGGCCGCTGAATTCTGGGGCAAACTTTGAATTCTTTCTTATACCTCTTTTATTCCTTCACAACGAATTTGTGGTGCTTATAAATAGATTTCCCCCCTCTTTATAAATCCTCCCCTGTATATCACCTTCCTTGAATAAAGCGGGGTTTTTGAACAGACTTCGGTCATAGGTCAAACGAAGCAATAAAAGTCTAAATGAGGTTTCTTAGGCGGTTCGAGTCCGAAATAAAGGTAACGCGGACCTGGGTTATAAATCTAGGGCCGGTAGACTAAAACACATAAGTCAAAAAGGTCTACTTTTCAGGAACTACAAAAAACTAAATAAAAAAAAAAGATAGTAATCATTTATTCATTATTAGTAATTATTTGGAACAAACAAAAGCAGTTCTAACGTGCATGCAAACGTTGATAGCACAAACAGATGCAATCAGCTATTTAGGTGACTTATGTTATTCAGAACACTCAACTTTTGCATCTGTACTTCTGACTTATGTTTATAAGAACTGTAAATGAATGATACTAAAATCTGATAAAATGCTACTGAGGAAGTTCGTGCTGGTTTAGGTAAACGTTAATGTAAATCCAAAGTGTACACTTGAACAGAATAGTTATTTTTACACATTAGTGTGTGTGTTTCTTTTAGTTCGTACGCTTGATTTTCAGTAGCCTCGTGATGATGGTTTTGAGCAAGTAATTCAGCTTTCTCTTGGTTTTCCTGAGCTTGAGCTTTAAGAGCGTATGCCAGAATTATCATCAACCAAAGACCTCTGAGAGAAGATAACGACTATGGAGGTAAAACTATCTGTAAGATGAGGAACGACAAAGCCACATGGCCAGATGACATCCGTGCCGAGTTGTACAAGTCTTTGGATGTAGGCGTACAAATCCAACGGCATCAGGCACTGCAGCAACTATCGGGCAGTCAAACTTATCTCGCACACATTAAAGATATGGGACAGAGTTCTCAACGAAAGAGTATGTAGGTTGACGACCATCACGGAAAACCAATGCGGATTCGTGCCCGGAAAATCTACCACCGAACCGAAGCAATACAGATTATCAGAATCTTGATGGAAACACTTAGTCTCACTTGAGCGTTTCATTTTTTCCGATGTTTTTCGAGACATACAAATCCAGAAGGAGTGATTAAGATATTTATCGACCTTGAAGCGTTTCACGGAGCCCCGAGGCCACTGATTTAACAAGCATTGCGTGCCCTGAATCGCCCCAAGTGCTACATTGAACTCACCAGAGATATGTACACCGGAGTGACGACTGGAGTACGCTGCCCCATGATGCAAGTTAGAGAGGTGTTTCAGGTATAGGTACAGTCGACAAAGAAGACACGGTTGCACCTTAAATACAAGTGCGACCGCATCTCCGTTGTCGACTATGCATCAAGGATTGGCACTCAGCCCATTGCTGTTTAACATAGTAATGAACTACCTGACAGAAAACATACAATGGCCTGTACCCTGGAAGCCGATAGCTTTGCAAGCAAGGTTGGAAAAGTGAAGATTGGCTCTGGAAACCACTGGCTTGAGGATAAGCAGAGAAAAGACAGAACATCTGTGTTTCTCTGCTTATCCGCAACACTGCAATTTCTCAAACACCAATGTCAGCCGTCACACTACAAAACGCCACTCTAAATATCATTGACCACTTCAAGATGACAACATATAAACGTAGGCGAAAGTGGAGAGAACTTACAGGGGTATTCTGCGATCCATAAATGCATTGGCATTTATGGATCGCAGAATACCCCTGTAAGTATCTATAAAACAGCAATACGGCCAGCAAAGACCTATGGTGCGCAGTGTTGGCACCATAGGTCTTTGCTTGCCGTATTGCCGTCGAACGCATGTCCAAAAAGTGCTGCAACTGGAGTCGAGACCAAGAGGCTGTGGCAGACCCCGGTCTACAAGGACGTCGACCATTGATAAAGGGGGGAGAAAATTGACCCCAGGACGATCCAAAACAAACGCACGTATAAATAGAGCCGATTAGAAACGGGAAGAAGTCAGACGCAGAAGAGGCCCGTTAGTTAGTAACCGATTACGCCACCTACTCAACGTTCCTAATGACATAAGTCATGCTATCAGTACGTAAAAAATGTAAGTACGTTTAAAGTCCGTTTGACATAAGTCAATTTATGTTCTTTATAACATCTCCACTTGTGGTAAGAGTGAGGAGGTTTAAAAGGTGCACTTTAGAGTTCAAATTGAAGCGACTGGCTTTGACTTATGTGGTTTAATAGGTTGATGTATTAATTAAAATTAATATTTTTGGACAAATAAAACGAAAACGCATTTTTTTGACTTATGTGCTTTAGACTGCCGGCCCTACAAATGTCTCACACCTTTCTCACTGTGGGGTAAGCAGAGAAAATCTGTTCTAACACATGTCTTGAGTTTGCTTTACTGTTATTAAACCTTTTATGCAATCCCGACTACCTTTTTCAATTCATCAGCAATTTGTACAGTGTATGTTCTATGAGGTCTGGCCCACCCTGGTTTACTGGTACACTTAAACGTGCCTTTCCAAAGGTACCTACATAATTTTATATAGGTCATATATCCCACTCACCTATTTCAGGGGTTTGTTTCAAAAGCGGTTGCCATGGTAGCCGGCCCCAACAAGACCTGAAAAGAACAATGAAATTAGTTATATCGATTTTCATATTTGGGTATTACAGCATTAGTTGTAATTGTAATACGCTTTGTTGAGAGGCAAGGCAGGGACTAAGGTTTCCTTCTTCATCTCAAAACACACCAGACGAAGTGGTTTTTGTGACCTATACACGTTACGATTCCATTCGAATACCAAAAACTAATACCAATGGTATTCGTTTACACTCGTAATAAATTTTATATTCCCAACGAGTACCAAATCTTAAATGTTTTAATGAAATACCAATTCTATTCCCAACAAATACCAAAACATAAATTATGGTACAGTCACAAACAATTTACAATGATCGCCATACTGATGATGCAGAATGCTCTTCCAACTGAGCTACTGAGC
The DNA here is from genome assembly GCA_914829495.1 of Eilema sororculum. Lineage (NCBI taxonomy): Eukaryota > Metazoa > Arthropoda > Insecta > Lepidoptera > Erebidae > Eilema > Eilema sororculum. The sequence continues at coordinate 25,319,816 of OU618535.1, forward strand.
CACATCTGAATCAATTCAGTCTATAAGGACAGAAATTTGAATTGATTCAGGTGTGGCTCAGTAGCTCAGTTGGAAGAGCATCCCCCTGTAAGGAAAGTGAGTCGTGAGTTCAAGCCCCACCTGTGTAATCCATTTTTACTGATATAAATAAACAATGTTGATTTGTCTTTTTCATATAATATTATATTTAAAAACACAGTTCATTAATGTTTTTGTGTTTAGAAACTCATTTTAAAGCCGATATTGAACCACTAGTTAGTCAATTAGTTAGCCTAGTTTATTTTTGTTTTTATCAAAAAATTGACAAATTGAGAACCTCCTCCTTTTTTGAAGTCGGTTAAAAAGTTCACATATAGTTAATCACTTTACCGATGGGAGTAGATACGGTGATTTAACGGCGGTGCTCAATACGAAAATACCTTTTTTTATGAAGGACACGTCAATTTGACTTCAATAAGTTAAGCTAAAGGCAAAGTCTCGGAAAGAGGGTCACCATCGTATACATGTACCATGTTAACAGTGGTGGCACTCAGCTTGACGGCCTCATCAGATGCCTTTTCACGCCCTGCTTAAAGGACCCGGGACTGTAGGAAGAAGGAAACACGTGAGCTGGCAGGGAGTTCCAGGTCTTAGTGGTGCGGCATAGGAATGAGTCACTGAAACGCTTGGTTCTAGCAGGTATACTCTGCACCGTATGCACCTATTTTTTCTTTCAAATATCATTAGTAGAAATGGCAAAACCAGACTGATATATTTGGCTACCAATATAAATTCTATCTACATGTAAATACATTATTCATAGGTTACTTTAATGTACTTTATACACATTGGAAATTAAGCTGTTCTCGAAAAAATTGTAAGTGAGCCGTTTACGTTAGTATTCATGAATATAAAATACATACTAACTGGTTTGAGATTGTAATGGGTTCAATCTTCTAGATCTAGACCTATTTAAATATTTATTATAGCCTCACACAGATTTCTGATACAGATTGTATATTATGATGCTAAAATAATGTGTATTTGTTTTCAGAGATGAGACGCGTAAAATACTTCTAATATAGTACGATTTTTTGTACCAGAGCCATTAAAAAAATGTGCTTGACTGTGTAAGTTTTCAAATTTCGAAAGGAATCGAGAACAAATCATTTTCGGGGGGAAATTTTAAAAGGGAGAATTAGGAATAGGTTCAATTCTAAGAAACGATACAGAAATTAAATATAACATCCTACTAATATTATAAACGCAGTTTGTATGTATGGATGGATGTTTGTACTCTTTCACGTCTAAACGGCTGTAGCGATTTTAATAAAATTTGGTATGGAGTTAACTGACTCCCTGGATTAACACATAGGTTATGTTTGGTCGTGATAACCGACATCCACGCGGGCGGAGCCGCGGGCAAAAGGTAGTACGATATAAAACTTACCTAATTGGAGTGTGCATACTTTAAAACATAAGAGAGATCACATTGCCTCCTGTTTATTGAGCCTGCCTGTTCGCGACAGATAAAAACAGTTTAAAAAAGTGATTCGTGTGTGTGAGTGTAAAAATCAATATAATCAGTGAAAACTAAAGTGAACAAGTGATCATAGTGCAATCGGACCCTTAGATACATAAGAACTGTAAAATTCCGTCTTCCTATTGGTCGAGCCATGAGCCGATCACTTAGCGGCCCTCGTTAAGGTAAAGTTTCGGAGTACTTAAGCTGGCGCGATCTGTAAACAAATTGCGAATTCTTAGCCGAGTCGCCAGTAGTAGTCTTCGAGACTTTGTCTCAGACGCTACACCCTGAATGGGCCGATAATCCCGAACATAACTATTCCTCGGAATATTATTGTTTTATTTTATTGGCATTTTCAGGAAATAAATCGGAATCGGGCCGTAACTGGCTGATTCAAGCTATCACTAGAGACGCACGGAAACCACTTTCCTGCACTCGTCCACTATAGCTTACAGTCCACCTTCACCTCAGGGCAGGGAAGTGTGCAAACTGCTACAACGGTCAATCGCTTATCACCCATGTAGACACGGACTTAAGCCGACCAGTGGTGTTCAACTCTGTCGCGAGACAGTTTCTGGCACCCGCGCGAGGCCGTCCGTTACACTGCCTATAATTAAGGCTTGTATGGATTTCGGTGTTTATTTTGTATAAAATGTACCTACTGATTGAAAAGTTATTATTGAAATTATCTTTTTTACAAAGTATTAACTGTTTTCCGTTTGACGAACCACATAATTCTATTCTATTGTAAGTCCCTTCCGTAAAAGACAAATTAAACCATGTAATGGAAGGAAAAACCATGGACGGACGCAAGCAAACGCTTGGATGAAGAAAAATAACGATTCACTTTGCCCACCTCTTGGATAACCTGCTTGCGTCTAACAAACAGCTACCTATGTAAATCGATGTCTAGTAACGCATAAACCAATAAAACTCCATACAAATAAAAACTCCTATACAGACAATAGCTTCGCGAGGCGTCGTGCCGGAATCCACGCTCTAGTCTGTACCAGTTTTTTTCCCCAAGCCATTGAACTTAACACCACTGAACAAGCTACCCACTACCGACCTTATGTAAACGTGGTAAGGTTAGTTTTTGCTTGTGTGCGGGAGCTACTTACGTTGGCCAATGTGGTGTAAAGTTGTTTCGCGTTTAAGTTCAAGGTTCTGCGTTGTTTCCGGATGATTACTGTTCGTGGTTCAGGTATAGGCTTAATTAACCGCAACTCGTACTAGGAGAAAAGAAAAAGGCATATATTATGCATTGACTTCTAACATAGAAGACGCCTAAAACTATTAGAAAAGCGCGGTTTAGAAAAAAAATGTCACGGTACCTGGATGAGTCGTTAATAAATTTTGTATTTGGAATTAGGCGCGAAAAAGTTTCGAATTTAGAACAGAACGCAGAGACGCCATAAATAAATCAAAGAATTTTGGCACATAATTACAATACAAATAATGCACATTTTTCTCCATTCTCTTTTAATCATATCCAGTTTTTGTAGCGCTATAGCGTTAGTCCCGGTTGTATCCAAAATGAGAGGCCAGGGCCAGCTCTCCAAACAATTCTTTGGATTTGATTTATCTTGAATTTTTGAAGCGACTGCCGCCTGACCCAGATTCTAATGATGAGCAAGAGCTTGGTTCATTAATTCGCAGATGTACCGACAACTAGGTGAGATTGATCTGGGCCCCGCATTCCTTAGAAGGGCCCTCAAACACCCATATTCATCTATATCTAGTTTAAATCCATACTAATATTATAAATGCGAAAGTAACTCTGTCTGTCTGTCTGTCTGTCTGTCTGTATGTTACGCTTTCACGCCTAAACTACTGAACCGATTTTGATGAAATTTTGTATAGGGGTAGCTTAGACCTTGAGAAAGGACATAGGCTATGTTTGGTCGCGATAACCGACATCCACGCGAGTAAGTATATATAACTCATAGGTGACTGACTGACATAGTGATCTATCAACGCACAGCCCAAACCACTGGACGGATCGAGCTGAAATTTGGCATGCAGGTAGATGTTATGACGTAGGCATCCATTAAGAAAGGATTTTTCGAAATTCTGCTACCAAAGGGGTAAAATAAAGGATGGAAGTTTGTATGAAAGTCCGTCATTTTCAGAGCTAGATGCACTAAATTTCATAAACATGTGTGTTCTAAGAAATAAATGAATATATGTATCAGCGTTTTTCAAAATTTTACTACTAAGAGGTTAAAAACTTTTATATGGAAAGTTCGTCATTTTCAAAGTTAGAAGCATGAAACTTCGTACACTTACGTCTTTTGAGAAATGTTGGTCGCGATAACCGACATCCATGCGGCCCAAGCCGCGAGCAAAAGCTAGTAGTATAATACGACTATAACCTAAAGCTCCTATTAAACAGATTACCTCAAGAAATATGTTCCTACCCAATTGGTTTGTTTAGTCCTGTTTGCTATATAAACAGTCCTATGGAGGCATGTATTTATTTAGGAACATAAGAAAAACAGTGGGAAAGATGTCTTACCCCTGGTGTTAGGCCGCCACACCGGGTGTGGCGGCCTATTATGTGCGTGTATTATGTGCGTGATCCGGGATTTTGAATGTACAGTCAAAGGCAAAAGTGGTTTAGCAAATTCTAATTGACTTCTTTACGCACATCAAAAAACTTATCACCTGTCAAGTTATTTACATCAATGAATAATACGTGATATGTTATTGTTTTAGGCTGAGGTCACAGCTATCGGGCCTCCCAACCCAAAAATGAAAGTCTGTGCCAAAGCCTCGTCTGTCATTCAGTAGGTGTTACTTACAGTGGGACTCAAAACCAAAAGGGTCTAAAAACGCCCAGTCTAATAAAGACCTTTGTGTTCTACAATTTTACCTTATAACGATGCCAGTGTCAAGCAAAATGCCTGACATTTCGTTCCTCGTTTGATACTATAAAGTTCATGGAACCTTTCTCACTGAACCCTCAGGGGAACTATAACGTGCTAAGGTAATTATTGAAGCTTTAACTTTGAGATTTTTAAATGTTATGGAGGTATAAAAGGTCATTAAAGGTGTATGAGTATTTTATTAAAATCTTGACAGCCTCCGTGGTGTGGCGGTAGTGAACGCGACCGCTATGCAGGAGGCGCGGGTTCGATCCCCGCTCAGTGCAAATATTTGTATGCTTATATATGAGTATTTGCATTGGTCTGGTCGTGCGTCAGAGAGCACGTTAAGCTGTCGGATCCCGGTTGCCATACGAACATGTATGGCAGTCGTTACAGGGGAATTGAATGAAATGGCTCACATAGAAGGGCTGATCATCCGTCCGGTCAGCAGTACACCAGCTGATGACCGGAGGAGACTCAGACTCAGGCTTTCACCTTGACTTTAGGAGGTCAAATAGCAGTAGCTGCCATAACAGCTAAATAAGTTAAACAAAAATAAAGAGGAGATACAGACTCATTCCTATGCCACGCCATTAAGACTCTGTCAGCTAACGACTAACTCCCTGCCAGCTCACGTGTTTACTTCTTCCTACAGTCCCGGGTCCTTTAAGAGGGGCGTGAAAAAGCATCTGATGAGGCCGTCAAGCTGAGTGCCAGTCTCTCAGCCTCTGGCGGCAGTGAACGCGACTGCTACCCTGGAGTCGCGGGTTCGATCTCCGCTCAATGCAAATATTTGTATGTATGAATAAGGCTATTTGCATTGGTCTGTGTGTTTCTATATATAATATGTATGTATTTTTTTAAAAAAGTATCTCTATGTTTATCCGCATTCTAGATTCCATAACACAAGCTAGTCAAGCTTACCATGGCATCATGGGTCTAGATAGCATTGTGTAGAATGACAGACTTCTTTTTGGATGTACGCACCGCCAGCGCAGCCACTTCGAAGATTGTACGCCATCAGGTGCGTTTTGAACATGAACAGTCGGCTGCGGTCATCCGCAGCCGACTGTTCATGTTCAAAACGCATCCATATAGATTGTATGCATGGATTACAAACCGTTTGGAAATCTAAAGATGGAAGACGTCCATTTCATACATTTATCACATTTACGAAAACGTCCACTTCATTTGGATTGATAGACGTATCTTCATAACAGACATCCAAATATAAAAAACATCCCAACATCTTCACAAACTTTCCATACATACATAAAATCATGCCTGTTTCCCATAGGGGTAGGCAGAGATCACGGATCCATTTGCTACGATCCTGACATACTGCTCTCGTTTCATTCACATTCTTCATGAATGTTCGTCGGTTTAGAGTACCTACTCCTGACCTGCCCCTTTTCTAACACTTCCCCGATTTGGTCCAGGTATGTGCACCTAGGTCTTCCCCTTCCGACGGTACCATCCACACTCGCCTCATACACCTGTTTCGTTAGTCTTCTTTCATTCATTCTCTCAACATGTCCGAACCATCTTAACATTCCTCTCTCAATTCTCGTCACTACATCTTTTATCACGCTATATCTCATTCTATATCTCAGGGTCAATCCACACATACTTCGCAACAAACTTTCCATTTATAATACTTTTTACTGTAGGAATCAGGATGTCGGTATACACTAGGACATAGTGCATCTTCTAAGCCTAAGTGGCTTGGTAACTGGCAGCCACTTCGAGCTGTAACAGGCACTTCTGCCTAACACAATACAAACTAAAAGCGGTAGGAAATCGCGCCGCGACAAAATCTATCATGTTTCAAAATAGATAACTTTGTGTTCAATATTTCCGAAGGAAAAGCTTGCGATAAATATAAAACGCTTCGATAGTGATGTGCGACTTTCGCAATATCGATTTTAGGCATGTTTTGTGCTAGGTACCTATATATTTTTGCCAATGCTAATAAGTATTTTTTATATCACTTAGGTGGCAGACAAGCACACGGCCCGCCTGATGGAAAGTGGTTACCGTGGCCTATGGACGTATACAACACCAGGGGCGTTACACTCGTGCTGCCTACTCTGAAGAAACCTTCTAATGCCCCTCTTGAAGAGCCCTATATTGTAGTCGCTTGGGAAAACTTGGGAGTACTTTTTCTGTTAAAAAAATATTGTTCGTTATATAGTAAGTATACTGTCATCCCAACTGAAGATATATACCAAATATCAAATCAATCAGTCAATAGTAGGGGATAAACTGGAGAATCATGATATCCTTATTTACTACATCACATTGCATCCAATTTCACAGTAAATGTTAAATTTAAATTTATAGAAAATAAAATAAGGGAAGGTGATATTAGGGGAGCGTCGAGGTTACTTTTTAGTAGCGATGTGGTGGCACCTTACTCTCCAGACACGCTCGCGGGGTTGCAGAGTAAGCATCCACCGGCATCAATTGACCTCTCTTTCTCAGAACCACCAACTTCTGACACTGAATGTCTCAATGTTACTGCCAAGGACGTTTTCGCAGCCGTTTGCTCCTTCCGGAGCGGATCTGCTGGCGGTCTCGATGGCCTCACTCCCCAGCACCTTAAGGATTTAATGTGCCCGAGCGCTGGCGAGGCTGGCGATGCCCTTCTGAAGGAGCTGACGGCCTTAGTTAATCTAATGCTCTCCGGCAATGTGGACGAAGGTATTACCAATATTCTGTATGGGGCCAACCTTTGTGCTCTGCGCAAGAGGGACGGTGGCATTCGTCCCATTGCCGTAGGAAGCACCTTTCGGCGATTGGCAGCCAAAATTTGCTGCAAGTACTATAGTACCGAGCTTGCAGCAAAATTCCAGCCCCTTCAACTCGGTTTCGGATCGAAAGGGGGCTGTGAGGCTGCCATACACGCACTTTCGACGTACCTTGGCAGTGGTGAAAGTGAGGTCATTTTGAAGGTTGACCTACGGAATGCCTTCAATTCAGTGAATCGGGATACCTTGCTGACCCAAGCCAAATTAGAAACTCCCCATATTTATACATTTCTTTGGCAATGTTATAGACACCCGACAAAATTAGTTTACAAGAATCATCTTTTAGAATCAGCAGTTGGTTGTCAGCAAGGTGATCCTTTGGGACCAGTCATCTTAGTCTTGCAATACATCCCATCATACAACAAATAAATTCAAAATTCAACATTTGGTACCTAGACGACGGGACTCTAGGGGGTGATGTACATACAGTTTTACAAGACTTAGAACTAATTAAAAATAAATTTCAATCTATCGGCTTACAACACAACTCTGACAAATGCGAAATCTTTATCAGTGACTCGACAGACAGACTCTCGACTATAGTAAAATTTAACCACTTAGCTCCCAATATCAAAGTTTTAGAAAAAGCTACTCTACGCCTCCTGGGGTCCCCAGTTTTAGAAGATGGGTTTCATTCATTTATCGAGGAAAAAATTCAAAATTTTGAAAACATCACAGATCACTTACAAAAAATAAGTGTCCATTCGGCCTTTACTATACTTCGGTTTTGTCTTTTTGTACCTAAATTTACTCATGCACTTCGTTCATCACCGTTTTGGCAACATTTGACACTTATGACCAAAATTGATAACATACTGCAAAACACTCTCAGTAAAATATTAAATGTGGCCTTGAACGACCGGGCCTGGCTCCAAGCGTCCTTGCCAGTTCGCTTGGGTGGTCTCGGCGTTCGCAAAATTTCAGATGTTAGCCTTCCAGCATTTTTGTCATCAGTCCACGGCACTGAGGAGTTAACCAGGAAAATTCTTATCAACACACAGGTTAACTCGGAGGTGTCGTGTAAGTCCGATGCCATTAATGCTTGGAGGGTTGCTTGTCCCAACACCGAGTTGCCTGGTAACCTTTTCTCCCAGAGACAATGGGATGCGTCGCTCTGCAAGCTGGTAAGAGAAAGATTATTACACACATCTTACCATGTTTCAGAGCGTGCGCGCCTGCTGGCTGTGGGGGAATGGGAGTCAGGCCTGTGGATTCAGGCACTCCCATCGCCCAACATAGGTACTATGTTGGACGATACCACTTTCCGCCTTGCCACTTGCCTTCGCTTAGGAGCGCCGTGCGTTTCTCCCCATCGTTGCCACTGCGGTGAAGCTGTCGACAGCCTTGGGCACCATGGCCTTTCATGCAGCAGAAGCGCTGGGCGTATATCGCGACACGCCTGCATCAACGACATTATCCGTCGTGCTCTTGTCACCGCTGGCGTACCAGCCATTCGTGAACCTAATGGGCTGGTGCGTGACGATGGCAAGAGACCGGATGGTATGTCGTTGCTACCTTGGAAGATGGGTAGGCCTTTGGTGTGGGACGCAACGTGTGTCGACACCCTTGCGCCTTCACATCTTCCAAGCACAGCAGGCTGTGCCGGCGCTGCTGCTGCATCTGCGGAAAACCTCAAACGGCGCAAATACTGTAACTTAACAGGTGATTATGTTTTTGAGCCGTTTGGGGTTGAAACGTTGGGGACATGGGGCCCAAGTGCCCGTTTTCTTTATAAAGATCTAGCAAAGCGGCTGATCGACGCCACACGTGACCAGAAGGCTGGTTATTACCTTGCACAGAGGTTAAGCATTGCCATTCAACGTGGCAATGCAGCCAGCCTTCTGGGTACGTTACCGGTCGGTGACGATGCGGAGGAATTCCACGACGCATTATGTATGTAAATATTTTATTAATATCCTTATTTTCTTTAGTTTATTTTGTCTCTAGCACCTTTATAATAATAATATTAAAATATTAATAAAGCCGGGTAATTACATTTCACAGTAAATTGATTTGAATTTGAATTAAAACTTTCAATTACTACAATTACATTAAATTTGTCCCAACACGCAGGCATACGGCCAAACTAAGTAAAGCCGTTTAGAAACTACGAAATACTGCAACAGGAAAAGAAATTTTTTGACTGAACAGGAAAAGAAAATTTTTGAACTAACCTAACCTATACCATAATCGCGTTAATTCCTGTTATTATTATTATATATGATTTGAATTTGAATGAAAACTTTCAATTACTACAATTACATTAAATTTGTCCCAACACGCAGGCCTACGGCCAAACAAATAAAGCCTTTTAGAATCTAAATACTGCAAAAGATAAAAAAAAAATTGTCAAAATTCTTTTATTTTTTCAGACGAAATACGACGTACAATCTTCCTGCAAAGATAAAGACTTTGTTTTATCACTAACTCAAACGACAACTGCCAAAAGTAAGCAAGTAATTAATGATCTATTACGTCTTGATTGATAGATGTTCTACTTAGGAAGTGTCAAACAACAACACGACATGATAGAGGAGTTGGCTACATCTATAACTGCCAGAACTCGCACTTGACCGAAAGACAATTATTGTGATTGATAACGTCTTGTACAAATGACCTGGTACCTGTAGTTATATTAAATTTTAGACTTTATTCCTATACTCATAAAGTCCAAAATGAAATGAAAAAAGTTTCATTCCATTTTTTCATTCACTCTGCAAAAAGTCATTTAATTTTGAACTTTAATAACATAGCGTTAAAGTCTATTATTTACTGCTGTTTATTGCAATCGCTGCGGCACGACTATGGTTTGGTATTAGTAGAATCGAGGCCCAGGTTTTTTTTATATATTCAGTGCGTGAATTGACTGCACCCCTTTGGGCAGTAAGAGCTGGAGTGTAGTCCAGAAGATACGGACTACCATCACATTACTATTCCAGATGCTGTTGGACTAAAATGGTGATTGTTGAGTAGCCTGAATTTAACCTAAGTTTGACCTTGCATTATATAAATAAACTAGCTTTTGCCCACGGCTCCGCTCGCATAGAAGTCGGTTATCGCGACCAAACATAGCCTATGTCCTTTCTCAAGGTCTAATCTACCCTCAAATTTCATCAAAATCGGTTCAGTGCTTTAGGTGTGAAAGCCTAACATACAGACATACAGACAGACAGACAGACAGACAGACCATAGACAGTTGTCTGAGAGTTACTTTCGCATTTATAATATTAGTATGGATAAATATTCCACAACATTCTACACAACGTTATCTAGACTCATGGTAAGCTTAACTAGCTTATGTTATGGAATCTAGAATGCAGATAAACATACTTAGATACAATTTTTTTTATAAATACATACATATTATACATAGAAACACCCACACCAATGCAAATAGACATATTCATGCATACAAAATATTTGCACTAAGCTGTATTTATTGTATTCATTAGGTTTTTTTTTGTATAAAAATTGTTTAAAAATCGTTCATTGGTTCCAACAGTTCGTAAGAAAGTTGGTAGATGGCTTCACCGTCGCTCTTAAATATGAATATTAAGAGAAGGGAAATTGTAAGTAATTCAGGTGTGGCTCAATAGCTCCGTTGGAAGAGCATTCCCACTTGAGCGCTTCTTTTTCCCAATATATTTCGAATTCATTATGTAATCCAAATTCTAGATTCAAATTCTATGAATACAATGTTTATTAAAATAATCGAATGCCATTCATATGAAATCGTGTTTTTTTTCTGTCGGATATGTCCCATCACTAGCCTCGTCCTCGTATCGCCGTTAGTAGCAATATTCCGGTCTAGCGTCTCCGGAGGCTCAGTCGATTTATATCCGATGTACGACTACCCTCGAGGCATAGCGTGTACCGCGAAGGGAAGACCAGATGTGCCTTAATAATGAAGTATCTAATAAATGGCCTATAAATATTAAGGACCATTACCTGCTTATGGAGATAAAAGATGTTGTTTTTGTTTTATTATATTATTGTATGTTATATTTGATCGCTCTATTATTACATTTTGTACGACTGTGTGTCTTTGAAGGAGTAGGCAGGACAGGTAAATATGCGTCTCTGTGTGTCTGTCATTGTATTAAATAAACATTAAAATCTCGAATTACATCGGGAAAAAGAAGCGCTCAAGTGAGACTTGACCCACGACCTTTCACTTACAGGGGGAATGCTCTTACAGCTGAGCTATTGAGCCACACCTGAATCACTTCAAATTTCCCTTCTCTTTTTATCCGTCTTCAATCCTTCTCTTTAAATCTCTTTCTTTCTACTAATACGCTTACACCTTCTTTTATCGTCTATTTGTATACTAGCTGACCAGCGAACTTCGTACCGCCTGTTATTTATCTTTTCGCCCGCGTGGCGTCAGATCCCTTTTCCATTGCACCCTCCGGTATATTAAGCATGTATTATACATAAAAAAACATTCCTCTTTAATTACTCTATCTATTAAAAGTAATTGCATCAAAATCAATGTAATGATAGACCAAGCTTCTATGCTTAATCTGAAGCTTCTATCGGAGTGACTGCCATCTGACCTAATAGTTCTTACCCCGATAGGAAAACATGCCTCAACCGTATTTTTTTTTAATTTTCATACTTTGAAGCCGTAAGAAGTCGCCCAGAAGGTCTTAATGGAGCCTACAGTTATAATAGTTGAGGTTATAAACCACAAAGTCATACATTTAGGCTGACCGCGATAAATTAAACCACCTTGCCCCTATTCCCAGGCTAAGTTCCCAAAATTAACTCCACTATAACAGAGATGTCGCAACCTATTGTGGTATTATAATTGTTGCGCGCATATGACCTCAGAGATGATAATTTTACATCACATTATTATACAAAAGCTGCACTTTCACTGTGATGGCAGTTGTATTTATGTTCTGACGAGCTCGTCTAATTAGCCCCACCCTCTCCTTTCCTTCACAGGACGACACTTGCAGGGCTAAGATGCCATCCATATACGGTGCAGAGTATACCTGCTAGAACCAAGCCGTTCAGTAACTCATTCCTATGCCGCACCATTGAGACCTGGAACTCCCTGCCAGCTCACGTGTTTCCTTCTTCCTACAGTCCTACCTACTACTACTACCGCTACGCCACAGAGGCTATATGTCACATATCAGTCAGAAAGAAAATCAAAAATGGTACCCGGGTTTGTTGCACGATCTGTCAAAATAAATCAAACCTTGTGTGTGTTTCCTTCTTCCTACAGTCCCGGATCCTTTAAGCGGGGCGTGAAAAGGCATCTAATGAGGCCGTCAAGCTGAGTGCCATCACTGTTAACATGGTACATGTTTACGATGGTGACCCTCTTTCCGAGACTTTGCCTTTGCTTAACATCAGGCGAGGTGAAGTCAAATTGACGTGTCCTATATAAAAAAAAATAGGGCAGTCAAACACGAAGACTGTTTCGGGATAAGAGCCGACAAATCCGATTTAAGAACCCCATTAAGATCTTCGGGGCTTAAAGAAACCTTATCTGCAAATGCACAAAACCTGAAAAATACTGGGATTTCCTTGGAATCAGACCACGACACGTCTTGCTGAATTCATTTATTTCGAGACAAAGACAAAAACATTAGTGAAGTATGTCAGATTTTTACAAAGTTGCCAATGTACAATAATATTACTTTTATTATAACGATAATACCTTACACCTCCACCCTAAAATTATACATAGTAAATAGACTTAAATAAACGAGAACTTCCAAACATTGAGGTGAATATTATTTTGTCTACATCATCTTAAACTAGGGCTGATACCTAACAACAGGGTACCGTATTCGTTTGGGACGGATCACCGGTTCCGGTGTTGTACTTAGTGGTGGTTCCAAAGCAGGAGCGTCCAGTATTGGGGACTGCGGTACGGAACGCGGCGCGCTCGCCGAAGGCGTGCTGTACACATCATCGCGCTCACCTTCGGCCTGTGGACTAGCTGCACAAAACCCGACCGTGTAGAAACCATCATGTGAAAAGTTGATCTTTTTTGGAGCAAACCCCCCTCGGGTTTCACTTAGACGAAGGTGAAGTGGATATGTCGGGCCCGAACTGATTAACATCGCTGACCCGTGCGTTGACATATCCGCTTGTGTGGCCGGGTAATCTGGTGTGCCCTAGAACGAATATCCTAGAGACCCGACAGGCTTAGGCCTTAAAAGGTGTTCTTTTGGCAACAATATAAACGCGTCACTAGAAACACCATGGTAACCACTGCATTACAATAATATTATTTAAGAGTAAACTGTGCCAGAAAGGCTATTATAAAATCCAAGAATATTAAGATGATAAACAAGCTTAGAAATGAGCTGTTCGCTCAGCTATGCTACTCAAGCAAAGCATTGTATCTAGACCAGTATTAGACTAAGTAAATATTTGTAAAAAAGAATGCCCGCTGAGTTTCTTGCCGGAGTCTTCTCAGGTTTGGCCCACGTTTCGAACCGGTGTGGTCCATTTGCTAAACTAGTATTTAATATTTATTTTATACTAGCTTTTGCCCGCGGCTCCGCCCGTGTGAATGTCGGTTATCGTGACCAAACATAGTCTATGTCCTTTCTCATTGTCTAATCTACCCCTATTCCAAATTTCATCAAAATCGGTTCAGTGGTTTAGGCGTGAAAGCGTAACATATAGACAGACAGACAGATAGACAGACAGACAGACAGACAGAGTTACTTTCGCATTTATAATATTTAGTATGGATTGACGTTTTGTAAGTTCTGATTTAATGGTCTATGCAGAATAAATGATTTTTGACTTTAACTTTGATTTTGACAAGTTCTAGTTTGCTACACTAATGGTATATAAGCCTGTAAAATATACTGAGCAACAAAATTTTCGTAAATCTTTCCATTTACCCTCAATATGTTACCAGACTAAACCATATTTCACCCAATATGCCTTTCCCGAAAATCCCGTGTAAGCTCCTTGCAAATCCAATCACTTTGCCGAGACAGATATGCAGGAAATATGCAAGATTTCAATCAATCCAATTTCCTGATTGTGATGTAAGTCGAGTATGAATATATTTCCCAGTTCTACGGTCGAAAATCGTTATAAATAAATAAAGTTGGAGTCTTTGTCTGTTTGTAACGGTAAAATGACAACTTTTTACGAATGCCTATGAATTTTATTATACACTAGCAGCCCGTCCCGGCTTCGCACGGGGTAGACAATTATTTATAGTTTCGGCAGCGCATTCGACGAAAGACATTTTAACACTCATTTTTCTACACCTTCGGTTACATTGTTCAAATTTTACAAAGGATCCCTAATTTTTTTCAAAATGAAATGTAGCCTATGTCAAATTGGAAGAATGTAGCATTCTATTGGTGAAAGAATTTTTTAAATCGGCCCAGTACTTTTTGAGCCTATTCATTACAAACATACAAAAAAAATAAAGTTTAAACTAAAACCCGACTACCGAAAAATCACGCTTTAAAAAGTGACAAACAAGAAAATATCAAGGATAGCCGTGGTCGTATGCCACTTTTCCCTAGAATATATTGTTTTGTTAAAGTAAGTGGCATACGACCACGGCTATCCTTGATATTTTCTTGTTTGTCACTTTTTAAAGCGTGATTTTTCGGTAGTCGGGTTTTAGTTTAAACTTTATTTTTTATTTAAATTATTTTCAGGCAAGGTAAAGCTAATAATTTATACATATTTGAAATGTGCTCATTAAGCACTTTCATTTGATACCAAACACGACATCTTTATCTCAAATTTATTTTTTAATACAGTACCTTATGAGCGCTAGAGGGCGCCACACAAGATTGGGTACCACTTCATATAGCCTATAACCATCGGACGATCAAGCCGCTTGTAACGATACCTCATTTGTCCAGTTCTAATAAGTATTTGAGGAGCTATGAGGGAACAAATGAACATACATACATACATACATACATACATACATACATACATAGCCTGTCAAAACCATAACCCTCCTTTTGGCTTCGCCGTAGTCGGGTAAAAATAGGTACAAATCTTTCCTCTTTATAATATTAGTGTAGATGATACTTACCACAAAAAAGAACTCCAAAAAGTAACAAATAAAATTGGGTTGGTTAGCCTTTTAACCTTGAAATACCTAGTAATATTTTGATTCAAGCGTTATCGTGTCAGGGGACTTTAACTGGTAAAGCACTCTGTCATGTTATTGGAAGAATTCAACGTGCTGTTTTACTGCAGATAGCTAATGTCATAAGGCGTTTAACTTAAGCTACTTTTATTTTCGATAAATTATAAGGGTTTCGGGGAAAAGGAATAATACCCAGCCCACGCGAGCGAAGTCACGGGCATAGTGAGTTCCAGTCTATTATTGCTGTTAAAATGTCCAAAATTCGTGTAAACTCCACGATACATTTTAAAGGGTTCACTAGTTTTGATGGGTTCTAATTTCCTGGGAGACATTTTATAGCTTACTAGATGTCCTGGAATCCAGACGAGCTACGTATAATGGTTAAACGGTATACCTAAAAGTAAATGGTAAAGATCAAGTTACCATTTTATTTTATAGAATAGGTCAATAAGACTTCACCTCGCCTGATGCAGTCTCACGAAAGAGGATTAAATACTATTACTGACACATTTTTTATTCTCGTGCGGAAATCACCACGGATACCTTCCCCGCCGGAGCCGGAAGGGGATGCTATGTCGAACTCAAGCCGACTAATACCGCACGCCGACTGAGGGTCGTGGTGCTAGACCGGAGGTGAGGTTGTCATCGACATATCCCTCGCACCCCGGCTGACCCAGGGCCTTCCCTTACGGTCTGGCCCTCCTCGGGATTCCTGGAATGTCTGGCTTGAGCATGGTGCAGGCCCCTCGTAAAATGCTATAATTACAGCATGGTACTGTATTAGTATTAGTTACGTGACTTATTTGTTACATTATGTAACTTTGTTTTAATTCTTACGTATAAAGTGTTTTATATACTTGATGTGATTGTTTATCCAGACGCGAAATGTACATTCGTCCACATTTAGCTATAAGAAAATAAATATTGTAAATTGACGTCCAAAAAATGCTGCAGTGGAGTTTGTTGCGCCGTTTCTTCTCCACCAGCGCCTTGGAAGCGGTGGTAAACTTAGATTAAGTTTAAAATTGACGTCAATAAGAAACACTTTTATTGTTCTACTAGCTGTCCCGGCGAACTTCGTACCGCCAATTTTTTCCTACCCTCGTGGCGTCAGATCCCGTTCCCGCTGCACCATTTAGGGGGATGAAAAATAGATAATAATTAAATGACGATTGATCATTTTTCTACCGGAAAGAAAAAATGATTAAATTACTAAAATGGCTATTAAAAAATAAGGGTTGATCGTAGAAGGGTGAAAATTGAGGATTGTAGGTATTTTTGTATGTTGTATCATAAAAAAATAAAAATAAAAAATTTTGTCTAAAAAATTAAAAAAAAAAATTTAGGGGTGGACTACCCCTAACATTTAGGGGGATGAAAAATAGATGTTGGCCGATTCTCAGACCTACTCAATATGCTCACAAAATTTCATTAAAATCGGTCAAGCCGTTTTGGAGGAGTATGGCAACAAAAACTGTGACACGAGAATTTTATATATTAAGATATTGAAAAATAAATGAATATTTTACTATATGACTATATGACACCTCAAATCAATCAATCAATTCGTCTATAGCAGTCTCCTGCTGGACACAGGCCTCTCCCAATGTTGGGAGGCTTTAGCCTACTGTATCCACGCTGACCAGACACGTTGGAACAGGGTTCTATTCCGAGTTTTTCTTCTCTCGCAGTGATATCGTCTGCGTATTTTTCCGTTAACCGCCTCGTACGACACCCCTCAAATGTGATAGGTGATACTTGTATTCTTTCTCTGTCACCATACGAATACTGACACCAATCCATACTAATATTATAAATGCGAAAGTAACTCTGTTTCACGGCTAAACCACTGAACTGATTTTGATGAAATATGGTATAGGGGTTGATTAGACCTTGAGAAAGGACATAGGCTATGTTTGATCGCGATAACCGATATCCACGCGGGCGGAGCCGCGGGCAAAAGCTAGTTCATGGTATAACGGTGGCCTCAGCTTAAGGGCCTGCATTTTCACGTGCCGCTTAAAGGACCCAGGACCATAGGAAGAGGGAAACCCGTGTGCAGATAAACAATTCCAATACTTTTTGTTGCGGCAAAGAATGAGCGGCGGTAATCGCTTACCATCAGGTGATCCGTCTGCTCGTTTGCCACCCTATTCCATAAAAAAAGGACCGAACCGCTGAATTTACTACATAACTTGAGAAATATTTTCAAAGAACGCTTACAATTCACTCATAAACGCAGTGTATCTCAATAGAAACTGCCACGAAGGAGCGATGTTTGATTTTGAGCTGTGTAATTAATCAAATATGCATTAAAAACTTCCATTACTCGACTCTTCATCTTCAAAACTGTAATATCAGCACCTAATCCATTAACGGTTGCACTAGAGCTAATATTATAATGAACTTAATATAATCACCAGTGTACTACGTACATATAGAATCTGTGCAATGAACTGCAGTGTATGTGTGGTAAGTTAATACTGGTGGAAAGGGCCCGGCTATTTGTGGCGGGTTATGGAATGCGTCGGGATGGAGGGCTATAGTTAGATGCAAATGTCTCGGTGTAAATGTTGACAGTTCGGGTTTAACACCTGAAAACCAGGACAAGTGAAGTTTAGCAATACTTGTATCAATAGTTTTGACAATTTCGGGTTTTGCAATACTTACTGGTATATGAATACTTTTGACAATGATACTCTATACTGTTATCGATTCAACGATTGGAGTTCAAGCTAACGTCATCCAGCCTCATCACTTCCCTTACACCTGTAATGGCGAACCAATGGTACGTTGTCATTGATGACACTAGACACAACATTTGAGGCCCACAGCATTGGGCAGAGATTGAAATCATGAGATATGCAGTTGACAGACTTCGTGCGTTAGAATACTTAAGGAACAGTCATATGATGTCGACAGTTTCTGAAGGTACATTTAAGTACAGTAAGTAAGTTCTTTTGAGACTGACATGGTCATTCACCAGCTACCACGGAGCCACCAGGCGGTCACTAGTGCATCCGTGAATTCCGTGATCATGGCGCTTGAAACAGCGCCGAAAAGTGTTTTACTTTAAGTAAGTTCTTATTTATTATCCAAGTCAAAATTATTTATTATATATATATATTTATACATTTATGGCTTCATTAAAAAAACCATACGATATTAATCCACCGTTTCGTTACACCCGTATACTTGAGTATGCCATAATTACAATTATAATCCAATTGCAATCGGCAAGGAATGTACACATTTTCAGGTATGCATCTTTCAATGAGATCCTTATGTGAATATTATATTCAACATAATAGCCATTCGGAATGCATAATGGCTACCGGCATTTCAAGATTCTTGAATCGACCTTTTATGATGCATACTGGATAATATAGTCATATGTGTAAAGACTAATAGTGAGTCAACTCCATTGTTAAATTCGAAAATACCTACAACGCTGTCTCGCCTTCCAGTAGATAAGAATGTGCTAGGGTTGTCACAATATTGCCATAGATTAGACAAAGGTGTAAGGTGAGTAGATAAAATAATACTCACCTAATACATGTATTAAATCTCTCTCTCTCTCTCTCTCGCTCTCTCTCTCTCTAACTTAAGAGTAAACATAAACATAACATAAACTCACGCCTATATTCCCCAAAGAGGTAGGCAGAGGTGCTAGCACCCACATTTCGCCAGTTTATGTTTAGGTCCCAATGTAATAGGTGGCGAGCCTATTGCCATTAGTTGGGCACTTATAAACCCTGCGATAAATACACACAAAACTTCGAAAAGCATCGAAAAGTCATTGGTATGTGCCATGGTAAACCTGGGATCGAACCTGAGACCTCGTCTCAGCAGTCTATTACCCATACCACTATACCCCGTCCATCATATTATTGTATTTTAGACAGATGAAAGTAGTGATTGCATGAAAATTTAAAATATCGACAAAGTTAAAAACCTCGATTAAAAAAATATTTATCGATAAATGAAAATATATGATTTCTTATAGAATTATAATCTATTATCTTTCTATACATAATAATAAAGCAGTACTTAGATATTTCGTGTCTGTAGAATTTATAAATATAATAGAAAACGATTGTGGGCCATAACGCATACGCTAATCTCCAAAACAAAACAACTGACTTCTAGAAGAATATTCCCATATGCTGATTTCATGGTATTTATTGAAGAGTTCAGTATCAGATCTTTATGCAAATTAAATGGGACCATTTTGGAATAAACCTCTTTCAAACAAAAAAAGAATTTTAGCAATCCGTCTACAAATGACGGAGTTACAAAAAACATTTTTCCGTAAAAATCATATAAATATAAAAAATTACAAACATCCGAATTGTTGTTTAGAAATCGGTTAAAAACCGCCAGTTATGTAATATTAAAAAATATATTTTCTGCAGTCGATATCGATTGTGACATTTTCAAGTTATTATAATGAAAACACAGTCGATTGACTAACTACATCCCTAAAATTGCTTTCTGGCTGACGTGACGTTGTCAATGAACGGTACGTCAGCCAGCTAGAACAAAGTTATACCGACCACTGTCAGTGAGCTGTCTAAAATACAATAATATAATGGACGGAGTATAGGCTATCGCAACATAAAAAAACTTCAGAATAATTTGTTTTTATTATACATATGTACATAAATAAATATTTAGACTGAAATTGAATTGATTTACAATTAAATAAAAGGCTGTTATTTAGCTCATTCACCATACTTAGATAGGTACCTTTTTTCATATACATTATCCACACGGATACGCCAATGGCTTAGGTTACTACCAAAGCATTACGTGTCATGTTGTTTGCCCGCGATGGACTCCTAAACTACTTAACCGATTTTAATCAAATTTACACACCGTGTGCAGTTTGCTCTAACTTGAAAGATAGGATAACTTACATCTTAATTTAGCGATAAGTGATATCCACGCGGGCGGAGCCGCGGGTAACAGCTAGTAATATATTTACAGTTTATTTATAAGTTTATTCACTAACTTCAATCTTATAAGTTTATTTATAACAAGGATTACTGTTTGTGTTCAGAGTGGAATGTAGCGCACATCTGCGCGTGAGTCAGATGGCCCAGGATTTATATTGATGCTTTGATGGACTTGCAGCTTATTGCATTCTGATCGAGTGTTGCCAGATGGTCTGCAATCATCATTGAATACGTCATGTCTAGATTATGATGAGATACCTAGATGTTTCTAGAACCACTTACAAAAGTTACAGTAATCCGTACTAATATTAAAAATGCGAAAGTAATTCTGTCTGTATGTTACGCTTTCTCGCCTAAACCACTGAACCGATTTTGATGAAATTTGGTACAGTGGTAGATTAGACCATAAGAAAGGAGCGCGGAGCCGCGGGCAAAAGCTAGTTGAGTTCACTACAGTTTATATCATAAATGCGAAAATAACTCTGTTTGTCTGTCCGTCTGTTACGCTTTCACTTTCACTGAACTGATTTTGATAAAATTTGGTATAGGGGTAGATTAGACCTTGAGAATGGACATAGGTTATGTTTGGTGGTGTGGTGATACAAAAATTCGCGCTAGGCTTATACAGACAGGTACCCAAAGTCACGATAACCGGCATTCACCCAGATGGAGCCGCGGGTAACACCTAATAAAAAAGAAAGTTATCAATCTCAAGTTTTAATTTAAATTTCGATTGTCATCGAACAATTTTGACAACCAACTTCAAATGTCATTCAAATGTCAAAACTGTCATTTAAACGTCAGAATTTTATTAACTTCCCGCGTCAGAGGTCAATGGCCAGCCGACGAACGAACAAGGAAACAGAACAACACACAACATGCTTCAATTGTAATTATCAGATAGTTATCATGAAGTTATGAATGCAATGTCGATGCACTTGTACGCCGTGCGCGTGCGATGTTTCGGTTTCTCTCGGTCAACACACCTTGATGATTAGTTTGACAAGCCACCGTGACAGACCGACAATTATTCATGTCTTTTTTTACATGTGTGATTTTTTTTTAATTTTTCCGCGAGTAATTGCATTTTGTTGACATATACTTACGCTACAGACAGAAACGTATTGTTGTTGTATTTTTCTTTTAATAGCTTAGTTTAAGTCAATCACAGGATTACGATGGGATGGAAGACCAGTTTTTTTTTCATTAAATATACATAAATTCTTACTAACCTACGTTTTTTTACCCACGCCTTAAAGATAGATATATATAGAAGGGAAATTTGAATTGATTCAGGTATGGCTCAGTGCTCAGTTGGAAGAGCATTCCCCTTGTAAGGGAAAGTAGCTTCAAGTCCTACTTGAACATATCATTTTTCCCTATGTATTCGAATTTTAAAAAGTTAGCATAAAAAATTCATTCAAATATTTGGGCGGAGTCATCAAAAATCAATGTTTAAAAAAGGTTGAAAAATCATTCATTGGTTCCAACAGTTCGTAAGAAAGTTGGTAGAAGGCTCCACCGTCGTCCTTAAAGACGGGTATAAAGAGAAGGGAAATTTGAAGTGATTCAGGTGTGGCTCAATAGCCCAGTTGGAAGAGCATTCCCCTGTAAGGGAAAGGTCGTGGGTTCAAGTCCCACATGAGGATTTCATTTTTCCCGATGTATTCGAATTTAAAAAAAGATACAGGTACTTTACCGACCTGCAGGTTAGATTAGCTTGGGCTACGAAGGCCTTAGTGGGGCTCAACTACGAAACTGCATTAATCATCAACATTGCTCTATTGTAACGATAAAAAAGCCCATAAAACCACGTATGGTGATTCACGGCGAGGCAATAAGTAACGTGAACTGAGCGAAATCCCTCGTTAACTTGGAAGGTAGACCGTGAACCGATTGAGAGACCACTGTCACTTACGTAATGTGAGTGAAAACTATGCATATCGAGGAATAGGAGAGCACGCTATGATGAAAACTAAAGTCACTGGTTGAGATGTTGAAGGACTAAGGAAAAATAAAGAAGTATCTAAAGTAAAGCCAACGGAGTGAGAGAAAAAAGGTAAACAATGTTTCAGCGGTGCCAAACTTTTATAATTGAAAATTATTACGTATCACTTCAAGCGCGTTTCAGACACGAATGAAATTGCACTTAAGATGGCGGATCTGACAGACAGAACCGCTGTGCTGACAGCTTTCCTATACTACGAAACACGCAACAACAGCTGTCGCTTGACCATTGTCGCGTACGTGTGATATGTGCGACAAGGGCAGAGAATATAAATCGCTAGTGATTACAACGTAACTCAGTAATTCGTTCCTGCGTGGAATACTGCTCACATCTCCGGGACGGCTCCGCAAAGTACTTATTAGATGCTCTCGACAGGTTGCAGCGACGTGCGGTCCGCATTATTGGGGATCCTGAGGTCACGAACACCCTCGAGCCTTTGCAGATGCGTAGAGATGTTGCGTCTTTGGCAGTTTTCTACCGTCTCTACCATGGTGAATGTTCTGACGAGCTCTTCCAATTAGTCCCACCCTCCCCTTTCCTTCACAGGACGACACGTGCAGGGCTAAGATGTCATCCATTTACGGTGCAGAGTATACCTGCTAGAACCAAGCGTTTCAGTGATTCATTCCTATGCCGCACCACTAAGACCTGGAATTCCCTGCCAGCTCACGTGTTTCCTTCTTCCTACAGTCCCGGGTCCTTTAAGCGGGGCGTGAAAAGGCATCTAATGAGGCCGTCAAGCTGAGTGACGGGCTGAACGTCGATATTTTCTGTGAATGTGCCATCTGACCTCCACAAACCAAAGGCGATATCGAAGCATTGCAGTTTGACCAGCTGTTAAGACATTTTAGGGCTCCAACTACCCGTGTTTAGTGCCATAGATATTCGCATGGCAACTGGTTTAACGTGCTCTCCGAGGCGCGACCAGACATAACACAGAAAAATTGCACTGAGCGAGAATCGAACCCGCACCTCCTGCGTAATGGTGGCGTAAACTACCGCTACGCCACAGAGGCTATATGTCACATATCAGTCAGAAAGAAAATCGAAAACAGAACCTGGTTTTGTTGCATGATCTGTCAAAATAAATCAAACATTGTGTGTGTTTCCTTCTTCCTACAATCCCGGATCCTTTAAGCGGGGCGTGAAAAGGCATCTGATGAAGCCGTCAAGCCGAGTGCCACCACTGTTAACATGGTACATGTTTACGGTGGTGACCCTCTTTCCGAGACTTTGCCATTAGCTTAACATCAGGCGAGGTGAAGTCAAATTGACGTGTCCTTTATATAAAAAAATTAACCAACGTTTTCATGAGGTTATTAAGAATTACATTATAAAACACTTTTTTTTGAAATCACGTTTTGAAACCTTGGCGTTATTGAATAAGGCCCAAGTATTCTCTTCACGCGTTTTCAACACGTACCTAATCTACTATTAATTTTGTGCTAAAAATATCAGATAATTTACATTTTTAGATAAGGCTATGTCAACCGTAATGAATTGGTACAGCCGGGGCGGTCACCGCGTCGAATCTCGGCTGAAGCTATCGCTTTCCCTCACGGTTCAGTGACAGCACGTCTGTTAGGCTCTCCGATTTTAAATTACGGGTTGCAAGGTGGGACTCTGCTTGCGTAGCCATAAAAAAAACATTCAATAAAAAAAAATATGATCCGAAATACATCGGGAAAAAGAACTCAAGTGGGACTTGAACCCACGACCTTTCCCTTACAGGGGGAATGCTCTTCCAACTGAGCTATTGAGCCACACCTGAATCACTTCAAATTTCCCTTCTCTATAAATCCGTCTTTAAGGGCGACGGTGGCGCCATCTACCAACTTTCTTACGAACTATTGGAACCAATGAATGATTTTTCAACCATTTTTTATACGGGACTCGAACCGACTTAAGATCAATGTATAAGTAACGATTTCCCGCCCAAAAAATACTGAGGGCGAGCTGTGTTTATGTCTAATCCATACTTCCATACTTCTTCTATCCATACTAATATTATAAATGCGAAAGTAACTCTTTCCGTCTGTCTGTATGTTACGCTTTCACGCCTAAACCACTAAACTGGTTTTGATCAAATTTGGTATAGGGGTAGATTAGACCATGAGAAAGGACATAGGCTATGTTTGGTCGCCATAACCGAAATCCACGCAGGCGAAACCGCGGGCAAAAGCTAGTTGTCTATACATGAGCGATTTTCAGAGAACAATGCTGTTGTGAGTCGGCCTTACGATCGAGAGGTCCCAAGTTCGAATCCTGGCCATTACACTACTGACGTGAACCCACTCCTAGCACAAGCAATTTAGCTTACTTGGAGGGGTTAGAGGGAACGATCCTCTAGAATACAATCTGTCCTTGTCTGAAACCGCCTATCCATGTAAATTAATCGAGATAAATCGAGAATCAGAACTACGACATTCTACGAGTAGAATACGGGTCTATGTTAATAAAAAGCTGTTAACAAAACAAAACACATACTGTTAAGTATTAATTATTTGTATAACATGTCTCTTAAGTTAGTGAACACTATGAACAGAACGCACTTAACAACGGATATGAGGCGATGAATCACCTCTCTAAACATAATGAGAACCATTCCGAGAAGCTAATCGTGTCGTGTATTATCGCTAGCGAGAACATTGTGAGGTTACGTTAGCTCCTGTGACGTCACAATATTGTAGTCTGTATTGCTGTCTTTCTCTCTGTGTCTAAATCTTAGTTAGTAGTAGTAATCGTAGTTTATATTCCACTGCTGTTTAACTGCTTAGGCGTCCATTACACGGTAAGCCGTGATTGACGAATAATCTTCCTCTAATACGGTGACTGTTGGCAACTTTTACTTATGTTATTCTATTCAACATTCTTCATCTTTTACCTGTTATTGGCCTTTTCCAATTCTATCATATTAACATGTAATTCCTTTCAAAATTTCTCTGAGAACATAGTGTCAACTGTTCTGTTATCAGTACTTTTACCTTGTTTCAGGTAATCGTCCATAGTCTCGTACGACTAGGGTTGCCAACCGTCCCGCTATACGCGGGACGTCCCGTTTCTGAGACCCATGACAAGACGTCCCGCTCAGGGTATGAGCGGGACGCTAAATATCTCGCTTTTCGGAAAAAGCAACGCACGACATTAAAATGTCCCCATCAAATTATATAGCCCCGGGTCGGCCGAATCAATGAGTAAACGACAACCAGAGTACAACAAAGAATCGATGACGAATTCTTTGGTTTCATTTGTACTAATGCAGAAGTTATTCCGATGATGATAAAGAGTATGAAACTGAACCTTATTGCGTGGTATAATAATGTATCGAAATTATATTGATGACCACTTCGATTTTTCAGAAAGCAATTACTTAGCTTCCATACGCTTATTTGCATTAGAAAGTTTTGTAAAAGTTTTGAAAATTTTGTCGGTTTAGTTGTCTGTCTGCTGTCTGTCTGTATGTTACGCTTTCAAGCCTAAACCACTGAACGGATTTGATGAAATTTTGTATAGGGGTAGATTAGACCATGAGGAAGGACGCGGGATAACCGACATCCGGAGCCGCGGGCAATAGCTAGTAGTCTATGAACGGTTTTTTTAGTATATGTTTACTATTACCTATTTATTTATGTAACTAATAAGGTGTTTTATTTTACCTCTCATCCTGCTTTGCAAAGAAAAGTTCACGTTTTCTGTATTCTAAACAAAATTCATAAGATCCCGCTTTTTAAATCCTTGTCCCGCATTTATAATCAAAATTTCCCGCAAATTCGTATTTTATATATACTGTCAATTTGTATACCTCTGTCTGCCTTAATTGCTGCCGCCACTGTTTGAAGTATTTTTGTTCTAACCATCCTTTCAGCGTAATTAATGACTGATGGCATGAATGACGTTTGCATGAGTGTGTAATGATCGCCTTAGAAGAAACGAAAGTTGTAGGCCAGGTGCCAAGTGGAAACATGTAGTCTCTGGCCTACCCCACTGGGTAAGAAGCGTAACTGTATGTGTGTTGTATTAACTACTTGACGATTTAGATGTTTCTTTTTGTAGACGACATTGTTATTTATTATCATCTGAGCGTTGCAACAAAGGCTCGCAATCAAGAACCAGGCGCCGAGCTCCTGTGAGAGCAACTGCGGTCTGACCCGCAATACCGAGAAGAAAGCCTGCGCCACTAGGCTCCGTGAATCAACAAGTGTACCGAATTGCAGGTGCGGTTGTTTTCAGCCCCGAAGCCGCGACCTGTCTTTCAGAATGAGTACTTAGTAGTTAAACAAGTCCAAGTTACTGTTTAAAAAAAAATGACGTCACAAGAAAGAAGTATTGTAAGCTAAACATAAAACTATCTCGCACGTCTAAGGTAAGGCTTCCTATACACGTACAGTCGGGACTACAATCAACAATACAATCGCACAAGATGTTCACGTCTGAGTAATTGTTCGACATATCGAGATAAGGAGCTTCTTTCTGCAAGTACATAACGACTTGGCATACATTTGTGACTTAATCTATCTTCTTTATCTTGTAAAAGTTTCTACGTTTTTACTTTAACAACGTTTTTATGAATAGTAATTTTCATACATATATTGACGGCTGTAAATCCCTCGCGGGTAGGTAGAGGGTGTAGTATCACCCACTAGACTTAAATTGAAACAATACCAATATTCCAAAGTAAAATTACTAGTGAATGAATACACATCATGTTTGGTAACGCACCAGGTGTGATTGGTAATGCGTGATCTGTAAAAACAAAGCCTACTTACGTGACATTAAGTATTAAACTTTCAGAATTATTCACGGTACTTGCGTTTTATTGTTCTTTTTTGTTGTTTAATTTATAAGTTTTCATAAATTTGGTAATCACACGTTATAAAAACGTAATAGTATTAAATTTGGTCCTTTGTTAGACGCTAAACGTCAATATCCTGATAAAAAAACTCGTTACTTCTAGGTTTAGCAGGGAGTATTCACAAATTCACAAAAACGAACATAATCTATAGTTTTTCTACGTCTTTTGGTAGAAAAAGAAAGTGTGATTTTTATTTGGAAAGTTAATCACCATATTGTTATACTGCAGAAACTATAATTAAGCAGTACAGCGATAAAGATAATTGATTGTGTTCGCTTCGCGGGTAGTTAAACATTTAGGTGACGTTTCATCAATCACTTGATACTAAATTTGAGCAACAATTTTGTAATAAATTTTGTATTTCAATAGTATCTTTCAGTGTTATTGTGGAAACAAACAAGAGGAGAATCATGTTTTGATCTTGTCAATATACATCCATACTAATATTATAATTGCGAAAGTAACTCTGTCTGTCTGTCGGTCTGTATGTTACGCTTTCACGCCTAAACCACTGAACCGATTTTAATGAAATTTGGTACATGGGTAGATTAGACCTTGAGAAAGGACATAGGTTATGTTTGGTCGCGATAACCGACATCCACGCGGGCGGAGCCGCGGGCAAAAGCTAGTTGGTAATATTGACATATTGAAGTACAAACGCAATTCTTCATGGATCATGATACTAGATCGATAGATCGCGATCTCTTTTTCTTTTTGAAAGTGGAAACATTCTCAAACTTCACTACACCCCAGTATATTCAGCATCGATCTTGACAAGCAAATATTCAAAATAATCTTAAGACCATTTTGAGTACGTACTTTTTCTCACACATTAACACCACCGTGCATGCAGCATCAGACCGATACAGTTTTAAAGTACCTAATTTCTTTTCCTTTGCTTTGCTAATAGAACATCGTTACTGACTGTACATCTGTTGATTGACTGATAAAATAGGCAGGCTTTCCTTTTAGGGTTAGTGGATCAGACGGCAGTCGCTTCCGTAAAAGACATGATACATCTAACTACAGACAGGAATGGGAGACCCAACCCCAGGCTTCAATGGTGTAGTTTTAGATGCAACCAGGGTTGTTAATCAGATGGTGATGATGACTTAAGCTCCCCCTCCCGAGGAGGGCCAGACCGTAAGAGACGGCTCTGGGTCAGCCGGGGTGCGAGGAATTTGTCGAAGAAAACCTCATCTCCGGCCTAGGCATGCTAGCACCATGACCCACAGTCGGTGTGCGGTTTTAGTCGGTTCGAGTTCCACATAACCTCCCCTTCTGGCTCTGGCGGGGAAGGTACCCGAGGGGATTTCCGCACGAAAAAAAAAGAAGATGACTTAAGCTCAGTTTCCGAATAAAAGCGTGTATCTATAAGGAATATTTTATCGATGACAGGTTTATTATTATTAAAAATGGTTGGCGATCTTCCAAAATAATGTTTAGAAATATAAATTTACCATTCAAAATATTTCCGTCACATTAGAATCAAGACACATTTTGTTCTATGAAATGAAAAAATAACGTTTAACCTAGAGCAAGTTCGTAAAATGTTAAGAACAGAAATAGATGGCTGGCTAGAGTCTGCCTATCCCCGAGGGACAACGGTGTGAATATATTTTAATATCGACCGGTACTTTGACAGCCTCGACATATCTTTTTTTCTGCTTAAAGGACCCGGTACCGTAGGAAAAAAAGCACGTGTGAGTGTGCTGATAAAGAGATCCAAAACTTTATGACAAAGAGTCGTGAAAACGACGAGTTGTTATACGTTTGCCGTGTCTGTATGTGTCTGTCTGTGGCATCGTAGCTCCCGAACATATAAACCGATGTGGATTTTTTTTTGTTTGAAACGGATATTTATGTCGGAAGTGTTTTTAGCTATGCTTTTTATGTAATACTAGTACTACCCGCGGCTCCGCCCGCGTGGATGTCGGTTCTCGCAAACAAACATAGCCTATGTCCTTTCTCATGGTCTAATCTACCCCTATACCAAATTTCATCAAAATCGTTTCGGTGGTTTAGACGTGGAAGCGTAACTTACAGACAGACAGACAGTGTTACTTTCGCATTTATAATATTAGTAAGTATGGATATTAAGAAATAACTGAGTTTTCCATTGCGGTTTGGATCCCCAGGATCTTACCGGGATCGTCCAACACCCATACATTTCCAGTATCAAACAAATATCTCATATACACGTCCAGTTAAATTTCTATGAGCTGTGAAGTCCTATCGTCACTAATTATCATAATTCAGCACTCAAATAACAATTTCCTTATCGGCACAACCGGGCACTAATGTGTAAACAATCGCATCGTGAATGGGACGCCTTACAACTAGGGCCTGCAATTACCGTAGATTTTTGAATACCGGTAATAAAACGGTATTAGATTTTTTTTACCGGTAATACCGGTAAAACCGGTAATGGGTATATTTGTGGTAACGATATTAAAGTAGAGTTTGATAGGGTAGTAAACATTTTATTTTAAGTTAAACTGTGATAGCTACTTGATAAACTAACTCGCATAATCGTTGTCAATGCAAAAATAGAGAGAATGAATAAAAAAAATATGTTGCCATGTAGATCAATCAATCAATTAGCCTATTGCAGTACACTGCTGGACATAAGCCTTTTCCAACCTTTTCCAATGTGCGCTATTTCTGTCGATGCGATCCAGTCTATCCCAGCCACCTTTTACCGATCGCAAGTCCATCTGGCTAGGCGACGTCAAACCCACAGCCACTTCAACTGACTTATTTTGCGAGCTATGTCGGTAACCTTAGTTCTTTATCGAATGACCTTGTTTCGAATTCTATCCTTCAAAGAAACTCCAAAGCCCACTGTACAACTTTTAGGTCATGGACAAAACCCTCTGTAAGTGTTTTCAGACATTGCGGTAGGGGTGAAAAGAATGCACAACGCCGTTTCCCAAATGGCTGCCCAGTCTAGTTGAATCCTTTTGACTTGTTCTTTCTCGAAGCTGTTTTAACCGAGCTGAAGCCCAGGTATATATATTTTTGAACAACTTCGAGCATTACCCCTTCGATGGTCATCGGTCTCGTTGCAAAATGTTCATTAAACATAATCTTAGTTTTATCCTAGTTTAGCATTTCGCCTAGTTATTCTAACGACTCCACAACTATGACGATGCCGTCGACGAACCGAATATGCAATATACTCTAATGCGTTAGAGAATATTAAGTCCATATAACATTCCCCTGCCTCCACACTGGAGGCTTCGTCTTCTGGTCTTGGAGCTGGACGGATGTTTTGGCAGTATTATACAAGAATGTCAGCACTTTGATATCCTCAATCGACACAACACCGCTGCAGGGCATCCAGAACCGCCCAGGTTTAGATGAAGTCGAAGGCTTTTTTGTAGTCCACAATTCACAAACCATACACGACGGCTGATTGTACTATTAAGTCTTTTCTACAATCTGTTGAACAGTAGTCTACGGTGCTAAATCCTTTTTGAAACCCAGCCTGCTCCGGTGGAACTCGGCGAGCTTACGCGTGAGGCCATTTGTAACAACTCAGAAAAACAACACGTAGACATGGCTCAAGTCGAGAGTGCGATGGGCCTGTAGTTTTCCATGTTCTCTCATGTGGAATTACAAAAACCTATACCTAATTGAATGTCAAATTTATTTATTATGTTGTATATTGACATTACATACATTATTTTTACACTAAATCAATTGTTTAAATTTATGTGAATTGTGAATATTATTGAATAAAATTCCGGCAAAAATACCGGTAAAATACCGGTTTTCAATTTTTAATACCGGTATATTTCAGAGGGCCAAAAACGGCGGTTTACCGGTATTACGGTAAACCGGTTAACCGGTATTGCAGGCCCTACTTACAACTGCTTGAGCGATGAGTCATTACCAACTTATGAGGTAAAGTTCAGTGCTGAATGTAATCCCTTGTGGTTCCTTTACAACAGTCGAGAGGGTGAAATTGTTCTAGTGCTATAAACCCGTATATGAACACGTATTTTAGATGTTGATTCAATCAACTGCTAATTGAATTGATGTATCGTTTTGAAACTTTGTTAAGCAGGGAGTAGTCGGTCTCTAAATATCATTATCCAATAACAAATCTGTAATGAATCGCGTTTAGATATCAATATCTTCTTGATATTTATAAAAATCAATTGCTGTTCGTTAGTCTCACTGAAACTCGAGAACGGTTGAACAGATTTATCTTATCTTGGTCTTGAAATGTTCATGGAGGTCTAGGGAAGGTTTAAAAGGTGAGAAAAATTTGAAACACTAAAAACAGCCCTTTTCTTTTTCCCATATAAACGTTTTGAAAATAAAAATAAAGTTTAAAACTATAAAACTAAAACCCGACTACCGAAAAATCACGCTCTAAAAGTAACAAACAAGAAATTGCACTGAAATGCCACTTTTCCCTAGAACATATTGTTTTGTCAGAGTAAGTGGCATACGACCACGGCTATTTTCTTGTTTGTTACTTTTAGAGCGTGATTTTTCGGTAGTCGGGTTTTAGTTTTAAACTTTATTTTTTATTTATATTATTTTGGGGCAAGGTAAAGCTAATAATTTAGACATATTTGAAATGTGCTTATTAAGCCCTTTCATTTGATACCAAACACGGCATATTTATCTCAAATTTATTTTTTAACATAGTACCTTATGAGCGCTAGAGGGCGCCACACAAGATTGAGTGACACGTCATATAGCCTATAACCATCGGACGATCAAGCCGCTTGTAACGATACCTCATATGTCCAGTTCTAATCAGTAGTTGAGGTGCTATGAGGGAACAAATGAACATACATACATACATACACACATAGCCTGTCAAAATCATAACCCTCCTTTTGGCATCGCCGTAGTCGGGTAAAAATGTACAGTCAATTTGAACTTTTTTCTTTATAGAGTGAATGAAGAGGAAGGTTTATATGTATATTATATGCTTAATATAGTAGAGGGTGCAGCGGGCACGGGATCTGACGCCACGCAGATGGATAAAAATGGTTAGAAGTACGCCGGGTCAGCTAGTCATCAATATACATAAACACGGTCACGTCTAATCCCTCCCTATGGCAAGTATAGGGTTCAACAAAGATCTTCAGGAACTATATTTGCCGTGTTGGTCCTCGGTGGAGTACAATAGGACTACCCCAGTTCTTCCTGTGGGTGTTTTAAAAGGCAACTAAGGGATAGGGCCGTTCTTCATCCGGCAGTAAACATATAACCCAAGACGAAGGGCCCGCTAGACGGCAATAGGCTCGTCCCCTATTACGTCATGGAGCCGAAAATCATAATTGAAACGTGGGTGCTAATATACATCTGCCTACCCCTCCGGGGATTAACAGGCATGAGTATATGTATCTATGTATGCTTCTGGGATTATACCTACACCTACTGATCAACAAAGATCGCGAAAATGTGAGCATCAAGATGGCGGGATCAAACCCCAAATTTAAAATTTTGCACATTGAAGTGTTTGTACTACTTACATATGTACTATTTGTACCCCAAACAAGACATTTGTACCTTTAAAGGTAAAGGACTTCCTTTACCTTTAAAGGTACCCCAAGACTTAGTACTACATATGTACAGGTAAATACTCAATTTTCAATACAATTGGAAGTGCCAAAGTAACATTATGTAATTATAGCATTGGTCCCGCCAAATTGATGATTCATGTTAACGCTGAATTCATGTAAGAATCGTTACAGATCGTGTAAAATGAAATGTGGAAACTTAGTACGTCCTAAGTACATGAATTTGTGTAATTTTTATATTCGTAGCATGTGTACATCAAAAGTTATCTATTATTCATCGTTATCTTTGAAATGGACACGTTTATGCAGAAATGCATATACATATGTAGTACTAAGTCTTGGGGTGTGAATTACCTGCCTCTGAGTAGCGCTTCCAGAAGAACCCGCCACTTTGCTATCAAAGTGGCGGGACCAGGGACGTCTTAACATACTTCGTTTACCTTTAAAGGTTCAAATGTCTTGTTTGGGGTACAAATAGTACATATGTAGTACAAAGACCTCAATGTGTTAAATTAGCCTCTTGATGCTCACGCGAAAATAAACCAAATCAATAAAAATATACTTACTAATATAAGCAAGCATCTAACTTTCCATATTGGTTAGAAACCTTATCGATGTTGTAGTGTAGTAGCCACTTTACAAAGGCAATGAGTCATAGTACGTGAACTTAGCAAGTACAAGTTCATTACTGTGTAGCGTCGCCGTGCCCTTACCCGCATCGATTGTGTATGCTAGAGAGAGTAGGTCTTTTCGAATCGTGCTTTGTGACGTCATTTAGTCGCTTTCCTCAAGAAGAAGGTTTATACAGGGTGACCCAGAAGTCGGGTGTCGGCGCGTTTAATAAAGATTATAAAACTGTAAAACACTCACTAGTTTATTTCTCGCATTGCGGCCATTTTTTAATTTTCGTAAAACAAAAATAGTTTTTTAAGTGTTTTTTTACTTTACTTAAAAGTGATTCTGATTTCCCACAATTTTTAAAATACAAGACCTAGATTTTTTTATATTTTTCTTACAACTGTATAGCCTGTTACCCGATTCCGGCTTGACGTCGACTTCTGGGAAACCCTGTATGTATAATACATGCTTAATATAGTAGAGGGTGCAGCGGGAACGAAATCGGACGCCACGCGGGCGGGAAAAAATTGGCGGTACGAAGTTCTCCGGGTCAGCTAGTGCTGCTAATTCTGTTGCTACATCTCTAAACTTAAAATTCTCTAAAATTTTCTAATTGCATCTGTTTCTTTCATTATCAGATAGAAAAGGATAGATGATTTATTTTAGTGAACACCTGTCAAATTAAGTCGGCGCCTTGACGGTACCCTTCAATTTTAATCGACATCTACGAACATGCGACTTAAATTACTACGCACCAACAAGGCGCTGTCTTAATTTGACAGGTCTTAACTTAAACAAAATCATCTGTCCTTTTCTATCTGATCATGAAAGAAACAGATGCAATTAGATTGTTTTAGAAAAATTTAAGTTTAGAGATGTAACAACAGAATTGGGAGCAGTATCTTATAAATTGAAGGTTACAGGCAAAAAAAAGAAAATAAAGAAAAGGGGATGTCACAATTTTATATTTTAGCTATTTTATATTGAAAGCAAAATCTCTGTCTATGGTAGTTTAGTTCCTAATCATTAACTTTAAAAAAAGCTGTTTACTTTTTTGGCGCCAAAAAGGCGTTTTTGTTTATAGCCGAAGCGAAAAGAACCAGAAATGTCCATGACATCCCTACCAGTAAATAATAAGGATTGTTCTAAGTAAAAGTTGTGATTTGGATGCCGATCTCAATAAGAAATACACACTTCCAATTTTTTTTAAATGCGTTTTTCTCAAAATCTATTCATTAGGACATTACCTGTTCTTTGCATGTACCCTTCAATTGTGCTATAGCACTTTCACTATAGTATGCACTATGGCGCGTTGTCCCCCCTCCCGAGGAGGGCCAAACCGTAAGAGATGGCCCTGGGTCAGCCGGGGTGCGAGGGATATGTCGATGACAACCTCACCTCCGGTCTAGCACCACGACCTACAGTCGGCGTGCGGTTTTAGTCGGTTCGAGTCCGATATAACCTTCCCTTCCGGCTCCGGTAGGGGAGGTATCCGAGGGGATTTCCGCACGAAAAAAAAAAGGAGTCCAGGGTTATTTTATTTTTCATTACATTGTTGACTTTCACGACAGCGACTGCTATCTGTTCTGTCCCCCAACACCGAGAAAAACGCCAGAGAACGTTAATCTGAAGGGACTGTAGGTACACTTGCTAGTAGGAGAAATTGGCCTGGCTGCTACCTTGGCGTGTCCCGATACACGCTATTTTGTGATACCAATATCAAGATAATTGAACCATGACATCATACTAACGTAAAAGTAAGACTTGTAATGAGCGCAAATCGTGACTTAACTATAAATAGCTGTTGTAATTAATGATGTATCTTATTACAAGACCCTCGTTCTCGTATAAGCCGAATCAAAGGCTTCATCTAGAAGCTTTTTTACAGCCATTCCTCAAAAAGTATCTACTGTCAGTTTTAGGATATTAAAGATGCGCCAATATTTCGACAGCCTCTGTGGCGTGGCGGTAGTGAATGCAACGCCACGCAGGAGGCGCGGGTTCGATCCCCGCTCAGTGCTAATATTTATATGCATCAATATGACTGTTTGCATTGGTCTGGGTGTTTCTATGTATAATATGTATGTATTTATAAAAAAAAGTATCTAATTATGTTTATCCACCTTCTAGATTTCATAACACAAGCTAGTTAAGCTTACCATGGGTCTAGATAGCGTTGTGTAGAATGTTGTGGAATATTTATTTAAGTAGGTATTTATTTATTAGGTATTTGTACCATTGATCTGTAATCCTACTGCCTATCAATTGTAGGGCCTATCCTATGAAACATATAGAGATTTCTAATTTATAATATTGGGACAGCAGTCATTGATACTTCAAACTTAACTGTTTATCTGGAAGTGCGATCTACATTTATCTGTAGGTATGTTTTTGGGAACGGCAATTACTCTTGTAACAAAAATTCGATAGAATATAACCGGAATTGGCTCTTAACCAAAACAGGACTAAATGACATAACACAAAATAAAATACAAAATATCTTAAATCACAATATTCATAATGAATAACGAACTACGAAGGAAGTCAAGCATCAAATTTCACGGCGCGTGGGTGACCGACATACTTATGTGTGAATTGTGGAGCTCATTAGCCTTTAAATTATTTATTTATTTTTAGATCTAATATTTTAAGTTTATTAATTTTCTTTAAGTGTAAATATATACAGTATTCTACTGACTAGTCAAATTAATTACTTTTTACTAAACGTCAAAACGATAAGTTATAAGGTTACTTGTATGAAAAAAGATTTAGTGACGTCAAAAAATTTAATAGTCAAATCAGTTACTATTATAGGTTGGGTGGATGATTATAATCTGCGGTAGCCTAGTGGTATGGGTAAAGGACTGCTGAGACGAGGTCTCGGGTTCGATCCCAGGTTTACCATGGCACACACCAATGACTAAACGATGCTTTTCGAAGTTATGTGTGTATTTATCGCAGGTTTATAAGTGCCCGGTTGATGGCAATAGGCTCGCCACCTATTACATTGGGACCTAAACATAAACTGGCGAAATGTGGGTGGCTAGCACCTCTGCCTACCCCTTCGGGGAATACAGGCGTGAGTTTATGTTATGTTATGTTATGGATGATTAAAAATAAATAAAAACTATAAAATAAGAAACGACGAAATTTTTACCACTCTTTTACCATTCTTATTTTAATAAGCTCGGTTAGATAATTTATTTTACCTATAGGATAATACCCAATTACCTTTTTATGTGTTTGATATTAAGAGTCGCGCATTATTTCGGGACAAGATTATATTAATATGATGTCGTCACAGGGTGTTGTTGGTTCATCGAACGTTTTAGTTTGGGATTACAGAATAAAAGAGAAATAAATCTATCATCATATAAGTGAACTTAACTAAAAAGTAATATAATCGTTTATCTAATTTTAATAGAACATAAGCAGGAAGTATGTATATTGCTTATGCTTGTTATACAAGCTGTGCAGAATAGTTACATAAGTACATCAATCAGTGTGAGTGTTTATTATGTTTTCATTACATACTAGCCTCGTTTATTTTTTAAAATTTAGCTGACTATAATAAATCAGTTTTCAACTTTTCATGTTTTATATTGAGTAATGCATTCCCGCCAAATATATTTAAAAATAGAATGATAAGTAAAATGAAATAAGTAAGTAATATTATTAATTCTACAACGACAGACAGAACCGAACGGGCGATGTCATCCTGAGGTCATTTAGTATGACCGCTACAAAAAGTGGTTGCTTTATTATAGTTTATAGTTGATTGATGCATTTTGTTCATCAATTGTCTTTCATTAAACTCAATTTTGAAGTAGATTAACGATAAAATACAAAATGGCTAATTATGGCGCCAAAATGTGCGAAAACTGACACAGTCCGTCAGTATTTATTCAGAAAAGTGTGCATGAGTTGGCTCCTTTCCGCTTGTTCTTAAACTGCCTCGAGTCACGTGTCTCGAGGTCTGCTCGGATTTGTTCCTCTGGCACACGATTTTTTTATCGTGCAAAAAATCCCCAGGGATACGGGTGGTATCCTTGGGGATTTTTCCCCCGATGGAGGTGGTTATGTCGGACTCGAACCGACTGAAACGCACGCCGTCTTTGAGTCTTTGGTGGCCAGAGGTGAAAGTGCAGGAAAAATCCAACCATCTCTTTCGAGATAGCCCCCCTCGCGTTGTGGGGAGCATAGTGTCCCCATCTAGCCCCGGGTACGAGGAGGCGCACTTTGCGCCGCCGCCGCGGCCTGCTTCTGCTAGGGTGACAGGCGGATCCACCGATCACCCCTGGACGATGGAGCCGACACCCACACGGTGAATCCATGGGTAGCTAAGAATTTCGCATCTATATATAGAAGTCATTATATTTTGCAGAATGGTATTTAAACTAATGTTTGTGTATTTTTTATCTAAATCCAGTAGTCATAATTAAATACTGCAAGCGTCTCTTGATAGATAAGGTCCCCTTGTTTTTATCGGAGAATCGCTCGGAAGCAATTAAACTGAGATCAACTACGTGTCAAGGCGACAGTCGTGTGGGGCCACTAAAACAGCGGGCGTTTATCGACGCCAGCAATTTGTATTATTGGTTAATTGGTATCGGAATTGATTGGTCTAGTTCTGTAATGATAGTTGCTCGGGTAAATAAAACTTGTTGAGTTAGGAAAACAACAATTAGTTAAGTGTGAAAATTTAAAGATTGTGTCTGTAAATGGTGCCCCTATTTGCTGAGACTTTGCATTCAATTTACCCGAAGGCGAGGAGAAGTCATTATCGTCGTGTCCTATACAAAAATCATCATACATACAGGCTTGTGTATCTCCGAAGGGGTAGGCAGAGGTGTAATAACACCCACGTTTCGCCAACTATGATTTTCGGTCCCACGTTATAGGGGGCGAGCCTATTGCCGTCTAGTGGGCCCTTTGTCTTGGGCTGTATGTTTACTGTCTCAAGGAGAACAGCCCTATCCCTTAAAATATTTTATCATCTTAAAATATTTTGGTTACATCCAAAAGCTTGTAATTTGGAACCCGGAGTCCGTTTTCCTACTTATATAGCTTTTACGGAAGCAAATGACGACGACGAATGGTCTTTAGGCTTTTTGGACATTACCAAATTATCTGCGCCATACTTCTTCTCGTAAGAACCGTCTCATAAGCATTGGAATACTCAAAAATCAATAGGTCTTTCTCTACCTGTCGCGACCACGGAAATCAGTGATTCATATTTATATAAGCACATAGATGTGGCTTCGCGGTAGCCGTGGCCACAAGCTGATCGGCTTACACACTGACAACGACTATCCCGGCTTACGACGGCTTTGTGCAGCTTGATATTGAGGCCGTAATGCTTTATGTATATACGTATATTACTCATAGCTTTAAAAACTAAAAGTATGCATATTTAAGTTAAATATGGAATAATATAAAGTCGGTCTTAAGACCAAGAAGTTCTAGATTTGAATCCATTACACTATTGATGGTGACAGTAATTTAGCTTAACTGGAGGTGTTAGACAGCCTCCGTGGCGTGCCGGTAGTGAACGCGACTGCTACGCAGGAGGCGCGGGTTCGATTCCCGCTCAGTGCAAATATTTGTATGCATGAATATGGCTATTCGCATTGGTCTGGGTGTATAATATGTATGTATTTACAAAAAAAAAGTATCTAAGTATGTTTATCCGCATTCTAGATTCCATAACACAAGCTAGTTAAGCTGTGCTTACCTTGGGTCTAGATAGCGTTGTGTGGAATGTTGTGCAACATTTATTATTATCTACTATATAAAAATAAGTTGGGTTTTCCTTCCTGACGATATAACTCCAGAACGCCTTTACCGATTTGGCTAATTTTGGTCTTGAATTATTCGTGGAAGTTCAGGGAAGGTTTTTACGGCGAGAAAAATTCGAATAATTGCCGGGAACCGACATCCACGCGGGCGGAGCCGCGGGCAAAAGCTAGTTATTTATAGATCCACAGACTGACCTCCGTCCCCCATGAGCGCGGGCCTGGGGGTGACGGATGGAGCCGCCTGTCAACCCAATAGAAGCAGAGGAGGAGGATCAGACGGTCAGGAGAGGCTGCCGGGGCGCGAGGGATATGTCGAAGACAACCTCACCTCCGGCCTAGCACTACGACCCTCAGTCGGCAGTGCAGTTTTAGTCGGGTCGAGTCCGACATAACCTCCCCGTCCGGCTCCGGCGGGGGACGTATCCGTAGGGATTTTCGCACAAAAAAAGGTGTTAGATCTGCCTTTAGATTTGACTTCTACGACTTTTATGGGAGCTACCGCCATCTGACCTTCACAATGCGAGAGGAAAGCCAACAACAGATTCAGGAGTACAAATACTAGATTGTGGATTTCTATATCAGAATTTGCACCCATTTTCAGGGTCTTTTATCTCAAAGAAAAAACGGAATTCTATACGACGGGATCCGTCGTCATCCGTCTGTCTTTCTGTCAAGACCTTTTTATTATGAATGCGTAGATGCATTAAGTTCATACCACGTACTCAAGTCTTTATCCTCTTAAAACTATGCAAAAACAAACTTCTAAGTCAACGCAGTCAAAATATATTGCGGTTTTTTTTATATAAGACACGTCAATTTGACTTCACCTCGCCTAATGTTAAGCGAAGGGCAAAATCTCGGAGAGAGGGTCACCATCACAAGCATGTACCATGTTAACAGTGATGGCACTCAGCTTGACGGCCTCATTAGATGCCTTTTCACGCCCCGCTTAAAGGACCCGGGACTGTAGGAAGAAGGAAACACGTGAGCTGGCAGGGAGTTCCAGGTCTTAGTCGTGCGGCATAGGAATGAGTCAATGAAACGCTTGGTTCTAGCTGGTATACTCTGCACCGTATATGGATGGCATCTTAGCCCTGCACGTGTCGTCCTGTGAAGGAAAGGAGAGGTGGGACTAATTGGAAGAGCTCGTCAGAACATTCACCATGGTAGAGACGGTAGAATACTGCCAAAGTCGCAATAACAGTTTATCTGAACACTATTTATTTTTACTGGTACATTAGGAAACATCAATGACGTCATATGGACAATAAGGTATTGTCTCATTACAGCACAATGCTCTGCCTATGTTTGTCGATCAGACGCATCCGAACGTGATTTAGCCACAGACAGGCAAGGCCACGCAGGAAACGACGCGGGCGCATGATTCATGGTGACTTTGTGATGTAACTTTGCATTTATTGAGTTATTTTCGCTCAATGGTTATTTTGTGGCGACCAGTTTTTTTTTTACTTTATAAATGCAGTTCAAATAGTTTTTTATCCATACTAATATTATAAATACGAAATTAGAGTTACTTTCGTATCTGTCTGTCTGTCTGTATACCACTGAGCCGCTTTTTGATGAAATTTGGCATAGCGGTAGGTTAGACCATGAGAAAGCACAGTGGTAACATGACTGCAACTCGAAAAACATCGGAAGGGCGCCCTTATAGACGGATTAAATGAGAAGGAAAATTTGAAATGTTTCAGGTGTGGCTCAATAGCTCAGTTGGAAGAGCATTCCCCCTGTAAGGGAAAGGTCGTGAGTTCAAGTCTCACTTGAGCGTTTCATTTTTTCCGATGTTTTTCGAACTTAAACATAATAAATGCTATAAAAAATTCATTCAAAGACAGCAACTTTTAAGCTTACATTTAGTATACTAACTAACAAGTTTAAACTGCAGGTCATCCCACGTAACCGAAGAAGGAACAGTAGGCGTGTCACGCTTTCTTCGCCACAAAGGTAGTAGGTACGTATTCACGTATAGAGATGTACACTATTAGGTAACGTTAGAGGTTGCATAAGTGTTTTCATTTTAAACGGAGTTAGAAACTGCTTCTGGAGTGAGTTACTTGGGTTGTACGACTATGATGTATGTAACTCGGATTTGAGTTTTTAACACGCTTTTATTAGCTTCACTTGTAACTATGTATGTGAGAAAATCTTGGAATCTTAATTTGAGCCACTTCCCGGTCTTCGATTAGGATGAAATTTTGCACACGCTCTGAGTACTGATGACAATACATGACTAGCTAAGAAACATCATTACAAATCTAATATAGTGGCCTCCCCAAGATGACGGACTGGCTGTTTGAAATCCACCCACATGATATGGGTATCAAATGAAAGCCTTTGCAGTCAGGAGTACGAAAAAATAGTCACGTTACTTAAATCCAATATGGCGGACGTCCAAGATGGCGGACAGGCTATTTGAAATGTACATACACCCATAATAAGTTAAAAAAACTAAAAAAGACGCTTTTATAAGCGTAAGCGACTTTTTTAGTTTTTTAAATTATTATTATAAATCATCCCTTAAATAGGTTTTTGTGGATGGCGAAAATGAGAGATGTACACATTGTGTGATTGTCTTGGTCTACTGTTTATTGACAATTAATTTGGAATCAGCGGTTATTTTCTCTTTACAGATGCGTAAATCATTCCAAACCATTCCCCTGGTGTTGTACACGTCCGTAGGCCATGGTAGCTACTTTCCATCAGACTCATGCTTTTACGCCTTGCTTTAAGAACCTGGTAGTGTAGGATATCCGTGGGTATTATCAAAATTACTTCACAGGCTACACTACCAGGCAAGTGATTTTATGCAGTATGCAGTGTATCTTGCTACCTACGATTGATGTGAAATATGCTTCAGAAATTTATTGTATCATTTTCTTTTGTAAATGAATCAGATTTTCCTTCATGATGCTATTTATAGATATAACATAGGTGAAGGTGTTGTCAAGTATTATTTCTGACCGCGGCTCCGCTCGCATGGATGTCGGATATCGCAACGAAACATAGCCTATGTCGGCTATGTCCTTTCCAAGGTTGTACATCGTAATCGGTTTAGTAGTTTAGGCGTGAAAGCGTAACAGAAAGACAGAGTTACTTTCTCTTTTATTAACCCCGGGCACGAAGAGAGGGGTGTTATAAGTCTGACGTGTCTGTCTATCTGTATGTGGAAACATAGCTCCCGAACGGTTGAATCTATTTATTTTTTTTGTGTATTATAGGTGACTTATGTGCGAGTGTTCTTAGGCATGTTTAATGTAAACCGGTTTAAAAATTATGGGGGTTACAGGGGGAAAAGGGAATGCCGGGAGTCTTTTTTCCTAATAATTTATGTAATAATTATTAGTATGGATACCCGGGTAAGCGCTCCTATAAATCACAAAAGGTACTCCGAAAGAACAGCAATTCTAAAATAGATTCAATTAACGTCACTACCGTCAGCCATAATCCCATATTGGTGAAGTTAAACAGGTCGTCCAAATTAATTAAGTTAGGTATTTCGCGTTCTCATAATAGGATTTTACATAACGCTCCGGTGTTCTCATTAAGTGCGTACTAAGACTTCCTGAATTGTGGCGAATTATGTAAAATTGGATGTCATGGAATCTTGGAGAAATAATCGCTCGACTGTCGTAATGAAGTCCTCGAAATCTAAGTGCCTTTTGTTAGATTCGACGGTAGGCTTTTAGATAAGCAGGGCGTGAAAAGGCATCTAATGAGGCCGTCAAGTTGAATGCCACCACTGTTAACATGGTATGTTTACGATGGTGACCCTCAGGCGAGATGAAGTCAAATTGACGTGTCCTATATAAAAAAATTAAAAAAAAAGATTTTCATTTCCCGATTCTGAAGATTTCAAGTATAGCCTTTCGAAGGCGCAGTGTCGATCCCCGCTCAATGCAAATATTTGTATGCATGAATATGGCTATTATTGGCCTGGGTGTTTTTATGTATTTACAAAAAAAAATAGTATCTATGTATGTTTATTCACTTTCTAGATTCCATAACACAAGCTAGTAAACTTACCATGGGTCTAGATAGCGTTGTGTAGAATGTTGTGGAATATTTATTTATTTATTTAACTTACGATTTACAAATTCTTGAAAATAATTTAGAAGGATTTGTCGAAATTCAGTTAGGGAGTCCACACACCAATGACTTTTCGGTGCTTTGCGAAGTTATGTGTGTATTTATCGCAGGTTTATAAGTGCCCGGTTAATGGCAATAGGCTTCGCCACCTATTACATTGGGACCTAAACATGAACTGGCGAAATGTGGGTGCTAGCACCTCTGCCAACCCCTTCGGGGAATACAAGCGTGAGTTTATGTTTATGTTATGTTATATGTATTGTTTCGAGGTGCCGATATTTCGGCGCTGTTGTGAGCGTTCCTCCGTGATCCTAGCGCTTAATTTAAATGAATCACTACTTATAGCTTCTCAAATCCTTATTTCACAAACATTCTTCGTTTATTCATATATTATAATATTTACTTATATCCAAGTTAATGCAATAAAATGCAAAATTCGCGACATTTAATGCATTGCGTAACACAACAAAAATATATTTATATTGTATGTATTTCACAATGTATGATATATTTCGCAACGTTTTTAATATCATTCTTTTTTAAAATTATGATTTAAAAAAAGAATGACTTCAAAAACGTTGCGAAATAACTGGAAATAACGAACTTAATTTAAACAAGTTTGGTGCAACAGATGGAGAGAATGGAATATCAGTTTGGCTTTCTGCCAGGGGCAGGGTGTGATGAAATGTGGCTGAATTTTGAATGTGACATAATAATGTCAAGTCGGGTGGGCAGAGATGAATTT
This sequence comes from Eilema sororculum, assembly GCA_914829495.1. Lineage (NCBI taxonomy): Eukaryota > Metazoa > Arthropoda > Insecta > Lepidoptera > Erebidae > Eilema > Eilema sororculum. The sequence goes on from OU618535.1 coordinate 25,363,736, forward strand.
TCACTTAAATTTTAACAATATTTAATTTATTTTTAAATGTTTTTCGAGAGCAAATGCCGATTGGGTCGGAAGCTGAACCTACTTTTGAGTCTTGGATTTCTGTTCTTCGACCCTTTATACTCTTTTGGTTTATCTGTGCTTTTAGGCGTGATAATGAATAACTTAATGGTTCATTTATTCACAGTAAGTGCACATCTACCGTCACCTCCTAACTCCACGACCCTCAGTCGGCGCGCGGTTTTAGTCGGTTCGAGTCCGACATAACCTCCCCTTCAGGCTCCGGCGGGGGAGGTATCCGTGGGGATTTACGCACGATAAAAAAAAGATGTATGTATTAAGATGGTTAATTAAAAGCATAAACTTAGCTAGCTAGTTTACTGACGTAAGTGTTCCCAAGTATTTGGTCTGATTGAGACGTAGAGTCGGCAGAGAAGAACTGATGTATTACCTGAAACAAATTAAACATGGCATAAGTTTATTTGATCTAATTTAATGAATTAATTAGCTAAGTACATGAAGTTAAACATTCAAAATAAATCAAAATTTAATCACTACATCCAGTAATTTATCTATAATAATATTACATACATATAAATGCAGAAGTAACTCTCTGTGTCGGTTTGTCGTGCTGTGCGCTATCAAGTCTAAAGCACTGATTTTGATTGTTTTTTTTTACTGAACCGATCTTGCTGAACTCAAATACAGACCTTGGGACTTGGGACATATGCTATGTTCGATAAGATAACCAACAAACAACAGTGAGTTTTTTTTTGTAAATCTAAAAAAGTAGACGAAACTACATACGTAAATTGTATCATGTCAGCATTACTGAAAGTGGGAACAAGTTAACTCTATCTACACCAATATGCAAGAAGCGTGACTGTATGTGTTGATGTAAATCATAGTATAAGATATATCTACGTATTTGGTGAATATGTACGTCTGTGTGTTGTTCAAATAACCGCGAGTACAACTGCAGTCACCCGGCACCGCTAATGAGGCTGTTTTTACCCGACTACGGCGAAGCCAAAAGGAGGGTTATGATTTTGACAGGCTATGTATGTATGTATGTATGTATGTATGTTCATTTGTTCCCTCATAGCTCCTCAACTACTTATTAGAACTAGACAAATGAGGTATCGTTACAAGCGGCTTTGTTGTCCGATGGTTATAGGCTATATGACGTGTCACTCAATCTTGTGTGGCGCCCTCTAGCGCTCATAACGTACTGTGTAAAAAAATAAATTTGAGATAAATATGCCGTGTTTGGTATCAAATGAAAGGGCTTAAGAAGCACATTTCAAATATGTATAAATTCTTAGCTTTACCTTGCCCCAAAATAATGTAAATAAAAAATAAAGTTTAAAACTAAAACCCGACTACCGAAAAATCACGCTCTAAAATGTAACAAACAAGAAAATATCAAGGATAGCCGTGGTCGTATGCCACTTACTCTAACAAAACAATTATATTCTAGGGAAAAGTGGCATACGACCACGGCTATCCTTGATATTTTCTTGTTTGTTACATTTTAGAGCGTGATTTTTCGGTAGTCGGGTTTTAGTTTTAAACTTTATTTTTTATTAAGGTTGAGTTGTTTTGGCGCCAAAACGTGCCCGTGCTAATGACTAAGTTTGCGCTGGCAACACCAACGCATGTACAGTCAGCGTCATAAATATCTTGACGACGAAATCTCAAATTGATCTTAAAACTCAAGTATTAAGGGAAAATTAAACTGTTTTATTGATTTCTATGGTCATCATCATCATCATTTCGTATGGCCTCTGCTCGAGTCCTCATATGTCGACGTCCTGTTGGCGAAGCCAGTCTATTGCTGCCGGTGTGAGGTCATGAAGCTCACGCATTCCTCCAGGGAAACGACGGAGTGGACACTCCTCTGCTATATGTGTCGTTGTTTGCTTTGGAGCTCCACAATCACAGTCCGGCGCATCTTTAAGTCCCCACTTGTGAAGATGGTAGTTGCATCTTCCGTGGCCAGTTCTGAACCGGTTGACCCTTGACCACACCGTACGACAACTGTCAAAACCGGGCGGCTTAGTGGTGGGGTCAGGTACCAGGTCCTTCCAGGGATGGTGCTGAAATGCCTCCCACGACGCCCGCCACTGCTCTCCAAGGTCGTATTCGTCCATAAGGGCCCTATCGGACCAGATCTATGGTATTAATGGCCGAACTGAAGGTGTACATCAAATATCAGAACAATTGGTCAACTGGAATTTGGGTACTGAGTACCCAAATTCCAGTTGGTTGGATTTTGAGTACTCTGTTCGTCAACATCTTTCTGATGCTGACTGTACTTAGTAGTTTTGAGATTTTGTTTATGCTAAGGTAGCTGTATATTTTTTCGATGACTTCTATGCTAAAATTTAGTACCGCGATAGGCCACTTTGGCCAGAATCGATACGCAACTTTTTTATAGCATTACACATAGGCAGCCTCTGTGGCGTGGCGGTAGTGCACGTGACTGCCACGCAGGAGGCACGGGTTCGATCCCCTCTCAGTGCAAATATTTGTATGCATGAATATGGCTATTTGCATTGTTGTGGGTGTTTCTATGTATAAATATGTATGTATTTTTGCGCGAAGATTTCATAACACAACCTAATTAGGGTTACCATGGGTCTAGATAGCGTTGTGTAGACATTTGTGGAAACAAAAAAGAAAAATAGGTTTCAATATTCCTTTCTTCTCCGCCTGACTTAGGAAGGATGTGGTATCTGCCTACCCCAAAGCGAAAGAGGGATGAATGTAAGTATGTATGTACGTTATGTACCCGGCACTTATGGGCTATAATAGGCTGCAACGTTGAGACATTTATACTATACATAATGTAGGTATAAGAATGTTTTGTACATAGATTTCATATACGCTATGATTACGAAGCAAAAGTGCAAGTGTATATTATCACATGTACCTTTAATTGCATTCAAGAATGTACACTTATGTACAAGTCCGACTAGCGTTTGACCATCATCATCATAACGTTGATTCCGGTTGTATTTCACCTCGGCTTTATTTGGCTTAAATTGCTTTTTTGAAGGTCATCTGACCTCCGAATCCCGAAAGGAATATCTTTTTTATCTTGCGAAAAATCCCCACGGATACTACCCCCACAGGAGCCGCTGGAGGTGGTTATGTCGGACCGACTAAAACGCAGGCCGTCCTCGGGTCTTTCTTTGCCGGAGGTAAGAATGCAGGAAACATATCTGTCGCACCCGGCAGACCAGGACCATCTCTTTCGAAATGCCCCCCGAAAGGAATGTTTGCGTCAGAATCTCGCCATATCGGCATCTTGGTGGAGCTTCAAAAACATCACTACACAAAATAAGTTTACCTGTGCATTCCATACGCATCATACCTACTTAAACCAGGAAACATAAGGTAGCAGCCGAGACATTTTGCACATATTACGTATAATGACATTCCATACATACTGCAAACCAGTAAAGCAGGTACAATAATTATTGTACAGTCAGAAATATCTTGACAACAAAGTCTCAAAACGATCATAAACACAAATAACAGGTGGTGCGTTGGTTTGTCGTGTTAGCGTCGCCATAAAAACAACGAAGTATGTTCTGAGATGGCGTTAAACGCAGCTAGGAAAGCTAATTTCACTTAACGCACTCATTTTGTCAAAAATGGACCAAATGCGAAATGGACGTTTCGCGAAGTGGACCATTTGCGAAATGGACGTTCTGAGAACTGGACCAAATGCGAAATGGACCAAGTGGACCAAATGCGAAATGGACCAAATACGATGATTCGCCGTCGTTGATCTTACGTGCCGCTTGTTGCGCGTTGCTGTCACACGACGGTACTCATATTTCATAATTACTCGAATTTTTACCGTATCCAGGATGATGAAAAAGATTGAAATGCGATGAAAATGTAACACTAATCAATAAACAAATGACTACTTTTGGAAAAAGAATTCCATTTTTTTTAATAAAATTAATTTGAAATTAGAATTCTTAGCAAAATAAAAATTATTTTAATTTGAAATGGCCAGTACTGCAAACCGGCAATTTCATAGGTAAAGAGCAATTAAAACCATTCCCGGCAGTAAGTATGGTAACCAGAGCTCACTGAAGAGTTTTTGTGCTGACCATGGGAAAATCACAGGCTTATCCTATTTTGTTTTTTGTACTGACGGCACAGAAGGGTCGGCAGCTCTGTAGCTCACTTTCATAGACTACTTTTCCTCAAGCGAAGTTTTGCACCATGTGCAAAAAACCATCCATACTTAATATTATGATTGCGAAAGTAACTCTGTCTGTCTGTGTGTGTATGTTACGCTTTCACGCCTAAACCACTGAACCGATTTTGATGAAATTTGGTCTAAGGGTAGATTAGACCATGAGAAAGGACAAAGGCTATGTTTGATCGCGATAACCGACATCCACGCGGGCGGAGCCGCGGGCAAAAGCTAGTAATTAATCAAATCGGTTCATTCGTTTATTTTATTAGTTACAGAATTACAAACAAACAAATCTTTCCAGTTTACAATATTAGTAGGTATTAAAGATTTTGAAATGTAAACAGACAAAATTCTACGAAATGACCGTTTTAGAACGATTGTTATTTTTCAACATCTATCATTTGACCATAAAATAGAAACACTTATATTTAATAGTCATTGCGTCAGGTAATCATACTTATTCGTGTTGTGAAGTTTCAGCAGACTTACACAAGAAGTGAGAAGAAATATAAACAGATAACTATTTAATGTACTGTACACCAACAGCCTCCATCAGACAGTCTTTGTAGCGTGGTGGTACTGAACGCGACAGCCAACGCAGAAGGCGCGGGTTCGATCCCCGCTCGCAGAATCTTCATGAATATGGTTATTTGCATTGGTCTGGGTGTTTCTATGTATAACATGTATGTATTTACACAAAAAAGTATCTAAGTATGTTTATCCGCATTCTAGATTCCATAACACAAGCTAGTTAAGCTTACCATGTGTCTAGATAGCGTTGTGTAGAATGTTGTGGAATATTTATTTATTTCACGATAAATAAATCATATCATAATCATCACTTCACTATCATCATCATCACTACATAGTATAAAACAAAGTCACCGTCGCTGTATGTCCGTGCGTATGTATGCTAAAATCTTTAAAACTACGATACAGATTTTGAAGCGGCTTTTTTAAATAGATGGAGTGAGTCAAGAGGAAGGTTCATATGTATAATCATCATCATCCACATAGAGACGTTAGTCCTGATTGCATCCGAGGCCACGGTGCCCTCGGAGCTCAGGGTCCGCCTTCCGGCTCTTCCTCCTCCACTTCGCACGATCTTGGGCGTCCAAGGTAGTGAGACCGTTTTCACGCATGTCACCCTCCACGACGCCAAGCCAGCACTTCTTGGGCCTACCCCTTCTACCTGGACCGGGTGGGGGCGCCATTGCCAGGCATTTGTTACCCACGTAGCTGGGCGGTTTCCGCAAGACGTGGCCGCACCAGCGGAGGCGGCTCTCTTGCATTTTATCTGCGATGTCACGGACATGAAGGCTGCCGCGGATGCGCGAGTTCCTCACGCGATCTTTACGCGTGACTCCACACATCCACCGCAGCATTTTCATCTCCGTGACACGCAGCATCTGCTTGTGTCGCTCCCACAGCGGCCACGCCTCACAGCCGTGTAAGAGGACAGGTCTAATGATCGTTTTATAGACCTGCCCCTTCAGCCTGACTGGCATTTTAGTGTCGCAAGTGACGCCAGTCATTTCCCGCCACTTAGCCCACGCGGCGGCAATACGTGCCTTGACGTCGTAGTCGATGTCACCAGAAACGTGAAGTACAGATCCCAGGTACTTAACCTGATCCGTGCGCTCGACCAAGTCATCGCCTATGCGAACGGGTGTGGGATCTGTTGAGTTTAACGCCAAGTCTTCGCCACATTTAGCTTCAGACCGCCGTTCTCAAGCGCCTCCTTCCACACTTTCACACGTCGCACCAATCTGTTCCTGTCTGCGTCCATCAGCACAATGTCATCAGCATACATAAGCAACCATGGAGGCTGCTCATGTGAGTCTCTGATACTGTACGACAAAACGTCTAACACCAAGCTGAACAGGTAGGGACTAAGTACGGATCCTTGGTGTACCCCGACGGTGATGGGGAAGGTTTTCGTGTCGCCAACAGCGGTCCGAACCACGGAACCGGAATCTTGGTGCATGTCTCGGATGGTGACGATGTAAGCCTCTGGGACTCCTTTGGACCGCAGTGCCCACCAGATCATCGCGCGAGGCACACAGTCGAAGGCCTTCTGCATGTCTAGGAATAGACAGTACAGGGGCGTGTTCCTCGCCCTGTATCTCTCCGCGACGATCCTTAGGGCGAACGCCGGATCCATAGTCCCGTGTCCGGGTTCATATGTATAATACACGCTTAATATAGTAGAGGGTGCAACGGGAACGGGATCTGACGCCACGCGGGCGGAAAAAAACTGGCGGTACGAAGTTCACCGATTCAGCGTATAATATTAATTAATCTTGATGAACTAAAATGAAAAATACGAGTTGTACGTCTATCTGTACCTCAGCGAGGGGCGGAGTTGTCCCTCCGCCCCTCGCTTAACATTTTAGAAGGTTAAGCAATTTTCGCCAGGTCAGTTTTTGGATGGGTGACCAAACTTAACACATGGAGTGGCCATATCTCGTCTGTAAAGCCGTCGATCCTGATTGTCTTAACACACCTGTGACATTCGTGAAGGGTTGTTGGAACCTGGAAGTTCAAAATCCTGGTTACATGGTCATTAGGTTATGGAGGTCACATAGCAGTCGCTAAGACACAAGTTTATGACATTTAGTGCATCTAGCTCTGAAAATGATGGACTTTCATACAAACTTCCATCCCTTTAGTAGCAGAATTTCCAAAAATCCTTTCTTACTGGATGCTTACATCATAAAATGCATCTATTGTCAAAATTTCAAGTTTGTAGGTCCAGCGGTTTAGGCTCTGAGTTGATGAATCAGTCAGTCGGGGCAAGTAATTTTAAATGTAGGTATAGATTACATTCAGACGTTGCGTAGTCAGTCTAAAAGCCAACCATAAATACGAATTAATAACCCCCTCCTTTTTTGAAGTCGGTTAAAAAGGCTTGAAGGATAACATACATGACTATGGACGAACGAATGCGAAAAGTAAACTCGAAATGACGTCACTAAGCCTTGCATTTCGTTTTATAATTCAAACATCTCTCTAAATCCTTCACATACAACACTTAATCTTATGCCTTTCGAAATAAGGTCAAATGTCGTGTGCTAGGGAATCCAACAAGAAAATCAGGTTAAGTGCACTTGGTTACAGGTGCCGGGCCTTTTTGCTCTTTGCCAGCAACTAGATGAGACTAGAAAGGGTAAAAATCTCGAGTCCTGGCAGATTACGCTCAAGTATTGCATCTTAAATGAAAATCTTGCTTTGCAACAAATGTAACACGAGGCAGTGGTATGTTACGGGAATATTTTTAGACCTACTTTCATATTCTAAGCTAACTATACAAATCGATCATACAAATCGGGATTCGAACCCACAATCTTTTATTTACAGGGGGAACGCCTTGACCAACTCGGCTACCGAGACACGCCCGATGTGATTCCAATTTCCCTTCTATTTTGTTTTATCCGTCTCCTTAATCCGTCGTCGCCTCAAAGACGGATAAAAGTAGAAGGTAAATTAGAATCGAATCGGGCGTGTTTCGGTAGCCGAGTTAGGTCAAGGCATTCCCCTTGTAAGGGAGAAAAATCTGAAAGATCGCGAGTTCAAGTCCCGCCCGAGAAGATAGATTTTCCCTATGTATTCGACTACTTACATATTTTTCAATACCTAATTAAAAAGGTTTACTCATATCCTATCCTATCCTTCCTACTAATTTATTAAAATGTGAAAGATAGTGAATATATTAGAATTACTTACTGTACAAATACTATATTTATTTTATACTAGCTGACCCGGCAAACTTCGTTTCGCCTTAGAAATTAGAATCAATTAGCTGTATCAAATTCTCCTAATTATTTTGAGAACGGAAAGCATTTCGATTCGGGTCCCATACGCCCACGGAGCTCCCGACACTAATGGGTCACCGGGGCCCATACTTACACTTACGGAGCCTATATACCTATGGGACCCATACAACCATACCTCTATGCCCAAAGGCGTTCATACTACCATAAACCATCAATTTTTCGACCTAAATAAAAAAATAGCCACCATAAATATTTTCGCGGCCCAAGCAACGGGCATTTTGTTAATTCAGAAGAATGTCTACTAATCACCCTCTGACGATATTTGCACGCATTATATGGTGGTTATGTATTCTTCAATTTTCTAATTTACCGCGCAATTTCCTTCATTACCCGACTGCGCGACGCAAAGGAGGGTAATGTGTTTATCAGTCTATGTATGTATGTATGTATGTATGTATGTATGTATGTTTGTTTCTATGTGGCGTTCTAGAGACCAAATGCGTAGGCCGATTTTGATAATTCTTACGTCAATCGATTCGTCTTAACCTTGCGAGTGTCACTAAAGACATTACAGTAATCATAATTCACCTAAGCGACAACCAGACGCCATATTGTCAAAACGAAAAAAAAAAAGTCGATGCGCTATGTCAAGTGGGGTGTCGTTGAATAGGTATTTTAAAATCATCTATAGGTTCCTTTTACATTTTTCATTTAAAATAATAGTTTAGGATTATTAACTATTTTAAGTTGCTTAACAAAACAATCATTCTCGCTAATTTTCTTACTTATTGAATTAAGTTTTTATTTCAAGTATAAACGATATGAAGGAGATTGCAAAAGATATACATGTCATATCATAACTAAAAAGTATAAAATAAAACAAATGATTAAAAAATAAAAAACCCGACTGCCACTGAAAAGACTGAAATAAGTTTGATAGCAGGCGGTACCCATATGCCAATCATAAACCGAAAGAAAATTAATGGGTACCGCCTGCTATCAAACTTATTTTCTCTGTTTTCGCCATATACCGTCACATACCACACTCACAGTGTCCCTATTCTGTAAGCAAACTGTCCGGTGTTTATCCGACTGCACAGAAAAGCGAGGCTGCATGTTTTACCCGACTGCGCGACGCAAAGGAGGGTTATGTGTTTATCAGTCTATGTATGTATGTTTGTTTCTATGTGGCGTTCTAGAGACCAAATGCGTAGGCCGATTTTGATAATTCTTACGTCAATCGATTCGTCTTAACCTTGTGAATGTCACTAAAGACATGACAGTAATCAAAATTCACCACAGCGACAACCAGACGCCATATTGTCAAAATGAAAAAACAAAAAGTCGATGAACTATGTCAAGTGGGGTGTCGTTGAATAGGTATTTTAAAATCATCTATAGGTTCCTTTTACAGTTTTCATTTTAAATAATAGTTTAGGATTATTAACGATTTAAAGTTGCTTAACAAAACAATCATTCTCGATAATTTTCTTACTTATTGAATTAAGTTTTTATTTCAAGTATAAACGATATGAAGGAGATTGCAAAAGATATACATGTCATATCATAACTAAAAAGTATAAAATAAAACAAATTATTAAAAAATTAAAAACCCGACTGCCACTGAAAAGACTGAAATATGTTGATAGCAGGCGGTACCCATATGCCAATCATAAACCGAAAGAAAATTAATGGGTACCGCCTGCTATCAAACTTAATTCAGTATTTTCAGTGGCAGTCGGGTTTTTTATTTTTTAATCATTTGTTTTTTTTTTCTTTCATAAGAACCTTCTCCTAACAATGACGAACACAACAAAAAAAAATTAGTGAAATCGGTACAGCCGTTCAGGCGTGATGTCGTGACCAAGGGAAATAGGGGTTCATTTTTATATATATAGATTTAGACACCGTGCGAACCCAAATAGGGTCTCATCTCAGCATTTAATGCTGCGCACACCCTTGCGTTGAGTATGCACAGCGCTGGATTTCAGATTGAGCTATTAGTATAAGAATAAAAAAATGCGAACACATGAATAAAGGTACTGGCGCAGTGGTCTTCAGAGGAAAATCCTCACATTACGTGCCGTGTCAAGGAGAACTGCATGCTGCATTAAGACCTTGACCCATATTACTGTAGACTATATAGAGCGAGCCCAGAACACAGCTTTGTGTACTTGAAAAACGAAAAAACTAACATACTCGTTACTAATGTATGGAGACCTTACAAAATTTTCCCTTTGCACGATTTATGTCCAAAAGGAAAAATGTCCAAAGTCAATGTCCAACTATAAGAATGTCCAAGAATAACAATGTCCAATAATAACAATGTCCAACAATAAGAATGTCCAATAATAAGAATGTCCAATTATAATAATGTCCAATAATAACAATGTCCAACTATAAGAAAGTCCAATATTATAAAAAAATGCCTACAAATTACCAAAATAATTAAGCGCATGACAGGTACGCGATGCCCGCCTGCCGGCACCTCTATTACCTCGTATCCCCTAGTAGTCCAGGAAAATTAGTCAAATTAGCAGGTATTAAGACTCTTGCCATTACCCTCTTAATGACTTTGAGCCTTCTGATAAGACTCATAGCTTGTGACCACGTCTCTTATACGTATGTTATGACTTTATGACACACTGGTCAAAGACTTTACTCGTGAGACACTGCACCGAATGCTGCGCAACAGATTTGGATTTGACGAGTGACCTCTTTCTCGAAATTGGACCTGCCAAACTAGACCGTACTGTCCTAGGTAGGTATATGTATTCCTCGACAACTTTGAGCGTATAGCTATATTGAGGGGTACAACATGGGAATTTGACATAATATTGGTCTTATTCGTGTTCATTTTAAGATCCATTTAATATTGAGAGACAATACTGTGTTTCAGCCATGACCACGATATCGATGATTTAGGAACAACACTACACACGACAACCTCTGTGCCACCACGTTTTGCGCTTCTGGAGGGTCTTTAGGACCTAATATGTTTATGAATAATTTATAAACTTTACGGCGGGTTTTTAATCGGGATTACAGGTTGACCTCGTATGATACTTATATAGTCAAATGCCCCCTATCTCGAAAATAGTTAAAAAAATGATTAAACAAAAGTTGTAGAGAATTTAATCTGCTAAATATTTGTAAAGAGTACAAAATATCGTAAAACCGTAAGAAACGAGAAATTCGCAATAAATGTGTAAAACGTCGATTTTTATTACCAAAGATACCGGGCGGTAACAAAATAAGGAGCCAACTATCTCTCATTCCGAGGTGAAACTCCTATAATTTTCCTGAACTATAGTGACGTGTTGAAATAAAAACATATATTATGGATCAAGTATACTGATTACTTAGTATTAGAGATGCGCCGAATAACACTTTTGCCAAGTAATGAGTACCGAGTTTTACTTGGCTCAATTTTTTTTTACCGAATACTCGGCCGAGTATCTCGGTTCAATCAAATTCCCATTTCGCGTGCGTAAATAAGTACACACAGGTTCACGACGGTTGGTTGGTTTGACTGCAATGCTTCGATATCGCCTCTGGGTTGTGGAGGTCATATGGCAGTCGCTTCACGGAAAATATCGAAGTTCAGTCAAATCCGCAGTTAGACTGGTAAAGCGGAACCCAGATCCCAAGTAAAAAGCTTCGGATGCGACTGGGGTTAACGCTATGATGAAGAAGAAGGTTCACGACGGTCGAGAGGACGGCGGCATTTTAAGACGACATTTTAGAAAATAAAGCAAAAGTGAAATGTACTTTATGCAATTCTATAATTTATACTTACATACATACATACATACATAGTCTCGAAAAACATTACCCTCCTTCCTTCGGCAATCGGGTAAAAAAAGAAAGAGGATATTGTATATACCTATTATATGCGCTATGTACTATAGTTAACATTTATATAGTTGGTCATTTTTCTGGTTGGACAATTTTATTTCTGGACATATTTCTAGTTGGACTTTTCTAAAACTGGTCGTTTTTATAGTTTGGCGTATTTATATTTTGACATATTTCAAATTTGGCATTTCTCTAGTTGGGTGTTATTATCCGATTGTACATTTTTCTTTTTGGACATAAGTCGTGCAAAGGAAATTTTCCGGCTAACTGACGAAAAATACTCTAGCGCAAGTTTATCTCTTGGGTTGAAGGTCAGCGATAGTCGCTTCCATTCGAATACATCGGGAAAAATGAAATGCTCAAGTGGGTTTCGAGCACACGACCTTTCCCTTACAAGGGAACGATCGTGGGCCAACTAAGCCATTGAGTCACACTTGAATCATTTCAAATTTCCCTTCTCTTTATATCCGTCTTTTAAGGGCGATTTAAAGTTACGATAATAAATGCTATAAAAAATTCATTCAAACGCTCCCATAAAATCAAAATAATTAGTGGAAGGGAGGATTGGGATAGAGGACGCTAAGATCCAAAATGCAAGCTTTTGGGAGACATTTCTAAAAGACTTAAGAAATAATAGGATAACTTAAGAAATAAATAGACTTCTTTCAATGTAACAAATTACTTTTATGAACTATATAGTTACCAAAGTGGCTGAAGGGTCTCCCCACCATATTTTGTGGCTGTTTTTTAGATTATCCCAAAAATTTAAACAAAAATCTAATCTCTATAAGCCGTTTAGCTAAGCTAAATTACTTGAATTAGAAGAGGATTCACGGCATCGGCAGTGTGCCCAGGATTCGAATTAGAGACCTATATGGTAAGGCTGGCTTTCTAAACAGTATATTTTATTTCACAATACCAGCTTACAATGCCTTGTGTTTCCAATCTTTCTCTATGGAGCTGAAACTTGGTCTCTGAGACTGCAGGATCGCCGTAAAATCGATGCATTGGAGATGTGGTGCTGGAGGCGCCTTCTAAAGATCCCGTGGACGGCATTTCGCACCAATGTATCAATCCTCAAAGAGCTTCACGTTAAAGACAGACTATCGTCTACTGTGCAACTACGAATACTGAAGTTCTTTGGTCACGTCTCAAGAAATGAGAACTCGATGGAGAGACTGGTAGTTCAGGGCCAGGTGGAAGGCAAAAGAGCACGCGGTCGATCACCAACCCGCTGGATAGACGCCATCAAAAAGGCTACTGAATCCACCATGACCCAGTGCACTCGCGACGCCTCTAACCGTCAGAAATGGAAGCACATCGCCAGAAGAGCTACCCTCGGAAAAGACATCGACCCAACGAACACCCCACCATGTATCTCGTCAGCGCAACCACGACCACTCTGACAAGAGTGTCCGACTGAGAAGAAGACCAGCTTACAGTTGTAGCCCTGACAACGAAAACGCATTCAAGGGCTTCTGATGTAACCGGCTGGCAATGGCGGCAATGCAGCCTGCAATGACGTCATACGAGTACCGTCCGACATGTACGTTATACAACATGGTTGATATAAAGACTTCGGACTTGTTAGTGATGTCTCTTTGTATACTACTAAAGGAATAAACAAGCACACCGGCCGAGGAAAAGAGAGTTAAGAAAGAAATATTTATAGAAAAGGTAAATTCTGAGATATCTTATCTTAAGGCACTATTACTTACTATGTACTATTACTACGCAGTACTGTTCAGTACTTATCTGTGTTATAGGTACTTATATCATTGCTAAGTGGTCGCCCTATAATGGGTTGATATGTTGCCATCTAAGAAAAGAAGATTTGTTTTTTTTTTGTTAGAAAGGTCTTAAAATCTAACATAGGTTTAATTGCAATCGCTTAACTAGAACTGGCGATATGAGCAAAAGTCTCGAAAATTGTCATCAGGCTAATTACAAATGGGTTGAGGGGTCCCATATATATCTTCCTGTACCAATTATCGATGGTGATGAAGTAACTTGCTGGTTATTTATAAGGTTATGACTGATATTATTAGCTTGATACTATATAAGCAGAAATATTTCTCACGCTCCGGTCACCTGATTGCAAGGAGTAGTGACTTAAGTGTTTCCCCGATTGTAAAATATAAAAAAAAAACATAAAAAATTGTGGTGTGGTAAGTGTTATTCCCAGGGACATCAGGATTAAGTACCGCTTTTTTAATTATTAAATACGTACGACATGATTTGTGTCGTCTGCCACCGAAGAGGTATAAAAAAAAACATGACTTTAAGTAGGGATTTCTAAAGTTCAACCTTTTTTAACTGCTTCTTCTGTTTGGCAATGGGTTACGTGTTGGTTCCGTACTTCGGTACAATAAAAAGAGGCTATTTTCACTTTCTATAAAATTAAAAAAATACTTTATTGAAAAATAGTCGGTATTATCCATGAACTGTTTTTCAAGTTCATGATTTTAAATATTCAGAGAAAATAATTAAATTATGCACGTGTAATAATTTATGAATTACTACTTCAAGATTACACTTCATTGGTCACGGTAAATCGGTCGTCATTTCTATCTGAGACAATTTTTTCCATGGAACAGATAAAGATCAAAAAACTAAATAACCGATGAAGCGTTTCGTCGCGTGATGTTATGCACTCGTTTCGCTTCAGTTCACAAAATGTTGCGAGTTCATGGCGAGTGATAGAGATAGCAATATAACTTCCTGTGAGTGCGACAGAGACGGGTATACCGATCGCAGGAGGTAAACATTTTATGAAAGTGTACTTAATTATCGACTGGGTTGATGGTCGGATTATGCAGCGTGATCTGTGTGATATCGTTTTGTTCGCGTTGAGTGAATATTGAACATATTAAGTGATGTTCTAGATATGAAAAAAATAAGAATTTGATAAAATCATTTACGTGCCATATTTATTTTACTTATTAGAAATAACTGGTATTCATTTACCCCTTCAGTCAGTCTAAATCCCGAGAGAAACGAGACCCTGGCGCTTGTGGATTGTTGATTGATTCTCTATCTATTTATGATTTGCGGATTTGAGATCCTCCCATTCTTAAAAAACACCAAAAAATCGTTATATAGAGCATATTTTGGAGTAAATATAATTAGACATTTTTTTATACCTATCCTTATAAACTTTCAACAGCGGTGCCACAGATCATAAAATCAACCTAGACGAACATCAATGTTTAATAAAAAAAAACATCGGACCATTCGTTCAAAAACAAGTCCCCGAAATCTAGGCCGGCGCCGAACACGCTCCATCAATAGAATGATTTAAACTTACAATAAACTCTCGTCAACAGTGGGATTGACATTCGACGGTTTAAACGCAAAAGGGGGTTTGTGAACTTAGTGACAATAAACAAATTGGATGTATAGGGATATTGGAAATGTAGTGGGTGGAATAGCAGACTGGTACATTTGGGGCAGTGCGTCAGGAATGTTTGCAGAGGCCCGCATGGACGATTTCTATGCTATTATTAGAAAGCGTTCGGCCTCTGCCTTGGCACGACTCCGCTGCAGCTACAACAGTCTCCTGAGTGTGTTCAAGGATCGGTGGGACTCTCCCTTGTTGCGGCACTGAATGACACTAAGCACATGTCACATATAGTGGAGTGTTAACTGCATTTATTCTTAAGTTAGATTGTTACTAACACTATGGATCGATGGTCTGAAAATAAATTAATTTTAATTTGATTTAATTTGCTGTTTGACAGGAGTGACTCTGACGCAGGTTTTCCTCTTAAAGTCAGTGTGTCGATTGACGCAGTCGATCCCATAAAAGCCGTATACTTGAGGCAATTTACTCTTTGTGGATGTCGATTAACGCGAGATTAGAGCTATGACCAAGTGTCTTCTAAAGTCATAATCTGCGGTTCCAGTCAATCTATTGCAATCAAACATCCAGCATTGTATGACACTGCAATACCGCATCAAAATCCGTTCAGTAATCAATCAAAGCTACGTATGTACCTATACCATGATCGCGTTAATTCCCGTTAGTATTATTGTATACCGTTCAGTAATGTTTGCGTTCCACGCAAAAAAGCAGACAAGAATTAAAAAGAAATAATTTTGTTAACTAATGTTGACGAACAAAATACTCAAAATGATCTTAATTTAGTTTTTTTACCTCCTTCCAGTTGAGTGACTGTTCTGATATTTGGCACAAACCTTTAGTTCTGACAATAATACCATATAAATCAATAAAACAGTTTGATTTACTCTTAATATCAGAGTTTGAAGATCATTTTGAGACTTCATCGTCAAGATGACTGACTGTACCTAATTTTAACTACTTCAACATCATTGAAATAAAACCACTTTTTACGGATTCTATCGCGATATATTTGTTATTATTACTTTTTAACCCGACGTACTTCAACATCTGCAATATACAACCAATTCACATTTTTATAGTTGTTACCTACTAAAGTCTCTATGAAAATTCGATGTCACTTACCCCCTTTTGCGTGTCAACCGTCGAGTTATGTTTTTAAGTGTGCCCCACTTTGGAGCAAGAACGATGGCACTCAATCAGATTCAGATACCTCCTCAGCATTATCTCACTTTCTCTATTGTTAAATCAGTTCCTTTAACCGACTTCAAAAAAGAGGAGGTTCTCCATTCGACCCGTATGGTTGTTCTTGTGTTTGTTTTTTTTTTGTTGGAATGGATATGGTACTTTATAGGTGGTTCCATGACCAGGGAGTCAGGATCCATTTATGAAATTCAGGAGAAATCAAGGGAAATCCTCAAAATATAGGTATGATAATCCATACTAATATTATAAATGCGAAAGTAACTCTGTCCATCTGTCTGTATTTTACGCTTTCACGCCAAAACCACTGAACCGATTTTGATGAAATTTGGTATAGGGGTAGATTAGACCTTGAGATAACCGACATCCGCGGGCCGCGGGCAAAAGCTAGCTATACAGACAAGCAATTTTAAGGCATAAATAAACATAAACAGATATTGCGTTAATCCCCTACAAAATTATTGTATAAACTAAGTTGTAAAGAACTTGTAAAGAAACAAAATAATTAACTAAGACTAACGACAAACAAATTAATTAAAAAGGATTATCTTGACTTAACCATCATAATAAACCTTTTATAAATTAATCTTCTACAAAAGCCATTCAATGCGAATAAAAAAACAATTCGAAGTTTCGTTTACATTAACAAAGGAAAGGAAAGGATTAAAGACGAGAGATGAATACAATCAAAATGAAGATGAAGAGACTGGTTAAACAAGGGGGCTACTACGAAACGTACCTCCGAAACTTCGGGCTAGTACGTAACACGAACGAAAGATTTAACATTTAGATACCATGTTATCAGTTCGAATTCTTTAGGTAGGGTTTAGGTAGAATCTGGGGAGTGTCGGCGTGCGGTTAATGTCGGCGTGCGGTTTTAGTCGAGTACGACATAACCGAGTCCGGCTATGGCGGGGGTTTTCGAAACGTGTTATTTCCTTCACAAAAGCTTATAAAATGAATACTTCATCATTTAATTGGAAACGCAATTAATTCATAAGTACACTGGATTAATAAAAGCTCACGAAAAGGTGTAGGTACGTTTTGTTTTGACAGATCACCATTTTTTTCGATAGGAAATCACGCAGTTGGGGTTACATTTACCCTCATTCCTGTGACTTCCTCTGAAGCTGCTGTCAGACGAGATGAAGACACAATTTGCTTTCCTTTTCTTTTTTTTTTATACTGACTTAAACATTTTTTTTAAAGTTACATAACTTCGGAGTTACGTTCCATGGTATGCCTCAAGAGCTGTACAGATACGAACGAAATGAAAACTTCTCAGACCGAGATGGAACTTCAGTATTGTGTACTTTACAATAATGATAGAAGGGCAAAGGTTAAGTAAACCTTGTGTACACTGTACAAGATGAAAACGGTGTATTTTGTGTACAAGAAATAAGTTTTTGAAATAGATTGTGGTAACGAGAATTGAAAAGGCTAGCTAGGTACTGCTAACATAAATGGTGTGCCAAACTACCTAGTGGGTTGTGTGAATGAGTACAGTCAGCGTCATAATATCTTGACGACGAAGTTTCAAAATGATCTTAAAACTCTTGTATTTAGAGCAAATCAAACGGTTTTATTGATTTAAATGGTATTATTGTCTAAATTAAAGGTGTGCATGTTATTTTATTTATTCATGCATTAATGTATACCTACCATAGAAAAATATTTCTGTGATCATAACAGTTTTAATACCGCTTATAATGCAAAAAAGCATGAGTCAACAATAGTGCCCGGAATGCGGCAATAGACTTATCCCTATTACGTTGGACCGAATCCACTGATTGATGAAATGAGGGTATTAATTCACCTCTCTTTAACCCTCCGGCAATATAGACGTGATTGTATGTAAAATGAAAAAGATTTATACTTTGCAGTCCAGGCTCCTTTAATAGTCCAGACAGAAATGACTTCAAAATTTTCCCTCGAATTTCCGCTTGTTTTAGCTAGCATAAATTTTACCAGAGCAAATGAAATCACATAATTATTATGAGGATTAGGTTTTGCCCGCGGTTCCGCCTGTGTGGATGTCGGTTATCGCGACAAAACATAACCTATGTCCTTTCTCAAGGCCTAATCTACCCCTATACCAAATTTCATCAAAATTGGCTCAATGATTTAGGCGAGAACGCGTAACATACAGACAGAGAGACAGAGCTACTTTCGCATTTATAATATTAAGTATGGATTATCATCTTCTGGGATGCTGGTACTGCTACACAGCAGATAGATGACGGCATCCCTTATCTTGACGGCCTCGACAGATGTTTTGTTTCATAATAACGAGATTTCAGACCACTTCGTAGTTTATTACATACAACACCTTACCTACTTACCGTAAAATCTGAAAGGGTCATCAAGCAGACCGTGGGTACATGACACATTATGGCTCAATAACCCAAAAACCTGGGTTTAATGGCGCGCGAGACAAAGAGGGATCATTAGCGTGAGTCCGACGTTGTCGCAACGTGTTTGCGACATCAGGACTAGGGTTGGCAACTGATCGTTTTACTGCATGATTGCCTGTCACTTTAAGTCTGCGGGTTCGATCCCGCTCAATGCAAATATTTGTATGCTTGGGTATTTGCATGGGTCTTGTTGTGTATCGAAGAGCACGTAAAGCCGTCGGTCCCGGTTGCCATACGAACATCTATGGCAGTCGTTACGGGTAGTTGGAGCTAATCTGTCTAATGGTTCGATATCGCCTTTGGGTTGTGTAAGTCAGATGGCAATCGCTTCACAGAAAATATCGAAGTTTAACCAAATCCGCAGTTAGACTGGTAAAGCGGACCCCAGACTCCAAGCTGAAAAGCTTCGGATTAACGCTAAAATGAAGAAGAAGAAGAAGATCGCGGGTCACTTAAAATATGAGCTTGAGAAAAGTATCATCATCATCTCTCTTACGTGAATATCGACCGCATTCGAGAACTTCATCTCGGAATCCGGGATCTGCTTTGTTCAGTGTACAGTCAGCATCAGAAAAATGTTGACGAATAGAGTACTCAAAATAATCTTAAAACCAAAATTTCAATATTATATTGATAATCAGAGTACTCAAAAAGTTGCAAGCATCCAGAGTGGTCAAACTATCTTAGCAATCGGTCTTCCAGAAACATGTAAGTAAACAGAGTGTTCATTTTCATATACACAAACACGCTACTCAATGGTATCTAATCAAACAAAGTTTCAAAATAATGTAGACAATGTCATCTCAATCGCACTTTGCATCCCTTTTTTACTTATTGAGCCATCCTTTTCACATGATGGTGGGATGATGAGAGATAGCTGTATAAGTTAGAGAAGGATAGAAAATGTGTCAAATTAATGACAATTTCTTTTGTATTTTTTATAGTTGCCAGTGACTTAAGCCATAAACTATCTACTTGCACTGGTGAAAAAAGAGTATGAATACGTAAGAAATAAATACTCGTATGATGGGTAAATTACTTGAAACCTACTTATCTAGATATAAGTCCACGCGGACTAAGTCGCAGGCACAGCTATTAATATATACGAGTAGTATGGAATAGGGTTTCGTATTTCTAAAATTTTCTGTCGATTGAATAATTATTAAAAATAAAAAACCCTACTTGCTCCTGAAAAGACCGAAATAAGTTTGATAGCAGGCGGAAGCCATTAATTGTCATTGGATTTATAAGTTGCAAATGGGTACCTCCGCCTGTTTGTGTCGGTCTATTTTATGTATTTTGTACTTTATTTAATTAAAAAAGTGACAAAATCCATTTGATATAGCGCCAAAAAATCACTATGTAGTATCTATTTATATTTCATGCACTTAGAGATAAATACCTTTATTTGTGACCACTTTCATTTAATCCCTTTTAGCCATAAGGTCTCTATACGGGTAAAAAGTAAAAATAAAATAGGTTTAACTTTAATAACTATTCACGAGAGAAAGAAAAAGAAAGAATCATTTACTCATAACATAAAAGATGACGACCGACCTCAAAATTTTTATATAAGTATTTAATTAACAACTAAATTAAATTAACAACAATAATTTTCACGCCGGAGCAGCGGTGTCTTCTATACAAGACCCAAATTCGTTCCTGCGTGGAATACTGCTCACATATCTGGGACGGCTCCGCAAAGTACTAACTAGATGCTCGCATTATTGGGAATCCTGAGTCACGAACATCCTCGAGCCATTGCAGATGCGTAGAGATGTTGCATCTTTGGCAGTATTATACCGTCTCTACCATGGTGAATGTTCTGACGAGCTATTCCAATTAGTCCCACCCTCTCCTTTCCTTCACAGGACGACACGTGCAGAGCTAAGATGCCATCCATATACGGTGCAGAGTATACCTACTAGAACCAAGCGTTTCAGTGACTCATTCCTATGCCGCACCACTAAGACCTGGAACTCCCTGCCAGCTCACGTGTTTCCTTCTTCCTACAGTCCCGGGTCCTTTAAGCGGGGCTCGAGGAGGCGTCTAATGAGGCCGTCAAGCTGAGTGCCAGCACTGTTAACATGGTAAATGTTTACGATGGTGACCCTCTTTCCGAGACTTTGCCTTTAGCTTAACATCAGGCGAGGTGAAGTCAAATTGAAGTGTAAAAAAATATAAAGTATATTAAAATCGAGTATGACCACCTTCAGCATTTATCACGGCAAGGAGGCGTTGTCTCATTGACCCAACTGTTTTACTACAAAATGTAGTTCCCCTCAATGAGTCCCAAATAGCGTTGACATGTGTCCTTAAATTTTCAGTGCTGCGAGGTTGTTCATGGTCCCACAATTGGACCATTTTACCCCAAACGTTTTCTATGGGATTTAAATCTGGACTCTTTGGCGGCAATTTTATTAAGGTAAATTCTCTACTTTGAGCTAAATAATCTTGGACAATTCTAGCGTTGTGAACAGAGCTCCCATCTTGAACAAATATTATTTCCTGTTCCGTGGGGTAAACGGTACGCGCTGTTGGCAATAACACTTCTTCAAGTATTTCTTTGTATTTAATACAGTTTAGGCGGCCACCGACTTCAACCAACACCCCGGGCCCGCTTGCCGACATCCATCCCCAAAACCCAAGCGATATACGGCCACTTCTATTATTGGGGAAAATATTTTCTTCATCATATCTGGTGTTATTATATCGCCATAGAGAAAGTCGACCGTGTATGGAGTTGCAAAAAACTTTTTCGTCCACGAAAATCACGTCACTAAAATCATAATTTAGGTATGTAAGTGCAAATTGTAGCCTCATCGACTTATGCCTATTAGTCAAATGAGGCTTTCTTGCCGGTATACGATGACGAAGACCGGTTTCTTTTAGTCGGCGGCGGATTGTGCTTTGCGACACATTGTTTCTGGTGGCCAGGTCCGATGTATTTATATATCGGTATCGCAAGACTTGATGGACTAACATCCGGTCTTGTAGGATGTTGGTGGTGCGTGGACGCCCTTTTGGCTTATTGCGTGTACACACACCTGTCTCACGCCATCTGGTGATCCATAAATTCACAGTCTGCCGCTAAAAGATAATAAAAAAGTATTAATAATGAGTACTTAGTGTAATTTATTTTGATTAATAATAAGTATACCTATAAACACCTTTTTTAAGAAACACAATAGAAATATACTCACACATATGCCAAGCTCATCAGCTATATCGCCAAGGGAAACATTTTCTTGATATAAATTTATGATTCGATGTCGTATGTCGTCATTAATATGATACATTTTATATTACGTATTTATTTAATCCAAATACAACGAGTAGGTACCTACTTATAAAAGAAGAAAGAAATATTTGTACGTGCAGATTTTTTCACAATCTTCCTTTGGCTTCACCGTACTCAAGTAAAAACTAAAAACCGGCCAAGTGCAAGTCGGACTCGCCCATGAAGGGTTCCGTAGTAGCAAGTTACATAATTTATAACATAACAGCCTCTGTGGCGTGGCGGTAGTGCACGCGACTGCCACCAGGAGGCGCGGGTTCGATTCCCGCTCAGTACAAATATTTGTATGCATGAATATGGCTATTTGCATTGGTCTGGGAGTTTCTATTGTTTACCCGTAAATTATATGCCATAATCATCATATTCCCGAATTTCATTTAAAAAAAACTACTTTTACTAATTTTCGGTGGAAGTTTGCACTCTATTATATTATGTTTTGTACAATAGTTTCGTATCTAACTGTACCTATTTTTAAAAAGTAGACATTTTGCGTCTATGTCATGTCGATGCAGTCATAATGCGTTTATGAGAATACGAGAAGTGGATTTTTGAGTACATAGCCTACATAGGGGTATTTTGCGTTGCAGGACCCTTTATTTTTGACGTAAATAATAAATAAATAATAATAAATATTCCACAACATTCTACACAACGCTATCTAGACCCATGGTAAGCTTTTATAGCTTGTGTTATGGAATCTAGAATGCGGATAAACATACTTATATACTTTTTTTGTAAATACATACATATTATACATAGAAACACCCAGACCAATGCAAATAGCCATATTCATGCATACAAATATTTGCACTGAGCGGGAATCGAACCCGCGCCTCCTGCGTGGCAGTCGCATGCACTACCGCCACGCCACAGAGGCTGTATTCATACTCTTTTTTCACCAATGCAAGTAGAAAGTTTATGGCTTAAGTCACTGGCAACTATAAAAAATACAAAAGAAATTGTCATTAATTTGACACATTTTCTATCCTTATCTAACTTATACAGCTATCTCTCATCATCCCACCATCATGTGAAAAGGATGGCTCAATAAGTAAAAAAGGGATGCAAAGTGCGATTAAGATGACATTGTCTACATTATTTTGAAACTTTGTTTGATTAGATACCATTGAGTAGCGTGATTGTGTATATGAAAATGAACACTCTGTTTACTTACATGTTTCTGGAAGACCGATTGCTAAGATAGTTTGACCACTCTGGATGCTTGCAACTTTTTGAGTACTCTGATTATCAATATAATATTGAAATTTTGGTTTTAAGATTATTTTGAGTACTCTATTCGTCAACATTTTTCTGATGCTGACTGTACTACTCACTATCACCTTCACAATCCATTATTGATATCCTATCGATGGGATCGAAGTATTGCAGTAAGACCAATTGCTGGCCTTTTTAGCGTTCCAAGAATCCATAACGAATGTCATAGATTTTCATATGACAACTGTGACCGAGGTCTTAACCTGCTCTTCGAGGCACGGTGGAGTAGCAAGCAATAATCTTCTTTGTCGGAACGTTAACCAGAGTAACATTTAAATGTTGGTGCTCTTGCGAAGGAAAGTACACTCTATAGCACCACCAAGAAAAGAAGTGTATTTTTTTTCTTCTTCTATTTGTGTGTGTTTTCTTTCCTTCTTTCTATGATTTGGTTTATTGTGGATCGAGGCTCTGCCACGTCACAGTTTTACTGGAAGGGGTTTTACGGTTTTACCAAGGACACCGAGGCAAGGTCTGGGATGTAACTGGGACTTACGCTATGGTTAGGAGTACATTCTGAGCACTACCATGAAAAGAAGGGAGTGCCTTCTTTCTATGATTTGGTTTATTGTGACCATTACGGAGGCTAATGCCTTCTGGCCCTCTAACAGGGGCCCGGCGGACGTATCATGAGTGTCATGACTAAGTCTTTTGTCTGTGATGTCACAGATAGAGTTCCTCACTCGACCCTTACGAGTGATAGTTCACACATCCACAGCAGTATAATCATTCATCTTTGTGACATCAAAGTTTGGAACTCATCTATAAAGGGTTGCTAAAATGAGGTTCGTGTGGGTATTTTGTGATAGGCTTCAAAATAGGAGGTGATGACGGTACTCAGCCCGCATTTCTTGCTTGTAGTAATAAAACAAGCGTGTGATGAGGCAGCCCTATCATATTAGCTGCACGTATCCGGGTCGCTGGTGCCTGCTCCACTTACGAATGCATTGTCCACCAATTTTATTGACAACGCACCGCTTAAATGAATAAATCGTTTCGACAGGTACGTATCACATATGTACCACATATCGTCAACATCAATCTTGCGAAAAAACAGCCTTGAAGACTTTTATATATTTTATAAGTATCAAATTTGCATGCAATGGCAATCGCTAAAACTAACTTATTATATTCCTCATTAGAATCAATAATCAATAATTTTGAGTCACACGTAATAGGGAGCGACCCTATTGCCTTCAAGCGGGCACTTACCGCCGTTCCCAAGAACATACTGACAGTTAAAGATAGATCGCATCTACTGATAAAGTGCTAGGCTGTTTAAATTCAAAACATAGTAACTCCTATTGCACACCAATTTCGGAAAAAAAAATTACACCGCGATGCGATTCCCGTAAAAAAATCAGTTACCATGTTTTGAATTTAAACAGCCGATACGTCAAATTTGACTGTTGCGATTTATCTATAACTGCAAGTTGTTATTGGGAACGGCCGTTAGTCATGCGCTGTATGTTTACTATCGGACGGAGATTAGTCCAATCCCTTAATCGCCTCCTACGACACCCACACGAAGAGATGGGATGACCATATTTGTTATAAATACCTCTATAAGATTTATTTGAAGCCCATATATCCTACTAATATTATAAGAAAAACTAGCTGTCCCGGCGAACTTCGTACCGCCAATTTTTCCCGCCCTCGTGGCGTCAGATCCCGTTCCCGCTGCACCATTTAGGGGGATGAAAAATAGATGTTGGCCGATTCTCAGACCTACTCAATATGGTCACAAAATTTCATGAGAATCGGTCAAGCCGTTTCGGAGGAGTATGGCAACGAAAACTGTGACACGAGAATTTTATATATTAGATTGTAAGTATTGATGGATGGATGATTTTTACTATTTCACGTCTAAACGGCTGGAGCGATTTTAATAAAATTTGGTATGGAGTTAGTTGACACCCTGGATTAACACATAGGTTATGTTTGGTCGCGATAACCGACATCCACGCAGGCGGAGCCGTGCTCAAAAGTTAGTTCAGTATAAGTTTATTTATATTCACGTCTGCCGGGCGTACCTCGGCTGTCCCGGGCGGGTCATACGGTAATTAATGTCCCTTCCAGCGCCAGACGAGGCTCATCAGTATTCTATAGCATACAAAGACTCGGTATTTCATTAAAAACTTTAAAGAACTGAAACAACGCCAGCGTTTTTAGAGTTTAGAATATTAAATGCTTTTAAAAATGGGCCACGTGCCATTTTTAAAAAGCATTTAAAATATTCTAAACTCTAAAAACGCTGCCGTTGTTAATAAGTTTGAGTTTGTATTGAGGAGCAATCGTGTTTGGTTACTGGGTTAGGCAAAGTGTTATGTATGCAATGTTGTGTGATAGTAGATATTGTTCCCAATTCTGTTGTTACATCTCTAAAATTAAATTGCTCTAAAAAAATCTATTTGCATCTGTTTCTTTCATGATCAGATAAAAAAGGACAGATGATTTTATTTAAGTTAAGACCTGTCAAATTAAGACAGCGCCTTGTTGGTACGTAGTAAGTTAAGTCGCATGTCCGTAGATGTCGACTAAAATTGAAGGGTATCATCAAGGCGCCGACTTAATTTGACAGGTGTTCACTAAAATAGTCCTTTTCTATCTGATAATGAAAGAAACAGATGCAATTAGAACATTTTAGAGAATTTTAAGTTTAGAGATGTAACAACAGAATTAGCAGCATTGTAACTATTAAGATAAAGGACAGGTTCGACTCCTGTTCAGGGTAAATACTTATGAAGATGAACCTTTTATATTTTGCGATTTACTTTCAAGATATATGGTTCGAGATAGATTGATTTATATAGTACTAGCTTTTGCCGGTTGTCGGTTATCGCGACCAAACATAGCCTATGTCCTTTCTCATGGTCTAATCTACCCCTATACCAAATTTCATCAAAATAGGTTCAGTGGTATAGGTGTGAAAGCGTAACATACAGACAGACAGACAGACAGAGTTACTTTCGCATTTATAATATTAAAAGTATGGATATGGATGGAGTTATTTATCTAATACAGACAGTATGTTAACATATCTCTGCCTACTCCTTCGAGGATGTACAGCCGTGAGTCAGTCTTATTAAGGAAACGTGCTAAAATACCATTTCCTATTGCAATTAACAATGACCTTCTGCAATGTCGACTAATGATTCAAGTAACAAGTTTCGTTTTTAATTAAAAACCGGTTTTTTGTCACCAAAACTGTGTTCAACACATTTTTTGTCTTGGTAATAAGGTTTTAGGTATTGATTAGATTAACACCCACACTTCGCCAATTTTGATTTTTGGTCCCACATAATAGGGGACGAGGTTATTGCTGTTAAGCGACTATAGGTTCACTGTTGGATCAAGAACAGCCTCCCGAGGAAGGCCAGACCGAAAGAGATGGCCCTGGGTCAGCCGGGGTGCGAGGGATATGTCGAAGACAACCTCACCTCTGGCCTAGCACCACGACCCACAGTCGGCGTGCGGTTTTAGTCGGTTCGAGTCCGACATAACCTCCCCTTCCGGCTCCGGCTGGAGAGGTATCCGAGGGGATTTCCACACGAAAAAATTAAATAAATAAAAGGTAAGTAGGAACAGCCTTATCCCTTAGTCGGATAAATGATTAAAGTAGGTAGGTAGGTTTTTTGGACCCCCCCAAGCACAACATTTAAGCTGCAGATTACCGGACGAGATTCTGGCCCAGGCTTTCCTTTTAAGGTAAGGCCTTAGATGGCAGCTCCTGCAAAAGTAAAATATGCCAAATCAAGAGAAAGTGTGGGAGAGGTGACCTCGGTCCTAAAAGTAAGCTTGATGATACATAATGAAAAAAACTGAATTATGAATAAAAAATAAAAATATTATTACTTCCAAATAACATAATAATCTTCAAGGTAATAAAAACTTAACACTAAAATGACAGATGTCTCATAGGATGTCTCAGCGGCGCTAAAACCGTAATTAATGGTCGCACAGACCAGGGTAAACGACCCCGGGCTATATCGGGCGAGGATACATGAGACCGTCTCGATCAGTTAAGTCTCTTAGGACAGTCGACATCGCGAAGGGCGGCTAGACATTTTATGGGACTTAAAAAGAAATCCGTATGAGTATTTATAGCTAAGTGTAAGCTTTGCCAAGTGGTTGATGGCTGTAAAGACAGGAGTCTTAACCTCTTGGAGACCTTGATTGAGAAATGAGCCCGAAGTTCATTAAAAAGATACAGTAGTCGAGAGAAGATTCAGTTAGTCAGTCAGTCAGTCAGATTTCAATATCGGTGCAGATGTTGCAAGCCCATCAGTGTTCTGTTATCTGCCTAAGGATGTTCTGTATTTCCAGAGTGGCTTCAATTCTCTAAATGATCAGGTTGATTCCAGGCAAGTGTATTTACTGTATATCAAATTATAAATAAGAAGTAATAAATAAGTCTGATTGATCTAATCCAATCATTACTAGCTTTTGCCCGCGGCTCCGCCCGCGTGGATGTCGGTTATCACGACCAAACATAGCCTATGTCCATTCTCATGGTCTAATCTACCCCAATACCAAATTTCATTAAAATCGGTTCAGTTATTTAAGCGTGAAAGCGTAACATACAAACAGACAGAGTTATTTTCGCATTTATAATATTAAAGTATGGATCAATAGAAGCCCCATATTCCGAGTAAGTAAAAGTTTGCCAATTTCCCTGGTACTTCAAGTTTGCCAAACCTTTTATTGCTGGCATTTTAAAACAATAAAAAAAAAACAAATGTGTTTTTAACTTTTTTTTTTTAATTTTTTTTTTTAAATATTTCACAACATTCCACACAACGCTAATCTAGACCCATGCTAAGCATAGCTTAACTAGCTTGTGTTATGGAATCTAGAATGCGGATAAACATACTTAGATACTTTTTTTTGTAAATACATACATATTATACATAGAAACACCCAGACCAATGCAAATAGCCATATTCATGCATACAAATATTTGCATTGAGCGGGAATCGAACCCGCGCCTCCTGCGTGGCAGTCGCGTTCACTACCGCCACGCCACGGAGGCTGTCTCTAACTCTAGTCTCTTGTCTTGGTTAAGTTAACTCTAGTCATAAATCCCGCTGACACATTTCGCGACTCGACGACCATTAATTCTAATTTCTAACATTTCTTCGGCCACACACGGCTGTCCTGGGAACATTGACAGTGACGTGCGAAGGGTTAAGATAAATTCACACTAAACAATTTACGAGTTGTAGACGAACGTTTGTTGAGGGTTAGGTACGCTTTAGGGACTTATACTATTAGCTTTATTACTTTGGAGGTGAATTAAATTCACTTATAGGAGACAATAAATTCAGTGTAAACTAATAATTGCAGTATGAACAAATGTTGATCACTACATATTACAAAGCAAAGTCCCTATGTACTTATGCTTATATCTACAAAGCTAGATTATAGCTTGATAGAGTAAAATAGTAGAGGGTGCAGCGGGAAAGGGACCGGACGCCACGCGGGCAGAAAAGCTAGTAGCTAGTCCATACTTAATATTATAAATGCGAAAGTATGTCTGTCTGTCTGTATGTTACGCTTTCACGCCAAAACTACAGAACCGATTTTGATGAAATTTGGTATAGGGGTAGGTTAGACCATGAGAAAGGACATAGGCTATGTTTGGTCGCCATAACCGACATCCACGCGGGCGGCGCCGCGGGCAAAAGCTAGTAATGAATAAAATTTTCAAAGCTAACTTCTTCTATTAATTAAAATCGATAAAAGTCAACTTCCCGGATAGAACTGAACCCGTAAGGCAACCAATCCCTTTCTAATGGGAATACTCTATGTATATCATCATCGAAGCATCAATTCCTGTCGAAAAATCCTTGGAACTGGAACCCGTGACGCCGTTCCCGTGTTGCCATCATCGGACTGTGTTTATCATCATTGAATACATAGGGAAATTGAATCTTCTCGGGCGGGACTTGAACTCGCGATCTTTGCCTTTCAGAGGGAATGACTTGACCAATTCGGCTACTGAGACACGTCTGATGTGATTCAAATATCCCTTCTATTTTTATCTGTCTTTAGGGTGACGATTTACATAGTTAGCATAGACTACCTATCTACTCATGTGGCATAGACTCTGGCCAACGAAAGACGGCGGAAAAAGATGGCGCCAAATTTAAAAAATCAACACGTTGCAACACTGAATGTACACCGAAATAACGGAGTCGATACTAGAATCTTTTTCCTATTAAGCATGCATGAAACCTAGCCTATTATGGTACATGGACAGAGTCTAGTCGGTGTTGCAACCTGTTGGTTTTTCAAATTTGGCGCCAACTTTTCGCGCCATCTTTCGTTGGCCAGTCTACTTATGCTTTAAAATTCATTCAAATATTGGAGCACATATTTCGGATACATTCAAAACTTGCACTTTAGGGTGGTTTATTTTAATTTTAAGGAGTGCAACTGTCGTCTGACCGGCTAACCCTGAGAAGAGCCTGTGACAGAGCGTCGTTCATTAACCAGAGAGGCCGTACTCCTTGCAGGTGAGGTTGATTTGGAACCTGAAGTTCTTATTTTTTTTATATACCGGACACGTCAATTTGACTTCACCTCGCCTGATGTTAAGCTAAAGGCAAAGTCTCGGAAAGAGGGTCGCCATCGTAAACATGTACCATGTTAACAGTGGTGGCACTCAGCTTGACGGCCTCATTAGATGCCTTTTCACGCTCCGCTTAAAGGACCCGGGACTGTAGGAAGAAGGAAACACGTGAGCTGGCAGGGAGTTCCAGGTCTTAGTGGTGCGGCATAGGAATGAGTCACTGAAACGTTTAGTTCTAGCAGATATACTCTGCACCGTATATGGATGGCATCTTAGCCCTGCACGTGTCGTCCTGTGAAGGAAAGGAGAGAATGTTACGTTCTAGTCATTCATAAACTATACAATAATAGTCCTGATTTGTCATATTATGATTCTTACACGGTAACCTATTGAAATATCGAATTTCTGTTACCCGAATCTTAAAACCCCGAAAACGGTTGGTAGAACTTTTAAAAAGACAGATGTAATGAATGACAACTTTCTATAATTCCGTTTTTCATTTCCCAGATGAATCAATTTCCAGGTGCACTAAAACCAAATTTTCAAATAGTATTTTTTTGTTTTCCATAGTGTCATAATCCAAATATAGTTATACCAGATTCTCAGAATATTTTTCTTTGTTTCCCATCGTACCATTTTCCAAATAAACTATTACCAAATTTTCAATTGCCAGTCAGTAAATTAGTTGCCTATTACAGATAGGTTTAAGTGCCAAATTCGACTCAGCAGGTTAGGTTAGGTTAGAACTGCGACCCCTTGCTAGAAAAATTCGACTCAGTAGGTTAGGTTTGTTTGTTTGTCTGTCTTTGTGTTTGTTTTTGTTTGTCTGGATATCAATAAACTGCATTTCAAAAATTTGTGTTTTAAAAATTCGGCTTTCGTGCATATGGATTACAGTCATCTGGATTTTGTGCATTTAGATTTCGTGTGTCTGGAATTCGTTCGTCTGGATTATAAAACGTCGTACAAATGAATAAATAGGAAAATGTAATTCGGAGTTGCGATTATATGGTAAATAAAACTTCGGAATTTGGAAAACCGGGATTATGAATAAATGGCCAAACGTTTTCTGGATTATGATATTTGGAATATTAAAATTCGGGATTAAGATAGGTAACCTTCTTACACGCCTTGTTTGAACAATCGAGGCATTCAGTCTTTCCGTTTCTATACAGGCTGTTTACAAAACTATACTAAAAATTTACTAATAGTATCAACTGACTCCCCGGTTGTGTTCGGTTTTAAGTTCCGCTTTTAGTGTATTCTGAATTTAGTTCGTCATCCTATAGTAAACATACCTACAGCCTAAGACAACGGGCCCGCTAGACGGTAATAGGCTCGCCCCCTATTACGTCGTAAGATCGAAAATTATAATTGGCAAAACGTGGGTGCTAATGTATGCTTCGGGGATTAACATAACATAACATAAACTCACGCCTGTATTCCCTGAAGGGGTAGGCAGAGGTGCTAGCACCCACATTTCGCCAGTTTATGTTTAGGACCCAATGTAATAGGTGGCGACCCTATTGCCATTAACCGGGCACTTATAAACCTGCGATAAATACACACATAACTTCGAAAAGCATCGAAAAGTCATTGGTGTGTGCCATGGTAAACCTGGGATCGAACCCGAGACCTCGTCTCAGCAGTCCATTACCCATACCAGTAGGCAGACGTGACTAACAGACGTGAGTATATGTATTTTTTTAAAGGAATACAACCGAAATTACTAATATTCCCTCTAACTCCTCCAACTAAGCTAAATAGCTTGTGCTAGGAGTGGGTTCACGTCGGTAGTGTAATGGTTAGGATTCGAACCCAGCACCTCTCGATCGTAAGGCCGACTCCTTAACCACTAAGCTACCGATGCTTCTCTAATTTAAATTAATCTAGATTAGATTGAAATAGAAAATAGAAGTTCTAGATTATCAACTGTCACGCCCGAAGTTTTAATTTCTCCTTATAACGTAAAATCCACGAAAACTTACTAATTCTCGACCTCGGCCAACATTTAATACAATAAAAATACACACAATACATACAAAACGAACGCACAATACTCGCACAAAGCAATTGTTTACCAGAGTACCTCCCACAATAGTAAACATTTGATCAAAACTAGGCTAGCCGTGTTTACTGGAGCGGTAAATTGCACCTATTTATCGGCTCAATAAACCGCACGCGGCGATATACTACTTTTAATTTTGTGCCCAATTTATGTGGCCATCAAAATGGCCGGGTATATCGTCCTACGTCTTTGTGAATGCATTTTACTTGGCTGTTTGGAGGAAAGTAACCGGAGAAGAAATATCATATTTACTTCTATAGATACTATAGCTAAGATTTGCAGTTCTAGCGATAGTGGAGTGGCGTGATATGAATGGTGTAACTTGTGAGCCAAATACCGGTTAGATTGAAAGGGCAACCCTATTTAACAAATGCCTAATAGCACAGCACAGCTGATAGCGAGGGGTGGTGGTTGCGACTGTGGTGCACCTCTACAGTCGATGGACCACCTCTTGTCATGCCCACTGTGCCCCTACACCTGCACGATTGCCGACCTAAATGAAGCTACGGAAGATGCGGTCAAAGTCGCCGAGTTTTGGGCGTATTTAAGTATTTAAATTGTTGCCACTGACACGAAGAAGATAGCACAGCTAATAGCTAGGCCTGTCTTCTTATAGGGCTGTGATTCTCTCAAACGTCACTATTTATAAAGTGACACAAGGAGGAAGACAGTGTCAAGGAGATAAATCGGTAAAACTACGCGTAAAGATCGCGTGAGGTGTGCCCACATCCGCGGCAGCCGTGATAAAATGCAAGAAAGTTGCCAAAATTCGGACATATTTTTCAGCAATCGCCTTGCTACCCTGTGTGTGCTGTGGAACGATCTCCCTGCTGTGTTTTTTCCCTTCAAAAATGGCAATATAAGGCTCTTAGGTAAAGGGGCGGCAGCACGATTGTAACGCCTCAGATGTTCACGTCCATAGGCCACGGTAACCGCTCCGCATCTGGTGGAGCTGTGGGCTTTCCTGCTTACTAAGTGGTATACTACAAAACTATAAAGTTAAATTGCACAAGGTATACAACTATCGAGTTCTAAATACGTCAGAGACTGAAGGATAAGGTATACTACAGTTACTATACTTGGAACTTTTTAGTGTCGAAGTCTCAAGCGTTGTCCATCTAGGAGTTTGTTTATACAGAAGTAGAACCTCTTAAGGGATCTATTTACAGAGTTTCAAACTTCTAGAGATATTTGTACAAAGGTTTTTAACTAAGTTTACTTACAGTAGAGGAAACTCGTGAAGTATTAGGGATAGAAGTGGATGGTGGATTATTTTCACTGCCTACTCCGCACTCTGGAGAGAAATAGGCATATGAATCTATGTATGTATGTTCTAAATATTGTAGGCATTCCAATGATATATTATAACAAAATTAATAAAATCTTAAACCTATATCCCTTAAACTCCACCCAGTGTAAAAAACAGATAAATATGTACCTCCAAAGTTTAACTTACGAACAGACTGAAGACCTTCTAAATATACCAAGTTGAACACACACACACAAACACACACACACACACACACACACACACACACACACACACACACACACACACACACACACACACACACACACACACACACACACACACACACACACACACACACACACACACACACACACACACACACACATTTAGGTTAAGTTTAAACTTATAGTGAAATATTGACATGTGAAGTATTATGCCACTTGCAATTAACATTTCAATAGTATTAGTCCTCGTGTACCACATAAATATATTGCTGCAATCCCCATCTATCTATCTAAAGCCGAGATACAGGTTCCCACCTAGTTCGGCTGCAGATGTTCTCAATAGCATTTGTGAATGCACCTAACATTGTATTCTGAATTCTACTATTGTACCTATGATGTTTTGCCTTGTGTAATAAATAAATAATACTTTAGTCATAGCTGACCCCCTATGAAAAAAAAAAAATTATAAACTATAGCACGGGGTGCTGTCTTCAAAATACATTCGAGAAACGTTTACCTACAATATTTACGTGTACCTAGAGCAAATAAAAGAACATTTTAGGTCCAAGATGTGTGAATTAAGCTATATGAAGTGTAAGTTATTTTAAAGTACAGGAACTAGGTATGTTTAAGTGTTGGTGTTACTATTTACGCAGAATGAGCTCACTGTGTCGTTAAGTCTTGTTGTGTTTAACTTTTTCTTAGATTCAATTAAGTGAATTACTCCTCTCAACAATATTCTTATGTAAGAAACAAATTAAGCCGACATTATAGTCAATAAATTTTCTCATTAGAAGCGCAATGACCGCAAAACATAATTCCTTCTAACACGACAAACACAGTTCTGAAATAAAATAACCATAGAGTAAGGCAAGACATAGTTTTTTTTATTATAGCAATAATAATAACAACACGGTCTACATATTTATAGTGAACCAAATGACCGCCCAAATATGACGAAGATTCTTTAATCTGGCAACATTTCCGATCACCTTGGCATTATGAAATGTTAAATGTTAATTAAGTGCAGTTTTTTATAAACATTATGGCATTAAAAGCATTGGTATTATCGATTTTATTATTAACGTAGCTTTAATTTAAAGGACAGTTCGGTGATTGTGTAGAATAAAAGTAGTAGTGGAACTAGAAATTGTAGATAAGGTGACTGACTGACTGACATAGTGATCTATCAACGCACAGTCCAAACCACTGGACGAATCGGGCTGAAATTTGGCATGCAGGTAGATGTTCTGACGTAGGCATCCGCTAAGAAAAGATTCTTGGAGATTCTGCTACTAAAGGGGTAAAATAAGGGATGGAAATTGGTATGAAAGTTTTCAGAGCTAAATGCACTAAATTTCATAAACCTGTGTCTATTAAGAAATAAATGAACATGTGTATCAGCGTTTTTCAATTTTATTCAACTAGGAGGGTAAAATAGGTGATAAACCATTGTATGGAAGCTTCGTCATTTTCAAACTTAGAAGCATGAAACTTCGTACACCTACGTCTTTTGTGAAATGTTTTGTCGCGATAACCGACATCCACTCGGGCGAAGTCGCGAGCAAAAGCTAGTGACAGATAAAGTGACTTTCCGTGTTGGTTAGTTCCCGGTGCAGTAGAATAGGACCACTCCCACTCTTCTTGTGGGTGTCTTAAAAGGCGACAAGGATGGAGCTGGTCTCCATCCGACAGTAAACATACACCCCAAGACAAAGGGCCCGTTAGACGGCAATAGGATCGCCCCCTATTACGTGGAACCTAAAATCATAGTTGGTGGAACGTAGGTGTTAATACACCTCTGCCTACCCCTTCGGGGATTTACTGACGTGAGTATATGTAGATAAAGTCGCTTGAAATACGATGATATAGGTGCAGCAATCTAAGGATACTAGCCTACGGTAGCCTAGTGGTATGGGTAATGGACTGCTGAGACGAAGTCTCGGGTTCGATCCCAGGTTTACCATGGCACACACCAATGACTTTTCGATGCTTTTCGAAGTTATGTGTGTATTTATCGCAGGTTTACAAGTGGCAATAGGCTCGCCGGCTCGCGGTGCTAGCACCTCTGCCTACCCCTTCGGGAAATACAGGCGTGAGTTTATGTTATGTTTATGTTATGTAGCAATCTAAGGACTCATCATTCAGATCGATTCCGGATTCAAATCGCGGCCACTCGACACCGGCGTGTAAGACCAGAAGCAGATGTGATAGGCTGATGTCTCTGCTTACCCCGAAAGAGAGAAGGCGTGAGTATATATGTATGTACGATAAACACGATGAGCAGTCGGAGATATTAATGTCCATTATAAATGAATGCTCCAGTTGTTGGTTGTACGCACCTTTTATAGTGAGAAAGTTAATGAATTAACGCACAAGCGATTCATGCAACTATTTTTGCATGCAATTTTTTATACGCGATTAATTCTTGTCGATTATTCCTAAATTGAACTGAAGATACTATTCAGTTAGTTATGTGAATATTATACCGTGATGTAGAGAATTCGTACAGCCAATTTTTTCCGCCCGCATGGCGTCCGATTCCGTTCTCTTTCCCTCTACTATATTAAGCATGTATTATACATATAAACTTCTTCTTGAATTACTCTATCTATTCAAAGAAACCGCATCAAAATATGTTGCGTAGTTTTGAAGATATAAGCATACATAGGGACATAGGAACGTGGAAAACGACTTTGCTTTATACTATATTGTGAAGAATCACGTTTTCATCTGAAACATTTATTGCATGACGAGTTTTTTAAGGATAGGATGGGATAGATAGGGAGGATATGTATGATACTCGCTTTTGCCCGCGGCTCCGCCCGCGTGGACGTCGGTTATCGCGACCAAACATAGCCTATGTCCTTTCTGAAAGTCTAATCTACCCTTATACCAAATTTCATCATAATCGGATTAGTGGTTTAGACGTGAAAGCGTAACATACAGGTTGGGATGGATAGGTGTAGGGAAGTACGAGTATGGATACCCCACCAGGACTTACGCGACAAAGTAAACTCATTTGCGGATTACATCGCAGGCATTTGTCTCAGAGTGGAGAGGTCAGACTACAGTCACTTCCATAAAAACGTTAACAGTTTGACCCGAAAGTATGTTTGCTCGCGATAATCTTGCGTTTAGTTGAACCAATTGTGATTGTGATCCGGTTTTTTTTTCATTTACTTTTCGTATTGCACTTATTCGAGTTTTGAAATTCGAATGACTTTTTTTTATCGGACACGACAATTTTACTTCTCCTCGCCTGGGAGTAACCATTATAAACACGGGCTATGTTAACAATGGTGGCACTCAGCTTGACGGCCTCTTCAGATGCTTTTTCAAGCCCGCTTAAAGGACCCGGGACTGTAGGAAGAACAAAACACGTAGAAGGAATGACAATTTGACAGCTATCAATAACACGTTCGGATACACGTTAAGAAATATATCGAGAAATATTAAAAATTCGATTACAAATTACTATTAGATTCATATTAATGCAAAAACGAGCCTTGGTTGTATTAATGGAAGCAGATGGATTGACCTTAATGACCCGCAGACATTGCTTCACGTCGAATATTTAGTTAGATAATGTAATAATACTATGTTAAGCTTAACATACATCTTCTTCTCTTTAATATAAAAATGAATCGCTAAATGTGTTGGTAAGCGCATAACTCAACAAAACCTGGAACAATTTGGCCAATTCTTCTTTTTACCCGACTACGGCGAAGCCAAAAGGAGGGTTATGATTTTGACAGGCTATGTATGTATGTATGTATGTATGTATGTATGTATGTATGTATGTTCATTTGTTCCCTCATAGCTCCTCAACTACTCATTAGAACTGGACAAATGAGGTATCGTTACAAGCGGCTTTATCGTCCGATGGTTATAGGCTACATGATGTGTCACTCAAGCTTGTGTGGCGCCCTCTAGCGCTCATAAGGTACTGTGATAAAAAATAAATTTGAGATAAATATGCCGTGTTTAGTATCAAATGAAAGGACTTAAGAAGCACATTTCAAATATGTATAAATTATTAGCTTTACCTTGCCCCAAAATAATATAAATAAAAAATAAAGTTTAAAACTAAAACCCGACTACGAAAAATCACGCTTTAAAAAGTAACAAACAAGAAAATATCAAGGATAGCCGTGGTCGTATGCCACTTACCCTGACAAAACACTATATTCTAGGCAAAAGTGGCATACGACCACGGCTATCCTTGATATTTTCTTGTTTGTTACTTTTTAAAGCGTGATTTTTCGTAGTCGGGTTTTAGTTTTAAACTTTATTTTTTATTAATGTTCGTTGAAGATCAAGGATGGTTTTTACGGCGAGAAAAATTCGAATAATTGCCGGGAACCGACATCCACGCGGGCGGGGCCGCGGGCAAAAACTAGTACGAAATAAACATGAGGTTTGGAATTCGAATAAATTTCTTTTATATTACAGAAAGCTGCCGTAAAAGTTAGGCTAGACTTACCAACTTTTGTACTATTTGAGTGATTTTTTATAGCATTTATTATGCTAACTTTTAAGTTCGAAAAACATCGGAAAAAAATGAAATGCTCAAGTGAGACTCAAACTCACGACCTTTCCCTTACAGGGGGAATGCTCTTCCAACTGAGCTATTGAGCCACACCTGAATCATTTCAAATTTTCCTTCTCTTTATATCCGTCTTTAAGGGCGACGGTGGAGCCATCTACCAACATTCTTACGAACTGTTGGAAACAATGAATGATTGTACTATTTACCTCCATAATAAGGTTGTCGCGATAACCGACATCCACGCGGGCGCATACCTATGTTATTATGCTAATAATGGTAGTATGCTAATAATGGTAGTATGCTAATAATGGTAGTATGCTAATAATGGTAGTATGCTAAAAATGGTAGTATGCTAATAATTGTTATTATTCTAAAGCCAAGCACGTTGTTATTATACGTAATATTATGTGTACGAATAGTATTTTTATTATGCTTACCTACTTACACTGGCACAAGGCGATAAAATCTAGACCAATGTAATTTGAGCCTATAATTAGAATATTTTTATTACTGACATGCTGTAGCTTCTAAAATAGATGCAGTATGCTGAAATATGAAATACCTACCGATGTTTTAAGAACTATCTCGTTTTTGCTTAGAAATTTTAGTTATTTGTTAAAGAGAATGTCAAAACTGGGGCACTATTTTAAAAATACTGTGATTTCAAAACTTACGAAAACATACAAAATTATAATCAAAATCTACCCAATTGAAAACGCTATCAAACTATGATTTGAATATGTATTGAAAACATTTCTTCCTTAATAAAATTAAAATTAAAATCATTTATTTTAGGTAACAAAACATGACCCATAGCTTATAAGAATGTTGAAATTGAGAAACACAAACACAAACAAAACATAGACAGTCACTACACATGCCTATTACAGCTGTGCCTAATATAAAGACAATCTAGCCTTGCTGCAATCATCCTCAAAACCGTGCTCAAAACAGTGTTTGAACTGGCCGGCGCACTAAGGACGCACAGCGCTTGCGCATGGTGGCGTGGAAACAGTCGGTGTGCGCCTCCGCAAACATGCCTGAAGCGCTGCAGAAGCGGGGCAGCCCCAACACTGCTCTGAACGCGTTGTTATATTGTACTCGAAGGGCGCTGTAGCTATCCCGCGAATACTTCGCCCATAGGAGGCTGCACGTGTATGAAGCGGTAAGAGTCCCCTTTATTCGTATCGAAGTTTAGCAAGTAATGTATGTGCTGTATGCGACGGTAGTTGTAGTACTTGTAGTAAGCGGTCGGGTTCGGAATTATACCTTTATTTCCAACTATTATGTAATCTGTGCCTTTATTGTCAAAAAGCAAAAGACCACTCGAAGCCAGTGGGTCTGCAAAGATTTAATGCCAGTGTAGGATCATGAACTGTATAATAACAAAAGTTGAAAGCAAGGTCTTGTCCCTTCCCTACCTACCCGAGCCATAAAAGGCGTTAGTATATACGTAACACCGGTCAGTACACACAGTTTGGTAAAAAATAATGCGTTATTAAGTATACAACAAATTTTTATCACAATTACCGTTTCAACTGCATTCGGCCATTAATTTCCAAATAATTACCTGTAAACAGAAATAAACTCTTTTAATCGTGACTTATATTAAGTACTATTACATCAAGACATACATTATGTTATGATATGAGTGTACAATAAAACACACAATGCAATAACTGAGTTGCGTTATGTACTTTATAAAGAACACAGTGTGAAGAAACCTATTTATTATCATTTTAATGTCAGTCTCGGCTGCATACAGAACTTGCATTTTAGAAGCCGGCATCTTGGCTTTACGGGAACAACTGCTGTCTAACCCCCGTTTCCCCAACACCGGAGAAAATACTGCGAATCTCGTGCGTCAATCAGCAGTCCAGGTGGCGGCACACTGGGACCATAGAATCTGAGAGTTGAGAAGCCTTCGATTCGACAGTAGAAGAAGAAGATCAGCAGGTGAGCTTGAATTAAGCTGCAAATAATAAGCGTTGGTAGCTTAATGGTTATGGAGTCGGCCCTACGATCGAGAGGTCCCGAGTTCGAATCCTGGCCATTACACCACCGACGTGAACCCACTCAGAGCACAAGCAATTTAGCTTAGTTAGAGGGGTTAGAGGGAATATTAGTAATTTCGTTTCTTATTCTTTAAAAAAAATATCTTGGTTTGACCCACCAAAATATAATTTGCCCATACGCATCCCCACCTCATACACTTAAAACGGAAATATACTATTTTAATTGTGGCTTATATTAAGTACTATTACATCAAGACATACATTACGTGTGTACAATAAAACGCACAATGCAATAATTGAGTTGCGTTATGTTCTTTACAAAGAACAGTGTGAAGAAACCTATTAACACTAGTTAGTGGTATTAACGCATCAAGGGGCTGGTAGACTAAGAAGTAACCGAGTAGGTTAGCACATTGCAAGGTTAAGCAACGCCAGCCAGGTAAGTATTAAGATGGGTGACCATTCTTCGCCAATTTAGACTCTATATCTATATGTATATGCATTGATTAGAATGTTATGCAGTCCATCCCGGTTGCTTGACGTTTGGGTTGCTTTTTAATAGCCTAGTTCACGGATGGTTGCTAAAAGCAATCGATCGCGCCGCCCGCGCGCGCAGGCAACTCGGGCGTCGGAGGGCACTGACTGACCTCCGTCCCCCATGAGCGCGGGCCTGGGGGTGACGGGTGGAGCCGCCTGTCACCCCAGCAGAAGCAGGCCACGGCGGCGGCGCGCTGAATAGCGCGCCTCCCCATTCCGGGGGCGAGTTGGGGACACCGTTGTCCCCCCTCCTGAGGAGGGCCAGACCGTAAGGGATGGCCCTGGGTCAGCCCGGATGCGAGGGATATGTCTATGACAACCTCACCTCCGGCCTAGCACCAAGACCCACAGTCGGCGTGCGGTTTTAGTCGGTTCGAGTCCGACATAACCTCCCCTTCCGGCTCCGGCAGGGGATCCGAGGGAATTTCCGCACGAAAAAAAAAAAAAAGCTAAAAGCAATCGAAATGTTGGGATCCATGTACATAATAGAATATTACCGAAAAGTGCCTCGGAGAGCACGTTAAGCTCTCGGTCCCGGTTACATTACGAACATGTATGGCAGTCGTTACAGGGGAACTGGGTGAAATGGCCCACGCAGAAGGGCTGATCACCCGTCCGGTCAAACGGCGGCGTCCCCACTGGCATAGTTGTAGTAGTAGCACCGAAAAATGCAATAGAATCGTTCGGTACCGATGGGCGTTACATGGTTTCTTACGAATATATTCTATTCCAGCTTGGGAACTCGGGAAACCGACTGAAACTGCACAGTATTTCGTCAATAGCCTGGAAATCAGGTGTGCCCAGATGTCCTACCTAATCAAATCACTGTTTATAATATTCAAAATGCAACTTGTAAAACTAGTTAACAAATCAACAACATACGATTAATCGTACGTGACTTGAGTTAATGTGTTGTATGCAATATCGATTATAATCACGTAGTTAGTGTATCATTAGTAAGGATATAGTACTCGTGTATAGGTGGTAGTATATGCTAATCAATTGTATGTATAGAATTGAAGACATACGACTAAGAATTACTTATTAGTCTTGTATATCCGAAGTGCTAATCCTGATTATATCCGAAGCTTGCATCAACTTCGCATTGAAGCGTCGGTAGCTTAGTGGTTAAGGAGTCGGCCTGACGATCGAGGGGTCCCGGGTTCGAATCCTGGCCATTACACTACCGACGTTAACCCACTCCTAGCACAAGCAATTTAGCTTAGTTGGAGGGGTTAGAGGGAATTAGAATTAGTAACTTCGGTTCTAATATTCTTATTAAAAAAATTGTAGTCAAGCGGAGGTTAGAATCTGTAGAATGCAACCTATGGGGTAGGGAGAGACTACTTCTTGCCGCTTAATATGATCCTAACTCCTGACTCCAGGCATAGGTACATACATAATAAAAAAAGATTGTAATTAAATTTCGAACGAGACGCAAAAATGATGTCACTGTGTCTGAGATAGTAGGTCACTATGTTGTTGATAATTTATACGACAAGTTTAAATATAAATAAAGGTTGTAATAAAATATACAAATTACAGTGAATGCGTCTGCTAACATTTACTACAATATCTATTTGTTTTTTCTTTTACAAAAACTACATATTAAAATATCGTAAAATAGTTATCACAAGGTCAAATAAGCGACGCCATTTTGTGAGGTTTTATTGACAGGTCGGAGTGCAATTTTTGAACGTCTGTTTTGGTGCAAATGTACAGTCAGCATCAAAAGTTGATGATCATGAACAGTGTCAAAGTATTATGATTTTGCGATATAGTTTCAAAAGTAAGTAAGTTCGTTACGAGCGTTTTGCTAAAAGCTAAATTTGAAACCAACGATCTTATCTGGACTCTTAATCTTCAAATATTGAATTGAGCAAAAACATTTGCAGAAATATAGTAAAAAGTGGATTATCGAATATGGTGACTGGTCAATTTGTGAATACAAATTATGTACCTTTAGAATTGCTACAGGAGGAATAGGACAAGTATTTAGAAAATAATAAACGAAAACTCAATTTTAAGAAACAACACAGACATGGACAGTTTAGGTATATTCATCTCTATAGTTAAAAAAAGTGTTCAATGTTCAAATCATAAGTTCAATTAATATACAGATATGAACTAAACATAAAGAATCTTACATGTTTTTCTGATCACTAAGTTCTATGCCAACTTCGAGGAGAATTTATCCAAATTTCGAGGAGTCAGCTTAGAATGCCTCCAAAGTCGTCCCTCTCATAATGGCATTCACAGCATTCACTCCTCATCATCTCAATGAAGGTTCACTAATGCACTGTGCCCCACTTCTTTCAAAACCTTTCTAAGTGAGCTGCCAGTGTCAATTTATCCAAGGAGTTAAAAGCTTCTAACTTAGTTTGACTCCAACAAGCCAACATTTATTATATTGACCAAGGAAACAAGATATGGCTGACTATTTCCTAGAGTTTTAAACTGGTTTCAAGGCGTGAAGTGAAACGGCAAATAAATGTCTTCTGAGAGTTTATATTTTTATGGAAATAGACGTGATTTTGCTGTAAATACTTTGTGCATTTAAATGCTTTGTATTAGTTGTAGCAAAAATAAACGAGAACCGAGGAGGCTAACGACACGACTGGTTTATCAACAACTAGCTGAACTGGTGAGCTTCGTACCGCCAATATTTTTCCGCCCGCGTGGCGTCAGATTCCATTCCCGTTGCACCCTCTTAAAGCATGCATTATACATATAAACATTCCTCTTGAATCACTATCTATTAAAAAATCGCTTCAAAAGCCGTTGCGTAGTTTTAAAGATTTAAGCATACATAGGGACGGACAGGCAGTTGTTTTATACCATGTAATGATGATACTGTAGAGGAGGAAATTGGAGTCAACGTATGAAAAAATCTCCCGCAAAAAGTGAAAGAAACCAAAGAAAAAGTAGGAGTGTAAGTAAGGGTTTCCGGGCTCTTAACTCACCTAAGCTTTGAATGCCATCGGGATTGACGCTCCGATGAGAGAGATTCGTGCGAGTGAAATTCGAACATATTCGTAGTTTTTTTTTTTATACTACAATCGGTGTGGTTCCATTTAGTAACCCAAATGGGGAGAAAATTCCCAACGTGGCACAGGTGTTACTAGACACTTTTTGTTCCATCGAGTAACACTGCAAAATATTGATGTTACTGGTTGGAGAAAAAATCACGGCCCACCTGATCTCAAGT
This sequence comes from Eilema sororculum, assembly GCA_914829495.1. NCBI lineage: Eukaryota > Metazoa > Arthropoda > Insecta > Lepidoptera > Erebidae > Eilema > Eilema sororculum. Next base: position 25,407,567 of record OU618535.1, read on the forward strand.
GGAAGTGTGCAACACCAGGGGGTCATACTCGTGCTGCGTATAAAAATGGAAGTATGTATAGTCCATGTTTATGCATTAACTTTTCTGTTGGCTGTACTTCAACTATTCAAGTGTTAAGTACTATAGTTTCGATCCTAATTAGGGATAATTATTTGCCTGATTAACATGTAGTCCTTTGTGTATGACACTCTTTTATTCATCAATGTCATCTATAGTTGACAAGTGGAATCGTGCCCAGAACGCAAAACGTGACAGTGAATACAAATAGCTGGCGTAAATGTGGCGAATGGTATTGCCACCTGTGAAAACTACAATCGTGCTATTTGATCCCGGTTCAGAAAAACATTGGGTTTTTTAAAGAAACAGTATCAGCTCAGTTATCTCACATGAAGAGGCAAGTATAGGTATTCTGAAGATGCTTCACTCATCATCATCCGAGCGGTAATTCCGTTGGCATACAAAGCTTGAATTTTTGTACTCTCGGTAAAGGGACTGCTTTTACGCCTAAACCTTAATTAATATTTGGGGGTTTACCCCCAATATTAATTAATTAAGTAAGTACAAATATCCATACTTAATATTATAAATGAGAAAGTAACTCTGTCTGTCTGTCTGTATGTTACACTTTCACGCCTAAACCACTGAAGGGATTTTGATGAAATTCGGCATAGGGGTAGATTAGACCTTGAGAAAGGACATAGACTATGTTTGGTAGCGACAACCGACATCCACGCGGGCGGAACCCCGGCAAAAGCTAGTATCAAATAAAATATTAATTTTTAATGTAATCAGCATCGCGCAGCATCTCGTATGCATATCAATCAGTCAAGGTCAAACAAACATACTGCATGTCATATTGCACACGAACTCTAGACATGACGTAATAGTGTAAATATGGAACTATTAGTAACAGTGTATATTGCGATAAATTGCAATTTTTATACATAAAAACATTTGCTATGTTTTTCTTCAGGTTATAAATCTATCTACTGACTGACTGATTCATCAACGCAGAGCCCACACCACTGGACCTACAAACTTGAAATTTTGACAGTAGATGCATTTTATGATGTAGGCATCCACTAAGAAAGAACTTTTGGAAATTCTGCTACTAAAGGGGTAAAATAAGGTATGGAAGTTTGTTCCGTCATTTTCAGAGTTAGAAGCATGAAACTTCATACACCTACGTCTTTTGAGAAATGTTTTGTAGCGATAACCCAAATCCATGCGGGCGAAGCCGCGGGCAAAAGCTAGTGTTTTTATAATCTAATATTAAAATGAATCGCTGAATGTGTTGCTAAGAGCAAATCTCGAGAATATCTGAACTGATTTTTTTTTCTTAGGATCTTCCTTGCAATACGAGGATGGTTCTTACGCAGAGAAACTTAAAAAAAATGCTAAAGGAGTTCAAGATATGTTACGGTTAAAGCCGGGGCGGGTCGGCTAGTACTAATATAATAATTATATAAACAGTAACAGTAGCTGCTTCGACGATCAAAGCATGTAAAGTAAGAGATAAACAGACGGATGGCAGAATTGCTATAAAAAAGTTGTGCCCTGCGGCAGTAGGTACTGTTATTTAATCTGTGCCTGCGGCTTTATTCACGTCCTACTAACTACTGTTCCCGTTTTCGCGGCAAAAGGAACCTATTACCAGGATAAAAAATTCTCGTAGCAAGGATTTAGACTGTAAAAAAGTTAATAGGAATTCTAGTAGGATGTTTATAAGAGTTATTCCTTTACAAAAGGACCTTAATAACGACCAAGCTTGAAAATTTTATGAATTTATGGTCCAATTTGGACTGCCCTTGGACCCCGTGGTAGAAAATATGGGTCATTACTTGATAATGTTGGTCATTTAATACTCGTTAACAACATTTTCGCGGAAATATAATTTCAGTCGAAGAAAATTTTCTTTTCTTTGAACAAAGATGGTGTTAAATGGATTGAATTTTATGTTTAAAATTGGTTTAATTTATAAATAGTACAGTTATTTTTTTTATCGTGCGCAAAATCCCCACGGATACCACCCCGACGGCGGTTATGTCGGACTCCAACCGACTAAAACGCTCGCCGTCTTGGGTCCTTGGTTGCCGGAGGTGAGATTGCCGAAAGCATATCTCGGGCACCCCGGCAGACAAATAGTACAGGCATAGGCCTCTCCTAATAGGAGATGTCTATGTCCACCAGTGGACTGCGTTGGGCTAATACAGCCAGTTTTGCCAGCATCAGATCATCTTGACTGGCAGGGTGCTCAAAAATATCTTAAAACTCTCATATTAAGAGCGAAACAAACTGTTAAATTGATTTAAATGGTAGTAATGTCCACACTAAAGGTGTGTATCAAATATCAGATCAATCAGTCAATTGGAAAGGGGTAAATTAAATTAAAAATTTAAAAAAACCCCCGTCACAACAAACATAGCCAAAAATAGTTTAAAATAAATTGTGTTTGCCCTGTCACTTTGAATTACCTATTTATATTTTGATTCAACTGTTGCTATGGCGATAGTGTATATGGCTATTTGCATTGGTCTGGGTGTTTCTATGTATAATATGTATGTATTTACAAAAAAAAGTATCTAAGTATGTTTATCCGCATTCTAGTTTCTATAACACAAGCTAGTTAAGCTTACCATGGGTCTTGATAGTGTTTTGTAGAATATTGTGCAATTTTTTTATTTATTAGTTTGCTTAGTGTGTACGCGGCATTAGCAGTACTTATATAATAAAAACGACTCATACGATGTTTGAAAAACATCGGAAAAAATGAAACGCTCAAGTGAGACTCATACGATTTGTTAGTTTAATATTAGCATGTCTAGTGCCTACCCTCGTCAGCGTGATGAATGCATGTATGACAAAGATAAGGTCTTAGTGTCAGTCAGACGTTGTTATCTGAGAGACTTTGGCGGGATTTTCGTAAATTAGCTCTGTCGTCATTAACTAGTTTCCAATGTTAAATGCGAAAATAATTTGTACATCTGTTCTAATATTATAAACGCGAAAGTAACTCTGTCTGTCTCTCTGCTATGCTTCCACTGAAACGATTGATGAAACTTGGTATAGGCGAAAATTAGACCTTGTGAAAGGACATAGGCTATGGTGACCGATATCCACGCGGGCGGAGATTATAGTCTATAGAGTTGAGGAATCAAATTTCGTTTTAGCTTTTTATGATTTATCTATAATATTAGATACTGTACATCATTATGTTGGTATATTTTTAAAGCCTCGTGGTTCCCGGCAGGGAAGAATTTGGGCCACCATCTTTTCCTATGCGGTGTCGTACTCGTACAACGGCGACTAAGGGACAGGGCTGTTTAACATCAGACAATTAGATACAGCCCAAACTCAACCTCAGATATAGGCTCGAGTCAACAATAGTGCCCGGAATATTATGGCAATAGGCTCAACCCCTACTACATGGGACCGACAACAATTATTGATGAATTATAGTTAATTTACCTCTGCCTAACCCTGAGTAACAGACATCCATAGTTACAAACTTTCGCGTTTATAATATTAGTAAGATAGTAGGAAGTAGAATAGTAGGATTTAACTATTACGATTACTTACTCTATTAATATACCTTCATATCAAGTTATATCACCGAGACTAAATAAAAGAAAATAAACTTTTATGACGTACATGCAATTTCGCTCGATCCGCAAAACAATAAAAATCAGGCATGCTCAACTCAGATCAACGAACTTGTGACGTAATACGAGTACATTGATGGGCGAATGCACTCGTCTTAACACGGAGTGTTCCGCTTAGTGCCTCCCCGTACCCGGGGCTAGATGGGGACACTAAGGTCCCTACAACCCGAAGGGGGCCATCTCGAAAAAGATGGTCCTGGGTCTGCCGGGGTGCGAGAGATATGCTTTCGGCAATCTCACCCCCGGCAAAGACCCAAGACGGTGTGCGTTTTAGTCGGTTCGAGCCCGACATAACCACCTCCACCGGCTCCGTGGGGATTTCTCACACGATAAAAAAGGCTTGTCCGCATGTTCGAAACTCAGAACGAACAGTACAGTCAGCATCAGAAAGATGTTGACGTACACAGTACTCAAAATGATATTAATTTCGTTATTTATCCCCTTCCAGTTGAATTATTGTTCTGATATTTGGTGCACACCTTTAGTGTGTGTAAATATCTTGACGACGAAGTCTCAATATTTTTTTTTTTTTTTTTTTTATATATAGGACACGTCAATTTGACTTCACCTCTCCTGATGTTAAGCTAAAGGCAAAGTCTCGGAAAGAGGGTCACCATCGTAAACATTTACCATGTTAACAGTGGTGGCACTCAGCTTGACGGCCTCATTAGATGCCTTTTCACGCCCCGCTTAAAGGACCCGTATTATCCCCCTTAAAACTCTCGTATTATGAGCAAATCAAATCTGTTTTATTGATGTATATGGTATTATTGTCTGAACTAGGTGTGCACCAAATATCAGAACAATCGGTTAACTGGAAGGGGGTCAAAAACTAAATTAGATCATTTTGAGCACTCTGCTCGTCAACATCTTTCTGATGCTGACTGTACTAATTAGTTTGGGGTCTGTAACCCCCTAACACGAAGCCTCTTCCATTGATCTACTGACTGATAATAAAGTAACGTGAAGTTTGTTTAGCCCCAAAAGTCTCAGTGAGGCTCCATCCAAGTTGCAATAACGAATGTGGTTTATTAACGTTAGTCTTCTTTTTTTTTACCGTGAGGGTAAATAAATCCTTCATGGATGTTATGACGGACTCCTACCGACTAAAAAACCCTCACGGTAACGCCCAGCAGCCTATGGTTGGGAGCCCCGGGTAAGCCCTCGGAAGGATGTCTCAGTACTCCCGCCAGACCTACAGCTACAGTTGCGGCCTCGTCTTGGGGGTAGTTCGGGTGCTATCCCGCGTCTATGGTCTTATACGTGGTGAATACCAGGCATTAGCTGCTGAGATCACCCACTGTTTTCGCACTTAATGCTATATCCGATGCAATCGTCTTGTTGCATAAACATTTCAATCATGCTCGTGTTAAACTAGGTAATATGATAGCGAACAAATTGTAACTAATTTATTTTTAATTATGAGTAAATATTATCGTATTGTACAATGACATTGCATTGTAAGTTGTAGGTAAGTTAAAATGCCGTTATTAAACAATTACAATTTGTTACTATCTTTGGCAACGATAACTTGAATTATTAAAGTTATTAGTTTCGACAGTTTATATTTAATTTGAACACTCGTAAACAAAAAATATCGTAATTCAGACGTTTCGTTATAGAACTGAACTGAACTGAACTGCCTACTGTCTAGGCATTGTAGGATAGGATAGGGGACTCTTTTTTCCGCTCTTAGCCTCTCTTCTTCTGCCATTGTACTTGAAGGCATTATAAAAGAGTGCCCTAGGTTGCCTACGTACCTAGTATTCGCACAGGCGCTATTCAGCTGGGTGCGCTAAGTGGTCTACGTCGCGGTGAATAGGAATCAATGAGTGAATAGAAATAAAATTAAATAAAAAATTGTTTATTGTCACAAGAAATCAGGTATACATTTAGTGGTCTTAAAACTAAGGCATAAATTGATTTTCACACTGTACTACGCTGGTTCCCAAACTAAGCCGAAGCTTGTATTTTGGGTAAAAGGTCGTAAGGTTTTTTTTCATGGATTAGGGAGGCAGACGGATCGCCTGATGGTAAGCGATCACCGCCGCCCATGGACACCCGCAACACCAGAGGAGTCACAAGTGCTTTCCTTCCTTTTAAAAGAGAGTAAGAGTACTTTTAAGAGTACTTTTATAATTTATTTTATAACATATTTGCTCGTAAAGTGGTTGTAATTACACCAATTTCAATATCGTAATGTATCTCATTACGTACTTGTGCGATAATGTAATGTAAAAGGCACGTGTTTTTTTTTTAATAAAGTTTTAAGATACTCCGTGAACGATACTTTTAAAAACCTTAGCAAAGAGGTTTTATGTCAAGAAAGTGGTCAATATTTTATGAATAAAATTAACTTTGGGAAATAAAATATAACAAATAAACATTTAATTCTTTAATTTAATTAATTTTAACAATAAATTACAACCATTTATCTGTAACAAAAACACAAAAATATTAATTTACTTTATTAGTAATACTGGCTGTTTTTGTACCTTTGCCTAAAAAAAAAAACGTTGATGCGCGCGCATCGCTTATTTGTGGACAAGTAAAAATAATTCCGCGCGCTTTTTCTTTTCGCTGTATTAATTATTAATTTCCTCGTAAATATGTTATAAAACGTCGTATGACATACGTGCGCTTTGAAAATTACAGCCTCTGCTTCCTTATAGCCCTCGCCGATGGCTCGGGCTAGTAATATCGCCTCGGCTGTAATTTTCAACTTACCGCACTTATATCATAATGTACTATTACAAAACTTCAAGTATCCATCCAGATATTTGAATTCCTTGTGCCCAGGGGTAAACCTTGTCGCACTTATTCCCCTCTTCTACTTCGAACTCCTTGTCATAGTTCTTCCTGATACGACAATTCTTTTACAGTTTCTGCAGTACGTAAGTCTTTGGAACTCTCTTCCTCACTCCTTACGTGATATCTTCGAATATTTGTCAACCACTGTGGCGTGGCGGTAGTGTATGCGACTGCTACACAGGAGGCGCGGGTTCGATCCTCGCTCAGTGCAAGAATTTGTATGCATGAATGCCATATTCATGCATAGAAATTCTTGTATTTGCATTGGTCTGTGACGTCATATGCCATTACCACTGTAACAACGCATCGTTACGCAAGCGTCTGTGCATTGTCTAAAGAATCGGTAATGACCGGTGTGAAATTGAGCGATTGAGGTGTGCAGAGTTTGAGGGTTATGTCATTGAGGAATGCAGGATGTGAGTCGAGAAAGTCAGTGACAAATTAAACGCAACACTATTTCTTATAGGTGATTTTGTCCAGGAATGATTATCTGCGGTAGCCTAGTGGTATGGGTAATGGACTGCTGAGACGAGGTCTCGGGTTCGATCCCAGGTTTACCATGGCACACACCAATGACTTTTCGATGCTTTTCGAAGTTATGTGTGTATTTATCGCAGGTTTATAAGTGCCCGGTTAATGGCAATAGGCTCGCCACCTATTTCATTAGGACCTAAACATAAACTGGCGAAATGTGGGTGCTAGCACCTCTGCCTACCCCTTCGGGGAATACAGGCGTGAGTTTATGTTATGTTATGTTTATTAATGAGCTGACTGCAGTGGACTGCAATAGGTTGTTCGATTGATTTGCAGTGAATTTATATACAACTACGTATCATGGGGTTTGTTCTTGGATTGGATTGGAACCCTTCGGGTTGTGGGGACCATAGTGTCCCCATCTAGCCCCAGGTATAGGGATGTGCACTTTGCGCTGCCGCGGCCTGCTTCTGCTAGGGTTACAGGTCACCTCCGGCAACCAAAGACCGAAAGACGGCGTGCGTTTTAGTTGGAGGCCGACATAACCACCTACACCGGCTCCGGTGGGGTGGTATCCGTGGGGATTTTTCGCACGATAAAAAATAGGCCGCGGTAACCACTTTGCATTAGGTGGACCGTGTGCTTGTCTGCCACCTAAGTGGTATAAAAAAAGGAGCTGATCTCCCAACCTCGAAAAAAGCCCTAGGAAATTTTCTTTTGTCCAAAAAACACTCAAGCAAATTTATTTTAACATTTATTATTAAACTTACGGACACATTATCGCCTTAAATCCCGTAATAATTATTGTAATCAAGAAGGTAATGAACTGATATAAAAAATAATGAGCTTATATCGCACGTTGAACAATGATGTGGCAAGCGGCAGGAGGATGCAATCACGTTCACGCTAAGATTAACAGGTGACTGACTAGATCATATCTTTAGTCTGTAGACCATCTGTTGCTAAATAATCATTTGCATAATCATTATTACTTCAAATACATAGGGAATAATTAATTTGGAAAAATGAATCTCCTCGGGTGGGGCTCAGCTCGCGATCTTTCCCTTATAGGGGGAATGTCTTGACCAATTAGGCTACCGAGACACACCAGATGTGTTTTTTTTATCTATGTATGGGAAAGATCGCGGGTTCGAGACCCGCCCGAGAAGATAAATTTTTCCCTATGTATTAGAAAGCGTCCCTACCCTCAAATTTATAGCCTTGGATCCAGTTGCATCGGAGTCATTAACTTGGCGGTGATAGGTGCAGCTTACCATACCATCAGGCGGGGTGCAGTTAAATTCCTGGATGTATAAAACGAAATGTTTAGACTTAGACAGACAGGTTGCATAAAAACATTATACGTGTCAAATTGTTAATCTATATATATAAAAATCAATGCCACTTTTCGTTGTAATGTTATATTATAACTCAACAACGCCTTTACCGATTTGGCTAATTTTGGTCTTGAATTATTCGTGGAAGTCCAGGGAAGGTTTGTACGTAGAGAAAAATTCGAATAATTACCGGGAACTCACATCCATGCGGGCGGAACCGCGGGCAAAAGCTAATAATGATAATAAATAAATAAATGTTTCACAACATTCTACACAACGCTATCTAGACCCATGGTAAGCTTTTTATAGCTTGTGTTATGGAATCTAGAATGCGGATAAACATACTTATATACTTTTTTTTTTGTAAATACATACATATTATATATAAAAACACCCAGACCAATGCAAATAGCCATATTCATGCATACAAATATTTGCACTGAGCGGGAATCGAACCCGCTGCACTACCGCCACGCCACAGAGGCCACATCATCATCATCACTACATAGTATAAGACTAAGTCGCTGCTGCTGTCTGACCGTCCGCGTCCCTATGTATGCTTAAATCTTTTAAACTACGCGACAGATTTTGCAGCGGTTTTTTTTAATAGATAGAGTGATTCAAGAGGAAGATTTTTATGTATAATAAACGCTTAATATAGTAGATGGTGCAGCGGGAACGGGATCGGACGCCACGCGGGGGGAAGAAATTGGTTGTACGAAGTTCGCCGGCTCAGTTAATTATGTATATTGTTAATGAGTAATCAATTCGTTAGTAACGTAATTAGTAACTATAAATAATAATTTATTGCGACTGTTTACACTCAGAGCTATATCAATTTTCTTCGATAGTTACATAAAGTATACATACGATATGTGATTATGTTATTGTAATTTACGAGTAGCATCGGTATAGATGGTAACTCAGTGGATCGAGAGTCACAGGGGCCTTACTCCGAAAAACGAACGAACGTTCGAACGAACGAACAACGACCCGACAGAACAAAAACCATTAAACTTACTCCAAAAACCTATCGTTGATGACTGACGGATTCCGCCGTTTTCGTAATCATAGACAAACGCTCGAATCTAGATAAATAGTTTGGACCAATATACTTTAAAAATCTAAAAACCGTTAACAAAATATAGTTGTATTCTTATGAAAACAGCGTCAAATTAAAATATGTATGAGATTTTGGTTCCAAAGTTACCGTTAGATCACCAAAATGTATTTTTTCAAGGATTTACGTGATTTAATGTGAACGAACTTAAAAACCCTTGTGCCATAATATTGTTCTATGGTTTTGGTCCAACAATAAAAATCTCGCCATTTTATTCAATTAAAATTCAACCCCGAAAGTCTTACGATACTATCTACGTATATATAGCTGAATTTCAAGTAATAATCCGCAAGATTACTTGTCAAGCAACGACTACGAAAACGTCAAATGTATTTTGGGAGTAGGTGCACCGACAACGATCGACAACGTCAATGTCAAACCTACGAAGACGGATCCGAATCCCGACACGAAACACTTTCGGGGTAGCTAAATGACGGAAACGTCAACGGATACGAATAGTTTCGTTTTTCGGAGTAAGGCCCCAGGTTCGTATCCTGGCCATTACGTTATCTACTTGAATGAATACACATCTAACTTTTAACAAGTTTAGCTGGCGGGGTTACTTACTTACAGCCAGCAGGGTACGCCATGCAGCCGAACGGGTGATCCGCCCTCTTGTGTAGGGCCATTTCACCCATTTCCCCTATTTCCTTTGGTGCTGGCGGGGTTAAGGGAATACTAGGGGGTATCAATTGATGGTGCTTATTGTCGTGTTGGTTCCCGGTGGAGTAGAATAGGGTCACCCCATCTCTTTCTGTGGGTATTGTAGAAGGTGACTAAGGGATAGGGCTGTTCTCCATCCGACAGGAAGCATTCGTGGGACCGAAAATCATAGTTGGCGAAATATGGGTGTTAATATACCTCTGCCTAACCCTTTAGGGATTTACAGGCGTGAGTATATGTATGTAACTATAATATTTAAGGCCTAGGAACCCTTGGATTTGTAATTAATTCCATTGGCGGACTATAGGATTGACGCTCGGATGATCATGGCGCTTAGCAGAAGAAATATTACACTTGGCGCTGCGCTGGCTAGCCAGTTCTTTCGCTTGACGTCCTCCATGAGCGCTGGCCTGAGTGTGACCGGTGGAGCCGCCTGTCACCCTAGCACTAAGGTCCCCAAGGGGGCCACCTCGAAAGAGATGGTCCTGGCTCTGCCGGGCTGCGAGAGATATGCTTTCGGCAATCTCACCACCGGCAACCAAAGACCCAAGACGGCGCGCGTCTTGGTCGGTTCGAGTCCGACATAACTACCTCCACCGGCTCCGTGGGGGTGGTATCCGTGGGGATTTTTCGCACGATAAAAAAAAAGGCCAGTTCTTTCGCTTGAACTTGACTTGATACGCTGCCGTGGGTCTAGATACATATAGTAGCACTTTTGAAGCGGAGTGTACACTACTTGTTATACCTATTATATGAGGTTTACGAAATGAAACCTTTACCAAATAGGATGTAGCTGTATTTTCTAAAAAAACAAAAATAATACAAAAAGAAATAGGTACAGTAATGTATTTCGTGATTGTATTGTGAATAATTATATCGTGCAGAAACACAGTGCTAGTACCGTTACGTGTTTAAAAAAGTTTTCATATTATATTTTGCTTTTTATTCATGACTAGCTGATGCCCGCAGATTCGTCTGCGTTGTTGTTGGTTATATGATTATATTTTTGATCATATCTCCCGGTATATTTCAATGGCAATCTAACATAATACCTATACCTATGGTAGGTTTTAAAGCTGACCATGCACGATGGAGTAAAAGATTCTTTTTCTTCAGACGTACCTGGAACAAAACAAATAAAATTATTAGAAGCAGTTTTTGAAGATACACATATTGAGATCACTAGTACTTTTCCACAGTATTTATTATATTGAACCTGACCGGTTTCGCCTTACGGCATTCTCAAAGGTGTACATTTACCAAAGGTTTTGGATGTTGTCCAATATCGGTCAGGTTCATGTGTAACAATGAATTCCACCAAGTGCCATCAATCAGTAATATATAGTTTTAAAGTCAGATTCATTTATTTGCATAAACATGGGTTATATGGAAGTTGTTATGTCCCTTTTGAAATCTGATTTTGAGCTATTATCGCGGTCGATAAAACATCTTCACAAGAGAAGAGGGCGAAATAAACATGACAGCCCCGCGTCCACGGCCCAGTAGCAACGCGCAATGACACCACTGGTAGTGTCAAGGGGATTATTCTATCCCTATGATACCAACGGTAGTGTCAAGAGTATCAATTCAATTCTGAGCTGTATGATGTGCCACATGATAGAATAATACCCTTAGCACTACCAGTGGTGTCATTGGGTGGTGTCACGGGTGCGTCATTGAAATAAAGAATGAAAATAAATACAGAAACTAATAAGAAATCCGGTGCTTCTTTCCTAGTCTCGCCGATCAATCAGCTTGACACTGACTAACCTCTTGGAACTACTGAGAAAAAAATATCTCACTAATGCCATGGAACAACTACGGTGGAACTAGTGAGACGGTTTTGATTAAGCTGTGATTAAGTTTTGTTTCATTTGTTCCATTATCAAAGCCCATGGAACTACTGAGAAAAAAATTCTCACTAGTTCTATGGAACTAATTGTTGGTGGAACTAGTGAGAATGATCCACTGATCGGCAGTGAAAAACGTGGCCACACTAGCTAAAACCTGCATAATTTAGTTTTGTAACTAAACCAAGGTACAGTGCCGGTATGTCACAACTTACAACCTGCTCTCAGTTCACACTTTCGCACAATGGGCCCATAAAATTCACTAAATGATGAGAATGCTGCGAATATTCACAAAACTTACTATACTATGACGTCACAATATTACGGCTAACTTCTGTTTCGGGGCCAGTTGTTATCTCAATATGAGACTGACGTAAGACTGAAGTAATAGCATATTAGCATTAGATTATACGAAATTATTATATCAACAAAACACTGGTTAGGTACGAGTCTGACTAACGAACTGAGGGTTCCCGTGTATGTAGCGGAATTATGAGATAAATTGACTTTGCTTTTGGCAAACCTGATTGTCGAGCGTGTGAGACGCCGAGGCGTGAGCTGGTGGCGACTTGGGAGTGAAGGTTCTCACGCTCACGGCAATGATCCGCTGTGCGGATACATGGGAGCAAGTAATGCAGGAGACGGCGGAACGGAAGCGGCGGCGTGAGCGAGAAAAAGGCAAACCACGCTGCCCGCGTGCGCAGGCAACTCGGGCATCGGAGGGCACAAACCTACCTTCGTCCCCCATGAGCACGGGCCTGGGGGTGACGGGTGGAGTCACCTGTCACCTCAGCAGAAGCTGGCTACGCCGGCCAACTTACTATTATTTTATCTATGTCGTCGTATGCATGATGGTTGCAATATGGTATGTAAATAACTGCAGCTTTTAATTGCGCTAGCTTAGAATTAGAAGTATATTTTTTTCACAGTTCCAAAATGTTGCAGACCTGATTATTTTGATACCAGTTTCAACTTTCAAGTTTCTACTGTGAAAGGGAATTGATACTCTAGACAGAAATACTGATAACGATAAAAGAAGTTATTGTATAAGGGTTGCTTGTTTTTCATTTAAGCTACAGAACTCTAAAAACGTTATCAGAATGTTAATAAAAAGCACACATTTTGCTGGATAGCTTATGGACAGCTGGTGTTTACTGGCTAACGAGTTTATGTATCAGAAGCGCAATAAATTGCCTTAATTGACTGGTTAGACGCTTAGCAAATGCTGGGGTGTCAGCGAAGTGTCAGACTCAAGGTTAAACTTGGGGGAAACTAAATGAAACTAGTCCCAGATATCTGTGGTGACGAAACCGTAGGAGAAATAAGTGGGACATTTTCTTTTTTTTTTTCGAAAAAAGCAAGTAAATGATTTTTTTTTTTCATATTAGTCTGTGTTTCTCTATGATTGTTATGGGTAATCCCCAAATTGGATAGGCCCATGTTTTATTGTGGCCTCCATCGGGACCGGCGTGCGCCGTGCGTAGCTATGTCGCAGAGGTGAGATACTAAGCCGGAAATATATCTCTCGCACCCCGGCCGAAGTAGGACACGGAAACACATCTCTTTCGAGATGGCGACCTTCGGCACGGGGCCCGAGGAGACGCGCTTTGCGGCCGCCTAGCTTGTTAGGGAGCCTATTTTTTTATCTGGTAGTATAGGACTAACATGAGCTACTTTTATATATTAGAAAAAGCATTGAGGATTCACGCAAAAACATAAAACTTAGAACTAAGTTCCCACACGCGAAGTCGCGGGTACAGCTAGTTTGCCTACAAAAGCACTTTCATATTATAAATTTAAATGATAAAAAATCCTACATATTGTTGTCTGGGATCGATCGCAATGTATCTAGTCACTTCAGGATGAATGAGTCATCTTTATATTTTTAGTTCACATCGACTGCGAGGCAATAGATCATCAATTGACCATTGTATGCTAATTTGGCTTTCCGTTTATGAGGTAGCTTCGCATAAAAAATAGGTCACCATCCTGCCATATTTATTGTTATTATCTATACATACTCATGTCTATAAATCTCCGAAGGGGTAGGCAGACAGAGGACTTTTAACAACAATTCGTCGTCCAACATTTCGTCAAATATGACTTTCAATCCCACTCGCCATCTCGCCTATTTTACGACGAAAGAAGAGAGAGAAAAAAAAAATTATTTGGCAATTACTCTCACACACTTAAAATAAGACTAGTGATTAATGACCTTAGAAGTACATCCATACTAATATTATAAATGTGAAAGTAACTCTGTCTGTCTGTCTGTCTGTCTGTCTGTATGTTATGCTTTCACGCCTAAACTACTGAACCGATTTTGATGAAATTTGGTATGGGGATAGATTAGACTATGAGAAAGGACATAGGCTATGTTTGGTCGCGATAACCCACATCCACGCGGGCGGAGCCGCGGGCAAAAGCTAGTACTTCTATATAAAAAACACAATAGTAATGTATCTCAAAATCAAACCCACGCATATTTCGACATCGCATCATAAATCTCCATTGAAACAGATCGCGTCGCGTGTTTCGTAACTGACGAATTAAATCTCACTGACACGGGGATAATTTAGTTACCCGGTTAGGGCTAATTCGCGGCTCGCTTTTCGTGGCAAACTGTTGAGTCAGGACAGTCTTCTTGCCAATCTGTTACTTTTAGATATATCGCTGTTTTGTTTGAATAATGAAGTAATTAAAACTAATTTAATGCAACATGTTGTGGCAAAGATATTACTTAGTTACCATAATTGTATGTGTACATTATTTGCCATAAATTACTGAAGATTGAAATAAAAGTGGTTAGGTATATGAGCAATTTATACCATATTGTTTTCTTATAAATAATATTATTTATGCCTTACCAAAAAGCAAATAGTAACAACGAAATGTTTGTGTTAATAGTTAATACCTCACCCGTCTACCACTTTAGGTACGTATAAATGTCTACGCAAAGAATGTGATGAACTGTAACTATCACAGAATTATTATTAGGATAGAAAGGCCATGTGAGCCGAAAACGCGTGTCAATTATAACACAATTCCTGTCGTATGAGACAGGAACTCTCGAACGCTTACTCAGTACTTTTAAGACTTAGCTTCTAATAACATCGTTAAAAAGAACGTCAATATGCCATTTTGTGCTACTTCCAACCCTAGAATAAAAACTGAGGAGTAAATTTGAAAAATACAGGCATTTCTTATATTTCGCGATCATTATTTACAGTGGCACGCGTGACATGTAGGTGAAGATTGCTTATGGCCAGAACGGCTCTAATATATTTCTGTGGTAACTATCGTACTCTGACGTGACCGGTGAATAATTTGCCACGAAAACACTGCTCAGTCCGAACATAGCCTAACACACTTTAGTTACTTGGTTACTCTGAATTCAGTCCCATTGTCAACTATGTCATGTTTGCAAGTGAATTTCAACTGTATTTCAATGAGATAGGTCGTGAAATTTACTGTTTCATATAATAAGGTCAGATTTGCATTGCCGTTTGACAATTGAGTTATGATTGTATTGCCGGGTGTGTACACGAATTAGTCTAATAAATAATTAATTTATATCTGCCATGACAGCGTGGACTGTTTTTATAGCTACTTAGATAGTAAAAGATGACCTGTTCCGTCTAATTGTAAGTAATTATTACCGACACACGTTAATCATTGTAGAACATTTATTTATTGATGACATAAATAGTTCGGTGAATCATTCCTATGCCGCACCATTAAGACCTGGAACTCCCTGCCAGCTCACGTGTTTCCTTCTTCCTACAGGCCCAGGTCCTTTAAGCGGGGCGTGAAAAAGGATCTGATAAGGCCGTCAAGCTGAGTGCTACCACTGTTAACATGGTACATGTTTACGACGGTGACCCTCTTTCCGAGACTTTGCCTATAGCTTACCATCAGGCGAGGAGACCCAAGACGGCATGCGTTTTAGTCGGTTCGAGTCTAACATAACCACCTCCACCGGCTCCGGGGGTGTGGTCTCCGTGGGGATTTTTCGCACGATAGAAAAAAAAGCCAGAGATGGCCAGAGGTCGCGACGTCAATTATATCGCTCAGTGCACATATTTGTATGAATATGTCTATTTGTATGCACATGCAGTCACACCTCTTTCCCAATAAGGTAGGCAGAGGCACACAACATATTTCCGTTCTATTTCTGCCTACATGTAATACAAAAAGCCCTTAAAAACTACTCTAGAATTAAATTTAGGCGGCGGCGGTCGGTAGTAAATTATATAATTGATAAGAATAACGTTGAATTTAGTTATGTTTAGTATGTATGTATACCAACACATATAAAGTGAAACTCGATTGCCGCTCTACTTACTCCCTAGTGGTATTTCATCTGTCACATCTCGAAATGATTGCGAAATTGTGTCGAATTTTCGAACGAAACAGACCGAATAGTGAGTATTTTGAACGAAAAACTAACATCTTACTAAACAAACTACAAAAGTATTTGGTCTACTGTTCGTTTTTCTTTTCGTTTTTGATATTAGGAAGAAATCTAAAAAATGCCGCAGTGGAGTTTGTTTCGCCGTTTCTTCTCTACCAGCGCCTTGGAAGTGGTGGTAAACTTAGATTAAGTAGAATTCAAATTGACGTCAATAAGAAACGATTTTATTGTTCAACATTGAAAATAAATGACTATTACTATTACTATAAATAAAGTACATCCAAACAGATTATATATTAAATAATTTTAACATCTTTTTCGATGAAATTAACCTTTTGGAACTCGGAAGAAAACTTTAATTTTTTTTTTTTATTTTATTTGCATAAACATGGGTTACATAGAAGTTGTTATTGCTTGTTACGGTGCCAACATGTTTTGCCCAGACAGGCGTACAAAATATATTGTTAGACAAAAAAAATAATCAAATTAAATTATGAGCCAATTAAAAACATTACAATTACATCACAAAAAAAAAAAATTAAAAGTCATTCATGTCAATAATTTACAAATGTCAATATAAAAAATGTCAAGTTCACAAAAATAAATTGTAATGAAAAAGTAAAAAGTAGCCAAGATTGTTTTAAAATTTATCATTAAGGAAATCCATTATGTCGTAGTAACACTTACGACATAGTAAGTCCTTTAAGGTCTTTTTAAAGGGATTCATGGGTAGATCCTTAAGGGTTCTAGGTAATTTATTGTATATTTTAGGTGCTAGGCAGAAGATGCTCTTGTTCATGAGTGTCGTTTTGGCACTTTGTATTCTTAGCCTACTGGTATCTCTTTGACTGCGTGTAGAACCATCAGCCAAACGGAGAAACAGCTCTGGATTGGATTTTACAAATAAGGCCGTTTCGTATATATATAATGACGGAAGTGTAAGGATATTATATGTCACAAAATATTCTCTGCAACTATCTGTCTTTTTGAGTTTAAAAATAGACCTAATACAGCGTTTTTGAGCTTTAAATATAATTTCCTTGTCGGTGGAGTTACCCCAGAAGATTATGCCATAGCGCAGGATTGATGCTACCAATCCATGGTAGGCGGTAAGTAGGCAATCTATATTAGTGATTGGGGAAAGCTTAAATAATAAATATGCCGAACTGCTAACCCTTTTGCAAATGTGCTCAATGTGAGCTTTCCAATTTAGCTTCCTGTCAATAATTACGCCAAGAAACTTTGCCGTCTCCACAGCCGATATTTGCTGACCATTTCCGCTTATGACCATATTTTGTGAATGTGGTTGGCGTTGACTAAAATGCATTATTTCTGTCTTATTTAAATTTATTTTTAAATTATTAATGTATAGTAATAGTGATTGTATAGGTAAACCTATCAGTTGTGACAGGTTCCTAAAACCACCAGTTCCCCTTTTGAAAATGTTCATTTTTTTAAAGAATATTAGCAACCGATATTGCTAATAATCCCACTAACCCCTCCAACTAAGCTAAATTGCTTGTGCTAGGAGTGGGTTCACGTCGGTCGTGTAATGGCTAGGATTCGAACCCGGGACCTCTCGATCGTAAGGCCGACTCCTTAACCACTAAGCTACCGACGCTTCATTCTTCCGCACTTTTAACTATAAGACTACTTAGTTAGTTATAGAAAAAGTAATATTAAGTCGAAATGTGTTCAAATTAGTATGATATAGAGTAAAAAAATTATACAATAAGGGTTTTTTTTATCGTGCGAAAAATCCCCACGGATACCACCCCCACGGAGCCGGTGGTGGCGGTTATGTCGGACTCGAACCGACCAAAACGCACGCCGTCTTGGGTCCTTGGTTGCCGGAGTTGAGATTGCCGAAAGTATATCTCTCGCACCCCGGCAGAATACAATAAGGGTAAGTAGCATCTCTACTTTTACAAATATGTATTAGCAACCAAAATTACTAATATTCCTTATAACCCTCCAGCTAAACTAAATTGTTTGTGTTAGGATTTTCACGCGACGTGAAGTCGCTATAAGGTTATATTATGACTATTACCTACTATGAGTTTGAGCGATTATGAATTCTTTCCCAAACATAACCTTAGTAGCTTGCGTCTTGGGAGCGAGCCTATGTCGTGGGAAGTACTTAATATAAACAAGGTCTCTTATTTCTGTTATATATACGTATATTATGTATACACACGGTTCAACTACTCTCATATTAACATATTACAGTATAGCTGCCGTCTCCATAAGTTCAAGTATGACCTTGATGTAACAATAGAGAGAACTTTTATATTTTCATATAATTATATAAATATTATGCTAACTGAGTTAACACTTGCCATAAATCGATCACTGCAAACTACAAGTATCTCGTTGGTTAATAACCTTCACGGCATCGTAGTTTCCTTCAAAGGGTAGGTAGGTAGCTTTTTTGAATCTGAATATCTATTTTAAAAATAACCTTTCTTTTTTACTTGTCAGACTTCTTGTCAGCATACGTCACTTAGTCCTTTTAGTATTTTTCTTTCTCTGTCATATATAGTTTTTTTGTGTATTTTGTGTACTGATTCTCAATAAATGAGTTTTCTTTCTTTCTTACTTTGTGCCGTACACTGTAAGCATACCTCGGGACACGTATCTTGGACCTAAATCACGACCGTACGAACGAACGAACGAACCCAAGAAACGTGTACTGCACGTATAAAGAACATTTTTAGCACAATTCAGGCACAATAATAATGTCCCAAGCAATATCAGCAAAACAGCTAATCTAGCAGTATTCATAGCCTAGCCCATGTACGCGGCTCCACACACACGGATGTCGGTTAACATACTTTTGCTGATATCTTCGATTCTACTAGACCACTTTCGATCAAAGCAACGACTAAAACAAACGAAAGATTTTAAGCCTGAACTAGACCTTTCAAACAATAAACCACATCAATCTAAAATATTTTTTTTTTTAAAGCATGCTTTTAAAAAATCTGAAGTAATATTTTGTACACGGGTTGTGTTGATTTCAAAATCTCTTATTGCGCAAGTTTTTTTTATCCGTTTTCTGTTGCGCTACATGTTTTTGAAACCAGCGAACTACTAAATTAACAACTAAAAAACTAAATTAAGATGATATTGAGTACTCTGTTCGTCAACATTTTTCTGATGCTGATGATGTACCTACCACATAAAAATCGTGTGCACACTACAAGGAAAAATTTGGCAGTGCCTTTTTATTATTCCAAGGTTTGACCTCAAATAGTAAAAAAAAAACTAAATCTGCGCGAATCGAATTACATTTTTTTCTTGGTATCGATTACTATGTGCGTTATCAACCTATTAAAGAAATAACTTATTTATAGCTTGGAAGTAATTATTAAGTTGGTCATACTGTCATAACTCAAAAAAACTACAGGTAACAGTATCTTAACGACACACAATTCGATAACTATGAATTTCCATTCCACGTAACAGGGGATGAGCCCATTGGCGTCAAGCGGGCTCTTTGTCCTGGATGTTTGCTCTTGGATGCAGAAAAGCCCTAACTCGTAGTCGCCTTTTACAATACGCACAGGAAAAGATGGCATGCATGCGCGACCTAGAATTATTTTGTTCTTTATTTAAAAACTAGCTGACCCGGCGAACTTCGTACCGCCAATTTTTATCCGCCCGCGTGGCATCAGATCCTGTACCCGCTACACCCTCTACTATATTAAGCATGTATTATACATGTAAACCTTCTCCTTGAATTACTCTATCTATTAAAAGAACCCGCTTCAAAATCCGTTGTGTAGTTTTAAACAGTGATTTTTAAGTGATTCAAGAGGAAGGTTTATATGTATAATACATGCATAATTATGGTAGAGAAACACTGTTAAATTTAGAGGTTTCTAATGTCAATCGGGATTTCTGCTTGAATTTATTTTGCCGTGCGTTAATTGTATATTGCGATAGCTTCCAAAGTATGCATTATAATTATATAGTGTGAATGGCAATTTTGATCTACATTAAATGTACAACGTATCTAAGTATTTAATTGGATAAGGAATAACAATATATTGTTAAAAATAGCTTCCAAAAAGACACATAAAAAAAATATAATTTGTAAAAAATAAAAATGGTTACTGTGGGCTACCCATAATAGATAGACATATGCTATCGCGGACTTTTATGTAGGCCTTTTTGAGGTGTACAATACTATAGTAGTTCATTTTGATTTATCTCTTGGGGTTCAGCCAGCGTTTGCAATGTAAGCGCAAAAAAATGTGCTTTTTTACGACATGACATTAGAAACCTCTAAATTTAGCAGTGTTGCTCTACAATATTATGCATGTATTATACATATAAACCTTCCTCTTGAATCACTCTATCTATTTAAAAAAACCGCTTCAAAATCCGTTGCGTACTTTTGAAGATTTAAGCATACATAGGGACAGACAGACAGCGACAGTGACTTTGTTTTATAATATGTAGTGATTTGCGAATTGACATTTATCAGACACAACATAACGGATGACGCCATTTTGTTCATAAACCAGCTAATTTTAACAACATTAATATCATAATATCACGCACGCTCATTGCGCTAATTATGTAGTTATAATTCTTAAATTGTGCGCGACCGACAAAGGTACTATAAAATTATTTGCTTCACAAACTGTCTAGAGAAATATATTCCTTTTTGAATTCCGCTGTATTATTCCGGTTTCACAAACTTTTGACTTATATTTTTTCTTTGCGACCACGCTGAACTAGTTCTTGATACTGAAAAACTCATTTAGAGTGTGCTTAGAGTTTTATAAATATCCATAGTATTTTATACAGGGTCATCTAGATATACACGAAAAATGCCAAGCTGGATGCAGATTACGTACGTTCACTGTAGGTATGTTAGAAAATTATAAAAAATGCATACATAGTGAATCTACTACTTATAAAAAATCTAATGTCAGATTAAGAGTAAATTATCTGTTCGAAAGTTAAAATAACAGCTTTTAAAAAAATAATACGATATTTTTTTTAAATTATTGAGTGTCTTCGGCTAAATCGGGCATGCGGCCACATCTAAATTAGGTATGTCCTGAGTGAGTTATCCCATTGGGAGGTAAGGATATTTATAATCGCCATACCATCGAAAATTAGAAAAAAACTCGTAAAGTTCAGAGTTCAGGGGTTTGGATCGCCGATATATTTTTGGCCTTATGAATAAATATGTGAGTTCCTATTACATAATGTGACCATACATTCCATTTTGAGCGAGACAGTCCTGTTTCGAAACTGCCCGCTTGGGTATCCAGTACCTATATTATTGTTTAAAAGTATACTAAAATAATAAAGTAAGAACTATTAAAAGTGGGTGCTCTGCTAATACACTTCTGCCTACCCCTTCGGAGATTTACGGGCGTGTATGAATGTATGTATGTATGAACTTCAAAAAACTTTATTATCTGTATTAGATCTATTTTTATTTATTTTTAACTAGCTTTTGCCCGCGGCCCCGCCCGCGTGGATGTCGGTTATCGCGACCAAACATAGCCTATGTCCTTTCTCATGGTCTACTTTACCCCTATACCAAATTTCATCAAAATCGGTTCAGTGGTTGAGGCGTGAAAGCGTAACATACAGACAGACAGACAGACAGACAGAGTTCCTTTTCATTTATAATATTAGTATGGATTAACATTCATGCACACATAAAGCGTATACATATACAGTTAGTACATCGGTACTGCTTATTTCTATAAGAAACTAGCTTTTGCCCGCGGCTCCGCCCGCGTGGATGTCGGTTCCCGGCAATTATTCGAATTTTTCTCGCCGTAAAAACCTTCCCTGGACTTCCACGAATAAGTCAAGACCAAAATTAGCCAAATCGGTAAAGGCGTTCTGGAGTTATATCGTCAGGGAGGAAAACCCAACTTATTTTTAATAGTAGATTTCTCTTAGCAGACCGGCGAGAGGAGATCGTGACACATAAGAAACATCTCATCATCATCTCTATGTCCTATTTATCATCCCTGACATTGCATCGTAATACATTTTTTTTATACCACCACTCAGGTGGCAGACTTGATGAAAAGTGATTACCGTAGCCTATGCATGTGTGCAACAGGTAGTCACACTCGTGACTCAAATGACATAATATGATGATCAAATAAAGAAACAAACATACGTTTGCTCATAATATTGATTATTTTCACATGGATATTGGGCCTCTGATACGGATATTTCATAAGCTATATCGTCCCAAGTTAAATAGTTAATAGTTAGAAACTATAATTTACACCTTGTATCTATTCTGTGCTTGTACCTCGTGATTGTGAACAATGTGGCACATAACCAAGACTGTCCCACATAGAAGTCAAACATGGTCACACTATATTTACGGTCCTTGAAAAATGTGCGATGTTGCCCGCCATATTTATACCGTGTGCCGATAAAACGTCGAGAGTCTCGTGTGGAGCACACTCGGCGATATTATGGTGATAGCACTTGCTTTGAGCGTCTACAATACTGACTGAAATAAAGTACGGTGACAACGCTGGTAGTCGGATAGTGTTGGATTATTTATGTTTTGAAGGTAGCAGACAAAGGACACGGTTGTAGAATATGTGGTCTCAGGTTCACGTAAAGCAGAAAAGAACTATGTCTGACGTATAACAGCCATTTGGCTGAAAATTAAGCAAGCGAGTGTAATTCATGAACTTCCTACAGTCCTAGTTTTAGTATAGTTTTGTAAACAGCCTGTATAGAAACGGAAAGACTGAATGCCTCGATTGTTCAAACAAGGCGTGTAAGAATCATAATATGACAAATAAAGACTATTATTGGATAGGTTATGAATAACTAGAACGTAACATTCTCGCCTTTCCTTCACAGGACGACACGTGCAGGGCTAAGATGCCATCCATATACGGTGCAGAGCATACCTGCTAGAACCAAGCGTTTCAGTGACTCATTCTTATGCCGCACCACTAAGACCTGGAACTCCCTGCCAGCTCACGTGTTTCCTTCTTCCTATATCCCGGGTCCGTTAAGCGGGGCGTGAAAAGGCATCTAATGAGGCCGTCAAGCTGAGTGCCACCATATCATGGTACATGTTTCCGATGGTGACCCTCTTTCCGAAACTTTGCCTTTGCTTAACATCAGGCGAGGTGAAGTCAAATTGACGTGTCCTATATACAAAAAAGAAAAAAAAACTCTAAAGGAATATTTACTTTTATTCAAGAACTCATTTGAATGAATTTTACAGCATTATGCTAACTATACAAATCGAATAAATTGGTGAAAAAGAATCTTCTTGAGCGGGACTCGACCCCGCGATATTTTCCTTACAGGGGGATTGCCTTGACCAACTAGATTACCGAGACACGCCCGATGTGATTCGAATTTCCCTTCTATTTTTATCTATGTAAGGGAAAGATCGCGGGTTCGAGTCCCGCCCGAGAAGATTCATTTTTCCCCATGTATTCAAGAACTCCTTGTATTGTTTTCAAGAACATTTCTATAGGCTGTCTGATGGAGTACAATCCTATCTATACGTCTGAATAGGGATGTTTGGATAAATGAACAATCGAAGAACACAAAAAAAACACATTAGTTTTACATACGTATTGCAGATGATTACTCAAAGTATTCATCAAACGCACATGTGGTAGCCTCTACAGTCTGAAGTTCTGAAGGACAGCTAATTAGAGTCATCCTTTCCGAGGTCAAGGTCACACAGCCTCTGGGACCTCGAGTGATAGATTAGCGAGAAAGAAATCAGACGGGAACGAGTCGTTTGGGCGGAATTACTTTCATTACCAAATGAAATGAAATTTCAAATCGAAATAACTTTTAGACGGATCGATGGACATACAATATATTGGAATATTATTATTTGCACATCAAATAAATAATCACATATATTTTCATCATTTATATGGTTTTTTAAATCAAATAACTTACTTTACTATAAATAAACTGAATGTTTAACAAAACTAGTACTGCAGAAAAGAATAAAATATACATCGGCATCGGCATTACTTTTATCCTCATAATGCGATACGAATAAATTTATTTAAGTACAAAAATTATAAATGTTTATAAAAAATACTAACTGCACAGCAAATTAACTAGTGCGCATGTAGAAGATACTCATTGTCAAAGTAAAATATCTATCCGAGTAGCATGTATACTAAGTAATTAAGTTCAGAATGATCACCACCCACCCCGAAATGGATAGGTTAGGTTAGAAGACCAAGGCGAAGCGATGCGGAGCTCCCGCCTTATGTCTTCGTGGTTATTTTTTTTTATAAGTAAGTAGTTTGTTGGTGCTCAATCAGCATTTTTGATGTGAATTTGGATTATTTTGTCGTGCATTAGCAGCATTAGCATTACGAAAATAAATTGTAGTGTGTTTTCTAATACTTTTGAGTTTAGTATTCTGCTGTGCAATCAGTAATTTTGATGGCAATTTGGATTATTATATCAGGCGGCATAGTCACTCAGTGACTAAGCCCTCAATAATAAAGATTAATCATAAAAAAAGTATTTTATTTGATTTGCGTTTAAATACCACCCCAATATATTTACGCTTGTAAATCCCTAAAGAGGTAATCAGAAGTATATTAACTCCCATACTCGCACTCCGACTGACCAACTCGAGATGACCCGCTCGGGACTTTGTACCTATCTACATTATCATCCCAGTAGATTTGGAGAAGAATGGCAACATTAATTTGCACAAAAATCCTCTGATCCTAAACACATATGTACATATACTGTCTCCTTTGGGGGTAAAAAAAAAAACAAAATAACAGGGTCGGTAAAAAGCCCTATATAGTCTCGAGCAACGTTGACCATTTTAAATACCAAAAATACCTATATTTCTCAAGAAAATACTCTGATCCAATGAACAGGACCCCAGCTGTCCTTGAAATAGTATCCAGAACATTCGTAGAAACGCCATTTTAAAACAGGAGTGACTCAAAGCCTCTTAACTGGAATGTGTTATTAAAAATAGATCCTGATGACGCACACCAGTTCCCGGAAAGTCCTTGGCAAATTGTGTAGACGGGTAATTGGGAATTATTTGGGATTGGGAACGTAGAGTAAGGCTATGAATGGGTCTATGAGTCATAGGAGGGGAGAGGGCTCGTAAGTACCTATATAATTGAGAATATAAAAATGTCTGGAGGTATCCCGACGAAGAATACCCTGACTAATACCATGACGTCATTAACTTTGGAAGATTTAAGATAGTAGTCGTAGAAGTAACATACAATGGTTAATACTAGGAATAAGGGATAGGTGTGGTCTGTGGCGTGGCGGTTGTACACGCGACTGCCACGCAGGAGGCGCGGGTTCGATCCCCGCTCAGTGCAAATATTTGTATGCATGAAAATTGCTAATTGCATTGTATATATTGCATTATGTATGTATTTACAAAAAAAAAGTATCTAAGTATGTTTATCCGCATACTAGATTCCATAACACAAGCTAATTAAGCTTATCATGGGTCTATATTTATTTTTATTATTATTTATTATATTCTTAATAAACAACCGTAGAAACCTTGAAAACTTGCCGGTTGACGGCAAAAGACTTACAACTATAAGTACGATCGATACAGATGTTAAAACACAATTATAACGTAATATAATTATATTTTCTTCACTTCATAGATGTTATCAAACGATTAATCTAACGCTGTCCCGACAGCGATGGCGTAAATTGCCGGTGATTCAATGACCAGGGGGATACTACTGGACACAATCTCGAAAACAAGGCTCTTATACAAAGATACTACTATACCAAATAGGATTCTTTACATATTTGAGGTTAAGTCGCATGACCTTTTACTGTACAAAGAAACGCGGATATTTATAGTATTTGTGGTGTTTATGCTGGTATCGGTGTCCTGTTGTTGGCATGAGGAATGATACCCTCTGCTGATTTAGGTGATATGGCATCTAGGCTTCAAGAAAAGTTTGACCCCATATTTCCAGGTTTATTAATACAATATGGATATATCTCGCGCTGTTTTGATTAAGTTGAATACAGTGGGTGGTGAATATTGTACGGTGACTAATTGATGAGGGTGATTCCTGATTTCCTTACGACAATCAATCGGGCATCATTTCTGAGCTATTTACAGCTCAGAAATGATGCCCGATTGAATGACAAGTGTCCTATGTTATACTGCGAACCTACTTTTGTAGTCAATCATTATAGACCAGCGCAACATAATCTGCTCTGCATCACCCTAAGGTTGACTGGTAGAAAATGCCCATGGCATTAAGTCCGCCTTTGCACATCTATTCAAAATTGTGCAAAAGCTTAAGTAAATAAATTATTCTCTTCCGAATACACGCCTATCAGACATAATTAATAATAATTTTTTAATAATCAATATTATAAAATTAATAGATTTCCTTGTGAGGCTGTTCACCTTTTAATTGCATGTTACTGTTCACCGCAAGGTGTGTGTTTATCTGTTACAAAAAGATGAGAACATTTCTTCAATACAAAGCAGTTAATTGGAGCAGACATAACCGTAGTAATATTTACAAAGCGATAACGGATCGAGAATGAAGCACGTAGTTGCTCCGACGCTTTCGTGATGGTATGTCACATAGCATGTGCTATCTGCCATGACGACTTTTTTGATGTCGTGAACATATTGAGTTTCGTTTGGTACAAGAGGATATTATTCTACGACTTTAGAGTGTCAATAGGATTTTTAGGAATGGAATAGTCCAGTTGTTGGACTTTTAAGGGCTCCAAATACCCGTAACGACTGCCATAGATGTTCGTATGGCAACCGGGACTGCAGAAAGAAGGAAACACGTGAGCTGGCAGGGAGTTCCAGGTCTTAATGGTGCGGCATAGGAATGATTCACCGGACCGCTTGTAGACCGCGAAGGTATATTCTGCTCCGTATACGGGTGAAATCTAAGCCACGTGTTGTGCTGTGAAATGACGGAATTCCCCTCGGAATAGCTGGAGCCAGTGGAAGTAGTTATGTTGGATTCAAACCGACTAAAACCGCACACCATATCCGGTCAATCACTCAGTCCGTCTCCTTAATATTTTTTTTTTTTTTAGTCAACAGATACTCCAATTTCAGTCATATTTACGCACATTGAGATATAAAACTCAACCTAAAAATGTCCTTATATAATATTTTCAATTCCTTGCGCCCTATTGATCATGGAAATAGGATTTTTAATAAAAATGCTAACATGTAACGTCCTCCAAATTACACGGGGCGGGACGGAATTGAGAGGATTCGACGATACCAAAACGGATTTGTGCGGTATTATAGGCCCTTCGGAAATCATCATAGATTATTGGATAAACAGGTTGGTAGGAATTCAAACATTTGTTATGAAAAGACTTATTTTTTTTTTTACTAGCTTTTGCCCGCGGCTCCGCCCGCGTGGATGTCGGTAATCGCGACCAAACATAGCCTATGTCCTTTCTCATGGTCTAATCTATCTCTATACCAAAATTGATCAAAATCGGTTCTGTGGTTTAGGCGTGAAAGCGTAACATATAGACAGACAGCCAGGCAGACAGAGTTACTTTCGCATTTATATGTGAGTATGGATATGGATTATGGAGTCATTGCGTGTACGTATACCACGGATACCTATATCACAGGCTATGATGGGTGTAGGTATATCGGTGAATCTTGAAGTTCGCCGTATTCAATTGATTCCCTTGGTTTACAAAAAAACACTTGACATAACTTCTAAATAACCAGTACTTACGAAATTTTTGTGAAAATTTTTCGAAAATAAAATGTGCCAAGGGAACTGAATACGTCGACCTTAGTCAACCTTCAAGATTCTATGCGATTTATCAAAAGGTTTGGGATCTAAAACAACTCCACCTTACTCCTGCTGATTTACGGGCAAGGTTCTGATGCCGGCTTTCCTTTATGGATTGTCAGACGCTAATCGCTCTCATAAAAGCCAAAGCAAAGCAATAAAAGGAGGCGGCACAGGAGAGTGGACCCTTTTTTTCCACGGTTCCGTGGTTATGTCGGACTCGAACCGACTCCACGTCGCTTTGGGTCTTTTGTTGTCGGAGGTGTGTTTGCCATTGGCATATTGCGCGAACCCGGTTGACCCATCAAGATGGCTCCTTCGGGTAAGGTACCAAGGTGTCCTCAACTTGCCCCAGTTAAGTGGACAGAAGGCTCCAAAGTGCAAGCTTTTTAAGCGAATGGGAGCTCAGATGAAGAAGAGGAGGTTATCACAGTCTATGATTACCGCTTTCCTAGCCATAACTAACTTAATAGTATAAAAAAATAACGCAAAAAAGCGTATTCTGTTAGTTAACGGTACAGTAACCTTCAGCAATGTTTGCTCGTAAAAACGTTAATACCGCGACGATACACATGCGGGCATGTGATGTACTAACACATTTACTCACTATTATGTATTTAAGTACGTTTACACATGTATGTAGAACGTAATCCATACTAATATTATAAATGCGAAAGTAACTCTGTCTGTCTGTCTGTATGTTACGCTTTCACGCCTAAACCACAGAACCGATTTTGACGAAATTTGGTATAGGGGTAGATTAGACCTTGAGAAAGGACATAGGCTTTATTTTGTCGCGATAACCGACATCCACGCGGGCGGAGCCGCGGGCAAAAGCTAGTTGACAATAAAACTGTTTTAAAAAAGTTTCTGTAAAGACGAATAGTTGGTCCAAAATGGCGTAAAAACCATTTGCATTTCAAGATGGCGCCGGACAAGGGTTGCGAGTACACAAACTTGAATTTAACTTTACTATACAATAAAATACCGTTCTCTGACTTGAATCCTCAAAATGTACCTTTCTATAAACTAGATATTAAAAAAGCTAAACCAATTTCAAGAAATAAAAATTATCCCATTTTTATTTCTTGAAATTGGTTTAGCTTAATGAGAAGTTAAAAATAACTGAAATTACTTGGAAATTACAGATTTACATCTGTTAGAAGTCGGTGCCAATACTGCCAACCTTTAGGACTGCGCATGGTTCCGTTCTGTGGTTGCGGGCACAGCTAGAGCTACTTACCGCCATTCCCTATAACATACTGACAGTTAAAAGATAGATCGCATCTACGGATCTTAAATTCTCGGCTCCGCTGTTTAAATTCAAAACATAGTAACTCCAATTTTACACCAATTTCGGAAAATAAAATTATACCGCGATGCGCTTTCCCGCAAAAAAATCAGTTACCATGTTTTGAATTTAAACAGCCGATACGTCAAATTTGACTGTTGCGATCTATCTTTAACTGTAAGTATGTTATTGGGTACGGCCGTTAGTAAGTATTAGCACAAGTTTAAAAATAGAATTAGACAAGAAACTTGTTTTCAATGTGACAGTAAGATTAATCTGAGAAAATCGAGAAGGTAATTTAGGTTGTAGGCGGGAGTTTCGTCTCTGTAATTAAGGTTTATTGTATTTACTTTGTGGGCATGAAGCCCTCGGATATATCGCCATTATTGCCAACTTGTAATTAAGGTAGAAGGTCGTCTTACAATTTAGCTAGGATATAACCGTTAGTGACGACAAATCTCATTTATTACTGATTAGCTGTTGCCCGTGGCTCCGACTGCTCAAATCTATCTATATGTACCAAATTTCATCCGGTTATTTCCAAAAATGACGAACTTTCATACAGACTTTCGTCCCCTACTTGAAACCTTTTTTCGCGATAAAAGGGAGCTTTAGTCTCTGTACCAATTTTCATCAAGATAGATTCAGTGGTTTGGAGTGAAAGCGTAACAGACAGACAGAGTTACTTTCGCATTTAAATATTAGTAAAGATTACTAATCTACGTATTATGCTAGACTGGCTGTACGGAGCAGAAAAACTATTGCGAAAGACCTCACATAAGTCACATAGACCAGAAACAATAATAACTTTTTGTACTGTCCAGTTTCTGCGTCCCATTCCAAATTCGAAATTCAAAATTGGAATAAATTTTGAATTGTGGCCTCACGGGATACATTTTTTTTTTCAAACAACTTTTGTAGTAACTACATAGAGGTCTTTTACACCAAAATTGAAATAAAAAATTAATTAGGTATTCTAATGTTAGTGTGTATTACCATATCACATTCAAAATTTACAATTCTCAAGTAGGCAGCCAGACATTGTGACCTTCATACTTAAAAAGGTAATTAAAGCTAATTAAAACATTGTAAGTGGGTCATTTCATAACATATTACAATGCACGGGCCGCCGCACCGTGCGGTCTGCACCCGGTGTTGAATATCACACGGATAAGAATACAATGGAATGTTTGTGCTTGGTGCATTTATGCGCTAATAGCGTAAGGTTGCTGTAAATATCGTAATTTTGTTGTTTATTCATAACTAGCTTTTGTCCGCGGCTCCGCCCGCGTGGATGTCGGTTATCGCGACCAAACATAGCCCATGTCCTTTCTCAAGGTCTAGTGTACCCCTATACCAAATTTCATCAAAATCAGTTCTGTGGTTTACGCATGAAAGCGTAATATACAGACAGATGTAGTATGTAATTCAAACTAATATTATAAATGCGAAAGTAACTCTGCCTGTCTGTCCGCCCGCGTGGATCACGTTCAATCAAGAGACCAAAAGGAAATCTTGGCAAAAGACTCAATCAATTAGTCTATCGCAGTTCTTCCAATATTGGGAGGCTCTAGCCTACAGTATGCACTGCACGCGGGCTACACGGGTTGGTACAGGGTTTCATTTCGAGTATTCCTTCTCTCACAGTGATATTGTCTGCGTATTTTTCCGTTAGTCGCCTAACGAGATGGGGAGGTAATGCTTTCATTCTCCGACTCTAGACGAACATTCAGCCCCTAATGGTAATTTATTTTTATGTTATGTGCGTATGTTCAATATCTTTCTCTTTCTTTATTCCTGAATCCCCTGGGGCCCAAACCTGCTGGTTGACAGACGAGGATCTAGCGCAGGCTTCCATCTGTTTACTGATTCCCCCTTTTAACGGCTTCCCCCGAAAATTTGTAAGGTTCAAAATAGCTCGGTGTTCGAAAGTCAGACGCATGGAGAAGGAACTTAATCATATTCTTTCCTCCGTGGTCAGACGACATTCATAGTTACACACCGGCTCCAAATTTGAAATTCTGAATAATTTTTTTTTCAATTTTGTCTCGCCCGTTTTTGAACCGTGATTGGTTTAAAATTATTATCTGTGATTAGTTTATTGAAAAGCCCATTCTACGCAGCTAGATAGGTACATTGTCAAGAATTTTGCCGGCCAGTATACGTGGAAGTCATAGCGTTCTTATGATGATTGACGTAAGGCGTAATTATTATTTTAATCACGTATGTTATTATTCTATAGTTACGCAATAGTAATGACTCCTAATGACGTTATCGTAATTATGCCTATTATAATTAAAAAAATATTATTATATCTGGCAATTTTTTTGAGGTTCCACTGTTTATTTTCGTAACACGTGATACCGCAATATTATTTTTAACTTTTACTAATCACAGTTCTCATGTCACAGTGTTTGTAACCAAGTTCCTCCGAAACGGCTTGACTGACGCCGATTTAAGAAATTTGCGTATATTGTGTGAGTGCCAGTAGCGTTTTCCTTTTTCCCTACTACTTCTCTTCCCTTCTCTATCTCTTACCATTCTGCAAGTGCCAACCACAAAATTTCAACTACTAATGCTTCTATTCGTGTTATATCTTTATTACCTACCTACTTCTGATTCAGTCCTATCTCCAATTTTCTCTTTCTCTCTCTATCTCCCTTTCCTTCTGCAAATATCAAGATTGACTCCCCTAATATCACAAGCGTCTATACGTCACAGTAATCTTACAATTAACGTGTATTTTCTCTCTCAGTAAGTACTTAAAAAAAATCTAAATTTCAGCAGAAAAGTCATAAAAATTGCAATCATTGTGTTTAACTATCGTGACGCCTACTATAAGTTGTGGCTATCAAGTTCTACGTGATCACACTACACACATATATTGCTCGCGACATATATCTTGGACCGTCCGCTTGACGGCCATAGGCTCTGTTAAGTGGGACCGAAAATCATAGTTGCCGAAATGTGGGCGTTAGTACTCCTCTGCCTACCCCTTCGGGGATTTACAACCGTGAGTATATGTACGTATAATATAGTTATGTAAAATGTGCTCTATACGCTCAGTACGCGTTTCTTTTCTCGTAGCTAATCTTAACGCCTTTGCAGGCATGATGGACCACGTTTGGGCAGAGCCTCCTTTGGTTTCAAATTTCCGATGCCGTTGACCATGCGAGAGATATGCTTTCGGCAATCTCACCTCCGGCAACCAAGGACCCAAGACGGCGTGCGTTTTAGTCGGTTCGAGTCCGACATAACCGCCTCCACCGGCTCCGTGGGGGTGGTATCCGTGGGGATTTTACGGCTAAAAAAAAATGCCGGCATGGTCTCTTCTAGAGACTTGCTCGATGGTTTCGTACGCGGGGCCGTATCCTGTTTACACTAGCCTAGTGGTCCGCCCCAGCCAGGTGAGACTGTGGTGGGTTTGATTGAGAATAGCCCCGTGATATCCTCAATCAAACCCACCGTGCTATGGACGAGCTCAAATTCACCAAGTATAGAATTATTACAAAACGATTCGCGCGCGCAAGGCCTCGATTGTTTCGCGATTTAGGTTCAAGATACGTGTTTCAAGGTATAAATTGACAAGTGTCTTGGCGAATAGCGACACGTGTACGAAACGAAACTCCCGCGCACGGCATGTGCTGAATCAATAAACGTCTTTTCATGCATTATTTCACGACGAACTTTCTAAACATACGATACAAAGATTGTTATGAGACGGAATTATATAAATTGGTTTCTTTTTTTTTAACACGGCTTGATTGTTCGAGTGATGACTATGACAGGCAGTTTTATTTTTCGAACGCAGTTTTTTTTTTATTTATATTTTTGAACGTTTAGTGAGAAGGCAGTACTTCTTTGGACTGTCTGTAGGTAAACGGTGGTTAAGGATTGTCTTACGAGCGAAAGATCCCGGATTCGAGTCCTGGTTATTACACTACGGACGTGATTCTCAACACAAGCAGCTTTAACTCAACTGGATTAGGGGTACTACTATTATTCTTAGAAAAAAAAAAACGTAATCAAAAAGATGTGATGGTCGCGAAACGTCAGTTATATTTTTATACTTACTGAAATATTTTTTATAGACAAAAAAGCATCACTTATCGTAACTTATTTCGCTAATTGTAGAATTATAATTATTTAATTTTATCTAAAGTTAACTGTAAGTAGGTTACACTGAGTTAACACTGAGTCGGAAATAACCGACAAGAACCGAAGTTAAACGAACCTCCCTCAATACTTCCAACCATAGATGTCATATTTCACATGAATCATTCTAAAATATTCTTAATGTCTTATAGTTTCAAGGTCTCTTTTCTAATACCTTGTGATGCACTGTATAATATTTTGCAGTGTGATAAGTTTATAAATAAATATTATTATTTTCAATAATGCTGTGCCGACACTGATATAGTAGGTACGTCATCTTTATGAGGCTAGTAATTAGACACAATGACTGAACTGCTAAACACGAATTGATATCACTTCCTTGTGGAGCTAAATGATTCATAATTTAAGAACTAAGTACCACGTATGAGATAAATGGTTACTAGGTACTGCTATGGTACTGCATTACTAGGGAATGATACATGAAAGGATATAAGATACCCATATTCATGCATTTAAGTATTTGCACTGAGCGAGGATGGAACCCGCGCCTCCTGCGTAGCGGCAGTGGCTGCATTCACTACCACTACGCCACAGAGGCTGTCTCTGCTGGTGTGTAATGAATGAGTATCCAAATAACAATACATATTTCCAAAATACCAGGTTACATCCAGCCCTAGTGCGTACTAGCTATTTATCAAAACAAAACAGTCATTTATGTGAGGCTTTTGAAAAGCTTTAAAATAATCCAAACAAAAGGCTAGAACAACAACAAATTATAATATCAGATCACACAAGTACAATTAATTCCACAAGTGTTCTATAAGAAATAGCTTTGTTTCCTCAAACGCCTTATGGAATGCGATGACGTGTGACGTTTCACGGACCTTTTCTTTTGTTCTCTACAGCTGTGGAATCACGTTAGCTAAGTAAATATTATTCTATCTAAATTTGGTTTCGCATAATGTCTAACTTACATGCTTGATTTAATAAGAAAGATCTCTAATCATTATCATCGAAACACCAATTCCGTTTGCTTCTTAAAAACTGCACTTTGAAGGGAAGGTTCCGACATCCGCTCTTTTACTTATCATTTCCATGGTTTGGTTTATTTTGACAACCTATTACGGAAGCGAATGTTGACGTAGTAACTATTTATTAGTCTGTGGTCTGGTGCACCTCAACCACGAGAGAGAAATCGAAAAGCTCTTTGACGCACCAGAGCCTAGTCCGTCAAACAGCGGGTATACCAGGGCTTGGACCCGGAAGCCTTTGGTGGGATTCCAATGTTATACACACGCAACATAGACAATCTGAATCAACTGCCAAATCAAGTTCATAGTCCAAGCGGTTCATATCCTGCGTACCTATCTTGATAGACTCTCGTTGCAAAACTAAACAATACAACACAATATAATGTAATAACATAAAAATTTATCGTCTATGGAAATAGTCGATGCACGGTCATTTAAGACTGACGTAACAATGGCTTCGGGAACATTAAGTTGTTAGAATAAATATCAAATAAAAAGAACTGTGTTATAAAATTGGCGAAGAGGGAGGAAGTCAAATAAGTCAATGTTTACGAGGTCGGAGGAAACCGTTCCAGAACACGTATAAAATAATGTACCTACCTACTAACTGTGTCCCGCGCTTTTACCTAAGAATATCTACATCCTGTTCCAAATTTAAAATTCAGAACTCCTTTCTGCGGATTCCCGCCTCACCTAGTACTTAATAGACAGAGATTTTTAAAAAGAAAAACCATTTTTATTACATAAATATGTATTACTTTACTCTTTGCACTTCACATACCTCATGATTAATGCAGAACTTCACTAGCAGCTATCAAAATAAACGATCGATTCGCAAAATAAAATACGTATTGCAAACCAAAAAGTTATAATTCATCACTTCATATAAAATAGTGATCTGTAAATACTCGTGATTTGTGATTTCACACAAACTAACCACGGTTCAGATATAAATCTCAACGATAAGTATAGAAAATAACATGTTCTTTACCGATACGTGACCGACGATGGCTATACTAAAATACTACACACTTAAATACTCGGAAGTATACTAGTCTGGCACTGTTATTGAACACTTTCACTACCTACACTTAAATAACTAGTATGTGTACCTGTTACAATTTGGTCTAGATTTGGTATAATGCCATGGTTTTCCCAGCGCGGCCAGTTCAAAATTCGAATTTGTTTATTTTCATTTTTGTTATAATGAACCATGGATCTAGATAATTAACTTATCGAGTAGAATGTAACATAGAAGAAGTGGCTGAGCCATAGCAAATAATGGGTTTTTACAAGGGATGCAAGTAGCTTAACCACATAATTATTTTCCAACCACGGAGGGGAAGAAGTCACAAGCGTTTCTCAAAAGTATTGGATTACAGAAAAAAAACAGTTACCAAGCCCGCATCCTTCCTATGAATAAAATATTGGAACCTTACAGATGTGTGTTAAAAAATAATAATGTTAAAAAAAACTTTTTCTTTGCTTAGCGAGGACCGATCTGGTATATAAACTATCATAATTATTCAATCAGGGAGGAACCTGGTGCTTGTAACAGCTCCGATATATCGGACACTCGAAACAATACACGGTAAACATCTCAATATCTCGAATAGGAAGATTGATCTGGTATTCTGTACACAGAAACAGTTAATGCAACAATAGTTGATGAATTTTGACTTTGATGTCTGGTTTTATCATCTATATGGCAGCAAAAAACATTTGCACAATGTTGCTGGTCATTAGAAGTCTTCCGCGATACTAAATTTAAAAGAATAGAAGTGAAAAATACTTTGACGTATCACAATATTTTATAAACCGTAATTTAAAACAAGAATGTTCAAATACCTACATTTTCTAATAAAATTATATTTATTATCGTTTCACTGAATAATAATCAGTGTTTCTTTACTTTTGACTACAAAGCCTTGTGTATTACGTAAATATTTGAACATTTCGACCCTTCACTGACGAAAGAACACGTACTTATGCTACTGTTAGCCAAAAGTGTTTAAAAAGTGCGCCTTTAGATGAAAGATAGAATAGGCCAAGGTCGGACGATGAATTAAATATTAGTAGAAGGAAGATAATAATAGAGTGTTGGGTTCAAAGAATTATGGACAGAACAGTAAGTTACTTTTAAATCACCATTATTTATACTAGGTACCACATACCAGACTGACTGTACAGAATAAAAAAAACAACATTACGTGTTCTTTTTTTGTAGCTTATGCTGTCATACGGATAAGTTATGCATTACAAAAAGGCGCGCAATGCTTATACATTATGGTTTCAAAATTAAATAGCACATTGATAATTCCCGCCTCATCCTGGATCCGTGACATTTCTTGATATTTGAGAACTTTATTCCTGTTCCTTAATTTGACAACTCGATTCTTGTTATCGTAACCTACTTCGAATATAAATATAGACTCAGAAGTGTATGAGTATGGATGGATTGTATGGACTAGGGAAGCGTGCGAACTTATGTAAGGTACCCTTATGTAAGGTACCCTTATGTAAGGTAGGGGGGAAGGGGTCCTAGTGTTCTATATAAAATTCACATTCAACACCATACCTTTTAATTTAAAACTGTGTTTTGTTCTTCCGTAAACTTAATCTCTCTTGTTAATTTAAACCACTATCGAATCAAATCACGCTAAAAAGATACTAACACCAAGAATTAATTTAAAAATGTAGGAAAAGCAAATGCTTGTAAAAAAGTTTGTTTGTGGTAGTTGGTACTCAGTTCCATAGATAAAACTTTGTTTAACATTACAATGTACAGTGTACCACTCTATAATAAGTATGTATTTTTATAGCTATAAGGATTTTTGTTGTTTCAATCACAGATCCAGGTTCTTTTGCGTTATTCAGCTTCAGCCTGTATATTGCCTCTCACTTGACATAAGAGTACCTAATCTTCCAACATTATTGATTAATTTTGGACGCTTTCTTGACTGAATCAATTCAATCAGATCACGCACTATCCTTAGCTATAGTAAATTATCCGCATAATTATGCTTGTAGACAGTACGTAATAAAAAGAATCCTTAGAAAACAATGGTTTCTCGATGTAATTTTGTGTTACAGACTTATGCTCGTTTTAGGCGGCAAAGGGGAGAAACGGGAATAACCCAGTATAACTTTATAACAACTTTCAAAGGTAATCATGTCATGTGTACATTCAGAATGTGGCATTAGACATTACCATACGCATTCGAAATATAAACTCCTAAGATTAAATACCAAGTTTTAATTCAATTACGCATAATACCGAAGTTAGTTCACCGTAATTTTCAATTAATACGAGAATATTCGTCTTTGGAATGCTCACATGTTCAGTAATTTAAAATTTAGTATCTAGAAACATTCACATTCGATTTAAACTTCGAATGACTTGAAAGTAAAATATTCCTGAACGATATAACTTTTGCCGGCATAATAATTATGTATCTATTCTCTACCTTGTCATTTATATAAAAGCTTTCTTGGTTTCGAAAGTTTGTTTCTAGCGTTTGATTATTCCAGGCTTTATTTTGTAATCGCAGTGTTTCTATTTAATGCCGGGTTGATTTTATTACGCCCACAGCGCGAGCGGTTCCATTTTGTTTCGAAACGTCTCGTTGGTTCGAATTCTTTAACATGTGTGAAAGAAAAAAATAAGTGTAACGCTGGTTCGCAGGTGGCTTAAACTAACAAAAAATGTTTGCTGAAGAACTTTTTAGTAAGAAATTATTTTGAAACTGAAGAGCATAAAACGAAGAACGCTTCCTGGGATAGACAATGAACAATATCTCTCAAATTTTGTAAAGTATCTACCTACGTGTTAAATGTCACAATCACAATATTTAATGATAACGCTGTGTCTGTGGCCTGTGGCCCAGTGCCTAGCCTAGTACTAGGCCGACAAAATTTAGCAAGCAAGAAGAAATGATCATATGACCTAAGGATTCTAACTCTAAGGCATTGTGGACCTTGTAACGCGATAAGGACCTACCATCAAATAAATTTATTCAAGTAGCGCTTAAAATTTGGCAAAATGGTTTGATAATATCAGATCGACGTTTAATCACTCCCTCTATCTTGACGAGACCCAATTTTATCAGCGAATTGCCAATTTTTTTCTCATTTTTTAATAGTCAATCATTGAATTTCAACAATAACTCATTAAAACTCGATATACATGTTATCAAAAAGTAATTACTCGTCTTATTGTAGCATCCGATGTTCCGATAACATCTCCAATTCGCTTTGTATCAGACTCGGTTGGTGGTAACTAGTAACGGGGACACCAAAGCCTATTAAAAAAAAGCGCACTCACTGGAGTGACTGGTCCAGCAAGTGTGAAAATAACTGAACTGTGGAGCTGCCAAACTAGCAAGTAAAGAAATTTACATAATAATCATATTCTTTTCAAGGTTTTAATAGCTAGCTACGCATTTCCTGTAAGTAGGCACTGGGTACTTTGGGGTAAGTAGGTACGGAAGGGTATTTGGAAAGTTTGACGACAGACGACAGTGTAGGACAGAGGAGCAGGTCAGCGACAAAAATCCTAAATTCAAAAATAGTTTATTCTGCATAGACCATTAAATCGGCACTTACAAAACGTCAACAAATATTAAATACTAACTAATACTAGTAAATGGACCACCGGTTCGAAACGCGGCCCAGACCTGAGAAGACTCCGGCAAGAAACTCAGCGGGCATTTTTTTGGTCTATTTACAAAACATTTACTTACTTAGCCTAAAACTTATGGTATAGATACAATGTTTTGCTTGAGTAGCATAGCTGAGCGAACAGCTCATTTCCAAGCTTGTTTATCGTTTAAATATTCTTGGATTTTATAATAGCCTTTCTGGCACAGTTTGCTCTTTACTGCATTTTTAAATTTATTAACAATCTTGACCAAAAAGTCTCAAAATGAGAAACTAAGGCAAATGAAACGAATTATATTATTGCTTTAAATTGTATTATTGTCCGAACTAACGGTGTTTAGGTAGTGAGGTACCAAATATTAGAACAATCGTCAATAAGAAGGGAGGAAAACCAAAGAGTTATGACCATTTTGAGCACTATTTTCATCTTGATCGATCAGATGCTGACTTTACCGTTTTTTTCGCGGATTACGAATCAGGTTTTAGCGTTGGTGCCCACCGAACTGCAATTTACCTACTAGCGCATTTTTAAGTGTTACTTGAATATCAACCTTATGTGTAATACATTGCAAAATTGAATATACGCCTAGATTATGGTATTTTTAGTTACCTATTCATGAATTAAAAAATATCTTTAATCTTTTAGAAGTAGATATTTATTAAATCAGCACAGTAAGAATGGCAATCAATATCAAAGTCAATTTAAACCTGTTTCTTTTTTCAGTAAGCCGTTGTCATTGTAGAACTGTAGAAGAACCGGCTCAACGGGGAGCGCGAGTCAACAGGTAGGGTATAGGGCACTGACCTACAGTTGGCGATGCATATTATAGCATGAATGGCATCGATGCCGTTCAGCTGGTTACCAGTTACCACTAATTAATTACTCCTATCGCTTTTTAAAACAGGTGAAAAAGATATGTTCAAATTATACGTGAATAGGTTAGGATTGGAATAACAGCGGATGCCTTTGCCTTTCGATTAAAAGTTCAAAATGTTACGGCCAGGTTGTCTTGTTTACAAAGTCAGCTGCGACTGTTATCAAACCTACTTTAAAAAAATACACATTCGAGTGGCAAAAATGTGGCCGTGATAATTAGTTACACCGGTTAAGTAAACCAAATGATAGCAAGCCAAATAACGGTACTTATCTTAATTCTAAAGTGAAAGATATATATTTGTAGTGTAATGGTAAAAAAATCTCTCGTTGAAGAGATAACTGTAGTTTGAAGAGTAACTAAGTAGGTAGGTAATTCATGCCGCTCACCTTCTCGCAAACTGCAGGCGAAACGTGTCGTTTCGAGCCAGTTGCACGCGCCCGTGTCCTTTTGAACTTAACAAAGGTCTACTTTCACCAACGCCAGCCCCCTAAGTTTCAACTATACCAAATACGGCTCTCAGCGAATATATAGCAACTTCGCTTACGCGCTTTTTATTGAACAAAACAGTAAAGTACAATTGAAACGGTAAATTGCTATCGCATTCAAAAACTGTAGAAACACTTCACAAACACTCGTCAAGATTGACCACTTTTATTTCACCGCACTGCTGATTCTGGGGAAAAAGGTCTTGTACCATGGGCCTCAATAAAAAAGTTAAAAACTTTCAACGTTGTTCGTTAGCCGAACGTGTTATCACGTCCGTCATGGGGCGATGCCGCCGCGCGAATGACGACCGGTTCCGTCAAGCGCGAAGAGAACAAAACGACATAAAGAGAAGCAGACCGTGAGCTGAGACAGAGCATACACGGGCCGAACGAGGGTGAAAGAGACAAATGACAGAACCGTTTACTAGCCCCCCCAGCCCCGCGAGCCGAATATAAGAACTATTGGAATAAAAACACCTGCATATAAAAGATATTTTATTGAACAATATCGACCCAGTTATTTTGCATATGATTTTTTATTTGATTCACATAATTTCATTTGAACTTTTGGCGTAGCACTTCGTTAATATTGCATAAAGGGATGGGATGTCAATATCTCAGTCTTGTTTTCAAAACAGTAAATACCTATTATAAGTAGGAAATACATACAGAAAGACAGAGAATTTTAATATATAGATTAATGTAATAAAAAGTAAATCTAATTAAGAAATCTGATTAATATTGTGCCTAATATAGCCATCACAAACATCAAAAACAAAAATAAAAACACCTTTTTTTTAATATCACCAAGATGGCAGCAGATTCATAGATTAAAAATGTATCACTTACTTCAATTAATTATTATGTATGTTTTTTTAAAAGATATAATTTTGGACTTTTTTAAATTTTTTATTTACATTTACTGCTTTTTTTATTTAGATAATATAAATTTTGGCTTGTAAGTTGAAGATGAATCATTATTTTGATGACGATAAAACATCTGAGTTTTGAAATATCTCGAGGAAGTCCATATATGTATGTAACTATTTAATTCACTGCATTTGCTGCCTAGATTTGTGATGACTATTACTAACAAATTGTAAATGATTCGAACACTTGCACTTACTAAATCTAGACAGTACAACATAAAACTATTTTTATTTTTTTCTTCCTAATCATATATACAAATTTGAAAAAAGAACTACAATAACAAGTACAGAATACAGAAAAGTACAATAATATACAAAAACTCATGTGCAATAATTAAATATTAAATTCTCATAATACAAATAAAAATTCTAATATAAAAAATTGTTAACTATCATTCTTTTAGTTTAAATTCTATTGGAACACTTAAATCTGGTGTTACCAGTAACGGATTTGTCT
The DNA here is from genome assembly GCA_914829495.1 of Eilema sororculum. Taxonomy (NCBI): domain Eukaryota; kingdom Metazoa; phylum Arthropoda; class Insecta; order Lepidoptera; family Erebidae; genus Eilema; species Eilema sororculum. The sequence goes on from OU618535.1 coordinate 25,449,554, forward strand.
GTGGTGTTTTCTTGACATCACCTGCTTGTCTCTGGGCTACATAATTTGGTTTTGCCTTATTTGAAAAGGCTGATCTGACACTTATAACTAGTGTATTTATAAAACTAACTATAACATATATTCCAGCAATAATTGAAAATAGTCTCAATATAAATTTAACTAAATTCTCTTTTTCTTGGAACACTTTGATCTTCAATGCAGCCATGTCATACTTGAAGAATACTCCCGGTACTCCGTGAGACCCTTTCATATGACTTATGGGTCTTTCTAGTTCTTTGACGGAGTACTGAAAAGTTTTAATTGACTCGAAGGTAGTATCAACATCTGTAGGTACAACTTCAATAAAATATTGGTAAAGCATATTTTCATCGCTGGTAATTTTCTGGTCCCCTTCTAATGGGTAAATTATCCCATTAGCTGGGCTACCAAAGCTTAGCCGGTTTATTCTATGACTAAAATTCTGAGCTGTATCATCAAATATCATATTCAAATGTATATGACCTCTTGGCAAATGCAAACTCTTTCCAGCTGTCACATGGAAGTTGCCAGCTACTTTATTGAGTGTTAATACTCCATGGAGTCTGCATGCATCTGGGCGACGATTCGGTTTAGTTTTTCTCGGTGGTATTGTAGCACGGATCGACCCATGGCCCTTTTTCCACAAAAGTTGCCATATAGAGTGGTACTCCTCACTTAGATACGAATTAATGAATTTTAAAGCATCAAAGGCTTCTTGTTGCTCCTTCGTTAGCTCGAACCAAGTATCCTCCTCTTGTAATTCACCAAAACCGAACACACTCTGTGATGTCGAATCAAGAATATCAGCACCTATGTTTGAGCATGGCATTGCCACTGTTATATCAATGTTTATACGAAGTTTCTCGTCCATATCAATGTCTGGCATGAATTTGAAAACTAAATTACTATCTAAGTAATAGGAAACTTCACTGTATATCAGCCACATAATAATAAAAAAAGTTATAATCGAAAATGTACCGCCAACCGGTGTACTGTCCACGTATTCTTCTGGCACTTTCGGAAAAGCATCGAGTTCTTTGACTCTATCGATTACCTTCTTCTTACCCCTATATCTTAACATTTTAATTAAAAAATAATTATATTTTGCAAACGAGTCACCAAATAGTTGACGTGTTTTTAACTTTTTTTATCAAATATTTTTCAAGTACCATTTGACAAGCTCTTGAAGTGAAGTGTTGACACTTGACAATAGGACGATACGTTTGTAAATTTGTAAACTATAATAGCAAAATTGAAATGTATAAGTAACTATATTTTATTTAGAATTTAAATAGTTATTCAATATTATAAATTAAAATTAATTAAGGGTCAGCGTTAGATAAACAAGTAGGTAAATTATATTTTATTAAAACTTGTAATTTCCAGACGCATCTGTAAATAGCATTTTGACAGATCATGTTCGATGTCATCCTATCTGTCATTGTTGCTTGCTGGATTTCGCCCCTGTGAAATACGAAATTTTCTATTTTTGTTCGCATCGAGAGACAATACTAATATTTATGCAGTCCGACGACGAAGACACTACGTTGCATTCATGCTTCGACTCGCTAAAAACCGCCGTCATGGGGTGTTGCTATAGTATTTGTCACAAAGACAGCGATCCACAGGTAAATTTAATTCTATTTTTACGCGTATATTACTTTTAATCGCAATTGTTTCTAATAAAATCGTTAATAACGTCATAGGCGTGAAATATGTACAGTTTAAAAGTTAGATTCTATTTTGCATTTAACTTTGACACAACATTAAATACTACCTACTTGTTGGCTATCTTTGTTTAATTTCCTAGTTGACTGACATTTAATCTAGTCTGCTTTATAAACAAATTTGTATTGGAAATAAATTGGTACAGATAAGCCAAATTGTTGTTACGGGAAGTGTAACATATTTGTTATCTTTTCATATATTATTATTACTTTAATCTTGGACAGAAAACATGATTAATTCCCTGTTACATAAATTATGTATTGTGGATAAGCTGACAAAGGAGTTTTGAATAAAGAATGTTTATTTCTTTTGTTTATACCTTAGTCAGTTATGAGTAATACTTCTTTGTCATTTTTTAAAACTTTCACTGCTCAAATATTCAAGTTTTATAACCTGTTTTGTAATCCTTGATTCAACTTAACTTTTTATTTATGTTTTCCTGGTTTGCAGTATTCTGTTGCAGACACAAATTGATTTTCCAAGATCGTAATCAATAATTGAGTACTTTAAATATTTAAAACATAATACTACTGTGTTATTTTGTGTAGATATCTAATTATCTAGCATACCTATTTTAATGATATTTTATAGTCATCAATGTTGAAATTTAAAAATAATGGATTCTAAAATACAATTATATAGTATAACGGTTCTTATTATGCAATATGTCTATGTATTCTTTTTTTTAATTATCAATATTGAGCAACAACATTTATTTTGAAGGTTTGACACTTAATTGGAGTATTTGACATTTAGGACACAGTACAAACAAATAGGTTGGAAATAATTGAATGGTTATGATAATGACTTATGTATTGTCAGAAGGACAAGTCTCTACTGAATCTGAACCAAAACAACAAAATTTTCTACTACTATTTATACACTACTAACTGTGGCTTGCGACTCATAGCCGAATATAGCCTATGTCCTTTCTCAAGGCTTAACCTACCCCTTTACCAAATTTCATCAAAATCGCTTTAGTGGTTTAGGTGTACATACAGACAGAGTTACTTTCACATCTATATATTATTATTATTATTATTGTCTTTATGGACGAGCAGCATACATGCTGATGTGTCCACATCACTGCACTGGAGTAGGGTTTTTCTAACATTGTAGATCACGGTGTTTTTATGCGTCACTTATAAATTGAATTGTTCAGTCAAGTGGGTTATTTTTTTCTAGCCATTTGTCTAGTTCACACTTAAAACAGTTCACTGATTTAGCGGTTACGACACTTTCCGGGAGTTTATTCCATATACGAACAACGCGATTGTTCAGAGTGTGATAGGCTACCAATGTATGTGAAGGCACGCGATTAAGGGTTAGGGTGTGTCCACGTGATGAGTATGCTTTTTTCTCCAACGAGAACATGTCCTTGACATTCGGAAGATTGTATCTTGAGCTTAGTATCTTGTAGGTTTCAATAAGATCACCTCTCATCCTTCGAAGCTTTAGTGTTGGTAATTTCAGTAAACTTAAGCGTTCCTCATAAGGTTTACGTCGCAGGCCATATGGTATTTTTGTTGCTCGTCTTTGAACACCTTCCAACATGTCAATGTCCTTCTCAAAGTATGGGTTCCAAATTTGAAAGTTATATTCCAACAAGGGTCTAACATATGTTTTATAAATTTTGACAAAAACTGATGGAGTTATGTGTTGGAAGGCACGGCGTATTGCGTATAGGAAAGAATTGGCCTTTTTAACTATATTGTTAATGTGGTCGGCCCACTTAAGATTGCCTGTCATAGTTACTCCAAGATCCTTTTGTGTCTTGACAGATTTAACTGTGGTGTTGTCTATTATGTATGGCACTTCAGGGTTATTTTTGCCTAGTCGTAGGACGGTGCATTTGGTTGCATTAAGTTTCGCGATCCACTCCATGGTCCAGTCTTGCAGCTTATCTAAATCTGCTTGCATTTGCCCTGACTGAGTGATGGGGTCTCCAAAGAACTTTCCATCGTCAGCAAAGAAACAGGACTCAGATTGTATTATTGCTATTAAATCTGTTGTAAAGATATTGAACAGAACAGGTGACAGAACTGATCCTTGGGGGACACCACTGAGGACCCGCTTTGGTTCAGACAATATATTACCCACTCTAACTTGGTATGTTCTATGCAAAAGATAGTTTTCAAGCCATTTCAGGAGCTTTCCTCGTATGCCAAAGTGCTCAAGCTTCAACAGCAGTCGATGGTGGGGAACCTTATCAAAGGCACGTTCAAAGTCCAGATAGATGACATCCACACTTCTTTTTTGATCGAGTTCCTTGCTCCATGCATTCACACATGTCAGTAAGTTTGTTACTGTGGATCTCTTCTCCACAAAGCCATGTTGCTTTATGGAAATAATGTTCTGTCTATTGAGGAATGATCTCATTTGGCCAGCTATAATTTTTTCCATACATTTGCCTATGGTACTGGTGAGACTTATAGGTCTAAATTTAGCTGGGTCAGTTCTATCGCCACTCTTGTATATTGGTGTAACAATCGCGTGTCTCCAATCGTTGGGTAGGCTACTATTAGTAAAGGAGATTTGCATTAATTTTGCTAATATGGGAGTAATCAGGTCCACATTATTTTTTAGTATTATGTTTGGGATACTGTCTGGTCCAGGGGAGGAGTTTATATTAAGGTTCTTCAGTACCTTTGCAATATCTATTTCATCGAACGAAATATCACAAAGGGAGTCTTCGATACGTGCAGTACCATTGATTTTGGGTGTATCGTGTATAGGTGGCTCTACAGAGTATGCTTTGTGAAATTCCTCAGCAAAGGTATTGGCAATATCCAATGGACTCGTTACCAAGTTGCCAAGCGGGTTCCGTATGGCAGGTGGAATGCTAACCTTAGAAGAGGTACACCTGCGCAAGTAAGAATAGAAGCATTTATCCCCATTCTTTAGTATATTTGCTTCATAGTAACTTCTGTACTTTCTAGATTCATTGACACATTTGTTACTAATGTTTCTATATTGTGCATAGTCCTCCACTTTCTTACTGACCAAATTATATCCCAAAGTCGTCTTTTTTCACGAGTTAGTTTCAATATGTCTGGTTTTATCCAAGGTTTGATTTTACATTTTTGAACAACTGTCTTTAGCGGTGCATGTTTTTCTATGTTGGCAGTCAGTATAGTTTTAACAGAGTTCCAAGAATGATCCACCTGTTCGTACCATTCTATTTTATGCAGATCTGCAGTAAGGTCGCATTTGAACTTATCAAAGTCAATATTCTGGTAATATCTTCTTTGTTGTGGGTGTGTAGCCGACGGGGCAGTAAGACACTGCATGTGAAATTGCAGTACACAGTGGTCACTCTTCCCAATTGCTGGTCGGTGCTTTATGTTAGACACCAAGGTTTTGTCATTAGTCATAATGAGATCCAGTAATGAAGGTATGTTGTTATGTCGGAATCTTGTTGGGTCAGTAACCAGCTGGTGTAGATTACTGGCAAGAAACATATTTCTAAACAGCTCTGGTGAGCCACTCAGTTTTTGGTATGGACAGATAGGCCAGGTTAAGGTTGGATAGTTAAAATCTCCTACAATAAGTATATTATTATTTTCAGAGGCTTGTGACAGGTTGTGGAATAAAATATTGTCATCAGTTGCCCAGTTGATATTAGTATCTGCACGGTAAACCCCAACCAGCAGGAAGTGGTGGTGGGCAAATTGTATATCAAGGTACAATGCTTCCACCATATCAGACATGTACCGTTTATTCTTGCGAGCAATTATTGGGGTGCCATTGACACAGGTTTTAACATAAATTGCAACACCACCCCCTCTTGTTTTATCACCTTTTGTTCCTGGTCTCCTCTTACGGTCTTTTCTAAACAGAGTATAGTTCGGAATTACATAATTACTATTCCTGTCATTACTATTAAGCCAGGTTTCTGTTAATATTATAAAAGTTGGTTTCTGCACATGTATATCAAGTAGGAATAAGTCGAGTTTGGCAGATAGGGAGCTTAGGTTGGTATAGTAGAATGTAAGGTTGGTGTATGGAGTGTTAGCGTTTATATGTTTTTTGATTTAACAATCTTTGGTATTCCGCCAACATATTTAATAATAATATCTGTCTCACCTTTATCCATTCTTACTTTGAGACTCTGGCGCAGCTGGTTGAGTTCCTCGCGCTGTTGGGGTGTTCTATCGTTGTATATTCTTACTTCCTTACGTGCTTTGGCCTTATTTTTCAAGATGTGGATAGAATCAGTTCGGCTCCGCAATACAACTTTCAGTGGTCTCGACTTGGAGCCCTCTTTACGCCCTAAACGGAGCACCTTAACCACCTTTGCGGATACATTACTGTCCCCAGTGACTTCTTCCAGGATGTTTTTAAGTTCTCGTTCATCATGGTCTTTGCGAGTGGCACTATCATCAGAGTCGGATTCTTTTATACCAACTATAATTAAATTGGCAGCTCGACGCTCACGTTCTGCCATTTCTTCAATTACAGAGTTGGTATTCATGGTATTTGTCAGCGGTAATGAAGACGGAGGGACACATTGTGGAGAAGTTTGTTGGGCTAGTTGATTTTTAATTGCATCCAGCTCTTCACGTACTGCATCATATGTCTTTATTAGTTTCGGCACTTGAAATAACGCCTCGCGACAGGGCGTGCATAGGTATAACAATGTGCGTCGCGATTTGAGTCCCATAACCCTGGCCTCGCTGCTAGTCAGGTTACTGCATGTTGAACATACATTCCGCTTGCACCCATCACACTGTACCACACCATCATCACTAGTAACATCACTTTCACATTGGTAGCACTTCATTTTTAATTGTATTAGAGCAAGGTGAGAAAAAAAAAAAGTCGTTAGGTTGTCGTAACTTTTTCAATTACACAAAAATAGTTTTAATTATTGAAAACCACTTTGACTGTTTATGTAAGTTCTTTAGCACTTGTTGTTGATAGTAATTAGCAGTATTCTGAGTAGATTCAGGCATAAAATACTAATTAAACAGAATTTTAGATCGTAACTAAGTTTCCAGCACAGTTCACTTTAAGGAGGGTAGACGAAAAAAAAACATATATATATAAAAATCAATGCCACTTTTCGTCGTAACGTTATAACTCAACAACGCCTTTACCAATTTGGCTAATTTTGGTCTTGAATTGTTCGTGGAAGTCCAGGGAAGGTTTGTACGTAGAGAAAAATTCGAACAATTGCCGGGAACCGACATCCACGCTGGCGAAGCTGGGGGCAAAAGCTAGTTTATAATACAATTCACAAACTATTCAAAGTACTATACATTGTGCAGTTTTATAATACTGTCTATATGTTTGTAATACTGTATAAAGCAAGACACAAATAAGGTAATACTAATGGGCTATTTGACTATTTTTTTTTACTTTCGAAAAATGACCACTGTCTTATAATATAATGAACTGTAAAAGTAAAATTTTCGTACGACAAATAGTTTTCAAGGTATTTGATTTTGAAAATTTCAATTTGTCGCGCCGCCCGAAAACGCTCCATACGAAATCGTTCTAAATTGTGACGTCACGCTTCGGTAGCGCGTAGTGCAAATGTATGGAGTGCAAGATAATATCGCATTTATCTCGGTCTACGTTGCGTTTACACTTATATAGTTCATAATAAAAGTTATTTAAAATTTTATGAGGAATCTCAAAAGATGAACAACCCCTGCAGCTTTTTCTTGAATAATAATTGTGGTAGGAATGCAGTGGTTAGTAAATGTATTGCCACCAAACCACGTTCCCTAAAGCCTAATATTAAAGCGCACAATAGGAAAATTTTGATTTACTACCAGAACGTCAGAGGCCTTCGCACAAAAACTTTTGGTTTCTTTAATAATGTTACCGCAAGTTGCTATGATTTTATTTTTCTTAACGAAACTTTTTTAATGGATTCGGTATATGACTCAGAACTATTCCCATCAAGTTATGTAGTGCTCCGTAAGGATCGTGCTGGCAATACTGGTTGGGGTGGTATCCTACTAGCAGTAAAAAACTGTTATACAGTGAAGTTAATAGAAAATATTGATAATTTAACTGTTGACAAAGAAATATTGTTTGCTTTGATAATGGGGAAAAATGTAAGGCTACTAGTATGTGTTGTATATTTGCCTCCCAGTTACAATGATCAAAGATATCTAAATGTATTAACCTGTATGGAGAATGCTGTTTCCACATACCCTGAGCACCAATTTCTAATTATTGGCGATTTTAATTTATATTCTTGCAGTGCCAATGTAAAACTTCAATTTGATAACTTTTTGAGCTACTGTAAACTGCGACAATGCAATAAAATATGTAATAAGCAGGGACGCATCTTGGATTTAGTTCTAACCACTCTAGACTGTGATCATGTGTCTGTAACATCGGACATCGAACCCTTGGTTAAAATTGATGCTCTCCATCCACCCTTGGAAGTGCTGCTTTCCGTGCCGAGATGTACAAGGACTGGTGTTGGGCAAAATGTGGGATACGATCAGATCGCTATCCACGAGTGGGATTTCCGGAAGGCAAACTTTCAGAGCCTATACTCAGATATTGCTGGAATTGATTGGTCTGAATTAAAAAGTACGAGTGATGTTAATGGGGCGGTGAACATACTATATAACAAATTAAACAGTACAATCGACAAGCATGTACCTTTCAAAAAGCATCCATCAAGGCGGAAATATATATATCCAACATGGTATACTAGTGAAATAATTTATTATATAAAATTAAAATACTTTCATTTAAAAAAGTTTAAAATTTATGGACTACAATTTAATAGAGAATTATTTAAATATTACAGGACCAAAGTCAAGGAACTCATTAGTGTAGCGTTTGAGAAATATGTGTATAACGTAGAGAATAACATCACTCGCGATCCGGCTAGTTTCTGGAGGTATGTAAAGGACAAACGTAAAAATCTAAACCAAAATAATGAATATATCTTTAATAATGTAATTGTCGAGGGTCAAGGCGCGGTCGATGCCTTCGCGCAGTATTTTGGTTCGGTCTTTCATCCAAACATTCCGGTGCTGGATCCGGAGGCGGCTGAACGTGAAGCAACTGACGCAGGATATAATGCAATCAGTTTTAGCGTTAGCCACGTAAATGCCTCAGAATTAAGACGAGCGGTTCGACGTCTGAAACCTACCTCTACTTGTGGTCCCGATAATATACCGGCGTTTTTACTCAAGGATTGTGCATCTGCCTTCGAGGAACCGCTCTTGCACATATATAATTTATCACTCCAGCAGTGTGTCTATCCTAGTGACTGGAAGGTCTCTAGAATAACACCAATACCTAAGGGGGGTTCTTCGACCGATATAACTAATTTTAGACCTATAGCCATATTGTCAAGTTTTGGGAAGATCTTTGAATCCATTATAAATAAGATTATACTCGATAATATTAATAAGTACTTGGATAACTCCCAGCATGGATTTCGCCCGGCACGCTCTACCCTGACAAACCATATAACGTTTGTAGACTATGTACGCTCTCGAGTAACGACAGGTTGCCAGGTAGATGCAGCATATTTTGATTTTAGGAAGGCCTTTGATCTCGTGGATAACGATGTCCTTTTAGTGAAGTTTGCATCCTTGGGGTTCAGTAAAGAGTTTCTTAGGTTCATGGCTGATTATCTGCGCAATCGTAGGCAATATGTTAAGATTGGGCATCATATATCTAGTGAATTTTATACCAGGTCAGGCGTGAGTCAGGGTAGTAATCTGGGCCCCACTCTGTTCCTCATTATGATAAATGACTTACCTAGGGTTCTTACCAATACTCAGTGCCTCCTGTTTGCTGACGACCTAAAGCTCTTCCTTCCTGTCACTAGCGATACGGATTGTATGGCACTGCAGGCAGATATTGATGCGGTTGTCTCGTGGAGCATTAGAAATAAATTGTCCTTTAACGTCCCCAAGTGTAAGACAATTACCTTCACTAGATCCCGTACTCCAATAGTGGCAAAATATGAACTAGCAGGAACACCACTGGAGCGTGTAACCACAATACGCGACTTGGGTGTTACTATGGATAGTGAATTAAATTTCCGTGAACATATCAAGTACGTATGTAAAAAAGCCAATAAATCAATGGGATTTATAGTTAGAACCTCTTCTAAATTTAATAATATAGAAGTTATTAAGTTGCTTTACAATGCGTATGTTCGAAGTGTACTTGAGTATAACGCTATAGTATGGAATCCCACAGAACAGCTATATACATTGATGGTCGAACGGGTTCAGCGCAAATTTGCCCGTTACTTATACAAGCGCGCCTATGGCTACTATCCATTCCTTTATCCTTCCATTTTCGTGACTGGGATGATTGGTCTCGATACATTGCACTTTAGACGGGAATTCATACTTATAATGCATTACTGTCTATTGCTGAACAATAAGGTGGATAACCCAGCGGTGCGCGAGTGCATCCTTTTTTATGTGCCGGACGGGTACTTGAGGGCTGGAAGGCGACGGCATCAACTTTTTACTTGCCCGCCTGCGTGGCGCTTTCTGGCATGGAAGAGTCCCACTTTTAGAGGTGTTCAGCATTTAAATAACTTTTTAGAAACGAATCCAGATGTAGACATATTTTATGAAAAGACTAGTGCCATTAGTGTAAGGGTGAGGGGATATTTATGTGAAGAATGTTGACATTGTAGATAATAAGAATGTATTTTTAACTTCCAATTTAGTCCAAACTGACATTATTGTTTTGACATTTAATAATTACCTATAATTTTTATATTTCATAAAATTCTTGTGATTTGCTTCAATATCATTGCCTTCCATTCGACATTATTGACATTTGTATTGTATTGGACATTTTTTATTTTATTTATTTTTTATTTTTATTAAATGATTGTTTATGTAATTATTTGACCAAATGTAAGAATGTAACTTTAAGTACTTCTAATTTTAGTGCAATTTAATGTTATGCGTAAAATAATCTAAAGCATATAAGCGCTTTGGTGTAAACTGTAAGCTTATATCGCTAACAATAAACAATAAACAACAACAACAATTAAAAGTTATATATTTGAATTGAATTTGATTGTTTATATTTTGACTTTTTCAGTTTAGATATGCAATATTTTATTTTTCAAGGCGTATTTTTTCACAACAAGCTATCATATTAACCAGTATTGGGAAGAATCGACGACTTAGTCAAATACCCTATTTAATAATTAATAAACATATCTGTCAATATTACTATAGCTATACTGTTCTAATCTCCGAGCATCCACCCACCCACCTCTCAATAATCCTGCGCAAATAATATACATACACGCCCTGTAAATCCCCCAAAGGGGTAGGCAGAGGTGTTTTAATATTTACATTTCGCCAACTTTGGTTTTAGATCTCACGCAATAGGGCGAGGCTATTGCCGACAAGCGGGTACTTAGTCATAGTCTGTATGTTTATTGTCGGACGGAGAACAGCCCTATCCCTTAGTCGCCTTCTATGGGGTGGCCCTATTCTACTCCACCGGGAATACTCAACACGCAATTAAAATGGTTATTCACATCGATAATAAAACACTAGCCGAGATATTTACCATGTGTCTTATAGTTATCGAGGATGCGAGACCCGGGCTTTATTGCATGTGACTGCGGTGCCTCCGTGCAGTCCATGGCGCATTTGGTCTCGTGTCCCTACTTCATGCACTAAAGTCGACTTAAATAAAGCCACTGACAACGCGATTAAGATGGCAGAATTTTATTCCCGAATAGTGTAGTCATAAAAAAAAATTGTTGACACGAAAAGAAGAGAAAGAAGAAGAATCGAGGATCCGATATTTCAGCGCTGTTCCAAGCGCCATGATCACGGATGCACTGGTGATCACTGAGTTAGTTGTCATTGGGCAGACCATATCGGTCTACCCTCTTCCGCACTCGTTTAAAATATCGGATCCTCAAAGACTCTGTCTGTCTGTCTGTCTGTATGTTACACTTTCACGCGAAAACCACTGAACCGATTTTGATGAAATTTGGTATAGGGGTAGATTAGACCATGAGAATGAGAAAGGACATAGGCTATGTTTGGTCGCGATAACCGACAACCACGCGGGCGGAGCCGCGGCAAAAGCTAGTGGTAAATATCCCGGCGACTGTTTTACTATTGATAGTATTGCTTCCTTTTGAAGTGAGCAATGCCCAAGATTGTCCCCCCTGCCCCCGCCGGACCTGGAGGGGGGGTGTTATGTTTATGTCAGAGTTGAACCGACTAAAACGCACGCTGTCTGTCGTCTGTGGGTCGTTGTGCAAAGCCGAAGTAAAGGTTGTCAGACATATCCCTCGCACTTCGGCCGACCCAGGGCCGTCTCTTTCGATCTGGCGGTCCTCGTAGCTAGTATTGCTTCTACCTTGCTTACCACTTCTATTCGACCATACGCGAGTAAATTTTACTCCCAGAATAAACAGGCAATATCACCCACATATTGGTTGTTTATTCAGGAATAAACTTTACTCGCGTTTGGTCGAACCGGCCCTTAGTAACAAGCCCTCAATACCAGGAATATGGTATTGTTGTCAGTAATATGAGCTCGTTCACCGTCGTATAGCTTGATTCGTATTCTTGGACTTCAAAATAAATGTGCTTCATACGTGCAGCAGTATACCTTTCTTGGATGTATTTTGAAGATAACACGGGGTGCTTGCTACTGCGGTGGACGAGCTCAAATTCGCCAAGTATAGATTACTAGCTTTTGCCCGCGGCTCCGCCCGCGTGGATGTCGGTTATCGCGACCAAACATAGCCTATGTCCTTTCTCAAGGTTTAATCTACCCCTATACCAAATTTCATCAAAAGCGTAACATACAGACAGACAGACAGACAGACAGAGTTACTTTCGCATTTATAATATTAGTATGGATTACAAAACACGCGCGCCCCAGGGCCTTATATATCTTGTGATTTAGGTACAAGATATATGACTCAAGCTGTACTGTAAATCTCACATAAAATTTTCTAAAGAGTAGGTAATATGACGTCATCAAATGCATGCAACGATAAACGATCGTTATCAGTCGTATTGATTCACGAAAATTTAGCTTAAGACCAATACCTCCGTGTCTCAAGAGTACGTTAAGCCGTAGGCCCCGGTTGCCATGCGGACATCTATGGCATCAATGGCAGTCGTTACGTGTAGTTGGAGCCCTAAAGAGTCCAATTACTGCTTGCTACCAAATGCTGCTCTAGACTTTGATGTCGTTAGTGGGTTGTGGAGATGTCAGATGGCAGGAGCTTCACGGAAAATATCGAAGTTCGGCCACTTCGTAATTAAGAGTGAAAAGCTGACCCCTACTAAGTCGGGAATAGACTCGGAGGGTAATAATACGTTAAATGCCTAAACCAATCTTTTGATTTCGCTAGGACGTGCATTTTGTTTACTCTTAGATGTTTATAGAGTTCCGATGGTTTCTTGAACGTCATTCCAAAGTTATTTGAGGCTCTATATAATCCCGATGGGTCTGCCGACTGAGCTAGCCCCAGCCACGACTTCAATGTCTTCGTAACATTCGCATCTAGTTTTTTGAGGAGGCTCTGGCTTATATCATAAACAAGAAACGGCCAGTTAAGACGCGAGGTTCAATAGTTTTCGTAAATCCATGCTTTTTTAACATTACTTAGTGGCTGTTGATCTACCTTTTTTATATCGATACTGAAGTTATTAATTACTTCTTCTAAAGCTGGAGTGCAACCTCTGTTATCTATTTTTCTTCAGACTTACTAATATTTTCTTACCAATATTATAAACGTGAAAGTTTGTAAGTATGAATGGATGTATGTTTGTTACTCTTGCACGTCTAAACGGCTGGAGCGATTTTAATACAATTTGGTATGGAGTTAGTTTACACCCTGGATTAACACATAGGATATGTTTGGTCGCGATAACATACATCCACGCGGATGGAGCCGCGGGCAAAAGCTAGTAGGCTATATTTGGTAGCTATCACCGACATCCACGCAGGCGGAGCCGTGGGTACTAGTTTAGTATAACGTCAAAACTCGGTTTGATTCAACGGATTTACACTCTTGCGATCCAACTTAAGTATTATGCCAAGTTATATTTTTAAATGCTATTTGCACGACTGAAACAGAACAAGTGTTTAGCTATAAGCATAATAATATACTTACATTAATAACAGCACATCTGTTTAGCGTACAAAGTACACAATCGTACTTTCATTATGTAGGTATGTTATGTTTGTGCAGTGTGCTGGCTCATTTGGTAGTATGATATGTTATTAAAATAGATAGTGATGTGTTAATAATGAATCATGTACTTACTGTATTTATTACGCCTGGTCTGGATTGGCCTTCATCCGATAATCCCTTGGAGTAATGTTTCGCTGTGCGATATTCTATAAGTAGTTTCTGAAACCGTATAACAATATGATGGGATAGAATGGCTTAAATCTAACTTAGATGGGTTTACTAAACAGAATTCACATTTATTAATTGAAAGTAATCGAACATATTTAAGTTTGTATGTGTGCATTGTAATTGCAGTTATTATTAATATCGGTGAAATTCGCTCTTAGTAATTTGGCTAGAAGGATTTACCAATTTTTGGAATTAGGTCTAGATGGTAGATTTAATTTTGATGCCATAAAATGGGGTTTAAAATTTGAGTCTTTTAAAAGTAGCAGGCAAACTTAAAAAACAGATCAATGAAACACATTTCCATTTCTGAAGAAAGCGACGATGTTGTTGGTTATTATTGAAAAAAAAATTCACAGGTTACATAGTTGTCAAAAATAAAATAACCCCAGTTTACCGTATCTACATTAAATAAGAACATAATCAGCATAATGTGCCTGTTAAAACACCTGTATTGTTACATTATAACACTTGAGGGCATGACCTCGTAGCGCCGTTTTCATGCCATCGCAAATGGTCGAGCGTGCAAGACTCTTCTTCATCAGGGTAACTTGAGTAGCATCTGTTGTTCATTTATTTAATATGTATTGGGCTCTTTCAGATTTTGAATCCTTCTTTAACAAGGAATTTATGGCATGAAAGGAACGATAGATTGTCGTGAAAATTCTAGTCTGATGGTGTTAATTTGGTGGCAAAATCTCGGGAAGTTTTGCTACATTAGATCTCTGACGTCTGTTTATTTCAAAGTGCTTTCACGCTACTCTGGTACACATAAATATTTCAAGTAGACCGTATCCATCTCCGTTTCTATCCTGTATCCATTTCTTACCTACGTCTGACTAGGTAATCATGAATTGGTTTCAGGAGAACACTGTAAACGAAAGGACACATTTGCTCGAAGTAACGGAGCAGCAACAAGAGACGCCGGCGCCTGCCGCATCGGCGTCTACCCCACCGAAGAAGCCTGACGAGCAGAGCGCACTCAACAGGATACTCCATGAGACTGCCACGTGAGTTCCGCTTTTGTGTTATTCCACCATCAGCAGTATTAGCACGGCAGGGAAGAATTGTATTGGATGTTTGTGGGACTTTATTTTTCGAAGAGAGAGAGAGGTTGTCTGCTTTTTCTTTAAAAGTAGTTTATGCAGTCACGACTTGTAGATTTTCAATAGCTCACGATGAAGAAACGACACCAAGAAACTGAACGTGTTGTCGTGGATCAGCCTGAAAAGAATCAGGTCGTAAACTTACATATTTCACGATGCAGGATCGCAACCCGGCACTGCTGCAGTCTGTCTACGCCGTTTTTGGATCGCAGTATCTGTTTTGTAATAGTCAATAGCTATATTATACTCGATCTGAACTGCTTCATCTATTGGTCGGAAGTGTGATGTCCCTATTTGTACACTCCAGTAACGTGATAGACGTGGGCGCGCTGGGCCCGTACGCGCTGGAGGCGGGCGCCTACAGCGAGCGCGTGCGCGTGTACGGCGCGCGCGTGGCGGCGCTGGGCGGGGCCGGCGGCGCCGCGCCGCGCCTGCTGGCCGACCTGCCGCCCGGCGAGCGCGCCAACACGCTCGCCCAGCCGCCCCTGCACGCCGCCGACAAGGACCTCGTGAGTACCCCACACTCGCTACACTAGGCCGCGCCTGCTGGCCGACCTGCCGCCCGGCGAGCGCGCCAACACGCTCGCCCAGCCGCCCCTGCACGCCGCCGACAAGGACCTCGTGAGTACCCCACACTCGCTACACTAGGCCGCGCCTGCTGGCCGACCTGCCGCCCGGCGAGCGCGCCAACACGCTCGCCCAGCCGCCCCTGCACGCCGCCGACAAGGACCTCGTGAGTACCCCACACTCGCTACACTAGGCCGCGCCTGCTGGCCGACCTGCCGCCCGGCGAGCGCGCCAACACGCTCGCCCAGCCGCCCCTGCACGCCGCCGACAAGGACCTCGTGAGTACCCCACACTCGCTACACTAGGCCGCGCCTGCTGGCCGACCTGCCGCCCGTTCGTTACTCAAAATAAATATTACAAAGGCCTTTGTTTACGTCGACCATAAAATAAACTCTAGACATATGGTAATCAAGATAATACCTTGGATGCTTATCTAGCTAATAGATACAAAATGACAGATAATAAGTTAACCCAGTAAGTCTGACAAGAGACAAAATGGAATCTCATCAATACGAAGCAAATTACTATATGGGATCCACAGGGAGCGAATCTTACTGGTTGATATACAA
Source organism: Eilema sororculum (assembly GCA_914829495.1). Classification (NCBI taxonomy): domain Eukaryota; kingdom Metazoa; phylum Arthropoda; class Insecta; order Lepidoptera; family Erebidae; genus Eilema; species Eilema sororculum. Next base: position 25,465,906 of record OU618535.1, read on the forward strand.
CCAGAAAAAAGTTCCCCTACATACCTCTTTTCTGGTTGTATATCATCATCAGTAAGATTCGGTATCTTACTTGACCTCCACAAGAAAGCTAAAAGTATCTAGAACCAATATGACAAGCTCTACAGATGTTACGACTAGATGGCGCTGGCCTCCGTGGCGTGGTGGTAGTGAACGCGACTGCCACGCAGGAGGCGCGGGTTCAATTCCCGCTCAGTGCAAATATTTGTATGCATGAATATGGCTATTTGAGTTGGTCTGGGTGTTTCTATGTATATTATGTATGTATTTACAAAAAAAATGTATTTAAGTATGTTTACCCGCATTCTAGATTCCATAACACTAGCTAGTTAAGCTATGCTTACCATGGGTCTAGATAGCGTTGTGTAGAATGTTGGGAAATATTTAAAAAAAAAAACAAAATTACAGTAGATATTATTGTCCAACTACCCTACATATCCTACAAATTTTAAATTCTGTTTTCAGATAACAAATGCGGTAAAGAAAGCCGCGGCTGCTCTCTCCGAGCTTCGAGTGAAACATCTAGAGGACCTGGTGGTACCCTTCAGGGTCCCATAGCAGAGGTCCAACTCCTTCTGCGAGGACATCCGACCACCATACTGACCACCGCTACTTTAAGACAAGAGTAACCTTGATTTTATAGTCGGAGCGAAGGATTTTGTGCAGATTCGATAGGAAAATCATCTGGAAGTATTAATTCGGCGAAAAAAAAAAATATCCAGACATTATTCCGTTCATATGAACAGTCAGAGTCAAAACGACCGAGACTAGAAATTCTTAAAATGGTCTTAATACCACGGTAGTAAGAGCAAATCAAACTGTTTTATTGATTTAAATTCTATTATTGTATAGTATTTCAGTATAGTATATCAGATCAATAGGAAAACATTTTTTTTATTGGCTCACGAAACTGGACGCTACATATGGCATAAATATTACATAAGCAAGTGTCAAAAAGTGATGTAAAGTCCTTCTAGACGTGAACACGACATGCGTTTTATAACATTAAAAAGAAAAGTAGATACACAATGGGGACAAAAGGTTACAAAACAGTAATGATGCGAGATCACATATTAAGTGAATGTCAGTTACCGTACTTTATTCTTTAACGGCCGTTCCCAATAACATACTTACAGTTAAAGATTGATCCCAACGGTCAAATTTGACGTATCGACTGTTTAAATTCAAAACATGGTAACAGATTTTTTTTTGCGGGAAAGCGCATCGCGGTATAATTTTGTTTTCCGAAATTGTTGTGAAATAGGAGTTACTATGTTTTGAATTTAAACAGCTGAGCACTTTATCCGTAGATGCGATCTATCTTTAACTGTCAGTATGTTATTGGGAACGGCCGTTAGATCGATTGATAGATTTGATGCTGACTGTACATTATTTTTACTAAATTTTTTACTAAATTAATGCTTCCAGACGATTTTGCAATGGAAACTGTCCAAAATCTTTCGCTCCAAACGACTATAACATCACCCGATATAGCATACTAGGTACGACACCATTCGGGTGACATCGGCTGACGTCGGGTGACGTCGGATCTTGTTCCCTTTAGGTCGGGCAGGGAATAAACCACAGGATAGGCCTTATTTCAAATTATAATTCATATCATCTGTATCTAACCCATAACCATCGGTAGATTTAAAATAAAGAGGAAAAATATTAAAAAAGTGGAATTTTTGAACGAATTATGAAGTATCGAAAGTCTGTATTCTTTGCTGATCGTTACGACTATCGATGTTATTATATCGATATTATCGATTGAATCGATCGATTGAAACCAGGGAATACTGTAAAGTAAAGCCAACGAGACGAGAGAAAAAAGGTAAACAAAGCGACCATTACTGAGTTACATTGCGATAACTAGCGATTATTTTCTCTGTCCTTGTCGCTCTCACACGTACGGGACAGTGGCCGAGCGACAGCTGTCGTTGCGTGTTTCGTAATACAGAAAATCTGTCAGCACAGCGGTTCTAAACTGTCAGATCCGCCATCTCATGAGCAATTTCATTCCTGTCTGGAATGCGCTTGAAGTGATAAATGTTTGGAACCGCTGAAACTTTGTTTACCTTTTTTCTCTCGCTTCGCTGGCTTTGCTTTAGTAAATTAAATGTCGGTAAGTAAATGGCGGAAATTATACGAAAATAATGATCACTTCAGATCATTGAGGATTATCCTTAAATGTTGCCAAATGCTAAATATTATAAACTGTAAGTGGTCACACTTTGACCATAACCAGGTCGATATTTTAGATAGATGTACAATAATTATGACGGGAAGTAACTCGATCATGGTATAGGTAAATACCTTTGATTTGCCTGACGTTTCGACCAGGTTACACCGGCCATGATCGCGTTAATTCTCGTAATAATTATTATATATCATGGAACGCGAGAAAAGTTATTTTAGATATTGAGATTGTACCACGATCGCATAAATTCTTGATAACACAATTCTAACTCATTTTATGTAGATTATGTAACGCATACACTGTGCCTCGATATTAATATCATGTGCTAATATAATTTTGATTTTGTCGACTATCGATAGTTGAACATCACTAATCTAGGGATGTTTTTTGGTAGGTGTACAGATTGAAATAAAACCAATTTTTAATCGAACAGTAATCTATAATATAAAAAATAACCACTAAATGTGTTGGTAAGCGTATAACTCAACAACGCCTGGACCAATCGGCCAATTCTTTTTTTAAATGTTCGTTGAAGTTCAAGGATGGTTTTTCACGGCGAAAAATTCGAATAATTGCCGGGAACCGACATCCACACGGAGCCGCGGGCAAAAGATAGTGGAATATAAATAATAACAAACAAATCGCAGTTAATCCATTTATAAGTGGTTTTATTTCAATGAGTTATTTTCACGTTAACTGCAAACAATATCAGTGCCCTTGCACGAAAAATATTCGTATTAGGAACGTAAATGTATCGAGAGAACGGAGCACTATGATTGGCCGCCTGCCTGCTGTGAGCCTGTGTGTGAAGCCGGCCAATCGCAATGCTCCGTTCCCTACATAAGTTTACGTTACGAATTCGAATATTTTTCGTGCTCGCGGTAGAGGTATACAGATTCTGCATTGAGGGTATAAATGTATAGATTACTAACCAAAGGATTTGTAAGACTGCCGAGTTTAAGGGTTGGTTACGTAAAAAGGATAGAAATAATTATATCTTCCCATCGACAGCTGAATTTGCAATAAGATAAAATGAATTAATGAATTTTGTCACCTAGCGCGGATTGGCATATCACGCCTTTTTGTACTGTCTAAGTACTTAGATTGTTGTATCTATCCGACTATTAAGGCTCATTTAGACGAAGAGAATTTCTCCCTTGCAAGATACAATTTATCGAAAGGATACAAAAGTCGCTTCGTCTTGGGCTGGCGCCCAGTGGCGGCATCGGCAAGCATCAGGATGTGTATTTGTCGGAATAACAATAGATCGTATTGTTATAGATATAAGATTGAACTTTCATTGCTAACTTTACCGCTGCAGAATGCCGATCTATGCCGACAGTAGTCGACGATAGTCGACGATCGTCATTGAAATTTCAATTTTATGTTGGTAGTGATAGGATCTATTATGCTTGGCTAAAGATCCTGAGGCTTGCGAATGCCGATACCTAATGGGTGCTGGCCCTAAACATTCGTAAAAAGAATTGCCGCTCGCTCGTCCATGCAGGCCAAAATTTTGAAGCAATAATTGTATTTTGCAATAACGCGATATGTAAATTGCGAATCTCGTAATATACAATCATAGGCGAGAACTTATTGTGTTCCTGTGTGTAAACATTTTGATACGATAATGTTATGGCGGCTCTTGTTAGCGATAGTAGCGTACGATTTCTCGAACCGAAACTATTTTCGTCTAAACGAACCTTTAAAATAATATATGAGAAAGCAGGGTGATAAATGGGATACGTCGCGAAATCTAAAAAAAAATGCATGTTTTTATAAAAAAATACATTTTTAGGATAATTTTAGGAGATGAGGCAGTCTTGTGTTTTAAGATATTTATTTTGGAGAGGCTAAATTTATTAGGTATTTTAAATTATAATGTTCGATATCAGTATAGTCACCGGTACGTATTTTAACCCAAAGTTACAAGAGAAACAATACCTTGGCGCGTACGAATTAATCGATATATTCCAAAGAGACTCAAAAACACGTACTGCGTACATAGAGTAGACGTTGTGACGTAACTGGGGTCATTATATAAGCCGGTAACTTTACTATACTACTAGTTACTTAATTCGTCAAGAATTACAAGAAAGACTTGAGTGAAATATTATAGCATTTATTATGCTAACTATACGGATTCGGTAACATCAGGACAAATTAATTACTCTGGTGGAGCTTGAACCAACGTCATTTGTATAGTTAGCATATTAAATGCAATAAAATATCACTCAAATATTTAGGCGGAGTAATCAAAAATGTATGTTTAAAAATAGTTAAAAAATTATTCATTGATTCTAACAGTCCGTAAGAGTGTTGGTAGATGACTCTACCCTCGCCTTAAAGAACGGTTATATAAAGAAGGGAAATTTGAATTGATTCAGGTGTGGCTCAGAAGTTCAGTCGGAAGAGCATTCCCCCGAGAAAGGTCGTGGGTTCAAGCCCCACTGAGTAATTAATTTTTCCTTAAAATACACTTAAATCAACCCATGGTGAATATCTCATAGGTGATTGATGCTAACACTTATGGATTTGTGATGTTAAAATGTGTGATAGTAAAAAACTATTTTTACTCTAATAGTAATCACATGCTTTTCAATAATTTAAAAAAAAAGTCATAAATGTTGTCTCTGCCTACCCCAATAGGAAAGAAACGTGACTATATAAATGTTACATATATTCATATAGTCATGCCTCTACTAGCATAGCTATGAACCGTCGTCTCGAGAACGAATGTATTGTGTGAAATTGATCTCATTCACTCGATCACTTAACAAATTCACCAACGCACCAACTGAATGAATGAACTAATAGATAAGCTAACTTTTTCTATAAATTTAAATCGTAAAAAGACATTCAAAGATCAAAAAAAGTCATTAAATCGTAAAAAGTAATACATAATACGAATGTACTCATAGAACAGAACTTCAGGTATACAGTGCCCATTCCAGAAAAAAAATACGTTTTCAGAACGTGTGATTTAAAAACTTACTTACTTACTTACTTATCAAATTAAAGTATTAAAATTGTAAACGTGAGTGATAGGCAGGTGTTGTTTTGACAAATCATACCGTAACTCCAGCACGTAAAACTATCGTAATAGTATTGCGAGAACGGAGCATTGCGATTGGCCGGCTTCACACACATACATGTTCACAGTAGGCAGCCGGCCAATCGCCACGCTCCGTTGTCTGAATACATTTACAATATGATTACGGTAGCTTTTTGTATGAGGGGTACTAAATACCAAAGTCACTGTTTTATTCCCCTAAAGGGACCCGTGGCTTCATGTCTCAACCGGAATAATGGCTTTTTATGTTTTAAATTTATAGCACACCATTAATTTAAAAACGATATTATATCTGTAAAAGCATGCCTACTTTTGCTAGTGAACAGTATTGCATCTACTTTAAACTAACAAATGTAACCAAGTCGATCCTAACATTATTTTTAATTTATCGATATTAGTGTTGTAGTCAGTTTTCAGTTTATTATGAATTATAAACTAAAAATGTTGACTGTTTGTTGAACTAATGACAAGTGCGTAAAGGTGATGTTAGACTTGAGTATTTATTTGTAACAGAATACCGAACATTCACCACTTTTTAATTTTTCAAACGCTCGAAAAGCTATCTAAATCGTATCGTAAACGTATCAAGAGAACGGAGCATTACGATTGGCCGGCTTCACAGAAGGCAGGCGGCAAATCGCAATGCTTCGTTCTCTCGATACGTTTACGTTATGATTACGATAATTTCTCGTGCTCGAATACACAAGCATGTAACCAAACATAGCTATGAAAAAATTTCTTGATCTATCTAGCGAACGCTCTAGTCTATGCTTTACTGGGTCTCGATTCTACTGAAGCCAAATCTCAGTAGTGCCACAGACAGAGCAAAAAACGGCGTTAAATAATAGACTTAAAAGCAATGCAGTTACAATTCAAAATTAAATGACTTTTTGCAGAGTAATTGAAAAAGTGCAATGAAACTGTTTTCATTTCATTTTGGACTTCAAGGGTATAGAAATAAAGTCTAAAATTTAATGTAATTTTTTGCAGTTAATGCACCACAGTGGTAACTTTGGTAGCATCGAGGGCCTGTTCTTTCGCGGGAATGCTTGACAGATAAATGTTCGTCCAGCCGGGGTGCGAGGGATATGTCGATGACAACCCCACCTCCGGCCTAGCACCACGACCCACAGTTGGCGTGCGGTTTTAGTCGGTTCGAGTCCGACATAACCTCCCTTTCCGGCTCCGGCAGGGGGGTATCCGAGGGGATTTCCGCACGAAAAAAAAAAGATAAATGTTCGTTAAAAAGCTCTCGTTTATTTTTCTATAAAAGCTAATTTACACCAAACTAGCGAATGCTCATTGTATCCGCTCTCTGTCAAAAAAACAGTTATAGAACATTCGTTGTTCTTTCCTTGGAAATAAGGTTTCGTTTACACTAACATATTAAAGAAAGAATGCTCTTGTTCTATATCTAGCTCTATGTTCGTTTAGACCTTTATAGAACATTCATTACAAGCGAATGCTCAAGTTTGTCAACACCTTTAGATTAGATGTTCAGGGCTCGTGTAATTTATTTGAAGTTATTAAGCATTGCATGTTTTTACCACTGTCAAGTAGATGTTTCCTACGTGTTGTCAAAAGTACATGGTCTATTCAGATTTTAAAAATTAGTATTTGTAACCAATTTCTATTTCTTATCGAAAGCTGCTCTATTAAAATACTTTTAAATTATAATAGTATTAACAATCTTAAAAGATTTTTATTTTAAAATCTGTGTTATCATCATCTACTTTTGACGCGTACATAACGTCAGGTCACGTCACGTCACATCATGTTACGTGACGTCAAGTCACGTCACGTCACGTCATGTTACGTGACGTCAAGTCACGTCACGTCACGTTACATCATGTTACGTCACGTCACGAGGCGTGACCACACCAATTTTTAATCGCACCAAATATATTCAATACAAATAATTTTGGTGCGATTCGAAATGGAACGCATCCATGCCTCTTTATATAATGTGATGTCGTACCACGTATATAATGCCATTTGTATCTTTCTTTCTTTAATAAATCTATAGCCACATACGCTGATGAGGTAGTGTGGCTTCACATTTTGTGATAATATTGATGTATCTACAGTAAAACTGATAATCAACACTGCGAGAATTTTATTTTTTCTCCACGCGAAGAAAAAGTAATTTTCGTACTAACCCGATAATAGTCTAAAGTGAAAATTAAAATTCCTAAAGCGGTATGCACACGAAAATGACTGTAAAAAAGAAAAACAAATGTATAGCCACCTTATTAATGTTTATAGAATACGATTGAAAATAGAAAATATTAAAAAGATGACTGACTGATTGTAGTTAGTTTTATTGTATTGTAATATATTATATTAGTAAAAAATATATGAAAGAATGCGTAAATTATATATTTTAGACATATTGTTTATACTTCAGATACATAAAGGCCAATACACACTTCGTTTTTCTAGCAGAAACTACCGACATTTTTGTCGAGATCTGGAAACTTACTAATGCGTCTGAAAGCGGCGATCAAACCGCTTCATTGCATAGACATTCGGATTTAATTCACAGCTAGCGCCGATGCTGTTGTTAAAACGCGCTATAATCACCAAAGAAGCGATTCGCTATAGATACAATCACGCTATTTAGATACAGCGAACGCAGAATGTAGCTAAAGTAAAGCCAACGAGACAAGAGAAAAAAGTTAAACAAAGCGACCATTACTGAGTTACGGTTTTTTTTTTTTTTTTTTTATACAGGACACGTCAATTTGACTTCACCTCGCCTGATGTTAAGCTAAAGGCAAAGTCTCGGAAAGAGGGTCACCATCGTAAACATTTACCATGTTAACAGTGGTGGCACTCAGCTTGACGGCCTCATTAGATGCCTTTTCACGCCCCGCTTAAAGGACCCAGGACTGTAGGAAGAACGTTGTGATAAGTAGCGATTATTTTCTCTGTCGACCATGGGCGAGTGACAGCTGTCGTTGCGTGTTTCATAGTACAGGAAAGCTGTCAGCACAGCGGTTCTAAACTGTCACATCCGCCATCTTATGGACAATTTCATTCCTGTCCGGAATGCGCTTGAAGTAATAAATGTTTGGAACCGCTTAAACTTTGTTTACCTTTTTTCTTTCGCTTCGTTGGTTTTACTTTAGAATGTATCACAGTAAATTATCGATGAAGATCAAATTTTATTCGGCAATCGAAATTAATCTTAGAACAATATTAATTAACGTTTAAAACATATTATATTTTGTATTTTTGTTTAATACATAATATTGGTCTAAACATTATGTCTAAAGATATTATTAATCGCTTTCATAGTAAGTATATTATAAAACTTCGCTGAATAAAGAGCTTAATTCATTTAAAGTTACAACGATGCCATTTTTATATGTTTTGTATATAGGAGCGAAAAGTGTAGTTTCCTTGCTAAGGTCAACTTGTAATTGATATTTTATGTTCTAGATTATAAGGGCGTGTATAGGCTGTGCGTTTTTGTGTGTTAAGATGTTTCAAAATTTAACTTTCATAGTTCTAGTCGTTTGAAACAATTGTTTGAAATGTATAATAATGCAACATAAACTTATTTCATGTTTCTTTCATGTACCATAATATGGTACATGAAAGAAACATGAAATAAGTTTAAATTTATTTGTAGCTCTCTAAGAAAAAATATCGAAAGTAGCATGTTGTTACCCCCGTATTTTCACTTGATTATAGTAAAACCAACATTCCTGTGAATACTAGGAGGCCGCCACTTTCATTTCAAGAATGTAAAATCGTACTATGTCTTTGATTTCCTATAAACCAGTATGCATTTGACAGTGATAACCATAGATCATATTTTCACCATTTCACGGATTCGTTGGTTTTACTGTAATACTTGTCTATGTTTAAAAGTCAAAAATCGCAGGTACGACAAAAAATCGCAGTTACGACAAAAAATCGCAGCCTCTATGTGCCTTAACGTGGTGGACTTTATAAGATGGCGAATGTATCTATGTAATTATTTACGAAGTATATTATTGATTATAGTATAGGTACCTGTTATTTTGTTATGCACACCATTAATGTATAGTATAAAATATAAATTTCTATTAAATGATTGGTTTTTATTTTTCTTAAAAAAAAATCTAAGAATTCCTAATGGGCAAGCGTTTCTTGAAAAATATACCTAGTCCCTTTCGATAAGTATAGTTGATTACTTTTCCGATCAATCGAAGACACGATGATTTTTTTTATTATGACAAAGGTGACAAGCGCATAAGAAGTGGTTACTGTGGCCTTTGGACGTGTTTTGAGTGGCCTAGGGGAGTCAAACTCGTGTCTGCCGGGGTGCGAGAGATATGCTTTCGGCAATCCTCCGGCATCCAAGGACCCAAGACGGCGTGCGTTTTGGTCGGTTCGAGTCCGACATAACCACCTCCACCGGCTCCGTGGCGATGTTTCGCACGATAAAAAAAGGGAGTCAAACTCGTGCTGCATGCCGACCCCGTAAGAACCTTCAATAACCTTTTAGAATAAACCCACCCCAACCCAAGAAATTACAATATTTCTTGGAAAAAACAGCAGGATTTCTTAATAGATAAACCGTTCGCTTAGTTACTTGAGCCACGGGAAGTAATTTACAATTGTTGTTATTAATTTTAGACGAAATGGAGACTATTGGTACATATGTACTTCCAGTGCAGAAATCCGCAAGGATCCCCAACCGAGGTGGCGGCGCAAAGTGCGCTTCCCCGTACCCGGGGCTAGATGGGGACACTACCATCCCCACAACCCGAAGGGGGCTATTGCGAAAGTGATGATCCTGGGTCTGCCGGGGTGCGAGAGATATGTTTTCTGCGAATTATTCCCGACGGACCCCGGGTATCTGTCCCCTCACGCGGTCCGTTGGGAGTAATCTCACCTCCGGCAACCAAAGACGCAAAGACAACATGCGTTTTAGTCGGTTCGAGTCCGACATAACCACCACCACCGGTTCCGGGGGGAAAAATGAATAACCCAAGAGCCAGCGAGGGTAGTTATGTCTGACTGGAACCGAACAAAACCGCACGGCCGTCTCCGGCCATCAGTAACCGATTCGAGGGCGAAGTATCCTCTGGCATATCCCTCACTCCCCAGCTGAACTTTAGGCACATAAGGAACTACTGGGAATAAACGAATAAATATTGCCCAGGGCCACAGAATATTGGTACTCTTTGGAAAAATGACACTAGCCATTTTCATGACATAAAAAATTAAAACTTCAAATTTCGTGTAAACATTGTGCGTGCAACCGTTTTATTATTATTATTTAGTTTTTATCAAAATAATATTTTATGACGCATTGTAATAGACGATACACAATTTATGATATATTTTGAACAGTATAAAGATATTTTAAGATGTCTGTTTTCGATGGAGAGATAGATTTTAGATCAACAACCATGGTGGACTTTTGTAAGAAGGTCAAACCGTAAGTATACTAATGAAAGCTTCGTAGTGGCACTAGTGGCTAAGAAGTCGACCTTACGATCGAGAGGTCCCGGGTTCGAATCATCGCCATTACACTACTTTTTTTTTTTTTTTTTTACGTGGTGGAATGCTTTTAAGCACTTCGCTCAACCCCCACGGGGGCAGAGGGTGGGCTTCGTGTGGGACTCCTAGCCTCCGAAGGAGGCCAGACTACCCACTAAACCACCACGGTGTCCGTCGTCACCACATATCGACGATGGCGGGAACATCATCTTCCGCCATCGTCGTGTGGGTCGCCCGCCGCTGATCTACGGCAGGCCCGTCTCTGATGCGGCAGAAGAGGAGTCCTTCTGCCACCCGCCTAGGCAAGGCACACGCGACACGACGTGCGCCTTCAACCTCGAGGCCTATGTAAGGGCAGCAGACGCCCCCGCGTCTACTGCCCGGCCCGGTTAGGGGGGGAGGAGTTCGTGGTACCGCCTCCTCCGAGCCCCGGTTCTCTTGCGGCGCTGTGGGAGGGAAAGGGGGTCACATTCCCTTTCCCTCTCCGCCGCCTCCTTCTGCGAGATAACCGTCTCGCAGAAGGTCTGAACCGCTGCCCACGCCTCATCGCCGCCGTCGAGCATAGACAGAACTACGGCCGGCAGCGAGAGGTCCGTCCCCACTTCGGCGATGAGAGCACGGCACTCCCCAGACCACGCGGGGCACTCCTCTAGGGTGTGCTGCGCCGTGTGATCATCGCCGCCACAGCGGTGGCACCCACTGGTCGGCTCTCGTCCCACCCGGCACAGGTAGCTTCCGAAGCATCCATGCCCCGAAAGGACCTGCGCCATGCGGAACGTTACCGACCCCCGCCATTACACTACTAACGCAACGTGAACCAACTCCACCTTGACCTTGAATTATTCCGATAATATAACGGAGTGCTTAGTTAGGGTCCCCCGACATGGCAACCGTTGAATCAAACTTACTTAACCTACGTACCTATATCAAAATTTATATTCGCTAACTCCATTTATTTTCAACTTTTTGGAGATGTTTTTTGAGACGGGAGTTTTTTAAAGGACAACCCCTAACTCTCATACAATCTTGGGCCCGCATGTACAGGGTTGAAAATTAGGCAATATTTAGACCATCTAAGGACATTTTGTTTGCCTAATTTTCACGACGATTCACAATGGCCAAGTTTGTTAAATCGAGCATTGTTCATAGGTTTTTAGGTTATGTTGTAATACATAATGCGGTCAAACAGCGTCTTATGTAGTGTTGTGTGTGATAGCTACACAAGTTATTCGCGTATCGCTTTTATTTGTAAGTAGGTTAGCAGGTTTTATTAGTATAGAAAAGGGCAGGTCATTAATATTTTTAGTCATTAATGTGGAATGGTCAACTATATATGCTAAATAATAAAACTGATATGTCAAAGCAAAGACATGCTTTAGCTACTTTATTGTTGCACGATGTTAAACCTTATACTTTTATTTGTAAGTAGGTTAGCAGGTTTTATTAGTATAGAAAAGGGCAGGTCATTAATATTTTTAGTCATTAATGTGGAATGGTCAACTATATATGCTAAATAATAAAACTGATATGTCAAAGCAAAGACATGCTTTAGCTACTTTATTGTTGCACGATGTTAAACCTTATACTTTTATTTGTAAGTAGGTTAGCAGGTTTTATTAGTATAGAAAAGGGCAGGTCATTAATATTTTTAGTCATTAATGTGGAATGGTCAACTATATATGCTAAATAATAAAACTGATATGTCAAAGCAAAGACATGCTTTAGCTACTTTATTGTTGCACGATGTTAAACCTTATAGTTTTATGATATGCAACTGACATTTACTCTAAAGGTGGTAAAGCAATCCTTCCCTACCCTCACTTCAGACGGCAACATCTGAGTGACATCCTTTTGCTACGGTTACCACTTTCCACAAGGCTGTATACATACTTGTTTGCTGTAGTAATATAGAATTCATTATATGAGTAGGTAATAAAATAAAACAACATTATTTTAAAGATTACTATATTTTAAAAAAGTATTTTAATCTCTATCCCGGGTATCTCCCTATTTGGCTTTAGAAATGCTTTCACTAGGACTTAGGCTTTCCTCCCCTTTTTAAGCATCATCATAGTTTATTAAAATATTGTCTGAAACTGTGCAGGAGGTGTTATATTGCCTGAAACCGTGCCCAACCGTGATACCATATTACACTCATTATGTGGGCACAGCACCCGACTGTTCTCTTACCTACAATACAATTACAGCAATGCTGTAATATAGCATTCCTACCGCTCAAAGAACTGTCAACTAATATATATACGTAATAAGTTCTACTACTTATATTCCTGGACTTTATTTTTCCTCTTAATAACCAAGTCGTTTGAGATATTGACAGTTCTTGTAGGAGGTCTCTATCCACCTCTCTGCACACTTCAATGACATACAGAATACACACTTGTCTGTGCCCCACTGGTGATTGTGCTGGTCTGTTCATCCAAACATGCACATTGAGCTTGAATCCAGCAAGATTCGCAAATGATTGCATTCACCTTAAACAGAGATCATGTTATAAGCACTGAATATTCCATTAGTCATATAGGCTAGTTCTTCATGAACGTTACACATATCAGTCAAAATACATTGTCATATACAAAAGTTGACATAATTTTCTACGGGATTAGGTAGACTCGTAGTAATTTCTATTCTATAGCAGCTATCACACAGCTTGTTAACGTTAATTATAATAACAATTTCAAAAGAGCGAGAAATAACGAAAAGGTATAGTAAGCTTCAGAGAAAAGGAACCCCCCTTGATAATAGTTTTATCCTCAAGGGGGGTTCCTTTTCTCTGAAGCTTACTGTACTTACTATTTGTGGTGCGACCCATTCACGTATACAAGCTAGTATCACTGCATCGTTCAATAAATGTCTGCCTATAATATTGCACCGATCGGTAGCGATTCCACAATTCACACAGAGACTCATTGTGATAGCTTTCAGCCGATGTGGTAAAGTCTAGTCCAGTTTTAAAGCCAAGGTCAACAAGTGTATCAAATAACGGTGTCCGGTAATCAAGCAAGGGTCAATTAGTTCGAAAATCATATACAATTCACAGAGTAAAAGCAGCAAAACACAATGATCTCAAAGCGAATGCGACATTTTCAATGACAGGAATGAAAATCAGTGAAAATGACATATGATGTTACAGATTATTATGAATTCTAAATGATCGATTATTTACATAGACTTTCAATACACTACGATTATTTACAATCGATATTTTGACTTCCATTATGAAGGAGACAGGTGTCTTTCTGATTAGTGAACTGAATAACGAAAATAAAGATGCTACATAGATATTTTGAAATTATTTAATAAAGCCACGAATTTTAAATTCATAGTTATTAGTTATCGATTCGATTTCATAATCGAATCGATAAAGCAAGTATAATCATAGCGCATTTACGAAGATCGGATTAAGTATTACATTCAACGTTTACGAAGCTTGTTGATTAATGAAAATCACATTTTTAAACTTTTGTCGCACTTGGCCATTGCTGATTGTAATGAAATCTTAACAAAATTATAACACAAAATAGACGAATTTTTTGAGGTAGGTTTGATGTCTGTGCAATCGGGCCCAAAATGGGGTATCTCCTTTTTAATTTAACTTTTTACCAGTAAAAGTCCGCGTCGCAAGGCCATCGACGACGACTGTCTGATTGTGGGGCTAAGCCGGGACCCGCTGAAAGCGAGGGAAGGGCCGCGCCATTTTCCCGACAAACTGTGTCCATTGACCCACGAGTATTATAAAGATGCCGTGAAGAGGGTGAGATAACCACTTTATAAATGCGTTTGTAATTAAATTGGGCGAGGTATTGCTTATCGTGACGATATAGGTACGGTATATAAAAAGATTTTAGTAGGTAAGTAGAATATTTCAAAGGGTTGGACGGGTTATAGCAAACTCAGCTCAGCGAATATTCGTCTCAATCAAAAATGGTAGTAAACTCCTCTCAGTCTTTTTAAAATGTACCTAATTAGGTACATGTGCGAAAATTCGTCTCACTTTAAAAAATACTGTCAGCAAAGCTAACCTTGCTGTTGTTTGCCCAAGCGACTAAAATTCGAGATTCTTCATGAAGAGCGATAAAAGATTTTAACAGGGCCGGCAGTACTATGTCCCCTGCACACTTTCATAGCCCCGGTAACCGCTCCCCATTTGGTGGGCCGTGTCCTTTTTTACCTCATAGAAGACTGTTAGTAGCAGTAGAGCATTCGACTGCATTCACGGAGGTTGCGGTGTCCCGATTTGATTTTTATGCATGAATATTTATACGTATGCTCGAACCTGTATTACAATTATTACCCGTTGTCCTACGTGAGCGACAGACGCGACATGCGTGACATTACGTTCCATACTTCAAGTGACATTTTCACGCGACACTAGGACACAATACACGAATGCCTTCATTTGATATACAAATGGCGTCGAAACGCGTCTCATTTACGCGTTTCTCGCTCACGTAGGACAAGGCCTTACAGATCTAAATGGCGCTGTGTAGGGTGTAGGTAGTAGTGTGTCCCGGAATATTTACTATATAGGTATTTATGTTGTAATGTTGTACGTACAGTTCGCAGATGACTACCCGAGCTTGACAAAGAAGTACATGAGCGGAGAGCTGGACCCCAAGCCGATAGAGAACGATATACAGGATTTGAAGAGGACGGAGTATTTAGTGGAATATTGTTCCAGAGGTATGGTCTCCAAGAATAAGTTTCTCCAATATTTTAAATTAGCTATATAATTTCCGTCAAAATCGGTCCAGTGTTTCGGAGTTTACCCATTATAAACAATCAGACAGACTGATTGATTGATTATGTAGTTACCTTTCGAAACTCCCCACGGATACTACTAAATCATCAACCCCTCTTATCTTTCTGTAAATCGCCTGATGTAGGTAATCTAAAGTAAAGCCAACGAGAGGAGAGAAATAAGGTAAAAAAAGCAACTGAGTTACACTGCGATAACTAGCGATTATTTTCTCTGTCCTTGTCGCACATGTCACACGTACGCGACAATGACCGAGCGACAGCTGTCGTTGCTTGTTTCGTAGTACAGGGAAGCTCAACGCAACGGTTCTAAACTTTTAGATCCGCCATCTTATGAGCAATTTCATTCAGTGGCTGGAATGCGCTTGAAGTGATCCGTAATAATTTTCAAATAAAAATGTTTGGAACTGCTGAAACTTTGTTCACCTTTTTTCTCTCGCTTCGTTGGCTTTACTTTAGTTACCTTTCGAAACTCCCCACGGATACTCATAAATCATCAACTCGTCTTATCGTTCTGTAAATTGCCCGATGTAGGCAACTTAGGGTGGTTACCTATCAAACGATTTCGAAACCCGGATCCGCTTACTCATTTTCTCACTTTAGTTTGACTAATACGGCTTTCAGGGAAACGACTGCCGTTAGAACTCAAAACCTCAAGACGAAAACCTGCTATATTTGACAGCCTCGGTGGCGTAGCGGTAGTGAACGCGACTGCCACGCAGGAGGCGCGGGTTCGATCCCCGTTCAATGCAAATATTTGTATGCATGAATATGGCTATTTGCATTGGTCTGGGTCTGTATATATTTACAAAAAAGTAAATAATTATGTTTATCCGCATCCAGATTTCATAACACAAGCTATTTAAGCTTACCATGGGTCTGGATAGTGTTGTGTAGAATGTTGTTGTTGTGGAATATAAGTACATTAAATTATTTTATTGTGTACTCGTTGTGACAGAGCTCCCCTTCATGTCGGTGAACCTGGCGCGAAGGGCCCGCGCCCTCCAGACCCTGCGGCTGCCTGACGACATAGACATACCCGACACCACCCACCGTGCCAACCACCGCGCCCCCAAACCCGAGAAGTACGCCGAACCACCATCCGCTATGTCCATGAGGCCTAAGTTTGATAATTATCTGACAAGTAAGTTTCTTTTGCAGCATAAAGTATGCTAACTATACAAATCGAATACATAGGCCTTAAAGACGTATAAGATGGGAAATTTGAATCACATCGGGCGTGTCTGGGTAGCCGAATTGGTCAAGGCATTCCCCTTGGAAGGGAAAGACTGCGGGTTCGAATCCCTCCTGAGAAGATTCTTTTCGAAAGTAAGTTTATTATATGCAGACTTCGAAACTTTTTCTTAAGGCCGGGTTGCAGGGCGACGGCGACGTCCGTGCTCTTTGCACTACTAATATAAAATCCACGAGAGAGAGATCGTTAATATTCAAAGCAAATAGGTATAGTACAGATGCAAATAATGTTAATAATATTCTGAATGCCATGTCAAATTGGTTTTCTGCAAACAACCTATTGTTGAATGCAGAAAAGACCAAATGTATGAAGTTTACACTACCCAATGTGAGGCAAATAGACGTTGATGTTGTGCTGGGGGGGAAGGGGTTAGAATTCGTAAACACCACTACCTTTCTAGGAATAACAATAGATTCTAAATTACAATGGGGTGACCATATCACTATTCTGGCCAATAAACTTAGCTCTGCTGCTTATGCTGTGAGACGGATTAGGCAGTTGACTGATGTAGCTACTGCTAGGCTCGTATACTTTAGTTACTTCCATAGCTTGATGTCCTATGGAATACTACTTTGGGGAAATGCAGCAGATTTAGAAACTATATTTATATTGCAAAAGAGGGCAGTTCGTGCCATTTATTGCTTAGGCAAGAGAGACTCCCTCAGGGAAAGATTTAGGGATATTGACATTTTAACTGTAGCTTCCCAATATGTATTTGAAAACATAATGTATGTCAGGAAAAATATATCTCATTACACAAAAGTAAGTGACATTACAGACAGAAATCTGCGTAACAAACATAGACTTTTACTTCCATGTTATCGGCTTAGCAGGGTTAGTGATTCTTTTAAGGGGGATGGTATACGTTTTTATAACAAACTGCCAGAATCGATCCTTGGTATGCCTGACGATAAATTCAAAACCTTTGTAAAAACCACCTTATCCAAAAAGGCATACTATAGGATAGATGATTACTTGAAAGATAAAAATGTCTGGCTTGAGCATGGTGCAGGCCCCTCGTAAATTGCTATAATTACAGCATGGTACTGTATTAGTTACGTGACTTATTTGTTACATTATGTAACTTTGTTTTAATTCTTAATTATAAAGAGTTTTATATACTTGTTGACATTTAGATTTAAGAAAATAAATATGTAAATTGACGTCCAAAAAATGCCGCAGTGGAGTTTGTTGCGCCGTTTCTTCTCCACCAGCGCCTTGGAAGCGGTGGTAAACTTAGATTAAGTAGAATTAAAATTGACGTCAATAAGAAACAATTTTATTGTTCTATATTGAAAAATAAATGACTATGACTATGACTATGACTAGAGAGAAAGAGAGATATCCGCGAGAGATAGAATGCAGTGATTTAGAGAATTTATATGTTTTTTCAACTATTTTGAAAAAAAAAAACTGCCTGATAAAATGTAACTTTACAAGTCCCTAGATATTTTATTGCTTTATTTTTTTATAAACTTCGACATTATTTGATAATGGCGTCTTAGTGTAAAACCAGTTTGAAATAGCGATTTGAAGCCTTTTAGAGCAATGTTGACGCTATTTTCTATCGAGGAAAATATTATGAATCGTGTTTCTATCTTAACACGTCCCTAGGCGGTCCCTACTTTATGAATATGATTTTTATTTGGCATATTACTTGAGATTGAATGTGTTTAAAATTGTTAAAAATTATGTACTGCAACCCGGCCTTAAAAATATCAGTTGGTGACCTATCTTACTATTATTTTTTTTATATATGACACGTCAATTAGACTTCACCTCGCCTGATGTTAAGCAAAGGCAAAGTCTGGGAAAGTGGGTCACCATCGTAAACATGTCCCATGTTAACAATTGTGGCACTCAGCTTGACGGCCTCATCATATGCCTTTTCACGCCCCGCTTAAAGGTTTCTTGTATGTATTTTGTAGATAGCACGAGATATTACGGCGATAGACGAGCTCAAATTCACCAAGTATCCGCGCGCCAGGTCCTTTTATATCTCGTGATTTCGGTCCAAGATATAGGTACACCCTTCTATAGGAACAAATTGTACTAACTTCTATGACGTCATCCACAGCGGAGCTTCGTCGCATCCTGCGTGTGCAGACAGGAGACACATCGTACAACACCGCACACGGGCTGCTCGGAAAAGTGGTTTTAGAAAATAACCCCTTCGGAAAACCACGCGAAGAACCCAAATTCGGGCGTTGGAAAACCCCTTATTATTACAGCTATAGAATTAATTGATTCAAATAATTTAATGGCATTATATTTTAGATACAGTTTTGAGTGTTAACCGATACTTTTGGAGTTTTATTATCTATCTTAGATACCTATACCATCGACTGGGATCAGGTATGGTCCACATATACTGGGTGTAAGGGGAACGCTCCCGAAACAGAAAACCCCAGTAGTACACCAGGTACAAAACACATTGGCATAAAAATAAAATCGATTTGGACAAAAACGGTGCAAAAGAACCACTACAAAAATGCACGCGCTTGGTGCCAGATGTTTTTTTTTGTAGTGGTGTTTTTTATGAAATTACCGTTTCATTTAGCTTTACTAAAACGATGGAGAATAAACAAAGCAAAAAAACATCAAAAAAAAAATCAGTCAATGTGTAGTACTACTAGGGGTTTTCGGCTTCGGGTGCGTTCCCCTTACACCCGGTATAAGGAATATTTATAGTAACTAGTGCTGTGTGTACCTACTGTACACGTGTAAGAGCAATACACGTGTATACTGGAGTCGACCGAAGGAACCTCTAAAAACGCAATCAAGGTTTTTTTAAATCCCCACGGATACCACCCCCACGAAGCCGGTGGAGGTGGTTATGTCGGACTCGAACCGACTAAAACGCACGCCGTCTTGGGTCCTTGGTTGCCGGAGGTGAGATTGCCAAAAGCATATCTCTCGCACCCCGGCAGACCCAGGACCATCTCTTTCGAGATGGGCCCCTTCGAGTTCCCCCCACAGTGTCTCCATCTAGCCCCGGTTACGGGGAGGCGCATTTTTGCACCGCCGCCGTGGCCTGCTTCTGCTAGGGTGACAGGCGGCTCCACCGGTCACCTCAGGCCAGCGCTCATGGAGGACGGAGGTCGTTCTGTGACCTCCGACGTCCGGTTCGCCTTTGCTCTGCGCGTGCTTCCCGTGCCCGGAGTCTGGTCCGGACCCCACCGGCCGCCTCCTTCTCTTCTCATTACTTGCTCGCAGAAGGAGGCGGCCGCACCCCAAGCGTTCGCGCATCGTACCATCGCTGTGAGCAATGTGACGAGTGTGAAGACTCCCACCCCTAGAGCCGCCACTAGGACCCGCCTCGGCGTGTCCCACGCCGGGCACTCGGTCAGCGTGTGCAGCTCTGTGTCCTCGCTCGCATCACAGTGATGGCACTCGGACGTGGTAACCCCCAGCCTGCCAACCTCTACGGGGATTTGTAGGCGTGAACTCAAAGCAAGGAAACCAATAGACAAAGGGTTCCATTCCTGTATCACTTATCACATTTAAAAAAACTTCATTCGGAAAACACAATATATTCGCAAACCGTCATATTATTCTAAATATTTATTATTATTTTTTTATAAATTTTCTAAAAATGAAACCTAGCTAGATCAATTTATCGCCCTCGAAACCCCCTGTATACAAAATTTCATGAAAATGGTTGGAGCCGATTACGCAAGAATTGCTGATGTATAAGAATAAGATATGTCTTGTTAAAATATCTACATCTAGTATATCTTATAAGAACACATTCGCAAAACACAATATTCTTAATGATTGTGACCCACCCTGGTGTTGAAGACATCCATGGGCCACGGTAACCACATTCCATCAGGTGGGCCGCGTGCTTGTCAGCCACCTAACGGCCTGGCCACGGGGATCGGGGCGCGGCGCCTATGAACGGCGGTGCGGCGGGCGAGGCGACTAATCGCGCGGCATCGTTTGCAGGCCACGGGCAGTCGCGTTCGCCGCCGCGACCAGTAAACGTCTTTATCAAGTTATCTCGATATTGCTTAGAAAGTAATAGTTTTTTGTTCAAGACATAATATTTGGAAGAGATTGTGGAGTAGATTTAATTTAATTTCTTCCCACAATCTCTTCACTCATGTTTATACTTATGCTGTGGGTGGCCTTGCTAGTATTTTAGCAATAAAAGTCTCGGTGTTCATTATTCGCGGCTAAAACAACAAAACTTGTTTAATCACTAGCCTAGTCGCCGCGACTGCTGCTCGACGCCGTGTTTCGCACCGTACTGATTCTCCATAATTATTCAATATACTCTATGGTACTGATTTATGTATAGTGCGTCAAGAAAGTCGTGAAATTAATGTTGAAGGAACTAATATTTTTCATTGTATTTGCAACACTCAATAACTGTCAAACTGAGTTTTCAGCTGTCATTCCTTGTTTTGTTGTGGATATGTTTCGTATATCTTTTGCGTTCATTTAATTTATTTACGTCTAGTAACAATATCAAGTGTAAAAATTAATTGCAATGTGTGTATTAGTTGTGAGAGACATGTCGTATTCAAAGTATTTCAGGGATATAGTATGATATACGGCGGGATTTCAAACCGGCAAGCTGGTTTCTCATTTGGAGGATATTTATGGCCAAACAACTAAATAAGCCGGTACGTACATATATTTTAATGTTAAACACGGTATGGGAAGTGTAATCTATTAAAAATTATGTGTATTAAGTGAACATTTTATTTTTCAAAGCATTGTTTTCGTTTGTCGTGATTGAGTCATTAACCTACGATTTTAAGAAATCGTAGTACGACACTTTGACGTTTTTGAACAGTCTTGATCCATTTTGTATTAACCACTGAGGCCCTTTGGACTACTAAAAAATACATGGTATATACAGCTGTATTTATCCAGTACCGTACGTTTTTATTTGTTTCAGATTTTCAAAAGCACATTTCAAGACATATAATTTCAGTATGGGATGATATATCCAGTGAGTCAGAAACTATCGCGGATACATTACGCAAGAGTTTCAAGCAGCATTTTGGGTGTTCAATACCTACTCACTCCAATAAGTTAATGTTCTAAAAGATTATAATTATATTATATTATATACGTACTGTACCTACATCTTTTGTTTTCATTGTTTAATAACTTTACAACGTCTGTAAAAAAACCGACTGTCTAGCTATCACGGTTCATGAGACAGACAGGTGGTATTGCTCGGGACATGTTTCTTGGACCTAAAATATGCTCAAAACACATTTCACACCCACGGTACCCATGGCCATACTCCTGGTGGTACCGTTGGTCTAATAAAGTTAAAGTGTACTACTGAGTAAGCGATTCTGTGACCAGAGCGGTGGTGGACGAGCTCAAAGTCACCAAGCATAGATTATTACAAAACAATCTGCGCGCGCCAGGCCAAACAATTCGTTTATCTCGCAGCTTAGATTCAAAATACTGTCCCGAGGCTTATCCTAAAAACGTCCGACACGGCGTGTCCTTGTATATGAGGCTTTATACTCATTTGTCGGGGTGTAAGGTTAACGGCATTTCCCTCACCCTCCAGTTAACTTTGAGCCATATACGGGTTTATGATGGCCCTCTTGGGTGCCCTCATCTAACCTCTATACCCGCTGCTAGTCACAGGGACCCGTGGCGAGTCTCCGAGCAACTCTCTATAGGGCTGCTCCCGCCGCGGCCGCTAATTGCAGTAAGTGGTAGCGTCTCCCATGTGCTGAGTAAGAGAGAAGCATTGCCGTTAGCGTTGTACAGGTTGCATCGAATGGACGCTTCGGATCACGCGCACCAAATTTAACATAATATCTGTGCTTCTAAATTCCGTGTGCTTGTCTGCCACCTGAGTGATTTGACAACCACACTCGTTGATTTCGATTAGTTGTTAAAGATTTTATATGCAAAAGTTAATATCTAAATGTGCTGCAAGCCCTGCAACCATTTAAAAAGGATATAACGACTATTCTGTAATTAAGAATTATAATTTTTATTATAATTTTCTTTTTTGTTTTGTACGGGCAAACGTAGTGTAGGACGCCCAACGTCCAGGTGGAAGGACGACCTCATCAAGTTCGCCGGGAAGCGATGGATGCGGGCTGTTTCAGATCGGTCATTCTGGAAGTCTATGGGATAGGCCTATGTTCAGCAGTGGACTATGTGTGGCTGATATGATGATGATGATGATGAATTTTCTAGCTTGAAGTTTGATTTATCTCTAAAGTTTGCGCCATTAGTGCCTAAATAAAGTGAATGAAATAATTGCCGTATTTTTTTTCACTTTTATTCACCTACTATCCTACTATCTCGTAATGAAATCATACCATAAAAAGCAACAGATCAAGTCTGTTTAGTTATAGTATGACAGGGATACCAGATTAAGCGCAGCAGCGCCACCCTCAATTTTCACGACTTTCTTGACGGGCTATATTTGTTTCACTCGCCCGCCGCGCCGGCGCCGCCAGTCGCCCGTGCGATTCGCTCGGTACATTTCACCGGTCGCTTCGCCGTTCGCCGCTCCGCGTGACTTGATAAGTACCTTTCTATAAATTTATTTGAGTCCCTAGACGCTTCGTCGTTCGTGCCGCGCGAATTTTCGCTATTGCAAATGTCCCGTGGCCAGGCCGTAAGTGGTATAAAAAATAAAATAAAGAATGATTATAACCTTTTCACTTTGAACCTCTTTCCATAACCATACAACATCCTAAAAAAACATACAAATCAGGACAACATCGACTTGTCAAAAATGTCAAAATAACAAAAAAAATATTTTATATAATTTTACAATGCACGTTTTGGTGAAATCATAAAATTTGTAAATGAAATGATTCAGGAAACTTATGGATCACTATCTAACTACTTATAGGAAGGATTACCTATGGCCCAATCTACCAGGGGCCGGGGGCTCGGAGGGCGGGCATGGCGGCGGTGGAGGCGGCCTCGCTGAGTGAGTCCACTACGTCACTATAAAATAGTAATAATGGACAGTGTATAGTCATGGGTATTTCTCACTATCCCCTATGATGAGGACCTCAGAACGGGGCGGTATTAAAGGAACTTCATCCCACGCACGCTCCAACTGTGGAATGAATCGATGTGGTTTACCAAGCAACTATCTTCAACGAGTTGGGGTGGATCGAATAAAATCCCACCCTCACGCAAAAACCGCGCCTTGTCGTGGAGTTGCGGACAACAGCCCGTGATGCCATACCATACCATATCAAGCAACTACAATATAGTGTTCTTCAGGAAAGGCATGGAAGATTATTACAGGGTTAGCAGCACGAGTGTGACCCCCTCTAATATTGCATACGTTTATGGGCCATGGTAACTACTTTCCATCAGGTGGGCCGTGTGCCGGTCTGCCACCTAAGTGGTATAAAATAAACCTCATCCGTGTTATAGTTCAGAAACCACATTTTTAGACCTGATGCTCGCGATTACCGATATGTGAAGTAGGCAGTCTACAGAAATAAGACCAGTTGTTTCAGTCAATAGTTAGATCCCTTTCGGTCTATCTTGAGAGGCTCGAGGATAGTGGCGGCCAAGAGTGGAAGGCAGTTCCTATTAATCCACAATGCCTGAATCATTCCTTTGTCAATCGCCCTAACACTTCGGCCGATTGCTACCCATATTTTGGGGAAACTGTGAGTGTGAGCTTCTGGAAATAATAATTTACAGATAGGTTAGTTTGGAAGGGATTGGCGGAGATCTCAGGCTGGGTTCATCTGGATCTCCGCTAGTTCTGGCAATAAGTTTACTCATCGTTATAAAAAGTGAAGGTGTTTTCTCTTTCTCCACCAGGGTTCCCAAATTATCTGGACAAGAACTAGCCTTCTATCAAGCATGTATGCAGCATTCCCGCCCACCAGACTGCCGGTGTCCGCAGTACTCAGGCGCGGAGATGCCCAATCTACCACCAGGGAAAGAGGGTGGATGGAGCCGGAATGAGGTATGAAAGGTTCTCCTCAGATAATAATTTACAGTATTTGATTTGATTATTGATTGCACAGAGAGCCTAGATTAGTGTTTGACATATTATCTGCTCATGCAGTAAAGAAGAATTTCACTTTTACACTGTTTTACTCGAGTATATTGATATCCCAATTCTAAATGACATCTAACAAATAACCATGTTCTATGAATTCATTGCTTTTGCATTGTAATTATAACTAAAAATGTTTCCAGCTCATGGGACCAATGTTGGACCCAAAGTTATATCCAGTCAGAGTTGGAGCCGCTCCCGAGACCCCCACATCAAGATATGACCAACCTAACGCATTCCTGGACAAGGTAAACACAAATAATTTCACCCACATAGGTCAAAATATTTTCCCATTTCTCGAAATCATTCTTGGAAGCTTTGAAGAATGATTTATATCATATCTTACTGTAATCAAGAGAACATCAAAAATATCAACAGGATGCTGTATACGTAGATATTAAATGCTGAAAGTTTTTCACAAAAATAAATCTGCGGATAAAATAAAGTTTCTCTATCTCAGAGACGCGACTAGATAAATCTTAACTGTTTCAAATTCTTATAACTCTCATTCTTTCTCTTAAAAGCTGCTCCTCCTCCGAATCACTTCCCAAATCAGCTGTCGATTTCCAGTTAATGTACGTCCGTCTAAATCAAGAATCCAACTCGAATCGTTATTGGCCTAATCCTATTTTTCCTCAAACAGCTTCAATCCAAATACCCGATGCTGTACAGCATCTTGCAGAATGAGGCTTCACCTGAGCTTAAGCAGCGTATCGACAGGGACCGGAATAAGACCACATATCAAGCAGACTTCTGCGAAAAAGGTATATTATGTCATCAGTACCGCATTCAGATTAGTTGGTAGAAATTCACGAGACCAGTTAACTTTAAGAAGATGACGTGCTGAAAAAACATACTAGCTTAGCGGACATAGTAAGAGCTTCTCAAACTGAGATGGAGACGGGCTATCTGCTGCTCTTCATGGAAACATCATCAGTTGTAGGATAGATCACTAATTCTCCTGGGTTCCATTTTGTATCACATTTTTGAAAATCTTCCCCAGGTCCTGGCGCCCAGTTTGAAGGTCTCCAGCGAGCTGCAGACGAAAGTGGCTCAGGTCCTTGCGCACAACCGATGCGGTTGCCAGGCGATCCTTGCAGAGTTGGCCCTAAGCCTACGAAGTCGGCTCCTAAAACGATCTCTAAGCAAGGCGGTGCTGGCGCTGGATCGGATCCAAGAGCGAAATGCGGTTGGTTGACAATAGCTATTAAAAGTTTTTGGGTTATAGAGGTATTCAAACGGGCAAGAACAACCAAGCATTATTCATCCTAGCGTTAATCCCAGTCGCATCCGAAACCTTTTCTAGTCTAAATGTGGGTTTGGCTGAACTTCAATATTAGTATCTAATGATATACCAACAGATATTTCCTGATGGTAGAAAGAGCAATGAAGTAATCAAATTTAACGTTGGTCCAAAGTAATACTAATAAGAGATATGTTCCGGGGTGCGAGAGATATGTTTCCTGCATTCTCACCTCCAGCAACCAAAGAGGCAAAGACGGCGTGCGTTTTAGTCTGTTCGAGTCCGACATATGGCTCCTTGGGTGGTATCCGTACGGATTTTTCGCAATTAAAAACTATCGCAATTAAGTACTAATAAACTTCGAAGACTCCTTCACCAAGTGGCCTTAATTGAGACCCCTCCGTTGCTCAGAGAACTTCTATATCGCCAGTGGGTTGTGTTGTGAAGCTCCGATGTTTGATGCTTCACGGAAAATAACAATGTCAATTGACTTGGTAGAAAGTCCCCAGCATGACCCTTTCTAACCACAAGTCTTATCAGCCCCGTGTAATTGGATGCATTCTAATTGAACCCAATCATTTTCTTCGCAGAAACCTCATCAGCTGTACCACCCCTTGGTAAAACAGAATACCAGGACGGGGTTTCCAAGTTGGGTGCCATTATTATGCGTGACAAGCTACATCGGAGGAACTGAGGTAATCCTGTACGTGGTCAGGAAAGACTTGCCAGGATGTGAAGGAATCAGAAGACTCGAGATTGTCAATATCATGATACAGAAATATCACAAATTCAATAGAACAATCGTCGAGGTTAATAAATATTTGAGCAGTATTTGGTTTCTGTATTTATTTTTACATTAGCTGTTCCTCCCGCATTTTTGCCCGCGTGGATATCGGTTATCGCGACCAAACTTAGATCCATATATTAATCTATCTCTGTACCAAATTTCTTGAAAATTGGCTCAGTGGTTTAGGCGTGAAAGCGTAAAAGACATACAGATTATTATTGAGTTATTTTTGAATATAAAATATTAAGTATACATTGTACCGGGAATAGTCAAAATATGCTATACAGTGAAAGAATTTACCACATTGCTAGGGTGGATTCAGCACTACCTAAAATCGTGATATTTAATCACAAGAGTTTATAGTGTTATAAAGGGGGTATTTTGTGCAACTCACCAAGATTTTCAGGGTTCAAATCAATCTTCGAGTTCTTCTCACACACATGCACCACAAGGCTACATGACTACTTTTGTAAGAAAACGAACCGCATGCGGGAAGCACATAGGCAGCAGACCGTTCATTCGAAAGTTGCATAAGTACGGGTACCCGAAATGCAACCACCCGCAAGTCCCTTTGCTTCCAACGGTAAAGATTTCTCAATACTCAATATTCAATACCTTTAATGCGTTCCATAATGTGTTAAAGATATCATGTTAATATTAAGTTACAATTATGGACCCTGTCGGGCACAGCACAATGTTTGGAAGGAGGAAGAATTTGATAAGTACAGTTTCGTTTCATTATATTGTAATTGTAATCTTTATTTTATTTTATTTTAAGCTGCTAGATGAGTGTTGATGTGAGTAGTGGATGTAATTTATGTTCGTGAGTCAACAATAGTATTCAAAACAGTAACAGATTATAATATCCTAAGTATTTAAATTGTTGTTCTATGTCCATTTATATCAATAATGTAGGTATATATCGCTTATACATAATCTTTTATTACATCTACTTTCTATTTTATATCAATCTTTGTAATATTAAAAGTATCATTTCTGCATTCATTAGGTACACATACGCAAAAAAAGTAGCATGTATGGCATCTATATTGTGCAATACACGTGTAATAACCAAATAACCGTTATGTTCTATCGACAATGTGTTCGAAAATCAAACAGAACATACATTATTTTGATCGATGATGACCTTCGGGCTGCAGATACAGTTTTACGACACCATGTAGTACTAAAAATACAGCGATCTCGTGATTTAGGCGCGCTGGTCACGAACTATCGCGGGTATAAAAATCGTGAGCCGATGAAAGGTCATGGGGATGTGGTTGACAACATTTTTTCATTCGGAACAATAAATAAATAAACATTCCACAACATTATACACAACGCTATCTATACCCATGGTAAGCTTTAACTAGCGTGTGTTATGGAATCTAGAATGCGGATAAACATACTTATATACTTTTTTTGGTAAATATATACATATTATACATAGAAACACCCAGGCCAATGCAAATAGCCATATTCATACATACAAATATTTGCACTGAGCGGGGATCGAACCCGCGCCTCCTGCGTAGCAGTCGCGTGCACAACCGCCACGCCACAGAAGCTGACAAATAAGATGTTATACCTATAGTGGATACACCCCGTGTCCCGTAATATAGGAATGCATTAGATCGTGAAGTATGGGTTTGAATCTCGAGCAGAATACGATGCGTAGGATGGCTTCATACCAATATGTATCGGTTTCATACCAATTAAGAATGGTTTTTCAGTTCAAATTTATAGTTACTAAAAAGCTGAAGGGTTGAAATTAAACAATGAATATCTATTTGAAGCTTTATAGAAATGAAACAGGACGTGCCATTTTTGTAATAGAAAATAATAAACTATGCGAAAGCAATAACTACGGGATAAAAAAATCTTTTTCTAATTTACGTAGAGGTAAAGGTTCGACTTATCTTCACATCACAACTAAAACTATATCCTTTAAGTTTGTTATTTTATTGCCTTTGTCAACCTTGTCGTTTTCCAAGACCCTGAAAAGTTACAAAACAAAATTTGATTAATTTGGAAACTTAATATCTAAACAAACAGTTGGCGACCTCATAAAAACACTGGAGTCTAACATGCAAAACCGCAATAACTCTAACCTTATTATGAAAGAAAGTTGAAAAGAAATTACACACGGATACTTTTCTTCAGTTGATTAGCTAACCTTGTATTATACGTAGCCGAGGCAACAGAATATAATGTAGCCTAAGTCTGGGAGAAAAGCTAGTAGAAAAAAATAATCATTCAAGAGCAGTTGTAAAAAAAAAGTGGTGGTAAACTCATAACTAGTAACTAAAATATTAAATTCTCTTTATATCGTCAGTATTTATACAGTAAATATTAAGATTAACATGGTTTAATAGCTTTGATCAATACTTATACATCTCAAAATACTTATAAATAATAGATGAAGAGATAGAACCTTATTGTTCGTAAACTTTTTTGTGATCCAGTGCACTATAATTTCATGATGTTGACGTGAAATTGACGTTTATATCTCAAATATTCAGTTCTACAGTAACAAAATCTTCACGTGAACCAGCTAAATTCAAAAACGTGAACCATGTCGTTCTTAACAGAATATTTCGATGAATACCGTCAGCATCCCATTAGGAAGACACAAATGTAAGTTCTTTAAAAAAATTCTAAGTAATTCGAAATACTAGCCTCACCTCCATCTCATTCTTCGATACAATTTCTGCACTCATAAGAAAATAGAGACTCTGGCGCAGATACTTCTTCGGTTGAGTTGAGGGCTCAGTTACCAGCTCTCCAAGTGTCAGTAAAAATAGCAGAATCTGCATCACATCTTTCAGATTTGCAAGTATTTCAAGATGGTAGTCTGCCTGATATATAGAATTCATGACAGAACTGTCTTGTTCGTGCAAGTGGTATTTGGTAGAGATGGTGTGTACATTTTCGCAGGTGCCGCCCGGAGAACCGATGGGCGGAGTTAGAGGGACAATGGCTAGATCCAAAAGTTGGGACCCAGGATGTAAGTTTTTCATAATAGCTCTAGTTTAGTGTCAAAACGCGATTGAGATATTTTCTAGCTATAGAATGAATTTTACAGCATTATGTATGCTAACTATACAAATCGAATACCTTAAAGACGGATAAGAAGGTAAATTTGAATCACATCGGGCGTGTCTCGGTAGCCAAGTTGGTCAAGGCTTTCCCCCTGTAAGGGAAAGATCGCGGGTTCGATTCCCGCCCGAGAAGAGTCTTTTACCCTATGTATTCCATTTTTAGATATCAGTGGCGAAAGCTGAATATCTAAAAAGGACAAGCCGACAAAACTTTTGTAGTTTTCAGCTTTAACTTTACAATCTAATATTAAATATTGCTCTTATCATACTTTTAAAAGGGAAGCCGTTAATAATCGTGTGTCATAAATCCTTCGCCATTGCTAACTATAATTTATGAAGTTCTGTAAGCCTACCATAAGTTCTTAAAACAGTTTAACAAAAAAATTGAATGGCTGTCATACTGCCAACTGCATAAACAACTTTGTAATCCCGTGTACATATATATATGACTAGCTTTTGCCCGCGGCTCTGCCCGCGTGGATGTCGGTTATCGCGACTAAACATAGCCTATGTCCTTTCTCAAGGTCTATCATCATCATCATCCACATAGAGACGTTAGTCCTGATTGCATCCGAGGCCACGGTGCCCTCGGAGCTCAGGGTCCGCCTTCCGGCTCTTCCTCCTCCACTTCGCACGATCTTGGGCGTCCAAGGTAGTGAGACCGTTTTCACGCATGTCACCCTCCACGACGCCAAGCCAGCACTTCTTGGGCCTACCCCTTCTACCTGGACCGGGTGGGGGCGCCATTGCCAGGCATTTGTTACCCACGTAGCTGGGCGGTTTCCGCAAGACGTGGCCGCACCAGCGGAGGCGGCTCTCTTGCATTTTATCTGCGATGTCACGGACATGAAGGCTGCCGCGGATGCGCGAGTTCCTCACGCGATCTTTACGCGTGACTCCACACATCCACCGCAGCATTTTCATCTCCGTGACACGCAGCATCTGCTTGTGTCGCTCCAACAGCGGCCACGCCTCACAGCCGTGTAAGAGGACAGGTCTAATGATTGTTTTATAGACCTGCCCCTTCAGCCTGACTGGCATTTTAGTGTCGCAAGTGACGCCAGTCATTTCCCGCCACTTAGCCCACGCGGCGGCAATACGTGCCTTGACGTCGTGGTCGATGTCACCAGTAACGTGAAGTACAGATCCCAGGTACTTAACCTGATCCGTGCGCTCGACCAAGTTCTCGCCTATGCGAACGGGTGTGGGATCTGTTGAGTTTAACGCCAAGTACTCTGTCTTCGCCACATTTAGCTTCAGACCGCCGTTCTCAAGCGCCTCCTTCCACACTTTCACACGTCGCACCAATCTGTTCCTGTCTGCGTCCATCAGCGCAATGTCATCAGCATACATAAGCAACCATGGAGGCTGCTCATGTGAGTCTCTGATACTGTCCGACAAAACGTCTAACACCAAGCTGAACAGGTAGGGACTAAGTACGGATCCTTGGTGTACCCCGACGGTGATGGGGAAGGTTTTCGTGTCGCCAACAGCGGTCCGAACCACGGAACCGGAATCTTGGTACATGTCTCGGATGGTGTCGATGTAAGCCTTTGGGACTCCTTTGGACCGCAGTGCCCACCAGATCATCGCGCGAGGCACACAGTCGAAGGCCTTCTGCATGTCTAGGAATAGACAGTACAGGGGCGTGTTCCTCGCCCTGTATCTCTCCGCGACTATCCTTAGGGCGAACGACGGATCCATAGTCCCGTGTCCGGGGCGGAATCCATACTGGCACTCCGAGAGGGTACTCTCCTGTCGGATCCGGGAATCGATTATCCGCTCGTAAAGCTTCATGGTGTGGGACATTATCTTTATACCTCGGTAACTACCACACTCTTGCACCGATCCCTTGCCCTTGAAGACTGGCGTAATAACACTCAGCCTCCACTGGTTTGGGATTTTACCGGTGAGGAGGATACGGTTATAAAGATTAGCGAGGATGCCCACACCACGGGCACCCATTGCCTTCCAAGCCTCGATGGGGACTTCGTCGGGTCCGACAGCTTTCCGGTTCTTCATGCGACGAATGGCAGTCTGAACTTCAGCAGGCGTTATCGGTGGCACTAGTCCTTGATTTGGAGGGAGATCTGGTGGCTGCACCTCTTTATGCTGCTTATTCAGCAGATCGTGGAAGTATGAGCGCCATCTCTCCTTCACCGCGACTTCCTCGTACAACAGGTTTCCTCCAGGGTCTTTGATGCAGCGGCACTTGGTTATAGCCTGCACCGCTTTGGCCCTGGAGCGCGCCAACTTGTAGATGAGCTTTTGCCCCTCAGACGATTCCAACTTGTTGTATAGCGGTTGCAAGTGGTCTCGTCTGGCCCTGGCTACGGCTCTCCTAGTGGCGCGTTTAGCCTGTTTGTACTCGTCGTGGTCTTCGGGAGATTTGGACGCTTGCCACTTTTTAAAGAGGGCTTTCTTCACCCTGATCTCCTTCTGGACTGTGTCGTTCCACCACCAGGTGTCCTTGTCACACTTGCGTCCACCCTTAGACGTGCCGAGCACTGCCTTCCCCGCCTCAAGGATAGCTGCCTGAATCTTGTCCCAGCAATCTTGCACTGGTTCGTCTACAGCATTAGTGCACTTATCACCGATAGCTGAGACGAAACTCTGGGACTTGGCTTCATCAAGCAGCCACCACTTGATTCTGCGTTGGCCGCGCTCAACTCGTTTGCCTTTGGGTTTTACGCGGAGGTCCATGACAAGGAGACGGTGTTGCGCAGTGAGACTCTCCCCGGGTATAACCAAATCTCAAGGTCTAATCTACCCCTATACCAAATTTCATCAAAATCGGTTCAGTGGTTTAGGCGTGAAAGCGCAACATACAGACAGACAGACAGACAGACAGAGTTACTTTCGCATTTATAATATTAGTATGGATATGGATTACAAAGATATATTTGCAGTTGGTAGTAGTGATGACCGCTCAAATATTGGCCTGTTTTAAAAGTTGCCATATCGTGCGTAATTAAAATTAGTATTTTTTTGGACTTTACTATTGCTTTTACAGAAACAATGGACGGATGACGAGGTAAAGGAATTCATCAAAACTACGATGAAGAGCATCCGAGGTCAATCCGCCTACTACAACGATTACTGCTCACATCTAGACCAAAGTAAGTTTCCGGGGGCGAGTCGGGGACACCGTTATCCCCCCTCCCGAGGAGGGCCAAACCGTAAGGGATGGCCCTGGGTCAGCCAGGGTGCGAGGGATATGTCGATGACAACCTCACCTCCGGCCTAGCACCTCGAACCACAGTCGGCGTGCGGTTTTAGTCGGTTCGAGTCCGACATAACCTCCCCTTCCGGCTCCGGAAGGGGGGGTATCCGATGGGATATCCGCACGAAAAAAAAAGACCAATGTAAGTTTGTTTGTCACTCATTATTATCTTAAAGGGGTCCCTGGTCAATCCCAATCCCAACTAGTTAGGTAATTTGTGTCTAGGCAGGCTCCCGTAGCTTTCTTCTAAAAGGCCCTACTACAACTACTGCCAGTGAGAACGCCGTTTGCCCGGACGGGTGATCAGCCCTTCTGTGTGGGGCATTTCACCCAATTCTCCTGTAACGACTGTCATACATATTGGTATGACAACCGGGACCGACAGCATAACGTGCTCTCTGAGGCACGACCAGACCAATGCAAATACTCATATTCATGCATACAAATATTTGCACTGAGCGGGGATCGAACCCGCGCCTTTTTTTTATACCACTTAGATGGCAGACAAGCACACGGCCCACCTGATGGAAAGTGGTTACCGCGGCCTATGGACGTATGCAACACCAGGGGCGTTACACTCGCGCTGTCTAAGAACCTGAAGAAACCTTCTAATGCCCCTCTTGAAGAACCCCATATTGTAGTCGCTTGGGCAAAACCATGGCAGGGAGTTCATTCCACAGCTTGAGCGTACGTGGGATGAAGTTCCTTTCATACCGCACGGTGCGCACCGTATTCGGATGCAATGTGTGGGGATGAATACCCTGTCTATGGCGAGCGGTGCGATGATAGAATGTAGCTGTGGGCATCATGTCAAATAATTCATATTCACTCCTGCGTAGTGGCCGCGTTCACTACCACCACGCCACGGAGGTTGTCTTCGGAGGTCCATATGTTTTAAAATTTGAGTGTTCTGGTAATACGCAGTGAAAAAGACTGCTGTTTGACCTCCGAACCCTAGAAAGTTTCGTTAGTCTCTTCTGACGGTTCCAGGTATACCAGTTAGCGGTTAAGGTGTGCTTGGGGTCTAAATATTTCCATTTATAATTTAAGTAGTATCTAGTAGGATATGAAAACTGGTTTGACGCTGACAGAATACTGGTATACCCCAGGACACATAACTTGGATAAATTACGAGATAATCGAAGCACTGGCGCGCAGTGGATTGTTTTGTAATAATCTATGCTTGGGGAATTTGAGCTCGTCCAGAACGGTGCCCCCGTGCTGTGCCTCGGGCCTGGGGGTGATCGGTGGAGCCGCCTGTCAAAATTCGCCTCCCTGTACCCGGGGCTAGATGGGGACACCGAGATCCCCACAACCTGAAGGGGGCCATCTCCAAAGAGATGGTCCTGGGTCTGACGGGGTGCGAGAGATATGTTTCTTGCATTCTCACCTCCGACAACCAAAGACGGCGTGCGTTTTAGTCGGTTCGAGTCCAACATAACCACCTCCACCGGCTCCGGTGGGGGTGGTATCCGTGGGGATTTTTCGCACGATAAAAAAAACCCCGTGCTGTGCCCGAGATATACCCAAAAGACACACAAGAAACGTGTACTTCGCGTATAGACCCCATTTTAGGTCCAAGCTACATGTCCCAAGTTGCAAAAAATCTGCAAAAATCGATAACCTCTACCATTTTACTTGATATTAACGCAGTAATTATTAATCAGTATTCAAGTATCGCGTGTTCAAGCCCCGAGTAAAGAAGCTGAAGCCCTGCTCAGAGCTATTCGAGAAGAAGGTGACCGAGGAAGTAGCGGCTCCGGCTGCGGAGGCTCCCAAGCTGGCGATGAAGGACACAGTTCTCATGAAGATGGCTGAACAACTCTACGAGCTGGACCTCAGCAAGCCAACCTTGCAGCCTTTGAAGACGCACTTTAGAAGTTAGATTTTATTTAGATATTCACGCCTGTTTGTCTTTGAAGGGATAGGTAGACATGTAATGATGCTAACTGTTGTCGGGGTGCATTTTAATCGACTTCCATGTTGCTGCTGAGAAATTTATTTTACATAACTGGGGCATCGAACCCGGAACCTAATCTGTCAGAGAAAAATAGATTTATGTGTAGTATTAAGTCTTGTATGTTCCTATGTGATTAGTATTTTATTATTTTTGTTATTAAGTTTTATGTAAAGAGTTGACTTGTGTTTGGTAGAGGAGTAATGATAAAAATATATTTAGTTATATTTGAGTAATTTACTTAAATTAAGCAATTTAGATAGCGACTTAGTAAGTATACTCTATGTATTTAGCTGTATATGTGTGGTTAGGGCTCCAGAGAGGAAGGAGTTATAATTACTATTAGATTACAGCTCATTATGTGTATTAATGAGCTGTAATCTAATAGTAATTATAATTCCTTCCTCCCTGGAGTCCTAACCACCGGTAGCTTGGGCCCTGTACTCGATGCCGGTGGGACACTGTCTATTTTTTGTATTTTAAATATAAATGCATGTTATATATACCGGGTGTAAGGGGAACGCTCCTAAAGCCGAAGAGCTCTGGTAGTACTCCAGGTACATAACATATTCCAATTTTTATTTTGCCTTTTTTACTCTCCATCGTGTTAGTAAAGCTAAATGAAAGAGTAATTTCATAAAATAACACCACTACAGAAAAGTAAAAAAAAAAATAATTAAAAAGCCAATATACTATGTAGGTACCTGGAGTAGGGACCTACGCCATGGTATGTGTTAAAATTATAAATACTTAGTAGATAAGTAACATTTTGAAATGAATAAAGAGGAATAATAATAAAATAATAAACAATAATGTAAGTTATTTAACCTAAAATTAAATGCCCATTACAATAAATTATAAATAGATAATAAAGAAAAATATCAAGAGTAAAATATTTCTCCTAATTTAATTTTTCTTTCTGACGCATCATCGAAGCGGGCGTAGCCGCGGGTATCAGCTTGTACAAAATATAAACAACTCCTTCCTTTTCTCTTACTGTGGTCTGTACCGTCTGCACAAAAAGATAAACACACAACAAAGTATAATTTCATGCGAGTCCAAACAAAGGGAAAACATCAAACAATAATTATTAACAAAAGTGCCTAAAGGAAGTGCATCTGAATTAGCACTTGCGCAGGAGTTGGTGAAAATACCGTCTGTTTGTTGTTCGTTACAATAACATCGCTGTGACGTCAGCAAGTGTCGGTACTAAACATAACAAGTGTAACATTGTTAAAATATCCCATTGTCTTAGGATAAGAGATGTATTAAGTAATTGGTCGAGGATAATCCTATTTATTATTATAAAGGACGTCATCATTATTGCACGAGATTTTTCTGAGCTCAGTTGGGGCCGGTTTTCAGTTTAATTACCGAACGAAATTTCGATATTTTTCTTGAAGTGACCGACCGCTATCCACGTATTGAAATTTGCAGAACTTAATGAGCAGCCCCTCAATTCTACTAAAGCAAAATTACTTGCTATACTACAGCCACTGCAAAAAATGACATACAATTTTACACTATATTTCCATAACTATAAAGTCCAAAATTAAATTAAACGAGTTTCATTACACGTTTTCATTTACTCTGCAACAATTTACTGTGGCTTTTTTGGACTTTAATCGCATTGCTTTAAAGTTTAAAATTTAATGCCAATATTTACAGTGGCTGTGGGACGACAATGGTTTTGCTTTCATAGAATAGAGGCCCAGGTCGTCGAACTTTTTAGAGCTTCAACTGCTCGTAAAGAATGTCACGTGTGTACGGCAACCGGGAGATAGGTACGGATTAATGTTCTCTCCTTTCACCTTTCCTTTCCTTAACAATTTGCTGTTTCGCGAATTGAACTCGCACGTAGTAGCGTACTCGCTAACTCGCTGCGTAGCCAGTAAGTGGTCATCTGCAGAGGGAGGAGTAAATAACCAGAAACTTATTATGGGATGAGTAGTAGCTCCGGTTTATGTTAAACTAAACAAATAGAGGGGTGTTATAACTCTGTCTGTCTGTGGCATCATAGCTCCCGAACGGATGAAGCAATTTCAATTTAGTTTTTTTGGTATTAAAGGTGACTTAAGGGCAAGTGTTCTTAGACATGTTTCATGAAAATCGGTTGGGCCGTTTAAAAGTTATGGGAATCGAAGTGGGGACGAGGGGTGTCGGGGGTTTATTAAATTGTTAATCTATATATATAAAAATGAGTTCCTATTTCCCTTGGTCACGCCATCACGCGTGAACGGCTGGACCAATTTCGCTAATTCTTTTTTGTTGTGTTCGTTATTGTTAGGAGAAGGTTCTTATGAAAGAAAAAATGAAGAAAATTGCGCGGAAAATTAGAAAATTTAAGAATACAAAACCACCATATAAAATAGCTGATCCGACATACGCCATGTCTAAATTTTGAATTTGGAATACGAATTGGAAAACATGTGTTTATTATTCAATACTGCCGTATGATATTCTTCTATGTTATCTGACGTTTGATATAGAATTGACATAATGCGTGCAAATATCGTCAGAGGGTGATTAGTAGACATTCTTCTGAATTAACAAAATGTCCGTTGCTTGGGCCGTGACAATGTTTATGGTGGCTATTTTTTTTATTTAGGTCGAAAAATTGATGGTTTATGGTAGTATGAACGCCCTTGAGCGTAGAGGTATATGGTTGTATGGGTCCCATAGGTATATAGGCTCCGTAGGTGTAAGTATGGTTACGGTTCCGTGGGCGTATGGGGCCCGAATCGAAATGCTTTCCGTTCTCAAAATAATTAGGAGAATTTGATACAGCTAATTGATTCTAATTTCTAAAGCGAAACGAAATTTGCCGGGACAGCTAGTTTATATTATAATTGATGAAATCAGATCTACGTGATACTATAACATTTCTACATTTTCGCATAATACATTATTAACTCTTGTCTGCAGCTCTTGGTTACTGCAGACCGTACCTGTGGCACACCGGTTTATCAGAGTACCAGCACAGTATAGCAAGACTTGCGTACGAGATGATCAGAGACGATCGCATCCCACGGTACCATGCCCACAACGGATGCCGACCAAGATGGGGATTGCCGCCAGAGGGAGTACGACAGCCGGAGCTTGATGGAGCGCCTTATGACGGCGAGAGGCTTTATTAAAAGGGGCTATAGTTATTTGAAGACGATTATAAAGAGCTGGGCTGTCGGGTACCTTAATTTGTCAGTTTAGTTACGTTAGTTTCATTATTGGTCAATTGGTCAGTTTCGTTTACTCGACAGGTCCCTAATTTGTTAGTCATCTAAACTGGTTTACAGAATTCACATAACATGGAAAGAATAGTTTTTTTTCATGCAATACAAGAACATTGCATATGTGGTAAGTTTCCCCATTCTTTACATATTGGTTCTTACTCACTTACCTACTCGTAAAAAATCGTTTATTTGGAAATATCCAAACTAAACAATGGTTCTCGTCAGTCCACGTAGAACCAAAAGCTTTCGCAACTTATTTTCATTTTACGTGTGGAAAATGTTCATAAATGACAACAACTGTTGATAAATGAGCAGAAACTGACGAATTACAGAATTGACGTGGAAATAAATCTGCCTCGTCAAATATATTATTGACCACTTCTGACCAATTAAGGTACAACTGATGAGTTATAGAATTGACGTGGTAAGAAATCTACTTTGTCAAATATGTTTACCACTAATGACTAATTATGGTACACCTGACGAGTTATAGAATTGACGTGGTAATCAATCTACCTCGTCAAATCTGTTGACCGCTTCTGACCAATTAAGATACAACTGACGAGTTAAAGAATTGACGTGGTAATAAATCTACCTTGTCAAATCTGTTGACCACTTCTGACCAATTAAGGTACAACTGACGAGTTATAGAATTGACGTGGTAATAAATCTACCTTGTCAAATCTGTTGACCACTTCTGACCAATTAAGGTACAACTGACGAGTTAAAGAATTGACGTAGTAATGTATCTACCACGTCAAATATGTTGACCACTTCTGACCAATTAAGGTACAACTGACAGGTTACATATTTAAGGGGGACTGCATCAAGTATTTTTAATGTTTTTTTTTATATTGAGTGTTGGTATATACAAGTAAATAATACCGTTATACCATTTTTGTAATATGTTTGTACTTTTGTATTGGCATT
Source organism: Eilema sororculum (assembly GCA_914829495.1). Taxonomy (NCBI): domain Eukaryota; kingdom Metazoa; phylum Arthropoda; class Insecta; order Lepidoptera; family Erebidae; genus Eilema; species Eilema sororculum. The sequence goes on from OU618535.1 coordinate 25,505,230, forward strand.
GGTTATTTTCTAATAAATGTTGGCATTGAAATTAAGGTGTTTTAATTTAACAAAAAAAAATACTCGTGAATGGTTAGATGTAGTATGCCTTTAAGAATGCCGTAAGGCGAAACCGGTCAGGATCAGAATAAAAATAAACTCAGTGAAAAAGTAAAAGTGTTTTATTCAATATGTGTAGCAAATTCCACCAAGTGCCATCCATCTCCAGTATAAACAGTATTATTATTTATTTCGTATTGTATCTACGCATTTCAGTGTCCAGTCGTATTTTGCCAAATTGTGAAGATTAACTTTTCTGAATGAAAGCTTTTAATTTGAATGATTTTTTATAGAATTTATTAAGCTAACTTTAAAATTAAAAACATCGGGAAAAATGATGATGATGAGAATAGCTCAGTTGGACGAGCATTCCAGTCCCACTTGAGCATTTCATTTTTCCCGATGTATTCGAATTTGAAAGCTTTTAACCTTGGAAAATAGTGAAGTTTGATCATGGGAGCATTTATCGCTTTCATATTATTATTGCGAAGGGAATTAACGTGTAGTAGGTACCTTGTGAACTGCAATCATGAGGTGGTATTTTAGCCCACTGAAAAGCGTGGGATGCTAAGCCACTTTTGTTGCTGACTGTACAAGATTTATAGGCTTGCCTTCTGAAAGTCTCAGCCTACGCCACTGCCACCTAATCAGCGTTACAAATATTTAAATTAATTTGTAATAACTTAGAACTTGTTTTAGTAACCGTAGATAAGAATTTGTAAAATATAGTCATAACATGAACAATATAAATTTTGGTAGGATTTGTGTTCTCTGAACACTAGTTGTTGAGAGAGATACACAAGGAATAGAAGAATATTAATAGGAGACGATACGACTCCGATACGACGCAGTTAAAGATTCAGCTATTCTAGAGGCGACAGTTACATAAAATTCCATATGCAAAAATACCTCACAGCGGTGGTACGATGCGCGAACGCTTGGGGTGCGGGCGCCTCCTTCTGCGAGCAAGTAATGCTCGAGAAGGAGGCGGCCGGTCGGGTCCGGACTAGACTCCGGGCCCGGGAAGCCCGCGAACGCGAAGGCGAACCGGACGTCTTAGGTCGCAGAACGACCTCCGTCCTCCATGAGCGCTGGCCTGGGGGTGATCGGTGGAGCCACCTGTCACCCTAACAGAAGCAGGCCGCGGCGGCGGCGCATAGTGCGCCTCCCCATACCCGGGGCTAGATGGGGAAACTATGGCCCCCACAATCCGAAGGGGGCCATCTCGAAAGAGATGGTCTTGGGTCTGCCGGGGTGCGAGAGATATGCTTTCGGCAATCTCACCTCCGGCAACCAAAGACCCAAGACGGCGTGCGTTTTAGTCCATTCGAGTTCGACATGCTTTTTCACACGATAAAAAAAAATGCAAAAATATGAAATCAAATCATCTACTTATCAGAATCGCAGTACCATATATCGCGAGGTGTAAAAAACTATAGACGCGTGCGCCAATCGACACGCGATGATGGAGACGGTTATTTAAAAATTACTTTTAAATTAATCCATCCATCAATATACTCACGTCTGTAAATCCCTGAAGGGGTAGGCAGAGGTGTACTAGCACCCACTTTTTGACAATTATGATGTCCAGTCCCATGACGTAATAGGGGGCAACCCTATTGCCGTCTTTATCCTGGGTTGTATGGTTACTGTAGGATGGAGAACAGCCCTATCCCTTGTCGTAATTTACGACACCAATAAGAAGAGCTGGGATGGTCCTATTCTACTCCACCGGGTACAAAACGGCTTTTTTTCCGTGCAGAAATCCCCTCGGATACCTCCCCTGCCGGAGCCAGAAGGGGATGTTATGTCGGACTCGAACCGACTAAAACCACACGTTGACTGAGGGTCGTGGTGCTAGGCCGGAGGTGAGGTTGTCTTCGACTTATCCCTCGCACCCCGGCTGCCCCAGAGCCATCCCTTACTGTCGGTCTGGTCCTCGTCGGGAGGGGGGACAAACGGTGAACCAACACGGCCAAAAAAAATTCAACCTGTCTTTATATAGTGATTGTTGCATTCCACTAACGATCCGCAAATAGTTTGGTTTATCTAAGAATCCGTTTATTTTTAGAACTCGTAAACTATTCACTAAATTAGCTATATCGATAGTGGCGCACTATTTTACACATTCCTATAATAACGGTAGATACCTTTTTTTAGTTTTTTAACCGTACAAACTGAGTCCGTGGGCATGGTTATATCGCACTCAAGCCGACTAAAACCGCACGTCATCTAGGGTGAGATTGCCTCTGGCATAGCTTACGAGATACAGCCCAGCCTATTGCCGCATTCCGGGCACTATTGTTGACTCAAGCCGTGCATCCGAGGCTGAGTCTGGGCTGTATATATTAGCCCTATCCCTTAGTCGCCTTGTACGAAATGGGGTGGACCAAATTCTACTCTGCCGGCAACCACGCAGCTTCATTGTATCATAGAATAGATAAATTAAATGGTTTCAATGAATGCCTCCTTATTGCATCAACTTTGTTTGAAAGTAAGTACTTATAAGCGAAAATGTGGACAGAAACAAAGGATGTATGTAAATGTTTTAAATCTTGTATAATCGCGACAAAATGTACGTAAATGGATGCGTGATTTAGTGGATTTGTAAAGCCACTAATAAAATGTTTCATCGCGTGTAGCGTACAACATATTTACTTACATTGTGTACGCTGAAGAGGCTGACGACAGCTTTTATTGACAATGCACCATTCTTGTATTTTCTTTCAAATCAACGTTTAAAAGATATGAAGGAAGTCATAAGGAAAGATGTCGAAATGTTTAACATTTATTTGTTCTGGAAGGGAGAGATTAAACGGTCAATATAGGTATAATCGCATTCGCAATTCGCGTGATCCTGTCGATGTACTTATATTGACATTTACTTTATTTACTTATATGAAACCTGACCGGTTCAAATAATTTAAACTCAGTGGAAAGTGTATTATTCAATATATAATAATATATTGATATTATATACTAGTTTTTCCCCGCGGCTCCGCCCGCCTGGATGTCGGTTATCGCGACCAACCATAGCCTATGTCCTTTCTCAAGGTCTAATCTACCCTTATACCAAATTTCATCAAAATCGGTTCAGTGGTTTGAGTGTGTAAGCTTAACATACAGACAGACAGAGTTATTTTCGCATTTATAATATACTAATATTATAAATGCGAAAATAACTCGGATGGATGGATTATGGATTTTTATTCAATCATATAAACTTGGATCATATAACTTTATTTGATCGAAGGATATTATTGTTGTGAAAACGAGATCCTTCCCTTTATTGACACTGGATTACTTGATACGCGATATTTATTGACTGCCTAATAGCGACCTATGTGTTGATGACGTGATTATAAATATTAATACTTATATACAAAAAAAAAACTATCACTCCATAGACCCCATGTATCCTTGACTCCTCCAAGGGTTATATTTAATTTTATTTTTTATTTTTATAAAATTGGTACAGAAACAGACATCAGATTGATGACACTATGACTATGATTCTACAAAAAATATAGCCTTTTAAACCTGAAATCCACTTACATCTGTACACATCATTTCTGTAGACTTCAGTGCCAGTTTAACTATTACTTAGCTATAAATATAAGTAAGTTATGACTAAGTTTAATGACAAAATAAATAAACAAAAAGAAAATAATCCTTATTCTAGCTGAAGGCCCTCACCACGCAAAATCCTCTTAAATTCAACAAGAGTATTGTGAAATATATCCACACGAGAGTATACAGAATTATAGTACCTGCACATTCGAGCGAGTGGATCATTCTGGGATACATTGTTGTTACTTGCAGATATCTATACATATAATAAATCTGTAAACAATCGATGTCTGTACATGGAAAGGAAATGAGAAAAACTGTTATTGGGGGACTTTATTAACGTAATAGAAGCCAAAACAACGTTTGTTGGAATTTTTGTCTGTTTGTCTGTTTGTCTGTTTGTCTGTTTATCTGTTTATCTGTTTCTATGTTTATCTGTTTCTCTGTTTGTCTGTGAGTTTGTGCACGCTAATCTCAGAATCGGCTCAACGGATTTGGTTGCAGTTTTCACTAATAGATTGTGGTAGGCTTCACTTAACATTTAGTGTTTGTTTTATTGAAATCGGTACATAAATAAAAAAGTTATGTCAATAATAGTAAATCACGTCTAACAAATTGTGATTGTGTGAATAGATGGAACCAATAAAAGCATCAAAAATGCTTAAAGGAATAGATTATTTCGGTCATAGGAATCTTAAGAACTTCAAGATGCAAGAGTTACTGCATCTCACCAGCTCAGGCCAGGTTGCCCACTGCAGAATCTTCGTCTGAATCTCAACAGAGCTCACATCGTTCCCGAACGATATTCTCTCGGATCCGACAGATTAGTGAGCAGCCGGTTTGGTAAAAAGACTTCTGAAACCTTTCACTAATATCATCACGCTAATAAAATAAGGAATGGGGGAGAATATTATTTTGCATATGATAATGACATAATATAATATGTAAGCGTCTATTTCGCACATTAATTTCATGGTGATTGTGGCCCAGTAAGGCTGCGGTGGACTTGCAATTTTATAGATTCGAGTTCGAACCCATCTGAAGAATATATTACTGTTAAGTTCGAAAAACATTGGAAAAAATGAAATGCTCAAGTGAGACTCGAACTCACGACCTTTCGCTTACAGGGCGACTGCTCTAAGCGAAAGGTCGTGAGTCCAGTTCCGATAGATTAGAATTAGAAATAATATTGATATCAGATTGAAGGGCCTCACAATCTCGGTCATCCAATATACGCCTGAAGATTTTAATATCGTCTGCATATGCCAGACATTCGCTTTTAATTTTGCACAGCAAATCGTTCACAAATAACAAAAACAACAAAGGACCCAGATTTGACCCCTGGGGGACACCCCATGTTGCTAAAAATGGTTCAGATTCATACCCACTAAGTGCGACGAGCCGCGTGCGGTTCAATAAGTAAGAGGTTAACCACCTGTGCAAGTTCCCATGTATTCCCAAATGTTGAGCCTTAACAAGTAATGCAAAATGATCCACTCGATCGAACGCCTTAGAAAAGTCTGTATATATAGAGTCCACCTGCACTTTATCATTGAATGCCGTACATAAATAAGTGGTATAGGATAATAGATTGGAGTTGGTTGACCTTCCAGTTACAAATCCATGTTGTCGTGGGCTCAATACATGCCTGAGGTGGTTATACATATGGGCATTTTTAAAATTTTTTTTTGGAGGGTAGCTGTTGAAGTGTCAAAACCTTTAAAAAAGCTCTTGCATATTTTTAATCTAAATAATATATTTAACTTACCATTTAATGCAATATAACAGTTAAAGAACTTCTATATCCTCTATCGCTCCCTCTCACTTATTAAATTTGATTTATTACACAACTGCAAACAACTTGAATAAACAAAAATGGATCTCTACACTAACTTATTTGAATGCATGGAGGAACTGTCATCCACTTTCACAAGGCGGATGGCACAGTATGAAGAGGACTTGAAGAATGCTGGGGGTGAGTCCACTATTCATAAGAGTGTAGCTAGCCTCTCTCGGGACTTCTCTGACTTTAAGGGCCTTGTATGGAAGACCTTGGGTGCCCTTAAGTCCCAGATGGAGCTACTGGTGAAGGGCTTGGACAGGCATGAGATGGCATCAAGAGCTAAAGTTCTTCTTTTGCATGGCCTCCCGGAGGATAAGACAGCTGATCTCACAGGCAGTGTCATTAAAGTGTTCTCAAGCAAAATGAATACTGTAAGTGTCACAGCTAAAGACATAGCTGTCTGCCATCATCTAGGAAGTGACACTGGTCGACCTCGCCCACTATTAGTGAGGTTTGAGAATCGTGCAACCCGTGGTGAAGTATGGCGCAACAAATCCAAGCTGAAAGGCACTGGTCTAACTTTATCCGAGTTCCTCACAAAACCCAGACATGATATATTTTTAAGCGCTAGGAAGCATTATGGTGTAAGACAGTGCTGGACCTCCGAGGGGAAGATTGTTGTCCAAGTCACGGATAACACGCGTCATAAGATCGAGTCGGCGGCTGAATTGCATCAACTTCTACAGAGATATCCCGTGGGTGAGTCGACATCTGCCAGTACAGGCGCAGCATCGCAGAGGAAACCGCGCAAGTAGAGATACTTAATGATGATTTTGCCTTCATACTTGTTAGATTTATATTTTATGTTTTATTTTCTTGTCGAGATTTTATATGTGCGGTCAGTTGCACTTAAAATCACAATTTTGTTTTTGTGTTACTTAATTGACTTTGACGTATTTGACGTATCAACTGTCAACTGTATTATTCGTTCGGAAACGTCAATAAGTTTTGTTTGAACATTAGTTTTTTTGCGTAGTCTTTTTTATTTTTATTTTATATAAATATTAATTAATTGTGTAAGCAGCTAGTGAGTGCATAGCCAACTTTAGCCGACTTATTATTTTTTTTATATGTTATATAATTTATATATACAATTATTCTGATATTAGTTATTATTATTTATTTATTTTTGTATGTCTGAAGACTCAGACGATTCTTTAGATTCAAATGATAGTTTTAATTCCTGTTCTTCTTCGGTTGGGTCCAGTGATAGTTTCGCCAGTGCCTCTGGTAACAATGATGCCAGTCAGCTCGGTAACGAACTGTCCTCTATTTTTTCAACTTATCCATATTACTTTAATGTTGTCCACATAAATGCTCAGAGCATTCCTGCACATTATTCCGATCTTCTGGCCTCTTTTAATTCTGACTGTGTTCATGCTGTCCTTGTCTCTGAATCTTTTCTCAAGCCCCCACTCCCTTCCACCCAGTACTCTCTACCTGGGTATAAGCTTGTGCGTGTTGACAGAACTGGTAAGGGTGGTGGCGGGGTAGCAGTGTATCTTCGTGGGGATATTTCTCACAAGGTTGTTGACCAGTCCCCAGGTGTATACTCAAATTTCACAGAATATCTCTTTATCGAAATAGATTTTAAGCACACCAAAGAACTACTTGGCGTATACTACAGTCCTGATCGCAACATTGATTATTTCTCTGCTTTTGAAGTGCACCTGGAAAATTTCTCATCAAGGTATGAGCATAGAATAATCCTCGGGGACTTCAATACCTGTCTACTCAAAAAAGATTCACGCAGCCGTAAACTCTGCTCCCTTGTCTCTTCTGTGGACATGCACATTCTTCCTCTTATAGCCACACATAAGGTTCCCAATACTCAGCCCTCGCTACTGGACCTCATACTGATCTCCAATCCTCATAAGGTGGCCTCACACGGACAGTTATCCGCTCCCTTTTCATACCACGATCTTATATACCTCTCCTATAAACTGCGTCCTCCGAAACGCAAGAGTAAATTTCTTCTTCTTCGTAATTTTAAAGATATGGATCTGGAGCGTTTGGGTGGTGATGTGGATGGTGCCGACTGGTCATCTGTTTATGACTGCGATGATCTGGATGGGAAAGTTTCTATTTTCACTGGTATATTGCTGGCCATTTATGATGTACACGCACCTCTTAAAAAGGTAAGAATTAGACATCATCCTGCGCCATGGCTTTCTCCATCTATCAAAAACATTATGACGAAGCGTGATAAGGCCAAGCGTGAATATATCAAGTGCCCGTCTGAAGAGGCGTTGAACTTTTATAAAAAATTGCGTAATCGTTGCAATCGTCTGTGTAGGGATGCGAGACGAGACCATATTCATAAATCAGTTGAAAACCTTAACACTTCTCAACAGTGGCAGTTCCTAAAATCCTTGGGGATTGGTAAGGTCACCCATGATAACCTTACTGATATGGACCTCAATGGATTAAATGCCCATTTTTCAGTCCCTCCAACTACTATTCGTAGTCATGTTAAATCTTCTACCTTAAATTCTCTCTCTTCTCTTTCACTACCTTTAAATGCTCCCTTCTTATTTCAACCGGTAACAGAAGCGGATGTTAAGAAACATTATGGGGGAGACGTCAGTCTCAGGGGAATGAAATGCTCTACACGTGGTGTGAGAATAAAGTATATTAAGTACACTGATTTACAGATTACACTGGTCTTATTAACTACGTAGGTACACAATAATGCCTGATAGTTGACACTACTTCGAAATACAGTTAGGGCTCCGGCGAGCTAAGGTACGAGCGAGTATGCGTGTGCGGTTTTGGCGCGGTCGCCGGCGGACTGGGCTTGCGGCCGAATGTGGAACTAACCGCACGCGCGTAGAGCGAAGTACTTATGTGCTAGAGGGAGACGCATAGCGTGCTGGCAATCGACCACGCATGCGCAAACAGCTCTACTAGAGGTGTGGGTTGCTATAACATTTAAAATCCATATCTACTAGGGCGGTCGGTAACGATGGCCTTCAACTTCAAATGCTTCTCCCCATTGTAGATCTGATCCTTCCTATCCTCACCCACATTATGAACTACTCCTTATACTCTAACTATTTTCCGTCATCGTGGAAAAAAGCTTCTATCATACCCCTGCCCAAAGTACCCAATCCTACAACACACTCCCAATTCCGCCCCATTTCTATCCTTCCCATCCTGTCGAAGGTGCTTGAGAGTATTGTTCACGATCAACTGACGTATTATCTCTCCTCTAATGGCCTGTTGAGTCCTTTCCAATCTGGCTTTCGCCGTGGCCATAGTACTGTAACAACTCTTGTGAAAGTAACAGATGACATTAGATTGGCTATGCAGCACAAACAATTAACAGTGTTGGTCTTATTGGACTTCAGCAGTGCCTTTAACTCTGTTGATTTTGACATACTCTTAGGTATTCTTTCATCCATAAATGTTTCTGCCTCTGCAGTTACTTGGTTCAAGTCCTATCTCGAAGGACGCTCACAATCTGTTAGAGTGAATGACGCTTCCTCCGATTGTTGTGACTTAGTGGCGGGTGTTCCTCAGGGTGGTGTCCTTTCTCCTCTTCTCTTCTCTGTTTTTATAAACGCCATCACGAAGGTCCTAACCTCGCATTATCATCTCTACGCAGACGACTTGCAAATATATCGACATTTTAAAGCTGATGAACTAACTGGGGCTGTGGCTGCCATCAACAATCCTTTGGACTGCTTGTTAACCCAAAAAAATCTCAAGCACTCATTGTTGGTGGTAGATACATGCTCCGCCTTCTGAACCATGATTCCCTGCCTCCAGTAACGTATGATTCTGTAGCCATTGAATACTCCAAAAGTGCAAAAAATTTAGGCGTGCACATAGACTCCATGCTTGCCTGGGATATTCACATCGCGGAGGTGAGTAGGAGAGTATACTGCTCATTTCAATCTCTCAAACGTCTCCAGACACTCCTACCTCTTCAGACTAAAGTTACTCTTGCACAATCTCTTCTACTTTCGCTGTTAGACTATGCTGATGTCTGCTTTCTCGATGCATCGGAGGAACTGCTAAACAAACTTGAGCGCCTGCAGAATTTGGGAATCCGCTTTGTCTTTGGTCTGCGAAAATACGACCATGTGACGGAATATCACAAAAGACTCAGCTGGCTCCCTATTCGGCAGCGCCGTAACCTTCATATTCTTACTCTTCTCTATAATATTCTTCATAATCCTAATGCTCCAACTTATCTGCGGGAACGCTTTGAGTATCTTGTACCCAGGGGTAAACCCTGTCGTCTTTCTACCTCTCTTCTGCTTCGTACACCTGCACATAGTTCCAGCTGCTATGATGGATCCTTCACGGTCCGGGCAGTACATCTTTGGAACGCACTACCTCACTCCATTCGCAGTAGTAATACTCTGGACATCTTCAGGAGAAGAACTAGGGAACATTTCCTATCACAATAATGTAGTCTGTATATTTACGTATCTATTTATGCATGTATGTCTATGTATGTGTATAGTTTGTATATATGTATGTGTGTATGTATAATTGTCTAGGTGGTATGTATGTATGTATGTATGTGTGAATAAATATGATAGTATGTATGCTATAATATGTGTGTATTGTGTATTGTGTATAATGTACCCGTTTAGGTACACTTTCTTATTCATGTTCCTTTATATATGTATATTTTCTGTTCTTTATGTACACTTCACATCCCCCTTCACGACCATAACTTCTCTGTCACTCAAAGGTTTGCTGGTAGAGAACTCATTTTAAGTTAAGCTCGCCTTTGTACATGTTATCTGAAATGTTTTGTGTATAATCTCTGTACTTTTTTGTGTACAATAAAGAATTAAGAATTAAGAATATTTCCTTAAAAGACTTAACGACATAAATGTTGTGACGAATAGACTTCGGACTTGTCAGTCAAAAAAAATCCACCATGTATGGCCATACATGGTGGATTTTTTTTAGATTATATATATAGATTGGAGTTGGTTGACCTTCCAGTTACAAATCCATGTTGTCGTGGGCTCAATACATGCCTGAGGTGGTTATACATATGGGCATAGATGAAGCCCTCAAATATCTTGGCAAATAGGCTTAAAATACAGATAGGTCTGTAGTTCAAGACATCACCCTTGTCTCCAGACTTATGCACTGGTGTGACCCTGGCTATTTTCCATAAGCTGGGAAAGGAAATACGCCCTCATGTAAAGATTTCTCGAATATGAATAATAGCGGTGTTACGAGAGCAGTAGCACAAAAACGAACAAAAATAGGCGGAATACCATCAAAGCCTCTTAGAGAGATCAACACTTTTTTTTTAACAGTTCTTCTCTGGTTATTTTTAAACTACTAATGGAGTAATTCGATGACGGAAAGTTAAGACAGTAATTATTTCTAGTACTGGAAGAGTAAACCGATGAGAAATGACTCGCAAACAAGTTTACAATATCTTCACCCTTAGTACCAATTTTATCTTGATAGCACACCTGACTAGGGATATCATTGGTGATACGTTTAGATTTAGTATAGCGCCAAAAAGCTTTTATGTTCAGTTTGATGTCATCTTCCATTCGCTCTATGTATACTCTGAAATTACGCTCAGTAGTTTCCTTGGCTCTAGTTCTTAGCATAGAGAACTCATCATAATCCCTGGGGTTTTTATATCTCTTAAATCTAGTGTGAGCTTTGTTTTTAGCTGAAAGCAATTTAATCAGACTTTTGGAGAACCAAATCGGATATTTATTATTGGGCCCACTAGACTTTGGAGTATATTTTTCTATGATTGAGTGTATGTTGTTGTAAAATAATAAGACAAATTCCTCACATCCCATATTCAATGCATATCCTTCCCAATCTATCTTACATATTTCATTTTTACAGCTTTCATAATCGGTCTTACGAAAACACAGTTTTTTAAGCAAAGTGTTTTGAATTAATGTATAGGGAGTGGTTTGAAGTATAAGCTCCAACGTCGGATGGTTGTCATCTAGACGACTTATGGGTGGAGTTGGCGCAATAGTAAGTAAGTCTGGGCAGTCAGTTATAATTAGATCTAATAATCGGTCTTTATAGTTCTTATTATAATTAAGTTGTCGCAATGTAGTATGATGGAACAGGTCATATAAAGCTTCTGATTTACATATATGTTAAAAATTACGCTTCTATTGACTATATGTCAATAGAAGCGTAATTTTTAACATATTTCCTTAAAAGACTTAACGACATAAATGTTGTGACGAATAGACTTCGGACTTGTCAGTCAAAAAAAAATCCACCATGTATGGCCACAGGTGGATGGGATGGGGTTAATCCTCCACCCACTGTAGAGTCTCCCGTGAAGGTCTGATATTCTGATAAACCTGGACATCACCCAACCAGAAGACGGGCACACGCACGTCGGTAGCACTACGCTTTGACGGGTGATCTGACCCGAGCGTAGTGCCACCGACGGTTTACTACTTGCGGCGTATGGCACACGACAGGTTGTTTTAGTGTGGTGAGAGTCCAAATACCCATGCAGTTTCCCAGAGTGGAAAGAGGAAGGTTTTTTTGCCTACCTGAACAAAATAAAACCTCCATCTATAGAGGCTTCTTTTTTGTTTTGGCCACCTTAAGAATGTAGAACGCTTTAAAAATTAACTAACTAAAAGTCACTTCAACTGTGGTTTCTTTTCGTGCGCAGAATGGAGGCGGTTATGTCGGACTCGAACCGACTAAAACACACGCCATCTTGGGTCCTTGGTTGCCGGAGGTGAGATTGCCGAAAGCATATACAATAACACTAACGGGAATTAACGCGATCATGGTATAGGTAATACTCATACCTCACGGACTCGAAGACGGTGGGCGTGCACTACTGCGCCAGTCAGCCTGTGACCACGGCCGGTGTAACCTGGTCGAAACGTCAGGCAAATCAAAGGTATGTATGTACCTATACCATGATCGCGTTAATTCCCGTTAGTGTTATTGTATATCATGGAACGCGAGAGTTTAAAAATGCCGAAAGCATATCTCTCGCACCCCGGCACTCTCTTTCGAGATGGTCCCCTTCGGGTTGTGGGGACCTCGGTGTCCCCATCTAGCCCCGGGAACTTCAACTGTGATAAATTTTCTTACAAGTATTTTCGTTTTAACTATAGCTACATATTACAGGAAACAACTCTCATATCTCTCTCGCAAATGACGTGTGATGATAAGCTAAGTGTGATTGTCTGATGACGCAATAAAACAACGATTTTATGATGGTTAGGTTATGGGCCCTTGTTTGAATGTCAGCAAAAACGGGAAATGTCTTCCGTTTGATATTTATTACCGTATATAAAACTTTTAATCAACCTCTTAGATCCTGTATGTTTATATCTGTAGTAAACATCTGCACTTAGCTCTCGTTAAGTCTCTCAAAGAACAAATATACCACTTTCTGAGAAAAATCAATCACTCAACGGTGTCGGACAATAAAATGCAATGTTATGAGTTTGGAGTAAAGACAATATTGTTCGAGATTTTGAGAAGAGGAAACGAGAACAAAGAAACGGACAAGTGTGATCTGAGTTCTGAGTACATCTGCACTTTATTTGACACTACGTTGAATGTTCACATGTGCTAAATTACTCCAATAAGAGGAATATAGTGATAAGTGACTGATAAGTTTCTGTAAGAATAAGACTAGTTCTGTATGAAATAACAATAGTATAGGAGCTAGCAACGTTTTGAAAGTGAGAATTTTAGGTCAGCTGATTTTGTGATATGCTATCCTTCTTGCTCTTTCGGTTAGAGTCTGGGCTATCTGGCTGGCGGTAGTGGTTGCGTTCACTACTGCGCATCCTACCTGTCCAGGTAATAATCCTGGATTTTAAAAATATTTTAAGAGGCGTAATTTTTAATTTTTTGTTTTTAAATAAGACTACCTGATATACTTTTTTTATTGCCAGACATTTCTGACATTGCTAATTATGTGCCATACGCGATTTATTTTATTTATTTTTTTAAATTTAAAAGTATTTTATTATGTCTGTAATTTTAACATTATGTTATTTAAGATAAGAAAAGCTTAAAATTAATTTGCCAGACATTAATTCGATTGTTAAACCTTGAACTAAAATAAAAAAGGCATGAAAAGTATTGCAGTATGATGCTAGTAGTTCGAAAGAGACAGTTGCAGAATAAGCTGTGAATAAGACAGAGAACCATTGCAAATATACCATTGATATTATCTGGCCTCCTCCTCGTAATCTGTAGCCTAGCCCTGAATTCTTCAGTAAGGTACTGAGAGGATTCAGTGCTAAGCAGAATTTGGTTCTGTTGTGTTTGGTTGTTCTTTCTTACACCCGGGGATGGTATCCGCCATGTGTGACTATCCCTAGCATATTAAACTCACTTATAAGGGCCTCTAGGTTTTGGCACCGGCCCGACGCACGCCTTCCAAAGGCCCGGGACTCCGTAGTCCCGAGATCACGGAACAGAGAAACAAAATAATAATAATAATAGGCTGCTATCGAGTCAGGGACTATGGTCGTAAGCACTGAATCCTCTCAGTACCTTACTGAGGAATTCAGGGCTAGGCTACAGGTTACGAGGAGGAGGTCAGATAATATCAATGGTATATTTGCAATGGTTCTCTGTCTTATTCACAGCTTATTCTGCAACTGTCTCTTTCGAACTACTAGCATCATACTGCAATACTTTTCATGCCTTTTTTATTTTAATTCAAGGTTTAACAATCGAATTAATGTCTGGCAAATTAATTTTAAGCTTTTCTTATCTTAAATAACATAATGTTAAAATTACAGACGTTATAAAATTCTTTTCAATTTTTATAAAAAAAATTAAAAGAATCGCGTATGGCACATAATTAGCAATGTCAGAAATGTCTGGCAATAAAAAAAGTATGTCAGGTAGTCTTATTTAAAAACAAAAAATTAAAAATTACGGCTCTTAAAATGTTTTGAAAATCCAGGATTATTACCTGGACAGGTAGGATGCGCAGTAATGAACGCAACCGCTCCCGCCAGTCAGATAGCCCAGACTCTAACCGAAAGAGCAAGAAGGACAGCATATCACAAAATCAGCCGACCTGAAATTCTTTCTCGAAAACGTTGCTAGCTCCCGTACCACAAGATTTGACATCATATCTTGCTACAGGAGGTGTATCGGTTCTAGCCAAGGTCAGTCAATTCGACCAGTTAGCCGGTACACCTATTGGGGAACACCTGCGAGTATGGGACTGGCTGAGGCTGAGGCCTCAGGAGGAAGAGGAACTTTACCTCGCTGTGGGTTTTCTACCGCCTATACCATGGTTTGTGCTCAGATGAATTATTTGACATGATGCCTACAGCTAAATTCTATCATCGTACCGCTCGCCATAGGCAGGGAATTCATCCCCACACATTGCATACGAAAACGGTGCGCACCGTGTGGTATGAAAGGAACTTCATCCCACGTACGCTCAAGCTGTGAAATGAACTCCCTGCCGTGGTTTTCCCAAGCGACTGTAATATGGGGTTCTTCAAGAAGGGCATTAGAAGGTTTCTTCTGGGTATGGTGTACGAGTCTAACGCCCCTGGTGTTGCATATGTCCAATGTTTGAAATGAACTCCCTGCCATGGTTTTCCCAAGCGACTGCAATATGGGGTTCTTCAAGAAGGGCATTAAAAGGTTTCTTCTGGGCAGGGTGTAAGAGTGTAACGCCCCTGGTGTTGCATACGTCCATACTCCGCGGTAACCACTTTCCATCAGGTGGGCCGTGTGCTTATCTGCCACCTAAGTGGTATAAAAAAAATCTGTTCTACAATACGCCGGCCAGCGTGTTGCCACTTATCTAGGGGAGCTGGCTGGTATTGTTTAATCTTGAAATATGCTTACTTACACAGTTCGGAAACCTCTTGTGCATTCATATTATTTGCTATCTCATCAGGTCATACAAAAAATTACTAGTTGCACAACGTTAACAGCCTGCGGCTTCACCAATGTTTTTGGATCCCGTTTCCACAACCCATAGGACCCTAGATCCAGGATAAAAAGTATGCTATAATATATTCCTGTACCACACAAGCGTTCAAAATATATACAGAAAAAGAAGCGCTCAAGTGGGACTTGAACCCACGACCTTTCCCTTACAGGGGAATGCTCTTCCAACTGAGCTATTGAGTCACGCCTGAATCACTTCAAATTTCCCTTCACTTTATATCCGTCTTTAAGGGCAACGATGGAGCCATCTACCAACTTTCTTATGAACTGTTGGAACCAATGTATGATTGTTCAACCATTTTTAAACATTTTTGATGACTGCCCAAATATTTGAATGAAATTTTTATAGCATTTATTATCTAGCTTTTTAAGTTTGAAATACATCGGGAAAAAGAAGCGCTCAAGTGGGACTTGAAATTGTCTTTTTCCCGATGTATTTCGAACTTCAAAAGTTTGCATTATAAAAGCTATAAAAATTCAATGAATGAAAAATCATTCATTGGTTCCAACAGTTACGAACTGTTGGAACCAATGAATGATTTTTCTGAATGATGAAGTTGGTAAATGGCTCCACCGTCACCCTTACTCCGGATATAAAGAGAAGGGAAATTTGAAGTGATTCAGCTAAGTTGGAAGAGCATTCCCCCTGTAAGGAAAAGGTCGTGGGTTCGAGTCGCGACCTGAAGAAGAGCGC
The DNA here is from genome assembly GCA_914829495.1 of Eilema sororculum. Taxonomy (NCBI): domain Eukaryota; kingdom Metazoa; phylum Arthropoda; class Insecta; order Lepidoptera; family Erebidae; genus Eilema; species Eilema sororculum. The sequence goes on from OU618535.1 coordinate 25,521,309, forward strand.
TTCTTTTTCCCGATGTATTTCGAACTTAAAAAGTTATCTTAATAAATGCTGTAAAAATTTCATTCACACACACAAGCGTTACTGAATAACAAACATCTTCATAAACTTTCACATTTATAATATCAGCCGGAACGATTTACTGTTGCAGTATGAACAAGCAGCGGAAGCGCGCCATCTGTGTTTTCGTATTGACAACATTCCGTTGTTGTTCAAAGTCATTACCGCTGATCACCACCCTTCGCGTCTATACGTAGCGCAGCTAATTCTGCTGGAGGAGTGCCAAGCTCAACATACACTGTCGGCCCTCGTGTCTCACGGCGTCGACTTCTTCGTTTTATTGTGGATAAGGACCGGCAACTTTCTGTGGGGGGATATTTAGTTGTTAGTATATTGCCGAGAGTGTGGACCAGTTTTCTAGCTTCGTTGATTTCTGCTCTTATTAAATTCTTTTGGAACGGTAGATATGGACTAGGTATAGCTCCAAGATTGTTGGAGCCAAACCAATCTCACTTGCAATCGGCACAACTGCACACAAACATTAACCGACGAGGCATATGTTTTATAATAGTTATAAATAGTTTATAAATAGGAGGCATAAGTTTGGAAAACTTACCGCGTACAACTTACTGCGTTTCAAAATTTATCGCGTGAAGTCCCGAACTATTATATAACATGAGTATACGCCGCGATAATTTAAAAAAAAGAAGGACGAGGAATAATCTCGTCCACCCGTACTGCAGGCTTTCAGCCTCTTCACATTGGGCCTGGAGGTTCTGGCAGATATCGCTCCCGTATATACTAAAAAAAAGCATATTTTAGAAAGCGTTTCGTCGCATTTGGTCCATTTCGCATTTGGTCCACTTGGTCCATTTCGCATTTGGTCCAGTTCTTAGAACGTCCATTTCGCAAATGGTCCACTTCGCGAAACGTCCATTTCGCATTTGGTCCACTTTTGACAAAATGAGTGCGTTAAGTGAAATTTGCTTTCCTAGCTACCTACGCTTAACGCCATCTCAGAACATACTTCGTTGTTTTTATGATTTTAGAATATAAAATTAAACATTAAGGATCATCAAGAAGTAATACAATAATAATTTAATGGTTAATGTTGTAATGAGTAAACCTAATTATTAGGTATCATATTTCCCTACATACATACAATCACGTCTTTATCCCCGGAGAAAATGTTTCCGGAGGGTTAGGCAGAGGTGAATTAACACCTACATTTCACCAAACATTGTATTATGTCCCACGTAATAGGAGGTGAGCCTATTGCCGTTTGCCGGGCACTATTGTTGACTAGAGCCATGTATAGGTGGAGTCTGGGCTGAATATATATCTGTCTGATGTTTCCTTCCTTCTGTTAGAAGTATTGTACGTAATGCGTGAAAAAAAGGTTTTTATACAAAAACTATGTAGTGTATAAAAACACCCAACTTGAGGGGCCCAGAGGACTCCTGCAGGAGACTCTACGCGGGTGTCGTGCGGTCCATGGCCCTGTACGGGTGCCCCGTGTGGGCGGACGCCCTGCAGGCCAGGTTCGTGCAACTGCTGCATGCACCGCAGCAGACGATGGCCTGCAGGGCCATTAGGGGGTACCGCACGATATCCTTTGAAGCGGCGAGTCTCCTAGCCGGATCGCCACCGTGGATCCTGGAAGCGAGATCCCTTGCGGCACTGTATCGGTTCCGTAAGGAGGCGCGGGAGCGGGGATACGATCCCGAGCCCGAAGACATTCGGGCCGAGAGGTCCCGGCTCCACGGGATCATGGTGGCGGAGTGGGAGCGACGACTTGAGCAACGACGCGCAGGGCATGCCGTCATAGAGGCGGTAAGGCCCATCATGGGGGAATGGCTCGAGAGGCCACATGGCAGCCTCTCGTATCGACTGACGCAGATTATCACCGGGCACGGGTGCTTCGGGAGATATCTGTGTCGGATCGAAAAGGAGCCAACGTCCGAGTGCCATCACTGCGACGCGAGCGAGGACACGGGGCTGCACACGCTCACCGAGTGTCCGGCATGGGCCGGACCGAGGCGGGAGCTAGTGTCGGCCCTGGGAGTGAGAGTTCTCACCCTCGCCACCCTGCTCACAGCAATGGTCCGCTGCGCGGACGCGTGGGCGGCCGGCGTCTCCTTCAGCGAGCAGGTAATGGTCGTGAAGGAGACGGCGGAGCGGGAGAGGCGGCGCGAGCGAGAAAGACTCGCGGATCGCGCCGCCCGCGCGCGCAGGCAACTCGGGCGTCGGAGGGCACTGACTGACCTCCGTCCCCCATGAGCGCGGGCCTGGGGGTGACGGGTGGAGCCGCCTGTCACCCCAGCAGAAGCAGGCCACGGCGGCGGCGCGCTGAATAGTGCGCCTCCCCATTCCGGGGGCGAGTTGGGGACACCGTTGTCCCCCCTCCTGAGGAGGGCCAGACCGTAAGGGATGGCCCTGGGTCAGCCGGGGTGCGAGGGATATGTCTTTGACAACCTCACCTCCGGCCTAGCACCAAGACCCACAGTCGGCGTGCGGTTTTAGTCGGTTCGAGTCCGACATAACCTCCCCTTCCGGCTCCGGCAGGGGGGGTATCCGAGGGGATTTCCGCACGAAAAAAAAAAAAAAAAAAAAGTGTATAAAAACATAAATATATATATATATATATATATATATATATATATATATATATATATATATATATATATATATCTATATATATATACTTTTTTTAACCTGCTAGAACCAAGCGTTTCAGTGACTCATTCCTATGCCGCACGACTAAGACCTGGAACTCCCTGCCAGCTCATGTGTTTCTTTCTTCCTACAGTTGGGTCCTTTAAGCGGGGCGTGAAAAGGCATCTAATGAGGCCGTCAAGCTAAGTGCCACCACTGTTAACATGGTACATGTTTGCGATGGTGACCCTTTCTCCGAGACTTTGCCTTTAGCTTAACATCAGGCGAGGTGAAATCAAATTGACGTGTACTAGATAAAAAAAAACTCCATAAAAAGTTCATAAATCCACTACAAATTTATGGTGCAAGCAAACACTGATAAATACCTATGCGAAATAGGCACGTTTTCGTCGAGTAGACCTAATGCGAAGGGGACCAAATGTGCCTACAATAAAACAGTTTTATAAACCTTTCAATCAATAATAAAAAATTGATTCAGCACATTGTGTTAGGGTCATCCGCTGCGTTGCTCGGTATCGGCGCGCGGCCAACCGTCGACTAAGCTACGTCTTCGCCAGAATCGTGTGACAGTCCGGCCTGAGGGGGGTCACACACCTTAGCAGCATTTGAATTTTTCTTCCCTCATTCGTCTTAGGATAGATTATGGTTTGGAGAGATTTCTTGACAATTTGCTATATCCGCAACAAATATTTTCATGGTATCTGGCGCCTGCTGCCGTTTGTTATCTGTAGCACACCCTGTAGACCTACCGGTGGTACCCGCGTTGCGTGCCCTCACAATATAGTGGAAGGTCTTCATCATCATCTGAGCACCAATGCTTCCAAATTAGAATCCAGGGACAACTGACGTGTGTACACCCTGGGCTCTACATTATTTTATTTATTTTGATCTTTACGGGAGCCACTATGGTCTGCCAGGCCTTTCAACAGCGCACTGAGAAGAGTGATCCGTCGATTAAGTAGTTTTTTATTTATACTGTTAATTGATGGCACTTGGTAGAATTTATTGTTACACATATTGAGATCACTTGTACTTTTCCACAGTATTTTTTATATTGAACCTGACCGGTTTCGCCTTACGGCATTCTATAAGGTTTACATTTAGCAAAGGTTTTGGATGTTCTAAAAATCATGTTATAGGAATTTTAGGAATCAGAACATCCAAAACCTTTGCTAAATGTAAATCTTTGAGAATGCCGTAAGGCGAAACCGGTCAGGTTCAATATAATAAATACTTACTGTGGAAAAAGTACAGGTGTTCTCAATATGTGTTTTCTAAGATTAGGTTGAACCCCAAAAGTCTTGGTGGCCTATACACCTAAGCCTAGCCTATCATACTTAAATCTTGCACTTAAATATATTATGTTCTGTGATGAGCAACAATGACACTAGTCGATCTGCCCCTGTAGACAAGTGGCAGTTTGTTAGAATGTGTAGAATAGAATGACGAATGTATGTGATTTGACGTTTATGACAGCCGTCAACGCATGTCAATAAACGTCAAATCCTCCTGCGTGCTACATGACTTTCGGCTTTTATTGTCTTCTAAATATCTTCTCTTGTACACTCACTAAGCCTTATGATCCGTGGCTAGATCAAGTCGAGTCAGTACCCCCCAAGTTGAAACAATTTGTAAAAATTGAATTCCTTTTTTTTTCCTGCAGAAATCCCCTCGGATACCTCCCCTGCCGGAGCCGGAACCGACTAAAATCTCACGCCGACTGTGGGTCGTAGTGCTAGGCTGGAGGTGAGGTTGTCATCGAAATATCCCTCGCACCCCGGCTGACCCAGGGCCATCCCTTACGACGGTCTGGCCCTCCTCGGGCGTAAATTGAATCCCGTGCTAAGTCATTGGTGGAAACTTAGCAATCGCCAGAAGAGGAAAAAAAAACATTCGTCATTCTATTCTACAAAAAGCCAGCTAAAGAATTGTCAATTGCTAGAGAGAATGTTCAGAATCACCAGTAAATACACACAATTATTTGAATTCCCTTGTCGTATTCACTCGCCTCACGCTATTCGCGCAAATTCAAGAAGTAATAATAGATTCTAACCGCAACAGACAGTTCTGACTCAAATGCTAAATAAAGCACTAAGGAAAATGACCAAAAAGGCGCCTAGCTAGGCCAATGACAGATAACAAAATGAAAACAAGTGTAACAGGTGAAATAGACGGACCACTTTTAGTTGCCAGAGCAACTGAATTATCTATTACTTTGCTTGAGTACTTGTTAGGAATGTTCTGTCCTTCATAATTTAAAACGTGAGCAAGCGCTCGTGGGAATTTAGAACAACGATGGTTGTTAAGAAAATCGGCAGTTAGATGATGCAGCTACAAATAATCGTCAATGACATTCAAAATCTATAATTCTATTTAATAGCAAAATAATTAAAGAATTCATTACGTGGAGTGAGTAAGTGGAGAAGGAGGGAGCGCGCGTCGTCATCGTTACGTTTGTTCACGTAAGTATAATATTACACAATATAGTTAAACCCTGATTTATCCCAAGTTAGCCACTACTCTCTTCGGCCGAGCAAAGCATCCTTGTAAGCATCCACAGCTTCAATTTTAAAGAATGGGGTCCGCTCTGCAATTCCTACATTCTAAACGTTTCGTCACATTTGGTCCCCTTCGCATTAGGTCTACTCGACGAAAACGTGCCTATTTCGCATAGGTATTTATCAGTGTTTGCTTGCACCATAAATTTGTAGTGGATTTATGAACTTTTTATGGAGTTTTTTTTTATCTAGTACACGTCAATTTGATTTCACCTCGCCTGATGTTAAGCTAAAGGCAAAGTCTCGGAGAAAGGGTCACCATCGCAAACATGTACCATGTTAACAGTGGTGGCACTTAGCTTGACGGCCTCATTAGATGCCTTTTCACGCCCCGCTTAAAGGACCCAACTGTAGGAAGAAAGAAACACATGAGCTGGCAGGGAGTTCCAGGTCTTAGTCGTGCGGCATAGGAATGAGTCACTGAAACGCTTGGTTCTAGCAGGTTAAAAAAAGTATATATATATAGATATATATATATATATATTATATATATACTTTTTTTAACCTGCTAGTATATATATATATATATAGATATATATATATATATATTATATATATACTTTTTTTAACCTGCTAGAACCAAGCGTTTCAGTGACTCATTCCTATGCCGCACGACTAAGACCTGGAACTCCCTGCCAGCTCATGTGTTTCTTTCTTCCTACAGTTGGGTCCTTTAAGCGGGGCGTGAAAAGGCATCTAATGAGGCCGTCAAGCTAAGTGCCACCACTGTTAACATGGTACATGTTTGCGATGGTGACCCTTTCTCCGAGACTTTGCCTTTAGCTTAACATCAGGCGAGGTGAAATCAAATTGACGTGTACTAGATTATACTTATATTTACTACTATATATTTACTATTATATATATATATTTACTATATATTACTATTATAGATTATACTTACGTGAACAAACGTAACGATGACGACGCGCGCTCCCTCCTTCTCCACTTACTCACTCCACGTAATGAATTCTTTAATTATTTTGCTATTAAATAGAATTATAGATTTTGAATGTCATTGACGATTATTTGTAGCTGCATCATCTAACTGCCGATTTTCTTAACAACCATCGTTGTTCTAAATTCCCACGAGCGCTTGCTCACGTTTTAAATTATGAAGGACAGAACATTCCTAACAAGTACTCAAGCAAAGTAATAGATAATTCAGTTGCTCTGGCAACTAAAAGTGGTCCGTCTATTTCACCTGTTACACTTGTTTTCATTTTGTTATCTGTCATTGGCCTAGCTAGGCGCCTTTTTGGTCATTTTCCTTAGTGCTTTATTTAGCATTTGAGTCAGAACTGTCTGTTGCGGTTAGAATCTATTATTACTTCTTGAATTTGCGCGAATAGCGTGAGGCGAGTGAATACGACAAGGGAATTCAAATAATTGTGTGTATTTACTGGTGATTCTGAACATTCTCTCTAGCAATTGACAATTCTTTAGCTGGCTTTTTGTAGAATAGAATGACGAATGTTTTTTTTTCCTCTTCTGGCGATTGCTAAGTTTCCACCAATGACTTAGCACGGGATTCAATTTACGCCCGAGGAGGGCCAGACCGTCGTAAGGGATGGCCCTGGGTCAGCCGGGGTGCGAGGGATATTTCGATGACAACCTCACCTCCAGCCTAGCACTACGACCCACAGTCGGCGTGAGATTTTAGTCGGTTCCGGCTCCGGCAGGGGAGGTATCCGAGGGGATTTCTGCAGGAAAAAAAAAGGAATTCAATTTTTACAAATTGTTTCAACTTGGGGGGTACTGACTCGACTTGATCTAGCCACGGATCATAAGGCTTAGTGAGTGTACAAGAGAAGATATTTAGAAGACAATAAAAGCCGAAAGTCATGTAGCACGCAGGAGGATTTGACGTTTATTGACATGCGTTGACGGCTGTCATAAACGTCAAATCACATACATTCGTCATTCTATTCTACACATTCTAACAAACTGCCACTTGTCTACAGGGGCAGATCGACTAGTGTCATTGTTGCTCATCACAGAACATAATATATTTAAGTGCAAGATTTAAGTATGATAGGCTAGGCTTAGGTGTATAGGCCACCAAGACTTTTGGGGTTCAACCTAATCTTAGAAAACACATATTGAGAACACCTGTACTTTTTCCACAGTAAGTATTTATTATATTGAACCTGACCGGTTTCGCCTTACGGCATTCTCAAAGATTTACATTTAGCAAAGGTTTTGGATGTTCTGATTCCTAAAATTCCTATAACATGATTTTTAGAACATCCAAAACCTTTGCTAAATGTAAACCTTATAGAATGCCGTAAGGCGAAACCGGTCAGGTTCAATATAAAAAATACTGTGGAAAAGTACAAGTGATCTCAATATGTGTAACAATAAATTCTACCAAGTGCCATCAATTAACAGTATAAATAAAAAACTACTTAATCGACGGATCACTCTTCTCAGTGCGCTGTTGAAAGGCCTGGCAGACCATAGTGGCTCCCGTAAAGATCAAAATAAATAAAATAATGTAGAGCCCAGGGTGTACACACGTCAGTTGTCCCTGGATTCTAATTTGGAAGCATTGGTGCTCAGATGATGATGAAGACCTTCCACTATATTGTGAGGGCACGCAACGCGGGTACCACCGGTAGGTCTACAGGGTGTGCTACAGATAACAAACGGCAGCAGGCGCCAGATACCATGAAAATATTTGTTGCGGATATAGCAAATTGTCAAGAAATCTCTCCAAACCATAATCTATCCTAAGACGAATGAGGGAAGAAAAATTCAAATGCTGCTAAGGTGTGTGACCCCCCTCAGGCCGGACTGTCACACGATTCTGGCGAAGACGTAGCTTAGTCGACGGTTGGCCGCGCGCCGATACCGAGCAACGCAGCGGATGACCCTAACACAATGTGCTGAATCAATTTTTTATTATTGATTGAAAGGTTTATAAAACTGTTTTATTGTAGGTACTTAAAGATATATTTGAAGAATAATGTAATATAATCAAATGTAAGTACCTATTCGATACCAAATTCATGATACTTTTATTTCTAAATAAAAGTTCAAAGATAAAGGCACATTAAACACCGGTTTGATGTGGTTTACTGCTTTAAACAGAAGTGCATAAAAGTGTTATTTGTAATGTGCATCGGGAAAGGAGTGGTAGTAGAGATCAGTTTCTATAAGTATAATATTCCACAACATTCCACACAACGCTATCTAGACCCATGGTAAGCTTAATTAGCTTGTGTTATGGAATCTAGAATTTGGATAAACATACTTAGATACTTTTTTTTTTACTTTTTTTTTGTAAATACATACATACTATTCATAGAAACACCGAGTACCAATGCAAATAGCCATATTCATGTATACAAATATTTGCACTGAGCGGAATCGAACCCGCGCCTCCTGCGTGGCAGTCGCGTGCACTACCGCCTGTGGAACGATCAAGCTGTGATTGATCTACTTGCTTTTTTTTCGAGCGGACATTCTCTCGGATACCTTCCCCGCCGGAGCCAGAAGGGGAGATCATGTCGGACTCGAACCCACGCTTACTACGCAACGCTACTGAGTCAAATCTTAATCAATTCAAATTTCCCTTCTCTATTATCCTTCTTCAAAGCGACGGTGGAGTCATCTACCAACACTTTTACGAACTGTTGGAACCAATGAATACTTTTTCACCAATTTTTAAACATTAATTTTTGATTACACCTGAGCAATTTATTTTTCCTGATGTAATTGAATTCTAAAGTTAGCATAATAAACGCTGTAAAATGTCATTCAAATATCACTCCATTGTCCGTATGCTTGTTAAGACCCTTGACGTTTTTAATCGGGTTCAGTCCACCTCCACCACCCTGTCGCGCTTGCGGAGTTTTTGCAAATAAATAAAGATTATGTTCCTTCCAGAATGAACACTATTTTTCTTTCAAAAGAAGTACAGTCAATGTCATAAATATCTTGACGACGAAGTCAAAATGAACGTAAAACTCTCGTATTATGAGCAAATCGAACTGTTTTATTAATTTATATGGTATTATTGATCAATGTAAAGGCGTGTACCAAATATCAGAACAATCGGTCAAATAGAAATGGGTCAAGAAACGAAATTAAGATCATTTTGCGCACTCTGTTCATCAACATCTTTCTGATGTTGACTGTACTTTTCTTCAATTTCAAATATTTCAGCATCCACGTCCATATTTCTCGGCAGAAGTAGAATAAGTATATTTCATAATTCACATGGATAAATAATCCTCTGAGAATCACAGTCCATTTATTTCTTCACAAAACTAAAACTGCTTCAAGAGAAAAATTAGTAAATATCCAACCCCTTTCGCAGAACAGAATCTGTTTTATATAATTTTGCATTCTAAGAACAACTGATTTGAGAGCATGTATTAGCCACTATATTCGCGGGAAACGGGAGGTGACACTCCTAAATCATTCAGAATAAGATTGCTGAAGTGATAAATAGCTTGTTCTTGGCATATAGGACAAAGAATGAAGCATACGGCTTCAGGAACACGATTGCGTAAGACATCTTCGAGGAAATAACTTTAAAAATATATAAGTGGATAAAGAATATCGGAAAATCAAGTTTTGTTCAAGCTCGTGTGTCATTTTTCAGGGAATTTGTTGATGGGTGTGGTTTAATTTATGAGGGATCAACAGCGGTCATTGTTATGATTTGGGAGTATTGACATTTTTAAGGATCTTTCCATTTTGGAATCTAACCCAACTTCACATGGAAGTAAGTAGGTAGATACACCTGTTGATTGCCCTATGGGGATCTAGGTTTACTAATGAAAAGCATAAAATATCTAGACATAAATTACATTGGCATAACGAAATTCAGCATATTGATCATAACGCATACTATTATTATGCATAAATGTTTTGGCATAATGCTTGTTGTCATAAATACTAATAGCATAATAATAATGGAGCATCATTTTATAAAGTATAATGTTAGGAACGCATAATGATATAAAAAAATTACCACGAAGGCTAATTACGGGAGCTCCGCTTCGCTCCCGCATTAGGCTGCCTGTCCACTGAAGCGGAGCGAGGATGCGGAGCGGAGAAACGGATAAATATTAACCAATAGGATTGCACAAAATCGAAGAGCGTGCAATCCCATTGGTTAATATTTGTCCGTTTCTCTGCTCCGCAGCCTCGCTCCGCTTCGGTGGATAGGCAGCCTTAGCCTTCTAACCTAACCTAACCAAGTCGGGTTGTGTAGTGACTGTCCTAAAAACATTGTGCGAATTATAACTATGCTTAAATATATTAAACCTAAAATAAACACTTGCCTTTAAAATTTATGCAACTCTTTCTTATGGCAAAACATATTGTACTAAATGATAGTTATGCTAATATTTGCATTATGCCATAAGATTATTTTATTATGCAGTAGTATTATTATGCTAATGAAAGTTATACAAACACGTTATGCCATATATATTCTGCCTTAAAATTTTATGCCAAGAGGAGGGATCCCGAGGCTCTGGTGCTGGTTTTCCGCTCAGGGTTGGGACTTCAGGTGGTAGTCGCTGATGAGAAGCGATGCTGGTGAGGATTGCCAATGGATAAGTCCCAGGTTCGAATCCTGGCAATTACACTACCGATGCGAACCTACTCCTAGCACAAGCAATTGTGTGAAATGTTAAGTAGCTTAATTAAAGGGTTAAATATTAGTAATTCCGATTAATTCTTAAGAAATCTATTTATATATTGTATAAAAATCTATAGGTGTTTCTGGGCATAATTTTACTAAAAGTATTGTAGTTTTTGTAAAATTCTAGATCTGCATTTTAGATCCCACAACAAAACCTAGCTAAGCTTTGTTTAGTCTAGAGACCAGTGAGACCACAGTGTAGAATAATTCAAATTACCTAAACCAATATTATAAATGCGAAAATAACTCTATCTGTCTGTATGTTACGATTTCACGCCTAAACCATTGAACCGATTTTGATGAAATTTGATTAGACCTAGAAGGACATAGGCTATGTTTGGTCGCGATAACCGGCATCCACGCGGGCGGAGCCGCGGGTATAAGTTAGAAATATCATAATTTTACACAAATAGATCTGCATTCTAGATCCCATAACAAAACCTAATTAAGCTTTGTTTACTTTGAGTCTAGAAACCGGTGAAACCACAGTGGAAAATAATTATCGTAGAATATTTTATTTACTGATACCGATGCCGCCAAAATATTATTTTCCTTCATACATCAAATGTTTGTTAAATCGGAATTCTCACTTGACATTGCGTTGGACGAATTGAATGAATCCGGCACTCCATCTCACGAGGGACCTTGGGCGAAGGTCATGGTGTCTGTTATATTTTCATTAATAGTCCATACGTTTCTCATTAATCAACTTTCGTCCGTGACAAAAATGAAAATATGTAGTTATAGATAAATGAGCTGATTGTGGGATATCATTTTCATTCTATGGACGGATAACGTGTCCTCATTTATCGTACATTACTTGTTAGACTGCGATACGGATAAACGGCACCATTGAAAAAACAGTAATGAATTAAAACAATGTCATATTACTATAAGTCTATATCACGGTAGGTACGCTGTGACTGCTGCTATAGTCTGCGAACAGTTATGAAATCATACCTTAAAGGTATGCATGCCATACCCATATCACAACTGCAGACGCATGAAGCAGATACAGCGCATGACTGACTGACTGACTGACTGTTTCATCAACGCAGAGCCTAAACCACTGGACCTGCAAACTTGAAATTTTGACAGTAGATGCATTTTATGGTGTAAGCATCCACTAAAAAGCATCTTGGAAATTCTGCTACTAAAGAGGTAAAATAAGGGATGGAAATTTTTATGAAAGTCCGTCGTTTTCAGAGCTGGATGCACAAAATTTCATAATCTTAACTTTTAAGAAATAAATGAACACGTGTATCAGAAATTTTACTACTAAGAGGGTAAAATAGGTGAATGAGTGAGGCTAGAAGCAGATGGTGGGTGTAGTCTCTGCCTACCCCATGATTTCGTATGTAAGACAGAGGCAATATATTTCCAATCGCTACGATCCTGGATATGTCTTTCGGCTGGTGCTCGACATTGTATTCTCCATTCATTACTTACAATAACATAACGTGAGAAGGTGTAATTTATCCGGCCGAACCAACCTATATCTTCACCAAATGCTAATTGTTTCAGGCCACCATTCAGAAATAGACACAGCAATTAAAAGATAATAACAAAAGTTCTGAATCCGTCACTCAAATAACAGAGAACAACTATTTACCCCAATCCTAAAAGTAGGTCCATTGCTGATCCACTTTCATCGCGATTATAGCTCTCCGCTTTCAGATAATTGGTCTTATTTTAGTGTAACTTCCTATGAAAACAGCGACAAACGTGTCAACAGAAATATCTACCAACAGTCCGCACGTCTAGTGGAACGACGGCGTGTCGTCCTCACTCCAATTCAGCACAAACCTTCATAAGCGTTGTTTAGCATCGATCCCAAACGTATTATAAGACTAACATCAAAATAACACGATTTTATGTGTCATTAATTCAAGCCAAAACGCTCTGAGCCGAAAGAGTGACACCAACCCGACAAATTACAAATACGTCCTGTTATAAGCCGCTATGTAAACAAGTCGGACGTATCGAAATCGGTAGTTAGGTGTGTTGGCGTATATGCCAAATGTTGGTGTGACGTGTATGTGGCATTAGTTGGCACGTAACCGCCAGTTTCAGTGGCAAGCGCGCGTGCGCCGGCCGGACCGCCCTCCAGTTTTCCCGCCTAAGCGACCGCGACCGCGAGTGACATTTGAAAAATTTTGAATTTCGAAACCGCGTTTGTATTGACGAGTGTTTTTTATCCGCTAGTGTTGTGTGATTATCATTTGAAAGGAATCGATTTATCGATATTGCCGTGTGACTTGGATACGATCGATTGTTTTCACGAGTGTCCGGTTCCATCTACGTGGAAGATTTTGCATGGACGCGATGGTAACGTCTTTATTATTTTACTTGGAATGTATTAAATGTAGTTCTAGTTATAAGTATTTTATAATTCAACCTCTAACAATAGATTAAGAATTAAAATAATGTGTGACTACCTACTTAAAATCGAAATTGTATAATTTTAAGCGTTCTTAAGAATTATGTATTTACAATTTAGATATATCACCCAAAATAGAGTCTGTATTTGAATGTGTCGTGCAACTAAAACAGAACATTTACAAAATGTTCATACTGAATCAAACCGTAGCCTTAGATGCAAGTAATGTTTGACTCAGACAAAATTAAATCCAACTGTACATCTTACAAGAAATAACTACGACGAATGATATATTATTCCAAGCAGTTTATATCTAAAATTTTCTATTAGAAACTAAATAAACAAAGCTCGCACTGCAGTTAAATTACAGAAGGCGGCCAAAGACTAACAAACTTATTCATAAAAAACATGGCGTTTGAACAAGGTGAGAATACAAATCGCCTTTGAAGGCCTTTGTTCAGTTTTTAACAGCTAAACACACCCCGGGATCAAACGATTACAGATATAAAAATCGTTTGAAAGATTTATGACCTTCGTATTTAAGAAGATAGTGAGTGATTCATTCCACTACGGATAGTACGTTTTTACTGCCGTCTGATCCCTTACACGTAAGTGTGTAAGGTAACGAATATAGTACCACCTCACCCATAGGTAATGTTTCGATGAGCTTCTGCTAATTAGTCCCACCCTCTCCTTTCTTACCCAGGACAACTCGTTCAGGGTTCAGATGTCTCCCGCTTATGGTGCAGAATATTCCATCAAGAACCAAGCGGTTCGGTGACTCTTTTTGCTACGTCCTTAAGAAAGAAAAGTTTTAAGCAGCAAACTAGTTTCCATCTTCCTACAGTCTCGGTTCCTTTAAGCGTGGTGTGACAAAGTATCTGATGAGGCCTTCAAGCTGAGCTCTTTGTGTCTACAATGGTGACCTTCTTAAGCTTACAATCAGACAAGGTCATATTGAAGGAATATTTTTAAAAATTCGATTCAAACCTAAGTTCGATAGAGTATATTATTTTATCTGTGGTTTGATATTCGAATGTTCTATTTAATTTCAACGGTACCGAGCGAATTTCAGAACGGATATTTGTTTTCATTGCAATGTTTATGGCTTTATTAATCTGTGGTGTGGATTTTCAGTCAATTATGAGCGATAGAGAACACATTTATTTGATTTAGTAGAGTCTATGATTGGAATATTTTTATTTTGTAAGCTTATGTGTTTTTGAGTATATGAATGAACGATGATATAAATCAAAATTTTAAGCCTCGCGCGTCGTAGGGATTCTTGGTACTATTGGAAATTTATCTGGAAAAACAAAAGCAAAAGTTTAGCCAAAGCACCATAAAATATCAGTTGTTAAAAATAAGTTAAGCTTCGATAGTTTATTGGTTAAAGAGTCAACCTTACAATCGACAGGTCCCGGGTTCGAATCTATTAACAACGTTAATTCTTCAAAGTTTCAACATTTTAGGTTCATTTCGTAAGTACCGTCAATTATTATCCGCCCGCGTATTGTCAGATCCTGTTCCCGTTACATTTCAACTCCAGGGGGGTTTGAAAATCTTCCACCCTGTATACATACATCCCATGGGATGTCATCTTATGGGGTACTTCGGCCTACTAGTTATTTTAACGCCGCGCCGCGTAGAAATGACCCTTGCTGCGTCTATAGAGCTTGTTTATAGTCTATAATTTTAATAGTATAGACAGTTAGATTATATATCTCATAATCATTCGTAATAATGTCTTATATTCGCTAGTTTGTTTAATATCCTATGTTCAACAGTTATGTTTAATTTCAACGAGCCCATTGTTATATTCAAAGTTGTAGTATGACATACTACATCTTGATACACGTTTTGTCAGTGCAGCATGTTCAAGATTTATGTATTAATTAAGTAATAAATGTCTGCGCCTATATAAGTAGACTAGCCGACCCCCCCGTTTGTGTAGTTTTGCTTACAATTTTGATTTATATTATCGTTCATTCATATACTTACTCAAAAACACAAAGGCATACAAAATAAAAATCGTAAGACTACTAAATCGAATAAATGTGTTCTCTATTGCTCATAATCGACTGACAAATCCACACCACAGATCAATAAAGCCATAAACATTGCAGTGAAAACAAATATCCGTTCGGAAATGCGCTCGGTACCGTTGAAATTAAATAGAGCATTGAAATATCGAACCACAGATAAAATAATATACTCTTTTATCGAACTTAGGTTCGAATCGTTTTTTTTAATATGTATATGACTTTAATATGACCTTTCTGATGGATGGATGCTTTAGGAAGAGTGGCACTCAGCTTCGTGCCTCATCAGATGCTTTGTCGCGCCCCGCTTATAAGACCCGAGGCTGTGGTATACTTCGAAAGTCCACTCTTTTAAGCTATTTATTAATTTCCAAATAACGTATGGAAATCTGCGGAAATTGTTGAGGTTTTTTGGTTACTACTCCGCTACCTTTAGTAGTAGCGTGATGATATATTAGCCTATAACCTTACTCGATAAAGGGACTAGGCTACATCACAAAAAAAACCTATTCGAACTACATTAGCGCGTTCAAACAAACACGCTGACGCTTTATAATATTTAAGGTACATTAGACTAAACGCGAGTAAAATTTATTCCTAGAATAAACAGGCAATATCAACCACATACATATTGGCTGTTTATTCTAGGAATAACCTTTACTCGCGTTTGGTCAAACCGGCCCTTAATAATATAGACAATAGAATACCAATATCGTAGCAGGTGGGAAAATGTGGTCTCTACCTACCCTACACTGGGAAAGAGGCGTGACTGTATGTATGTATGTATACTTTTTGGTTTTACAGTTAGTATCAAACATGACTGACAATTATGGATGGTCAAACCATGCACCGAGTGTCAGTTGCTTTCTATAGGGACAGTTCTTTCATTGGACGCGACGCGAACGGGTTTAGTATGTATATAATATGTATGTATGGTACGAACCATTACTTAAACATTTAATGTACCTATTTCGTAAAAGCCGCGTGGCAGAGAAAAATTCAGGCCACCTCATCTCTTCCCATGCGGTGTCGTACAAGACGACTAAGGGATAGGGCTGTATAACATCAGACTGATATATACAGCCCGGTCGACTCAGCTCCAGATATAGGCTCGAGTCAACAATAGTGCCCGGAATATTATGGCAATATGCTCACCCCCTATTATATGGGACCGAATACAATTATTGGTGAAATGAGGGTGTTAATTCACCTCTGCCTAACTCCCCGGGTATAAAGGCGTGATTATACATGTAGTTCATTAAAACGATCTTCGTGATCTGATTACGTACGACTCAAACACAAAATAGCCAATGAAGTTATTATAAATTACACCCATTATAAAACAGGATAGCGATAGCGCCCTCTCACTCGCTCTTTCGTCATCTGTCATTGATTATCTAAAAATAAAACTCTGGAAAGAACGCGAATCTAGAATTTTTTTGATACATCCGCATTGGTAGAAACTATACGATAGCTTTTATTTATTGAGAAAATATTGATCGTAAATCGCTTGAAGCCAGGTGCGCTCACTGTTCGGTGTACGATCAGTGGGTTAAACTTCAACGTAGTTGCTATTTGGATGGGTGACTAGGATAGGATAGGATAGGGGACTCTTTCATTCGCACTTAGCCTCTTTTCTTGGGCCTTTGTTCGTGAAGAGTACTGGCTAGATTAGCCAGCCCATGGGTGATTAATCAATCAATCAAATTAATTAGCCTATTGCAGTCCACTGGTGGACATAGGCCTCTCCCAATGTTTGTCATTTCTGCCGAACCTCTGCCTTCCGCATTCATCTGTCACAGCCACCTTTTTCAGGTCGTCAGTTCATCTGGCTGGGGGCACCCTAGTGACACTATGGTCCCCACAACCCGAAGGGGGCCATCTCGAAAGAGATGGTCCTGGGTCTGCCGGGGTGCGAGAGATATGTTTTCGGCAATCTCACCACCAGCAACCAAAGACCCAAGACGACGTGCGTTTTAGTCGGATCGAGTCCGACATAACCACCTCCACCGGCTCCGTGGGGGTGGTATCCGTGGGAATTCTTCGCACGATAAAAAAAGGGGGGCACCCTATTTCATCCGAGCGCTTCCATGCTTCAAAAGGCACGTTAAAAGTCAGTTCTTCTTCTTCTTCTTGGAGTGACATCTTCTTAATGAAGGTCGGCGACCATTAGGGCAATTTGGATCTTTGACACAGCAGCCCTGAAAAGGGAACGGGTGCTCTTATTGTACCACTGGCGCAAATTCTTCAGCCATGATAGTCTTCGTCTGCCAACACTGCGTTTACCTTGTATCATGCCCTGGATGATGAGCTGCAAGAGCTGGTACTTGGGATTTCTCATAATTTGCCCGAGATATTTCAACTTCCTTACTTTCACTGCCGGCAATATTTCTAGGTTTTTATGCATCCTTTCCAGCACCACTTCGTATCTGACTTTGTCTCCCCAGGATTTTCTTAACATTCTTCTGTACACCCACATTTGAAACGCTATTACTTTTTTGCACATAGCTGTGAGTGTCCACGCTAAAAGTCTGGTCAAGTCAAAGCCACGGTACAAGCCATTTCCAGATGTTAATAGTTGAAGGCATTTGAAAACATTTATTGAAATTCAGTTTACATGTCACTTAAAAGTATTTGAACAATGATCTTCACACTAGGATTCCCTGTGTCGTGAAAACCAGACCTCTTTCGCTAGACACAATATATATAAGTAACTGTACATTTTCACAATAAAGACGGCAAGATAGGCAACCTGAACAGTCATTGGTTGGCCAATAACCACACCTCAGGCGGGGTGATCAGTGGCAGTCACTCACAATATAGCCGAAAAAACCAATGCACATCACATATTTAAGCGAACCCCGGATTACAAGGAGAAGGCCTTGAGTCATGCATGGCAGAACCCTGCTTTGTTTTTAAAAGAATATTAGCAACCGAAATTACTAATATTCCCTCTTACCCCTCCAACTAAGCTAAATAGCTTGTGCCAGGAGTGGGTTCACGCCGGTAGTGTAATGGCCAGGATTCGAACCCGAGACCTCTCGATCGTAAGGCCAACTCCTTAACCACTAAGCTACCGACGCTTAAACATATTCTGTTCGTTAAACAGAATATGTTTTGGCCTGCAGGTGAGATTGACTTGGGCTCTGAAGGCCTTGATGGGGCCACAATACAAAAAGCTATCATACATAATTTCTAATAGAAGTCCTACTAAGGCCTTCAGTACTATGTACTTAACTGAAGAATTAATCCCCGTTCTCTCTAAAGTGCAATGTGCGAGCGAATTTGTGTTTCCTTCTTCCTACAGTCCCGGGTCCTTTAAGCGTACCGTTAAAAGGCATCTGATGAGGCCCTCAAGCCAAGCGCCACCATTATTAACTTGGTACATGTTTACGATGGTGACCCTCTTTCCGAGACTGTGCCTATAGCTTAACATCAGGCGAGGTGAAGTCAAATTGACGTGTCCTTTTATATATTTTAAAACAGAATTTATCTTTTCTTATTTAGTAGTAAAATTTGTACAAAACGATCGAATTATTGTACTGTAACAAAATTTGTACGAAACAAGCATTATTGTAGAATCAGATATTGTTGCAAGTTATGTGGGTTACATAAACGTATCGTGTCCGATACTGCGTGCCATCTGGCAGCGTCGCACGCGCACGCTTTGATCTCGATGTTCAAGTATTGATGCAGAAGCTTTTATTGATATCTACTCTCGAGACAACACTGTTTTGTATGTGTTGGAACTTGGAATATACGCTTTAGAATCTGTTTATTAATAATAATGCGTTTAAAATGTGCGTAAATTGTATCCTCAGTGCGGTTTACAAACACGAAGGTTTTGGTGCCATCACACGAGATAGAGTCAGCTGTCATTCCCAGAGCGATTTTATGACCCAGTACCCCCCCCCCCCCCCTGACTTAGTACGAACACCTATCTTAATCGTATAGTAAGCTTATTGAGAGAATGGAGCGTTGTGATTGGTCATCTTGACGTACACACAGGTTCACAGTAAGAAGGCGGTCAATCGCAATGCTCCATTCTCTCACTACGCTTACAATTTGATTACGATACTGGTTCGTGCTAGGGGTTCGCTTACTATTTCTGATTGTATTTTTATTTTTCCCAAATCCAAGATAAAGCAAGCGCCGGAGCCCTCATCTGTTGTTTAGTAGGTGCACCGACTAGCACTTTTGGTCAACTTGGGTCTCAAAGATATTCGTAGGGCCTTCTACACCTGAAGGTACAGGGTCCTAGGAACGGTAATTGCAATAGTAGTAACTACATATTACTGTTACTGCCAGCAATAATCATAATTTTCAACTAAATCTCGAAGTGTACAAAACAAACATAATTTAATGTAAAAGCTTAAACATACAGAATAATATATTTATACAAGAATTTATGTGTCCTAATGAAATTATCACACATTTATTATTGCGGGTAGAATTGAATTTGTTCAAATTTGACGTTTGTACAGTGAGCATCAGAAAGATGTTGACGAACTAAGTGCCTACTCAAAATGATCTTAATATAGTTTTTTTACCCCTTCCAGTTGACTGACCTTTAGTACAATAATACCATATAAATCAATAAAACAGTTTGATTTGCTCTTAAAACGAGTGTTTTAAGATCTTTTTTAGACTTTTTTTATAAAGGACACGTCAATTTGACTTCACCTCGCCTGATGATAAGCTGACGAGCATATTGATAGCATCGTTAAGAAGGCTTCAAGGGCCCTTGGCTTAATACTAAGGTTCGCAACGGATTTCAAAAATGTGAAAACTTTCAAGATTTTGTACTGCGCATTCGTTCGCAGTCACTTGGAATATGCATCCCAGGTGTGGAACCCGGTGTACGGTACATACATCGATAGGATTGAGCGAATTCAGAAACGGTTTCTGCGTTTCCTTCAATACAAAACACGAAGGTATACCTCTAATTACACTGTGCGCTGTAGGAGGTTTCATATACTACCCTTGTATGAACGGCGACGCATTGCCGATGTCGTGTATTTGCACAAGATTGTGACTGGAGCCGTGGACTGCCCCGAGTTGTTGGGAGAACTAGGCTTTATCGCACGATCTAGACTGCTGCGTAATCCTAGCCTACTCTATGTACCCCTCGTCAAGTGCACCTACAGGCAGAACTCATTTTTAATACGGGTGAGCAGATGCTTCAATAGTTTATGTCGTGAATTAGACTTAGACCTTTTCTATACCAATGTATGCCGTTTAAAGCATGTACTAGCTAAGAGGTTCTTCGTCGAAAGTTAATTGTTTGCAGTGATGTTATTAGGACGATAGTAATAATTGTTTCATTTCTGTACCTACTGTTTTTTTTTTTTTGTATAAGCCATTGTTATTCGTGGAAATTTGTTAATGGCCTTCAGCTATTTATTATTTAAGGCTAAAATATACACTAGCTGTAAGTTTCCCAAATAAAATAAAATAAAATAAAATAAAAATAAAATAAAGGCAAAGTACCTACCATGTTAACAGTGGTGGCACTCAGCTTGACGGCCTCATCAGATGCCTTTTTACGCCTCACATAAAGGACCCGGGACTGTGGGAAGAAGGAAACACGTGAGCTGGCAGGGAGTTCCAGGTCTTAATGGTGCGGCATGGTGGTTCTAGCAGGTAGGACTTCGTCGTCAAGATGTTTAGGACGCTGACTGTACGCAACGCGACAGTTGTCAATGTCATGTTGACTATTTAGGTAACATTGTCACCTATTATCACTCGCTTTATTCCACGACTTCGTCTACTTTCGCAGTCTAAATACTCTCTGAAGATCAAACGGTTTTTTCAGATTAAAAATGACACCTGGCTTAATGAAAGATATATAGTGACAACTAAAAAAGTGGAAACATGTTAATAATGTGTTCAAGAGTTTGATTCAACAGCTCAGAAACGGGTGGATTAGAGGTGGCTGTGTAAGATGTATATTTATAGCATTAATGGAACAGAACGGCCTATTTTTCATGGTTGGAAAAATTATTCCACTTCCGTATTTCGCGCAATATTATGAATTATGATACATGGTAGTTGGAGAGCGACACCGGGCCTGGGGGCGACAGGCGGAGCCGCCTGTTCAGTAGAAGCCAGGCCACGGCGGCGGCGTGCTTCTCAACGTTCCGGGGGCGAGTCGGGAACACCGTTGTTCCCCTTCCCGAGGCGGGCCAGACCGTAAGGGATGGCCCTGGGTCAGCCGGAGTGCGAGGGAAATGTCGATGAAAACCTCACCTCCGGCCTAGCACCACGTCCTCAGTTGACGTGCGCTATTAGTCGGTTCGAGTCTGACATAACCTCCCCTTCCGGCTACGGCGGGGAAGGTATCCGACGGGATTTCCGCATGAAAAAAAACAACGTAGGCGAAGAGTAGGCCTTCGCCATGGATCCAAGGACACGAGGATCTTACGAAGACATAATACTCTGAACTCTTTGGAGATCGGGAACCTACATCTGTGAAGAGATGCACTCATGCATCTCTTCAAGGAAAATCTCGTAAAGGAAGTTACAGCAATATTTCAATAAATCGATTAGTATTTCACAGTGTATTGCTGGACATACACCTCTCCTAATGCGCGCCAATGTCGTCACCATGACCACTACCATTATATTATTTATATACCTACTAGTAAATAAACTGTCAAGGTATAGGTTTTATGAAAAATATTTGGAATATAATGTCCTAGCTAGATATTGTCTTTCGGACATTACGTAAAATGTGGTAGTCGATCTTTTCCAAGCTTACCGGGCACATTGCTAAGATAATGATGAGGATGGACGTCTGTTAATTCTGTGAAAAATGGATACTTAACTTCGCTCGCTGTACGATTAAGCATCGACACAGCTAAATGGAAACCAATCGTTACATTCGAGCCGACACCTGACCGCCATGACAGTGTAACCGCCGGCTCATTACAGCCATGCTTAGGCTCGCTTTCCACCAGAGATGTGCTATGCTATGTTGCTATAGAGCTGCCAAATATCTACCAGTCAAAGTGTATGGTCTACATAGACATTAGTGGAAAATGCCAGCTCACGTGTTTCCTTCTTCCTACAGTCCCGGGTCCTTTAAGCTTGGCGTGAAAAGGTATCTAATGTGGCCGTCAAGCTGAATGCCACCACTGTTAACATGGTACATGTTTACGATGGTGACCCTCTTTCCGAGACTTTGCCTTTAGATTAACATCAGGCGAGGTGAAGTCAAATTGACGTGTCCTGTATAAAAAAAACAGCTACAAATGACTGTAGTTAAGTGGTTACGGAAGGAATTTGCGTACTATCTCTTAATTGAATTTGAGATCTACAGACATAAATGTTTAGTAAAACATTTTCGCTTAGCTAGTGGCTTGCTGAAGCGGGAATACAAGTGATTTCGGTAAGTAATCCCCTTTAAAACATCGCGAGTGTGATTCCTCTTGTGTTGCACATGTCCATAGGTCAACCACTTTCGATTAGGTGGTCTGCGTGCTGCCACTAGCACAAAAAATCTAGTGAAGCTATGTGCAAAGCGGAATACAGAATAGCTCAAACTGCGTACATTATTTGACTACATGACTACATCGCGCTACATCTTATTAGCCCACCTAGTCCCCCTACATCTTATAGTTTTGAGCCGTTAGGAGTCGAAACGTTGGGTCCGTGGGGCCCAAGTGCGCGGGCGCTATTCAAAGAAATAGCTAGCGACTATTCGACTCTTAGGTCTGGACTTTACCTCGCTCAAAGAATTGCTATCGCTATTAACCGGGGTAATGCCGCGAGCCTTTTGGGCACGGTACCAGTATAGGTCGATGGGGAGGAATTCTACGATGCCTAAAGTTACAGTCTCTTCCTATAAAAATTAAAACTAATGAAAACAGTCACTTAGTCCCGTACCTATACTTTTACGTCTTTCTCTCTTAACTGCATAGCATATCTCTACTGGAATAACAGCCTTACACTTGTTACTGTAACATTGTTTTGTAAATACGCGGCTATACACTGCAGGCCATACGAGCCGGGTATGTGTGGTAACTCGCCATATATTGTATAACAATAGCAGAGTAATACGTACGTTCATATACTGCGGTCATCAATAACACTGCATTTGTCCCAAAGATAGGAAAGGAAATTCTATGGAAAGTTTTCTATGCCTTCAAAACCTGGATTCTGAAAAAAAAATTAACGTACGGAAATCCTCTTGGTATGCCTCGGCCGGAGCTAGCGGAGGTCCTTATGTCGGAGTCGAATCGACAAAAACCGCACAGCTGTCTTGGGCCATCAGTTGTCGGGCGTGAGGTAGCCTCTGGTATATCCCTTGCGCATCCCAACTGACCCAGGGCTATATAAGGCCCCATTGGGTGTGGGACTATAGCGTGCCCATCTATCCCCAGAAAAAGAGGCCTGGCATTCCAATCTATAATTTTGTTTAAGACGCTATTCGCTTCTGTTTTTCAGGACTTTCACTTTTCCCGGTTATCTACTTTTCAGGAGCATGATCTGACCTGCCAACTTTAAAAGAACGTTGTTATTACAAAACTTAATATCATATGATGGTAATTCTCAAAACATCCGCTAGATGACTCATGGCCAAGAGGTATTTATTTTTTCAAATGTGCGCTAAAATCACTTCGAATACCCCTCCGGAGCCAGTTTTTGCTGTTCATGATAGATCCAGTTATCGCAGTTGTTATAGGTATCACACGCGCGTGTAATCACGGGTAACAGCTAATCCATACTCCATACTAATATTATAAATACAAAAGTAACTCTGTCTGTCTGTCTGTTACGCTTTATCGCCTAAACCACTGAACCGATTTTGTCAGGTATATAAGTAGATTATTTATTCAGGTATATAAGTATATTATTGTCAGGTATATAAACTCAGTGGAAAAGTACAAGTGTGTTATTCAATATGTGTAGCAGATTCCACCAAGCGCCATCAATCTCCAGTATAAACATTATTCAAATCATTACAACAGTTTGATTTGCTGTTAATACTTTGGTATTACGATCATTTTGAGATTTTGTTGTCAAGATATTTCCGAAGCTGACTGTGCGATATTATCACATTTAAACAATAGTTGATATAACATCACATCAAATGCTTCATAGCATGATGAATCGCATACTATTGTCTAATAAATGCGACAATGTTGGTCATGCCAAAGCTGATGACGCGCATAGTGGCCGTGTATGACGGCGGCGTTGACAGACATGGCAGGACAGCTGTTTATTTGTCACGAAGCTATCATTGTACTGATATAATAGCAGCATTATGACCACTGGTGCAGTTACAATAATGCGGTAGTCGATTCGGTAATAAATAAAGTAAACATTTAAGACTACGAGTGGGACGAGGGTAGTCAGTCCACAACAAATCCTATGCCACACCATTAAGACCTGGAACTCCATGCCAGCTCACGTGTTTCCTTCTTTCTACAGGCCCGGGCCCTTTAAGCGGGGGCGTGAAAGGGAATCTGATGAGGCCGTCAAGCTGAGTGCCACCACTGTTAACATGGTACATGTTTACGATGGTGACCCTCTTTACGAGACTTTGCCTTTAGCTTACCATCAGGCGAGATGAAGTCAAATTGCCGGGTCATTTATAAAAAAAAACGCCCGCGTAGACGACGTAGTCAACAATAAAAGGAGGTTAACGTATTCAGATTCGAATACATCGGGAAAAAAGAAAGGCTGAAGTTCGTAAGTTGTTAGATGGCTCCACCGTCGCTCTTAAAGACGTATGTAAATAGAAGGGAAATTGGAAGTGATTCAGAGTGGCTCAATAACTCAGTTGGAAGAGCATGCCCCCTGTTAGGGGAAAGGTCGTGGGTTCAAGTTCCACTTGAACATTTCATTTTTCCCGATGTATTCGAATTTTAGCAAATAAAAAAAAAGTTAGCAAAATAAATGTCATAAAAAATCATTCAAGTATACAGATTCCCTTTTGCCCTCTGAAAATCTTGATGAGTATGTCTTATATCCAGAAGAATGGCCCTTTTTCTTCTTGTTATATCGTGGCGATTACACCTTGATTCCCAAATTTTGTTACATTTAAGGAAACGCTATATAGTGAAGACTTCACAGTGGTAGCTAAGACAAAGCTATTCAACTTATATAATAAGGTATCTCATATGACTACCAGACTTAGGCATTATCGCAAAAACATCGTTTAAAGTTGAGAATAAGCGGAAGAGGAATTAAAAGGTGGCTTATGTAGCACAGAGATATCTCTAAAATGCTGAAGATATAAGATTTATAACCAAAAATGACGACATCACAAAGAGAATAAGACTATACCAGAAAATAGCACTATACCAGGCTGACGACGAGAGAATGCAAGTTGACATGAATTATCACAAAATGTTAACCATGCGATAGAAACGAAAAGAGGAAGACAGACCATGAAATGGATAGACAATGCAAGGAGAATAGGAGGCAAATTGAACCAAAATAACAAACTATAATGTTCATTTGTTAGTCATCATTCGCGTCCCTTCTCTTGGTGTATACCCGGCATTAGAAGTCGCGTCAATCCAACAAGCAATTCAACATTATGACAGTAAAATTATGTTTCCTTGGAAAAATAAAGAATATATATAATTCATAACTGTAATACAGGAACTATTGTAACTAGAATACATACACAGATGAGCTCATCGCCATTTCTGACACAAATAGCGGAAGAACTGCTCCAATTAGATAGTTTGAGATGCTCGACATTGACATCCACGGGTGTGGGTGTGGGTGTCCGCCCCGGCGGGTGTTCCGGGTGGACACTAGACAGCCATAGGAACACACCCACAATGTTAAGATAAAATAAGAAATTTTGAATATACTGAGTGCCATCATTGTTAACATGGTACATGTGTATAATGTTTACACTCTTTCCAAGACTTTGGCTTTATCTTACCACCAGGCGAGGAAAAGTCAAATTGTCGTGTCCTAAGTTCTTGTTGTCCGAGCCAACCTAGTACCTAAATATACTTACCGATTGACGGGCGGACGGATGGACGTACGGACAACACTTTTATTTACGGCATATAACTACTGTCTCCAGAATCTGAGAGAAAACGATAATCATAATCATAATCATAATCATAATCATAATCATAATCATAATCATAATCATAATCATAATCATAATCATAATCATAATCATAATCATAATCATAATCATAATCATAATCATAATCATAATCATAATCATAATCATAATCATAATCATAATCATAATTTTATTTGCGAATACAGGTAGGGGAGACCGGGGCGCGACTTAACAAAATTTATATTTTCAGTTGTATCTTAAAGATACCTAAACATTTTGAAATTATTTTTGTATCAAATGATGTCTAAACTATTCAATAACCATGTCGTTGGTTTTAATTTGACAAGAAATGGATACCTTTTTAAGAAAGTCGATTTTACTCAGAAAAGTCAGAAATTAATACTTACCCCGCGATCGGGGCTATAATTAACACTTCCGAGGTAAGTATTAACCAAAGGGGCAACAATTAACATTGTAAGTATTTTCCTCTATAAATAAAGAAAACTCAAAATTACAATGACATTTTTTTATTAAGCAATACAATTAACATTAGGCTTAAACAATATAGCACTTTGTCCCTGCAACAACGATATATGTTTATAGAGAAAGAAACCCGAACAAAACCTGTTTAATCTGGTTAATCCTGAGATTTTAAATGACTTGCCCAGTTTGGATATTAAGGTTTCTGACGTGATAGCATAGATAGCATAGAACTAGTGGCTGGACCCTCAGGCATGCAAAAAGAAAATAATTTAAATTCATCCAATACAAATGTTAATTTGTCTGAAGTACGATCCCAAACACCTATAATTCTACGGAAGCGGTTGCTGGTCTTTCACGTGCTCAAAAAGATAACTGTTTTCTCATCGAATCCGTACGACCTCTCCCAAAAGCTCAGCCACGTGCTCAATTGAATCGTAATTGCACCAGAAAATATGCCATACTCACCGACACACCGGAAAAACAAGCAATAAAAGAGATAGAAAGTAACAGAAACTTAAAAAGAAAAAAAAACCGCAAAATAAAGACGATGGAAAGAAAAAAAAGAAAGGTAAAAAAAATGGTAAAGGTAAGGGCAAAGGAAAGGGTAAAGAACAAATAGCTAAAAAAGGAAAAGAAAAGGAAACATTACAAGTGGAAAAGGCAAAGAAAAGGATGTTGGAAGAAAGCAGCGACAGTGCAGAAGATGAATATTTCTGTATAATTTGTGGTGTCTCATACAATGAAGACACATCTGGTGCAGACTGGGTGCAATGCATCTCGTGCAAGCAGTGGGCTCAGTCCGGATGTATCAGAGGCAACACTGTTTCACTGGTAGGCTAGTTTTTTTACTTCCGCAGGTAGCAGTCCGAAATAAATGTTAGAGCACTTTAATAAATAATCTGCAATTTTTTCTCCTGCTCAGAAGTAAATACTAACCGGGTCTTTTTGTAACCTACTTCTACTGAAACTCCTGCTTTCTTCTTTTTCACAAAATTGAACAGCGAAACGTGACAAATTTGAAATTCTGTGGCTACTTCTCTGTAGTTCCTTTTCTTGTCCATTATTTCTAAAGCAGCTGACTCGTAGGTCGCCAGCGAAGTCATGCCTCGAGTAGTTTTCCGCTTGTAAGTCCTCATGCTGTAACGTTTAAGATAAATAAATAAATATGTTATTAGATACCCTGGTGGATATACAGCTCTTTAAAGTTAAGACAGGTGGACAGACAGACGGATGGACAGCGTAGGCTTAGTACCTAGTGTAATAATGTTAGTATCAACCCCACATGCGGGTAAGAATTAACATGTTAATACTAGCCCCGTAAGTTTTGTTAAATTTAGCCCCATGGGTAGCTTTTCAATAAAAAAATATATAATTACGAAATATTGTGCATTAGCGCTAGTAACGGTATGTAACATTATTAAGCATAAAACAAGCTACTGCAAAAAAAATATATATTACACCGAAATCAATTATTCAACGCGTAAATCCAAATATCGTAAAGTGAGAAAAGTTCGTTACCTGGCCAAAATAGACGCACATCACAGAACTCACTCTCGCGGCGCACTGAGCTGGACTGACGAGTCTCAACCTGTAGACCGCTGTTACAGGGACGAATTCTAGGAATCACTAGTGAGGTGCTGTTTATAGTTTCGTAGAAATTCGCTTGTTAATACTTACCTCTGTTAATTAAAGCCCCGGCCTCCCCTACAGTAAGGTTTACATTTGAAAGTCACATGATCATTCCATATTCCACCCAATGGGCATGCAAATTTTAAATTAAATTTCGACCTAAAGTAGTCAGAATCGAGTGAAATGAATTACATAAATATCAAAATTAGAGAATGTCATAATAACTAAAATCCAAATTCAATGTGACAACACTGATAATCTTGTCAAAGCCGTAAATTTTCAATCAGATTTCGAAATAAAATAAAATAAATTTAACAAAAGGCCATTAAGCCGCTGAAGTAGCTAGCTGAGTCTTTAATCACTCGAGTAATCATTTATGGATAGTATCAACCGGCTTATTTCAAAAATTCATGAATTTGGATAAAATGAAAATGCTTTGGATGCAATTGGAATTAAAACTTTTCTAATCTATTTATTTATTAAATTATTCAACAATAATTTGTTACATAACTGTCAATTAGCCAGCCAAGACTTTGTCATGCAAATAACCCGCCTCGGGTCGTGTTTGGTGTAAAGGAGCCCAGAACACTGGCCGTATTTCCACGCTGGATTGCAATGGCTACTCTTTGCACCAGGTACGATCCGGAGCGGGGGGTCGAAATGTATTTTCATAATACAGTTTTCGCTGGACATGCAGGATATGTATGTAGGACAGATGCGTTTCATGGTATTGACTGGATGTATGGGAGGTAATAAATCATAAGGAAGAGTAGGAGGGTGAACCAAGGGCTAAACCATAAAGCTTTGGATGCAATTGGAACTAAAACTGTAATGATGACAATAATGATATAAGGCGAACATAGGTATTTAAGTTTGATGATAGGCCTAAAGTCTTGTATACAAACAACTCAGTGAACAAATTAACAGCGCTGACAAACGCATCAGGTGATGCACCTCTATTTACGGCTACTCGTGATGACATGCGCAGGAGTCTGTCGTACTCGCTGTCTTATTTATATGCGCCCTGCTCGTTACCCGTCCAGGGCTGCTATGAAAATAAGACAATCATATAACTTTGTTTATGAGCTTCTAGTTTGTTTCTCGTACCTACTGGCTGGATAAGTCACACCTCTTCGTGTCTTTAACAGCACGTAAAATCCGGTTCCAGCTTTCGATATTATGGTTATTAATGGCTAGCCTAGTAACGTATCACAGACGCTACTAGAATGTTTGAGATCCAAGTTAACTTCCCGGCTGATTGAGGCTGGTGGTCTTTCAGGGTTCCCTGCCCGGGTTGATGAATAAACAAATTAAAAAAAAGATGTCAGTAGCTTCTGTAAAAGTCAAGTTAATCTAATTATAGGGAGTGGGAGAGAGCGGCCTTTAGGCTTCAAAGTGTAAGTGGATTTAACTGGAATAACGTTGATGACAATAAGTTGCCAGCTTTAGTTGAAAATTCATGAATTTGTGCTCAAAGTGCTCAGGCATTGTCCTACGTGAGCGTCAAACGCGCTAACGCGACGCGTTTCGACGCCATGCGTAAATATCAAATGAAGGCATTCCTTTATTGTGTCCTACGTAGTGTCGCGTGAAGATGTCACTTGAAGTATGGAACAATGTCACGCGTGGTGTCGCTTACGCGCGCTGTCGCGTTTGTCGCTCACGTAGGACAACGGGTCAGAAAGTGCCAAGTAAATGGTGGCGAACAATAGTCGCCTTTGCTCTGCTGTTGTGTAACTGGCAGAGATACAAACGCTAACAAACGATGCTATTTCTACAATGACGAATCGCCTGAAACGTTTAATTTGTTACAAAGTATGTCATAAATCGTTTTTCTTTTTCATATTGAATTCTATTTTAAGATACTTGTAGAATGTGCAGAAAAAAACCTATGACATTTTTATTTTAATTCTTTCATACATTCTCGACTTATTTTTATTACAAGTATCTATGGATGCCACTAAGCTCTTCGTGGTCGAAGTCAACTACACCTGCAAGCCAAACATACCTGCTGATTGACAGACGAGGTTCTGTTGCAAGCATATCTGTTGCCGCAGTAATTTCCCTAAAAGTCAAAACAGTGGAGGAAGCCCTTCCTATCATGATTTGGGTCAAAATCATGAAGGGCTTCTCGACTTATTTTTATTACAAGTATCTATGGATTTGGATGCCACTAAGCTCTTCGTGGTCGAAGTCAACTACACCTGCAAGCCAAACATGATGATGATGATGCCTCCGACCGATTTCGGCCATGGCGACCACTTTGACTCCTAGTCGGCTCGGCGCTGATGCGCTCGAAGATGGCTAGCATAGCCGATCTTCGCGGTGAACTCTCGTGTGCACTGCAGGCATGTGAGAACACCACTTACATAATGGTATTGAATGGCAGCGGGTGGGCGGACTTTCAGCTCATCGCGTTTAGCGTCGAGGTCTGCCTTTCGCTGTTCCTCGAAATCGCTTACTCGTCTTTGCACCACCCTGCGCCATTCTGGACGTTGCGCTGCCAAACCTTCCCATTGAGACGGTTCAATGTTGCATCTTTTCATATGACGCTTCTGAACATCTTTAAAGTTCAGAGTAGAAGATGCGTTTCGCCACTCTCTCCTCCGCCATACGTGACACGTGACCGCACCACCGAAGCTGCCGACGCATTAAGTAGGCCTCAATGCCACTGACCTTGGCTCGTCGCAAAACTTCGGTGTTACGCACTCGGTCGGACCATCGGATCTTCATGATTGAACGTAAGCATTTGAGGTGGAAACGATCCAGAGTGCGTATGTGGCGCCGATACACACACCATGTCTCGGAGGAATATAAGAGGTTTGGCAGCACAGTTGCCATGTAAACAGATATTTTGGTGGCCAGCTTAAGGTCATGTGAACAAAAAATGCCGCAGCTGCGGCACAGATTCTGCTGCTGATCTCATCATCAAGGTCACACTTGGATGTAATAGTGCTCCCCAGATAGCGAAACTTGTCAACCTGCTTCAGCATGTCCTGACCTAGCTGTATAGACAGTGTCTCGTGACCATGTGTGTCCAGGGACATCACCTCCGTATTCTTGACACTGATTTTTAGGCCGAACTTGCAGCAAGCTTGGTGAAAACTGGACATAAGCTGTTGCAGGCCATCAGGGGATTCTGCCACAAAGCATAAGTCGTCAGCATACATGATTTCTGTAATCATGGTATGGGAGACTTTAGTGCGCGCCTTAAGTCTGGCCAAATTAAAAAGACTGCCATCTGTGCGGAAGCGGATGCGGACTCCCTCAGAACGAGCTTGTAATACATCCCTGACTACTACTGCAAAGTACATGGCGAACAGTGTGGGCGCTAGAAAACACCCTTGTTTCACCCCACAGGTAACGGGGAAGTAATTTGATTGTTCGCCATCGACACCGACGCAGCATTGCATGTCGTCATGCAGGAGTCTAAGAAGTCTCACAAACTTCTCCGTGCATCCTAGCTTCCCTAGCACGATCCAGAGGGCTTCACGAGGCACACTGTCGAATGCCTTCTCCAGGTCAACAAAGCAGAGATATAGCGGACGACCCTGCTCTCTGCTTTTTTCCTGCAGTTGACGCACAGAAAAGATTGCTTCACAGGTGCCTCGTTCAGGTCGGAAGCCAAACTGGGTTTCTGGCAGTATTTTTTCAGACAGAGCCCTTAAACGGTTTAAAAGGACTCTGGCAAAGGCCTTTCCAGGAGCAGACAAAAGCGAAATTGTTTTTGTAGAGGGTACAAATGCGAGATACTTTGAAGTCATCCGGGACTCGCTCTTCCTCCCACATACGAGTAAAAAGTTTCCAAACCGACATGTACAACTCCCCGCCGCCGTATTTTAATAGCTCTCCCGGTATAAGGTCAATACCAACCGCTCGCTTGTTCTGTTGCTGCCTGATGGCAGAGACAACCTCATCACATGACAGGGGCTCATCCAGCTCAATGGAAAGAAGCAGACTCACACTTTGTAAATCAGATTCTCGATCTACGTTGAGCAAGCTGTCAAAGTGTTGGGCCCAACGATTTAGTACATCCTCCTTGTTTGTCAATAGGTGCATACCGTCTAACGACTTCAACGGCACCTTCGCTCGGTAGGATGTACCAGTCAGCCTACGTACCTCGGAGTAAAACTCCCCGATCTGGTTAGTGTCAGCGAGCCACTGCATGTAGAGAGCTTTGTCTTGCCACCATTTGTCTTTTACTTGACGAGACAGCTTCCGCAATTCAAGGTCACTCGCTTTGACTACCGCAACGCTTCCACCTTGCCTACTATGCTGTCGCAAGAGGTCTCGATGTTTGTTGAGTGCTGTCCTAAGAATCCCGTCATTCTCATCAAACCAGTCCTCACTACGACGGCTTTTTAAACCTAAAGTAGCTAAGGCTGCTTCCATAAGATGAGAAGACAAAGTTCCCCAGACCACCCCAACATCACCTGTCTCATTGACTGGCAACAGCTTTTCAGACACAGCTTCAGCATATTTCTCCCTCACCTCGAGATTCTTAAGCCTATCCACGTTGAGAGACGCAGACTTTGTAAGTGTGGATCTACGAGGTCGACGGAGGCGGAGACGTAGCTTTGTGACAACAAGTTGGTGATCAGTCCAACAGTGAGCACCACGCATTACACGAGTGACTTGGACTTGACCGGTATCTCTCTGCCGGACAATCGCATAGTCAATCAAATGCCAGTGTTTGGATCGAGGGTGCATCCACGTTGTCTTGTGCTTAGCGGCAAGTCTGAACATAGTGTTCGATATTGCAAGCTCATATTGAGCACAGAGACTGAGTAGCAACTGACCATTGCTGTTCATGTTGCCGACTCCGTGTCTACCCAGGACTAAAGGCCAAGCCTCATAGTCCCGTCCAACTCTGGCATTGAAATCGCCTAGCAATATAACCTGCTCTCTGGCGTTTATGCTGTCAAGGCTTCGAGATAGTTCCTCATAGAATTTATCCTTGATGTCATCAGCCTTGTCTAGCGTAGGGGCATAGACACTGATGACATTAAGGTAATTGTCTTTGTCCAGGTGAAGGCGCAGTGTGGTAACGCGGTCTGACGTATGCACAGGGTGCTCCTCAAGTCGCTTTGCTATGTGATTCTTGATAGCAAACCCTACACCTGAACGTCGTGGTTCGGCGGCTGCGGTACCTTTCCAAAAGAAAGTATAGCCTCCGCCTTCTTCTACCAGCTCTCCTTCATCGGCAAGATGAGTTTCGCTAAGAGCAGCCACATCCACGTTATAGCGATGAAGTTCCCGAGCTACTATGGCAGTTTTGCGTTCAGGGCAGGCGTTGCCATCGCGATCAATAAGCGTTCTCACGTTCCACGCGCCGAATGTCATGATAGGTGTTCTCATGTTATACTTTTTGTTCTTTCGACCACGTTTTAGTATGATGCAGTGACAGCCGCGGTTACTGTCACCTTCCGAGTAGGAACGAGCATTTTTTTAGGGCACCTTTTCTAGCCCCCTCCCCGGCTGAGCGAAGAGAGCAGTGCCTCCCTAAATAGGGCTGCTCTGTCATCCCGGGTGCTGCCGAATCCGCGCTGTCGTTCCTAATTTGCAGTGCGAAAGCGACCACGGCGTGTACTCACACCCCCAGGACCGCCCATGTGCAGGAATCAGACAAAGCCTAGCTTGCATCAAACTAGACCTCTCTACCTCATCCTATCGCCATAGGACTTAAACGTATTCGGAGTCCAAGATACGAAAGCGGTCAAGTGCGCAGGATATTTGGAGGTGCGCAAGCGTTCGCGCAGACGCAGGCGCACACACTCGTCCTCCCCCTCCTGAACCCAGTGGAACGAGCAATCGCTACGACTGGAGGAGAGGTCGGATGATGTGTCTGGCCGACGGTAACTATACGCCCTCTACCGCCGCCCTAGGCCATTCACCTTGCCTTGCTGAATCGCCGAGTCCGCCAAGCCCTTTTGTATATCTACAGTGGGTTGCCTTTCTCGCCGAATCAGGCTTTATGCGCTATGCGGGAGGGATCCGCAATAACTTGCCACCGAAATGACAAGCCCCCTCAACCAGGTTTAGCCCGCGAGCCGCCGCGGTTTGCCAGGGTGTGGCCGCTGTGCGCATCACAACTGCTTGGAGCCACTGGTGAGAGTTTATGGGCTAACAGCGAAATTAACACATCTCTGCCACCTCTATAATAGAAGTCGGCTGGCAGAAATAGGAAATTCCCAAAAGCCAAACATACCTGCTGATTGACAGACGCGGTTCTGTTGCAAGCATATCTGTTGCCGCAGTAATTTCCCTAAAAGTCAAAACAGTGGAGGAAGCCCTTCCTATTCATGATTTGGGTCAAAATCATGAAGGGCTTCCTCCACTGTCTTCCAATCTTTCATACAAGTCCCAAAAATCCTAATCCTAAGGATAAATAATAAAAATCCTTTTCCAGCAGAATTTACTGGTCACTGAACGATACAATTGATGGAATTTGTACACAACGAACAAAATGCAAATGCCTTACATACAGTTCTTGTGAGACAAACGATATCTCGAATTTATTTCGAGCAACACCATCTAGTTGCGGTGTTGAAACTAAACCGGTTCTTTTTTTCAAAAAATCATCGATTTGATTAGTGTAGGGATATTCTATAGGTGTGCCATGAAATATCCGCAGTTGTTTATCGAAGTTTCAGGCAAACGATCGGTTCCATGGAACACATTTATTCCGAAATCGGATCCGAATATGGTACCTACATGACTAAATGTTACGTTTTTCGTTCATGTTTCATAAGGGCCCAAAGTTTCGAGTGCTTTATAATAGCCCCATTGCGTAGTCGAACCCGGTTTACCTGTTTACTTACGTGTTTTAAGCCCTGTTCACAATATCCCAGTACAGTAATTTAGCGAATTGCGTAGTTTGTGTTCACAGTATTCTAGTGTTTTAAACACGCTCGAACTGTTGACATCCATTGCCTGGACTGCATTACTCACTGAAATAGACTCATTCCAGTGATGGTTTACATTTTTCCAGAAGCATTCGCTCGCTGAACAGGAATGACGTGAACCGGGCACAATAAACTTGCGAGTGTCTTTGCTCAGCACTAATAAAAAAAAAAAAGTTTAAAACTAAAACCCGACTACCGAAAAATCACGCTCTAAAAGTAACAAACAAGAAAATATCAAGGATAGCCGTGGTCGTATGCCACTTTTCCCTAGAATATACCTATTGTGTTTGTTACTTTTAGAGCGTGATTTTTCGGTAGTCGGGTTTTAGTTTTAAACTTTATTTTTTATTTATATTATTTTGGGGCAAGGTAAAGCTAATAATTTATACATATTTGAAATGTGCTTATCAAGCCTTTTCATTTGTTACCAAACACGGCATATTTATCTCAAATTTATTTTTTAACACAGTACCTTATGAGCGCTAGAGGGCGTCATACAAGATTGAGTGACACGTCATATAGCCTATAACCATCGGACGATAAAGCCGCTTGTAACGATACCTCATTTGTCCAGTTCTAATAAGTAGTTAAGGAGCTATGAGGGAACAAATGAACATACATACATACATACATACATACATACATACATAGCCT
The DNA here is from genome assembly GCA_914829495.1 of Eilema sororculum. NCBI lineage: Eukaryota > Metazoa > Arthropoda > Insecta > Lepidoptera > Erebidae > Eilema > Eilema sororculum. Next base: position 25,557,336 of record OU618535.1, read on the forward strand.
GTCAAAATCATAACCCTCCTTTTGGCTTCGCCGTAGTCGGGTAAGAAAGCTCTTCCAATTAGTCCCACCCTCTCCTTTCCTTCACAGGACGACATGTGCAAAGCTAAGATGCCATCCATATACGGTGCAGAGTATACCTGCTAGAACCAAGCGTTTCAGTGACTCATTCCTATGCCGCACCACTAAGACCTTGAACTCCCCGCCAGCTCACGTGTTTTCTTCTTCCTACAGTCCCGGGTCCTTTCAGCGTGCAAAGGCCTCAGATGAGGCCGTTAAGCTGAGTACCACCACTGTTAACATGGTACATGTTTATGATGGTGACCCTCTTTCCGAGACTTTGCCTTTAGCTGAACATCAGGCGAGGTGAAGTCAAATTGACGTGTTCTTTATTAAAAAAAACTTCAAACCAAGTTTTGTCCTACCCTAGTTTGTACTCAGTAAATAACACAATAGATATCGTATATTTTGCAATGCAGTGCAACATAGCAAAGTTAATGTCCATTACATAAACAAAGAAGAGATATACAGAGTGCACAAATAGCACGATATTGCATCTAATACAGCGTGCTCAATTAGTTCAGTAGCGTGTATTGGCACGACGCCTACCATGAAATTTAATGGCGGTTTTACACTGGTTTAGTTATTGGATTCAGTAAATTACTATAATACGAAGGTCTTCGACCAGGGTGTATTACCAGTTATGACTTATGACCTAAGTGTCGAAACGTGGGTGAGGCGAACGAAATAAGCTTAGAGCGCCGACAAAGAAGTTAACGATATAACGAAGAAGCAACGAGCAGGCTATATTCTGTCGAAGCACCAATATCCATTGGAGCAAACGAGTCATAAAATTTAGATCGCAACAAGACAAAAGGAAGGTAGAACGCCCCTTAGCCAGATTGACTGACGTCCTGAAAAAGGCGGCTGAGAGACAAAAATTAGTAAAATAAAAAAATATTTTGGATCAACCCCCATCACATTTCCTGTTCCATTGGAATCCATTCCCAGAGCTTGGTTTGTTTAGGAATGTGGTTGAGTACCGCGCGTATGAATTGTACAATGCAGAGTCGCATTGTGCCTTGTCATAAACAGTTGCTATGAAAATCCCTCGATAGTCGTTAAGAGTCTCTAGTTTAGCACTCGTAAATAAGTGACTGCTTACTTGCTGGGACTCTGCCAAGGCTGAAAATTACATTCAATTAAAACTCGTTTTATGCATCTTCCCTATAAAAATTATATCGGACATAAACTATAGATTATATCTTTCTTTCGTCATCAAAGCACCGATTGCGGTTGCAGTAAGGCTTGCACTTTCGAGCCACTTTTCACTACCCAGGTCAGTCTTAAGATTGGTGATCATTCCTAACATACCTATGAAAACACGAATGCTCGCCTTGTCCCATGTTACATTACGCTGCCGTGTGACACTGGCAGCACTTTTACATACAAATGCTAGAATTACTGTCCTACAATATAATAAAATTCTAGGCTGAAGGGGCAGGTCTGATCATTAGACCTGTCCAACCGTGTGGTTGCCAGGCGTGGCCACCGTTGGAGCGACACAAGCAGATGCTGCGTGTCACGGAGATGAAAATGCTGCGGTGGATGTGTGTAGTCACGCGTAAAGATCACGTGAGGAACTTTCGCATCCGCGGCAGCCTTCATGTCCGCCTCCGCTGTTGCGGCCACGTCTTGCGGCAACCGCCCAGCTACCCAGTGACCATGGTGCCCCCACCAGGTCCAGGTAGAAGGGGTAGGCCCCGAGGAGGGCTAGACCGTAAGGGATGGCCCTGGGTCAGCCGGGGTGCGAGGGATGTGTCGATGACAACCTCACCTCCGGCCTAGCACCACGACCCACAGTCGGCGTGTTGTTTTAGTCGGTTCCATTCCGACATAACCTCCCCTTCCGGCTCCGGCAGGGGGGTATCCGAGGAGATTTCCGCACGAAAAAAAAAAAAAAGGTAGAAGGGGTAGGCCCAAGAAGTGCTGGCTTGGCGTCGTGGAGGGTGACATGCGTGCAAACGGTCTCACTACCTTGGACGCCCAAGATCGTGCGAAGTGGAGGAGGAAGAGCTAGACCCTGGACACTGATCTCCGAGGGGAACGTGGCCTCGGATGCAATAAAGACTAACGTCTTTATGTGAATGGTGAATATAATAAAATTCCTCTGATCACAACAACAAGCACGTCATAATGTTTACTACACCCTGTGGCGCCAACCTAAATTATTGTCGCCATGTGCATTACGTGAATTCACGTGCATTATAATGAAAATAAACCTCCATTCTATATCTGTTGCGCTGCCACCGTCTGCACCAGCCATTAGGCGATACACCGACGCGAGCGCAGCGTCCGTGTTTGGATTTCGTCAAACAAGAATAGCTCTTGAGCTTTTTATAGTGCGTGTCGCTTGCGCGGAACAAATATAGCGAGTTATTATCAGTTAGGTCGTACGACCTTCGCCTAGGTACGGAGTATGAGTACGGAGTGCCAGCATGGTTTGTGATAGCTGACTTTAGAATTCTTTCTAGGATCTCTCTTGCTACATAAGTCTAGGTAGGGAACTTCCAAATGATTAGAAAAAGTCACGGAAACGCATAAAATAATTTAAAAATAAAAATTTAAAAACCGCCGACGTAAAAATACCTTCAAACACTTAAAAACAAATAGTGTTGGTTAGCCTTTTAGCTTTGATATGGTGTCTGGTAATATTTTGATTCAAGCGATGTTGTGTCGAGGGATCCCTAACTGGTAAAGCACTTCCACAAGTTATCGGAACGATCCAAGGTCCCCCGACACAACAACTCTTGAACCAAAATATTACCTCCCCTTGCTGCTCCAGCAGCGGGGTATGCGTGGGGATTTCCGCACGAAAAAAAGGGCTAACCAGCATGATATTTTTCTGACTGTCTCGTTTCGTGTCCGTTCCGTCGTGGGTAAAAAAATATTTATGAGTCCAATAATTTCGCTTGCAAATCTTGGTGTAATATTTATCGGAACATTAGCATTCCGGAATGTGTGTGTATTGCGAAATTATCAACAGTTACGTAAGTTAACTGACGGAGAATCAACAATCATTAATTTAATCGATGAACGATGAATAATGATTGGTTTTGTAAACCTAATAGTGCCGAAATAATAGCCGACAATCTACGCAGGATTGTTGGCTACGTACCCACTGGACCATCAAAATTCGACCTCATCTGCAAATATGATCCACTGGACCTCCATGTTAGAATTGGACCCTCAATCTTGGATTTCATTTTTACATTAGTGTCCACTAGACCCTCTGTCAAACATCGAGTTCCATTCGACCTCATTTGTACATCTTCATTTGAAAAAGTTAAAATACAATCACCCACAAAAGTGATACTTCGAATACGTTTGTAATGGTACCTTATAACATTTTTTTCGTGCGGAAATCCCCTCTGCCGGAGCCGGAAAAAGAGGTCATGTCGGGCTCGAACCGACTAAAACCGCACGCCGACTGTGGGTCGTGGTGCTGGTTAAATACCGTTCGCTATGGAGTAATTTTTGTATTTTTTTTTAATAAAGAATATTAATAACCTAAATAAACCGAAATTATTAATATTTCGTCTCACCTATCGAGCTAAGCTAAATTGTTTATGTTAAGAGTGGTTCTAATTTGGGACCTCTTGATCGTAAGGACGACTCCTTATACACTAAACCATCGATCATTATTTGAGTGATTTTTCAACATGTAATGTATTAGCTGTATGCGTTGGCAGTTGTCTTATGCGTTCAGCTTCGGAATCAAACCAGTATAATACGAATAACCTGTTCACAATTTTCCAATTTTGATCTGGGATTCCCATTTATAATATTTCAATATCGTGTTCATACTAAGATAAATATAATAATAACATAAACGTGTATCAAACAGAAGGAACGGCGTGATTGATTCACACTAACAGTGCATAAGTCACACCAGACCATTAGCCGGGGTCGATAATGAGCCGTTTGACGTCAAGGGATATCGGCCGGGTGTGGTCTGATTCATCGCGATTATTGTGAACAGTAAGCGACCGCGATCGTGACTTGGGCCGCGGTTTTAAGAGATAGAGATATAGAGCCTATATTATTAGCTCCGTAGCTGACCAGATGCGAGGGGTCTTTCCCTCTGAAAGACAACAGACCGCCATTTTGTTTATTGTGTTAGGCAATTGACGTCAACCTAAGCACAGAATAGTACTAGCGTAACCTAAGTCAATCTCGCTTGTAACCCATCAAAGGAGGAATGGAGTGTGAGAGTGAAGCCCGGGCATCAAAGTATGTCAATTTTTGGATGCAACCGGGATGGGCACTCCGCTGTCCACATGAGCATTCCGTCGTTTAAAGGAAAAGGTAGTTTGTTCTCGATATTATTGTGTAAACAAACGATTCTGAAGCTATTATAGTTTATTTTTACTTTACGTATTTATTTAATAATAGCTTTTGCCCGCAGCTCCATCCACGTGTATGTCGGTTATCGCGACAAAACATAGCCTATGTCCTTTCTCAAGGTCTAATCTACCCCTATACCAAATTTCATCAAAATCGGTTTAGTGGTTTAGTCGTGAAAGCGTAACATACAGACAGACAGACAGACAGTTACTTTCGCATTTATAATTTCTTTTTTTTTTAGTATGGAAGTATGGATTAAGTATGGCAGTATGGATCTCTTGGGTCATCGCTAAGTATTTGTTAAGCTACCTTTTTCTTATGTTCTATTAAATTTTAATAGTTTAAGACTTCGCACAGAGATTAGGAGTGAATCCTCTTATAATAATCGCTGTCACTGGAACCCTACAGTTGGTTTGATGTTTATTATCGATCGTAAACCCATTTCAGAATATTACAGCGAAACTTCGCTTGTACCTACAACATAGATATAATGTATTGTATGTACATAAGGACAGCAAGATGCTGTTATATAGATATTACAAAATGGCGCGATAAGTCTTTTTCTAGTAAATTCTCCCCTGAAATGAGGTAGAAATCATCATTGATCGTTATCATCATCATAATCACCGACGATCAGCCCAACTAAGATAGTCTACTATATAAAAATAAGTCGGGTTTTCCTTCCTGACGCTATAATTCCAGAACCGATTTGGCTAATTTTGGTCTTGAATTATTTGTGGAAGTCCAGGGACGGTTTGTACGTTGAGAAATATTCGAATAATTGCCGGGAACCGACATCCGAGTGAGCGGAGCCGCGGGCGAAAGCTAGTAAGATATAAAATAAGACTTGGTTAAAAGGCCAATATTTTTTTTTTATAAAAAACGTAGGAAGTACCACTCCTAATTCGAAATTTATTCCCGCCTATGTAACCATTTTTTTAATTTTAACATAAGGCCAATTCTCCTTATAAGAACATGTTCAAAATTCAGTCTACATATTGTCAAAAAACTAAATTTTCAATAAAATTTAAACGAAAAGGGTCATTTCTCGTATTTACCTCGATTTTAAATAAAAAAGATCACGATGTAAATGTTTTTTCTTGAAAATTTTTATTTCGGAATTATGTTTTTTACATTTAATTTTATTTTGATAGATAGAAACTGAATGTTTCAAAATTTTTTGCTAGTAGAATTGAGCTTCACTTTGTATAGTAATATAAATAGAAGGCATTTCTATTGAAAGTCCGTCAAACATTACCTAATATTCTTACAAAGAGATTACGTCATTTCTTTTCTCAAAAGCACTTGTCTTAGTAATATGCCCGAAATAAGTTAAAAAAAGCAGAGTAGATTTCTCTTTGTATGAATTACGAGTATTTTTGCAATAAAAATGTAACGATGACGGTTCGATACCACTCCGTCTTCAAAATAAACAACTAAAGAGTTTAACATGACCGCCATTTTTGTTTCACGCCAAAATTAACCATGTTTGTTTTATTTTATTATTTTTAGAATAGATTGAACTGGTATCAAATAGCGATAAAATCTAAGCCATTCAAAAGATACGTTCGGAAAGATAGTACTTTTCATTAATAACATGAAATCCTATTAATGTTATAAACGTGGAAGTTCGTGAAGCTGTTTTTTTTTTAATCACGCTCTGACGGTTCAAAGAACCTGCATGGTTAGATTATAATCTGGAATAACACATAGGCTTGGCTTTTTATTCCGGGAATAAGTTCCCATGGGGTGCGGGAACGGGATCCCCGCGGGAAACAGGTAGTGGAAGCAAACGGTACACCTATTGTTTGATGGACAAGAATCTTGCTCAGGCTTTTTAACAGTCGCTCTAGCAGCAAAAAATTAAACGCAAGGATTCTTCTCGAAATTAGGGATCTGATGACAGTCATTCCCATAGGCGTAAACATTAACTCTATAAAGGAGAAATAGGGAAAGCAAATTCTTCTTCGAAAACCATAGTTTGCGGTACCATATTAAATCAACTAATTATTGGGTATTTTCCTGTAGTCAAAAACGTTTCCAAAAGTTTAGGTAGGTACTAGTGGGATAAATCAATGCCATTTGTACCATTTCCAAATGGTACAAGTGGTCCAGCGGGATATTCGGGATATTTTGGTATCATTTGTACAATCAATTGTACTAATGGGATAAATCAGTGTCAATTGTACCATTAATGGTACTGACTAATGATACAGGTGGTTTGGCGTGAAAATAAATTATCTAACCGAGCTTATTAAATTAAGAATGGTAAAAGAGCGGTAAAAGTTACGTCGGTTCTTATTTTATAGTTTTAATTTATTTTTAATAATCCACTTACTTTTTGCCGACGTACGGTCGTGACCACGGGTGCAGCATCGCACCCGAAACGTCGGCAAAAAGTAAGTGGAAGTTTTTATCGCGTGAAGTCCCGAACTTGCATAAATTAACAATGAGTTTACACCGCGATAGCTTAAATATAATAATCCACCCAAATTATAATAGTAAATGATTTGACTACCTATACAAATTAATTTCACTAAAAAAAATCATACAAGTTACCTTCTATCTTACTGTTCTGACGTTTAAGAAAAAATTAATAATTGTCAGTAGAATACCGAATTTAATTAATCGATTGATTTCAATTTTAAACTGTGAATACTTACGAATCAGCTTCCCATAGTGAAAAGTATAGTGTTGGGACATAGCCGTAGCTCGAACAGTCAAGCGTAAAGCGTGAAGTGTGCAGTAGATAATATCAGTGATATTCGTACTGCTATTAACTGCGCGTCACCTTGGGCCCGAGCGGGAACGGCACTAAAAATAACACAAATTGTAGTATTCGTTGATCAATGGTGCGATTCGCGCATCGCTATATCTAAACTTACGCTAGAGTTCAACGTGATCAACTTTACTGTAGTAGGTGCACTTTTATCTAGTAGGTCCTAATATTCCCGGCAGAGTCGAATTTGGATCACCCCATCTCTTCCCATGCGGTGTCGTACAGGTACAAGGCGAATAAGGGATAGGGCTTTTAAACATCAGGTAGGTTTAATACAGCCAAGGTACGACCTTCAAAAACCTAGAAATTCTATACAAATGAATCGTTTGCTTGTCTTCAGTATTAGTAATGTGTATGAAGCAATATTCTTATATAATAATAAATAACGGGAATTAACGCGATCATGGCATATCTAGGTATTATCTGCAACATGGAATTCAGTGAAACAAAACATGCAGCCTCGCTTATCCGCGCAGTCGGATAAACTATCCCGCAGTTTGCATAAAGAATAGAGAATTAAGGACATTGTGAGTGTGGTATATGACGGTACATGGCGAAAACAAAATATCGAGAATGTGCGGGTAGATGAAGAACCTACTACCTCACGGACTCGAAGACGGCGGGCATGCACTACGGAGCCAGTCAGCCTGTGACCACGGCCAGTGTAACCTTGTCGAAACGTTATCTTCAGGCAAATCAAAAGTAAATTCCCATTATTATTATTGTATATCATGGAACGCGAGAGTTTAATTTAAAAGTTAGTTTAGCATTATTCTTGTTTTTTCAATCAAGAATTCTTTTTGCCATTAATGTTTTTTGCCACAAATATTATTATAAATGCAAGTCTCTGAGCGAGTTCTCACTCGCTCATAAATTTTAAGTTTGTTATTTCTTGGCGTTGTATCGGTGCAGTGATTTTGCCAGAAATTCAGTCTAGAGATAATTGAACCACGGAAAAGAAGTGCTTATATCTCGGATTAACGCATAGAACTTTTGATCTCATTTTATGTATCAGTAGTAAAGTCGATTACAATGTTTCAGTATCTACTCATGTGGTTTCAGTGCTCGCTGTTCTTAGTAATTTCCACATTTTTCCTCACTCCAAAGTAGACAGGTACTCGTATTATTACCGAAGGTAAAGCCAACGAAGCGAGAGAAAAAAGGTAAACAAAGTTTCAGCGGTTCCAAACATTTATCAGTTCAAGCGCATTTAAGACAGGAATGAAATTGCTCATAAGACGGCAGATCTGACAGTTTAGAACCGCTGTGCTGACAGCTTTCCTGTACTACGAAACACGCAACGGCAGCTGTCGCTCGGCCATTTTTTTTTTATCGTGCGAAAAATCCCCACGGATACCACCCCCACAGAGCCGGTGGAGGTGGTTATGTCGGACTCGAACCGACTAAAACGCACGCCATCTTGGGTCCTTGGTTGCCGGAGGTGAGATTGCCAAAAGCATATCTCTCGCACCCCGACAGACCCAGGACCATCTCTTTCGAGATGGCCCCCTTCGGGTTGTGGGGACCAAAATGTCCCCATCTAGCCCCGGTTACGGGGAGGCGCACTTTGCGCCGCCACGGCGGCCTGCTTCTGCTAGGGTGACAGGCGGCTCCACCGGTCACCCCCAGGCCAGCGCTCATGGAGGACGGAGGTCGTTCTGCGACCTCCGACGTCCGGTTCGCCTTCGCTCTGCACGGGCTTCCCGGGCCCGGAGTCTGGTCCGGACCCGACCGGCCGCCTCCTTCTCGAGCATAACTTGCTCGCAGAAGGAGGCGGCCGCACCCCAAGCGTTTGCGCATTGTACCATCGCTGTGAGCAATGTGACGAGTGTGAGAACTCCCACCCCTAGAGCCGCCACTAGGACCCGCCTCGGCGTATCCCACGCCGGGCACTCGGTCAGCGTGTGCAGCTCTGTGTCCTCGCTCGCATCACAGTGATGGCACTCGGACGTTGGCTCCTTCCGGATCCGACACAGGTACTCGTAACTCCCGAAACACCCGTGTCCGGTAATCACCTGCGTCAGCCGGTACGAGAGGCTGCCGTGTGGCCTCTCTAGCCATTCCTCCATGATGGGTCTTACCGCCGCTATTACGGCGTGCCCTTGTCGCTCGGCCATTATCGCGTACGTGTGACATGTGCGACAAGGACAGAGAAAATAATAGCTAGTTATCGCAATTCGCAACGTAACTCGGTAATGGTCGCTTTGCTTACCTTTTTTCTCTAGTCTCGTTCGCTTCACTTTACATACGTACTTGCATTGGATATTAGAATTCAATGCATTCGGATTACGTAATCATATTGGAGGCTGGCTTAGACTACATACAAATTCTATACCTAAACGCAGCAAGTATCATTTCAACTCTGCGTATAAAATGACTACTCTTTTGGTAGGTACAAGATGACCATGTTCCATGACATGCACACATTAACAATTTAAATAACAATATTGACAGTAGCCTACTCACAAAAATAGCCATTTAGCAAAGTTGTGTCTTTACAGTATTATGGTCTAAAGAGTTTTTTTTATAACGGACACATCCATTTGACTTCGCCTCGCCTGATGGTAAGCTAAATGCAAAGTTTCGGAAAGAGGGTCACCCTCGTAAACATGTACCATGTTAACAGTGGTGGCACTCAGCTTGACGGCCTTGATGCCTTTTCACGCCGCGCTTAAAGGACCCGGGACTGTAGGAAGAAGGAAACACGTGAGCTGGCAGGGAGTTCCAGGTTTAATGGTGCGGCATAGGAATGGGTCACTGAAACACTTGGTTCTAGAAGTTATATAGGACTAGATTAGTTACAACGATAGTGATTGCTGCTAGTGCATTCATTTCCATGCTAGGTAATAGGAATGTTCTGTATCACGGAGTCTGATAAATACCCGGTTTTAATCATTAAATCAAATCAAATGTACCTATATCTATGTGATCCAGGCCCTCGATTCCACTAAAGCTAAAACATTGTGGTGCCACAGCGCAGAAAATTACATTACATTTTAGACTTTATTTCTATACACCTGAAGTCCAAAATGAAATGAAAAAGTTTCATTACTCTTTTTTAATCATTCTACAAAAAGTCTACAAAAAACCGCGGTAGTCTAGTGGTATGGGTAATGGACTGCTAAGACGAGAGCTCGGGTTCGATCCCAGGTTTACCATGGCACACACCAATGACTTTTCGATGCTTTTCGAAGTTATGTGTGTATTTATCGCAGGTTTATAAGTGCCCAGTTAATGGCAATAGGCTCGCCACCTATTACATTGGGACCTAAACATAAACTGGCGAAATGTGGGTGCTAGCACCTCTGCCTACCCCTTCGGGGAATACAGGCGTGAGTTTATGTTATGTTATATTACAAAAAGTCATTTAATTTTGAACTTTAACTATATCTCTATAAAGTCTATTATTTAATGCCATTTTTTGAGCTGACTGTGGAACCACAGTCGTTTAGCAATATATCATACGTAATTATAACAGTCATCAACAAACTCTGCGCTCCCCAAAAAATTAACGAAAGCAATCGTTAAAATGCCGAAACATCGTAAATAATTCTGGGCATTCCTGTGTTGTATGTTCACGACCACTAAAAAACCGGTGTAAGCAAATCGTAAAACACCGCGAATTGCGGTTATACCTACGTCATGGGTGACGTCACCACGTGTTGCGTTACTTCCGCTATTTTATGTGCGTGAGTTTGAATTTAGAACGTGTCGTTTTGGCGACCTCGTAAATTCGTAGAATTTTATTATAGTGATGATCGCTAGTATTTAATTACGGTTTTTGGTAACTAAATATTTAGAAAATCGATATTTCAACACCAGCCCCCTTAGCAAAGGCAGGGAAACTGGTCCTCATCCGAAAGGCGGGCGCCCGGCGGACTCACCGTCCGCCTACAGGCCCATAGTGTTGCTCGACGAGGTGTGCAAGCTCTTTGAAAGAGTCATTGCAAAGCACTTCGTCGAGCACCTATCCAGAGTGGGACCTGACCTGGCGGATGGCCAGTATGGCTTCCACCGGAGGCGCTCCACCGTGAATGCCATCATGCGCGTGAGGACTCTGGCGAAGGACGCCGTCGCTCGGGGCGAGGCCATGTTCTTTCATGGGCCTCGACGCGTGCCACCGGAGGATTCCAGTCTCATAGTGGGAGACATTTTCATCGGCATCAAGCCCCAGATGAAATATCTGGGGCTCGTGCTCGACGGCCCATGGAACTTCGGGGAGCATGTCCGAAGACTGGCCCCCAAATTGAAGGACACAGCTGCCGCTTTGGGGCGGCTGCTGCCCAACATGAGGGGGCCGGATGACTCCTGCAGGAGACTCTACGCGGGAGTCGTGCGGTCCATGGCCCTATATGGGTTCCCAATATGGGCGGACACCCTGACGGTCCACAATGCGCGTTTGCTGCGTGGGCCGCAGCGTGCAATGGCCGGCAGGGCCATTAGGGGGTACCGCATGATATCTTTGGAGGCGGCGAGTCTCCTTGCCGGATCCCTACCGCGGAACCTGGATGCGAGAGCCCTTTCGATGTTATATCGGTATCGAAAGGAGGTACGGGGGCAGGGACGGGAACCCGAGCCCGAAGAAATTCGGGCCGTGAGGTCTTAGCTCCACAGGGACATGGTAGTGGAATTGGACCTACCACTTGGGCGACCAAGCGCTGGGCACGCCGTAATAGCAGTAGTAAGACCCATTATGGAGGAGTGGCTAGAGAGGCCACACGGCTGCCTCTCGTACCGGCTGACGCAGGTGATTACCGGACACGGATGTTTCGGGAGTTACCTGTGTCGGATCCGGAAGGAGCCAACGTCCGAGTGCCATCACTGTGATGCGAGCGAGCAAACAGAGCTGCACACGCTGACCGAGTGCCTGGCGTGGGACACACCGAGGCGGGTCCTAGTGGTGGCTCTGGGGGTGGGAGTCCTGCGAGCAAGTAATGCTCGAGAAGGAGGCGGCCGGTCGGGCCCGGACTAGACTCCGGACCCGGGAAGCCCGCGTAGAGCGAAGGCGAACCGGACGTCGCAGGTCGCAGAACGACCTCCGTCCTCCATGAGCGCCGGCCTGGGGGTAACTGGTGGAGCCGCCTGTCACCCTAGCAGAAGCAGGCCGCGGCTAGATGGGAACACTGTGGTCCCCACAACCCGAAGGGGGCCATCTCGAAAGAGATGGTCCTGGGTCTGCCGGGGTGCGAGAGATATGCTTTTGGCAATCTCACCTCCGGCAACCAAGAACCCAAGATGGCGTGCGTTTTAGTCGGTTCGAGTCCGACATAATCACCTCCACCGGCTCCGTGGGGGTCGTATCCGTGGGGATTTATCGCACGATAAAAAAAAAATAAGCCCCCTTAGCACTTTAAACTCAATTCTCTGTGACCAATGAAATAGAAGAAATAACTTTCAAGTGATTAAACCGCGTTATTTTATTGGACGAAGTAGAAAATCGTTTTTAGATTTTATAAAAAATTGTTCCCGTTATCCGTCTTTAAGTCATCAAAAATCAATGTTTAAAAATGGTTGAAAAATCATTCATTGGTTACAATAGTTCGTAAGAAAGTTGGTAGATCGCTCCACGGTCGTCCTTAAAGACGGATATAAAGAGCAGGGAAATTTGAAGTGATTCAGGTGTTGCTCAATAGCTCAGTTGGAAGAGCATTCCCCCTGTAAGAGGGAAAGGTCGTGGGTTCAAGTCCAACTTGAGCGCTTCATTTTTCCCGATGTATTTCGATTGGCGCTATATTTTGCATTCGGATTGAGAGTTCAGAAGACTGTCGCTCCAATAAAATTCATGAAAAGGTAAGATTTCTCAGGAGGTATCAGCACAAGCTACTTAAACGTGTACTTACGTTAAAACCCGCGAGGCTTTTTAACGTAAGTACACAGAGAAAGTGCAACATGACTATTGGAAATCAGAAAAGCAGGAAAACACAAAATTATATTTATAAAAGCAATAACATAAGAAGATATATTGAAATTGTGATTTGATCTACGTCAGAGATGACGTCACGCCATGCATATAACTCCTACTTCCTTATTTCAATGCGCGGGAGTTTGAGTTAGATCGCCGTTTAAAAGCCGAACTCGTAAATAAGTGATTCGAATTATAGTGATGGCAGCAACGTCACTAATACAGAAATGAAAAAAAAAAGATTAGTGAAGTGTGAGCCGGATTTTGTGTGGAAACTGTTCCGTATTATAAATACTTATCATCATTGACGTTAGAATGCAAATTATATTGCTTATTTCATTCATATTACTTTGTTAGCCCAGGATATGAGTATACTTCTCGTATAATCACACCGCGCGACGCTCGTCATGTCGTGACCATGGGTGCTGTGACGCACCCGAAACGTCGGCAAAAGTAAGTTTTCCAAAATGTATCGCGTGAAGTCCCGAACTATTGTAAACCATCGTATAATCACGCATATAATCCCAGTAGGGGTAGGAGAGGTGTATTAATATCCATATTTCACCAAAGAAGTATGATTTTAGGTCTTACGTGATAGGAGGCGAGCATATTATCGTCAAGCGGATACTTTTTCAGGGGTTAGAGGACGATAGAAAATAGCTAACAGCCCAGCAAAGTTTTTTTATTATTAATTCGAGTCGGAATTCGTACTAATATGAAACACGGATTTTTTTAAATAAAAGACACGTTAATTTGACTTCACCTCGCCTGATGTTAAGCTAAAGGCAGAGTGTCGGAATGAGGGTCACCATCGTAACCATGTGGAACAGTGGTGGCACTCAGCTTGACGGCCTCATCAGATGCCTTTTCAAGCCCCGTTTAAACCGGGGACTGTAGGAAGAAGGAAAGGAAAAAGGAAAAAAGGAGGATTACGATATACTCAGATGTATCGGTATGCTATTAACACGCCCATCTCTACTGCCATCTACTGAGTTACATACTAAATACCTAATAGATAATCATTATTTTATGCATCATTAAATAGTCTGGCAACTTATTTAGCTATAAACAAACACACAAAATGTTTGAAAATAATTAGGTATAATAAAGCAATTTTCCCACTTATTTCGTTTTTGTTTTTACAATGGCAACATTTTATCACCAATCCTGTTCCAGAGAGTTCTCATAAAACTTTTAATAAATGGCTTAACATATTTGTATAATTGGCAAGCTCTATTATATATTAGTTAAATGTCGCACAAGTATGTGTATCACATTTATCATTTCGATTAGAAATAGATTTTTAGGGGGTCACATTAAATGAGGCTGTTAACCCTGGTAGTTGGAGCCCTAAAAACCGACAACGTGGTATGACTACAAGAGCTTTGTTTGATATCATACGAGGGCTAATTGTGGCTGTTTCTGGGAAATATTGAAGTTCGGCCATTTTGTAGGTTAAACTGAAAGGTGATCCCAATTTACTACTCACTATGAGAGCTATCGGGATATTTATCTTTTCTTCTTGAGCGCTTCTTTTTCCCGATGTATTTCGAACTTGAAAAGTTAGCATAACAAATGCTAAAAAATTTAATTCAAATGTCAAAATGATCTTAAAACTTTCATATTAAGAGGAAATCAAACTGTTTTATTGATTTAAATGGTATTTTGTCCGAACTTAAGTTGTGTACCAAATATCAGAACATTCGGTCAACTGAAACAGGGTCAAAAAAAGAAATTAAGATCATTTTGAGGACTTTGTTATTCAATATCTTTCTGATGCTGACTGTACCTATTGTTTTGAGTTCCCGATATTTCGGCGTTGTTGCGAGCACCATGATCATGGATACATCTATCGGGTTCCTGCATGATGATGCTTGCAATAGTGCTTAAATATCAGAAACTCCACACAATACAGCTCTAATAGTACTCGTAATGTGAGTGATAATGATAGCTCAAAAACCAATTAATCGGTCGGAGAATGATGTATTTTTCTTTATAATACTTACCAACAAATTCTAAGACGGAATTCTGTGTGTTTTCTACCGCCTATACATATAATGGTCTGTGCTCAGATGAATTATTTGACATGATGCCCACAGCTACATTCTATCATCGCACCGCTCGCCATAGACAGGGAATTCATCCCCACACACTGCATCCGAAAACGGTGCGCACCGTGTGGTATGAAAGGAACTTCATCCCACGCACGCTCAAGCTGTGGAATGAACTCCCTGCTGTGGTTTTCCTAAGCGACTACAATATGGGTTCTTCAAGAGGGGCATTAGAAGGTTTCTTCAGGGTAGGCAGCACGAGTGTAGCGCCCCTGGTTTTGCATTCGTCCATAGGCCGCGGTAACCACTTTCCATCAGGTGGGCCGTGTGCTTGTCTGCCACCTAAGTGGTATAAAAAAAAGACGAGTCCGAAGACATGGACAAACTAACTTTTGACCAAGGAAACGGCGTCATGACACGAGATGTCCTATCGCGTCACAACCACGTCCATTCTTTGTTGTATTAAATTTAACCCACATAAAGTGCAACAGTTTAATTGTTTAGCTTTGTTCCACAAATGGAACAAATACACGACGACGCTTCCTGATACATTTGTTCCATTTCCTGAGAAATCAAGACAGTCCTTGGAAGGATTTAATTAAACGCAAATATCTGTGCGAAAATAAAATAATGATTCAGTTTAAATTCTTAAGTTAACAAAGCCTTTTATGTTGTGCACGAAGTATTTAAAGTTATCTTTCGTTCAAGGAATTAGGACAAAGTTGTTCCTTGTTTATGAGTCAAATATATGCCTTTATGCCACACAGGACGTTAGTTGGAAAACAGGGACGCTTCTGAACAAACAGAGAAACGTTTTAACTTGTTTTGGTCAAAGCTTTATGAAGAAGCAATCCTGAAATGCTTTTATATTTTTAATATGTCGCGACTTTATACAGACGATGTATTACAAAAATTAAATTAAAAATTTAATAAACCCCCGTCACAAAAAACACCAAAAAGTTGAAAATAAATGAATAAATTTTAATTCAACGGTTGCCATGTCGGGGGACCGTAACTGGTTAAGTAGGTACTCCTTTATATCGTAACATAACATAACATAACATGTTATGTTATGTTTATGGGTTTTTTTAATTTTTAATTTAATTTTTATTTTATACTTTTTAAAGTGATCTACTAGTCAAGCTCTTTCATTTGATACCCATATTGAGGGAATTCTAAAGAAATGTGTATTCCAAAATGTTGTGGCGGCGGCCATCTTGGACCGATTTTTTTCAAACATAGCTAAGAACACTCCCGACTAATATACCTTTCAAACAAAAAAAACTACATCCAAATCGGTTCATCCGTTTGGGTGCTACGATGCCACAGACAGACACACACACACACACACACACACACACACACACACACACACACACACACACACACACACAGACACGTCAAACTTATAACACCCCGTCGTTTTTGCGTCGGGGGTTAAAAAAGTCAAATGAAACTAGCAGGCTCGATTGAAAGGTTTATTTATATATTTATTTAACATCATGCACAAGGGACAAAGGCGGAGTTAATGCTATAAGCATTCTCTACCAGAGTCATAACAAAGCAAGCATAAAAAAAGTCTACATTTGATATTTAATAATTTATCCGAATTATTTACAATTAGTTTGCAATTACATAGTTTAATGACAGTAGAGAAAGCTCGTGAACTTACACAAAGTTGCTGCTGTAGATGTTGTTCTGCCTACCTTTGTTAAATATACTTTAACTTTATTTTTCTTGCGGTCCCGAAATACTCCTTAAAAATAATATTTTTTTTAGAAGAGGAATTCGGGATCGCGGTCTACCTGAGCAAAGGGAGTGAATACCTATTTAAACTAGTTAGTTGTTAGTAGGTACTAGTAACAGAAATTACAATAAATCCTGCTAAGTAAATTACTTGTGTTTGGAATGTGTTCACGTTGGTAATGAACTCAGAACTTCTTGATCGTGACGCTGACTTCAGGCAGTTTGTTGTATTTCGATGATTTTCTAGCCTTTATATCAGATATATTTTCAATGACACACAAAATGTGAGTATAGTCGAATTTTTAATTAGACGAATGTCAGTTTTTGATAAAATAAAAATAATGTTTAGACAAAATGAATGATTATAACAATCCTAATAAATTCTTCTTTGATCAAGAAAATCATGAGAATTTGAGGGTGGCGCTCCTGCACCATGAGTGAACGAGAACTGAGTACATCACCATTACATTGAATATGGTATCATTATTTTATAAAGTGTCATTAGTTGCTATATAACTCCGTATATTTAAGATTTCGACTACAGAGATCTGCCTATTTTTTTTATCGATTTGTATCGGCTAAACGATATAAACCGTAAAAAAATAGGGAGATGGGATTTAACCCTCACGGGGGAATGCTCTGACCAACTGAGCTACTGAGATACGTCTTGGACATTCGAAATTATGCTATACACTCGTCTTAGGGCTTAGCCTTATGGCTAGTAAAGTTTGCGTACTAATTAACTACACAACTACATTAAAATGCGTATTTTCGTTCCGGCAAGATTGTTCGATCGCGTAGTTCGATTGATCGCACGAAGAGGATTTAAAAATATGGTTCGTTCGATTGATCGAGACAGCTCGTGGTTCGACTGATCGATCGAACAATGAGGATTTAAAAATATTGTTCGTTCTATTTCAATCGAACAGTGTGCACTTATAAATTATGACAGCTTGGAGTTCGATTGATCGAACAGTGTGCACCTTTCAATAATGACAGCTAGTATTTCGATCGAACAATGTGCATATTGAATCCTCTTCATGCGATCAATCGAACTACGCGATCGAACGATGTTGCCGGAGCGTATTTTTTGTAGTCGGCTCTAACGTAGAGCTCAGCCTAGAGTGTCACAAAAGTGTCAAGTGAGGACAGCATCTCTTGAGATGTCTCTAGCACTGTTTAGTTTAGCAACAGGTGGTATATTTTCACTATTTTACGATTAGAAGAAACATGAAAGATGACGTGACCGCCTCAGATCAGAGAGATGTTTGAACTGGAATCCGCTTCAGCCATAACAGCGGTACAATCGTTAATAATACTTTTAGATTTTAATTGGAATATATCAGCCTCGGGACAGCCTCTGTGGCGTGGCGTTAGTGAACGCGACTGCTACACAGGAGGCGCGGGTTCGATCCCCGCTCAGTGCAAATATTTGTGTGGCTATTTGCATTGGTCTGGGTGTTTCTATGTATAATATGTATGAATTTAAAAAAAAGGATTATAAGTATGTTTATCCGCATTCCAGATTCCATAACACAAGCTAGTTAAGGTTCAGCGAAACGCGAATGGAGCTGCTGAACGATTTTGGTCACACTTATACAGCTCTGCTTCTATCAGCCGCGTACGGCGTCGTCGTAAGAATGAGAAAGGCAGTCATAGCGTGCTATCTACGTTTCTGTCTACTGCGGCGTTGAATATGCTGCCCTCCGGTCCAAGTAGTCACAGCACCCTAGCGACGTTACAAGGACTCAGTAGTGAACCTGGCCGGTCTAGGGACATAGGCCAGCTGGCACAAGTATTAGGGTAGTAGCCACCTCACGGGTCTGTGACCCCACTAACAGCTGGCCCCAAATCAGCTGGGCTGAAACTCCGTCTGTAGTCAGCTGAGCCATAGTCCGGTTAGGCGAAGGCCATAAACAGACAACGGTAAGATAGTATTGTGGGTTATGTGCCGTCAACATGGACAGTTCTATGTGCGATATTATTATCGTTTCGCTTCTCGCAGAAGAAATAAAAAATAATAGACGTAAAAAAATAAAACGCAAACGACAGTGGGTCCCACTTTGGAGAAATAGGAATTTGGTTGGTGAATATCCCTGAGCTGTTCCACCGCGTTCGACGGTGAATGCAGCGGCATAGCGCTGAACGCGGCGGAACAGCGCTGAACGCTCCCTATAGCATTCGCATGATAAAAACACATTTATCCTCATTTTATACTGGTTTGCCGCGAAAGGAGAATAGACGCGGAAAGCTGAATGGATGCGTACGCGTCTCCATACAAAATCGTTGTTTTCTATGGACAAAGGCTGAATAGAGCTGAATAAGTGTGAGTAGTCCCGCTAGCGTTGTGTAGAATGTTGTGGAACATTTATTTTATTTTTTTCACTCTCAACGCGACTTATATTTAGAATACTCTATGGCGAAAACCCGTCGCTCTTATCACGATATTACATAGGTACCCATTCATAAATATACTTACGCCTATACACTCTGGGGTAGGCAAGATGAGGCTTCCGGCGACTGGGACCTCCATCAACTTGGACCGCGGTTCTAGTTGCCGGACTCATTTAAATTTAATATTTTTCTTCCGGCCACTGGGACCACCTATAAAAAGAACAATAAGATCAATTGTTAAATTAAAAATCAGTACAGGCTGAGGATAGCAGCCCGCCATCTGCTTTTGTCAAAACTTCACGAGGTTTTAGTATTAAACAGTGCGAAATTAGGCAGCAAGTATATTATAAACAGAATACAAGCAGCCGATTTGATAGCCCTACAATATCTCATAAACACTATAAAATGACTATATTATACCGCCAGATCTCCTTAGGTTGGCCATGTGCTAATAAATATAGGCAGGCCATGTGTATTCGAATAATTTCTTGAAGTGAACTAGTACAAAAGAAAAAGTGAAGAAGACCAGAGTCAATAGTTTGCTCCCGGGCAAGTGTATTTCACCGTCGGTCACATCGTCACTTACCAATAGATGAGATAGTTGCTTATTACTACTAATATGATGAACGCGAAAGTTTGTAAATATGGATGGATGAAGGGATGTTTGTTACTCTTTCACGTCTAAACGGCTGGATCCATTTTAATAACATTTGGTATTGAGTTAGCTGACACCTTGGATTAACACGAGATAAGCTATATTTGGTCGGGATAACCGACATCCATGTGGACGGTGCCGCGGGTAAAAGTTAGTCAGCCATAAAAAATCCCAAGCTAACGGTTTCTGTGAAAAATTATAAAAATGACTTACAAGAATTCCAACTTGTCCAGGACAGCATAACATATTTTTATACCGGCCGTCTCTGTAAACCAGCGCTGTCCGCCTGCACTACAACGCGGACAGCATTAAGCTGAGAGGCGGCCGTTTATTTCAACTTGGCAGTGTGTCAATTTCACGGTTCCTAGAGTTAAGTGTGTATCCTAAGTCTATGTAGACTTGTAGGTTACAATTAAAGTAAGGAATTATATTATGTTGCATGATATGTCGAAGTACTGCCAAGCGAAATAAAAAATATTTTCTTTCTTTCTTTCTTATATGACACGTCAATGTGATTTTCCCACGCCTGATGGTACCTGAAAATAGTCTCCGGAAAGAGTGCCAAAATTACAGATACTAATAATGTAACAGTGGTGGCACTCAGCTTGACGGCCTCATCAGATGCCTTTTTACGCCCGCTTAACGGACCCGGGACTGTAGGAAGAAGGAAACACGTGAGCTGGTAAAGAAATTCCAGGCTTTAATATGGTCTGGCATGAGTTTATTCTACTTCCAGCGTCAACAGACGTTTCACTTTTCATTCAAGCGTCGTCGGTAGCTTAGTGGTAAGTCTGATTTGATTACTTACGATCGAGAGCTCCTAGGTTCGAATTCTGACATAACACTACCGACGTGAACCTACTCCTAGCACAAGTAAATTAGCTTTTTAGGGGTAAGAGCAAATGTTAGGAGTTGTTTCGCTTTCAACTGGCAATTTTTGTACCAGCGAATATTTTTTCCGCATTTAACCGGTAATTAAACATCATTCCTCATTCAACCGGCAACTGTGAAATTAGTAATTTCGGTTGCTATTTTTTTATTTATTTAAACAAGAAATTAAAATATGAAAATGGTCCATTGTAGACCATTGGAGACTTCTTTCTCTTACGATGTCGTTGCCCGACCAAATAATGTACTATGTTTTTTTGTAACTCTTTTAATCTTCATCTTCTATCGCGACGATGGCGCCTCAGCCCTCAAATTAACTTCTCCCAGTGTGCTGCCACCTGTATGGCGTTCTCGGGCCCTCTCCGTGAGTAGCGGCGACGCCGTGAAACCAATTAATACACCACGATAGCACCTCAAAACTCTTTTAATAAAGTTATTATATTAACAAGTCTATCGCAATAGGTCTAAGAACTAATTTGGTTTATGTGTCATTGGCCCTGCAAGGTTAAACACGCTATCATCGATCCACATAGTAAGACGCACATAATTCACAATAAACAAAATAAATATGTTTAATGAGGTGTTATACATGGCTCTTGGCAATCTCTAGCTAATTCTAGAGAAACTGTTCTGGACTAAAATGACTTGATGATTGATTTAGGAGTTTGGGGTTTCCGCTCATTGATTGTGAGAAGTGACAGGTATGGGTGGATGTCCCTTCATAGAACTGCCATAGATACTTACTTCTAGGTATTTTGATGGATAAGGTCAATGATCTTCTATTAAAATGAGCTATTAACAAAATATTCAACTACCAGTGTCTCACTTGTATTATACTGGATAATACCCAATTTTCTGAGTCCTGATCATGTTGCCTAAAAATCAAATTGACTACGAAGCAAATTGCCTAAAATTAATCATGTCTAAACATGTCTAAGAACCAGAAAGCCTACCGAGAAAAAACCCGACTGCCACTGAAAAGACCGAAATAAGTTTAATAGCAGGCGGTACCCATTAATTTTCTTTCGGTTTATGATTGGCAAATGGGTACCGCCTGCTATTAAACTTATTTCGGTCTTTTCAGTGGCAGTCGGGTTTTTTATTTTTTAATCATTTGTTTTATTTTATACTTTTTAGTTATGATATGACATGTATTTCTTTTTGTAATCTCCTTCTAATTGCCTTCATAAATCGTTTATACTTGAAATAAAAACTTCAATCAGTAAGTAAGAAAATTAGCGAGAATGATTGTTTTGTTAAACAACTTTAAATCGTTATATATCCTAAACTATTATTTAAAATGAAAAATGGTAAAAGGAACCTAAACCTGATTTTAAAATACCTATTCAACGACACCCCACTTGACATAGTTCATCGACTTTTTTTTTTTTCATTTTGACAATATGGCGTCTGGTTGTCGCTGTGGTGAATTTTAATGACTGTCATGTCTTTAGTGACACTCGCATGGTTAAGACGAATCGATTGACGTAAGAATGATCAAAATCGGCCTATGCATTTGGACTCTAGAACGCCACATAGAAACAAACATACATACATACATACATACATACATACATAGACTGATAAACACATTACCCTCCTTTGCGTCGCGCAGTCGGGTAAAAATGCCTAAAATAACAAAGTCGGCTTTTGACTATGGGATATATGTATATAACATCTTGAGATAGAATATTTTATAGCTCGTCATACATTTAAAAAAGTGGTCATTTTACGTTTAAGTCATTTTATAACGTAGTTTTATAACGTAGAATTAAAAATTAGGCACTCTTTCTTGGTGGCAATTTGCTTTTTAGGTAATACTCGTATGATCAGGAAAGATTTAACCTACACTGGAAATAATGCAGTGGAAACATGAAATTTATCATATTTCTGGGTCCTTTAAGCGGGGCTTGAAAAGGTATCTGATGAGGCCGTCAAGCTGAGTGCCACCACTGTTAACATGGTACATGTTTACGATGGTGACCCTCTTTCCGAGACTTTTTTTATAAAAAAATACAGTACTACTTTACCAAATGGTGATATATCAGAGCTTAAATAGTGAAGAGGTGGCAGAGAAAAATTAACACCTATAGGTATTTATCAACTATATTTTTCGTTGCCCCATAAATTAATAGGAGGCAGGGCGTCTTGCTGTCAACTTGGCACTTCTTCACTGTTTGTTTACTGTCGGATGGCACCGTTTAGGCACCTTTTACGACACCCACGGGACCATTTACGGGGTGGGCCTTGTGTTCCACTTCGGTGGGAACCGCGCGGTATAAATGTATTTATTTTTTAAGCACTGGCCATTAATACATTTGAATTTAGAGTATGTTCTATTTTCTTTTTTTTTAAATGTAAAATTACCGATTCTAGAAACTTATAAATCAACCTACTATTCGTCAATGATCGATGGTGGATGATCGATGATCGATGGTGAAGCGAGTCACTACAGGTACCTTTTTACGTACACAATGCCCTAAAGGGTAACAGGCGATGAAATGTCCAGATCGGTCTGACTACAGCGACATGATGTTCCGTTATGGTTAAAATTCCCTAATTGAACTGGACTACATTGAATTGGAATCCGGGTATACCTTAAGAAAGGAATTCGATAGAAGCCCAGCCAGGCATTTATCTACCCCTTCAGAATGTAAAGGAATTTGGTCTCATTTAATGAGGGATGAGTTTATCGTTAACCACTTTGACATTGCTATATATTACATTCACTAAGAAAGAACTGTTCCTAACCCGAGCATCATATCCAGTAATTGATGGTGTGTGCGCGCTTAAAATGATATTTGATGCTAGAAAAATTCATTCACACGAAAATGCAGAAATGTGAATGCAGAAAAGCCAGTAAAGTAAAACTAAAACCGCACGCTGACTGAGGGTTGTAGTGCTAGCCAGAGGTGAGGTTGTCTTTGACATATCCTTCGCGCCCCGGCTGACCCAGGGCCATCCCTTACGGTCTGGCCCTCCTCGGGAGAGGGGACAACGGTGGCCTGCCTCGCCTCCGGAATGGGGAGGTGAACTCAGGAATATAGGAATGATTATTATTTTTTCTTGTAAACACACACAATATTAACGAAATGGTTGTGTATTTTGTTCGTAATTATTCATCACATTGGCAGTTTGTTGCATAAACTTCATTTTAGAACTACGTTCAGTGGGACGGATTACTACTGGTGATATCATTAGCGGATTTAATTAAACAATCTTTTTGTCTTTCATAGCATGTAAAAGGTTATCATCCATATCAAAATAAAAGGTGTGCCAAAATAAATGAAATAGTCAAAATAAATTATTATATTTTCCACAGAGCGTGTGACGCAAATAATCAGAAAATTATTAATGTGGTCGGAACATGCTCGCGCGCAGACGATCCACACGATTATTATTATTTATGATGATTCATGAGTGGCTTTGGGTCTGTCCTTCTTCACAGGGTGGGGGGGACAGAGGTATGATAGATCATGTTTATTGGTATTGAACGCTATGATAATATTTCCACGAATCTTGGCTCGAAACTGTTGAAGAAAAACATTGTTTCTTTTATCCCAGATAAACTTTTCCTATGGAATTACTACAGGTGATAGATTAGTATCAGTATTAGCTTTTTTTTAGGACTCGTCAATTAGACTTCACCTCGCCTGATGTTAAGCTTAAGGCAAAGTCTCAGCTTAACATATTCCAGGTGGAGTAGAATAAGGCCACCTCATCTCTTCTCCAGGGTGTGGTAGAAGACGGCTTAGGGATAGGGTGCAGAGGTACATGGTGGACATTTTGAAAAGGGAAGTCTGTGGCAAAAAAATCTTCCCTCTTATAGCAATTATGTATGGAATTCTACCATGGTTTTCTTTGTAGAGCCAGCAGGAATCGGGTTATAGGCACCCCTCTGATAGGGTGTTCGCAAACCTACAGGCAAATAGGCTCGCCCTATTACGTGGGACTGACAATCGTAGTTATAATAACTAGTGGTCGCCCGGTGGTCGAAATTCGACCATAATTAAATAAAAATTAAAAGTTTTAACATCATTAACGTTTTTATATATTGAGATTTTCTTTCAAAAAGAGGGATATTTTAGTATATAAGACTAAAGACAAATAATAACTATATAATGTCTGAAATTGACCACACACTATTAAAGGTGTGGGAAATTTCGTATTCTCCGTCCACGCAAATGTCGTAAAAACAGGTACAAAGTTTTAACTTCACTCTGCTTCGCCTATTAATTAATCAATAATGATATTAATTTACAAACTCCCAAATTTTTTTTTGTATCTCTTTTTTTATTCGTCGGCTGTGAATATTTCAAATAGGCATCAGGACTGTGCGTGATTACCAAAGCTTTAAAAAAAAGTATAAACACTTGAGTAAAAGTTGACCACAGACTAACAAAAATTAAAGTTTTGGGAATTTGCACATCCTCCGTTCGCGCAATTTTCGTAAAAAGAGGTATTTATCATTCACCATTATCATCATCATCACCATCATCATTAACATCACCAACTCATCATCATTAATATAATCCACAATCATTTCAATGAAGAAAATAATTATAACTGATGATAAGGCAGCGTGGTCATAGTACCTTAGCCTGTTCCGAGAGGAACTAAAGAAACAAATAAATCAAATAGTTAAGGAACTTTGTGATGATTACCTAAGCCTAAAAAAAAATAACTGTATGTACACGTAAGTGACATGCGTATGTGTGTGAGAATTGGCTATAGTGTGCGTAACGTTTATTTTGATAAAAATAAGGTATTTTAAAGCATTATTATAAAAAATATTAGGCCTATGCACTTCTCTTCGGTATAAACTATCAATATGCCAAATTTCACCCTCCTACGTACGCGCAATTTACGTAAAAAGGGATCCAAAAATTTTCCTTCACGTATTAATATATAGAGAACGTTTATTTGCAAAAAAGTTATTGTAGTTACAAATAGGTAGAACGTAATTGTTATAATATTTACAGTAGCAACATACTTGTGGGTGAAGTTCTGTTCTCCTTGATAGATTAGTTATTACCTGTAGTAAGGAAGGTGAGATGTGGGAGTTAATATACTTCTTCGTACCTCATCAGGACTATACAACCGTGAATATGAGCTGGTATCAAACATCCAATCACCTATGTTTACAATCAATCAATCAATCAATCATTCATTCAGTCATTCACTCAATCAATCAATCATTCATTCAGTCATTCCCTCAATCAATCAATCAATCATTCAATCAATCAATCAATCAATCTATCATTCATTCAATCAATCAATATTCATTCATTCAATCAATCAATCAATCAAGTAACCTGTAGCTGCTGGACATAGGCCTCTCCCAATGTGCACCATTTCCCCTCATCCTCCGCTTTCCGCATGCAGTCTGACCCAACCACCTAGTTCACGTCGTCAGTGTTCAGTAAATTTTACTAAATAAAAACATCATCAATTCTTTTTTTTTATAGACGGATATAAAGAGAAGGAAAATTTGGAATGATTCAAGTGGTGCTCAATAGCTCAGTTGGCAGAGCAGTCGCGAGTTCGAGTTTCACTTGAGCATTTCATTTTTTCCAATGTTTTTCGATCATCAATTCTACTCAATAATTTTATCGCTCAACGATCCAATGCCAAGGTTGTCTCCGATGTCGTAGTAGAATTATTCCTATGACTGGAGTACCTCTGCTAATCACAACTGACAGACAGACTGCAAGGTCAGTGACGTCAGTACCTGTCACCGTTGTTTGCTGACGTCATTATACGTATTTTAGGAGTATGGGGAAGTATCAATAGGTGTGAAGGTGTATTATAGTACTTTATACTTACACCTATGGAGATTACTGAAGCTTCGAGACCTGTCTGCTTGTGCCTCACAGTTGCTTGGCTCTCGGGCAGTTTTTCTTTTCGAAGTTATAGTCAGGTATCAGTTAGTTCTGTAAAAACCGAGATAAACTGATCCATAAGAAAAAGAGGATAAGAGAGCCTCTATGGCGTGACGGTAGTGAACGCGGCCGCTACGCAGGAGGCGTGGTCGATCCCCCCTCAGTGTAAATATTTGTATGCATGCAATGAATATGGGTATTGGCATTGGTCTGGGTGTTTTCTATGTATAATATGTAGGTATTTACAAAAAAAAATACATGTTTATCCGCATTGTAGCTTCCATAACACAAGCTAGTTAAGCTTACGATGGGTCTAGATAGCGTTTTGTAGAATGTTGTGGAATATTTATTTATTTATTTATCTATAATATAAAAATGAATCGCAAAATGTGTTGGTAAGCGCATAACTCACCAACGGCTGGACCGATTTCACTAATTCTTTTTTTGTTGTGTTTGTTATTATCGGGAGAAGGTTCTTACGTAAAAAAATAATAAAACAGTTGTACAGAAAATTTCAGAAAGTAACTTTTCTTTTTCTCATACAAACTTTTTCTATTATGTGAGAGAAGTTTATGTTTACGTTACGGAATTAGTATTTAGTAGTAGTAGGTAGTAGTAGGAATGGGAATGGGAATGGGAATGGGAATGGGAATAGGAATGGGAATAGTAATGGGAATGGGCACGGGAACAGGAATGGGAACGGAATTGCACGCGGGTGGAAAATATGGCGGTACGAAGTTCGCCGAGACAGCTAGTTTATTATAAATACAGTCATACCTCTTTCCCAGTGGGGTAGGCAAAGACCAGTCATACTTCCACGTGCTGCGATACTGACATACATCTTTCGCTTCTTCTACTTTTATAATTAGTTCCATACATGGCCTCCAATTTAGTGGTATTATTAGCCTGGCTTTTCTCTAAAATGTCCTCGATATGATTAAAATTTTTTTTTCCTGCGGCAATCCCCACGGATACCCCCTTACCGGAGCCGGAAGAGGAGGTTATGTCGGACTCGAACCGACCAAAACCGCACGCCGACTGTGGGTCGTGGTGCTAGGCCGGAGGCGAGGTTGTCATCGACATATCCCTCGCACCCTGGCTGACCCAGGGCCATCCCTTACGGTCTAGCCCTCCTATGTCCTCGCCCCCGGAATGGGAAGGCGCGCTCCGTCGCCGTGGCCTGCTTCTGCTGGGGTGACAGGCGGCTCCACCTGTCACCCCCAATATGATTGATATCCCAGCTTTTTCTTCAAATTTAATCTTCAAAATAAAATCAAATTGACGTCCTTTTATAGAAAAAAAATCCATCCGTAAATTCCATATCCACTTGGGGTCTGGTGTTCTTGTAAGTACGTCTGTGCCAGGATGTTTTGTCCTCGGTTGTCAGAAGATTTTTACATCTTGAATACAACCGAGATTGACGCTCCACAAAACCAGACTACTTTTGTCTAGCCAGGGATCGAACTCGGGTCCTCATGCACACACAATTCCCAATGAAAAAAATAATTGTTTCTAATGAATTCTGCCAAGATGTGATATTTTGCGGCAAGTTCAAAGTGCTGTTTCTAACAACAGATGAAAGTGGCGGATGCTGGCTCGGTCTGCGCCACGCCAACTAATTGTGGCTGATACGGTGTGATTGTGTGTTAGGGCCAGTACTCATTAGCGACGCGGCAGGGTGAACGGTTTTAGAGACAGTCTGTATGTCGTAGCCCGTAGCGCAAATGCTCTACCGTAGAGCATTTGATTGCTACGGCCAAAGTCGCGGGTTGCTTGCATAGTCGATAAAGTGAAATATAAATAAAATATAGAGGTACATATTCATAGATATGTTACATAGTGCCATCTAGATTCAAACTCGACAGTATATGGGTTCAGGAACTCAAATTAATGTACATTAAATGTGTTGTATTGTAACATTCTCACGTATTTCCTTCTTCCTACAGTCCGGGTCCATTAAGCGGGGCGTGAAAAGGCATCTGATGAGGCCGTTAAACTGAGTGCCACCACTATTAACATGGTACATGTTTACGGTGGTGACCCTCTTTCCGAGACTTTACCTTTAGCTTACCATCAGGCGAGGCGAAGTCGAGTCCTTTATAAAAAAAAAACATATATTTTGTTCGAACTTGTTTTTAATTGCACCACTTATGGTGCAATTAAAAATATTCTAGAATATTTCTGTATGACAAAAATTTACCGATTTTAAACCTATTAATTCAAGTTTCAATGATGATCTACCGCAACTTTGTTATAAAGCTGTTTGTATGTTTTATAACGTGAAAATTCTTTGCTGTATAGTGCCGCCAGTGAGCGCAGACCCTAAGGCGCCTTATTGGATGGAAAGCTGTTTCATGGCCAAATGCCGTCTGAATGAGATTTTCTTTCCCGGTTAGCTGCATTTACATACATAGTAACATAATACTCATGCAAGTCAATTCGCTGATGGGTAGGCAGAAGTATGTATGTAAATTACACGTGTATTAGAAGGGACAAGGGAAAAAAAGAATTTGCGTTAGCTTAGAAGTCTTATTTTTTCATACCTGTAAGACGTTAAAGACCTGCCTTTTTTGAGGATAAGGCGGTACATAAAATAAAAAGGGATCCAATGAAGGCATTAGATTTTGAAGTAGGTCTAGCTATGAAATTGTAAACCTTTTGTTTTTAAATAAAAATTAAAATAAAAAGAAAAGCTAAAATTTCAGTAATATCCTTATTTTTATAGAGTACTTACCATTACCCGCGGCTCCGCCTATGTCGGTTTTCGCGACCAAATATAGCCTGTTCTTTCTCAAGGTCTATTCTACCTCTACCAAATATCATAAAAATTCGCTTCAGTAGTTTAGGCGTGAAAGCGTAACAGACAGACAGACAGATGTATGATATACTAGCTGACCCGGCGAACTTCGTACCGCCCATTTTTTCTAATCCTGTTCCGGCTGCACCCTCTACTATAATGAACGTGTATTATACATATAAACATTCTTCAAACCGCTTCAAAATCCGTTGCGTAGTCTTCAACATTTGTACATACATAGTTACGGACAGACAGCGACAACGACTTTGTTTTATACTATGTAGTAATGAAGTATGGAAGTTACGTATCCCTGCACCATTAATTCAAGGAATCCAAAAGTAACAAGGATATAACTATCAACAATATTGATACCCATACAACAGGCATTTTTTTTATAAATTACTACCGTTCTTTGAGCGTGAGTAAAAGAATTATTTTCGTCGTTGATACCTTACCGTGCCAAAACTTCCTGGCAAACAGTGTTGACGGGATGAAACTAGTCTATGATTGCTCTGGCATGCGGTTCACCCTTTGGAACAGCTGATGCCTATTACCGGTATTTGGTTATGGTGATTGGACAGTCAACGACAAATGTTGATTAACACAAAAATATAGATAAATCCTTTTAACACTGGAATGCATGGTGACCACAGTTAATGTGAAAGTAGTTTTAGACTCCCCCGAGAACAAAGCTGATATTTTTTGCGTTTTGTTTACTATTTTATGATCGATTTATCAGTAATGGGGATCATTAAATTAGAATTGGTTTAGCTACTTTTCTTGTTGACTTGTATTTACTTACACATAAAATATAAGTGCAAAGGTCAACGGATAATCTCTTTATCAAACCAAAATTTGGTACAGTCAGCATCAGACAGTCAACAGTTCGGACAATAATATCATATACATAAATCAATAAAACAGTTTGATTTACGAGAGTTTTAAGATCATTTTGAGATTTCATCGTCAAGATGTTAATGACACTGACTGTATCTACATAGCGACCGTGCTTTTTTTTTTTATCGTGTGGTAAATCCCCACGGATACCACCCCCACGGAGCCGGTGGAGGTGGTTATGTCGGACTCGAACCGACTAAAACGCACGCCGTCTTGGGTCCTTGGTTGCCGGAGGTGAGATTGCCAAAAGCATATCTCTCGCACCCCGGCAGACCCAGGACCATCCCTTTCGAGATGGCCCCCTTCGGGTTGTGGGGACCGCGGGGTCCCCATCTAGCCCCGGTTACGGGGAGCCGCACTTTGCGCCGCCGCCGCGGCCTGCTTCTGCTAGGGTGACAGGCAGCTCCACCGGTCACCCCCAGGCCAGCGCTCATGGAGGATGGAGGTCGTTCTGCGACCTCCGACGTCCGGTTCGCCTTCGCTCTGCGTGGGCTTCCCGGGCCCGGAGTCTAGTCCGGACGAAATTGAGTAAAATGAATCGACTTGACTAAATCATTTACTAAATTACTCGATTAATTTTTTGTAGTTCGTACGGGTTATTCCCGTCCGCTCCACGATTTTGTTCCCAAGCGCTCCAAGACTAAAATTAAATATTATTATTATTTTATAAAATCGTTCTCAAGAGCTCCAAAAACTTATTTATGCCTTTTACTTCAAAACTTCTTATCTCTATGCATCAATTCCCAGTAGCTCCAAATTATACTACTTTAATTAAAAAAAGACTCATATAATACTGTGTTCCCAACAGCTCCAAAACAAAGTGTATGGTTAGCAGAATTAAAACATTTAATACTATGGTACGACAATAGGAAGTCAATAGATTAACAGGATATAGTGTCTATTAGCCAAGTCTTGAGTTAGGTATGAATTCGGTATTCAAGCGGTTTTACAGAGAAAGTAATGTTAGCACTGAAGTTATAATAACATCACTGGGCTGTTTAACATCAGACAGATATATAATATACAGCTAACTCAGCCTCAGATTCATGACTCGAGTGTGCATGTAATACGACAATATGCTTACCCCCTATTACGTGGGAGTGACTAGGTATTATATGGGTGAATTTCAACATCTATGAATTTTTAGCTAATTTTGGTGATTTTTTTTATTTCTAGGTATTTAGGTAATCTCTTTCAATATTTAGCTAGAAATACATATTTTATGCCTATTATGTTTGAATAGTCTAATTAGCCCTGGGAATTACTTGTTTATTTCATACACCTGAATTTTCAAAACACCGAAATTGGTGTCTAACACCAAAATTGCATATCAACTTATTTTTTATTTATTATTACTTATACTATTTCTTTGTTTTTTTTTCTAGAATTTGGCACTTAATAGTTACATATAACCCTTAATTTTTACCCTTTTATCACCAACTTCATTTTTATATGGCAAAACCACTTTAGTTGTTAGTAGTATCAGTATAAAAGCAAAACATTTGATTGTTCTATCTATCCTTGCTTCTAGCAAGGATTATATTTTACTCTAATGGCGCCAATATTATCGACGAACTTATTCAAGATTGCTGGGAAAAGATTTAGGCAGTTATTCTCAAAGTGGGAGAAGTGGTACTCGGTATGCCTAAGGGTGGACGGAAGATATGCCATGGACACTTGGTAGTGGCAAGACAAGTTGGTAGTGTGATGTCTATTTCTGAACTTACAGGAGTCCTTCAACTAAGTTTCTCACGCGGTGAGCTGATTGGCATTGCGGTTCAAAAGGGTTCCAGAGGTTTACACCATCCGAGACATGTACCACGATTCTGATTCCGTTGTTCGAACCGCTGTTGGCAATATGAGAATCTTCCTTATCACTGTCTCTGTGATCTGTGATCTGTCCTTAGTCCATTCCCAATCAGCGTGGTATTTTGGTCGAATTGCATCAGACAATCACTCCATAACTGCCCATGTATGCTGTTAATATCGGTGGTGGACGCCGATAGATTGGTGCAACATGTGAGGATGTGGATGTAGGAGCTTGAGGACGGTAGAGGTCAGAAGCCTTCTGTGGAGAAGATTGAGTACCTTTTACACGATAGCAAAGTGCTAGCTGCTGGAGCAACATAATATGGTACTCGGTATGCCTAAGGGTGGACGGAAGATATGCCATAAACACTTGGTAGTGGCAAGACAAGTTGGTAGTGTGATGTCTATTTCTGAACTTACAGGAGTCCTTCAACTAAGTTTCTCACGCGGTGAGCTGATGGGCATTGCGGTTCAAAAGGGTTCCAGAGGTTTACACCATCCGAGACATGTACCACGATTCTGATTCCGTTGTTCGAACCGCTGTTGGCAATATGAGAATCTTCCTTATCACTGTCTCTGTGATCTGTGATCTGTCCTTAGTCCATTCCCAATCAGCGTGGTATTTTGGTCGGATAGCATCAGACAATCACTCCATAACCGCCCATGTATGCTGTTAATATCGGTGGTGGACGCCGATAGATTGGTGCAACATGTGAGGATGTGGATGTAGGAGCTTGAGGACGGTAGAGGTCAGAAGACTTCTGTGGAGAAGATTGAGTACCTTTTACACGATAGCAAAGTGCTAGCTGCTGGAGCAACATAAGCAGGAGTTGCGTGTCACCTACATCTTCGACTTCATCGCTTTGTTGCGTGGAGTCACGTGCAAAAGATTGCATGAGGCACTCTTGCATCCACGGTAGCTTTCATGTAAGTGAGAAAGCAGAGGAAGAAAAGCCAAATGATGTTGACAGTTGAGAGGAGGGAAGAAGGGTAGGCAGGTTTTAACGGCGTAGGCTTAGTAGTAAAGAGTGAGGCCGCCTTTCACGCCAGTAGAAGCAGGTGACGGAAAGAGCGCACGATGCTACACCACACCGGCCTGTCCCTACTGCGGCATCAGCTGACTTCACCCAACTACTCGCCCGTCTTTTGTATGGGTAGTTCATATATGCTAATGGTTAATCTGAGAGAAAATTAGGAAAGCTTCCGAACAACCCTCAACAGCCAACAACCTCTTTCCCACCTAGGGAGAGAGGCGGTGCTTTCTCCATTGCCCAGGGTATACTACGTAGAGGTCACCTGACCTAGTAGCCCTTCGGACTACGTAGGAGCTTAATCAAATAACTATGAAAACAAATTTTGGTGTAAATATACAATTTTGATGATTAGTAAAACCCCACCAAATTCACCAAAATTGCTCCACCAAAATTAGTTTCACGTCTAAAAAAATTATTTATAAAAATACTATTTAGAATATAATGGTTACATTACCAAAATTTAAAACACATACTGAACTTGTACACTATACTTAAATATTAAAACATACAATGAGAATAACCGTTTTAAATAATCAACACAAAAATTACAATATTTTTGTCCGATGCTTATGAAACGACCTACTTACGTGTTTGGCAGAAAAACGAAACGGGACTGGGGACAACTGGCACTGGTGCTCATTAACACCCAACTGAACGTTTCCAATGATGATAGTGTCGTCCTTATAGGTACTTTCAATACGACTCCTTCGATAATTTTATAAATCCCACCAAAATTTTACATTTCCCGCGGACGCATCTTATAAATTATTTTTAAGATAAAGTATAGTACTAAATACTACGAATGACAGTATCGAAGATAGCTAAAATAATGCCGAATCGAATTATTATTAAGTATACTCAGTAAACTAATGAAGTTTTGATTAAACTGTGATCATTCCCAAGAAAACAGGTTGTGGACGCGCCACCAAGCTTAGAATTTAGGTGAAAAGACATTTTTTACACACTCACAAAAATAGTTTCAATAATATAATTTATACGTGCATATAGAGAAAAACGATATCTTTCTTACAAAAAATAATCATTACTATATGTTAACTTTAAGGTATGATTTTCAGTCACGCCGTGAAAATTTTACGTTTGAGAAATTCACCCATATTGTTTAATGAAATGTGGGTGTTAATGCTTTTATTTCTATTTTACTATTATTAGATTTTGTCACTAGCTGTTGCCCGCGACTTCGTGCGCGTTAAGTTTCGAATAGCTCAGACTCATCATTATTTATGGTGGAAGATTTTCATCCCAACTGGAATGGAAGTAGTTGAAATACTGGAAATAGTGAATTTTACACAAAGAAAACATTCCTTTATTTAAAAAAAGAAAAAAAAAACTGTTTTCAATTATTTTTCTTGACATCTTCCACCCTGTATTTTTCAATTACAAATTGGACCCTGTTATGCATAAAAGATCCAACCAACAATTTGTCGAAAATCGAGTTTGTATATACAGAAATAATCTACAAATCGAGTTTTATATACGCACAAAAGATCCTAGCAGTTTGATAACATTCACTTAACATTTGTCTACTTCATCAAAGATACCAAATCGCAATAAAAACAAAATACAAAACAGATTCATGACTCTTGGACCCGATAAAAATTAAAAAACAAATAATTTATTGCACCTAAGCAGGTTGGATCCTTTCTACAAAATAAGATTTTTCAATCACTTTTAATCTAAAGTGAACCAAGTGCCTTGGATCTTTTATGCATAATTATTTTGTTGGATCTTAGGCGATTGGCACACTGCAACGCTCGACGCGGCGTCGGGCGTCGACGCGCGTTGGCGCGAGAGAGCTAGTATAGTCCGAGAGATATTAGAATTTTTTTGGTAGGTTGTGTGAAGTAATCTAAAATTTTGAGAAAAGTAAAGTAAAGCCATTAGCTCGATAGCCCAGACTATATTAAGAACGCTAGAGATGAAAAGAAAATGATTAGAAGTGCAAGCTATTTTCGACTTATTGACATGACATAGTAACTATTTTTTTTCTTATATTCGTGATCAGCGTCATCTATTAACGCGAAAAGAGACGTAACTAAGAAAATGCCATTTAGGTTGAAAGTCGCTTGCAGTCTCTGCGTGTTCCGATAACGAGCCAAAACAGTGGTGTCGGCTCCAATACCCGATATTGGGCATCGATATTTGACTTCCTCCGATCTCGGATATCGGATATTGGATATCGGACGTCAGTTGATGTGAAAGCGCTCTAAATTTGTCATGTTGCATTGCAATAATATCAATTTAAAATTCGTCTTAATTACCTACACAGAAATTTCTAACAGCTCTCGGACTAAAAATCCCTCGAAAAACACGCGCGTGAATGCAGATTTCAGTGTGCCATACCTCGCGTTTTCTGCTTGTACGCGCGTATTCTGCGGCAACGCGCGTGATTGCGTTGTCAGTGTGTGGGACCCCGCGTTTTTCTATACAAAATGAGCTCCGTAGAGGGGACGAGCGCGACGCCGCGTCGACGCAACAACGCTCGACGCCGCGTCGCGCGTCGCAGTGTGCCAATCGCCTTACTGTTTACGCAGGGACCAAGTGGTTTGACTCTAATTTGCATAATACGAAATTTCAAATTTTGTTATAATAGATATATATAATTTTGTTGTTTTAACTATTTTTATAGACAATATTGTAAATTATTTTAGTAGAATTTTTTTTTTTTAAATATTATACGTCAAACTAATAATATCGTTTTTGAACGTAATAAACTTTTATACATCTGGTAACACAACAAAACAGCAGTACCAACTTATAAGTTGTGAAGATAATCGCTTTACTCAGTTTTGTTTCTTGACTCTAGAGTTACCTTGTGAGTAGCAAGTAAATTAAATTTCAAAGTTAATTGTGATTTGTTCACGGATATGGATCATAATGGATCGCGACAGGAGCGAGCAAGCGTCCGTGGTTTAATAGGTCCTGCAGAGAAGCGAGAACTTGCAAACAATCTACTTATAAGCATTGGACCGCGGCCCTCGCCAATAAGGATCCGAACATCGGTGAAGTGAAGCGGAAATTGAATGCTGGCTCGAGGTCCAGTAAGAAGGCAACGGCCAGGGCTAAGTTTGAGTTCATCGGCAGAATTGGTGAGCGGCTTGCGCGGTTCCCATCCGGCAGTCATGCATTTTGGTCGCTCGCTAATGCTGCCGAGGGAAACTTCATCCATTCCTGTCTACCGCCGCTATCAAAACCCGACTAGTCTGGCCCATGGCGCCAAGGAGAAAGCCGATCTTTTAGGTAACCCCTTTGCGTCAAACTCGACTATGAACGATGGGAATGCCGAACCACCCTAGTATACCCTGGTCTGGAACTTCAATGGGTGAAGTAAAAATCACCCAGCGGAGGGTTCGGCGAAGACTAAAGTCCCTAGATGTTCGAAAGTCGAGTGGGCCGGATGGCATACCGGCAATGGTGCTCAAGCACTGTGCTCCAGAGTTGTGCACTGTTTTTACACGACTCTTCGCGCTCTCATTCTCCGCTGGACGAGTTCCGGTTTCATGGAAGACCGCATACGTGCATCCGGTGCCTAAGAAAGGCGACAGGACAGACCCGTCCAACTACAGGCCCATCGCTATCACCTCCCTTCTCTCGAAGGTTATGGAGCGTGTTATTAATACACAGCTCCTGGGATACCTTGAGGGTAACGATCTACTGAGCGACCGACAGTACGGCTTCCGCCAGCGTCGCTCGACCGGTGACCTTCTTGTGTATCTCACAAACCGTTGGGCGCAAGCCATCGAGAGCCAAGGTGAGGCACTAGCGGTCAGCCTAGATATAGCGAAGGCTTTCGTTCGGGTATGGCACAGAGGTCTTCTTGCGAAGCTACCATCTTATGGACTCCCTGAGAGGCTGTGTAATTGGATTTCCAGCTTTTTGTCCAACAGAAGCATCTAAGCCGTCGTGGACGGCAGTCGCTCCGCATGACATAAACGCTGGTGTCCCACAAGGTTCCGTGTTGTCTCCGACCCTGTTTCTGCTGCATATTATTGACATGCTGTCGGACGACTCCATTCATTGCTATGCGGACGACAGTACTGGAGACGCATGTTACACGGGCGGTGCAAACATCCCCCAGTCCGAGGTGGAGGGGAGTCGCGAACAACTTGTGTCAGAAATCGAGACTACTCTCTCGGGAGTATCCGATTGGGGTCGACTTAACCTGATCCAGTTCAACTCCACCAAGACATAAGTATGTGTATTCACCGCTAAGAAAACCCCATTTGTTGTAGCGCCGCAATTCCTGGGCACACGGCTTAACATTGCCCCGAGTATCGGGATCCTAGGTGTCGACATTTCAAGTGACGTCCAGTACCGAAATCATTTAGAGGACAAGGTCAAGCTGGCATCAAAGAAACTTGGAGTTCTTAACAGGGCGAAGCAGTACTTCACTGCGGGGCAGCGAGTCCTTCTTTATAAGGCACAGGTGCGGCCCCACATTGAGTACTGCTGTCATCTTTTTGCCGGAGCGCCCGCACGCCAGCTTAACCCTTTCGACTCGGTGCAAAGACGTGCGTTGAGGCTCGTCGACAGTCCCATACTCGCAGGCGATGTGGAACCTCTCAGCCTCAGGAGGGATTTTGCCTCACTGTGTGTTTTCTACCGCCTATATAATGGTTTGTGCTCAGATGAATTATTTGACATGACGCCCACAGCTACATTCCATCATCGCACCGCTAGCCATAGACAGGGAATTCATGCCCACACATTGCATCCGAATACGGTGCGCACCGTGAGGTATGAAAGGAACTTCATCCCACGTACACTCAAGCTGTGGAATTAACTCCCTGCCATGGTTTTTCCAAGCGACTAGAATATGGGGTTCTTCAAGAGGGGCATTAGAAGGTTTCTTCAGGGTAGGCAGCGCGAATGTAACGCCGTAAGTCAAACCACACCAAAAAGAATTGATACGGTTCTTAAAAAAATGAGAACTGAAAATCATAGCTAATTTTTTTTTCATTTGAACCATTTTTAATAAATTTAAAAGATTTTAATTATTATGTTCCTCTTAAAAATGTAACTGATGCTGACTTGAAACGATTTTGTCTAAATTATACTGATGATTTCCTTTTTTGCATAAAAGATCCATGGTAGTTTTTTAAGAAAATCAGGAAAACTGTAAGCAAGTAGCCTGTGGTATTATAATCAAAATAATGCTAATTTATTGTGTTACCAATATTATATATCCATTCTTCTATACTTGTGCCTGTTTGTTTTATATACACTCATAAACTTCAAATCGCATTTACTCAAAACTAACAATATGTTGGTTGGATCTTTTATGCATAACAGGGTCCAATTATGAAGACAGTTTTTTTTGAGTGACTGACTAATGTACTACAGGGCTAAACTACTGAAAACTACGAAAAGAGACAGACTTCTTCTATAGGCTTGGCAAATACTGCGGAAGGATTTTGAAAAATTCAATATTTTGCTGACAAAATCATTATCAAGTATGTGGATAAACATTGCTAAATGTGGACTTAGCAATGTTCATCAGTTATAATGATTTAAATATTCTTCTTCCTTCTTCCTAAATTCTTAAAACATGCTTCTACAACTTACGAACTGAACAAATCCATACTAATATTATAAATGCGAAAGTAACTCTGTCTGTCTGTCTGTATGTTACGCTTTCACGCCGAAACCCATTTTGATGAAATTTGGGATAGGGATAGATTGGACCTTGAGAAAAGACATAGGCTATGTTTGGTCGCGATAACCAACTTCCACGCGGGCGGAGCCGTGGGCAAAAGCTAGTTATAAATAATTTAAAAAAAAATGAACCAACTCCAAAATCAAATACGAAAAAATGTTTAAAATAACAGGATTTAGAGATTTTCAATAATAAACAGTTAATAAACAGTTCGTAAGAATGTTGGTCTGTGGTTGGTTTTTTCCGGTTCCGGCTTCTTGACGTAAAGACGCAATAATATTGTTCTCCGCTTTTCGTTACAAAAACTGTGAAAATAATACACCATCTCCTGCAAATACGTGCAAATCTTGTGTAAACCCGGCCATTGTGTGCAACAAACAATAAAACTTAGTGAAAATTGTGCTTTTAACATTGTTTACAAGTGGACTAAAACTAAAAATTAACTTTGAGGTTATATGTTGTCAAAACCATTGACAACGATCTATGACAGAAGTGTAGTGTTGCCATTCTGAATATCACAGTAAAAACCCTCTACCAACCTAACGGCGGGAATAAATCTGCGCTAACGCAACTACGTTCCGTTCCACTATAAAATATTAACTTCGAAATGGATAACCTCCTAACACTATTCGAACAAATGAAAATCGAGATGTCAAACCAAACTAAGGACATTATTGCGCAGCTAGATGAGAAATTGGCACCCTTTACTCGGGGTATTGAAGCACTACAATTAGAAAACCAGGCATT
Source organism: Eilema sororculum (assembly GCA_914829495.1). Taxonomy (NCBI): domain Eukaryota; kingdom Metazoa; phylum Arthropoda; class Insecta; order Lepidoptera; family Erebidae; genus Eilema; species Eilema sororculum. Next base: position 25,596,995 of record OU618535.1, read on the forward strand.
GAAGGAAAAAATAAGCCATTTAGAAAAAAATAGAAGGATTAACAATATAATTCTGCACGGGATAGAAGAAAACGAAAATTCCTCTATTGCTCTCATAGAAACAGTAAAGGCTAAACTAAAAGATGATCTAAATATTTCTCTAGAAAGCAGGGATGTAAATATGATTTATAGAATTGGCAAAAGCACCAGTAAAACTGGTAAACAAAGACCAATACTTGTATCATTTGTTAACAACTGGAAAAAAACTGAGATCATGCGAAATAAAAATAAATTTAAAAATGCATACGCGTCTGAAGACTATCCGAAGGAGGTTCTTGACAAAAGGAAGGAACTACAATCAAAACTTGAAGAAGAAAGGGGGAAGGGAAATTATGCCGTTATTAATTATGATAAATTGATAATTAAGGAAGGGAAACCAGGAAACGAGAAGCGCAAAATTGATCAACTGACTTCACCCCACGCACCACAGCAGCCTCGAAAACAACAAATAGTCACAAAATCAAGTAGGCTGAACGCATTTGATGTCATGAGGAATAGGAGCAACTCCCTGCCCATTGCAAATCCTCCACCGGAGCGTAAAGCATAGGATACAATCATCAGCCACCGGAACAAAACAACACATAATACAAATTCAAATAATTTTAAAAACAACATATTCCCCAAGCCGACTGGTCCTCGTGGGGAATTAGACCACCACCCTCCACCCATAAATAAAAACGACGAAGATATACAGTTAAAACTCTGTACCTTCAATGTAAAATCCTTATCAACAACTGAAAGATACCTTGAACTATGTTACGCCCTGAAAAACATTAATTTCGATATCTTGGGACTAAGTGAAGTCAGGCAAATGGGTTGCGAAATTCAAGAACACCAAGATTATATTTTCTGCTATATTGGACAGACCAAGGGTCTACATGGAGTGGGATTCCTTATTAAGAAAAAGTATAAAGAAAATATAGTAAATTTTATTGGAATTTCTGAAAGAGTAGCTCTACTACAGCTTAAATTTGAAAATACTCGTATATCAATACTTCAAGTATACGCACCTACAGAAAATTCAACCGAAGATGAAATTGAACAACTTTATAACGACGTTGAAACTGCTCACGCACTAGCCGACGAAAAAATTGTAGTGATGGGAGACTTTAATGCTAAAATAGGATTCCCGCAAAAAGATCAGTTTCCCATCATGGGTCAATATGGCTTCGGACAACGCAACAAAAGAGGCGACCGCCTCATAAATTATGCATTCCAACATAAACTATCCATAATGAACACATTTTTTAAGAAAAAGAGCACCCGAAGATGGACCTGGATATCACCTGATCAAAAAACAAAAAACGAAATAGATTTTATCATGACAAACTACCCAAAACTAATAACTAACCTAGAGATACTAAACAAGATAAAATTTCCTACAGATCATAGACTATTGAGAGCCACCCTACATCTTAAACATATTTCTAAGACTAGAAGAAACTTTGCTCCATCACTCAGCATTCCAAAGGCAGAAGAACAAATTAAAGACTTTATCACAACCTTACAAACGAAATTACATAACAAAGAAGAAGAAACAAACGACATCCAATCGTACTATAACCTCCTGGAAAAAAGCATAACAAGTAGCTTGAAGTCACAGAATCCTACCCAAATAAAACAACACAAAATATATACTAAAGATACAGAACATCTAATAACAAGGCGAACTGAATTAATACACGCAAAGAACAAAACAAAGGAAATGAGAAACGAACTCAGCAAATTATAAATAAACTAACAGATCTATTAGGAAAGACTACAGTAACTATAGACACGAAATTATTTCACGTAACGTTAAACAATTCAGAAGCATCAAAAGAGCTAACAAAGAATTAATTTCACACAGAACATGGATACAAAATATTGAACAAAAGTCAGGTAAAGCAAAATCAAGGCAAGACGTTATAGGACATGCAACAGACTTCTATAGGCATCTATACCAGAAACGAGATAACAACGAAATCGAACTAAACTCAAACAGTGAGCAAAAAAGCAACTGCGTCAAACCAATTGTTTTCATAGAAGTCTACGAACAAATAAAACACTTAAAATCTGAAAAGAGCCCTGGGCCAGATGGGTTATGTAATGAAGTACTCATTATAAGTGCGCCCATAATTACTTACCATTTAACAAATATATTTAATATGGTATTAGACACAGAAACTGTGCCAATACAGTGGTGCACATCTGATATAATCCTCCTCTTCAAAAAAGGAAACCCCTTTGATATTGGAAATTATAGGCCCATAAGTCTGCTGGCAAGTATATATAAGTTGTTTACATCAATTTTGCTAAAAAGAATAACACAAGATATCGACAAAATACAATCAAAAGAACAAGCAGGTTTCCGATCGGGATTTAACACTATTGACCACATACAGACATTAGACCAGATTATAGAGAAATACCGAGAGTTTAACAGACCACTATACCTGGGTTTTATAGATTATTGTAAAGCCTTCGACAGCATAAGTCACTGTTCGATCTGGAATGCCCTCCAATATTCAAATGTTAACCAAAAATACATCAACATAATAAAATACATATATGCACATAGTACAAGCAAATTGAAATTAGAAACCAGAGGTGGTAGTATAAACATAGAAAGAGGAGTTAGACAGGGAGACCCTCTATCGCCAAAGCTTTTCATTGCGGTACTAGAACACATATTCCGGAACCTAGACTGGGCAAACAAAGGTATATTAATCAATGGACACTACCTAAGTCATCTCCGATTCGCGGATGACATAGTCATAATAGCTGAAACTTCTAGAGACCTAGAGAACATGATGCGATCACTTGACCAAGAAAGTTACAAAATTGGTCTGGAAATGAACTTAAACAAGACAAAGCTAATGACTAACTATCATAAAACACCTATAGAAGTAAAAGGAAACACTATAGAATATGTCAACAATTATGTATATTTAGGAAAACATCTATCATTCAATAAATCCAGTAACGCAGAAGAAATAACGAGAAGAATAAACTTAGCTTGGAAGAAGTTTTGGTCAATGAAAGAAATTCTTAAAGGAAACTATAATTTACACATGAAGAAGGTCATATTTGATACTTGTCTATTACCATGCCTACTATATGGTTGTCAAACCTGGGTATTTAATAACGAGACAAAACATAAAATTAAATGCACCCAAAGAGCAATGGAGAGAAGTATATTGAAAATCCGGAAAATACACAAAGTGAAGAGCGAAAACATTAGACAAAAAACAAAGTTCACAGATGCGCTTACACATGCTCTCACACTGAAATGGAAATGGGCTGGACATATTTCACGCTACACGGACAAAAGGTGGACAATAGAAACAACACGATGGAAAGGACCAAATGGCAAAAGGAATGTTGGAAAACCTATGAAACGTTGGGCTGATGATATTGTACGGATAGCGGGAAGCGTCTGGATACAAGTAGGCAAGAATAGGGAGGAATGGAAAAGGTTGGAGGAGGCCTTTACCCAAAAAGGGGTCCATATTTCAGCCAACGAAGACTAACAAAAGAATATAAACAAACAAATTCAAAAAAAAAAAACGAATCCTAAACTATTATAATAACATTTGAATGTAATGTTTGCAATATGGAATAAAGAGGCTTTATTATTATTATTATTATTATTATTATTAAGAATGTTGGTAGATGGCTGCACCGTCGCCCTTATAGACGGATATAAAGAGAAGGAAAATTTGGAATGATTCAAGTGTGGCTCAATAGCTCAGTTGGAAGAGCAGTCCCCCTGTAGGGGAAAGGTCCTGAGTTCGAGTCTCACTTGAGTATCTCATTTTTTCCAATGTTTTTCGAAATTAAAAGTTAGCATAATAAATGCTATAAAAATTTCATTCAAAGATTTTCATCTGTTAGAAGTCGGTGCCAACTTTGTTGAGTGGCTTGAGCGAGAGAGACTCGCAGATCGCGCCGCCCGCGTGCGCATGCGCCTCAGGCGTCGGAGGGCACAGACTGACCTCCGTCCCCATGAGTGCAGGCCTGAGGGTGACGTGTGGAGCCGCCTATCAACTCAGCAGAAGCAGGCCACGGTGGCAACGCGCGTAGGACAACGGTGTCAACGACTCGCCCCCGGAATGGGGAGCCATTCCGGGGGCGAGTCGTTGACACCGTTGTCCCCTCTCCTGTGGAGGGCCAGACCGTAAGGGATGGCCCTGGGCCAGCCGGGGTGCAAGGGATATGTCGAAAACAACCTCACCTCCGGCCTAGCACTACGGCCCTCAGTCGGCATATGGTTTTAGTAGGTTCGAGTCCAACATAACCTCTAAAAAAAGACTACCTCAGGAGTAGATAAACCCCATTTATAAGCATACTTATTATTTTAAATAATTAAGGAACTGTCTCTGTTTCACTGAGATTTTTATTACGATATCTCTGAAATTTCATGATTTTCTCAGAAGTAGCACCTACCCTTACAAGTATCACGTAAGCCCTACATACTACTACCTATTTTCCTTTGACCAATTGCAGTACTGTCCCCTAACTCCTAATCGTTAATAAGTTCTGTAGCTTCACTATCAGCACAGCAGTATCAGATATTGATTCAAGCATACCTCACAAGCAACACGTTAGCCCTACATACTACTAAATAGTTTCCATCGACCAATGACAGTACTGTCTCCCAACTCCTAACCGTTAAGGAGTTCAGTAGCTTCATCATCAGAACAGCAGCATCAGATGTTGTCACCCTGAAGCATATACCTGAGTAAGAAATTATTACGTAACAAAAACACCATAGGCAACCGTTAAGGAGTTCTGTAGCTTCATCATCAGCACAGCAGCGTCAGATGTTGACACCCTAAAGCATATACCTGAGTAAAACATGATTACGTAACAAAAGCACCATACGAGCATACAATTTTCGGTGGTTGCCCTCGATTCTTCCTTGATCCCATCATCCGATCCTGACCTGATGAAAATAGGACTACCTCCGAAGTGAACTCTATCCAACAAAGAAAAAAAACTTTAAATCCGTCTATAATTGGCAGAAATATCGGTGAACATACATAAAAAAAAAATATGAATACAGACGAATTGAGAACCTCCTCCATTTTTAAAGTCGGTTAAAAATACATCAAGCATCACACAAAATAGTTTCAAGAAAACCCGGAGCCTTGCACGCAGTGGTCCTCTGCTTTGCCGAGCCAATGGTGGTTAGTTCCAGTTTTATGATAAGCTCTCGATAGGTTGCAGCGACGTGCGGTCCCCTTTATTGGGAATCCTGAGGTCATGAACACCCTCGAGCCTTTGCAGAGCCGTAGAGATGTTGCGTCTTTGGCAGTATTCTACCGTCTCTACCATGGTGAATGTTCGGATGAGCTCTTCCAATAGTCCCACCCTCTCCTTTCGTTCACAGGAGTCGCACAGGGCTAAGAGGCCATCCGTATACGGCGCAGAGTATACCTGCTAGAGAAGTAGTAGGAAATGCTTTGATTTATTCACAATTTCTTAAAATGCGCCACTCTGTATCAATTGAGAATTTCCATATATACTCTGAAATCGTAGAAAAACTTTATATTTCGATATTTAGGTAGAACAGAGCCCATATCGGTAGAAATACCGAAAAATCGGTAGGTTCGAGACCACTGTTTGCACATCATTAGGCAATGTTAGATTGCAAGGAAAGGTGCCGGGTGGGGGTGACGCGACAACGCTGTGTGGGTGCAGCGCCGCACTGACAGATTTCGTTCTTTACTACGTTCGGGTTTTGCTGACGTTACTTTAAATTTTTTGGAGCTGGTGGGAAAGATTTTTATATTGAAGAATTGACTTTATTATTGGAGCTGCTGGGAATAATATGTCAAAGTACCTAAACAATATTTTGGAGCACTAGGGAATGAAATTGGTAAATTTGGCTTTGTTTATTATTTTAATAAAAACATCCGTGGAGCTCCTGGTAATCAATGTATGAAAATATGAATTTTAGAGAACAATAGATTTGGAGCGCACGGGAATAACCCGTTCGTACATATGTAGCTACTAAATTAATCGCTACTCTAGTAAATGACTAGCCTAATCCGAACTAGGCTTTAGAGGGAATAACCTCCCTACACATATCCAGTAGTGACTGACTGGCCTAAGTCTATCCAGCAATGGACTATAAAATGATTTTTGACTGACTGACTGACTGACTAATTTCAAGTTCACGAACAGAATATACCTACCTTAGACTGACTACAAGATTATTAATAGCCAATATCCAGTAACGAATACAAAACAATGAGTCATTGTCCAATGAATTCGGTTGTCTGGTGACAGTTCGGTTTAGTCACCGTGAGTCTGATTGTGATGTAAGGAGGCGGCAAGATGGAACTGACTAATAGCTACTACGTCGCCTCTAAAATATTTACGCCGCAATTTGATCGATCTGAGGTGTCACTACGAGCGGGTAAGACGGTCTGTTGTAAATGACTGAAAATGTTGTATTCTTAGCAAGTAGTTAGCTATATTTATATTTATCTAATTGATTGTGATATTCGGAAGGAACAGAGTGACTTGGCCATTAAAGCAAACCCATTTAGTTCGAATACATCGGGAAAAATTAATAGCTCAAGTGGGACAAGTTGATTCAGGTGTGGCTCAAAGGCTTAGTTGGTAGAGCATTCACCTTGTAAGGTCGTGGGTTCAAGTCCTACTTGAGCATTTCAATACTATTCGAAATTTAAAGTTAGCATAATAAATGCTATAAACAAATTGCAATACTAATATTATAAATGCGAAAGTAACTCTGTCTGTCTGTCTGTCTGTATGTTACGCTTTCACGCCTAAACCACTGAACCAATTTTGATGAAATTTGGTTTAGGGGTAGATTAGACCTTGAGAAAGGACATAGGCTATGTTTTGTCGCGATAACCGACATCAACGCGGGTGGAGCCATGGGCAAAAGTTAGTATTAAATATTGCTAAGTCCTTGCACCAAAATTTTAACAGTGTACATGATAAATACATATCAGTAATTTTTACTATACACCCATAAAACTTTAACACCCGAATAAAATGAAAATAAATTAGTTGTGAAATAAAATGCAACATTCGGATGACTTTACGTTTCCGCTCATTTCACTCGCTGACAACGGAGCGTCGCTTTACGATGCGCCTGCGTCGAATTAGACTTGTGACGTCAAAATACTAAATATAAATACAACTAATACAACATGGCCGAACTTTATATATTGGCGAAAAATCGTCACATTTTTTATTCGAACTTTTTTCTTTTTTTTTGGATATTTTGTGGATGAGTGAGTGTTCATGTCAAGTGTTGCCAGTTAACAGTGGTTTATTAATATTGCTCTAGAGTGTAGTAGATGGGCTTGTTGAAAAGATTTGAATCTCTTAGGACTAAATTAAAAAACCGCGCTCTATTTTTCGAGTGTTGTGATTCAAACTTCTTTCTGCGAAGTACTATTTTTTAGGATTAGTAAATTGGGTTTGCTATCAATCAAGATTTTTTAATCAGCTCGATGACCTCAATCGCGCAGAGACTGCTATACATCTGTGGTGAGGGATCCCTACAACACGACTCTCACCGGCTGCTCTGCGAAGGAAGTCGTGGTAAAGATTTTTACATTTACACTTCAATATTCCATCGGCTTGGCTTTTAATTTTTTTATTAAGAACACGTCAATTTGAGTTCACCTCGCCTGATGGTAAGCTAAAGACAAAATCTCGGAAAGAGGGTCCCCATCGTAAACATGTACCATGTTAACAGTGTTGGCACTCAGCATGACAGCCTCACACATGCCTTGCAGAAGGAAAGACGTGAGCTGGCAGAGACCCAGGTCTTAGTGGTGCGGCATAGGAATGAGTCACTGAAACGCTTGATTCTAGCAGGTATATTCTGCACCATATACGGATGGCATCTTAGCCCTGTACGTGTTATCCTGTGAAGGAAAGGAGAAATCTCTTCGCCACTGCTATACATGCGGTCAAGACTTCGGTTAGAGGTCGAAAAAGTGTTATTGGGATTTTTGGTTGTCTGCAGCAGTATGCAGCCTATGGATGACAATAGGTCAGTCCATTTTTTATGTAGGAAAATATAATTGGCGAAAATGTGAGAGGAAAAGCTTGCGTATGATATTTCTTTGCAATTTTGTTTTGTAATTTTTTTTTCATAAATTGTATGATTTGAGATTGACATCGTCATTCACATCGAAAGTAAAACACTCGCCGGGATATTTACCATGTATTTAAAGTTTTTGAGGATCCGATATTTCGACGCTGTTACAAGCGCCATGATCACGGATGCACGCAGGCGGTGCCCATTTGCAAATCATGAGCTGGATGAAAGGTCATTGGTACCGCCTGCTATTAAACTTATTACGACTTTTTCAGTATCAGTCAGGTTTTTTATTTTGAATAACTATTTTTTGCTATGGTACCCTAAAAAAGAAGAAGAGAAGCTCAATCACCTAACAGGGCATTTTTTTTTTTACACGACCATACTCTAAATGTGTATGTCTCACAAGTTTACCCTTATTTTTATGGAGAAATGAAAGAACATTTGTTATTAAGTGTTGATTGTAAAAATATTTAATATCTAATGTATTGGAAATACGTCTAACTATATGAATAATTTATTGATAAATATAAAATAATACTGAATATAATTTTGAATACCCCTGATTTTACTATGTCCCACGGTGACCGGCTTAGTTTTGAGTTAAGTTTATTTGCGAATTTCCTCCGGCGGTAAGGGTAAAAAAGAATGAATGTTATAGAAATGTGATAATATTGTCGGAATTAAACATAAAATAACACTACTTTTATAATAAATACTATAGTTCGTAGCATTATTATTATGTCTCACAATTCCAGCTTTGCATGGAATTACACTTTGTAACCGTAATTTAATAATGTTTATTCCAAAAAAAATTACCACTAACTAAAAATTTCTTCCTTGGCAACATTATTCCAGACATCGCCATTTTGTAAAGTATTCAAGAGAATGGCAGTTCGACGCATTTCGTGTCGAAACTTATTAAGCGTTACCGTGCCGGATTTTTCATCTACTTTGTAACTGTAATTTTTACTGGTAAGTTTGGATTTTTGTTTATAGAAATATAATAATGATATACTACAAACGCATTATAAGCTATTAAAAGTGTTTTTTCAGTGTTTCATCTTTATTAAAGTTTATTTACAAGCAATCTTAGGTCGGCGATTCGAGATGCGTTACTTCCATTTTGTTTGGTTAATATAAGGTGGAATAAAAAAGTTACAAAATGGAAATATAAAGGCGAGTACAAATGCATGCAGGGTTGATGGTGTTTATGTTTTAAGTGAGTAATAATTATGATGAATTGATGATATCATGGACCAATAATTAAATTTACCATGAGGTAGTGTTTACATAGATTGATTTTTTGAGACTGAACTGAATTATAAGGCTGAATATAAATAAAAAGCGTTGATTACTAAAATAGCATAGCTTCATTTCTTTTTAAGTTGGTTCCATCATTCATGGTTTATTACAATCCCTTCCTATTTCAGTACCTACTGATATGCAAAATTTCCTTACCAGGATGAAATAAGCTTTACTTTTCGATTTTGTAACTGAAGTTTTCCATTTTGTAATTGTCTTATATTTTACTGTTACCATTTTATTTATTTTTTTGGTATTTACAAAGTGACTACCTTAGTTTATTTTGCTTTTCTTTAAATTATAAAAAAAGAAATTAATAAAAAAAAAAACAACAGCATTCAATGATGGTTACAATGTATAAATCAGAAGCTAACTCTGCAAAGTTACCAAATAGTTACAAAATGGTTACATCTTTACAAAATATTAAAAACGTATGGCTTATTTTACTTATGCTGTTATATTATTTTAAAGAATATTATATTTCTAAACAAATAAAAGTAACTCTTTCATTTAAAGTATACTATTTTATTTATTAATTTTAATTTTAGAAGTTACAAAGTGGATGTCTAAACTACCCTCGTGCCCAAATAAAGTTTTTTTTGTGCAAACTTGTATACTTATTGGGTAACTGCAGCTATTTTAATGTTTTTTAAAGAATAACAAATCATTCAATAATTTTTAATATGCATTACTATTTTTTTTTTATTATTTCATTCCATTTTGTAACTTGGACGCGTTTAAAAAAAAACGCCCAACAGCGACATTTGACGTCACACTCCAAGTCCGGTTGTGCCTCAAACGATTCAATTCCTTCGCTTATCTAATGCTATCAACACCTGCTCGGGAAAGCAGCCGACAGCCAGGCCGATTGTTCGGATATTTATTTAATTACAATCTGTTTATTGTCAATGTACGATAAACAAGGCGAATAAGTTGCAAAGATAATATGTAGACTCTGCTTGCGGTGTACATTTGAAATGTTTCTTACTAACTTTAAACATTAAATGAAACATAACCTTAGATATAAGCTGCAGTAAACAATGGTGCCCGGAATATTATGGCAATAGGCTCACCCCCTATTACATGGGAACGACCACAATTATTGGGTGTTAATTTACCTCTGCCTAACTCTTCGGAGATAAAGGCGTGACTGTGTAATAGCTATATAAAAACGAAAGCAAACTATACTATTGACGAATATATTAAGGACAGTTTATAATTAAAATGACTAAGTATTATTATAATTATTAAACGTAACAATTATTTATTTTGAAATTATGACATTATTAATTATTTTGACCTTATTTTTCCTATCTTAATTTTGACATTATTAAATTTATCCTTGTTAATCGATTGGAGATACTTAGATGACATTTAATTTGTATTTTACTTTGTTTAATGAAATAATAAATTTGCATGCCTTTTAGGTGGAATACGGAATGAGGAAACTTTAAACAAATGTAATACCATAATTTATACCTGTATTCGCAAATAAAGATTAATTATGATTATGATTATAAAAGAAATAAGACATTCTTAATAAACTGACGAAAGCACACATTAACAAACCTGCAAAACGTCATAAGGAAAACTTAAAGGATTTTTTTATAACACTAAGGTGACACACAAACACACGGCCCACCTGATGGTGTTTGTCAAACTCGTACTGCTGGCCCTGTAAGCACAGACGACCCCGGCAGTTTCTGTGCCGGCAGCGTAGAAGACAAAGCAGGACAAAACTTTGGTTTTCCCACTGACAGCAGAGAAAATCTCCAGTGGCACTGCCAATGAGCTCTAGCTACCTTACTTTTCTATATATTTTTTTTCCAAATCAGTAACCACGGTTTACTTTAGTTTCTCTATTCTCTCTGACAGAGTGGTGACCTTTTCAGTCAACCTTCCATCGTGACAGTGTATGATGACGTCATCGACTCCACAAAATATAAAAATTATTCTTTCGCTGACGATGTTTAACTAGCCGTGATGACAGGTTGACTAGTCACAGCATTCGGATGTTGCACCATGATATAAATGATGATCGTTTTATTTATAGTTCCATCAGGGATGAACGATGTTTCAACATGATGTTTAGGTACAACAAAGTATATAATATGCACATTAGGTATCAGGTGAGCCATGTTCTGTGGAGCATCTAGAATTATCCAAATCGGATACTTAGGGAAAAAGAATCTTCTCGGGCGGGACTAAGCGGTACCCCGGAAATCAAATCCCGCCTGGATCCATCACAATTTTTTTCCTTTCTAAATCGTTTTGAAATACTCACATACTTATAAGTTATAACAGTTAAGGTTTAAGTACAGCGAAAGTAAAGTGCGTCAGAGTGATAACCCTAGAAAAAACAATAAAACTAAATCATCTGAATGCATGCGATTCAAAATTAAATTACCTAAGCGATAATCGCGATGTATGAATGATTTTAATGTTCACAGTAGTGTGCATCGACGCCCACCGTTACAATATAAAGATCATTTTGAAGCGATTTTATTACTATCACTTATATTTTTATACTCTCATTATTCAAAAACTCAGTTCCGAAGTTTCACAAAACTCTACTCGGAAGTTTCACGAAACATGTCTAAAGGCGAAATCTTTTATAGGAACATCATTCTCCTACGAGCGTTTACTCCACAGAAATATTACCTTAAAATGGGGTGGATAGACACAATTTTCAACTTCTACATAGATTTACTCGGATATTTTGTATATGAAGTGATTATTAAAGAATTGGGATATCAGGTGTCATGTTATAATTAACCAAATATATAAGCTATAAAAGTGTGTTAAAAATGAGTAAAAATATGTCTATTATTTTATATTTCTGTGGTTTACTCTACTGAGTTGGAGTCAGCTTTCAGCCAAATCATGAAATGGCCGGGATTCGATTTTTCTGTGAAGTGACTGTCAGATTTCTACAATCCACTGGATTGTAGAAATCTGTTCTGAAGTTATATCAGATTACTGGTCAACACCGAAAAATTTTCCAGACTTTTCTTAATCGTTTTTGATTAAATTAAGGGTGCTGATTACAAAAACAGCACTAGATTTTTTCTAGCAGCTCTTGTTTTTAAACTGCACATAGGTTTAAAATTTTCCCAAAAAAAAATATTTTTAACCACTTTATTTTACAGAATTGATTTCAATGTGTACAAAATTGTCTCTTATAGGACTTAAATGAGACGCCAGCTCAAGATCCCGACAAAGATTCCAGCAGTAATCTGCCATCATATGGGTGTCCCATCTTCCTTGATATCGTTCTTCCATTACTCGTATATCTTGGTGAAATCTTTCACCCTGCTCTTCACTAAAGTCTCCAAGATTTTCAGGAAATCAATCCAAATGAGAATGTAAATAATGTACTTTAATGCTCATGTTACACCCAAGATCTCTCAAATTAGACAACATGTCCGGTACTAGTTGTAAATAGTTTTCTGATTTATGATTGCCAAGAAGATTTTGAATTACCAAAACAAATGATTTCCATGTTCTGTTTTCAAGCTCATTCATAGAATTGACAAAATTTGGATCTTTGATCAATCGTCTAATCTGTGGACCATCAAAAATACCTGCTTTTAACTTTTCTGCACTTAGCTCTAGAAATTTGTTAGATACGTAAGCAAAACATTCACCATCTTTGTTAAGGGCCTTAATAAATTGTTTCATAATTCCGAGTTTAATATGAAGCGGTGGCAATATAATTCGATCTCGATTCACTAAAGGTGGAGTTATTACATTTTGCTTACCAACAACTAGTGTCTCTCTCAATGGCCACACTTTTTGAGTCCAGTGGTTCTTTTTATCGCGGCTGTCCTAAAAACATGAAACATGGATATTTCGTATAACCTGCTTGTTGCCCTAAAAGGAAATTCACCATTTTCAAATCTACGCAAATAACCCAGATAAGATCTCCAAACTTCAGGTTTTCCAGTACTAGAGAAATACTTGCATATTCTTCTTTCATAACAGTTGAATGTAAAGGTTTATTCACCACAAATAACACAAAACTATCTGGATCGTTCATAGAACGTCACCTCTTCGTAGCCATGTTGTTTGATCTCCGATGGCTCTGGTAATGAAAGACTAGTGGACTGTATAATAATTTATAATACTGTAACGAAGATGTACAATGAAGTTAGTCGCGTCTACGGAACTATTAAAAAGTATGAATGCGCGTAACGTGCTGATGTCGTGGCTAGTGTCCGCTGACTGGTTGACCGTAGAAGGAGGCGCGCGCGGTGGCTGCCCGATGCGCCCCGCACCCCGCGGTCTTCGCGGCCGCCGTGGTGTGACTCGGTTGAGTACATGCCTCAACATACTCCCCCGGTTGAAGTATCTTCAACGACAGCTACTGGAAGAGGGCAAATGGTATTAAAGGCTCGCCGAATGACGCCCTTACGGGTGCGAATGTCAGCAACCCTCGCGATGCCATCCTTGCCCGGTAGAACGCAAATGATACGTCCTAGCAGCCATAGAAGAGGAGGCGAAGTCTTGTCCTTGATGACGACCAACATTCCTTTCTTGAGTTCACCTGATGAACGGCACCATTTGGTTCTCTCCTGTAGCCACAAAATGTATTCATGAGAGAAACGAGCCCAAAAATGTTGTTTCAGACACTCTATTCTTCGAAACCGTTGTAGACTGGTGATGTTGAGGTTCTGAATCTGTGGATGCGGCAGCATGACCAAAGAACGTCCAATGAGGAAATGGGCAGGGGTCAATGGAGTAAGATCTGTAGGATCATTAGACAACGGCGTTAACGGTCTCGAATTTAATATGGCTTCAACCTGTGTTAAACATGTGGTCATCTCCTCATAGGTTAAATTTGTCAAACCCAAAATACGTCTGAGATGATGCTTAGTAGATTTTACGGCAGACTCCCATAATCCACCAAAGTGTGGGGTGTATGCAGGAATAAAAGAAAAATTGATACCTGGGTCGATGTCACTGAAATTCAACTCCTGTGAAAGAAGGTCAGCCAATTCATTGAAGGCGCCTACGAATGTGGTACCATTGTCTGAGAAAACATTGCGTGGCTTCCCCCTGCGAGCAATAAACCGGTTCATGCTAGCTAAAAAAGCCTGCTTTGTGAGATCCGACACCAGTTCGAGGTGGACAGCTCTCGTAGCTAAACACACAAACACACATATAAAACACTTAATCAACCTACAGCCCCTACCTTTGCGATCAGCTATCATGATAGGGCCCGCGTAATCCACCCCTGCATCCAGAAAAGGAAATTCCAAATGCAAACGTTGCTCTGGTAGGTTACCCATGACTGGTTGTATAGTGCTAGCCTTAATTCGACAACATGTAATGCATTGATGGACAATCTTTTTAGCTAGGTTTCTACCGCCTATAGGGTAGTAGTGGTGTCGAATAGTAGCAAGTAAGAGCTGAGGTCCAGCATGCATAAGACGAAGGTGATACATATTGAATATTAATGTACAAATAATATGAGAACTGGCTAAAATAATTGGGTGTTTTACATTGAAATCATAAAATGAATTACTTAATCTGCCTCCCACACGGATCAAATTAGAAGATTTATCTAAGAAGGGGGAGAGAGATAAAAGTTTATTTTTGATTGGCAGTTGTTTATTTAAAATTAGTAAATTATACTCTTCAGGAAACGACTCCTGTTGACTTAATTTAAGTAAAAAGTGTAATGATGTAGTCAACTCTATGTTTGTGAGTGGACCACACTCTAAACATAACTTCCTACATTTATTAATAAACCGCATTATAAATGCGACCACACGTTGTAGTTTACTAAAGCTAGAGTATTTTTTAAATAATAATGAAAATGAATTTTCAACAGAATCTGCAGTGTCAACATGATGAGATGTTACAGTTTCCAGTGAATATGATGTGTCTCCTAAATGAGGCTCAGGAAATTTAGGCCAAGAAGATGATTCCTTGTATAGAAATTGTGGACCTGACCACCACAAAAAAGAGGACAGTAATTTGTCAGCTGAAAGTCCTCGCGATACGAGGTCTGCGGGGTTTTCAGGTGAAGGTACATAGCGCCACAGACATCCTCCGACGGAGTCTTGAATTTCGGATACTCGATGGCGAACAAAGGCTTTCAGGTGTGTTGGCGGCGTAGACAGCCAACCTAGGACGATGGTAGAGTCACACCAAAATGTGGATTCATCTATATGCAACGTAAGTGATTGACAAACCTTAAGATAGAGGCGAGTACCAAGCAATGCAGCACAAAGTTCAAGACGGGGTATTGTTACCGGTTTGATGGGAGCTACCTTGCTCTTAGCAGTGAGAAGGTGAACGCTAACCTTCCCACCAGCCGACACGCTGCGAACATAAACACAAGCACCATAAGCCTTTTCAGATGCGTCTGTAAAAACATGTAAATGCACAGAAGAAGGTGACTCACATGATACCCACCGTGGTATTTCTAAATCATTAAGAAGAGGAAGAGTGGTTTGAATTGCACGCCAAGTATGCTGAATCTCGTCAGGAATAGGTTCATCCCAAGAGCATTTTGTAAGCCAAAGCTGCTGCATGATTATTTTGGCCTCCACTATACAGGGTACAACTAGGCCTATAGGATCAAAAATCTGCGCTATAGCAGACAAGATTTGACGTTTTGTTGCCCTTTCAGTTGAATTTAAATTGATGGAAAAGGTAAAAGTATCAGTCGAACACCGCCAGTTAAGGCCCAGAGTTTTCGACATCTCACTATGATGACATAAGTCTATTAAATCTGAATGATTCAAGTCACTACAAAGACCCTGCAAAACTTCACGCGAGTTTGACTGCCATTTACGCAGATTCAGCTTTGCAGACTGTAGAACAGCGACAACTTGACGACACTTGTTTATAGTTTCTGTAACAGATGAATCTCCAGACAAATAGTCATCAACATAGAAGTCATGCGCTATTGTAAACTTAATGGCTGGGTCAGGACACTCTCTAGATAGTTGAATTAAACATCTAGTTGCCAAGAAGCATCCTGAGGCAGTGCCATAAGTCACTGTATTTAGGGTATAAGTTTTCAACTGATGTGTCTTATCCGCTCTCCAAGCGATCTGTTGTAACGGGCGATGTTTTTCATTAACAAGAGTTTGTCGGTACATCTTCTCGATGTCTGCACTTATGACAATTTTATGTTGACGGAAACGTAATAAAATTGACAATAAATCATCCTGTAAAGATGCACCGACCATTTGTATGTCATTAAATGACTTTCCTGATGTAGTGGTAGCCGAAGCATCAAATACCACTCGCAGTTTTGTGGTGGAACTTGATTCCTTCAAAACGCCATGATGTGGCAAAAAATAAGAAGTAGAATCAAGTGCCACGTGATTACTTTGAGACATATGTCCCAACTGTATGTAATCAGACATGAAATCCACATACATCCTTTTCAATTTCATATCTCTGTCTAAGCGGCGTTCTAGACTTAAAAATCTGCGTTTAGCCATCATATATGAATCGCCCAAAACATCAGGTGAATCTTTAAGAGGAATATCAACCACAAATCGACCATCAGAATTACGAATAGTAGTCTCCACAAAGAGTTGTTCACAAGCCCGCTCTTCCGTGGTCAATTTGTGCTTGCAGTCTATAGAATCTAGTTCCCAAAAACGAGATAGATCTGTATTTAAGTCATGAGTGTCAGCGTGCATACACAGATGAGAAGGTAAGCTTGGTTGATGAACTACGCCTGAGATAAGCCAACCTAACTTTGACTCAAACAGATATGGCATATTTTTACCTAATGCGATACGATTCGCGCCTATTATACTCCAGAAAACTTCCGCGCCGACTAAGATGTCGATTGAAGACGGAATGTAGTACTGAGGGTCAGCAAGACGAATGTTCGTTGGTATATGTATGCTGCTAGTATCAACAAGGGTATTAGGAATGGAAGAAGATACCTTTGGTAATACAAAACATTCAATATTGATTTGATAATCACTATTAAATGATTTTAAGGAAACCGAGCAACCTTGGGAGCAATTCGAAGCTTGATGATTAATGCCTATTACCCTTGACTTGGCATTGTAGGTAGAAATATGAAGCTTACGAACTAGGTCCTCTGTAACGAAGTTAGCTGTGCTGCCGTTGTCCAGCAAGACCCGAGCAGAATGATGTCTACCCCTGCTGTCCACCAGCCGCACAACCGCTGTGGAAAGTAAAATTATTCGAGATGTAGCAGAGTGATTAGCTGATAATGCAATATTTTCAGTTTGCGTGTTGTCTGTCTCAGTCTCAATATGCAGTAATGTGTTGTGTTTTTCACTACAATATTTACAGTGCCTTAGCTTGCATTTGGCAATCTCATGACCCGGCCGAAGACAGTTAAGACAGACATTGAAGCTATGAGCCTTCTTAACACGACCCTGAACTGGAAGAGACCTAAACATCTCACATGAAAATAGGAAATGATTTTGTTGACACATGGGGCATGATAGATCTTTGGGGTTTTCGGTAGACGCCATAAATGTCTTATTTAATCTATTATTATTACCGCTAGTGTTTGAACTTTTTAATTTTAAAGAATTCGACTCCTCAAGTGTCTCTAGTAAGTCAGCTCTGTTGCTAAGAAAGGTAATAAAAATGCTTAATGAGGGTGGCTCAGATAAAGTATTCCTATGCTCCTCCCACTCACGATTCGTCACCTGATCCAACTTACTAGACATAATGTAAATGATTAGTGTATCCCAATGCTGTACAGGCTGACCAAGTGTGGATAAAGCCCTAAGATTTTTATTTGTAGTGTCAATTATGTGACGTAATGACTTACTAGACTCTTTACTGATTGAAATCACACTAAATAAAGCCTGTACGTGATTGTTAACAAGCAGTCTTTTATTGTCATACCTGTCACAGAGTAACCCCCAGGCAGCGTCGTAATTTTCCGATCTGAAGTCAAGATTATCTATGACAAGAGAAGCACTATCCTTCAAGGATGCGCGGAGATAGTGTAGCTTGTTGATCTTATCAATGTTGTTATTATTATGAATGATAGAGGAAAATGTGTCCCTGAACTCTAACCAATCGTGATAGCTACCTGAAAACTTAGGCAGATCAATCTTAGGCAAACGAATAGAATTTTGTTTGTGTGTGTGATTAGAACAAGATTCCACCTCAGAAATTGTGTCTCCCCGGTCTCCCGCATGCTGCTTACGTGAGCTTCTAATTAGATGGCGCGCGGTAGCCACCAAGCTGCAGTACTGCTTTTCGAAAATCTCGCGCTCAGTATATTGCTCGCTGGGGTCGTCCGCCAATTCTTCTAGCGCATTCTGTAAAGCATCATATTTTTCATATAAGCTCTCGAAAATATTAAGTCGGTATTCAATTTCGATGATTTGAACATCGCTTAACTTTTCACAGGAATTGGAAACATTTAAATAAGTTGCAAATTGCGTAAGCTTTCCTTTTATTGAAGCTCGTTTTTTGCTTAAAGTTTTCGCGTCCGCCATTGTAAGCACAGTAGCTAACAGTTAAAAAAGTAAGTAGATAAATTGGGGTGAAAAGAGAAAAAAAAAATAAGGGGAAAAGCAAGTAACGGTCAGGTAGGTACCGATTTAAAAGCTTATAAAGGCGAAGAAGCAAAGCTATTTGCTTGAAGAACCAAATCAGTTGCTGTAATTATGTACTAAAACTGAATTAAAAGTAATAAGAGTTACACAAATACACATGAAATGCAATAAGATATGATAGTGTAAGTGATTAACTAGGTATCTAATGAATGAGTGAATGAAGAGATGAACACAGTCGAAAAGCAAAATGGTAGACCAGTATGATGAAAATGACTTGCAATAATGAAATGACTTGCACTATTGATTACGTAATGAATTTAATGAGATGATTAAAATGATATTGCTTAGGTAAATGGAGTGATTTGAATGATAGGATGGAAATGAAAGAAAAAAAAATGAATAAGGAAATGGAACGATCTCACGGTTTTCCGGCGCAAATCACTGGTGATGACTGTGACGTGGAGATTCTTGAATGATCTCAAGGCACGTTGACACTCTAAAGGCCTGGGTTCGTTTCCGATGAAGATTGTTCCTGTCCCGTAGTCCTGATAATTCAATGTCTTCTGATCTATGGTTGGAATATTTTTCGTAAATACGATCCGTGAAGCACAGCGTTGACTTCCTCGACGTACAATCAACCACTATCTTCGATGTATTCAAGGCCAAAAATCAGGTGAAGACGACTTGAAATCACAGTACACCTCCTAGTATTTTTTTTCTGTCTTCTGGTTAACTTTGACGGTAGAAGGACCAATGTTTGATCTCCGATGGCTCTGGTAATGAAAGACTAGTGGACTGTATAATAATTTATAATACTGTAACGAAGATGTACAATGAAGTTAGTCGCGTCTACGGAACTATTAAAAAGTATGAATGCGCGTAACGTGCTGATGTCGTGGCTAGTGTCCGCTGACTGGTTGACCGTAGAAGGAGGCGCGCGCGGTGGCTGCCCGATGCGCCCCGCACCCCGCGGTCTTCGCGGCCGCCGTGGTGTGACTCGGTTGAGTACATGCCTCAACACATGTTATTAATACTAACATATGATAAGTAAAACTTAAAAAATATGAATGTGAATGTATGAAACCCTCTAAAAGTAAATAAATGTGAAAAGTTAAAATATCTCAAAAACTAGAACTGCTAAGAAAAAAATTGTACGATTTATGAAATGACCACATCAAAATACATTAAAACTGACATCAATATTTTAGGAAAATTTTATAAAGTTGTAAATTGTTGACCAGTGATCGGACTATATAGGGCTCCAACTACCAGTATTATAATAAATGCCTCAGGTGTTGGTATGGCAACTGAGATTGAGACGTCTTAACGTGCACTACGTGAAACAAGTACCTTGTATTTATTAAACAACATTGTTTAAATACCAATAACAATATTTTTCGAGTGTCGGCTGTACGCACTATAAATACTTAATTGATTTATTTTATAATTACGTGTTAAAGTCATACCGGCCATTATCTTCATTTCTTTTACGAAATAGTTAAAAACCACATTTTCTCCTATAAATTTACGTTCAATTATTGACTTTAAAAGTATATCAACAGTGGTGTGAACAGTGGCTAAATAAATATTTAGCTGAACAAGATAAAACGTTGCGAATTCATCGGTTTCTTCGGAAACATCAGGACTTGTTGATAGACAAACTATTTATATATCTACTTCTGCCAACTGCGAATCATTGGGCTATATATAGTTTGGTTAGTACTAAAACTGTGTGTTAAGTCCTGGATTCCATTCCATTGAATTTTACAGCATTAAGTATGCTAACTATACTAATCGAATACATAGGGAAATAGAATCTTCTCGGGCGGGACTCGAACCCGCGATCTTTCCCTTACAAGGGGAATGCTTTGACCAAATCGGCTACCGAGACACGCCCGTTGTGATTCAAATATCCCTTCTTATTCGTCTTTAAGGCGACGGTGGAGTCATCTGCCGATATTCTTACGAACTATCAGAACCAATGAATGATGTTACAATCATTGATAAACATTGATTTTTGATAACTCCGCCCAAATAAATGAATGAATGAAGTATTCGATCTATACTCGTTATTGGGATGTTCTGTTAATTTCAGCAGCTATCCAAAGGCTATAAAAGTGGTATTTTGCCGTCAATAAGCTATTTTTTGCGTAAAGGTGCGTGTAACGTTTAGTCCAGGAAGACGCACCCGTTTTCGAGGTAATCAAACTGAAAATTTAAATTGATATTGAGATTTATCGGAGTATTGAGGTGCAAGAAGATTGATGAAAGAGATTTATGAGGTGAACTTTGTGAACGTTGTTAATCGGATGGCGGACGTTTTAACGAAAGGCCTTGTCAAGTGTGCAGGTACACTTGACGAGGGTTTTATTTAAAACAAACAAACAAACAATATTACAAATATCGCTAATGTATATGAAGTATGATAGCTATGGGGAGTGCTCTGAGGAATTGTTCGCATTGATCCCCATCGCCTCTTTCCGGCATCGTTCCACGCGACAGCAGTTCCACACTTACCATATGGACGGTTGGCGGACCACAACTGTGCATTTCTTGAGAAACTTTCTGCCTCGCACAACTAAACTCTGGATTGACCTGTCACCAGCGATATTTCCGAACCAATACGACCTTCAAGAAAAGAGCGTACTGTCTTTTAAAAGGAAGGAAACGCACTTGTGACTCCTCTGGTGTTGCGGATGTCCCTGGACGGCGGTGATCGCTTACCATCAGGCGAACAATCTGCTCGTTTGCCTCCCAATTCCATAATAAAAAAAACCTATATTTTAGGTTAGGTTAACTGATACTTCATGGAAACCGTCATTTTTATAAAAGTAAGATGCGCTTCAAGTTCCAATTGCGTACAGTAACTTTGGATACACGTAGTTTGGATACATTTTCTCTAATTTGAATGCGTTGCCTACCCGATTCCTCGTTAAAGTATTTTATTGAGGAAAACCCAAGTAATGTAATTGTAAGTTAATTAGAACGCGCATGAGTCTAATGATCGTTGAGACACGTTTGTGGTATGATTCTGTGGAAGGAAAACATCTAGCGCCAAAATTATCGACGTGGGCTAGATCATTCGTCAGTCTACTGTAGTACTGAGAAGTTTATCCTATTATATAAAAGCTTGTATAAGAAGCATAATATTACCTCATCACTGAAGAGTTTGTTAGAAATAAATATTAAATGAACAGTTTATTAATACACATGCCTGCCATACACATGCCATGCATCGCATGCCTCTTGCGGTAGCGTTCCCAGAAGGCTGGCAGCATTGCCACGTTGTATGGCAATGCTTAATCTCTAGCCTAAAAACAGGCCAGCCTTCTGGTCACGAGAAGCGTCGACCATTCTTTAATGTCTTAATACTACTTAGCCGAGTGGTTCCCGGCAGAGAAAAATTTGGGCTACCCCATCTCTTCGCATGCCGTGTCGTACAGGGCGACTAAGGGATAGGCCTGTTTAACATCAGACAGATATATACAGCCCTGACTCAGCCTCAGATATAGGCTCGAGTCAACAATATTGCCCGGAATATTATGGTAATAGACTCACCCCCTTTTATATGGGACCGACTACAATTATTGGTGAAATGTGAGAATTAATGTCAAGTCTGCCTATCCCTCCAGGGATAAAGGCGTGATTATATGTATGCATGTAATGATTCTAACATGATTTCTCCAATTAACTATTCATGTTATTAGCCGCAACATAGGTTACTAAAATTTTTTTTTAAAGTTGTAGGAACAAAAATAGTACTTAGTATAGTACATATTCTTTTCAGTAATAGTCATTCGTACTTTATCAAGTCTAGTTACGTGATAAATGCATGTATGTTCCACAAAAATAGTGTTACACTTAGCAGACTGCTAGTTGCGCACTACGTACGATTATATAGTACATCACATAGCACCAAAGTGCGGCTTACATACGTCATTTGTAGGCGAGAATGTGAGGAAGTAAATGAATAATTCGCTTTGATCTTTTAATCTTTGATTTCGACGGGAAAAAGGTTTTATGAAACAACTGCTCGTTGAAATGTTTTGAAATTTATAAAAGGAACATTTCAAATGTTATTTTGTAGCATGCAATCACATGACATGTACTGCAATGCCATTTTTTACCAAGTCTGAAACAACCTTGGGCATGATGGGAATACCTTACCAATATTCCACTAAATAAATAAATATTCCACAACATTCTACACAACGCTATATAGACATTCTAGACCCATGGTAAGCTTTTATAGCTTGTGTTATGGAATCTAGAACGCGGATAAACATACTTATATACTTTGTTTTTTTGTAAATACATACATATTATACATATATCATCGCAATGAAATGAAAAATATAGGCACGTTGTTTATAATTGCTTCCAAGGCGTTCAGCTAGGTGTTCGGGGTCGACTTCCTATTGGTTCGACTTATACAGCCTTTAGGAGAGCAACTACTGTTTGACCCCCTAAATCCGAGAGAAAGCCTGCACCAGAGCCTCTTACCTCAATCACCAGGTGTACTCCCAATAAAAAAATTAATGCCTGCTAAAAATAACAAAAAACTTGTAACAGAAAAATATGTCTCACTATAAGATTGTGCTGTCAAAATACTATGCAACAACGACACATAAATTGTGTTTACAATAAGAAAAAAAAACCGTTCACGTCACAAATGACATGGTGACAAAAACATATTATTTTCTCATTCATCATTATTAATAGGACAAAAAGAAAAAAAAAATAGTGTTGCTGAAATTTTTCCGCATTCTGGCAGCAACGGAAATAAAGGGAGTTTTGTGTTGGTTTCAGATGCGCGCGCAGTGATATGCGAGAGACGGCGAGAGACGCGCGCGCACGCACCACGCGCGCGCTGCACAACATTCCAGTTCCACAAGTGCGAAACTATATGCATTCATACAGATTTTTTTTGACATTCAAAAAAAGAATTCAACATTAATTTTAATTTCGAGCGTTTCAATAACATAAAAATAAAATATGACATTTGAAAAAGTGTAAATATAGTTGCGATACATCTTACACAGCCAAAAATCGATGTGAATGCAAAAACTATAGAAAGTGAAGTGTTAAAATGTAAAGTGAACACAAAGTGAAGTGATGAAGTGATCAATACGAGTGATCAAAAGGAACGCAGTGCGTGTGAGAGGTCACTAAAACCAGGATGTTGTGAGGAGACAACATGGGAATACAAATAGAGAATTCAGTGAATTATAATAGCTCATGTAAGTTGTAAGTACTAATATAGATTATAACACCAATGATAAGATTAACATTTAAATTAATAAAAGGTCCCTCTTCTTACTAACAAAATTCAAACGTCGATTAAAAAATCCAAGAAAGTAAAATTAAATGTTGCAAATAACAATAATTCAAATGTTGCTAAAGATAAACCAGGTTTACGATACAATGATAAAATAACTACAAATCTAAATATATATCTCGACTCAGCACATTGATGCAAAACTTTGCTTGCAAAAGAATTAAAAATAACATTAAAATAAACTGTCGATATAAACAATCTTTATATTTACCCACTTATATCTTCATTCGCAACTACAACAATAATAAATCAACGAGAAATATCTGCACTGTTTGTTTCTTCAAGCTACGTCTGCATTTTCCCCAAAACAATTCGTGGCATCGCGATAAACTGCGGTTTAGAATATCGAATATAACTTTATCGATCGTTACTTACAGAATTAGGTTCAATGCTAATCATTCGTTCCTGTTTAATAGCCAAATCAAATAGTTTATTCTCTGGCTACATAATTGAAAATTTCGAATCTAAATTCATACATAATGTACTTAAATTGCGCATTTCATTCTTCTTAGAATTTATTGCCAGCTCTTCCCAGAAACCATTCTCAGGTTCTATTGTGTCCAAATGGATTTTCATTCTTTTGGAAGTTGAAATCCCTATTCCGGAACTATCTGTCTTAGTTTTTGAATTAATTTTATCATTATCGTCATCAATCAGATGTTTCAATCAAGCTGTATCAATCTTCTTTGTCGAGTTGAAATGGCTGTATCAATAAGCAGTTTAATGCAAAACCATTTCGAAAGACCGATTGTTATAAAAGATTGATTAGTTTCAAATCATAATGCAAGAATCGCGTAGGCGTTAATTGGACATTTCACCTATTCACCTGCGTTGTGGATTCAATCTCTATATGATAATTGACATTATGACTCACTGATATATTTTTTTTATAAACGACACGTCAATTTGACTTCACTTCGCCTGATGTTAAGCTAAAGGCAAAGTATTACTGACTCATAACAAGTCTGGGTTTACTATGTGTTCAAATATTGTTATATAAACTCCCATTACAGAAAAATTATGCACCAATTGTCTTTACAAAAATTAATGAAATGTAAACGAAACGTAAATGAAACGTAAACGAGTCCTTGAGTGGAGACCGCGAACCGGCAAACGTAGTGTGGCGCGCCCTGCGACTAGATGGAGCGACGATATACGCAGAGTGGCTGGTGGGGAGTGGGGAAGGACAGCCGAAGACCGGGCTAAGTGGCGTGTCATGGGAGAGGCCTGTCCAGCAGTGGACTGCCGCGGGCTGATGATGAATCTTCGCTGTCTAATCATTCAAACTCATTCATTATATTGTGAAATTAAGTTCGACCGATAAGAACCATGATTATAAACTAAAAAGAATTGGATCTCCTATTAGAGCGTTGTCTTTTTATAAGAGAATTGTAACAACCAGCTATTAATCTATTTCTAACTTTATCTAGGTTAGAAAATTATCTTCCTCCAAATGTTTAATTTGGAGGAAGCTGCTTTCTAATCCTAAAATTATCTATTTTCATTTTGTTTGATAGTTAACGTTACACCTGAAAAGAAACTCCACTAATAAACGTCTTCAAATCACTTAACATCTGCAATAAAACTGAAATGTTTAGAACAGTCCTTGACAAATTTCACAAAACATCGGCGCAAACATTTAAAACAGCGGCTCAATAAATACATAAATAGTTCGGTGACGTCCAGGACAGGTGTTACTTCATAATTTTGTTAAAACTTAGAAAAAGAAACTTAATTTTCAAACTATATATTTAGATATTTAATTCTAATCACTCGAGTTTCATGATTATGAGTCATTGATTCTTTGAAATAAAACTGGTTCACCATCTGAAACTACTTCAGCGACATTTTTATGATAATCCTTATCTACATCAAATAGAAAACATAAAAACGCACACACATAAAATGTTTAAAACGTTTACAGTCCTTTTGAATAATTTAAGTACTCAGTAATATATCACATGCGTAAAATATATCACACGCGTAAAACATGTATAAACCTGTATAACAATTTTGTATAAGCCTGGTTTAACTTTAGGACAAGCGAAAAAACTCATAAATAAGCTATTTTTAAGTACAATCTCACAACTCTTGTATGTTTGTTTATTTCCATGTACAGATTTAGAATCACTGAATCTGGTATCGACGTGAAAACATATTTCTCCTTGTCCTCCAAAATCATCACTTTCTATTTCAGTTTGCTTTAAATATATTATATTGTGTTTTAGTTTAAGTTCAATTTCAATTAGTCGGCCTAGAGAGAACGAAGTGACTGTGACTGTGAAATGTACACGGTAATTTTGTACGTTTAATAACTGGGCATTTGGTTTTCGGCGTAGATGCTCGATTTTCTGCCGGTAATCATAACAAAACGTCAAAATCTATAACTTCTGTCAATATTTATAACACATGCGTAGATGATTACGCAAAAATTTTACGGTTATTAAATGGTAAATGGTCTAATGGAGGTGACCTTGATGTATAATTTTTCGATTCATATATATAAAACGCTATTAAAATAAAGAAAATAATCGAAGATGAAGAAATATATTGATACAGAAAAATCATTTAGAATTGACGATGTAAATGATGGATTAAATGAAATATACAATAATTTCGTTTCCCACAATATGATGGATTATGAAGTAAATAATATTTAAATACTACAAGTAGAAATGAAATAAAAGGACCAGAAAAGAAATAGTGAAGGTACCATCGACCGTCTCAAGAAGAAAATTTCCCAGAAAAATGAAATTCTCCGACCAGATCAACGGTTATGTGAAAATACAAATTTTATGATTGGTTGGGTGATAAAAGATTTATACAAGACGTGTTTATTTGATACTTTTCATATAATAAAGTTGTAAGGCAGCTCAGAAATCATCGTTATATCAATTTAATGATTATTATAATCATGACTTACATGAGTATATTTTGAATTATATGTTAAAGCTAGTTTTTCATTCAAAATAAGGATCATGTTCAGACTGAGTGGGGCAGGGGACGGGTGTTATGCCGTCGTAAAAAATATGTAAATCAGATCCGTTACTCTCCATGGTAGATGTTAAGCCTAGCCTAGCCAATGCACACGACGTAAATACTTCCAATAGAAATATGTACACCTTCATTTTCTAACCAGGAGCAGATAAATGATTGTTCATTTAACGTTTCTTACGTTGAAGAGATGGGCTTCCATCATTCTTTCTCATCATATCCTCAGGGGCAGAGTTTTCAAAGAAGCCCATGGATGCTTACAAATAAAAGTGCACCTACTAGCAGTCACAGAATCAGAGAATCAATTTAATTTATTCAGTTTAGGCTCATAAAGAGCACATATGAACGTCAGAATTTTACACTAAGGTCAGGAATTTCAGTAACAATATTTAAAATAGTTTTTCGCTTGGAAAATGTTTCTTTCACTGGTTCGGTAGGTTGGTTCTACTGAGAAGATACCAGCAAGGAAGTCAGTGAACTTGATTATCCTTCTTTCTTTAACATAAACATTCCAGATTTGGAGTCCATACTTCCAAAAGGATATTGACCTCTTAGAGAGTGTGCAAAGGAGAGCCACGAAACTCCCTGTTTGCCTACGCCGTAAAACATACACGGACAGACTAGAAGCATTGCACCTTACCACCCTGCAGGAGAGACGCCTTCGAGATGACCTAATAGAGACCTTCAAGATCATAACCCACAAGTATAATCTACCGGATATTCACACAATTTACATACCAAAAGTTCCCACTAAATCAGCCAGAAGACATAGCCTGAGAATAACCCGTGCAACAGCAAACACAAACACTGCGCACCACTTTCTTAGTAACCGGGTAGTTCACAATTGGAATAGACTACCTGAGGATGTTGTTACTGCCACTTCAGTGAACAATTTCAAAAACAGATTGGACCACTGGTTACAAACAAACAAACTTAGCTAATATCTATGGGCACAATCAAGTGTAGTGAATAAATTGAACTGTTCTTCAACAAGTGTGAACTGTGACATAGACACATCAGCTCAATGCTGCTCGTCTATAATCAAATAAATAAAAAAAAAAAAAAAAAAACTCACGCCTATATATATATAATAGGCAGAGGTGCTAGCACCCACATTTCGCCAGTTTATGTTTAGATCCCAATGTCATAGGTGGCGAGCCTATTGCCATTAACCGGGCACATAAAAACCTGCGATACACATAACTTCGAAAAGCATCGAAAAGTCATTGGTGTGTGCCATGGTAAACCTGATCGAACCCGAGACCTCGTCTCAGCAGTCCATTACCCATACCACTAGGCTACCGCAGATTTTTTAATATAATTTTATTCATAACAAATCCTCCTCTTCCGGCTCCAGCGGGGGAGGTATCCGAGGGGATTTCCGCATAAAAAAAAATCATTTCATTGAATTATAACTTCGTTAAAAGAAGCTATTTCAATCAAGATATTATTTAGAGCCCGTATAGAAAGAGTTAAACAATAAACACACGCAGTTACTATCTTTAATCGCCAGTAATTTCATGAATGTTTGTACATTGCATCTGCAAGCAAAATACTGCAACCATTAATGCCTCTCATGAAGTTTAAACTCATTAAATTATATTGCTACTTTTAGCTTTCACTATTACAGTGTTTAGTGCTTCCAGCTCTTCGAAACGCACCACTAACGCCACAGAGACCAATATCGGCTTATTCCATCCTGTCCTACTAGTACTCCTAGTTCTATAATCGAACTGTCAGATCTACATGCTTATTACTTGTCTCAAAACGAACAATTAAAATTAAAAAATACTCTTCATCGGAAACGTCATCAAACTAGCTTCATGTAGTGGATATAATTTAATGAACCGTCTCAATGGGAAGGTTTGGCAGCGCAACGTCCAGAATGGCGCAGGGTGGTGCAAAGACGAGTAAGCGATTTCGAGGAACAGCGAAAGGCAGACCTCGACGCTAAACGCGATGAGCTGAAAGTCCGCCCACCCGCTGCCATTCAATACCATTATGTAAGTGGTGTTCTCACATGCCCTCAGTGCACACGAGAGTTCACCGCGAAGATCGGCTATGCTAGCCATCTTCGAGCGCATCAGCGCCGAGCCGACTAGGAGTCAAAGTGGTCGCCATGGCCGAAATCGGTCGGAGGCATCATCATCATCATAATTTTGGTCCTATGTGGATATCTGTTCTTATCTCTTATCACTACAGTCTTTCGAATTATTAGTTCCGTACCTACAATGGATATTATTGGGCACCCTTTTTTTATAAATATTTCCCAACATTCTACACAACGCTATCTAGACCCATGGTAAGCATAGCTTAACTATCTTGTGATATGTAATCTAGAATGCTAATAAACATACTTAGATACTTTTTTTGTAAATACATACAAATTATACATAGAAACACCCAGACCAATGTAAATAGCCATATTCATGCACTGAGCAGGGATCAAACCCGCGCCTCCTGCGTAGCAGTCGCGTTCACTACTACCACCCTGGCGTATTTAATTGACCTTCAGTACATAATTGTAGTTCCGTAAAGGCATTGTCAATCAAGTCAAGTCAATTAGCCCATGCTGTCCACTGCCGGACATACACCTCTCCCATAACATAACATAAACTCACGCCTGTATTCCCCAAAGGGGTAGGCAGAGGTGCTAGCACCCACATTTCGCCAGTTTATGTTTAGGTCCCAATGTAATAGGTGGCGAGCCTATTGCTAATAACCGGGCACTTATAAACCTGAGATAAATACACACATAACTTCGAAAAGCATCGAAAAGTCATTGGAGTGTGCCATGGTAAACCTGGGATCGAACCCGAGACCTCGTCTCAGTCTATTACCCATACCACTAGGCTGCCGCAGATAGGGAGACACCTCTCCCAATGTTATAAAATAAAAAGTAAACTGTAAAATATTGCCAAAGGCGTGACTCTCTGCCAATATTTTACTGTAACTCCATCCATCCATATACTCAAGCCTATAAATCCCCGAAGGCGTAGGCAGAGGTGTATTAACACCCACATGTCGGAAACGATTTTCGGTCCCTCGTAATAGGGACGAATAACACTTTGTCTTGGGCTATATGTTTACTGTCGGATGGAGAACAGCCCTATCCCTTAGTCGCCTTTTACGACATCCACAGGAAGACCTGGGGTGGTCCTATTCTACTCCACCGGGAATCAACATGGCACTTTTAACTGTAACTGTACTGTTCTGATGAGATTTATTGATTAAACCAGGGAGGGCTTCCTCCTTTCCTATCTTGAATAATACATTGACTGAGGAGACACCTATATTTCCTTCTTCTTGAAATAGGTTATTTTTATAAAGGACACGTCAATTTGACTTCACCTCGCCTGATGTTAAGCTAAAGGCAAAGTCTCGGAAAGAGGGTCACCATCGTAAACATGTACCATGTTAACAGTGGTGGCACTCAGCTTGACGGCCTAATCAGATACATTTTCACGTCCCGCTTTAAGGACCCCGGACTGTAGGAAGAAGGAAACACGTGAGCTGGCAGGGAGTTCCAGGTCTTAGTGGTGCGGCATAAGAATGAGTCACTGTAACGCTTCGTTCTAGCAGATATACTCTACATCGTATACGGATAGCATCTTAGCCCTGTTTTAAAACCTCACCTGAGCTTACCGTCAAGCAGGGTTTAGTCAAACAAAAGTTTAACATACTAACATTACCTACTTTTCTCATCATTTCAATCTAAAATATTTTATAACACCACAGACATTATTACACCAGTCGTCAGGAATCTAGCACACAAATGTTACATTTGCTTCCTTTAGTACATAAAAGTTACATCATAGTTAACTTAAATATTGTATCACGTAAGTAAAGTATAAGTAAGTAAGTAAATAATTATAAAATGATATTTATTCACTAACGCTACGTATGACATACTCATATTTTTAATACAAAGTTATACTTTTGGTCCTACACATACATAAATAAGTTATAAGCTTAGGCAGGCACTATTTTTCACTTTCTAATCCATACTAATATTATAAATGCGAAAGTAACTCTGTCTGTCTGTCTATCTGTCTGTCTGTCTGTCTGTCTGTATGTTACGCTTTCACGCCTAAACCACTGAACCGATTATGATGAAATTTGGTATAGGGGTAGATTAGACTATGAGAAAGGACATAGGCTATGTTTGGTCGCGATAACCGACATCCACGCGGGCGGAGCCGCGGGCAAAAGCTAGTATTCTAATAAATAAACCAGACTGCCCATCCCATCAAAGACTAAACAGATTCGTGCTTGACTATTGCAAAAACAATTTTATTACTAATACTTAATAGTACCGCAGTAGGTACCTGTCCTATCAATGTGTATGGCAGGAAGCAAAACCGGGCGAAAAACTAATACGATCTTCCCTGCTCTCGTATCTAGCAATAATAAAGGTAAAGACTATGACTGTTAAACCTTAAATCTTAACAATCATGTTAATTAACTTTGATAGTAAATCCATCGCCAAGATTCCGATATCCGAGGACACCAGTACATACGTGATCATGGCGCTTGAAACAGCGCCGAAATATCGGATCCTCGAAAATTATAAGAAACATGGCAAATATCATTTCGGCGAGTGTTTTAATATCGATGTAAATGAACATGTCAATCTCAGGTCGTTAACTTCACTATTAGAACTGCACCATAATGGAAAATGACACCCTCGACTTCACCTGCTTCTGTAAAAAAATTACCACGATCACAATTTGCACCAAAACGTTGTTTACACACAAAACATGAATGAAAACTTTGGCTCCAAACTCACTAGTATTTGTTACAATAATCTAGAACCACCATTTACCTCATTATAAACACTTTAGATGTCACCATGCCTCTAATGACTACCACAAGTATTGGACCAGTTCATTAGACCACAGCGGGTCGACCACCGCAAAACAACTGTCGAAAAAATTTCAACAACATTTTTCACCGACAAAATAATTGCGACAGTACCATTTATCTTTTCCTTTGCAAATATATTCTCGTCCCTTTCTATCTCTTTGAGGATTTTATTTCAGTTACTGTTCACTTAATGGTCTGAAGCAGATGTGGAAGGCGAATCGTTTGTGGCTGTGTGTCATACCCTTATTTAGGTCTTAAGTGCGATTACGTGTTTTATTTTGTGTATCTGGACTTATGAATATAGAATTGTACTTAGGGTTTTCCTAAGAATTATTCAGAACGATTAATTGTCTAAATTCTGTGATAGTATACCGAGATTGCAAATAATTGCAGACCCTTCGAAATACATCGGGAAAAAGAAGCGCTCAAGTGGGACTTGAACTCACGAACTTTTCCTTACAGGGGGAATGCTCTTCCGACTGAGCTATTGAGCCACACCTGAATCCCTTCTCTTTATATCCGTCTTTAAGGGCGACGGTGGAGCCATCTACCAACTTTCTTACGAACGGTTGAAACCAATGAATGATTTTTCAACCATTTTTAAACATTGATTTTTGATGACTGCGTCCAAATATTTGAATGAAATTTTTATAGCATTTGCTAAGCTAACGTTTTAAGTTCGAAATACTTCGGGAAAAAGAACCGCTCAAGTGGGCATTTACTTTTAAAAACTCAAGAAGGCATTACCGGGTAATGTGGCTCCACCAAGGTCTTTGTCTCTCAACCCAAGCTGACGTGCTAACCATGGTGCAGTTGGTATAACGGACGAGGTTCTGATGCAGGCTTTGATTTCTTTTTTTTGGGGGTCAGATAGCAGTCTCTTTGATAATTGCCAAGACAAACCTATGAAAGGAGCGTACTTCAAAGTACTAGCTATGGATGCCATTGGTATTGACGCTTGCAGATACCACTGCAATTAAGCTTTTTAAACAAATATATTTTGGAGATGGAGTCAGGCTCCCTGCCAGCTCACGTGTTTCCTACTTCCTACAGTCCCGGGTCCTTTAAGCGGGGCGTGAAAAGGCATCTGTTGAGGCCGTCAAGCTGAGTGCCACCACTGTTAACCACTTTTCGAGACTTTGCCTTTACTTTAACATCAGGCGAGGTGAAGTCAAATTGAGGTGTCCTCTAAAAAAATATACGAAGAGCAATAAACTGCTAAAATATAAATTCGTACGAAAAACATCGGAAAAAATGGAACGCTCAAGTGAGGCTTGAACTCACGACCTTTCCCTTGCAGGGGGAATGCTCTTCCAACTGAGCTATTGAGCCACACCTGATTCATTTCAAATTGTCCTTCTCTTTATGAAGTAGTTTTTCCCGAGTAGTTTTTCCCAATAGTTTCTAATAGTTCGTAAGAATGTTGGTAGATGGCACCACCGTCGCCCTTAAAGACGGATATAAAGAGAAGGAAAATTTGAAATGAATCAGGTGTGGCTCAATATCTCAGTTGGAAGAGCATTCCCCCTGCAAGGGAAAGGTCGTGAGTTCAAGCCTCACTTGAGCGTTTCATTTTTTCCGATGTTTTTCGAACTTTAAAGATCGATAGCATTTTTAATGCTTAAAAAATTCAGTCAAATATAAATTCGTAACTAAAATAAAATGGAGACAAAAAAAGACATTGCTACTGAATAAATAAATCTTGCTAATCCAATAGTTATTTGACAAAAATAATTTTGAAACATTAGTTATGATCAAGATAGTGTCATAATAATATGCCATTAAAAACAAAAACTCATAATAAATTATACAAAATCTATTTATTGTCCCAAGGAAACAAACAGAATGTTTTAATATTTATCTATGATCTAAGAAATATTCATCTATTAGCTCATAAGAGTAACCGAATGGTGACAAGTGCCAGAATTCTCTAGGTCTTGGGGCAGTTTATAGAGATTTCGTGGTAAAGCGGTTATCGTCATCATCGCTGGCCTATTTACTTGGGTTTGTTAACAAATTAATGCTGTACGCATTTTTTTACTTAGTTTCGTTAAGAACGCTAATTGAGACGGACTTATATATAACTAGCTTTTGCCCGCAGCTCCGCCCGCGTGGATGTCGGTTATCGCGACAAAACATAGCCTATGTCCTTTCTCAAGGTCTAATCTACCCCTCTACCAAATTTTATCAAAATCGGTTCAGTGGTTCAGGCGTGAAAGCGTAACATACAGACAGGCAGACAGACAGACAGACAGAGTTACTTTCGCATTTATTTTTTTCAAACATAGCTAAGAACACTCCCGACTAATATACCTTTCAAACAAAAAAACTAAATCCAAATCGGTTCATCCGTTTGGGCGCTACGATGCCACAGACAGGCACACACACACACACACACACATACACACACACACACACACACACACACACACACACACACAGACACGCCAAACTTATAACACCCCGTCGTTTTTGCGTCGGGGGTTAAAAAGCATTATCCTAAAAGTATAGCGGATAGCACAATGTAATAAGTAGTCTCTGTGCTTCGATTGACCGCCTTCCACTTTACGGGTAATTCTTCGCTTTAATATTCTTTTGAACCTTCCTGTCTAACTCTTAATGGAAACT
The DNA here is from genome assembly GCA_914829495.1 of Eilema sororculum. Classification (NCBI taxonomy): domain Eukaryota; kingdom Metazoa; phylum Arthropoda; class Insecta; order Lepidoptera; family Erebidae; genus Eilema; species Eilema sororculum. The sequence continues at coordinate 25,631,766 of OU618535.1, forward strand.
AATTTCACAAAGAAACTCCTAATAGAGAAATAACGATCGAAAGTTACGTTAAAATTTGCTAGTTCCCTAAAATGATAATTTTTTTGTATGTATTTTATACATCAAAGAAAAGAAAGAAAGAAAGAAAGATAAATATTTTATTTAAGTTCTACACAGTGGGCATCTTAAGTACAAAATAGTCACTGTTTCTATTTTCAAATTAGGAAGAGCTGCCTTTTAAAATATCTAAAGGCAACTAGCCTTGAGGTTGATAACGTCATGGTAGACAGAATAGTGTAGCGATGTGTACTGCGCTGGAGAATTTCCAAATGTTGGATGCAACTGGAGGGAGTAGAGAACCCTTACTCGCCTTTTAACCCACGGGAAGAGATGTGATGGCCCTATTCTACAATCTAATAACATGACAAATTATAAAGTTAGACTGTCTCCATTCTTTCTTTCTGAACAGTTTCAACCATTACTTTTTATACGATTGACCTAAAACCATAATATTATGATTAAATTATCGGTTGGCACATTCTTCTATTGTTTCAACCACATTAACGCCATTCGCATTCCCTGTAAAGAAACCGTTGGCTGACGGCTATTGTCATTACAATATTGTAAAACTGGACAATGCCGTACGCCATTATGGAATTGCAAAAAGACTCACAATGCGCGGACGCATGCCATACGATTACAAGTTATCGCATTTATAATTCACATAACTTCATTGATACTTGCGATGTTATTACGTAATGAGGGTTCCACTAAGAGTATTTGAGTACAGTCAGCATCAGAAAAATGTTGACGAACAAAGTACTCAAAATGATTTTAATTTCGTTTTTCTACCCCCTTCCAGTTGACCGATTGTTCTGATATTTGGTGCACACCTTTAGTTCGGACAAAAATACCATATAAATCATAAAAACAATTTGATTTGCTCTTAATACGAGAGTATTAAGATCATTTTGGGAGTTCATCGTCAAGATATTTATGACGCTGACTATACAAGCCAATTCCACTTATAGTTACCGGAATATATTTTGACCAGTCGCAAAATTGGATGGCATCTGAGGGTCAGGGCATCTACTAGCGGAACGAAGAAGCTCCAATTCACCATCATTCCGCGCGCACCAAGGCCTCGTTTCTCTCGTGACTTACACTCAAGATATATACTGGGAACTATACTTACCGGTACTAGACTCTGGTGCAGGCGTGTCTGTGTAGATTGGAAGATCAGACTCCAGAAGAAGCCAACATACCACCAATCAAAAGCAATAAGGATTTGAAGTGCAAACCTTGGACGCCACTGGATTCATTTGTGGGATATGGCGGGACCACCAAGACCTTTGTGGCCAACTTCGCCTGACTACACCTAGTTGAATGACTGACGAGGTTCTAGCTTTATTCTTTCGACAGCCTCTGGGGCCGGGGGCTAGTGAACGGGACTGCTACGCAAGAGGCGCGGGTTCGATCCGCTCAGTGCAAATATTTGTATGCATGAATATGGCTATTTGCGTTGGTCTGGGTGTTCCTACAGGTGTTTTTATAGTTTATCCGCATTCGACATTCCTTAATACACGTTAGTTAAGCTAACCATGGCTCTAAATAGCGTTGTGTAGAATGTTGTGGAATAATATTATGGAATGGAATATTCTTGGGGTTGGGAGAAGGACAGGCACTCTCCCAAAACCAAAATATACAAGAAAAACAGTACAGAGTGGACCCCAGGCTCCAAAATACAATCTTTGGTTGCTGTCATGATAACTTGCGATAATCCAATTCATGTGTAGCTTTAGCGACAAATGTGTCGGTAACTGCGTCAGTCCGGCCTCATAATGTTCTAATAAAATCTATTGTTGGAAAATAGCTGTGCACTAAAATACATTTTATTACATAAGACATGTACTTGATCTAATTTATAGGAATAACATAAAATAATGTATGTATAAATACTTGTCGTATCATAAATTACGAACATTTCAAAACAATCTACCTCGTTACGACATCTTGCGGATAATCTTTGAACTTGAGGAGCGAGAACGTATGCTAACTGAACTAGTTTTACTGTTTACAAGCTCTCGGTGAACGTAGTTCGCGCTGTTCTAACTAGATGGCGTTAGATGTATTTTAAAACTCAACATTTTTGTTTATGTTACATCGTAGGTTTATTTTTAAAGCAGCATTTTATAAGTGGCCAAGGAAGCTATGTATATCGCGAGGCTGTGCAGAATGTGCTGTTGGCGAAACATGCGAGAGTTTTCCACGCGTGTAGTATACTGAATCTTTTTATTGATTCCACGTTGCAATAAAACGTTTTTTGTTGTTTTAGAAATTGATGACGGTAAAGTTTCTAGTCGATCAATGTTTTAGGGTAAAGTGTGGGTGTGATCTGGAGATTGAGCGGTAAATAAAATAATTTCTGGAAACTAGATCACTGCCGATGATTTGGTATTCCGTATGATCTCTCAAAACAAAACCTATCAAAGATTTCGAAATTTACATTTACGAGCATTTGCTATCTACTGAAGGTCTTTTACACTCATACCTTCAGTAGGTAGTAAATTTTCGTAAATCTATACTATACATACATACTAATATTATAAATGCGAAAGTAACTCTGTCTGTCTGTCTGTCTGTATATTACGCTTTCACGCCTAAACCACTGAACCTATTTTGATCAAATTTGGAATAGGGATAGATTAGACGTTGAGAAAGGACATAGGCTATATTTAGTCGCGATAACCGACATCCACGCGGGCGGAGCCGCGGGCAAAAGCTAGTGTACATATAAAATACAAATCAGTACAAATATGCATATATATTATTTATACTGATTGCGAATCGAACTCCTGACCTCCGATGTAGCAGTCTACCGTATACGGCTACGCCAGAGAGATGGACAAAATATATTGGAACGGCATCTCTCGTAGCACCCTAGTAATAGAGTCATGTCACTGTAATGTGTGTATCGATTTGGCGCAGTTTCGCACTAACGCCAATCGCGTTCCCGTAGTATGGGACTACCTTAGAGGATACCATAATAATCTATACTCTAAGGGTACCACATCACGGTATAGAACTTCTTATTACTTAAATTCAGTGGGGCAGTCCTCTTTGACTGCTCGTGACTCGTAGGTCCCGGTTGCCATATGAACTTCTATGGCAGTCGTTACGGGTAGTTGGAACTTGGAACCCTAAAAAGTTCAACAACTGGTCTACTGGTCTAACTGCAGTGCTGGTTTGACAGCCTCTGTGGCGCGGTAGTAAACGCGACTGCTACGCAGGAGGCGCAGGTTCGATCAACGCTCAGTGCTAATATTTGTATGGATGAATATGGCTATTTGCGACAGGGGGTGGGTGTATTCTATGTATAGTATGTATGTATTTACAAAAAAAAAGTATCTATGTATGTTTATCCGCATTCTACATTCCATAATACAAGCTAGTTAAGCTATGCTTACCATGGTACGCTAGTACTATTATCTATTCTGTGCCATGGGTCTAGATAGCGTTGTGTACAATGTTGTAGAATATTTATTTATTTATTGATTTATTTATTTATTGGTCTGGGTGTTTCTATGTATAATACTGTATTTACAAAAAAAAAGTTTCTCAGTATGTTTATCCGCATTCTAGATACCATAACACAAAATAGTTAAGCTTACTATGGGTCTAGATAGCGTTGTGTAGAATGTTGTGGAATATGTATTTATTTTATTTACTAAATGCAATGGTTTATGTAGGTCAGTCCACAACCCATTGACGACATCGGAGCATTACCTAGGATGGTCGATTCACGGAAGATTCCGAAGTTCAAAAACCGCAGTTAGGCTGCAAAAGCGGACCCCGGACTCCTAGATGAAAGTCCTCGGATGAGACTTGGATTAACGCAAGCATGATGAAGAACAAGAAGTCCTCTTTATCCAACGAATCGATATGACCACGTCACGTGACAGATTTCTTGTTATATCATTGGTCAAGAGAGACACGTGTTTTACCCGTCATACCTTTATGCAACTGGCTAATCATCATAATAGAAAACGTTAGTAGATGAAGGGGTTATGTGACAATCTCGAAATATTGAGATAGTAAACTTCGAAGCTGTGACGTTTTCCGACTTTTTATACAATAATATTGGTCGTGAGTTCGAGGTCGTGAGGTCGTGAGTTCGAGTCTCACTTGAGCATTTCATTTTTTCCAATGTTTTTCGAACTTAAAAGTTAGCATAATAAATGCTGATAAAATATTCATTCAATAATATTATATTTGAATGATTTCTTTATAGTCATTTATTATGCTAACTTTAATATTCCAATATATCGGGCAAAATGAAATGCTCAAGTGAGACTTGAAACTTGGGCTATTCGAATTGTAAAGTTAGCATAATAAATACTATAAAAATCATTCAAATATTTGGCCGGAATCATCAAAAATCAATGTTTAAAAATGGTTGAAAAATCATTCATTGGTTCCAACAGTTCGTGGGAAAGTTGGTAGATGACTCCACCGTCGCCCTTAAAGATGGATATAAAGAGAAGTGAAATTTGAAGTGATTCAGGTGTGGCTCAATAGCTCAGTTGGAAGAGCATTTCCCCTGTAAAGAAAAGGTCGGTCAGCGGTCTTTTTGAATCTGTTTATGTACCTACAAACTTGTTTTCTTAAACTAATTATAATGTTTTACGTTTACAGTCAACTATATCATACTCGTACAGACCGAATATTTTAATTTTTTACTTATTTCTCACATATTACTATTATTTATGTACTTTACCCAATCCAAATCCATGTAACCCCCTTGCAGAGCAGTGACGCTTATTACAGCTGAGCAACCAATTAACCTGAATCTTTATTAAAACTTACACCAAAGAGTATCTCAAGTTATAAATAGGTCTCCTTTATACATATATTCGAGTAAATACACACACCGATCGCGAGTCTTTCAAACAAATAAAACACAATAATTATTGGGGATAAATTAGTTGCTATATGGATTGAACCTTAACACAATTTTGAAATGAAATAGTAAAAATCTATTCGACTTCAGGACCTATTCGATAACAATTGAATAAAGCAATTGATAATCGCATAATCGGTCATGCAACGTGCAATAACATTTGCATTAAACTCAGGAGAGCTGAAGTGCTAAAACAACATGGACCAGGTGGTGGCAGCCACAGGTGTTCACTGTAGTGTTAATACAGACATCCACAAACAAAATCTTTCGTTCATTTAACGAGCTCAATCAATACGAAATAATGCTTCAAAGTACTGTCAGATATCGACTTCAATGAAAAATATGCAAGGGATATCTATGTATCCAGAACTTGGGACGAGTAGTTCCTGATGCACTAATGCATTCGGAATATCGGAAGTGAGCCATGACCATCGGCAATCACGGATGTTAGAGCATGTCACCACATAGGTCAAGGAAGCGGGCGGGCGGCGGCGGCGCGGGCGGGCGGCGGGCGGCGGGCGGCCCATGTGGGCGGGCGCATTTGTTTACGGGCGGCAGTCCCGCGCCGAACCGCCGCCAGCGCCGGTCCGCCGCTGCGCGAGCGCAACCTATCCAGTTCACGGCCGCTCTATAACCGGACGGCTATTTCGGCGCATAATATACCGCACGGTGCGGAGCAGTGTTCAGTTTCGCGCGGGCAGGTGCGCGAGCCGAGGTCGAATATGCCGCGCCGCAGCAGCGAGCCTCCCGCCTGACCCATGCGAGCGCGGCCATGGAGCGCCGCCGCCGTCCCACCCACCTCGAGTCCGCGCCCGACCCCATGACGAAGGTGGCGCGGCGCCGTGACAAGCCGCGGGAACGCTGGCTCCTCACGCGCAAGACATGGAAGTACATGTCAGATGCGGGTCGGCGCCTCATCCCCGAGGGCACGCAGAACCGCCCGGAGGATGTGCCTCGGCTCGAGGCCTACTTTCAAGAAGTGTGTGCCAAGGAGCCACGCTTCCTGCTATGGCGCAAGAGCTCATACCCTGGTGCTTTACCTCGTCCTCGTCGCAAGAAACGTCCGCGTGGCGGTTCGGTGCGGGCGCGCTCCCCCGTAGAAGAAGCACCGGCACCCCCGTCACGCCCCACCGATTTGTTTATTGGCCACATTTCGGGCGGTCGCTTCGATATCGCGAAGCTACGGCGGGACTTCTTCGCCTCGCCATCTCCTATACCATCATCCAAATTCAACGCGAGTGGCCTCGGTACGTCACAGACACGCGCACCGGCATCGGATGACTCGGCCAGCCGGTCTCTACCGGAGGAGGAGGAGAGCAGTTTGGTTGATTTATTACGCAAGTACCTGAAAGTTGAAGATGACTCCGGCCCCAAAAGACTGTCAGAATCAGAGGAGTTGGTTCGCTCCCTAAGAAAGCATTTGAAGCAACAGTCGGAACGGTTACCGGCCGACTCTGATACAAACCCTACTCGGGACCGGACACTATTAGAGAATCTTAGCAGGTACTACATGAGATCCCCGAATAGGGATAATATAGTGCAAGACCTGCTCACGGATAGGAATTTAATGAAAAGACTGTATCATGACCTTCGTAAGGCAAAACCATACAGAGGTGCTAGAAGTGGAGGTAGTGGTGGCGGAGGTGGTAGTGGCCCCAGTGGTTATGGACCCAGTAGCTTCATCAGTGCCGTTAACTCTAATAACTCTAGGAGTGTACCGCGAAGCCGTGCCGGTTGTCGTTTTAAAGATGGTGAGGACTCTATGCGTTCTCCGCCGATGTCACCACCACCTCTTATTGAAGTTTTTCACGAATCACAGGAGGATAAACCTGTGGATTGTGGAACGCAGACACATGCAATTTCTGAGGAAGTGTTGGTGGAGCTTGAACGTGCTTACCGTGATAAGCTGGAGGCGCAAACGGCGCCGACCAGCCCAACGAGTCCAGTGCCCGGTGGACAGAAGCCAGCACGGAGACGTTCCAGCGTGGATCACGATGACGTATCACAGTCTGTCAGTGATACCATCAAGCGTTACCTGAGGATGGCACGCAAGAAGAGCGTCGACGCTGATAAAGCAGATAGGTTCAAACGCATAAATTACGACAAAAACTTACGGAATATAAAGCCAAAAATGCCAAGTGATGTTGACGATGATGGTCCTCACAAGGGTTGTCAGACAGACGAGGGATGGATTTTGACGTATAGGGAATTACGGTTTGCATCTATCGCGTCTACGCCGACTTCGCCCCCGGTGTCCCCGTCCGCGTCACATTCGTTTCTCTCGACGCTGCTGGGTCGCAGTGCTCCAGCGGTCGCTCCACCCCCAGGTGGCATGCAGAAGTCGCGGTCTTCCAGCAGTGTGGTGCAGAGTGTGAGCAAGCGGCTCTGGCGCACGAGGAGCCGCAGCTCGTCGCGCGTCTCCGCCACGTGGACACCTCAGGTCAGTCGCATTATAGTCTGTGTGGTATTACCATTAACATTTTGGGGGGCCACAGACCATAGCATCATTTACTAGTGCACACAGCAACTACTGCTTTAGTGTTCTACATTTTCACCGTAAATGGTTCTTGCCATCTCTTGTCAAGAATTTCTTTTCGTTACAATGCTGTGTGCACAGCAAATGCTGCTTTAGTATGTGGCCTCCGTTTGGGTTTACGCTTTCTGTGCGTACTTTTGTGTTTGTGTGTATTGTTTTATTCCTAAAAGACCTTTTTTTTCTATGGCACATCAGTAAAGTAAAGGCGGTACCACATTTCGTTATGTGTCATGTGGCTATCCGCTATTTGTTTACAATGAATAATGGAAGAATTTCGCCGTTACGGCCAAATATGGCAAATAACGAATAACACATAGTGAAACGCGATTCCGCCTTTACGCTTATGAAAACTGATTTCTAGTTCCGTGATTACGTTCAGAAACCATACCTAGTATCTTATAGATATTTGTAAATGAAATCTATAGTTTTTCTAACCTTGTTGCGAAGCATTTTACATGCCGGCTACGAGAATTTTAGCGATGTGAAAACATTCCAGTCTAGATCCAGTTTTAAGCCGATTTCCAAAATAGAAAGAGATTCTTAAGTCTTCCAAATATACATTTTTATGTCTGTCCAGTGGTAATTCCTCACCACCTACGATTACTTTCAAATGAAGGTATTTTTTTTTCGTGCGGTAATCCCCTCGGATACCTCCCTTGCCGGAGCCGGAAGGGGAGGTAATGTCAGACTCGAAGCGACTAAAACCGCACGCCAACTGTGGGTCGTGGTGCTAGGCCGGTGGTGAGGTTGTCATCGACATATCCCTCGCACCCCGGCTGACTCAGGGCCACTCCTTACGGTCTGGCCCTCTTCGGGAGGGGGGACAATGGTGTCCCCGACTCGCCCCCGGAATGGGTAGGCACGCTTTTCAGCGCGCCGCAGCCGTGGCCTGCTTCTGCTGGGGTGACAGGCGGCTCCACCCGTCACCCCCAGGCCTGCGCTCATGAGGGAAGGAGGTCAGTTAGTGCCCTGCGACGTCCGAAATGCGCGCGGGTGGCGCGATCCGCGAGTCTCTCTCGCTCGCGCCGCCTCTCCAATGAAGGTATATAGTCCTATAAACATATGATTCAAATCTGAAGTAAAACTGATCCCGTTCGGACTACTTCTTTTCTCTTCCTCTTTGCGTTCATCCCAGTCGCATACGAAGCTTTCAGCTTGGAGTCTGAGGTCTGCTTTACCAGTCTAACTGCGGGTTTGCCTGAACTTCGATATTTTCCGTGAAACAACTGCCATCTGACCTCCACAATCCAAAGGCGAAATCGAAGTATTGCAGCTAGAACAGTTGTTGTACTTTTGAGGGCTCCAACTACCCGTAACGACTGCCATAGATGTTCGTATACGGCTTAATGTGCTTTGCGAGTTGCGAGGCACAATCAGACCAATGCAAATAGCCATATTCATGCATACAAATATTTGAACCAAGTGGGGATCGAATGCTCGCCTCCTGTGTAGCGGCTGCGTTCCCTGCCGCTACGTCACAGAGTCTGTCGTTCCCATAACTTATTTTATAATGCATTCTAGATGTTAAAAGTAGCCTATATAGTATATATGTCGCAGGTAATTAGCTTAATCAGCCGTTCAATTAACAGCCTAGGCTCTTTACTAAACGTCTGAATGAAGTGTTAATTAAGAAGTTCATTCATATCATTAAACGGCTAGGCAAATGGTTTGGGTCGATGACGTTAAATAACTGACATAGCCATTTAATAAAACAGCTAGAAAAAATCTGTTTCAGGTATTGCTAAGTGGCTCACTTGGTAAGAGCATTCTCCTTATAAGGGAAAGGTCGTTGATATAAGCTCCACGTGAGCAATTCATTTTACCTGATGTACCTAATAGAAAAATCAAAAGTCTTCACGTTTATAACATTAATAGGATAGGCTAGTTCTTATGACAGAAAAAGAGCCTTAATTATCTTACTAGCTTTTGCCCGCGGCTCCGCCCGCGTGGATGTCGGTTCCCGGCAATTATTCTAATTTTTCTCACCTTTTAAACCTTCCCTAGACCTCCACGAACATTTCAAGACCAAGATAAGATAAATCCACTCAGCCGTTCTCGAGTTTTAGCGAGACTAACGAATAGCAATTGATTTTTATATATATAGATTGACAATCCCGGTTGCAGTAGACGTTATGTACTTGTTTGTCATCTAAATAGTATTAAAAAATAATATCAACACCTAGTTGTTTACACACTCGAGATGCTCGTTGCAAACCTACGCCACGCATACGCTGATATTCAACGTCATCGACTCCTGCGCAGTGCAGTTACACGCGATTTATGAACACGCACTACACAAAATAAGTATGAAACTATTTTGAATTGGATGGGGTATGCAGCTTTACCAGCCTAGCCTATTTACATATTATAAGCGTGAAAGTACTGCCGTGTTGGTTCCCGGTGGAGTAGAATAGGACCACCCCAGCTCTTCCCGTGGGTGTCGTAAAAGGCGACTAAGGGATAGGGCTGTTCTCCATCCGACAGTAAACATACAGCCCAAGATAAAGGGCTAGACGGCATTACGCTCGCTCCCTATTTCGTCATGGGACCGAAAATATAATAATACTAGCTGTCCCGGCAAACTTTGTTTCGCCTTAGAAATTAGAATCAATTAGCTGTATCAAATTCTCCTAATTATTTTGAGAACGGAAAGCATTTCGATTCGGGCCCCATACGCCCACGGAGCTCCCGACAGTAATAGGTCACCGGGGCCCATACTTACACCTACGGAGCCTATATACCTATGGGACCCATATACCTCTACGCTCAAGGGCGTTCATACTACCATAAACCATCGATTTTTCGACCTGAATAACAAAAAGCCACCATAAATATTTTCGCGGCCCAAGCAACGGGCATTTTGTTAATTCAGAAGAATGTCTACTAATCACCCTCTGACGATATTTGCACGTACTATGTCAATTCTATATCAAACGTCAGATAACATAGAAGAATATCATACAGCAGTATTAGAATAATAAACACATTTTTTTCCAATTCGTATTCCAAATTCAAAATTTAGACATGGCGTATGTCGGATCAGCTATTTTATATGGTGGTTATGTATTCTTAAATTTTCTAATTTTCCGCGCAATTTTCTTCATTTTTTCTTTCATAAGAACCTTCTCCTAACAATAACGAACACAACAACAAAAGAATTAGTGAAATCGGTCTAGCCGTTCACGCGTGATGTCGTGACCAAGGGAAATATGGATTCATTTTTATATATATAGATAGTGAGTATATCTGAAAATTCCCTAAGGGGTAGGCAGAGGTGTACTAGCACCCACGTTTTGCCAATTATATTTTTCGGTACCATGACGTAATAGGGGGCAAACCTACCGTCTAGCGTACCCTTTGTCTTGGGCTGTATGTTTACTGGCGGTCTATCGGATCGGTCGGTCGGAATATAATTAGTAGGGTATGTTTATCCACATTCTAGAACTCTTATTACTAACAAAATTTACCATGTAATATCATTATTATCATTTGCATTAGTCTTGCTTGCTTCCGAAGCGTTCACCTCGCTTCTAGCTTCGGGAGCAAGTCTGGATCCGGTAACCTATTGAAATATCGAATTTCTGTTACCCGAATCTTAAAACCCCGAAAACGGTTGGTAGAACTTTTAAAAGACAGATGTAATGAATGACAACTTTCTATAATTCCATTTTTCATTTCCCAGATGAATCAATTTCCAGGTGCACTAAAACCAAATTTTCAAATAGTATTTTTTTGTTTACCATAGTATCATAATCCAAATATAGTTATACCAGATTCTCAGAATATTTTTTTTTGTTTCCCATCGTACCATTTTCCAAATAAACTATTACCAAATTTTCAATTGCCAGTCAGTAAATTTATTGTATTAGTTGCCTATTACAGATAGGTTTAAGTGTCATATTCGACTCAGTAGGTTAGGTTAGGTTAGAACTGCGACCCCCGCACGAGCCGAGCGAGCGAAGCGAGCGTGCCGCGGCAGCGGCCGGCGAGTGCTAGAAAAATTCGACTCAGTAGGTTAGGTTTGTTTGTTTGTCTGTCTTTGTGTTTGTTTTTGTTTGTCTGGATATCAATAAACTGCATTTCAAAAATTTGTGTTTTAAAAATTCGGCTTTCGTGCATATGGATTACGGTCATCTGGATTTTGTGCATTTAGATTTCGTGTGTCTGGAATTCGTTCGTCTGGATTATAAAACGTCGTACAAATGAATAAATAGGAAAATGAAATTCGGAGTTGCGATTATATGGCAAATAAAACTTCGGAATTTGGAAAACCGGGATTATGTATAAATGGCCAAACGTTTTCTGGATTATGATATTCGGAATATTAAAATTCGGGATTAAGATAGGTAACCCTGGATCCCACTTGAAAAAGTGATGAGGCTTGGTTTTTTCGGTTATTTTTTTAATATATATATTGGGAGCGAACACAGATTTACCTGCCAGCCTAGCTGTGGTTAGTGGTCAACCACTGAGAGAGTTGCTCAGGTTGCCTTGACCTAAAGGCTATTGACAGAAGGGATCGATTTTTTAACGTGCCCTCCAAAGCATGAAAATGCTCTGATACCACTGAGCGGTAACCCATCAAAATGACAACCTCACTGAGGTAGGTTAACCTAGTGATCGTTTACCAGATGGTGTAATATGTGCGTCTAAGGCCTCCTTCCTTCCTTCGCTTTTGATATTTCGCCTGTGTTAGTGAAAGCATCGGCATACATATCATTCTCCACGACGACAACCCCTTCTTTCCTTCTGGGATAATGAATATCCATACTTTATTAATATTATAAATGCGAAAGTAACTCTGTCTGTCTGTCTATATGTTACGCTTTCACACCTAAACCACTCAACCGATTTTGATGAAATTTGGTATAAGGGTAGATTAGACCTCGAGAAAGGATATAGGCTATGTTTGGTCGCGATAACCGACATCCACGCGGGCGGAGCCGCGGGCAAAAGCTAGTGATATTATAAAATCCATACTAATATTATAAATGCGAAAGTAACTCTGTCTGTCTGTCTGTCTGTCTGTCTGTATGTTACGCTTCCACGCCTCAACTACTGAACCAATTTTGATGAAATTTGGTATAGGGATAGGTTAGACCCTGAGAAAGGACATAGGCTATGTTTGGTCGCGATAACCGACATCCACGCGGGCGGAGCCGCGGGCAAAAGCTAGTAATATTATAAAATCTTTAATATGAACTCTAATAAAGACGGTACTCTTGTTAATTTCTGTACTGTAACATTTTCTTTGTAGTCCTAAAAGTAGCCACAAACGTTTCCCGTCCGATTGATCTCCGTGCCCAACTGGCTACAAGTGGTATCGAGTGTTGTTGAAATATCGCTTGTCGAAATCTCTCGGGCGAGAATAATTCATATCATTCTAAATATACAGCATTATATTTAGATGGTGGATTCGAAATACCTCGCTATATTTAGCTTGGATCCTTAATTATTGTTTTAGGAATGTTTCGACAAGATAATGATGCGTTAAGATTGGTACAGTATTGGCGTTTGATTTGGCACATGACTGAATAAGAGCAAAGATCGGAGTTAAGCTGATGCTAACGTTTTATCACTAAACTAGCTGTGCCCGCGACTTCGTCCGCGTGGAATGTACTTAATAAAGAAAATCAGTTTTTTTTTTTAGCCTAAGTTACTCCTTATTACATAAGCTATCTGCCAGTGAAAGTCCCGTCCAATTCGGTCCAGCCGTTCCAGAGATTAGCCAAAACAAACAGACAGACAGACAGACAGACAGACAGACAGACAAAAAATTTAAAAATATATATTTTGGTATGTGTACCGTATATACATTCATATGCATGTAGTAAAAAGCGGTTATTTTAATATTACAAACAGACACTCCAATTTTATTTATTTGTATGTATGTACCGTATATACATTCATATGCATGTAGTAGAAAGCGGTTATTTTAATATTACAAACAGACACTCCAATTTTATTTATTTGTATGTATAGATGTATAGATGATACGGCGTTCTTCGTATCGCCAATTTTATTCTGCCCTCGTGGCGTCAGATCTTGTTCCCTCTGCACCCTCTACTATATTAAGCATGTATTATACATAAATATGCACATTTTTTTGGAATTATTCTACCTATTATATTACAAGAAACAGCATCAAAATCTGTAACGTAGTTTTAAAAATCTATGCATACATAGGGCAGTCAGACAAAAGCAACTTTGTTTTATACCATGTGACTAGCTGACCCAGCGAATTTCGTACCGGCAATTTTTTTCTGCCCGCGTGGTTACGATCCCGTTCCCGCTGTTCCCCTTTACTATATTAAGCATGTATTATACATATAATCCTTCTTCTTGAATTACTCTATCTATTAAAAGAAACCGCATCAAACTCTGTAGCGTAGTTTTGTAGATATAAGCATACATAGGGACGGACAGACGCGGAAAGCATCTTTGCTTTATACTATATAGTGATGATTATCTTAAATAGTTGTTAAAATTTTGGTTTTTACTTCTCTAACACGATATCAAGCTGTAAGCACTGAATAGATAAGCTAATAGCTATAAGTTAATATGTATGCAGTGTGTTATAGAAAGCACATGTTACGAAACCGAAGTAAACCTATCTGCACCGGAATCTCCTCCTATTTCGAAGCTAAATCACCATCATTCTTCGAATCTTTAACCAGCTTGTTGGGATCAGCTTTCCAGTCTGTGATGCTATCGTACTTGGATATTGAAGTGAAGCTACTGCTATCTGACTTCCACCAATTGGCGAAACAAAGTTCTGTAGTTAGACTAAGGTCGGGCTTTTTAGGGATCTAACTACCCGCGCCCTCTGCGTACCTATCATGCTATCCAATTATTCGAAAATGTAAGCACTCTTTGTACCTTGTTTTTGTGCGGAAAACCGCATGCCGACTGTGGCTCGTGGTGCTAGGCCGAAGGTGAGGTTGTCATCGACATATCCCTCGCACCCCGGCTGACCCTACGGTCTGGCCCTCCTCAGGAGAGGGATAACGGTGTCCCGGACTCTCCCCCGGAATGGGGAGGCGCGTTTCTTTCAGCGCGCCGCCGCCGTGGCCTGCTTCTGCTGGGGTGACAGGAACACTCTTTGTACCTTGAGTTTCCCAAGTTCTTTTTGTTGTTCTTCAATCTGTTCCTGTCGAACATTCAGCAAAGGATTAGGAATGGATAATTTGTCTTGGAAGGCCGCTAGTCCAGTGACAGCGCCCCATCTTTATACCAATCCTCACGGGTCTCTGGGGGTCTTTCTTTTAAACCTTTTGGATTTGTGACTATTAGTTGTCTGTGAGTTACCCAAGTTAATGATCATATCGAACCAACTTTCGCTATTTACCTAACGAATCGGACCGCGCATGGTCAAACGGCTTCAAGTGCCCAATTCATCATTCGGACTTTAGCAAAGTCTTTCGCTTCTACTGTAGAGCCTTACACCAACAGTCCGAATGCCCGGGCAACTTTTTCTAAATCCACACAACTTATTCTTGGATCTCGAATAGTAATTCTGGTTACCTCTAAAGCATCCACATTGGGAGACGGGGTCCGCTTCGAAGAAGTTCCAAAAGTGCCTAAAAATGAGATCGAACGCGTGTTTTTGTTAAGTATAGGGTCGAAACTAGGAGTTAATTTAGGTACATAGCCGCGTTTATACTGCTTCTAAACATTTTTGATTGATGTGTTGGCTAATATAGGAAGCGTGTGCGCAAAACCTGCGCCAGATCCCCATTCCTTGTACCGCGGCAAGTGTACCAGCTTTCAGGCGAGATTTAAATTGAGACTCAAAGATCTCTTAATAGAGCCCAGCACAATTGACACACGTACAGTCAGCGTTAGAAATATCTTGACCACGAAGTCTCAAAATGATCTAAAAACTAAGGTACTAAGAGCAAATCAATCTGTTATCCATATATAAATATAAAAATCAATGCTACTTTTCGTTGTAATGTTATAACTCAACAACGCCTTTACCGATTTGGCTAATTTTGGTCTTGAATTATTCGTGGAAGTCCAGGGAAGGTTTGTACGTAGAAAAAAAATCGAATAATTGCCGGGAACCGACATCCACGCGGGCAGAGCCGCGGGCAAAAGCTAGTATTAATTTAAAATTGTATTATTAAGTGTGTATCAAATATTACAACTCTCCGTCTACAGTAAGGAGGAAAACTAAAGAATAAATAAGATCATTTTGAGCACTTTTTTCATCAATATCTTTTGACAGCCTCTGCTACGTAGGAGGCGCGGGTTCGTTCCCCGCTAAGTGCAAATATTTGTATGCATGAATATGGCTATTTGCATTGCACTGGGTGTTTATATGTGTAATGTGTATGTATTTGCAAAATGAAAAAAAAGTATCTAAGTATGTTTATCCGCTTTTTAGATTCCATAACACAAGCTAGTTAAGCTTACCATGGGTCTTTTTTTTTTCGTGCGGATATCGGACTCGAACCGACTAAAACCGCACGCCGACTGTGAGTCGCGGTGCTAGGCCGGAGGTGAGGTTGTCATCGACATATCCTTCGCACCCCGGCTGACCCTGGGCCATCCCTTACGGTCTGGCCCTCCTCGTGACGGGGACATCGGTGTCCCCGACTCGCCCCCGGAATGGGCAGGCGCGCTTTTGTTGTGTGGGATGTTGTAGAATGTTTATTTACTTATTTATCTCTTTGATACTGACTGTACAACTGGTATGCATATTTTACGATCTCACCTTTATCTTTTGAAAGGATTCTTTAAATGAAAGCACAGTTCCCAAGAAAATTAGTTATCCTATTAATATTGCTGGCAGATTTATATAAACAGGACAAACCCAAACTGCTAGCCGTGGCACCTGGCACCTGGCACACTACGGACTGACTCAGATTAAAAGCTTTCTGTACATTCATTTCAATTTATTTTAGAATTACATGGATTTACATGTTTGATTTTATTTCTGTTAGCGTTCGAATGAGCAGTTCGACCTTGAAAGTTCAGTCGGCCTATGCCACACCCTTCTCTTCTCGCTAAGTCGGTCTGGTTGGAAACCAGCGCTTCTCCGCTGAGTAGCAAATACTGAACCAGTTACCGGGTGAGGTTTACAAATAGGTTTCAAGCTGCTAAACCCATGGATACTAATCAGAAGTAGTCGTAGATAGAAAAAGCCTTTCTTTCGATTTCGATAAGAAACCGAACCAAGTTAATGGTGTGGCATAGGAATGAATCCTATGCCACACTATTAAGATCTGGAACTCCCTGCCAGCTCACGTGTTTCGTTCTTCCTGCAACCCCGGGTCCTTTAAGCGGGGCGTGAAAGGGCATCTGATGAGACCGTCAAGCTGAGTGCCACCATTGTTAACGTGGTACATATTTATAATGGGGACCCTCTTTCCAAGACTCTGCCTTTCGGTTACCAAATTGACGTGTGCTATATAAAAAAAAACGAACTTTAAACCTTAAACCATCACAGTATGAGTAGTGATTGAATTGAGATTAAACGTATTGGTATGATTTTAGTATAATCTCAATAAATATATTATTTGATTCTTGATTCTTAGTTAGTTCAGTTACGCTGGGTAAACTAAATGTGACACGATATGCCTACAGTCCCGGGTCCTTTAAGCGGGGCGTGAAAAGGCATCTAATGAGGCCGTCAAGCTGAGTGCCACAACTGTTAACATGGTAAATGTTTACGATGGTGACCCTCTTTCGGAGACTTTGCCTTTAGCTTGACCTCAGGCGAGGTGAAGTCAAATTGACGTGTCCTGTATAAAAAAAAATGCCATCAAATCGACATAAAAAGAAGTCACCTGAAGATCGAATCGAAACATGTCTTAACTGCAACTGAATTTTAACCATATTTTTGTAATAATTGCATACATACGTAAATATAATCATGCTTTTATCCCCAGAGGGTTATGCAGAGATAAATTAACACCTGCATTACACCAATCACTATATCGGTCCCACGTATTCCATTCCGGGGACGAGTATGACCCTTACGCGAAATAGCCACTTGATTATTAAACAGTCAAATATAACGCCCCTCTACGTATGAGACGTAAGCTATACCGTCTCTTCCGAGCTGATGATCACGCCATCAGCGTGAAATTTCATAAAGATTTTCTAAAGGAGTTTACGATAACATAGGTGCCAACTTATATCGATTACAATACATACAATTGATCTCCACAATCGGAACCTCAATCCCGGTTACATTAGCCCGCACTTCAGGAACTGGGATTCGATCTTTTATTCCCTCATTCCTTAATTTAGTATCTTTTTACGGACGCGACTGCCACCTAACGACCCCCTCCCGAGGAGGGCCTGACCGTAAAGGACGGCCCTGGGTCAGCCGGGGTGCGAGGGATATGTCGAAGACAACCTCACTTCCAGCCTAGCACGACGACCCACAGACGGCGTGCAGTTTTAATCGGTTCAAGTTCGACATAACCTCCCCCTCTGGCTCCGGCGGGGAAGGTATCCGAGGGGATTTCCGCATGAAAAAGAAAAAAAAAGAGCCTGAGCCTGGGCTGTATATCTGTCTGATTTTAAACAGCCCTATCCTTGTCGCCTTGTACGATACCGCATGGCAAGAGATTAGGTGTCCCAAATTTTACTTTGCCGGGGAAATCAGTATCAGGCACAGTTCAGGGTTCGGCCCCACATGGAGTACTGCTGTAATCTTTTTGCACGCCAGCTTGACCCTTTCGACTCGGTGCAAAGATGTGCGTTAAGTAAGGCTCGTCGACAGTCCCATACTCGCAGGCGATGTGGAACCTCTCAGCCTTTTTTTTTGCCTTACTATGTGTTTTCTACCGCCTATATAATGGTTTGTGCTCAGATGAATTATTTGACATGATGCCCACAGCTACATTCTATCATCGCACCGCTCGCCATAGACAGGGAATTCATCCCCACACATTGCATCCGAATACGGTGCGCACCGTGCGGTATGAAAGGAACTTCATCCCACGTACGCTCAAGCTGTGGAATGAATGCCATGGTTTTCCCAAGCGACTATAATATGGGGTTCTTTTCAAGAGAGGCATTAGAAGGTTTCTTCAGGGTAGGCAGCACGAGTGTAACGCCCCTGGTGCTGTATACGTCCATAGGCCGCGGTAACCACTTTCCATCAGGTGGGCCGTGTGCTTGTCTGCCACCTAAGTGGTATAAAAAAAAAACAATTCTGGCACAATATGGGGTAGGAGAAGTTCACTTAGAGCGCTCTCTATTATTGATAGAGTTTTTACCCGGCTGCCAAGAAAGGGTCATGTTATACGGATCTAAATCTGTCGTCTCTCTCATTATTCTCTAGTTCAGTGGACGATTACAAACATATCTTTCGTTGATATTATATAATACAAAATAATGTTCGGTGGCTCGCCACTACCCACTTTCAGTCACTATCAAAGCACTATGTAGGCGGAGACAGACACAGCACGATTTTATTAATGTGGCCTGACTCACTCCAGCTTTTTAATAACTATCGGAGACACACCGACGGACAGACTCCAAATATATCTCGAATATACATATATGTTGATAATATTATTGATTGTATAATATGTCTGGTTTGAATATTATTTGTCATGAGACATACACGCGAGAAAATATTATACTAAGATGCCATCCATATACGGTGCAGAGTATACCTACTAGAATCCAGCGTTTCAGTGACTCATTCCTATGCCGCACGACTAAGACCTGGAACTCCCTGCCAGCTCACGTGTTTCCTCCTTCCTACAATCCCGGGTCCTTTAAGCAGGGCGTGAAAAGGCATCTAATGAGGCCGTCAAGCTGAGTGCCACCACTGTTAACATGGTACATGTTTACGATGGTGACCCTCTTTCCGAGACTTTGCCTTTAGCTTAACATCAGGCGAGGTGAAGTCAAATTGATGTGTCCGGTATAAAAAAAAACATGGATGTTACTGTTTGGTGGACAAGCTACGAGAAGTACTGTTTAGACTGCACCGATTTCGAATAAGCTATTCATCTTGAGTTTCTTTAAATAATTTTTTTGTGCTGCTTAGGTGGCAAACAAGAGCCTGGCCCCCCTGTTGGAAAGTGGTTACCATGGCCCATAGACGTGTACAACATCAGGGGCATGACACTCGCGCCAAACCTGTAGAAACTTCTAATATCCTTCTCGAAGAACCCCATATTGTAGTCGCTTAGAAAAACTACAGCAAGGAATTCACTCCACGCAGAATGAAATTCCTTTCATCACAGTGCGCACTGTTTTTGGTCGTAACGCGTGAGGATGAATTCTCTACATACGGCAAGCGTTGCTATGATAGAAAGCTATGTTATTTCTCCTTGGTGTAGGCAGTAACTAAATCTTGCCGCTTGTTACTATCCCCGTATACATCTCATGAAATGACAGCCTCTGTGGCGTGGTGGCAGTGAACGCGACTGCCATGCAGGAGGCGCGGGTTCGATCCCAACTCAGTGCAAATATTTGTATGCACAAATATGACTATTGAATTGGTCTAATATGTATGTATTTATAAAAAAAAAGTATCCAAGTATGTTTATCCGCATTCTAGATTCCATGACACAAGCTAGTTAAGCGTACCATGGGTCTAAATAGCGTTGTGTGGAATGTTGTAAAATATTTATTTATTATCTTTAAACTCATTATCGAGTGCAGATACTCTTAACTCGACCATTTCAGTGGGACAACGTTATTGGAACGTGTGATTTAAATTCGATTAGATAGGCAAACTAAAAACTTGTGTCTTCAGCCTCGCACGGGTTCGAGTCCCACCGTCTGAACTTCACCGATCGCTTCATTAACATATTTTATTCTTCCACTTGTCATTTTGTTTGTAAACTTTGAAGCTTGTTTTTGCAAATTTCAACATTCTCATTTTAACCTCGAGAAAGCGAAAATTGGTGTTTTTATAAATAATTTCCTGCTTTCATTATGTTTTGGCCGCTAATTCGGACTGGTGACCTATATCGAGTGTTGTTTTTTTTAGACCACTTAAGTGGCAGACAAGCACACGGCCCACCTGATGGAAAGTGGTTACCGCCACCTATGGACGTATGCAACACCAGGGGCGTTACACTCGCGCTGCCTACCCTGAAGCAACATTCTAATGCCCTTCTTGAAGAACCCCATATTGTAGACGCTTGTTTTGTATCCAGTGGGTGTCGTACAAGGCTTGAAGGTCTTTCAACATAACTTTAACGTATAGAGTGTGGAATTAGATCTGTAATTACAGTATAATTAATTCCTCTTCATCATAGCGTTAATCCCAGTCGCATTGGAAGCATTCACTGCGGAGTCTGAGTTAATTCCAGTCTAACTGCACTTTTACCAATTTTTCTTTATTTTCCGAGAAGCGACTGCTATATCTACAAGCCATAGGCGATGTCGAAGTTTTGCAGTTCCAGTTGCTGGAATTTTTAGGGTTTCAACTACCTGTAATGACTGCCTTAGATACTCGTATGACAACCAGGACCAACGGCTTAGCGTGCTGTCCGAGGCACGATTCATCATCATCATCATCATCAGCCCGCGGCAGTCCACTGCTGGACATAGGCCTGTCATTTATTCCGAGGCACGATTAGAACAATGCAATGCAAATGCAACTATTTGCACTGAGTGGGAATCAAAGCCGCACCTCCTGTGTATCAGTTGCGTTCATCATCATCATCATTAAAACGTTAAATTCCGATTGCATCCAAGGCCTTTGTTAGGCCTCCTTATCCTCAATCTAATATTAACTGATGACCTGAAAAATTTTCCCTCAAAAACCATGTATTCTGGTGCACACTAAGAGAGGCAATAGGTTTTGTTCGGGACATATCTTGGACCTAAAATGTGCTCAAAATTTGTTCTATACGCACAGTACACGTATTATTGGTGTCCTTTGAGGATGTCACGAGGAGGTTACGGTGATGGATAAGCTAAAATTCACCAAGCATATATTATTACAAAACAATTGGCGCGCGCCAGGACCTCGTGTGTCTGGCGATTTTGGTCCAAGATACGTGCCTCGAGGTATACCTAATGCACAGTGTACGAAAAAATAATGTCAACATTATCTTTTTTTTTTTTTTTCATAAGACCAATACTTTAGTAAAGTATCAAGACCCAGTTCTACTTTATACTCTAGAAAAGAAATAAAAGCAAAAAAAAACAATGCTCTAACTTTTTTTATATAGATTTAGAGGTTTCTTATTTACTTAGTATAAACTCGTACTAAATAAGGTCCTATATATGTATACTGTTGATGTTTATACACGTCATTTCATTTGGTTTTTGTTTTCATTTTTCCGGAACTGAAAATGATGTATCATCAAAAAAAAATATTCAAGAACTAAGTACAGTAGAATAGAATATTTATTTATTTGCTATTTGCAGAGCACTGGTAGTTTTACTCTGATAAAAAAGGTAATGTCACAAAATCGGATTCCTCAAAACTGTGCACTCTAAGAAATAAAATCATATTGACATGCCCTATATAAAAATCACGCGTAAAAAGCAGTCAAGGCGATGAGTAAAATATATTAGTAATAAAATATTAGCGATTAAGTATACCTAGGGCCCAGGCGAGAATTTATTGCGCATACATTTCATGACATTTATGCGAGCATTCATCGAGGTACTATTTTACGGGCTTTTTAAGACTCATAAAGATACATTAAAGATTAATAAAATTAACTTTCTATATAGTGAGTCAGTTGAGGCGAGGAAGTATATCCCTGTGATCAGCACAGAAATACTAGCTGAACCGGCGAACTTCGTGCCGCCAATTTATTTCCGCCCGCGTGGCGTTCGATCCCGTTCCCGCTGCACCCTCTACTATATTAAGCATGTATTATACATATAAACCTTCTTCTTCAGTTACTTTATCTATTAAAAGAAACCGCATCACTATCTGTAGCGTAGTTTTGAAGATATAAGCATACATAGAGACGGACAGACGCGGGAAGCGACTTTGTTTTATACTATTTAGTGATGATTTATTTTTTTGCTACATAAGTTGTGCAATAATAAACACTACAATTTTTTTGCTACATAAGTTGTGCAATAATAAACACTACAATTATGCATTTAAAGTATAAAGTATGCAAAGTTTAATCATGCATTCAAAGTAAGGTTTAAAAAGAATTTAAAGGACATGCTATCTGATAAATGTTATTATAATATTGACGATTTTTTAAATGATACAATCTAATTAAACACTGACATCTTAATTTTAAATTGTACCTTATTGCATGTGTTGATTTTTAATGATAAATAATGAGATGTATTCAATGTAAAATTTTGTACGCCAGAACCGGCAGAATATGAGATCTGAACATTATGTACAGTAAGCTTCAGAGAAAAGGAACCCCCCTTGATAATGGTTTTATCCTCAAGGGGGGTTCCTTTTCTCTGAAGCTTACTGTACCTAAACACCATTTTGTACCATATTCAACGAATAAAGACTTTGACTTTGACTTTGACTTAAGGTTACTTCACTTTAGAGCAAACTATATTCTTTTAATACCAATAGTTCACCGTTCTGTTCACATACAATACCATATCCATACTTCCATACTAATATTATAAATGCAAAAGTAACTCTGTCTCTCTGTCTGTCTGTATGTTAGCTTTCACGCCTAAACCCCTGAACGGATTTTGATGAAATTTGGTATAGGGGTAGATTAGACCATGAGAAAGGACATAGGCTATGTTTGATCGCGATAACTGACATCCACGCCTGCTCTTAGCGATAAGGCCGCCATTTGTAGATAATGTCATGTATTGTCAATACATTTACTGTATTACTGGTGTACATAAAGATTTATCTATCTATCTATCTATCTATCCACGCGGGCGGAGCTGCGCGCAAAAGCTAGTACTGTATAAGAGAGGACAGCTTTGTTAGTATTGAAACATTGTGGCACGGATAAGGCGTGAACGTAATTAATAATTATACAGAAAAGTTGAGGAGTTCCACTGACTTTGTTGCGACAGCTATCTATCTAATCGCATCTGCGCCTTATCCGTGCCATATCATTTCTGTATTTAATATCTAATGTGACCACTCGCTTAGTAACGATGCAATATTTTGGTATGCATGTATACATTATAGGGTTGGCTATTTTTTGACTATTTGTGTGCTTTCTGAACTAATTAACTAAAATGCTTCTTAAAGTCTTATTTTTTTAGCTGATTGTGACATTTTCTGATGCTTCATGTCCTTTTTTCATTGTACAACGTTAAGGTACACTTCTGATATGTAATCATTTTAGGTGCGTAAGGAAATTCACCACCAAGTTCAGGGTTCAGACCAACTTCATCTGCAAGTTGGCCCACTTGACGATAGGTCGATTCTGCAGGCTTATCTCTTGTGGTTGAGGGTGTCTGACTCATAAAAACCAAGATATAAGGAGTGCAGGCCCCGGGCTTGAAGTGCATGCTTTGGAGGTAACCGGTATTGATGATCGGATTACATCATTATCATCATAGTGAGTCGAGTAGCGTTTAAAATTGCATTTCCGAGCTCAGGCTCCACTTATCGTTTTTCATTCGTATATCAGTTTTTTGGGAGTGACTGCCTTCTATTCCCAATGCTCAGGTAAAAATACATGCCAGAGCCTCTTCCATTGTTTCGGCAATGACTTGCAAATGAGTTAACCAGGGCCTCCAGGATTAGGCCATGCAAACCAGGGATCTTATGGAGTATGAACTCATATTTCCATGTGAACCTTTTTTGAAGTGCAGAAGTCCCCACTTATACTCCCCGCCGGAGTCAGCGGAAGTTGTTAAGGCAGACTTGAACCGACTAAAACCGCACTCCGGCACGGGTCATCAGTTGCCGAGGATGAGGTAGCCTCTGCCATATCCTTCATTCCCCGGCTGGCCTAGCATTCTTTCCGAGACTTTGCCTTTGCTTAACATCAGGCGAGGTGAAGACAAATTGACGTGACCTATATAAAAAAAACACCCTCAGGATCTTTGGTGCCATGGATTCTGGTTCCCCTATCCTCAGGTTCCTCTATCCAGGGACAGATGGGGACATCGTAGTCCCTCTTCTGAGGGGTCTTTGGTGCTGCATCCGGGGAGTCAAGGATATGCCAGAGGCTACCTCACCCTTGGCAACAGATAACTCGAACCGATTAAAACCGCACTACGTCTCGGGCCATCAGTTGCCGAGAGTGAGGTAGCCTCTGGCATATCTTCACTCCCCAGCTGCCCAACACTAAAGACCCCTCAAAAGTGGGACGACGATGTCCCCATCTTTCCCTGTATAGAGGAACCTTTCCTCCCCTCCATGGGTGGCTGGTGTATCGTAAAGGGTGTGGTGTGATGACGTCGCGCGTTATGTGCAGGGCAGCTGTTGCTGGGCAGACGGCGCCGGGCGCTGCGTGCGGCTCACGGACACGTCTCTGCTCACCCTCAGCGAGGTAGAGCGGCGCGCGCTGCAGCAGGCCGCGCTTGCCAGGCTGCAGCAGATCAACCTTGGCACCACCATCAAGATACCTGAAGGTAGGTTGATATAATCTATCACATATTTAAAGACTAGCGGCCACCTGCGACTTTGTACGCGTGTAGTGAGTTAGACTTTCATACAAACTACGATCGATTGTTCAACCCCAAAAAGGGATTGATTTCTAAGTATACATTGTTACTATACTATCTATAGAGTATACATTTTTATTTCAAATTGATTATGTAAGCATTTGCACCAAACTATTCTCACCACAATACTTCGTGCACCTACCTAACTTTGACAAAAATATCTCTGCATCACCCTAAGGTTGACTGGCAGAAAATGCCCATGGCATTAAGTCGGTCTTCGTACAATTATTTTGTATTAGTGCAAAAAGCTTATATAAAAATATATATACAGAGTGGAAGATTTTCATGGCCCCTGGATGGGAAGTACTCGAAATACTGGAGATAGAGAATTTTACTCAAAGGAAACATTCCTTTATTACCCGACTACGGCGAAGCCAAAAGGAGGGTTATGATTTTTTTAAAAAAGAAAAAATACTGCTAGCAAAGATTTTCGAAAAATCGCTTGACACACCCGGTAATCGAACCGACTAAAACCCGAAAAAATCACATTCTGTATTTTTAACCGACTTCGAAAAAGGAGGCGGTTCTCAATTCGTCTGTATACATTTTTTTTTATGGCTTCAATCGATAGTGGCCATCACAAGGATTAAATCTCTATAACAAACATGGTAAATTAAATGAAAGGAAATCCCTGAAAGTTCTATCTCCAAATGAAGACAGCCCTTTGTGATAACTACAAATCTAAGTTCACTTAAAACGTCAACGTCCTCTTTATAGTTCAACATAAAAGACCTTCCCTTTCATCTGTCATATAAAACCAAATATATTAATTGGCCTATCTGCATAAAATATCTTCAACTGACAGCAGTTATTTCTCACCGGTCCCGAGCCCACCTATTTACCTGAGACTTAATGATGTGCTAAACGAATGAGAGGCTCGGGCTATTAGATACTGAGTAATGTGTTAGTGGACTGTTAAGAGCCGAATATATTATTATATTAGGGCTGATGTACAACATGGGATGAATATTACGCAGATGTGAAACCTAAAGTTGTTTATGATGTAAGGAGCAGAGAAAGATTGAGTAGGAATCCAAATGCTTACCTAACAACAAATTTATATTTGGTAGATAAAGATTACCAAGCTATTTATGATTAAAAAAGGTCTTAAACCGTCTATTAAAGGTGTTATTGATTAACCTTATTGCCAAAAGTATTAATGATTTTTTCTTAGAAATATTCTTCTCCCATCATTACCAGCTGTCGCTAAGTAGCAGCAGTCGTAGCAGAGATTACCTAATAGTTAGAAGTAGTAGGTATTAGTTCGAATATGAACCTAACGCGAAAGAGCCACTTGATTTTTAAATAGTCAAATATAACGCCCCTCCATTTTAAAAGAACGTATGAGACGTAAGCTGTGCCGTCTCCTCCGGCCTGATGATCACACCATCAGGGTGAACTTTTATAAAGATTTTCTGTAGAAGTTTACGATAACATTAATTACCTATTAATTTCGATTACAATACATACAATTGATCTCCACAATCGGAACCCCACTCTCGGTGACATTAGCCCGCACTTCAGGAACTGGGATTCGATGTTTTATTCCCTCATTCCTTAATTTAGTATCTTTTTACGGACGCGACTGTCATCTAACGACCCCCTCCCGAGGAGGGCCAGACCGTAAGAGATGGCCCTGGGTCAGCCAAGGTGCGAGGGATATGTCGAAGACAACCTCACTTCCGGCCTTGCACCACGAACCTCAGTCGGCGTGCCGTTTTAGTCGATTCGAGTCCGACATAACCTCCACTTCCGGCTTCGGCGGAGGAGGTATCCGAGGGGATTTCCATACGAAAAAAAAAGCCATGTAACGACCCAGCCCGGAGAGGAAATCTATGCTAGCGCTTCATCCATCGACCAAGTGATGTTAAGCTTGCAGGAGAAGCTGGTTTGGGTTTCCAAAACCTTGAGGGGGCCCCAGATAAAAAGATTACCGACCGATTAAGAAAGATTGGTATGTCCTAACCCCAACGCTCCTACGGGAACACGAGCTAAGACGAATGGACGTGGTCGGCGAGCGGTCGTTGTGAAACTAAACTTGGTCGGCTGCCAGACGTTTGTTGATCCCACTTCGCAGCGCCGATCCTCGATAACTAGACAATCCGCGTAGAAAACAACTACACAACATTATTTTTATTATATTACTAGGCGTGCGCCGCGGGTTCGCCCACATTAGTAAGTGGTAATGCCCGTAAACATTCGTAGCAACAGTAAAATCAGATGTTACTACCGCTATGAAATGAGAGAATAATGGAGGATGGTTGACCGGACTACTGCGACTATTCAGTAGCAGCAGTCTGGTGATCAAAGGGCCTCGAACTATTGCTACTTTTGTGTAGCAGTACTTCGGTGGTAGTTCGGTTAATCGGACTACAGCCTCTCTTAAGTTGCATAAGTTCGGTTCTCAAAAATAAGGAGACTCGTTGAATAAAGCCCCTTTCTGTACTTATTTATAAAGTTTTTTTTTAAATACTGTTGGTATTTTTTTAAAGTGCACTTTTAGTCTTGAATATTGGGAGATACCTATCTCTCGCAATGTACTAAGTAATACCAAAGTATCATCATCGCATTGTCCAAAGTATTTTTATTTGTGCTCTCTTTCACTTCCTGTTGTGGCTTAACTTATTGTTTATGAAAACGACTGCCACATGCTCCCCAGACCCGGGAAAGCTAGAGCCTTATCCGTTTAGTCAGCAAGAATACAGGCGGGGTTACATTGGACCCGTGATGTCGAAGAATAAAAAACACAATGTGACAGAACAAACATAAACCTACTAAATTCCGGGGATCCCCACTTAAACATGATGCCCCATTTGCCTTGCCGTTTATTGAGCATTTTACTAAATCCACTGTTACTGACAATTTACTAACAGACAATCCTAGGATAAGAATTCAGGATCAGGTGCCTTTTTTTCGTGCGGAAATCCCCACGGATACCTCCCCCGCGGGAGCCGGAGGGGGAGGTTATGTCAGACTCGAACCGACTAAAACCGCACGGCGAGTGAGGGTCGTGGTGCTAGGCCGGAGATGAGGTTATTTTCGACGTATCCCTCGCACCCTGGCTGACCCAGGGCCATCCCTTACGGTCTGGCCCTCCTCGGGAGGGGGGACAACGATGTCCCCGATTCGCCCCCGGAATGAGCCGCCGCCGTGGCAGTTCAGTTAGAAGAGCATTCCCCTTGTAAGGGAAAGGTCGTGGGTTCAAGCCCCACCTCAGCAATTCATTTTTCCTGATATAATCGAATCTTGAGGTTTACAGAAACAACCCCTTACTCCGCTGGCCTGCACCAGAGCCTCCTCCGATAGCAAAACATGCGGTTCCAGTCCTGGGTCAGTTGAAATATTACTGAGTATTTTTATTAGAATATTCTAACGAACAACAAGATATTAAAAAATTGACCAGTTGACTGTAATAGGTGGAATCTTACCTTACCCTTACTATGTGAAAACGATTAGAGCAAAGTCAGTAACTATACCTTACAAATATAAAAACGTAAAAAATATGGTTACCCATCCAAGATTGTAACAATACTTAACCTTTATAGCTATCCAAACCAAGTTGAAAGTAAATATTGCAGTTCAATACAGGTGACCCACTCATCTAAAAATAAATACCCTGACAAGACATGTCGTTCTATTTTCAAATCGTTCCAATACGTTACGCGCCGCCATTGGCGTTACGTAAACGTGACGCGCGATGACGTCACTCCTTGTGACATATACAGCGTGTTGACATACATCTCAATAGTATTTTCTATTTTTTTATATTTATATTAAATTGCTTTATTATCTTATATGCGCGTTCATTGCAGATATAATTTATATTTTTATTAAATGTTCAGTTTGAAATGGTGCAAACATTTTGTGAGTTATGAGTTAGTGTAAAACATATCAAATAACGGATTTTATTAGTGTGTTTTGAACAAGACCTCTGGAGTCATTGAACTTTGACTATTTACTAGTTTACAAAAGTGCGTGTATTAAAGATTATGACTGTTTGGGCCAAGCCAATCTCAACTGCAACCAGTACAGGTTTCAGGATGACGAGGTCACATGGTAGTCGCTGCCTTAAAATATTTAAAAAAATATAAAAACGAACTGTGTGGGGCCAACGGGAAACTCTTACAATAAGTATATCTAATGGTTTCTTGGAAATAAATATTTTGATTTATTCTTGCTTCTAGCCGTAGTGAAAAATTCAAATTTATAATGCGGATTTCTTACACTTTCTCATGAAGCCTTGCGTGTTTTCTCTGTCTCGGTCCCAAAATTAAGTCATCATAACCTATTTTTTGCAAATGGATAAAGAATACACAGAACAAATCTCTATAGTATCCCTCAAAACATTAATTTAAGTTGGCGCTAACATAATTATGTGATTTTCAATTCGCCTCTAAAGTCGATTTTTAATTAAAACGAAGTAAATTGACAGCAGCTAATGTCACTATATGAAATAATGATACCATATTCAACGTATTTGAATGAATTTTACAGCATTAAGTATGCTAACTATACAAATCGAATACATAGGGAAAAAGAATCTTCTCGGGCGGGACTCGAATCCGCGATCTTTCCCTTACAGGGGGAATGCCTTGACCAACTCGGCTACATCACATCGGGCGTGTCTCGGTATAGTGATGTATTCAGTTCTCGTTCACTCATGGTGCAGACCGAGCGCCACCCTCAAATTCTCATGATTTTTTTGACGGATCAAAGAAGAATAAAGAAATGATTTTATTAGGATTCTCATAATCATTCAAAATGTCTGAATATTATTTTTATTTCATCAAAAACTGACAACCCAGTAAATGTTAGCGGACTCCGTCTAAATAATTTTCCCAATTTTCCCAAGCGACTACAATATGGGGATCTTCAAGAGGGGCATTAGAAGGTTTCTTCAGGGTAGGCAGCACGAGTGTAACGCCCCTTGTGTTGCATACGTCCCTAGGCCGCGGTAACCACTTTCCATCAAGTGGGCCGTAGGCTTGTCTGCCACCTAAGTGGTATGAAAAAATCGGCTATACTATTAATCTTATTAACGTTCCCTTCCTTCCTGTTCATATCATCTTTCACACATTCCATTCATCATTCATTCTTTCCCCTTGTAACATCAATGCTCCCAACGCGTCAGATGTCCGAACCAATACAATAAATATAGTTATCTTGCCTGTTGAATCACAATCAAACATTCCGTCAATTTCTTATTAGGTTTTCGAGATAGAAATACTAGAGTTAATTTATTTTTTCTTTACGTACGAAATACTTGATAGCGAACAACAAAAAGCTATTAAATAAAACCTTGACCCGTCAACAAGAAATTTTTGGCAAAACACCAAAAATGACAATTAAAATACTTCTTTACCATTTTGAAGGGGTTCTAACAACTCGTTTGCAATAGGCTAGATAATGTAGTATCTATCGTTGAACCGTCTGTTCCAGTCTGCTTCAGGTAAACCTACATCAGGAATCATCAGCAACCAGGGTCGTGACAAAAGCATTTTTTTTTAAAGAAGGCATCAGGCTGAATTTCAATGTTGGTGTTCGTAATGGTAATCCTCTCTTCTGTGACTTTGTCTTCAGCTTACCCTCAGACGAGGTGAACTCATATTTATCATCATATCATTACTTGGTGTATATAAAAAGACCCTCACACAGTTGAGAGTCATCATCTTCTTCTTCGTAGTAGTAAGCCTTCCCGAAGAGCGATAGCTAAGCTCGGGCCCTCTACGTGAGTAGCGGTGTTCTGCCGCGAAACTAATTGCTATACCACGATGGCAACTCGAAATCTTCTTCTTCCTCTTAGCATTAATCCCAGTCGCATCCGAGTCTAGGTCCGCTTTATCAGTCTAACTACGAATTTGGCTAAACTTCGATATTTTCTGTGAAGCGATTGCCATGTGATCTCTACAACCCAAGGGTTATATCGAAGCATTGCATCCAGACCAGTAGTTGGACTTTTGAGGGCTCCAACTACCCGTAACGACTGCTATAGATGTTCGTATGGCAACCGGGACCGACGATTTAACGTGCTCTCCGAGACACGAACAGACCATACAAATACTGAAATATTTGCATTGAGCGGTGATTGAACCCGCGCCTCTTTCGTAGCCGAGGCTGTCGTTAATAGCCATCATCGTCACAGCATTAGTTCCAGTTGCATCCAAATCGAGGACTTTGGAGTCAGTCCACTCTCTTTCTTCATTTTTTTGTTTGGTTTGCTTCTACCATCTGACAACCGTCTGATAGAATAGAATTACAAATGTATGGAATTTGACGTATATGACAGTTGTCAACGCATGTCCTAAAAGTCAAATCCTATACATTCGTCATTTGCTACGATACGCTGGCCAGCGTGTTGCCACTTGTCTAGCAGGGCTGACAGGAAAGCATGCACCAGATCCTCGTCTCTTAATCAGTAGGTGTACCTGAAGATCTTAGCTGTAAATACTAAAATAACAAAGTCGATGTCAAAAATAAAACCTGCAATTGGTTTTAGTACTTATATAAAGTTTTTCATGGTGCGAATTGACTGCCACTCTTTCTATAGTACCTACGCAATCGGTGCAGACTGATCTGCTTTCGTTCCTAAAATCTTGGACTGTAGAAATACATATTTAAACTACATTCTCTCTTTAGAATAAGGTTCTTAGGGACTACGCACACTTATTCAGCTCCATTCGCGTTTCGCTGAACGATTTTGGTCACACCTATATAGCTCTGCTTCTATCAGCCGCGTACGACGTCTTAAGAATGAGAAAAGCCGTCATAGCGTGCTATCTCCGCTGAAACGCTTCTGTCTACTGCGGGACTATCACTAAATGAGCCCCAGCTCACCTCAGAAACAGAGTTCTACACGTACTGTATTTATAAACCAACTTGGCAACACTGAATTCACCTTACAACAATCACATGACATCTCTCGTCTTTGTCTCGATTATTTTTGATTAAGAATTTGGTGTAGGTGGGCCCTAAATCACTTTCTACTTGCGGGCGACAGTCCGTCACTGGACGTAGATATAGTATTTTTATCGGATGTTATCTAAATGGTGCTAATAAACGTCATTGGAATGGTCCCGTGACGTGACGTGCTATCTATTTTGTATTTAAGGTTGTCCTAAATTCTTTTTTAAAGACGTTTCGATGGGTTTTCTAACACAGTTTAATTTCATATAGGATTTCCCGTGTTTTTCTCGGTGTTATATAGTACAGTCAGCGTCATTAATATCTTGACGACGAAGTCTCAAAATGATCCTAAAACTCTCGTATTATGAGCAAACCAAATATCAGAACAATCGGTCAACTGGAAGGGGATAAAAAAGCTAAATTAAGATCATTTTGAGTACTCGTTGTCATCTTTCTGATGCTAACTATACAATTGATTCTGCTAAACCCTACAAGCGAAATATCAATAGTCGATGCCTTCATCTTGCTTTTTACTACTTGTTTACCTATACCTACTACACCACTACATAGACTCAATCTAAGCATATTTTTTCATATAATTACATAGTCCAAAACAAAGTCGCTTTTGTCCGATATATAAATAAATAATAAATATTCCACAACATTCTACACAACGCTATCTAGACCCATTGTAAGCTTAACTAGCTTGTGTTATGGAATCTAGAATGCCGATAAGCATACTTAGATGCCTTTTTTTGTAAATACATACATAATTATGCATTGAAACATCCAGACCATGTTTATATCTTTAAAACTATGAATTTTGATTCGGTTTCTTTTAATACATTTAAAAACCATGCTTAATAAAGTAAAGGTTGCAGCGGGAACGAGATCTGACGCCTCGCGGGAGGAATAAAATTTGGCTATATGAAGTTCACCGGAGCAGCAGTTATACATAAAAACACCTTTATTCATATCTGCAAATATATACTCTTCCTCCTTACTATGGAGGGAAACAAACCCATTTTAATCGAACTTAGCAAAATTAGCAAAGCCATTGAAAAAGTAAATTTGCGATTTTGAACCAAAGTATTGGTTCAACCCTAATCGTGTGACTTGTTTTCAGCGTTGCGACAGACACATATACAAACATAATTTCACTATAATATACTCAGAAGTCTCTAGAATAGAATAACATCTCTATAAATAATTGTGTCGTTTTTATTGTCCGTATGTGCAGTAAATAATTAAATTTATTATGAACGGTTATTTGCACGGCTATAACACCTGTTCCCGTTACCAGTATGCGTCAAGTGGACGTTTGTTATCTAGATTGATACTGATAAAGTGGGCAGATCACGTTTTGAGGCGACTGGTGACCGCCAGACTACGTGGGTAACAAATGTCTGGCCACGCTCCTTCCCCCGGGCCGCGATAGGTTGGGTACTTGGGTAGACCCAACTATGAGCTTGGTGTCGTAGACGATAATGTGCTTGCAAATGGTCTTACTATATACCAGATACTCAAGAGCAGAATGCTATAAAACGGACCTCGGACTTCAAGGTGAGAGCCTCAATTGCACCAGATAAATAAAAGTCGTCCTCGAAATATTACCATACCTACATAATAATCACGCCTTTATCTCCTGAGGGCTATGCAGAGGTATGAGTCGGTCCCATTCCGGGCACTATTGTTGACTCGAGCCTCTATCTGAGGCTGAGTTTGGACTGCATATATCTGTCTGATTTTAAACAGTCCTATCCCTTAGTCGCCTTGTATGACACCGCATGGGAAGAGATATCGAAATATTAATTATATAAATATTAATATTTCAAGAATAAAATTATCCAAAACGGCACAGCCGTTCTCGAGTTTACCAAGACAAACAGAATTGCAATTCCTTTTTATTTATATAGATAGTGGAGTTGTGGAGGTCAGATGGCGGTCGCTTCTCGGGAAATTATCGAAGTTCATCCGAATCCCAGGCTGAAAACCCGACGCCAGTTGGGGTTGGTTTGTTTGGGTAAAAGCTCAGAGTATGGTGGTTTTATTCATTATTTATGTCTAGCAACCCCTTGATACATAGGCATGTCTAAACGATATATAAATAAATATGCGAATGACGTCACAGTGTTCTCATCTCGAATGAACTATGATCAATAAGTTTCCCTTTCACGCGCGATGTCCGTCCGTGCTCTGTGCGTAACAACCGGCGCGTACGCAATCCGCTTGTTCTATATTTAGCGAGGAATCTCACACCTCTGATTGAGATTGACAAGCGAGAGGAATGCACTCATGTGGATGCAGTTACTTTATATATAAGTACCGTAACATTGCAAATAAATAAACAGTTTAGTGTGTTTGTGAACGTATATATTATATGACAGCCTCTGTGGCGTGACTTGCGTGGCGGTAGTGAACGCGAATGCTACGCTGGCTACGCAGGAGGCGCAGGTTCGATCCCCGCTCAGTGCATGAATATGGCTATTTGAATTGGTCTGGGTGTTTCTATGTATAATTTATATTTATAATAAGAAGTATCTAAGTATGTTCATCCGCATTCTAGATTCCTTAACACAAGCTACCGTTAAGCTTACCATGGGTAGATTGCGTTGTGATGGATAGCGTTGTGTAGAATGTTGTGGAATATTTATTTACATTTATACGGTGAATAAAAAACTGTTGAAACTATAGAATGTAGGCATAATTAATGTAGGTACTGTTCTTCATCCTTGCATTGTATCATCATCATCCTTGCATAAGTCCTGGTCGCATCCAAGGCCTTTACCTCGGAGTCCAGGATCCGATTTAATATGATGTGGCTTGGTTGTTTCGGGTATATTGGGAGCGACTACTGTATGACCTCCCAGCGTTAGGCCTCTGCCTCGAATCTTGCGGGCAGCGGCAGCGGGGCGGTGGCGGCGTGGGAGCGGCGCGGGCAACGCAGACCCGTTCTCGAAAGCAGCGGGCAGATCGCGCGGCATTAAAGCGGCGTAGTGTTGTGTTCGTGTTTGCGAACGAAATGTCTGAACAATGGCGACATCTTTTTGATTCAAATTTATTCCTAACGCTCGATTTATTGTGGGCAAAAGAAGAAGTGAATCCCTACTATAGGGCAAGGAAAAGAAAAGGCGAGTTCGGTATTCCATATCGGTGTCCGCTCAAAAATTGCTGAAATAATTTCCTCTAGCATGTCCGAGGACATTTCGTCACGTCACAAAAATAAATTGCACACACAACACTGCAATACAGACGCGCGGGCGGTCACCGCTCGACTGGAGTGCACCGCTCGTTGCCCGCTCCCGCGCCGCTGGTTTCGAGGGTCGGTCCATTTGATTGTACACATTTGTTCCTGCCGCTCCCGCGCCGCCGCCGCCACCGCCCCGCTGCCCGCAAGATTCGAGGCAGAGGCATGAGTTTTCTGGTCATCCATATAGGCCTCAGTCTGAACCTAACGAATATTGACAGCCGGGCCGGGACTCACTTCATGCCCTCCGAAGCACGGAAGCGCTCAGATGAAAAGCCACTTAGAGGTCAGCCACCCTAATTCCAACCGCGGCTAAGTGCCTTAACTATTTTTTTTTAAACTTGGCAATGATTTCTATATGCGTGTGGCGATACATATTTATATATATAGCAACTCTTACACGCAACCCTTTTTAGAATATTGTAGTGAACGTGTAACGATAGCTGACGAATCTGTCTATATCGAGCGGTATCGACGCGTGGATGCGTGTGCGCACGTGTCTTGAGCGTGTTTTTACACACTAAAAAGTGCTATTTCCTGAGAGTTCTTGTTGTCAAGTATACTTTTGAGTGTATAGGGCTCCATTAAAACTTTTGGAGCATAAGCCAACCTAACCGGTAAGCGGTCTTTATGTGATTGTACATAATACGGTACCACTTAGGTGGCAGGCAAAACGGCCTACCTGATGATAAGTGGTTACCGTAGGCTATGAACGTTTTCAACGTTACGCTTACGAAGGGGTGTTCCACTTGCGCTGTCCACCCTGAAGAAAGCATCTAATGCCCTTCTTGAAGAACCCCATATTATAGTCGCTTGGAAAAATCACAGCAGGGAGTTCATTCCACAGCTTGAGCGTGAGGGATGAAGTCTGGGATGAAATATCTTATCATTGATTCTGAAAAGTTTCGTGTTGGTTTCCAGTGGAGCATAATAGGACCACCCCAGCTCTTCCTGTGGGTATCGTAAAAGGCGACTAAGGGATAGGGCTGTTTGCCATCCGACGGTAAACATACAGCCCAAGATAAAGGGCCCGCTAGACAGCAATGGGCTAGCCCCTATTAGGTATGGGACCAAAAATTATAATTGGCGAAACGTTATAGATGCTAATACGAACCTCTGCCTACCCCTCCGGAGATTTACAGACTTGAGTATATGGATGGATGGATTCTGAAAATGATGGTTGAGGTTCTGGCACTTGTATTCCTCTCGGTCCAACGCCAGTCTTTCCCGTCAAAGTAACCGACATTTTGGAAAAGATTAGTAGAAGAGCGGATTTTGTACTCTCCAAAGTGCAAGTTTTGGATGCATTCGAAATTGCCCTGATGAACAAGAGAAAAGTTTGAGCCGTTCCCAATTGTTTGAAAATGGACAATACGGCCTTACAAATTAATTAAATTCGACATCCAAGGTTTATTTACAAATTAGTTAAAGGTGAAGAGTGTTAAAAATAACATTACCTACGTACGTGTTTTCCTATCAGGTTGTACCAAAGTGGCAAATACAGTTACTTTTGTTTACATTTTGTTGTTATTTGAAGCTCCGTCCTTGTGTAATACTGATCCCGTTCCCGTGACCTACAGGAACCCATTCTCAGGATAAAAGTAACATTTTTGCCTAATGATGTGACGGATTGTTAAAACTATCAGAGTACCTATATTTGGTGTCAGGATACGCGGATCGGAGTCAATGCGCTAACCATCAAGACAAAGTAAAAGATCCGCTAAAAGCAATGGATACTGATTCGAATCTTTCTTCTTCCATGGCTATCTGCAGATACAGATATTCAACATATCAATAATTTCATTCAGTTCCGTTCAACCGTTCTCGCGTGATAGACTAATCGATATACGTCGATCCAAACTTTCTTATTTATAATTTTGTCTAAATACCTGAATAGTAAGATTTCGTTTAGACATTCCTTTGAAGAATTCCGTTTTTCAATGTACAATAAAGCTGTCGCGAGTGTTTTGGGAGCCGTTCATCCAGGCGCGATGTAAGGCAGCTCTGAGCAGTGATAGACTTATGTTTGCACTCTGTGTCGATTGCTATATCGTTCGATAAGCTCGGAGTGACAGTGACGTGAGAAATATTTGAAGAGCTTCAACTGTTGGAGAGAAAAACTATATTGATTATTGTACATTCATGAGTTAATCATGAATGTGTCGTTCAAAAGCAGAAGTGTATAGTGCTTCATCATTTCAACAGTTATAATTTATTTGTGGGAGAAGACAAAACGATTGCCGGGTAACGGGGTCGATACCTTTTTTTTTTTTTTTTTTTTTTTCGTGCGGAAATCCCCTCAGATACCCCCCCTGCCGGAGCCGGAAGGGGAGGTTATGTCGGACTCGAACCGACTAAAACCGCACGCCGACTGTGGGTCTTGGTGCTAGGCCGGAGGTGAGGTTGTCAAAGACATATCCCTCGCACCCCGGCTGACCCAGGGCCATCCCTTACGGTCTGGCCCTCCTCAGGAGGGGGGACAACGGTGTCCCCAACTCGCCCCCGGAATGGGGAGGCGCACTATTCAGCGCGCCGCCGCCGTGGCCTGCTTCTGCTGGGGTGACAGGCGGCTCCACCCGTCACCCCCAGGCCCGCGCTCATGGGGGACGGAGGTCAGTCAGTGCCCTCCGACGCCCGAGTTGCCTGCGCGCGCGGGCGGCGCGATCCGCGAGTCTTTCTCGCTCGCGCCGCCTCTCCCGCTCCGCCGTCTCCTTCACGACCATTACCTGCTCGCTGAAGGAGACGCCGGCCGCCCACGCGTCCGCGCAGCGGACCATTGCTGTGAGCAGGGTGGCGAGGGTGAGAACTCTCACATCCAGGGCCGACACTAGCTCCCGCCTCGGTCCGGCCCATGCCGGACACTCGGTGAGCGTGTGCAGCCCCGTGTCCTCGCTCGCGTCGCAGTGATGGCACTCGGACGTTGGCTCCTTTTCGATCCGACACAGGTATCTCCCGAAGCACCCGTGCCCGGTGATAATCTGCGTCAGTCGATACGAGAGGCTGCCATGTGGCCTCTCGAGCCATTCCCCCATGATGGGCCTTACCGCCTCTATGACGGCATGCCCTGCGCGTCGTTGCTCAAGTCGTCGCTCCCACTCCGCCACCACGATCCCGTGGAGCCGGGACCTCTCGGCCCGAATGTCTTCGGGCTCGGGATCGTATCCCCGCTCCCGCGCCTCCTTACGGAACCGATACAGTGCCGCAAGGGATCTCGCTTCCAGGATCCACGGTGGCGATCCGGCTAGGAGACTCGCCGCTTCAAAGGATATCGTGCGGTACCCCCTAATGGCCCTGCAGGCCATCGTCTGCTGCGGTGCATGCAGCAGTTGCACGAACCTGGCCTGCAGGGCGTCCGCCCACACGGGGCACCCGTACAGGGCCATGGACCGCACGACACCCGCGTAGAGTCTCCTGCAGGAGTCCTCTGGGCCCCTCAAGTTGGGCAGCAGCCGCATCAGCGCGTTAGCTGACACCAACAGTTTGGGGCGCAGACTTCGAAAGTGCTCTCCGAAGTCCCACCGACCGTCAAGTACGAGCCCCAGGTATTTCAACCGGGGCTTGATGTCGATGGGAGTACCTCCTACTGTCAAGCTGGATCCCGGGGGTGGCCTGCGCCGAGGACCATGAAAGAACAAGGCCTCGGATTTGTGCAGAGCCACCTCGAGACCCAGCCGCCGGATCCGATCCACGACTTGAGCAACAGCGGTCGTGGCCCTCTGGGTCGCCTCGCGGTGTGTAGCGCCACTCACCGTCACTAGCGTATCGTCCGCGTAGCACGTGACGGTGGCACCGAACGCGAGCTCACCGCGAAGCACCCAGTCGTATCCGATGTTCCACAGGAGCGGCCCCAGGACCGATCCCTGTGGGACACCGCACGACATCTCACGCCTACCGACGCCGGTCGCACTTGGGTAGATGACGGCCCTCTCCGTCAGGTACGCCCCGACTATGCGGCGGAGGTAGAGAGGCACATCGTGGTACACGAGCGCCTCCCTGATGCAACTCCAGGGCAAGGTGTTGAACGCGTTGGAGATGTCCAAGGACACCGCCAACATCACCTCGCCCCGGGCAACCGCATCCTCCGCCAGAGTCCTCACGCGCATGATGGCATCCACAGTGGAACGCCACCGGCGGAAGCCGTACTGCGTGTCCGCTAGGTCCGGCCCCACTCTAGAGAGGTGCTCGACGAGGCGCTTGGCAATCACTCTTTCGAAGAGCTTGCCCACCTCGTCGAGCAACACTATGGGCCGGTACCCGGACGGCTCGTCCGCCGGGCGTCCGTCCTTGCGGATGAGGACCAGTTTCCCCGTCTTCCACATCTTCGGAAACTGGCCCCGCTCCAAGCATGCGCTGAGGAACCCTCGCAGTCGGGGTTCGAGACCGTCTTCTCCTAGAGCTAGGACCCACGCACGGCCTGGAATGCCGTCGGGTCCCGGGGCGGTGTTCTTCTTGGCTCTAAGCCGTCGCACCGCCAGCTCTAGTTCTACCCAAGTGACCTCGGGCACGTCGTCGTCAATAACCACGCCGGGCGCATCAGGCGACCGAGGTGGCGGAGTCATCTGCGGCGGAACGTGTTCCGCCCGCGCCGGGAACAGGGATGCCACCACTCCTCCAAGCAGAGCCGGCTCGAGAACCTGGGTTAGGGGAGGGGCCCGGGGGCGCAGCTTTCCTCTTACCAAGCGGTAAGGCCGCCCCCATGGGTCCCGCTCCAGTGTCTCCAGCAGCTCCCTAAAGGAAGCTGCCTTGGACCGCTTGATCTCCGCTCGGAGGGCATTCCTGGCTTCCCTGTATCCCTCTTGCAACTCCGCCACTAGGGGATCTGTGTCTGCGGGGCGGCTACGCCTCCTACGGAGCCTGGCCCACCGGCGGTGCGCGATCACGCAGGCTTGACGCAGCCTCGCGATCTCCGCAGTCCACCAGTAGACCCGGCGCCTCGGACTATAGGCTGGAGCCCTAGACATACCCGCATCGCAGACAACAGTCATGGCCTCCCGGAACCACGCCGCCTCGTCATCGATGTCGTCAGGCCTGTCCGGCACCATGGCCCAGGCCTGCACGGAGGCGGCTTCCAGGAGAGCATCCCTATTCAGTCCCCTAAGCACCCAGCGCGGCTCGCGTGGGGCCAGTGTGACCGGCGCATCACTCTCGGGGGGGGAGACATCAAACCGAACGTATCGGTGATCCGACAGTGTCTCCACCTCCACGACAACACGCCAGTCCCGCACACGTTGCGACAGCGAACCGCTCGCGAATGAGAGATCAACGATCGAACTCGCCCCGCGCTCCGCCACCCAGAACGTGGCTTCGGCCCCGCGATTCTGGAGAACCAGACCGAGAGTAGCGGCCCAGCTCTCCAGAGCCCTACCTCGCGGGTTCGTGTGCCGGGACCCCCAAGCCTCAGACCAGGCATTGAAGTCCCCAAGCACAAGAACCTGGCGAGGGTGACAGGCATTGACGACGTCGGTCAGCCGCTCCAGCGACTGCCGATACTGCCCTATGCGTCGGTGTGATGCCGGCGTGAAGTAGACGGCCACGACCGCAATCTCCCCCACACGCGCCGCTA
Source organism: Eilema sororculum (assembly GCA_914829495.1). Taxonomy (NCBI): domain Eukaryota; kingdom Metazoa; phylum Arthropoda; class Insecta; order Lepidoptera; family Erebidae; genus Eilema; species Eilema sororculum. The sequence goes on from OU618535.1 coordinate 25,672,525, forward strand.
CGATGCCATGCTCCCTTGCGATCACCACAATGGGAGGGGCACCCGCAGCGGCGTTACGCACCAGTGCCGCCGATCCATCCAGGTCGACCACCCAGGCAGGCCCGGGGGGCCGGTGGGTGTACGGATCGGCGACAGCGGCGACGTGTATGGACCACTGTGCCATGCTCTGGAGCAGAAGAGCCTGAGCATCGACACCGTGGCCCACGTTCGCCTGCAGGATGCGGAGTTGGGGATCCATTATGGAACCATCTCCGCATCCCGCTGCGAACTATCGGCGGAACGCCCGCCTCGTGGCTTCGGCTCCCCTCCGGTGCAGGCCTTGCTGCCAACCCGATGGTCGGCCGGTTTGCCCCCCGCTGCACACCTAAAACAGTGCAGCGGAGCCTCGCAACCACCGGCCCTGTGACCGGGCTGGCCACAGCGGAAGCAGCGGTCGCCGAAAGTCACCTCCGCCGTGCACTGCACCCCCACGTGCCCGACCGACAGGCACCTAAAGCACCTGGCCGGTCGAGCCTGCAGGAGCTGTGCCCGCACCCCAACAACGCCGTCCACCACGAGGACCCGCCGATCAGCAGCCTTTTGAGCTGCCGCGATGGGGCAGCCGACAACTGCCGCCCCCTGTCCGCGACGGCCGTAGCGTATTGCTCCGACCTTAACCGCCTCCAGGGGGCAGCCCCCGGCCTCCGCCACGGTGGCCCGAATTTCTTCGGCCGTGATGGAGTCGTCCAAGCCCGAAATGCGCAGTTCTGCGCACTTGATGGGCCTGGACACCCGGACGTCGGCTGCGTCCAGCGTCTCCCTTAGCTGAGCCGCTATGGCATCAGCCTGGGGACCGCTGGAAGCGCCAGGGACCTGGATGAGGCGGGCCCCCGTCCGAGTCTCCGTGACTCGGAGGGGCTTCGCCAGCTTAAGAGACCTCATATCTATGAGGCCTCTGGCCCGCCTCACCAGGTCGGGGTATTGCACGCCCCTCTCCGCGGCCTCCGGCGTCATCGTCAAGACGACAGCCGTGGTGCGGGGGACGCGCAGCCTTCCCGGCGCTCCCTTCGCGGCAGCCTCGGCCTTCTTGGCCTTTTTGGCTGCTTTTCGCTTGGCGTTCCGCCTTTTGCGTGATTCGCCGGCTACCTCCCAACCACCTGCCGGGGAGGAGCTCGTGGAGGCAGCTGGAGCCGGAGCTGTAGCCGAAGCCGAGGCCGGTGCCGGGGCTGGGGTTGGGGCTGGGGCAGAGGACGTCTTCCCCTTGCCCTTCCCCTTTCCCTTGCCCCTGGGCTGGGCGCGCTGCGCAACCCCAGGGCCCTCGACTCCGACGGCGACAGTAGAAGCGGCCGGAGCCACAGGCGCAGCGGATGGTCTGCTGGCCGGCTCCTGCGTGGTCAGGGCCGCTGCTGGGCGACCTCTTTTTACGGCCCCGGCATATCCTGCAGGAGGCGCCAGGGGCGGACGGCGGATGGAGTCCATAATGGCCTCCAATCCACACTTTGTCCGCTCCTCATGCGCCGCCTGCCGCGCTTCCTGCGCCGCTTGCGCTGCCTCCAGCCGCCTTTCCATGGCGGCCAGAGCCGCCACGACGGCCGCCAGCGGGTCCGCGGGCTGGGTCGGCATCAGCACCGGCGGCTGCGGTCGGACAGGCGATGACGGTGGCGATTCTAGCCGCAGCGGCGACCTCGACCGCACCGGCGACACCGACCGCACCGGGGATGCCGGCCGAACCGGCGGCTTTGGCCCCACCGGCTGCGCGACTGGCTTCCGCCGCGCCGACCGCGTGACGCGCCCCTCCGGCAGCTCGGCGACGACCTTCTGCAGGTCCGCAAATTCGGCCGCCATCTTGGCCATCTCCTTGCGGTACTCTGCCGCCTGCCGCTCAGAGCTCTCGATGAGCTCGACCTGCCGCCTGCCTAGTTGAGCCCGATCGTTGCGCGACTCAGCCAGCTCCGCTCTCAGCAGGCCAAACTCATCGACGAGGCGCGTCGTCGCCTGTCGCAGCCGGACCTCGTCCGGCCCCAGGGACCCGGCACGGGCCCCTATCACTGTCTCCAGAGCCTCTAGTACCTCCCTAGAAGTAGGGTCGGTACGAGGCATTGGCGCCGCCGAGGTGGAGGGACTCGGCGGCACTTGAACGTCCCTCAGGGCCGGGACCCGTGAGGAGGGCGTTTGAGGGGTGGCTCTCTTGCCACCCCGCGTTTTTCCCCTGCCGATCATAGCAGCCTTGGGCGGGGGGGAATTTTCGCTCCCGCTGCCGTCGGTGGAGGACGAATCGGTCACTGTGACCGCCGTATCCGTCTCAGCCCTCCGTGGAGGAGGAACTTTCCTATCGCCGTTCCTCCTCCGTGCAGATTTCCGGGTCTGCAGACCCACCGGGCTGTTGGCCCTGCTCCTCTCTGTGGCGGTGTCAAATTTATCCGTCGCCGCCGCGACGTTCTTGGACGCGACCTCCGCGTCATGGCGCTGCGCGACCTCCGCGCAGACTGTTTCGCTTGGTAAAGGGGGGGTTTTATGTTGAGTTAAAGTTTCCATAAGATTCCCACGAGCATGAGACGAACTATACTACACTTTCCGGGTGACGCTCATTCCGAAAAGCGGGGTAGATACTGTGGAGGTCCCCTGGTGTCCACAGGTTTTAAACGACTTCGCTGTCGGGTTTTAGAGACTTTTCCTTGTCGCGGGCCGGCCAATTAAGGCAAGCCCCGCGGCCTCCAGGATACCGGCGTACCGAGTGTGGCTAGCACTCAGATCGTTGCCGATATCTAGGAGGTTACGCGACGCGGGGGAGCAGCCAACTCTCCCAACACCGACGGTGGCACGAGTGCCTGTCAGCCCCTGCGCGAGCAGTGGGCCAACCCGTCCCTGGATCTCGCGGAACCCTTGCCTCTCCCCTGTCCCCTCTGAGAGCAGAGGGATACTGGGAGCGACTAGCGGGAACCGGATCTCTCTCCGCGGGCCTTGAAGCCCCGCCACACCACGACCCCCTCTGGGTCGGCTAGCCCTCAAAAGGGCTGTTTAGATGGAAGGAATCCTGCGGATCCCTCCCCGCGGGCCTTGCAGGCCCGCCATACCACGACCCCCTCTGGGTCAGCTAGCCCTCAAAAGGGCTGTTTGAATGGAAGGAATCCTACGGATCCCTTCCCGCGGGCCTTACAGGCCCGCCATCCCACGACCTCCTCGTACAATGAGGTCGGCCGTTGGGTTATTCGTCAACGGCCAACAGAACTCCTAAGGTGGGAGTCTGTTAGCCGTTGTCCAGGATGCACCAGCCCCTTCGCTTCCGCTCCCCAGGACCGCAGTCCAAAGGGAGAAGAAACGGAAAGGCCAACGTGGAGGTTACCCAACCCGCACCCCACGGGGTCGATACCAGACTGTGCTGACTGAGACAACTAAAAAAACGATTATAATTTGTCCGGGAATCAACCATGATCGCTTTTAGCTTATCATCAGATGAGGTGAAGTCAAATAGACAAGTTTACATTCTTCATCATTATCATTCTCTTCCTTGCCTTAATCCATGGCGTACCCAAGACCTCCAAGGCTCTCCGAGGCTCGGAAATGTCCAGACCAATGCAAATAGCTATATTCATACTCTAAAATATTTTCACTGAGCAGAAATCGAAGCTAGTGATGTACAGGCTCGAGGCGTTCGAGTCCCTTTGCCTAGGGCTCGGTGTCGTTTACAGGGCTCGCCTCGTCTGATTGGCGCACGAAGCTTTTTCAGAGCTCGAGCTCTTTTTGAAGGCTCGAGCTCTTTTGAAGGTTCGAGTTTTTTGGAGATTCGAGCTCTTTTGAAGGCTCGAATTCTTTTCAAAGCTCGAGCTCTTTTTAAGACTCGAGTTGTTTTGAAAACTCGAGCTCTTTTGAAGATACGAGTTCTTTTGAAGGCTCGAGCTCTTTTGATGGGTTTAAACTCTTTTGAAGGCTCGAACTCTTTTGAAGCCTCGAGGCATAGCTTAAGAACATCGCGGCTCGGCAAGGCTCGGGACTCCGAGCTTACCGAACTCACTAAGACTTGCCATTCCGCCTCGAGGCTTTAGAAATAAGACTCAGCGCCTCGAGGCTTGTACATCACTAATCGAAGCCGCATCCCCTGTGTAATAGTCTAATTCATTACCACCTTGCTACAGAGGCGAGTTCAAATTCATATAGGTACCAACAATATTTTACCATAATTCTTTCAATGAAATTCATTCACCTTGTAGAATTTAAATCAGTGTAGTAGTTTCCATGTCAAGGTACTCAAAACAGACGTTCAACATTAGTTTTATATATATTTCTAATTAACAGCTCTACATACATATAAATTAACCTGTTATTGCCTGTTAGATCACCACTTATATTTTATTCCAGCTCTTCAAACATAACAGCTATGAAGATAATTAGTTTGGATGGCTCTGTGGGCAGACAGTTGTAAATAATATTCACAACTCAATAATTTATGAGATGCGGGTGTACTGTACAAAATAATTTTTAATTTTAGTAAACGGTGTAGCTGTGAAATGAACCCTTTCATTTGATTTTTCCCCTCCTACCGCGGAAACAGCAGAAGGATTCTCGCTCAATGCATTTTTTTTAATAAAAGTTCCCACCAATTTGACTTCACCTCGCCTGATGGTAAGCTAAAGGCAAAGTCTCGGAAAGAGGGTCACCATCATAAACATGGCATTCAGGTTGACGGCCTCATCAGATGTCTTTTTACGCTCCGCTTATAGGACTCAGGACTGTAGGAAGAAGCAAACACGTGAGCTGGCAGGGAGCTTCCAGGTCTCAATGGTGCGGCATAGGAATGATTCACCAAACTGCTGGTTCTAGAAAGTATATTCCGCACCGTATGCAGTTGACATCTGAGCCCTGCACGTGTTGTCCTGTGAAGGAAAGGAGAGGGTGGGACTAATTGGAATAGCTCATCAAAACATTCACCTTTATATGCATGAATATGGGTATTTGTATTGGTCTGTTCGTGCATTGAAGAGCACTTTAAGCCGTCTGTCCTGGTGTCCAATCGAACATCTATAGCAGTCGTTACGAAGTTATGCTTATACTTAATTGCAATGCTTTGATTTCACCAATGGGTTTTGAAGTCCAAATGGCAGGCACTTCTCGGAAAATATCTAGACTAGATAAAGTGGACGCCAAATTCTAAGGCTAAAGTTTCGGACGCGACAGGGTTTAATACCAGGAAGAAGAATAAGACTGTAAATATACACACGACATCAAAAGATAATACATATACATAAACTCACGCCTGTATTCCCCGAAGGGGTAGGCAGAGGTGCTAGCACCTATATTTCGCCAGTTTATGTTTAGGTCCCAATGTAATAGTTGGCGAGCCTATTGCCATTAACCGGGCACTTATAAACCTGCGATAAATACACACATAACTTCGAAAAGCATCGAAAAGTCATTGGTGTGTGCCATGGTAAACCTGGGATCGAAACCCGAGACCTCGTCTCAGCAGTCCATTACCCATACCACTAGGCTACCGCAGAGTACATCAAAAGATCAAAAGATAATTCCCTCACAAAATAACTTTCCGCTTTCGTCTTTCCAATCTCAAAAAATGATATTCTCATATTTATGAAGCAACAGATATGATGTTAAACCGCGTATAACATTATACGACGTGTTTATTTCAGGAGTGGGCTGCCCTAACGTCCGTCCGTTTGTTCCATCCAATAAAATATTATGAAACTAAGTGGTTCCGTTCACACTGATAGCTTTAACGTTCATTTTGTTGACTTCAGTTTTATGTGTTATTACATACAGTGCTGTCTAATAAATCTTTATTAAGGCCGGGTTGCAGTGCGACTTGTGCTAACCGTGTTGTGACGGGGAAAGAATACAAATATCGCCACCTCATCTCATCCGGAGGGTGCTGTAAGAGGCGACTAACGGAAAAATACGCAGACGATATTACTGCGAGAGAAGAAAAACTCCCTACTATTAACCCTTTTTTTTACGTGATGGAATGCTTTTAAGCACTTCGCTCGCCCCCCATGGTCCGTCGTCACCACATATCGACGATGGCGGGAACAACATCTTCTGCCATCGTCGTGTGGGTCGCCCGCCACTGATCCGCGGCAGGCCCGTCTCTAGTGCGGCAGAAGAGGAGTCCTTCTGCCACCCGCCTAGGCAAGGCACACGCGACACGACGTGCGCCTTCAACCTCGAGGCCTATGTCAGGGCCAACGCTGTGCCAACCCGTCTGGCCAGCGTGGAAAAAGTAGGCTTGGCTCTCCCAAAATTAAGAGAGGCCTATGTCCAGCAGTGGACTGTGATAGGCTGATGGATTGATTGCAGTGCGATGTACCTATTCGTCCCACTGCTTATTTAAAATCTGCGAGAGAGAGAGAGGCCACGAAAGGTCGAATGCAGCGATTTAGAGGATTTATGTTGTTTTTAACAATATCTGCGTGATAAAATATAACTTTACCAGGGTCTAGATATTTTTATGCTCTATTTTTTAATCTACGGTAGCCTAGTGGTATGGGTAATGGACTGCTACAAGGTCTCGGGTTCGATCCCAGGTTTACCATGGCACACACCAATGACTTTTCGATGCTTTTTGAAGTTGTGTGTATTTATCGCAGGTTTATAAGTGCCCGGTTAATGGCAATAGGCTCGCCACCTATTACATTGGGACCTAAACAAACTAGCGAAAGGTGGGTGCTAGCACCTCTGCCTACCCCTTCGGGGAATATAGGCGTGAGTTTATGTTATTTTTAATACAAATTTCGTGTTAAATGTGTTTGAAATAGTGATTTGGAGCATTTTAGAGCCAAGTTTGACGCTAATTTCTATCAAGGAAAATAATATTATCATGTTTCTGTCCTCATGGTTTAGCCTATTTTGAAAATGCTACTATGAACCTGAAAAGACTGCAACCTCGCCTTAAGAGTCGTATGCGCGCGCGCCGGTGACGGATGGCTAGGGTTGGCAAGGTAAGCGTCTGCCATCTAACACGTCGTGACCTTGACGTCATATTACACCATCAGCTGTTTGTGGACCAAATTAATCTTCTTCTTTTTATTTGGGAGGAGCGGTGCTTCAGTTTTTAAGGCACCGGTCTCTCCTCGAGGTATTGCAACTATCAAAAATAGTGTTGTTAATTTTTTACTACTAGGGTGGGAAACAACAAGCCTTGGGCCCGTATTCTAAAATGACACTCAGCCTGAATAGCGATTTATCTGAGGACAGATTGTATAGACAGATTGGTAGTTTGACATAAAGCCTAAACAATCTGTCCTCAGATAAATCGCTATTCAGGCTGAGTGTCATTCTAGAATACGGGCCTTAGTCTGATAGACCACCAACCTTCATTTGAACACGTGCGACCGATACATAATTCGAGTGACTTTCCAGTAGCATCCATAGGTGCGCTTATTGTTTTATTCACCGTCTTGCAGGTGAAATAGGCTAGGGTCTTGAAGGTTGTTAGGGCCTGAAACAACTAGTTTCAAACTCTTTAATAGAATCTTCCAAATATTTTTAGAATATTTACACACTTTCTAATAAAAGATTTCGGATGTAACAGCCCTATTTAGTGAGCGATGCGCAGGCGCCATTCGTTCCGCTTATTTCCTGCACTACCCACCTGACACAAACGACATTATTATCTGCGCTTCACGCTAATTATAAACGCAGGTATAAGCAGCGTGCTTGCGTTAAAATTAATTATAAATCCTAAAATAAAATGCGATAGTATTTAAGATGAGGTATTCGTTGGATTATTTTTGTTTCTCTTAAGTTGGATAAGTTGGGTTTAGAGACCCCACGAAAATCTTTGTCGTCCAAGCCAACTTTTAAAAGTTAATGGACAATGCTCTGATGTAATTTTTTCCTTTCGGGCTTAGAAGGTTAGCGGCAGTCGCTCGTAAAAAAAAAACAAACTAAAACAGACAGAAGGAGCAAACAGACTCCGGGCTTTGAAATCTAAACCTCAGATGCAATCAGTAACAATACTATTGTGTTCAGAAAATGCTTTTCTTTTGGAAATGATGTATTTGAACTCTAAACAAAGACAAAAGACAAAAATATTCTTGTTGCTATTCGCAGCTACCAATTGTACCAAGATGCTTTTCATCACAAAGTTGGTCTTCTTAACTGCACTTTACTTCAAGAAATTATTTAAAGATATAACTAATTTTTAATTATTTTTTCTACTTTTTTAAAATACATACATTATTGCTCATGCCTTCTTTCCTTCTGGCGTACTATTGGTAGTTGTAGGACTTATTTTAGATCCTTTAATTTTCGTTTAAGATATTCGAAAAACATCGGAAAAAATGAAACGCTCAAGTGAGAGTTGAACTCGCGACCTTTCCCTTACAGGGGGAATGCTCCCGCAACTGAGTTACTGAGCCACACCTGAATCATTCCAATTTTTCCTTCTCTTTATATCCGTCTTTAAGGGCGACGGTGGTGCCATCTAACAACATTCCTACGAACTGTTATATATATATTGCAAAATTTTCAACTGATATGAAATCTGCATCGCTTAATGCATGAAACGACAACATGTTTCAAAAGTTTAAAAACATATCGTCATGTATTCACAAATTGTAATTTTGCGGCTCCTATATATTTACAGTGGCGTGGTTTATTCATAGTGTTTATGTCGTATGTCAAGTAATCTTCCCTCAGTACATCCTTAGGTACAAATTAACATCCATCAACTACCATTTCCAGTATGTAGCTCCAGCTATTTAGTAAGCCTTAAATAAAGCAGTCAGGACATCTAATCTCAAGATAATCTTCACAAGAAACGTCAAATCGTCTCTCATCGCGCGACAAACTCGGCAGATGGGTCAGGTGACGGTCCGAGCTGTGTCAGTGTGGCATGAACACGGCGGTATAAATAGCGGCAGGAATGTACGGCATGCGGCATACGTTGGCTGCATTGTCTCCACACTTAGGCGGTGAAATCACGCGAATATTTGACCCGTGAGTCATGTAGGCGTCTAGGTTAGGAGGGATGCGTCTGTATTTTTAGGGATTTCCCGTTAAAAATTGCACGGTATGTAACGTGTAATGTGGAATGAAAATCATGTATGGACGCCATGGAACTTAACACATTCTATTAACAACTTTTAACATGACTGTATTTTTGCTTTACTAAAATAACATCGAACGAATACACAATTATTTTTGAAGTTAAAATGTAGATTAAAATGAGGTCAAATCTGCTACTATGTCAATAAAGTTTTTGGTATTCTTAAAATGGAGTCGTATGGGAAGGTACGTAACCAAAGTTAATGAACACCTAAGCACCATAACCTTAATAAGAATATTAAAGAAAAAAATTACAAGTTCTCTTCTTCTTCCTCAGAAGATTACAAAAGTATTGTTTTATTTTAGTGTAAATATCTTTTGTAAAATGTATTACTGTGCAGCAACTTCTGTGTGTGACTGTACAGTTCATTTGAAGGATTTTTTTTCGATTTGTACAGTTCATGTTTTTTATTTTATCTGTCAGAACATTTTAAGATCAAACAAAAGTTCAGTTTCGCAACACGATTATGTTATAAACAACGTTATAATAACTAATATACTGTTATACTACAAGATAAATACGTTCGTACATACGTACAGTTCACGGCTTGTGATTTGGCCGTTTTGGCACGGTCGAGAAGAAGAGTGAGAGTGCGGATATGATCGCTAAACGGAACAAAAATTTAACTATGGTTAAATTGGCATTCTGAATATTATATAAAGAAATATTAATTATTAATGTCCATGTAAATATCCCTTCTAAATTAGTTGTGTTCAGCAGTATCTGAGGGCAAACGCGTCAAAACGAAGCAAGACGGTTTTACCTGGACTCTTCTCCACAAAATGCCAAACCAAAAGTCGTGGACTGTACTGGCATATCTTGAGCTCACGTGTTACCTTCTTCCTACAGTCCCGGGTCCTTTAAGCGAGGCGTGAAAGGCATCTAATGAGGCTGACGACCTCATTAGATGCCTTTTGGCTGAGTGCCACCATTGTTAACATGGTACATATTTATGATGGTGACCCTTGTTCCGAGAATTTGCCTTTAGCTTACCATCAGGCGAGGTGAAGTCAAATTAACGCATCCTTTTATAAAAAATAATAATTGCCCCATATCTCTAGAGAAACGAAGTCCTGGTACGCACCGATTGGTTTGATATAATATCCATACTAATATTATAAATGCGAAAGTAACTCTGTCTGTATGTCTGTCTGTATGTCTGTCTGTATGTTACGCTTTCACGACTAAACCACTGAACCGATTTTGATGAAATTTGGTATAGGGATAGGTTAGACCTTTAGAAAGGACATGTTTGGTCGCGATAACCGACATCCACGCGGGCGGTGCCGCGGGCAAAAGCTAGTATACTATAATTGGTGGATTTTAGCTCGTCCACCATCGCTGTAGCACCCCGTACTATACTCAAAAGACACCCAAAAGATGCGTACTTCGCATATAGGCGTGTCTCTGTAGCCGAGTTGGTCAAGGCTTTCCCTCTGTAAGGGAAAGATCGCGGGTTAGAGTCCCACTCAAGAAGATTCATTTTTCCTATGTAATCGATTTGTTTAGTTAGCATACTTATTGCTTTAAAATTCATACGAATGCCTAGTCTAAAGCCGTGAACTATACGTAATATTGGCACAGCTGTAGGGATACGACCGTCCGATAGCGGATTGTTCAAAACAAGTGTCGTGTTGCCGTCTCGTCTTGCAACATGTCTGTCTAACAATCACACGGGCTGCGGCAAAGTATTTCTGTATTGTAATGATGATACAACTTTGATGGATAAACAGATCTATATTTAGATCTTGCGGCGTTTCCATGTTTGAAATATTTTGTGCGGTAATCGCTTCATTAGTTAGACTATGTGTGCTGGTGCATTTATTAAGATCTTTGCGGATTCCAATGCGATTTACTTTGTTATTTTAAACCCCCGACCCAAAAACGACGAGGTGTTATAAGTTTGACAGGTCTGTGTGTGTGTGGGTGTGTCTGCTGTGGCATGGTGAACGGATGAACCGATTTGGATTTAGTTTTTTCTTTGAGAGGTATATTAGTCAGGAGTGTTCTTAGTTATGTTTGAAGAAAATCGGTCCAAGATGGCCGCCGCTATACGGGTCACAATATGGGTAACAAATGAAAGAGCTTGACTAGTAGATCAATTTAAGAAGTATAAAATAAAAATAAAATTAAAAGTTGAGGTGTTTTAAGTGACGACAAAAAACACCTCTAAAAAGTTGAAAATAAGTTGTGTTTGCCTTTTAACTTTTGATATACCTAGTAATATTTTTATTCAACAGTTGCCATGTTGGGGGGACCTTGAATCGTTCCGATTATATAACGGAGTGGTTAACCAGTTAGGGTCCCCCGACATGGCAACCGTTGAATCAATTTTTATTTGAATGAATTTTTTATAGCATTTATTATGCTAACTTTTAAGTTCGAAAAACATTGGAAAAAATGAAATGCTCAAGTGAGACTCGAACTCACGACCTTTCCCTTACAGAGCAGTCCCCCTGTAAGGGAAAGGTCGTGAGTTCGAGTCTCACTTGAGCATTTCAATTTTTATTATTAATTACTTATACTGTTTTTGTACCCGTAAGTTCAATTCTTGCTGAAGTTCATGGTAATGGAATAACAAAACAAAAGAATTCTTTTTCGAAACTGAGAAGGCTCACTTTGGGTGCTATGAGTACACCTGCTGATTGACAGGCAAGCCACTGATCCGGTAGCTTTGTGGTCAAAGCAAACTCCCTGCATGAGTGATGCGATGGTGACCCTCTCTCCAATACTTTGCCTTTAGCTTAACATCAGGCGAGGTGAATTCAAATTGACGTGTTCTAGATAAAAAGAAAATGGGAAGGAGCGCGGGTTTGAATCCCGCCTGGACAAATCCAAAAAAATCCCATCTTATTTAAGAACTTTCTTTTTAAAACTAGCCTACCTAGAGTCGAGAATAAAATCCTGTAACATTTCTTTACTCTTGAATACATTTTTCAGATCATACATCTATGCCAGTCTATATTTAAATTATCTTAAATATTACTCGTAATATTACCTAAAAATTGATAAATCCTCATTTGTTTGTTCATAGAAAATGCGGTTGCAGCGACGAAGCCGAAGCGTCGTGCTTACCTGTTGAAGAGGAAGGCTCTCACCACCGGATTCTTCGACCAGAGTCGGGCGAAGGATGACAAGGATAAAGGTATGTTCACTTGTGTTTTATAACTCTGACTAGTACTATACTAGAATTTATAGAAGTAAAGAGGCCGGAAAAGTTTCACTAGTTCCGCAACGGAACCATTGGGTAATAAGTCTCACTAGTTCCGTCACGGAACTTCTTCCACGAAACTACTGGGAATAAACGGGGCATTCTCAGGCTTTTGATTTGTGAAAGGCATTTGACACATTCGCTCATAACATTGTATAGAGAACTAAGGATGTCGCAAGGCATTGTTTGCTGGGTTGTGTATTGGGACCAACGGTGTTTGGAAAACAATAACGTTTCGAAGTAATTGGATATGAAAACAGTATAATCATACCTACATGGTTGGTATTCATGGATAATGTTTAATGTAACCTTTTCAAGTAACCGTAACGTATCAAATCAATCATTAATTTAAATGGCACAAAGTTTCTTACCGGAGTTATTCTGAAGCCCCACTTGTGCTTGTGTATAATTAGAAATTTAAATTAATTTCTCTCAATTATATAATTTTATTTGATTACAAATTTCTAAGAATCAACCTGATCGACGCAACGGAATGCAGAGCAATGCACAAGTGGTACCTCAGCCTTAGGATAGGTGAACCATTTTTTGACGTTTCTGCTTAAATAGTCAAAATTCGTCTCGACTTTGAATACAGACAACTAAACAAATAAATAAATTATATCCAACTTTGATCACTTCAATTGAAATATCAATCATGAAAACATCATTGCATATGAAAGCGAATCAAAAGTGATTGATTACATCACCGTCGTTTTAATAAACAGACAGATATACATCATCATGTGTTTAATAGATAACATTTTTATTGCCATTGCCAAATAAATACTTTTGATCTCGTAAAATGTTTAGACTGATTATTGCCATAGCAGCACGACTGCGAGGTACAGCGTTTGATTTCTCATCACATTATCGATTGATTTCACTTTTATCATCATTAGCCTGACCTTGTCCCTTTCCGGGGTCGGTGCAACATGTCATTCTCCTCCACACATTTCTGTCAAACGTTATTTTCTCAATCACTCCTTTCTTTGCCATATCCTCTTTCACGCATTCTATCTATGTTTTTAGACATATCTCTTATTATTTTCATTTTAATTTCGTGCTTTTATACTTGTTGCGTTGATATACACAGCAAAAGAGATAGTATAGTATACACCTTTTCATATAAAGTTGTATTTGAAGGTGTATACTCATCTCCTTTGTCGTCTGTACCGTTGTTTATGTTCGTTTACTATACATTGTGAGCTTCTGAGTTTGATACCTAGGTCATACAAAACTTTTAATCCTCTTTTGTAGTAGTCAGAATCAGTTTATAAATTCCCAATTAACAACAATAACACGCTCCCTATCTATTACCATGAACCCAAGGCAACATTTCACAAAATTTCAGCGTTAATATACCTCTGTCTGTCCCTACATCAGATACACAAGCGTGGGCATATAAGAAAGATGTTTAATAACATTTTTGACACGGCCAGCTAAAAATAAACAGCCATTGCCAAATCTCATCTTTGATCTAGCGAAACATTCGCTAACGGCGCTACGAAACTGCTCCCGCGCATCTATTTGTGTGTATACATGAATCTATTTTAAAATTCCGTGAGATTATCGCATATATACTTACGCGTGTATATTTTGGAAAGGTAAGCAGAGACTTATAATAATATGTATATCGCTACTAGCTGGTAGATTTTTAATCCCTTATTATTAGAGGTATTGAGATAATTACCATGTTGTACTGTTTTGAGTTTCCGATATTTCTGTTTCTGTTGCAAGCACCATGATCACGGAGGAACTTCTTTTTCCTATTTACCTTCCAAAGGAGATTTCTAATACCATTCGCTCAAACCACTGAACCTCTTATTACCCTCTGCGTCTGAGGTTCTCTCCTTGGAGTCCGGGGTCCAAACTGTGAAGCGTACACTTCGTCATGTGTACTTACTTTCGGATGTCCCATACAGTTGAATGCATTACTTTATACAAAAAATTGTTGCATTATAACTAAAATACCAACATCATCACGAAACTTTTTCAGCCTATTTTAGGAAGTAATTAGCGTACGCATTGTAGACATACCGTAGACGCCTACGCCGTAGCAGATGTCGTAGACAGGTAATCGTCAATTTGTAGAACGCGTTTGAAATACGTTATGTTTCGTCCACTGTAAACTGGTACTTACTGCTTTAGTCTTAAAGTTCAAAAAAAATTTGGTTACGGAAATTACTCATAATTAGGTAAACGTTTTTACTAAGCTAAGTAATATAATATTTATAGTAAATTGCCTTATGTCCGGCAATGGATAATTGTTTGATTTTCATTTATAGTCGACAAGCTTTCGCCCGCGGCTCTGCTCGCGTGGATGTCGGTTATCGCGACAAAACGTAGCCTATGTCCTTTCTCAAGGTCTAATCTACCCCTATACCAAATTTCATCAAAATCGGTTGAATAGTTTAGGCGTGAAAGCGTGACATACAGACAGACAGACAGACAGAGTTAATTTCGCAATTATAATATTAGTATGGATTTTGATCCCGTACCCAACCCTATGAGAACTTATTCTCGGGATAATAATGTTGTTGTTATTCCAGGCTATGATCTATCCCTCTTCCAACCAGATTCGTTCCGCCGTTAGACCGTGATATATAATATCCAAACCTCCTCAATTCGTGTGGTGACGGAGAAAGAATACAAGTATCATCACCCCATTTCATCTGAAGGAGGCAAGAGGCGACTAACGGAAATATACGCAGACGATATCACTGCGAGAGAAGGAACACTCGAAATAAAACCCTGTACCAACCAGTCTGGCCAGCGTGGACACAGTAGGCTAAAGCCTCCCAACATTGGGAGAGGCCTGTGTCCAGCAGGAGACAGCTATAGGCGAATTGATTGAAACATCTTCAAAAAACCTTCTAATTTATAATATTAGGGAAGAAAAGAAGAATTTAATATAAGAAATCAACAACAATTATTACCTGTCTTTTTGTTTTTACGTGCGCAAAATCCCCTTGGATACCACCCCCCTGGAGCCAATGGAGGTGGTTATGTCGGACTCAAAACCGACTAAAACGCACGCCGTCTTGGGACTTTGGTTGTCAGAGGTGAGATTGCCGAAAGCATATCTATCGCACCCCGGCAAACCCAGGACCATCTCTTTCGAGATGGCCCCCTTCGGGAACAACAATTACTTTGGCGGTGCAGTAATAAGGTAGAGCAGCTTTCCATGGAATCTCAGATTCGATTCCTGGGTTAGTGTGTTAGAAAATTCTCAGTAGCAAGACAGATTCAAGAAAATGTCATATAGTATACTACACCTCTGCTCACCTCCACGGATCTACAAAAAAAAATTATAATGTCTACATCTATAGCAGACTTAAGATTTACAACTGAACACGTCAATCGATTCCTGATCTATGTCTATGTAACAACATATTAATTAACAGTTTCTCAGAACTCGTTGATTACGCATTTAATATAATTTATAAACCCCTTTATGTTCTTTTATACGTGCGATAGAATCCGTCGTTAAACATAAAATATGTTTTTCTAAGGGCCCCCGCAGACTATAGACTTTTTGTCGGCTAACAGTTCTTAATTGGAATGAAAATGTAAAAAGTACGTACGTTACACCGACATTAGCTGCCTTTAATTCATCATGCTTTCTTGAACGTCAAGATTGCGTGGCGGAATTCTAGTAAGCGTGTGTGTGCATATCTTTTGAAGTTCAAAGTGCAGTGCAGCAGTGCATGTATTGACCCCGTGAAACAAAAGACGCGATTGCGCGCGCGACAACTCAGAGAGAAGCGCTAATCGCGCGTTCTTTCCCCTCTCTTTCACTCACAATCACGCTCACGCTCACAATCACGCGCGCAAACCTGAATGCCCCTAGAACGAACGATGTCTCGAAACGCGCTCTTTCATACGCAAATACGGTTTTCTATCGACAAAGACTGTAAGTTTAAAGGGTGTCAATATGTTTGATAAGCTGCACAATTATCTTCAAACTTCACTATTACCATACCACCATACCATTTTCATAAAAAACACTCTTATGTAATTTTGCGATTGTAACACATTTATCTTTGACTTTTTATAATAATCAAATATATCTTGTGCACATTATATCAGATCTATAGAGCCTACATTGCAGCCAAACCGGGGTGGGTTACTAGTAAATATGCTACTAAGTAGTATCTATAAAATGAAAATCTGAAGAAACTAATTAGTATAAGCAACCAAAAATCCAATCAATTGCACAGATTTCACTTGAACTCAGACTGTTTATAGTGTATAAAAGTAAAAAACAACACCATATGAACCTATCACATGTAATAATTACAAATAACAAACATTTGTTTTGCAAGACTTTACGAATTGTTCAAAAAAGTCTATTTCTTCGTTGAAAACCTTGACGAGAAGCTGACCGGAAAGGACTCTCTAGCTGCTAGAGAGTCCTCTCCGGTCATTTTCTCGTCAGCTGCTGAAGTCTAGCAGCTCATCCCGTTCAAACTATCGGCAAACAAAAATTCTACTGTCTGCAAGAGCCCTAAAAGCTACAAGGTAAAACATAGCAATCAGGAAAATAGTATTCCGACCAGTTATAAAAGTCAGCTGATAGATTAATTTACTTGTATGCGCGTTTCTCGGAACTGTGCGTTACTCAACTGTAAATAAATGGTTATTTACAATTATTCAAATGTAAACAATAACAATATTTACATCTACGCACTCCATCTTTCTGTTCTTGAGGAAATATGTACCGCATTCCGTAAATGTTCGTGGGAATTATATGTGGAATTTACATACTTTTATTCTTTTCCAATAAAGCTTTATAATCCGAGAATTGGTACAGTCAGCATCAGAAAGATGTTGACGAACAAAGTACTCAAAATGATCTTAATTTAATTTTTTGAACCTTTAGTTCGGACAATAATAGCATTTAAATCAATAAAGCAGTTTGATTTGCTCTTAATACGAGAGTTTTAAGATCATTTTGGGACTACGTCGCGTCGTCAAGATATTTATGACGCTGACTGTACCATTTTTTGGAAACATGCTTGAGGCAAGCTGAAAACTTTTCACGCACATCCCCAAATAGAGCATACATCTTCAATCATCTGACAATGGTAATGGACAGTCTCTGTGGCGTGGCGGTAGTGAACGCCACTGCTACGCAGGAAGCGCAGGTTCGATCCCCGCTCAGTGCAAATATTTATATTCATGAATATAGGTTCTTGCATTGGTCTGAATGTTTCTATGTATAATATGTATGTATTTACAAAAAAAGTAAGTAAAAAGTATCTGAATATGTTTATCCGCATTCTAGATTCCATAACACAAGCTAGTTACCTAAGCTTACCATGGGTCTAGATAGCGTCGTGTAGAATGTTGTTGCCGTGTTGGTTCCCGGTGGAGTACAATAGGACCACCCCAGCTTTTCCTGTGGGGAAATTTCCAGAAGGGATAGGGCTGTTCTCCTTCTTAAAGTAAACATACAGCCCAAGATGGAAGGCCCACTGGACGACAATAGGCTTGCCCCCTGATACATCGTAGTATCGAAAATTTTGATTGGCAAAACGTGGGTGCTAGTATACCTCTGCCCCTACGGCGACGGCGCGCTGAAAAGCGCGCCTCCCCATTCCGGGGGCGAGTCGGGGACACCGTTGTCCCCCCTCCCGAGGAGGGCCAGACCGAAAGGGATGGCCCTGGGTCAGCCGGGGTGCGAGGGATATGTCGATGACAACCTCATCTCCGGCCTAGCACCACGACCCACAGTCGGCGTGCGGTTTTAGTCAGTTCGAGTCCGACATAACCTCCCCTTCCGGCTCCGGCAGGGGGGGTATCCGAGGGGATTTCCGCACGGAAAAAAGAAGTATACCTCTGCCTACCCCTTCGGGGATTTACAGACGTAAGTATATGGATGGATGGATGGATAATATCTATCAGAGTTGAGCAAGTTACTGCAATATTTCACTTTCATTTTGAATACGTCTAAAAAGGAAATGCTATCGCGTACAGAGTATGTCTATGAAACTTTTGTTACACGAAACTTTAAAACTTATAGATATGCGAGTGAATCCACCATTGTTTACCGAACGTGTCAACTACCGCGCCAACAGCATTCATCTCTTTTACGAAAAATATTCGCCGGCATTTTTTACAAAGAAATAGTTCCTGTAAGCAGACAATACGAATATTTTGCAGCTGAACCAGTGCCAAATACACTAAATCGTACGCAACAGGCAGGTTTTATCAACATAGACTATCAAACGGTGTCGATCGGTATGAATTGATTTATGGAATACTCGCGGGAGTGGTAAGCAAACAAGATGAAAGCGTGTAGTCACTTTAAATGAAAGTTTGGAGCGTTTTTTAGACACTTGTGTTATGGAGAAACAGTTTTGTATCTAGACTAGCGTTTGAGTAGTCGATTTATCTGTGAATAGCTAACATTTTATCGTGGTAAAAACTGCAGTTAAATGGATAGTGTAAGACGTGAATTATATAGAAAATGCTCATCTTTACGCTAAAGGCGAGCTTAAGACAAACTAGAGGCACGCTAGAGCCATGCAAGAGACATAACAAGGTCAGTCTGTATAATTGGTGTGTCGTACTAAACATACCGTCTCCTCACTCTAAGCTTGCTTCCCTTATAATACACGGCCAAGATATTAATAGCGCTAGGTTTATTTTATGCGGTTCTATTAACATATTTGTGGCTCAAGTCTTGCTCTTCTCAGTCGAGCCGTTTCGAAAGGGTACAACCACCAACCTTCTCAACCAACCCACTCTTAGTCTTCTTCCCGAAGTGGCAAAAAAAACGCCGGGAAGTTAATATATCTACGTTCCCACAAAGTTAATCCCCACGTGAATTAAATAATCTACCACGTTTGACGTCAACTGTAAGTTTGTGAGTAAACTGTGACACACAAATTAACATGAGTAAATAATCAAGTTGGCAGCAAAAATATTCTTCTGTGAAACAAAATCATTTTGCAGAATGAGTGCTTAATAACTAGTAGGAGTAGTTTTAGAGCCGAACGGAATACTAACTTTGTTGTAGTTCGTGAGAATGTTGCAAGATTAAAATAACTAACAGTTTCTATTGCTTTACTGAAAATATGAAGCAAGGTTTGCATTCGTAGATGCTGACGTTCGTTCCCATTCGTTTACGTCACGCAGAAATACTGAGCATGAAGCCCCGCCACGATCTTCAAGGCCCGAGTAACCTCAACTACCCGCGGACGAGATTCTGGGACAAAAAAATCTTTCAGGATTGAGTCGTTCTGAAGGCTTCTCGTGCGGAAATCCGCACGGATACCTCCCCCGCCGAAGCAGGAAGGGTTTATGTTTAGGTCGGACTCGAACCGACTAAAACCGCACGCCGACTGAGGGACGTGGTGCTAGGCTGGAAATGAGATTGTCTTTGACATATACCACGCACTCCGGCTGACTTAGGGCCATCCCTTACGGTCTGGCCCTTCTCGACTCTGAAGGCAATCACTGTAGTATGAAAGCCAACCAAAACATGTTATGGAACGGCTGTGTGGGAGCACGGATCCTGGTCTCCAAAATTCAAGACTGTGCCAATTTATATATGAGTTAACCTTAACTTAATTGTACACAACTCTTCCTGGTGGAACCTTTGGTTAAAGTAGAAAAAAGTATAACATTCGGATGTAACCTTTTTAATCTTTCTAGATACAATTATGATTGTAAAACTTTGGATCGATGGATATTATATGTTTGTTACTCACTCCACAACGACTGAACAGATCGGGATGGGTACATAGGAAGATTCTCTGAATATTGAAAGTGTATCAACACACTGTCACAAAATTGTTATCAATCGAACGCAGCATTGCTTCCATCTAAAATTATAAAAAGTAGGTTTACAATTTGAATACACAGATACTAACAGCTACCCTTCAACTCGATTACCTTAACCTCATATCGATTAACACAATCAAATCGATAACGCAATCGTCGTGGAAATGCTGCTTGGGAAATATGAATTTGAAAATATCGCAAGCGCCAGCGCGTAGCGCGCACACAATCATGTAAAAATAGGCGCATGCGCAGTCTGCGGGCCAGTGAGGAGTGTCCGTCAGCGCGCCGCCATATATATTGTTCTGAGACTTACACATAAACACGCATATTTCTGATAGACCATTTTATTACCATTTTTCTTTGGAACTGGGTTATTCTTGAAAAGAAAACTTCTCTGTGATCCTTGAATGATTTTTGGTAGAATCTTGTAACGTCTGGTCACTAATACTCTAGTGATAATAGTATTTCGGTAGCTGCAAATAATTGAATTCATTACCATCCATTTTCATTATCCATTACCTTTCCCGCACTATGAAGATTAGAAATTCTTTACACGTCATTACATGTCTTCCAAAAGAATTTATTCAGTCGTTAAAGGATCGCCATCTTATTATTGATTATTGTTGGCATGCATAATTATTGGCTCTCATTCTTTAAACTCCTCTCAGGGTTTGGGGTGTCCGTCGGCAGTCGTTACTATTAAAGGTAAAATGTACAAATAATGAAAAAGAGTAGTATGTCAACCGACTTCGGATACCATTCGAATTGGCGCGATTATACTCTTTTCTTTTGTACCTAAATATCACTCGTAAGTTCACATCGGTAGCGTAATAGCAGGAATTTGAACCTGCGAATTCTTAATTATAGTTTTTTTTTATAATAGTTCGGGACTTGACAACTTTAAAAAAATCTAGGAATCCAGTGATCAAAATATTTTAACCCGGGAATACGGTGCCGGCCGTCTAGAACTGACATAGTGAGTGTGGTGTGTCGCCAGCCTTACATTCATTGTTGAAAGTGATGGAGGGTAGGTGTACAGTCTCACTACGAACTGTACATACGTTTTTGCTGACATCACGGTGCGCGTTATTTACACATTTAATTAATAAAACTGAGTGACATGGCTGGCCTGAGCCAGTGCGGAATTAGCGTCCAACACGATAACTATATATTAGAGAGAGCAATAACCAATTGTTACGATCTTGTACCAAGTTTTAATATAACAGTTCAAGTGTCAAGGTGTGTTTCTTCTCTTCGCCGCACTCACCAAACTACAACTAACTACAACTAACTACGTGCAAGTGTATAAACTATACATTTTATGGTCCTTCGAGTTTTAGATTCCTAGTGCTTTGGTGTTTCTTTCACAGATGCGATCGGTTCCCTGGCCTCTCACAAGCGAGAATCCCCAGGTGAATTGAGAAGGCGCACGTCATACTGTGTCTAGAGTACTCGAGTGCTAGGTTTCCAAAGGTGACCACATCGAATCAAGAAACACGTACTTCAAGATTTCGATCAGAGAAGATTGCAAACAATATCGTAGTCTTCGAGCCACCACCACCAGCTCCAAGCTCTACTGTCACGTAAACTACGGGCCAGAGCCGACAAGAGCAAAATAATATAAACAGTCTGTCATCGTATACTACGTGTCAGAACTAATACTAACACTTGGAACATGGCTAATCTGGAACAACAGGAGGCATGTTTTCAAAACATCAAGTCCTTGTGTGTCAACTATCACAAGGACTCTACTAGCAGAAAAACTGTGGACTACTTGAATAATCGTCTGTCTTCACTAGAGAGCCAATGGAAGGATTTTGACGATAGACATACGTTATTGCTTTTACAACTAGAAGACAAGAGCATAAACTATCTCCAGGACGACGTCCACGGAAAATTGAACGAGATGTACGTAAGAACCAAAACGGACATCATGAAGAGGCTGGCCGATCTAGCGAAACCAAAACACGACGTGAGGTTTGATTTCTCAGGAGCTTCAACTGCCGGCCAACAATCCGAAAGTGCTGACGATGTACAAAGGCTGCTTCACACACAAGAATGCAATTTCAACGCTATACATCGCGCCATTGGTAAAATCGAAAACGCCTATGCATCAGAGAAATGGGAGTTGGACGACCATCTCTCTACTTTAAGGTCCAAATGGGAACCTATCGACAAGATTCATTGGCTGATTGATTTTCATCTAAAAGGAGCTAATCAACAATACTACGATATGTTCTCGGAGGTTGAACAAAAGTACGACGACCTCAAACGAAAACTCAACGCCAAAATATGGTCTACGGCGCATTATCAACAATCCACGCCCAAGATTGAACTGCCCGAATTCTCGGGTAACTATAAACACTGGATTTCATTCAGAGATTTATTTTTGGAATCCATTCATAAGAATCCGTCGATCAACAAGGCACAGAAAATGCAGCACCTCAAGACAAAGCTTCGCGGAGACGCTCAACGTCTGGTGCAACATCTAACTATCAGCGCTGAGAATTATAACTCGTGCTGGGAAATACTCAGTCAGCGTTACGACAACCGCCGATTGCAGTTCACAACTTTCATGAATACCATGCTCAGTGTACCCACTATACAACAACCTGATGCATCCAACTTGAAGAGGATCCACGACACTATAACGGAGTGTTTAAATGGCATTTCCAACATTGGCGTTGATACGTCAAACTGGGATCCAATCATAGTTCACATAATGACACAAAAGCTTGACTCCAGTACCTTAAGTAACTATATGAAGGAACTGCAGGATCATAGAGAACTCCAAAATTTGCAAGACTTTCTATCATTCCTGGAAAATCAATTCATGTCATATGAAACGTTGAAGTCTGCTAAGAAAGCGAACTCTTCATATTCTGAGAAGTCATCAAACAACAAACCACACAATAACAAACCTCATTACAACAATTACGCAACCCG
The DNA here is from genome assembly GCA_914829495.1 of Eilema sororculum. NCBI lineage: Eukaryota > Metazoa > Arthropoda > Insecta > Lepidoptera > Erebidae > Eilema > Eilema sororculum. The sequence goes on from OU618535.1 coordinate 25,695,510, forward strand.
CGGTGTCTGCCCACATTGCAGCGGACAACACACGTTGTGGCAATGTGACAAATTCCGTGAATTGGACACCGGCAAACGAAACGCCATAGTTGCGAGACTGCAACTCTGCAAAAATTGTCTCTACAGTCACGGCGACAATCAATGCACTTCAAAGAAAAGATGCCGTGAATGCAACTTGAAACATCACTCGCTATTGCACAAGCAAAATACCGACAAAAGAAAAACGTTACCATGCAATAAAAATACTGGGGAGGAGTCTACATCATCGGTACAAGAACCGACGTCGAACCATTTACAAAACAACAATTTAGAGGTTTTGCTTACAACGGTTCAACTGAAAGTTAAATCCATGGATGGCACGTACATATCATTACGTGCCCTTCTCGACCAAGGTTCACAGGTCAACTTGATCACCGAGAACGCCGCCCAGATATTACGTCTTCCACGAAAAAGGCTCATCGCATCCGTCTCGGGCATAGGTTCTGTTTCTGGAGATTGCAAGGGACAACTCAACGTGACTTGTAAATCGATTCACTCAGACTATAAATTTGAAATGCAAGCACTAATTATGAAAAAACTAACCAACAATTTACCAACCATAACATTTGAAAAGGGTCAATGGCCGCACCTAGACAACTTGAAATTGGCGGATCCTGATTTCAATATTTCACGGCCAATTGACATCTTATTAGGAGCTGACGTATATTCGAACCTTATATTGGATGGCGTCCTAAAGGGAAACATGCAGTCACCTGTTGCACAACAAACACAAATGGGTTGGATCTTATGTGGCAGAATGAAAACATTTTCGTGCCATGCAACGCTAATCAACCTTGAAGAAATAACAAAATTTTGGGAAACCGAAGAAATACAATCGTCTAAGGATCTTCCTAAAAACGACTATTGTGAACAATTTTACAAGGACACTGTACAACGATCAGAAGATGGAAAATATATTGTGAAAATGCCAATGTGTCCGGATTTTGAAGAAAAACTGGGAAATTCCAAATTTATTGCCATTTCACAGTATATGCAATTGGAAAAACGAATCAACAAAGCACCTAAACTTTCAGCAATGTACAAAGAGTTTATTGAAGAATACGCCATTCTCGGTCACATGAAATTGTCCACACACATACCGACAAGCAACTCATGCTACTTACCACATCACGGTGTTTTACGAGAAAATTCGGAAACTACGAAACTAAGAGTAGTGTTTAACGCTTCTCAAAAAACCTCGAGTGGTTACAGCCTCAACAGTCTGATGGAAAAGGGACCTAATCTACAAAAGGACCTCCAAGCTTTGATCCTTAAATGGCGGACGTATAAATATGCATTCACTGCTGACATTGAGAAAATGTACCGCTGTATTTGGATATCAGAAGAACAACAACATCTGCAAAAAATAGTTTGGAGGGATTCACCTAGTGACACGCTTCACGATTATCAACTTTGCACTGTAACATATGGTACAAAAAGTGCACCATGGCTTGCTATGCGAACTTTGAAACAGTTATCTCTCGACGATGGTCCCAAATATCCGGAAGCTGCGAAGATACTACAAACGGAATGTTATGTCGATGACGTCATCAGTGGACAACACAATCTAGTGGAAGCTCGAGACCTACAACAATCCCTTATTAAGTTATTGAAGGGAGGCGGCATGAATTTGAGAAAATGGACTAGTAATCACAAGGGCTTACTTGAACATTTAAACGATGAACAAATATCAACTAAACAATTATTCGATTTCAAGACTGAAGAATCCTCAAAAACATTGGGGCTCGGTTGGGATCCTGTAGGCGACACCTTGCAATTTAACTGGTCTGTAAATAACACAAAGAAATCAACGAAACGATCTCTACTGTCAGACATTTCCAAATTTTATGACCCGCTCGGCTGGTTGTCGCCTGTAACAGTCACAGCTAAATTACTTTTTCAAAAACTATGGATGAGTAAACTCAGCTGGGATGATGAGGTACCTAACGACATTGAAACTGAGTGGTTGCGATTGAAAACAGAACTACATTACGTAAAAAATATGAAGTTAAACAGGTGGATAGGCGAACCCCAAAAACAACACATTGAGTTACACGGATTTTCGGACGCAAGTGAGAAGGCATACGCATGTGTGATTTACCGTCGGGTAACGAATGCACAAGGCCTACCAACAATTACTCTACTTATATCTAGAACAAGAGTAGCCCCGATTGCTCAAAAAATTACTCTGCCCAGACTGGAACTGTGCGGCGCTCTTCTGTTGGCCGAACTTATGCAAAAGGCTATAGAAGCCCTATCGGAATACAACATAACTATACATGCATGGTGCGACTCTCAAGTTGTATTGGCATGGATTCAAGGTGACTCATCAAGGTGGGAGGTGTACGTAGCGAACAGGGTAACAAAACTCAAAAGCATCATCCCTGAAGCCAACTGGCGGTTCGTAAGGTCCGAACAAAATCCCGCAGACTGTGCCACAAGAGGTCTGTTACCAAGCAAACTATTAAACTTCGAACTATGGTGGCAGGGCCCTGAATTTTTGAAGAATCAAGATACCTGGGGTGTTTCCTGTTCTTATCAAACGAACATCGGCTATGTAAATACAGCCATAGTGAAACATAACAAATCTAACGAAAACGAAATCATTATCACTACGTTACTGAATAAATGCAGTTCATTATTATACATAACCAGAGTCGTTGCATGGATACAACGCTTCATTACAAACTTGCGCAACAAAACGAAATCGAACACCTTCTACCTAACAACAAGCGAACTAAGTGCAGCGAAAACAAGTATCGTCAACCACGTGCAACGTACACAGTTCAATCTGGAATATAACCAACTTGTTTCGAACGGTACTGTGCCGAAAAGTAGCAAGATCTTTAGACTCAGCCCATATCTGGATAAGGAAGGAACTATGCGTATCGGTGGTCGACTAAAGAACTCTATTCTACCACCAGCAATGAAAAACCCAGCCATTATACCACACACGAGTAGATACACTCAATTATTGATTGAACAAGCCCATACAAGCACATTACACGGAGGGGCTCGTTTAACTCTAACATATATTCGGCAACAATACTGGATTGTCAGCGGAAACAGAGCAGTCAAATCTCAGTTACAAAAATGCGTACGTTGTCATCGATTTAACAAGACGGATACTACCCAGCTGATGGCAGACTTGCCTAGTCAACGAGTTACGCCTTGTCGACCGTTTACCCATACAGGAGTTGACCTTACAGGTCATGTGGAAATCAAACATAACAAAGGCAGAGGCGTGAAGACTTCAAAAGCCTACATTGCTATATTTATATGCATGGCCACAAAGGCTGTTCATATTGAACTCATATCGGATCTCAGCACCGAAACATTCATCGCAGCCTTCCAGAGATTTTGTGGTCGGCGTGGAGTTCCTAAACATATGTATTCCGACTGTGGTTCAAACTTCATCGGCGCCTCAAAGGTACTTCGGAAAGAATTTGAAAACCACAAAGTACTAATGAAGCCAGAACTTTTTTATGAACTGACTAAATTGGAGGTCGAATGGCATTTTAACGCACCAGCTTGGCCTAGCGCAGGCGGCCTGTGGGAGGCAGCCGTCAAATCTATGAAACACCATCTGCGGCGAGTATTAGGCGATCAAAAACTGGTATACGAGGAGTTCACCACGCTCTTAGTGAAGATAGAAGCCTGTTTAAACTCGAGGCCTTTGTGTCCTCTTACCGAGGATCCGGAAGAGTTTTACAACTGCCTGACGCCTGGACATTTTCTTACAGGCAGCTCACTAATGTCACTGCCACTAGCGGATTATAATAACGTAGCTAACATTGATCTACGTCGTAGATGGCAACTAGTCGAACACATGTTTCACCAATATTGGAAGAATTGGTCAAGCGAATATCTTACTACATTGCAGAAGCGTAGTAAGTGGAATAAGCCCACGAAAAACATAAAGGAGGGTGATATTGTACTACTCAAAGATAACAATTTACCGCCCGGCAAATGGGCTATGGGACGAGTCTTGGAGACGCACCCGGGCTCCGACGGACTTGTGCGAGTTACAACTGTCAAAACTGCAGCGGGGATTATGAAGCGACCGATTGTAAAGTTGGCCCCATTACCCCTGGAAACGGAAATTGAAAACAATTGTCCTACAGTACATACGAACACTAAACGTTCCTGTCATAAGATAACATACAACAAATTAATGAACTGGCTATTCATAACAATGCTCACATTGTTTATACTTGTATCGGGTTCCACTGGAGAGGCCGACGGCACGCGCGTCGCACCTGGCGCTCGGATAACGAACCTAGAAGCGACGCGTCCGGTGTATTACGACACTATCGGCAAAATACAAACAGTGCATGATGAGTGGACACTGTTAATGTACTACAATTTAACTAACTACTGGGAAGAAACTAATCAAATAAAATTATATATTGAAAATTTGAAGACCAGTTGCTACAAAACACAACTTATAAACTGCAGAACTACAATGGAGCAACTCACACATGAAATGGACCTTCTCAGTTACTACAACGCTGTGCTGATAAAGCCTCACAAGCATCTCAGCAGCCGAAAAAAGCGAGGATTAATAAATGGCGTCGGCTACTTAGCCAACAGCCTCTTTGGAATTTTAGACGAAAAATTTGCCGAAAAGTATCAAAACGATATTCAGGCAATACAAACCAATGAACGTTACATAATAGACCTCATAAAAAACCAAACTACCATAGTGGAGCTGGAGAATCAAGTTTTAAAGCAAAGCGAGAACAACATACGACGTCAATTCAACTTAATTGACAACTTTATCAACCAAACGAATACAAATATGGCCTCAATAAAATCAGAAATAGAAATAGTTTCAGCTACCACATACATCAATTCAGCTTCCTTAACATTATATCTACTGATCAACAGTTTGCGTACGTTCCAGGAAATGCTGTTTAATACTCTTACTAACGTGTACCAAGGACATGTAGATGTACACTTGATCAGCCCTGTCTATTTAATACAGAGACTGGGTGAAATATCTGCCAGTCTTCCCAAAACGGTGTCTTTGCCAGTGGATAACTATAAAAAGAATATTAAGGACATTTACAAGCTGATTACAGTTAAAGCACGGGTCACTCAAAACTACTTTTTGTTCGAGGCTCATATACCACTAGTTTCTGATGAAGACTATGTTTTATACCAGCCTATACCATTGCCGGTCCGAATGGATGCATACTTCACCTACATACATATAACCCACCAATACATTGCTGTCAACCTTAAGAAGAATTTATACATGCTATTAACTGAAGATGACGTGAATAAGTGTGATCAACAGAGATCGAACCACCTGCTGTGCCACAAAAACATGCCATCATTTAATCTACTTAGTAACAATGCGCCGTGCGAAGCAAAATTGATGTCACATCAAACTTCAACGCCCTGTGACATCGAGCGTGCGTCATGCAAGGACGCCTGGATAGGATTACATTCGCCGAACACTTGGCTGATAGTGTGCTGCAACATATGTTCACTACGTATAATATGTGACAATGACGTCACATCACATACTGTTTCATCGTCGAACATAGTTATTTTAAATGAAGGATGTGTTTTACAGTCGAAAGATTTGACTATCTACGCTCCTCGCCAATATAACACTCATATGAAGATGGATTATGAGATTTCCATGCCCAATATAGACACTTCTATAAATAGCGTGATCAACTTATCATATCAATACGCTCCAAACGCTCTCCAGTCGACGGACACAGCCCAACAGATGGCAAACATTGAACACAAACTTGAAGTTTTAAAGCAGAACGAAGCTGAACATTCAAGCCCAGCCATTTCTAGCCACGACGTGCATCAATATGCTATTATCTACATATTGCTTACGGCAGCCACAATAACTTTTTTTGTGGTGGTTGGGAGGAAACGCTGTCGCTTCTGCTCAAATAAGATCCCATCAACTGCCATATCTGAAGATTGTGAGCAGATCGAACTGCGAGAGTATCGTCGAAGCGAAATGACTGCAAAGGAAGTCACACCCAACTTGGCGGCTCAACCGGAGACGCCACACCGAAGCTCTACCACAGCAACACGAAACCTCGCGTTTAATTTCGATTAATTTATATTCCTTGCTTTGTAATGGTTATTTCTCTCTCCTTTGTCTATTATTATTCTCTGGGGTTTCCAAGATGTACAGTCTCACTACGAACTGTACATACGTTTTTGCTGACATCACGGTGCGCGTTATTTACACATTTAATTAATAAAACTGAGTGACATGGCTGGCCTGAGCCAGTGCGGAATTAGCGTCCAACACGATAACTATATATTAGAGAGAGCAATAACCAATTGTTACGATCTTGTACCAAGTTTTAATATAACAGTTCAAGTGTCAAGGTGTGTTTCTTCTCTTCGCCGCACTCACCAAACTACAACTAACTACAACTAACTACGTGCAAGTGTATAAATATACAGTAGGTACAAAATTAATGTTCCCTGCACACCTTTCGACGCTCGCAGGCCAGTCAAGACGTGACCACGGGTGCTGTAACACATTCTAAACGTCGGCAAAAGTAAGGTTTCCAAAGTTTTATCGCGTGAAGTCTCGGAACAAAAACTATGAGTAGACACCGCAATAGTTTAAAAATAAAATTCTTCAATAGTTAAAAATTTACTGAAATTCTTATGAACGGAATCAATTAATTATGTTTCAGTCATTATCTAATATTTTTTTAAGATTGCTCCACCACACACCACACACTGTAAAGCCCGTATTCTAGAATGACACCACATAAGCCTGAATCTGAAACACTGCATACACAACACAGTATGGGCATTATAGACACAGTACTAGCATAGTACCTATAGGTTTAAAAAACCATTTGCCTATAGGTAAGTATACATACATACATACAATCACGCCTTTATCCCCGGAGGGTTAGACGGAGGTGAATTACCACTCAAATTTCACCAATCATTGGATTCGGTCCCACATAATAGGCGGTGAGCCTATTACCGCATTCCGGGCAGTATTGTTGACTCAAGCTATGCATCTGAGGCTGGAATGTCTAAATCTGTCTGATATTAAACAACCCTATCCCTTAGTGGTCTTGTACGACATCACTTACGTAGAAATGGGGTGGACCAAATTCTATTCTACCGGGAACCACGCGTCTAGGTGAGTTTAACATGTTTATTTAAAACCCATTGCTACATGGTGTGCGTATATATGGGGCAATGTTGTGCTCTAGTTAACACTCAATGAGTGCTAATTGTGATATATAAACAAAACTGGACAAGTATTGCAGTTAACGGGATATTTACTGCGTTTTTTTGAGTGTGCGATATTTCGACACTGTTGCAAATGTACGTACGAAGAAAGATGTTGACGAACAGAGTGGTCAAAATGATCTTAATTTAGTTGTTTGACCCCTTTCCAGTTGATTGATTAGTCTGATATTTGGTAGACACCTTTAGTTCAAACAATTATACCATGTAAATCAATAGAACAGTGAGATTTGCTCTTTATATGAGAGTTTTTAGATCATTTTGAAACTTTGTCGTTCAGATATTTATGACGCTGACTTACAGTGAGGAATTAGGGCTTCATGCCAGACTCAAGCTGTGGAATTTCCTTGCTGTGGTCTTTTCAAGGGAATACAATCATGGGTTATACAAATCAAATCCATCAGGAAAATGAATCTCTTCAGTGGGACTCGAACCCGCGAACTTTACCTTACAGGGGGACTGCTGTAACCACTAGGCCACCGAGACTGTGGTTAATGAGTACGAGGGTACCAAGAAAAACAAATTATAGGATTTCATTAAAATCCTAAAGTCTATGATAGTAGTAGGGCCACAAATTTTGTAACCAACTTCAAAAAATAAGGTTCTCATTCGGAATACATCGGAAAAAAGAAGAACTCAAGTGAGAGAACCCGAGACCTTTCCCTTACAGGGGGAATAGCTCAGTTGGAAAAGCATCGCCCTGTAAGGGAATGGTCGCGGGTTCAAGTCCCACTTGAGTTCTTCTTTTTCCCAATGTATTTCGAATTTAAAAGTTAGCATAATAAATGATATAAAAATTTCATTAAAAATAAGAAGATTCTCAATTCAAAGGAATTTTCTTATTAATCCGTGGTCGTCAGTCTAACCATAACTAGACTAACAGAAAAGAAAATAGTTATTGTAACACATGCTAGTGATAAGGCGAAATCTCTCTCTTTTGAGATGAAGTAAGAACGTTGGCAACAGTTCAAAGTAAACATTAAAAACGCAGGCTATAACGAGCTTGGTAACGCGTTGTTTCATTACAGTTCGAATTATTCACGTAATTAGTTTAACAATTTTATGTAAACACATCTCCGACCGTAAGCATACAGCCCTTGACAAAGTGCAGTAAGTGCACTGTTGGCGGCAAAAGGCGTATATAATAATAATTACGTATATAATTACGTAGGGCTGAAAAACACCCAGACCATGCAGAACACGGTATTACATGCACAAACCGGCCTGTGCAGGTGAAATTGTGGTGAAGCTGGCCCATAAAACTTCTGTTAAAAACGCATTTTGATGATAACCTTAACGTCGCTTTGTATAAAACAATTTCCTTCTACCTGTGCGAAGCGGGGCGTGAAAAGACACCTGATGAGGCCGTCAAGCTGAGTGCCACCACTGTTAACATGGTACATGTTTGCGATGGTGGCCCTCTTTCCGAGACTTTGCCTTTAGCTTACCATCAGGCGAGGTGAAGTCAATCTGACTTGTCCTTTATAAAAAAACTAGCTTATGTCCGCGGCTCCGCCCGCGTGGATGTCGGTTATCGCGACCAAACATAGCCTATGTCCTTTCTCAAGTTTTAATCTGCCCCAATACCAAATTTCATGAAAATCGGTTGAATAGTTTAGGCGTGCAAGCGTAACATACAGACAGACAGAGTTACTTTCTCATTTATAATATTAGTATGGATATAAAAAAAAACAAATAAATTCAAGACACAAAAGAAAACTATGTCAATACATAACATCTGTATATTATTATTAACAGTATGAAAACAAAATTCTTAAAATAATTGCAAACGTTTTTCATCCAAATACCAATAGATGAACGTGGTTTGTTGCCTTTACGTAAACAACATATTCCAAGTAGCCACTCATATTCTCTCACTATTATTGTTATGGGCTAAAATAGAAGTACTTAGTCATAGCCGAAACCTCATGGATGTATGTACTGACCTATTCAGCGAGCCAAGTGTAACGTGAAATAAAAATAAATGGCACGGGAAGTTTCAGGTCATTGTAAGTAGATGGACGGTAAAAGGTGTGGCCAGTTGTTTTGGTAGACGCTTTCCGTGGTTTTGGAAGAACGTTTGAAAGCTACAGAAAAGAGAGTGTGAATGACAATCATTCGTTGCTCAGAGGTGTGTGGAAAGAAGGGGAAGAGCAGGAGAAGTGGGAAAAGACGTATATAAAGAGAAGGGAAATTTGAAGTGATTCAGGTGTGAACTGAGCTATTGCAGTTGGAAGAGCATTCCCCCTGTAAGGGAAAGGTCGTGGGTTCAAGTCCCACTTGAAATTTATGTGTACAATAAAGTGTAAATATAAACTTTACCTACGAAAAGTGAACATCCAGAAGTGTCTTAAATGTCCCAAAACGAATGTATAGAAAATTCTCGAACATCCCAGACGTGTCCTTATAGCTCAGTTGGTCAGAGCATTCCCCCTGTAAGAGGCTGGTCACGAATACAATCAGCGCCAGTCCACCAAGTCTCAAAATGATCTTAAAATCAAACCGTTTTATTGATTTAAAATGTATTGTTGTTTGAATGATTCTTTTATAGCATTTATTAAGCCATTTTTTTAATTTACATGAAATGCTCAAGTGGGACTTGAACCCACGAACTTTCCCTTACAGGGGGAATGCTCTTCGAATTGAGCTATTGAGCCACACTTGAATCATATCAAATTTCCCTGATTCAGGTCTGGCTCAATAGCTCGGTTCGCATCATCGCAGCATTCCCCTTGTAAGGGAAAGTTCGTGGGTTCAAGTCCCACTTGAGCACTTCATTTTCCCGATGTATTTGAATGTATTGTTGTCCTAACTAAAGGTCTTTACCAAATATTACAACAATAAGTCAACAAGATTACTTCATCAATTACTTCATCCAATCCAAATCTAAAGTACGTACTCTTGCAATTCATAAGAAATGTAGTATACGGGTTATCATCGAATGCGTCATATCTACCGTCTTTGTTGCATAAAAAACGTTTACATTTCTAACGTTCACTGACGTCATACTTGAACCTATTGAATTAAACGACGTCCTGTGACGTAGGTACTCCAAATTTTTGTTACGTCAGTATATTCTAGCGTCTGTAATATTAAGACCAACTTTTTTACAGCGCATCCATACTACTGTAAATACAGTCATGTAGTAGTCAAAATTAGTAAGTGTTTACTATGATAGTACATTTTTTTATTAAGGGCACGTCATTTTGACTTTCCTTCGCCTGATGGTAACCTGAAGGCAAAGTCTCAAGAAAGAAGGCCACTATTACAAACATGTAAAATGGTGGCACTCAACTTGACGGCCTCATCAGATGCTTTTTCACGCCCCGTATAAAGGACACGAGACTGTAGGAAGAAGGAAACACGTGAGCCGGCAGGGAGTTCCAAATCTTAATGGTGCGGCATAGGAAAGAGTCACCGAACCGCTTGGTATATTTTGTAAACATAATTGCAAGATCGCGCGGCCGTTTTCTTTTGAGTTACGGGTCGTATAAAATACACAAAAAAAAGCAAAAAAAATGTGACGTCACCTGCAACTCCTGCAAGCTTACATGAGGCTCTGGCACCCCTTCCTCTCGGGGCCAGACAGTGAGCCGCAAAACCTAGCAAGCAACCAAAAGGAGAATACATAAAAAGCAATCAGACCCTGGGCTCTGTGGTGTAACCCTGGAATACAACCGGAAATTAGACAATAAAAAGACAATAAACAAAGTTTTTGGACCTAACCCTAGAAGTATGGTGGTCTGCCAACCTCAACTCCGGCAATTACGACCAACAGACGGCCATAACCACCCTCGTCGGCCCCAGCGGGAAGAACCAACGGGAATTCATGGTAGCGTTATTAATCAATTATTCATAATGAATGTAAAACAATCTATTCACTTTCTAATCAAAGAATAAAAACTTTCGTGGTGACTATTCGCAATAGTCGCACTGCCTATTAGCGACACGTGTCGTCGCGGTCGGCGCCTGCGCAGCTACGAATAGCCGCGACCTTTGTCGCTCCTGTCCACACTCGCTACCAACGTTTATAGTCTGTCTAACATTTAGCCGCAATTTGCTAATAGGCTAAGGAATAGAATTTATTTTTAGTTTAGTACGTATGTCTAATAGATGATATACAATGGCATAAAATAAATATAGGTAAGAGCGGGAATCTCTCCAGCTTTCACAAGCGGGTACTGCGGAAGATCTGCTGCCTTTTTTATATATCGGGGAACCCCAACAATTGTGAGGTGGAATACGTGGGGAAAAATAAATCTTCTCGGGTGGGACTCGAACCCGCAGTCTTTCCCCTACAGGGGGAATGCCTTGACCAATTCGGCTACCGAGACCTTTCCCTTCCCTTTCCCTTCTATTGATCCGTTCTTACGGCGACGGTGGAGTCATCTACCGATCTTCTTACGAACTATTTTTTAAACATTGATTTTTGATTACTACGCCCAAACCCAAATACTTGATATATTTTTAACCCCCGACGCAAAAACGACGGGGTGTTATAAGTTTTTAACCCCCGACGCAAAAACGACGGGGTGTTATAAGTTTGACGTGTCTGTGTGTGTGTGTGTGTGTGTGTGTGTGTGTGTGTGTGTGTGTGTGTGTCTGTCTGTGGCATCGTAGCACCCAAACGGATGAACCGATTTGGATTTAGTTTTTTTTGTTTGAAAGGTATATTAGTCGGGAGTGTTCTTAGCTATGTTTGAAAAAAATCGGTCCAAGATGGCCGCCGCCACAACATGTTGGAATACATATTTCTTTATAATTCCCTCAATATGGGTATCAAATGAAAGAGCTTGACCAGTAGATCAATTTAAAAAGTATAAAATAAAAATTAAATTAAAAATTTAAAAAACCCCCGTCACAAAAAACACCAAAAAGTTGAAAATAAATGAATAAATTTTAATTCAACGGTTGCCATGTCGGGGGACCTTATGATATAAAGGAGTACTTAACCAGTTACGGTCCCCCGACATGGCAACCGTTGAATTAAAATTTATTCATTTATTTTCAACTTTTTGGTGTTTTTTGTGACGGGGGTTTTTTAAATTTTTAATTTAATTTTTCCCTATGTATTCGATTTGTATAGTTAGCATACTTAATACTGTAAAATTCATTCAAGAAATTGTGAGGTGGATATGTACTACCATGTATCCACCATTAGCCCCCACAAGAAGGCTAATGGTGGATATATTGAGCCTTTTCTTTCTTTCACGAGCGTGTTGAGCAGAAACTCGATTCTACTAAAGCTTAACCACTGTGGTGCCGCAGTCACTGCAAAAAAATACTTAAATTCTAGACTTTATTTCTATACAGTTAAAGCTCAAAATGAAATGAAAAGAGTTTCATTACAATTTTTTTATTTACTCTGCAAAAAGTCATTTAATTTTGAACTTTAACGGCATAGCTTTAAAGTCTATTATTCATTGCCGTTATTGCAGTGGCAATGGTACACTGTGGTTTGGTTTTAGCAGAATCGAGTCCCAGTAAGCTATTGGTTGGGGAGTTGGGCAGAATCTCTGCATTTATGTATCTTCTTTTAAGATTGTGATCTTTCTATTGAACTTACAAAAACCAGATAGTGACACTGGACCCCATTGCACTAAATTCTCAGTCTGCGCAGCCTGAAGCCTGAAGCACTGTCACCTAATACAGACATCGGCTATAGGTGATTCTATATCGGTATTTGAGATCCCGGGTCTCGATCATATCTCGTCACACCTTCCATGATGTAATGTTCTAAGAATTTAACTTGAATTAAAAAGCGAATGGCACGCGATAATCACAATAAATTTCAGAGTTTCAATATTCTTGATATCGAATTCTGCAGATTAAATTTGAGTACAGACGTTGCCTCGATATAAATTATTCAATACAAGTAATAAAATATTTATTTTGAAAAACCCACTAGGTACGTATAAAAATAATTCAAAAAATGTTTACTGCAGCACCCCCTAATGGGTTGTCACCGTAACACCTAAGAACATGCACCAATGAAACCCATACCAATAATTGAAAATTGCATCAAAATCGGTCTAGAAGGTTTGGAGAAAATTGGCAACATTGATTTGCATTAAAAATGCTTGCTGTAGTCTAAGAACATGCTCCAATTAAAGCCGGACCCATAACTGAAAACTACATCAAAATTAGATTGGTAGTTTCGGAGAAAATGGCAACATGGATTTGCACAAACAAACACACAAACAACCTCTCACCCCAAACTCATATACCGTCTCCGTTCCGTCGTGGGTAAAAAAAGAGTAAATAAACTAATAAACATGTTTTAGTTACATCTAAAAAACATAGCGTTCAATGAACTCACAGCTATCTTATAATCACATGAAAAATATCCTTATTACAAATTCTTGGACGACTGATGGTACCTAGCCTACTAACGCTGTGATGGTAATAATGATGACAGGTATACCTTTGTTTCAGAGTCCACGCCTACCGGTAGCGTATTCGGCATCCCGCTCGCACAGTGCGTGGAGAGTGAGAGAGCACTTCGGCGGCAGCAGCACGGGGGTTCCAGGGCTTCGCTGGCTTCACTAGGCGCTCTTGAAAAGGGAGATGATGTGAGTTCTTCCACCTATTAGCATTCTAACGTTGTTTCTGATATCAGAGATAACACCAATATGACACATTCAGTGTACAACGTAGCGTACCAAGTAGCGAGTAAAGGGTATCCAGGGTAGTCCAAAGTAAATGGAAGCGTGGTGATAATTAAATTTTTAGTATGGTTGCTTAAGAAGAGGTAACGCCCCTGGTGTTGCATACGTCTATACGGCAACTTGTCCATTAGGTCCATTAGGTGGACCGTGTGCTTGTTTGCCACCTAAGCGGTGTAAAAAAGAAGTAAGACTTTTTCCACCGACTTGCCACTTCCCAAGTGATCATCTTAATTTTTCGGTCATCGTCGTTTATATGTATATTTTTTTTTGTTAGCACCTTTTTATAAACGCTGTAGGCCTTTCTTATTCCTTTACCTTCTACGCGTTACCTATTGGAACAATCACGCTTGTACAATCTCTAAGGTGTAGGTAAAGGTGTATCCACATTTCAGCGGAATGTTTTTTAGACTTCCTCATTTGCTGCACCTACGTTTACTAAAAGATACTGGATCAACAATACCGGTGGCATCTGAGGCTTTTAGCCTGGAGCCCAAGGTCTGCTTTCTATCTTTTACTTCTTTACTTCGCACGATTTTAGCTTCCATGGTAGTGAGTGAGACCATTACCACACATGTCATCTTCTACTATGTTAAGCTAACGCTTCTTGGATCTACCTCTCCTAATGGAACTCGGTAGAGGCGACATTTGCTATTCATGTAGTCGGAATATCGCCACAAAACGTAACGGGGAAGATAAGGTGACCCCTTGCGATAAGAAAATACGCGAGTGACACCTCTAAAGATAAAAAAAAAAACAAATAAACATAAAACTATCAATAGACTTCTCAATTAAACCCCAGTCTCAGTCCGACTTCTATTTATAACAACAACTAGACTACAATGCCCGTCGTTCCACATAAACCATTATAACTGGAGCCTCTCAAACCTTCCGGTAATCCCCTCTGTATCCAAGAAGTGGGAGTCCCGCGGGAGGTGCAACAGGTCTTGCAAAGTTGGTCTACGTTTGTCACTCGCTATTTGAGCGCGCAGAAATAGTATGTGTGCTTGCGCCAAAACGCGTGGCTACTAGCGCGACACTGCACCTGGGGCTATCCACCAAGCAGCCGATTTATGGTTCAACGGTAGATTGAGCTGTTTTTATATCCTCATCCCTGAGAGTAGGCAAAGGTATTGTACAAAGTAAGACTGATTAAACTTCCGAATATCGCATACTGTTTTTGGTCCACGTACTTAGTGCTCCATGCAGCTGCAACAAATTTGTGAACAGAGAAGCCTATTCGGGAATCTAACCCTTGACCTGGAGCACACCACTTCTGTGTCAACTTCCTCTATTTAACCAAACCATACCAAAAAGGAATGGTACAGTGAACTCAGGGCCTCGTTTCTTTAGATTTGAAAAATGTATAGTAGTCAACTCCAAGCAGGGCTAAAACGACAGTCTCATCCCCTGAAACATGAGACGGAGAAAATAGTTCATACATAACACACCCTCCTTTTCGGAATATACAATCATGAGAACCTGCATCCAATCTTTCTTAACAAACATCATTTCCTTCATTACTCCTTTTGGTAGGAGCGGCAGAGCCAAGAAACGCTCGCTGGCTTGATGTCGCAGAATCTGACATGCAAACCAATGATCTCACTACCATAGATACTGAAGATGGTCAAAAGCGTGTGAAGAGGAGAAATAAAAGCTGGAAAGTGTAGGCCTTCAATGCGACCGGGACCTTGTAAAAAATAGTTTATTAGTTAATTTAAATCATTTCCATAAACTTATACAAACCCGCATTCATCAAAATTAACTCAAAAACCATCCCACAAATATACCACACGAAGAATTCCCATAAGTAATATTCCTAATTGTACAGGAAATTTCTGTTCCGAAATCACAAGCAAGTTCCAGAAAATTCGCGAAACAATGTGGCTAATGGCCATTACTATGTTATAAACTATTATATTTGCGACCGGTCCACGTGCCACGCCATTTACTTCAGACCTACCTACCGATACTCCAGCCAACTCGTAAAATACTGTTAAAACCACTCACACAACGCTTGCAAATGGATAATTACCGATACCAGTTTACGTTCTGCAGTATATCTTGTGTTTGAGTAAATAGTACGTAAAATATTATTGATGGTTTAATTTTGTTACTAATAAGACACTTTGGAATAGGATATTGCAAAACTTCATTCCACACATGATGAAGCTGTGGAATGATCTTTCTGCTGTAGTTTTTCCAAGAGACTACAATATGAGGGTCTTAAAAAAGGGCATTACAAGGCTCTCAAAAAGTCAGCAGCACGATACACACACTTCCCCTAAACACTTCCCATTAATGAGGCCGTGTACTGGATTGCCACCTACTTGTTTGAAAAAGTATGTTGCGAACAGTTGTGGAGAGATTTCGAATATCCAACATCATCATCACAGTGTTAATCTCGCTTTTTCCGCCTGATGTGGCTAATTTTGATTACGGTAGCAAATGCCGTTGGCCTCAATATCTTGACAGGAAATTCTACGCTAGAGTACCGGCATGATGTTAAGGCTAGCTCTTGGGCCACGAAGACCAAATTATCGTTCCCAAACACCCCTAGCACTTGTTATGTATTTAGTTCTGAAGAGATAACTGTAGGTGTTTCACTTATGGCACTCGTGTTGCACGAATCTCTTTAACCAATAAAATGGGCCGTTGTAGTCACGTGACAAATTTTCTGCTGTTTATTATTCTGAGACACTTACGAAATAAATCTATACTATCATACTAAAGCTGTTGTAGAAAAGAAAAAAGTAGAATAGATATAAAGAAAAGAAATCGTACCAAATACCGTTCACAGCTCTAAAGTCAACTTACCAATATCGAAGAATGCAAGTGAAGAAAGCATAACGATATTAAACCAAAGAACAGATCACTTATCTCTATGAAACATTGCCCACGCAACACTCAACTGCATATTTACCCCAGCAACAAACGCCGAGATAAATCAGCCTGATCTCATGACATCACGCTGCAGACATACGACCAGACAACGTACGACCTATAGGCGATCCACGCCGTTATGACACATGCCAATCACTGCAGAAGCTTACCATGGCTCAATGAATATTCGAAAATGTGCCGGTTTGTTGATTACTGTCGGCTCGATGGGTAAACATTACATTGATGTATCTGCAGCTACGCAAATCGAGTGTGCAGATTCTGTTGGCGGAATTTATGCGAAAATATGCGATATTTTGATTGTAAGCGATGGAGTTTGGAATTGATTGATACGTTGGATCGTGTCTGCTTCGATGAGTTTATCATAATGCTTGTTTCTTTGGTAATGGACTAGTAAGTTTGATAGATAAATTGGTAAATTTAGTTGCATTCTAAACAAGAGAGATGTCATTATGACAGTTATGATATTTGTTCAATTTACGGTCTTATGCGATTGCTTACAGATTGTGTTGGAGTGTACCTATGTTAACTATCAGATGGACAGCCCTATCCCTTTATCACCTTCTACGACATCCACAAGAAGAGATGGGGTGACCCTATTCTACTCCACCGGGAACCGGAAATACTGTCCAAAATTTAATGTCATATATTGCAGTGGCTGTGATACTACAGTGTTTTAGCTTTAGTAGAATCGTGGGCTTGGACATAGACCTCTCTCAATGTGCACCATAGAACTTGATCCTCCACTTTTGACAACCAGTCCGTTCCAGCTACCTTTTCCAAGTCATCCGTCAATCTTGCTGGAGGGGCACGTCCAGCGTATATTTACCTGAGAAAATAAATTCTAAAATGTGTAACATACGCATAAACTTGCCACAACAACATCATTCAAAGAAACATTCAAATGATGAATATAAACAGTGTGTAGACTTATTAAGATCTAATGCCAAGCTTTCAGTATGATTGACACTAGACAAAATATTTAATGTTGGTGGTGAAGCCTACGTGTTTAGCGGCACGTAGAGAATGATAGTGGCCTACAGACATCTCAGTCTGGTTCAAATCGACTCAACCTACCTCTCAGTGTCAACGAACGAATCGAAACAATTGGGTATTCTATTGACTAGCCAAATTATTATAGTTACTTTTTACTAAACGTCAAAACGGTCATTTAAAAGGTAACTTGTACGAAAAAATATTTAGTGACGTCATAAAATTTGACAGTCAAATCATTTATTATTATAGGTTGGGTGGATTTAGGTACAATTCTTAATTTAATGAGCTCGGGTAGATAATTTATTTTAACTCTGTAGTTAAAGGTAAGGTTAAGGTAAATCATGGAAAAATACCTAATTAGGAGTTGATTAAATTCTATCCAAGATTTGTATACCATACCTTACACCCTGATAATTGAGACCCCAGACGGTATTATGGTTTAGTCTAACCGAGTCCGATATAGCCTTATCTTTGAGCCTTCCCAAACTTACCCTATCTGACGTGTGGGAACCCCCGCGAACGCTACAGTCTTTGTCAAATTCGAACCGAAAAACACTCTGCAATGTTCCACCACGTGGAATCTATTACCGGTACACTCAATACTCATACATTATGTATACACGTGTACATTTACACGTACTACACCTAATTTATTAAAATGACAATTTTTCACATTTATTTTAACAGGATTATTATATGACCATCATTGTCTAAAAAATAACGAGCAATAAAAAATAAAAATTCATTTTTTTTTTCTAAAGTAATGGCAACGAAAACAATATTGAATCCGAATCTGTCATTTACATACCAAACCCTTTGTTATCTAAAACAAATGCTGAGAAACCCACAAGGCAAGCGATTTCCACCGATTTTATTTTAGACATAGTTATTTTAGGACAGGGTATATATAAGCGGGTACGTTGATCGCGTCATACGATAATTTTATCGCGACCTTAATCACGAGATGGTAAGGCGGTAAGGCCGGGCAGGTAACCGGACACCTGTGACGTCATAGCGAAACGTCAAACGCATTGACACTGACAGCTTGCTTTTTTTTACGACAGCAGCAAGGTTCATCTGCTTTGTTGCATTTTTATTTCAGGGTGTTTTAAAAAAGAACAGGGAAGTAGTTTTTTTTTTTTGTTTCGAAAATATGTTTTTTATTTTTAAAACTACGCGAATAATTCGAATTTTAAATGTGTGTTCATTATTTTTCAATGTTAAATTATTGCGGAACTTGCAGAGGAAAATAAAGTAGTTTATACTCATTGATTTATATATTACGCTAGAATAGCAATCAAAACAATTATCTCGTACCATATTGTATCTGAAACAGTGGGCAGTCAGCTGTTGTCATAGAAAACAAATAAGATTTTGTCGTTTCTTAAGTCATTCCACTGTTGAATTATATATTTTGAACTCAGTGGTACACAGAATTTAAGTAGCGAATACGAAATATTTAGCGTGTGAAGAACGAAATAATTGTTTCGAAGGAAATGTTTGCTTATTACTTCTATTACGCTAGTACTATTATTATTCGCTGCTTCTTTAACTAAGGTATAACTCTAACATATCACCTAAAAAAGAAAATATCGACGAGGATGGGATTCGAACCCACGCGTGCAGAGCACATTGGATTAGCAGTCCAACGCCTTAACCACTCGGCCACCTCGTCACATACTTCCATGTCTAATTTATTGAAGTACATGTACAAGTAGATACATTTTAATTTTCAGAGACTTTCCTTAGGCCATTTTTTCGCAATCTCCCAAACAATAACTGCTTTAAAATTCAGATAATACGGTAGTTCCCTGTATAATAAGGCCACCCCATTTATTCCCGCAGGTATCGTAAAAGGCGACTAAGGGATAGGATAGTTCTTCATTGGATAGTATACATACGCTTGACGGCAGTAGGCTCTTAGTTACGTGAGACCGAAATTATGGTTGGAGAAATTTGGGGGTTATTACACCTCTGCCTACCCTTTCGGTGGGCACGTCAAGTTTATTGCGTATACATATTATTGCCAGATTCGCAAGGCAAAGCCGGTTAGAAAGAACCTGGTAATAAAACAAGCCAGTGACAATGGCCATCCAGATCCTCACGCTTGTAAATCCCCGAAGGGGTAGGCAGAGGTGTAAAACACCCACGTTTTACCAATTATTATTTTCGGTCCCACGACGTAATGGGGGGGCGTCTTGGGCTGAATGTTTACTGTCGAATGAAGAAAGCCTGTGACATAAACTATTATTATTATACAGAAAAAAAACAAGCCTTTCATCAAGTGTTATTTATTTATATTTATTGACACTGTTACCGGCAATCGTGACTTCCACGCAACTCATAATAAAACGCGATAGCATCCGTTAATATTTGTTATATCTTATATTTCAATGTTTAACATTCGCGTACACTTCCGACAATATTATGTTGATAATATATCATGACTCGTAGCACTACCTGAGTGCTTTATTTTCTTTAATTTTAAATAGTAAGTATAAATCGTTCAAAATTTTAAGCGCGATATTAACATTTTAACAACAGAAATATATCATCCCATGCCATATTGTGTTACCTACCATAAAATCTCTATGTTTTCTCTACAATCGGATATTGTATTCTACTGACTATACCCCGTCCATTATATTATTGTATTTTAGACAGATAGAAGTAGTGATTGCATGAAAATTTAAAATATCGACTACGCTAAAAACCTCGATAAAAAAATCGTTTAGGTATCGATAAACGAAAATATTATGAAAAATATATATGATTTCATGTTGAATTGTAATTTATTATCTATCTATACATAATAATAAAGTAGAAGATATTTCGCGTCTCAATTTATAAATGTAATATAAAAGGCTGTTTATACTGTAGATTGATGGCGCTTGGTGGAATCTGCTACACATATTGAATAACACGGCATTCTCAAAGAATGCCGTAAGGCGAAACCGGTCAGGTCTAGAAATAAAGTCAGTGGAACTTGTACTAAGTGTGTTATTCAATATGTAATATAAAAGGATTGTGGGCCATAACGCACACGCTAATCTCCAAAATAAAACAACTGACTTCCAGAAGAATATTCCAACATGCTGATTTCCTGGTATTTATTGAGGAGTTCCGTGGTCTATCTCTGAAACCCATCGTTAGATATTTATGCTATTTAATTTAAATGAAACCATTTCGGATAAACCTCTTTCAAATAAAAAAAGATTTTTGTCAATCCCTCTATATATGGACGGAGTTACAAAAATCATTTTTCCGTACAAATCATACAAATTTTAAAAAATTTAAACATCCGAATTGAGAACCTCCTTCTTATTTAGAAATCGGTTAAAACCGCCAGTTATTTAATATTTAAAAATATATATTTTCTGTAGTTGATATCGATTGTGACATTTTCAAGTTATTTATAGTAAAAACACAGTCGATGGACTAACTACGTCCCTAAAATTGCTTTCTGGCTGACGTGACGTTGTCAATGTAAAATGACGTATTGGCGCCTAATTTTTGTTCGGATTTTCAGGTGTTGACGCTAGAACAAAGTTATACCGATTACTGTCAGTGAACTGTCTAAAATACAATAATATAATGGACGGAGTATAGTCAAATTTGTTACTTTTTACTAAACGTCAAAACGATAAGTGGTAACGTAACTTGTATAAAAAAATATTTAGTGACGTCATAAAATTTAATAGTCAAACCAGTTACTATTATGGGTTGGGGGTGATGATGAAAAATAAATAAAAACTATAAAATAAGATTTGATGCAAATTTTACCGCTCTTTTACCATTCTTAATTTAATAAGCTCGGTTAGATAATTTATTTTCACTATAGGATAGTACCCAATGCGTCGTCGTCGCAACGGAGCAGGTCGCTAATACTGTGAACTGTGAAGAGAGTCAGTCATCATCATCTACTTACCCTTTATTTGGGGTTGGAGCAGTACGTCATTCTCCTCCACACATTCCTGTCAGATGTCATTTTCTCAGTCACTCCTTTCGTTGCCATAATTATCCTCTTTCACGCGTTCCATCCATCTTTTCTTGAACCTACCTCTAATACTACAGTGAACATAGTCAGTATTTCAAAAACCTTCTAAGTACAGAGATTAGATATATTTTTTGTTCATTCGCGGAATTTGAGAGGGTGGCACTTCAGTGTTTAGAAGTTAGAAATTATTATTGTTGTTATAGTTAATTATAGGTATCATTGTAGGTATTAACGGTAATATTTATGTACTAAATTATCATCTTGGATACAATCTGTAAAAACAATGTATGACTAAATAAATCACTACACCGCGTCTGTCCGTCCCTATGTATGCTTATATCTTCAAAACTACGCTACAGATTTTGATGCAGTTTATTTTAATAGATAGAGTGATTCAAGAAGGACGTTATATGTATAATACATGCTAGGGTGCAGTGAGAACGGGATCGGACGCCATGCGGGCGGAAAATAAATAACTACTTATTCTTCTACATTTCGCACAATCTTCACTATCCCTGTTAATGAAATCATTGACACGCATATCATCCCCTAGGCCCTAGGATGTCATACCAGCGTTCTGGATTCTTCCCCACCTACCAGCGCTCGGGAAAAGCGACATTAGTGAGATATTTTTGTATTTTAACTCTAGTTATTAACTATTTCAGAGTGAATCTTGCGACTCCGGAGAGTGGGGGTGGGCGGGGCTGGAGGAGGCGGGTGGTGGCGGCCCCAAGGTACCGGGCCTGGTGTCTGCCTGCCTGGCGCACCTGCGGAGGCATGGCATCCACACGCTCGGGCTCTTCAGGGTATCGTCTTCTAAGAAGAGAGTTAGACAGGTCAGTGACTTTAAGTTTTGTTGAAGGGATTTCTTTAATTTATTCCTTTTCACTCACCAGTGTCAGCTGTTAGTTAAGGTTTCATTCTTCTTCATAACATAACATAACATAAACTCACGCCTGTATTCCCCGAAGGGGTAGGCAGAGGTGCTAGCACCCACATTTCGCCAGTTTATGTTTAAGTCTCAATGTAATAGGTGGCGAGCCCATTGCCATTAACTGGGCACTTATAAACCTGCGATAAATACACACATAACTTCGAAAAGCATCGAAAAGTCATTGGTGTGTGCCATGGTAACCTGGGATCGAACCCGAGACCTCGTCTCAGCAGTCCATTACCCATACCACTAGGCTACCGCAGATACTTCTATCTAGATTCTTCTTCATCTTAGCGTTAATCCCAGGTGAATCCGAAGCTTTCAGCTTATAGTCTGGGATCCGCTTTATCAGTCTAACTGCGGATTTGGCTAACTTTTGATATTTTCTGTGAAGCGATTGCCACCTGACCTCCACAACTCAAAGGCGATATCGAAGCATTGCAGCTGGACCAGTTGTTGGACTTTTGAAGGCTCCAACTATAGATGTTCGTATGGCAACCGGGACCGACGGCTTATCGTGCTCTCCAAGGCACGACCAGACCAATGCGAATGAATATTCATGCATACAAATATTTGCATTGAGCAGGGATCGAACCCGCAACTCCTGCGTAGTGGCCGCGATCACTACCGCTACGCTACGGAGGCTGTCCTTTAGTTCACTTACACACACTTACAGTTATAGTTATAGTTAAATTTACTAACTTCCTCACAAATACTAGGTATTGTTTTATACCATGAAACCACAGGCAAAGGGTCCATATCGATTCACTTTTTAATACCAAAGTCGCGTGTTATTACGATTTCAAAGACGAAATTATAACCACGAACATTCTGATTTTCACTCACAGATATATCTCTATTTCCTATTAGGCGTATGTCCCCACCAAGACCTATGGGGCAAAACCAACCTAACCTGCGATCCAGTACACCTACTACTAATCGAAATCAATAATAACAATCAAAAATTAAAAGTGGATCGCAACCGGTAAATCACTATAAGAACGAACTACACCTCGTGAACTGCAACGAAAGTATCTAAGTATCTTAATAGAGTGCTATATCACGAGCGTTATCAGTGAATCTAGTTATGAGAATAGTCTCTGAGTACACTTGATTGGCGAGATAACATTAGCGCTGGCCGGAGTGGCTGGTGGCTAGTGGCGGCTATAATTGGCGCGGCTACTGGATTGCGATGATCTCACGGTTGATCCAGTCATGGTGCTCTTTTAAGGGATATTTCTTGTGGAATATACTCGGTAACTTAGTGATTAAGGAGTCGACCATAGAGTTAGGAGGTTCTGGTTTCAAAACCTGATCGTCAATGAAACTACACCTCCTTCCTCCTTGACAGGGTAACGAGACGGGGCTGCAGCTGTACTCATTTTAGCTACTCCCTAATACTATTTAAAAAGTATAAAAAACCTACAGATCAGATCTGACAGGTCTGATGGTTTGAGGCTTTCTTCTAGTGCCGTACGATAAAGAGCTGGAATGTTCTGCCCGCATACGTGTTTCCTCTAACAGTCCAGGGTTCTTCAAGAAGGGCGTGAAAAGGCATCTATCAAGGCCGTCAAGTTACCACCATTTTATGTTCAATAGCATCGAGAATGGTGGTCCGTATCTTCTGGACTGCATCTCAGCTTTATTACCATCTAGCGGGTTGCAGTCAAATGACGGACCTAATATGAAAAAAAGCGCTCAAAACGTAGCGTACGACTGAAAATAGCACATACCTGGCTACATTTTTCCCATGAACAGGTTCCTGCTGTGATAATATCAGTAGCCAAGTAAGTAGTAAGTAAGCCTCTGAATACTTATCGAATACATAGGGAAAAAGAAGAATCATCTCGGGCGGGACTCGAACCCGCAGTCTTTCCCCCCTGTAAGGGAAAGACTGCGGGTCTTTTGCGGGTTTTTTTTATTTCGAGATTTCTTTCTCTCGTAGTGATATCGTCGCGTATTTTCTTTCTCCGTCACCACACGGATAACGAAATAGTAATAAGTCCTCATCATCGTCCTCATTGTTTAGCAGTTGCATCGACTAGCTTATGAAGTAACTAGGTTTCCGAAGGTGCTACTCACTCTCATTATAGTATTTAATATTGCGTTAATTCTATCTTAGAAAAATTGTAGGACTGAACTGAACATATTCAATTTATCTTTTGTCGCCATAAAAAAAACGAAACTACAATAATGTTCAATAATCATCTCATAAATTAAATCCAAACGACAATATCTAAATCTCAACTAAAAAGTCATCAAAACAAACAAAAACAATCGTAAATACCAAGTCGAATATTTGTGGCAGGTCTATCTTGGTCGACCAACAATGTTGTACCAATAATACTTAGTGGGTAAAGCAAAGTTTGTAATAAATGGCCAACATTTGGGTCAAACGGGGCCGCCGATTGCAGCAAGCAATACGTTCGTGAAAACATCTAATTCCGTCGAAGCGTGTTTTATTCTTACGCGGAGTGTTGATGTGGAGTCTACAAACAAGTGCCGAATTGATTTATTGTGCGTAATCCTGTCATAGGAACAATTGAGTTCAATTGCTACTGTTACTATGTGCCTGCCCGTTATCTAGGTACCCACTTTAATTATTGTGAAGCTTGATATCAGAACAGAAAAAGTAATCAAGTAGTTCCACAAAACTTTTTGTCGTATTTCTTTGATCGTCGTCGATCATATTATCGATAAGATAGATTGGAAAATTGGAGCTGAACAGGATGTATTGGGCTGTCTACTGTTCTGAGTAACATCGTCCACATCAGCTACATCTTACAGTCTCTACAGGATCTACAGGACAGGACTGAAGGATTTAGATCAAAAAACGTCAAAAGTCTTTAGCTCGTGATCAGTCCCAGGGGGAATAACCTTCAACCCCCCCCCCCCTCCCCCCCCTCTCGTCTCCAAGTGCATATGTATGGCTGACTGCTGACTGTACTAGACCACAATAACCTTTACCCTGATCCAGTTCTATGCTTGATAGTCACTTTACAGCAACTTCGTAAGATGGTACATAATACTGGATAAGCCACTTACATTTTTTCACTGTAGCAAGTAGTTATGTAGCAAATTCCACCAAGTGCTATTTATACTGTTGATTGATGGCACTTGGTATACTGTGGAAAAAGTACAAGTGTTCTCAATATGTGTCCACAAAGTGCCTTCAATCTACAGTATAAACAGTCATAAGATGGTACATAGTTCTGAAATATGTAAAACCTCAACCGTATTCTGTAATTTCCAGTTACGTGAAGATTGGGAGAGGAGTCAAGAGGCGGCGTTAGACGCGGCGGTGTCTCCGCACGACGTGGCCACGCTACTCAAGGAGTTCCTGAGGGATCTGCCCGACCCCCTACTCTGTAGGGATCTTTACCCCGCATTTTTGCAAACACAAAGTAAGTACCCTACCCTAAGGAGGACTAAGGGTTGTGATGTGTGTTTTTGGTGCAGTAAGGATGTCAAAAAACCTCAATTGCCTGTAATTACATCAGTAAGAATGATGTATGGTTTTCCATTGACCTTGTTTTATTCGCGGGACGAGGCCATTAATATATTACACTCAACATTAGCTAACAACTTTGTTAGGCACTTAGATATACATAACAATAACAATTCTATAATTACATACACGTAAGGCGGTTGTTTTTATGTTGGGTATGTTTCTATGCACCTGAATATAATCTGAGGTTCATACTACTACGCTCTTTCTTCCACCCTACTTCCAATCATTCAATCCTTAAAGTTATCTAGTTGATAGCGATAGCTTCAGCCCCTATAATGTCCTATTATTTCAAGGTGACCCAAAACGCGAATGCCCATCATCATCAGTTCATCACTGCGTTAATCCCAGTTGCATTCAAAACTTGCACTGCGGAGCCCAGGTTCTAACTGTCTTTTTCTAGATTTTATTCATCGTGCCTTTTACGGCAACAACTGCCAAACTGGGACGGCCAGGAAGGGGTGATTGTTGTATGTTTTTGAGTCTCCTTTTACAACAACTGCCAAACCTGCAATAGAGCTTCATTTCATCCATCAATCAGAAAGTGCACCGACTTGCAGTTAATTAGCCTAGCTGCCAGTTGAAGGAATGTAAACTATATTCCAGAAATCCAGAACCGGCGCTACCAGTGGGAGGCGCTGCGGCTGATCGTGCAGCTGCTACCGGCGGCACACCGCGACACGCTCAACGCGCTGCTGTCGTTCCTGGCGCAGCTGGCGAAGCACGCGGGCGACGACGAGCGCGGGAACAAGATGGACGCCGCCAACATCGCCACCATCTTCGCACCCAACATCCTGCATAGGAGCAAACCTAATGAGACGGCCAGGTAGGGATCGAAAGGTGGGAAGTGGAAGGAACGGTCACAAATTTGTGTGGAACGGTTTCTAAACCTGACCAACTCACAGACTGGAAATATAATCCAGTCAATATGTCGGCATTGCAGCGTGGAGCAGCTGTCGGAGCGCGCGGACGTGATCAACGTGGTGCGGCTGCTGGTGGAGCGCGCGGGCGAGCTGTGGACGCTGCCGGCCGAGCTGCTGCACGAGGCCTACATCCACCTCGCGCACACCGCGCCCGCGCACCTCGACTCGCTGCTGCTCAGGAGGGCCGAGTGAGTCTCCACACATGAGTAACATTTGCAGCCTCCTGTGAACGACCTTACCTGAATGGGCCACAAATTACGTAGCTGCAAAAAAGTTTCAACGTTCAAGCTTGTACAGAAGTGCAATCGTGAACTTCAATAGTAAGTTAGAGTGTAGGTGTTTAATTTCTCAATAGCATGTAGAGTTGAGAAACTTATCCAGTAGTCGGTGAAAAACTTACTGGCTACATAGAGTGTGATGAGGACAAATTAAATACCGTTACGTACCATTTTGAGGTTCAAAAGAAAAGTGAAACTTCCACTATTGAGGAGAGAAAGCTACTTGTACAATTAGCACTAAAGTTCAGGATTGCTTATATCCGTGGGTTATACAAGTAGCAGGAAAGGCAAAGTTGTATGTGTTGGTGTGTTATTATAATCATGTTCATATCAATTCCTTTAACATTGTGTTAACAAAGTTTGGACCCAACTCATTGTCACCCCCAAAATCAGCAAGCCGTCCTACTTGACATAACTATGTACATAAATCATGCATGTGTGTGACCCGAACCATATCCTTTCCAGGTGTGCGGTGGAACCCAATCCAGAGAACTCGAACAACCCACTGAGACAAGTGTGGTCGAGGGAAGACTTCCTCCATGGGGCCGCAGCAACCGGCGGGCCAGGGAATGTGTCCACGCCTAGGTATTTACTGCCCACATTTTCATTTTATCCCCAATCGTAAACGTTTTTCCTCTATCATGAAATGTGTTTTGATCATTTGCACCGTTTACCACGTTCACAAAGCCCTAGAACCAAACAATGGGGTCGCCATGTTAAAAACTTCTCCGGTTTAAAATAGTGCGCTTTTTATGCCATTTCCCAATACTTGTAGAGCATTCGTTTTGGAAGCTGTTTGTTTGTCATTGAGTCCCCTGCCTCTTGTCGGCAGACGCAGCGAGAAAAGCTACTCGCGCAGCAGGAGAACGAGAGAGACTGCTTCTGACACTTCATCAGGATCTCTTTCCTCAGCCATGACTATAGTTACCAGGTATATAAAGATTTTCTTGACACAGCAATTCTGCTTTTTTCATATTCAGATACATACATACATACACTCATGCCCTTCTCCCTTTGGGGTAAGAAGAGGCGACATCCTACCATTTGCATTTTTCACCAGCCATCTCACGTCCTTGTCATTATGACTACATTTCATTCAAACTCACAAATGTTCAAACATCTTATGTGCCTATTTTTACAAATATCATCAGTTGGATTTTCTATTACCTACTATTCATTCATTTTAAGTGACCAATCCACCCGGACACCACTCTCGTATTTCTTTCATTCGTCATTCAACATTCCAGTCCTCTTTCTACAAAACATAATATCTAACCCAGCAGTAATCTGTGACACAGTGATCACATATATTTAATTATATTTCTAACTCCTCTAATTAACTTCGGGTTAATTCCCGAGTATCAGTAGGTACCTATTAGGTGTTTTGTGGGATATAGGATGTACAGTAGTAGGAATGCTATAATATATAGGTAGGTGCTACCAAATCACTCGTTACCAAAGGACCTTAGTTCGTTTGTTAAGAAAATTCTATTACATTGACATAACTAATCGACACATTTCACTTTTAGAAGAAACTCGAAGGTTTTATAGGTTAGGGGGTGGAACAGCAGCCACTTCCCTAAGAGCTAAAATAAGCCATATTAGCAGAATTAACTCTAAGAAAGCAAGTATTCAATAGAGGTACCGGGAATAACATTGAAATGATAATGATGGAAGTGACTTCCTACATATAAGTCTACAGGGTGATGCATCAGAAGCGGTTAGCATAAAAATTAGGAAGATAGGCTTCGCTCTGCATCTTGTATCGCCTATACTATCGGGACTGCTCCGAGGAATTGTTCGGATTGATCCCCGCCGCCTCTTTCCGCCATCATTCCACGCGACAGCAGTTCCACACTCACGATCTGGACAGCTGGCGTCCATAACTGTGCGTTTCTCGTGAAACTTTCTGCCTCGCACAACTAAACTGTGGAATAAACTGTCACCAGCGGTATTTCCGAACCAATACGACCTTCAAACCTTCAAGAAAAGAGCGTATTCTCTTTTAAAAGGTAGTCAACACACCTGTGACTCCTCTGGTGTTGCGGGTGTCCATGGGCGGCGGTAATCGCTTCAGGCGATCCGTCTGCTCGATTGCCTCCCTATTCCATAAAAAAAAACTATTTTTAAATCGATATTTAGGACTGAGATTCGTTCTGGAATACGGGCCTTAGAGGTTCATGGTGGCGAGTACCGCTAGCTACAGTGTTGCCTGTTGCAGGGTGCGGCCGGGCAGCAGCGAGGAGCTGGGCACGCTGGGCAGCAGCGGCGTGGTGTGCGGCGGCAGCTCGCCCGCCGCGCGCGACTCCGCGCCCGACTCCAACGACTCCGCCAGCGACTACAACGAGGTACACTTGTACGGACTACGATTTCAACGTGTTCCTATACGTTTATAACGCAGATGTGCTTATAATTATAACTCTGTATGAGCCTTTTCGCAACTCAGATAAGGAAAGACTTGGCTTTCAGTCAAATTTAATAATCACGGACAGAATAGGCAAAGTACTATAATGAAGTTCCGAATCGCTTGGTTCAAGGTTGCGAATTGTCACGGAACATATTTTACGTGAAGCGCCTCCACAGCCCACTGGTGATACTGCAGTTCTGTAGTTATATGGTGTCGGACTTTTAAGGCTGCAACTACGTACCCGTAACAAGTACCACAAATGCTCGTATAGCAACCGGACGCCTTAGTGTAGCATAACTATCATAACGCTTGAAGCTCGAGGAATCCTCGAGCTTCAAACGTTTTATGACAATGTTTTCAATAGGAATAGCGTTTCGACGTCCGAAGACCGCGCGAAGTGGAGAGGAGGTTGAAAAGTCAGAAGCTAAACCACGGGCGTTATCGCTGATATAGCATCTAAAGTCATTTTATATCAAACAAAGAAGTGGAATAATTGCATAATTGTGATACAGTTCTGTGATAAAATATTTGATTAAGTACTAACTAGGTAAATGTCTAAAATACCGAAACTAACTCCTGTAAAAGCATATCTGCCCCTCTACACAAGTGGCTATTCACTGGCCGGCGTATTTCAGAATAGAATGATAAATGTACCTATAGGATTTGACATATACCTATAATTATGACAGTCGTCAGCGAATGTCATGTAGGTACCTACGTCAAATATCTTACTGGGCTGTTCTTACCATGTTCTTACAACTTGGAGCCCGGGGCCCGCTTACTCCTTCCCCTCCTATTGGTGTGGTTTTTATATGACTTTTATGGGAGCGAGGGTCTCAGACGGCACCTTTTGGATACATAAAGTAATAAATAGTTGAATGTTTGTGTGGCAGACCCTGGGCGGGTCGGACGACGACAGCTGCGTGATCACGGCGTCGCTGCACATCCCGGCGGCGTTCGGCCCCGGGCCGCGCGCGCCGCGCCGCCGCTCCACGTCGGGCTCCGAGTCGTCCGCCAAGCGCGACTCGGCCGTGGGCTCGTCCTCGGCCTCGGCCTCCGGCGCCTCGTCGCCGCCCGCCAGCCCGCCGCCGCCCGCCTCCACGCCGCTGCGCGTCACGCTCACCTCGGCGGCGGAGCTGCGGCGCCCCTCGCCTGATATTGACAGGCTTATGGCGCTTAGCAGGTGAGAGATACTTACCTACTTACTATCAGTAGTATCAGTCGGCCCAGATAAATTGTTATGGTGATGACAATAACCGGTAGTTTATAAACGACTCATAGTGTGATTTGTACGTTACCAATTTAGGTTTGTTGAAGGCACGGTATCTTGGGAAACCACGGCAGGGAAAGAATATTTTATTAGGTAATTACTGAATTCTTGGGAGAACGTTTGGGCAAGCTACAACAATCCCTTGCTTTTCCGTAACATGTGACCATATTGCAGAAGACTAGCACAAAATTTAGTTTTGCGGTAAAAACAAATCTGCTTGAGGTTCTCATAAATTTTTTATAGGTTTTCACCGCACCTTTCCAATTTATGTTAGACTTATTTTGTGGAAGTGACTACTGCCTACCCTACCTCTGACTCGAAAGCTACACTAGAGCCTCGTCCATCAGTCAGTAGTGTTATAGGTTATCTGGGCTCTATAGATGTTGATGGGACTTCATCGCACACCGTTTTGTGGCAATTCGATCGCTAGAGCAGCGGGGTTGGTATATCTAACTCGAACCGACTACAACCGCACTCCGTGTCGGGTATCAGTTGCCGGAAGTGTAGTAGCCAAGGTGCGGTCCGAAGAAGGGGCACAGAGGACGCGACCCCACCCAAATCGTGCACGTCAAATTGCAGTCTTTTAAAAAAGGATTTTGTGAAGGAATTTCCGTAAATGAGCCTCTCCAAATTTTGAGGCCACGACCGCACCTGAGATACCATACGGCATATCCCTCACTCCTTGCCTGAACCATTGCTCGCCGGCAACCATCGGTGTCACAGATAGCTCCCTTTGCAGGGGGTGTTTCAGTGCCGAGGAAAAGGCCGCCCACGTAATACTAGAAGGCGAGGCAGTGGCCACCCAGCGATTACAAATCCTCGGCACAACAAGGTCGCTCCACGAAGCCTGTGAAGCCCCCAATAAGCTTCTGCGTTTCTGGGCGGAGCTAGGCTACCTGCTCTAGCCAGTACTCTCTACGCACAACGGCCCAAGAGAGGGGCTAAGTGCGGATAAAAGAGTCTCCTATCTTATCCTATTCTCTTCCCGTGGGTGTCGTAGAAGGCGAATAAGGGATAGGCCTGTTCTCCATCCGACAGTAAAAATACAGTCCATGACTAAGTGTCCACTTGACGGCAATAGGCTCACTCCCTATTACGTGAGACCGAAGATCCTAGTTGACGAAATGTGGATGTTATACACCTCTGCCTACCCCTTCGAGGATTTAACTATCCATCCCCGGCAACCCGTACTCAAAGAGCCTAAACAACTCCAACGTTCGTTGTCCCCCAGAGAGCGCAACACGTCGGACGCGCGCGCGGTGATCCTGCGCCAGCACGACGACGCGCCCGCGCACCCCGCGCGCTCGCGCACGCCCGCCGCGCGCCGTGACGTCACCGCATCCGCCGGCTCCGTGACGTCAGCGAGCTCGGTGACGTCAGTGAGCTCGAGCAGCACGGTGGCGAGCTCCGGCACGCTGTACAAGAGAGGGGAGCTCATCTCGAGCGCGCGCCCCTCGTGACGCGCTTACAACGTGTTTTTATACATAAACGTCTATTTATCAGTTTGGCGATCGTTTTATTGTCTACCCTCTTAATGTTTTTTCTTTCCCCCACCGAGTGTGAAATAAAATAAAATGTAGGTTTCGACATTCACGGAAAAGGCGTCGCGGATTTACCATGCTTTTACAGGTACAGTTCAAACCATATATCTTGGACCTAATAGGCAAGATGTAAGAAGCCCTGGCGAGAGCGGATTGTTTTGTAATATTCTATGCTTGGTGAATTTGAGTTCGTCAATCGCTGTAGTACCCCGTGGTATCTTCAAAATACATCCAAGAAACGTGTACTGCGCGTATAAAGCCCATTTTGAACACATTTTAGATCCAAGATATTATGTTCGAGCTATAGGTAGTTCAATAAGGGTCAACGCCCACTATAAGCGCAGCAGCCAGTTTGTTGCTTTGCTATAAATATATTGCGAGAAGGTTCTCGTAGTAAGATTCAAAATGGTTTGTAATATTTTTTTACCTTATTAAGTCGCTACTCTTTTGAGTGCGGATCAACCTTAGTAAGTATATCTAATATTGACCTCATAAGAAATTATTAACACTGTGATATCGAATTTATAGATACCTTAAATAGGTTCCAACATTGAGATCAATTTCAAATTGGCCGGCCAGCGATCGGGGACAAAAATTATGAAACGAATTGTTGTGTTTACATTTGGAGATAGTTAAGAGTATCATGATCTGAGTCAACCCCTTCTATTATACAAATTAAGAAACGCCGTGAGTCGCCTTACGATCGAATGGTCCCGGGTTCAAATCCTGATACTCATACCCTACCGACGTGACCTTCGCTCTTAACACACGCAATTTTAGCTTAGGTGGTCAGCTTCTAAGAAATACTAGCAATTTCAGTAAATATCTTTTTTTGAATCCTACTAATATTATTACCAATCTCTGTGACATGAGACAAGGTGGTTTTAGACACAGGGTAGTTTTAAAAATAAATATTTGATCTTTTAAAGACATAGTTTATTTTATAATATGCAATTTGTATTAAATCTAATGAGTACTCTATATTTAAGTTCATTGCGACATGTAATAGAAAGAAGGGAAAAAAGAAAGAAAGAAGGGAAGAAAGAAAGACGGGAACAAAGAAAGAATATTTATACCAATACATAATAAATACCCCTTTTTTTAAGAATATTAGAATCGAAGTTACTAATATTCCCTCTAACCCCTCCAACTAAGCTAAATTGCTTGTGCTAGGAGTGGTTTTATGTCGGAAGTATAATGACCAGGATTCGAACCCGGGACCTCTCGATTGTAAGGCCGACTCCTTAACCACTAAGCTATCCATTTGCCGGCTGGATATTTAAATACTACAATAAATAAAATGAGAATGTATATATAAACCGTTTATTACTTTAAACAAAAGTTGCATTATGACTTAATTAAAAGGCTTAAATTTAAATTTAAACAGTAAAAATAATTAATCACTATTGAGAACTTAACGATTCGTGGACAGACAGCAAACATTTTATTTTTACC
The DNA here is from genome assembly GCA_914829495.1 of Eilema sororculum. NCBI lineage: Eukaryota > Metazoa > Arthropoda > Insecta > Lepidoptera > Erebidae > Eilema > Eilema sororculum. Next base: position 25,729,687 of record OU618535.1, read on the forward strand.
AGTAATACAAGTGACTCCTATTAAAACATACAACTAGATACTTTATAATCCGATGATCTTATATTTTAAAAAATAGATACCACACTGGTGCTTAAAAAGTCACTCAGAATTGCAGTGCATTATAGGGTTTTTAATTAAACGAAGTCAGCTGACATTTCCTGGGTTGCCAGTTTTTGTTGAAATAAATTAAATGATTATGACATTCCAATAAAATCATTCTTTAGTTCTTCTTTGATTCCGTCAAGAAAGTCATGTCAGTTTGAGGGTGGCGCTGCTGCGCCATGAGTGAACGAAAACTGAATGAATCACTATTCTATTCTATTTTTGGGTATGGTAACCAATGTCGAACGTGCGTTGGGAATTCGTGTGTTTAAAGACAATATTTTGTCAACTTGATTTTGTTGGACTCCTTGTGAATCTTGTTGAAGTTAGTAGGTACATTGAAACAAGTACACGTTTATGGATAACACGCAATATTAGTAGAATGAATCACTAATACATTGAATATGGTATCATTATTTGGTGATATTAACTGGTGTCAATTGACTTCGTTTAGTTAAAAAATCGACTATAGGGACTATAGACCTCTCCCATTCCTGGGAGGCAAATCACTCATAGGTAGGCTAACCTTACCTACCTACGAGGGCAACAGAGCATACACTATTCAGTGAGAGCGAGAGAGTACAAAGTATGACTTCTATCATACATTAACGCAATAACGCAATCTATTTCATTTAAATATACGATCATTGATATTATTACATTTTATTCAAATTTTGCAAGTGTTGATATAACAAACATTACATGGAAAGAATATTAAAACAATTTTTTGGCAGCGAATCACGTGTCAAATAATTCATACAGATTGTATGAGTCAGTGTTTGATCAGTCTGTACTAAGCAATCGCTGCCATTAATTCTAAAAAAAGGACAGTCAGCAACAAATCTAATTTAGATACCTGGTACTTTACATGAAAATGTAAAAATATGAACAGATAGGTTGCCGACTGTACCACATAGTAATGTTAAAAGATTTTATCTTTAGATTCCGTTAAATGGCCAAGTCATGTGGATTTCTTATCGTCAAAACTGTGAATAGTAAGTAACGAGGTATGAAGTCATTTCATTGTATCGTGAATACTAGTAAGTGACGTCATTATTTCTTTATTCTTGATTTTCTAAAAAGGTTTGATGATAAATAAATAATAACGGATTTAACTTTAAAGCTCTTATATTTTAATCTTACTGTAGTCATTTGAAGTTATATATAATATTATACCTAGAAATAACCTTAATAGCTTTAAATCGTCCAAAAATGAGATGATGAAATTAGTTACAAAAACAGTCATCTTTTTATAAATAGATTCGACACGGTCGTGGTCGGCGTGTGATCCTAATATTTGTACAATATAACATCCTTTGTTCCATTCAAGTTTATTATATCGAGATTTCATTTAAATGTACATATCTCTTGTATTTTAATAACATGAAATATGCTATATATATTGTCCTTCACGTACATAGCACACAATTCTTAACTTTACACCAACACATTAAAGTTGATAATCTACTGTACACATCGACACATACATGAGAAGCGAACCGATCTGATGATATTACGATTATAATTCTGATAGAAGTAAAATGGAATTAATAACACATTCGGGCATTTGATTTTTTTTTATTCACAAGAGGATCGAGTTTAAAATGTTGTACCTTTAGAAAAAAATATTAAAATTTGTTATTATTTTATTCTTTGTTTTTTTTTGAGCTTTTAGAATAAAAATAAAATCTTTGATAAAACTCGAAGATCATTCAGTATATGATTGAACTCGATTAACTTATGATCCCCAACGATGTTAAAATGCTAAAAGAATCCCCAATCATATTTAATAACTTCAAATAAAAAAATAATTTTGATTAACTATATCTATGGGGAAGTTCTGTATCAGAAACAAATCTGGCCGATATTACCATTGTATTTGACATAAACTTAATAATTATTTACTAAGTGTCCGGTCCGTTCGAGGTACGATACTCTGTGATACCGCATAACATCGTAACGGGTCACCTCTCGTATTGTAGTACACACTCGGAATTTTTAATCGTATTTATCCCATTTTGAACCCTCAGCATCATCATAATTATGAAAATGCGCGTTTTGACCGCCCATCTCTGTAGGCCTACCATGAAACATATATTTCAACAAATTTTCTCGAAATCAACACGTAACAATACAACTATACGGTATCTGTCCACCTGAGGTGCCATGTGGTGCAAAAAGTCTATACGATTTGCACCACATGCGAGCGGGTGCGTGTGCAAATCATTTGCACGAAAATAACGGTTTTGTGTAAATAATATACTGATTGTTTACACGAAACAGGGGCCTACGTATAGTTAGCGTCAGAAATATCGTGACGACGAAGTCACATAATGATCTTAAAACCTCGTGTTAAGATCAAATCAAACCGATTTATTGATTTAAATGGTATTATTGTCAGAACTAAAGGTGTGTACCAAATATCAGAATAATCAGGCAACTAGAAGGTAAAAAAAAAGAAATTAAGATCATTTTGAGTATTTTGTTCATCAATATGTCTTACTGCCTTTTGCCCGCGGCTCCGCCCGCGTGGATGTCGGTTATCGCGACTAAACATAGCCTATGTCCTTTCTCATGGTATAATCTTCCCCTATACCATATTTCCTCAAAATCGGTTCGGGAGTTTAGGCATGAAAGCGTAACATACAGACAGACAAACAGGCAGGAAGACAGACAGAGTTACTTTTGCATTTAGTAATATTAAGTATGCTGACTGTACACGCATGACGCAGTACAGCGTCTAAACGCTACATCTTTTGAATAGGCTAAGATTTCGGATGTATGTTTCACGGTAGCCCTTCTATTGACCTGCCCTAGGCATGTCGAGTGACGGATTTAAGTCTAAAGACGGGCGTTCCGCCTGGGGGAGGTGCTGGAGGTGCAGGAGGAGGATCAGAACCGCGCGCGGATGTAGACGGCGGCGACGTCGTGGTTGGCGTAGCCGAGGCGCTTGGCGTGCTTGAAGATCTCATTGGTGGTGGCCGAAAGCGGCAGTGACTGCTCCAGAGCGTCCCCTAACGCGAGGGCGAGTTTGAGGTCCTTCTGCATGTGCGCCAGGGGCTGCTGTGTGCCGTACATCGACTCGATCATCGCTGTAAGGGAGGGGGACGTGACTGTGATATATTCGAATAAATTAATTTTAAGAATAAATACAGGAATTATAATTTATAGGTACATATTTTAGTGAGCAAAAATATATCAAGTTATTAAAAATTAAGAAAATAATAGGTAAATGAAATTATTTCATTAGTTGAAAGGGACATGGTGCTAAAAGGAGCCGGTCGGCCTGGTTGAGGCCGGCGCGGTCCGCCAGCGCCAGCCCCTCGGCCAGCGCCGCCGGCGACATAGTGCGAAAGGGACATTCGCTGACTAACCTCTGCCCTTGAGGATGAGGTGCGGGCTGGCGAGCGGCGTGAGCGCCAGCACGTCGAGCAGGTCGGCCTGGTTGAGGCCGGCGCGGTCCGCCAGCGCCAGCCCCTCGGCCAGCGCCGCCGGCGACATAGTGCGAAAGGGACATTCGCTGACTAACCTCTGCCCTTGAGGATGAGGTGCGGGCTGGCGAGCGGCGTGAGCGCCAGCACGTCGAGCAGGTCGGCCTGGTTGAGGCCGGCGCGGTCCGCCAGCGCCAGCCCCTCGGCCAGCGCCGCCGGCGACATAGTGCGAAAGGGACATTCGCTGACTAACCTCTGCCCTTGAGGATGAGGTGCGGGCTGGCGAGCGGCGTGAGCGCCAGCACGTCGAGCAGGTCGGCCTGGTTGAGGCCGGCGCGGTCCGCCAGCGCCAGCCCCTCGGCCAGCGCCGCCGGCGACATAGTGCGAAAGGGACATTCGCTGACTAACCTCTGCCCTTGAGGATGAGGTGCGGGCTGGCGAGCGGCGTGAGCGCCAGCACGTCGAGCAGGTCGGCCTGGTTGAGGCCGGCGCGGTCCGCCAGCGCCAGCCCCTCGGCCAGCGGCGCCGGCGACATAGTGCGAAAGGGACATTCGCTGACTAACCTCTGCCCTTGAGGATGAGGTGCGGGCTGGCGAGCGGCGTGAGCGCCAGCACGTCGAGCAGGTCGGCCTGGTTGAGGCCGGCGCGGTCCGCCAGCGCCAGCCCCTCGGCCAGCGCCGCCAGCGACACTCCGCCCACCACCTGCAGTACCGAGTTCATCTTCGACGCGTTGCCGATGTCGCCTGGGAACGGTAAAGCGTGGTCATTGTCTTTTGAAGCGAACACTTTGAAGAAACCGATGATAGGTAGATTAAATAATAAATAAATATTCCACAACATTCTACACAACGCTATCTAGACCCATGGCAAACTTAACTAGCTTGTTTTATGGAATCTAGAATGCGGATAAACATACTGAGATATATTTTTTGTAAATACATACGTATTGTTACGAATATGACGTAACATGACGCAGCGTAGAAACGGTAAATTCGAAAATATTGTCCAGTGATAGCGGTGGCTGGACGGTTTAGACCACGGCCTTACTACGGTTCGAATCCTCCCGTTACGAAATGTGGTTTTTGTATTTTTCTAATTTATGTATATACCTAAATCTTTATTTGGTAAAGATAGCCGAAGATTCTATATTTAAATTCTTCTAGTTATAAAAAGAACCAGTAAAATGAGAAACGAAATGAAGATCAAAATATAGTTAGCTCTTCTAGTTAATAGCAGAACATTCTAGAGAAAGTAGTAAAATGAATATCGAAGAGACGATCGAAATTAGGGGTATATAAGGGGCTGCTAGAGCGGTGAAAGTACAGTTAAGTTTTAGAGTTCAAAGTGAACAAAAGAAGAAGAAGGAAAAGGGAACAAAAATGGGAAAACAGTGAAGTGCAAGCAAAGAGAAGTGATAGTGCAGTCGCGCTGTGAGGGTCGCGAATAAGACACTAAGCGCAGTAACCTCCTAGTGCATCGTGCGGTTTAGTCGAGTTGTGAGTGTCGCGAATAAGACTGTAAGCGCAGAGACCTGCTAGTGCATCGTGCGGTACAGTCGAGTTGTGAGTGTCGCGAATAAGACTGTAAGCGCAGAGACCTCCTAGTGCATCGTGCGGTACAGTCGAGTTGTGAGTGTCGCGAATAAGACTGTAAGCGCAGTGACCTCCTAGTGCATCGTGCGGTACAGTCGAGTTGTGAGTGTCGCGAATAAGACTGTAAGCGCAGTGACCTGCTAGTGCATCGTGCGGTACAGTCGAGTTGTGAGTGTCGCGAATAAGACTGTAAGCGCAGTGACCTCCTAGTGCATCGTGCGGTACAGTCGAGTTGTGAGTGTCGCGAATAAGACTGTAAGCGCAGTGACCTCCTAGTGCATCGTGCGGTACAGTCGAGTTGTGAGTGTCGCGAATAAAACTGTAAGCGCAGTGACCTCCTAGTGCATCGTGCGGTACAGTCGAGTTGTGAGTGTCGCGAATAAGACTGTAAGCGCAGTGACCTGCTAGTGCATCGTGCGGTACAGTCGAGTTGTGAGTGTCGCGAATAAGACTGTAAGCGCAGTGACCTCCTAGTGCATCGTGCGGTACAGTCGAGTTGTGAGTGTCGCGAATAAGACTGTAAGCGCAGTGACCTCCTAGTGCATCGTGCGGTACAGTCGAGTTGTGAGTGTCGCGAATAAGACTGTTGTAAGCGCAGTGACCTCCTAGTGCATCGTGCGGTACGGTACAGTCGCGCCGTGAGTTAAGTGTTCAAGATATGGCTGTTGGGATGTAAATAAAGCGGTTCCACATACGAAGTTGTTTACTTCCAATCCCGTTACCCGTCTCCCGTAACAATATCTTTATTATAAAAATGAATCGTTAAATGTATTGGTAAGTGCATAACTCACGCCTGGACCAAATTGGCCAATTCTTTTTTTTAAATGTTCGTTGAAGTTCAAGGATAGTTTTTACGGCGAGAAAAAATCGAATAATTGCCGGGAACCGACATCCACGCAGGCGGAGCCGCAGGCAAAAGAAGTTATACATAGAAACACCCAGACCAATGCAAATAGCCATATTCATGCATACAAATATTTGCACTGAGCGAGGATCGGACCCGCGCCTCCTGCGTAGCTGTCGCATTCACCAACACCACGCCACAGAGACTGTCACATGAACACATTAATTATGTTTGTAGTATGTGTGTATATGTATGTGACCGCTACCACTACACTGCCCTGTGATATGCGCGTCGTGGTAGGGGGCGGTATAAGGAAAAATAAAGAGCCTAATAAAGAACTAAAGCTACCACACATATCATATGAGTGACAAGGCTCATTTATTTCTTAGAAAGTAATGTTTAAGTGTTAGTTGGTTTATTTATTCGAAGGTAATACACACGTATAACTTAGGTATAACATTTAAAGTAAGACATTTAAAAAAAAATAACAGTAGATATTATTGCTCCATGAAGATTTCTCCTGCAATCTGCCGAACGTTTCAGTTTTGAGCCATACTCAAAACTGAAACACGCGGTAGACCCGGCAAGCTGTCACAGTCATCTGGCAGAAAGTTCTGGAGAAGTCCGTAACTGATGCAGCATTGCAGAACATGTTACTCCTCCAGGTATACACAGCTAAACGACATGATAGGGGAATGCTGTTTGGATGTCTATCCCTGTAGAATGTAACGGATGATATATAATAGTTGTAGACTCCTGAAACTGATGATTAAGAACGACACGACACATATTGTAGCTAAAGCAAAGCTAAAGTTAGCGAATATTTTCTCTGTCCTTGTCGCACATGTCACAAGTACGCACAAATGGCCGAGCGACAGCTGTCGTTGCGTGTTTCGTAGTACAGGAAAGCTGTCAGAACAGTGGTTCTAAACTGTCAGATCCGCCATCTTATGAACAAATTCATTCCTGTCTGCAATGTGCTTGAAGTGATACGTAATAATTTTCACATAAAAATTTTTGGAACCGCTGAATCTTTGTTTACCTTTTTTCTCGCGCTTCGTTGGCTTTACTTTAGATAGGTACAAACAAAATCTGCGGTAGCCTAGTGGTATGGGTAATGGACTGCCGAGACGGGGTCTCAGGTTCGATCCCAGGTTTACCATGGCACACACCAATGACCTTTCGATGCTGTGTGTGCCTGCATCTTGCATTTTTTTTTATACCACTTAGGTGACAGACAAGCACACGGCCCACCTGATCGAAAGTGGTTACCGCGGCCTATGGACGTATGCAACACCAGGGGCGTTACACTCGCGCTGCCTACCCTGAAGAAACCTAGATTGTAGTCGCTTGGGAAAACCACGGCAGGAAGTTCATTCCATAGCTTAAGCGTGCGTGGGATGAAGTTCCTTTCATACCGTACGGTGCGCACCGTTTTCGGGTGTGTGAATGTGAAATGTGTGAGGATGAATTCCCTGCCTATGGCGAGCAGGGCTATCATAGAATGTAGGTGTGGGCATCATGTCAAACAATTTATCTGAGCACAAATCATTATATAGGCGGTTTGCATCATTGCATCATTGTGCTGTAGGTAAATGTGACTTTATTGAAACCATAAAAATCATACATGGAAAGATCAGCACTATCACAGCAAGAATAGACTTGTAACCAATGTTTTATAAACTATAGATACCTACGTCATACAGGAACATGGCCGCTTTCAAAAATGATGCATACACTTCATAGAAAAAATTATAAATGATATTTTCTAAAGTTTACGCGAATGTCACTCATTGAATATACATAACTTCTTAATAATAATACGTCAATGTTATCAATTTATATGAGTTATATCAATATTTATTTTAATAATATTATTATATTTAGTAATTGATTTAATAAAGATTTTTTTTGGTAGCACACTGTCGCGTCTTTGATTGGTGGAAGAAATGGTGACCATTTGGTCATCATTTTTATGTTGACCTTTTAGAGTGTGAACAACATATCTATAGTTTATAAAATATCATTACTTGTAACCGGTCCATCCAGCACAATAGGATAGTAGCAGACCTTATTTTCCTTTAATTTACAGCCTTTCAATTGACTACACAGACCACACTCTGCTGGAAGGTAAGAAGCTAGGGTAAACTACAGTGTCCAGATGCGAGTAAGCCATTTCTATGGAAGATGATATAGTTATATGAAAGCAGTTAGTTGTTGAACCAAGAGCTTATGAAAGTGAAACCTCTCGATTTTAAATGCTGGTGCTTTTTCATGAGAGTGGTTATGAATGTTAGTGTGCCACTTAATCATAGGTAATAAATAAATGTTAGTGTTTAATGATGAAATTTTGAGAAGGCAGCTTAGATTTAGACGTTGACATTTAACTAAAATAACAACCAAAAAGTTTACTAATAAAATTCTAAAACAAAAAATAGCCCGCGATGCAAATAAAGAAAATATTAATGTAAACATAAAATATAACAAAAAAGTAAATACTTGCTAACATCTAGCATACTGTATACCTACATAGTGTTGTCTTTCTTTCCTGACAGTTACCTTCACGGTGCCTGGTATTAAAGCAAACAACTTGATATCCATTTGCATTGATTTTTTTGGACAATGATAGTAATATCACTCTGGACGATGTACTAATTCTAACGGCACCCCATACATCCCAAAAGCTTATACACTTTAACGCTACAACATTTACAGTGTATAAAATCTATTTATTTATTTATTGGAACATAACATAAGTACGTTCTCATAGGGATATGCAGAGATAAAATCTTTCAACTTGTTGATCCTGACATACGCCTTTTCCCTACTTCTACATAACCTTAGCAAAACAATTTTTATACCTTTAGGTTGTAGACAAGTACACGCTAATGAAAAGTGGTTATCGTGGCCTGTGGACGTATGCAACACCAGTGACGTCACACACGTGCTACCGACCCTAAATTTACATGGTTCACAACAAAAGCATCGCGGGCAAAGCACTAAAAACGAACTCATAAGTGTCAACGTCCAAGTTTCCTCGCGGCCGCAACCGGATAAGCTTACTACTACCAAGGTAAAAGGAGTTCTTGCTCATGGCCTTGAAGCAAGACTGGCAGTCGTCGAACAGCGTCCTGTCGCCCGCTGCCAGGATGATCAGGGTGCCTTCCTCTGCTTGTGTCTTTGAGCCTTGGATCTGGAAGAATATTGGCACAGTTGAGTAGAATTCTTGAATGTATCAGATAGAGGAAAATGCTGGGTAAGATACTTTTTTTTATAGTGCGTAAAACCCCATGGATACCGATGGAGCCAGCGGTGTTATGTCGGACTCCAACCGACTAAAACCGCTCGTTGTCCTGGGTCTTTGTTGCTGAAGGTGGGATTGTCACTGGCACAAATCCCTCTCATCTCGTATATTTCTACAATATCCGATTCGAATATTTAAAATGGAATCAATATTTATTGAATTGTTTTCTAAATATTCAGCCCTTCAACCGATGAGCAGCGTCAGATGGTCAAAAACTGAGCTGAAATACAGAAAATATGGCCAGGTGCTATTGACTTTAAAATGGCGGTTCTTAACGACCTCGTTAGATGCATTATCAAGCCCCGGTTAGAGAGCCCCGGGGACTGTAAGAAGAGAGGAAACACGTGAACAATTCTTTAGAAAAGAGTCACAAAGGCTTGCCTAAATACAAATTCACTAAATATACATTTATTTCCGTCTACTTAGCATTCAACACTATGTAGTAGGTACCTAGTTTATTTTAGTCTCATTTGCATTAAAATCATTGATACTGATTCTAAAGACTAAATAATTATTATTGTTATGGACATCAGCTTGACGACAGAACCAGCGTTCATGCTTAATAATAGTTAATAAAATAACCTGGCAACAAATTCATTTTTATTGTCAACTAGCTTTTGCCCGCGGCTCCACCCGTTTTCGCGACCAAACATAGCCTATCTGTTAATCAAGGGTGTCAGCTAATTCCTAATATTTTTTGTATTAAAATCGCTCCAGCCGTTTAGACGTGAAGCAGTCACAAAATTTTGCCTACCTCAGAGGGAAATGTTAGTGAGACGCATACATACGTCCACGTCTATTTCAAAATAAAAACAGCCCGCCATTAGACTCTATCCTTATATACCTGACGAGCTACGCTCTCGTGCAGGGCTGCTGGTTTCAAGTACTTTTGACAGGCCCTTTTTTTTCAAAATTTAATTAATTTGGCCAATGTGCGTACTGCGAGGTCGGCCCGGTTGATCTACCCATTCACCTGTGCCTTGCATACCTGGTGTCATTCGCTCCGTACTCATTGTCGATGTTATATAAAATTAAGTTGAAAATTATAGTAGGCAAAATATACATGTTAATACCTCTGTCTAAACTTTATAAGAAATACTGGCGTGAGTATAAGTTTGGACATAAAGTCTCATAAATATCGTTATCTTACAAAGATAAATTAATATTATGATTATATGGGTCACTTTCTTTAGGAGCGTGTTTAAAACATAAGCAATGGCCGAGCGTGTCTGAGTATCATAAAACAACTTTCACGCATTTCTAGCTGAATTTTTTCAAGTCTTACGATCATTATTAAAAATTGTTAACTCAAAATATCGTGTCTACACGTACAAGACAGTAGTCTCAAATCAGGTGACCAAATTGAATGTTTTCACACTTTCAAGATATCTGTCGGCTACGCTTTGACACTACTGGATTAGCAATTATGTAATTGTCTGAATATTTATAACATTGATGTTACAAATTGTATCAAATGTTTGTCAAGTACCTAAGGCCAACGAAGCTAGAGAAAAAGGTAAACAAAGTTTCAGCGGTTCCAAATATTTATCACTTCAAGTGCATTTCAGACAGGAATGAAATTGCCCATAAGATGGCGGATCTGACAGTTTAGAACCGCTGTGCTGACAGCTTTCCTGTACTACGAAACACGTAACGACAGCTGTCGCTCGGCCATTATCGCGTGCATATGACATGTGCAACAAGAACAGAGAAAATAATCGCTAGTTATCGCAACTTAACTCAGTAATGGTTGCTTTGTTTACCTTTTTTCTCTCACCTCGTTGGCTTTACTTTAGACATCTAACACGATCAACATCCCAAGGGAGCCATCTCCATACCGGAAATGACCCTGGATGAGCCGAAGTGTGAAAGATATGCAAGTGGCAATTCTGATTAAATGATGATCCAAGAAAACGTGGTTTGAATCTGACATAAACTCCCCTCGCTGGCTCCTGGGGTTTCCGAGGGGAAAACCCGTAAAGGAAGACAATGGATAGGAAATTTAAGAAGGGTTGAGTGGGAGAACCAGCCTCGAGTTCTAAAGTGAAAGCTTTGAAGGCAACTGGCATAGACGCTCTGATAATAAGGAAAAAAAGGAGTTTTAGTTTTTTTTTTTTAAGTTTAGTTTAGTTCTTTTTTAAAAGACAACTCCCGCACTAGGGAACAAGCCCTGTATCGCGGGGGGGCTTTACAAACATACAACTAACGGACACATAGTACACCCAGACTCGGAACAACTATTTGTGGATCACACAAATTTACGTCTTGTGTGGGGATCGAACCCATAACCTCGTGCACAGCCGGCGCATACTACGCCCACTGAGCCACGGAGGCAGTCAAGGCAGGAGCTCATGGTAAGGGAGCTCCTTTATATTTAAGGGTTCTCTTGAGATTTACCTGTGCTTCGAGATACCGGCCGCCCTTCCCGCTGATGGCCTCGACGATGTCGTGTGACGTGTCCGCGTCGATGGAGGTCATCTCCACGTAGCCCTTCGACTCCAGCGACGGACAGTGCAGCACACCGCAGTTGCCGAACACCATCTGTTTCAAAATTAACAATATAACTTTAATAACTACTTCTTCACAATTTTTAGACAGTAAAATATTCAACTAAGTCACCATTTTACTAATATTCTCAATACATTTTTTTATTATGGCAGCCACCTTCCTCCTTTTGTCATTTTTCAGGCATATAATGCGTAGGGTCCAGTCGTATAGTCCCGGGTCCTTTAAGCGGGGCGTGAAAAGGCATCTGATGAGGCCGTTAAGCTGAGTGCCACCACTGTTAACATGGTACATGTTTGCGATAGTGACCCTCTTTCCGAGACTTTGCCTTTAGCTTAACATCAGGCGAGGTGAAGTCAAATTGACGTGTCCTTTGTTAAAAAAAGGGATGAAAGTAATGCTGTAAGAAAGGCATTAAATGTGAAAGTGGACGGCGACAAGGGGTGAGAAAGACCTAAGAGGAGACGGATGGACTGAAAGATGATATTTCTAGGGAGATAGTGAATATTGAGATGACGGTAGTCAGAGATAAAATGGAAAAGCACACAGGTTGTGCCAACCCCGAATAAATATGGGATAATAGCAAGCGAATGCAGGTGCGTACTCTATAATATTCCTGTGTGTGTAAAGAACAAACATGCAGACATCCAACAAACATTTGCATTTATAATACTAGTCTGGGTTCTCAAAAGTGACGCACATCGTATAAAATTACTCGTGTATAATTTTAGAAACTGTCTCCTGTCTATTTTGCAACGGCAAACTTTTGACATGTATACGCACACATTAGCCGGACAGGTGCGCCAGTAAAGGTCAACGCGTACGGACCTTTCCTTTATGTTCACGGTTCACCCGTAAGGATGACCTCACACCTGACTGTTTCCACTTGAATGACATTACACCCTCGTTTTGTACCAACTATTGTCCAGGATATAACGATGTCTGAAATCCACAGTAATATTATAAATGCGAAAGTAACTGTCTGTCTGTCTGTTTGTCTGTATGTTACGCTTTCACGCCTAAACCACTGAACCGATTTTGATGAAATTTGGTATAGGGGTAGATTAGACTATGACAAAGGACATAGGCTATGTTTGGTCGCGATAACCGAAATCCACGCGGGCGGAGCCGCGGGAAAAAGCTAGTATCTAATATTACTTCAGTTTTTATAGTTGGGCACAGTGATCTTATATTGATGAAGCTAAATCGCCTGAGTCAATGCAAGCGCAAGTGCAACAGAACATGAACTAATCAGTGAGGGCGAACGAGACAAGGTACATTGTATGCAGCATATTTTTCACATCGCGAGAAAAATAAGATAACATAAATATTTGCCTAATTTTAATAGAACATCATTGTTTGTATAGTATTTGTGTGACCTACAAGGAACAGCGTGATAAAAACTTCATGATGATATTATCTGTTACTGTTTTACACACACAGGGCAACGGAGACTCCATCTACTGACTTGTTGAGAATATTGAAACAATGAACATTGCTAATAACGTCGAGTACCTACTGCCGACAACGGAGATACTGTTGCAACTTTACAAAGTGTACCTACCTACCTATACTTATATGTATAATATGTATAATCCTTGTACCTATAACCTATTTCATTGTGAAGTTTTTTTTTTTTTTTTTTAATATTCCACAACATTCCACACAACGCTATCTAGACCCATGGTAAGCATAGCTTAACTAGCTTGTGTTATGGAATCTAGAATGCGGATAAACATACTTAGATACTTTTTTTTTTTTGTAAATACATACATACTATACATAGAAAGTTATGTATAAAAAGTGCAACCGTATTTCCTTTGTTAATTGTACATAGTTTTAATAATGAAAAGCAACCTCTGGCGATAAGTTATAGACTGGTCTGGTTTCTGTAATTTGATTCAAATAGAGATTCGCGAGACAGAAGTCTACGGCAGCAAAACAATGGCCTTATTTCTTTTGATGAATCATCACAAGCTGATATTACCTCTTTAGCCGCCTGAGGGTCTGCTACACAGGAGAACGTGATGTCTGCCTCTTCGACGACGTCGCATGGAGTCACGGCTATAGTGGCGCCAACCTTCTCGAAGTCTTTACACTGTGGACAAGAAAAATATATCTACTGTTAGTTAAATATTATAATGTATGAGTATAAATAATGTATAGGTGAACAGAAATATGGCATGTTTTATTTTCAATGAATACTTCCAGACGGTTTTGCTATCAATTTATCAAATATATGTTCAAAATATTTCGTTCTAAAACGGTTATAAAATCAAATAGTATACCTACATGGGCAGTCTAAGTATAAATAATAATGTATAGGTGAACAGAAATATGGCATGTTTTATTTTCAATGAATAATTCCAGACGGGTTTGCTATCAATTTATCAAATCTGTGTTCAAAATATTTCGTTCTAAAACGGTTATAAAATCAGATAGTATACCTACATGGGTAGTAAGGAGCCCAGATATATTAGGCGCCTAATATCTTTATTATTCGATGTTTCTTATTACTTTACGACCTAACTTTGGAATCGATTTCGATAAAACTTGGTAAGAACATCATTTTTATGCTATTATATCTAAGTGATTGATGAGCCTATGGAAACGTTATGTTTTCATAGTGTCTGAAAACCATTCTAGTCTAAATCGTGACCTATAGGAAATACCACAACGATTGTTAGTGAGGCGAACCACATTTTCACAACTGATTCTATCTTCTATCCCAAATTTCCACCTATGCTTTTTCATCTTAGGCTGAAGTACTGGCATCGATATTTTGTAGATATTCAAATCTATAAATATAAAAATGAATCGCAAAATGTGTTGGTAAGCGCATAACTCACCAACGGCTGGACCGATTTCACTAATTCTTTTTTTGTTGTGTTTGTTATTATCGGGAGAAGGTTCTTACGAAAAAAAAAAAAAAAAAACAGTTGTACAGAAAATTTCAGAAAGTAACTTTTCTTTTTCTCATACAAACTTTTTCTATTATGTGAGAGAAGTTTATGTTTACGTTACGGGATTAGTATTTAGTAGTAGTAGGAATGGGAATGGGAATGGGAATGGGAATAGGAATAGGAATGGGAATAGTAATGGGAATGGAAACGGGAACAGGAATGGGAACGGAATTGCACGCGGGTGGAAAATATGGCGGTACGAAGTTCGCCGAGACAGCTAGTAAATAATAATAATATTCGATTAACACTATTGTTACCCGACTACGGCGAAGCCAAAAGGAGGGTTATGATTTTGACAGGCTATGTATGTATGTATGTATGTATGTATGTATGTATGTATGTATGTATGTATGTTCATTTGTTCCCTCATAGCTCCTCAACTACTTATTAGAACTGAACAAATGAGGTATCGTTACAAGCGGCTTCATCGTCCGATGGTTATAGGCTATATGACGTGTCACTCAATCTTGTGTGGCGCCCTCTAGCGCTCATAAGGTACTGTGTTAAAAAATAATTTTGAGATAAATATGCCGTGTTTGGTATCAAATGAAAGGGCTTCATGAGCACATTTCAAATATGTATAAATTATTAGCTTTACCTTGCCCCAAAATAATATAAATAAAAATTAAAGTTTAAAACTAAAACCCGACTACCGAAAAATCACGCTCCAAAAAGTAACAAACAAGAAAATATCAAGGATAGCCGTGGTCGTATGCCACTTACTCCAATAAAACAATATATTCTAGGGAAAAGTGGCATACGACCACGGCTATCCTTGATATTTTCTTGTTTGTTACTTTTTGGAGCGTGATTTTTCGGTAGTCGGGTTTTAGTTTTAAACTTTAATTTTTATTTATTAAAACTGCCGGTTCTCATACTAGTCTTTAGTTAGACAATTCGCCGCTAGATGTCAGTGAGTGTCGCCCTCGCTACACGCCAATCGATCGGCGCACAACGCCACCATTTCTAGCCGCGTCAACGACCGCTCGCTACAACTCAATGTCCGCCACGCGCCGCCATCTTGTTTGATAACGTGTCGCTACCGTACCTTGCACGCTTCAGAAATCGCACTGTGAGAACACTGTGACGCTGTCAAACCCTACCGATATATAGAACACAGAGTCGTTTTGGTTCATAGTAGGAAAACGCCTGAATAGTATCTTATGTTAAACATAATGGACACGAATAAGTAGCTGAAGTAGACAATTAGCCTAATTGTTTTTGCAGTTATCGTTTGTTTTATTATGGTATATTATGCTAACGATACTAGATAATACAATAACACAAGGTTAAGAAATAAATGTTGACAGGATATTTTTATCTAAATAACATTTACATAATATGTTAGAATGATTAAAGTCTAACTTATTAAGGATATTACTTCCTCACTCATCAATCCCATCCATTCTTGCTAAGAGGACCTCTGACCACTGTTATTATGTAATACATAACTACATTATATAGGTCAGTTCAACCACAGCAAACAAAATTCCAGTGCTTACCAGCGAGCCTATCAAATCGATTCTACTCCGATTCGGACACAGAACTAAACTAGATTTACTAGACCCATAAAACATTTCAGAGAGTTCATTTTATGATGTTGATGAGGCATCAAAGAGTTCTGAATATTTACAAGAAAACGCCGTAGATGTTCGGCTAGCAACTGTAAGTAACGAAGGCCAGTGTCAATGTTTGCACACATGGCGTCAGATTCGCGTTCCAGGCTTAAGTACAATAGAAGTAGGGCTGTCACCTGTCAGTGAGGCAAAGTTACGACAAGTTGATACCAGTCCTTCATATAAAATGTAATATTACGTCAGTCCTTCATAATCAGCAACTATTTATAGTAAGAATTTGTAATAGATATGGACACAACACAATAATTTAGGAAATAACATCAAGTAAACCAAAACAACAACAAAAATTACACCATGATTACCAAAATTCGACGGCGAAGACGGCGAGCCGACTAGCGACTGCCAACAGAATAATATTAGTCTAAAGATTGATGAATTGAAGTACGTGACCTATATTTTTAATTCATATGATATACACGGCTAAGGCGATAAGTACCTTAGCGCCATTGCACATAAACTTGTATGTAATGGTGTAATACAACTACCTCCTTTGCAGTCTGGAGAGAAGACCCAAAAACGGTACTCTCGTATCATTACTCAGATTGAGATCTAATCAAGACTAAATTTTGAACAGATTTTATTAAGTACGACAATTAGCCCGACATAACACTTACAAAATACATCGAAATATCGAGAAAGTGACAGCCCTACACAGACCGAGTGTCGTTCCGAGTGTTAGCTACGGCTACGTACAATGAGACGATAGGGAATACACTGACACACACGTGACCTATAAAGGTGGTCAGACGACCTATAAATATGGAGGTAATTGTCTCCACGCTGAATGGAAAGTGAGACAAGTTTATGCTCCAATAAAGTGGAGTAGTTATGTAGTAAATGAATGAAAAGACACAGAATGTACGAAGTTTCGTTTGTCGTATGACGTCATTGTTGTGTAAAGGAATGATATAACAGCATACAATCAAATAACAATAGTTTTATGAATTTATGATAATAATATCTACATAAGTATTCTCATTTGTGTTTTGACTGCCTCAGTGGTGTAACATGCCTCAGATAGTTTGCGCGCCTCCCCATTCCGGGGGCGAGTTGGGGACACCGTTGTCCCCCCTCCTGAGGAAAAAAAATGCCAAAAACAAAAAAAAATTGACTGATTTTTTTTATTAAGTACATTCCACGCGGACGAAGTCGCGGGCACAGCTAGTTACAAATAAGGATTAAAATGTTGCTTTACAAGTCTCAAACGAAAGTTGTTAAACGAATTGCAACTGTGAATGTTTTCAAGTAATAATCCAAAGAACACGGTTCATACTGCTGTAATTTCGTTAGCAATCTCTGCGTATGCTATGCAGTAGGAAGGTAGGTAGGTACATTCTCTTTCGCAAAAGTTTAGTTATTGAGACGGAGCGTTGGCACTGGCACAAGTGCAATCTGCCAGCCATCTGCACAGGATATTAAACAAATAACTTGTAGTTTGTTTAAAATTCCTGGTTCCGTATCAGAATCTCGACGTATAGCTATCCTAACGCATCTCTGTGAGTTTTAAAGCCGGTCTGCGAACTCGGTCGCTAAGATATTCAATTCTGTAAGCGCGAGTTTTTCAAAACGGTATGTAGGAATGTTATGTTTGTTTTAATATATATAATATACGAGTAGTTTCTGAGGAAGCTAGAAGTGTCTAATTTGCATAGCATCGCAATGCAGTAAATGGATGGAACTTTGAGAAAATAGTCAAGCTACATTTTCAATGACAATTATCATAATTATACCTACTCACTTTACTATAACTATCTTATCAAGATGGATTGATCTTTGATAGTTGCAAAGTTAAAGGAAAAAATGCAAGTCGCGTTCCATAAAAAGGTTAAAGTATTGGCGGAGCAAAGAGAAGAGTGGCGATTACTCCACCGACAGGAGCGCAATTCTTAAGTTTAGAGATAGACTCAACCACTGCATGTGAACCGAGTAACCAACAGTATTAATCTCTTTAAAAAAATGAGCAAAAATCACAGTAATTAATTCTAGTAATGTCAGTAGGTACACCGAACTGTGTCAGTAGAGGTCAACTTATCACCAATGGATTTCCTGTTACAGATTTCGCGTAGTCCTAAAATAGCAGTTCACTTAGAATACGTTACTTGCGTATTTCGTTCATCGAAGCTATAATCACTTCGAACAAATTAACACGTCCATGCATCATTTTAACTAAGAATCGATTGCTAACAGCTTAAGGAAAACTTGCAAGTGTTCGTAGAATTTGTTCGTAGAAGTTACGGAAATATTGAAAATTGAGGCGAGTCTTTTTCTTGACTTGCCATTCAAAGGTCAAATTAATATTGGTAGCCCGAGGAGGATTTCATTCATCCGCATAAATTTTTCTGAACTTTCATTGGTCCCTGAGACTCGAGAGACAAAGCCGTTGGTTAGGAAAGACAATGGACTAACGATCGTTTTCTGGGCGAGAAAGAAGAAGGTGTCTTCTGGCCAGTTACGAGGGCTCTCTAAGCGATCCTACAACACCCTGCGTGTCCAGTACAACAATGCTTTCAGAATGTTGTTGGGGCTGCCGCGGCGCTGCAGTGCCTCCGGAATGTTTGCCGAAATGCAAACAGATGGGTTTAAGGCGATAATCCGCAAAAAAGCTGCTTCCCTGCTGCAGCGCTTGCGCGGCATGAACAACAGCATTCTGAAAGTCATTGCTCACAGGTTTGACTGCCCTATCCAAAAACATTGGGTAAGGGTTGTAAACGGCAATGCATGAATTTGTATGTCTTTAATACTAACAATACTAAAATAATTTTAAGCAAATTGTTACTAATATATTAACCCTATGGACTGAAACTATGGTCTGAAATAAATGATTATTTAATTTAATTTAATTTAATTTAAAAACAGATTCCTGCCGGCTTCATAATGTATCGTCGTTTTCTACCGTCTACCCTATTGTTTATTTAAATTTTCACCCTTCGCTATTAACACCTTATATAGGTCCACATGACAACATGACCGCTTATAGCACATGATGATAGGTGAAGAGATAACATTACTCCACCAAAGTACCTATTCAGTTATAGGTATAGCAAGTGTCAATCAGTCGATAACTTGATAACGTTACACAGATGAGGGATTTATCTGTACAAGAACTTGACATTGCCTATATTGTTTGCGACACTTTTAGGTCATGGCCAGAACATTAGGAAATCCATTCTATTTTGGAGTCGGTTAAAGAAACCTTACTCGGATACGGCTTGTGTATTAGGTGTACTACTAATAGATACGACTGACGTAAGTACACTAGGTTTCGTTTATAAATATCTCTGCTGTTTTTGTAAAAGGCAAGCTTATATCATGGGTGTGCCCAAGTCAACCTCAGGTGACGGACGTGGGTCCATTACTGAACTACTTTAACAAGATTTTTTAAGAATATTAGAACCAAAATTACTAATATTCCCTCTAGAAAACTAAGCTAAATTGCTTGGACTGGGAGTGGGTTCACATCGGTAGTGTAATGACCAGGATTCGAACCCAGACCTGTCGATCGTGAGGGAGTCTCCTTTACCACAAAGCTACCGCATTGCCGGCTGTCGTAAAAAAATAAACGAAATCACTTATGGAAAGGTGAAGAGGAAAGTGCAGGGGGAGGTACTTGATAGCCAGTCAATACAAGAATATAATTTATTTATACGTTTACTTTCTAAACCATAAATAGGTATGTGTTTAATTTTTTTATAATTATACCTTTTGTTTTTTAGTCATTTATTTATCTATTGTTTACATGTGTGTCACATACACTAGGTAGGACATACACTAGGGTTGTTGCTAATGCATATTTTTTAATAATATAATTTACCAATGCAGAATTAGCTCCGCCCCTGGGTTATTTCACAGCTCGAAGTGTGAAAAGAAACGAACGTGTAAAAAATATGCAAAGTATATGCTAAACAAGTTCTTGCTACCTACTTATGATCACTTTTGTTTTTCACAGTATCTACTCATGCTAGCTCATTGAATAATATAACCATTATTATGCCACAAGTAATTATGGAAGCTATGGGCAGGTAAGAATTTCAATTCCATTACTATCAATATATCATAAACTCGTACTCTTCTACCTAAGTAGCATAACGGTAGCGAATGTAAAGGGTACAGGTCAATCAAAGTCATGGGTTAGATTCTTCGATCGGGTAAAGTGATTTTAAATCCGTCCAGTTCGCCTCTTCCAGTCCAACCGCGACGCGGTGAACTCCGATATTTTACAACCTAACAGTATATTTTAATAAAGTTCAGAGGTCAGGTCATCACATTCATATAAAAGCCAACGAAAGAACAATAGGTATAATTAAAAGTTCTCAAAAGTCGGTACAAACGGTGCGTTCCAGTTAGTAGGACAAACGTGATCTTTTACCGGTGCACGGTACGACTAAGGTTGTAAGACGGCAGTTATTGCTCGGGCCTGTGGATTGTTTTGTAATAGTCTATACTTGGTGAATTTGAGATCATCCACCGCAGTAGCGCTAGCACCCAGTAACATCCTAGAAACATATCCCGCGCCTTTAGAGCACATTTTAGGTCCAAGATACGTCTTCAGCTATACTTGACATAGTTGTCTCAACTCAACATTTTATTATATAACCAAGTGCAAGAATAATAATGACAGACAACATACACTAACTCTAACAATAACGTCCTTATTCATATTATAATTCTTATTTATATTATAATTTCCTTATAACCGTTTGTGTTAAGGAAATTGAAGTGCTAGTATAATAATAACATTCGAGATATTCATCCATCATACGTCTGGATTCAAAATAAGCATAGCTTTGTTAGCTTGTAATTTGGTTTTTAAATAGCAATTTTGGAAACACCCAGATCAACATAAATACAAAGTGGCACTCAGTGCCGACAGAAGTGAAAACTTGGCCAATTATACATAGAGGTATTACATGTGAATTATCACAATATCTCAATAGAGGTATTACATGTGAATTATCACAATATCTCACAACTCAGGTGACCCTATAGTGTCGCAAGTTTAATGTCTTTTCCCTCAACTCAAAAATGTTCTACGAAAAATCCCCCACAAAATATTATGTACGTCAATGCCTCCGTCATTCCGTGAACAAAAACATTCTTGTAAAGTGGAAGGTGGCAGCCCTACCAATATGATGAATCGCCAAACAATGGCACAGCGATAAATGGAGGCGTCATACAGAACATTCATGTCGAATTGTTACATCACACTGAATTTGGGTTAGTGCAAACAACTCTTCTAGGTAACTCCTTTGTCTGCTGTATTGACCAACAGTTAATAGATTGATTCAAATGATTTCTCGTAAAATTAGTTACGCAAGTACCACAAACGTTGGGCTGCAGTCTGAGGATCCTTGCCTTGTATCCGAGGAACATTTCACAGCTCACCCCGTTCCAAGTAGGCGGTTTACAGGGTACCCTTGGGATTCTTGAATTCTCTACTAGCTGAATCCAAGTAGCTCTTACTTCGGTTCTTCAGAGAGTCCTAATTGTTGATATTGTACTTTGGAAATAGTTATGTTAGCAGTAGCCTTGGTGACAGACTGTTATTGATATCCACATTACAATCTTGTTGATCCTTTCAGACGTGAATTACCTAGTAACAAACATACAAACATGCATCCATATATTCATCTAAACATTCGCGTTCACAATAGCAGTAGGATGCAAGACTTGAGTGTGTTACACAAGAAAACGCCTGGCTAGTCTGGCTACTATCCGTGTTGATTCTAGAGAATTTATATACGTAATATAGGCTAACAAACACCAAAATGAACGAACACACCAATAGCGTCAAACTAGGCAGACCGGACCATGTTACATCAGTCTGAAACCATAATCGAGCAAACAAATCTAGGACATAGAACTGGCGGGTGTTGAATAATTTATCTGTTATTCTGTAGTAACTACGAGTACAAACAAGACCTTGATGATAATACTTATGACCTTTATAGGAACACCACTTAGGCCAACCATCGAGGTACTCCTAACTGGAAACTTGCTGAAGGTGAATAGAAATTTCAATAGCCAATTTCTAATTTGATAAAATCAAAACTTATTAAAATCTGCACCTGTACATGTAGTACGTAACATGTAGTTGCATTTAAGCAATCTTTCTTTTTGGCGCACCACCAAGAAATACTCAAAGATTTATGAAGAAGTATACCAGTTATAAGTATCATATAGTCCGACTTACAATCTATGCGAACGTAATCAAATCGATTCTTTTCTCTTTGCAGACAGTGTTATACCCTTGTTATACCGAATCTTGTCTGTATTGTTTTCTGAAATTCTTCTTCTGTCGTGCCGCCATCATATTATATTTGTCAGATTTAGTTTTCACAATTCGAGGCAAGGAGCAATAGCAAGGAGATCAGTCTGGTATTTAAATAGTAATGACATTCCTGGGTTATAATTTGTATATTTGTTGGGTTTTCTGATGAATTCATTACTTAAATGGCACTCACGGATAAAGATTTATGTTAACTAGAACGGCTTTAAGGTTTTAGAGTCATGTGTCTACCAGCATCTCATTTGTTTTTATCTCCCTGAAAAAGTCATATTTGATTTTACAAGCGCTTATGTATGTGACCACGCTTACGTTTAAGTGGACCATGTGTTTGTTTGTTGACTTGGTTTTAAAAACAAAAAGCAGCTGCAGTCACCCAAAATTGTGTTCATTACCTATTCAGACGTTGTCTGTGCATTGCATTATATTTACTGTAGTGCATTGTTCTACTTATTTGAATTTAAATACTCCAAACGCATTCGCCGGGTCTCAAAACGGTACATGGACGACCTACATAACAAAATATATGTCAAATTCCAAATAGCTGGTTGTTATGCGTAGTAAGGTCAAATCCTTGACCACAACAACACTGATAAAGAAACAATAACATCCCATTATGTGAAGCCAAGCCCATTCGAGTGGCAAATAACGGTGCACTATGTAGTCATAGCTACGCCCTCAACGATAAATAACTCGAAGATAAAAAAGTGATGTATTATAAATATTCGGGACCGTCTAAAGAAAAAAAAATTGGCGACGGTCCATAGACAGGCCAAATAACTTTTGTTCAGTCTCGTAAGTCGTAACACTCACGCTCTCGACTGTAAGCATTGCAAGGAATGTTTTGAAAAGAATCCATACTAACGTTGTAAATGCGAAAGTAACTCTGTCTATCTATCTGTCTGTTAAACTTCCCAGCCTAAACCACTGAATTGATCTTGATGAAATTTGGTACAGAGATGGACTAGAGTTTGAGAAAGGGTACATGCTACCCTTAATCATAAAAAATGGGTTAAATAGGTTAATAGGTTCATTGGTGATGAAAATTTCTATGAAAGTCTGTCATTGTGGTAGATAACCTGATGAATTTTGGTACAAAGATAGGTTAGAACTTGAGAAATTTCATAGGTATGTTGACATCCACACGGGGAGAACCGCGGGCAACAACTAATAAAGTGAATAAACGAAGAACACAAGTAGAAAGGTGTGTGTGTATAAGTGTGCGATGGGTAATGGAAGTCTCATTGTGTTAATAACAATGGCTTCACTTACTATATAGGTAGTTGTAATTTCCTATTGTCCCGAGGGTTTCGAAATTAAAACTGTTGCTTTATTATGATTTCAAGTTTGTTTTCCTTTTTTTAGTTATAATTTAGTAGGCTGGGCGGAAGTTGTATGATACTCACATTTCATAGGCTCTTTTTGGTGTATTTTTTTTTTATCTAGGACACGTCAATTTGACTTTACCTCGCCTGATGTTAAGCTAAAGGCAGCAATTTTTAGCAATGAGCAATGAGCTCTTTAGTAATGCAGCAGAGTAGTAGAGCAGAGGATTTTCTCCAGACTCTGCTCTGTGCTTCTGGAAATTTTCCCAATAACACAGGGAGAATGAGCATTGAATCTACATACAATTTTATTTCCTCCATAATCTAAAACTATCATATATAGATATAAAAACTATCTCACAGAATATTAATAAATAATATGGCTGTTATATTTTTATAATTCTCACGCGATTTAGTGACGTAATCTCTTCGCTGTAAATGTTTGAAATATCAGTCCAAGTCATCTGTGGCACCGTTTTTATCGAGTTAATTATTCTTAAGCGTGTTTTTATCCTCATAGTTTATAATTACAATTAAACTTTGATAAGAGGTCTTATTTACATCAGATGTACAGATGCTATTAGCCAAGTAGTCGTCATTCACTTTCATACTTTTAGATCAGGCATCATATACCTACAAAGTTACACCATACTTGCAATTATAATCTTCTATATAGCGTTTTTCGAGTTGCAACTTGTTTGCACTTAGGAACCCGGAGTCCGCTATTGATATGTTGGTTTCCCAGCCCCGGGAGAAATTCTGCGCCCGAATCTGGTCTACTCTTTAGCTTGTGCACCAACTACCAGGTGAATGAGATTGACTTGTTCCCAAAAGGTTTGACTAACACTTTACACATCCTCTTTTACACAATCCGTTCATTTTTCTTGGACATACTTTTTTCATTCATACCTTGAACGAGCATATCGAGGCTAAGCAAACTAAACCTGAAGAATAAATAAACTTTCTCCTTCGTCATCGCCTTGAGCTTTCGCATTATAAAATAAACAAAGTATCTAACACACCAGATCTTTAACCTGATAAAAATATGTGGAACGTTTTCTGAATTGCAATGCTGATGCGGACGCCAATGATAATAGAGATATTTGGGGATTTCTGGACATTCAGCCTAAGGGTCAATCCCCACTGAAGGAGCAGCAAATGACCACGAGCAGGCGTGCTCGGCCTCTCCTTCGACTTCAAATGACTATGATCTTTTTCGCGCGTAGATAAGATTCAAAATGGTTTGTTATATTTTTCCTCAAAAAGCCGCTGAGTGCCGCTGCTCCTTCAGTGGGAATTGACCCTAATTCGCCATCTTTACGACTTTGTACATATTTTTGTCTACCTGGCTTCTTCTGGAAACAATAGCTGGAATGAACTATCTGTGTATCAATATGAAAAGAGAATGTGTTCCTTTCTTGTTCAATCACGCAAACACTAATCAATATTTGGAAGTAATTAAGCACATAGGATAAGGTCGCGAGTAGGATATCAGTTAGTTGAGACTAATTCTCTCCTGTGGATTCTGTGATCCAAGCGATATACAGTGAGAGTGTGAGTGTATACAGTATACCTAAAACAGAGGTACTGATTTAGTGGGTTTTTTTTTATTTGTAGGATCATATTCCAAATGTACTCGGTTTAAGGTTATCGGCAAATTTTCTGCTTAGTGCATACTCATTATAAGGCCATCGCGTCAAGAGGCTTCCCAGGCCTTGAGAAACATCGATAATAAAGCTATTTAACTGTAATAACGTTACGGAAACACGTAACTCTTGGCACTGCGCCTGCGGATCTTAGTACCAATTGTAACCATTCTAGATGATTCGGTAATCATCTTAAAATGTAATTTAGGTCTTGAATCAAATTAGATAGGTACTCAGTGTGTTAGTGCTTTTAGATTCGATTCACAAATCGGGTACTGTACATCTTTGTATTTCTGCGAGGTTCGTAGTATGAGTAGCTCAGGGAATGTGGACAGTAGACCATGATGAGAGAATAGCATGTAATCTAATCCACGACGAGCATCTTTTTTTTTGTTACCATGTTTAATGTTTACCAGCCATTCGTCATCGATCATATCGATCGTGTGCGTTACGTCACAACAATTTCAGTAAACGCCTATTTATGCACGAGAGCATGCACAGACATGCGCATCTATTTCCATATTAAAATGTATGCTAAGGTTACTGCCTCGTAATCATTCAAACTAATTTGAATCTTGATGTCATTCAAATTAAGTTGAAAGTAAGACTGCGTTATTGTAATTTACAATAGAAGTGCGAGTTACCATCTGAGAAATGAAGTCATTAATCTAGTTTAAATTAAGTGCAACTACACGTTTGGATAGAAGGAAATCACTTCAATGTTTTCCTCGTGGCTGAGTTAGCGACGCGAGGTGCGGTCGAATTGTTTCACAGATTGCAAACTAATCTACAGATAGATAAGCTATGGTACACTGGACGGTATGTTATCATAGGTAAGTATTAGACGTGTTGAATTGCTACTAATGTTCTAGAAACAATAATAAACCATAAAAATTTGAACCCGTAGAAATGAAAGCGTGGGCAAAATTAGACTTTGAATACAACAGGGAATACGGTTAGAAAGATGGTGAAAGATGTAAACCTCGTAGATGTAAATCTTTGCATTAGTCCCGGTGGAAACCGAAGCCGTCACCTCGGAGTCCGGTGTCAGCTTAAAAATTATATGACTTTGTTTTTCCGGTTATATATTCTGAAACCTTATCAACAAAACAGTCTACACGTGACTTACAGTACAATGTCAAAACTATTTATTTGAAATCATCGTTATCAATCGATGATTATCTTTAAAACGTCTGCGCCTTCGATAAGCATACTCAGTACAAATTTCGTACGAATATATTTTTTCGTAAGCCTGTGGATAAGATGAGTTAAATTTAGAACACCTGCGTGATCGCACTGCAGTAACCAGGTCACTGTGTACCGAGATCAGACGAACTAAGCCGAGATACACAAGATATCTCTAGACTGCACACTTGTGCTCTTCAAAGAACGTTAATAGTTAGCTCCTAGTACTATCACAATATCTATATCTCCCTTCATATCTAAGATGGCGGTGACGTAGTTTCATAATGGATGATATTGAGACATTGCACTGCCGATTTGTTTTATTGCGCATCATTTAATTTCACCCCGCATGATAGTGAAGTAGATTTCAAAGAGTTAAAGGTCAATAATGATAAGGTTATTTCCAGTTTTACCAACTTTAAGACTGCGGCGAGAACAAGAAAGAAATCGTTTTGTATAAATCAACTTCGAACTCACGTAATACAAGAAAAATTAGAGTGCTACAGAACGCGTGAGAATTCTGTTGCTGTTTGACCATAAGAAATGTATATACTATTCTCACAATAAATAAAATATGAAGATTTTCCCCATTCGCGAATTTTTGTCCAAAATTGACCAAACATTCATTATGGTTGAATTTCGACCAACAATGGTCAAAAACAGTTTCTATAAAATTCCACATTATAAATATTACAACATCAACTCGAGATCCTCACTCTGATACACAAAACCATATCTTGACATAGTGACTTTATTAAGAAACACGACATTATCTGCCGGCGGGACAAGTGCGAGGCAATGATAAATTTGTTGTAACGTTTTGGGCTAATTGACGCGAGCGTTTTGCGTCATCGACTCGCAATTCAGCGCGTGCGCATGCCTTTGTTCTTGCTTGACACAACATTAACGCATAACTGCACATCGAGACATACAAATTGTGGGTTGTATTGAATCCTTACTTTTAGGTTATGGTCAGTATCTGATGGTGGTATAAAATTTTGGTAGTTAAGTTTAATTTTTGAGCGCTGCTCGCTTCCATGTTTAGTTTCAATTAGTGCTTTTGTGTTTCTTGTGATTTCTTGGACTTTGGCAAATGATGTTCACAAAATGCTACTTCTTCTGACTAATACTATTGAGTGATAATTTGTACAAATATTTGGATGTTTGTTACTTAAATCACGCTCAAATGGCTGGCTGATCGGATCTAGCGAAATTTCATACCGAGATATAGTCTGACGTTATGTAAGCATGGATTACTTTTTCACTTGAATTCCCTTAAGTTGCGGCCATTACGAGAATGAATTCAGAATTCCACGTAAATATTATTCGCTATTTATTATTTTCATTCCACACCTACGCTGGGAACTCAATGGCTTGTGCGTGTCAAGCTTGACGACAATCCATCTAGTGGGTGGAAGTTGGGTTGGACGGCCCACGCTGCACTCACCGAACCGTGGTCGCCTCTTAACAACTTTACCCTATCGTTAAAGGACAAATTCCTACTTACTTATAGAATTCAATATTGCCTTTCATCCTTTCCTATAAGGTCTGCAAAACTAATATTATAAACGTGAAAGTTTGTTATACAAACGGTTGAACGGATCTGGCTGAAATTTGGCACAGGGATAGATAGTAGTGTAAAACTCTGCAATAACACACTAGGCTACTTATTATCCCGGACATAGTTTCATAAAGACGTTAGTCCTGATTGCATCCAAGCCACGGTGCCCTCGGAGCTCAGTGGCTATTCCTCCTCCACTTCGCACGACCTTGGGCATCCAAGGTAGTGAGATCGTTTGCACGCATGTCACCCTCCAAGACGTAAAGGCAGCACTTTTTGGGCCTACCCCTTCTACCTGGACCGCCATTGCCAGGCATTTATTGCCTCACTTGACAACTAAACTGTATAAACACCACTGCCAAATAAAAACTGTAGGTGGTCGTTCAATCCAGAAACTTCGCTCTGCTTTTCAGTTCATTGGACGTTTCAATTTAAAGTTGTGACACACCAATTATGGTTTGGTTTACGACCTGAATGCGTGGACTCGTAACGATAAATGACCATAACGATTTAACAACAAGTGACTTTTGATTTTCCTTATTACCATTGAAATTGAGACGACAAATAGCTGTTTTATAAGTTCGCTTCGTTTTGCAGATCGTTCCATTAGTTGCGTGCGTATTCATAAAATGTTAAATAGCTTTTTAAGTATTATTGGTCGTAGACATCATTTGCTATGTTTAGCAAGGACAAAACTACAATATTTTAAAGGATTTATGGGAACTAGGGACCCATTAAATCACCGCGATCCATTTCATCTGTAAGCTGGTACGGTACACCTGCTGACTGACAAATGCGGCTTTGGCGCCAACTTTTTTGCTTTTTTCTCAGGGCAGAGAAACAATGCCGTAAGGCGAAACGGTCAGGTTCAATATAATAAATATTGTGGAAAAAGTACAAGTGTTCTCAATATGAGAAACAAAGTGGCAAATTGTCATTTCACTCATACGGTGACAATGAGTGAGTATCTGACAAGATAATATGATAGAAGTAGAAATTGTTTGTTACAAGTTAAACTAATACAAGTGTGTTACTGCGTTTTAAAACATAAATACATAAAAACGGACAGATCAATTAATACTCTTAGTATCATACTACTATATTATACTACAGTTTTAAAGTTCCACTATTTCGCCAGTGTGTACAATTTTACGATGCCACTATTTCCGTTGTAGTTGATAAGAGCCATCGTCACCTCGACGCAAAGAGAATTCCTACAACTATATCGACTTCCTCAGTGCGCGGGCGCAGCGTTACCGAATATCATTATTCTCAGTGGTGCCACTTTTACTATTACACTTATTGCTAATTACGCTCGTACTTTTTTGTATAAAATATACTATTAACCAAAACTGGAACTTCTTGTTTGAGTCTGTTTCCGGCAAGAAATAACCTGGGTCTTCAGGTCTCGGGTGAATAGATGCTTCTAGGCAAGGGTATGCTTTCGTCGGCCACACCATCGCTTTATCGACAAGGTCAAATGCGAACCTATTTATTATAGAAGGTTCTCTTACTAAGTTGAAATCCTTGTTTTGAACTTGGACTTGTGTTCGACCAACCCTTCCATAATAGTCTACCGATAATTCGATTTTCTTCCAGACCGGACAGTGTTTTGGGATTTTCAGTCAGAAAATTCATGAGAGTGCCAAAGCCGTGGAACACCTAGGTGAAGAACGTGTACAAAAAAGTTTCCGTGGAAACCTAGGTGATCCATTAGGTGTTCCATGGGTAAGCCCCCTCAAATCACGTGAGACAAGAAATTATAATAGTGAAATGAGTGTAGGTAATAATTACACTATTGTGATTTGAAAAATATAGACAAAAATAAACTGCAGTATAACGCTGAGACAGAAAAATGTAGACAGAATTGTGTGAACACAGACGAAAGATTTTTGATTTATACTCGAGCGTGAAATATAGTAATTTCAGATACATTTGCTTTTGACATAATTTATGTATGAATGTCATTATTACAATCTTTAGGCGTATAATAAGTTTAGTATGCTCAGCTAAATTTCGAATAAATATAATGGTTTATGTCTGCGACTTAGTTCGTGGGAAACTTGAAACGATACACCTTGAGGGTGAATTAGGTCATTAGGTCTATGCTCTGGATGGTGAAATTTAACAATTGGACCCGGTAATGGTGCTGGTAATAGTAATATAATAATGACTTCTTTTACAATTTCTTGTTATGTCATGCGTAGCCAGAACTGGTGACTAGTAAATAAATAATAATCTATCAGTTTTATGCTGTGTTCAACATCGTAACTTGATACAAGGACGAATATTTGCAAACACGACAATCCCGTGTAGGCAGACGGAACTGCGTGGGTTTTCGCGTAAAGGTCAGGCCGAAAACACATCCCCAGTCTCCTAGCATCATGTAGTTATTAAATAATGGTGCCATATTGTGCTGTAGTCCTAATTGGTAAAAAAATGACTTTCTTTCACATGTTTATGACTCCCAAATCCCGCAGCTAATTTAGAAACTGACAACGCTTGTCCCTTCTACACATTGAACTTGATCCTAGTAGGAGTAATTGCCTCGATGCCGCAGTGGAAATTTATATATACATACATACAGTCATGCCTTTTTCCCAGTGAGGTAGGCAGAGACTACAGTTTTTCGCTACGATCCTGGTATAGATTTTTGGCTTCTTCTACTTTCATTCAATTGTTTCCATGTTCACGATTAAGAACTAAATAGAATATCTGTGGAAAATTATTACAGGGCAATAAATAAAACATCGACTTGCATCCGAAGATTGGTGGTTCGAACATTCGACTTACTTACTTAGCTTAGTTTCCAGTTTCATTTGCTACCTACAATCCTGACACGATACGTCTTACGCTTTTTCTAGTTAATTCAATTATTTTCATTTACTTACACATACTCACTCACTGGTTACACTCTTGACCTAGCCTTTTCTTAATATCTTCGACCTTATTGACATACGTACGTCAAGAGAATATTACCGGGTTCCTATTCACTCTCACCTCATAAATCTACTCTGTACATGTCCGCACCTAACATTCCACTAAACATTCAAGTCTTATAGCAGCCTTGGGAGCCCTTAACACCCAATTCAGCCTTGACCTTGTCTATAAATATAGCCTACGTATATGCACAACTGTCCATAGCACAATTGGCTCAATTCGATCGAAACTTCGGACGATCGAGAACTGTGATCCATCTCTTCGTTATCATTTGGTAGAATCGGTGTAATAAAAAAAGTTTGCTCGCCCTTGTCTACTTTGAAAGTAAATTAAATACAGTAATAATAGAATAACATGATATATTTTATGAAGATATATGTTGGTATAGTGATTTTTATTTGTACACGATAGCCTTCCAAATATCAAGTAGAGAAAACGTCGCGTAGAAATACAGCCTGAGCCAGTTTCCACTTGTCAACTATCGGACCCGGATTATAATCGGGTGTCGGTGCCTCTGTTCACATCACCCTAACCACTGGATATAGGTTCACTCTCTTATAACTAGGCGACATGTGAATGTAGGACAAGATGCCTATATACAATCCAATCCCTATAGATTTCACTGGTGTCGAAATGTAATAACTTAGGTAAGTCCTTCTAATTAACACCACTCGATCTGATACCGATATAGATATTTCCTGTCCTGATGCCTTATTCTCTAAAGAAATGTATCCAATAAAGGTTTACCGCGAATATTACTAACATACAAGAAATGAAGAAGCCACCATAAACACGCTGAGCTAATACGGAAGCGTGTGATCAAACACGTTTACTTTACCGTTGGCTAATTGGACCCTGACCTGAAGAATATTTTAACAGATTATTTCTTTTTAAAAGTTGTTATTAGCTCCTGCTCATAGCTATACAATGCATTTTTATACCGTGGCAAGTGATTACCGCGCCGCGGCATAAGGATAAAGATTAGATGGTTGGGTTTGGGTTGGACTAATCAATAGTATTTTATCAAACCCAAAATCTGATGTTGCCCAAAATTCTGCAGTTTGGTATTGGTGGCTCCTAGTGACTCTCTTTCTTAATACCGGGGTAATAATGTAGCATAAGTATACCATACATATTTTTTTACATACATTATATAAACTTACGGTAGGTCATAATACCTCATCCATTAGTTTATATTTCTTAATTTGTGCTTGTTATTTTAGATTAAGGGACAATGGGCAAAAGTTCCTTAAACTCAATAGAATGAATATGTGTCCAGGAGCGTCACCATAGAGTAGTTACATGGGTGTTACCATGCTGCCCTACTCTAACTAAAAGGCCGTTAAGCCACAGTTGGTCGATTTTCATTTTTTAATGCAGCAACTTTCGATGCTCTATCTTTTGGTTTAAGACTCATTCTTCTATTATTAATAGTTTTAGAGATACTGAACATTGCTGAGCAGTTAAACCACATAAATTTTGTTACTTCCTTAATTAAAAAGCGGCTAAGCCACGATTCTTCTCTAGAAAGACGTTAACATACTTTAACGGCTAATTCATGTATCATTTTTTTCTAAATTTACTTAACTAAAAGTATGTTATTAAGAAAAACTACGCTAGAAAGCAGTTATACGTCAATAGCGGCTTTTAAGTTATGTATTGAAATTAGTATTAGCTAGATATCAATCGCTAGAGAGCAGCTAAACGACAATTCTAGACTAAATAGCAGTTAATTAGTCTTGACATCGCCAAACCTTTCGATAGGGTATGGCACAAATCGCTTCTTTCCAAGCTACCAGCCTTTGGCCTGCCTCCCAGGCTGTGCAACTGGGTTGCAAGCTTCCTGCAGGGGCGCCGTATTCGCGTCCTTTGTAATGGACGAGCTTCGGAGTTCTAGCAGGTAAATGCTGGCGTGCCGCAGGGTTCCATCTTATCTCCCACTCTCTTTCTTTTGCATATCAATGACATGCTTTCTAACGGTAGCATTCACTGCCATACAGACGACAGCACCTTACAAGAGAGTTATTACGCACATCCTGCGGCCAAGCAGTCTAATATCGCGGAAAAAAGGCATCTTCTTGTCACTGAGCTGGACCGGATCCTGGACCACATTTCTCAATGGGGCGCTGAGAACCTGGTTGAGTTCAATGCCAAGAAGACGCATGCACGTGCGTTTCCAGCAAAGGTATTTCCTTTTCTTCCCCTTCCCACTCTTCAGAGCACGCCACTGCCACTGCAGGTTCACCTCAATATTCTCGGTATGACTACAAACTGAATAACAGAAACTATATCGAGAGCATCATCAAATCAGCCTCGCGTGAACCCGGAGTCCTAAACAAAGTGAGACGTTTTTTCACGCCGGAGCAGCGGTGTCTTCTATAAAAGACCCAAATTCGTTCCTGCGTGGAATACTGCTCACACTCTGGGATGGCTCCGCAAAGTACTTACAAGATGCTCTCGAAAGGTTGCAGTGACGTGCGGTCGGCATCATTGGCAATCCTGAGGTCACGAACACCTTTGAACCTTTGCAGATGCGTAGAGATATTGCGTCTTTCGCAGTATTCTACCATCTCTACCATGGTGAATGTTCTGATGAGCTCTTCCAATTAGTCCCACCCTCTCCTTTCCTTCCCAGGACGACACGTGCAGGGCTAAGATGCCATCCGTATACGGTGCAGACTATACCTGCTAGAACCAAGTGTTTCAGTGACTCATTCCTATGCCGCACCACTAAGACCTGGAACTCCCTGCCAGCTCACGTGTTTCCTTGTTAATACATTCCCCTGTCCTGTCCAAGTCATCTGATGAGGCCGTCAAGCTGAGTGCTACTGTTATCATGGTACATGTTTACGATGGTGGCCCTCTTTCCGAGACTTTGCCTTTAGCTTAACATCAGGCGAGGTGAAGTGAAAATGACGTGTCTTTTGTAAAAAAAAATGACGAAATTTATAGTTTTTTGGATAAAGTCTAATATAATTATGTTTTTACGTAATAATTATAATATTCTTTATCCTATGGTTTCGCGAATACTGATTATAATTGTTAAAGATGTAGGTAATTTTGTGACCTCATTACTGAATATGATTAGTAAAAGTTTAATTAAGTAAACTTGTTTATAATCGAAAAATATCGGAAAAATGAAATGCTCAAATGAGAGTTGAACTCACGAACTTTCCCTTACAGGGGGAATGCTCCTCCAACTGAGCTATTGAGCCACACCTGAATCATTTCAAACTTTATATCCGTTTTTAATCCGTCTTGTTTTTATTATCAGTCTTGTTTTTATTGCTTAATTAATAAATAAGCTATTTAATAAATTTAGTAAGGTCTAATTGTCTGTTCTTTTTCAACGAATAAAGTTCTGATTTCATAAAATAGTTTTTAACTTCTTAACTTTTTATCCGGAACTGCTTACTTAAAAGGCAGTTAATTGTAAGCGAGATGTCTTTAACTGCCTTCTAGTTAATCAATAGGAGAACCAGTATAAAAATATGTTTTACAATACCAAGCTAAAAAGCGTTTAAAATCCCATAACTGCTTTCTAAGTAAGGGAAGTTAGTCCACCAAGTGTTAACTACTAGGCTGTAAGGCTGTTACAATCCTTTAACTGCTTTATAACTATTTATATTTTGTTAACGTTTACTATGAGTACTAAACGAGACGGCTACAAAAAATTGCTTTGCTATAAAGCAGTTAAGGTATGGTTAGCGGCCTTAAAGTGCAGTATATTACGTTAAAATGAAGAAAAAATGCTCTGCTAAAAGTTAAAAAATAAATTTAAATAAAATATAATAAATATAAATTAATAAAATATATAACATATTGTGCCCAATGACTATGCCTACAATTATAACTTGCAACATTGTTCCTAGGTAGCACACTTTTCAAGAGACATCAATTCCCACTTATTTTTGCGTTTTCTCGAAAATACCTTTTTGCACTTAGCTGCCTTTTAGTTTGTGGACGGCAGCATGGAGAAGGTAACATATTCTGTCCTCCGTGGGTGTTACATTCGCGCGGTCGACCCTGTAGAAACCTTCTAATGCCCTTCTTAAAGGGACCCATGTTGTAATTAGAAAGAAATAAAAACTAAGGTCGATTCGATTGGGTGCTTTGAACGATGAGAATTTAACAGCGTACTTGAAGCACGCAGAGGCATCAAATTTGTGGTGATTTCAAAAGAGGACAAGAAACAACCCGTACTAAGCGGCTTGTGTGAAGGGTTTAATGTTATTTCGCGGCTTGTTATGGCTGTTATCACTGCCGAACAGGGAGTATAAAAGTATGTAGTGAAGAGGGAAAGAAAGCTAACTCCTTTTACAGTTCAACTATCGATGTAATGACGCATACAAATACTTTAGTTGTAAACGGAATTTATTTAATCGATTTAATATTGAGATTAGAGCTAATACTTTCAGCCAAATGGTAATTTTAACAACTGTTTTTCGTTATTCATTCGATAGAACGAGAATCGTAGCAAGTGGAAAGATGTAATCTGCCTAACTCAACTAGAAAGAGGCATACGCATAACTGTATGTGTATTAACAAAGACACTTAAGTTTTCTTTTTTAACCTTCTGACATGAATTAAAACTATATTAATAGACATACCACACGCAGTTCCCGTATTATTAGACAATAATGTAAACTGCGTGTGGTAACCACGCGGTTAGTAATAAACTAAAACTTTATCGTTGAAACCTAAATATTATAAACAATTCTAACAAGGATATCTACTCTCAAAATCAATCTTGCTAATATTATAAAGGCCAAAGTTTGTGAGTATGTATGCTATGTTACTTCTTAACGTCTAAACGGCTGAAGCTATTTGGTATGGAGTTGGATTAACACATAGGCTATGTTTGGTCGCGGTAACCGACATCCACGGGGCTAGTCCTCTAGATATTTTGAAACAAACCTTTTGCCTTATTAAGTAAGTATTAGGAGCAATCGATAATTCTAATATTGATAGTATATGGACCGGAGCAAAGAGCAGCGTTCTGACTCTGCTTACTCCAAAGGGAGACATAAAAAACATATCGATAGGCAGAATAAATGTTGTTCATGACATAGAACAAGTCAATATTACCGAACAAGTAATGGAAATGGTTGTTTTCGGACCTGTAAAAACATCTTGAACCCAAAGCTGTAGGACATTCGGATCAGCAATTCCAATTGCTGATCGAGGTCGATTGGAGGTCAAGGATGCAATGCCAGAAAATAGTCGTAACATCGTATAAAAACAATTCTTCAAAAGCACTAACTAATCGGTAGAACTGAAAGGGAAGAAAACCTCCCCTAAAGCGAAATTTGACACTCCGGAATGTTAATAGGACACAAAATCGATTCGTGGGTCAAGTTCACACGTCAGCTCGATCGTAGGAAACTTCGTAGCAAACATAACTAAGTCTACAGATATGCCAATAGCGTTCGAATCCCGGTGTCATACAGGGTGTCTCAAAAGAAAGTTCACATTTGTTTAGGTTATTGCGTGAACTATTTCGAGGGGCGCGGGGGTTGTGTCAATCGGTAGCCTGGTTCTTGGGAATTTATTTGCTATGGAGTGTTTCTCGGGAGCGGACCGTGCGTTGTGCGTACACGAGTTTTATGAAAACGGTAATTCGGTGACTGTAGCGCGAAGAAAATTGTGGAATATTTGTTATTCATCACTTGAATGATGCGCCAAGCACTCGAATCATTACATAATGGGTCAAGAAGTTTGAAGAGACCAGCCCAACATTGGGCAAACCAAAATCCGGCGTCCAAGATCTTTAAGAACCGTCGAAAACGTAGACAGTGTCACCCAGTCTATTCGGGACGATCGGAACTTTTCCATTCAGAAGCGTGCTGTGGCCATAAACGTGAACAGATGGTCATTATTGCGCATTGGTTATGACCAAAGAACATGGTTACAGCAGAATGGTGCAGTTCACACACGTCCAACAGGCCTCTGCTGCGAGTTCGTGAAATTTTCCCTGGCAAATTGATCTCTAGGAGAGGTGACATAAGTTGGCCTGCACGTAGTCCCGATTTGGCACCTATGGACTTTTTCCTGTGGGGATATGTCAAATCTAAAGTTTACACCAACAAACCGACTTCCCTGGCACAATGAAAAGAAAATATCCGTCACGAAATGGCAGCCATCACGGAGAGTAACTGCCGAGCCGTCATAGGCAATTTTAGTGCTCGATTAACTGAATGCCGTGAACGCAACGGTTTACATTTGGACGATGTCATTTTTAAAAAATAAATTCCCAAACACTGTATTTTAATATATAATAAATATTTTTACAATAAACTTTCAACTTTTTTTTAAATATTTTTTTAAAATGTAAACTTTCTTTTGAGACACCCTGTATAATCGATTTCAGCGTTATTTCATACAATTTGTATAGCGCGCTTGAGATAATAGTTTAATATCATCACAATACATATTCGTGTAATCAACATACTCGCATATATTCAAGATTGTCATATAGTTTAGATTATAGTATCAGCATAACATCTCATTCAATTACCTGTAGTTATATAGAGGTTTTATAATTTACCTATCACTGAAACTGTCGGCTTGTAATCCATACTTCCATACTAATATTATAAATGCGAAAGTAACTCTGTCTGTCTGTCAGTCTGTCTGTATGTTACGCTTTCACGCCTAAACCACTGAAACGATTTTGATGAAATTTGGTATAAGGGTAAGTAGACTAGACCTTGAGAAAGGACATAGGCTATGTTTGGTTGCAATAACCGACATCCACGCGGACGGAGCCGCGGGCAAAAGCTAGTTTATAATATCAATACAAATAGTTGTTCAGTTTCTAGCGTACTTAGCAATTGAAAAGTTTGAATTGTCAGATTTAAAGAAGAAATAAAATAAATAAATCAAATAACAACAATACATTCAAGATTGTTAGTCCCCAAAGGAGTAGACAGGTGTATTAATATGGACATTTCGTCTACTATTATTGTCGGCCCCACGTAATAGGGGGCGAGCAGGGAGCAATTAACCGGTAATGTAAACATGCTGAGTAGTTTATTTGACCTACTGTGCTGTATTTTAAACTAATGAGAAATGGTTGATTTAATTAAATTGATTAATTTATGTACTACCTACCTCATTTGTGATTTTATGCTGTAAAAGCCGTACCAATTGCCAACTATGTCGTATGTAAATTGCAACGACGATTGGTATAGGGGTAGACGAACCAACCAACGATTGGTATAGGGGTAGATGAGACCATGAGAAAGGACATAGGCTATCTTTGGTCGAGATAACTGACATCCACGCGGGCGGAGCCGCGGGCATAAGCTAGTTGTATTATAATAAATTCAAAATATTATTATTAAATACTGATTAATCTTTACAGAATGCTCGCCTATTATGTGCGATACGGGCGCAATTTGGTGCAAAAAACCCTTTCCTATGCCTACCAGAGGCCATAGCAATATAAAGAAACTACTGGAACATTCTTAGCTAGCTATAAGTGACCGTGAGAGGTCAGGGCCAAGAATAAACTGTTTGATCATGATCTGTCTGTTGTGTGAGGCGAGTAAAGGGAGCTTGTCCGGGAGTGTCCTATACGATGTACAATAGTGTCGTGCTCGTGTTATTATTACCATCTGTTGGGCTGTTCATTAGAGAGCAGAATATGCTGTACCTACTATGCTACTAGTTCTAAGACACTATCTCTGTAACCATATTCAAAGCAAATAAACGATTGAATTGATCAGTAGCTTAGTGGTTAAGGAGCCGGGCTTACGATCAAGCGGTCCCGGGTTCGAATCCTGGCCATTACACTACTGACGTGAACCCTAGCACAAGCAATTTAGCTTAGTTGGGGGGTTCGAGGGAACATTAGTAACTTCGGTTCTAATATTGAATAACACACTTGTACTTTTCCACTGAGTTTATTTTAATTCTAAACCTGACCGGTTCGCCTTACGGCATCCTCAAAGGTTTACATTGAAGTTTCTAATATTCTAAGAATTGAGAATTTGGTTTTGTGTATAGGACACGGCAATATAACAAGGCAAATTCTCGGGAAAGAGGGTCACCATTACAGATACAATTTAGGCTTCTGCCACTGAAAAGAAGTTAAATAAACATTATGAAAGAAGTCATACAACGCGATACATTTGTGACATCGCGATAGTATTGCGGTAACATTTCTATCTCATTTTAATATTAAAACCTTTGACACTATACATTGTGTAGCAACGGAATTAATCAGCAAGGATTTTGCAATGTTTTAGAGGCCATTCATACTTCTTACTGCGAAGGGGGGAATGTCCTTGGTAGTAGCTGGCAGATATTTTAATAATTCTATTTCGTTCTCATCGAACAAACTTTGTCAAATCCATCGATTTATCGGTACAGTGCGAACGATTTATCGTGAATAGCTTATGTCACTCGCTACGTAAGTAAACGTATTCCAATTTACAAATCACCTTAATTCTGAAACCTTTCATAAAATAAATACACGAAATATGAAACACATTAACTTTGTCCTCTGAGGAGTACAAACATATTTTATATCGATTTATTGATGTATTTTGATAATATCACTTGACACTGACATGAAATAGTAAATTTCATCGAAGACTGTACGCCACTTATCTGTTCAATAAATGCTTATTTAAATACGTTATCAATCATTTATTGTTACGCCTTTACGTAAATTCTTTGGACTGATCAACAAACTTACAAGTACAAATATTAAGCCAGCTGTGCACATTAGGCAAATATATGCCAATGTACACTATAGAACCTATAGGTAGTTTGTTACTGAAACTGATAAATTTAACTAGGTAGATATGATATCTTAATACCAATTATATTATCTATTCTGTGTCAATACTATCGCGATGTCAAAAGTGTAGCGTTACTCGCGTGGTTCGACAGAAATCATACTTTACTCTCGTTTGCAATTACTGATTTATTGTAAGTATTGCACTTCTACTTGAGACGAGATGAACAAATTATCCTTGTTTCGCATGAGCATTTTTAAGCGTTAGGAACCATTATAGATAATAGATTTTTAGAAACAATAAACTATCGTACCATTATATATAGTAATAGAAAAATTATACGTTTAGTCAAAATTGGCGTATGTTGATGTTGACCCAACGTGTATAGACGACTTTACACAACTTGTTTTGAAGTTTTATGCAGATGACGTTTACAACGTTTTGTGGACGTGATTATTGCTGTACAAACTTGTTATTGTAGACGCGAAACTTTAGGTAATATTGTGTAAAAACAAGGCGAATATAACATTTTGCTTGTGGCCGTCGCGTCGCATGTCATCATTACGATTTATGAATGT
This sequence comes from Eilema sororculum, assembly GCA_914829495.1. NCBI lineage: Eukaryota > Metazoa > Arthropoda > Insecta > Lepidoptera > Erebidae > Eilema > Eilema sororculum. The sequence goes on from OU618535.1 coordinate 25,770,330, forward strand.
TTTGATGTGCAATCTAATTTTTATTGTAAACATATCAATTAATTATTTTTTGCTAGCATCATCATTTTTGATTGTGAAACTAGACTTAATTTGACTAATCACATAATCCGTCCAACTAAACTGAGTCTTTGTTTTATTCGATGAAATTCATTACGCAAATGACGCAATATCGCAGTTTAGTTTTAATTATTTTTTCTACCACAGTATTGATGAAAGGTTCTTAGGGTTCTCACACGCGCAATAATATTGACAATATAATACATAACTGCCAATGAATAATATTGTGTGTAACTGTGTATGCAGCCCCGTATTGATGTTACTATCTGATGGTGTAGAACTGTAGACTACTTAAGGCCCGTATTCTAGAATGGCACTCAACACGAATCGCGATTTATCTGAGGACTGATTGTATAGAAAGATTAAACGCACGCCGTCTTTGGGTCTTTGGTTGCCGGAGGGAGGTGATATTGCAGAAAACATATCTCTCGCACCCCGGCAGACCCAGGACCATCACTTTCGAGATGGCCCCCTTCAGGTTGTGGGAACCCTAGTGTCCCCATCTAGCCGGGTACGGGGAGGCGCACTTTGCGCCGCCGCCGCGGCCTGCTTCTGCTAGGGTGACAGGCGGCTCCACCGATTACCCCTAGACTAGCGTTCATGGAGGACGGAGGTCGTTCTGCGACCTCTGAGGCCCGATTCGCCTTCGCTCTTCTTAGAAACTGAGATGGATATTGTTGAGTCTACATATAGAGAGATTTTCCATATTAGAGGTTTTAGTGCAACTGTACTGAAAGCTGATAATATATAAACAACGTAAAGATAAAAACATGATGAAAAGTATAATATTCCGGATATGTAAATAATCTCTGCAAATATCAAATGACCTTGTCTAATTTCAATACACACTCATGCATAAAATTCACGTACGTATAATCTAGGTGTGAGTGTGGAAAACCATAATATTATGTATTGCAATGTAAAATCAACTTTATTTACATAACCTGTAAGGTTAATATAATATAACACAGAGGCTATCAATGTGATTAACCTGATGAACCGACTATTTTTATTTCATTGGAATATTTTGTAATCAAACATTATAATGCGATTAGCGTGCTTGCTGTGTTAATTACGATTAAAATGTATATTTACATTCACGCCTGTATATTCCCGGTAGGGTAAACAGTGTAGAAATTACGACAGTTTGTAGAAAATATATTTGTGGTCCTAATTACACATAGGTAATAGAACGCGGTTCTATTTGTCTTCTACTGAGAATATTTCTAGATTTCATAGTCCTGTGAGTTTTTCTAACAATATAGGTATGGTATAACCCAATGTTACCCGCCCCAGGAATAGAACCTAAGACGTCGCGCGAGAGACGAACGAAGCTGTTTACTTAGTTGTATTTTTCCGCATGGGTATCTTTGAATTCGACAATATTAATCTTACCAGACAGGTCGCTGCAAGCAATAAAGTGATCATGAATAAGGATTAAAGTTACTCTCACCAGCCACGTTACTATTGAAAGAAAATTCCAATAAAAAGCAATCTAGAAAATTCCTAGCATAAAACAATACCGTAGGCGAATATTGGACAGTATTGGAAGCCCTCCAAGTAAAGGCCAAGATCGACCTCACGTGTCTACTCAGGCTAGTCTAGCTATCCCTTTTTCTCTATACAAGAAGAAAAGAGATACCACGTCGGTCGTGAACTTCAATGAGTAATGCCTTGATCACACGCACCGAGTGGAGTGGCGAGACAGTGCACTCGGCCGATTGCTCGGTTCGTACTTCACACGTACCGAGCCATTTCGTCCCGCTTTCGGAGGAACTCCCGCCTGGACATGATCTGCCCTGGACCAGATGTAAGTCATTAAACAGACTCCGGACTCGGGTCGGCCGAAGCAAGAAATGCCGGGCCAGATGGAAGTTCTCGGAGGGGGCGGACCTGCGATGTGAATGTGAAGTTACTTTATTTATTTATTTATTTCATATAATTACAAATAGTGTTCCCGGGGCCTATAGGCTTTTAGGCTTAAAATTGAGCCTATTAATTCTTTTTGATGGCCATGATAGAATAATAGGCTTTTAAAAGCCTATAGGTTTAAAAAAGCCTATGGGTTTAAAAAGCCTATAGGTTTAAAAAAGCCTATAGGTTTAAAAAAGACCTTTAGGTTTAAAAAAGCCTATAGCCTAAAGGGACTAAAGTCGTTTTCAAGTACCTAGTAGGCTTATTATGGGGCTATCTATAGCCAATTAGCCATTATTCAGATTTTATGACTTAGTATGAATTAAACCAGATTTATTTTTGTATTGTTTTTATTTTTATTTATTTTCGAATTAAATGAAAACGAATATTTCACTCTCATTACTTCTTCTTCGTTTGTATATTGAAGAAAATATATTTTTATTAGCTGGCGTTGCTGGTGATGATTCCGAGAATCTAAAAGGCTCAGGTTGTTGATTACCTTCTTGACTTTGATGGTGATATTTGTTATTATAAAATAAGGATATAGACAGCACGTGAGGGTCCTCATCATCATTCATTTCCGAAGTATAATCAATTTTTAGTTAAAATCGTATAATTTAGTTGACGATTATTATACTCAAACAATAAATAAAATAGACCTAGCCTAAAGAACTCTAAGTCTTATAGGCTTTTAGCCTTTTAAATATGCCCCTGGCCTACAAAAAGGCTATAATAAGCCTATAGACCTCGGGTAGACAAAAAAAGGCTATGAAAAAGGCCTAGCCTAAGGCCTAAAAGCCTTTTTAGGTTTTATTCCGCTGTAGCCCCTTAATTCATAGGCTAGCCTTTAAAAAAAGCCTAAAAGCCTATAGGCCCCGGGAACACTAATTACAAATATAGGTATATGAGATGTTATGTTCATACAATTAGGTACACTATATTTAGCCTTGCGGCATGCAATTTTACGTCCGTAGAAGTCAAGGAAATACAAAATTAAAATAATATAAAAATGTCAATGTGGGTGTCAATAGAAGGTCAAAAGTACATGACAATATACTAATTCTACTATAAATTTTATAACATGTCCATAATATAGAGGTTAAGGGATACACAATTAGTAATAATGTAATACTCGTTATACAACGTCAATGGGAATCATCACAATTTAAATAGTACATGTCAACATCAATAAACTACCTAATTCTAAATTGAATGTCAGTACATTTGTCTATCACAGCTGATCACGCAAATAATCCTCCACAGAATAATAACACTTCTCCAACAATAATTTCTTTAGTAGACTTTTGACAATTTTATAGTTAGGTTCCTCTAGAATTGACTTAGGTAAGTGGTTATATATTCTGGGAGCCATGCAGAAAATACTTTTATTTAAGTAAGCTGTGGAGTTGGAAGGTATACATATTTTTAAATTATGTCTAATGCTTTTTAATTTCTCGAACATATGAGCATTCCTCTTCACAAATAGTACAGTTTCTAAAATATAGACACATGGCAGAGTCAGGATGTTCAGTCTTACAAAGAAGGGTCGACAACTATCTATTGATTTTATATTACAAATAGCTCTTACGCATTTTTTTTGAGCTTTAAATGCATATTCTACGTCTGTAGCGTTGCCCCAGAAAATTATGCCATACCTTATCATTGAAGCAACATAACCATGGTAGGCGGTCAGGACTGTAGATGTACTTGTAGTTTTTGAAAGTTTATGGAGAGCGTAAGCGTACTGGTTAATTCTTGAACACAAACTTTCAATATGATTTTTCCAGTTCAAGTTCTCATCAATATTGAGACCCAAAAATTTTGCAACTGAGACTTGTTTAATGTCCTTATTGTTATGCTGTATTTCTAAATTAATTAGTTTATTTAATCTATTGCTGAAAGTCATTAAATTGGTCTTATCAATGTTTATTTTTAAGTTATTACGATTGAACCAATCTACACTAGTGCACAGGGTATCATTAATTTGGTGCTGAATCTCCTCTTTATTGTTACCTTTAAATAATATGGTGCTGTCATCAGCAAAAAGTACTGACTCATGGTGCAATGCCTTGGGAAAATCATTTATGTATATAATAAACAAAAATGGTCCCAGTACACTGCCCTGAGGGACACCAAACACAACGTCCTGCTGCTCCGAAAAGTAACTGACCATCGTTTTTTCAATAGGACATAGCTTTGAGATTTGGGTGGATTGCTTTCTATCTCTAAGATAAGATTTTATCAAATCGAGTACGTTTCCTCTTACACCATAGGCATTTAGTTTATCTATTAGAATTTGATGGTCCACATAATCGAAAGCTTTCGATAGGTCCATATAGAGAGCACAGGCTTGACTTTTATTATCTATTTCAGTCATGACTGTTCTGAGAAATTTGTAAATAGCAACATTTATATCTCTATTTTTTCTGAAGCCTGATTGCTCATCAACCAGCAAATGTTTAAGTTCAAAATAATTATACAAGGACTCGTAAATCACCTTCTCAAATATTTTAGATATAACTGGAATCAAAGCAATAGGTCTGTAACAATTCATGTCGTGTCTGTTTCCTTTTTTAAATATTGGTCTTATGATGGTTATTTTGAGTTCTGTCGGAAATACACCATGAAATATACACAAATTAATTACATGGCTTAGTACAGAAGATAGTTTGATAGAGACGTGCTTTAAAATCTTAGCAGAAATACCATCATAACCACAGACAATGGCCCATCTGTTGACATGTGCCAAATGCCCATACACATGTACACCGCAGGACCTTATGAGCGCCTCCGAGAACGCCATATTGGTGGCAGCACACTGGGAGAAGATAATTTGAGGTCCGAGGCGCCATCGCCACGATAGAAGAAGAAGTCCTAGCACTCGGCCGAGAGCACTGTCTCGCCACACCACTCGGCGCGTGTGATCAAGTCATAAGACACAAGGTACAAGTTGTTTAATTCAATTGTGTGGTGGAATGCAATTTTATCGTATCGTAATTCAGCGGTCTTTGACCCCGGGAGAAAGACACCCACAGATTGGCTTCACTTCAAACAAGATTGGTATTGTTGAAAGTTTACGCGAAACCAATGATATTTATAGAAGTTACTTTCAAAGTGAGCGGTAGCGTTCGGATAATGTTGTGTTATTTATTATGACATGGCGTAAAGTTCCGGCATAAATCTTGACTATTCTTGACCCAAGTGATGTCACAAAAGTTTGCTTAAGCTCAGTCAGCGTTGTTTTTAGGGTGTCTTGAGGACCACAGATTACCCAATAGTTGTCAGTACGGCGTTACGGCGGTGGGGGAGCTCAAAACCTCCAATCATAGATTACTAGCTTCATGAACTGACTAGATGTTAATTAGCTGGCTTACTAAACCAGATCGTTTTGACGCATAAAACCATATACGCAAAACACCACCTTTACGCAAAACGCCTAAGGGTCAACCCACATTTATCGACGCGGAATCGGCTAACGCCGGTCAAAAAAGTGTTTATGCCGACGGAATAAGGGTGTTACTAATACCTTTCGCATCGGCTCGGCTCGGCCGACGCGACGCGACACCGGCCGACGGCGAAACGTCGATTAGCTGATCGCATCCGTACGGCGCTGAATACGATAAGTCGAGTAGTGTGGTGAGACGCACTCGGCTTAAGCCGATTCCGCGTCGATAAATGTGGGCAGACCCTAACTCGTAAAATACAATTTACGCAAAATACCGTCTACACATAACCTCAACTTGGAGTTACGCAAAACACCAGCTACGCAAAACACCAACTTTTTCGTAAAGTTATACTTTTTAAACGTGCTGAGATGGCTGCTACATCGGTATAGTACAACTACGAGTGCGAGCGGATACGGATCGTATGACATAGAGATGGCTATCAGTAGTGAACTGCACTTCAAGTGCGTAAATGACCACAATTATCTAAATTTGTCCGGAACTAGAGTAGTTTCCTCGAGTTACTGCGGTCTGGCTCTTTTTGTAGGTATATAATAGTGCGAAACATATCCCAGTAAAACAAATATTATCGCATGCTGCTGAAAAGCAACAAAAACATGTTCTGTTCATATTTTAGATCCATAATAATAACACTCAAAATTGATACCACGCGTTAGCCATTAAAATTACGTAATAATTTCAAAATTTTGTATTTTTAAGTAAAGATAATAATGGTAGGCATATATATAGCCTTAACTTTAGAAATATCATCTTCAAGTACCCGTATTTAATGAAAACCAGTAGGACCTGTAATCGTATTGCTTATTTTTTTCCACTTCTGTTCCCAATCTACAGCCCCCTTAGCAGGCTCGGGCCTCTGGACCAACCAATGAAATAGCAGATAACCAACGACCATAGAGCCTTATGTCGCTGCTGATCTCTCTTGTCTTACCCGCTTGCTGAGCACGTGCGAGTAAGGCCCAGCACACACCGGTGGAAGCGCGGCGGCGCGCGCGCAGTTTAAAACAGTAATTTAATATAAACCTTAAGGGCCTTGATTTACGATCGAAAACTTTATATCACGGATGAGTGCGCGCGCGGCGCAAGGAGCGACCGCGAGAGAATGCGCGCGACTGTAATTTCGACCGTATAATTATATCACGGTCATTAAGGTTTATAATAAATTGCTGTCTTAAACTGCGCGCCGCCACGCTTCCACCGGTGTGCGCTGGGCCTAATATTTCTTATGTTTTCAATTTCAATCACCGTAATTATTTACTATCAGATGGGCGGTATACTTACTTGCAAACTTAGAAGTTTAAATAAATGAACAAATGATAAGCGCTTGATTGTTTTACGCCATACTACATACATACACAGCATATGAGTATGTTTAATTTTATTAGTTTAATATAATTATGTAAAAAAATAATGAAAATTCCAAAATATACCTACAATTAGAAACCTACTTTACTTATTGCCCATTTAAAAACCCCAATAAATGTAACTTAAATCATAACTCATAAGTTCATAACTTTATTAAAATGAATAAGTAAGTACTTCTTGTTAGATTATTGTGAAGCCTTGAACCATGTCATAAATAGCCAAAAAAGTCCCAAGAAGGAAGTCTCGTGAGTAACGGAATAAAATTAAGTCTCACGTGCGTATATTTATAGCGTGCCACGCGACTGCTAGCTATACTTGTCCCTTTCACACGTTACCTGCAAAAGCGAGACAACACCACGTGGGCCGTGGAAACAAGTCGAAGAAGTCCCTTCCATTCAGTTTGGCAACAATTTTGCTGGATTGTTTCAAATTAATATGTCGCTAATTAATAAAAACAATGGGTTTATTTTTTTGGAAACGAGAATTAATTACATTCGCAACGTGAGTAGTTTGACGGACTTTGTGGCGTGGTGATAGTTTGCTACGTGAGGAGGTGCGAATTTGATTTCTGCTCAGTGCGAATATTTATAATATATGTTTATTTGCATTGGTGAGTTGCATATAGTAAGTTTCTGATAATAATTTGCCTGTTTTCCGTAACTTGACGTCAATAATAGCGCATTTTATGCGTGGTTGCAATATTCAATTTTAGCATCCTTTTCTTTGGCGCTTTTGTTATTTTTATTAGGAAGTTACCTAACCATTACCTAGTATTTTTTTATAACATAGCTCGTTCAAGAGGCTTAAATGCAACACGCAGTGGTTTCGATAAGCCCTACTTTACCTCACACAATCACAGCAGCCGATCCTCCGATAACACTATCAATATTTTTATTCTTTTAGTCCCAGTCATAATCACTCTTCTAAGAACCGAGATAACTAATTGTGTATTTTCGTTCGACGGCCACAAACGAAACATGCATAAAATATACTCGTAGTAGACACCCGCGACGTATATGACTCATAAATTAGAGAAATACATTCTTTTTAGCGAACTTCAAAAAAGGCACGCGTTAATTCGTCAGAATATTCCTACTTTTTTACATGCTGTCAGATTTCAAAGATATAAAAGTAAAGAAATACATGAAGACTCACTTCGAATGAAAAGCTGAATGTCGTAAAGAAGCTCTTGCAGTAGATTTTAATCATCGTAATCTTTCTGGTCCATTTAGGAGTCGGCGCACCATGTCATATACCTTCATATATTCCCCTGTCAGATGTCATCAGTCTCTTCTTTTCTAGCCATATTATATTCCTAAGTGCTATAGTAATGCTCAAAACCGGTGGATCCGTTTCAGTCGTTCTAAATTTATCTGAGATCGATGGCAATGATAAATATATTACGCGACTGGGAGCTGCCTACAAATAGATAGATTTTAAGTTCTTTCTCTGTCTTAAATAGTTTTTTGTGTATTTTATGTAGGTACTGATTCTCAATTAACGAGTTTTCTTTCTTTCTTTCATTTAAACAACATCATACTTTTTAGCTAGGATAGCCTATTCAAGGACCTACCTTGAATAGGCGATCCTAGCTAAAAAGTATGATGTTGTATGTTAAGGAAAATACATCCCTTTACACATAAAAATATCCCATAATTTAGAATAATTATCGCGCTAACAATGTCTCAGAAATAGCTATTAGTATTGTTAGAAAATAATTAACACTCTTCTACGCTTCGTAGCCTGTAATCGCTTTCAGTATAAAGATAATATATACTCACAGGAAATGTTTAAAAAAAATGATTTTAACTAAGTACTTTACACTGCATCAATAATGGAGAGTGTGTACGAAATGCTACTAACAGCTTCAGGACACAGGTCCCAAAAAAAATACAGCACCCAAACAAACGGTGGCTAAACCATGGATATCTGTGGGCTAAACCCACGATTTCAATAACTCTTTCCGTAATCGGAAAAAAACTGTATGACGAATCAATACTTGAGCGGTAGAGGAAGTAAACTCTATATCAGTTGTGAATCTTGACGTAATCAGTCCGTGAAGACGTCAAACAATTAAGAGGATAACTTAACCGCACAACCGTCAAATAAATAACAATTACAATATAGTATCGTTACATTTAGGCTGGCACAAATTATTAGTTCCATAATCACACCACAAGCCGCGTGGTTCTTGGCAGAGTAAGATTTGGGCTACCACATAAGACAATGTTTTAATTTAGCAGATTCGATGGCGTGGACCCTATCAACATCCATGAGACCCAAGGAAAAACATCTGCAAGTCAGAAGGGCCTGTTAAACAACGGACGAGGCTTGGTTGAAGGATCTCCTCTCGGAGCCCAAAAATTTCTAGGAAATCCTTCTACCAACCATCACTCCTGGAGCTGATAGACAATAAGACCTCTGACTTCAAAGTGCATGAACACAACTGGGAAATCGCTATGAGGATGGTAATGATGGGATATGGTGGATAATACCGACGACGACGCAACCAACAATATATAAAAAAATACTAATATTAGGAAAAAGCTGTAAAAACTGCGTAACGCACTTAACATAACGGTTTGTCAATTTATATTATACTTGATTAATTGATCACGAAATTCCTATTAATTATGATCATAATTAGTAGATAATTATTGTGACCAACTTCCTCGAGTACACAATAATAATTTCATTATTCAATTTAATAACAACAATAGCTACCGTTATTACTTAATTGAAATACATGAACGGTGTTGCACGTTAGACTTTTGCCTTTTAAGACTTAAAATTGCAGATCGCTGGCATATAATATATGATGGTGGCCTATATTCTTTAGAGCTTACTTACAAAATAGCCTAACCTAGGCGGGTGAAGTCACATTAAACTGAATCTATTACCAAACTACTCACATCTACTAAGCACTAGAAACCAAATCGGACCTTCCGAACATTCGAAAGAGTTTGGTATCCTAATACGTAATACTTCTACGAGAATGTATGTTTACTGGAGAAGCTGTTTAGAACGGTAAACCCGGACAAGAAGCACGAAAACCCTGGACTTTTTTTTTATTTTTCCCAGAAGAAATATTTAGGGCACGTGCCCGACGCACAGTGAACCAGAATCCCAATCTAGCTGGACAATATTATTTAAGACTTGTAGTAAGTTCCAACCGCTTTATAAGCACATAATATGATATATTATGTTTTTGAAATTAACAGAAGCATATTTAATTATATTTTAAAAACAAACCAACTTAAGCTGACCCCCGTTATTAAACATTTTATATGTGTATTAAGGTCAAGTTGAGCTGGTTAGTTTAAATAAGTAAAAATTGGAAACTTTACATTAGTCTTTACATTATTTTTGTGTGAGTATAATAGAATTATTTATTTGTTTTTTTTTATTGCAAAGTGTTTTGATACCGCAAAAAGTACCATAGAAATAAATAGCAAAAAGTAAAGGGTGACCAAAAAAAATTCAAAATAATATTGAAAACCAGACTTTCATTTACAAAAAGACATAGGTAAGTATTTGTATTTATTCGGTATTATCTTCTTCACTTTCACCATCACTTTTATCATCTTCAACACTGTCAACAGAGTCTATCGTAGATTTCACAATTTCTGGTGACTTTAGCAACTCTAAGACCTCTGCAGGCAATGATCCGCCTCTTTTTTTCGGAATTTCTCTGAGGCTGTTAATTAAAGGGTCAGATGTTATTAATAACATAGAGAGCATATCACTATTCGTCGCAGTTCTCGAACACTTTCGCGTGTGGTGTGTTCGGAATCTGCGACAATCCTTATTTCTCGCCTCTTGTGCCTCTTCAGAGAGCTGTCCAATTGGAATCAGATAATGCTTTATTATATCTGTACTGTGCACTAAAATTTTGTGTACTGTAGGAGGCATGAAGTACCAGGAGTAATGAAATAGATATAGTGATCTTGTTGCACGAGCCAGTTTTTCAAACGCTTCCAGATTTATATCATACCCTGATGTCAGTGCCCTGAGCAAGAAACTAAGATTTTTCAGTAGATCGACATTTAAACCAGTTATTTCTGCACTGATTTCAGGATTTTTAAAAAATGTACGTGCCGTATTTCCGTCATTTGTAGTACCGTACCCAGGTTTCGGCTTATCAATAATTAACCCTAACTTTTCTCTAAATGCTTGTTTAATGAAAGCTGATCTTCGTTGTACAGAAACCTTATCGTCTGCTTCTCTTGCCTGCCATTTTTTTATATCTAGACGATAGCTTATATGTAACATGCATTCAAAGCTTCGCATTATAGCGTGTAAAGTTGATAAGCCGAAGCCTACTTTATCTGGATCGACTATTGTATATTCTCTGTTCTGGTCATTTAAATTTTTTGACGTTAATCCACATAAATAGCATCTTAAAGATGAGGAAGTTTCGGTTAAGGCGTTACATACTTTACCATCAATCATTGTTAGTAACATCTCATGCTTCACAGTAAACTCTTTTCCGTTGATCTCATACACTTTTGGTACCAACTGATTTATTTCTTCTAATACTTTGTTAGTTTCACTAACTGTTAGCTCAGAGGTCTCCTTAGAAAAAATCAATTTGATAGGTCGACAATACATCGTTGAAGAAGGTCGAGGATTCTGCCAAATAATAGCGTTAATACTATCATACAAACGAAGTGGCACTAAAGAAAATGTAAATAAATACTCATCAGTTTCATTAAGATCGGTAAATTTTTGTTTGTAGGTACTATATCCAGAGCTGCCATCGCACCCCCATTTGCTTACCAATTTAAATTCTGAGGTGGACATATTTTCAAGAACGTTACTTTGTGCGTGGAGTAAACGTTCAGCAGTTTTATCAAGAATCGCCTGCAATTTTATTTCCGCCCGTGTTTCGTTAATAACAATAGAATCTTGATCAGGGTAACATTGTTTTTTTGCTTCTTGCACTTTATTGTATGACGGATATACAGTATGGCCTACTTTAAGCGCCCATTTCCTGGTGGTTTTATACGTAAAGCTGGTACACTTAGCTTCGATAAAATAAGCTAATGCTTCTTCATTAGACAGGCAACGTTGCCGTTGTGGAGAAGTAAATGGTGAAAGAATTTGTTTTACCTTGCTGGCTTCATCAGGACTTTCAATAATACCTTTAATTACCTATATCAGCTACATCACGTTTTCCTGAGAGTCTCGAAGATATCTCGGCGGCCACGGCCAATTGATCAGCACTTCGAGACTTAACCAAATCGTCAACTCGTCTTCTTTTTGTTTTGTACGAGGCTTGGTCAAAATCAATCTTCGGACGACCAGGTCCCGGTTCTGAAGTAGATGGACTTTCTAATGATGATGTTGATGGATACAAAATACTAGTTATTTTAAATTTTATATTTTCAGCATTCAGCCAATCAACACCAATCGACCTTGTTTCAAAACCTTCTCGAGTTTTTCCACACTGAACCCATTTTTTTTCTAACTTCGTACAAATCCGGCTTATTTTCTTTTTAATATTTCGCACAGATTCCTCCGTGATATTTACTAAATTAAACCCCCTTATGATATAACCCCATAGACCTGAACGTTTAGTGCTTTTTGGGTAGTTTAGCCACTGGTTGAAAAACTCACTTCGCGTTACCTCTACTTCCTTTTCTGCAATAAAATCAAAGTTGTGCTATCGTGAGGCGCTTATAACTTACTATTTTTTAAAGTACAGATATGTGACTCCTTCATATAAAAAACAGCCCGGGGACATGAGGGGACAAGTAGTTTCTGGTCTATGAAATACGGAAAAACGTATAAAATTCAGTTTTTTTTTTATTTGACATGTATCGTAATTAATAAATAGGTATTCAGAATAAATTTATTATGAATTATGTAAAACATACCTTCTACTTCACGATCCATTATTAAAATTATCACAATATCACTAGTATTTCCCTGAAGACACTGACTCATTACACGTAAGAAAGTGAATAATTTCATCGTAAATAACCCGCTTGTACGGAGACAATTCAGTTTTTTTTAATTATCATAGGGTATTTGATAAAAAAAATGACCGAATCGTTGTGTCTGGTTTATCACCTTAAGTTTTTATTAGAAGAATGGAAGAAATGAGACTACCCTTTTTGTCCAGCTAGATTGGGCTTCTGGTTTACTGTGCGACGGCCGGCAGGTGGAACTTCGGAAAGCAGCTCACAGTTAACGCTTTAGCACGAAGCACGACTGCTACCCAATATGAGGGGGTCGGATGACTCCTACAGGAGACTCTACGCGGGAATCGTGCGCAGGAGCTGCGTGCTCCGCAACGCACGATAGCCATCAGTGTTATTATGGGATACTATACGATACCTTTTAACGCAGTGAGAGCCCTTTTGTTGCTGTATCGGCATCGAGTGGCAGTCAAGTGGCAGTAGCGGTGAAAGAGATATGGAGCTCATACTTCACTTACTTTACTAGTCCGGGTTTAACCCGGACCACAATTTATAATCCGGCTCGGACGTTCTCCTAACGCCTTCTAAACTAGGGCAAATCCGGAGAAACCCGAACGGATGGCAGCCCTACCCTAAGGTAATGAATTTTTGATACATTTTTAGGTCATCTGTCAGAATGATAGCTACAAATAGCAACAAATTGTAGCAGTATTTGTAGCTGTTCGAATAATTTCTCAAATATATCCTCGTGCCCTTGGTGTGATAAAAAAATGACAGTTCATGAAAACATAATACTGCATATTTAACACAAAATAAAACCCACTGAAGCAGGTATGTCGTAAACAAAAATGTCTTTCACACCGAATTCGCAAGGTTACATTAACAATTTCCAAGATGGCGCACACTAAAGATGACGCACTGAACGCTTATAAATTAAATCTTTTCAAACAAAAAGATAAACACTAAGTCGAGTATCACCTTTGCTATTTGTAAAAGTATCAATGTTGGTGAGATTACCTAATCTTCTCATGCGGGCCACGTCTCGCATTCAGTTTGTCATTTATCAAACTTGCGTTATTACGACGCTGTTACATAACCACTTTTATACATAAATATTCATTCCTATGCCGCACCATGAAGACCTGGAACTCCCTGCCAGCTCACGTGTTTCCTTCTTCCTACAGTCCCGGATCCTTTAAGCGGGGCGTGAAAAGGCATCTGATGAGGCCGTCAAGCTGAGTGCTCCTAACACGGTACATGTTTACGATGGTGACCCTCTTTCCGAGACTTTACCTTTAGCTTACCATCAGGTGAGGTGAAGTAAAATTGACGTGTCCTTTAAAAAAACACACACACACGCACACACACACAATATGTGGGGGTAATATGCAATGGCCCTGCTTTCATGGGGGTGTACACCCCCATGAAAGCAGGGCCATTGCATATTACCCCCACATATTGTCGACGACTTCTAGCGTGGTAGCAACGCGTTCAACTACTAGTTGGATGTACCGAATAGGAGCGGCCTGTGGTTCGATTCCCTAGCAAATAATATATGTGTTCTGGGGGATGGATCTATGGTGAAGAAATAATCGCGGTGGGAACTCGTCAGCTGAAGAACATCACCTCCGTATGTTTTCGTTTTTTTTTTAACCAAACCTACTGTATCTCTCTCTATGTATGTATTTAGTGGCACAGCGCTAGTCGTACAATCCATAATATCGATGAAAAGAAACTACAGGGTGATTTTATAGTCGTTTCGGGAAAAAAGAATTTGGGCAGTTTGGATAGCAAAATCATCTGAAAGTATTAATTTGGTGAACGAAAAAAAAATTATAACTCCCTTACATTATTCCTTTCACCTGAACATTATTCCCATACATTATCAAAATAAAATAAAATAAAAATCTTTCGCCAAATTAATACTTCCAGATGATTTTGCTACCGAAACCAGGCGTCCGTCACTCGCCCAAACTACGGCGATAAGTACCTACCGTGCGCCTCACCCGCAGGCTGCTAGCGCAGTCGGGGTCGACCCGCGCTTGCGAGCGCACGCGTGACGCGACCTGCGTAAGTATACCTTAACAATATTGTGGCCGATCTTGAGATCAATACTTACCATTGTTTATGTGTGCAGGTACACTAGGTTAGCCACCTAATATGGAAATAAAATAATGAATCACAGTAATCATTACAGTTGCGGGGACGAATGTCAAAATACATTAAAGAATTCGAAGTTGTCTTTTTTACATTAACAACAGAGTGTGAAACGTAAGATTTTACTATTTATAAACGCAGAATATATCTTGTTCACTTAGTAACAAAACCATTAGGTACTGGTCGCCACTTGACATCTTCGCATTATAAAAAACCTACCTAATTGTAGTGAACCTGTGACATAGATACCTACAATGAGAATAGAGAGAACTAAAAATTGTTCTGCTACTACTTATTTTGAAACAAGTACCTATGTAATTATGTCGTGGTCGTGGTCGGGCTGTTATTTTTGTGGCTACCTAGTTTATTTAATTATAATATTACTGGTTAGTACAGTCAGCGTCAAAAGTCACATAATGTACACTTGTTTTAAGTGATAATATACAAATATATACCTATTTTTATTATTATATATAATACACCGTCTTTTTAGTGTCGGGGTTTAAAAATAAATAGTAATTCACGTTTTATTTACAACACTCAAGTTGGCGGTATTGTTTGTTCCGAACAAAGGCCGATACCTACGAAATTTTGTAGGTTATTATAACGGCGGCTTTCTTCAACATCAAAGGAGTGCAACTTCTGTCCTTATCTATTCTGTGCCGAAACTGAGACCAAATTCTTTTTATCCGAAACGACAATACTAATCACCAGTATATTTGATACGAAATAGGTTTTTACATCTGTCTCTTTCTCCCTTGAAGTACATTCGAACGCAGATGTTACGTAAGAAATAGGTTATACATATACAAGAAGTTATTCAATATTTCACATTGTCCACTTCATAATTAGCACGAATCATAAAAAATATGGAATGCTTTCGCCTGTGACGTCAATTATGGTCAATTTTAACAATATTAATGGCCATTGCCGTCATGTTCCTTCAACCCTTTTAATGGTACCATATTACCAGACTGCGAAGGGGTTATTATAAGTATTAACTTATTTAACATACTACGCTTCCACGTGTTCGTTAAGCAATCAATCGAAAATTCATACACTCACTCTTTTTAAAACCCTCATGTGGCGTAGCGGTCAAGTGTTTGATTGCCAGAGGCAGCAAGTTCGATTCCCGTTGAAATATAGATTTGCATTGGTCTGGGTGTTTCTATGTTAAGAAAATAAATCTAAGTATGTTTATCGTCATTCAGATACTTTGGATACAACTACTGAACGATCGAGCTACTATGCAGCTAAAATAAAAAGTTAATTTATTACCTACTAACCCATATTAAAAAAAGTAATTTCAATTTAACCGTTATTTAACTGGTTATTTCAATTTAGTGACTGAAACAGTTATCGGCATATCAGTGACCGACACTGAATATTGCTGAAAGTCCTAAGCGTAGAGGCTTAAATATATGTGATACAGTCTGCTTATCAGCTTTATTATATGAATAAATCTGATAACATGAATGAAAACAATAATACATTATTACATATTAGGTGTAATGAAGTGCAAAACCACACGACGGATTTGCGATACGATTTTCACAGTAATTAAGATATTTTTATGAAAGATTTATATTACAGACTAGCTTTTGCGCGCGGCTCCGAACGCGTGGATGTCGGTTATTGCGACCAAACACAACTTGTCCTTTCTCAAGGTGTAATCTACCCCTATATAAAATTTCGTCAAAATCGGTTCAATGGTTTTGGCGTGAAAGCGTAACAGACAGACAGAGTTACTTTCTCATTTAGGTATAATATTAGTACCTATAGTAGTATTTATAACATGAAACCGATCAGGTTCTACTATTTAATTAACCTCTGTGGAATAGTAGTGTATTATTCAATATGGAATATTTGTACCTAGCTCTAAAAATTGTCTTTTAGTAGGTACATAAATCCAGAAATCTCAACGGATTCAGAATGAATCATCAATGTTGTGTTAGGTTTAGATTTTGAACACGTTAATACACCTAAGTAAGTAGGTACTAAAAATCGTGAAAGATGTAAGTCACCATGTGTAAATTACTATTGAAATTGACCTGATATACAGGTGAAAGATTTTCATGCCCCCTGGACTGGAAGTGCTCGAAATAGTGGAGATAGAGCATTTCACTGAAAGGAAACATTCCAAAGAAACAAAACTGCATTCAAAGATTTTCGAAAACACGCTTGACGCGTCCGGTAATCGAACCGACTAAAACCCAAAAAAAAACAGGTTTTGGTCGATTCCATTACCACAAAGGAGTTTACGAAAATCTACGAAAGCAGAGACCATATCGCATTTTCTCATTATCGCATTTCATTCCAGGTCTTGCTTTCTACGAAAGCAAGACCTGGAATTCCCTGCCAGCTCACGTGTTTCCTTCTTCCTACAGTCCCGGGTCCTTTAAGCGGGGCGTGAAAAGGCATGTAATGAGGCCGTCAAGCTGAGTGCCACCACTGTTAACATGGTAAATGTTTACGATGGTGACCCTCTTTCCGAGACTTTGCCTTTAGCTTAACATCAGGCGAGGTGAAGTCAAATTGACGTGAACTGTGTAAAAAAAAAAAAAAGAAGAAAAGCAGTTTTTGGTTCTTAAAAAAATAAAGGAATGTTTCCTTTGAGTGAAATTCACTATCTCCGATATTTCGAGTACTCCACCCTGCATAATACCTAGATCACAACAGCGTTATTTATTTTGGCAAAAGACTGTCCCAAACGACCGCACCGTCTGGTTATGTTACGATGCGATGAATGACGCATAAAATAAAAATAAGGTAAATAGGCAACTAAAGCAAAATGATTGCGATGGCACCCTTTACTGGTTAGTTGACCTATGAACTCGCGAATTTTAGTTATTTATAGAAACTGCGACATTAAAGTTATCATTCAATGTGGTTGTCTATCCCTTTATCATCATTATCAATATAAGTATGTAGGTACTTAGGTATTACATCGGTAGGATATATAGTTACGTAATGACTTTAGCTTATAATAATTACGAGCGAGTAAAATATAACATTTTGTTCATTTACATTGCAGGTGCACTGCAGAGCAGCTTGCATTTTTTTACTCAAGCGGATCCCTCCTAAATGAATAGACGTGCCCGAACCGTCTATTCATAATACCCATCTCAAACAGGCAGAATCAAGAAATACTTGCAAGAAAGAATGCGTCAACTCAGCTCAGTGTTCGGTCGTACGCACGCATTGCACACGGACACACGGCGCGCTTCCGAAAGCACTTTCGCCATTGCTCGGAACCGTTCGGTTGTCCCCGATCCCCACAGCTGACTGAGTGAACGTGCAAGCGAGAACGCTATACGCAATCCACACTTGCAAGACAGAGAACGCGCCGCGCAACTCACAGCGCCGCCATTTGACTTCTTTTCAGTGCGCGGCCCCCGTCGTAGTGACAGTGTATTTCTTTTATCACTAAGCGCAAAGCTTATTCGTTTTAACTGTGAAATTCCTATATAAAATTGTTAATAAATGTTTGGAAAAGTGTAATTTGTGAATGTGCAATGGAGTTAAAGTTATACAGGTGATGGTACGGGCCGATTGTAACGGAGCATGGCTGGCTTCATCGCATCTGTTGTCAACATAAAATAACGTGGATTATGCAAGTTGGAGTAAAATGTGGATGAGTGTTAGGTGAATAATTGATTATATTATAGTATACGTTTCTATAGTTGCACTAGTGTATTTCATTTTAATTACAAGTGTTCCGAAAAAGTGTACAGTTGGTTCTGATGTTTGTGTGTGCAGACAACAGATATCAAGACGGCACATAGGCATTTGCTAGAAGCCTTGGGCCGCTTAACGAGAAAATAATATTAAAACGGTGTTGATGTATATGAAAAGTGATTGTGGCAACAATCTCCGAGAAATGAAATTGGTTAGGCGCATTTTAGGAGACTTCTAGAAGCATACGAGTAAGGTTACTGTAGTTATCAGTCGCTTATTTATAAGAACAGTAAGTTTCTCGAGAAACAATAATAATTTTAAGTAGGTAAAGCGACGAACAGAGGCATAGAAAGCACACAGTTTCGGGAAGCTAGACTATATTCCGTAACTGTTTCGCACTAAATAAATTACAGTTTAGAAACCTTGAAATCTAGGTCTAGGTGGGCAACTATTCACTACAATAACACGCAATGTAACAGTATTGAAACCGGAGCCTGTAATAAGGTGATAGCACCATTTTTTGCACTTATTTAAATAACCTAACCTATAAGTACATTTTAAAACATGTAAATTTGAAACTGTATTTCATTAGTTTAAATGCTTGCGTTAGCATTAGTATGGTAGTAATAATAACAATCTCAATGATTGTTTTAAACTCGTCTGGTTCATTATGGAATAGTAGGTTTGTATATTGAAAAAAAAAAGTGAATAATAAACCGCTAGACAATCGAACATAGATAAACAGACTATACTGAAAGGAAAAACAACATAGGTATCTTGTTCATGCTTAGGGTAAAAACATTTGTAGGTAACACACATTTAATGTCCTTATATCTATTAACCACCATTACAAGTCCTTAGAAATATTGCAACCGACCACACATTCTCTATGTTTAATCTGTATAAAAAACAACAATATTTTCTATTGTTACAGCAGTAAATAAGACTATGTGGGTAATAATATAATGCAGTGGGTGCACAAAGTTTTAGCGCTGGCAATCATTTGCGCAGCTTCAGCGGACCCGTGCCTTCCAGGCTGCAGCTGTAATAATACCACATTACGTTGTGACGGAGCCGCGTCCCCACAAGACCGAATCAGCCGCGAAAGCTTTGGCTCTAACGCGACACAACTCCAGCACATCGCCTGGACAAACTCCAAAATAAAAACCCTCGAAATAGGTATATTCGAAGGACTCTTCCACTTAGAATACATCGACTTGAGCGGAAACGAAGTCAGCGGAAGAACAGAACACGGCCTCTTCGCTCACCTCAGTCGGTTAAAGTACCTGAACATATCTCATAACTTGATCAATGACATACCTAGATCCACATTCGTCGATTTAGTTAGTCTAGAAGTCCTAGATGTATCGCACAATAGGCTTCACGTTATACCATTCCAGGTCTTCGGGCCGATGAGCAATCTCCAATATTTGGATATTTCGCATAATAAAATAGCCACCTTCTTAGATTACTTTTTTAAACCTAATAGACAACTTAAAGCACTGTTCCTAAATAATAATAGCCTAGTCAAAATAACATCTAATGCTCTAGTCAATCTTAAGAAATTAGAGAAGTTGGACATTTCTAGCAACATACTAGGTAATCTACCCAGATCTCTATTCGATAGTTTCGAAAAATTGAAGGAGCTCAATTTAAGCAATAACCAGTTTGAAAACATATCACAAGATGCTTTCAAGCATCTTAAAAACCTAAGGTGGTTAAACATGGGTGGCAACAGACTGAAAACATTGCCACCAATGCTCTTTCAAAATAACGAAAACATTAAAACGATCTACCTCGATCACACTGAACTAACTGTTATAGAGAATACCAATTTCAAAGGCTTAAGTACTCTACAGAAATTAATCATAACGAATAACAAATTATTACGCGAAATAGAAACGTTTGTGTTCTTAGACACGCCGGCTATAACTTATCTGGACCTTAGTTCAAACGCCCTGGTGACTTTACCGCAATCCCTGGAACAGTTGGAAAAGTTGCAAGAACTGAGAATGAGCAACAACACGTGGTCATGCGACTGTCGCATGGCATGGTTCTCCAACTGGGCCGAGAAGAGGAAAGATATCATCAAGTCAGATCTGAGTTGTCCGCTAACATACCCTAACGATATGTTAAGGATTTTGAATCACACGAATTGTAAACCTCCAACACTTGTATCCAGTAGCCCACTGACTTTATACAGGCTGCAGACTGACGCTCTACTCTATTGCAAGTTTGAGGGGAACCCGACTCCTTCAATTACGTGGATAACACCGACGAGGATGGTGTACCATTGGAACCCGGACCCGTCAGTCCCCGATATATTCCAGAAGCATGGCATCGGCCACGATCAGTATTATCACCCTATAGATATGAAACAATCTAGAGTGAAAGTGCTCGAAGATGGATCACTATTCATAGCAGATATTCATAGAGAAGACTGTGGAACTTACTTATGCTTTGCAACGAACCCCGCCGCAAATGCGACGGCGGAAGTGGTACTCAACATAGACCCAATGACTATGTTTGAGATAAAGATGTATAGTTTATTATGTGGTGGGATATGCGCCGCAGCATTTTTAGGTCTTACACTAATAGTACAGGCCTTACGCTACATATTTCACAGGTCAGTATAAATGTAATATAATAAAGAATTAACAAACTGACAGCGAATCTAATTAGACTGGTGTTTACATTTCCAGGTTTCACCTGTTGGAGACCTGTTGCAGCTGCTGTACTTGCGTTAATCGTGATGCGCCACGCAGCCGCCAAATATTTAGCATGCTCGACAACATCGAACAATACAAAAGACAACAATTAGAAAAACTTAGAGAAAATTACGCCGTTCAAGTAAGTTTTACATCTATTCATCGTCGGTAACAACGTGTCTACCTATATGATATTGTATTCTAATGAATTTGATTTTACAGGTTCATCGAATCAAAGAAAATTGCACACAACAAATGGACTGGATACAGAACAGTTACTCGACGCAAGCAAGTCATTTACGTAACATTAGAGATATTGGAAGTAATCATTTGAGCGCCATGAGAGACCAGTACTACGATCAGGTAAAATATTATTCTTGTCTAACTACTGAATTGCGTTGGTGATAATTACTTTGGTGTAAAATTCCGATATCCGTAATAATCAATATGACCTAGTGTCAGGACTGTGTGTGTTTATTCACTTCGCGTGTAATTACATTCAATTGTATACTAGACAAACATGTGAACTTTAAAACATTACTACCGTAACTTTCAATTGCGGCTATAGTTGGTGTAAAGGTTCTTTCGTTTTCACCAGGTAAAACGGGTACGCGATTACTCCACGTGTCAATTGAACTGGGTGCGCGAGAACTACGTATTCCAAAGAAACAAAATCAGAAAGTTCAGCGCGCACCAGATCCTGAGGCTCCGAGAGTCGTACAAGTACCAGCAGCAGACCCTCAACAAGGTGCTGGAGAACCTGCCCAGTCTCTACTTCGAGAACTGCCGCAGCGGCTCGTGCGGCCGGAGCGACTCCATGGCCTTCGACCCCGACGTCGAGGTCATTGACATGTACCTCAAGACCAAGATCGAGAAACTGTCCAACCTTCCCAACCCGATATTCGACGAGGAGAGCAAGGTGTCCGTGTACTACACGCCGACCGAGCGCTCCGTCAACTCGAGGCGAAACTCGCCCACGCCCGACGGGATCCACATAAACATGATCGAGCGGGGGCCACCAAAGCTGCTGGCGATGATCAGACCGCTGCAGATGGAGCCTCCCGTGGACCTGGCCTCGCCGCCGGGTAGTCCGTCGCCGACCACGTCCAAGGGGCGGCACGAGGGGAAGAGCCGGGAGGGGCGGGGGCGGGAGGGGAGGTCGCGCGAGGGCAGGCCGCGGGAGCTAAGGGTGTGCGAGCCGAAGCCGTCGAGCGAGCCGCTGCTGGGGCGAGACGCCGTGGGTTTCGAGCGCGGGAGGCGGCGCGCGCGCCTGCCGCCCAGCGCGAGCTCGCCGCAGCTGGCGCGGGAGGCGCGGGAGGCGGGCGAGGGCAGTTCTGCGGAGGCGGAGGAGCGCGACGCGGCGGCGCACCGGGCCGCGCGCGTGCTGCTGGCGGTGGAGCTGGGGCGCGCGGAGCTGGGCGCGGCGCGGCGCGGCGAGTGCGCGCTGGCGGAGCTGTGGGAGCGCTCGTAGGGGCGGCCGCGCGCGTTCCGCCTGTACGCGGTGCGCGAGCTGCGGCCGCGCCGCCCCGCGCCGCAGTTCGTGTGACGTCACGCGCCCGCCCCCTACTTCTAAGTGAGCTGTGATAGACTAGATTTGAATTTACGTTAGCGTCGTTACGGACTGTCTCTAGTTGTAGGCGATAAGGAGTATACTGAAACGAGATATTTCCTCGGTAGTACGTAGTGGTGAATCGGATGAACCCGTTTTAATTAAGCGTTCTGTGGGTATTAGAACTTGTAAATAACTTGTCGTTTGTTTCAATCGTTTTCCATTTTGATGTATTTTTAGGGTAAACTCTTAGAGTTATGCATTTTATATTTGTTCGACTTAAAGTGAGCTATAAGGAAGTTGTTACTGTATTGTTGCGGTCGTTGCGCGGTTGTCGTAGATTGGTGTATCACGATCGCTCACCTGCGCCCTGTGCCCTGTGCCCTGTCGCCCCGCGCCCAACTCCGCCACGTTCATACACACATATGTGCATCGCCTTTAGATAAATACATCTCGAACCACTACATGTAGTATATACGCGTATCAATAACCTTAAACTATTATGATATTTATATATTTTGTAACAGTCGTACAGAATGTATTTGAAAGAGTCTCGCAGTGATATGCCAAATAATACAATCCAGCAATGATTATATTATATAACGTTTCTTATTATAAATATACAAACATTGTTGAAAATTTTCTAAATATATAAACAAGAGTAAAGACCGCTAATCATGAAGAATAAATTATTTTTCAACGTACTCCTTTAGTCTTATTTCCATGAAACTTTCAAAGCTCTAAATACTCCCCGTGTCAAGTCCTCATTGGTCAAACCTTCCAATAATAATATTTTATAGTATTAACCTTCTAATTTTTACTCTTAAGATTATTTTCTATATCTATATTCATTGCATTATGGACTTCTTCATTTTGTAAAATAATAGATTTCATTTAGAAACTAAATACCTTCTAAATATAGAAGGATCTTAAAATGGTTCTAGTTTAATATACATTATTTCAAATTGCAATATTTCATGTATGATTTGTACCTATAGCCAAACTTCACATAACAAACTAATGATCGTAAATGAGGTAGATATGGTACCTTAAAAAGGCTAGCGAATTCAATTCTTTTTCTGTGTACTCTTAGCTATACCCTTGATGGTAGTGGAAATTTATTTTTAACCACTGTACCACCACTGAATATAAAACCCAACCAAGTTAAATATTGTTCATGTATCTCAAGAAAAAGATCAGTGTGCAACAGACATAACCAATCAGTGAGTTCACAAGAATGAAGTATGACTTGTCTTTCAACGCAGTACATTTTTGAAATTCAATTAAATAGTCTATAGCCATCCACTGGTGGGACATACGCATCTCCCAATGTATTGCTTTATTATAATCTTGAACCTAAAATGTGCCTTATACAGTACACGTTTCTTGAATATATTTTGAAGAGAGCATGGGAATAGATTATTACAAAAGCGATTTAGGTCTTTTTTTCCCGTGCGGTAATCCGCTCGGCTGGAAGGGGAGGTTATGTCGGACTCGAACCGACTAAACCTGCACGCCGACTGAGGGTCGTGGTGCTAGGCCGGAGGTGAGATTGTCATCGACATATCCCTCGCACCCCGGCTGACCCAGGGCCATCCCTTACGGTTTGGCCCTCCTCGGGTGCGATTTAGGTCCAAGATATATGGCTTGAGCAACACACTCTAGCACCCGATCCTTTACCATCCACTTTTAACTTAGCAATAACATCATCCTAACAAATTCCCAGTTGCATCCAAAGTTTGCAACTTTGGAACCCGGCGTTCGGTTACTGCCTTTTCTGTGAGCGACTGCCGTCTGACCTCCCAACCTCTAGTAGATGCTAGAGCCTCATCTGTTTAGCACGTGCACTGACTAAGATTTCTGCCTTACTAGGACACCATAGCGGCGTCTCCGGCTACTTATCCCAAGCAGTTAATATTGAAATCTATGGTACACTTAATGACAGCTTGGCAACCATACATTTTGATATTAACTGCTTGCTGATAGGTAGCCGGCGACGTCTCCATGGTGTCCTAGTGAGGCAGAGCTCTTACAGGTGAAACTGGCTTGGTAGTCCATTGAAATCTTAATTTTTTTGGGCTTAGCGTGCATTTGTCAGAGGATGCGTTTCCTTCTTCCTACAGGGCTCTTTTTTTTATCGTGCGGAAATCCCCACGGATACCACCCCCACGGAGCCGGTGGAGGTGGTTATGTCGGACTCGAACTGACTAAAACGCACGCCGTCTTGGGTCTTTGGTTGCCGGAGGTGAGATTGCCAAAAGCATATCTCTCGCACCCCGGCAGACCCAGGACCATCTCTTTTGAGATGGCCCCCTTCGGGTTGTGGGGACCTTAGTGTCCCCATCTAGCCCCGGGTACGGGGAGGCGCACGTTGCGCCGCTTCCGCGGACAGTCCCGGGCCCTTAAGCGGGGCGTGAAAAAGCATCCGATCAGGCCGTCAAGCTGAGTGCCACCATTGTTAGCATAGTACGTGTTTGTAATGGTGACCCTCATAACGAGACTTTACCTTTAGCTTACCATCAGGCGAGGTGAAGTCAAATTGACATGTCATAAAAAAAATTAAAAAGACAATTGCATTCTCTGACAAATGCAGCTTTAATGTAAGTTATCAATGGAGTATGGACCCCGAAAGTGTTAGTAGGGCCGTGTGCCCTCATGCCCTGCATTGCGATATCATATCTACCTCATTTACATGTAATTGCAATAGTATTTTTACCATTGCAATGGTAATGTTTTTACTAATGTATATTATAGCTAGAACCAAAGCCATTGACCTATCGCAGTTAAAATAAGTAATATGTAGAAGCCGTACAAATAAAACACTTTCATATTATCTTAATGTTTATTTGTATTTGGCACGATGACATTTGTTGACATGCATATGCAAGCACACGATAAACATACATATAAAAGAACATCACAAAAATGTAACCTAAACTGTAAAAGATTACATTTTTACAATATTTGTTAGCCTTTTATGAGAAAAGGCTATCAAATATCTTGGAATAGGAAAAGGATAAAAAACGGTTTTGCCTATTGCCTTGCTAATCTACCCATAAAAGTATTTAATATTGATATATTAGTGATGTTCATAATTGTTATTTTGTAACCCTATATGAAATAATACTTTTTTGATTTTAACAAAAAAATGCTAAAGTAGCGATTTCTAAGTCAGAAATTATCTTCAAAATAACTATTGGCTCAAGCTACTAACAGCTGAGAACACCTTTCGATATTTTAGTATCTATTCAATATAATACTTTAATACAAGAAACACTACACATTTTAATCAAGTTCAAAATATTTTGTAGACTCGTTAATAAAATTAAGAGAATCAGTGGCGAACGGCTCTCATAACACGCTTCCCACCCCCCTTCCCAGCCCCTTTTGGAAACTATCATCATCTGCTGCAATAACAGCTCAGACTAAAAGTTATTATTTTAGTCTCTATTAATACTTTAGAGCAGCTGCCGTACGGTTTATCTTTTGAATATATTCAGCGTTGACCGCTGGAGATATAGGGTGTACTTGAATTATTAATTTCATGAAATAATTACTTGAATACAATTTATTATTTTAAATAAAAACTCAACATTGTATACAACAAGTAATTCCATGCATGTACTAATCAAATAACCCGCCCCTGATCGCTCCCGGTGCAAAAGTGCCCATCAGACCTGCTGCGTTGCAACGTTGAATGGCGATGGTCAGCCTTTGCACCAGGAACGATCCGGAGCGAGTCTTACTTGAATTAGTTTCATGAAAGGAAATAGGATTAATAGAGGAAGCTCGTGAAGTATATAAGGATAGTATAATGGCAGGCTGTTGCCTCTGCTTATCCCAAAGGGAAATAGGCGTGAGCGTTCGTATGTATGCACTTGTTCCAGATTCAGAATGACCCTACAAATTGTGAACGAGGCGATCCCGAGAGATCATGGAACTATTATTTTAGTCTGTGATTCTTTAGTCTATTCTTTAGTAATATGTATGTATTTACAAAAAAAAGTAAGTATGTTTTATCCGCATTCCAGATTCTATAACATTCATAACACAAGGTACTTAAGTTTACCATGGGTACCGTTGTTGAGAATGTTGTGGAATATTTATTTATTATTTTTCATTTACCTACTAAAATTACAGATGATTGTTTAATGCGCGGTTGAGACAGGTTCAAAAATTTTTGAATGCTTTAAGTTTTCATTTTTAAAATCAATATAAAGTCTACTTTCAGTAAAATTTGCGATTGACAGCCTCTAATGAAGTCGGCTTTTTATGTTAAGGGTATTTGGCACGTTAAGTATCCATACTAATATTATAAATGCGAAAGTAACTCTGTCTGTCCGTCTGTCTGTATGTTTCACGCCTAAAGCACTGAACTGATTTTTATGAAATTTTGTATAGGGATAGATTAGACCATGGGAAAGGATATAGGCTATGTTTGGTCGCGATAACCGACATCCACGCGGGCGGAGCCGCGGGCAAAAGCTAGTATTTATTATATTGCATTGAATGTACTTCTGATTTGACGTGTTTCGGGGTCAATGACTCAGTTATTGATCTCGTCGTGAAGGGTACCAGTGTGGATGAGATAAGTAGACATAATTATTGTAGGTATATATGATATAAGAA
Organism: Eilema sororculum; assembly: GCA_914829495.1. Taxonomy (NCBI): domain Eukaryota; kingdom Metazoa; phylum Arthropoda; class Insecta; order Lepidoptera; family Erebidae; genus Eilema; species Eilema sororculum. The sequence goes on from OU618535.1 coordinate 25,797,775, forward strand.
TAAAAAGAAATAAAAATCAATATGAGTTAATAATTTTTTAAATGGTATGAGTTTTTGTGGTACGAAGAAGGAATAATCCGAGAGTTCGACTACCAAGTTGGAGGTAGCAGGTTCGATTCCCAGTCCCAGTGTTAGTAGGTATGCACGAATATGTATTGTCTATTTGCAGTGATCTGGATATTTCTGTTTTGTATTATATTGGGTAATTCTATAGTCGTTTCGGAAAGTAAAATCATCTGGAAGTATTAATTTAGCGAAAAAGAAAATAAATATACTATGCTTACGTTGGGTCTAGAAAGTGCTATGTAGGACGTCATCTTCTATAATCTAAAATTATCTGCCCCGCCTTACCGACTGACTGATTTATCTACGCAGAGCCTAAACAGCCGGACCTGCGAACTTGAAATTTTGACAGTAGATGCATTTTACGGTGTGAGCATCCACTAAGAAAGGATTTTTGGAAATTCTGCTACTAAAGGGGTAAAAGGGATGAAAGTTTGCATGAAAGTCCGTTATTTTCAGAGCTAGATCCACTAAATTTCATAAACCTGTCTTTTAAGAAATAAAATATGAACACATGCATCAGCGTTTTTTCAAAATTTTAATACTAAGAGGGTAAAATATGTGATAAACGTTTGTATGGAAAGTTCGTCATTTTCAAAGTTAGAACCATGAAACTTCGTACAACTCTTTTGTGAAATGTTTTGTCGCTAAACCGACATCCACGCGGGCGAAGTCGCGGGCAAAAGATAGTAGGATAATAAGTATACATTAAAAACGTGCGTACAAAAAAAAACAATGTACAGCAGTCTGGGCTACGCGAAAGATGATACCCCGTCGCGACAAGAGTAAATTGACACCGCACGTCCGCAAATATTTCGTCATATAATCGAAAGATTTATATCTACCTACTGTTAATCCTCGGGATATATACCTTGAACCTAAAATATGGTATACTAGCTTTTGCCCGCGGCTCCGCCCGCGTGTATGTTGGTTATTGCGACCAAACATAGCCTATGTCCTTTTTCAAGGTCTAATCTACCCCTATACAAAATTACATCAAAATCGGTTCGGTGGTTTAGGCGTGAAAGCGTAACATACAGACAGAGAGACAGACAGAGTTACTTTTGCATTTATAATACTAGTATGGATATACGCGCAGAGACACCTAAAGACACGTCCTTGGGTGGCTTTAGAGGCTAGCATGGGGTACTGCAGCGGTAGATGAGATCAAATTCACCAAGTATAGATTGCCTGTAGCGTGATAGTGAGCTCATTCTGCATAAATAGGAACAGTAATAATTCACCATGATTCGGGTATTTTGAGATAACTTATACTTCAAACTATGTGACAACTACCATCACGAGTCACACCGCGAAAATGGCTGCTGCAAAGCAGTCGAAACGTCGGGTTTAAAAGTAAATAATAACAAATGTAACGCGATAGAATCCGTACAAAGTGGTTTTATTTCAATGAGTGACATTCGAGTAAACTTTAGAAAATATCAAGCATAGATTAATATATCTTGGACTTAAACAGCCTCTGGTGTTGCGGGTGTGCATGGGCGGCGGTGATCGCTTACCATCAGGCAATCCGTCCGCTCGTTTGCCTCCCTATCCATGAAAAAAAATACGCGCAGTAAGTACACGTTTCTTGGATGAATTATTTTGAAGGTAGAACGGGGTGTTACTGCGTGGGACGAACTCAAATTCACCAAGTTTAGATTATTACAAAACCATCTGCGCGCATCAGGGCCTTTTGTATCTCGCGATTTAGATCCAAGATATATGATTCGGGCTATACAAAACAATTTGCGCGGGACATGTTGGTTCCCGGTGGAGTAGAATAAGATCACCCCAGCACTTCCTGTGGGTGTCGTAAAAGGCGACTAAGGGATAGGGCCGTTCAGTCCTCCATCCGACAATAAACATACAGCCCAAGGCGAAGTGCCCGCTAGACGGCAATAGGCTCACCCCCTTTTAAGTGGGGCCTAAACTAAAAACTAATTTTCTTTCTTTCTTTCTTAATATCATAGTTGGCGAAACGTGGGAGTTAATACACCTCTGCCTACGCCTTCGAGATTTATAGGCGTGAGTATGTATGTATGTTAAATCCCGCGCGCCAGGGCCTCGGCGACTTAGGTCCAAGATGTGTGTCCAAAGGTATATGTATCCGCCATATAACGACAGCATCAGCAATTAAAATATGAACGAAATAAATTGAGCAATTGTCATCTATTTGTTTCTCGAATAAGTTTTATTGATGACTAGTTTTTGACAGACAGACAGAGTTACTTTCGCATTAAAATATTAAGTATGGATATTGATTTATACTTTTCATTGATACTACTTTTTTTAAGAGGTAGGTTACTTGAAACTCATATGACCTGTATTCCCGTTAACACCTCCATGTTTACCCCCCATAATCCCCTCCTTGTTAATAAATACAAGCAATTAAGCTTAACTGGAGGGCTATTTAGAAGGTGGCTGGGACAGACTGAATGCGGAAGGCGGAGGATCGGGTGAAATGGCGCCCATTGGGAGAGGCCTATGTCCAGTAGTGGACTGCGGTGGGCTAATTGATTGATTGATTGATGTCTAGAAGACTTTTTACTTGCTAAACTTTACTGCTAGACTTTAGGAGCAAGAAAAAAACGATGGAGAGAGTAATTGAGGAAATGGCATCTGAGTCTCTGTGGCGTAGCGGTAGAACGTTCGACTGCACGCATTGGGGCGCGGGTTTGATTCTCGGTCAGTACAAATTTAATATTGTATGCATGAATATTTATTTTAGTTATTTAATGTATGAAGGAAATGACATGTTGCGCCGACTCCAAATAATAGGGACAAAGGTAGGCAGATGATGATAACCTGTGCCAAATTTTTATAGGTATAAATTTGTATTGGTCTGGGTGTTTCTATGTATAATATGTATGTATTTACAAAAAAAAAGTATCAAGTATTTTTATCCGTATTCTTGATTCCATAACACAAGCTAGTTAAGCTTACCATGAGATAGCGTTGTGTAGAATGTTGTGGAATATTTATTTCAGTCAAATCTCTTCAGTAGTTTATATTTCACACAAAGATCAGTTGTTGTGAAGGAGACCGCTATCACAAGCCTATCTATACTTAAAAAGTGACCTGACTGTACCTAGATAGTAAAAATAAACATTTTTATTTATCTTAATTTATCGAAAAACAATGGCTAGGTACCTAAAAGAAACTATTCTTTGCATTACTTTCGGTCGCTTCTGAGGCCTTAACCTAGGAGTCCAGAATCAGCCTAAATATCATGTGGCTTTAGCTATACTAATGGGAGCGACTGCCGTCTGACCTCGTCTGACTACAGGCCGTGCCAGGTCAATTGAGAATAATGTTTGCACTAAAGTTCTGACAACAGAAACAAATTTAAACATCGGGCGTGTCTCGGTAGCCGAATTGGTCAAGGAATTCCCCCTGTAAGGGAAAGACTGCGGGATCGAGTCCCGCCCGAGAAGATTCTTTTTCCCTATGTATTCAACTTGTATTTTATAAACTTCAACCGCCTGGTATCATCATCATTGTTCACGGGTGCATCCGAAGACTTCACCTCGCCTCCTTCTGTTGTATTTATACGACTTTTATGGGAGCGACTGACCTCCTAATCCCGACATGAAAACCTGCGCCTGAGCCTCGCCTCTCAAACAACTCAACCGGTTTGAAGGTGAAATTACCTACTCAGGAGATTACGGTAGAGCCCAAAAGCATCCATAGTTTATTATTATATCTTATTTTATTTTATTTTGTTTTATTTGGAAAACACATAGCATTAAAACTATGTAACATAAACACTTACATCACTAGAGGCCATTTATAAGTTTTCGCATATAAATAACAAGTAGACACTAAAAGGTTTCATATAACAAATGTTGAAAAATAATTTTGAAAAGAAAAATGAAAGACAATTGAGAAGTTCAAATACAAGACACTTAGAGAACCAATTCAAACCAGAGATCACCGAGTACACGTTTGTAATTAGCAGGACTTGTGTTAAATAAATCTAATTCCGGATATTCGGAGGTTTTGTTCACAAACTTGGCTGATCTGGGGAAAAACGAATTGCTTCTATAATTGGTAATACTGCGGGGTATGTGGAGAGGAACAGGTATTCGTACCGATCTAGTTGGGACCCTCAAATGTATCATGGAGAGGAGATAAGGAGAGTCCAACTTGGATTGTGCTATTGTTAATAGCAAAGCTACATCCGCAAGTCTCCGTCTCGTTTGAAGGGGCAGTCGGGGGTGTTTTATAGTTGTTTCGGAGAGAAAGATTTTGGGTACTTTCTATAGAAAAATCGTCTAGAAGTAATAAATCGCCGAAAAAAAAAAACAAAAAGAAATTACAGCCCCCATACAATATTCCTTTTATCTGTACATTGTTCCCATACGTTATTAATCTATACAATATATAAAATTACTTGTCCCGACTGACTGACTGACTGACTGATTCATCAACGTAGAGCCTAAACCGCTGGACCTACAAACTTGAATTTTGACAGTAGATGCATTTTATGATGTTAGCATCCACTAAGAAAGGATTTTTGGAAATTCTGCTACTAATGGGGTAAAATAAGGGATGGAAGTTTCTATGAAAGTTCTTCATTTTCAGAGCTAGACGCACTAAATTTCATAAACCTGTGTCTTTTAAGAAATAAAATATGAACACGTATATCAGCGTTTTTTCAAAATTTAACGACTAAGAGGGTAAAATGGGTGATAAACGTTTGTATGGAAAGTTCGTCATTTGCAAAGTTGGAAGCATGAAACTTCGTACACCTACGTCTTTTGATAAATGTTTTTTTTTTTTTTACCCAGGACACGTCAATTTGACTTCACCTCGCCTGATGTTAAGCTAAAGGCAAAGTCTCGGAAAGAGGGTCACCATCGTAAACATTTACCATGTTAACAGTGGTGGCACTCAGCTTGACGGCCTCATTAGATGCCTTTTCACGCCCCGCTTAAAGGACCCGGGACTGTAGGAAGAAGGAAACACGTGAGCTGGCAGGGAGTTCCAGGTCTTGTTGCTATCGAAGCTGTGCCCAAATTATTTCGCTCCGAAACGGACTATAAAATCAGTGTGTATATAAATTACGCAGGTAGTTATAAAAAATAAATTAAGAGCATTAATTTAAGTGTTGTTTGTTCACTTAATTCTTCACTCCCGTTTTAGCTGTGTAATCTGAGCGTACGCTAATGACTGTGGCAGTTAATGACACCTACCTAACTGAAAAAGTAGATTTATCAACTGATCAGCATGCTATGAACATTGTTTACTAGCACCTGACGTCATGACCATAGAGCAATATGGCGTTCATTGCATATTCTTTTAATCTAGTTGAGATACTCTTTAAAAATAGGTTTAATGGAGTATATTAGTGGTAAAAACGAATGGAATTATTTATTATAAAAAACCATTAATAAAATATTATTAAGTCGAAAAGTGAAGAAAGTCGAGGACAGGTAAAAGATATCAAATCATAAATTATAGACAAAGTATATCATGATATTTTAAAGACATTAAGTATGAAATTTATACCAATTTCTTGAATGTTCCTGTTGTTATAACATAATCACACAAATCCTAAAAAATAACAAGTAGATAGTAAAAAATCTACATGTTTCGAGTTGACTAAACAGTGTCTATTCTTTTAGCAAATTCACATTTAATACCGACAGAGATTTATAAATTAGAACATTAGACTAATAAAAACTTTATCAATATAGCCACTGATTTTTTTTCTTCTTTCATCACCGACACCTTCATGGCATAATGTTATTAAATCTATAGCATAAAGTGTCCTATCCATCGAATAGAGATGCTTCTGTTATACCCTTATTTTACAGTACATCGCTATTTAACCTATACTTTACACAAAACATGCTACAACTATTCACGTACAAGAACATTAAATTTAAAGTATTATCAGGTATAACAACAAAAAATATTGTGTGTTCAGTTCATAACCACATATACACTTTTATGCATACGTCGTAACATAAGTTCCTTCTAAGCAAGCGTGTTTCATCATACACCACAATTATCATCACATAACATCCTGCTGGTGAAATGTAGTCAAAATAAGCCTTCCGATGATGAAAAAAACATTCCCGATGGAGAACAGGCCTCCACATCAAGTGACACTGAACATCTCACTTACCTTAGCAGCCGTCCGGTTCCATATGACGACCTTGTGCCCGGAATTGAGCAGGTTCTTCACGATGCCGCTGCCCATGATGCCGAGCCCGAGGAAGCCGAATTTCATCTGGCTAGCCTTGATGTTCTTCTCCAGAAGTGTCTCGGACACGTTTTCAAGGTCCAATGGGGGAGTTTCCTGAGGAAGATAGAAGGAATAGGTTATAGGTAATTTGTGATTAAGGTATGTAAATCAAAATCAAAAATAAAAAGGTGTTTGCTATATAAATACAATGTTGACATGACTGACTAACAGTTGACCAGCACTGTACAGAAACTATTGTGTTCTATTACAAGCATTGGTTGTAAGTTTGACGAGTTCGTCCTAAATAAAGTTTATTTATTTTTGATTTTTGATATTTACAGATATATTTTTTTAACTCCTAAAGAATAATGCAAGCTCGCTAAAGTAGCATTGGAAGAATTCGCGTATCTGTCAAATATAACCAATTTCATTCATAGTAGTAATTGGCTAACATTGGACAAATTCTTGGTGCAAATGGTCTCACTACCATGGACGCCCAAGATCATGCGAAGAAAGGAAGAAAGGAAGAGCTGCAAGGCGGACTCTGAGTTCCGAGGGCATCTAGACCTCGGATGCAATCAGGATAACGTCAAAATTTAGATGACGATGATGATGCGACCGGATCTGATGATGATGGTGATGAAAATCTTTCTTGAAGCTTTTTTTTTTATACCACTTAGGTGGCAGACAAGCACACGGCCCACCCGATGGAAAGTGGTTACCGCGGCCTATGGACGTATGCAACACCAGGGGCGTTACACTCCTGCTGCCTACCCTGAAGAAACCTTCTAAAGCCCCTTTTGAAGAACACCATATTGTAGTCGCTTGGGAAAACCACGGCAGGGAGTTCATTCCACAGCTTGAGCGTGCGTGGGATGAAGATCCTTTCATACCGTACGGTGCGCACCGTTTTCGGATGCAATGTGTGGGGATGAATTTTCCCTGCCTATGACGTGCGGTGCGATGATAGAATGTAGCTGCGGGCATCATATCAAATAATTCATCTACTACAATCTACAAATAAAGCTACACAGATACTTACTGGTCTCAATATATTAGACGGACGGTTCAGCAAACTGGACTTCTTGGAGAACGAATGATTGAGCATCGAAGGCTTCTCATTAGCCATATCGGTGTCAGTGTAAGACCTCGGGAGGCTCGATTTGCTCTTCTTGCGGGGCGTGGCCTTTGCGCTGGCGGAGGACGAACGTTTGATTGCCTTCACCTTTGAAATGCCCAAACGTATCTATAAATATTGAGAATGGTCAATTGTGGAAATGGTGTGGTGAGAAGCCATGCAACAGTTAAACTATATCGGATGATTTTGTGGTCGTTTCGGAGCGAAAGATATTAAGTCTAGTTTACAAAGTTGCTGTCGGTGTCTGTCCTAAATCGGGTTATTCCCGTTTGCCACCCCCAACATTGCCATCTGTGGTGGCAACTGGGACATTTTCTGAAAATAATATCCCATACGCCACCGGGGATGACGCAGCGTTGCCTCCCAGGTGGCGAGTGGGATTTTCGTTTTGTAGGAATCCCAGACGTCACCGGGCGGTGGCGAACTGGTGTCAATTGGGACATAATATGTTCAGTCCCCACTGGGATTGGGATTTTTCTCATAATATTTTACAATTTATTTGTTTTTTTTTAGTTTGGTGTTCTGGGGAGAAATAAAGATGAATTATGAATGAATGAATGATGATGAAAAAAAAAGTCGTGGGCTTTTTATTTTAACCTGAAGGCATCTTATTCTGAGTTAATACTAAAATTAATTAACCATACCTATTCAAATCTTATCAATATCTAGCAATGTCATACCAAATTTAGGGGTGGCAACTGCGACCTTTCCTAAGCAAAATCCCGTTCGCCACCTGGGGTGGCTAAAGGGATTCTTTCTAACATGATTTTCCCTTACGCCACCGGATGAAGGAATGCTAGGGGTGGCGACTGGGAATTAACATATCCCAGTTGCCACCTGAGGTGTCAATCGGGATATTTTTTCTGGAAATGGTCCCAGTGGCCACGAGAGATGGTAATGTCGGGGTGGCAAACGGGAATGACCCCCTAAAGCTTACTACGCAACGGATTTGAAGCGTTTTTTTAATAGATAGAGTGATTCAAGAGAAATGTTTATATTTATAATACATGCTTAATATAATAGAGGGTGCAGCGGGAACGGGAGCCACGCGGGTGGAAGAAAATTGACGGTACGAAGTTCGCCGGGTCAGCTAGTTATTTTTATATTTTACACATATTTGTTTCCTTTTTGGCCAACCGGTCAAGACCAACGAAGCTCTGACGAAAGTACTTATTTCGCGGTTGGTCAGAGGGCAGTCGCTTTCATAATGGTATTATGCATTTAGGCAAATCTTTATAGATGTGAACTTTGAGGGCCGTACTGAAAGCCTCGCATGCAAACAGGATAATGACGATGAATTGTAAGCCTAAGGTCGTCCACTGCATTGAGCGGACAACGGCTTTTCTTCCATATTTCAAATAAATACCATAACCCTAACCGCTTTCGGTATTACAATATTGAGTACCTATGTGATGTGATTGCACATATACCATTAATGAATTAATTAGCATATAATCTCTTTGAACCTGTGACTGTATGATAAGGATGCTATACATACAAGATGTATTTTTGAAATGGGACAGGGCACCAATAAAAATGTTAAAATCCAAAAAAATAATAATATTAGAAGCATGCCCACTGCCCACATTTGATTCCTTGAACGAATGAAAGCGGGTGGACAACTCACCTTGGGAGTGGCGCTCTTCTTCTTGGCGGGAGTCTCCACGGCCTCGCTCTTCTCCTCGCCTTCAGTCTTCTCTTCCTGGCTATCATCTTCATCCACGTCATCTTTGAGCTTGTCGAACTCTTTTTCAGGATCACGGGCATGGTCATCGAGATCCGGGAATTTCTGTTTCACAATTATGGCAAAAATGACGTACGGAACAAAATAAATGTAGTGCAAATCGCATGTTTTTTTGCACGATATTGTGCAAGTTATGTATTTGCACGATCTTGTGCAAATTATGTATTTGCACGATCTTGTGCAAATTATGTATTTGCACGAAATTGAATCAATATTATTTGCGCGACAGAGGCGACCGCTTGCGTGTAAGCGCACAACGCAGCACGAGCTCTTATACAAATTGACGAAATCGTAGTATGTCGCCAATTTTACTGTCGAACGAATCTACGTATAATTACAACAATTACGTCAAAAAATAATTTTTAAATTTTTAATTTTACTATTGAATTTAATCTGATGCCCAGAATCTAAATCAAAATAAGAAAAATGTGGAACTAGTTTGGTGGTAACAGAATCGCCACTAATGCGGAACTGAACATGGTGAGTATCAGACATCCTCATAATCAAACCCTAGTAAGCAGCAAAATAAAAAGAAAAAAATACGTAATAGCGTGAATAGTACTTAAAACTAACAATTCATCATGATTCGGGTACTTTTAGATAACTTATACTTCAAACTAGGTGACAACTACCATCATTGGTCACTCAGCGAACATGGCTGCTAAAAAGTGGCCGAAACGTCGGATTAAAAGTAAACAACAAATAAACCGCGATAGAATCCGTTAATAGTAATTTTATTTCAATGGTAAGTACCAACCTCAGGATGCTTAATGAACTCCTCAATCTGGTTGAGGGCTTCCTTGAAGGCGGCAGTTTTGCAAGACTTGATCAGCTGCTCCTTGTACTCTTGGTACGGCTTGATGTTGTTGTCTTCGATCCACGCACTGTTGGAGATATCCACTTATCAATATTAACGCCAGCTTCGTTTTCGCACTGATTGTGAGTTAAAGGTGAAGTCTCCGCAATGAAGGTTACCGTTATAGATACTAATAATTCTAGAATGGAGGCTTTTAGATTGACGATCTCGTCAAACGCTTGTAAACAACTGCTGTGCAAGTCTCTAAGCCTCGGACATACATAACGTGACATAAACTCACGCCTATATTCCCCGAAGGGGTAGGCAGAGGTGCTAGCACACACATTTCGCCAGTTTATGTTTAGGTCCCAATGTAATAGGTGGCGAGCCTATTGCCATTAACCGGGCACTTATAAACCTGCGATAAATACACACATAACTTCGAAAAGCATCGAAAAGTCATTGGTGTGCATGGTAAACCTGGGATCGAACCCGAGACATCGTCTCAGCAGTCCATTACCCATATCACTAGGCTACCGTAGACAGCCTAGGAAAATATTGTCATTGGTCAATCTCCAGTGACGTCTCCCTGTCCGGCTAAAGAATCAAGATCCAATCTCTATCAAAGCTATCGCAGCGCGGGAATTGTACAGGATTATAGAAAACGGAAACAGATGAGTTGCTAAAGGATTCAAAGTCTTTATGGTGCGGTCCACCCGTCTCTGAAGTACCAGTTCGTCCTCCCCTCTTCAATTCCAATTAGTCCCACCCTTTCCTTTCCTTCAAAGGACAACGCGTGCAGGGCCAAGATGCCATCCGTATACGGTGCAGAATATACCTTCTAGCCAGAACCAAGCGTTTCAGTGACTCATTCTTATGCCGCACCATTAAGACCTGGAACTCCCTGCCAGCTCACGTATTTACCCTACAATCCCGGGTCAAACGGAGCTTGAAACGGCATCTGATGAGGCCGTCAAGCTGAGTGCCACCACTGTTAACATGGTACATGTTTACGATGTCGACCCTCTTTCCGAGTCTTTGCCTTTAGCTTACCATCAGGCGAGGTGAAGTCAAATTAACGTGACCTCTATAAAAAAAACCACCAAGTCTTAACTCCTACTACCTAACTAATGTGTTCAACATTCGCTTCTCGAGTCGCACAGTCCGGTGAAATAGATATTTTCCTACAGTTTGGAAAATGGTGTCCAACAAACTTTAATAAGAGAAGAAAATAAATTATATAAAGGTTACTCTTCAAATAATTCTCGTGCCCTTTCCGTTTTGTGGTAATCGACCCCCATTATCGGGCATGTCTAAAGTTTACTGGATCACCAATACGGTCACATTCCCAAACCATTTTTAATAGCCTTTCAACTATCACAATATAAAAAGTAATTCCTCCTTGCCAATTTGGTTATACCTAACGTAATAGGGGTTTTCAAAGAAGCATACGGTCGATGACTTCAAGAGGCCTAGGGTGTAACGTCTTACGTAAGTGTTTCTATTCCAAGGACTCAATAATTTACAAAACACCGCCCGGAGCGTAAACTGAGATTATATTTTCTAACAGTCTGCCTGCAAACTCGCAGGAGACGTGTGCGGTAGGATGAGGTACGCTCGTCCAGAGCTAAGCAGGGAGTGTGCGGTTACGTAATAATAATAGCACGAACAGCCATGCTCCGCTGCTATCCCGACACTAATTGAAACACGACTCACAAAATAAGGTGAGAAATAAGACTATAGTGATCATCGAACTGTGGCAACGTCAGTTGACAAACTTAAGAGCGAAGTCGAAGCCTGACCAGGTGAGGAAATTTTACATATTGGAATGCAATACAACGAGCAAAAACCAATATAAATTCCTGTAAGCGATACTGCTTGCCATACTTGTTTTGTGAGGTGATTCAGCCAACCTGTCAGTCAACCATCCTTTTTAAGAAATGCACATATCGCCTCTTCTGGCTGGGTAATAAACTCCAGATAAGATAGCAGTGCTCTTTTTACCCGACTACGGCGAAGCCAAAAGGAGGGTTATGATTTTGACAGGCTATGTATGTATGTATGTATGTATGTATGTATGTATGTATGTATGTATGTATGTATGTATGTATGTTCATTTGTTCCCTCATAGTTCCTCAACTACTTATTAGAACTAGACAAATGAGGTATCGTTACAAGCGGCTTGATCGTCCGATGGTTATAGGCTATATGACGTGTCACTCAATCTTGTGTGGCGCCCTCTAGCGCTCATAAGGTACTGTGTAAAAAAATAAATACGAGATAAATTCGAGAAAAAAAAAGAAGTGCATTTCAAATATGTATAAATTATTAGCTTTACCTTGCCCTAAAATAATGTAAATAAAAAATAAAGTTTAAAACTAAAACCCGACTACCGAAAAATCACACTCTAAAATGTAACAAACAAGAAAATATCAAGGATAGCCGTGGTCGTATGCCACTTACTCTAACAAAACAATATATTCTAGGGTAAAGTGGCATACGACCACGGCTATCCTTGATATTTTCTTGTTTGTTACATTTTAGAGTGTGATTTTTCGGTAGTCGGGTTTTAGTTATAAATAGGGCACTTCAATTTGACGTCATCTCGCTTGGCGGTATGCTGAGACTCAGGAAAGAGGGTCGCTATTACAAACTCTCAGAGCACCTCTTATCTGGGGGTTATCCGGACCACTCTATATGCCAGACCATGTCCTCACTGCGGCATTCTGCTTTGCGAAGAGAAATATTAGAGAAAAGCATAACTTTACAGTCTCTCAGATATTCTATGTTCAGAATACAGGCGTATACACGGAGTGTTTCCCGGTAAAGTAGTGTTGAAACTTCAATGGAAACACTTGGCGTATTTGCACTTCATTAAAAATATATTCTAAAAACTACTGCCACGTACAACCAAAACTGTCACTTCACTCACATTTTCCCAAAAACAAGTAGTAGAATAGAGGAGCCCACTTGTTTCAAGATACATACATAGACAAATATACTTTTTAAATTAATTACGTAACAACTGCTCATTGAGACCATTCTGATGAGTCCAAACTCGCTATATGTGCTGTAAGCCGCTGAGAAGTCCTGTATTCAGCAGACCACTTGATGCCGTAGGATCAGGTCAAGGTAACCAAGTCCAAACAATACTACCAATGTAATTGTACACCAAATTTCTAATCAATCGAACCTGTAGAAGTAAGATCCTTACATAATCCAGGGAATAGCTGACGATCCTCAAACGCCCCAACAGATATTCAACTTATAGCTTAGAACCATTTCGATCATGTCAGCTTTCAAATAAAAACTGCATTAAAATTTTGGTCCATCCGTTAGGTAGCTATGGTACCACTACCACAGACAGATACACAACATGTATATTTTCAGATTAAAATCTATCGCTATCATAAGTTTCAGTCAAATCCGTTCAGCCGTATGAGCGTATCAAGTAACGTCCAAACTTCTTCATAAACTTTTACATATTCGTAGGATATAAATTTTGTCATATTATCTGAAAGTAGGCAGGTACATCACAGTAGGACGTCCACGCACCACAGGGGGTTGTTTACCCTTTTTACCCGACTGCGCGACGCAAAGGAGGGTAATGTGTTTATCAGTCTATCTATGTATGTATGTATGTATGTATGTATGTATGTATGTATGTTTGTTTCTATGTGGCGTTCTAGAGACCAAATGCATGGGCCGATTTTGATAATTCATACGTCAATCGATTCGTCTTAACCTTGCGAGTGTCACTAAAGGCATGAAAGTAATCAAAATCCACCACAGCGACAACCAGACGCCATATTGTCAAAATGAAAAAAATAAAAGTCGATGAACTATGTCAAGTGGGGTGTCGTTGAATAGGTATTTTAAAATCATTTTTAGGTTCCTTTTATCATTTTTTATTTTAAATAATATTTTCGGATATATAACGATTTAAAGTTGTTTAACAAAACAATCATTCTCGCTAATGTTCTTACTTATTGATTTAAGTTTTTATTTCAAGTATAAACGATATGTAAATTACAAAAAGATAATACATGTCATATCATAACTAAAAAGTGTAAAATAAAACAAATGATTAAAAAATAAAAAACCCGACTGCCACTGAAAAGACCGAAATAAGTTTCATAGCAGGCGGTACCCATTTGCCAATCATAAACCGAAAGAAGATTAATGGGTACCGCCTGCTATGAAACTTATTTCGGTCTTTTCAGTGGCAGTCGGGTTTTTTATTTTTTAATCATTTCACTCGGCGATAGGTTTGATGTCAGAGACATGTGTGGCTTTAGTCGGTCAAGGGAACACGAAAAATATAACAATTTTGCGTACTGCATGTTGCAGTGTACCTACATGAAATGAGCGTCTTAAAATTCATTACATAATAAGATGAGCTTCTCAGTGGAATTTTGCTCTACATTGTTAAAGTGTTAACTTGACCTATATCACGTTGTTGGGAGGGGAAATATTTTTTTTATTCTACGATTATTATGTACTAGCTGACCCGGCGAACTTCGTACCGCCAATTAAGTTCCACCCGCAAGGCATCCGACCCCGTTCCCGCTGCACCCTCTTATACAATGATATAGTTATCTAAACAGCAACAGAAATAACCACACTGTCACTTCTGCGTATAATTGTTGACATTAATGATCACTGCTCCGTTCCCTTGATATATAGCCTATGTATTATTCTGATGTATAAGCTATATTATTGTAAAGTTTCATGATAATCCATACAGTAGTTTTTACGACAAACAACCATCCATACATACATCCATCCATACTCACAAACTTTCGCGTTATTAATATTAGTAGGATGCCTTCTGGCATGCCGGCGGTAGTAACTGTTCACTGCAGTACCTCGTGACGTGGACTGTGAAGATTTTTTCCCAACCCTACAGAAGTCATCTAAATACGGAACGCGTGTACTTCAATATGTACCGTGAAGCGACTGCATTAGATCTCCACAACTCACTGGTGACATCGAAGTTCTGTAGTTAGAACAAGTTATCGGACTTTTTGGAGCTATAATTAATCCGTAAAGAATTCCACAGATGTTCGTATGGCAATAGGGACCGACGGCATCCCTCGCATGCCAGGTGAGCCAGGGCCATCTACCGTTTTGAGACAGTCCCATCCTATCCCGACGGAGGGGAGCCAAGACGTTGCGCAGGTCTGCTTGTTCTGGGATGACAAGCTGCCATATCTATCACCTTCCAAGGTCTGCGCCCAGTGAACTATCCCTCCCCTTGCCTGCTGCTTTAGAGGGACACGTGGAAGACTCGGAGCTGTCCCCAAAAGGATCGCTCCAATCTTGGTTGGAATCGGCCGTAGGCGGTAACATCTCCTCTGTGTGAGTCTCCTCCGACACGGAGGATGCATTGCGTGGAGATTTCATACCAATTACCACTGGTCACCCATCCTATGACTGACCTAGCTAGAATTGAGGAATATAGTTGAGCTCGTCACCGAGACGTGAGGAACGTGGAAAGAAACTCTCTCAAGGAAATGCGGTCTTCACTGCCTTGTATGAAACGGACGGGTGACGGCAATGGGATGGACTTTGTGCTACGAAATTCTCTTCAAACCCTCACTAACTTCATGGAACTCGACATCGACTCGAGCAGTCCTTTTTCATCCAGATGTAGTTCTTGACTTTTATAAGAGCAACTGAATACTGAAGAAACTTCCCAAACTCGAGAGAATATCTTATCAGTTGACAGAGCCTTGTCTGATAACCAGATGCAGCCAGCCTCACCTGGGAGCTGATGCACTTGGCAATGGGTTCTAGGTGAGATTGGCATGGGCCTCGACAGTCTCATAGCCATAGACCATGGGGTCTACATAAACAATATTGAATAATAAATTATGGTGTCATTAGAATCCTTACACCATCTCAATTACAAATAGCACTAGCTAAAATTTGATAAAAACTGGCGGCAGTATGACTATCCATACTAATATTAAAAATGCGAAAGTAACTTTGTCTGTTACACTTTCATGCCTAAACCACTGCACCGATTTCGATGAAATTTGGTATAGCGGGAAATTAGATGTTGAGAAAGGACATAGGCTATGTTTGGTCGCGATAACCGACATCCACACGGGTGGAGCTGCGGGCAAAAATCTTCATATTATGTTAAATCAATAATCAGTCGGCTCGTCTTTTTGCCATCCATGCCCTCGAATAAAGATAGACAGTCTTTCTAATCAAGGATCTGTATCCTCAGTTGGTTTTCACGATGATGCTACAGCCAATTCTGCCATTTACAATTGTGATATTGGCAACATGGGCTTCAGTTCCATTAAGTCTTCATTAGATCTGTCTGGTGACATGTTCCCCTTGTGTCCAGGCATCCAGGTACCCAAGCAATAATCATATGTTCTGGCCAGTTTTTCCAGTGACTCTGTGCTCTTTCAGAATTGCAGAGTATCAGCACTACCTGGCTGTTTGGTGTTGCTCAAGTTGTTGGCCTTCTCAGTGACTTAGATAATGGAATAAACTTCTGTGTGAAAGATGCAGATAAAGCTTCTTAGAATTGCTTGGTTTATGACCTATCTTCGCTCTTACTGTGCACTCCAGACCCTAATAGCCCCATGACATTAAGTGGTCAATCTCATGTTGTGTCTCTTATGCAGCGGCCACACACCAGATTCACCATCCAACTTTGGCTTCAAGTAGGAAAAGACAGCAGCCCACCCAACGTCTGCACTGCTCATTGGCTTAATACCTGCTTTGAAGCCAAACACTGCTGTGAGCACTCCCTTTTCTCTCATCTTTTGGTTCTTTAAAAACCCACTCTGTGCACATTGGTAGTGGCCATTGACCAGGAATTGGTGGCAGTGCCTGTATCGGGTCCCAGAGTCCAAGCATGAAGCTTTGCACAGTGGTATATTGGACACAAATCTTGACATTGGAGTTTGTTCCTCTGTTAGTACACAATATAGCTCTGTGAACACTCCACAAGTGTAATATGCCTTCTATGAAGTTATGCAGTTGTTTTTTGGCTACATTCATAAATTTATTATTAATGACAACTATAAGATAGGGAGAGGACCACACCAGCTCCTGTAATCGTTTTTATTTAATTAACTAAGCTAAGAAGCCTATGATTGATGTTTTTTTATTATTTGCCCAAATATTATAATGGAAAAATTTATTACAATTAAGAAGTCATTATGGAATCCTAATTTATAGTTCTATTGCTAATTGCAGATCAAGTATTGACTTAAACTTTATCATCTTATTAGATAGCAAATAAACTTGTTATACTACATAATTTACTTCTTTAGTTTTATGTACAGAAATACTGAATATTTTTGTACTTAAAATGTTACTGCTGAATGATGGTACACATTTCAATGGTAACGGCTATAGGTACATATTGCAAATTAAACCAGATTTTTTGTTTACATCAACATCTGGTGATCACCAGATGTCAGTCTCCTTAAGTGTATCAAGAGCTGGCCGGATACATAATAATGTTAAGTTTAAAAAGAATAAAACCAAACTTTCAACTGTTTCTGCATGAATTGTTCAGTTTTGGTGAAATACAGGCATCCAATACTCACTAATTGTTGGTTCCAAAGAAGTAAATACATTGCACGTTCATTGCCTTCTTGGGAGGCTTCAGTTCCGGCGTGGGGATAGCTACCTGGAACCCACCACAATATCTTATTAGGGTTATCAATTTTCATAATATTATGATGTCATGGACACTTTGTTTATTTTTTATGATGATGTTTCAACATCTATATTGGCATGTTTTAGAGGCTTGCAAGCTTGATGCGCTCTCTATAAAACGTGACATACATAGAAGCTTCACATAATCATAATGAGCACTGAGCAAAATTTTCCCGCCTATTATTACAAGCCTATTATCTGTCAATGACATCAACAAACGTTGCTATATTGTTTACTATCAGTAATTTAACTATTTAAAGTATTGAAAAGGGACTGTTATTATTTTCTAGTATAAGGAAAATAAAATGATGCGTCTTACCCGGCCGGGCCAGGGGCTGAAGCCCTTCATTTTAGCCCTGAAACAAATGTGCAGAAGATGTAACAATGGTCAAAAACTAATTATAATCGCAAATAACTAATAATAGCTTGTGTTTTCAATACATACCACACTAAATCACCAAGTTTATAACTCTCAGACATGATGCACGTCTACTTAGCTCGGATTTCCACGATGAACTAACCAAAGAGTAGGTGAACCCAATATAGACGAGCCATAGGGTAGGGAAGCTCGCACAGCCAGACCATTGTTATTTCATTGTCTATGATCCAAAAAACCGTAACTTACTAAAGCACTTCTTGAAATCGACTAAAATTTGAATTCAGTTTGAATTATTTATTATTTTATTGTTATTATATTATTTAAACATTTAAACCTATTTGGTATTATCACAGATAACACAATACTGTACTACTTTGTATGTTGATTCCTCTGAGGTGCTCTGGGGTCCCACCATGATCTTCGGGACCCAAGCCAACCTCACCTGCAAGCCGGTGCACCTATTGAAAAACGGACGACGCTCTGGCACTGGTTTTCCTTTCGGGGTTCAGAGGTCTGATGGCAGTCACCCCCAGCCAGCCCAACCAGATCAATGAATAATAACTTAATAAGTAATGCAAGGGATCGCGCGAGGGATAGGACGCCACCGCAACACAGCGTGCAGGAGAGTCGCCCGCCTCTTGTGACAAGTAGGTGAGGGCTACCGTACCTGAACCGGGCACGGCTAAAGAAGATAGGCCAAAATTGTGATCCCCAAAAACTCCGCTTCGCAACGTGGAACATCGGCACGTTGACTGGTCGAGCGAGGGAGTCCTCGGTGGGAGGGCAGTAGATCCTGGCTCATTGGGGATAGCTACCAGCTGATGTACACAGGTGCACCTGATGGGCAGGCGGGGGTAGGCGTGGTGTTGTCTCGGGCTTCAGGATTCAGGATGACATAGGTGAAACGCCATAGCACCCGACTTTTGGTTGTGAGGGTACTTATTGATGGGATTGTTACCCACATGATAAGTGCCTACGCACCACAGTCTGGGTGATGCGAAGCTGAAAAGTTCTCGTTCGGGAACTAACTCGGGGGAATGCCTCGTGACATCTCGCTGTCGCAGGAGATTGTTCTTGGTGGTGACCTGAACGGTCATGTGGGTGATGAGTGTGAGGAGTTTGGGCATGTATACTGTAGTTATGAATATGGTAGCCGTAACCCAGAGGGTGAGCACATCTTCAGAACGTGCAGGGCTGCCAATCTTGTTATCGTGATTACACGATTACGTACTTCAAAAAGAGGCCCGATCATCTTATCACCTACAGGAGTGGCGGGGCGAGCTACCCAGAGCAATTTCCTACTCACTAGGAGGCACAGCATCAGTAGGATAGCCAATTTTGCAAGGTTATAACCGGGAGTCTCACTACGCAACACCATCTCCTTGTCATAGAGCTCCACGTAAAACCCAAAAGCAAACGAGTTGAGCGCGGCCAACGCAAAATCAAGTGGTGGCTGCTTGATGAAGCCAAGTCCCAGAGTTTCGTCTCAGGTATCGCTAACAAGTGCCTTGAAGCTGTAGACGAACCTGTGCAAGATTGCTTATACAAGATTCAGGCAGCTATTCTTGCTCTGCACGTCTAAAGGTGGACGCAAGTGTGACAAGGACGCTTGGTGGTGGGACACAGTCCAGAGGGAGATCAGGGTGAAGTGGTCTTTAAAAGGTGGCAAGCGTCCAAATCTCCCGTGACGAGTATATAGAGGCTAAACGCGCCACTAGGATAGCTTGTAGAAGTCCAGACTCCCATTCGACGCATGAAGAACCGGAAAGGAAAAAAAGCTGTTGGACCCGACGAAGTCCCCACCGAGGCTTGCAATGTGGCAAATGTGTTTTCCTGACCGGTAAAATCCCAAAATAGTGGAGGCTGAGTATCACTGCACCAGTCTTCAAGGGCAAGGGATTGGTGCAATAGTATTGCAGTTACCGTGGTATAAAGATAATGTCCCTTAACATGAAACTCTATGAGCGGATAATTGACTCCCGGATCCGACAGGAGAGTGCCCTTTTGGAGTGTCAGTATAGGTTCCGCCCCGGGTACGGGACTATGGATCCGGCGTTCGTTCGGAACTCTCGGATCCGCGGCAGTCTCCATATCCGTGACATCGCAGATAAAATACAAGAGAGCCGCCTTCACTGGTGCGGCCACGTCTTGCGGCAACCGCCCAGCTACGTGAGTAACGGACGGCAATGGTGCCCCCACCAGCTTCAGGTAGAAGTGCTGGCTTAGCGTCATGGACGTCTTACTATTAAACCTTGGACGCCAAAGATCGTGCGGAGTGGAAGAGGAAGAGCCGGAAGGCGGACCCTGGGCTTCGAGGCAACGGTACCCTCGGATTAACGACTTTATGTACATGATGATGATGACTTATATGTTGATTCCATCAAAAACTACAAATATATTTACCGTTTTTTAAGTGTTAACTATTACGTATTAAAATACGTTTCACACGTTGCCCTTCCCTATTTCGTTTTAATCTGCACCTCTAAAGGCACTGTCATTGTCAAGGCAAGGCAGGCAAATGTCAATGTCTTTTCAATTTCATGAATTTTAGTTCCCGCACTTCAGGACGCTTAATAATTTTTAGTATTTTGTTTGTTTTATACCGCCAAAATTAAAATCACTACAAAAGATGATTTAACCCCAAGTTTGAGAGTATTTTTTCTGTGATTCTAAAAGATAAAAATGTCAAAAAGATTCTATAATCCTCAACAGCAAGGAGAAAGAAAGAAGGCTAAACTCGATGTTAGCATATCTGATCACAATTTTCCGTTGAGTCAAACTAACGAATTTAACAGAGGTAAACCTATAATACAGTTAAATTTGATTATATATCTTACATCTTAAATAATGTCTTAGTAGTGTCTAGCAACTAACTTTTATCAATAAATCTCAGAAAATAAAGATGTTGACAACTGGGGTGACGACAACGACGATGAAATCCTTCTCCTTGCGAGCCAGGCCTGTGAAGAGGCCTATAACAACGACACAAGTCAACTACCAGACTACAGTATGTGCATGCAACCAGCGTCCACAAGCACCCAGTTGAATCCACAGCCAAGCACTTCTAAAACCGAATTTACTTTCAAAAAACCGTCTTTTAACCCACCTTCAGCCGTCTCAACACATCTAAAAGAAAAATGCAACAGGATATCCTCACCCTTACCAGGAATTACTTCTAAAGTTATATCTAGAACAAGCAACTACAGCAATTCATCAAAATATTTTGCATTCAATGACAAAGTGCTTCAAAGTCATGATACTGACTATGTTAGCAAACAATTGCTACAATTACAAGAGGAGAACTCTAGGTTAAAATCAGAAAATGGTAAATTGTTAGAGAAATGTGTGACTAAAGAAGGTGAGGCGTCTATATTAAGAACGCAACTGAAATCGTGTCAGTCGGCAGTTGATAATGCGAGGTTGGAGAAGATAAAGGCTCAGGAGAAGGCCCAGATGGAGTGGAATGAGAAGCTAGTTGCTGCTAACAGTCAGATGCATGATTTGAGGACTCAGCTAGACTTTAAGGTAGTTTTTTTATTCCTACATAATGACCACATACAATAAATAAGTAGTTGCTACAGCCTCAGATTGCTCATTTAGTTTTGTATAGTAAACTAATTCATATGAAAATGATGATTGGTTATCTTCATTGAAGGACATCCTCTGCTCTACAAATCCAAAACAAAATATCTGCTTATTCAATAACTAGCTTTTGCACAAGCTCCGCCCGCGTGGATGTCGGTTATCGCGACAAAACATAGCCTATGTCCTTTCTCAAGGTCTAATCTACTCCTATACCAAATTTCATCAAAATCGGTTCAGTGGTTTAGGAGTGAAAGCGTAACATACAGACAGACAGAGTTACTTTCGCATTTATAATATTAAGTATGGATACGAATATAAGACGCAATCATGAAACGCGAGTTCAAAATTAAATATACTAATAGCAGATGAGCACAGAAAAAAAAAATATAATTTTTTTTTGTGTAAGATAATCAATATTGCTGTTTTTACATCGTTGAATAAAGTCTGGTGACCCCTTCTTGTCCTAGTACATAATTTCTAATTTTTTCAGATATAAATGAATTTCGAAATTCATGAAAATAAAGCACTCAAGTTGGACTTGCACCCACAACCTTTCCCTTACTGGGCAAATGCTCTTCCAACTGAGCTATTGAGCCACACCTGACTCACTTTATATCGTCTTCCTAATGTATTTCGAATTTACAGGTTAGCATAATAAATGCTATAAAAATTTCATTCAAATTAATTAATTTATTACATTACAGAATCTGGAAATAATAAGTATAAAAGAGAAATGCAAGAAACTTGAATCGACAAAAGTGAAATTGACACAAGTGACTATTGGCAATAATGACATCTCACAAAGGTACCTAATTACAGAGCCGTTTTACCCTTTTGCTTCATAAAAAGTAAAATTGCAACTCTATTGCTTGTTGACTGATGGTTTTCTGTTGCCTCTATAACAACAAATACTAGAAACAGAATTATACTGTACCTTTCTTTCGCAAACCTGACTCGCACATGGCCAAATTTTAATGTTGGAGTAACATTTATCGGCTTTTTGATGTTCTTTTCAAGACAATTTATTATATTTATTATTTCAGGCACAATAACAATACTATACACAATGACTCGGTAGTAAGTCAGAACAGAAGAGTTAAAACAGCCTCCAGTAGTGTGCAAACTGAAGATAGAGTTCACTTTGTGAAACTTAACAAGACATGCAGAAGTGGTATTATGCTTGTTTTTAAATAACCAGCACAATTTGTAGTAGAAAAAGGAATAGCGGGCAATCAGTTGGCCTATCGCAGTCTACTGGTGGACATAGGCCTCTCCCAAACAGTAGAGGGGAAACAAAACTCTAATTCTCTTCTATACTTAAAGTACTTAAACATAGGGTACACACCATGTGAATGAAATTGAACAGTGCCCTATGCCTAGTTCACTGTTTTAGCCACCCCATAGGCCCAGCGCACACCGGTGGAAGCGCGGCGGCGCGCAATTTAAAACAGCAATTTAATATAAACCTTAAGTAACTTCATATACGATCGAATACTGTATATCAAGAATACGTTCGCACGCGGCGCAAGGAGCGACCGCAAGAGCAAGGGCGCGACTGTAATTTCGATCGTATATCAAGGTCCTTATGCTTTATATTAAGTTGCTGTTTTAAACAGCGCGCCGCCGCGCTTCCATCGGTGTGTGCTGGGCCTTAGAAGCATAGGCTATCCTGAAATTCAAATTCAAAGTATTTATTCAAAATTGTGTAGCACTACTACAGCTTTTTGACGTCAAATTTTTTTTTTTTTTTTTTTTTTTTTTAATCTTTATTTATTTTGGGGTTTTGATCCAGTAAGGATATGCCAACCCCATCGTACCTTAATTCCTAGTGGACAGTCTTACATTATTTGTTACAGTCTAGGTAGTACACTTATTATAGGGAATCATTGCTGAACTATTGTAATCAGGTGACATAGTTTTTGGGCGGCTTCGGAGCTTGGATAACTCATAATACTTTGTATTAGACCCACATCCAGAGTATTTGCTTTTAATTCGTGGAGCAGAGCCACACGCTCTCTTTTATTCCGGTCACAATCCATCAGCAAATGTTGCACATCTTCAATTTTATGGCATACAGGACAGTTAGGCGAATCAGCTTTTCTCATAAGATATGCAAACTTTGCTGATGGATAGTGACCAGATCTAATTCTAAAGGCCAACTTAATATAATGTCTGCTCAAACGAGCATCATCGAACCAAGGTACCTGAGGAGGTACTGCCTGAATAGACTTATACCAGATACCTTTGCCTATGGACGTATGGTTAAAATGCGAGACCCACCCCTCGTAACAGATTTTTTTAACTTTTGGAATTAATTCCCAATGATCAGGCAGATAATTTATATCAGAGCCGTTTACAGATGCTACCTTAGCTATCCGATCTGCCTGTTCGTTTCCCGTAAGGCCGATATGCGCTGGAACCCATTGCAATCTGATATCTTTACCACTATTATTTAATAAAATAATAGATTTTAAGATCTCATAGGCTAACGATGCACCTCTGGATCCAGAGACGCATCGAGCCATATGCTGCAAAGCACTCTTACTGTCCGAAAAAATAACAATTTTGTTTAAATTTTGATTCTTTACGTAAGATAAGGCTTGATATATTGCAATCAGCTCCAGCGACATAATGCATGCCTCTTGGTTAACTTTAAAACCAGCCTCATAGTTTAAACTTTGATCATAGAAACCAGCCCCCATACCACCTTCGCTTTTAGACCCGTCCGTAAATATTTTATGCCATTCGTTGTAAGTGCTGTTTAATTCCGCTACTACGTTATTCAGCAATGAATTAGGTTCGTAACAATTTTTTGGGGATTGAATACATTCTAGGTTTATTCGAAGATATCTTGTAATTTCGATATTTGATACCCATACGTCCAAAGAAAACATACCCAGAAGTTGGCCTGAATTAATATTGAAATGGCTCACATCTCTGAAAGTTTTTATAAGAAGTGGCTTTCTTTTATTCGCCCAATACCTGTTATTAGAAAGGTCGCTTAAGTTTGAGACTACGGTAACAGTTTGATTCCTATTCCAAGATGCCATCTTCAAACTATACTTATAAGCTAAGAATTGCCTTCTCAAAAACAGTGGCACTAAATTTAATTCACTTTCCATAACATGGATTGGTGTACTTTTAATGAAACCTCCTACGATTCTTAATGCCTGGTTTTGCACTCTATCAAGTTTTATTAAATGTGTTTTCGCACAGCAATCATAAATGAATGATCCGTAATCCATTCGACTTCTTATCAGACTAATGTACAACCTACGCATGTGTTTTGTGTGCACTCCCCAACTACTACCAGCCAGTACCTTTAAAATATTCAAATATTTTGAACACTTGACGATAGTTTCATTAATGTGCTGACCCCATCGCAAACCTCTGTCCAATCGCATACCTAAGTATTTAGCACAGTCCGATAGAACCAAATTTTGTTCTCTTATTTTCAATACGGGTGTTAATTTTCTACGACCTCTGCTATATACACAGTAATTAGATTTATTAGGCGATAATTCTAAACCAAGTTCACTCAAACAGGACACTATGGAATTTAAGTCCTTTTGCATGTATCTTTCACACTTTTTTATATTCCTGTCCTTAATATATAAAACATAATCGTCTGCGTACTGTGACCATGTTACTTTTAAAGGTAATTTGTTAATCTTATGTGTTATTAAATTAAAAAGTAAAGGAGACAGAGGGTCTCCCTGTGCCAAGCCTCTATTTGTCCACCTTCTAATTGTACAATTACTACTGCTATCTAGATTAATATTTAGTTGTCTTTTACTTAGAAAAGACCACATATACGTACATATTTTCGATCCTATATTAAGCTCATCTAAAATATTTGTCGCGGCCTCTATTGACACATTGTTATATGCATCTTGAATGTCTAAAAAACATGCCAAAGTGGGATAATTTTCAGTAAAACCAATTTGTATGTACGTAACCAACCGAGATATTGCATCTAGACAGGAATGTGCTTTCCTAAAACCGACAGTATTCTGTGAAAATATATTTTTCCTTTCAGCATACCATTCCAAGCGCTTGTACAACATTAAATGGAATGTTTTGCATAAACAAGAAATTAGAGATATAGGTCTGAGTTTAAGCTCCGTGGAATTATTATTTAGTTTTGGTATAGGTATTACCTGAATCTTTCTCCATTGATGGGGGATCGCGCCGGTATTCAATACATCATTGTATATTTTAAGCAAGAATAATTTGGCTTCATTAGGAATATTGTAAATCATAGAGTAAGAAATTCCATCCTCGCCTGGTGCCGAATCCTTTTTCTTAAGGCAATTTTGAAGTTCCTGTAAACTAAAACTTTGTTCTAATTCGGAGTTTCGTGACACAAATGTAGGCATTATATTTTGTACGTAATCGGGGGTGAGGGACTCTAATAATTGTTTTTGTTTATCAGCTGGAGGATAGTTTTTTGTCGTTCTGTACCCCTTAATCCACCTCATACGGCGCCACATCTCGGGAGCCGAAGTCTCTCGATCGATAGAATCGCAAAATGTTTGCCAATTTAAAGACTTGGCTTTACTTATTAATTTTTGAGCTTCTCGAGTTTTTAGGTTTAGTGTATTTAAATTATCGGGGGTGGGGTTACGACGAAACTTAGACAGCGCCAATCTACGTTGAGCTACTATGTTTGATAACTTCGGGTTCCAATAGGGTTTGGGTTTAAATTTAGTCGTGGGTTTATTGCAATATCTAACAAAAGGAATGAATTTATCAGCCGCAAAGTTAATTTTATTTAGAAAACTATCATACATCTCTTGTAGGTTATTATTATAATCAAAATTAAAGCTATTTTCTAATGACTTTCGAAATTCCACCCAATCAGCTGTTTTGTAATTTCGTCTTTTTGTTGTACTGAAATTATTTGGAATACAGGTTGATATTTTAATAACCAAGTGGTCACTTCCAAGGTTTTCGTTAAACACTTGCCAATCAAAGCACAAAGCAATATCGGAAGACACGAAGGTAACATCCGGAGCGGTCTTTTGGAGAATACCATTTACCTTCTTGATTCGTGTAATTTTCCCATTGTTAAGATAAACATAAGAATTATCTAAGGCTGCATCCAGTATTTGCTTACCTCTTGTGTTGGTTTTGACCGACCAATTTGTATGGTGTCCATTAAAATCCCCAGCTAAAATAGTAGACCTAGAAAATAACGAAAAAATACTATCCCAGTCAGCCTGTCGTGTGTGGACAGAAGAAGGGCAATAGATGCCTACCACTTGATTTATACTTCCACAATTTACTAATCGAACACAAATTATTTGTATTCTGGTATTATTGCAAGTTACCGGTACTAAGTATGATTGTATGGACCTATGCACCATTATTGAAATCCCCCCATATGAATCACTTCTATCACACCTATATATATTATATCCTCTAACAGTAAGATGAATATCATTGCTCAGCCATGTCTCACCCACAATAGCTATGTGTATATTTTCCTGATTCAATAGCTCAGCAAATGAAATTAATTTAGGTCTTATACTTTGAGCGTTCCACTGCAAAATATTAATTTTTAGATTAGCCATTTATAAAACTAAAAAAAGTATCTACACATTCTTTCATAGAAAACATATTTACGAAAAATTTACTAAGTTCGTCCCAAATTATTTTAAAAAAGGATACAATCTTATCTTGCATTTCATCTTTAGACATAACAATACTTTTTAATTTAAAGAACAACTTCTTGAATTCAAATCTATACCTTAATTGTTCATTACTGATACCCTTATCCTGATCTTTGCTTGTTTGTTCATTGACGCTCTCTTCTTCCTTCCTCTTCGCGAAGACCGAAGTGACGTCACTTCTCTTCTTCGTGTTGACTCGAGGTCTGTCTTGAATAATGTGTGTTGGTTCCCTTAATGTTTCTTTTTCAAATTCCGCAGAATCAGCCAGCTGAGAAGTAGGTTCCATGTGTATCACGGTACCAGCAACCATGTCACTATATGTGATGTTATTTCTTACTAGTGATAATCCTGACGGCAGCTCTGTTGTATTTCTAAATCTATGATTTATCATTCTTCGTTGTTCGATTACAATTTGAAGTGCTTTTCTATACGGTATTTGTTTCTCACTCATAATTACACGTATTTGTCTTTCTTTTAAATAAAAAGGACATTTTTTATCTAAAACCAGGTGCGCTCCCTTACAATTCAAACACCTTATATTCTTTTCGTCACAATTGTCGTGATTACCGCCGCACTTGGGGCATAATTTCTTTTTAGTGGGACAGAACCTGAAAATATGCCCAAACTGCCAGCAACCTGAACACTGGGTCACGGGGAAAATATAAGCTTCTACTCTAAAGCGGCAATCGTATGCATATACATGACGTGGTAATGTATTGCTTTTAAAACAAATACGAATAGATTCGCTGTCTACCCATTTCCCTTCAGCGTTTATGCGTTTTAGTCGTTTAATAGATATAATATCTAATTCGCATTTTATAATGTCCTTAAGGTCTTCTTCACACAAATCAATATCCACCCCTTTTACAATGCCATAAGAGAATGACATTTCATTTATGTTTTGACATCGGAAACCCATATCTTTGAGTTTTGTACATTCTAATAATTTATTAGCATCTTCTTGACCTTGAAATTGTATCAATACCTTATTAAAACTTTTATATTTAATTCTAGTTATACCACAAATGTTCTCAGATTTGAGTAACTTCGCCAAAGCTATTTGTTTTGGCAAACTTTCTAAAGATGTTACGCATACCTCGTAAATTGAATTCTCTTCCGATTGTTTATCATTTTTATTTTCATCTACCCCCTCATTATATATAATCTCCGAAGATTTACTCCTAATCAATCGCTTTGATCTCCTTCTCATAACAGTAATAAAGTCATCTTCCCTTTCCTTCCTTTTCTCTGCGCTCCCTTTCCCAGATCCACATTCAGTTTCCATAAATGACGTGTTTATTGGGGTTCTCTCAAGTTCTTTTAAAAATTCCGTGTCACTTGAATCCTCTCCTTCATTACTATTTTCTTCCATTATAAATAACAAACGTCACCAACAATAATAAACACCAAACAGTAAATCGAAGTTACTCTGTACAAGCGAAAAAAAAACGCGTGCGGTCTGTACGCGTCTCACCCGGCGAGTGACGTCAAATTTTGCTTAAAACTAAGTTTACCACCGCTTCTAGGCACCAGTGGAGAAGAAACGGCGCAACAAACTCCACTGTAGCATTTTACAGACTTTTGCATTTTACATGACCTTTCACACCTCATAAATGTCCATTAAACATCTACACTCTTTGACTGAACATGTTTGAATGATCTATGGATCTTATTGTATCTCGGTAGTAGTAAAAGTAGATTTTTGACACAGTTACTCACTTTTAATACTGAAAATATTCTATCAACTACCTGTAATATTTCAGAAACCACAGATCTGAACACAGTATTATCATACATATTAGAACCGTGTGCCAGCCAACAGCACTCAATATTAGACTACAATGAAAAGCTTCAGAGAAGTACAGACTTGTCGCAGAACAAATGCAGGATATACAGTACTTTTCACCGAGTGCCTTCAACTCCTGCACCTAAGGAAACCAGAAGTAAGGTGGTGATGCGCAGTGTGTATGAAGATATTACTTCTGTGGCAAGTGGAAACTGTGATAGAATGGAAGAAAGGTATTTCAATGTAAGTTCTGTCATTGTTTTTTGACTGACTTTCGATAAGGATGACATTCTATTTATCAGTCTATGAGAGCCATAGACAACAAATGAAAACTTTTATCTAGTATATCCATCAAAATTATCATGAGAGACTGTAAATCTATACACAGGTCGAATATTACACGTTTGAATGTGGTCAAATAATTGAAGTACCACAGGGATCTATACTGGGTCCTAAGTTCTTAAGAGGTTGTCATACAAGGCGACTTAATGATAATGCTGTTCACCATCAGGCAGTAAAATACAGCCTGAATGTCCACCAACTATTGTTTTGATTTCAACATAATTGTATAAAGAATTTCTTGCTTTTCAGGTTTTCAATTCTATCACTTCAATTCTCAATGAGACTGTACTGAAGTTGGAGACAGTGTGTCAACGTGTGACAACTTCGTTCCAGAAGGAAATGGACGAAAAGTATATTGAAGTCACTTCAAGCTACCTAGATGTTAGTAGACAAGAATTGCTTAAGGGCAGGTCAGTATTTTTAATATAACTACTTATACTATTCCTAATTTCGACTAAAGAGCAGTTCACTCGAAATTAGAAATATTTATTTATAACTAGTACCTTTCACCTAAAACGCCTATATTAAAAGGGAAACTTACCTCTTTTCCCACCCTCTCCTTTCCTTCACAGGAGAACACGTGCATGGCTAAGATACCATACATATACAGTGCAAAATATAACTTCTAGAACCAAGCGTTTCAGTGTCTCATTCCTAATGCCGTACCATTAAGACCTGGAACTCCCTGCCAGCTCACGTGTTTCCTTCTTCCTACAGTCCCGGGTCCTTTAAGCGGGGCGTGAAAAGGCATCTGATGAGACTGTTAAGCTGAGGGTTGTGCCACCACTGTTAACATGTTACATGCTTTTTTTTTTTTTTTTTTTTTTTTATCGTGCGAAAAATCCCCACGGATACCACCCCCACGGAGCCGGTGGAGGCGGTTATGTCGGACTCGAACCGACTAAAACGCACGCCGTCTTGGGTCCTTGGCTGCCGGAGGTGAGATTGCCAAAAGCATATCTCTCGCACCCCGGCAGACCCAGGACCATCTCTTTCGAGATGGCCCCCTTCGGGTTGTGGGGACCAAAATGTCCCCATCTAGCCCCGGTTACGGGGAGGCGCACTTTGCGCCGCCGCCGCGGCCTGCTTCTGCTAGGGTGACAGGTGGCTCCACCGGTCACCCCCAGGCCAGCGCTCATGGAGGACGGAGGTCGTTCTGCGACCTCCGACGTCCGGTTCGCCTTCGCTCTGCACGGGCTTCCCGGGCCCGGAGTCTGGTCCGGACCCGACCGGCCGCCTCCTTCTCGAGCATTACTTGCTCGCAGAAGGAGGCGGCCGCACCCCAAGCGTTTGCGCATCGTACCATCGCTGTGAGCAATGTGACGAGTGTGAGGACTCCCACCCCTAGAGCCGCCACTAGGACCCGCCTCGGCGTGTCCCACGCCGGGCACTCGGTCAGCGTGTGCAGCTCTGTGTCCTCGCTCGCATCACAGTGATGGCACTCGGACGTTGGCTCCTTCCGGATCCGACACAGGTAACTCCCGAAACACCCGTGTCCGGTAATCACCTGCGTCAGCCGGTACGAGAGGCTGCCGTGTGGCCTCTCTAGCCACTCCTCCATGATGGGTCTTACCGCCGCTATTACGACGTGCCCTGCGCTTGGTCGCCCAAGTCGTAGCTCCCATTCCGCTACCATGTCCCTGTGGAGCTGGGACCTCACGGCCCGAATTTCTTCGGGCTCGGGTTCCCGTCCCTGCTCCCGCGCCTCCTTACGATACCGATATAGCATCGAAAGGGCTCTCGCATCCAGGTTCCACGGTAGGGATCCGGCAAGGAGACTCGCCGCCTCGAAGGATATCGTGCGGTACCCCCTAATGGCCCTGCTGGCCATTGCACGCTGCGGTCCACGCAGCAGACGCGCATTGTGGACCGTCAGGGTGTCCGCCCATATTGGGCACCCATATAGGGCCATAGACCGCACGACTCCCGCGTAGAGTCTCCTGCAGGAGTCATCCGGCCCTCTCATGTTGGGCAGCAGCCGCCCCAAAGCGGCAGCTGTGTCCTTCAATTTGGGGGCCAGTCTTCGGAGATGCTCCCCGAAGTTCCACCGGCCATCGAGTACGAGCCCCAGATATTTCATCTGGGCCTTGACGCCGATGGAAATGTCTCCCACTATGAGGCTGGAATCCTCCGGTGGCACGCGCCGAGGCCCATGAAAGAACATGGCCTCGGTTTTATGCAGAGCCACCTCGAGACCCAGCCGCCGAATCCGTTCCACGACTTGGGCAACCGCGGTCGTGGCCTTCAGGGTCGCTTCGCGGTATGTAGCCCCGCACGCCGTCACCAGCGTGTCATCCGCATAACACGTGACGGCGGCACCGTCCACGAGCTCCCCGCGAAGCACCCAGTCGTAACCGATGTTCCACAGTAGCGGTCCCAGGACCGATCCCTGCGGAACACCGCACGACATCTCTCGCCGACCGAGCCCGGTCGCACTTGGGTAGACGACTGCTCTCTCCGACAGATACGCCCCGACTATGCGGCGAAGGTAGAGAGGCACTTCGTGATACACGAGCGCCTCCCTAATGCAGCTCCAGGGCAGGGTGTTAAATGCGTTGGCGATGTCCAGTGACACCGCCAACACCACCTCGCCCCGAGCGACGGCGTCCTTCGCCAGAGTCCTCACGCGCATGATGGCATCCACGGTGGAGCGCCTCCGGCGGAAGCCATACTGGCCATCCGCCAGGTCAGGCCCCACCCTGGATAGGTGCTCGACGAGGCGCTTTGCAATGACTATTTCAAAGAGCTTGCACACCTCGTCGAGCAACACTATTGGCCTGTAGGCGGACGGTGAGTCCGCCGGGCGCCCCGCCTTTCGGATGAGGACCAGTTTCCCCGTCTTCCACATCTTCGGAAACTGGCCTCGCTCCAAACATGCGCTGAGAAACCCTCTCAGCCGGGGCTCGAGAGCGTCTTCTTCTCCTAGAGCTAGGACCCACGCTCGGCCTGGAATGCCGTCGGGTCCCGGGGCGGTGTTCTTGGCCTTGAGCCTTAACACCGCCAGCTCTAGCTCCACCCAAGTGACCTCGGGCACGTCGTCGTCATCCACGTTGGGCGCCATAGGCAAGCTAGGTGGCGGAGTCATCTGCGGTGGAATATGTTCCACCGCCCGCGCTGGGAACAGGGAGCCAACGACTCCTCCGAGCAGCTCTGGCTGGAGACACCGGGTTAACGGCGGGGCCCGGGGGCGCAGCTTGCCTCTTACCATAAGGTAAGGCCGCCCCCATGGGTCCCGCTCCAGCGTCTCCAGCAGCTCCTTGTGAGCTGCAGCCTTCGACTGCTTTATCGCTACTCGGAGGGCCTTTCTGGCCTCCCTGTACCCCGCATGAAGCTCCGCCTCTCGGGGCTCCGTATCTGCGGGGCGGCTACGCCTCCTTCGGAATCTGGTCCACCGGCGGAAAGCGATCACGGAGGCCTGTCGCAGCCTCGCGATGTCCGCTGACCACCAGTAGACCTGACGCCTCGGATTATAGGGCGGAGCCCTAGGCATAGCCGCGTCGCAGACACGCGTCATGGCCTCCCGGAACCACGCCGCCTCATCGTCTATGTCGACAGGCCTGTCCGGCGCAGAGGCCCAGGCCTGTACGATGGCGGCCTCCAGGAGGACCTCCCGATCCATTCGCTTAAGCACCCAACGTGGCTCGCGTGGAGCCGGTGTAACCGGCGCGGCGCCCGCAGGAGGGGAGACGTCGAACCGAATGTATCGGTGATCCGACGCTGTCCCCACCTCCTCAAGGACACGCCAGCCCTGCACACGGCCTGAGAGCGGGGCGCTCGCGAACGAAAGGTCCACAATTGAGTCGCCCCAGCTCTTCTCGCACGTGGCGACGGCCCCGCGATTCAGGAGAACTAGGCTGAGACTATCAGCCCAGCTCTCCACTGCCCTGCCCCTCGGGTTCGTGCGCCGGGAACCCCAGTTCAGAGACCAGGCGTTAAAGTCCCCGAGCACCAGAACCGGGTGAGGGTAACAGGTATTGACGACGACGGCCAGATGATCCAGCCACTGCTGGTACTCATCTATGACTCGATTCGGCGAGAAGTAGACTGCCACGACCGCTATTCCCCCCACAAGTGCTGCTACGCAGCCATTCCCCCTTGTTACGACAACAAGGGGGGGGCTGCCGGCAGCGGCGTTGTGCACCAGTGCCACCGAGCCGTTCAGGTCGGTTTCCCAGGCAGGCCCGAGAAACCGGTGAATGTACGGCTCGGCGACAGCGGCGACATTAATGCCCCACTGTGCCATGCTCTGGAGCAGAAGTGCCTGAGCATCGACACAGTGGTTCGCATTCGCCTGCAGGACGCGGAGCTGAGGATCCATTATGGAACCCTCATCTCCGCGCCCTGCCGCGAATCAGAGACGGAGCGCCTGCCTCCCGGCTTCGGCCTCCCCGCGGTGCAGGCCTTGGCACCAACCCTATGGTCGGCCGGCTTGCCCTCCGCTGCACACCTGAAGCAGTGCAACGGAGCTTCGCAACTACCGGCCTTATGACCGGGTTGGCCACAGCGGAAGCAACGGTCACCGACCGTTACCTCCGCCGTGCACTGCACCCCCACGTGGCCCACCGACAGGCACCGGAAGCACCGTGCCGGTCGGGCCTGCAGGAGCCGTACCTGCACCTTCTGGAAGCCCCCGATGAGGAGGCTCCGTCCATCGGCAACCTTTTGGGCTGCCGCGATGGGGCAGCCGACAACTGCTGCCCCCAGTCCACGACGGCCGAAGCGTATTGCTCCGACCCTTACTGTGTCCTGAGGACAGCCTCCGGCCTCCACCACTGCGAGCCTAAGCTCCTCGGCCGTGATGGAGTCGTCCAGACCCGATATGCGCACTTCTGCGCACTTGTTGGGCCTAGACACCCGGACGTCAGCTGCGTCCAGCGTCTCCCTTAACCTAGCTGCTAGGGCGTCGGCTTTAGGGCCGCTGGTAGCGCCGGGGACCTCGAAGATCCGCGTGGGCTTGCACACCAGATCCGGGATCTCGAGGGCTCCCAGGTCGATGCAGGCCCTTGCCTGCCTCACCACCTGGGCGTACTCCACACCTCTCTCCGACGCCTCCGCCGTCAGTGTCATGACGACGGCCGTCGATCGAGGGACGCGGAGCCTCCTCGGCGCTGTTGCCATCGCAGCAGCCTTGGCCCTTCTGGCCAATTTGGCTGCTTTTTTGGCGGCGCTCCGTCTCTGTTTATTGGCTCCGGCTACCTCCCAGCCCCCTGACGGGTGGCTCGAGGATTTAGCCGGGGCCAAGGCCCGGGCCGGGATTGAAGCCCGGGCCGCAGGCGGGGCTGAGGCCAGGGCTGGGGACTTCTTCCCCTTGCCCTTGCCCTTCCCCTTATCGTTGCCCTGAGCGGGACCCGGAGGACCTGAATGGGGGCGGTGAGCCGGCACCCCCGCTGGGGAGGCAGGCCCCCCCCTCACTGCGGCGGCATACCCTGCCGGCGTCGCGAGAGGAGGACGCCGGGCGATATCTAGGATCGCCTCCAGCCGCCTATTGGTGCGCTCCTCCTGCGCCACCATCTCGGCGCGTATGGCCGCCATACATGCGGCCAACGACGCCGGCTCTGCCGGTCGAGTCGGTGGCTGCGCAGCTTGCGCTGGCCGCGGTGGCTGCGCGATTTGCGCTGGATGCGGCGGCTGCGCAGCTTGCGCCGGCCGCTCCGGCTGCACCGGCCGCCCCGCCAGTGCCGATTGCGCCGACCGCTCCAGATGCGCCTTCCGCATCGACCGAGTCACCACTCCCGGCAACTCGGTCAGGTGCTCCACCCTTTAACATGTTACATGCTTGCGATGGTGACCCTCTTCCCGAGACATTGCCTTTAGCTTACCATCACGCGAGGTGAAGTCAAATTGACGTGTCCTATATAAAAAAAAGAATTGGTTTATAGGGATCCCTCGCCACTGCCGCCTCCTCTCTGTACTTGCCTTAGTATTCACCCATACTCTCTGTACTGTAGGTAGCAATGTTGACTTCATAAGCATCAACCTAATCAACAATTAATAACAGCACTGGTCCACAGGGCTTTATATAAAGAGGAACAAGACATCCTCTCAAGGAGGATGGTGGCCGCTCTGTCCTACATTGTGGAAAGTTCTAGAGGAAAGGAAGCATTCCTGAAATATGATAGCAATAGTCAGCAACATATTATTGACGTTATCAATAGGATATGCGTTTTATTGGATAATTCGGTAAGTATGATTTTATATGAAATAAATGTTAAGCATTTACTATGTTGACTTTTTTTGTAATAATTAATCTGAATTTGAAAAACTTGAACAAGACTAAATGTGAACCCCTGACAGTTGTACTACATAAGAATATTTTATTAAATCAAGCTACATGATACATACCCTTATTATACAGGGTGGATTTGACAATAATCCGTAATTGTATTGTATGCAAATGAAGATTTACGAGCATGATAAAACTGAAACCGCTTTATTTTTTTTTTGTGACCATTGACCCTCGAAAAAGGGCCCGTGATTCATCAAGAACGGTGAATAAAACGCTCTTTTTTCACTAAGTGAAAAAAAAATGTTTAGCACGCTCTCTGTTTTAAAACGTATTAGAAACCACCAAAAAAAAACTGAACAGGCTGTAATCGATCCGCTCACATTTCAATCTAGAGTCTCTCGCTACACTCGGGATTCTACCGTAGAAACCTTCGCTCCTCTTGCGATACAACTTATTGCCTCGAAAAGAATTCACCTTTTTTCACTTGTTAGATAATCTACTATTATCTATATTCCTAGCTAAGGATCATAAGGATCATATCATGTGAAAAACATCCTGTATGAAAGAGAAAATTAATAGAAAGGAAGATTATAGATTTTGTATGCCATCTTCCAGAGAAATCCTTGGAGTCTACTTCTCTAGCAACCATGCTTAAGTTGTGAAAAAAAATGTCTCTCTTTCCAGTCTTGTGCAACTATCTACAGCGGCCTACTCTTATCCATAACAAACTTTTGCACATTAACATCTGCACTTCACCGGCCCAAAGTGTTGAATATTATCAAAACTGTTCTGACGTCACGACCTATGCCATTTGTAGTGACACATATACTATGTGTATTGTCACAAATATGTGCGTGGGACAATTTTAAGACAACATTTTGTCCTGGAAATGGGACGGGGAATCTGAAGATTGATTATGACCAGGGTGTTCTGCTCTATAAAAAAGGTATTTATATTTTTATGCGTAATTATTTACACTTAAGCGGAGGATCGGATGAAATGACGCACATTGGGAGAGGCTTATGTCCAGCACTGGACGGCGGTAGGCTAATTGATTGATTGATTGATTGATATTTACACTATATATTCCTTTTGGGGGTAAGTAGAACCTTCTAACTTCATCGGAAACAAGCAACAAGCCTCAACTAAATTAATTGAATTGATTGAACCCCACTTAGTATTTCACTAAGGTGAACTCACAACCCCTTGCAAGTCTAATATCTTAGGCCTGATTCACGACGATTATTGACGAAATACCAAGCGGTTTTACTCGATTCAAGACCAACACACCCACCCCACGAGAAGATTTCAAACTTAATTCAAAGTTTCAATCCTTTTATTAATCGAATAAGAGTTCTACAAGGTTAACATAAAATTACCGTACTGAAATAAATAAGGCGACTGGGGGAGGCCTTTGTACCGCAAGGGTAGATTGATTGAAACTGTTCAACGCCTGTTATTTCCGTACCCTTAGCACGAACAACTATCGTAATCCTAGTAAGCGTATTGAAAGAACGGAGCATTGCGATTGGCCGGCTTCTACAGGTTCACAGTAGGCAGGCGGCCAATCGCAATGCTCCGTTCTCTCAATACGCTCACTATACGATTACGATAGTTTTTCGTGGTAGGGGTACTGTACTGATAAGTTAGAAAAAGGTACCCCCAAATATATTTTGTTTTAATACTAGAGACTACTTTCAGATTCGTGTTTTCTACAAGTTCTACTCAAACAAATCGAGTCTTGTCTCAAATGTATAGAGCAGCAAAGAATGGTGGCGAAAGCTGTAGAAATTACACAGAATCTCATCATTTTGTACAGCAGTTTCAGTGACAGTGGTTCTTTAGTACGAGAGAATTCAAGGTGAGAAAGTTTGTTCACAGG
This sequence comes from Eilema sororculum, assembly GCA_914829495.1. Classification (NCBI taxonomy): domain Eukaryota; kingdom Metazoa; phylum Arthropoda; class Insecta; order Lepidoptera; family Erebidae; genus Eilema; species Eilema sororculum. Next base: position 25,835,279 of record OU618535.1, read on the forward strand.
CAGGGGCTATTTCTACTTTAAAGTCAAGCGGATCAAACAGTCAAACTTCGACTTTATGACCACATCATGGGGGTATAAGACTAGTCATCTAATTACCCAACCCAGGGGAGGGACGGTAGGCTATGAGCGCGGGCCTAGGGGTGACGGGTGGAGCCGCCTGTCACCCCAACAGAAGCAGGCCACGGCAGCGCCACCCCATACCGGGGGCGAGTTGGGGACACCGTTCCGAGGAGGGCCAGACTGTGCCCTGGGTTAGCCGAGGTGCGAGGGATATGTCCAACAACCTCACCTTCGGCTTTGCACTTCAATCCACAGACGGCGTGCGTTTTAGTCGGTGCAAGTCCGACATATCCGCGGGGATTATCCACACATAAAAAAGTTGATTATCCACACATAAAAAAGTTAAGCCTCCTCCTCTCTGTTTTTGCTCTGTGATATCCCTGCAAAATTGAATCAGGACAGTACGAAGTGCCTCTAAATCTATCGATCACGGCACATGAACACACAACGGTTAAATATCATTTAGTATTATGTTCGAAATACATTGGGAAAAAGAAAAACTCAAGTGGGACTTGAACCCACGACCTTTCAAATCCCACTTGAATTCTTCTTTTTCCCAAGTATTATGTTGAACATTTTGACAGTATTGTGGCACAGGGGCATTTCTTTTAAACTTATATTCCATCGAATACGAATACATAGAAAAAAATGAATATTTTCGGGCGGGACTCAAACCCGCGATCTTTCCCTTTCAGGAGGAATGCTTTTGACCAACTAGGCCACCGAGACTAAATATAAAAATTTTCTTATCCATGTTTATTATATTATTATGAAAAATTGGTTCACATACTCTTTTTTTTTTTTTTTTCCGTGCGGAAATCCCCTCGCATACCCCCCTGCCGGAGCCGGAAGGGGAGGTTATGTCGGACTCGAACCGACTAAAACCGCACGCCGACTGTGGGTCGTGGTGCTAGGCCGGAGGTGAGGTTGTCATCGACATATTCCTCGCACCCCGGCGGTGGTTCACATACTCAATAGTATAACTTTTTTATTTCAGGTGTGACTGCCAGCTTGTATTAGTACAAGTGATTGTTTACGCGTTGCGGATATGCGCTGTGATGTTAAATAGCTTTAAAAATAGTATTATTGGTAAGCCATTTCCGTTATTCATTCCCTTAATATCATCTAGCGCCATCTAGCGAAATAAGCCTGACTACTTCAATTTCAACTATTGCGTTCTGCATCGCGACAGTAAAATTTTCACGTTCCTTAAAATCCTCCTAAGGCTTTACAAACACGATTAGAGAATTTATTCAGATGTTCAGTCCATCTATTAATCGCGACCTGGATGCACCCATTTATGAAAAACAAATAATTTGAATTTTCTTTTTATATATAAGGTGAGAAGTTCTTTATAGTATGACAAAGGCAAGAAACTCCGAACTACTGGGTATGAGAGGGTATTTTAGTTGCAAATGTTGATTTTTTTAAACCATTATCTTTTGCTCGCGGCTCCGCCTACGTAGATGTCGGTTATCGCAACCAAACATAACCTATGTCCTTTCGTCCTTTCTCAAGGTCTAATCTACCGTTATACCAAATTTCATAATTGGTTCAGTGGTTTAGGCGTGAAAACGTAACATACAGACAGATAGACAGAGTTACTTTCGCATTTATAATATTAGTATGGATAAGTCGAGAAGTTCTTTAGTGCGACAAAGGAAAGAAACATCGAACCGCTGTGTATGAGAGGGTATTTTAGTTTCAAATGTTGATTTTATAAAACTATTCTTCAAATGTGTGTATTTATCACAGGTTTATTAGTGCCCGGTTAATGGCAATAGGCTCGCCACCTATAATTACATTGGGACCTAAACATAAACTGGCGAAATGTGAGTGCTAGCACCTCTGCCTACCCCTTCGGGGAATACAGGCGTGAGTTTATGTTATGTTATGTTATTCTTCAAATATATTTTCCATTCCAGGTGTCGAACCGTCTCCCGCGCACGAGGGGCTGCTCCCAGTGTGTCGCTGCGGCATACAGCTGCTGTACCAGTGCGCTGTACGGGACGGAGACCTGGCCAGTGTGCTGGCACACCACGAGGGGTACCTGTGCGAGTTCACGGAGCTCATGAGGGAACAACAGCACACTGAGCTGTATAGTAAGTGTATTCCTTACTAGCTTTTGCCCGCGGCTCCGCCCGCGTGGAGGTCGGTTATCGCGACCAAACATAGCCTATGTCCTTTCTCATGGTCTAATCTACCCCTATACCAAATTTCATCAAAATCGGTTCAGTGGTTGAGGCGTGAAAGCGTAACATACAGACAGACAGACAGAGTTACTTTCGCATTTATAATATTACTATGGATTAAGGCTAGGTTTTTACACCCGGATTTCAGTTTTATTATTTTTATTATCGGTAATAATTATTGTAGTATCGTATTATCACAATCAGCCTGTGACTACGACACCGGCCGTAGTCCTGGTCGAAACATCAGGCAAAAGTTTGTATGTACCTTTACCAAGAACGCGTTAATTCCCGTCACCAAAGAATCAATTTCGTATCGTTTTAATTCAGTTTAAGCACATAAAGAGCACATGTTAACTTCAAAATGCCGCACCATTAAGACCTGGAACGCCCTGCCAGCTCACGTGTTTTCTTCTTCCTACAGTCCCGGGTCCTTTAAGCGGGGCGTGAAAAGACATCTAACGAGGCCGTCAAGCTGAGTGCCACCACTGTTAACATGGTACATGTTTCCGATGGTGACCCTCTTTCTGAGACTTTGCCTCTAGCTTAACATCAGGCGAGGTGAAGTCAAATTGACGTGTCCTATGTAAAAAAAAAAGGAATGTCAAGAATAATAAATAAAATCACTTGAAAATGATTCTTTCACTGGTCGTTCGGTAAGTTGGCTCTACCATGTTGGATGACCATGCATCTTTAACAACTAAGTATTCGTCTAGTTTACCTTTTTTCATTGTTCAAGTGGCATGTCAATCAGATCCTGAGGAATTTTATTAAACATTTTTATCCAATTGCCTACAAACGAATTACCGAATTGTTCCCTAAAACCTTGTCTCGCTTCTATTACCTTTATGTCGAGTCTACGTTTGCTGGTTTCTATTCCCTTCATGTCGAGTTTCTTCACCTTATGAAGCCCGAGTTTTGGCACTGCAATTTTATTATTATTTCTTATACTATAATTGTGTTCGTCAGATTTTTTTTCCAAAGCATCTAGGTTCTTGCGTACATATAAGCTTTTATCATATAATGTATTGAGAAGCAACTGTTAAACAGCTAGTTAAGTCACGGCTTTTCAGGCTATAGATTGCTCGTATCGCGCGTTTCTGTAATATGAAAATAGTCTCACAGAATCAGTCCATACGACATAACGCTATGAAAGTAGCTAACGACCTCATTTTTCTAACCGCAACCTTTAGAGTCCGTCCCCACTGAAAAAGCAGCAGCTGGGGGCTTATTCAAGCAATATATATTACAAACCATTTTGAATCTTATCTACGGGAGAAAAAGATTATAGTCGTTTGAAGACGAAAGAATGGTCGCGCGAGCCTTCTCGCAAGCATTTCTATTAACAAAACCGCTTCTCTTTCAGTAGGGATTGACCCTTAGACGGGTAAATAAATAATAATAAATAAATATTCCACAACATTCTACACAACGCTATCTAGACCCATGGTAAGCTTTTATAGCTTGTGTTATGGATATAGAATTCGGATAAAGATACTTCAATACTTTTTTTTTGTAAATACATACATATTATACATATGTATATATGTATAAACGTTGTAAATTTCTAATGTTATGGTAAGGTAAGGTAATGTTAAAAATTCTGAGCTAAGAATTTAAGTATACCAAAATTTATTTTACTTATAAGAGCTAAAGGCTCTCGAAACAGTTTCCTTATATCTATTGTGATTTCGGTACTTCCCATACTATTCCAGTTAAAACATACACTGCACGGTACCATTGGATCTAAATAGCTTTTATTATTTCAGGTAATATGCTCACAGAACTAGGCGGAACATTACTCTCATCGCCGGAAGACATGCCGCCATCATTCCATAGACAACCATGGCTCAAAACTTTCGAGTCATTCTCTCTGGCAGACTGAATACAGATTAAATATAACGATTTATTATACATATTGTAAATAAGTCAAATGATTTTGTAATATGAGTTAAGGGTAATAAATAAAATTATTTATTTAAAACATTATTTTATTTTCTTTATTTATAAATATAAGACTATTTTACATTAGGAATGTGAAGCAATAGAATACAACTTACTCTTTTTTATTTTACTTTTAATAAATTTATAAAATACTAGTTTTGAATATCACATTACGTTGTGTAGTAGTGATTAGAGTAAAAGTAAGAGAATTTCATAATTTTTCAAACTCAAATGTTTGCTTAAAAAATTATCACCTGGTCTTAACTAAAATAAATTACGAGCTACTTACATGTACTGATATAATATCGGGAAGAATGTACTATTTATTTTAGCACCTATAGAGTAGTTGTGCAAAGAAAAAGAATCGAAACAAGGGTAAATAGCTTAACCACTCTAGTGGCGAAATGAGAAAGGAAGTCTAGAATTGGAAAATTGTAATGACAATATCTCTAGTTCTTACTTCTTTATAAAAAAAACCCTTAAACGAAGGCGGTTAAATATAAACGCAGCTCAACTGAACGTGTTCTGTTCTGTACTGAAGAATTTGACCATCGACAATATAGATTTTTTATGTCAATCATACTGACAGCTAATGGGATGTTAGAAAGAGACAAAAATTTTGCTGCAGTTTTTAAGTTTGAATGCAGAATTTGACCATCGACAATATAGTTTTTTTTTCTGTCAATCATAATGACAGCTAATGAGATGATAGAAAGAGACAAAATGTGTGCTAGACTTTTTAAATGATTCAACCGTTTAATAGGTACTAAGTTCTAAAATTATGTACAAACAAGACTACTAGTGCCATCCAATTATGCTATAATACACATATTGAGAACACTTGTACTTTTTCCACAGTATTGATTATATTGACCTGATCGTATTCGCCTTACGGCATCCTCAAAGATTTACATTAACCAAAGGTTTTGCAGGTTCTAATTCTTAAAAAATACGTTATTTAACATTTTTCACAGTTGGGTAGTTATAAAATTTAGTATATCAGTAACAATTTTTTCCCCAAAATGTAGGGAATAATTTTATTATAAGCATGGCCTAAAAATATATTTTATAAATGATTAATATAATTATCTAGTATGTATATAAAATAAAATCGCATTTCAATTACAAGGGTTCTCAATATGTGTAACAATGAATTCCACCAAGTGCCATCAATCAACAGTATAAATATGCTTTTAGTTTACTGCACTTTAGAAAGAACTAAGTAATAGGCTTTTTCAGAAACAAAAATCATTCTACCCTCATGAAATCTGAATTCAAGAAATATAATATTTACGATAACTTTTTTTTGCTAACTGTACACAAAGATGATTCATGCGAATGGTATATAATCACATACACAGCAAGTTACAAAAAGTTGACATTAGCATAAAGGAGGTTCTTAAACCTAAACTGCTCTATAACCTTAACATTTATGGTTTTAGCGTTGTCACAATATTTATAATTGGAGGTTCAACAGGTGCGCTCGGCCTATGAAAGAAATACAACATGAAACCAGTAGCTAACAAAAAGTGGCATGCCAGGATCAAACCACCTAATATTAAAAAGTATTTAGACTTTTTCAAAGCCGGCAAAAGCCAGAATATGAGTACAGCCCCGGAAACAAATGCCGCCATTAATACCAAGAGCCATTGGAGCCAGAATACTTGGATGGTCCAGAATATGGCGACTGGTACGTAGATGGAGAGCGAGTATCCGTAGAGACAGAACAGTGACATCATTGTTGGGGACTTGTTATCCTGGAAAATACAACATTGTTGTTTAGCAAAAGATGCAAATACAAGATGCGTAATTTGGTCAAACACAACAGACGTAATTTGGTCAAACATAGACGTAATTTGGTCAAACACCACAAAAGTAATTTGGTCAATCACAGACGTAATTTGGTCAAACAATACACGTAATTTAGTCACGACATTGTAAACCCTAATTTTATTACTATGCTTATATGCAAGCTCTTTTCTTGATGTGGCAGGTCAGACGGCATCCACTCCTGTGGAAGTAAAAATATCAAGTTACCAATGAGAAAAATATGAAATTTTTGCGATATTTCAAACACACCTGGTTTTCAATCTCATCATGGGCATCTGCATTACTGGTCCACTTGAGCGCCGCCCACAGAGCTAGTGGAATAACCCACACATATGTAGTAATGGCGGTAGCGGCTATCGACACCATGTGGAAGTCATACCGCCACTGGAATGTCTTGTTATTGGCATTCTGTAGGTAGCTGGCGATGTTGCCACTTACTGCTATAGTGAATATCTGAAAATAGTAGAGTAGGTCACAAATTAAACCTTTTTTTAATCTCTGAAATCGAATGTATAACAACAGCTATCTAAATCAGATCTAAAATCAGTTCAGCCATTTTGGGGACTTGCCCGACAGGCAAACAATACAATTTAAAAAAATTGGCTGTTGTCATAGTTAATAGGTAATAAAACAGATACTCCAACTTTCTTTATTTGTGTAGAGATAGGCACATTTTAGCATTTGCATATCTATCCAAAGGTACCTTCACTTGTAGTGTACTGCAGTAAATCTGTCGCTATGATCGCCACAAGAACTCAAAATTTCCATGGATGAAGACCGAGTAGAGTAGACTGTTAAAGTGTATCTCTTTGGACAGCCTCTGTGGTGTGATAGTAATGAATGTGAGTGCTACACAGACATCCCCGCTCAGTGCAAATATTTGTATGCATGAATATGACTATTTGCATTGGTCTGGGTGTTTCTATGTATAATTTGTATGTATCTATAAAAAGCATCTAAGTATGTTTATCATTCTAGATTCCATAACACACGCTAGTTAAGTTTTAGATAGCATTCTGTAAAAAGTTGTGGAATATTTATTATCTCTCTACCAACCAGAGTAACAGAAATCCATATAGGTCCATACAGATCAGGTTTCCCCTTGATTCTCTCATCGAAGTAGTTCCGAGACACCTTCTGTGGCAGCACTGATGATATGATCCTCTCCACCACCTCATTTGTTTGCACATCAAAATACTTCTGGTAGTATTCTATTGTCCAGAAGTTGTGGTTTGCTAAAAAAAGAAATACAATGTAAGAAACCCATGACCTTACAGGGTGAATGCTCTTCCAACTTTTAAACTGCTCAACCAACCAACTTTCATCAAATATGAATAAGAACATCTGTGCATATGAGTACATAACACAAAAAAAACTAAATTGAAGTCGTTTCATCCGTTCGAGAGCTTTGATGGCACAGACTGACAGACCTACTACCAGACTGAGAGACTTTAAATTAAATGAAATTTAAAACACACTAAACACAGTATTATTTTGTTGCATGTGTCTCACTTTACTTTTGACAGTCTAGAATGAGGATTTTTTGGGGAGCATTCTGTGTATTGTGTGGATTGATATTATTCATATGTTAGATAAGGGCCCAGTTGAAAACCAGTGCCAGGTCCTCGTGGTCTGGCAGATGCTGAACTGGGTTCCTATTGCTGGAGCCGTAAGACGCCTGTGCCCACCTTACATTGTGACAACAATGACATATTGAATCTTATATTTTTTGTATGTGTGAATTTTATGAATTATTTATTTTCTGTCGATCATATCATGGTTATGTTGTAGTTATGTATAATATGTTGTATGTGTAATATATATTTTTTGTAATGTACCTATTGTGCTATGTTCTTCCTATCACTGTGTCTTGCGCATTTCTTTTCATTCAAAGAAAGAAAAATTTATTGCTACAATAAATTTTTCTTTCTTTCCAACTGAGATACTGAGACACTTATTACTCCACCCAAATATTTGAATGAAACATAATGAAAATATTATTCCTTATGTAATTGAATTGTATAGTTAGCATAATAAATGCTACAAGGAATCATCTTTTTATTTTAATACCCTTTATCCATAATGCATCCCACAGTTAGCTGACAAAATGGGGAAGTGTTGGGTGATTTGATATAGAAAATACACATTTAAGTTCACAATCACAACATGTTTATTTGCTTCATATAGTACGCTTTTTACAATGCCCGACAATCATTCTGCTCCTCACCATAGATTATAATCACACATAGACAATCCGTCTCTAAGGAAGCGTTCCAAATATTTAGCAACTCTACAATCCCTTTCTTTCTTTAACAATTAAATAGAACAAAGCATAATTACAAAACCCTCCTCAATTAGCTAAACTACTGATTCAAAACATAGTCCTTATATTTTATTGGCACCTTGGTCACTCTCTTCTGTCTTGAAGGTGCAGGTGTATGTAAGGTTTCGTCCTGTGTCAACACAGTTGTATCTTTTCCAATAATAGCCGGTTCTTCATTGCTCGCCGGTTCTTCATTGGTCGCCGGTTCTTCATTCGTCGGCGGTTCTTCATTAGATATGTCCATTTCTCTTCTTTGTTTGATTTTTTGAAACTGAGTTGAATTCCTTTTGACAATCTTTCCAGACTCTGACTGAGCAGCAATAGCATTCCCCTTCTTCCATAAAACAGTGTGCTTTTCTGGAGAAAATGCAGTGCTTAATTTGTTTTCTTTCTTTTGTTTGACAAGCACCTCATCACCTTCCCTTATTTCAGATGGTTTAGCATTTCTTCTTCTATCAGTATATTCTTTGCTTTTAAATTTATTAAACTTATCTCTGTCTCTAATTTCTTCATCTAGGTCAATGTCCTTGTATTTTTTAATTTCTGGTAATTTTGTTTTAATTGGCCTTCCTCTGAAAAGCTGACCTGGGGGTACACTAGTTGTGGAATGAGGTGTTGTACGATATGCTGCTAGGTAAGTGTCTAATTCTTTTTTCCAGTCTTTTTTCATTGCTTGGGCTATTCTCAGTCTTCTTAGAATATTTCGGTTTTGTCTCTCTACTTCTCCGTTAGCTTGAGGCCATAGTGGTGTAGAGTGTCTTAGCTTGATGTCATTATCATGTAGAAACTTCTTGAAGTCTTCATGTATGAATGCAGGTCCATTGTCACACAAAATTGTATCCATTAGCCCTTCTCTGGCTATGAGCTTTTGTAAGGTTTTTATGACATTTTCTGCTGATGGATTTTTAAATATTTCAACCTCATAGAATCTGCTATAGTAATCAATTATTAGTAACAGGTAGTGGCCCGACGGTAAGGGACCTAAAAAATCCATTGCAACCAGTTCCCACACTGTAGCAGGCAACGTTGTAGGAATTAAAGGCTCAGGAGGTGATTGTTTCCTCACTAAACAGCAACCCTCACAGGTGTCAACCCAATGCTCAATATCTTTATCCAATGAAATCCACCATACCTTAGATCTTAATTTGGCCTTCATTCCATTGACACCAATATGTCCTTCATGTCCAATTTCGAGTACTCTTGGAACTAGCTTTCTAGGTATGATAATTCTATTACCCCTTAGTAATACACCATCTATTTCACACAGCTCAGTTTTCATAAGCTCATACCTTCGAAGTTCTTTACACCACCTGTCTTCTAATAAAGCTGTTTTCAGTTTAGATAGTGTTTAATCAACTTCAGTTTCCCTTTGTACATCTTCAACAGGCATTGCTGGTATTTCGTCAATCCAGGATAACAGGTACTTATCCGGTTTGTTTTCTAACACCTCATCTATCTTGAGTAGCCTAGATAAAGGATCTGCGATATTATTTTTACCTGGTTTGTAACAAACTTTGTAGGTGTATGGTTGCAAGCGTAATACCCATCTTTGGATTCGTGCGCTTGGTTTAGATTTGGTGGAATATATGACTTCAAGAGGCCTTCTTACCATTCCTTCCTTCTTCTAATTCATTCCCTATTAGGTACATATAAAGGTTTTCACATGCCCATACTATAGCCAATGCCTCCTTTTCGGTTTGTGAATACCGCTGTTCCACTTCTGTTAGACTTCTACTAGCATATTTGATGGCTACTGGTTGCTTATTGCCACTCACCTTTTGGTCCTGTATCAGTACTGCAGCGATGCCCACTGGACTGGCATCTGTGACAAGATAAGTATCAGCTTCTTTGTCATAGTACCCAAGTGCGGGTGCAGTTGATATGGCATCTTTTAGTTTCTGAAAAGCTTCACTTTGCTCTCTTCCCCAAGCAAATTCTTTATCTTCTTTTGTTAATCTACGCAGAGGTTCCGTAGTAGTGCTGTAATTTGGTATGAACCTAGCAGAGAAGTTCACTAGACCTAGGAAACTTCGTACCTCTGATTTGCTTGTGGGTTGTCTAAATGCTTGTATGACGTTTTGACTAGTCTGTGTAGCTTTCACACCTTCAGCTGTGAGTCTATATCCCAGGAAATTAATTTCAGGAACTCCAATTACACATTTCTTTTCATTCAGAGTAATCCCATTTTCTGTAAGCTTATTCAATACTCTTTTCAGTCTTTGATCATGTTCTTCTCTAGTCTCGCCTCCAATGAGAATATCATCTTGGGAATTTACTACTCCATCAATACCCTGAATTAGTTGTGAAATAATTCTTTGAAATATTTCAGATGCACATCTTATGCCAAAAAATAGTCTTTTGTATCGAAATAGGCCCAGACTTGAACTAAAAACTGTTATATAACGTGATTCCTCTTCAATTTCTATTTGGTGATATCCCCACTTTATATCTATTGTAGAAAATATCTTACATCCATTCATGTTTTCTAATAGCTCTTCAAATGTAGGGAGGGGTACCCTTTCTCGTAGGACTGCCTCATTAGCTCGCCTCATATCAACCACTAACCTATATTGTCCTTCCTCTTTCTTTCTCACAATATGTGATGGTGATACACATGGGGTTGGTCCTGATACTGGCTCTATAATATAATTTTCAAGTAGCTCTTCAATCAATTTTGACTCAATTTCTCTCATATTAAAGGGTAACCTATGATTTGGTTGTACTGTTAGTTGTACTGCTGGATCAATATGTAGTTTAATTTTGTAATTCTTCAGTTTTCCAATTCCCTTAAACAGATTTGGGTATCTCATTATGACATTATCTTTGTTTATTAAGTTGATGCACGGTCCCACATGTAATAGATTCATTTTTTCAGCTGTTTCTCTTCCCAACAAGTTCGGACCGATGCCATCATACACAAGAATCTTTACATTTTCTAATTTAATTTTAGTTTCTGGGGAGTATAATGCTACTTTAATTATGCCCATACTCGGTAATTCTTTGCCACCATAGGTGTAATATCTTTGAGTTATTGTGCTAATATTCAGTTTAATTTTGTTTTTTGTTAATGTTTTAAATTGCTGTCGATCTATTATATTGATCGAAGCACCCGAATCAATTATAAATTTACAAGGTGTATTATTAACTATGATCTCAGTCTTGCTTTGACTATACTTGTCAATATGAAATATAGAATGTACATGTCCATCCTCTTCACTGTTTTCATCTGAACTGTCATTTTCTGATTCAAACACATACTTTACTACCCTTTTCTTAGTGGACTGCTTCACCTTTTTGTTATGTATGTTCTTTGTTTTGCACATTTTTGTTTTATGTCCCTTTAGACCGCATTTGGCACATGTTTCTCGAAGGGCTGGACATTCTGGGTCTCGTGCAAAATGTCCCATCTGACCACATCTATAACAACTTAGTGTGCTTTTATAATGTGTAATTTTGTTTACTTCACTATTTTCTGTTTTGTTTGTATCACACATGTTGCTGGAACAGCTTTCTAATTCAAAAATTCTAGCCATGTCTAATGCCATTGTAATAGTCAGATCCTCTCCTTTACGGAGGAACTTTGATTTTAGTCGAGGATGTACACATTTTTCAACTAACTGGTCTCGAATCACTTCGTCTTTGTTTGTGTATTTACAATATTTTATGGCTTTTCTAAGCCTGAAGACAAATTGTTCAACTGTTTCGTTTTCTTTCATGTTGATATTTCGAAAGCTCTGTCGCTCGTACGCCACATTTATTTTATTATTATTATTATTTCCTTTATTTCAGTATATTACATATAAATTACATTTTTAAATATATCCTAAAAAAAAAAATACAAAATATATTTAAAAATATAAAAAATAGTATCCCACCGGCATCGAGTACAGGGACCAAGCTACCGGTGGTCAGGGCTCCAGAGAGAGGAACCTCCTCACTATGCGCGCCGTGTCGAGGAGTACCGCCTTCTGCATCAGGTTCTTGATCCAGCTGCCCAGCGCGAGCCTCTTAAGGTGTTGGTCGAGGCTCTTAGCAATCAGCCCATGGGCTGATACGACTATCGGGACAATGATTGCTGAATCAATATTCCACATGTCAACAACCTCATGAGCCAGATCCTGATATTTCATTTGTTTATCTTTTTCGGCTTTCATGAGGTTTTCGTCATGAGGAATAGTGACATCAATAATCATTGCAAGGCGCTCTAATCGATCTATTACCACTATATCAGGCTTATTAGCGACAATAGTCCTGTCAGTGATAATAGATCGATCCCAGTATAATGTGATACGACCATTTTCGAGAACTGGGTCGGGCACATACCTGTAGTATGGCACCTCCGAATCAACAAGATTGTATTTAAGGGCAAGTTGTTGATGTACTATCTTGGCCACTTGGTTATGCCTGTGCAAATACTCGCCGTTGGCAAGACGAGAACAACCGGAAATAATATGTCGAAGTGATTCTCCGGGTCGGTGGCATGCCCGACAGATGTCCACCGTACCGTCCTTCAGGATATACTTCCGGTAGTTGTTCGTCATAACAACTTCGTCCGTAATTGCAAAGATAAAACCCTCGGTTTCTCCGAAAAGATCACCGAACCGTAGCCAAGATACGGACGCTTTTAAGTCTATATCGGGTCCGTTTAAGGCCCGATAAAAGCGTCCGTGTAACTCTTTACCCATCCATACCTCCCTGCGATCAGCAGTATCAAGTACTATAGGTTTGCGCCAGTTCTCTTTAGCCAACGCAAGAGGAGTAAAACCATTGTCCACTGCAACCACATCACGGTGCATATCCGTGTTTGCGTGTAGGAAATATTCTCTGAGGTTGTATATCTCGCGGTTATGGAGGGTCTTGACATTTAAAAAGCCACGCCCCCCCAGCTTCCGCGGGATATACAGCCTCATTACGGAAGATCGGGGGTGATGCATCCGAAATGTGGTCAACAGTGAACGAACTCTTCTGTCCAGGGCATCAAGTTCAGTCTGAGTCCATCTAAGTATGCCGAAAGAGTACATTAGGACTGGCATGACCCAACCATTGCAGGCGCGCACCTTGTTACCGCCCGATAAAAAGCTTTTTAGGACTTTCTTCAGGCGGCCAAAGAAACGCTCCTGCAGTGCCTGTTTCATGCCAGCTTCAGGTATTCCTAATGCCTGCGACATACCCAGATATTTGTAGGTTTCGGTTGAAGAAAGAGATTTAAGCTTAATGGAATCAGAAAGAATCAGGTTTTCGGATTCCACTATTCCACCCCTTTCTACATGCATGACTGCACACTTGTCCAAACCAAATTCCATCTTGATAGAGCTACTAAAGCTTTCAGTCATCTTTAGTAGTTCTATCAATTGCGCATTATTTGGAGCAAGTAATTTGAGGTCATCCATGTAGAGGAGGTGGGATATAACTCGACCCTCTCTCTGCAACCGATAGCCTAGCCCTGAGTTCTCCAGTATTGTACTAAGAGGATTCAGTGCTAGACAGAACCATAGGGGACTCAGGCTGTCGCCCTGGAATATACCCCTCTCAATTCTTATGGGTGCATCGGTTGTCTGGCAACATCCTGGATAGCGAAGGACCGTCTTCCATTGCCCCATACATGACCTCAAGAAGGCCGCTAGAGTTGTATCGATTTTATACAACTCTAGAACCCTCAAAAGCCATGTATGCGGTACAGAATCGTAAGCCTTCTTATAATCTATCCAGGATGTTGCCAGATTCTTGCGTTTACGACGCACCTGTTGACTAATGGTCATGTCAACTAAAAGGAGCTCTTTAGTACCACGGGCCCCCCTCCTACATCCATTCTGAGAGATAGAAATGATCGAATTTCGTTCTAAATGAGAATTAATTTTGACTCTCAGAATGGAGGTTAGAAGCTTATAGACCGTCGGTAAGCAAGTGATTGGTCTATGATTTTTGGGGTCCATGGCGCTACCGGACTTATAGAGTAAGTGGGTTAATCCAGTTGTTAAAAAGTTAGGTAGTGAACCCGAGTCTAGAGCTGACTGGAATTGAGATGCTAAACAAGCATGTGAGTTGCGGAGCCACTTCAGCCAAAAGTTGTGCAGTCCATCCGGACCAGCCGACTTCCAATTCGGTAGCGAACGGACTGCACTTAATACATCATCAGATGTTATGGTAATTGGCTCCATAATCTGTATGTTCTCACATGCTTGCTCAACCCCTCTTATCCAATCACCTTCTGTGTGGACGACAGGTGTCGACCAGATGCTACGCCAGAATGTATTCGTAGCGTCAGCATCCGGTCGAGCAGTGTCATCCACATTTAACTCGGGTTGTTCCCATTTTCGGTAAACCCACCTCTCATCCTTTTGGAAGATGCGATTCTGAATATACCTATCAACGCGTTTTTTATAGCGACGGATTCTATTTGCCCATGCATAAACTTTCTGCTTCAGAAAGTCGATGCGCTCTGTGACACATGAGGCATATTGTTCAGGGCTGATATTAGTTCCTGAAAATGCCTGTGTCACAAAGCGCATTACCCTCGGGCGGGTATTGCCCGATCTGAAACAGATTAGCTTGCCAATAAGTGCCCTAGCCTTGGCGATACGACATTCAATTCTATACTGCCAGGCCGGCACAGTAGGTCTATGACGAGTAACAGGTTTATCAACAATAAACCTGACACCAGCCACTCGACATACTGCAACGGCCGCACAATACAAAATTGAATGCGTATCCCCGAGGTCTTCGCTATTTTCTAAATAATTAGATAATAGCGAATCTAAGGCACATACCAGCGCTATATTGCGTTTATGCACAGGCAAATGGGGTAAGCGAGGTCGATTGCTTGGGATCATAGATCGATATTCCAGCATCGCATCTTCCAAAGCGCTCCTTAATCGTTCATTATACTGGGTACTTACGGATATAGTCTCACTTTCCTCCATTTCATCAGCGTGAACGAGCTGTGGTGTGCTTACACTCATAACTACACTGGTTTCCACCGGGAGCACAGCTTGCGATGAAGTGGGTGTAGCCAGACTATTCTGTACATCAGAGAGCAGCCTCTCGAGTACGGAGTCATCCAACAAATGACATCGCTGGATGGCCCGCACCTGATCCGATAACCGCTGTGCAGAAACGCTGACAGCTGGCTCAAGCTCCTGGAACAAAGGAAGCATCCGAACACGGTACGCAGTGAGGTTAGTTCCACCCGCTGTAGCCACAAAATATGCCCGCATAACGTTTTCATTTATTGACGTTGTCCACTTCATGCGGCGCACATTACCACCGGTAGCGGGGGCCCTATTCGAGGCCGGTGGGCCTCGGGATCCCAAGCTGGACGGTGGTCGGCCTCTCCCCGGTCGACGCACAGGTGTTGGCGACGTCGGCGGGGAGAAATACTCGTCGGAGCTCGACGCCTCAGCAGTAGTTGGTTTCGGAGATGTGGTTTCCGGAGCCTGCGAGGCGGAGCTGCACGACGAGTCCGATGGTGTAGGGTGTGCAAATTTCCTGGCTTTTGCCCTTGTCAGCATATTTTTTATCTAGTTTTTCTTATTCATTTTCGATTTTCTGTTTTGACAGCTCTCTGTCAATTTCGGATTTTTTCGTTCTTTATTATTTCGGATCCTCGCACATTATTTATTAGTAAATTCATTGTACAATATGTTGTTTATTTGAGTTCCGTTGGAAAAATCACGACGCTTTCGTTATTTAACAGAAATAAATTATAAGAAATCTTCTCTAAAAAATTATGCGGCCATTCGGGACCAGTGTTGCCATTTTATTTTATTTTATTATTATTATTATTAGGTTATCAGGCAGGCAGTCGTAGGCAACTGATAATGCCTGTATCCAGTTTCCATTTTCATTTTTTACTTCTCATTTAGTTTGAGGTAATATGTGTCAAGTCTGTTTTTGAACTGGTTGATACTGTCAGCTGATATCACATGTTCTGGGAGTTTGTTCCACGCTCTGACTACTCTGTTTGTGATGAAGTGTTTGTGGGGATTGTTGTTAGAGAAGCTAGTACACAACTTTAGATGGTGCCCTCTTAGGTGTGCATTCTCGTTACGAATAAATAGGGTATCAAAGTTCTTTATATCATAGTGCCCATTCAAGATTTTAAATGTTTCTATAAGGTCGCCGCGGTCCCTGCGTTCCTTCAGAGTTGTGAGTTTCAGCATTGACAAACGCTCTTCATACGTCCGCTGTTTGAGATTCCTAGGGACTTTCGTAAATCTTCGCTGCACTCTCTCTAGGAGATCAATATCCTTGACGAAGTAGGGACTGCAGACTTGAAATGCATACTCCAGGATAGGCCTTATGAAAGTTTTGTGGATCTTCAGCATCATTTCTGGAGTTAAGGTTCCAAAAGCTTTTCTGGTGAGGTAGATTAGGCTGTTGGCCTTCTTGGTAACTGCTGTTATATGGGCCTCCCACTTCAGGTCTTCGGTAATCTTCACGCCTAGATCTGTCTGAACTTTGACTTCCATGAGTTGTGTGTCGTTTAGTGTGTATGCATGATGAGGATTCCGATTTCCTATGTGTAGTACCGTGCATTTCGACGCATTTAGATTAAGGAGCCATTCCTTTGACCAGTCTGCTATTCTGTCTAGGTCTGCTTGAAGATCTTCATAATTGATCAGTGGATTTGCATAGAGTTTGGTGTCATCGGCAAAGATACTGACATTGCATTCCAAGCAGTATGGTAGGTCAAAAGTGTAGATAATGTACAGCACTGGGCCTAAGACGGAGCCCTGCGGCACGCCACTGGTTATCATTCGTTGATCTGAAAGGCTTTCCCCCACTCTCACACGAAAGGATCTTTGTTGTAGGAATGCACTGATCCAGGCTAGCAACTTTCCACGAATTCCTACAAATTCTAGTTTATAAAGAAGTCTCTTAATCGGGACCTTATCGAAGGCCTTTTCGTAGTCTAAGTAGATTACGTCTGTCGGCTCTCTAAAATTAAAATCATTCGTCCACCGCGACAAACACGACAGCAGGCTGGATATAGTGGAGCGGTGTGGGCAAAAACCATGTTGCTGGTCGGGGATTATAAGATGATTGGTAAAGAAGTCCCTTATATGTTTCACAATTATTTTTTCCATGGCCTTGCAAGCTACACATGTCAGGCTAATGGGTCTGTAGTTAGAGGGCTCCAGTTTACTTCCCTTTTTAAATATTGGTGTTACATTTGCAGTCTTCCACAAATCAGGCAAGACCCCCGTGTCATATGATGTTTGCATAATGGTTGCTAAGGGATCTATAAGGTCGCATTTTTGTAATATGATTACAGGGATCTCATCTGGTCCCGCTGAAGAATCCGTTTTCATTTCTTTAATGGCGTTAAGAATTTTGTCTTTTGTAAACAAGAGGTCGTTAATGGAATCTGAAACTCGGAGTACTGGATCCAAGGTTGGCAGTTGGTTAAGTGGTTCTATTTGGTAGACACTTGCAAACTGATCCGCGAATGCTTTGGCTATTTCATCAGATGCGGTCACAGTTTCGCCTTGGGAGTTACACAGAACTGTTGGAATGCCTATTTTTGATGTAACTTGTTGTTTTATGTAAGAGTAGATATTGGTCTTTACCAGTGATTCCTGCTAAGTCTTCGTCACGAACAATTTCGAAGATTTCTTGCACCTCTGGGCCGGCTGCGTGTAGTAACCTCGCAACTTTTTGCTTCGTATTGAGGCCTATCTGGCCGTCTATATAGTATTCGAAGTTTCTGAGCCAATTCCTCCATCTTTCTCCGCAAGTTTGTGGTTCGACATGTGGATCAAATGGCGGTCCTACAACGCCAAATTCTTGTAATGCAGAAAAGGCCATTTCTCCAACCGGTATATATACGTCGCGTCAATTGTTTTATTTTTCCTCGTCGCCAACTTTGTTGGGTGATTTGATATAGAAAATACACATTTAAGTTCACAATCACAACATGTTTATTTGCTTCATATAGTACGCTTTTTACTATGCCCGACAATCATTCTGCTCCTCACCATAGATTATAATCACACATAGACAATCCGTCTCTAAGGAAGCGTTCCAAATATTTAGCAACTCTACAGGAAGTTATTACACTTCTGCCTACCCCTTTGAGACTTTGTGTTATAAATAAAAAGATTAAAATATGGGTATATCAGCTTAGAGAATATATGTAATGAACATTGTCTTAATGAAAAAAAAAAAGTTTATTGGACTAGGATTCTAAAAAAGTTAGTCAATGTGGATAGAAAAAAAACATTTTTAGAATTGCACTCCATAATAGGATATTAACAAATTAATTATTATGAAACACTTGCCTTTACCCATTGACTAAATTAGTTAAAGATGATGATTAGATATTATTACTGAGTGTAATAACTCTTTACAAAAATTTCATACAGGTCTTTAGTGTATGTTAACTAATGAGTTAAGCAGAAAATATCATTAATCACAGGAAATAATAAGATAGAAAAGAAAGAGTACTAATAGCTTAAAATATTCAGTAAATTGATTCTACAAATCATTTGCTAATATGAATGTTAATATGATTAAAGATAAAAAGACTCCTGCTGTATCCATTAGTGAAACAAGAGATATGATATTAAAAGTTAATGTATTACTAATGATACTAGGATTAGATTATTTATTATTCACAGTATAATATGGGCTACAAGGCTACACCTATAGATAATAAAATGTTTTGTTTACAATTTCTAAACAAATCACATTTAAGAAAAAAAATTAAGAAAAATATATTTTGAATAATCATAATCATACTCTGTGGTGCAGCTTCAGGTTCTTCAGTCATTTTCGGCTCCTCAAAACCATAATTAGGATTGGATATCGTGTTGTTATATTGATTTGTATGTACAGCCTCCACGTCAATACGTGCACTTCGATTATTATGTTCAGGGGAGTAGTCCTGAAAGTCCAAAAGCTCTCCCGTATTCACGTTCGTCATTATTATCTACTTTTAAAACACCAAAGTAAATAAAATCGTCTTATTTGCTGTTCAAATAACAAATTCCCTGAATGCAAAAGAAAATATTTTATCCTCAAAGTACTAATGTCAAAGTAATCAAAGCTGTTTTCACACCTGTCAAGTGAGTCAGTTCCTGTGTTTATGGTGACTAGTATAGAGAATCTATCGACTAAACTAACATGAATAATCGTGAATTCGTGATAGACTATGTCTAAGCTTTTAATCTAACTTTATGGGGGATAGTGATGAATTTAAACCCTGGTAGTTAGCTTCACGTTTGCCCAGCATTTGGACATTTATTGAGTGGAAATGGTTAACGTATTTCAGTAAAATACTTTTAAATACGTCACTAAGAATACTTTGTACGTAAATAGGTACCTACCTAATACTACTAATATAACTAACTATTCATACATACCTACAGTCACGTCTTTTTCCAGCGGGGTAGGCAGAGACTACAGTTTTCCACTTGCTACGATCCTGGCGATCTATTCTCTAGATCTAGATCTATTCTTTTGCTTCTTATAATTTCATAATTGTTTTCATACACGCTCGGCGGTTTTGAATACTCTTGACATGTCCTTTCCTTAAAATGTTTTCGATCTGCTTGACATACGCATATATACTTATTATATTCTACTATAAAATGAAAAATATCATAAAATATGAGTTTGTGAAGATTTCTAGATGTGTCTCGGTGCTTTTCTTTATAACTGGGGACCCATTCTCCTCGCATATTGCAGTACTTCGTATTTAGAGGTGATATTCACAAAAATCTTATCTTTCCTTATTGGATGCCAACAACAAAAAAGATTACACCTGATCAAATTTAATTTCTAGCTTCTGCTATTTAGGTTTTGTGGTGATAAACGAGACAGGGCAAGGAATTACATATAACAGAACACTTCAAAATAAGTCATTAGGCACTAATTTTGTAATTACTTAAATGCCTTCTACGCATTCCACCTCCGATATAGTGAAAGAGGACACGAAATTTTGTGCACTAATTAGTACTAATCGATGTATTTGTCTTGTTGTTTGTTCAAATTGGTTTGTTACTGCTAAAATCTCGATGAATGCATGAAAATATGGAACTATTTAACTATGGAATTATGGAACACTTAGAAACTAAAAGATAGTGATAAATCTTCTTCATCTTAGCTTTAATCCCAGTGGCATCCGAAGCTTTCACCTCATAGTATGGGGTCCGTTTTACCGATCTAACCGTGAATTTGGCTGAACTTCAAAATTTTCCGTGAAGCAACAGCCACGGACCTCCACAACCTAATGGCGATATCGAAACATTGCAACTAGACCGGTTGATACAGGAGATTGGTTTCTATTGCCGCAGTTCCGACCGCGTGAATGTCAGTAATCGCGACCAAACATAGTCTATGTCCTTTCTCAAGGTCTAATCTACCCTTATACCAAATTTCATCAAAATCGGTTCAGTGGTATAAGCGTGAAAGCGTAACGTACAGACAGAGTTACTTTCGCATTTATAATATTAGTATAAAGTAAGGATAGTACGGATATTATGTACTGTTAAACCATCTTTCAGTTCAATCAAAGTCGTGTTCTACGATTAAAAAAGGAAAGGGTTCAGCAGCACTTTCGGAATAACACGATTTCAACACGTGCACAGATTATTATATTGTGGTACCTACACTAATTTACAAGCCATACTTAGAAGCAATTTGACAACAAAGAAAAACAATGAATCCCATTATCACTTCCTGCGAAATCTACCAGGTACACCAAACAATTCCTTTGTTTTCTTAATATACCTGTTAAATGGAAGTATTATTAGAAGTTCAAAGGGTTAGCAGGTAGCAAAATCAAAGTAGTTCAGTGGGTGGTGGTTCTCTTTCATGCCAAATTTCGAAAGACATGTTACATTATTGCCTGCTAACATAGCAATATATAAGTAACCATTTTAATTTATTCTTGTAGAGGGCAGTTTCTATTCTAGGATTTTAAGTCGTGAAAGTAAATAATTGATTTTTATTAAGTATATTTTTTTAATGCGTATTCTTGTTTTCATTTTGGAAAAAAAATATCTTCAAATGAAAAAAAAAAAACTTCAGAGAAAGTAGGTATTTGTTTAGTGATAGAAAATCAATCAATAATAATAATTGCATGGCAGCGTCTTAGTATGCATCTATGGATTCAATTAGGCACGGTTCGTTTACCGAACCTCAGGATTACCAGGTACAGTTCAGATGAATATGATATTTATACCTGAAAAGACTAAAGCTTCGAAATAAACTCATGGCCACCGAAGTGGTAAAAGAAAGCCACTATCATTATTTTAAAATCCTTGTTCCCAGTTACAATAAACGAGCTTAAGCTTGGGCCCAATAACTCCTTCTCCTTTTGTATTTGGCATTATTTATAAGTATAATTTTTATTTTATTTGGCATAGTAGTAAAACATTGATCGGGATTTACCATGTTTTTAAGTACTTAACCGATATTTACGTCAGTGTTCATGCACTTGCAACAGCGCCGACATAATGGATACTCTATAAACTTAAAAAATATAGTAAATATTCTGGAGAGTGTTTGACCCAAAAAGCCATATACATATAATTTATGATGAGCCTCATGCGTGAAATTAATAGGCCTATCAGCTTACAGGTGAGGTATAGCTCGTGCCTCCGGTTTTGGTACTTAGTCTGATATCACAATTTCAACAGTTGAGACTTTTTTCATATTATTCAATAGTCATAAATATTAAAACCTCCCATGTAAATATTAGAAAATCAAATACGCTATAATTTCATAAAATATTAAAATTTATTTGTTTTAGGGATAGTGGTTTACAAGTGCATTATTATTTCATTCTTAAAGTCATAAACTTAAGGTGTATCTTTGAAGCGGGGCTGTGTGAAGTGAGTAATAGAGTGGGGGTAATCTCACGTCCCACTCTCCCAGCTCAAGTGCGCAAGCGAGTCCAACGGGCAGCGCAGCGACAGTCCGTAGTTGATCGTATAGCTGTGAGCACGTGCGGGTTCAAAGCTTGAATACTTTCAATTCAATTTATTTGCAAGTATCGCTACTTGTATTAGTGTGTCGCATATTTCGAAGTAACTACTAGGGCTTGGAACCTAGTAGCGTAATTTCGCCCAACCCTAGTATTGGTGTAGTGCGTAGTGATGTGTATACATTTAGTGTAATAAAATAACTTACTCGACTAACTATAATTTACTCTGTGGTAGTGTTTGTTTTGTAATCTGTGTCCTTTGGATGTCTTGGTAGGACAAGTAAAGAGAATCGGATCGGAATCCATTTTGTTTTCGCTAAGAAGTGGACGTGAAAGCGTCTGTAAGTGTTCACTTGAAGTGAAATAACGTTTGAAACGTGCTTGTTTTATCGTTAAATTTATTAATTCCATTCGCATGCGAGACCGTTACATTCAGATCGTGTATTTATCGACAACCGTGTTGTGATATACGCGATAACGTAAGTGATTTACTACGTGGATATAAAAATAAAATCGCCATATTGGCTAACACGTAACAAATAAAGCTTAGTATTTCGTTACTATTGCAGTGATGTACAGTTGAAGACTGCTTGGCATGGTGACACCAACGACTTCGGTCGTTCATCAAGATGGCAAAAGAAGTAGCAGAAGAATATGCGTCGAGTTTGGCGGATCTAACCGTCAACAGCAAACCCCTGATAAATATGTTGACCATCCTCGCCGAAGAGAACATCGACCACGCTGGCGTTATCGTTGAAACAGTGGAGAAGCATTTGGAGAAGGTGAATTTAAATTTTGTAAAATTAATCGCGCGTGAGGTGCCGCGGAATATAAGCCACAGGGTCACGTGATCCCAAAGGGAAATATTGGGAAAGTGTTCGTAAAATGATGACGCACGCTTGCGTTACGTGTTTTACGTGTATACTGTGACAAATGTGACTAATTCGACCTCGTTTGTATCCAGTCAAAGCAGTTAAAGGTATCTCCTAGATGTCCCTATTTCACAATATTTCGGCATTCAATACTAACTTAATTGACAGCTGTAGATAGGTATCTTTGTTCACATCTAGTGTATGTGCTGGATAGTTGAGTTAAAATTTCAAATTCGTTCGCCTTGGATTGTCGCCGTGACAAGATTTCTGTATTGTAGCACTTCATCCATTGGTCATACATAACCTATAAATTTTTGGCTAGAACTAAATATATTAACGACCAGTGTCTTAAATTATTGAATAACGGTAAAAGTACCAACATAATAGCTCACAGATCTTGAATCTTAGAATTCTTCAGATCAAAATTACACTATTCACATGACAGATACACAAAGTTTGTTTTTTTATGTGGAAGTCCTCTGCTTATTACCTCTGATGGGTGAATAACTTAAGAAATGTTAAATTAGCTATATTAATATTAATTCAATGTCTAGATTAGTGAAGAAACTACTATTCGTTTTACAATTATTATAAATGTTACAACTGGGACTTATTATATACAGTTATGATAACAGGATTTTCATACCACTATAAATCTTTTTCCCGAGTCATATAGGAGATACCTGTATTATGTACCAAACGCCTATTACAAATAAATCCTTACTCCGAGGTTTGTAATCCATATCTTTTTCAGTTGTAATATCCGAGATTGTGTTAATAAAGCATTTTAAAACCGAGTTCTTATTTATTTTTCACACGATGACAATTAAATAGTGTTGATAAAGCAAATCTTGTGTTATTCTTCCCTGTTACCATTTTAGACCTGTGGGAACAAACTTGGAGCAAGGCCAAGTTTGTAATAGGGGTAGAAGGGTGGGGTCTAGAACAATATTTTTCTATGCAGGTTCATGCGGACATCAAGCTGCCGGTACTGTATTTAGTCGATTCAATTATCAAGAATGTTGGCGGCGCCTACACACAGAAGTTTTCACAGAGCATTGTGAACATGTTCACAAGGACCTTCAAACAGGTAATTATATATTCAATCTTACAAAAAAATTATTTAAAAAAAAGTAAAGATATTTAATTAAATAAGATTTTACATCATCAATGTTAGTTCCAGTCACATCTAAACCCTTCACAAGTCTGGAGTGCAGATATCAAACGTCTTTACATTTTTTTCAATAATTTTGAAATCATATTTTTCAGGGAAGACAGGCAGCTGTAATTCAATTGTTTGTTCACAGGTTGATGAGAAAGTACGATCTCAAATGTTCAAACTACGGGAGACTTGGCACGATGTGTTCCCCGGCACAAAGTTGTACCAGCTGGATGTGAAAGTTAACTTGATCGACCCGGCGTGGCCGATTCAAGCTCAGCCACAGCAGCCAAACATCCATGTAAATCCAAATTTTCTGAAAAAGGTGTTCTTTTAGTTGATTATTGTTTTGATATTCATTTAGCTATATGCTAGCTTTACAGTTTTGTGCTTTATAGCCCGGTTTCCACTGCAAAAGGGTAGGCAATTTTGCTCGCCCAATCCTTTTCGCCCCACTATTTATGAGTGGAAATACGAGCATGTAGTTTACTCTTGCGAGTAAAACAGAGGCCTTAATGTGTCCATTCTGTTCGCGGTGGAAACCGGGCTCAAGCATTGCTTTTTAAACTGATACTTTCATTTTGGGGGCTGTTTGTGTCTGTGGTCAAAAGGTTAAAAAATATCAAGGGGTACTTGACCTGTTGATAGCAGGCTTATCAAAGACAATAACCTGTTTACAAACCCATACCTACAGTGCTAACAATTGAAAGTATTCAATCAGTGTGCATGACTATGCTACTAGGTATTTATGTGTATTGTTACTGTGTATTTAAATGATGATAGTCATAGTAAATGTAAATAAGTAGACACTACTCATGCACAATACATCTCATACAACAAATCATACTGTGACGTCAGTACCTACTGTAAAAAGCCCTTCTTGGTCAAAATAAGGTCAGCTCAGTAGCTCAATTGGTAAGAGGATTCCCCCTGTAAGGGAAAGGTCGAGGGTTCGAACCCCACCTGAACAATTCATTTTTCCTGATGTAATCTAATTAAATAGCATAATAAATGCTATAATCAAATCTACAATATTTCTTCACATTTCAAGCGATTACTAAAATATTTGTTTCATCATCCAAGTGTATTCACTGACACAACTAATATTGTAATCCTAACTTTGGTTACAAATTCGTGTTTCTAACCAGAATGTTTCTCAACAGTCGGTGACAGCCACCACGAGCAACAACAATGCAGCTCCAACAGCACCCCCTGAAGAGGACGAGAAAATGCGCAGCATCCTCGCCAAGAAAGAGCAAGAGCTACTCATGCTGCAGAGGAAAAAAGTGGAAATGGAGTTGGAGCAGATGAGAAGGCAGATGGAAATAGCTGAAAAGACTGTGAAAAAGGTAAGTTTTTTTTTCACTTATAAATTGGTCTTTCGTATTGATTTTGTGACTGTGTTGTTAGTTAATATATGTTTGAACATGAAAAACATTTGTGATAGTTGGCAAGAGACTTTACTTACTATTTTGCTACAGTGTAGGTACAACTACACACCATTGGCGATAATAGGCGTGAATTTTCATGGAATCAATTAAAATTATTCTTGACTTGTTCGCTTACAAATTACGTGTCTAATTATATTTAAAGTTCGTTGTTATTTCAAGTTAATACGACACCGTCTCTCTGACTGTAGACTAGAATTTTTATTGTCTAGTACTCACAAGTATAATTTTCCATCCATCCATGTTCGCGCTAAGACGTATGTGTGGTAGAATTCGACTTTTCAGCTCTCTAAGTAGCTGGTTGGTCTGAGTATTCCCTTTCAGGAAAGGACCTGGGCCTCGATTCTACTAAAGCAAAACCACTGTCCTACCACAGCCACCGCAAAAAAGTGGCATTAAACTTACAAACACTTTAAACAATGTAGTTAAAAGTCAAAAGTTAAATGGCTTTTTGCAGAGTTAATGAAAACATGTAATGAAACTATTTTCATTTAATTTTGGACTTCACGCGTATAGAAAATATTGTCTAAAATGTAATTTTTTGCAGTGGCTGTGGTATAACGAAGTGTTTTTGCTTTAGTAGAATCGAGGGTCTGGTCGCGGGTTCAAGTCCCGAGTGTTGACTTTTTCCGGTTGATAAAAGCATGATTTATCTACCAATGTTTATCTAACTTATCTTATCAGTTCGATTTCTAAATTTTCGTCAACTATACATAGATTGACCATGTATTGTCTTTTCGTTATCTTGATACGTTTTCAATGAGACTTTACGCAAGATAAAAAATAAATGTATTGTGAAAGGACAAAATCGAAACAAGAATTTTAAGGAATGCGTGACGAAAACTTGGGACGAAACAGGATTAAATCAATTTCTATTTTAGTTCTAACTTTTAAATTAGCATACTACTTTATATACTTAGGTACCTAGCTGCGTTGTTGTTATTTTGTTGATAAGTACATATTGTTTAATATTCAAATATTAGATACTGATATCTAATAATTGCTTTAAAAGGTTTATATCGCATAAACTAACGAACGCCAACAAAAAATGCTCATCCGTCTTATTCAAAGTACCTAAGTAATATAAGTTATACAATTTTAAACTTTATGATACGGATTGTTAGGTGGAAATTAAACAGATAAAGCCAGGGACATAGGGCAAAAAAAAACAAATTCGTGATCTCGGAGCATGATTGCCTCGATACGTGCAGTTTTGTTTAGATTATGAATTTATGACATTCCATTACATCTTTGCTCTTCTTTTCGCGTCTTACATTGAAGTCGAAGTCGACCTCGCCCTAAGGGAGTCAATACAGGTCATTTGCAAAAACATTTCGAACTAATTTCATATACTAAGTATGCACTGATTATTTTACCATTCACCAATTCATCGCACTTTCAAAATTTCTAATATTACTTTTGCGTGAATAGCAGACTTAGTAATTAATTCATTATAATGAAATATTATTAGTAGATAGTGTTTAGTATAAAAATAAAATAAATAACCCACAACATTCTACACACCGTTATCTAGACCCACGGTAAGCTTAACTAGCTTGTGTTATGGAGTTCAATATCACTTAGCTTTCGAATAATTTTTTTTGTGATAATCAAATCACAATTATGTAATGTTCGATAAATTACGCCTTTTTTGTAGCTTATTTTTTGCACTACACTGATATCCAATATAGTTATGCAAATACCCGCAGCAAAAACCTAAGATAGCGCCGTTTTAGATGCCACGAAT
Source organism: Eilema sororculum (assembly GCA_914829495.1). Classification (NCBI taxonomy): domain Eukaryota; kingdom Metazoa; phylum Arthropoda; class Insecta; order Lepidoptera; family Erebidae; genus Eilema; species Eilema sororculum. The sequence continues at coordinate 25,862,781 of OU618535.1, forward strand.
GTAATTGCAGTCTCAAAATTATTAGAAATGAATGGAAATAGGCAGAGTTGCTAGCACCAAAATTTCCCCAGTTTATGTTTAGGTCCCAATGTAATAGGTGGCGAGCATATTGCCATTAACCGGGCACTTATAAACCTGCGATAACTACACACATAACTTCAAAAAGCATCGAAAAGTCATTGGTGTGTGCCATTGTAAACCTGGGATCGAACCGGAGACCTCGTCTCAGCAGTCCATTAACCATACCACTAGGCTACCGCAGATTAGAAATGATAGTGATTAATCCACTTAAGGATTTCTCTTCATTATTCATCATAAATATCATAATGCTTAAATGGATTAATCACTTGCATTGATTATGATTATGGACAGGAAAATTATTGTAGGTACTAATCGAAAACGGCTTCGTTAATAGTCGGCATTTAGCACAATACGCAAAAACCCATTACATAATGGTAGGTGCAATTACCGTCCTTTATTTTTCGAACGCGAATATGGACCGGTTCTAGCACCCTTTCACTCGATATCGGTGTTAAGAAATTATGCTATTTATGTCATATGTCTTGTCTTGTAACTTGTAACCCACATTCCTACGATACAGTTTCTACAGGGTCCGACTTCACGGTATAAGTGACAAAATCGCGGGGTGAGCGAGGATACCATAGAATTAGTTAAAAAGTCGTTTAATTCAAAGGACTGATTAAATAATGACGCGAGTAATTCGCATGCCTCGCATTATCACTAAAGATACCTAAAAACGGTTTCTACACATCTAGAGTACATTTTTAAGATGTTTACCAGTCATTATATCGAAGTAAACCGTTGCTATATTCCATTCCAAGAATATGTGGCAGATGCCCGTTTTTCTTGCTCTTTCATTGAACTTTAGCACCAAGGTCGTAAAATTGATTATCAATATGTCAAACAAGAGTGAAAGCCAGACACGGTACTTATGGCTAGCGAGGATCCGTGTCATAGCTAGGCAGCTTTAGGTATGAGCCATACTCAAGGAAAAATGCGATTGCAAAGCATAATCGCACCGAATCGTATACATGAATCGAATCATGTACGTATCTTTGATTGTGCCTCTGTGTATTTCACACGTTAAGCGCCCTTTAACCCATCAATTTATATCGCGCTACATTATTTACCCCCTTTGGCTAGTATGTATTACAAATTGCACCATGATTGAATAAAATTTCAAGCGTTTATGTTTTTACTGCAAAAATGTTGTAAGTAAATTGTAAGCAATGAGTTCGCCAAATAACTACTATGGAATAATTTATGCTAAGTTAGTCAAAAAGTTAGTAACAAATTTAATTTAATGACTGCACAATCAACAATCACACAAGGAAACATTCGGTGGTTATTTTTTGCAATACCGACGTCGGCCATACTACGTGTCTATAGATTTTCATTGTTATTTTTGACGTACCCCGAATTCGAAATCAATATAGTAAAATCAAAGAAATGGCAGTCAAACATAGATCGTGAAACTTGATTATAGCAGGGAAGGTCGGGGTGCATAATTGATTAATTAGCATCGATGAACGGTTCCGATATATTTTAGATAAAATTGTTTGTTTATACACTTCTTTCGAGTAACGTATAAGCATGAACTCTATGTATTAATATAGTTTCCCTAAAGTTTCTCATTGCAAACATGAATTAATTAACTTCTCATTGGCATCTTTACTCTGATCTGTTGAATACTTACACATAAAAGGTATCACTTACAAAATATCTACTGTGTAGCCTCGGCGGTTTAGGTTAGGTCAGGACAAGTAATTACATAATATACACTACATTATATAATTAGTTGCATGTTGTAATTAATGTTCATTGTACAGGTATCAATTCTTACAACAGAGAACTCAAAAATAAGCTGTTATGTACTTGTTTTGTAATCAGTTAATGGTAGATAGTGAAAAGAACACGAAAGAATTTGTCGTAACCCTTTGCATGTCCTAATTTATTTATATTATGGTACTAAAAGCTCAGTAAATACATATGAATACAAGGACTTTTTAGCTCATGTTAAATTTTAGTAGATTTTAAATAAAGTAAATTTTTATGTATTATTAAATTTATAACATAATTAAGTGCCAAATTGATTAACCCAGCCATTCTTTTCATCACTTTGCTATTATCCTTTATAATTCATCTTACAAGGTGACCGATTTATTATACAATCATATTGTGCCCGTTGCGATAAATTATCATATAATTTACAATGTTCATCTTAATTATATATTAAGGAAAATGCAAACTTAATTACTCATTTGAAGGTCACGTTAATACTTCGCATTTAAAAACAGCAGATATTATGTACGCTATCTGTACGCTATCTGTACGCTATCTGTACGCTATCTGTACGCTATCTGTACGCTTAGACTTCTAAACTATTATAATATTCCGCTTATTTATATTTTTAGGAAATTTAATGATCAGTGATCCTGATCACCTATATAAGTTTCTATTTTGTTATCAAATGTTGTTTTGTCTGCCACCGATCTCTCGCCAAATATATCGATTATTCCCCGCAGAATATAACCCTCCTTTTGGCTTTGCCTTAGTCGGGTAAAAAATACCACGTGACCCGATATTTTTTTAAATATAAGTAGCTCGAGGCTTCATAGGGTCTGTCAGCATTTCGGCCGAAGGAAAGATTTGTCTACCGTTTTGTGGACAAATCCTATTATATTTGCGACAGGTAAAATCACATGCCGTTATTAAATATTGCGGCTCTTTTACCCGGTCAGTTATAAAAACTTTTATTATTGCAAAGTGCCCGCATAACACACCCATATATTCTTTTGTTTGTTTATCTACCGTTTCTTAGTACTGATAGGAGTGTTATTCTGTATACCATTTTTAAATAGATAATACAAAAGGGGTTTGGAAAGGTCTTGACGCAGAACTTCACTTTATCTGGAGAAAACTTAAAACGAATTGTTATATTACTTTTAAAAATAATCCTGCTATTGTAAATATAATAAAGGCAACCAAAATAATCACCTGAGGGTCCGGGTAAAGGTATGTCCTTTTGTCTCATTCATTTGGGATTTTTGACTAAAAATTGTTTATACCATCCATGTAGGTAGACCCATGATAGCGTGAATAGACTTTTTATTTTATTTTTTATCTTTCTGTCTGCGGCTTTATTTACACAAAATAATAAATAAATTTAATAAATAACAAACTTTAAAACATTTTTAAAAATAATATTATTTATTTGTAGCAAAATTTGTAGGTTCTAATGTAAGATTTATATCATTATAATCTTATTATAATGTTGGAATTTTGTTAGAATATATTAGATTTAGAATTCTAAACGCGAAATTTAATCGAAATTGATTAAAATGTTAGGAGTCAGTGACATAAAGATCCATATTATAAAGATTTATTTTTAAATTTAAAAGCGACAACACTTGTGACGATACAAGTGTAAATTAACATAATAATATGTAGTTTCAACAGTGTTCTTATAGAAATAGATCAAGAACAGTCGTTGGACATTGTTTAACAGACATTATCGAAAACAAAAGAATTGTGTATGGTTTCTAAGCTAGAAATCACACCGAGTGATGACGACCGTTGTACTGCTTTTGTGCACAGAGTTGATTGTACCATGTATATTACTGTGCAAGTATTCGAGAAATTCATCATGGTGTATTATCTTGGTATATTTTATATATAGGCTCCATTTAACACATTATTGCCAATGCCACAGAAATACTACAACTACCTTTTTTAACGGACGCAACACGATTTCCTTAATTTTTGTCAGTAAAATCAAATATAATTTTATATTTTGGTGGCCGACTCTTTTGCTGACACATTATTGTGGCTTCAGATACTTTTTTTTTTGTTCTCGTCCACTGCGTGTCACGATCAATTTATTTTCTAATAAACCTTGTCCTGATTAATCAGCCTAATCGGTCGAACTGTGCTCTAGCGGTGCGCGGATAGATCACGATATTTTAATAAGCATGTCACATGAACTGGTTTATAATTACATTAATTTTTACAATTTAATCTCGGAAACTCGACATTGTTAAGCATTCATTACATATACGTCATATGTAATTTATGTTCGAGTTTTCCATCTCATCGTATAACTCACGCCTGTAAATGCGCAAAAGGTAGGCAGAGGTGTATTAACACCCATATTTCGCCAAAAATGATTTTTGGTCCCACGGGGCGAGCATATTTGCCGTCAAACGGGCCATTTTTCTTTTTCTTGTCGAATGGAGAACAGCCCTAACTCTTATTCGCCTTGTATAACGTCGTTCGAAGTTATGTGTGTATTTATCGCAGGTTTATAAGTGCCCGGTTAATGGCAACAGGCTCGCCACCTATAATTACATTGGGACCTAAACATAAACTGGCGAAATGTGGGTGCTAGCACCTCTGCCTGCCCCTTCGGGGAATATAGGCGTGAGTTTATATTATGTTATTTAACACGTTGATACCTCAATATTGGGACAAACTACAAAATATTTTGTTATTGTACTGACTTTCCGATGTTATAACTATTTCATTCGTCCAATATGGATGCTAACTCAAGTATATCAACCGTATTCTAGTCTACATTGCTATTTGATATCATCGCACAAGGTGAACAGCGTATCAAATAAACTAACTGAGATAACTTATCATTATTTACAATGATCATTTGAATAGGTATTGTGAAAAAATTGTATATCATTAATTTGAAGGTCACACGATAATATTCAGATTATAAAGAATAATTCTTAACTAGGAAGTGTCGAATCGAATCAAGAGGAAATCCCCTAAAACCTTGTTGACTGCCGCCTGACCTTAAAACAATATTTTTACCCGACTACGGCGAAGCCAAAAGGAGGGTTATGATTTTGACAGGCTATGTATGTATGTATGTATGTATGTATGTATGTATGTTCATTTGTTCCCTCATAGCTCCTCAACTACTTATTAGAACTGGACAAATGAGGTATCGTTACAAGCGGCTTGATCATCCGATGGTTATAGGCTATATGACGTGTCACTCAATCTTGTGTGGCGCCCTCTAGCGCTCATAAGGTACTATGTTAAAAAATAAATTTGAGATAAATATACCGTGTTTGGTATCAAATGAAAGGGCTTAATAAGCCCATTTCAAATATGTATAATTTATTAGCTCTACCTTGCCCCAAAATAATATAAATAAAAAATTAAGTTTAAAACTAAAACCCGACTAAAAGTAACAAACAAGAAAATATCAAGGATAGCCGTGGTCGTATGCCACTTACTCTAACAAAACAATATATTCTAGGGAAAAGTAGCATACGACCACGGCTATCCTTGATATTTTCTTGTTTGTTACTTTTAGTCGGGTTTTATACAAGTGTAATAGGTACAATTTTTTGACTCAAAATAGTACAATAGATCATTTACTGTGGTTTCGACCTAGCGAATTATACATAACTCTTTTTATTACCGTATATACCTACTGTATACAAATTTTAACAATCAGTCATTTGTTGAATCAGTCAATTTGAGAATCGGTCATTTATAGAATTGTATATTTCAAGAATTGGTCCATTATAGACTCTACTCATTTCGCGAATTAGTAATTCCTAGACTAAACCAAATAAAATATAATTTTTGAAATGATAGATAGTGTCATCAGTCATCACTGTCATCAAGTCATTATAAAAAATACCAACCATTCGAAAAACATTAAATAATCCATACTTAATATTATAAATGCGAAAGTAATTCTGTCTGTCTGTCTGTATATTACACTTTCACGCCTAAACTACTAAACCTATTTTGATGAAATTTGGTATAGGGGTAGATTAGACCTTGAGAAAGGACATGGGCTATGTTTGATCGCGAAAACCGATATCCACGCGGGCGGAGCCGCGAGTAAAAGCTAGCACCAAATGAATCGTGATAGAATCCGTTAAATGTGTTAATATTTCAATACCTACATGAATACTTACTAGTACATAAGAGCCTCAATTAACAAGTGTACATAATTAATTGGTAATGTTTGTTTGGCGCAGGTACCCACAATAACTGTGGTGAATAACTTGGCTACCATCCCCCCCACGACCGTGGCGCCCGTGCAGCCTGTGGTGGCAGAATCACCCGGGAGTGTTTCCGTCAGGCAGCGCTTGGGCCCGGTAAGTAGATTCCTATTACGAACTTCTATTTAAGGCATGAGGTCCTCCGGGGGAACATGGGGACACCGTAGTCCCACACCCTAGGACACCTTCAATAGCCCTGAGTCAGCCGAGCAACTGATGAACCGAGATGGGAGTGCGGTTTTAGTCGGTTCGAATCTGTCTATAAACACTACCGCTGGCTCCGGAAATGGGGTAATTTCTACAAGTAAAAAAAGAGTATTGTATCCAGGGTTGTATCCAAGGTTCCCTTAGCAGAAGCGAGTCCAAGAAGGGAGGGCAAGGCCCCCCCTCTCCCTTGGTGAGGTTACCAAACCCTGGTGGGACCATGATGAATTCCTTAATAGCGCATAGTTACTTGGGTCTTGGGGTATCTCTTTAATAAGTACCCGTAACGGAATACCGTGTGTTTTTAGTTGGTTCGATTCCAATGTAGCCTCGTGGTGCCGGTAAAGTTACCAGTTTAAAAAAAAACAGCCCTTTGAGGATTCTAATCTTCGATCACTGGATATGAACGTTTTTTTTTTCTACCTGATTCGATTTGAATAATCGTTTATCACTGGAGAGTAATTCTCGATTATGGAATCTATACTTCATAAATTGTATTGATCAATGGTTTTATAATATTAATTGATGTAATTGGTATAATCCATCCATAACTTTGTTGCATGGTGTTATTGGTGTTGTTGTTATGTTTTGTTTGTTTGTTCGTATTGTGTTTGTTTGCACCCACGCTAAGGTATTCAGGGCAAGCCGAACCTCCTCTTGCCTCAGGGTCTCAGGGCGGAAGTTAGGAAAATACTAAGCGTAAAGCTGAAGAGTTTGTTTGTTTGAACGCGGTAAAGACACAGTAGAATCTTGAACTCTGTAGGTGGCATTGCAATCAAGTCGAGATTCATTCAACCTGTTGGTCGAATATTCTATAGCTACGTCAGGGGTTACAGGTTCAAATCCTGTTCAACGCAAGTTATCATTTTATGTATAATATAGCGTGGTGTAAAAAGTAATAAACATTCTTGGATCGTATGTTGTATGATAGCGTACTTATCAGTCGTATAAGTAGTACTTACATCCACAATTGCCTGGTACCATAAAACGACTTTCCTGCTGATTAAACTTGAGTCATAAACTGAGTATAATTAGAAGTCAGCTATAATACAATCTCACTTCTTTCCCAATGGCGCTAGGCAGAGACAACCTTCCTCTTGCTACGATCCTACAGTTACAGAACTAAGAATTTCCTGTGAGCCATTAAGTCACTTGTACTTTTCCACCATATTTATTTACTAAACCTGATTGGTTTCGCTTCACAATATTTTCAACTGACAACTATCATGTTATGTTATTTTAAAGCTATAATTATGCATTTTTTTTCCTATAAGAGACCACCTGTAGGCCACGCCGCACATACTCCCACTCGTTCGCGAAACTGCGCCAATGTAGCATTGACATTGGTGAACACGTGCGTGTCCGCAATTTCTTTCACGAGTCGTACATCAGTGTCTCAAGTACCATTTGTAGACGAGAACAAAGCATGATGGATTGATTTAAGTTCAAAATCCGACAATGATGCGAGTTTTTAAATACATTCGCCCCATTGCCCCTCGAATTTTGTGTTTCGATCGCCTAGCCATGGCAAAAGCCAATCGCACGCTACTCATAACCGCCACAGCGAGTGTGGGCATGTGCGGCAGGGCTAATGTTCAATTTTTCCTATCTGAGTCTATCCTAGTTGTCATTACCCTTTGATTTAGTTCAAAATGTGTAGCAAATTCCACCAAGTGCCATCAGTCAACAGTGTAAATAGTCCTAGCCTAGTGTGGGAAGTTTTGGGCAATATCCATCCTACTGAGGAAGGCAAAGCATGCATGCGCCTGTATCCGTGGCGTTTGGACTTGATCAAATTCCCTTGGAAGGTCTAAAAATCGACTTCAACAGCCCAACCGCTAGGAATTGTTAGACATTTTGTTATATGCCAAAGTAATTGATGATATTTATTTCCATTATTTGTATTTTTAAATTCTTTGTGATGGTAAATTTCATTTATACAGGCAATATTTATCGGCAGTATAAGATTCTTTAGTATTTTCTTTAGGATAGAGTTAATAAAATATGGATTGCAACAAAATTGTCTCCATTTGCAGCCGGTGAACAAAGCGGCGGGTCGCATCGCGCCGGTCAGCGGCGCCCTCGCCTCCGCGCGCCGCGACCCGCGCCTCGCGCGCCACCAGCCGCCTGTCGCCGCCAGCCCCGCGCCCCCCGCCCCGCCCGTAGCCGTGGTGGCCCCCGCGGCCCCCGTGCTGCCAGTACCTATCGCCTCCAACGTTTTCGACATCAAGCCGCTCGAGCGCGTCACTAAACGTAAAAACGTCATCACCATCGACGTCAGGCCCGATGACGCCACGCGGACAGTGCGCGACCCTCGCCGTCGCGACCCCCGCCTCGACAAACGTGACCCCAGGCGGGCCCAGCGCGAACGTCGCCGCGAGGAGGCTCTGCGGAGAACCGAGGTCGAACAAAAAGTTGAACCCGAGAGAGGACCCACCCCCGCCTACGTCGATAAACTCCCCGATCCTAAGAAAATAAGCAAACTGCCGCCGATTCCCAAAATCAATCGTGCGGTCGAGAAACGGGAGCCGAACGTTCCCCTGAATCCGTCACCTAAAAGGAAGAGGGAGAACGGTCGCCTGGAGAGAAGGAAGCGACGCGAGGAAGAGGCGCCGAAAGAGCCCGAGCGTGCCGCGGTCAAGGCGCCGCCCTCCGCAGTCAGCTCGCCAGAAAAGAAAGTGCGGAAGGAAGCCAAGGAGCCCCGCCCCCGCGCGGGAGCCCCGGATCGCGAGGCGACGGCGCCCGAGCCCGCGGCGGAGCCCGCGGCGCAGGAGGTGGTCGCGTTCAAGGAGCTCCGCAACTACCACAAGGAGCGCTACATGCGCCGCAACCGCGAGAAGTCGGAGAGCCCCGAAGTCTCGGAGGACCCGCCCCCAAGTAAGCTATCCAATACTGAGGAATGTCTTGTAGCGCGCGAGCCGCGAGCCGACTCGAACCGTCCGACTGTGATATTAGTCTTAAGCGCGAGCGATTTTGACGCTTGTTGTATGGAAATAAAATATTTTTTAACTCTTGGAGTATTCATATTAACGTGTTTTACGCCGGCACTCTGTACCCTCCTTACTGGACACCATCGAGGCATCATTGTTTTTGTTTCAAGTCACAATCTTACCATCTAGTTAATTTTAATTCAGTCTTCACACTGAGAAGAACTGACTACCTGACTTGTACATTGAATCTGGGATCTGATCACTGGATACTTTATTCTCCATTGGCACTACAAGTGATCTTAGTAAATACTCGAGGTTTACATCTTGTCACCGACGTACTGTCAGTAAATTGAATCCAGTATGACAGTTACTCCAGTAACACCCCTCAGGACACCATCAAACTTTCGCTAGACAACATGGAACTACTGCAGCCAGTCGTGAAATGACTTATTAGAAATAATTTCATGGTTTTACAAAATGACGCACGGAGTTTTCAAAATGAAGTAAAGTGCCTTAAGGTTTTTAAGGACCGGTAACATACGCTACGGTGGCTGCTTGCCATCAAGCGGGCCGGACGTTTGTTTGCCACCTTTGAGATAGTAAGAAGTGTCAACACAATCAGGCCAAAAGTACTAAAATTTTTATATTTTAAAGCTATTTTAAGTCGCTTCGCAATACCAGTCTGCATTTTTGGGTTCATAATCAACTTTTAATTAGTCGTTATATTTGAAAAAGTGTAAAACATAAAACAGAATTAAATAAAACAGCAGGATACCAGTTATAACAGTGAATATAAATTAATTGTGCATTGAGGTGATAGTTTCTGAATAGTTTTGTAAAAAATACGTAAGTATAAAAATGTGTAATTTCTGTTGCTTGAATTGTAGATTTTGCTTTTTTTGTAAGATTTGTGTGTTTTAATGCAAAACTAATTTTCCGTTATTCTTTCTCAGATTTGTCCATCTACAAATCAACAATGGACAGAAGTAGACACTCTTTGGATCGTTGTGAAAGTTTTAGTGAAGATCTAATATTAAATGTAGGCAGAGTAGACACTGATTAGCTCATTTTGAGTGTGTGTAGCTAAGATACAGATGGAGCAGACGTTGGTGGGATCGTTTTGAAAGTGTGTAGCTAAGATACAGATGAAGTAGACACTGGTTGGATCGTTTTGAAAGTGTGTAGCTAAGATACAGACAGAGTAGACGTCGGTTGGATCGTTTTGAAAGTGTGTAGCTAAGATACAGATGGAGCAGATGTTGGTTGGATCGTTTTGAAAGTGTGTAGCTAAGATACAGATGGAGTAGACACTGGTTGGATCGTTTTGAAAGTGTGTAGCTAAGATACAGACAGAGTAGACGTTGGTTGGATCGTTTTTAAAGTGTGTAGCAAAGATACAGATGGAGCAGACGTTGGTTGGATCGTTTTGAAAGTGTGTAGCTAAGATACAGATGGAGCAGACGTTGGTTGGATCGTTTTGAAAGTGTGTAGCTAAGATACAGATGGAGCAGACGTTGGTTGGATCATTTTGAAAGTGTGTAGCTAAGATACAGACGGAGCAGACGTTGGTTGAATCATTTTGAAAGTGTGTAGCCAAGATACAGACGGAGTAGACGTTGGTTGGATCGTTTTGAAAGTGTGTAGCTAAGATACAGACGGAGTAGACGTTGGTTGGATCGTTTTGAAAATGTGTAGCTAAGATAAAGACGGAGTAGACGTTGGTTGGATCGTTTTGAAAGTGTGTAGCTAAGATACAGACGGAGTAGACGTTGGTTGGATTGTTTTGAAAGTGTGTAGCTAAGATACAGACGGAGCAGACGTTGGTTGGATCGTTTTGAAAGTGTGTAGCTAAGATACAGACGGAGTAGACGTTGGTTGGATCGTTTTGAAAGTGTGTAGCTAAGATACAGATGGAGCAGACGTTGGTTGAATCATTTTGAAAGTGTGTAGCCAAGATACAGACGGAGTAGACGTTGGTTGGATCGTTTTGAAAGTGTGTAGCTAAGATACAGACGGAGAAGACGTTGGTTGGATCGTTTTGAATGTGTGTAGCTAAGATACAGACGGCGTAGACGCTGGTTGGATCGTTTTAGTGTGCAGCTAAAACATAGACAGACCTAAACTAATTGGATCGTTTTGAAATTGTTAAGTGTAGTTAAGATTAGACGGAGTAGACATTGGTTGGATCGTTTTGAAAGTGTATAGCTAAGATATAGTCGCAAAATAAAAATTAAATTAATCGAAACTTGGCCAGAATGAGGATCAACTTGTATTTGGTAATTAGGTGGAATTTTGAACTTGCCAATCACAAGACTATCCCGATGGTCTTCCTGTGAGGGCTACTTTACGTCAACACATTTTTGTCCATCATAACTGTTTTCTAATTTCGGTATGTTTTCCTTGGATTGAAATTTCTAATAGAAGATTTGGGATGTAGATAATTTTAGCTAATCAATTTATGTTTATGATAATCGATTACGCCAGGAAAGGAAAGGAAAATAAGGGACTGGATTATGTTTATGCTGATTGCCTACTACGTCTTCTGTCTTCAATGATTACCTATGTACTTAATTCCTTCGTATATTTCTTTTGACAATCGTTCTCCAGAGGAATCCAAACACTCAGCAATGGCTCGGTAGCCCGGTGGTTCTGGCATACTCCTGTAGGGGACTAGTCGCGGTTCCACCTGAGAATGCACGTTTTCCAATCTTGTTAATTGGTTCTTATCTTAACCCAGTATGTGATTTTTTTTTTCTTTTTTTTTGGGAAGAATATTAGAACCGACGTTACTAAATACTGCCTCTAACCCCTTCAGCTAAGCTAAATTACTTGTGTTAGGAGTGGGTTCACGTCGGTAGTGTAATGGCCAGGATTCGAACCCGGGACCTCTCGATCGTAAGGTCGACTCCTTAAGGGTATATGAAAGTTAGCATGATGGGCGTTTAGTAGATTTAGTGACAGTTTCAGTCTACAGCTCGTCTCGATCGCTTTTATTCGGCCTTTTAGTTTGTTGTCTACCTTCATAACCCTGAGAGCAATGCCTGTGTCAGCAAGTGGATGGATGGAGAGATAGGTGGTGCATTCCAAATACATTGATATTACTGATTAATAGATGGACAAATTTGAATGAAAGACGAAAATACTCTTTTAAACTCGCTTTTATAGATAATTTTGTGTTTATGAAAGCAACAGAAGGCATACGAAAAAACAGCAAATTGAATATTAATCACGGCCAAAGTTCACACGTAAGTTGTTAAGTATTAAGTGTCAAGTTCAGTAGGTATACATGCTATCAATTCCATATGTATCTGGCCGTTGGTGTTAATTTGGTTGGTTAATAATTTGGTAAGTTTGGTTTTAACTATACGCACATACACACACGCTTCCTCCGTCTAGGGGTGAGCAGAGACACCGTTAGCCTCTGTTCTTGCACACCTCACGAGTTCCTTCTACCATAACTAATCATACTAGCTCGCCAGTTGTTCTTGACCTGACTTACTTCCAAAATGTTCAAACGTCATCGCTGTATGTTCTAACCTACTTAGACTTGCCTTATACTCTTGATTTATCACTAAATTAGACTCATTCGTACTTTAACCACTCTGAAATTTATGCATTTTAGAGTTAGCTTTGTGGTCAATTTTTATTGTCATCAGTATTCTGTTGTAAGAATTATATCATTTAGATCTTAAAATTTAAAACCATATCACCAAGAACGTAACAAAGAAGTCATTTTGGAATCAATTGGACTAGAATCAGGGTCCTGTCGCGTGTACCATTCAGGGTCCTCAAATTATCTTCTCCCAGTGTGCTGCCACCTGTATAGCGTTCTCGGAGGCGCACATAAGGGCCTGCGGTGTACATGTGTATGGGTATTTAGCACATGTTAACAGCTGGGCCATTATCTGTGGCGTAAATCCAAGGGCCGTCCCCTTCGAGAACTGGCCCGGCATGCCTTGCTTCGGCCGACCCGAGTCCGGAGTCTGTTTAATGATTTCCATCTGGTCCAGGGCAGATCATGTCCAGGCGGGAGTTCCACAAAAAGCGGGACGAAAGGGGTCGGTGACGGTCTCTGATGTGAACCGACCTTACTCAGGTGACAGAAGGCACCACCACTTACTTTAATCTGTTAATCAGGCGATGAATTCATCTTCACCACCAGTCCTCGGGGTGATTATGGGCTGATATTGGTTTATTCCTTGCATTCTTGCCTGTCCTGGCAAAAAGCTTCCTATTGATATTTGAGTTTATCCAATACGGGACCCGCTTACCATAGTAGCAAAAAAAGATGCTCATAATTGGGATGAGTTCAGTGCCGACAAAAAAATGGAGTACCCAATACTTGTGGTGTAAAATTTTGCCTCTCAGCCTGGGGTCTTAACATATCCCAGGAGACTGTTCTAGTCTTTGAGTCGGTGAGCGACTAGACAGTCACAATTTCAGAACTAACGGATTATTTTTAATGACATTTTTGAGCACAAACAAACTTTTCCTATAGATTTAGAAAAAAAAAAAAAACAATATTCAGACGCCGCAAAAAGGCCCTTACAGAAGGTATGCTTTGACCAACTGAGCTACTTGAACATACATAATGGATGTTTGAAATTCTCTTATACATTTATCTTGGGGCAATGGTGGAGCCATCTACCGGTATCTTTACGAACTGTCTTGGTCTTGAATGCTGACTTTTCAATCTAAATACAACGAATTATTATATTCTGGACCCCGATTCTGTTAACTTTTAACGACTGTCATACCACTAACACTGCAAAAAATGCCATTAGATTCTGAAAGGGGCTATAGACTTCAGGTCCAAAATGAAAAACAGGGTTCATTAATTTTTTTCGTTCACTTTACAAGATGCCATTCAATTTTAAACTTTAATTGAATGTTAATAAAGTCTAAAATTGAATTGCCTTTTTTGGAGTGTCTAATATGGTTACAGATTGACAATGAGTAAATTCGGGGTCCTGGTCGGCTCATGGTAAGAAGGAGCCACTCAGTTGACTGCGCCGCCAAATATGGCATTAATTATGTATTTTCATAAGGTTTTTATTATTATACGAACTCAAAAATGCTAGACTGTAAAAAATCGAGGGCAATGAACGCAAAGTTGTAGATTTTTTAATTTTTGTACCTACTTCGTTATCGTTATATTGCGTGACAGCTGAAATAGTTTTAAAAATGGCGAGTAGATGCTTTAAAATATAAAAAAAAACAAACGCGTGAACTGGTAGAAGAGTTCGAAACTGGTATACTTGTTGTATAGTCATCTACATCGATATCTAGTCAACAAGTGCCTTTTAGGCCAAACTTTTTTGTCTGAAAATTTTGGTTAGCGGGTATATCGATTCAGAATAGCATGTAGATAATTTTCGAAAAAAAAATTGTACTTGAAATACATCGGGAAAAAGAAGCTCTCAAGTGGGATTTAACCCACGACCTTTGCCTTACAGGGGAATGCTCTTCCAACTAACCTATTGACTCACACCTGAATCACTTCAAATTTCCCTTCTCTTTATATCCGTCTTTAAGAGCGACGGTGGAGCCATCTACCAACTTTCTTACGAACTGTCGATGAATGATTTTTCAGCCATTTTTAAACATTGAGTTTCGATGATTCCGCCCAAATATTTGAATGAAATTTTTATAACATATATTATGCTATAAAAAAAATCATTCATAAATTGTACTAACAAAAAACAAAGATTTTTTCTAAAGTCATCTAGGTACATGCTATTCCGAATCGGATGGATACCACAATCATAATTTTCAGAGACTGAGACTCCCTGCCAGACACAAAACACAAACCCTTATCTTAATTATTTAGATTAGAATTTTCTATAACTCTTCTGGGCCATGTGATCTATTCAATCATTCTGACTGCTTGTATCTCGAAACATTGTCGCCAGTCAAGTACCTACTCAGATGTTTTCGGCTACTAACAATATAATACCAAATATACCTAGTAGTTGGTAAAAAAAAATTACCATCGTATTCAAAACATTCTATATTTAATCACATGGTTTGAGAGGGTTAAAAAAGTCTATCTAAAAAGTAGTCACAGAAATTCAAAGGATGATGCAGTAAGCTTTTGGCGAACAGTCATCGATGGAACTGGGTCCCAGGTCCCAGCTTAACGTTAGTATGTCGAGTCCAAGCGGATGGGTAATCGAGGATGATGCCGGCAAGGTAATGTAGACCTTAACCTCATAGAAATAAATTCGTGTTCTCAGGTGTGCCAGAAGTCGTCGTCGAAAATAAGGATGTTGATCTTAGGGTTTTACATCCTGTCGTCGTGGAGGCCAAAGCTTCACCAGTCGCACAGAAGAGACCGTCTACCGAAGGGCTGGAAGTTAAAGCCAAGAAGAATAAAGTTGATAAATTTGATGTGTAAGTATTTCAGTTATACCCTATTAATATTAGGTACTAACCATGTGCTGCCTCTTGCGTGTACAACGTGCAAATAGTACAGATTTTTGTTCCACGATTTTGTGTTAATTACTGCACGAAATTAGCTCAGTACTATTTGCAAGAAACAGGCGCCCTCAAGCGTAGACACGCACGATGCAGCGTAGGCCCTTAATGTGAAAGTTTGCGTTGATATTAATCTTCTTCCGAATTAGTCCGTTATAGTTGTACACATACGATATCAGTGAATCCGTAGCTAACCGGGCACTTTTCCTTTTGGTATTGAAAATTTGCGAAGAGAAAACTCACTAATACTTTTGCCGACCTAGGAATCGAACCCGCAGTCGCACTCACTATTACTTTACTATTGAGGATCGTGAAAACAATCCATACTTAACCACGCATTCTTATATTGTTGCAGTCTATTTGGAAATGAAGACGTAGACCTACGCCAACTCCCTCAAGTCGAGGAAGTCAACCCGCCGCCACCCCCCTCTATCACTCTATCACCCAAACCTGACGCTATCACCGAAGATCAAGAGGTGCCAATATCACCCAAAGGTTCACCTAAGAAAGATTGGAATGAAGTAAAAAAACGGGACGATATCAAAACACCGTCAAAATTAGATTTAGTGAGGGCAAAACTCGCTGAAGCGACAAAAGGAAAAGATAGGCTTGGCAGGCCTTTGTTGTTTAGCAAATCTCCAAGTAAGTTATTCTTTATACTATTAGACTAGAGTTACACTCGACGGAAATGCCGTTGCGGATCATCCGTGGTTAACGGACACATTGTGCAGAAGATCGGTCGCGCTATAACACGTACCTATTGGTGTCTTCCGCGATGAAATTTGTGTCAAGTGTAGCGCTAACCTTAAGTTCATATATTTTTATAGACAGAAAAGTGTGTAATTTCCATACACTAATCGTGTAAACTTTTTCCAGGCATTGAAAGAGAAAGACGTCGTACACTTAGCAGCGAAGACATTGATCTACGTCTCGAGGATCAGGAGGATCTAGACAAGAATTACAATATGAATACGAACAAGAAATCTATCTCAATCATCATGTCACAAGCTAAAGAGCACTTAAACGACGGCCAACTAGACAAAAACCAGTACAATACGCTCATGTACCAAGTACTGCAACTAAACGAAAGACTGAAACTGAACGAGGCGAAACAGAGAGAATCGCTCGAAATCTCAAAAAGGAAACTCAACAATGCAATTCATGAAGAAAACCATAAAACACAAAGTCCCAAGTCATCTCCTAACGATAGAAACACGTTTGGAGACATCGATGAAAGAATAACTCCATCTGTGTTCATGGACACGCCGCCTGACAGCCAGGGGTTGCAAGACTCCGATATGAGAGTAGTTCCCAACTCGGATAGTATTGATGGCCTCCCCAGAAACGTATTATTGCCATTGCCGCCTCCAATGCCAATGTACCCGCAGTTCCCACCAATGTGGCGAGGTCAACAAAGACCGAGAGGTGATGACTTTAGTAACAGGAGGTTCAGGGGACAACAAATGCCTCCCTATTTCAGGGGAAAATTCGATAAGAGACTACCCAGGCAACCCTTCATCGAACCTCCTCGGTTACCAATCCCTCCATTACCTACTCCGAAATTGGGGATGTGCCAATCTGAATGTCCATTGGCACCTTACCAAAGGATCGAGTCTCCACCTCCTTTGGGAGCGCCCGGCTTCCCGATTCCATCAACAGACTTCAAGGTTTTAGAATATATAGAACAAGATCCGGTTAAAACTATCCAAATTGATGGTATTCCTAGAGAAATTAGGTTTTACGGTGATACAGCTGTTATAATGCTGGATTGGGATGACCCAAGAGAGATAAGGTTTTTGCCTGGCTGTCGGAGAGTCACATTTGATGACAAAGACTCTATTGTGCTATCATTCAACGAGAACTACAAACAAGTAGAAATCGATGATCAAGTATTCGACATCAAATTTGGTGCGCCTACAAGAGAGTTGTATATAAACGGAGCTTGGTTTGAGTGTTTCTTTGGAGGAGCACCGTTTGGAGTGATTATTGATGGAAAGCCAAGATTGGTGCATGTAGAAGGACCTATGCCTCAAGTTGATATAGGGAAAATTAAACGCACGGATCTAGTTGCGGGGAAAATCAATCTTATAGTAAATGCTACTCAGATGTACCCTGTCTACCTAGACGCGAAAGTACAGAAGATTCTGGTCAATGGTCAGTTCTTAACAATCCGTTTTGTGGACTCTCTTAGAACTGTTCTGATAAACGAACAACCGTTTAAAGTGGAATTTGGGGAACTACCTAAGCCAATCTTTATTGGTAGTGAGAAATATTTCATAAGGTTCTCAGCTTTACCCAGACATATTAAACCTGGGTATATCCAGATCGCGAACATGGAAGGTGTTGGCTTGCCTATAGTGCCGCCTGTTGAGAAGCTGGAGCTCTTACAGAACAATGTTATGGAGACTGACCAGGAACCAATAGTTAGACCGATGAAGACGCCGAGTCCTGAAAATAATCCTGAGAATTTGGGTAAGTGTATTTACATTACATCTATCTGAGATTAGTTCACTTTAAATCGAAGTGAGAGAAACTTTTGTATTTGAAAATGATTACGTATCACTTCAAGCGCGTTCCTGACAGGAATGAAATTGCTCATAAGCTGGCGGATCTGACAGTTATATACTACGAAACACGCAACAACAGCTGTCGCTCGGCCATTTGTCGCGTACGTGTGATATGTGCGGCAATGACAGAGAATATAATCGCTAGTTATCGCAACGTAACTCAGTAATGGTCACTTTGTTTACCTTTTTTCTCTCGTCTCGTTGGCTTAACTTTATATTAATTACTAAATACCATATTTTATTGTCTACAGGTCTTGATTTACTAGCAAGCGTGATGCCATCAAGCATGGTGCCAGCCTCTAGCTCAGAATACAGCCTCGCAGAACCCCTATTCTCAATGCCGGACAAGATCCCTGGCCTAGAGACGCCTTCGGAAGAAAAACCTCCCAAACCTGTATTGCCTGTGCTAGGTAATATCAACGTGAGCGATCTGTTTGCCAAGCTGGTGGCGACGGGCATCGTACAAGTGCCCAATGAGCCCAAGACTGACAGCAGGGAAGAGCCGAAGGTGGATGAGGTGAAACAGAAACCGCGTGAGGAAAGGAGTGCGATTCGTAGAGTGGACTTCATGAGACCTGAGACGTTGAGACAGTAAGTGTTATCTAAATATTTTTTACACGGTCTGTATATTTTTTAAATGACCCGATAGTTTATCAGCGTTTGATATTATTTCTATGAGAGTGGTGTAAGCCTGACGGACTATTCACTCACGATATCTTTGCGTCACTGTAACCTATCGTTAACTCCTTCGACAGAAACATCACACTTTCTTCTAAATAGGATATGGAAAGACAATATTTTTCCACGTGTTTTTTTTCTCGCACCGTTTCGTCTACTGAGGTTCTCTCGACTTACAGAGTTAAAAACGCCACATGGAGCGATTTTACTAAAAACGAGTAAATATCAATAGATTTCTATAAAATTCATAAGATGATAACTTATATGAGCTTAATCACAACAATTCATTTATTAAATAGATCCCAATTTCGCGTAAAAGACGACGCGACTCCGCCCGCGTGGATGTCGGTTATCACGACCAGACATAGCCTATGTCCTTTCTAATGGTCTAATCTACCCCTAAACCAAATTACATCAAAATCGGTTCAGTGGTTATGGTATGAAAGTGTAACAGACAGAGTTACTTTCGCATTTATAATATTAGCACACTATAACGAGTAACACCCCGTCCCCCACCACTCCCCTGCCCCCGCACGATTGCTCTGTCTAGACGGCTTCGTTGACAGACTGTATGTAGTATGAATCGTTAGACTGTGATATAAGTATGGATTTAGTGGTTATCATCAATAGCGCTAACACAAGTGGTCTCCCCCAGGAAGCAGCCGGGTATAGTGAGCAAGTTGTACGGCGGCATGCAGTGCTCGGGCTGCGGAGCGCGCTTCCCCCCGGAGCACACGGTGCGCTACTCGCAGCACCTGGACTGGCACTTCCGCCAGAACCGGCGCGACCGCGACTCGGCGCGCCGGGCGCACTCGCGCCACTGGCACTACGACCTGTCCGACTGGGTGCAGTACGAGGAGGTGGAGGACCTGGAGGAGAGAGGTACGGGCCGTTTTTGACTTGACAACTTCTTATATTTCGATGGAACCGGCTGCACGCACGAAAAAACATGACATCATGCGACGTTACCTTGCTCTGAGGCGTTCCATTTAAGGCTTGAAGTGCAAGCGAGAGCGCGGAACGAGCGACAAAGAGGCACAATCAGCCTCCGCGTTCGGCATCTGTCTCTGTCCTACTTGAGTGAGCAATGCGTCCGCGTGGACAGCAAATACTCGTAACATTAAAATTTTCTTTTGAAAAATGAAACCATTCCAATCAGTATTTTCTTATGACGTTGTCACGTTCAACTATCGTCAGTAAACTGACTTTACAGACAACAGATTTTTTTTACGTGCGGAAAATTCCCGTGGTTAATTGTTTTATTTGTTTAACTAATCTCATACTGAAATGTCAACGTTAAAAAACAATACTATAATGACAGTCTTTACGCTCAGAGTATCAAAATAAAAAAACATTACGACACAGGTCTTCTATGGGCAACTTTATCGTGATATAAGTTTTTTTTCTAGTATGACACACTTCAGCTGTACCATAGATAATTCAATACTAAATTTGCTGAACTTATGGAGGTGTCAATGCATTTTTTCTTCAGTTTTCTAGATATTGGCGCTAAACTTCAAGGCGGGGCTTAATAGCTTATTGAGCAGAGTATTCCCCCCTGTCATAGGTTCAAGTCCTGTCTGAGAATTCACTTTTTTCAATTTATCGAAGTGGAAATTTATCTCTCGAAGATACCCATTCTGTCAGTCAGCGATTATGATAATATCTAGACCATCACAAACTGATTATCCAATTTAGCCCTACAGAAAAGAGTTGTCACGGGTTCAAGCCCCGTCTGTGCATTCACTTTTTCCAATAAAAATCGAAGTGAAAATCCATCCCTCGAAGATACCATTTTATCAGTCAGCCATTGTCAGTATATATCCCTACATCCATCCATACGGTTACGCCTATTTCCCTCCGGTGTAGGCAGAGACAGCAGCCCGCCATTGAACTCTATCCTTACATACCTTCTTAACGAGTTTTCTTCACTACCCCACCGGTTTCGAGTACTTTGCCCTATGTCATAGTATCTAAGTCCACCAAAAATAAGTCTTTCTTCTCCTACAGAAAAGAGTTGGTTCGAAACTGGTGGCGATGGCGGTGCGGGGGCCGCCGAGACTCGCGAGGAAGGCGCAGGGCCCCCGGGCGAGGCGGGCGGGGCCCCGCCGGACGCGCCGTCGGCCGCGGCCGGGGCCCCCGCCGCGCACGCCTGCGCGCTGTGCGGGGACCCCTTCGCGCAGTTCTACAACGAGGACAAGGAGGAGTGGCACCTGAGGAACGCGGTACGACACGGAGATGATTACTATCATCCGCTGTGCTTCGACGACTACAAGGTTAGTGTTCCCATATGCTTCCAGTGCTATTAACACGCTTCTTTTAGCTGTGTATGTATGTATTTATGTTTGTTGGTTATGGAATCTATGAATTCGACTTTGTAACTTAATAAAATTTATAAATAAATTAAAAAAACTAGCATGAGTGAGTTGGAATCCAACAATTTAAATACATTTTTTTATTAATGGAAATAAAAAATACAAGATATAAATAATGTATTCAGTTGGGACATTAAAATATATTAGAAATCCTATAAACTACATAGACAATGATAGTTCTGTTATCTCGTGTCGAATAGGATCATATTCAGCATACTTTTTTTTATTTTTATTTATTGAAGGGCTTTGTCGCATCGTGACCATATTCAGCATACTTAGCGCTGGTTTAAAACCAGGCTCCTTGCGACCCATCATATGTCAATCAAACCATTTCTTACATGACACAATTTTGTTAGTTTCAATTAGAATTTCGATGTAACCTAACTTAATATTTGTTTGACAATTCAAAGAAGTATTCAGAATATGTATATTTATTATAATTTTTATCCTACAGGCATCCCTAACTAAAGAAGAGCCACCTAAAGAACAGTCTTCTGACGACGTGACCGCCGTTGAGAAGATAGAAGAAGAAGCGATCGAGATCAAGGATGTGGACGACACAATCGACGACCAGTCGGACAACGAGTCTGTTGTTGAAGTCGTTGAAGATAAGGATGTGTCGGAGGCAGTGGAAGTAAGTACTGATATTGTTTAGCTTTTTATTTTAGCAGGCCATAAACTCTTAAGCCTAGTGTTCACTAGGTAACAATGTCGCGCGCCATGTTGCGTAACAATTTTGACGCAGACACGCAACCACTCGTAAAAATTTGGTCTGTCCACACATAATCAATCATCGAACAAACAAAAAAACATGTCGCGCCTCATGTTGCGGAACGCTGCCGAACTTGTTAAACATCGCGCGTTGTGCGTCAAATGTCCTATATATTAAGAGAATTGGATGGTCGCTTTATTTCGTACCATGTAACTATTATGTTAATTATGAAGTTGTAATAAACATCGAAATAAACAAAACTTGATAAACAAAAAAATTCTTTTGTCTACAACTTGTGGACCATACAAAAAATTTACAGTTATAAGTTGTCGCAAGTGCAATCCGTAGTTCAATTAAAACGCTTCGCTCTATTACCACCATTTTGAATAACTATCATCAATAGCAGAGGAGTGTCCACTCCGTCGTTTCCCTGGAGGAATGCGTGAGCTTCATGACCTCACACCGGCAGCAATAGACTGGCTTCGCCAACTAGACGTCGACATATGAGGACTCGAGCAGGGGCCATACGAAATGATGAATGATGACCATTTTTAATATTGTTTCCTTTTCGTCGCAGATCGTCGAAGAAGAAGAAGAAGAAGGCGACGAGGATGACGTGGTGTTCAAGGCGGAGCCCGTGGAGGAGGTGGTGGTGGACGATGAGAATGATACGGACGACGAGACCACGGCCTCCCGCGCCGAGAGGGACCGCCAGGCTGAGATCGACTTCAGCAAGGTCAAGGTCAAGCAGGAGCCTGTCGACCCCGGTAAATATCATTTTGTAGCTTAGACTATTTTATGGAATAGGGAGGCAAACGAGCAGACGGATCGCTTGATGCCGGGGTTTTTAAGTATTTTATCCTCATTCCTTACTCAGCTTGATACAGAGAACGCTAAGTAATATCTCCGAAAATATTTATTACGAGCTTTTGCCCGCGGCTCCGCCCGCGTGGAAATCGGTTATCGCGACAAAACATAGCCTATGTCCTTTCTCATGGTCTAATCTATCACTATACCAAATTTCATCAAAATCGGTTCAGGCGTGAAAGCGTAACATACAGAAAGACATTTCGCATTTATAATATTATTATGGAGTATGGATTGTAATTAATTTGTATCTAACCAGCAATTATTTTCCCCACAGACGACGAACCAGTCATAACCGCCGAAGAGTCGTCCCTCCCAACCCCCATGGACGCCACACACGCCACCGTAGAGACCTCTATCGACGGGAACATGCACCTCGACGCGGCCAACACCACCGCCACCGCTATCCCCCTCGGCGGTATTCGAATCAACATCTCAAAATCATTACCAAGCTTTTTAACCTCCAATCAAGACCAAGACAAGAATATGTTAGAAGATATCAGTGCGGATGATGAACCTTTGCCTCCTGGAGAAGAACCGGAGTTAGAATATACTCTAAAACCGTCTCTACAAGGAATTCAGTTTAGCAGGCAGCCCCCTGTGAATAAAGGCAACGAACTATCCGGGTTGTGTTCGATAATGTGAAGTGTTTTATTTTACGGATTTGTCTATCGTTTCTCTCGGTATATTGTTTGAAATGCAAGTATTTGTTCGTCTTAATTTATTTTCAAGGCCTGCGCTGTCTTCTGCGTATATACGCGTACGTTTCGTGCAAATACTGAGCTAATTTCGTGCATATGTTTATAATTGATACGTTTTGCACGATATGCGAATGTGTGATGCATAAGGCAGCGCAGGAGTTAAAACGCACAATTATTGTATGTGTGTATGAATGCAAGGACTTTTTATCTATTTTAGGGTATTTAGTTCTATATCTGTGCACTTTTATAGAAGTGTTTGCGTACGTAGGTAGACAAATCAACAGCATTTAAAATAACTATTAAGTAGGCATTAAATGCTCAAATTCTAGAAGCGCGATTCAGTTTGTGTTCGATCAGAAAATCAGTCAAAAAAATCGAGATAATGATATATCAAACACTTAGTTATTGATTATTTTTTCATGGAGTTGTACATGGCCTAATAATCTACTTCTAAAGCTAAGAAAACATACTCAATTCGCTTTTGATATTAGCAAGTACTGAAATTGTACAAAAACTATACATTTCTTCCCTAACTTTAATAAAAAATCACAGTGTATAGCCGATAGTATATTAAAATTAGATAGTTAAACTTTGAAGTTACCTTTTGGTATTGTAAATTTATTATATGTATATAAAACTGGGTTTGTGTGTAATATATACGGGGAATTCTCGTAATAAGTAGATTTTAAATAGAATAATTTCAAAAATCGGCTCAAAAGGCTGAGTATATAGTCACAAACGTTGATTTTACTTAGAATCTTTGATAGTTCTGCAACGCGAGTAACGTGTGTAAATAGCTATTCTGTCGTGGTAATCGGCTTGTATGCGACTACTATCTGACCTCCTAATACCGAGGGTAAAACCTGCAGATGTTTGCCGTCAATCACCATACCGACTAGCAGGTGAGATCGGGCACCAGTCTTGGTGTAGGCCAATATATTTTATTATCTTAGGTACTGCGATACCACGACAGGCTTATCGAGTCCCATTTCTTACTGCCGATATAACTCTCCCTTTTATTATCTACTGTTTCTCTTCATTCTCTCACTGCCAAGCGTTCATTACATTGTAATGTCAACCGGTTGACCGAGAGTCACATACAGTTGCGCGTGCTAAGAATTGTTAAAAACGAAATGTGATATTAAACTTAAGTTTGACTTAGCGAATGTGTGCCGATGTGTTTGTTTGTTACAAGACTAATTATGTACATAATGTATTAGTGTAATGATAGTAAACATTGTAAATACTTGTAGTATAATTTTTATTAAGGGTACAAATTGTTAAAGCACTATTTGTATGTACTTGCCTGATTTATGTATGTGTATATAAGTAATTACAGAGAATCTCTGAGTTAAAGGGTTTTTGTTTTATTGATATGTTTCTTTAGCTGCCTATGGCTTCCCCTTTTAGTTAGTTTATAAAAAAGTAAAATAAAAAAAATGTAATTTTAAAAGGTGTCAGGATAATTATTTGAATAATCACGAGCACGTTTTGTGTTTGCCCAATCAACTTTTGTTCATCACAAAGTGGAATGTCACATCACTTGGTTTGTTTGTTTAATTTATGATTGGTAAATAAATATTTACATGAACTATGTCGTGTTTTAATTGTTACCGCCACACAAACGGGGTGAATGGCAATACAATGGTCGGATACGTTTTTGTTTTTGCAGTAATTTTCTTGTGTGCTATTGATGACAAGGGTATATGGGGCCCAATCAAGACCTCTGTCAATCAACCTCTTCTGAAAGCCGATAAATCTTAATCTTGGGGAAGGGTAGTCAGACAGCAGGCACTCCCACAAAAGCAGCATAAGCCAAATATATAAGAACAAAACAATGGAAACAATGCTAAGATAAAATATCTCGTTATAATAGATATGTACTTACAATGTTGTAAAAGAAATTATTTAATTTTTAACGACCGTTTTGTTTCTATCCACTCCGTTTTACTGATATTCGTTTTACAATAGATTATGCCTTTTAGGATCAATCCCCACTGAAAACACAGCGGCTTTTTGATGCAAATGGCATTTATTCAGCGAGTGCATTGCCTCAAAAGCCTCAAAATTATTGGGCTATGGTAAATTTTGGGCTTACTGAGAGATACGAGACCAAAAACAGAGTTGACCACCCCTCCCTAAGCGTGAGTAGGGAGTTTTTTTTTATAAAGTACACCTCAATTTGACTTCATCTCGCCTGAAGGTAAGCTAAAGGCAAAGTCTCGGTAAGAGGGTGACCATCGTAAACATGTACCATGTTAACAGTGGTGGCACTCAGCTTGACGGCCTCATCAGATGCCTTTTCACGCCCCGCTTAAAGGACCCGGGACTGTAGCAAAGATAACATAACTGTAGGAAGAAGGAATGGGTGAAATGGCCCTACACCAGAGGACACCCTACCCCTCCGGCCGCGGCGTCCACTGCTGGCAGTAAGTAAGCGTGAGTATACAGGGTGGAAGATTTTCATGCCCCCCTGGAGGGGAAATACTCGAAATACTGGAGATAGAGAATTTCACTCAAAGGAAACATTCCTTAATTTTTTTAAAGAAATGGAACTGTAAGTATTTAAATATTTTCGAAAACTCGTTTGACACACCCGGTATGTAATCGAACCAACAAAAACCCGAAAAAATAACACCTGTATTTTTATGGCATCAATCGATAGCGGTAATTATAGAATCAAATCTCTTTAACAAACTTGGTAAATTAAAGAAAGGAAATCCTTGAAATCTGAGAATAAACCACCCAAGAGATTGGGCACGGGTTCAAGTCCCGTCCTAAAAATATGACTACGATTTACTCGTAGCTTTACTAGCAGATCTAGGAAGACAAAGAATGCCCTTGCGCTTGCGCGTCTCTCTTCAAAGAGGAAATTATAAAATGAAAACAATGCATACATTTTTAAACAAAAGTTTATTCTTCTTTCTTGAATGACAGTTTACTTACATTATTTTTATGAAGGTCACGTCAATATGACTTAACCACAACTGATGTTTAGATAGATAGCCTAAAGATAACATTCACACAACAATAGATAGGAATTAGTTTAATTTTCATACTTAAAATTATTGTTTTATAAAAACAGGATTCTAACACTACTACTTTTAAATAAAATAACATAGGTAGGTCCTCAGGCTCTGGGGTGACAGCCTCCGTGGCGTGGCGGTAGTGAACGCGGCCGCTACGCAGGAAGTGCGGGTTCGTCCCCGCTCAGTGCAAATATTTATATGCATGACTATGAGTATTTGTATTGGTCGGGTCGTGCCTCAGAGAGCACTTTAGCCGTCGGTCCCGGTTGCCATACAAATATGTATGGCAGTTCTGTTGTTATAGGGGGATTGGGTGAAATGGCCCACACATAGAAGGGCTGATCACCCGTCCACTGGCAGTAGTAGAAGTAGACTCTGACTCTCTCATTTTGGTCCCCACAACCCGAAGGGGGCCATCTCGAAAGAGATGGTCCTGGGTCTGCCGGGCAGTGGCGGGGCAAGACCTAAATTTGATGTGGGCAAGACAGATTTCGCGAGGCCCTGTTCTATGGCGACCTGAAGACGGATTTTATAAAATAATAAAAACAAACAAAACAATTTTTTATTCATAAAATACAAATTAGGTTAATAAGTATTAATGAAAAATTACAAATCGTTAATATAAAGGTGGAGATATACATTTCTTAAAGTGTATACTTAAAAATCATTCTTTTTTAAAGGAACAGAATTTTTCTGCTTTTAACGTTACTAAATTCCTTAATTATGGTATCGTAATTCAGCCTAGATGCCAAATCTGATTCAATTGATAAAACACCCAAAACTGAAAGTCTTTCTTGGCTCATTGTGTTTCTCAAATAATTTTTTATTAATTTTAGTTTAGAAAAACTTCTTTCAGCAGAGGCTGTACTTACCGGAATTGTTAATAAAATTCGGATGACAATGTAAATATTTGGGTAAATTTCTTTCAAGCTATTTTCTGTTATGTATGACAGCAGCTGTTTCACGTCTTTAATGAAGTTGGGTAAATTCGGGATCATTGTATTTAATTCTTCATATAATTCAAATGGTTGGAAGTCACTGCTCTCACCCACACGCAGGACGTTATGTAGATCGTTACAGTGTTTTAATATTTGCTCCTGTGGCATATTTTTTAGCGCGCTTAAATCATAGAGAAAACCAAAATTTTCAAAATGTTGATTTAAAGACGTAAATCTTAATTCCATATTGGTTATTATAGAATCAATCATGGCGTAAAAAAAATCTGTTTGATACCGGATTTTGGGAGACTGTATAGGTTCATCGCTGCTTTCATAATCGAACATCTTTTTCTTTTTGGCTACTCTTTTATTCCTAAACTCTTTTGGCAGGTCATAACAGTTTCGCTCAGTAAATTTCCGAACATCAGACAGGGATTTCTCAAATCCAGTTTCCCGATACTCTTTTATCCATTCACAAAATGTGTGTAAATGTTCAAGAGCAATGCTTAAATGAATTTGTACTGATTGCCATAATTTACTTATTATATTAACACGCGATAATATCTCATACCACACATGTAAAGATACGATAAATTCTAAACTTAACATTTCATTTAGTATTGAATCGCAATCACTGAGAGTGTCTGATTGCTCCGTTTGATTTTTTAAGTTTTCGATGCATTCAATCACTTCATCGAATTGCAATAATACGGCCTTTACTGCTTCGACCCTACTTTCCTATCTTGTGTCTGATAAAGGTTTTATAGTAAGTTTTAATTTGCCTTTTATAAAATCCCAGCGCTTGCTTGAACTTGAAAATAGCAAATAATTTTTTTGTATGAAACCAAAAAAAGTTTTTGCTGCCATAGATGAGTTCGCTGCATCTACCAACAGTAGATTCCAACTATGACAGCCACAAGGTGTGAAAAATGCCCTAGGGTTAATATTCAATATTCGAGTTTTAACTCCACTATTTACACCTACCATATTTGCACCATTGTCGTATCCCTGGCCACGGCAGTCTTGAATATTTAAGTCATATTTTTCTAGGTGTTCCAGTATAGCATTGGCTAAATATTCTCCAGTTGTCTGAGTAACAGCTAGAAATCCCATAAAATGTTCGAATATTGTACAAGTTGACGTATCACAAAATCTTAAGATAACCGACATTTGTTCAACTCTACTACAATCTCTAGTGCTATCGAGCAAAAAAGAATAATACTTTGCTTCTTTAACCTTACGAATAATTTCATTGACAACTGTTTTTGACATCAATATGATCAATTCATTTTGAATATCGTGACTTAAATAATGGTGTGAAAGTTGTTTGTCACTAATGCGTTTCATATGTTCACGTAAAGTAGGATCAAATTCTGATATCAGTTTAAATAAATCTATGAAATTACCGGAATTCTTAATACCGTCACCTGTCTTGAGAGATTCTCTGTGACCTCTAAATGCAAGATTATGAGAGGCCAAAAAATTTATTATGTCAATTATTCTCTCTAACAAGTTGTGCCAATGTTTTTGTGATTCACGTATTAGCCTTTCGTTTTCTTGGTCTATTGTTGTGCCTTGATTTATTCCTTTTTCTAAAATTAACCATTGGATTCTTTGGTATTCTCATGTCTATGTAAAATGCTACTTAAATGTTTCCAGTCACAACACCCTCCTTGCACCACCTGAGTTTGTGAATTGCTAAATAGTCTGCATGGAAAACAGTAAACTTTATTTTGGGAATTGGAATAAACTAACCAGCGACGATGTTGAGTTTCACCATTATTTAGTTTTCTCGAGAAATAGAAATTGGAAAAGTGTCTGTTTTCATCACCTTTGGGATAATATTCATCACCGCTATTTAATTGCTGTGTGGGCCGGCCCGCTTCGAACTATGTCACGACGCTGTGTATCCGTTATGGGAAACGTCCACAATCCCGGATCCGAATTAACAAGTACTTGCTGAACTATGCCGGTGGCGTCGTCGCTGCGAATTGGAGAATCTATGTCAATCTGTTCTTCTTGACTGCTTGATGACAGCACAAGAGCTTCAGTGTCAAATTTTGATTGGCTAGAAGATGATCCAAGCTCTACGTCTAACTGACGTTCGCTCTCGGTATTCAGTGCATCTGGAGCATTTTCCAACGGTATCTCGGACGTTTGTTGTGTAGAAGTCGAAGCTATCGATTCAAAAGGTTCTGTACTACCAGATGCAGTTTGGTTGAGGAACTTCATCATATTTAAACTCAAAACCTGGTTGGTTGCAGTTCTTTCAGCTTTTCTTTTTCTTTTTGCTGATCCAGACTCCCATTTTCTTCCAATATCTCTATCTCGGCCGGACATGTCGATAACGTCGTATCTATAAACTGTACACGAAAGCAATAGTTAACATTTTTTTGCAGTTTTATCTACATAATATTGTAAAATTTAAATTAGTTTTCAAATTTAAAACCTTAAAGCTTTTTTGGTTTCCTTCAAAAGATATCATAAAGCGTATTTTATATACAAGTAATTACTGCGTTATATACCTACTTATTACCAATTGAATATTTCTTACCTTATGTAAAATAGACGAATACAGGTACCGGTGTGTTACAAATCACAAAGAAAACCAAAAACAATTAAAAAAGTCACTGTTTTAAAATTTTGGGTCAGTTTACAGGAGCAATTAATATACCTAAACACTATCTATTTATTCACTAAATATTATTAAAATATTGAACACACTATTCTTATCAAAATAGGTACGTACAGTCATAAAAATAAACAATATTGAATAACACAATTATACGTTTCTATTGTTATGCGCCTAGCGACTGCGTTGCGTACTTTGATTTGATTGGTTGACTTTCTAGTAAAGAAAGTAAACAAATAAAACCGGGGATTCCCCGCACTCTGGTCGGCGGCAAATGTTGTCATACTATGAAAACATGTTTCACAACAAAATTTTTTTTTTTTTTTTTGTTTTATTTCCGCTTTAAAATTTTTTGAGGCGCGAGGCCCCTTGTACCGCGAGGCCGTAGGCGGTGGCCCACGTCGCCCACGCCTTACGCCGCCTCTGCTGCCGGGGTGCGAGAGATATGCTTTTGGCAATCTCACCTCCGGCAGCCAAGGACCCAAGACGGCGTGCGTTTTAGTCGGTCCGAGTCCAACATAACCGCCTCCACCGGCTCCGTGGGGGTGGTATCCGTGGGGATTTTTCGCAAGATAAAAAAAAAAAAAAAAAAAAGACTGAGGTGAAACACATTTCATCTGTATATCTACATGTCACAGTTATGAGGCCACCTCGGGAAAGGCAACGTGTCCTTAATATTTTGTATATTACATAAAACTTGTAGTAACCGTTCCAGGCCCAGTCCGTAACCACCGGTGGTTATGTTACCAAACTTCCGCAACTCTAAGTACCAGTTCAGGCTCTCTGATGGTAATTTTGACTTTAGTTTCTCGTAGTTGTCTTCTCTCAAACTGCCGCCGACTACTTCGCCTGTGATTGGTGTCAGGAGATCTAAGCAATCCACCTGGAATTAAGGAACTAAATGGATTAGAGCTGAAGCGTGGTGCAGATGCTCAACATGAAGGGAATAGAAATCGGACAGAAAACATAGACTCGACATAGAGGTAATAGAAGCGAGATAAGGTTTTTGGCTTGACATAACGGGACTTGACATAAAGGGAACCATTCGTTTATCCACGGCACGTGGTAGAACTTGCCATCCCATAACCATCATTATAAACCTTTGCGAATGCAATGAGGTAATACCAGTCAGGTTAAGAAGTATAGATGGATTATGCTTTTCAAATTTTTCCTAAAAGACATTGTCTTATTGAGGCACTATGGTAGAAAAAATTTAAGAGACTTTTTAGTTAAATATGCTTGACAACAAAGATATGATTGCTTTAACATATTTTCTAGTGAATTCAGGTTCAGAAGCAAGAGTATAACACCACTGGTGTTGCATACATCCACAGTAACCAATTTCCATCAGATGGGCAGTGTGCTTGTCTGCCATCTGAGTCATATAAAAAAAAAGAGAATACCATATTAAGTTTGTCTGCTGATTGACTAAAAGCCAATTTAAAAGAATGTGAAATGAGGCTGAAATGAGTAGCCAAGATCAATACAAGTATCAATATGCAAATGAAGGTGATGAAACTTTTTCTGTCTGAGACCTTCTTTTAATGCCAAATATGTGTTTGGTTATTATAATTTTATTGCTAATCTTGGCTGCCAATTTCAGCCACACAAGTGAGAAAGGGAATGGGGACTTATGTGTACGACTTGAATGGGGACTTATGTGTAAGACTTGAATGGAAGTACACTAAATAAAATATATTTTCATTATAAAAAACTACCTTCGTGTTGTCTTCTTCACACTCTCTCATGTAAAAAGACTTCATATCTTTGGGCCATTTGACAACAAACACTGGTACACCACCACAGTGCTCCACAAGAGTCAATTCCTGCTCTTTGTTTATTCCTTCATCAGTCAAAGTTGCGCTTTTCTTCTGTAAGATCTGTCTAGCTTCATCATAAGTCAATGTAATAAAGTTTTTATCAATCCAAGTTGGAGTTTTATTTTCTTTATCAATTATAAACATGTCTGCCTCATTTGTCTCCCAAGTTTTGACAAATATGTATTTGAATAATTCCTCAATAGCTAGCTTTAACTCTTCTATTGTATCACAGAATGCTATTTCTCCTTCTAACATGTAAAATTCTGACAGATGTAGCCTGGATCTAGAGTTTTCAGCTCGGAATGTTGGGCCTAAAGTGTAGACATTGCCCATACCTCTACATGTAGCTTCTAATTGTAACTGACCAGATACAGTTAAGAATGTCTTTGATCCAAAATAGACTGAGTCTCTATCTTTCTTCTCTTGCATCATAGCTTTAATAGTCTCTTCACTCTCTGGTTTTATTTTAAACACTTCCCCAGCACCTTCACAATCATTTGAAGTTAAAATAGGGGTGTGTATATTTGTATAGTTGTTCAAAGCGAAATAATCATGTATGTGTTTTGTTACTGCGCTTCTTACTCTTAAAACTGCTGCTGTGTAGTTAGTTCTAGGACGTAGGTGCAGAAATTGGCGCGTGTATTCCGGGGGATGTGTAGTTCTAGGGTTAAATGGATAGCCATCTAAGACAATGCAGGTTCCTAGAACTTTAACATTGTCAGCGACTAGCTCCAGTTGTCCTCTGGGGCTAGTGGATAGTTTACCAGTAATATGGACTGAGGATCCATAAGTTAGACTGTCTGTTGCCGCGTTTTTAGGTATAACGATTTGTAATTTTTGCGCGCAGGATCCATCACTTACATCGGCAAAAATTAGGCCTTTTTGCTTCCGTAAATTCTTCACCCAGCCCTAGAACACAATAAAAACCTCAAATATTTCATTTTTAATCATCATTTTAGGGTCAAAGCTACTAAATTAACCTTTATTTCAGTGACTTGGCCGACTGTGGGTTTTTGTAATACAGCAGCAATACCGCTGTATCTCTTATAACTCTCACTGTATTGTAGCAAGGTTTTAAGCCTGTTCATGAAAGTACTTTTAAACATTCTGTTAAATTTAAGCAATGGTCTTGTTCTTTTTGGATTTGCGAGGTTATCTTTATTTTTATTTCCCAGTGCCATCAGCTGTTATCTGTCATCATATGTTAAAGTGTGTTCGTGGAGCATGTTCAGCGCGTTATTGGCAATATAGTTTTTTGATATTGTTATATTGTTATAAATTATTTTATACTGTTTGATTCCGACGTGTTTTGTGATTTGTGACTCTCAACTCTCTCAAGTACCTAGTCGAGAGTCTTGCATTCTTGAGATTCAAGAGTTAGTTGGCGCACTTTATGCACGTTAAAATTAAAAAAATAAACTGTACTCTCATATTTCTTCCCAGTTAAATATTTTAGCATAAAATAACATAACATAACATAAACTCACGCCTGTATTCCCCGAAGGGGTAGGCAGAGGTGCTAGCACCCACATTTCGCCAGTTTATGTTTAGGTCCCAATGTAATAGGTGGCGAGTCTATTGCCATTAACCGGGCACTTATAAACCTGCGATAAATACACACATAACTTCGAAAAGCATCGAAAAGTCAATGGTGTGTGCCATAGTAAACCTGGGATCGAACCCGAGACCTCGTCTCAACAGTCCATTACCCATACCACTATGTAATTTAGAATTCTAAAGGTGAATTCTAAAGCACACCTTGCAGCACACAATTTATAACTGACACAACTGTAAAGAAATATCGATAAACACCGGTTTTTCTTTTCACTGGTTTAGCATCACTAGATTGAGATTGCGTAGCTGGCAAGTTTTTACTTCTGTCAAATGTCATTCGGCAAATCATGCATGTTCGATTTGTTGCGTTGTGAGCAGAAATCCTACAAATTACTCTAAAAGTTAAATATATTTTGTGTTTATTTAATTTAGTAAAGTAAAAAAGTAAGTACAAACTAAGTTGACTCAATTTAAAACGATTTACGTTCGTATAAAAATGAAATTTGTGCCTTATTGTAATAATGTTAAATTTTGTTAATAATTGATCATTCAAACTGGTTTTCCTAGTTATTAGCGTCCTTGGCAGTCATGTTATGTTAATATTAGTGTCAGTTACTTGAGTTTCATGTCATTTATTCAATATTAATTTCAGTTTTCTGTATCTTTCAAATTTTGAGAATGGCCCACTGAACTACTTATGAATTGTAAAAAAGTATTTCTAATGGCACTTTCTAAGTGTGGTTGAAGTCACGTCAACGCATTCGGTCGAAACCTAATTGTAGTTTGGATTTTACATTGTACCTACTTAAAATGTTATATAAAATTTTTACAAAGTATGTGAAACCACTATTACATTTTTTATCTGCCCTTATCTGATAATGGTAAAATGAAACTTTAAATTCTTTACTATACATAGTAATAGTTATTTTATAGTCTTATATTTCCTACTGTAAATTACATTTACAAGCGACTGATATAATTAGCCGCTGGACATACTTAAGTATATATCTCATTAGATATAAATTAGACTCAGTTTGTAAAAAAATGGAAGTGGTGGCATAGTAACTCATAAACTCACGCCTGTATTCCCCGAAGGGGTAGGCAGAGGTGCTAGCACCCACATTTCGCCAGTTTATGTTTGGGTCCCAATGTAATAGGTGGCGAGGGCATAGTAACAGTATAATATAAATTTTTCAGCAGAAGAAAATGGCCGACCAAGCAAACCCACAAGCCGGAGACACAGGACCACCAAAGGGAATCCCCGCACTGAAGGCCCATGTTGCGGCAAATAAAATAGATGTTGCCTTGTGGGCTATTCGGGTACTTACAGTGCTCTTTACTATAGGATATGTTCTGCCCCTATTCAACAAGTAAGTACTATAAACTTTTATTAATAGTAAAATAATGATCTTTTAATGATTGTGTTTAATGAAACAAGATATAGTGTCGTCCCGTGGAGAAGTAAACTAGACATACAATGTAATAATCAACACCCATCATATAAGAGGTATATAAAGAGCTCTTTCTTCAAATCTGAGTTATACTCTGGGGCAGATGTACAGATGTATGATTATAATAGGAACATTATTAAATAAATATGTGCAAATAGTGGACGTCTGCATTTCTCCCCACCTGAAGTTTTGATCTCACTACCCATAGGAAGCTGTTCCTGGGTTTAAAGAAGCCTCTGTGTTATTCCATACTATTATCTAAAGTAAAGCCAACAAAGCGAGAGAAAAAAGATAAACAAAGTTTCAGCGGTTCCAAACATTTTTATTAGAAAATTATTACATATAACTTCAAACTCATTCCAGAC
Source organism: Eilema sororculum (assembly GCA_914829495.1). Taxonomy (NCBI): domain Eukaryota; kingdom Metazoa; phylum Arthropoda; class Insecta; order Lepidoptera; family Erebidae; genus Eilema; species Eilema sororculum. The sequence continues at coordinate 25,898,137 of OU618535.1, forward strand.
AGAAATTAAATTGCTCTTAATATGGCGGATCTGACAGTTTAGAACCGCTGTGTTGACAGCTTTCCTGTACTACGAAACGCGCAACGACAGCTGTCGCTCGGCCATTGTCGCGTACGTGTGACATGTGCGGCAAGGACAGAGAAAATAATCGCTAGTTATCGCAATGTAACTCAGTAATGGTAGCTTTGTTTACCTTTTTTCTCTTGTTTCGTTGGCTTTACTTTATACTGTACCACATATCAGCTCAGCCGTTACAGTTATCCATTGAGCTGTTAGAGCATAATTGTGTAACAAACAACCAAATATCTTCACAAACTTTCACATTTATAAATAGTAGGATTTTAAAAGTTGGGCTGTCATTGTATGAAGTAGTCATAATACAACATAATAACTACATAATTTGATTTCTTATTAGAGTTTTATTGATATTACTTGGCCGATTCTGTATGTACCCTACATACACTCATATCTGGAAATCCAGGAAGAGGCAGGCAGAGGTGCATTAGCACCCACATTTTGCCAATTATGATTTTCAGTCCCACAACGTCATAGGGAGCAAGCCTATTGCTGTCTAACGGGCCCTTTGTTTTGGGCTGTATGTTTACTGTTGGATGAAGAACAGCCCTATCCCGTTGTTGCCTTTTACGACACCCACAGGAAGTGCTGGGGTGGTCCTATTCTACTCCACTGGGAACCAACACTGCAACCTTTGAAACCCAAATAACCTTTGGTCCCCAAATTACTTTAAATCGTGTTAAACTTTAAGTGGATTGTGTTATCTCAACAAAAAATCTCATAACCTTGTGAGACTTGTGTTCAACAGCGTTTTTTTCATCTAAATATTGATTGTCATTGACATAAAATGTTTGTTTAACATATATTTTTAGTCTATCCAATGACTTATATGTAAAAACTAGCTATTGCCCGCGGCTCCGCCCGCGTGGATGTCGGTTATCGCGACCAAACATGCCCTTTCTCATGGTCTAATCTACCCCTATACCAAATTTCATCAAAATCGGTTCATTGGTTTAGGCGTGACAGCGTGACATACAGACTGACACACAGACAGACAGAGTTACTTTCGCATTTATAATATTAGTATGGATATATTTCTAGTCTATCCAATGACTTATATGGACTGCTTCGTTGTTTCGTCCTATAAAGATTCGGCCCAATGGGACGAATCACAGAAATTAAAAATAATTAAAATTATCGTTCACTGATTCGTCCCATTGATTTTTTTTCTTCATTTTATACAATATTTGTATGAAGTAGTAACGTCAGCAAGGAAAATGCTTAAAATAATATTGCGGAGGGGTAATAGGATTAGTATTATTTGAAAGAAGACTGGTGTCGCAATTTCAAAGTGCGATATAAGTCTTCTGTGTTGTAATACACCATAATGTTTATATAATATATATTCTTATAAGTATCAATGTAGATCAACAGACGATACTTGGGCTATCAAATTTAAATTTTAAAATTATTATAAACTAGCGACCCGCCCCGGCTTCGCACGGGTGCAATACTGATACTAAATATACTTACCAACTACAAAATGCCCTTATAAACAACGTTTACAGCTTTTTATAAAGGGCCATATTGATCTATATACTAAATGGACAATGTATTTAAGGTACCTACCTACTTAATTGGATAAGGATTAATGCTGTATTGCTTAAAATCACTTCGTAAATAAGCCATTTTTTTTTCTGTAAAATGTAAAGAATAAAAATGGTTATTATGGGTTATCCGTAAGTGATAGACATATACCATTGCGGACTTTTATATTGACCTTTTTAAGTTGCATAATACTGTAGTACATTATTTTTATTTATCTCGTGAGGTGTAGCCAGCGGCGTTTGCAATGTAAGCGCAAGAAAAGCGCAAAAAATGTGCTTATTTACGACATGACATTTGAAACCTTTAAATTTAGCAGTGTTCCTCTACAATATTATGCATGTATTAACGCACGGCAAAATAAATTCAAGCAGAAATCCCGATTGACATTAGAAACCTCTAAATTTAGCAGTGTTTCTCTACAATATTATGCATGTATTATACATATAAACCTTCCTCTTAAATCAGTCCATCTATTAAAAAAACCGTTTCAAAATCCGTTGCGTACTTTTGAAGATTTAAGCATACATAGGGACGAACAGACAGCGAGCCTATTGCAGACCACTGCTGGATCACTTCATCATAAGTAGCTGTCGCTGTCTGTCTGTCCCTATGTATGCTGAAATCTTCAAAAGTACGCAACGGATTTTGAAGCGGTTTTTTTAATAGATAGAGTGATTCAAGAGGAAGGTTTATATGTATAATACATGCATAATATTGTAGAGAAACACTGCTAAATTTAGAGGTTTCTAATGTCAATCGGGATTTCTGCTTGAATTTATTTTGCCGTGCGTTAATTGTATATTGCGATAGCTTCCAAAGTATGCATTATAATTATATAGTGTGAAGCGCAATTTTGATCTACATTAAATGTACAACGTATCTAAAGTATTTAATTGGATAAGGAATAACAATATATTGTTAAAAATAGCTTCCAAAATGACACATAAAAAAATTATAATTTGTAAAAGATAAAAATGGTTACTGTGGGCTACCCATAATAGATAGACATATGCTATCGCGGACTTTTATGTAGGCCTTTTTGAGGTGGACAATACTATAGTACATCATTTTGATTTATCTCTTGGGGTTCAGCCAGCGTTTGCAACGTAAGCGCAAAAAAATGTGCTTTTTTATGACATGACATTAGAAACCTCTAAATTTAGCAGTGTTGCTCTACAATATTGTGCATGTATTATACATATAAACCTTCCTCTTGAATCACTCTATCTATTAAAAAAAACCGCTTCAAAATCCGTTGCGTACTTTTGAAGATTTAAGCATACATAGGGACAGACAGACAGCGACAGTGACTTTGTTTTATAATATGTAGTGATAATATTAGGTCGGCAGTGCACGTGTGACTCCCCTGGTATTATACACGTACATAGGCCACGGTAACCACTTTCCATCATGTATAATTTCAATAAAGACTCTTCCCATCCATCGCGGGGGTATTAAGGTAGAATGCGCGCGGAATGTGCCCAGCTGACTGGCAGTGACCTCCACACCATAAGGCTCATATCGAAGCGTTTCAGCTAGGCCAGTTGTTGCTTTCAAATACCCTTAACGACTGTCATAGATGTTCGTATGGCTACCGGGACCGTCAGCTTAACGTCCCCTCTTCCTGTTGACCGATGGTTATGGATATTTGGTAGACATTATTAGTTTGGAAGATAATATAATTTGAATCTATAAAACGTTTGATTTGCTGTTAACCCTCGATCACTCGCGCGGTTTTTAGCCTCGTGAGCACTCGCAGGGTTTTGTGGCCACCCCACATACTCAAAGTGGATTTATGTAGATATAATAGCAGTTAATGGAATTACACCAGCATTCTATTATTGTGTGTTGTATAACGTATGTAAATAAAAAAGTTACATTTTATAACCAACTTTATTTACTGATCTACAAGATATTATAATGATCAGGCTTTCATTCATAATATTGACATTTCTCCTCGAAGAACCAAAAAAACAAAAACTTCTTCTTTTTTAACATAAACTTTCTTATTAAAAATGTAAATGCAATTATCACATAACAAAATTAAATAAAAATTCTTATGTCTCGCTACAATAACTATATATTAACTTCATGTGCTTTTAACATATGGTTTGTTTGCAAAAAATGCAGTGACTCGAGGTTTTATACTCTTTAGAGCGTGGACAAACTATACAGCGCTGCTATTTGTTGGTGACATTCCTTTCCTGCTCGGTCCAGGAGCATTCAACATCCTCTTGAGTTCAGTAACCCTGGTTGAGAAGATATTTTACCAAGGTGACCTTGAAGCATGCTCAAACTCAATGATTTCAAAGGCCTTTTATTGTTACGTTACGATTGCGCCATATTCCAACTGTAGATAACATTGCCGTTGATGCCATAAGTAACCAGTATATGAAAGTTAAATCATAATGGCCAACATGAACATATCATTTAAACAAGTACTGTAGTTGCCACACATTTGGTCGGCCGTGTCCACTAAAAATCTTCATCCAAGCTGGCATCACTATCCATTGCAACATCGTCTTCATTATCAGATATAACTTCTTCGTCCCAACACATTTGAAAACAAAAAGTTTGAGAAAAAAATATTAGATACGAACACAAAAAGGTACCTAAACAAAAGTTTGTGAAAATAAAAGCTATTAAATATATGCTTATAAATACATCAATATATATTATGTTTATTATAGTAAATGCACAATAAAATAATTTACTTTCATAAAATAATTGAAATCAGGTACCTTGCTGATAAAATAACCTCCGCGAAAGTATAACACGAGCGCTCGCGGGGTGTCGTGACCACCCCAAATAAACTTTGACATGTCCTCACGCAGCCGCTACGCAGGTGACGTGGGTTCGATCCTCGCTTAGTGCAAATATTTGTATGCATGAATAGGGATACTTTTTTTTTTATACTAGCGCCTTCGACCCAAGTCGAAGCCTATCTAATCTCACATCATTCTAGCCTTCTAAATAAACCCTCTCAGGGTTCATGTAATAAACTAACTATTCTATTCTATTTTGTTTCTCGCTTTCATTCCGTCCCCTAGTAACATTCCATTTCTCGCTTTTGTGCTTCTCGTACATTCACGTTAAACCTTTCATACTTGGAAATTCGGGGGAGGGAGGGGGGATGCTTTAATTTTATATTTAATCAAATTTTATTTACACTCTTACATTATGCAACACTTCCTAAAAAAAATCTTACTATACATATTACTTATTTTACATATAATATCTACTTTATACAAAACTACTCTCTACAGTATTCCTTCCTACTATATATCCTTCTTGTGGATACTTTTGCAAGTATCCATCTGAGGATCTTAAACTCTGTTCCTAGCTAAAACTATCTTGATGACCTTCTCCCAATACTCCAGAAAGTAGTCTCGATATTCTTTTGAAATGAGTAGCGGTAAATTTTGAATGGTAATGGCCAAATCGGTTTTTTGCTCTAACTCGTGTCGATCCCTAGCGTGGATCGGGCAGTGAACCACGAGGTGGACGACCGTCTCGTCGACGCCCGGCTCACAGGCGCACGATGGGTCCCCCTTACACTTGAAACGATACAAGTATTCGGAGAACCCACCGTGCCCCGTTAGGAGCTGGGTCGTGGTGCCGACGACCTCCATCTTCCGGACGACACTATATGCCTCCAGTGCGCAAGGGAAGAAAAGCTTGGTACCGGAAGCCGTGTGGCCAAGCCTGTACCTTTCGTTCCATTCGTGAAGCGAGGTCTGACGCAGACCCCGCTTCACAAATGAGACTGGGCACGGGCTGTAGTGTGGCGCTATCTTCGACCACAGAGCCGCCTCTTTGGCGAGTTGATCCGCTCGCTCGTTGCCCTCCAACCCAGCGTGGGCCTTGACCCAGAACAAGGATATTTCCTTGCCCTGGGTCAATCCCCGCTTGATGGTAGTCCTGGCTTCAACAGCCAGTGGGTGGAGGGCGCGGTGATTTGTCACCGTCATGAGTGCGGCTCTGCTGTCGCTGAAAACGCCAAATGTGGCCGCGCCTCGCTTGAGGGCCTCACTGGCCGCTTTGCATATGGCCAGGAGCTCTGCTTGGTAGACGGTGCAGTACGGGGAGAGAGCAAGTTTGAGGGTCTTTGTTTCGGTGCCGTTATTCCAAATGGATACCACAGCACCGACACGACCCTCAATCTTGCTCCCGTCCGTATAAATTTGGACTTGCGCCTGCGTTTTGATGCGCTCGAAATGCTCCTCGTCTACCAGACTTACGAACTCCAGGTTCATATGCTCCGCGGGGTGAGGAGCCTCAATTGCTCGGGCCATCCGCTCAACCTCTCTATCCTTCAACTATGACTGGGACACTCCTCTCTTGGCCTCGTATAACGAGGCCACCTCGCGAACTCTGAGGTCCAGAGGTAGCATTCCAGCCAGGATCAACCCCGAGTGTAGAGAAATCGTGCGGTAACCTTTGCAGAGCTTTTGAGCGAATCCGCGCTGCACCACATTCAGCTGCTTCCTAATACCAAGATTCTCAACCGCAGGACACCAGCTACTGGCCGCATATAGCACCGTCGGTTCCACAGCGGCATTGTAGATAGTCCGGATCACCTCGGGATGTAACCCCCAGCTGATCCGGGCCCTCCGCGCCAGCTTGTGGTAGATGCCGATCGCCTTTCTGCATACATTTGTGACGTGTGTGTTAAATGTGAGCTTGTCGTCGATGGTGAGCCCCAGGATTTTGATTTCCTTGGACAGTCCAATGTCTACCCCGCCCATGCTGAGGCGTGGGTCATCGTACTGAATAGGGATACTTGCATTGATCTGTTCGTGCCTCAGAGAGCACGAACGAACATCTATGACAGTCGTTAAGGGTATTTGGAAGCAACAACTGGCCTAACTGAAATGCTTCGATATGAGCCTTATGGTGTGGAGGTCACTGCCAGTCAGCTAGGCACATTCCGTGCGCGTTATACCTTAATACCCCCACGACGGATGGGAAGAGTCTTTATTGAAATTATACACGATGGAAGGTTACCGTGGCCTATGTACGTGTATAACACCAGAGGAGTCACACGTGCACTGCCGACCTAATATTATGATAATTTTAAAATTTAAATTTGATAGCCCAAGTATCGTCTGTTGATCTACATTGATACTTATAAGAATATATATAAACATTATGGTGTATTACAACACAGAAGACTTATATCGTACTTTGAAATTGCGACACCAGTCTTCTTTCAAATAATACTAATCCTATTACCCCTCCGCAATATTATTTTAAGCATTTTCCTTGCTGACGTTACTACTTCATACAAATTTTGTATAAAATGAAGAAAAAAAATCAATGGGACGAATCAGTGAAGGATAATCTTAATTATTTTTAATTTCTGTGATTGGTCCTATTGGGCCGAATCTTTATAGGACGAAACAACGAACTAGTCCTTATATGTAAATATAACTACATATATTACCTATACTTATGGTGTTAGGGTAAATGGGGACAAACAATGTTTAGTTGGTTACAGAGACCCACTAAGACCTTTAGAGCTCAATTTCAGCTGCAAAACGGCATACTTACGGACAGACAGGCGAGATTCTTTCGCAGGCTCTCCAGGGTTGAGAGATCAGACTGCACTCGCTCCCACCTACGGTAAACGGGGACAAACAATGTTTAATTGGTTATAGGGACCCGCTAAGCTTAATTTCAGCTGCAAGTCGGTGTTACGGACTGTCAGACGAGATTCTTTTGCAGGCTCTCCAGGGTTGAGAGTTCAAACCGCAGTCGCTCCCAGAAAAACCGACACGTCATACAAATCAAATCAGTGGACTGCGTTATTTGATTGATAAAATTACGTTTGTGGTCTGATGAGTAGCTCCACTGACCTTCGCTTTCTTGATCATCGCGATGTCCATGACTAGGACAATTGTTGCGTAATACTTTACGTTACAGCAATTACGAGACAATTGTTTCATTGAACTTTGAATGAATATTATAGGTACTATACATTTGAATTGAAAAGTGTCGAACATCGTGATTGAAGTCGCGTTAGTTCCGTACTAAAGATGTAGTATGTACCACTGACTGAGCTATTTGGACCCGTCTCGGTCGGCGGCGGCGCGCTAAAAAGCGCGCCTCCCCATTCCGGGGGCGAGTCGGGGACACCGTTGTCCCCCCTCCCGAGGAGGGCCAGACCGTAAGGGATGGCCCTGGGTCAGCCGGGGTGCGAGGGTTATAGCACCACGACCCACAGTCGGCGTGCGGTTTTAATCGGTTCGAGTCCGACATAATCTCCCCTGCCGGCTGCCTGCCGGGGAGGTATCCGAACGAAAAAAAGGACCCGTCTCGGTGTTTTTTTTTAGAGAATAGGTACTAGTAGGTAATCGAAATAACTAGTATTCACGTTGACCTCTCTAGCTAAGCTAATTAATGTTGTTAGTAGTGGGTTCACGTCGGTAGTGTAATGTACAGAATACGAACCTGGGACAGGTAGCTGTATCGTAAGGCCGACTACTTAACCACTAAGCTACCGACACTTTTTCACGTGATGTCGACATTTGTGAAGATGTTTGTTACTCAATCACGCCCAAACAGATCAGAAATAATACGTAGGCTATATGTAACGTTAATGCTATATCCTTGGAACAGGCTGCAGGAACGGGATTAAAAATATACGTGAGTGGAACCACGGGCCTAAGCTAGTTTAGGTTACATAATTTAGTAGGAAGTAGAATACTCTTGGCAACATTTACGTCAAACTTGGCGTCGTATATCTAATTACTTTTTATATAATTGCCAAGAGTCACATCTGAAATTACATTACTTGTTATATATTTATTTTTTAATTTAGTATATTTTGGCTCACACAAACCAACACGGTGCGGCGGGGGAACCGCGACTTTGTGTAGAAGCTATTATTGCGGTGAGGATTGCCCTGATCTCGGAACTCCTAAGAGCCTAAAGCCCCGTCCGTCAAACAACAGATGTATCGGCTTGCAGGCTAACGTGGATTGGCTAGATGGGGACACTAAGGTCCCCACAACCCGAAGGGGGCCATCTCAAAAGAGATGGTCCTTGGTCTGCCGGGGTGCGAGAGATATGCTTTCGGCAATCTCACCTCCGGCAACCAAAGACCCAAGACGGCGTGCGTTTTAGTCGGTTCGTGTCCGACATAACCACCTCCGCCGGCCCCGTGGGGATTTTTCGCAAGGCTAACGTGGATTGGGCCCTGAGTGTCCCCCATACGCTCTTTCTAGGTAGGTAGCCATTGTCGATACGTCTGTTTGGAATGCTTCTAAATGGAATACTTCCAAATGGATGTACTTCAGATTAAAGGCACATTGACTGGTACTTCCATTTGGACGTACGCACCGCCGGCACAGCCACTTCGAAGAATGTTCGCCACCACGCACGTTTTGGACATAGACATTCGGCCGCGTGGACAAGCAGCATTTAACCGTGCACTGTGCCATATATGTAGCCACTTCGGTTTTCATTCGGTAGAGTTTAGACCAAACCGAAGCACGAAGACGGTGGTTTTCGAATTCGATTTCCATGGTACCGATTCCTCGCGACCACAGATTACCTAAATTGTTTAAATTGCTTCAATTTTCATAACTAATTGCTCGTATCAGGCACTAATTTCCAATTTAACATAAATGCCACAACTGTAGATGTTTCGCACTAGGTCGCTTATACTCTAACACTTGTTTCCCTCCAGTCCAATCTCAGCGTTCTACAAGGCGCTCCTGGCGAACGCGGCCACGTCAGCCCTGCGGCTGCACCAGCGGATCCCGGCGCGCGAGATCAGCGTGTCACGGGAATTCCTCGCGAGATTCTTCCTCGAGGACAGCGCGCACTACCTCTTCTACTCGCTGATCTTTATGAATGTTGCACCTAATTTGTGTATCCTTTTTAAAACTATACGTATAACAAAGAATCGACGAAGCCTGTAAATCTGCAGTGAAAATCGACTGTCTAAATGGCAAACGGTTAGAATTCGACAGGCGATTAGTGAAGTGACATGTTATGAAAATCGAACAGTGTAAACTCTTCATTAGTTTCCATTTTGAGGTAATACGGAAAACTTGTTAATACAAAATCGAGTGATTTGGATTGCCATCTAGCAAAGTTTAATTACATTACTAATAATTCGTTACGTTGAAAAACCGTTTCGTCTGTTCGTCGTATGGAGGCTGACTCCGACAGAAAAAAGTGGTAATTAAATATCAAACTTATTTAGTTTTGATAAAGATTAAAATAGTATGCAACAATTTATAGAATGCTCGAGCATTTTCCGCCTTTTTATCTGAATTGGCCCTAGAGCGCCGACAAAAAAAAAATTAAGAAATATATTTTCTTTCGACATTGTGCGTGGAATCACTTTCACTTTCGTACGAGTATGACTCAGCGCTATTATGTCTAAGTTGGCCGACAGTAGCCGAGACCGTTATTCACGGTGATTATGTTTTTTAATTTATTTATCATCTATTTACCCGCAGCTCTGCTCGTGTAGTGTCGGTTAGCGCGACTTTTGCTGCGATATCTCTGGTTATTTGGCAGATTTTAAGACTGACCAAGATCTTTCTAATAAAAAGTCCGTTCGGCAGTTGTTTCGTCTATCATGAATAACAAATATAACATTTTTTACTAAGAATATTTAACTAAGAATACAAAAATAGGTTCAAAATCGTTTATGTAACATAACCAGACGTTTTTTTTTATATATATCTCCAGGGCACATACATCTGAAAATCCCGAAGGTATAAGGCAGAGGTGTAACACCCTCATTTCGCCAGCTATGTTTTTCAGTCCTATAATGAAGATAGTAAGTATAGATTTAGACGTATGCCCAATAGACATGTCATACCATAATTGGATTATGATGTCGTTATCAGAGATATCGTTATAGGAAGTAGAGATAACATCATCGAATTAAAATAGTTTTTTGTACATACTACGAAAGAGATGGGTTCTTTTCATGGGTGACTAAAGACATTTTTTTTTATTTATGGATTTACAGTTAAATGTTGTGTTTGCTTGATCGCAATTGTTTGAACAGAACCGAAGATATGACCAAACGTCGCTAAATATACATCCATATGAGCGAAGCAGCGGGAATCAGCATGTTGAAAAAGATTTTATTTGGTTTCTAAAAGCGTGGGGCGTTTTTACACCAATTAACAAAATGCGGAAGGTGAACGACCGGGTGCCATTGCCATTGCCCATATTGATAGTTTCCCAAATAGTCCATTGCATCGGACTGCAGCTGACTGATTGGTAGATTGATTGACAGACAAATCCAACAGTATCCTTAACTCAGTGACAGTGATCTTGACGCCAATCTTCTTGTTCGCCGTGCTGCACGCCGCGTCATACTCGCTGACTATTCTTGACGTAAGTACCCACACTTTTATTGACTTTATCCAATGACATGTATACTATACCCTGTGCCTAAATAAACTATGCAGTAAATCTCGTATTATAAGTAGGTAGTGATTTTTGTGTAACAAAAATAAAGGTTCACGGCCACGTGACGCTGCTGTCGGTTTCGCTACAGTGTGAAAAATGTTTACAACCCCTAAGTACCCGGTTCAAACTGGTCGCAAGGTCAACTCGGTCAACAAAATTTATTTTCTATCTATTTGGCACCAGGTATAGGTACTAGACCAGCTGTATGAAACAACAAAACTATCGCGAAAAAGACCGCTGTAGGAACAATGGGCATTTTTTATAGGTATTATGGAGATAACAGTGTAAAATGCACGAGACGTTCAAAATTCTTTAACTCATGCCTAGATGAGTGCGTTCGGTTCCAAGTTTAAAATGTATTCCCGCCTCGCTCCAATTTTTGGGTTCATAACAGTTTGTCTAGTCTACAGATAAAAAAAATCTAAGTACAAAACTTAGATTTTTATTTTCTTTATCTGTTTATGTAGGTAGGACAGGATAGTGGACTCTTTTGCCCGCACTTCGCCTCTTTTCTTGTGCCATTGTGCCAGAGTACTGGCTATAGCAGCCAGCCTACCTCCGCCCAGAAGCGTAGAAGCTTAGCGACCTAACTGTGCCGAGGATTTGGGATTGTTAGTAGGCCACTGCCTCGCAATCCAGTATTACGCAGGAACTCCCTGCCAGCTCACGTGTTTCCTTCTTTCTACAGTCCCGGGTCATTTAAGCGGGGCGTGAAAAGACATCTGATCAGGCCGTCAAGCTGAGTGCCACCACTGTTAACATGGTACATGTTTACGATGGTGACCCTCTTTCCGAGACTTTGCCTTTAGCTTAACATCAGGCAAGGTGAAGGCCTTTATAAAAAAAAAACGTGGGCAGCCGTTTCCACCACGACACTCCCTGCAAGGGGGCTGTACGTGGCACTTTTTTTTTCGTGCGGAAAACCCCTCGGATACCCCCCCTGTCGGAGCCGGAAGGGGAGGTTATGTCGGACTCGAACCGACTAAAACCGAACGCCGACTGTGGGTGTTGGTGCTAGGCCGGAGGTGAGGTTGTCATCGACATATCCCTCGCACCCCGGCTGACCCAGGGCCATCCCTTACGGTCTGGCCCTCCTCAGGAGGGGGGACAACGGTGTCCCCAACTCGCCCCCGGAATGGGGAGGCGCGCTTCTCAGCGCGCCACCGCCGTGGCCTGCTTCTGCTGGGGTGACAGGCGGCTCCACCCGTCACCCCCAGGCCCGCGCTCATGGGGGACGGAGGTCAGTCAGTGCCCTCCGACGCCCGAGTTGCCTGCGCGCGCGGGCGGCGCGATCCGCGAGTCTCTCTCGCTCGCGTCGCCTCTCCCGTTCCGCCGTCTCCTTCACGACCATTACCTGCTCGCTGAAGGAAACGCCGGCCGCCCACGCGTCCGCGCAGCGGACCATTGCTGTGAGCAGGGTGGCGAGGGTGAGAACTCTCACTCCCAGGGCCGCCACTAGCTCCCACCTCGGTCCGGCCCGTGCCGGACACTCGGTGAGCGTGTGCTCGCTCTGTGTCCTCGCTCGCGTCGCAGTGATGGCACTCGGACGTTGGCTCCTTTTCGATCCGACACAGATATCGCCCGAAGCACCCGTGCCCGGTGATAATCTGCGTCAGTCGATACGAGAGGCTGCCATGTGGCCTCTCGAGCCATTCCCCCATGATGGGCCTTACCGCCTCTACGACGGCATGCCCTGCGCGTCGTTGCTCAAGTCGCCGCTCCCACTCCGCCACCATGATCCCGTGGAGCCGGGATCTCTCGGCCCGAATGTCTTCGGGCTCGGGATCGTATCCCCGCTCCCGCGCCTCCTTTCGGAACCGATACAGTGCCGCAAGGGATCTCGCTTCTAGGATCCACGGTGGCGATCCGGCTAGGAGACTCGCCGCTTCAAGGGATATCGTGCGGTACCCCCTAATGGCCCTGGAGGCCATCCTCTGCTGCGGCGCATGCAGCAGGGGTACGAACCTGGCCTGCAGGGTGTCCGCCCACACGGGGCACCCGTATAGGGCTATGGACCGCACGACACCCGCGTAGAATCTCCTGCAGGAGTCCTCCGGGCCCCTCAGGTTGGGCAGCAGCCGCGCCAGCGCGTTAGCTATCACCAACAGTTTGGGGCGCAGACTTCGGAAGTGCTCTCCGAAATCCCACCGACCGTCGAGTACGAGCCCCAGGTATTTCAACCGGGGCTTGATGTCGATGGGAGTACCTCCTACTGTCAGGCTGGATCTCGGGGGTGGCCCGCGCCGAGGGCCATGAAAGAACAAGGCCTCGGATTTGTGCAGAGCCACCTCGAGACCCAGCCGCCGGATCCGATCCACGACTTGAGCAACGGGCTGTTCGTGGCACTGGATCGTATATAAATGGTTGTTGAGGGGACAGTGAACCGTTGTTGTCACCATAATTATTCTTAGACTTGTTCTGTCTCTGAGGAGGGCCAGACCGTAAGGGATGGCCCTGGGTCAGCCGGGGTGCGAGGGATATGTCTATGATAACCTCACCTCCGGCCTAGCACCAAGACCCACAGTCGGCGTGCGGTTTTAGTCGGTTCGAGTCCGACATAACCACCCCTTCCGGCTCAGGCAGGGGGGGTATCCGAGGGGATTTCCGCACGGAAAAAAAAAAGACTTGTTCTGTCTAATCTTAAGTTTCGTTAGTCGTTTGTTTATCGACGGCATGGCCATTTTTGATTACCTGCAGTCGATGGTTTGTACCCATCTTTGGTTATGTAGTTTCATAGATTTCTCTCATAGCCAAGTACGGATCTGTGAGAAAGGGATCGGCAATAGTGGTAGTCGGCTCTATGTAGGTATGTGACCACAGATTCAGACTACGCTAGGTTCCATTTGAGCATCTGAGTCTATGGACCCAAGCTGGCACACACAACTGTTGATTGACGGACTGGCACAGGCTAATCTCCCGGGAAATTTGAGGTAGACCAGCCTATAAGGAAAGTAGGAGTAGGACAGAGGACCGTGGGCTTCAAAGTGCAATCGTTATTTGCTCGGAAGCAGAAGAGTAAATGAAATAGTATTGTTATTACTATTGTGTAACACTGTTCATATTATGAAAACTGAGCGTGTCATTTTTTTGCCAACTGTGATGATGTCACGCGAGCCACTTAGTGATAAGTCTTACCGTAAATAGAATTGCAATTGAAATGATACTACTCGTATCATCGTGCTGACTGATACCTAATTATTTAGGTAATATGTGCTGATACGCTGGAACGGATGGCTTGCGGAATCTAGCCTAGTCTAAGTCTGTGTTTACGGACATAATAGGAAGTACAGTCAATGACAGATGTAGCTTTGTTTTACAACACCAATAAGCAATTTTACTTTCACCAATGGCAAAACTTGGTATATTATGTCAGGTTTTTTAAGGTATTTATTAGGGTAATTCCTTTTTTGGTGACTGTACAACTCAATCGTACTTGTCCCGTTTTAATTGCAGATTTTTTTTAAATTACTTAGTTGTGCTAACCTTCACAATTCGTATGTAATGTAACGTTATATAAGTGTCGGTATATTATTGTGTGTTACAAACACATCAGATGTAACAAAACTTTCATTGTTTGTTGTTTGCGTTAAATTACCAATGTCAAACAGATAATGCCATATTTGTGCTCGTAGATGACGTCACAACACACTATCTACCATTATCGCGAAAGTTTTGATAGACATATGGGTGAATCAACGTTTGTTACTCAATACTCAACAGCTGAACCGATTCGAATTGAGTTTGGCATAGAGTTAGATTAGAACTTGTATTGCACATAAGTTTTTCATTCCGGGAATAGGTGCCTGAGGGTCGCAGGAACTTGGTTGGTATTTTGACAACAGGGGCAAAGGGATTCAAAATTTCAGTGTTTGGTAATTGGTATACATAACATTTCGAATTGTACTTACATACGTAGGTAACGGATAAAAGGGTATATATAGGCAGACGACGAACTGACCTTCCTAAAGTAATTGTTCCTCCGTGTTTGTTGCACTTTACTCTCTATATCTCATGAATGGTGGCACAGAATAAATAATAATTAGTACCTAATGGTGGTTCATAGGAAAAAAATAAAGCACAATTTCAAAAATAACTGCATAGTTAGTCGTAGTTTGGAGGGACTTAAATTATACATTTTTACGATAAAACTGAAGCCTGTATTCTAGAATGACACTCAGCCTGAATCTCGATTCATTATTTATCATTATGTCAAACTAACAATCTGTCCTCAGATAAATTGCGATTCAGGCCAAGTGTCATTCTAAAATACGGGCCGGGCCTCATATATAAAAAAAAAAATTATAGCCTATGTTTGAATCTACCGTGAATAACATTTTTTAGCACACAGATGAGATCGATGAGGGCTTTTGCTAGTTTATATTTTGTAATGGTATACTTAAAAGTGTACAGAATTTCACATCTGTCCGAAACATATCGACAAGAGCTTCTGTCGTCACGGCTGTTCTCAAAATACCTACTTGTGACAATATCTCTAATTAAATACGCTACGCTCTTGGGTTATGCATTACGGACTAGTACCTAACCTACCTATATCGCTTATTGATACAGTGCATTATTATCTACAAATACCTACAATCTATAGACAGGGTGATATCGGCCGTTGCTCCCTCTAGCGAAAGAATATCATTAGTTATGTTATGTATAAGATTTCTTAGTATGTAGGTATAGACTGAAAAATCGATTAAGTAGTTTGTATTCTATTGATAGTGTGACCTTCTTACAAATAAACTTATGTACACGGAGTACTTACTGATACAAAACTTTAATCAATAATAATATTATTTTAGTTTATGTCGTTCATTCAATATGAATATTGTTATCCGATTGCGGCGATACAAAAGAGGGTTATATACCCGTTAGATTGGGTTATTCCCGTGCGCTCCAAATCTATTGTTCTCTAAAATTCATATTTTCATACATTGATTACCAGGAGCTCCACGGATGTTTTTATTAAAATAATAAACAAAGCCAAATTTACCAATTTCATTCCCTAGAGCAGTGGTTCTCAAACTTTTTAAATGACGGAACCCTTTTGGGAAGCAAAATACTTGATGGAACCCTACAATAAAACAATTATTTTTATAAGTGTATTCTTTATTAATCAGCATAATAAAAGTACAATGTATCAGTTACTAATTATTATTTACTTCACCACTTGGTAAGGACAATAATAGAAAACATTAAAAAAGAAAAAATCTAACTAGTGGGAGGTATGAAACTGTTTTTTATTTTTCATCAATTGCTTGATATCAGGTTTGATGGAAGAAAGTTGGAGTCTCATATCAGCTTCGGCGTCCAGTCTATTGCGATATTTTGTTTTCGTGGCTGCGTAGGTAGAGAATCCTGTTTCGCACAAATATGTAGTTGGGAACGGGAGAAGAATATCCAGAGCCATTTGGCCAAGCATTGCATATTCATCTTGGATTCTGCACCAAAAATCATTAAGAGGCGTCGTTTTGAACAATGACTCCATACTTGTGTCTGATGACATTTCTAAAAGAGATTCATATATCTCATTTGACATGTTTTCAGGCTTTTCCAAGTTGGGTAAAAAAGGATTATGAATCCAGGAGTTCACTTTAATTTTTGTATTGTGTTCTTCGGGAAAATACTTTTCAAAAGATGCGCGCATCGAACTGAGATATTGGACCAATTCTTCAAACACATTATCTTCAAACATTTCTGAGTCGTTTTCGCTAACAAACTCACTGAGTAACGTAAAACTTTCAATTTCTTTCTTACCAATGCAAATGATCCAAAAATCTAATTTTCTTTTATAAATAAATAAATATTTTTCCCAACATTTTTTTTGAAAGATATCCGCCATAAAAGACAATCGGAACAACCAAGTTTTATCATACAAACGGTCCTTCAAATTAAAAGAAGTATCTGCTGAAAGAAACATTTGTAACTCGGCTCTAAGTTCAAATAGCCTTGTTAAAGTTTTTCCCCGAGACAGCCATCGCACTTCTGTATGGAGCAGCAGTGTTTTATGTTTGCTGCCATAATCTTCACACAATAATGAGAACAATCGGGATTGTAGTGGTCGTGATTTGATAAAATTAATTATTTTTACCGCTTCATCCATAACTAATTTTAGATTAGACGGCATTTGCTTCATCGCAAGTGCTTGTCTATGCAGAATACAATGACTGGAACTACAATTAGGCGCTTTATTTTTCATTCGTGACACTGCTCCTGCTGTTTTACCTGTCATCGCCTTGGCCCCATCTGTACAAATGTCAATGCAATTGTTCCAACTGAGATTATGTTCTTCAAAAAATATATTTATTTTATTAAAAATTTCTTCCCCGGTAGTGTTTGTAAGCAGCGATGAACACATAAGCATGTCTTCTTCAAAAGAACTTTTATATGGATATCTCACAATAACCAGCAGGATAGCCAAACCAGCGACATCAGTCGACTCGTCCATTTGCAAAGCGAATCGTGTATTTTGTAGACGTGTAACTAGTTCTTGTTTGACGTAGCTTGCCAGATCATGGATTCGTCGTGAAACAGTATCGTTTGATAGCGGAACAGTAGAAAGATGCTTTGCAGATTTTTCATCAAGCATACATTTTGTTATGTCTAATACACATGGTTTTATTAATTTCTCAGCGATAGTGTGCGCTTCACCTGCTTGTGCAATGCGATAGCTAACTAAATATGATGCCTCCGTGGCCTTTTCGTTGGTAGTTTGTGTTACATGCATCATATTTTTTTGACTTTCTAATAATTGATCTTTTTTGCGAACAAAAAATTCTTTATTCTTGTCTTTAGTCTCGGGGTGTACGGTTTCTCAATGTCGACGCAATTTGGCAGGTGCCATGGAACTATTAGGAAGCAGTTTACTACAGAGCATGCAGAGAGGTGAGCCGTTGGAATCAACAAATCCGAAACTGATATAAGATTCATCATACTTCCTTTTTTTCGTCTTTGAAACCGTCGAGCTTGACGTCGTGGCACTCGTGGCATCATCTTCTGGATCGGTGATTGCTAAATTCTCCGCGCGCATTGCTTTTGAACATTCAGCGTCATTAGAAGATGTTGTTGGAACACGTTTAACACCTTTAAGCCAACGTTCCATTCTTCTTTATTTATAATGTTACAAGTCAGGATAGTGGGGTTTAAATAATGCACAATCGTTACTGCGTATAAGAGACTAAATTTAGAACCTACAGGGAAGAAATGTATAAAACTGAGACAACAGAATACAGCAGGCAGTAAAACAATGAACACTAGTTTCTCGCTAGCGAGTTTGTAAGTAGGTAGTAACTTATCGCTCCGAACGCTAATCATCAAATGACGACGCCAACGCGCGATCGCCGCTTTTATACTTAGTCCTAGACTCGATCTTAAATATTCTCGAAAATACTCGAGTCGGCACCTTTGATAAACAAAAAGCAAAAATAAAAACAGAAATTTAAAAATAGCGTTGTAAACAATATCGACTTTATCCTTTGAAGTTAGAGACGAAAGTCGTTTGTTGACAACTATAGCGTCTAATTCAGAGGCGGCTTTTATCAAAGAGACTGAGCGCTTACAAGTATACTACCCGCTCGTTTTAAGTTTGCCGCTGGCGATAGGTATGAGTGTATGACGTTCGAAATTTTTTATTTAATTGTAACAATAAAAATTGTGTACGTTAGATATTTGGGTAAAACTATGACACATTATAAGTTTTGTTGTCACGTGGGGGAGGGTACGCGCATTCCACAGACCGGCAAACTTAGAGCGAACGCGTTGTACAAGTATAAAATTGTTGAGACCAAACTTATGAGATATTGTACCAGCTAATGTAACACAAGCTTATACAAATACAAATAAATAAATAAATAACATTCATAGCGTTTTGTCTCCGCGCGGCCGCGGAGTCCGCACAGCCGCGGAGCGACCAGAGAGAGGTGTTTTGATTTTTTTATTTCTAAATTCTTGCGGAACCCCGACAGAGGTATCACGGAACCCTAGGGTTCCGCGGAACACACTTAGAGTATAGCTGCCCTAGAGCTCCAAAATATTGTTTAGGTACTTTGACATATTATTTCCAGCAGCTCCAATACAAAAGTCAATTCTTCAATATAAAAATCGTTCCCACCAGCTCCAAACCTATGTAAAAAATAAAATTGGCTGTTATTAGTTGACACAACAAACGAATTAATAAATTCTTGGTAACTTTTACACAACTATACAAAAAGGAGTGTAGGGGAGTTTCAGGGTTCATATATGTGAGTTTTTTTTGTTGTGTGTCATGTATCAAATATCTCGATAGCCCTATCTAGAGTGTCCACTCTAGTTGCGCAGAAATGCTTTTTTGTTTCCTTGGTTTGGTTATTCGGGGCGCCATGGTCTAGGCACGCCAATAAGCAATCTGTATAAAATTAAATAAAATCAATCACGGGCTCAAAGAGCTAGTGCCATTAGTCGAGCCGCCGCTTTTTTGGTTGGTCCTTGTATTTGGTCGGCAGTGTACATGCACGAAGTTTCCCCCACTACCCCAATGTTCAATATATTTTTCGGTATCTATCATTCATGAAGAATGAACTAGTGAAGACGCCGATTATGCCCTGACTTCTACAGCTTTTTTATGGTAATTATTCATTATATTGAGCCACATTTTATAATAACTTTATTCCTTGTTAAAAAATATTTAATGATTTGTAATTAATTTACACACAATGGAATTATTATGAACAGCGGAACTTTAAACGTCAAGAGTTATTGTTTCAGAACCGGTTTTTTAAAACCGTAATTGTTTTTCGTCACTACAGGCTATAGACTACATAACAACCGGCAACTGACAATAGGACCTTTATCCAAAAGCCATTTTAAACTTTATTATCCAATTATATACACCAATCAATGTTTTATCATCTATTTATATAAAAATCAATTGCTGTTCGTTAGTCTCGCTAAAACTCGAGAACGGCTGAACGGATTTATCTTATCTTGGTCTTAAAATGTTCGTGGAGGTCTAGGGAAGGTTTAAAAGGTGAGAAAAATTTGAATAATTGCCGGGAACCGACAACCACGCGGGCGGAGCCGCGGGCAAAAGCTAGTATGTAAATAAAATTGTTCTTTTGTACGCTTCTAAGTCTAGAATATGGATTACAGTTTTAGGATTCACAGCTTAAAATGCAGATGCGGCGCCGCCGTCTCTCGGGGAGTTTAGATTTTCCAGTATTCAAAAGTTTATGTACAAACTTAGACCTCAGAATTATAATTATATGTCAGTACCTATAGAATGAATACGAAATTCAGTGGACGCACGATTGTGGTGTACATTGAGAGGCCTACGTCCAGCGGTGGACTGCATACATATGAGAGACCTAGAACGTGCTGGGTCATCATCACTGTACACATTAATTTATTGCACTTTGACCGATTTT
Source organism: Eilema sororculum (assembly GCA_914829495.1). NCBI lineage: Eukaryota > Metazoa > Arthropoda > Insecta > Lepidoptera > Erebidae > Eilema > Eilema sororculum. Next base: position 25,918,611 of record OU618535.1, read on the forward strand.
GTACCTAAGCTACCAAACTAAACTTTAAAGTCAGACTTTGTTTTTGTTTTACCGTAGTCGGGTAAAAACAGTATTAATAGTGGCGAAATAATTCTAACTGAACTGTTGTTCATAGCACAAAATTGTGATGAAAAAGGTGATACCTAATCGTGTAAAAACGTCTACCTTGGAGGAGTTCATATCATTAGCACTGAGTGTTGTATTCTGTACAATTCAAGCCAACATAACGTGGGCAACTTTGAAAATAAATGAATCAATGGATATTATTGCCCGTGAACGCAATATAACGGTAAAATGTTTAGATTCAACATTATTTAGTTACATTGCATTGACTTTTTATACAAGCAAATCACGCCCAAAAATTACTTTGGGCCTTGTGTTTTAATAATAAAATATTGGTTGCGTCGTTATTGCACTCGCAACCTGATTTACGGTTTGGTTTACTAATTTTAGAAGAGGATATGGTTGATTTGATCGGTGTAAATATCTGTATGGTCCTTCTTTTAATTTAGCACGAATTTTTCATTGGTATTGGATATATGAGCTTTTCTAAAGTCATTCTGTGTAAATAGAAAAAACACCAATAATTCACCATGATTCGGGTATTTTGTGATAACTTATACTTCAAACTATGTGACAACTACCATCATGAGTCACACCGCGATCATGGGTGCTGAAAAGCAGCCGAAACGTCGGTTTAAAAGTAAATAATAACAAATATATCGCGATAGAATCCGTAAAGTGGTTTTATTTCAATGAGTGACATTCGCGTAAACTTTAGAAAATATCATATAGACTTCAGTTTTTGTAAAGTGTACTTTTTTTCGCGCAGCGCATGTGCAGCTTTATATCTTTTTAGGCTAGCTAAAACCGTAGTTTTGATATTTTAAAATTAATAACTAGGGTAACGTTGGTCGGACGTGTACTGTACAAACTGTACAGCTGACAATGGCATAACATTTTATCTGTAGTCTGTGGTCATACATAGTCACTTTATACTATAGTTGAACTTTGTTCCACCGCCTTGAATATTTTAATTGCTAGCCTCGCGTACGTGCCACCGCTTATTTAAGTATTATGAAGACATTATTTTATTGTCTAACGATGAGATCTTGCGTCCTTGCGTCTTATTTATTCTATTAACTTTTTGCGACTCCAATCACGTTACTATGTTGAGTGGAGTATCTAAATATGTTCGGTGGTCTAATACCGTCTAGTACGATCGAATTTTGTAGACCTAGAAATTTTAAAAAGCTGTAGGTACCTATTATTATTTAATGGTTTTGGAGACGCAGCGGCAATAACTACTATTGCTGTACTGCAGGTTCTGGGTTACGTATCGTACATAACCCGAATCGGGCGCTGAGACGAACAATAGAGGGGTCTGTAGACAAAGTGATATTTTAACAGCGAAATCGCTTCGAAATGAATTGGATTCTGGTTAATAGCAATAGTTATAATAAATCATATATTTCGAGTTAAGGCGAGTCATTTTAATTTCATTAAGTTTTTGTACTTATATTAATGATTTTGTCAAACTCATACCTACATTAGTAAACGTCTCCATTGGCACTGTCTCTAGTAAAATGTCCGCGAGATTATCTCCATTTGTATCCAAAACGTATAGATAATAGATTCTTTATGACTTATTCTGGAAAAAAAAGTATGTTTTTAGCCTAGTTATTTCTCAACTAACCATAGCATGAGGGAGAACTTCAATTTAATGTTATATTATCGCCAATTACCAATTCAAATATAAACCTAAACCTTCGCGCGTCGTAGGGAACTTTCTCACCAACCGACCATACAATAGTACCTTCCGTAGTTGACTGTAATGAAAAACTCTACTACTTTTCGTAGAAAGCCACAGTATGCGCTGGTTACTTTCACAGTCTCGCCGCGTGAATCAGATGATGATTAGGTAACGTGAAAAACATTATAGTTAAGATCTTATCACGAACTCACTCTTATCACTCTACGGAAGAGTTGGAATGAGGAATGAATTTTCATTTTTTTTTAATTAAATTTTTCAAGTAAAGTGCAATATGAAATTCGATTTTAATGCTCAAATGATTTATACTTTAGCTATATATGTTCTACAACCAATGTGAACATTGCAACAGTTTGTTGCGCCGTTTCTTCTCCACTGGTGCCTAGGAAGCGGTGGTAAACTTAGTTTTAAGCAGAACTTGACGTCAAAAAGCTGTAGTAGTGCTACACAATTTTGAATAAATACTTTGAATTTGCAACCTGATCTCAGGGTCTTATTTACCATGTAGGGCCATTGCATGGGGCGACATAAGGACGCACATTCCATACATGTAATAATGAAATAAAAAATTGTGCAAAGTAGGATTATAGAATTTCATTTATTTCACGAGGTGCTAAGCTGGCCAATCTTCCGCCTTCCGCCTCCAGGCTCTGCACTGTCTATGTCTCCAAATATAAATTGTGGCAGATATACCAATTACAGGGATGTATAGGGGTACACTTCTATCTCAATGCCCCAAGCCAACCTCACCTGCCCGTGGTGCATCCTGCCGATTAACGAACGAGGCTCTGGCGACCGACGAATGGCGGGATAACCATTCCAATACCGCGTAGCTAAGTACAATAGGCTAGTGACGGGCAGCAGCGTCACTGGTGCGAGAGGCTACGCTCTGCGCTCGCCAACCCGCATGCCCAGCGTGGCGAGTAGGGCATAACCTCCCATGAGAAGAAAAATGAAGCCACGGCCCCTAGTTCCTGGCCGCCCCGCTATGCCTGGCCAAGGCGGCGGTCATGGCTTAGGCGGGGCACGGGGTGCTAAGAATCCCCAGGATACGACAGGCCGCCAGTCTCTGAACAAATTGACCCTGGCTACTTATAATGGACGCACGATTCGGCTCAATGAACATCTCCAGCAGCTCGAAGAGGCACTGAGATACGTGAGATGGCACATTTTGGGTCTATGCGAAGTCCGAAGAGAGGGCGAGGACACCGTAACCCTAGAGTCAGGCCATCTTATGTATTACAGAGAGGGAGACCGGGCTTCATATGATGGCGTTGGGTTTCTGGTCCATCGAGATCTCGCTGATAGCGTTGTAGAAGTGTCCAGTGTGTCGACAAGAGTTGCGTACCTCATAATCAAGCTCACCGACAGGTACAACCTCAAGGTGGTGCAGGTTTACGCACCGTGCTCGACACACTCAGACGACGAAGTGGAAAATCTTTACGAAGATATTTCTAAGGCACTACACAACACCTCCAAGGCGCACTACAATGTTGTCATGGGAGATTTCAACGCGGGAGTGGGAGTACAGAGCTGCAGCGAATCATCAATAGGACCGCACGGATATGGGAACAGAAATGATAGGGGGCAGATGCTCGTCAACTTCCTTGAGAAAGAAGGCCTGTTCTTAATGAACTCCTTCTACAAAAAGCCTCCTCAACGGAAATGGACGTGGCTGGGTCCAGACGGCATCACCAAAAATGAGATTGACTTCATCATGACGGACAAGAAACGCATATTCAGAGATGTCTCAGTGATCGCTAGGTTTAAAACCGGAAGCGATCACCGGTTTGTACGAGGCACACTGAATCTAAATATTCAGCGCGAAAGAACCCGTCTGATGAAGTCAAAGCTCCAACCAAACATGACCCAAACTGTTGCCGTATCTTAATCTTTCCAGTTAAAACTGGAAAATCGATTCGCTGCGTTGGAAACCACAGACAGCGTTGACCGGAAGCTCGAGCAAGTGGTGGATGTGCTCCGGGATGAAGGCGCCAAACTCTGCGGGAAGCGTACGGGCAAAATGTGTAAGCTTTCGGGGGAGACTCTAGAGCTCATGAGAGAGCGTCGCGAAAATCTCCCAATGGCTTCGTCAGAACACCGGGCCCTCAATAAAAAGATCAACAGGCTGGTGCGACGCGATCTCCGATCGTATAATACGCTCTTGATTAAGGAAGCAATCGAGCAGAATCGGGGATCGAAAGTGTTCGTCCAACAACTTGGGAGAAGCCACCTGACGAAGCTGACTACATCGGCAGGAACTGTGGTCGCTTCGAAGCCGGAGATTTTCTCGGAAGTTGAGAACTTTTATGGCAGCCTGTACGCTTCACACGCGCCGCGACCAAAATCCGATGACGGAGACCCTAGAGCCACTCTGACACGCCACCTCACAGAAGACCTGCCGGACATCAGCCTAGGCGAGGTCGAGTTGGCCCTTAGGCAGCTTAAAAATGGAAAGGCTCCAGGAGAGGATGGAATCACGAGCGAGCTCCTTAAAGCAGGAGGACTTCCGGTACTTAAGGAGCTCCAGAAACTATTTAACTCGGTCCTATTCTCTGGAAGAACTCCGCGGGCATGGAACAGAAGTGTAGTCGTCTTGTTCTTCAAAAAAGGAGATAAAACCCTATTGAAGAACTATCGACCCATATCGCTTTTGAGCCATGTCTATAAGCTGTTCTCAAGGGTCATCACGAACCGTCTTGCACGAAGACTTGACGAGGCTCAACCTCCAGAGCAGGCCGGGTTTCGAAGTGGATATGGCACCATAGACCACATCCACACAGTACGGCAGATAATACAGAAGACAGAAGAGTATAATCTGCCCTTGTGTCTAGCTTTCGTGGACTATGAGAAAGCCTTCGACACTGTCGAGACCTGGTCTGTTCTGGAGTCCCTGCAGCGATGCCAAGTCGATTGGCGGTATATCGAGGTGATGAGATGTCTATACGACGCAGCTACGATGGCCGTTCAAGTACAGAATGGACAAACGGAACATATCCACCTGCGCCGAGGAGTGAGACAGGGAGACGTCATATCTCCGAAACTGTTCACTAGCGCCTTGGAGGATATGTTCAGGACCTTAGACTGGAAAGATCGCGGCATCAACATCAATGGCGAGTACATCTCTCATCTACGATTTGCCGACGACATTGTTATAATGGCAGAGACGCTGCAGGACCTACAACAAATGTTAGATGACCTAACTTGTTCTTCTCAACGCATCGGCCTCCGGATGAACCTGGATAAAACCAAAGTCATGTTCAACGAGCACGTTGACCGGCAGCCGATTGCTGTGAACGGAACTCCCCTCGAGATTGTTTCGGAGTATGTATACCTAGGGCAGATGCTCCAACTAGGGAGAAACAACTTTGAGGGTGAGGCAAAAAGAAGAATACAGTTGGGCTGGGCTGCATTTGGAAAGCTTCGTCAGGTATTCTCGTCGCCCATCCCACAATGTCTTAAAACAAAAGTCTATAACCAGTGCGTTCTACCTGTTATGACATACGGAGCCGAGACGTGGACACTTACGGTACGGTTGGTTCACCAATTCAAGGTCGCTCAGCGTGCTATGGAAAGAGCTATGCTCGGTATATCTCTGAGGGATCGAATCCGGAACGAAGTAATTCGGCAGAGAACTAAAGTTATCGACATAGCTCAACGAATTAGCAAGCTGAAGTGGCAGTGGGCTGGCCATATCTGCCGTAGGACCGATAACCGTTGGGGGAAACGAGTCCTTGAGTGGAGACCGCGAACCGGCAAACGTAGTGTGGGGCGCCCTGCGACTAGATGGAGCGACGATATACGCAGAGTGGCTGGTGGAGAGTGGAGGAGGACAGCCGAAGACCGGGCTAAGTGGCGTGTCATGGGAGAGGCCTATGTCCAGCAGTGGACTGCCGCGGGCTGATGATGATGATGATACCAATTACAACAACTGGGAATTTTTAAATTACACGGTAACAGTTGCATCAAAACTTATTCTAATCTGCATTTTTTGCTTGTAATTCAAAATTAGAGTACAAAGTCTTATATAAATTATTAAAAGTGGGGGTATCCATGTAGCGGTTTATATAATGGTCAGTAGACATTGCCGCGGGGTCAATGACTGCACGAACAATTCTTTACATAACTCGCTGTTTTCAATGTCATTCAGTAAGACACAGATTTCTTTATTACTAAGTAAACCCTGGACACGAACAGGTGAAAGCCTTGGAGATTCGAGGAGGGAATAACGCGATGATGATGATAATTTCTGTATTGCTAGGAGTTGAGGTAGAATATAAAAGGGGTAGCTAGAAGTATTTCTGCACACACATTTCGGCAGTTACGTTTATTGGTCTAGTTTTTAGTGGTAGGTAGACACTAAATTCATTATGATTTGCACGAGTGTGTTGGCTCGCAGTAATGGAGGCGATTACTGCACAGTTTTTTACGACAGTCAAAGGAACAGATGGGTCTTTTTCCACTTCACCAGAATTGTCACCATGCTACTAATTATTTCTTAACTGAAAACTCAATAATCTGATTTGTCTTGTTTAAATTCTGGCCAGAATACCGAAATCTGGAAGTATGAGGTTCCCTGGCAACGCAACAATGGTTTAATGTTTAAAATGGCACTGATCTTCACAGGGAAATCCGACCGCTATACTCTTTTTTTTCCGTGCGGAAATCCCCTCGATACCTCCCCCACCGGAGCCGGAAGGGAAGGTTATGCCGACATAACCGCACGCCGACTATGGGTCGTGGTGCTAGGCCGGAGGTGTGATTGTCTTCGACATATCCCTCGCACCTCGGTTGACCCAGGGCCATCCCTTACGGTCTGGCCCTCCTCGGGACCAGGCTATGCGTACCTAGTTTTTAATAATAATAAATGTTGTCTATCCACAGACCCTGGGCCAGAACTCCATGTGGGTGGCGCGACTGCTGATCTCGCTGGTGGAGTTCCAGTCGCGCAACATCCTGCGCGCCGCCGCGCTCGCCGAGATCGTGCTGTTCCCGCTGGTCGTGTTCATGGCCTTCTTGTGAGTATACATGCTTTACATTCACGCTACTGTACCGTCCAGGGGACAGGTATAGACGTGTGTGAAAAATGTTAAGTATCATAGTTTTTAGGAATTAGAACATCCAAAACCTTTGCTCGGAAAACGGAGTTCAGGTTTGCAGTAGTTCAATGCCGTAAGGCAAAACCGGTCAGGTTCAGTATAATAAATACTGTGGAAAAAGTACAAGTGTTCTCAATTTGTGTAGGTTTAGACGTCTTTATTATTTTACTTGGGCGCAATATCGTCGTTGTCAAACCAAAATCTGCTATGTGCACTCTCCTCACTTAGCAGATTTTATTTGACAATATTTCTAGCTGCTCCACATAGCATATTTGAATAAGTTGTCATAGTGCGTCGTAGAGTACTTATAAGCACATAGCCTTTCATGCAATAGTTTGATTCATTTACCAGTTGCAATTGTCAAAATCCAATCGGAATTTTCAACATGTTAAAATTATAAAAAATGCACATAGTAGATTTTACTTTGACAATGACGATATGTCTCTTATCTTATATTTTTGACACTTCTCTGTTGAACGAATGTATTTAGTTATATTGATTAGGTTACACTAAAGGTAAACAATCTGTGTAGCGATTTTTTATTAAACAAATAAACTAGGTTAATGGTTTGATTTAGGTCTTTAAAATGAGTTTTTAGAGATAGAAAAATATTATTAAACAGGTTTTTAAATTAAATATATGTATATTAAAAGGATAAAATAAGATTGTTTACGTTTAGTTAGGTTATTTTTTCTCTACCACAAATTTAATCTTATTTTACGATATACCTACCTATTTATTTTTGTACTTAATTTTGTTGACTCATACAACACTGTAATCGACTAGTACTAAAAGTATCGGAATAATAAAATCGAATCGATAGGTTACGGTTTCTGTTGGACGTCCCTATTTTGACAGCTGTCATATTAGGGCTGGGATATATTTTTTCATTATGATGTTTGTTGTATGTATCTAGGTATTTATATTAGTATGTAAGTATGTATTATTAGTATGTAGCATTATTTTTGAAATAATGTTAATATCCTACGATATAGCACAGAGCACAGCGCTATCTACCCATAGCTTAATTACCAGTCCTCTACAATGAGGAAAGTATACTTAAATTCATATTCAACAACTATACTCCCTGAATATCGATTTATAACTAGATCTGAAGACAGATTGTATTTTAGATCACAGTGCTAATGTCATTGTGTGTGTCGATTCAGAACCGAGTGTTGTTCTGGAATATTGCTTAGATACATTATTTTTTGTAAATATTACATACTAGCTTTTGCCCGCGGCTCCGCCCGCGTGGATGTCTATGCCTATCTCCTTCCTCATGGTCTAATATACCCCTATACCAAATTTCATCTAAATCCGTTCGGTGGTTTAGGCGTGAAAGCGTAACATACACGACACTGTCCGTCTGGACAGAGTTACTTTGGCATTTTTGACATTAGCATGGATAATATGAATGCCTGGTGTCCTGGTAGTTAGAAATCGCTTAAGGCGATAAGGCCGCCCTTGTACTGTTTCCGTAGACATTTATTTTGTTGTCCTGTATTTTTTATGGTGTACAATAAAGTATGTAATCCATACTAATATTATAAATGCGAAAGTAACTCTGTCTGTCTGTCTGTTACGCTTTCACGCCTAAACCACTGAACCGATTTTGATGAAATTTGGTATAGGGGTAGATCAGACCTTTGGTCGCGATAACCGACATCCACGCGTGTGTAGCCGCGGGCAAACGCTAGTAAATCTACATCTATAATATAAAAATGAATCGCTTAATGTGTTGGTAAGCGCATAACTCAACAACGCCTGCACTAATTTAGCCAATTCTTTTTTAAAATATTCGTTGAAGTTCAAAGATGGATTAAACGGCGAGAAAAAATCGAATAATTGCCGGGAACCGACATCTACGCGGGTGGAGCCGCGGGTAAAAGCTAGTAATATATAAAAATGAACCCCTATTTCCCTTGGTCACGACATCACGCGTGAACGGTTGAACCGATTTCGCTAATTCTTTTTTTGTTGTGTTTGTTATTGTTAGGAGAAGGTTCTTATGAAAGAAAAAATGAAGAAAATTGCGCGGAAAATTAGAAAATTTAAGAATACCTAACCACCATATAAAATTGCTGATCCGACATACGCCATGTCTAAATTTTGAATTTGGAATACGAATTGGAAAAAAATGTTTTTATTATTCTAATACTGCTGTATGATATTCTTCTATGTTATCGGACGTATATGGTTGTATGGGTCCCATAGGTATATATGCTCCATAGGTGTAAGTATGGGCCCCGGTGACCTATTAGTGTCGGGAGCTCCGTGGGCGTATGGGGCCCGAATCGAAATGCTTTCCGTTCTCAAAATAATTAGGAGAATTTGATACAGCTAATTGATTCTAATTTCTAAGGCGAAACGAAGTTTGCAGGGACAGCTAGTAATAAAATAAATATGATGTGTGTGGTGTAGCGGGTACTGCGGGCTGCTGACGCCGTTCGTGTACTACTACTTCGTGACGTGGCGCTACGCGTCGCGCCGCAACCCCTACACGCGCAACACCTTCCGCGAGCTGCGCGTCGTGGCCGAGCGCACCGCCGCCCGCCCCAGCACGCCCGCCGTCCTGCGCACCGCCGTCGGCAGCGCCGTGCAGCTCGTGTGCCGCATGGCGCCGCCCATGGAGGCACAGCAGCAGTACGTATACCTCACATCTAAATTCTTCATCTTTTTTTAGTGACTTTTACAGCAAATCGCCGCAATGACGCGCAGTGTCCACGGTGGCGTAGCTTCATAGGCGCGTATTCGTCATTATACGTTTGGTGTACACTTACTTTGCAGCCAAAACAATGTAACTCTGTCGACGGACCGTGAGCGTCGCTGCATGCAAGCTTCACGACCCCTGGCGTACCGCATGTTATACGTGCCTGGCGTACAACGAGTGAACGCAAGTTTCTTTTCTTGAAAATGGCGACAAATGAGTGAAAAGTATGAAAACGTATGCGTGCAATACGCCTCGTGGATAGTGTTCAGTACAAGCAACACATCGTATTTTGAAGCATCTATCAAGCTACGCCTCCGTGAACAGTGGGCCTTAATCTTTATTTAATAACTTCTGCGGAAGAATTGATGCAATGCCGCCCAGTGTCAAGTTAAATATTCTTCTTATCCGATACGCTCTTGACTTAGCGGTCGTGATCACTGTGTATCAGCAGTGAAATTATTGTAAGTGACAGATGTGATGAACTTCACGACGCTTCGCTAGCACTATGTGTAAGAGGTCATTCTGCTGCACTTATTAACTGGACCACCAATGACAGACTGATTTGGTCAGTCCACTGCGTGGGTTATCATCCGCGCGGTCTAGTGCCTTGCATCTCTTGGACGACAAGCGAGTTATAGGAACTGATTGTGACGTCGGGTAACATGTCCTAAGAATGTAAGGATACGGGACTAGAACAACTTTATATAAGATGGTTTAAAAAGGCGGCCTTATGATGGAGAAGTTCCAGGTTCAAATCCTGGTCACTACACTTAGCATTCCCCCTGTAAGGGAGAGGTCGTGGTTTCAAGGCCCACTTGAGCGCTTCATTTTTCCCGATGTATTTCGAATTTAAAATTTAGCATAATAAATGCTATAAAAAATTCATTCAAATAAATTTATCCGTATAATTTCAATAATTACAGATAACGTCCAAGTCCATGGCGACATTGCGGATAGAAGACTTTCTACGTCATCGTGTTCTTTTGTATCAAAACTACATAACGTGTGGGGATGTGAAGACTACTAACTCGCTAGAGGTGTCCCCGGTTTTACATAATTTCCATAAGTTACGGTTTTCACACACATCACTACGTACTGACATATTACTATAATATATTTTTTTATAAACGTGGATCACTGTGAAAACTGCAAATTAACGACGGACAGTTGTATTTTACGTTTCAGAGTTATTCTATACCTGAGAAATGTTGGATTAATGTGAAGGTTAACATTTTTGCGAACAAAGTTCGGTTTTCTCGGACAACTCACTTATTTGTAAGAACAAACTTATCCAAACCATTGCAGTACAAAATGTCGCGCGTGCTCCTTCAATGCAATCCGTAGCATAATCTTTTGGTTGTAACGATGGAATAATAATGTATTACTTAACATGAACTATTTTATATACTTATTGCATTTAGTTTAATTTGTATTTAAATAGTCTTGTATCTACTGAGAAACTGAAATTTAACGTAACAATATTTTTATAAAATTCAATTTACTTGACTGAGTTCTTTTCCTTAAATAATTGTGAAAGAATATCAGTAATATCATTCTTTTTAATTTGAAATTGCCCATTAAAACACTAATAAGATAAGATAAGATAAGAAAAATCTTTATTGTACACTTATAAATTTTAGTACATGTACGGACAACATAATAAGAAATGTACAAATGGCGGCCTTATCGCTACAAGCGATCTCTTACAGTCAACCTTAATAATAGTAACTGATTTGAAATGATAGTCAAGTATCCTTTTTCTTTCGTCCGGAAACCTCCCTGACCTTACGCCATCTACAATTTTAAGATCGCCCTTTGCCTGCTTTCATTTGTGCCTTCTGATAGTCAGAGGGACATGAAGAAAGCCTCCGAGGAGCCTTCTACAGGGCTGCTATCAAATTAGAACGGGCCGGCAGCGTCTCCCTTGCGGGAGAGTTGCTGCCGTCTCCATTGCATAGGATGCACCGCATAAACTACCTGCCGTGGTTTTCCCAAGCGACAACAATATGGGGTTCTTCAAGAAGCGTATTAGAAGGTTTCTTCAGGGTAGGCAGCACGAGTGTAACGCCCCTGGTGTTGCATACGTCCATAGGCCGCGGTAACCACTTTCCATCAGGTGGGCCGTGTGCTTGTCTGCCACCTAAGTGGTAAAAAAAAATGTAGGTTCCGGACCAAGTATCTCGACAATTTAGTATCTAATTGGTAAAACACACCGATTTTTTAATTGTTATTGCTAGGAACATGTTGAGTGATAAAATATTCTCAGTAGATACCAGACCTATAACTTAATATCGGTCCAATTTTAATTTAGGAAGGAAAATTGTTTAAGTTAGTGTGGTAAGTGTTCAATATAAGGTTTTTGTACCGTGCTTTGTCTATTATATCACAAATGTCGGCATTTAGTCGAGTGCACTGCTGAATTATGAAGTACGGTGAAAGTTCGCTAGATAACAGCTGTCAGATAAATAGTTAGAAATCTGCGTATATGTACTAACCTAACCTAAACTAAACTGCGTACATGTAATGAAATTAAATCTTTAGTTGCCTTATTTATTCGCTACTTGCTCATTTTACCATTCCTGAAATGTTACTTTTGATCGTGTAATTTTATAGTAAAAATCTGTAAATATTGCTATAAATTCATCAATATACAATATGAATTTCTGGACCAACGATACTAATCTGTTTTTATGAGTGTTTTTCATCAGTGTTGGCACAGCAAAACAATTTTGTTAAGAAGTGTGATTGTGGTTATAAGTATTATGTTAAGTTGAAGCAATGTCTAATGTTTCTGGTCCCCTGTGTTGACATATTTGTATTTAGCATTATTTAAAACGCACTTGGTTTGGGGTGAATGTAGTCAGGTTTATAAATAAAATGTTGGTAAAAATGGTATTGCATGTTTTTTTATATTCCCCATTAGCTAACGTGAATCTTTGCCCATTAATTTAATATTATGTCTCCAATAGACTAGACAGTGGCCAATGATGGACCAAGCTCTTTATTGTGTAATTGGGTATTCTACCGACTAGTCAAATTAGTTACTTTTTACTAAACGTCAAAACGATAAGTTCAAACTTGTATGGAAAAACATTTGGTGACGTCATACAATTTAATAGTCAGATCAGTTACTATTATAGGTTGGGTGGATGATGAAAGATAAATAAAAAACTATAAAATAAGTACCAACGCTATTTTACCATTCTTAATTTAATAAGCTCGGCTAGATAATTTATTTTAACTATAGGATAATACCCAATTGTGTTCACACAATAGTGCTTGGCTCATTGCTACGCCACGACTCCTTTGAAGTTTGAACAAAAACACTTTCCACCTCACAATGGTTTGCCGTGGCCAAACATGAACAACTATACACTGGACGCTTTAGTTCACAGCGTCGCTTCATTTCGGTACGGTATGGTTACTTGGATTTCATTCTAACGGGGTCGAACTGAGGAGCTATTAGGCAGTTAGTAAGGTTAACTTTTGCAATAATCGCGTGGTTACGGGGTAAAGCCGGTTTCGAAGGCTCGGCTGGAGACAGGACATGGTACTATGCTATTGATCTCCATTTGACATATATGTGGGTAAAAAATAACAACTTTTGCAAATAATGTAGGCTAAAACATGCTGTTAGTTGTCTTCACTTCACTACTCCAGAAATGATCGCTGAAATCCATGACATAGTGTTAAACGACCGAAGAGTAAAAGTGCGCGAGATAGTTGAGGTAGTGGGCATCTCAGACGATCGTGTGCGCAATATCTTACACCAACATTTAGATATGAGGAAGCTCTCCGCTAGATGGTTGCCGCGTTTACTGAATGTTGATCAAAAACAAGTGCGTGTGACCACTTCGGAAGCAGGTTTGGCATTGTTTCGACGGAATAAGATGGAATTCTTGCGACGTTTTGTAACAGTAGACGAAACATGGATCCACCACCATACACCCGAAACCAAACAACAATCGAAACAGTGGATTGCTCAGGGTGAACCAGCTCCGAAGAAGGCCAAAGCAGTTTTATCGGTCAATAAAGTTATGGCTACAGTTTTCTGGGATGTTCGTGGAGTTATCCATATTGACTACTTAGAGAAGGGTGAAACGATTAATGACGCTTATTATGCCAATTTATTAGACCAATTTCACAGAATTTTAGCAGAAAAACGACCGCATAATTTGGCAAAGAAGAAAATCCTCTTTCACCAAGACAACGCAAGAGTGCACACCTGCGCGATTGCCATGGCCAAATTTCATGAGTTACGCTGTGTTGCTTTCTCATCCACCATATTCGCTAGATTTAGCCCCTTGCGATTATTTTCTGTTTCCGAATTTAAAGAAATGCTTCATTGGAACTAATTTTTTTTCCACCAAAAAGATTTAGTTCCAATGAAGCCATCATGTATGAAACCAACACCTATTTCGAAGGGTTGCCTAAGTCTTACTATATGGAGGGGATCGAAAAGTTAGAGACACGCTGGATGAAGTGCATTGAGTTAGAAGGAAACTATGTTGAAAAATTAATATTTTTTAAATAAATATTACCCCTTATTAAATTTTTACCAGACTTATCATTCCATCCTCGTATATACTGTCGATACATCAGCCCGTCGATGGAACGTTTTCGATACAGCGACCATCGATGTAGTGACTGTCGATATTATGAACTAGACCCGTCTGGCCCTCCTCTGAAATTTCTTAAACTGTCTGGCCCTGGTTTAGGAGATGATAAAAATAAAACCACCAGAATCAGTTTTCACTTTTTTTTAATGATAATCTTAAGAGACTAGGCCTGCGCGGGCACGGGCGGCGGGACGAGGGGCGCGGGCTGCAGGGAGCGCACGTCGCTGGAGGGCTCCAGCGGCGCCGGCTCGTCCTTGGGCTCGGTGACCAGGATGTGGTCCGGCTGCGGCTTCTTGGGGCCGTTCTTGCCCGCCTGGTCCCACGGCAACATGATCTTGACCTGCGGGGAACAGTTATTTGAATCTATGGAGCACTTCGATTTAAATATCTTGGGTTACAGTTGCTTGAAGATGCGCAATGAATTTAGTATTTAGAACAAAATGCGGAAACAGGACACCTATCTGTATAACTATACCGATGTCAGTTATACAAGGTGATTTTAAAATCGATTCGGAAAAAAAGAGTTGGGTCACAGTTTGGTTAGCAAAATCATCTGGAAGTATTAATTTGGTGAAAAAAAAAAAAAATTTTTACAACCCCATAAATTTTTCCCCTTTTATCTTTGTGTGCCTATTCGCTTTGAGCCTAAGTCGCGTTATGCCAAAACTTATTTTTAAATAAGCGTTGAGTCTATTTAGCTATTTGCCTAATTCGCTTTGAGCCAAATTCGCATTATGCCAAAAAGCGTTGAGTCTATTTAGCTATTTGCCTAATTCGTTGTATGCCTAGTTCGTTTTGAGCCTAAGTCGCGTTATGCCTAAAAGTCTACCTTGTTCCTATTCAGTTTCAATCGATTTCTGCATAATAATATTAAAAGAATCTGATTATTGTTACTACTTGGACCGTGACATTCACATACCAATTATATTTTTTTTACAATTTCTTTGAACATGATTACGAATGCAGCTGCCACCTGTCAATGCCTGAAAACAAAGGTCTTTGACCAGTGCGTCGTACCTGTTATGACTTACGGTGCCGAAACGTGGACACTGACGGTAGGGCTAGTCCATAACCTAAAAGTCGCTCAACGGGCTATGGAGCGAGCTATGTTTGGAGTTTCTTTGAAGGATAGAATTGAAAATGAGGTCATCCGACACAGAACCAAAGTTACCGACTTAGCTCGCTGACTAAGCAAGCTCAAGTGGCAATTGGCTGGCCACATCTGTCGAAGGACCGATGGCCGTTGCAGCAGACGAGTCCTAGAGTGGAGACCGAGAGCAGGCAAACGCAAGGTGGGACACCCCCTAGCCAGATGGACTGCGGTGGGCTAATTGATTGATTGTCGAATGCTATGCCAAAGGCGGTATACTTTTTTTATAAGAGGGCGGGCGCAGAGCATAGTGCACTGCGACCTTTCGCAGATCTATTGTGCTATGCTATCTCTATCTGCTCACCAAGTCCTGCGTTTGATATGAACCGAACTATGGCCTTGGACTTTTTCACATCCTCCGGGCTGACCATGGGTCACCCCAGAGAACGGCTTCTAAAATGTGGCATACCTAGACCAGGTGCTTTTTAGTCTTTCGTTACCTGTTGGTACAATTCACGAAGATCCCCCAAAAGGGCTTCAGACTATCTACTTTTTAGACGAAACGATACTAACTACTACTCGCATAAGGTCTAACTCGCCTTCTGCCTAACTCGTTTTCGGTCTAACTCGCCTTCTGCCTAATTCGTTTTCGGTCTAACTCGCCTTTTGCCTAACTCGTTTTTGGTCTTACTCGCGTTTGGCCAAACTAGCGTTTGGTCTAGGCATAACGCGATTTAGGCTCAAAGCGAATTAGGCACACAAAGATAAAAGGAACATTATTCCCATACATAATAAAAAAAAGTTTTTCTTTCGCCAAAGTAAGGGAAGATTCATATCTGACGGAACATGCGTCGCGTATTATCGGTTGCGTAACGCCAGAACAGACAAATGTATAGAAAAACACTTGACCATTCACACTCAACCGATGCTACGTTAGTGCGTCGAGCGTACAGCATCTATAATACGCGACGCATGTTCCCTCAGATATGAACCTTCCCTAATACTTCCAGATGATTTGGCTATCGAAACACTCTAAATTCTTTTTATTCGAAACGACTATAAAATCACTCAGTATAAAGTCACGGTAACTAGTCAAATAGTGGTTTCGCGATGAAAGACATTTAAATACCATAAACATACTTGGAATTTCTTTCAGTAAATCTACATTAAGGCTCCATAGAAGTATAGGTGTTTGAATGAATTTCTTGGCTTCCAGGTGCGCGCCTACAGCGAGGTTATAGGTACTAAAGGTAATTTGTTCATAGTAAAGAATAAAGTTTCAATATCAAAAATGTAAGGTTAGCATGTCCAGCCTGCACCGTACCAGAGCCTATATGAGACAGGCCCTCCAATAAACAGGTTGAGTCAATATACCACAATTATTAGAACCCAGACCACTAGATTTGGGATCCCTGAAATTGTGGAAAGAATTTGAGAGGTTTGTATCAAGCAGTGGCAAGGGGTACCTGTAACACGATTTCTACCGACCTTTCTATGCAGAGATGGTAGAGATTAACGGATTGCATGGTGTGTGGTAAACCAGATCGCGGTAAAAAAAGTCCATTGGCTTCCCTTTCGAAAATTTTCGAAAGAAAAGTCACAATTTTATAATCTCATCTACTTTATAAGGGAGGCTGTATAATTCACACTGTACTAAAGTACCATAAATTTTAATTTGTGGAAATCCCATGGGTACCTCTATGAGGTGGGTACCTCACTGTGGTTATGTTGGAAAAGGAACCAAGGCATTCTCCTGGCAAAGGTTCAATACCAACTGTAGGTACTTTGTCATTCAATTTTATTTTGCTTATAAATTTACTGACATGTACTCACTCTAGGTATAGTCTACGGTAAGCACTTTCCATCAGTGGGCCGTGTACTTATTTGCCACCTAAGTGGTATAAAATAAACCGACAAAGAAAATGTAAGCAGACCCTCACCTTAATTCCAAGTACTCCTTGCCGAAGCAGCACATGTCGTGTGGCTGTGTTGACGTAGTCGTTGCAGGGGTCACCAGAGTGGATCATGAGACCATCGACGAACTTCATGGACTTGGCACGCTGACCTCTCAGCTTGCCAGAGACCACCACCTCGCAACCACGAGCTCCGGACTCCATGATGAAACGGAGGACGCCATAGCAGGCACGACGGACAGCCAAGCCTGTACAGAGAATATTGAAAGGTGAAATGATGAAAAATATTATGGAAAATATTAGTCTATGACAGGAACTAAAATTAAATACGTACTATATTCACGCCTATATATCCCCGAAGGGGTAGACAGAGGTGTATGAACACCCACATTTTGCTAATTTTCTTAAATTTAAAAAATGAATATCATTCCAATAGCATGACGGAGTGCTTTATTAGTTAGGGTTTTCGGACAACACTTGAATCAAAACATTAATAGGTACTTATATCAAAGTTAAAGGGCTAACCAACACAATTTATTTTGAAATTTTTGGAAGGCATTTTTTCTGACGGGGTTTTAAAAATACTCTCTGGGCCAATCACTTATTAGTTACATAACTGGCATACAGGAACATATTTCAGTGCTAAGCAGAGGGGCTTCTACTAAACACAATATAGTTTGTTGCCAGTTACCAAGAGTGATTGTGTATTATTAAAGGTAGTGTCCAGCCTGCACCGTACCAGAGCCCGTATGAGACGAGCCCTCCAATAAACAAGCTGAGATAATATACCACAATTATTAGAACCCAAACCACTAAAGGATTTGGGATCCCTGAAATCGTGGACAGAATATATTTCATGATCGTGACAATAATTCAGAACAGATTAATTGCCAATTGTATTCACACAAAGTAGTAAAAAGATTCAATTAAAAAAAAAAAAAAAAAAACTATTGCTGTATTTAAAAAAAGAAGTCCTACCAATAGCCAAATTACTAGTTTTTTTGCTTCGAACCAAGGACCTTGTGATTGTATGGCCAACTCCTCAAGCAGTAAGCTACCAAACCTCTGAATTACCACTTTCACTTTTGAGTGTCTGTTCAATATTGTTAGTTGACATTTGTCAATAGCCGATCTTGCTTTATAAGATAAACAAAGCTGGATTTTATGATTTATTTGACTTGTAATGATCAGTAGTACATCATAGCAAATATTTTGCAATAAACTGTATTACAATAGACTTGCTTACACTTCATTAATATTAGTTAGTTGAAGGACTTAGAGAGCTACCAATGTGAATATAATCGACAATGCACTGTTTTTGCAGTATATTTGAGTAATATAATTTACAAATCATAAAAATACATAGGTGGAGTGGATAATCAAAGGTTTAAAGTAATGCATTCAGTATTAACACGACGTGAAAGCTTCGAATGCCACCAAGATTAACGCAAAGACGATGTATTCAGTACTAACCTCCGATAAGTTTGTATCTGAGCGACTCAGCCTGTGCGATGGCGCACAGACCACGGGTAGCCACCTTCTCGGCATACAGCTCCACCGACTGCTCAGGGATGTTAAACCTCTTCTGTACTACAGACGTCAGCTCACGAATGCGCCTCCCTTTCTCACCGAGCACGCTCTGTGTTCTAGTTGCCATAATGATGATTTCGGACCTAGTCGGGGTGACACGCACCTCCACGCCAGAGTAGCCATCTTCAGCGAGCTCCCTAGTCAAGAACTCATTGAGTTCTGCCTTGAAAACTCCGTCGCCGACGAACTGCAAATTCACGGACAGGTTATGTTATGATCAACGAATATAGAAGTTGTTGTTGTACACAGTTTGTTCAGATACTTAGAGCAAAGCACTTCGTTAATGATGTAAACGAATAAGAGCCCATAAAACAAAAAACACAAGTAGAATAACAATCCCGCTCAGGTGACAAGTACTATTTTATCCACTATCATCACAGGTTTCACAAACTTATTGAACCCATTATTTATCATTAAAGAATATTCATTTGTAATGAAACGGATTATAACTTGTATTTTAAATCATTTAACACTGATTTCAACGTACTTTTCGCTTTTTAGAAATGTTGTTCACCGCCATGGTTGCAACGGGGAGCTAAGAAAAGATCGGAACAAGGTTAGGCAAACGTCAATGTCAATTTTGTGTTACGTTCAGAAACTTGAAAACCGAAAATATAGAAGAAATAAAACCGGTACGTAATATAAATAATAATATCCTATTGGTTCTATGCTGAGTTAATTGCAATAATTGGAAACCTATTAAATAATTGCAATGTAAACGTTGAGTTAAAAGAAATAAGAATAAAAGTTATTTGTACCAATTCTACTACTAATACAGTTTATTTTTGACACTGGCAATATAGTTTGACCGATACCACAGATTACCTTAGGTTACCGTAGTACATTAGATAATCTGTGGCTGTACTGAGGTATGTGCGCAGCGAGACGAGGGCGGAATATATGCGCCAGATTTGGTCATTTGGAGATTGCGAAGCGTATGTACAACGCTTCTCGTGACCAGAAGGCTGGCCTCTTTTTAGGTCAGAGATTAAGCATTGCCATACAACGTGGCAATGCTGCCAGCCTTCTGGGAACGCTACCGCAAGAGGCATGCGATGCGGAGGAAGTTCAAGTTCATGATGCATTTTAATAATATTTCGCAATAATTTGTAAGTACCTATTTACAAATTATTTTCTTTTAGTTTTATTTTAATTCCGTTATACATCTACGGTTATCATTACCAAATAAAGATATTTGTAAAAAAAAAGGAAAAGAATTTGTGTGTTAATAGAATAGTTTGTGCTGAGAGTATGCTTAGGGCATGATAAGGAGTAGGAACCTATGTAAAATAAAGAACACAGTTTTTATCAATGCAATTTATTCGTTACTCAAGATCCTTTCATTACATACAAACGCACCATATACTTAGCACAACAATAATTTATTTAAGGACACATTTGTCCTAACGTGTTAAATATTGAAAGTAGACATGTCATGCAAATTATTAATGCTACACAACAAAGTAGGTATTAATAAGAAACGACAGATGGACCTTTAGGCGTTAGTTTTTATCAGTATTTAGTTTGAAAAGCGTGTGCAAATATAATTACAATTGAAAGAATGTGAAATATTAACTAATGTAATCAATTAGTAACAATATTGAACATGTTTAACGAACTTATTTATTATCTAGGTATTTTAGCCTACCATCTAGTGGTCTAGCGCGCGAAACCATTGTGACTACATCCTTCGTGTACCTACTACATAGGTGGCACAAAATACAAACAAACATTGGATAAAATGACTTCAAATACACACATAACAACCAACAATAAAGTAAACAATTTTATTTATCATTAAATTCGAATCTGAGTAAGTGGGTATATGTTATAATTATAACAGATAATATTTTCTATTCAATTGCAAATGCTACTGGGATTATCGAGGATATCAAGCAAGCTAAAGCGGAATACACGTGATCAGTAGCACTTGAATTTTTATTAATCCACAAAAAAAAAAGGAAAACTACGCTAGTTCTTTAAAATACTTACAAGAATTGCCGACTGCGTTCACCGAACTATGCCTACAATGAAACTACAATTTCTACAAATATGTATTAAGTCTAAAATTTAACTATAATACGCTCAACAACTTTTTTATCGTTAAAATTTAGTGAGACTTCTCATTTAACTAAGAAATATTTTTCTAGGACAAAGGCAGTAGTCAGCTTCATTTTATTTAAGGGCCATTTTATAAAAGAAGCTCTGTATATAAAAAGAAATACTAACAATATTTGTATGCAAATAAAAATACAACATAACTTGCTAATGTGTACACTGCGAAATAAGTTTTTATTTGAACGCATGTCAAGCGTGTTTAGAACTATGCAATACTAAAAATAGTAGGTACAGTAAGCTTCAGAGAAAAGGAACCCCCCCTGAGGATAAAAACATTATCAAGGGGGGTTCCTTTTCTCTGAAGCTTACTGTACATACAAAAAAAAACTATTTTGCGAATTTTACAGTAGTTACATTATTACAATGCTTATAATTGATGTAGCTTAAATTTAAATGGACAGTGATATAATACAAGGTGTACCTTACACTACTAAATAAAAACGTTATTTATTTACTCTAACCGAACATCGACCTATAACTATTTATCTTATTAATAATGGACAGAATTGCGTGTAGCGTGTTTTGATAAATAAATAATTTAGGGTGTTGCGTGATTTCAATAGTGAAGGCAGGAAAATTTTGGACAGCGAAAATGCCAGGAAATAGTAGATTTTGATTTTTTATTGGTCATACTGAGTTTTGGTAGATCTGTACAAGTGGTCACAAAATATTTTCTATGAGTACTTGGTAGTACACCATTTTATTTCATAAAGGTAGTGAAATCGCACTGCTGATGATATATGAGGATTACTACAGGACTGGTAAGAAAAACTGAAAAGGTAACAGTAAATTGCATCTAGATGAAATAAAGTACTTTTCCTAGAAGCATAATAGCCTGAGATGGGCCCGAGACATGACTTCTATATCCATCTATTTTTATTTTATTTCTATCGGTTTTGTAGTTCTGTCGCGGTATTTATTTCAGCCATTTCTTTGTGTCTACTGTTTTCCCGACGTTACGGTTGATATTCAGCAGCCCCGCGGTTTAGCTTTATTTCCTTTAGGTTCATAATGTCCAAATCCCAAAATGTCCAGAGGGTGCAAAACGCCCATATCCCGGAATGTCCCTATCCCAAAATGTCCAAATCCCATAATGTAATATTCGCGAAGTCAACCTTCGACAATACTATGGGTGTATTCAGTGTAGATCTATCATAGATCTCCAAACTTCTTCACTTCTCCAAACGAAGAAATTCACATCAAAATTGTAAACGGTTAGGATTCGAAAAAGACGTTGAAATCATGTCTTCGTATCTCAGGCTGTATATATAGTTAGGACTAGATTAATAATAAATAGAAGATACAATCTAAGTGTCACTAAGTACACTACAACTACAGAGGGACGTGAGTTCAAGGGTTCCAAGAGTCATTTGTACAATTATCTAATAGCTACATCATTAATTCAACTATAGACTTTTCTAGATTGTTTATATTAGTTAAGACTAGAAGAATCCTCTTTACCGGCTTCTTTAAGAACAATGCGATTGTATATTGAATTTCAATTATGATTGGTAAGGAGGAGTGCTGCGTAAAATCGAAGCAGTCATTAATGAACTATCGTTATTTCATATTATATAATCACTGATTTGTCTCTCATAAATGTTAATGTTATTTTTGGCACAGAGATAGGAAAAGAGAAGATAAACTTTCGTATGTCTAGGTGTGCATTTAAGCCTAAATCACAGAACGGAAGGAGCGGTGCCGGCGTAGTGATGCAAAAATATAGTTTACAATTGCTTGTACATTAAATACAATATCATACGACATATGCGTAAAAAACTATGTTTTTTGTGACGAATTTATGTAACGCCACTTAACCGTAACACAACTTTCTTTAGCATTTATTATTATAAATATAGTCTAAACTTGTCCTAACTTTATATTGACTTAGTTAATTAGCGAAAATGACTAAATTGTTGGCACTTTCGCGATGTTGTCTGACACCCAAGCATACAATAATGCTATAATGATTTCTATAATAAGTTTTTGCTAAAACGAGCATGGCAATATTATACAAAGGAATGTAGTAAAATGATGTAGATCATCAAAAGATAATAATATGACTAAAACAAACTATATCGAACTACGCCAAAGAAAAACTACATTAATGGAACAAGGTAAAATAATAAAAAAAAACAGAATAATTCGCTATAACCATTTAATAAAAACCAAAAATTAATTACAACAACATCAATAATTATTAATCATAATAATAATAATAAAAATTAAGTACTTTACCCACCACCTCTAAATAGCACTAAGGAGAAAAACAGGAATGCATCATAAAATATCTCAGTTACTGGAATGTATGAACAAGAAGTAAAATGAAAATTGTATAGCACTTAACGAACATTACAAGCAAGCATAACTCGACAGACAATAGAAATAGGAAATATTGCACTTCGGAAGAAAGTCAATAAGTTAAAACAACATAGACACGAAATCTCAAAATTATATTAAAATTTTTCGCTATCAAAAATAAAAGAATAATAAATATACTATATTGCATTAAGTTAATATATTTTCTTTATGGCACTACATACATAAAATTATTGTATCAGCTGCTTTATGTCTTTAAATAAACAGTTACAAATATTGAGATCGCTTGAAGGAAAGAACGAAGCAACCAGGTGTAAGTTGAATGTGGATTATAAATTACAATACAAGTATTTAAAAAAAAGAAAGAAGCTCCTAACTTCCCTTCAAGCAATATCTACAGTATTGTACAAGTTATCTCCTATATCAAACTAAATCCATCAATTAGGGTATCTATGGTAAAATGGTAGATTTTAAAAATAATTATCGTAGATTTTTATTTAGTTCACTAGTAACACTGGGTTGTAGCTTTTCAGTGATTTAATATTTTGTGGTAGTGTTTTAGTGAACTTTTAACATAATGAAATGATACAACTTCATTTAACATACTAAACATATCAATAAATACCAAAAATACATTGTAAAAGTTTTTAATACTAAAATTCATAGATTTACGAAAATGTACCATCGGTTAATAAAAATAAGTATCAATATTGAATAAACTTAATCATTACAAAATTAAGTACATTAAAAAATTGGAATGTCATTTTAATTTAAAACTATTTAAGTACTCGCTAGTCTGTCTGGTAATACTTTTTATTAACCAATATAGCATTAATGTGACAAACTTTTACAACCAAACAATTTCTTTATTAAATCTATTATGTATTCAGAATGATATTTTTAATTCGGGTAGAAATTAGACATATCATCCTGAACGTTTATTAATAATAATCACCACGTTCTTTACTATTCAACTGACTTAATCATTTATATGCTCCTAAAGATCGTTACATAATCTCAATATAAATTCACATTTCTCATTGAGCACGAAATATAGCGCTGTACAAAAAAATCCGAACTGTTTTCAGACGGCACGGAATAGTAAAGAACAACATTTACTGTTTACATCGATCGTCGTTCACCCGCAGAGGTTTAGTCGATTTGCGTCCTAAAGCACGAGCGGCCTAATATCTCTGCTGGTACTCGTGGTGCCATCTGTTGAAGTCTATGTGGAACACGACGAGGGAACCGTTCTCGAGACCCGCTAACAGGAATCTGAAAAATGTTGTGATGAAGGTAAAAATTAAGTTACAAAATATGCGCAAAAGCAACTACTGCGGAAGAGAAAGGAGAAGGACGAAGGAGATAGAGACAGGAGATACTCACTTCTGGTCGTGCGAGAGCGCGAGCGAGCAGACGGGCGCGCCGGCGGGCGGGAAGGCGTAGAGCGGCGCCAGCGTGGCGGCGCGCCACACCTCCACCACGCCGCCCGCGCCGCCGCACACCAGGTACTCGCCGCAGCGCGACAGCGCCAGCGCCGTGAAGTGCTCGCCGTGCGCCTCCGCGCGCAGGCGCCGCCCGTTCAGCGTGTACGCCGCCAGCGTGCCGCGCGCGTACGCCACCACCACCACGCCCTCGCGCGACAGCGCCAGCTGCAGCGGCGCGTCGCCCCCCGCCCCCGGGGACAGCGCGCGGAGCACCTCGCCGAACGTCGTGTGGATCAGCACCGGACCGTCTGCGGGCACACGGGCGTGACTCATGTTATTGGTTGCCGAAAGAAACTAGCGAGCAGACACGATAGTACAAAACAATTGACGCGTCACAGCGGAGTGGGGAATTGCGTATGTACTGAATTGGGCAGTACTGAATAGTGATTTATTGGTAAAATTAAATCTAACTAACAAAGTTAAAAAAAAGTATAATAATAATCCGTTGGACCACACTAGGCGAGCTGTGGGTATTATGACGGTTACTTTTCCAGTTTTATTGCTCAGTCCTATCTCTCCTGAGTCCTACAATACTTTTTGGACAGTCAAAGATGAAATTTTAAAGTTAATACAATCCTTCATTGGATAAGAAACAAAACTATAAGTTTATATATTTGGATGTTTAAGTATCTGTCTATGTGTCATTCGAAAAAATATCCTATTAAAATAAGGGGTCGATACTCACTGACAGAAGAAGATATGACCAGCCCCAGTTCAGCCGAGACCAGCACTCCGTTGATGGGCGCGTCGTGTCCGGTGAGCGTGACGCGGGGCGCGGGCGTGTCGCCCTCGCCCACGATGCCGCCGTGGCGAGCCGACCTGCGAGCGGAGCGAAGGAATATTGTAGTTCAAGGACTGTCACTAAAATATGATGTATCTACTATCACTAAATACAGTGTTTGGACCCAATGCATTCAAATATATCGCGAAAGCTCCAAAAACTATGGTTGTCAATGCTTCTTGCCAACATACCGAAGATTATGTCAAAAATATTTAATTATCTTTTCTGTAAAAAAAAATGGTAGATTCTGATTTTCATATATATCAACCCTATACATTACATAAAAATAGACAAAGGAGTTTTGGCGGGAAAGCGTAGAGGACGCATCACGGTATTATTTTATTTTCCGAAATTGGTGGGAGCTCGAGCTTTTATGTATAAAAATGGTGGATTTTTAGCCAGAACGTCTTGGAAAACGCACACACGTGTAGAAAAGTGGCATATTATAGTGAATTGTGACTCTACGTGTTCAATCCAAATCTCCCCAGGGAGCTTTTAGTAAAGTCCCCACAACTTTACTAAGGCATCAATTATCATTCACCATCATCATCCTCATCATCATCACCAACAACAACAACATCTACTCATCATCAAATTAATATCATCCACAATCTTTTCAATGAAAATAATTATAACTGATGACAAGATAGCATGGTCATAGTACCTTAGCCTGTTCCGAAAGGAACTAAAGAAACAAACAAAAAAATCAATATAGACAACTATGTCAACAATTTTTGATTGGCGAAATTAGTAGATTCTAAATTACATAAATGGCAACCCTGTTTGTCTATGATCGAAAGCGAAAAATATATTCAAGATTTATTCAAAATAGGTAATTAATATGCTTTTATTCCTTTGCTTATGTGTTTTTGATTAGTTAGCAATGCGTTTAAATTACATTCAAATGGTTGGGCGCAGTAATCTCAAATCTACGTTTAAAAGTGATTGAAAAAACATTCATTGGTAAGAATGACAAAGAAATGAAAGACGGCTCCATCATCGCCCCAAAGACAGATATGGAAAGATTTGCCTAGTCCGGGCGGGGTCTGGTAGCTTAGTCAAAGCATTCTTCCTGTAAGAGAAGGATCGCGGGTCCGAATCCACGTACACGTGTTTGTCCGCGATGGACTCCTAAACTACTTAACCGATTTAAATCAAATTTGCATACATTTTTTTTTCCGTTCGGAAATCCCCTCGGATGTCCCCCCCTGCCGGAGCCGGAAGGGGAAGTAAAGTCGGACTCGAACCGACTAAAACCGCACGCCGACTGTGGGTCGTGTTGCTAGGCCGGAGGTGAGGTTGTCATCGACAAATCCTTCGCACCCCGGCTAACCCAGGGCCATTGCTTACGGTCTGGCCCTCCTCAAGAGGGGGGACTAAATTTGCATACCATGTGCAGTTTGATCCAATTTAAAAGATAGGTAAGCTAACATAGTGATAAGTGACATCCACGCAAGCGGAGCCGCGGGCAACAGCTAGTCAATTATATGATTGTTACTCACCAGTGCCACAGCAGAACGGTACAGTCTTCCGAGCCCGACGCGATGTAGCAGTCCGACGTGATGTTGCACTCGGAGCGGCACACGCACGTCACCACGCCGTAGTGCCCGAAGATTATTTGAACTATCTTAGCTGTACACACAGAAGGACATCGTTCAAATGTAATGTAGCAATAGAAACCATATTACGATATACGTATACTACACTTGATGGAAATGCCGTTACGGATCTTCCGCATCGGAATATTAATTTCAGTAATTTAAATAGGTATATCGCGATCGACTTTCTGCGTAGTAAGCTCGTTATAAGGTCTACGCTAAAATGCCGTCGCGGATTTCCGTCAAGTGTTCCTGTAGCCTACGTTCCACCATAGAATGTAGTTATGATGTTTACACAGTCATAACATTCATAGTTTATAGTTGAATTTCTTGTATTTATATATTAATACGTGGAGCGAAAACTTTGGATCTCTTTTTATGAAAATTGCGGGCACGTAAGACGGTGAGAATTGAGAATTGGCATATCGATGTTTGGACCGAAGAGAAGTGCATAAAGCCAATTTTTTTTTAAATAATGCATTAATAATGTTTTTACTTATAAATTTTTAAATAATTATGGTCGAATTTCACCCACCGGGTGATCACTAGTAAAAATAATAACGTATAGATAAGTAGTGGTATGTGTGATTGATCAAAAAATCTTTCAATTGCGACGTTTAAACCTGAAGCGCTACACTAATACTATCGCTATATTCAACAAGGAGTACCAAAACAAAAACAAAATACGCTTTTGGTAGTCATGAATCCACCATGTATTCCATTTGGCCTCAAATCTCAACCAGTATGCTAGTAGGTGCGTTCTCACCGGTGTCGGTGGAGAAGACGCGGAAGCTGTTGTCCCAGAAGCCGGCGGCGATGAGGAAGCGCGAGTCGACCGTCGTCACGAAGCAGTTGCTGCGCGCGCGCACGCGCTGCGAGAAGTTGTCGCCCAGCTGCCGCCGCGACGCGCCCGCCGCGCCGCCCGCCGCTACATACGCACATACACGATATATAGGGATTGTCAACATGTTTCAATCTTAGTACATTACCAATGGGGCCTTGAACTCCACATTGAGCGATTCTGGTAAAAACGAGTAACTTTTAAATTTCCAGTAAATCTTAATAGATTCCTTTTTAATTCGTAAAATGGTCACATAATTGAGCAAAAGCACAAATATTTATTTACTAAGCAGATCTGACTCCGTGAATGAATATTCGCGTAAAAGACGAATTATTATCCTGATGCGATTGGAAAAAAGCCCTTTTTAGACCCACTGAAGTCATTTTTCTGTCAAAAGTTATATGTCAGCATTTCCTTATATTTTTAATTCTTATTTATTTATTACACACACACACACACAGTACAGAGATCATACACAAAACATTTCATAAGGAGCCTAAAAGTAAATATCAGTTAGAAGAGAATTGAACATCTTTAAGGACAGAACTGTGGGACATTTCCTATACTCGTGAGCAGTGGTAGTAGTACTCACCCCACACGGGGTCCATGAGCAGCGGATGGTGCGGGTGGTGCTGGTCGGGGGCATGTCGAGGCGCGTGCGGGGCGTGCGGCGCATGCGCACAACCGCCGCCGCCCCAGCGGTGCGCCGCAAAAGCGCGCGCCGCCGACACCTGCGGCACAACACGGTTTATATATGAGTAAGGCCTAGACGACACTTGAAGGAAATTCCCTCGCGGAAGTCACGGATCTTCCGCATATAAGTGACAGCGTGATGAAACGACCGATTTTCTGTTGTGTGCCCGTAACTTTAATTTATATGCCTACAGTAGATTACTGTACTGTTACTGTTAGCGTTCGGATGCGGGAGATCCGCGATGACATTTTGGTCGAGTGTAACGCAGTTAAGTCGTACGTACAGTCATGGTAATGTTACCCGTGATCAGCAATAACAGCGATTCACTATATTTCATCAAAGTAGTACCAATTCGATCTCCAATCGGTTGGGGTCTGCTACGAGCTGTTAGTGAAAGTAAAACTCACCGTGACTACCGCAGGCATTGCTAGCTGAGGATACGTATTAGCAGACACATGGACCACTGCAGCATTCGAAGGGAGCTTCAGTCTCAAGCAGACGTCATCCGGTGCTGCAGCAAACATCAGCGGAGCCAAGTGCATCGTCGAGGCTCTTGGGGGGTGTGGCTCACTTAGGAGTTGGGCGGGTGTTTGGCCGAAACTGCGGATTTGGTCTTCTATGGCCGCCCGAGTGACGGGTTCGGTGATCTGGTCTAGTCGGACTCCGCCTTCGTAGGTTAGGTAGTAGAAGACGTTGGTTGCGCGAACCGCTTCAGGACCTGTAAGGGTAAGTTGTAGGGTTGCTATTGGGGATTAACTTTTGAGGAATTCACTATGTGGTGTACAGTTTGGATAAGTGAATACTGAACTGACTTGTTATAATCAAACTAAGTTACGTGACATTATTGGAATTTATGGATATACTTGACTAAGGTATTGGGAGTTTGTACAGTGGAATGGTTCTTCATGATTTTTTTTCTTGTATTTTTGCTAGAACCCAGAATTTTTGGAAGAAGTAAAAAACGTCTCCAATTTGGGTAGAGATTTTCAGCTCTTGATCATAAAGAGAAGAAGTATTCGGTATTTTTTTTACAGAACAGAGCATACGTAAGTAAAGACTTTTATGTTGCATGGGACAGCAGTTAACGGTATAGATTATCTCAAAATGCGCGACCAGAAGGGTTCTTTTTAATGGTATTCTTACCTCTCTGCTTATAACCGAATATAAGATCAATCCACTGATGCAGTTGACAGCTCACGAACTCTGACTCCAGCGCCATGCGGTTTATCCTCACGAACTCCTCGGCTGAGGAGGCCCAGGGCGGGAGGATAACATCTCCAGAGGGAGACTCTGGGATCCCGAGTCTGTACCCTGAGCTGTTCACGAGCATCTCGGGCAGGAAGAACAGTTCTGGTATTAGTTCCTGAAACATAAAACATTGATTTCAAACGGATGATTCAACTTTCTGTTTTGGAAATAAGTTTCGAAAACAGGATTATTATTCTTTCTTGGAAACCAGGTTTCGTTAAAAGAAAAATAATTCTGTTACGGAAATCGATTTCCAAACCTTGGTTTCCAATCTGGTCGAAGAGTTGTAAGTAGATCGTTGATGTTACAATGTTGTACAGTAGCGTGGAGTCTCTGACCCGATTCCTACCAGCTTTCCAACGTGTCGCATGATAGGTATATAAAAGAGATAAGCTTCCCTTTTGATAATGTTCACCTTTCACCACGGATGTTGTGGCAATAGTCATGTCTTCGTATATTGACGAAGTTAATACAGCCCCCATCTACTTATCTTTTGTAGGCATTTAATAAGGTTGAATAAGGTTGTCCCACTTGAGCGCAACTTTTTCCCGATGTATTTCGACTTTAAAAGTTAGCATAATAAATGCTAAAAAAAATCATGTCATTCAAATAATTATTTGAGTGGAGTCATCAAAAATCAAAGTTTAAAAATGGTTGAAAAATCATTCATTGGTTCCAACAGTTCGTCAGAAAGTTGGTAGATGGCTCGCCCTTAAAGACGGATATAAAGAGAAAGGAAATTTGAAGTGATTCAGGTGTGGCTCAATAGCTCAGTTGGAAGAGCATTCCCCGTGTAAGGGAAAGATCGTGGGTTCAAGTCAAGTCCCACTTGAGCGCTTCTTTTTCCCGATGTATTTCGAATATAAAAATTAGCATAATAAATGCTACGAGTATAAAAATTTCATTCAAATTTACTGAAAATTCATATTTTAAGGTTTTTAAAAACATCCACGGCCGTGGATCAAACCGCGGGCACAACTAGTAAATATATATTATGTTTACAATGTATCTCGTTTATGAGATGTTAAATAAATATTCCTAACAATGTTACATAAGCACTATAATTAACCAGTAGGTACTGGTTTGTAATTGTTTGGTACCGGTCCCATTTATTTACAAGTTAATGGACAATTATAGGTTAGATAATCATTTTTGTATGTAAATGCCGAAACAATTTACGGGCTTAATATGGAGTTATGTATTTGTACAAAACTGATCTAAATAAATTACTAGACACTATCGACAGGTCTTCAGCAAATATGCTGAAAACCATTGGTGGATTTTCCGTCAAGTTTCTTGCCTTGGAGCGCCTTGAATTTTATCAGACATTAAATTGGTTCAAGTCAGTAGTGAAATGGCCAGGATTCGGAGCCAAGACTTCTCGGGTGTAAGTCAGTTATGGAGTCGTAACCGCGAATCCATATTGATAAATGAGGGCCGGATAATCGAGTTCATATGACATACTTATATGAAATTCGTAAAATATTTAACGACAGAAGCAAAAGGTTTTTTTTTCTGCCTATCTCGGAAGGTGTAAGTATTTCATTTTATGTATACAGTGTTCTTACCTTAACGTCAGATGTGTCTCTTTGGCAGTTCTTCCACGACATGGCTATGGATGAGAACAGCCTGTTCGGATGATCGAATTTGCCGCCTTGCAGCGCTAAAAACATTGTGGTCATCGGCTCCTGTGGGCAAATAGTAAATGAGTTAGAATATTAATTTATTGAAAAAAAGTAAGAAATTGTTGATTCGATGGGGTTTCTTTGCACATTTTCAAAGGAGGGCTGACCCAATAGCTGTTTGTGGTGGTTTGATCAGTAAGTGCGTAGTGTGTGGGTCTACAAAATAAATTTGAATACCCATTTAGGTCTGCCACAAAGTCGAAAATAAGTATCTAGATTTTTCAGAATTGTAAACATTAAATAATAAAAATGAGGTTTTAGGTTTGCTGGGTTTGTGTGTGCCGGACGAGTACGTGTGGCGGCGCCGCAAACCACCCCTACTGGTGAAGCCTACGGGGCGAACCAACCTCCTGCAGGAGGCGCCTCTGACGCGTGCGATTCGCACATTGAATCTCATAGCTGCGGAAATTGATCTGTTCCATTGTACTAAGAGTAAGTTCACAAGGGTGGCATTTCATATAATCTGCAATGTGAAGTTCAATGTTATCAACATTTAATGTACCTAATTAATTACACTATTGTATTAGGTAAAGCCTGTAATGATAGTTGTAATGAGAAATGAATAAAATAAATAAAAAAAATCCATTGCAATAGGGTATTCGCTATAATAAATAGACCATCAACTGCAATCGTGTTACAGGATTTTTTAACGAATTTTCCTAGACAAAATCGGGACCCAGGCTGCTAGTATTTGTATTAAAACTATTCTATTTCAGGACGCGTGTGATGTATTCTTTACCTTTTACGTTGGGTGTCACAAGTGATTACTTGCGCGCGCGCATCTGTCGCCGCATGTCTCGCCGGCGCACGCGATTGTTTTGACACCAACACTTTTAGCGGCGACATCTTAATGTGAACACTAATTTACAATGATCGCTCGTCTTTGATGCCTCTTATAGCGCGCCACCATTGTTCAAAGTTAGTGACTTCTGCTTGAAATACCTAGTCTACTTGTTGTAAATCTGCTCTTACAATCAGAAGAAGAATAACGACCCATTAGGGGACCCTTTGAAGTGGTCAACTTTATTGTTTAGCTATATTTGAACCTTTCAAAGGACTCAGTTTGCTGTTACCTTTTCCGTAAACACCTAGGTATATCTAGTTTTACCTAATGGCTCCTCTATGACATTTCCAGAACTACTTTATCCTATCGTCATCGTTATTTCAGCGCTGAGTCCCGGTTGTATTAGAGGCCTACATCTGAGCCGAGGGTGGTTCGCTTGTGCGAGGAAATCTGCTAGTGGCAATCTAACTTCTGTTAAAAAAAAAATCAAGACAGCGCACGGTTTTAGTCGATTTGAGTCCGACATGACCGCCGCTGGCTCCGGAGGGGATGTACACATTGGTTTTGTTGTTTTTTCATTGAGTTTTTTGCGCCGTTTCTTCTCCACCAGCGCCTTGGATGCGGTGGTAAACTTAGATTAAGTAGAATTAAAATTGACGTCAATAGGAAACAATTTTATTGTTTAAGACTTTGACTTGGTGGTCCGCTTTCCGAGTGGTACTTTTCCATTACTTACGGTCTTTGGCAACCTTGGCACTGAAACCATTATTATACAGACAGACTACTTTAACGTGTTCAATCAAAGAACATGATTAAGTACGTACAAGATAGGTACTAACATAGTTTAGCCGTCAGGGAAATAGCAAGGATGTTCATAAGATCAGTGAAGCATTAGTTGAGAGATTATACCGTCATGTTGGACTAATAAGACACCGGTAATCAGCTTCGACAGCGATGCGCAACGATTGCGCATGCGCTCGTGATAAGTTAATGGTTCAATGGAGCGTTGGTGAGTCGTTCCTGGATCCTGTATACTTGTTAATTGCGGTTAATTACATAAATAGAAGGCGAAAACTAATATAATAAATGTGAAGGCAGAAGGTTTGTGAAAATGTGGGCGGCTGAACGGACCTGGCTGAAATTTGGTAACGAGATTATAATCTCTAGAATAACAATCAATCAATCAATGGGCCACCATTAAAAACGCGGGAGGTTCAGCGGCTCCCGACGCGTAAAGACATATTCGTATAACGACACATTTGTGTAAACAAAATAATAAAATAACTACGTGATTTCAATCTAGACTTTTAATACAAGAAATAGGATTCATATCATCAGAAGACTCAAGTAACTCTTCATATGAAGTGGACAGTACTTACTTTACTTATAGAGGAAGTAAAGAGTCGCTGAGGTATAGATATTGGTCATTTCGCGTAAAGATTATGTCATTATGCATATTGGTGATTTCGCGAATTAAATATTTGTTATTCCGCGTATTAGTCGAAATGCATATTAGTCAATACGCGTATTTTAAGTAAAAGTTATTGGTCATTATGCCTGGGGAGCGTTCAGCGATTATCCAAGTCCACTGGCCTGGTGCGGCCAGTCTGTTAATTTTGCGAACCTGGCATTTTCTGTTGTTCTACAAGGTTATTCCCAATACTGATGAAATACTTCCAGATAAAGATTTCCCCGTAATGCATACTTCAACACTAAATCAAATGTAACAGATTGAACTAAGAGAAGTAACGTAACGGGGAATCGAATCGAACTTGAACAGTGTAGGACACCAATATTTGGTTGGTGGTCTACTTTCAACACTTTTGAAATGAAATGAAATGAAATAATTTATTTGCCAGAATGCAGGTAAACAAGGTGTAGTTTTTTTTTTTGTTACAATGGTCCATTTACATCCTACCATTATGGTGTGCAAATATTTCAATGAATTAAATTGCTTTAGTCTTACAGCATGCATGTACCTAATCATTATCCATTTATTTAATGTCGGATTTATATATAATTATTTATTTATTTATATTGTCATTATATTGATGTCAAATTCATATTACTGTCAGTTTTATATTAAAGTCATAACATTATTTTAAATACTCTAAATTACATTAAATTAAATTATTATGATGTCAGATCGCTAATAATATGAATCATAACTTTTTTTTTATAAAGGTATATTAAAAGGTAGGTATATTAAATTATTACATTATCTGTTAGTTATCTACCTCACGGTGTGTCATGAACTCATTTAAATCGTAAAAACATTCTTTTTGTAACCATTGCGTCAATTTTCTTTTAAACATAATATTAGGTAAATTCTTAAAAGTGTTCGGTAATTTATTATATACCTTTATAGCGTTCATGTATGAGTTCCTTTTATGCAGTTCCAGCCTGCATCGTGGTACATATAGCCTATATTTATTTCTAGGAACCACATTACGTTTAATAACATCGGCTTGTTTACAGAAGTGTGCCGGATGTTTTTGTACAAATAAGCATAACTCCTTAATATACATGCATGGTAGCGGCAGAATATTATAGTTTTTGAACAAAGGCCTACAACTATCCATGTTCCAGGCCCCACAGATGGCCCGTATACATTTTTTCTGTACTCTAAACGCCCTTATAGCGTCTACCGAATTACCCCACAGCAGAAGACCATATGAGAGTACTGACGAAACATACCCGTGATATGCACTAAGAGCGGCTTCTATCGAAACTGTTATTCGTAATCGTTTTATCGCATACACGAATTTGTTAAGCCTGTCACAAACATAATCAATATGTGCCTTCCAGTTACAATTCTGGTCTAACTTTATACCTAGAAACATAGCACTTGGAACTTGTTCTATGATAGCATCATTATATTTTACATTTAGATCTATTGCCTTGCTATTATGCGTCTGAAACTGAACCATTTGCGTCTTCTGTATGTTTATTTGCAAATTGTTAGAAGACAGCCACTGTACAATATTGTTTATTGCTTCATTTATTTCTAGTTCATAAGTATTTACATTTTCACATTTTACAATAAGAGTTGTGTCATCAGCGAATAATATTGTGCTATGTCGAGTAACATTTGGGAGATCATTGATGTACATTAGAAAGAGAAACGGTCCTAGCACACTACCCTGTGGCACACCAAAATTATTTTGCCGGTAGTTACTTCTGTAAATTGTGTTTTCATTCCCCTGCACTCTAGAAATTTCCACACATTGTTGCCTACCGCTTAAGTAAGCTCTCAACCAGTTGTTCGCATTACCTCTGATCCCATACTTTTCCAACTTATATAAGAGCAATTTGTGATCTACAAAGTCGAATGCTTTACTCATATCTAGGAAAATTGCCGCTACTGGTAAACCGTCGTCAATAGTCTGTGTAATCGTTTTTACCAGGTTAAAACATGCGAGTGAGGTGCTACTATTATTTCGGAAACCAAACTGTTCGTCTGTTAATATAGCATGGGATGTCGCAAACTGTTGTAGACGCTTCAGCATTACCTTTTCAAAAATCTTCGAAATAACTGGTATCAGTGTTACTGGGCGATAATTATTCATGTCAGATGTGCAGCCTTTTTTAAAAAGTGGTTTTACAATTGACGTTTTTAGTAAGTTTGGAAAAGTGCCCTCTTCAAATGACATGTTTATCAGATAACACAGAGGTGGACTAATGTGTGCTGCACATAGTTTAATTACTTTTGTCGTTATTTCATCTATCCCTGTTGCATTAGTATTATTCAAACTATTAATTACTCTAAAAATTTCCATATTATCACTTGGTTTAAGAAATATAGTCTTTTCATTATTCATTTTAACAGTTTTATTTATCTCGTCAATTCTAAATTTAAAATCATTACTATTAGTCAATTGAATATAAAAATCATTAAATAAGTCACTTAGTTCCAAAGGGTCTTCATATGTCCGGTTGTCTTTAGTTATTGTGTCTATTTGTGTTTTCATATTTTGGTCACCAATGTTGTCATTAATTACTGCCCATGTAGCTTTGCATTTATTTGTCTTAGTGTCAATATATTTCTTGTTTTGTAACTGCTTAGATTTATGTATGCATTTTTTTAATATATTGCTATAGGATGTATATTTTTTATGTAATGCTTTTCTCTTTACCTTATCATGAACTTGTTTAAGGTATAAGTTTCTTTTCCTTACACAAGATTTTTTTATACCTTTTGTTAACCATTTACAGTTACCTTTTTTTGTTGATTTCTTCACTTTCTTCATGGGGAAACACAAATCAAAGAACAGTTTAAATAGGTTATGAAATTCTTCGAAAGCTTCTTGCAAGTTACTCTTCTCATACACCGTTGAAAACGTAAGAGCAGATATACACTCTAAAAATCTATTCATATTTTCTTTACTATAGTCTCTGACCCTTTCGTACCAACTGGTTATTTCGTAGTGTTTGTTAGCTTTGATAGAAAGAGATTGGCCTGTATCATGATCGGACAACCCGAGGCGATGCACTTCCGCCTTAACATGCTTGATGTTGCTAGCAAACTGATCCAAGCATGACTTTTTTCTTGTTGGTGTTTTAATGTGCAATTCAATGTTAAAGTTCTGTAATATAATTTTTAACTCTTTACAGTGCTGGTCCGGTTCCAAAATATTTAAATTCCAATCACCGCAAAGAATATTTTTTTTCTTGGAATATTTAGTAAGCCATGATAGTAATTGTTCTAACTTTTCAAGAAATAGCCTTACGTTGCTATCAGGAGTCCTATATAAACAAATAATAATGACCTTATCTATTTCTATACCGCAACCTTCAAAATGGAAATCACATGTCAAGTTATTTAGATAAGTCAAAGATTTATATTTTATATTGTAATTTACCATAATACATACCCCTCCTCGATTTTTCTTACGGGTATACAATGAAGCTATCTGGTAACCGGGGATTTTTAAAAGTGTTTCTGTATTTTGTTCAATAAATGTTTCTGTCAGACATATTACATTTATTTTTAGCCCCGTTTGTGAAAGCTGGCCTATTGCACACAACAACTCTTCACTTTTATTTATGGCACCTGCAATATTTTGATGGAATATTCTAAAATTAAAGTTGTTATTATTAGAGTTGGGGACGAAAACATTCCTTCGCCTGTGGGGTCGTATTCGTGTCAAGTTGTAAATTTAAACTCTTTTTTAACGTTTTAAAATAATATGGTATGGTTCCCCTTCTCTTCTGTGCCTTGTTCAACGTGCTGATATCTAAGCTAGGTTGCAGACAATGTTCTCCCAATGATACTTCTTTATTAGGAATATTATCATAACATATAGGAATATGTTTTTTAGGAATAACATTATTACATAACAAGATATTGCTTGTTTGTATTGCGACACTTTTGCAATTTTTATTATAGGACATGACATTTTGACCATGTTTCAACGATGTTTCACAGTAATTATAATATTTTATTCTATAACTTATATTTAAAATTTCCCTTAGCAAGTTCCTAGATGCGTACAATTTATCAGAAAATCTCCTATCACTATGCATAGCATTGTCCAGATTAACAAACCTTGTATTATTCTTAAAATTAGAGCAAATATGTTTTAGTGCTAGATTTAATTTATGTTCGTTTAAGTGCTTATTCCTGGCAATACTGCCGACCAGTATGTTTGTATGTTTAAGTTTGAACAGATAATAATATAAAAGAGACTGTATTCTTAATACGTTGCAGTCATTAGAACCTCCCAATATAATTATGTAATCTGCGCTAGTAAAGTCCCGGCAATCGGATTCGCATGACGTCAATAGGTGGTCAATATGTGCATGTGGTTTTAAGTAACTGGTCACAGTGTAGTCGTGCCCCAACAAGTTTTGTAGTGTCTTTCGTACTCCATAACCGGCCTGGTCAGCGAAAATTACTACTCTGTGTTTTCCATTATTCTTCAACTTAACAATGGTTTTATTTGTGTACTTTTGGGTCATTCTGGTGGTTTCTATTGTGCCACTGTGCGGTGGTAGTTCAGAATTAAGATTGGTATTTGGATTAAAGTAGCAAGAAATATTCTCCAATTGAGACTGAACCAATTCAGTAGCAGCATTGCCATTTGTCTTCAAGTTGGTTAATTCAGCATTTACTAAGTGGTGAGATTGTTTGCGCTTTGGAACCATTGGTGTTCCATAATTTCCTGATAATTCTATCGGTCTGTATTGTTGTAGTTCTGTGACTAATTGCACCTTTTTTCTTGTAGGCGTTATCGTTTTATCCTGTCTTGAAGTGATTTTGCGCTCCGAAGTTGGACTCATGAAATTTCTAACAGAAGTGTTCAATTTTTTATATGTTTCTAATATGATGCTTTGTTTTTGTAGGTCCGCTTTTAGTCTGGAATTCTCCGTATTTAAATTTTCTATCTCTCCGTGAGCACTTTGTAATTCATAAGTCAGTTCTTTAATTTTTTCCAGTAAAACCGAATTAGTTTGACCACAAGTATATGAAGAATTCTGTAGACTTCTAATAGTCTCATCAAATAAGCTCGAATCATCCTTTCCCACAGTCAAGTCATTCCATGAACTAGTTCTAAGTGGCTTACGGAAAGTTATGTTTTCATCCATTCTTATGCAAAACTTGATATATAAAAGTAATAAAAAGCTCCGAAACCACAAAAAGTACTTTGTAATTAAATACCAATATCCTGCTATCAATTCCTATTGGATAATCTTTAATAATTAATCATCCTAGAAGTTCAAAAATAATATCCAAAGTGCAGGCTCGAACCGACGGCTTCACTGTCGGCAGTCGATATGATATCACACTACGCTACCGACTCAACAACTTAGCTTGATGAAATTAGCAAATGTATGAAACAGAAAGTTCTTGAGTGGTTTCTATGCAATTAATAATACTGAAATATCATTATTATTCACTGATTTCACAAGTCACTGCCGTGAGTTTTTGAATTAAATTTCTGTATGCTAACGGAATTTTTGAGAAGTTTTTTATCAATAACTTTTGTACTGGTTAATATTTCACACCGACAATTCTGCACTATCACTATTTGTACATTTCCGAATCTTTTGGTATAAGTTTGTTTCCACTTTGATCACTTTTTACCACACTTTAACTTTTTATTTTACGGAACAATCAACTATAGGTCTTTACTGTTTGAGCGCGAGCGCCATCCATACAATTGGGTTATGCTATTTGTGTACAAATAGCATAACCCAATTGTAAGCCAACCTTGGCTTAGCATGGCATATCAACCTTGAAAATATTTGTAATTGATTTAAAATAATCCAAGTTCGATAGACTTTCGCAGCAGTCATGAATGGAACGGTTGTGCTGAAGTGGTCGAGGATATAATTTTAATAGTATTTATGTTTGTATCACACTTAGCTAATAATATTACGATTTTTTGTTACCCAATTAATAATGTTACTCGTGTTTAAATTCAATTTATTCGAATCATTTGTCTATAGTCGATTGTGTGTTATTCTTGCAAGACGCTCTCACTACGATAAGTGGTCAGGCCTCGTCTATACATGATAATTTTTAGAGGTATTTTGTATGTAAACAAATACGGTACTTCATAGGCGTCATCTGTCATAATTATCATCCTAAATTAGACAGAGGGGCATTATGTAGGTAACATAAAACTATGTATAATTTTCTGATTCACATTTAGGTATAAGTACAACATCGAAATAACCATTTTAATTCCGCTGAAATCTAATTAAAGTGTCAAATGTTGGATGAAATGAC
Source organism: Eilema sororculum (assembly GCA_914829495.1). Lineage (NCBI taxonomy): Eukaryota > Metazoa > Arthropoda > Insecta > Lepidoptera > Erebidae > Eilema > Eilema sororculum. The sequence continues at coordinate 25,958,696 of OU618535.1, forward strand.
AAAAGTGTTGCCATATGAATCATATTGTGGCAAGTGTCATTTCAGTGTTACCCTCCATTTGTATTTAATTTGTGTACAAATTAGTCCAGTCTATATTTAGATGCAATCAGTGTTACCAGCTCCAAATAAATTTACCATGATATTTTGAGATTACAAATTGGGCAGTTATAACATAAGTAGCAAATACAGTCACTGTACTTAGAGTAGGTACCATGATGTGTTCGGGGTTCGATGCTCGGGTTAGACGTAATAATATTGGATTTTCTCAAATTCATAGTAGCAATAAGAAGCCATTAATGTGCTTGATAGTTTCATTGTAGGCAGGTTCATAGATGGGCACCCAAGTTAAGAAAGTTGTGCACTTCTGAGCGTTGATAAGTTTTTTTATATACAACTCACACGTCCCACCCGATGGAAACTGGTTACCGTGGCCAATGGTCATTGTTAAAGCCATGGTTAACTTTAGAAACTAAGCATATTTTGTACTAGAGTTTAATTACAGTCACTAGATGGCGCTGTTTGGTTACGTTTATTTATTTCTGCATCACGCTGGCAGATCGCGCCGCAGTAGGTATATTAAGCTTGAAGTGAAATTCAGTTCATTAAATCTTTACCTACCATAACGCTTACGTGTTTCTTATTTGATTCCGTACTCCTTCCCTACTATCCCTGACCATCCGAGGGTCCTTGTATATTTCGTACACTCATACTGCTAACCCTGTAAAAACCTTGTAATGGTCACTTGGATATAAAAATACATCTGTAAGTCCGAACGACAGAGGGACCACCATAGGTGTTCTTGAAGATACGAAGCTGATGGTCTACTTACGATTCGCACGAGCCAGTTGAGGACGAAGGCCGCGGTGGAGTAGTGGGTACCATAGTGGAAGGGGGGCGTCGACTCGTGCTCCCACGTGTTATACCTCTCCTCGAAGTAGGCGCGCCGACTGGGGTTAAGGGCACCAATGGGCTGTGGACAATATTTGTAATATTATTGGAGAAACTATAACGTTTATGCTGATTTTAGATTGGGCTGTTCTCCGTCCGACAGAAATCAGGCCACGACTATGTGCCCTCTTGACGGCAATAGGTGGGACCGAAAATGTTAGTCCGCGAAATATGGGTGTTGATAGACCTCTGCCTCTACCCCTTCAGGGATTCACAAGCGTGAGTATATGATTTGTGTATTTTTGTGCATAACATTCAAGCGAGTTATAAACCTTAGACACGTATTCCAGAATGATACTCATTCCTGAATCTCGATTTAGAGCTAGATCTGATGACAGTTTGCATTCTAGCCATCCGTATACGGGTCAGAATATACCTGCTAGAATCAAGCGTTTCAGTGACTCATTCCTAGACCTGGAACTCCCTGCCAGCTCACGTGCTTCCTTCTTCCTACAGTCTTGGGTCATTTAAGCGGGGCGTGAAAAGGCATCTGATGAGGCCATCAAGCTGAGTGCCACCACTGTTAACATGGTACATGTTTACGATGGTGACCCTCTTTCCGAGACTTCGCCTTTAGACACATGACATGTCCTCTATAAAAAAAAGCTGAAAAGGCACTGGCGTAAAAAAACTGAAGGAAATTCTTAGTATAGTTAACATCAGATCTATTTTGACTAGCCAGTAGTTTCTCATACATCAACACCATCGTGCATGTACAATCAGCATCACATCGATACAAAGATCTGCTGACGGTAGGTACGTAAATTCTTTCGTGTGTCGAGTGGGCGCGGTGGCCGTAAGTTAATTTCCTTGTGATGAAAATCAGTTTACCTTAGAAAGATCCCTGTAGTTACTCGGCTGGCTCAGGTCCAGCTCTTCGCTCTCATAGTTCGTCAAGATCCACGGGAACACCGGGTACTGGTTCAAATCGTTGTACGTTCGTCCTGGTGACAAAAAAATAATTGGGATTATAATAAATACCTATGTAATATTCGTGTGGTTCCCGGTAGACTAGGATTTAGGCCACGCCCTCTTTTCCCATATACCTAGTGTCGTACAAGGTGACTAAAAAATAGCAGCCCAGACTCAGCTTCAGATGCATGGCTCGAGTCAAGAGTAGCGCCTGGTATACGGTAATGGGCTCACCCCCTAGTATGTGGCACCGAATACAATGGTGAAATGTGGGTGTCAACTCACCTCTGTCTAACCCTTCGGGTATAAAGGTGTGATTATTTGGTGTCTTAATTTCGTGCTACTATTACGAATTTTGTAATAGAAAACACTAACTTAAAGGATAGTTGAATCAGGCACGCATAAAAGTCGAGCTAGCTACCGAGGCATTATTTTGACAAGTAGTGAAAAATGTGAAGTTTATTCGAATACATAGGGAAAAATAAATCTACTCGGCCGGGTTTGGCTGCCGATGGCTTGGACTAACAATAAGCCAGCTCATCGGCATTCATCGACAGGCATATACCTCACAGGCATGCTCAATAGATTTTACCATAAGGTTGCTTTCTACACCTTGCTACACTTGACACTGGGTCGAGTTTCCCATCGATAGCCTTCGGTGGTTTGGTCACAGTTGTGCAAAATTTCCCAACTGCCGCGAATTATTTTGTCGCTTCAGTGGTTGCTATTGACCCTGTTTACTTTACGCAGATAATGGCATTGTTTTAAGTTGTGGTGAAATCTTTCAATTTGACTGTACTGTGAAAAAAACGAGCTTACTGAGGCGATGAATGTTGTGTAGTTCTTAATAAAATATTGTTAATTTTTTGCGCATAATTATCTCTGAAACTACTTGATCGATTTGACAAATTCTTATTACAATTCATAGCCCAGTTCTTGGAGAAGGTTGTAGGTAACTTAACATCACGCCACGAATCTTAGGAGTCAAGCAGTAAGCGAGTAAAACCATGCACCACTAGTACAGTAGAGCTTTGCAACATGGATTGTGCTGTAGGATTTTATTACAATCGATTAACACGTATTGTACTGCTTTTCAATTACTTGGAGCAAATACTCTACAAAAAGATCAAGAGCTGCATAATTACTATTGTTTTATTATGTACACGTTACATGCAAAGCATGTTTCAATTTCTCACAGCCAACATTGCGTATTTTGCGTGACCAATCGATAAATGAATTAAATATTGTGACACGCGTTTCTCTTAGTTATAACTCAATTTTGCAAGGTGATAACGGTATAAAACTCTAATGAAAAGGGATTTGCAATCTATATAATAACTATTTGGAGAATTAACTTCACAATAACTGAATGATTCCAGGTTTTGTTGGCGCGAATGAGCCGCGGTCTTCTACGGTGTACATTTAGGTACTTCAACAATACCACGACAAATAATATTCCGAATAGCTTCTCAAGCAGCAGACGTAGGTACAATATTCCCATGATGACTCCTCCCAATCTGTTTCTCTGTCGTGACCTCATTGGATATTTATCAGAATATGACCATATTGAATACAACGAAGTTCTGTTAACACGTGTAATCAGTAATTTACTTATCAACTTATACGGAAATGTAGCAAAATGTAGGTCTTTGTTGCAAAGATAATTTTATTGGTTTATTATGTATCTATCATGAGGTCATGTTTGCGATTTAATGTGATCGGTACATACTTGGGGGCCACATCTGAAGCATTATTTGTATTTGCAATGGTGACCCTCACTGACAGACTTCCCCTAGAGCTTACCATCAGGCATCAAGTGCGGTGACGGATAAAGAATACAAGTACCACCACCCTATTCATCCAAAGGTTCATTCATCGACAGGTTGCAGCGACGTGCGGTCCGCATTATTGGGGATCCTGAGGTCACGAACACCCTCGAGCCTTTGCAGATGCGTAGAGATGTTGCGTCTTTGGCAGTTTTCTACCGTCTCTACCATGGTGAATGTTCTGACGAGCTCTTCCAATTAGTCCCACCCTCCCCTAACCTTCACAGGACGACACGTGCAGGGCTAAGATGCCATCCATTTACGGTGCAGAGTATACCTGCTAGAACCAAGCGTTTCAGTGATTCATTCCTATGCCGCATCACTAAGACCTGGAATTCCCTGCCAGCTCACGTGTTTCCTTCTTCCTACAGTCCCGGGTCCTTTAAGCGGGGCGTGAAAAGGCATCTAATGAGGCCGTCAAGCTGAGTGCCGCCACTGTTAACATGGTAAATGTTTACGATGGCGACCCTCTTTCCGAGACTTTGCCTTTAGCTTAACATCAGGCGAGGTGAATTCAAATTGACGTGACCTGTATAAAAAAAAAAAAAATGGGGAGGACCCCAGACTGTAGGAAGAAGGAAACACGTGATCTGGCAGGGAGTTTCAGGTCTTAATGGTGCCGCATAGGAATGATTTACCGAACCGCTAAGCTCTTTAAGGAATATTCGGCACAGTATGCGAATGACATGTAAGCCCTGCACGTGTTGTCCTGTGAAGGAAAGGAGAGGGTGGGACTAATTTAAAGAGCTCATCAGAACATTCACCATGGTAGAGACGGTAAAATACTGCCAAAGAAGCAACATATCTACGCATCTACAAAGGCTCGAGGGTTTTGTGACCGTAGGATTCCCAATAATGCGGACCGCACGTCGCGTCGCTGCAACCTATCGAGAGCATTTAGTAAGTACTTTGCGGAGTTCGATCCCCGCTCAGTGCAAATATTTGTATGCATGAATATGGCTATTTGCAATGGTCTGGGTATTTCTATATATAATATGTATGTATTTAAAAAAAAAAAGGATCTAAGTATGTTTCCATAACATTCGCATTCTAGATTCCATAACACAAGCTAATTAAGCTTACCATGGGTCTAGATAGCGTTGTGTAAAACCTTAGTGTAAAATGTTGTGGAATATTAATTTAAAAAAAAATGATTACCATCAGAGTTGCACTTACAGGCTTTCATCTGTGTCTTTCACGAAATAAATGAACACGTGTATCAGCGTTTGTCAAAATTCAACTACTAAGAGGGTAAAATAGGTGATAAACGTTTGTATGAAAAGTTCTTCATTTAGGTCACTATCAAATATGGAACACGATTTTTTTTCGGGCAAAGCCTTCAGCTAATATATAAACACGCTTAATATATTAGGTCTTTACATATGAAATTGGCGTTTTGTATGGGAGGAACAAAAAGTCGAATATTTGAATGAATTTTTTATAGCATTTATTATGCTAACTGTTAAGCAGTCGCCCTGTAAGCGAAAGGTCGTGAGTTCGAGTCTCACTTGAGCATTTCATTTTTTCCAATGTTTTTCGAAGTCGAATATTTTTAAATATAATATATTTAATTAATCAAAGTATGAACCATTGTTTTCTGTGTACTTTTGCCATCTCATAGGTAATTCATTGATCCCTTTACTAAAAAAACCAGTCGGACGGGAATCATTAAAATCTGTGAAGGCGATTTGGACTGCCCCATCAGAGTTGAATTTTTTCCCTTGCAAGAAGTTGTCCAAATTTCGAAAAAAATGGTAATCTGTTGGAGCAAGGTCCGGGGAGTACGGAGGATGTCTTAGACATTCCAATTGAAGCTCTTCTAATTTGGTAGCCGTCTGTTGTGCGGTGTGTGGTCTAGCGTTGTCGTGAAGCAGCAGTGGCGTGGAGCGATTGACCAGCCTAGGTTGTTTAGCCGCTAGCTTTTCCATCATTGTTTGCAATTGCTGACAATAGACATCAGCTGTAATAGTCTGGCCAGATTTGAGAAAACTTTAATGAACAATACCGGCACTAGTCCACCAAACGCTCACAAGTAACTTTTTTGGGGTTAATTTTCGCTTGGGGCAGCTTTGGCTGGCTGGCCAGGATCCAACCATTGCGCTGAGCGCTTCCGATTATCGTAAAGAATCCATTTTTCATCACAGGTAATGATTCGGTTTAAAATACCTTCATTATTGTGCCGGTTCAGTAATGTAACGCAGCAGTCGACGCGCGTTTGCCGGTTTGCTTCAGTCAATTCGTGAGGTACCCACCTTTCAAGCTTATAATCTTCCCAATTTGCTTCAAGTGAATTAAAACAGTTTTATCACTAACACCGCAGCCTGCAGCTAACTCGGATGTGGTTTGCGATGGATCCGCTTCCACAATAGCCTTCAATACTTCATTATCAACTTGGGTCTCAGGCCGTCCACGGGCTTGTTCTGCAGGTCGAAATTTCCAGAACGAAAACGTAGGAGCCAAAAACGAACTGTGTTTTCTTTTGCAACATGACCGCCATAAACATCATTCACCCTTCGAGTCGTTTCCGCAGCACTAGTGCCACGGCGGAACTCGTATTCGTAAATAATGCCATATTTTAAGTTTTCCATTTTGTAAAATGAGTGACGTAACAGAAAAAAACAGAAGAAAAAAAACAAATGAATGACGGTCATCGAAGCACAAATACATGAGTAAATAGCTGTACAAATTTGAATTTGGAATTCCTTACTAAAGAGGAGAAAATCGTGATTAAAGTGGCCAGTACGAAAAACGCCAATTTCATATGTAAGGACCTAATAGTAGAGGTTGCAGTGGGAACGGGAGCAGCAGCCACGCGGGCGGAAATATATTCGCGGTACCAAGATCGCCGGGTCTGCTAGTGTTAAATAAACGGCAATATCTTTTCATTCCCTTGTTTTAGAAGTATGATTTTTTTGCAGATTCAAGACATTACAGACCTGTGTAGATTGTTAGACTGTAACTTGATGCCTGCCGCGATTCTGAGAAAAAGTATTGACAGACACACGGACGGACAACGAAATGTTCATTTCGTTTTTTCCTTTTGAAGTACGGAACCAATGATATTACATACAAAAAAGAGGCAGATATGTTATTAGACTGCGCCTGGTGAAGACGCGAAAACGTCCCAATTGGGACGTATCGCATTTAGTATATGTCTGGCAAACGCCGAGTTGTCACGTATGTAAGCGCATAATAAAATTGCAATAAAAATGCCACCGTGTATTTTTTTAAATGTACAAATTACGACACTAAAATCAATAAAACACGAAGGACCTTCTATCACATGTAAGTACATACAATATTACCGAATTTTTAGTGTATTTCATTAAAATTAGTTTAATAATATTTTTAAAATAATGACGGCAAAGAAAAAGGACAGAAATACTTTTTGATATGAGCACGACAAGGACACAACAACACTGCTTGCATAGATTATCAGTACAGATGCGACATAGGGTAATTTTCACTTTACTGCCTACTAAAGTAATAATTTTGACCTGCTGTTCAGTTTTATTTGTTATTTAAAATTGAGTAACAAAATTTTTGTTTTATTTATTTGTTGTCCTTTAAATAATTGTAATAACCTAAATTTTTTTTCAAGGTTTCCGACTAATGAAGTTCGACTTCAAGAGTGGATTGCAATTGTTAAAGAACAACGAAATGAGTTTGACTGGACACCTTCAAAAAGCAGCAGACTTTGTAGCAATAATTTTGAAGCCACTGAGAGATATACATCGAAAAAAGGAACATTGCTCAGGAAGAATATAAATAGCTGACAAATGTACTACTGTTCGGCTTCATTCTGCTCATAAAAATAATCCCAAAATAAAAAAACTTTCTAAGAGGCTGAAAATAAATAAATTAAATTTATTTGAAGCAGTTTAATTTTTGATTATAACGTCAGTACGGCACTATGGTTTTATTTTCGAGAAGTTTCCTAATTATCTTTTTGAATTCTCATTTAATAAATATCTCATTTAATAAATATAAATAATAAATATTTCCCAACATTCTACACACAACGCTATCTAGAGCCATGGTAAGCATAGCTTAACTAGCTTGTTTTATGGAATCTAGAATGCGGATAAACATACTTAAATACATTTTTTTTTGTAAATACATACATATTATACATAGAAACACCCAGACCAATGCAAATAGCCATATTCATGCATACAAATATTTGCACTGAGCGGGAATCGAACCCGCGCCTCCTGCGTGGCAGTCGCGTTCACTACCGCCACGCCACGGAGGCTGTCTAAATTATTATCATTTTCCGAAATAAATAATGACGTATTATTTTTTAATCGAATTTCATTTCTTGCCTACCAACGAAATACCCCTTCTGTTCAACAAAATCATAATCTATGCTTCGAAGCGATCCTACGAGTGCAATCGTCCGAATCATTCCGAATTATAGCTATCTTTTTTACTCACGTGCTTATCCCATCTTTCGTACTATGTGGAAGCTTTAGAGACAACTGACCTACTTACCGTAATTATAGGATACTAGCTTTTGCCCGCGGCGCCGCCCGCGCGGATGTCGGTTATTGCGACCAAACATAGCCTATGTCCTTTCTCATGGTCTAATCTACCCCTAGACCAAATTTCATCAAAATCCGTTCAGTGGTTTAGGCGTGAAAGCGTAACAAACAGACAGATTTACTTACGCATTTATAATATTAATATGGAAGTAGTCAGTCTAGGAAAGTCAGTAGATACCTGTAGATGATATTATGGTTTTTTTTTTTTCGTGCGCAAATCCCCTCGGATACCCCCCCCTGCCGGAGCCGGAAGGGGAGGTTATATCGGACTCGAACCGACTAAAACCGCACGCCGACTGTGGGTCTTGGTGCTAGGCCGGAGGTGAGGTTGTCATAGACATATCCCTCGCACCCCGGCTGACCCAGGGCCATCCCTTACGGTCTGGCCCTCCAGATGATATTATAGCTAGTGATATTATTAGAACAAGCTTATCCGGGCAGTCGAGTTTACTTATAAGTGTTAATTGAACAAATAAATAAGTGCCTAATGTGCTACTTACGTAGAAGTTATCCCAGTACACAAATTGATTGCCTAAATATGACACATCGGCACATAAAGTGTTACCTATACATAAAAATGCATTTACATTTTTAAAGTAAAGTAATTTTCCATGTAATTTTGTATAGTTTTTACGTATATTAAATTTGTTATTATTAATATACTTATATCATATATTTTTGTACACATATAATACAGTCGAAAAATAACGATAAATAAATACCAATCGAATAGAGTACCACCTCTATTTTGAAGTTGGTTAATAAGCCAAATTAAATATTACAGAATTTGTTCTCCAACAGGTTGTGTGATTAATTATGTAGGTAATTAATGTTGCGTGATTAATGAATCACGAGATAACATATTGTACTGCACAATTTTTCCCTTTGGCGACCGGCCATTATGCGGCTCAGCCAAGCAACAGATTTACCTAAACATATAGTTGAGCTGCATAAGGAAATAAGTTTTGGAAAATTACTTGATTTTCCTTCAAAGTCCACGCGAACGTAATAATTACTTAATATTAGCTGAAAAGTTTGTTTGTTTGAACGCGCTAATCTTAGGAACTACTGGATTGAATCTAAAAATTATTTTTGTGTTGAATAGCCAGTTTACCGAGGAAGGTTATAGGCCAGATCTCATCGCGCTACTACTCATGGGAGCGGAGTAGTAACCATAAAAGTCAACAAATTCGGCAAAATACCATACAATATTTAAAAAATATAAATTGCAGGCATACTATATTTTAAACTAGCTAAACCGGCGAACTTCGTACCGCCAAATTTTTCCACCCGCGTGGCGTCCGATCCCGTTCCCGCTGCATCCCCTACTATATTTTTTTTTATACAGGACACGTCAATTTAACTTCACCTCGCCTGATGTTAAGCTAAAGGCAAAGTCTCGGCAAGAGGGTCACCATCGTAAACATTTACCATGTTAACTGTGGTGGCACTCAGCTTGACGGCCTCATTAGATGCCTTTTCACGCCCCGCTTAAAGGACCCGGGATTGTAGGAAGAAGGAAACACGTGTATTATAAACCTTCCTTTTAAATTAGGTACTCTATCTATTAAAAGAAACTGCATCAAAATCTGTAGCGTAGTTTTGAAGATATAAGCATATATAGGGACATAGGGACGCGGAAAACGACTCTGCTTAATACTATGTAGTGGTCTTTGGTAGTGATGGTGGGGCGTTTCGATATATGTCACAGGCTAAGCCGGGGCGGGTCAGCTAGTCAAAGATTAAAGCTCATTTTTACCCGACTACGGCGAAGCCTAAAGGAGGGTTATGATTTTGACAGGCTATGTATGTATGTATGTATGTATGTATGTTCATTTGTTCCCTCATAGCTCCTCAACTACTTATTAAAACGGGACAAATGAGGTATCGTTACAAGCGGCTTTATCGTCCGATGGTTATAGGCTATATGACCTGTCACTCAATCTTGTGTGGCGCCCTCTAGCGCTCATAAGGTACTGTGTTCAAAAATAAATTTGAGATAAATATGTCGTGTTTGGTATCAAATGAAAGTGCTTCATGAGCACATTTCAAATATGTATAAATTATTAGCTTTACCTTGCCCCAAAATAATTTAAATAAAAAATAAAGTTTAAAACTAAAACCCGACTACCGAAAAATCACACTCTTAAAAGTGGCAAACAAGAAAATATAACTTACTCTAACAAAATAATTCATTCTAGGGAAAAGTGGCATACGACCACGGCTATCCTTGATATTTTCTTGTTTGCCACTTTTAAGAGTGTGATTTTTCGGTAGTCGGGTTTTATATGAAGCAGCGATTACTTTACTTACTTCACTATCAGCTTTTGATAGCCTGTCATTAGCCAGCCCGCCGTAGGTACCAAAATTACACGAAGATACGTTAAACAAGGTACAGTAACATAATAAAGACCTGTGTGGTCAACGTACAAGGATTCTACCTATCATTATGTCCTACTGATGCAACGCTTGCTTATCAACGGCCTCTGACCCCAAACAGCTTCATACAATTATCACTAAGTGCGTGCGGCCATTGTTGGTGTCACTTTTCCCATTTGCCAGGCCGACGGCGTAGTCAAACGGCTGCCGACTTTCGCGATCAACGTGCTTCTCAACAATGTGATAGTGAAGTTAGGGATTAGAGATTTGGCGCCGCGAGTGATTGAAATTAAAAAAAAACTAGTTGCAAACGTAGTGAGAGTGAGACTGTAGAAAGAGTGAGAAAGGAGTGCACAATGATCATGTTGCGGAATAAGGCTGTGGAACTTTTGAAAAGGTAACTTCTTAGTGTTTATGTCGCCCTGGTACTTTTGACTGATGTATTTGAGACAAAATTGCTTTTTAAACGTTTCTATATAAAATAAATTGTTTTTTGTAAAATACACTTTAAAAACACCTTTCCATTTTGTTAAATTTTATAATTTATAATTGAAAATTATTTTACGTAAATCGTGACAAGGGTCATTTCAAGAAGAATCGTACAAGCAACAAAGGGGTAGGCTGTCCTCTATTAGGTGGTAATGGACAGTTCCAAAAACATATTGGGAGATGTGGTGTTGATATTCTTCGACTTACCCTAAATTGCATACATTAACATTACATATTTTTTTAATTTAACAACGTACTTTATGTTTTATTATTATCTTCTGGTTACGTCCATCGAGTCAATTTGTGAGTTTTTTTTATAAAGGATACGTCAATTTGACTTCACCTCGCCTGATGGTAAGCTAAAGGCAATCCTCAGAAAGAGGGTCACCATTGTAAACATGTAACCATGTTAACAATGGTGGCACTCAGCTTGACGGCCTCATCAGATGCCTTTTCACGCTCCGCTTAAAGGACCCGGGACTGTAGGAAGAAGGAAACACGTGAGCTGGCAGGGAGTTTCAGGTAGGTTTTTAACCCCCGACCCGAAGCAAAAAGAGGGGTGTTATAAGTTTGACGTGTCTAACTGTCTGTGGCATCATAGCTCCCGAATGGATGAAGCGATTTCGATTTAGTTTTTTTTTTGTAATAAAGGTGACTTATTAGCGGAGTGTTCTTAGACATGATTGATGAAAATCGGTTAAGCTGTTTAAAAGTTATGGGGGTAAAGTGGGAGGGAAGTGTCGGTATTTTTAAAATTTTAAATTCATGTTTTATAAACTTCACACTCAACACCAGAAATATCAAATACCGTCCTCAGCCACATCTGTATGTTACATTGTCCATAATTGCAACTGCTGCCGGTAAGGAATCCTATCAGATAGTGGCGATAATTGCAGGAAGAAGCTTGCATCAAAATCCTAGGCATGCACAACAATGTGTAAGTCAGTTAATTAACCAATAGTTATGAAACTTGCAGAGATGTGAGTAATTAGTATTTGAGTAGTAGACGAGCGCACGACCTATCTGATAGTAATATTTTGTGATTTTTTATTGTTTGATCCAGTAAGTCTACTGTTAAATTCTGTGAATTTTTAGAACAAGATTCTGTGAGGTGTTACTGCCAAATTCTGTGAGAGTTTATTCCTAAATTCTGTGAGTTTTTATTGCCAGAGCCTATAAATGTTCATTACCGAATTCTGTGATTTTTTCGGCGATATTCTGTACGGTTTTATTGCCGCTATGTGAGTATTAATTGCTAGCCCTGTATGTTTTTACACTCAAATTCTGTTTAGTTAGTAGTTAGAGAACCTGTAATTGGCTGTCTGTAACTAATTTTAGTCACCACAGGTACTTAAGTTATCCATACTAATATTATAAATGCGAAAATAACTAAATTCAAAAATCGTTTATTCTGCATAGACCATTAAATCGGAACTAACAAAACGTCAACATAAAGTAAATATTAAATACTAGTTTAGCAAATGGACCACTCTGTCTGTCTGTCTGTTTGTCTGTATGTTACGCTTTCACACCTAAACCAATGAACCGATTTTGAGGACATTTGGGGTAGATTAGACCTTGAGAAAGGACAAAGGCTATGTTTAGTCGCAATAACCGACATTCACGCGGGCGGAGCCGCGGGCAAAAGCTAGTAATGAAATAAATAAATTTAAAAAAATCTAAGCTACCCTAAGCGGTTACCACTGCCCGTAAACTTAAGAACTCTACTAAATATTGTAATTTCGCGTGCCAATTGTATATTACAAAACAAAGTACAATTCGCGTAATTTATTGTTACGTTGTAGAGCCTAACTACGTGGCTTGGTCGTCAAAGTGAAAGTCACAATGGAAACTTACAATTGTCTGAAATAAAACCTAAAGTATCAAGATTACAGCATTATTGGTATCTGCAATTATGAGGTAAGTTAGTCTTTAAATAATAAATATTTTCTTCTATCGAAATTTTTATTTCTTAGTCTCTGCATTTTGCGAGTGATTTTCGTAGGTGTGCTTCGTGGAATAGGAAATTAATTATTTTAATTTTTTATTTGAAGCCCACCTATGGGTGTACTAAGTGGAATACTTTAGGCGTGGTTCGTCTGGGTGTTCTATAATTGGGCGTGCTTCATGGAATACCTCGTAATTATGACCCTCTTTCCTAAGGATTTGGGTTTAATAGTAGACTGTCCTAGAATATTAATGATTTAGATATTATTTTGTCTGTGCCTTTGTCATGCCTTCTGAACATTTTTTTCCTTTTCAAACACGTTTTGGCTTCACCAATAAACGAATAATTACAAAAGGAAGTCTTAAAAGTGTGTAATAAACGACAGACTGATTCGTAGTAGGTATTTGTGGCCGTTTATCGACCTAGTCAACGTAAATAGTATATTTATAACGAGCCTGTGATAGGTATCAATATATAATTATGTCGCAGCCAGCTAGCTTAATCAGCCGTTCAATCAACAGTCTACTGTCTTTACTAAACAGCGCCGTTCAACGAGATGTTAGGTTATCATCTCAAAATTATCGAGATTATAATTCAAACATCCACTTCCGCCGTTCCCAATACCATACTGACAGTTAAAGATAGATCGCATCTACGGATAAGGTGCTCGGCTGTATAAATTCAAAACATAGTAACTCCTATCACTTAAATTTCGGAAAATAAAATTATACCGCGATGCGCTTTCCCGCAAAAAAATCTGTTACCATGTTTTCTTTTTAAACAGCCGATAAGTCAAATTTGACTGTTGCGATCTATCTTCAACTGTAAGTATGTTATTGGAACAGCCGTATGACGACTTACCGCCGTTACCAATAACATACTGACAGTTAAAGATGGATCGCATCTACGGATAAGGTGCTCGGCTGTATAAATTCAAAACATAGTAACTCCTATCACTCAAATTTCGGAAAATAAAATTATACCGCGATGCGCTTTCCCGCAAAAAAATCTGTTACCATGTTTTCTTTTTAAACAGCCGATAAGTCAAATTTGACTGTTGCGATCTATCTTCAACTGTAAGTATGTTATTGGGAACAGCCGTATGACGACTTACTGCCGTTACCAATAACATACTGACAGTTAAAGATGGATCGCATCTACGGATAAAGTGCTCGGCTGTTTAAATTCAAAACATAGTAACTCATATTTCACACCAATTTCGGAAAATAAAATTATACCGCGATGCGCTTCCCGCAAAAAAATCAGTTACCATGTTTTGAATTTAAACAGCCGATACGTCAAATTTGACTGTTGCGAGCTATCTGTAACTGTAAGTATGTTATTGGGAACTGCCGTAGTCGATTACACTGCACAAATACAGGATTATACGGTTCAATTCAGGAGGCACCGCGGTGGCACAGCTGCAAGTGACTTCATAATTGAATTAGGAATCATTTGCCTCAGTCAGTTTGCAGTAGGTACTCAGTACTCATTATCTAATAAAATTCATCATACATTCATTCCGAGTCCTGTACGATTCTTCTAAGGATATTGTGTTTGTCACGCAAACAGGTATGCGATGGTTTAAAAGTACATCAAGAACATCTCATCGTCATTATCTTTGCGTGGTAAACGGTTGTATGTAACTTGCATCTTGGAACCTGCTCTCCTGCTTTTCCATGTCAGCTTTTACGGATTACCGTTTGAACCATTCAATCTCGAGCGGAAAGACTACGACATAGCTTCGTCGATTAGGCGTATCAGTTTTACCTTGAGATTGGCTAATACGAATACCCGTACAGCACCTTTGCGAGTCAACGAGAGCGTAGTGTTTCTGACGGTTCACTTACTAAGTCGCGGTGTAAGGCACACAGTAGGTTTTTTTTAGTGTGATAGAAGCCCCTTAAATCCGCACGGCTTTTACAAGCCTGCGGAATGCGGAAGGCACATTTTTTCACGACTAAACAAAAAAGTTAACATGTTGGTTCCCGGTGGAGTACAATAGGACCACCCCAGCTCTTTATGTGGGTGTCGTAAAAGGCGACTAAGGGATAGGGCTGTTCTCCATCCGACAGTAAACATACAGCTCAAGACAGAGGGCCCGCTGGGGGCAATAGGCTCGCCCTCTCTGACGTTGTAGGATCGAAAATTATAATTTACGTAACGTGGGTGCTAATACATCTCTGCCTACCCCTTAGATGATTACAGACGTGAGTATATGGATGGATGGGCAAACAAAAAAAGGCCCTGATATCCATCCCCCATAGATCTGAAAGACATCCTACCTATACAGCCCCATAAAACTCTGAAAGTACTTGTGTTAGTACATCTTACTTCATGCAGCACTGTAATGTGATATAAGTGCACAACACCACAGCTTCTGTAATAAATCGTGCCGCTGTAATGAAGTTATGTAAACCATTCGCAACAATTGTAAAATTAACGGTTAGTACTGTGACATCGGCTATTAGGAAACGCGAGATCATTATTACTTTTTCTTATATTTTACAGTGTGTATTGGTGTAAGGTGATTGGGTGTTTGGGTTTCGAGGACCTTGTTGCATCTGCTGATTAACGGTCGAGGCTCCAAGGGCTAATTCTAGTATCCACACTGAGTCTCGATCTCTCAATGTCTCAAATTTCAAAAACAATGATTATGTCAATGAAAATCAAGTTAACTTTTTTGACATTTTTACTATAGGAAACCATGTGGTGAAGGGTTTTCTCTCAAGTTTAGGTTGTTCTTAAACAATCGCTCCCATAAAAATCACATAAACTAAACCAAAAGGAGGAGAAGGGAGTAAATGTGTATCTCGTAGGTTTATCTATGAATATTTTTTTTAATTTTCTTTTTCCTGTTTATACTGGAGATTGATGGCACTTGGTGGAATCTGTTACACATATTGAATATTTTTCCCTACAATGTGCCTTTTCCACTGAGTTTAATTTTTATTCAGAACCTGACCGGTTTCGCCTTACGGCATTCTCAAAGGTTGGTTGATATGTTACTTTGAGAATGCCGTAAGGCGAAACCGGTGAGGTTCAGAATTAAAATAAACTCAGTGGAAAAGTACAAGTGTGTTATTTAATATTTCTTTTTTCCTTTCTTTCAAAACGGACCAAGGGCTCTGAGGTAAAAAAATTCTTTGGATGCAACTGAAAATAATGCATGATGCAGCATACTGGATTCAAACTAAGGACCACCATATTAGCATTGATTACGGCCATCGAGGTACTTACCCGCAATTGTGTTGAGGAACATCAGGTACTCGAAGTTGGAGATCTCCCGCCGCTGCCACTTCTGCGTCATGTTGGAGTTGCGCATGAGTTGCCGCGGCGACATCATCGAAGCGCGTCTGTAACAATACAACGGATCTATGAGTTTTGACTTCAGATCTATGCACAGTCGTTAATGCTTTCACTTTGTCTGGACGTATGCAACACCAGGGGCGTCACACTCGACTCTAAAGAAACCTTCTAAGGCATTTCTTGGCGAAACCCATATTGTAGTCGATTGGGGAAACCACAGCAGGGAGTTCATTCCACAGCTTGAGCGTGCGTGTGATCAAGTTCTTTACGTACCGCACAGTGCGCACCGTTTTCGGCCGCTAAGTATGTGTCAGTATGAATTCCCTGCCAATTTGTTAATCCATAGGGAAATAGCTAGAGAGATGAGAATAGAAAAAATATATGTAAAGCATATTTTAATTTATTCTTTCTTTTTTATCTACTATAGCTAGATATACTTGTAATTATAATGACTGGCAATGAACTCGACAATGTATAGTCAGCGTCATAAATATCTTGACGGCGAACTCTCAAAATGAACTAACTCTCGTATTAAGAGCAAATCAAAATGTTTTATTGATTTATATGGTATTATTGTCCGAATTAAATGTGTGTACCAAATATCAAAACAATCAGTCAACTGGAAGGGGGTAAAAAACGAAATTAAAATAATTTTGATTACTTTATACGTCAACATCTTTCTGATGCTGACTGTCCTCTTACTGCGAAAAAACGTTTTTTGGGTCTCTACGGTAGGAACGTGTGCCAATAACAAATACAGAAACCAATCACTGGTTCAATTGTATACATCATTGGTTAATCTATTCTTTTATTGATTTTTGATCGGTCTTATACCAACTTTTGTTCATCGTGTTTGCCGGCACTTATAAATGCGGCACTTGCATTAAAGCGTCGACGTATGTGGTGCCTTTGTTGAGACGCGACATAGCAACACTTATACCTAACTCATAATTTAATGAATAGCACTTCATTCTGACGTAGGTACGTACCTAATCTAATAGCCTGGTAACAGCAGTCTCTAGGTACATAGGTTAGAGAGAGGACAATATATTATTATATTGGACCTGACTCACGAGGTTGTCGACATGTGGAATGTGGATTCGGCGATTATTGCTCCGATAGTCGTGTCGGTTCACGGACTAATTGCCAAGAGCCTCGACCAACACCTCAAGAGGGGTTTGACGCAGAATGTGCACTTCGCAAAATGTGTAATCGACAAAAAACGAGCTATTCGCATTTGGCTCACTTCTCAAAAGAGGGTCGCGTTTGACAGTTCTATTATATTTATTATTATGTTTTTATATTATTTACTTGTCCAACTGTAAATCTATTGGTGTACAATAAAGGATTATCTATTTTTAACTGCTAGTAAAAATTCCGTCAAAAATGGCTCAGGAATTTTGGAAATTGGCGGCAATAGACATACATAAATACACAGACAGATACGTTTAATAATAGTATGTATTGTGATTTTTTGATAAACGCATACAATTTTTAATAATAATAATAAATATTTCTCAACATTCTACACAACGCTATCTAGACCCAATATGCAATAATTAAGTATGTTTTATTTGTATGTCTAGAACCCATATTACAGCTAGTTAGGCTAACCTTCCTATGGGTCTAGATAGTATTGTCCTAGAAATTAATTATTATTATTCAGATAAACAAGGCACTTAACAAAACCTCTTAAATATTATTAATATTAAACTTTATTATCCTAACGTACTTAACCCTGAATAGTGTTTATCCGAAATTTATTATTATTACAAGGAAATAACATAATAATATAAAATGTAATACTCGCGCAAAGAAGTAAATTCTCCAATAAATATATATAATAACGAAGTGCAGTCTGTCCGTTTCCGTGTCTCGGAACATTGCGCGGATGGTCAATTGGTCATATCGGTCAAATCTGCGCACGCGCGTCTAACACGGTCAGAAAGGCTGTTTGTTTAATTACCATGAATTAATAAAAATACTTAATGATTACTATAAATTAAAGTCATTACGATATATAAACTGTAATGTACAAAGTTTGTTTCTTTATTTTTTTATTAATTAGTTATAGTATTTTTTATAAACAGCTGAAACAGCCATTTTAGCGTGAACAATAACTCATACATAGATATACTCATGATACTATATAACTTAAGCTTTCGAATTTGTAAAGTGCTAGTACCTGCTAAGATTTTATCACTTTCTAACAGTTTTGCGATAATTTCAACTTAGACTGATCATAAAATAATTGAACAACACTTTAATTTTCAAAAAACATAAGTATAAATATATAAAACAAGTGACTTTTAATAATAACAAAAAAAATACAAGTCATTTCCACAATGGTTCCTACATCAATTATACAATATATGCATAATTATTTCACCAGAAATAAAAACAGGAAATTAAATTTATCGGCAACGTTATTTTTGTCGTAAATCGGGCGAACGCGGGTGTTTGTCTAGTGTTGTAGAACGGTGTCAGGGACGCTCGCGCGGTTGACGACCCGCGCCGCACTGTCTGCGCAGACGCAGGTGCGTCGAGTCGCGTAACGCATGCTGCAGTAGCATTTTGGTTAATGAAAATATTGGCCATCAATGGGTTAATAAAAAATATTATGAGAATAACTAGCTGTCCGTTAAGCCTTGCATATTTTTTTTTCATTCAATAAAAAAATATTAAACGAATTTTGAAGTGTAGGCTTTTGATGCAACCGAGAAATCACTTGGAGGATGATGAGCAATGAAAGGCAGACATAAGATTTGTCTAATAAGGATTAATAGATAGGGTGCATGCCGTGCATGGGAACCCACCAAGATGGATGGACGAGGCGCAGGCTTTTTCCTCAGGGCAGGGTTAAATACCTTGGCGGAAGATGTTGTTCCCGCCATCGTACATATGTGGTGACGACGGACACCGTGGTGGTTTAGTGGGTCCCACACGAAGCCCGCCCCCTGCCCCCGTGGGGGGTGAGCGAAGTGCTTAACTATATACTTAACGACTTAATTTACTTAACGACAGCCTCTGTGGCGTGGCGGTAGTGCACACGAATGCCACGCAGGAGGCGCGGGTTCGATTCCCGCTCAGTGCAAATATTTGTATGCATGAATATGGCTATTTGCATTGTTCTGGGTGTTACTATGTATAATATGAATGTATTTACAAAAAAAAAGTACATAAGTATGTTTATCCGCATTCTAGATTCCATAACACAAGCTATAAAAGCTTCCCATGGGTCTAGATAGCGTTGTGTAGAATGTTGTGGAATATTTATTTTATTTATTTATTTAAACACATTCCACCACGTAATTGTGAGCCTAAAGGAAAAAAAGGGGTAAATACCTTCAATTGTCACACGGCGCTTGTGAGATAAAGTAAATTATGGAGCGAAAAAGTACGAGAGCGGACCTCGGGTCCCAAACTTCTGCACCCATAAGATGAAGTCCGATGAAAAGCGAAGAATGATTCAATCATTCATTGAGAGAATTGACCGCAAAGGTCTCGGTGAGGCCCCATCACACAATTACATTAAAAACTATCGCGTTGATACCAACAGTGGATTCAGTATCATACATAACCACCATCACAGTCTCTCGTGTGTGACCATGGCTGCAGGAAAACAACCGAAACGTCATCGGGTAATAGGGCAAAAATACATAATACGAACCAAATCGTGATAAATCGCCTAATAGGTATTTACTTCATTTCAAATCAAAAAAATACCATTTTAGTTTTTATACATTTGGTAATACCATAATTTAATATCTATTAATATTACAACACATAATTCGCGCTTCCAAAATGGACAATATTAATGAATAAGAACTAATTTGAGATAGAATTGCAAAAGTTCCAGGAGGTCGGAAGCCCATATACAGTGAAATTAATAACTTATAAATATAGAGCTTATTGTACAATAAATTAAGTTAGGGTTGTCACCGCTGACAAAACTTATTGTATAATAATGTCCGAAGTTTACGTGAATATTACTCATTGTATATGTATCTGGTTGGGGACATCCTGCCTTCGCGGTCTCCACTCTAGGACACGTTTGCACCAACGACGGTCATCGCTCCTTCGATAGATTTGGCCAGCCCACTGTCATTTCAGCTTGCTCATTCCGCGAGATATGTCGGTAACTTCAGTTCTTTGTCGGATGACCTTCGTTACGAATTTTATCCTTCAAAGATTCATCTAAGCAGGACGCACTAGTCTCCGAAACACCGCGGCCATAATAACCTCGAGTTGTGTTCCCGGCGGTGAGTAGGGTGGTTATATTATAGCTCACAAGAGACATGGCCTTTAGTGAGGCTAAAGGGTTGTTATGTTCTGTCTTTTGCACCGAAGGCACAGAAACTTTCTGTTCTTGCACGGCAGCACGAGTCTGATCTCACTGGTGTTGCAAATATCCATTCTCCATAGGCCACGGTAAACACTAAGTGGTGGCTTGTCTGTCATCTAAGTGAAAAAAAATATACCGAATTTACATTTGACAGCCCTGTAAGAAATACGATGCGAGTGAGTGACACGCTCGTGTCTCGTTACCGATATTCCGACAAGCGGTCCGGTACCGGGCCGGAAGCGGTGGAAGTGAGAGGTCGGACTCGTAGTCTGTAATAAACAATGAATTAACGACTAGGAACTAACTGGTCCGAACAGTTTTACTTCTTATTCGACACCTCATGAATTATTCAACAAGTGTAAATCAGTTTTGGGACAAGTTAAGTTGTTTTTAATTGGCATTTAACATTTGTTTTGTCTTGATTTATATATTTTTAACTCGCGTTTTGTACACTCACGGCTACACCCTGCAAGTAGTAGTAGATCGGGATAGTGTTTTATTGTATCCATACTAAATACAATATGAGGTGAATCTTTTGTTCTCTGTCCAGTAAACCACTGAACCGATTTTGATGAAATTTGGTATAGAGGTAGATTAGACCATGAGAAAGGACATAGGCTATGTTTGGTCGCGATAACCGACATCTACGCGGGCGGGGCAAAAGCTAGTACAG
The DNA here is from genome assembly GCA_914829495.1 of Eilema sororculum. NCBI lineage: Eukaryota > Metazoa > Arthropoda > Insecta > Lepidoptera > Erebidae > Eilema > Eilema sororculum. Next base: position 25,980,069 of record OU618535.1, read on the forward strand.
AATATGTAAACCTGTATTTCTTACGCTTCATAAATATCGCGATATTTTTTTTTTATACAGGACATGTCAATATGACTTCACCTCGCCTGATGGTAAATTGAAGGCAAATTCTCAGGTAAGAAGGTCACTAATACAGACACCAACAATGTTACAATAGTGGTCCTATTGTTACGGCTTGAGGGCCTCATCAAAAATGCTTTTTCACTTGGGATGGTCTATTTAAGTATTTCTATTTCATACACAATAATGTTAATGATTTTCGACTTTAATGCACAACCCTAAAGTAAACTTTTGAGTGACATTGAATTTATAGCATGTTTACCTTTGGTTAAGGCATTAACAGTAATACAATCACACGATCGCGAATCTTATCGCATTGTGCGTGGTTTATTGGCGTTATAAACTCAAAATATCTACAATAATATTGTAAACAATAACAATTCAAAAATACGCCGAGGTGAGGCGAACTTCTGTGGTACCTTGGTACACCCACGTCACCCGCTTGGTACAATTCAACCATGTCTTGTGTTAAGGTCATGCAAGTATAAGTACCAAAAATGGGAGAGAAAAATTGAGGTCGTATAAAAAAACTTCAAGTAAAAAATGTGTTCGAAATACATCGGGAAGAAGAACTCAAGTGGGACTTGAACCCACGACCTTTCCCTTACAGGGGGAATGCTCTTCCAACTGAGCTATTGAGTCACACCTGAATCACTTCAAATTTCCCTTCTCTTTATATTCGTCTTTAAGGGCGATGGCGGAGCCATCTACCAACTTTCTTACGAACTGTTGGAACCAATGAATGATTTTTCAACCATTTTTAAACATTGATTTTTTTCTCGATGTATTTGGAATTTGAAAGTTAATAGCATAATAAATTCATTCAAATAAATGTATAAATCGAATGAGCTACAGTGTAACTCAGTCGTTTCAGTAAAATGCCAGGAAATTGCGAAAAACCACTACACATGGGACCTATTCAACAGATAAAAAGTAGCTTATGTATTTTTCCATAGTTTTTATTTTTATGGAATAGGGAGGCAAACGTGCAGATGGATTACCTGATGGCAAGCGATCACCGCCACCCATGGGGGTGTCCATCCAACGGTTGCCATGTCGGGGGACCTTAACTGGTTTTAAGCCCTCCTTTGAATCGTAAGGTCCCCCGACATGGCAACCGTTGAATAAAATTTATTCATTTATTTGCAACTTTTTGGGGGTGTTTTTTGTGACGGGGGTTTTTTAAATTTTTAATTTAATTTTTATTTTATACTTTTTAAATTGATCTACTAGTCAAGCTCTTTCATTTGATACCCATATTGAGGCAATTATAAAGAAATACGTATTCCAACATGTTGTGGCGGTGGCCATCTTTGACCGATTTTTTTCAAACATGGCTAAGAACACTCCCGACTAATATACCTTTCAAACAAAAAAAACTACATCCAAATCGGTTCATCCATTTGGCTGCTACGATGCCACAGACAGACACACACACACACACACACACACACACACACACACACACACACACACACACACACACACACACACAGACACGTCAAACTTATAACACCCCGTCGTTTTTGCGTCGGGGGTTAAAAACTACGATTAGAGTAAAACAGTGTATTTTTAATTTGAACAGCAATTACATGAAACCGGTTCCAGGAACATAAATAGGTACACGCACTTGAAGTAATTGGATTCACATACGACAAAAACGTTGTATTAAGTATATTCTAGAACATAAACGTTGGAAATTGTACGTGTGTTCAACGACACGGAAACGACATTAATATTGCTATAAATAATCTTTTTTCATAAGACATGTGGTAGTAGTGGTATGTAGGCTTCTCAGAATCCATCGCCACGATTCACTATAGGCGCAAATGGCACTCTGGGGTTCTGAGGTATAAGTTTCTGACATTCTATAATTTAAGTTTTCTTTTACTTTAGTGCTTTATTTTCTTTATTATCATCCTAACGATCAACATTTACGTAAGGTGTTACTCACTTATGTAATTAGAAGGAGAGCCTTCCCATTTACAACACGAGTTTATAATCTCAGCTTGGATGGCAGAAATTCAAGTAAAGAATCATGTTACTATTTTACATTTACTGTTATACACTTTACATACAATTTTTTTAAAGAATATTAGACCGAAGTTACTAATATTCCCTCTAACCCCTCCAACTAAACTAAATTGCTTGGCCTAGGAGTAGGTTCACGTTGGTAGTGTAATAGCCAGGATTCGAATCCGGGACATCTTGATCGTAATGCCGACTCCTTAACCACTAAGCCTATGTGGAAATACTGGAATTTAAATTTGTAAATATGATAATACAGAATAATTGGTCGAATAATATATGTATCGTCTCCTTTGGCTCTAATGCTGAGGAAATCACAGAGCATTCTAGTGCTCGGAGTAATATACTCGTAATCCAATTATAAGTCATGTGAACTGAATTATCTTCACGTAACGAGTAACTCTTATAGGTACCTACATATTATGTCCATTAGTAGGTATGGTTGGAATTTACCCACGTAATATTATGTTCACCACCAATCTACTCGTGATACTACGAGTATTAACGAGTATTTTTAAAATGAAACGACTGCCATTGACCTCCACAACCAATTGGCAGTATCTGGATTCTATAGTTCGATCAGCTCCTTTTAAACATGTGCCAAAACGTTTGTAGAAACAAGAAAGTATCAATCAATGTATGGAATTATACGTTGACAACTGTCATAAACGTCATAAACGGGTCAATCTCACCCTGTCCTACTAATTGGGTATTCTACTGGCTGGTCAAATTAGTGACGATAAGTTATAAGGTAACTTGTATGAAAAAAGATTTAGTGACGTCATAAAATTTAGTAGTCAAATCAGTTACTATTATAGGTTGGGTGGGTGAATAAAAATAAATAAAAACTATCAAATAAGAATCAGCGCAATTTTTACCGCTCTTATACCATTCTTAATTTAAAAAGCTCGGTTACATAATTAATGTTAACCAATTATAAACGCGTAAGTTTGTAAGTATGGATGGATAGATGTTTGTTACTCTTTCACGTCTAAACAGCTAGAGCGATTAAAAAAAAATATATTAAGCTAACTAACACCCTGGATTAACACATAGGCTATGTTTGGTCGCGATAACCGACATCCACGCGAGCGGAGCCGCGGGCAAAAGCTAGTATATTATTCTACAAAATTCGTCCTAATAATTGCCACTTATGAGCTGTTGTCGAACATCCTAGGGCTCCAACTATTCTGAACTAGTGTCATAAATTTTAATGTTCGTATGGCAACCGGGACCGATAGCTTAACGTGTTCCTCCGACGGGAGGGGTATCAATGTTTTAAGAGTGGCTACCCATTCTACCTAAGACCGACTTAAAGTAAAGCCAACGATACTATAGAAAAAAGGCAAACAAAACGACCATTACTGAGTTACGTTGCGATAACTAGCGATTATTTTCTTTGTCCTTGTCGCACATGTCACACGTACGCGACAATGGCCTAGCGACAGCTGTCGTTGCATGTTTCATAGTACAAGAAAGCTGTCAGCACAGAGCGGTTCTAAACTGTCAGATCCGCCTTAAGTGATACGTAATAATTTTCAAATAAAATTGTTTGGACCCGCTGAAACTTTGTTTACCTTTTTTATCTCGTTTCGTTGGTTTTACTATAGTGTCATAGATGTTCGCATGGGAACCGGGACCGATAGCTTAACTTGTTCCTCCGGCAAGGAGGGGTATCAAAAGTGTCTACCCATCCTAAGACTGCCTTACCTTGTGTTGCTTAACCTTGAAACGTGTTAACCTACTCGGTTACAGGCGTTAGTACGTAAATAATGATGGGTCTTCAGAGCACTAGTAACGTAATCCCTAATTAGAACCGGATATCCTGTCACGGCCATCTCATAAAGACGACCACAAACAAAATACCGCGAAGTATAATTATAAAAAACCTCAGTTTTAATGAAATTTAATTACTTTGGTTTACATCATAACAATGTTAGTACATCACAGAATATAATACCAACGTGTTTATATATATAGCAGCATAACAGGTTTAGTTATTTATAACTAGCATAGCTTCTCAGTTTTATCCGCGTAAGTTCTAATTCTATAGAAATATCGGAATAAAAAGTTGCATATCTCACTTATGGATAATGTAGCATTCTATTGGTGTTTCTTTTTAAATCGTGAAATAGTTTTTTGTTTATTCATTACTAGCTGTCCCGGCAAACTTCGTTTCGCCTTAGAAATTAGAAGCAATTAGCTGTATCAAATTCTCCTAATTATTTTGAGAACGGAAAGCATTTCGATTCGGGCCCCATACGCCCACGGAGCTTCCGACACTGATAGGTCACCGAGGCCCATACTTACACCTACGGAGCCTATATACCTATGGGACCCATACAACCATATACCTCTACGCTCAAGGGCGTTCATTTCATACTACTATAAACCATCAATTTTTTGACTTAAATAAAAAATAGCCACCATAAATATTTTCGCAGCCCAAGCAACGGGCATTTTGTCAATTCAGAAGAATGTCTACTAATCACCCTCTAACGATATTTGCACGCATTATGTCAATTCTATATCAAACGTCAGATAACATAGAAGAATATCATACAGCAGTATTAGAAAATAAACACATTTTTTTCAAATGCGTATTCCAAATTCAAAATTTAGACATGGCATATGTCGGATCAGCTATTTTATATGGTGGTTATGTATTCTTAAAATTTCTTATTTTCCGCGCAATTTTCTTCATTTTTTCTTTCATAAGAACCTTCTCCTAACTATAACGAACACACCAAAAAAAGAATTAGCGAAATCGGTTCAGCCGTTCACGCGTGATGTCGTGACCAAGGGAAATATTGGTTCATTTTTATATATATAGATAAACAAATGTTGCCTCTATAAAATTTTAGTGTAGACGTATGTAGATAGATTATATGACTTCATGATAATCTTACGGCCTTGCTACGCAATGAATCAGTACTCAGGCGAAAGCGCTCAACTAAGTTTTTAGTAACTTATTACAGGAAACCTATTGACAAAAAACTGAACCTTAATAATTTTTTTTTTTATTTTCATCATTGAACATACATTCTATTTTTGTCCAAATTATTAGTTCCGAGATACCTTAGACCGTCTCCTTCTAAGTAAGTATATAGATTCGAAAGCCTGTGTAGTAGAACTAACTATTAGGTAATCTGAGGTAAAACTAGAATTCAGAGTTCTGGACCGCAAACTTTACGTGCTGATTTTCAAACAATGCGGTTTTTTCTACCGAAGTTGGGGAGTCAGACAGCAGTCATTCCTGTCATTTCATGTTCCCATGGGTTGCAGGAATAGCACCACAACTACACGCGAACGTGGCCAAGGATAAGAGCCTGCTCGTACAGTCAGCGTCAAAAATATCTTAACTACAAACTCTCAAAATGATCTTAAAACTAACGTATTGAGAGCAATTCAAACTGTTTTATTGATTTAAATTGTACTATTGTCCGAACTAAAGGTGTGTGTTGTCAGAACAAACAGTCAACAAGGAGGGTGTAAAAAAAAGATAATTATGAGCACGTTGTTCCACATATTATCGTCGTTCGGCATTCATTACCGCGAATGTAAATTTCGGCCACTTTTGAGGAATGAAAAAAATACACGAGTCACATTCGCGGTAATATACTGACTGTACCTAGATATATAATTTACCGATTCAACCAATAAATCAATATCAGCATTCAGACACAATGAGTGTTAGTGGGTGGGCTATTAACAGAACAGGTTATAAAGCACTTATATGTCTATCAGGAAGTGCTACACTTCCTATTGAAAGCACTTATTTATCTTCCGAGCGGAAGTTCACGAGCGCCGGTGGCCGCTGCCCGCGCATGCGCATTCGTGACTTGGTGGCAACTTTGACACATCGGGGAGACAACCACGTGGTTATTTCAATCTATATGTTACTGTGGATATTATGGCAATCTGTATAAGTCAGGTATTCAATAGTTCTATAACGTGAGGCAATGTGTGCTATTATATATAGAATGCCTGCTGTTCTACCAGCAATGTGTGAAATAAATAGATTTTGGTCTACATTTGCGGATGGGTTTGCGGAAATTCCATATCTGGATGGTTAGCCTTCCCACTATAGTTTTGCGATATCGAAGTATTGTAGTTAGACCAGTTTTGTTGGACTTTTGAGGGCTCCAAATACCCGTAACGACTGCCATAGATGTTCGTATGAAAACCGGGACGGACGGCTTCACGTGCTCTCACTACGCTTTGTCCCGAAAAGTATTCTTTTTTATGTGCTGAAAATTCCCCACGGATACCACCCCTTCGTAGCCGGTGGAGGTGGTTATGTCGGACTCGAACCGACTAAAATGCACGCCGTCTATGGGCCTTTGGTTGCCGGAGGTGAGTTTTTACATCATAAACTATTAAAGAATATGGTAGATCATCGACCTATTGTTGTATATTTAACGGTTCACGCCTCACGTGAAACAAAGAAACTGTAAAACGGGTCAAGATATGTACTTAATTAGAAGAATGTAAAACACATGTAACTACGTAATTAAATTCCGCAATATTCGAGAAGCTTATGATTTATTTGACATAACTTTAATTACCTACTTGCTAAATTTATAAGAGCTTTGTTGGAAGTCATAAAAAAAGGTACAAAAACAAATAAGCATGTATATATACTTTCTGGGAACTATTTTACAGGTGGGAATTTCAGAAGACGCATTAGAACGGGCTTGACATAGATAAGGCGTAGACGTTATTTTGCTTTAATTATTAACCTATGCCTTACCTACGCCTTTTCGGTATATGTACATATTTATAAGCGCTCTAAGCTATGTTTAATTTACGTTCTAAATTAGGCAGTGTTTATTGCCTTAGAATTTATTATTATCTATAAGCGGGAGTGTGAGGTATAGTTCTTCAAAAAAGGCGATAAAACCTTTCAGAAAATTTACAGGCAAGATGGGTTTCGAAAAGGTTATAACACCATAGTCTTTTAGGCAAAGGAGACTGGCGCAGAAATTCGTATCGTAGCTACCAAAACCATCTCATAGCTCTTAGACTATAATACAAACTTTATAGACGCTGTAAGTTAGAAAATGTCCTTTATTACCCGTGTTACTACCAATCTTACTACTAGTAGTAACACGGGTAATTGAGTTATCCTTGTTACTACTGAAGTTAAAAGTTGTTAGAACAGTAAACAGAAATTACCCATGTAAAAGTTCGGTAGAAGTTGACATAATGAAGACATGACATATACTCGTTGAAGTTAACAATATTGAAATTAACTTACACAAACCCCGTGTTTGTAATGCACTTTCGTAGCAAAGCTGTTTATATTTATATAGTATATGGTATAAGCAAGCCATAGCTAGAGAATATCAAAATTGGTGTACTATATGGAATGTCTCGTTAATATTATACCGGGTGTAAGGGGAATCCTCCCAAAAAACAAGCTTCGGGAGCGTTTACCTTACACCCGGTATAAAAAAAAATCATTCAATTATTATTTGGGCAGAGCTATCAAAAATCAATGTTTAAAAATGAGTGTAACATCATTCATTGGTTCCGATAGTTCGTAAGAATATCGGTGACTCCACCGTCGTCGCCTAAAAGACGGATAAGAAGGGAAATTTGAATCACATCGGGCGTGTCTCGGTAGCCGAGTTGGTCAAGGCATTCCCCCTATAAGGGAAAAGTTCACGGGTTCGAGTCCCGCCCCAGAATATTCTTTTTCCCTATGTATTCGATTTGTATAGTTAGCATACTTGATGCTGTAAAATTCATTCAATAAAAAAAGTTGCCTATTTGCTAATGAAAAGAAAATCCTTGGATGTACGAATATGCTTTTCTAGATATTTATATCTGTACCAGATGCATTGCCCACACATACACAAATACACACACACACACACACAAAGTGGATACGAGTGATAAGTCACACACGTGTCCGGTAAACATTGACATTCGAACTGTACATTCGCGCACATAACTCTTACTTTATACATATACCAGTAAACCTTGTTGTTAGTCTGACAATCAGCGGGCTTTTGTTCCTAGAATTAATCAATCACGTTAATGTTACACTATTTTCAGATAGGACATTTTAAAGTCATTTTGAGAATTCATGAAAATATTTACCTTTAAAATTGAGGTTGTGTCTATGATCGTATATTTTGTGATCATTGTTTAATTATTACATGGTTTAAGCATGTATTTAAAAAACTTAATTTTATGGCCTTATTTTACACATCGAATAAAGTCACCTTTATGTATCTCTAACAAAGAATTTCTTAAACAGTATCTTTTCCGGTTGTCATAAACAATAGCACCTCGAATTCTCGACTAAACAAACAATACCACTTTGTTTCCTATAAGCAATTAGCTAATTATAGTAATTAACAATAATTATACATAATTATATATTTATATTTAGCCCCAAATTAATGTAAACCATTAATCACACCCTAAAGTTTATCACAATTTGATCTCTATATTAAAATAACATAAAGGTCATAATTGTAAGGCTACGATATTGTTTATTTTTTGAAAATGAATTTAAATTATCTGTCTTAAGGGCAGAAAACAAACAGGTAATTAAAATACAACGTAATTAAACGTCAATAATAATTAATAAAACTGTATATTGTGCGTGAGAGATTTATTAAACTTAGTTAAACTTTAATATTAAACAAAATAGGGCTTATAAGCAGAACTTTTGTTAAGACTATATTTTTATGACTTAGGTACATAACGAAATCAATCTGACTCAAGTGAGTGATATGTTATGAAAGTACAAGTGAAAATTAATAGAATTATCACAAATTAATTTCAATTTTACTGTATGTTTACACACAAATATTAGCATGTTATCACGAAAATTAAATAGGAATAACGAAATAGGTACTTTTTAAAGAATATTAGAACCGAAGTTACTAATATTCCCTCTAACCCCACCAACTAAGCTAAATTGCTTGTGCTAGGAGTGGGTTCACATCGGTAGTGTAATGGCCAGGATCGAACCCGGGACCTCTCGATCGTAAAGCCGACTTAACCACTAAGCTACCGACGCTTCTTTAAACTTTTATCAGGACTTTTCTCATCAACTGAGCATACATTTATATATACGTTTTCTATCACTAGTATCGAAGTTAGATCAATACTATACCACAGACAGATCGTGCCCTTAATTACCCTTATGGGCACGATCTGTCTGTCTATCACGACTGGGGAACGCAACGACTTCTGGGAAATATCAATGTCGACCCTATGGCCCTTGTAATCTGCGAGTACAGACTAGGTCATTTACGATACTCGATAAAATGATTGACTGTTTATATGACAACTAGGGAATGTACTTCCATGAATCGCATTTGCATATTTAGATCGATATTAAAGCGTTTGATGACTAATATCGTTATTTATTCATACGTTGGGCTCATTAGAACAAGTACAAATAGGACAAGAGCTGACGGTACATTTGAGTCCAGTAAAACTAACGTTAAACTAGTTTAATATGTTAATAACGTATTGAGAGACAAAGGGCGTTTGTAGTTTTACGTACGATTGAATACATTGTTGGCACTTTAAAATTCATTTAAACAATCAATTAACCTTTACAGTCCACTGCTGGACAGATCTGTTTCAATGTGCGCGATAGCAACAGATCCACCGACCTGCCCAATGCACATCCAGTCTATCCCAACTAAAGGTAGTTCATATGCCCAAAAACTGGTGGCTGGTGAAACATATGACTCCTAGAGTACAGACATCGATTCGGGAAACTGGAGCCTGGATTATGGAAGCCTTATTAATGAAATCGAAATTGCTAGATTATTTGACAGCCTCTGTGGCGTGGCGGTAGTGCACGCGACTGCCACGTAGGAGGCGCCGGTTCGATCCCCGCTCAGTGCAAATATTTGTATGCATGAATATGGCTATTTGCATTGGTCTGGGTGTTTCTATGTATAATATGTATGTATTTACAAAAAAAAGTATCTAAGTATGTTTATCCGCATTCTAGATTCCATAACACAAGCTAATTAAGCTTACCATGGGTTTAGTATTATGTTATCTGTGCCATGGGTCTAGATAGCTTTGTATAAAATGTTGTGGAATATTTATTTATTATTATTTTTTTATATATTTATATGTTATGTTATGTTATGTTATTATTTAGGTTTTTAATAAGACCTGATTGTTCTGTTCTCACTGACTCATTTTACTATTGTTTTATTATTATATTGTTATTTTATTATTATATTTTTACTCTATTTAAACACCTAAAAATTATCTTTACCGGGCACTTTACTGAAATCTGTATAAATGGAGTCGGATGCAGTATAGTCATATACTCGTACTTTAGTTGTATGGCAACCACAGGAAGAAATATGACCGTCGGAAACCTTAAGGAATTCATTGTCCAATTAAATTTTAATGTAAAAGTGTTAATGTACTTGCTTGAATTTCTCTTCAACAACATTTAGTCATTATGTTGTCGAAGTACTGTCGTGTCGGAGTCACTCAACCTTACCCTTTCGCACCAATTGTCACCTGTGAAGCTTAACGAAATAATTGCCGGAACTAGGAAACATATTAATTAAACAGTATTATTTCTGTATTTGTAAACATTAACGATTAGGTCACAGGCAGTGGAGAACAAGGTGAAGTGCTGACCACAATAGTTCCTACTTTTACAATAATGTCTTAATCTTGAAATATACAGCACTAGCTGACCCAGCAAACTTCGTACCGTCAATTTTTTTCCGCCCGCGTGGCGTCCGATTCCGTTCCCGCTGCACCCTCTACTATATTAAGCATGATGTATTATACATATAGACCTTCTTCTTGAATTATAAAAACAACGGAAAAAATGAAACGCTCAAGTGAGTCTTGAACTCACGACCTTTTCCTTACAGGGGGAATGCTCTTCCAACTGAGCTATAGAGCCACACCTGATTCATTTCAAATTTTCCTTCTCTTTATATCCGTCTTTAATCATCATCAGAATCAGGGCCAGACCGTAAGGGATGGCCCTGGGTCAGCCGGGGTGCGAGGGATATGTCGATGACTACCTCACCTCCGGCCTAGCACCACGACCCACAGTCGGCGTGCGGTTTTAGTTGGTTCGAGTCCGACATAACCTCCCCTTCCGGCTCCGGCAGGGGTACCCCCCCTGCCGGAGCCGGAAGGGGGGATTTCCGCACTATAAAAAAAAAGCCATCAAGAGGGCACTTTTTCAAGTTGCACCATTATATTTTCTACTTCATCCTAGCTTTAAACCAAGTAGCATCCGAAGCTGTCACCTCGGAGTTTGGGGTCCGCTTTTTTTCCAGTCTAACTGTGGGTTTGTCAGAATTTCGATATTGCCCGTGAAGCGACTGCCATATGACCACAGCATTATTCCATAACACAAGCTATAAAAGCTTACCATGGGTCTAGATAGCGTTGTGTAGAATGCTGTGGAATATTTATTTATTATTATTTATTATTATAAATTATTATGACCTCCAACCATTGGCGTATTAATTAATCTCTATTAAAATAATCTTTATGAAACAAGTCCTATTTCAAGGAGTATTCTGTTTCTTATCTTTGCGTAATTTTTAACTTTGTACAAGAATGGTTCGTCTGTCACAGTGACTGCTGTGACCCTCACAACTTTGTAGTCCAACAAAGATCTCTTGTAATTCAATAAAATAATCTATTTTAACTTTTAAGTACAGACTCTTCTACTGTATATTTATCGCGTTTTCTTCTAATTCTTATCTCATTACAATGAGCTTCAGAAGTGGGATCATGTGACTGATTCTTCCAGTCATGTGAGGGATCAAAGACCGCATATCGAAATAATTGTGAAACTTCTTTGGATAGTATCATGCTAGTATGACAATCCATGGTAGGCAGTAGTACTGTTAATAGTAAAACAATGTTTTTTATTTTTATGAGTAAAAATATAAGTAGTACTACTGTTGTCTCTTTTTTCAAAGAAAGTATTCTAAAACCGATTTTTTTTTATAAAAGACACGTCAATTAGACTTCACCTCGCCTGATGGTAAGTTAAAGGCCAAAGTCTCGCAAAGGGGGTCACCATCGTAAACATGTACCATGTTAATAGTGGTGAAACTCAGCTTGACGGCCTCATTAGATGCCTTTTCACGCCGGGGCTTAAAGGGCCCGGGACTGAAGGAAGAAGGAAACACGTGAGCTGGCAGGGAGTTCCAGGTCCCAATGGTGCAGCATAGGAATGAGTCACTGAAACGCTTGGTTCTGGAAGGTTTTTTAACTATCAATATTCCACCTAATCCAGCTAAGCTAAATTGATTGTGTTAGGAGAATTTAAAAGTATTACAGTAACAGCCGGGATTCGTACCATCTCTAGATAGTAAGGCCAAACCTTTTAGCTACTAAGCTCTCGACGCTTATGATAAATCATCAGATACCTCATCACCATTCACCACTAACTACAAGCCACCTAATCTGGTCAGGCGATCCTCAATTTGTGTAGATCTGACTCAAAAATCCTGACTCACCATAACACAAATAAAAAGTATTGTGACCAAAATTTCCTTAACAATAAATCAGTGCAAGAGGTCACAAGGGTGACACTGTGTCTCACCCACCGCAAGCCACACGTTAAGCTTTTGAAGGCATTGTTTGCAGTCATGACGTGTAGATTTGCCTCAAGTGTACGCTGAACATGACAAAGCATTATCATACTAATTCGTTGTTACGATTCAATATAGTTTGCAGATGTAAAAACCCAACGCATTATTTTGTTATTCAATACAAGTCGCAGCGCATACGCTCAAGGACTCCGCCCCGCATTATTGTTAACGGAGAAGTGCGATAATCTTCTTGCTGACAAAGAGAAGAGATTATAATCAAGTTATTGAAAAGTGTCGAGCTCATTGAGGTGACCCACAATTTGGTACTTTCCATACTAATATTTTAAATGTGAAAGTAACTCTGTCTGTTTGTGACGCTATCACGCCTAAACCACTGAACCGATTTTTATGAAATTTGGTATAAGGGTATATTAGACCTTGAGAAAGGACATAGGCTTACATGGAGCCGCAGGTAATAGCTAGTCCTACGTAAAGGAACAAAATAATTTGGAAAGTTTTTTGGGATGGCTTTCATGCAAAAAATAATTAACGGATCTGGATGATATTTTGCACGGAGATAGATTATAATATTGTCTGGAAATATGCGTCTTTTTGCCCTCGGAATAGTTTTCTGTGGGCTCTGTGAGTCTGGCACTTTTTGAATGAAGTACCAGCCTCATAGAAATCTTAAGGACAACATTATTGTCCACGACTGAAACAAATGTACTAGGCTCACAGAAATATCTAAAAGCTATATCGAATAATGTTTATTAAAATTATACCAAGCAAATCGCAATAGAGCCCTTTCAAAATAGTTTTATTAATTTGAGTAAAACAATGTTAAATACGTCCATTCTTATTTCATACTAGGTGTGCCCGCGACTTCGTCCGCGTGGAATGTACTTAATAAAAAAAATCAGTTTATTTATTTTTGTTTTTGGCATTTTTTTTTAGCCTAAGTTACTCCTTATTACATAAGCTATCTGCCAGTGAAAGTCCCGTCCAAATCGGTCCAGCCGTTCCAGAGATTAGCCAAAACAAACAGACAGACAGACAGACAGACAGACAGACAAAAAATTTAAAAATATATATTTTGGTATGTGTACCGTATATACATTCATATGCATGTAGTAGAAAGCGGTTATTTTAATATTACAAACAGACACTCCAATTTTATTTATTTGTATGTATTTTTTTTTTAGCCTAAGTTACTCCTTATTACATAAGCTATCTGCCAGTGAAAGTCCCGTCCAAATCGGTCCAGCCGTTCCAGAGATTAGCCAAAACAAACAGACAGACAGACAGACAGACAGACAGACAAAAAATTTAAAAATATATATTTTGGTATGTGTACCGTATATACATTCATATGCATGTAGTAGAAAGCGGTTATTTTAATATTACAAACAGACACTCCAATTTTATTTATTTGTATGTATGTATGTATGTATGTATGTATGTATGTATGTATTGTATGTATGTATGTATGTATGTATGTATGTATAGATGTATTATTTATGATATTTTCTAAATTCGATTACACCAGGAAAAATGAATTGCTCAGGTGAGGCTTGAACCCACAACCTTTCCCTTAAAGGGGGAATGCTCTTTCCACTGAGCCACACCTGAATCAATTTTTTTCACTCCATATATCAGTCTATAAGGCGCCATGGATTCATTACTGACACAAATGTACTAGGCTCACAGAAACGTCTAAAAGCTATATTGTTCCTAAAGTTTACGCGAATGTCACTCATTGAAATAAAACCACTTTTTACGGATTTTATCGCGATATATTTGTTATTATTTACTTTTAAACCGACGTTTCGGTCACCTTTCAGCAGCCATGAAGTAATCAAATAGGTATATCGCGATAAAATCCGTCAAAAGTTTTGTTGTTTCAATGTGTTATTTATTCATTTTTAATCACACTTGTTACAATCTAAAGTGTATAAATTCCTACCTGAGCGAGGAATTTTGCAAATATCTAGTTGTTCAATAAACTATGTACATAATACATAATAGTAACAAATGATTACATGGTATTGTGTGCGCTGCAGTTATGCCCAGTCGACCTAAATGGACTCTTCCGTCTTCCGCATACACGAGTTATATTTTTTTCTTTCTTTTTGGGATTTTATAATTTTATATAGACTGGCAATGTAAAAGCACGGTAAAGGATCTAATACGAGAGGCACCATGCGGATTTAGTCGTTTGAAGTCCGACACACCCACATTACTATTAACTCTTGAGGTATGCCCGACGGGGTTTCCATGTTCAAAATGGTAGTAATTTTATAGCAAAGGACCTAAGAAGATCAAAGCAATTAAATAAACAATTAAAAACTAAAGAATTTTATGTGTCATATATCCTTAAGAAGATTTTTATATAATGTGAAATTGCAGGATGACCAATTAGTATGCCAAATCCGTTGGCTGATATTTTGGGAAATACAGTCAGTAAAAAATTATAGAATATTAAAAAAAAAGATGAAGACGTCACTATACACGCAACTAATAGTCCCCATGGCTTATAAGGATTGAGGACGTACTCACAAAATAGAAACTAAAATATCAGATTGCAAAGGTTCGCATGGAAGGGCACGCCGTAATAGCGGCGGTAAGACCCATCATGGAGGAGTGGCTAGAGAGGCCACACGGCAGCCTCTCGTACCGGCTGACGCAGGTGATCACTGGACACGGGTGTTTCGGGAGTTACCTGTGTCGGATCCGGAAGGAGCCAACGTCCGAGTGCCATCACTGTGATGCGAACGAGGACACGGAGCTGCACACGCTGACCGAGTGCCCGGCGTGGGACACGCCGAGGCGGGTCCTAGTGGCGGCTCTGGGGGTGGGAGTCCTCACACTCGCCACGTTGCTCACAGCGATGGTACGATGCGCGAACGCTTGGGGTGCGGCTGTCTCCTTCTGCGAGCAAGTAATGCTCGAGAAGGAGGCGGCCGGTCGGGTCCGGACCAGACTCCGGGCCCGGGAAGCCCGCGCAGAGCGAAGACGAACCGGACGTCGGAGGTCGCAGAACGACCTCCGTCCTCCATGAGCGCTGGCCTGGGGGTGACCGGTGGAGCCGCCTGTCACCCTAGCAGAAGCAGGCCGCGGCGGCGGCGCCAAATGCGCCTCCCCGTAACCGGGGCTAGATGGGGACACTGTGGTCCCCACAACCCGAAGGGGGCCATCTCGATAGAGATGGTCCTGGGTCTGCCGGGGTGCGAGAGATATGCTTTTGGCAATCTCACCTCCGGCAACCAAGGACCCAAGACGGCGTGCGTTTTAGTCGGTTCGAGTCCGACATAACCGCCTCCACCGGCTCCGTGGGGGTGGTATCCGTGGGGATTTTTCGCACGATAAAAAAAAAAAAATAAAAAAAAAAAAAAAAAAAAAAGGTTCGCATGGATATCCTATTTTAATTTTTTTTCTACTGGTCTTAATTTTTTTTTAATATATGACACGTCAATTTGACTTCACCTCGCCTGATGTTAAGCTAAAGGCAAAGTCTCGGAGAGAGGGTCACCATCGCAAACATGTACCATGTTAACAGTGGTGGCACTCAGCCTCATTAGATGCCTTTTCACGCCTCGCTTAAAGGACCCGGGACGGGACTTTAGGAAGAAGGAAACACGTGAGCTGGCAGGGAGTTCCAGGTCTTAGAGGTGCGGCATAGGAATGAGTCACTGAAACGCTCTAATATTTTTATATATTTTACGTAGAGAGATTTCTTACATTTTAGTTAAGCTTTCTGTTAAAATAATCAGGGATGAGCCTATCACCGCTGGACGAGGAGCCCCGAAAACGTGTTTAGACCTGACTTTCAAAGGATAAAATGAAATGATAGTCATATCTGTGTCATATAACACAGACCGATAGGTACACTGGTACATATCTATTAGAACAAATACCTGATATCGTATAATGAAGTAAATATTTACTAGTATAGTTTACAAAATGATTTTATCGTGTGTTCGTATCTTTACTTACGTAGTATGCTCTTACCTAGTGTTATAGTGATAGATACAGCACTACAATAATACGACGATACGTCTTAAATACGACACCGATAGTTATCAAATCATATCGAAGATTTGATGATGTACTTTGTGCGCAATAAACATTATTAAGTACTAGCTTTTGCCCGTGGCTCCGCCCGTGTGGATGTCGGTTACCGCGACCAAACATAGCCTATGTCCTTCCTCAAGGTCTAATCTACCTCTATATCAAAATTCAAAAAAACAAATCAGTGGTTTAAGCGTGAAAGCGTAACATACAGACAGATAGACAGAGTTACTTTCGCATTTATAATATTAAGTATGGATCCAGTTTTTCCCCATGATCCATTTTAATATTATAAATGCAAAAGTAACACTATCTGTCTTTTACACGTTCACATCTAAACAACTGAACCAATTTTGACAAATTTGGGTACAGTCAGCATCAGAAAAATGTTGACGAACAACGTACTCAAAATGACCTTACTTTCGTTTTTTGACCCCCTTCCAGTTGACCGATTGTTCTGATATTTGGTAAACACCTTTAGCTCGGACAATCTATACATCTATACATACATACAAATAAATATACAAATAAATAAAATTGGAGTGTCTGTTTGTAATATTAAAATAACCGCTTTCTACTACATGCATATGAATGTATATACGGTACACATACCAAAATATATATTTTTAAATTTTTTGTCTGTCTGTCTGTCTGTCTGTTTGTTTTGGCTAATCTCAAGAACGGCTGGACCGATTTGGACGGGACTTTCACTGGCAGATAGCTTATGTAATAAGGAGTAACTTAGGCTAAAAAAAAATGCCAAAAACAAAAAAAAACTGTTTTTTTTTATTAAGTACATTCCACGCGGACGAAGTCGCGGGCACAGCTAGTAATACCATATAAATCAATAAAACAGTTTGATTTGCTCTTAATACGAGAGTTTTAAGATCATTTTGAGACTTCGTCGTCAAGATATTTATGACGCTGACTGTACATAGATAGAAACTCAAACAAAGACGCAGGTAAAAGTCATATCAGTAAATAGAAAGTAGGTATTTACGCATATTTGTCCTGTACAATTCCAACAAATGATTTACATGACAATCATCATGTTAGCTCGTGACATTGAGCAATTGGTGAGTTGCGTTGTCAGCCGGTACTGATAATGCTATTGTTTAAATCATCATCATCATCTTAGCCTTGGTTCTTATGGTTCCCGGTGGAGAAGAATAGGACCACCCATCTCTTCTCGTGTGAGTCGTAAAAGGCGACTAATGTTGCGGTTACACTCTGTTACCGTCTACCGGGCTGTTACCCCAATGCGTATGGCAGTAAAAGTTCTTAGAGTCTAGATCACATTATAGAACTGAAATACCTTATTATTATACCTATTTTGACAAATTGCGACAATTCACATGTGACCTCTTTGATTTGAAAACTTTATTAGATACTTTTTTGTAAAGCAAGTAATTTTTTTTTTTATGCATTAGGGAGGCAAACGAGCAGACGGATCGCCTGATGGTAAGCGATTACCGCCGCCCATGGACACCCGCAACACCAGAGGAGTCACAAGTGCGTTGCCTTCCTTTTAAAAGAGAGTACGCTCTTTTCTTGAAGGTTTGAAGGTCGTAATGGTTCGGAAATACCGCTGGTGGCAGTTCATTCCACAGTTTTTATACCACTGAGGTAGTAGATAACCACGTGTCTGGAGATACTAGGGGCGTTACATTTGCGCTGCCGACCCTAAGAAACCTTATGCACTTCTTGAAGAACCCCATAGGTATTGTAGTCGGTAGATAAAACCACAGCAGGGAGCTCATTCGACAGCCTGAGCGTGCGTGGGATTAAGTTTCTTTCATACCGTACAGTGCGCACTGTTTCTGATCGCAATGTATGAGGATAAACTCCCTGCGTATGGCAAGCGGTGCGATGATATACTCACTTTTTGAACAGACTGTATTTCTATGTTCTCTATTACAGCCGCCATTATGTGTTCCCCATCCAAGTTTAGGATACAAGTGTTTTTTGTGGGTATATCATCTATTGATAATTTGATATTCACTACAATTTACCCCGATCTGTCAAAAATCATTGACGGTAAATCATGGTACACCTAGGTGTTGTTGTAATTATGGCGGTAATTATTGGTATATTTACGGTACATGTGGCCGCAGCTTAAGGGATAGGGCTGTGTTCCATCAAACAGTATTTTTAATTTTTTTATTTATGAAATAGCATTACATACAGCGTATGACAAAGTACCCGTTATTACGTGGATTATAATTGACAAAATGTAGGCGTTAATGTTAATACACCTCTGTCGGCCTCTTCAAGGAGTACCTAACAGGCGTTAATCTATCTATACATCTATACAAATAAATAAAATTGGAGTGTCTGTTTGTAATATTAAAATAACCGCTTTCTACTACATGCATATGAATGTATATACGGTACACATACCAAAATATATATTTTTAAATTTTTTGTCTGTCTGTCTGTCTGTCTGTCTGTCTGTTTGTTTTGGCTAATCTCTGGAACGGCTGGACCGATTTGGACGGGACTTTCACTGGCAGATAGCTTATGTAATAAGGAGTAACTTAGGCTAAAAAAAAAAATGCCAAAAACAAAAAAAAATAAACAGATTTTTTTTATTAAGTACATTCCACGCGGACGAAGTCGCGGGCACAGCTAGTCTATATATATAAAAGAAAGTCGTGTTAGTTAGACTATTTATAACTCAAGAACGGCTGTACCGATTTGGCTGAAAATTGTTGGGGATGTAGCTTAGAACCAGTAGAGGGCACATGATACTTTTCATCCCTTTTCAACCTTTATTTTATCCCAGGTATAGCTTGATTTGGGTAGCGGTCACGGTATCAGTATTTCTGTGACCCTGGAACATTTGCATGAAGTACCAGGCTCACAGAAACTTTAAGGAACTTTATCTGGGTCGCGGGAACAGGAGCAGTGTGTACTATACCTTACTATCCCGAATTTAACGCGGACGAAGTTGCGGGCAAAAGCTAGTATTTGTATATAAGTGAGTGTTTGTTTGTGAAAGTTTTTGAAATTCAAGTGGGCCATGACTGATTATGCTTTATCTAATACGTAGAACACTTTCCTTAGAGTGTCTCGTCTGTGAAATCATTTCCTTTCATGTGTAGTTATAGTTCGGGTCCGCACTGTAGTGCTTCTTTAAGTGCAATAGCGGTTCGGTAACGATTGAAAGCACCCAGTGAACCGATACGCAAAACACGGACAAGAAAAGATTAAGTATAGAGTGAAAGTGAAAACTGAAACTGCAATTTCTGTTAAATTTTTCCAGGACGGTCACCTGTTTAAGGGACAATTTAAGGGCCTCATTATTCATTTCCCTTGAAAGATATTGCCGAATCGTGTAGAACTATGTAGACTTATAAGGTTCAAGTGTTTTATTTGTGCAAATAAGAAGTAAAAAATATAACGGTTGCGTATGAGGTGAATCAGTTTCCGGAGTAATGTCTGAAGAATCTATGTCCATGGGGTATCGGCACGCGAAAAAAAGGTATGTTAAAGTATTAGGAGTAGAACATTCTAGTTCCTTATCATGTGACAAACAAGGAAGCACATAACCGCTTGATTCGAAACGGTATTGTTTGCACAATATGTGCAAACACACTGCAATCCAGCATATGTACTTCTGGATAGGGAAACGGTGGAATAGTTTAAAGAGTTCATCCAGAATATTGGTCGTAGCAAAGGCGGTAAAATACAACCAGAGAGGCAACATCTCTACGTAACTGCAGAGGTTCTAACTTAGTAACCTGAGGACTCTGAATGACACAGCCTGAATCGTGATCGCACAGCGGACCATTGCTGTGAGCAGGGTGGCGAGGGTGAGAACTCCTACTCCCAGGGCCGCCACTAGCTCCCGCCTCGGTCCGGCCCATGCTGGACACACTGTGAGCGTGTGCAGCTCTGTGTGCTCGCTCACGTCGCTATGATGGCACTCTGACGTTGGCTCCTTTTGGATCCGACACAGATACCGCCCGAAGCACCCGTGCCCGGTGATAATCTGCGTCAGTCGATACGAGAGGTTGCCATGTGGCAGATGAATCGCGATTCAGGCTGAGTGCCATTCTAGAATACGGGCCTTAAAGGCTGTAATCTGTCGAGAGCTTGATAAGTAGTACTTTGCAGGTGACGTTGGCTCGTTACAGTATACTTATAGTGTTATATAACCTATATGTAATCAGGTTGTATTGTTCCAAGTCCACTTCTCGTCAAGACCAATTATTCCTGACATAATGCATCATGTGAGTGCCGCGCGGTTTGTGCGACTTTTCCTTAGAACGGATTTCACGATTGTAAAAAAACACGATCAAGGAAAACTAAACCGTTTGATTGATTAAAACATGATAATGCATTTTTTTAACTTGATAAAATAAAAAATAAAGTTGTTAAATTACTATAGATATTAGAGCCGCGTGGTTCCCGGCAGAGTAGAATTTGGGCCATTCCAATTATCCCATGCGGTGTCGTACTATTTGACTCAGCCTCAGATGCATGGCTCGAGTCTATATCACCCCCTATTACGTGGGATCAAATACAATGACAGGTGAAATGAGGGTGTCAATTCACCTTTGTCTAACTTGATAAAGGTAGAGTAAAGAAGTATAAAGAAGTATTATATGTACGTATGTTTGTATGTAAATTATTATAAATTAATCTAACACAGTTAGATATTGATTTATAGATATCCTGTATATATATATTTTTTATATAAGTACACCTCAATTTGGCTTCACCTCGCCTAATGGCAAGCTAATCAGGTGGGCCGTGTGCTTATCTGCCACCTAAGTGGTATAAAAAAAAAAGCTAAAGGCAAAGTCTCGGAAGGAGGGAAAGAGAGAAGTCAACGCTTACTATTTTAAATAACTGATCCTAGATCTTTATTTCTAAAAGATGTCAATAGCCAAATATTGAATAGAATGAAATTGAATTTGATGAATAAGTCAGTCAGGATAGTACTATTTATATATTTTTTATTTATTTATTGGTCCAAAGTTGTTCAAGCAGGTCTAAGCACGTGATATAGCCATGCCTTCTCCAGCACGTGGACGGTATCGAAGGCAAATAAATGCATATTTAAATATAGAGCGAGAGATAATAGGCAATTTGCAAGAAACGAATAATCATATAATATTGTGTGACGTCACAAGATACCTAGCGCTGGTGTGTTAGGAGATAAATTGCACAATAAGGGCGTATTTAGACGCAAAAAAGACAAGCACACGCGCCAATTGATTGAAAGTGGTTATCTTGGCCTATGGACGTACGCGACACCAGCAGTAACATTCGTGCTTCCGACCCTGTAAGAAGTTTCTATTACCAACCCTTCTTGAAGAACCTCATATTGTAGTCGCTTGGAAAAAGTTAAGAAAAGGGTGTAAGGGAAAATCGGAATTTCCTAACACCCACTGGCGGGTGAACGGGAACTAATGTAGTCAGTTCAACATTAAAAGGGTGCAAATGGCAATGACAGTGTTAATATTCGTGCCAGCTCACGTGTTTCCTTCTTCCTACAGTCCCGGGTCCTTTAAGCGGGGCGTGAAAAGGCATCTGATGAGGCCGTCAAGCTGAGTGACACCATTGTTAACATGGTACATGTTTACGATGGTGACCCTCTTTCCGAGACTTTACCTTTAGCCTACCATCAGGCGAGGTGAAGTCAAATAGACGTGACTTTTATAAAAAAAAAAACATACTGAGTGTAAGGGGAACGCTCCCGAAGCCGAGAGCCACTAGTAGTACTCCTGGTACACCACATATTGGCATTAAAAAAAAAATGAGAAGAAAAAAAAAAAAAAATTTTTATTCATTACTTTTTATCTAACATTATTTACTCTCCGTTGTATTAGTAAAGCTAGTTTTACTAGCTTGGCGCTAGTTGTATTTTTTGTACTGATGTTTTGCGTTCCCCTTACACCCGGAATAAGGAGGTGTAGGAGAGGGGATCCCGGGCTCCGTAAGAGCTTTGGATGCAGAATTGGGATTGGTGCTCGGATTAAGAACCTTCAGGACCTTTTTGTTGGGTGCTTCAACTTAATACTAACTTTTGCCCACGGTTCTGCCCGCGTATAACACTGATGCCGTTCCGCGACCTACAGGAATGTTTTAGTGGTAGAAAAATCGCATTATTGCTTTTCCAATAAAAACCGGTTTGGAGCCGGTTTGATTACTCTTGACATTTCTGACACTAATTAATTGTAAAATTTTGACGTTCATAGTGCCTAAGCTGAATAAATGAAATTGATTCTTTGATTCTTTGGAGCACATCGGTTGGTTAATTTCATAATCTTCGACAGCCTCCGTGGCGTTGTGGTAGTGAACGCGACTGCCATGCAGGAGGCGCGGGTTCGATCCCCGCGCAGTGCAAATATTTGTATGCATGAATATGGCTATTTGCATTGGTCTGGGTGTTTCTATGTATAATATGTATGTATTTACAAAAAAAAAAATTAAGTATGTGTATCCGCATTCTAGATTCCATAACACAAGCTAGTTAAGCTATGCTTACCATGGGTCTAGATAGCGTTGTGTAGAATGTTGGGAAATATTTATATTTATTCAATGTAAAACGGACGTACGTAAGACCATTTTTGGGTTTTATGCATAGATATCAACTTTAAACGTACCTATCCAAAATACGGTTGACGTGAGTTGCCTTTTTTGTATGAAAACATTCGTCATTCATAACTTTTTCGGGTAAAATTTTGAGTCAGGTGATATTGAACGTCTTTTTCCTCGGGATTTTTATATTGAATTTCAGAACGAACTGAAATTCTTTTTAAAACTTTTTTTACCTGTTGTCCCGCATGAGCAACGCATGTCATGTGTAGCATCGTGTTATTTTTATTCATCATTGGGTACTTCTCGAAACATGGGGAAATGCAATGCTATACTTAATGACTAACATATAGATGACCGCAGAGCAGATTTATTTTGTTTGCCATTAGAACTAACGATCTCAGTGGAGTAGGTATGTTCAGCCGGGGTGCGAGGGATATGTCGAAGACAACCTCACCTCCGGCCTAGCACCACAACCCTCAGTCGGCGTGCGGTTTTAGTCGGTTCGAGTCCGACATAGGTTCCCCTTCCAGCTCCGGCAGGGGAGGTATCCGAGGAGATTTCCGCACGAAAAAAAAGGTGTAGGTATGGTAAATAGAATTTGATTTATTCCCCTTACAGGCATATAGAGCGACATTATTATATTAGTATGAATAACCACTCCACCAAAGAAATAAATAAAATCAGAAAATATGTTAAAGAATAAAATGGTTCAGGAATTAAAAATACTTATTCCGATATTCTTCGATAAAAATCCGTTGTGTTAAGTTAAGGATCACACGAACGCGTAAAAATGAAATTTTATAGGTAGGTACCATATAGGTAATCATTGAGTAAATATTATGTAAGTAGAGATTTACTCATATTCAGTTTAAGCGATAAAAGGTCCGCTTATTAATTATATTTACATTTGACAGCAATGAAATTGCTTCCGGAGCCGCAGTCACAATGAATGAATCCTCGCCGCGCCTCGCCACTATCACTGTTTGGCACAGTCCCACAGTAAAAGTTATGACAACAATAATACGTTATTATAAAACACGTAGCGTCTACGAAAAGCCGCTTCAGTTCGCGCGAGAACTCCGCAAGGTCAAGACCATATGAACTATTTCAAAAACAGTCGATCGCCGGTCTGAATCGTGATGTGACATAGCCACTGTTCCGATTATTTAAAAAAATTAACATTTAAAAAAGTAACAACAAGTATTGCATGTCGAGAACGCACGTGTTTGGTGTTCTAAATTTAAACTGAGCTTCTACGCGCCATTTGTTTTTCGCGCTTTTGTGCTGGGAAAAGCGTATCGTGTGAATTTTTTTGAAACTATTTTCTATCTAAATAATATATTTGTTGTGTAAATATTATATGGAATTGGAGTAGTTGCTTCGTGTATAGTGTGTGTAAAGTGATATACCTATAGTGAGTATTTTGACATAAATATTATTTAAACCAAACTAAACTAATAATAGATTAGGAAGGAATCAGGTATATACCAAACAATATTTATTAACAAAAGAAAGTTGAAGTGGTAACATACTATGTGCTTAGTTGTTCATGCATTACCAAGAGATTCGTCTCTTTTCCAATGGGCAAGACCACGATGTACTGTGCTACGATTGCTACGATAATGGCAGACATTTTTCTCTTCCTATAAGTTTACTTTCATGATTAGTATTCAGAGATATATTATATTTTGGCCAGCGTAGAAACAGTGGGCCAAACCCTCCCAATTTTGGAAGAGGCTTACCTATGTCCAGCAGTGGACTGCGATATGCAAGTTTATTGATTCAGAGATATTATTTCGGACTTAAATTCCAATTTACAACTATAAACGACAAAATTTATCTAATTTATATACCTACCTAGATAACTAAGACATTGAATAAAACTTAATATTTAGGTCAGTACATATTTTTTTAAATTAATATACCATTTTATTACATATTATTTTCGAATATTAATAAAACCTTAGCAACGAAATGGACAAATATTTACATGTAAATCGTGAAAAAGACGAAAAAAGTGTAACCAAATTAATTATTAATGAAAATTAGGCAACAACTAACAAGTATGCGCGTTGCTGTTTTTTTTTACTATTTTTAAACCTTCACGGACTTATAGCACAAAAGTCGCATTTCGATAAAGGTACGCGGGAAAACAAAAAATCCAACTTTTTATATAAAGTGTAACAAAATGAACTCTTCTAACTTAGTGAATATGTAGGTTAGGAATAGGTTAAAAAAAAAACTAAAATATTGGGTGAGCCAATTCTCTTCGCTACCACAATTTTTTAATAATAAGCCACTAAAAATCCAAGACTACTTTTTAGCAAATTTTTAAAAGCCAAAAAAAAATAAAATAATTGAGCTCACCAAAAACCATCACTCGAAAAAAAAATTGCCTACAAATCCACATCTACTTACTAGAAGTATAGCCGACAAGAATATAAACAAAATTCATGACCTCATATTTTTGGCTTTTCACGCCAAGCGGACAGCCGCTACCATCGGACAGCGAAAACCTGATGCCACTGGTACTTTTCAAAATCACCATAGTTGGTGCAGACATAGTAGGTGAATTATTGAGAGCAATAAAAACGTGTGATTATTAAAATGGAAGAAAAAACTCTCCAGATTGCGCCGGAGTGGTTTTTCCACGGCAATGCAAATTTCATTTGGATCAATTCATCACGCACCAGTCGTTGATCAACTCCTTTCCGATAAACACATTGCCCATTATTATTTTATTAATCAAATTTAATAATACGAAGAGAAAACGGAACGAAATAATTGTATCAGCTCAATAAAATTATTTCAGTCCATTATGTTTGTGACTCAGTGCTGATAAAATATTTCAATTTTCATGTAGGACTTAGCTTTTTCTTGTTATTTTTTCGATGCATTAGTCATTCATATCATTCATTCATTGAACTAATAACAATTACAGAGGTTGATTTTCTTTCGGTTTTATTCCGGATCCGGACATCCACATCATTGTTGACGTATTTGAAAGTGCAACTAGGGTCTCTAAATACTAGTTATGTTATCTGAACTTTACCTGGATGGCTGAATTTTCACATACCTCTTAGCTAATTCCACCATCCAGGACAGAACCAGGTTCCAGTTTCCAGGGTATTTGTCCCAGAAAGTGAAGGGACTTTAACTATGTTTAATCACAATAACGTCTTGTTATACACATAACGGAAAATCTGTTTCCATTATGAAGTAATTTATGAATTATCTATTTTTTCCTCCTCGCGCTATTATTTCTTTAATATCTTGAAATGACTTCAGATTCATCTTTCAGTACAGATCTCACGAATAATGACACTAAAATTATATACAATACGTTATAATGTTCCGTATTTATATGTAAACAAATGTGATTTTTTTTTCTATGATACAAACGAGCATAACATTGTAAGTGCGTAATAAAAAAATAATTGAAGGTATACAGACCAAACTACTCGTACTTACGTAGGTAGTAAAATAGAACGGGTTTAAACAATACTAAGCATTTATTCTACAGATTGGTACGCACTATCATAACTAATTAGACCTATTTCTGAATGAGGCCCAAAATATGAGGTCGTATGGGTACAGACTGCTGTACGAAGATTCGCTTTTTAAATTTCAAAGTGCATTTTTTATAGAAGAACCACTTTCATGTTTAAATTATTATGAAATGGTAACGCGATTTACTTGGTATTATAAAATAAAATAATACCAAATAAATAGCGATAAAAGCCATTAAAAGTGGTTTTATTTCAATAAATGATATTCGCGTAAACTTCCGACAGTATCACAGTAATTTATTGTTAATCAAATGATAATAGTTATTTGAACATGTCAAGATAACAAATACTTTGATTTTTTGTTCACATTTGGTATTTAAATTAAAAATTGTGGTCCAAGGACGGTGGTTACCCAGATACAACAGACGATAAATAATATTACAAAATAACAAACAGTGTAAAAAAGGACATAGTTACTATGTAATAATGTTAAAATGTGAGTCAGACTTATGTAAATCAGATTTAGAAAATATATTAAATTTTCAAATAATTTTCATTAAAAACCAGATGACGACGTGACTTCTAAAAAAGAGGTTTTTTTTTTTAAATTCTATCGGTACGCTTGAATTCAGCATTAAAAAGTATAGTTTTCACCAGGTAAAAAACTGCGGTTCAATGTTAATTTTAACAAAATCGATTCGGCAACTAAATAGAAAACGATTTTAAAATGAAACAAAATGATCATGTCAATAAAAACATATTAACTCTGACTACCTTGGTAAAACCCTTTCCAGCTGATGCATCAGGTATACAAATAATTAAATTGGAAGTTACTATTTGATTATTTTACTATAATACTTATTTTCATGTGAAGAATGAAAATTTTACTAAACGTCAGCAAATCATGCCATCTCTACGGTCCATTATTACAGATTGGTCAGCTTACCCGCGACGTTATTCCAGTGTGACATCAAAGAGTCAGCGACATCCTAAATTCGCAAACTAGCTCAATGAAATAATCACTTCTACTTAATTTGAATAACTGGTCCTGCCCAGCCGATGGAAGATCAATAGAGGGCATAGTGGAAGGAACTAGAACATGAATAATTACTTGACCATATACGTAGGTAAATTTACATGCTTATTTATAAAATATATCTTCGTTACGAATGTTGACCGCATATAATAAACTGTTTATACTGTTATTGATGGCACTTGGTGGAATCTGCTACACATATTGAGGACGACACTTTGTACTTTTCCACTATATTTTATTTTTCACCTGACCGGTTTCGCCTCGCGGCATTCTCAAAGGTATGATGTATAAAGTGTATGTGTAAAGTGAGAATGCTCTAAGGCGAAACCGGTCAGGTGAAAAATAAAATATAGTGGAAAAGTACAAAGTGTCTTACTCAATATATGTAGGTATAATAATTTACTTGCTTATTATTCTATTGGCCTACGAGATCTTTTTACTAGTAAGGTAGTAAACAAGTGTAGAGTAGTGTTACTCTACACTTGTTAGATTTCTTTTTTTTATGTCAATCAATCAATTAGCCTATAGCAGTCCATTGCTGGATCTAGGCCTCTCTCAATGTTGGTAGCTTAATGGTTAAGGAGTCGGTCTTACCATCGAGAGTCTTGGGTTCGAATCCTGGCCATTACACTACCGGCGTGTACCCACTCCTAGCACAAGCAATTTAGGGTTAGAGCTAATATTAGTCATTTCGGTTCTAATATACGTACGTCAATTTGAGTTCACCTCGCCTGGTGGTAAAGTCTTAATTTTTAAGCAATTAGTATGCTAACTACTCAAATCGATTTATATTGTAAAAAAATCCACTGTCGCCTCGAGATGGTCGTATAGGAAAACTCAGTGGTCGCAGGTTCAAATCCTGTCGTAGTATTCGCTTTTTTTCAATATAATTAGTTAAAACCACAATAATCATTATAGGATTTCTGTATTAACTTAACAAGCATCACTATTGACTACTTAGAAAATGTACATATCATTACCCGACTGCCGAAGGAATGAGGGCAATGTTTTAAGTACTTAGGATTTATGTACATTTCATATCATTTTCTAAGTACTTAGGATATGTATATTTCATATCATTTTCTAAGTACTTAGGATATGTACATTTCATATAATTTTCTAAGTACTTAGGATATGTATATTTTCTAAGTAGTCAATTGTGATCTATTGACTACTTAGAAAATGTACATATCACATTAACGTAAGTATATAATTTATAAGCATTTTCAGTAGGTAATTAAATAATTATAATTATTATAATGATGCTGTTGATATTTACTTATGGAGCAGATAAGAAATCAATGAGGCAGTTTAAAAAAACTGGTCAGATCGGAACTAGGAGGGGTGACCATTCCACAACATTCTACACAACACTATCTAGATCCATGGTAAGCTTTTATAGCTTGTGTTATGGAATCTAGAATGCGGATAAACATACTAAGGTATATACTTTTTTTTTGTAAATACATACATATTATACATAGAAACACCCAGACCAATGCAAATAGCCATATTCATGCATAAAAATATTTGCACTGTGCGGGAATCGATTCTTGAGAACTATCCGTGCCTCAGAGAGCACTTTAAGCCATCAATCTTACTGCACGTATAGACAGAGCACATTTTGACCACATCTTAGGTTCAAGATATATGTCACGAGGTATTTATCGCCTTTGGGTTGTGGAGGTCAGATGGCAATCGCTTCACAGAAAATATCGAAGTTTAGCTAAATCCACAGTTATACTGGTAAAGCGGACCCCAGACTCCAAGCTGAAAGCTGCGGAGACGACTGGGATTAACGCTAAGATGAAGAAGATATGTCACGAGGTATATCTATCTTTTTTAATAGAAGATCAGTGAATGTTACTATGAAAACAGCTATTATCGACCTAACCGGACGAATATAATAGTATAAATAAAACTTTCTTCATGTAAATAATATTTATAGTTCCAGAGTGAACAATAGCAATTGTTCTAGTAATACACAGTTATATACACGTTTAGTTTCTTAAGGTTAATTTAAGATACAAGATACGTAATCTTGTGAGTAGCGGTAGTTGAGCGGTTAAGGCGTCAGACACTCGATTGGAGATTTCCATTCATTGGAAATGTTTGTATAAATACAAAAAGATTAACAAGTGAAAATGTATCTTACTCGTATCTATATTTAACACCCATATTATACAATATAAAGTAAAGCCACCGAAGCGAAAGAAAAAAGGTAAACAAAGTTTCAGCGGTTCTAAACATTTTTATTCGAAAATTATTACGTATCACTTCAAGCGCATTCCAGACAGGAATGAAATTGCTCATAAGATGGCGGATCTATGGGTCTAGACAGCGCTGACTAGAATGTATTACTAGAATATTATGACTACAACGTACACACGTAATAAGCAATGAAAATATTCAATTTATTTTATTTCTTACTTATTTCTTGCCACCTGAGTTTTAACTTATCTAAGGTACAGTTCACGTCAAAAGTACCTACCTAGATAATAATTGCACCGATTTCAAATTTATGCATGAAAAAAGACCAATTGAAGTCGATTTTATCTCCTTACTTACGTATATACGCGGTTTTACTACCTATAAATATAAAATGTATAGGAGAAAGAAACGATAATACAATGTACAAAACTGATGCATTGTTTGATGTTGAGTCCAAATATTTTGTTTTGAAGAACAGATACGACATGTCCCACGTTGATTCACGTGCATACTATTGTGTTAAGTGTTTTTCATTGTTTTTAATTTGTTTAATAATAATATCAACACTAATTAGTCATAAGTAACTAGATACCGCATACTGTTATTCTTTTAGTCGAGGCTGCATACGTATTGCAGAATCAATAGTGTATTATCGAATAAACTAAACTTGAATAAAACGTGTCAAACCAATATATTTACTTGATCGCAATTATTTTCACTGAAGGAATCTGACTACGCCAAATGACCTTTTAATGACAGCTTGAAAACTATGACTAGCTAAATATAAAAATGTTTCAGCTACAGATGACGTCACTACTCCCACGGATGAACTCACGTGTAGGTCCGCACGTTCGTACGCACGTTTTGATAATGTCACGTTTAAAAAGCTGTAAGTGTAGCAGTTACGTCACGGGACTACAGAGTCCTATCAAAATCTTTTAGAGCTCTACTGATACCCTCTTGATAAAATCTAGAACATGTTTATACGGCTCTGGTGACGAATCTCCTCTTGATGCAGGGGAGTTAGAAAACAAGCCACAATAGGAGTGTATAGAGAAGAAATTGACGTGTCCTTGAATAATAAAAAAAAAATAAGAAGAAGAAAATATGTGAGGCTTCAGGGCAATTAATCTACACTGGTGCATTATATCAATAAAAAAATCTAAGATTGCCGATTGAACTGATAAGCCCTTCATGCCGAGTTGACCACGTAAAGTAGGCACTTTTCATGTCATAAAAATGACGTCACTATCATTTTACAGATAAGAGTCAGATGTGAGATTGTTTTCGTGATTAATGACAAAAGAAATACTGTTCAGGTTTAAAAACTGCATTTTTTTTAATCTGAAGCCACCCTTCTATATAAACTACAATAAATAGATGATACCACGTAAAGTGTCGTAACTGCATTTGACTAAATTTACAAACGTTTTATTGATAGGGTTTTCATAATAACATTTTTAAGGATTAGTAAAATCATATCACTATTGGTCTCGATGGTAAATATTTACCAAAAATATGGATTTTATTAGTCAACAACCCTATAAAAGTAGCAAGAAAATAAACGGATTGATCTAAATATAGCTTTATTTATCAAGTATCAAAATCGTTCTGTGATCGATAAACGAAGTTCACAAGCGGGATTATTTCAGAAGCAAAGAGATTGTTATGGCTCATTGCTTTTATCTTACGTCAGTAAACAACATAATCTGACTATCACAGCATCTGTTGTCAGTTTAAAGTTTCTCTCGTTTATCTTATCAAAAATAATTCAACAACAACACCATTTCTTTCCATTCATTCGCATGTCTCGTCTCGTGTCGGCATAATATTTACCATCATTCACTGGTCATTATTAGTGAAGTGAAATAATAACTGTTACATTATTTACTCGTGTTCCTTTATTTATTGAATAGTGTTATCACTTTCTACGATAAGTAATTCCAATGTCGATAAGGAAGACAACGCATTATTGTGATTAGGGTGTCAACTATCTCATTGAAGTGCACTGCGGTGAAGTCGTAATCAGTTGTAGTTAGTACAGGTCACGTGGGGAAAATTGTCAGTTTCGTTATTTAAAATCGTCTCCAAATGGGGTAAGCATTATCTCTTAACACTAAAGTTATTAATAGATAGAATAACGATAAAACGGATTGTTTTGGTGCGAACAAAGAGCAGTATAAATAGTTTCTTTAACTGTTTCATTACACGGTCGCACCTTTACGTACAACTTTATACGAGAAGTAATAAAATATAAAAAATTGAAAATGCCCACGACGTTTAAAAAATCATTCAAAAAATGTTTACTGCAGCGCCCCCTAGTGGGTAATTACCGTATCACTTATCTAAGAACATGCACCAATCAAACCGAAACCAATAATTGAAAACAGCATCAAAATCGGACTAGTATTTTTGGAGAAAATTGGCAACATTGATTTGCATTAAAATGCTCACACCTATCTAAGAACATGGTCCAATGTAAAATCCATGGTAAAGCCGAACCCAAAACTGAAAACTTCATCAAAATTGGATTGGTAGTTTCGGAGAAAAGACAACATGGATTTGCACAAACAAACACACAAACATCCTCTCACCCCAAACGCATATATCGTCTCCGTTCCGTCGTGGATAAAAAAGTATCTCGTATTTCTATTGACGACTGTACATTGAACACAGACATATGTTTTCGTTTCGATGGTTAAAAATACATGACCGACTTGTAGGTAGGCATTGTGTATCATGTAGCAAACAATCACAAGGCTCACGTGTTACAAATAATGTCATTTACACTTCGCACGTTATTTGCCACTAGGCATAGAGGTCGGAGGAGGAGAATGCGTAAAATATGAGGTGTGTAAAACCTCCAGCATTGTGACAAATAGTACCATTTTGAGCTACCGTTTCGTATGCTATGAGTCGATGATATATATGTCTTAAATGATAAAGATGCATGGATTGCATGGTCATCCTTCTTATCTCTTGCTTGCACTGTATAAATTTGTTATAAATAAAACCATATTTAAAAAAAAAAAGAAGGATAATCGAGTTCACTGAGTTTCTTGTTGGTATCTTATCAGTTGAACCAACCTACCGAACCAGCGGAAGAATAATTTTCCAATGATTTTTTTTTGTGATTGACATTATTGTAAAATTCTGACGTTCATATGTGTTCTTTATGTGTCTAAACTAAATAAATGAAATTGATTCTTTGATTCTTTGATGGAATAGAGGACGAGTCCACTAAGCACATACATATAATATTAACGTCGTTCCCAAAACCAACCGAGGTGAGAAACTTGGAGCCAGGGCTCCATTTAATCCTTCTCATTTTGGTTTGGTTTCCCTAACCTCGAGTGGAAAACCTATGCCAGAGCCTCATTTGTTAGTCAGCAAATATACCAGCAGGTCAAGTTCGTTTGGGCCCCAAATTAATTTCCACAAAAACATTCACCGAATTTTTAGGTACCGTTTTAGGACCCAATTTCGAATGTGCTCCATGCAACCGGTTGTCCAAACTTCAATATGTAATTGCGGATGTTTCATGCTAGGTCTGCAGGGCAGTGATCCTAGTGAGGAGGATACTACAGAAATATATTAGGATTGAACGGCCATTAGCAGGGTTCACCTGCATATCAGGCGTGGCGCCTTTTCACTGTAAAAAAATAATCGCGAGAGATAAGAAACGCCTCTATTTTTCAAATTTACTTCTTCATTTTATATTCTAGAGTTGAAAAAGCACGATATGGCATATTCACGGTATTTTTAAAGAGTTTATTACAAGCTAGTCTTCAAAGTACTGAGTAAGCGTTCGCAAGTTCCTGTCTCGTAGGACAGGAATTATCTAAAAAGTAGCCACGTGTGGAGGATATTGATGCTTCCATTCTTTTTTTTTAAATGTATGTTTCCTATTACAGGGGCGCTCGCGGAGCGCGTGCGGTGGGAGGCGCGAGCGCGTGTTGCTGGGGAGTTCGGCGCGCGCGCACAATGCTCGCGGACATCAAGGGCTTCTGGAAGGTGTGCCGCTATGGCGACCTTTACATGGTAACGTATACTTTTAACGTATGTAAGTATTTTTTACGCCACTCAGGTGGCAGACAAGCGCACGGCCCTCCTGATAGAAAGTTTTTACCATGCTGTGCCGACGCAGGGCCGACGAGGGACCATCTAGAAACCAGAGAAGGTCCAGGGCCAGCCGGAGTGCGAGGGAAATGTCTTATTGGGTCACCGAAAAGTGTTGTAAGCTTATTTTATGGGAGGTACTGTCATCTGACCTAATAATACCAAGAGCAGCAGGTGTACAGTCAGTATCAGAACGATAACATGGTTTAAAAATCTTTTTGAGTGCTTTAGTAACCAAGATCCATCTGTTGGGTGAGGGTTACATCTTGGATTCTGAAGATCTATATGACTATTACCTCAGACAAAAATAAGTTACTTAGTTATACTTTTAGTAATATTTACTCGTATCTCGATTTATCTCGAACGCTCTCGAAAAATACCTACGTAATTATATCTGTCACATAGACTCATACGAGTACGTGTTTTTCATACACTTGGTTTGCAAGGCACGTTTATAACTATTATAGAAACGGAAATTCAATAAAGCATTGCAAAATAAAAGCACTTTGATTTATAATTACAATAATGAACATGAGAATAATCTAGTATTTATCTATACTCCAATAGTTTAGGTGGTACCTAACTAAACAATATTTAAAAACTCAGTTTATTAATTCGAATACATCGGTAAAATTAAATACTCAAGTGGGACTTGAACCCACGACCTTTCCCTTACAGGAGAATGCTCTTCCAACTGAGCTATTGAACCACACCTGAATCACTTCAAATTTCCCTTCTCTTTATATCCGTCTTTAAGGGCGACGGTGGAGCCATTTACCAACATTCTTACAAACTGTTGTTGAAACCAATGAATGATTTTTCAACCATTTTTAAACATTGATTTTTGATGACTCCGCCCAAATATTTGAATCAATTTTTAATAGCATTTTAAAAAAAGTACATAAGTAACCAATCTTGATGTGTCTTTTTTTTTTAAACTCAGTTCATATATATTTTTCTGTTTACAGGCTTTTTTTTTACAAGACATTTTAAGGCTTAAACCAGTTATCGAACTACAAATTGTTTAACTTTAATTAAATACCTCAACGAATAGAATATATATATAGTCCTCCAACCTACTGCTCTAATCTAGGCTTATCTTAGGCTTTTAAAAAAGCAACAGAAATGTAATAAACCATCTATAACTCAGTAACACATGGTTTAATCCATTAAGATTAAAAGTGACGTTGACACTGAAATGAAATTAAATAAGGCGGTAATCGAGTCATGTTATAGCTTCAGTTTCGATTTGAAACGGAAGTAATGGTAAGACTTTAATGAAACACGTCAAATACGCGTGGAAATCTCGTATGCGTTATTAACTCACGGCATATTATGATAGTTGTATTATTAATATAATTTAATAGACTAGCGCCTACTATCAACAAGAAATAAAATAGACTGCGGGTTCGAGTCCCGCCCGAGAAGATTTATTTTTCCCTATGTATTCGATTTATATAGTTAGCATATTTAATGCTGTAAAATTCATTCAAGTGTTTAGGCGGAGCTATCAAAAATCAATGTTTAAAAATGATTGTAACATCATCCATTGGTTCCGATAGTTCGTGAGAAGATCGGTAGATGACTCTACCGTCGCCGCGCCGTAAGAACGGAAATTTGAATCACATCGGGCGTGTCTCGGTAGCCGAATTGGTCAAGGCATTCCCCCTGTAAGGGAAAGACTGCGGGTTCGAGTCCCGCCCGAGAAGATTTATTTTTCCTTATGTATTCGATTTGTATAGTTAGCATACTTAATGCTGTAAAATTCATTCAAAGAAAAACCATCTTTGACGAAGGTTGTATTGTACATCATGTCAAAATTTCAGCTCCACCAATTCAGAACTTTTTGTGTTTTTGATGCGCAAATAAACCCACTTAATATTTTGTAGGTATAGATGATAGCGTAGAATATAATTATTCTATTTATATTTTGTTATTAGACTAAGATTCTAGACTATGATATAATTATGTATAAAAACTTAGTAACTTACCTACACCTAACATAAATGAATATGATACGCGAGCTTTGTGTGTACCTAGGCTTTTTTAAAATTTGGATACAACCAATGTACCGTTAATAAATTTAACGGTACATTGGTTGTATCCAAATTTAGCTTCTATGTATATGACTGAAATTCTTCTCTGCTGCATTTTGTAATACGATTAGCCCTAGTATTTTTTTTAATAAGAATATTAGAACCGAAGTTACTAATATTCCCTCTAACTCCTCCAACTAAGCTAAATTGCTTGTGCTAGGAGTGGGTTCACGTCGGTAGTGTAATGGCCAGGATTCGAACCCGGGACCTCTCGATATTAAGGCCGACTCCTTAACCACTAAGCTACCAACTTCCCTGTATGTTTTTCGTGTCGAAATCGTTCTCAGATACCACCGCCAAATGGTAGGGAAATCCGAGGATAACATGAGATACTGTAATATGTAAATCGAACACATAGGGAAAAATCAATCTTCTCGGGCGAAACTCGAACCCGTTATCGTTCCCTTACAGGGGGAATGCCTTGACCAACTCGACTACAAAGACACGCCCGAAGTGATTCAAATTTTCCTTCTATTTTTATCCGTCTTTAAGGCGACGGCGGAGTCATCCACCGATGTTCTTACGGAACCAATGAACGATGTTACAATAATTTTTAAACATTGATGTTATTCAATATCATATTACATAATTATGTTATAAATAACTTGTTTTGTTGTTCTAGTTTTATTTTTGTCTGAGTCAAGGTCCTGGGAAAATATCTACACGATTTACAATCTTTTGCAATTATAATCGGAAAAGGCAATTTAGACGACTACCATCTATGAACAAAATGTCGAGGCATATTGTTATTATGTTAATTAGTATTACCTCATATTACGTGGCTTCTAAACCAATACAATAGACATAAATTTGTCATTAGTTTTTCTATTTTTCACCTTCATAAAATATGGAAATGGCAAACATACAATCGAACGAAGAGCTCAGAGGAGACATTGGATTTCCGATAAAAAAACTGTCGACATTTTGCTTCCAGAAATACAATGTGGAAGCAAAATTTCGACAGTTTGTTGTTAAATAAGTAAATCCAGTTTTATTTTTGTACAAGCCAAGGGTACAGCGGACAGCTACCAAATAAAACAATATTGTAGTACTGTTTATTACCCGCATACTCCATACTCTGTTGAATTTCAAATATCTCTCTGAAGGTCGATTCGAATTCAAGATTCATTCTCGTCATTAAATTTATTTATTATGTCGCAATTAAAGATTACAGGTTCGTAAATAGAAAAGTTAATTTTAGAGTAGGTATAAGCATTTGGAAGAATACCTATTAATATGGCTGGTTAATATTACGTCGGGTTTCGATGGATATCGTCCGTAGGGTATAACTGGTTCCACGGCAGTCTAGGCCGGCGTTAGAATAATTGCTTTAGTAGTTTCATTTAAATAGGCGTTTATTGCATGCAGGTGTGGAGAACACCATGCGGTTTTAGTCGGTTCGAGCCCGTCATGCCCAATGCCCACCTCACTGCAGTCCAGTTGCTCGGTGATGCATACGAAAATGAACTGTCCAATGAAACTTTTTCTTAAAAATACCATATTTTGTATTAATTGAACATTATTATAGTCTCATACTGTATACTCTTACTCATATATATATCGTATTATATAACATATATGACTCATACATTTACAATGTTTCCATTCTATATAAAATAAGCGCATCACAGATACAGTTGATAAGTTCATGGAACAATTAACTACGTAAATAAATGCGTACGATTCCTTAGCGGATATTCAAAGAATCATTTCCGAGATCTTGTAATTGGTATCTCATTTATACATGTATGATGCATGCAATATATGCATGTAAATATACTGTACTAGCTTTTGCCCGCGGCTCCGCCCGCGTGGATGTCGGTTATCGCGACCAAACATAGCCTATGTTCTTTCTCATGGTTTAATCTATCCCTATACCAAATTTCATCAAAATCGGTTTAGTGGTTGAGGCGTGAAAGCGTAACATACAGACAGACAGACAGACAGACAGACAGACAGACAGACAGACAGACAGACAGAGTTACTTTCGCATTTATAATATTAGTATGGATTTGACCTTCATGCATTAGATGTTCTAACTTTCACCCGTTTAACCTTGGCGAATTCTTAAGAACGAAAAATCTATTCAAAATGCAGTTTTTGTCAAATCTCCAAATGTCAAAAACTATCACAATTTTGATGAGACGAGGGCCAATTCTCGTGACAACATTTTTTCAAAATTTAGCTATGATCTAATGTTAAAAGTATCAGGATGTTAATATTTTTTCTTGAAAATTATATTTAAAAAATATCATTTTTGCTTAAGAGAAGAGCTCATGGAGGGGAATGTTGTGTCATACATATTTTTTCCCCTGAAGGGAACCATGGAGCATACCAATTTTACCCGTTCTACCACCGGTGGTATAAACCAGGGGTACAGTGAAGCAAAACCTATATTTTATTTGATTTTTAACAGGTCGAGAATTAATTTTAAATAGACTTTTCTTTTATTTATTTATATTGCGAATGCAGAGGGTCGTTACGAAGTTGTTCATTACAAAGTATCACTATCATTATACATTACACTTTTATTGGGCGAATTTGGCCTTCTGTTGCCAGCATATTAGCATACAGGAAAAAGATGATCCACAAACCTGTGCCACCAAAACTAGCATAGTGATAGAAAAAAAGAACTAGTTAATTTGGTAGCTCATAAAAGGACTTGTATAAATGACTTCCTATGTCGAGACTCGTGATCGTTTTATTTTTAAAAGGCCTGTGTTCATTTTTTATGACTCGATTCAAATGTAGATCAGGCTTATAAATGATTGTGCTCATAATTAAGTAGGTGCGACACTTCGCGGTTGAGTGGCGACATTTTTTTAATATGTTATGTAGATTCAGTACAGCAAACAAGCTGACATCACCATATTGTAAGTACAAATCCCGGGTAAAGATGCACACTGGGGCAAAACTTTTCGTACTACAACGTAGTAGTTTCATCAGTTTAATAAAACAGAAAAGCGTTGTGATCATTTGATGATTCACGATACACACATTTTCCTTATACCTTTTTACATTAATTAATGAGCGAAATTTTGAAGCAATTTATATTTTTCTATACTTAACATTAAACAAGGAACAGTCCCGTCTGTTTTCAGCTTTCAATATTTTAAAAGAAAATAATTTTATGATGTTTACGCGAATATCACACCCATGTGTGATATTCGCGTAAACATCATTCGCGCAAACACATTTTTACCGGATTCCATCACGATTTATTTGATATTAACATTTAGCCTGACATTTCAGCTACTTTTCAGCAGCCATGGTCACGAGGTCACTGTCTTCAATTTTAAAATCACCAGATACACGATTTATATTTTCTTTTTTTTATGTAAAACCAGATGTCTAATCTGTTTTTATCCTATCATAATCTATATATATAAAAGAAAGCCGTGTTAGTTACTCCACTTATAACTCAAGAACGGCTGTACCGATTTGGCTGAAAATTGGTGGGGATGTAGCTTAGAACCAGGAGACGGACATAGGATACTTTTCATCCCGTTCGACCGTTATTTTATCCCGGGTATAGTTCCTGCGTGTCGCGGTCACGGAATCAGTATTTCTGTTACCCTGGTACAATTTGCATGATGTACCAGGCGTACAGAAATTTTAAGGAACTTTAAATGGGTCGCGGGAATAGGAGCAGTGTATCCTATACCTTTCTATTCCGAACTTAACGCGGACGAAGTCACGGGCAAAAGCTAGTTACTTCTAAACCACATGCTATTAACATCTTATTTTTTGTAATTCCTTAACAGAACACGTCCTAATATAAAAAATGGGTTTGTAGAACAATCCAAAAACTATTATTATGGTCATAAAAAACAGGATAAACTTCATTAATAGTACTTACTTATCTTACGTAGGTACTTACGATTAGTTTTTTTTTATATAATTAAGATTATTCATTAACAAATCTATAATTTGCATGTATGATACATTTATAAAAGGTTAACTGTCTTTTATAAGTATCGTGTTCAATAATAGGCATATGAATAATTTCAGAACATTTAAGTTAACATAACAGGTATGCTTTAAAGTTGAGACTTAACTGAAAGGGTACTGAGTTCTACGAACAGCCCAAGTCAACCTCACCAGCAAATCAGCATACCTGCTGATGCAGACGGCTCTGATGCAGATATTCTTCTCAGAGTCACTACAGACGATGCCGTAAAAGCCAAAAATGTGCCAAAATAAACTTGCCATAACGAAAAACTACATAAAGTCGTCATTATCGAAAATCTTAGTAAATTCCCAACATACTTATTATAAGTGGTATTATTAGTGGTTAAAGAGCAGCAGGAGAGCGGCTTTAAAGTATAAAATCAGGATGCAACCGGATTGGTGCTCAAATGATGAGGCCAGGAAGTTAGCAAGTTCCTAAAATTTCAGTAGGGATACAAAATGGAACAGAATAAGTAGAAGAAATATCCTATAA
Organism: Eilema sororculum; assembly: GCA_914829495.1. Classification (NCBI taxonomy): domain Eukaryota; kingdom Metazoa; phylum Arthropoda; class Insecta; order Lepidoptera; family Erebidae; genus Eilema; species Eilema sororculum. Next base: position 26,020,766 of record OU618535.1, read on the forward strand.
TGTGGACATAAATTAGAAAAAAAGAACCTAGAATTCCAAATGGTGGAGTTATATCCAATGATGTATTATATTTTATAGATAAGTCATTTAGAAACATTGCGGCTGTGAAAAATGGCACAAATACTACCTAAGTATTAAAAAAATCCTACCTACTAATAATAACATCAATACTATTAGCCTAGTGGTATGGGTAATGGACTGCTAAGACGAGGTCTCGGGTTCGATCCCAGGTTTACCATGGCACACACCAATGACTTTTCGATGCTTTTCGAAGTTATGTGTGTATTTATCGCAGGATTATAAGTGCCCGGTTAATGGCAATAGGCTCGCCACCTATTACATTTGGCCCTAAACATAAACTGGCGAAATGTGGGTGCTAGCACCTCTGCCTACCCCTTCGGGGAATACAGGCGTGAGTTTATGTTATGTTATGTGATAATTTATATCAAAAATAATAAACTATTATTACTAATTTATTATTAAAGACGTGATTTGTAATTTTTTCCGTAGCGCGCTGTCGCGTCTCCTGATTGGAGGAAAAGAATTATGATTTGGTCATCATTTTTTTGTTGACATTTTAGAGTGTGAACAACATATCTATAGTTTATAATATATCAGTGGTTATATCAGTGTGTGGTTGTATAACCCAAATATAATACCAAAACAGAAAATTTAACGGTTTCAAGCATATTCGTAGCCTCTTTAGAAGATAACAACAACAAAGGCGTGTTACATAACATTTGGCATTGAGCGGGCGGCGCGTGGCGGCCGGCTCGGTTCAAGTTCACGAACAGCCGCTAATGACCGGCCGGCTCGGCCTCGGACAGACACACCGTTTGTTGCGGTCGCTATTAGTGCAGGGGTTAATAACATTATAGAGAAAGCTGATTTAAATGGGGTATATAATCGTGTTGGTTCCCGGTGGAGTAGGGCCACCGCATTCTACCCGTCGTTGGTGTCGTAGAAGGTTGTTCTCCATCCGACAGTTAATATACAGTCGAAGACAAGGCACGACCTCTATCAATATGTGGGACCGAAAATCATAGTTTACAGGTGTCAATATTTATAAGGTTTAGAACACACTGCTCCCGCGACCCAGATAAAGTTCCTTATTTTTTTTGTGAGCCTGGTACTTCTTGCAAATGTACCAGGGTAACAGAAACACTGAAATCGTTATATGGGAAAAATAAGTGTTTTTAGGGGTTTCTCAGTAATTATTCTATTTTTTCTCACTTTCTAAAGCTTCCCTAGACCTCCATGAACATTTCAAGACCAAGATAAGATAAATCCGATCAGCCGTCCTCGAGTTTTGGCGAGACTAACGAACAGCAATTGATTTTTACATATAGATGTAATCTAATGGGGTACTACAGTATAGGAAAAATCCAAATTAGAAGGTTCAAACGGCACATAGAGTGGTCCAAATCATTTGGACGGTCATTTATAGCCGAGAAAATTAATAAAAAATCTGATGATAAATTAGGTTATCGTTCTTTTTATAGCTGTGGGTTATTACATTAGCTTCCAGTATTTTAAACACAAAAGTATAACATTAACATAATTATGCATATATTAAGATATATATTTATTTAAATGCAGACGAAACGAAGCTTGTAAGATAAGAACTATGATAGTAGGACTGTTTAACCTATATTGACGATACGAGTGCTTATCCGGACTTAATACATTTCAGGCTCGCATCTGTATATTTTAATTCGCATTATGTAATAAGGAA